>OY992862.1:2543000-5086000 GCA_963921415.1 Pyrausta despicata | reverse complement strand
AGGCTGTTCCACTCTTTTGAATTTTTACATTTAACCTAAATATTATGTAAAGTTAAAATATGGTCATAACTGACAACCACTCTGGTGTAGTGGTTAATGGTCGCGCGTTCGATCCCCACACTGTACAAACATTTATGGGCGTACATGTCTGTTTGTACTGGTTTGGGTGTTATCTGTATTTATTTAAGTTTATTTTGAATACCACTGTTGATTCTGATTTACAAAATACACAAATACTTAAGCTACTTGCCACGGAGTATCAATCAATGTATTTGATGTTAAAAAAAACTATCTATCCAGAAATTTGAATGATTTTTTTTTACAATGTTACTTAGGCTGTTCCATAATTTAGAATTTTAATATAAAATATGTTCTTGATATTATTCCTATCTTGAGATAGAAAAATAAAATAATTTGGATATCATTTGTGGAGAAAAATTAAAGTAAATTGGTTTAATATACAAAGCTAAAACAATTTTCGTCTAATAGAGTCTACAGAGACTCGTGATAAATAAACGCGGGGATGGTAAACCTAGCAATTCTTAGTATAATAATGAAGATGATATCTGCTTGCCAAAGGTACACGTTTACAATATTATAATGGCAAAATTATAGTTGATGGAATCAGGCGTTTTTTTGCGATAATTCATGACTAAACAAAAAATTATTATGCTTTAAATTTCCACTAAAACGACGCCAGCGCAGAAACCCAAAAACATCCAACCGTAACCTTTGACAGACTACGAACGAACGTCGCTCTTATTAAAATTGGCTAGATGACACCACCAATCGTTGATTTAAAACTGTAGCTGATCGAAATCTGTTTAGCCGTTGGAATACGGTAGTTGACACCACCAATCGTTGACGTACTTCTTATCAACTGTCAAAACGCTTTTCTTCATAGAGCTTGTATGGGAATAACACACTTTGACGTCATCGCGTGCAATGCCGACTGAGTGACTAATAATCATTTGAATTCCAATTAAAAATCAAATAATACGAACTGCAGAAAAATATAAGTGTTAAGGCATCTGAAATTATGAATTATTTTAGAGAAAATCAGTTTTTGAATATTTCTTTCATAGTGGAAACAAGCCTATTGGCTAGACGACACCACCAATCGTTGACATACTTTTTATTATCTGTCAAAACGGTCTGCCTCCATAGATTTCGTATGGGAATAAATGATCGTGACGTCACGGTCATGTGTCAGAAATCGGAGTCAATTGACCGAATATTTATTGCGTTTTCTGTGTTTAAAAATTGGTTACTACAGCTTTTTGGAAATATATTGGTTGTATTAACTTCATAGGGGCTATGTTTTTTAAACACCATGTTCTTGACAGTATTTAAGTGTCATCATCCCAATTATTCTGCGTCTAATTCTAAGATAAAAGACTTGTACATTTTACTTTTCGTTTCGAATGCAACGTCAGATAAGATTTGCTAATGCGAAAAGCCATTATGTTTTTTAGCGATAGATATTTAAAAAAAGAAAAAAAAATGTTACAACCATTGCTCATAAAGTGGATAAAAGGTTATTTTTCTCGTAAATGACGTCATTATTTGGCCAGCCGTAGAAAGCACTAGGTTCGCATTAATCAATTCACAAATAATACCATTGTTGCTGGCGGGTCTATGATCGAGAGGGCTATTTGTTTCTTCGGTTTAGGCGAACAAACAAATGATTGTAACAAAAAAATCACAAAATAATCACAAGAACAGAGTGTATTAAAATGTGTACGGTCTTTACATACGTTTTTATGGTATGTGTATATATCTACATTCTCGTACGTACAGACAGACACATCTTTGTATGTTTAGTAACTATTTAGTAATCTGTGGTTTAGTTACCATATTTTAAAAGTGCACACGACAGAACGTCAAGGTCAAATCTGTGGCATCTTATGCGCATTTAATAAGTGCGATGAAATTCATAGCGCGATGCGCTGTCGTCTGCACAAACACATTATCGTTTTGATAGATTTAGTTTCTCGAAGTAGGCCTTCCGAAGCAGAATTCAAACAACAAAGGCATACAATATGCCTTTGTTGTTTGATTTCTGCTTCTAGGCACTTACTCCGTTCTCATTTCAGGATATTTTCCATTTTACTGGTCGATACCGATATAAAATTATCTACCATAAATGCAGCCCTAATGGTGAGAAATTAAAGCTCAACATAATTTCACAGATTCACATTTCCCGTTTGATTTTCGGTTTATTGTTTCCCGGGAAATGTGTTATTTAATTATTGTGAATAATTTCGAGTCAAATTGTTTTGAAGTTTATTAATACTTAACTGTGATCAGGAGATTGGTCGCGTTGACATTATTTATTTTATAATATACGCAATGAGTGAACTGGTGAACTGACCATTATAATTTAATAAAGTTCAACATTTTGTATAAATAGATAGTACTTATACACAACATAATCCTACAACATCTGAGGTTCCTGAGAAGGTAGTTTGTAAGGTGAGAGTTACTTACCTAACAAACTACCCTTCCAAAACTCCGCACTGAGCTCTCTTGGTGGTATGGCTCGTACCAACTCATAGTTGAGGTGAGTTCAACTCATACTAAGTGAATTTCGAAAATGCTTACAAAATTAATGTTGATAATACAACTTCTTGACAAGCTTCATTATTTTAGTAATGACTCAAACTTGCGCTACCTACCACTTTAATTGGCTATTGCTCCACTAATAGTGGCTATAATTAGGTTTAATTACTTAAATTAACTTGAGACAGTTTGCCTAAAACATTTAGTTTTGGGCCGTTAAATACGTCTCATTTATTAATGTTTTTATATCATGTAGATTTTATTACGCACACGGGATTGACTCGCATGCGTGATACTCGCAAATGTCCTTTTGATACAGGTGCTTATAATAGTAGATGGGAAACGCAGGCAAGACGTGGGATGTGATGCGGGGTGTGTTGTGATAAAAAAAATCACATGCGGGCCAATCCCGCGTGCGTTAAAAATCAAAGCATCTCGCTGTTGAAATCCAGTTAAGAGCGGTTTAACTGAAAAAAAAAGAAGAATAAGAGCCCTACTAAGAAAATTGCTACTAAATAATATGGATTAACAAAAGGATCTAGTTAATGGTTAAGAGAGAAAAACAAATACTTTTCGAAAGGAATTTGGATGCACTACTTAGTTTGATAACGAGTTAACGACGCGATTGATTGCATTAAGTAAATCGGTTTTCCGAATTTTCGGCTCCAACCATCCCTGTCACTCATATGGGCGAGACAGTGAAAACTAGCATTAACAATTTGGCAACAACAAAACTAGCATTAACAAATATCAAAAATTTAGTGATTTTTTAAAATATAACCTCAAATGTTAAAATACTTACGTCAAAAATATGTGATTCCGCTTACGTCAGACCATCGCACGGCGCATATGAAATTGGAAACAGAGCGTGCTCATGACTGAATAAGGTTTTTAACGTAATGCCTACTTTTGTCTCGCATAACGTTTGCATGTTACACATGGCAATAAAAGGGGCTGAATAAATAATGAAAAGCCTTTTTTTGCTCTTGAGGAAAAAGAAAGGTGTAATAAGTTTGACCGCTTCTTCTTTTTGTGTGTGTGTCTGTTTCAATACTGCGGATCAGTGGATGCTAGTGTATGAATAGTTTTATTCTTATTACGAGTATATATACGTAATAATGTATGTCTATGATTTTTTATGTATTTTTATTTTATTTTATGTAAGTGATTAGTTTGTATGTTTATTAATTTACCTTCAGTTACATTTTTTGTTCTTCCCTTTTACTTTATGTGCACCGCCTGAATTTTCTCTGCTTGGCCCTATGGTTGACTGGTAGAGAATGCCTTCGGCATTAAGTTCACCATTGTACACATGTTTGTGCAGAACTTAAATAAATAAATGATATTATCACGCGCACGCATTTAGGAAAGCAAATTTCAACAGCCTTTGTCAATGTCGGGGTGGCCGAGCGGTACACGGGTTGGATTCCCATGAACGCGGGTTGAATCCCCGCTCCATACAGTTGATTTATTCAATCGCAAGAATGATATTCTATGAGTTTATAAGCAAGGCAAACTAAAATTTGTTACGTAGAATGCGTCCGATGCGATTCTGTGGACGCTTACCTTTACTCAGCAAAAACTTCGTTAAAAACCTGCATCCGTTCATAATTGTTTCTAATTTATAAAACTCTCATTATGACGCTTCCCTCACCTGCGGAATTGTATTTAACGAGATAGCGAGTTAAATGATAATTAGCATAACAGCGTTAGGTCTGCATTCAGCTTTTCGTTTCGTACCTACCGCATATTAAAAATTAAGGCTACTTATTTCAGGAAGTTGCTTTTGTAATGAAACTTTATTTTTACATCTAAAATCCAATAAAACGCCTGCACATAATTAACGATTTTTTATGTCAGATTAATTGCAAGTACTCTTTTTGCAGGCGCTTAGTGGCTTATGAACAAGTTATCGAATAGCTACATTAATTTACATATTTTGTGTTTATTTGATTTCAAGTGATGTAGAAAGTACCTTCTATATAAAATGCGGAAATAAAATTACTTAATTAAATAATTTTCTTGTTCTTTTATTTTTGACAGTCCCCAAACACTCCAAATGCCTGAACCCAAATTATTAAGTTGCAATTGATTAAGTTAACTAATATGTTCGCAGGCACTTTCTAAATCACTTAAAATTATATAAACACAAAATATGTAAAGTAATGTAGATATTCCATAACTTGTTTATAAGCCACTAAGCGCCTGCAAAAAGATTACTAGCAATTATTCTGACATAAAAAATCGTACATTATGTGCAAGCGTTTTAATGGATTTTATTGGTAACTTTTTAAAGATATTGTGTAAAAAATATATGTTAAAGTAGCACGTAGGTAGTGAATATCTACATTAACAAAGTAGTAAATACAACGCTAATATTATGAAAACTCGTCAGTGGCCAGTCAACCTGACGTCAGAATGACTGGCCATTTAATTTATTTAATAATGATATTAACACAAAGGTAGCAAATGTTTTATAAAAGGTATCAAATAGTAGAAAATAGGTATTAAATAATGCACATGGTCCAATCTAAATGTTTTGTTTGGTCCAGTCATCCTGACGGACACCAATGCGGCTTAAATTCGCAGAGTATAAAGGGTGTTTGGTGCACACAATGTGAAAATTTAATTTTTTATCTTAGGCCCTATTATGATCTGGTTTAAGCTCAACAGAAGTTCTGGAACAGTGGCGCTGTTAGTTGTAATTTTGTAAAATTTTCATGAAATATGAACGATTCCAGTAAGCGGAAAGTTATACGGCCGCTGTACTTTTTATTATGATAACACAAAATACATCGATCAAATATGTACTTAACCTATGCCATTCCGATGAAATTCACATAGTTAATCTTTAAACTCACACTTGAAAACAGCAATTTATTAAAATGTCAAACAGAAAATATCTCGATTCAAATTTCGTTCGTTTATTGTACCTACTTCGTTAAACATTTAATTCCCAAATAAATAACGAAGAAAATTGTAGTCAATGACCATTAAAAAGTTTTTTACGACTCTGTCATCTCTCCCCGGAGACCAGAAGTTGACTGGGTGAAAACTTTTAGGAGTTCTTAATAGCGTTATTTATGGGGAAAATTCTAATTTCCTGGGGCGGTATTTCACACTACGCCTCATAAATATTTTCCTAGTGAAATTCGTTTTATGTTTACCTACGACATGTGTGCCCATAAATTTTATGGGAAGAATAAATTTTATTAGGTCGGGCGAGACCCTTGAAATAAAGATCATACAAGTTTTTACATATTTGGATGTTTCATTGGTGTAAATTAGATATGGGCATGGATAACACTTTTTGCCTGGGTAACACTTACTGGGTTATAATCCGGCAAAAACGTTTTAACCCGATTTCGACATAAACTATTTGTATGAGAAACTGGACGACGCAATAACTTTATGATTTCTTTAAACAAAAAATCATGAATAATCACAGCTGTTGAACGCCTTGAGCATCAGTTGGACGAGAAAGTCCGAAATGACATTAAATATCGTGTCTTATGAAGATAAAATATCTATGAGATTATCAAAGAATTTTTTGATTTTAGTTTCAACCGATTTCGATAAAATTCGGTTGTCAGTACTTTTGACAAGAATGTAAATCGCAATGTTGAAATTATGATAAAATCCAAGATGGCGGCCAACTTTTTTTGTTTTAGGCCGGATTTCGATAAAACTCTGTTTCCCGTAGTGTTTTGACAAGAATAAACTTATTTAAAAAAAGGGTAAAAAAAGATTAGACGCTTCTTAACCTTGGTTCTACGAAAAAGTTGTCGCTATCTATACAAGTCTATCTCCGAGCGGCAGAAAAAATATCGCCATTTCTTTTCTCATAAACTTTCAGCACCTAACTGTTTATAGTGCACCGAAGCGTGCCTTTGTATTGCAACTAATATTTACTTGATATCCCCATAGAGCTATCAGTGTGCTATATAATGCGCTCACATGAGCCATAGCCTCGGCGGGCTCGTTACCACATTATGTGCAGCGCTCTACTAAACACTGCAGTCGATTACTGCATTATTCATCATTAGGTTTAATTTACGATAAGGAAGACATATGACATGGTTTTATGCTACCTCCTTTGCGACTTCGCCGGCGAAAATATTGAATTCTAGTCTACCTGTGACCACGGACGCTGAAAAGGGTCCGTGGTCACGGGAAAACATAATGTAAATAAATCGCGAAATAATCCGTAAAGTGTCTCATTTCAATCGATCGATTCGTCGATATTCGAATTCGAATTCGTCAATAATGAATATATATATACCATATGCATTTATATAGTATTAAGCAAAGTCGCTTTCCGCGTCTGTCCCTATATGCTTAGATCTCCACTCTACTCCATGGATTTTGATGCAGTTTTTTTAAATAGATAGAGTGGTCTAAGAGGAAGATTTATGTTTATAACAACACAGCAGACAGATAAACGTCTGCCGGTTTCGCTAGTGTACCTACTGACACATTTTTTTGCCTATCACTCCGAGATAGCATGTCTTTGGTGGTGAAAGAATTGAAAGCTTTAGTATTTTTTGCGTAAATTTTTAAAAACAAAGTCACACACATAATTTTGTTGGTTTCACTACTCCATTTCGAAACACGTTTCAATAGAATAGAATAGAATATGTTTATTTGCTCAAAACATGGTAAATTTGATAACAGAATTTCATCTTAGACCATCATGTTTTGCCATAGGCGGCATGCAAAATTTGAATATATACAAGTTAAACAATTAATTAATTTAATTATACACTACACATTGTTACTATTTTTACATTTCAGATAACATTAATTCATGGCCCAATTATATAATACATTTCTTTTAATATACATACTCAATATAGTTCATTAATATTGATTCATGTCACAATAATGATAACATAATTAATATTATAAACTAGTGGTCCCCCGTGAATTCGTCCACGTGGAATCCCTTTGTTTTCGAAATCGCGGTCGAACGGGATAAAAAGTATCCTATGTCTGTTTCCTGGTTCTAAGCTACCTCTCCACTAATTTTCAGCCAAATCGGTTCATCCAAATTTGAGTTATAAATAGTGTAACTAACACCACTTTCTTTTATATATATAGATTAATCATGTCAAAAATTCTGAATATAAAAGAAGTCAGATTATAAAAACATTCTTGTAGGAATGTTTCCTCGAATTACAATTCATCGATGACAACCAGTTCTTCGAATGCTAAAAAAACATTCGATGAAATAAACCATCGATGTAACGTCTTTTGGCTATATAACGCATCTTCCAAACAAATAACCGACTTGTTGTCATCGATGAATTGTAATTCGACGAAACGTAGATAGATAGATTAACACTTTATTGTACAACACAAAATAACATTACAGACACAGGTTTAACAAAGAAAGATGTATAATTTAGGCGGTCTTATCGCTTGTAGAGATCTCTTCCAGACAACCTTCGCTGAAAGGAACAATAAATTAACAGGAAGGGGGAATTTGAACGTATTTCGAAATGGAGTAGTGAACTCATTTGTTTAACACTTGAATAATGAAAACGTATTTTATTAAGTTACATTTTCGTTCTCGTATCTGTCAAAGCTCACGAGTTCGACACAATCTCTGCGGATATTGTATAAATTGAAATTATTTTACGAGTACGAGATTTGTGAGCGCGTATGTTCATAATTTACATTAGGTAGGTACGAATATGTTGTCCATCCCTTGGCGCCTACTCGCCTCCCCGTTTTGTCGACTAATCCGTCTCTATTACTCGTGGAAAACGACAAAACAAGCGATAAAAGACTGGCTCATAATTTTACTTGTCTACACAAGTAATTCTCGATTGTAAAGACCGATTCCTACAACTTGTGAAAAATTGCAATCATTTATCATTACATATTCATTTACATTCATCAGTTAGCATGTAATTTCAGCTTTTTCTCATTTTGCAGCATGGCTTAGGAATTTGAATCTTTCAGCGTTCAAATTGAACTTAAAGTTTGTATAAAACTTTTATGAGACAAACCTTAAAGGTCTCAAAAATTCTTAATCATAGTCCGACGGCAAAACAACCGATCTGTAGCAATTTGCTAATAGATAAAGTTAAAAAAATCGCTTTAAACGAAATAAAAAAATCACGCTCGATTTGCTAATGCCATTTGCAATTATATACATACCAATACCCGCAAGTTTGATTGATCCAATCTTAATGCACAAATTAAGATTAAAATACTTTTTCCGCACGATAATTCGTAAGTAGCCAACTAAATCTAAGTGTTTTTTTTTGGACCCATGGTTGACAGGTAGAGACGGCCTTCTGCATGAGGTACATATGTTTTGTGCAGAACTTAAATAAAGAAAATAAATAAGGACTTCAAGTTAATGTTGACATTTCATGGTGTACCACACGTTGCGTTCTAATGGTAATCGATTTGTACGAACTATGTACGAATGTGACTTTTTTCGGTTTAACGAGACGGCCCCCAGAGTAGGACTCGGGTTGGTCGTGAACAATTTACCCAAATTGCTGTTGCGTCGTCATTTTACCCGATCGTAAATACAAAAGGTATTGTTTGGTAAATATCCCGAACATCACCTGTTGTTAAGCGTTTCACTTTATAAGCTTTGTGTCCGATTCAATGGACGTTAAGGGAGTGGCGATTTTCTGTATGTTATTGTCAACGATTTGTTGTTTGTTAGTGTTGATTTTATTAAACGACGATGTGATTTGGACTTCTATCCGATAAAATGAATTTACAAAAGCGATTCAATAGAACAAGCTGGAACTACTGAATGAATGATTTTGTTGAAAAAAATAATTATAACTTTGAATAGTAAGTAACGTTATCGGTGAATGCTTGTGGCAAACATTTTACTTTTTTATATAAGAGGGAGGGAGGAGAGAGTAGTAGTAAATGCAAGTATCGCAATCGCCGAAATTATGTACGCTTATAAATTAAACCGACAACACTTAATTGAATGATTCTTTTTTTAGGTGTTCCTTAGTGTCATGACAAAGTTTTCATATCAAAAATCATTTTTAAAAGACTTTTTTTTCTAAAACAGCGGGCAGGACAATCTTCAGGTCTTCTAGTAGCAAATAAAAGAGATTTCCTCACGCAAATATTTACTTATATTTATTTAAAGGTTACTTAGAGCGAACTCATAAATCCTTTATTTTTCCGTACTTTCCCGTTTACTCCCCACCAATTAAAATAACTGAATTGGAATTGGGCCGAGTTGAAAGTTTTTAAGGATTTAATGGTAAAGAAGTAAAATGAGTTATTGATGAGCCGAGGTAAACACTGACCCAATTACGTCACACAGATAAAAGCTGTAATTTGAACTGTACAAGAGATCTGACAAACCCCTTTTTTGAATTAAACATTTTATTAAAACCTCTAAAAACAAAATTTTTGCAGGACAAAAAAATCAATTGCCGGAGGCGAAGATTTTTTTACTGCAAAAATATTATCTTAAGTTTGCAACGTGAATGCACAATAAAGCATAAAATAATAAGTAATTGAAATGAAAAGTCAGTAGGTACTATTTGAACGGACTTCAGAATAAGGAGGAGGGTATTGTTGCGACCGTGTTTTTTTTTTAATTATTTTTTTTATTAACTTACAAGGTTTTCCATGCATTAAAGAACGTAATCAAACGTAAAAATTGAATACTTATCAGTCCAAATTCCTGAAGACTCGCTTCGTAAGTAAGCAACTTGAGAAGTTCCCTATAGTTAGTATTGGAGAGGAATCTAGCGTTCGAGTCGACCTGTTGCTAGCTTTCCAGATAGAACAAGTCTTTTTAAGTTAAAATGGAAATCGATGGAACTGAAACCCTTTGAATAAAAAAACACCTACTGATGGTTCACTATCCACTGATAAAGCTTGTTGTTCATTGACAGTCGTGGTTTGGTCGGCCGCTATCACAGAACGGATTTTTTGATAACTCTGCAATATAATAATACACTGCAGTGGCGATAAAACTTCAATTTATTTGACGTAGGCGTTAATGGCTTCTGTGTTTACTAGTTTTTATTCAGTTTCACCTGTCCCTTGATTGTTTTTGACTGAAGATAATTCTTGCAAGCTCAATTTTCGGCTTTCCGGTGACCGATTTTGCTGAATTGTTTTATACACGTTTAATTCTGATGACAATACGTATTATTAATGCTTGTTAAAATAAAAATGTTATTTTCCTTAGTATGTACTTTTACAGTACAAAGTACAAGATTACTGTATAAAAAGTCGATCTGAAAAGTACATACGAGTATATATAATATAGCTTTGCCGTCATTCAAAATACCATTTCAGCTACTAATTAAGCCAAACCTTGGCTTATTGGATTTACACCAAATAATCGCTCAAACAAAGTTCGTTATCCTCATTTAGCATAATCACCATGTTTGCCTAACCGTAATCACTGCGAGTTTCTCTAAATGATCAACTGTAGTACAAACTTTGAACATACTTCGAGAAACTCGAACTCGTTACTCAGACCTCAAATTAATCCTCAAAGAAGACAAACGAGACGGTCTATAAATATATTAAATTCTCCTATTTGTGGTCTACGAAGGCTCAGTGTGTGAATGCGATTGTGAGCCATATACCGTTGACATAAGGTGTCGTGTACGTCTCGCTGCCAACTGTACATGACTACGTACGTGTGGACGCGCATTGCGACACGGCTAGTGACGTCACGCCCCCGACCCCACACCATAGGTAAGAGAAATCAGCCAGTACTTACAGATTCTTGAAGAAAAACCATTGGTTGTTAATAGTGTTTTTTTTTCACCTTTTTCATCTCACTGCTCAGCAACGGTCTCCCCAAAACTGCTCCACCTATTATCATCTTTCCCAGTCCTATGCACATTATCGCTTGTTGGTGTATAAATAATAATAAAAGTTTTGCACAAGGATGACATTCATTGGAAAAATATGCATCACTTACGTGATTTGCTGAAGAAAAATAATACAAAATAACTTATTTATCCAATAAATCGGCTAAAATAAAGAGAAAGAAAATCATTTGCAATTTGACTGCTTTTAATTAAGGGACTAATTAATAGACTCTGCGGAAACTTGATGAGTGGGAAGGGGATCAACTGATTGAAATAAATGAGGGTCAAAAAGCCCAACGCAAGCGGTTTTCCTTGACTGGCATAACTTGGTTGCGAATGCCTCCTGTATAACTGTTGAATTATGGTATCAATATAGTGCTACGACTTTATTAATTTAAAAAAAAAACCTCTGTCAATAATATTGCTTATATTTTTACCTTTCGGTAAAATATCTAAATAAATATCGGTCGGATACCGTTGAAAGGACTCACTGTATATAAAAATGGCGACATTTAAAGGGACAAAAGTGGTAGACTGTAATTGAGATTGTCAGGTCGGGTTACATTTTACTAAATGACGTTTACTTACAGAGTACAGCCTTGTTAGCTGTATTGTTTTACGACTGCTTTTGATTTGTACTAAGGCAATCTTCATCAGATCTTATTCGCATTGATACAAGTTTTTGATAAAGTTTTTTTTCTTGGTTTTTGTTTGTCTTCAAGCGATCAATATAAAAATAAACTGTCCTTTCTATTTGTGTTGTACCGGTGTAGGTGAAGCGGCACCTGGCCTGGCCGCAAGCTCCAATGGCGCCGTGGACACGCAAATATCACTCCAATTAACTTGCCTTCTACACCATACAGGTAGAGCTTGTTGTTCAACGATCTCTCTTGATACGCTTCGAAGTGTCAATATGACATTATCATTTCATGTTACCAAAATATAGATTGTTAAAGGATTTTATAATAATAAAAGCAGAGCAAATAAATGGGGCGTGCGTACCCATTGCAAACATAACATTACGTGCAAAAGTAATTTTAAAGCGTCTGCAAACTAAATTAATGTCGGCACCGCTTATAGTATGATGAATCTCCTTTTTGATAATTTAGTTTGCTAACATTTCCAAGGAAATCAGATAAACCTGGTTCGTACGAGAACAGAAATTATACGAGGTCAACGTTATTCAGACACACCGACAGATTTTTTCCAAGTGATAATTATAACAAGTACGTACAGTAACAAAAATAGGTAGCTCATGTGCTGACCACATGAGGCTACCTATTTTTGTTGCAAAATCGCTCGTATTAAAAGCGCATAAGATACTGCAGAGTTTACCGTGTCGTGCTGGCCACCGTGCCTAAAAGTCAGTATCTAATTCTTCTAATTTAAAACTAAGTAGGTATTTATTGGTGTTCTGAAATGAAAGAGAATCATGAAGACTTCACATAACTGACCGTGTGAAATAGCCGAACGTTTTTGTTTTTCATATACGTATTTTTATAATTTAATTTTTATTCTTATTTTATTTTTATAATTTTAAAATTATAATTTTAATTCTTATTTTAATTTTATAATTTAATTTAATTTTTATTTTTATTTATTTTAAGTGGTCCTTAGAAAACTGAATAAATAAATAAATAATAATTATTATTATTTAACAACGTTAAATTCAATTAAAACGTCCGATTATTTCATTGTTGTCCAGTCCGGACAGTGAGCGGCCGGACGCGAACCGAGACTGAATTCGGAAATATGCAAAATGTTTACTGCGTCCGACGTTTGCTGGCTTGTTCGGTTGTATCCGCTTGTAGAATTTAATTCTGTTCATTTAGCACTAATTGAATGAAAATTATATTGTAGATTAATTTGCTCCTAGTATTCTGATAGCAAAGGCGCATAGCACAAACAGCTGATGGCTAATGAGGCAGAAAACTTCTGGACTGGAGAAAACTCAGCATAGGGCAATGTAGATTGTATGACCGTGCAGGACGCTGGTCGCTAGTAACCGCGTGACTTTGAGGATACCTTTGTTTAGCACTAGACGTCTGATGATGACGCTGACTTTTGTAGTAAAAGCCGCAGGAGCAGGTTATCATGATGTTGACTTTTGTAGTAAAAGCCATTAAAGGCTCTTTGATCTTAAATACCTACACTGTAATGTGTTGAGACGTTATTAAGGTTTAACAAGGTGGACCCTATTGCTTGCGGCGAATGCTTGTGGCCTTTCGGCCTACGGTGAACCCACAGCACTTCCCCGACTCACATGGCACCGGAGGGCACCGTCAGGTTTTTAGTGGGTAGGAGAGTTCTCTCTCTGAGGCCTGGAATCCCAAATAACCCTCAGCTGCCCCCGCAGCTGGCGGGTATGCGTAACAGCATTTTCCTGACGATAAAAAGAAAGGTGGACCCTATTGAGCTCGCAGGGATTGCAACCAGCTAATATAATACTATTTCCTTCATCGAGGATGAGTTGAACAGTAAGCATTGTACGGCGGAGTATAAGTTATTATGATGACTACTTTACAAACGTTCATTTAGTTTCACCTACCCCGGTGTTTGTTTGTCTGTAATCAAATCTTGTTACAATCAAAACTAAATATACCAGCTGTTCCCAGTGTCCGAGTGATCTAACATTTTGTTTACACGTTTAGTTTTGACGACAATTTGATTATAAAATGTTGTTGAAAAAAAATATGTTGTACTTTTACAAACAAAATGCTTGTTTTCCCACATTTACGATTGATACCGATTTGTAAAACATTTATTTGTTAAAGTCTCCTTTTGAACGAACAAGGAAAACAAACCTCGTATTCCTTTACTCTTACACTGATTTGCCCAGGGAGCTTGCAGGTGTTGCTTTAAATAGAAAAATAGAACAGAATCCCCGGCGGGCAGCTGCTGGTCTAGACTAAAATGTCATTCAGACAAGTTTAAGATAAATGGTTTAGTGCTGCAGAGTCTATCCATTGAGACTAATTAATCCGCTCATAACGCAGATGAGTCAAATTATTTTAAAAATAATGTTATTATTTAACTTTTTCGCTTCGTCAGTGAACAATGAAGAACTAAATGCATTAAGGTATTCTCTACCAGTCAACAGATTTATCTTATACCATAAATGATTAATTCTTTAGAAATATACAAGTTTATAGCACCATATCATATAAGCTCAAGCCTCGAAATTAAAATCACAAAGAACATTACAAGGTTTAAAGAAACTTGGTGAAATACAGCCTCAGAATAGAATTTTAAAACAGGTGCTAAAAATCCGTCCGGTGCACTCGATGAAATCTCCAAGTCATAATGCATTAGCTAATGAAGCTCTTATTCTGCTACGAGCTACGACGCTACGTGCTACGGTGCTACGATCAACAAGTGCTACGAAAAAGCCGTAGATAAAACAGTGCCCTTCCGATTACAGGTTTTGCACGTAACTAAGCACAGTCTTGACTACTACAAAAAAACTTAAAAGTGTTGAACGCTTGTCTATCCAAGCTATTTGAAATAATAATAATAAATCTTTGTTTTCAGGTAAATTACACCCATATTACACTTAAATATAATTAATTGAATTAAATTGAATGTCAAAAGTTTAAATATTAATTTAGATACAAATGTCATACACTCTTTTGCAAAAAAAACGGGCACCTAAGGAAATTTACGTTCTAAGGTCGATTTGAGTTAATTAAATGAAATTTATTTCTTTGACGTAGTCTGTATACTTATAATCGTGTAAATTAATGCGCGTGAAGTGAGTTCGGGCAACTAAAAGAAAAAAAAACGATGGATTCTTTAAAACCGATGTACACGCCCAAACAATAAGAAGTGGTCGGCAATAAAGATAAGATTTTTTTTTACTTTTTTTAATTAAATAAAGTTACAAATGTAAAAACCTAATACCGAATGTGACCTCCTCTTGCCAAAATCACAGCTTGAATCCTTCTGGGCATGCTTTCCACGATGTTTTTAATAACGTTTTGAGGAATTCGTTCCCACTCTTCTGCAATGACTCTTTTTAGCTCCCTGATGTTTTGTGGAGCAGGTTGCACTGATCTTACACGTCTCTTTAGAACATCCCAGACATGCTCAATTGGATTGAGGTCAGGACTTCGAGCTGGCCAATCTAAACGACGGATCCCAACTTCTTGCATGTACGCTTCCACGTCGCCAGAACGGTGCGAGCGAGCATTGTCGTCCATAAAAATGGAATCTTCCCCAAGTGCAGTCAATGTGGGTTGTGCATATGGAATTAGGACTTCCATTATGTACCGATGTGCATTTAATGTTCCATTTTCTATGAAAACTAACTCCGTACGCTCCGTCGAATTAATTGCTGCCCAAAACATAACGGAGCCTCCGCCATAAGGAGTGATTTCTTCGAAACACACTTCCGCATAGCGTTCCCGTGGTCTTCGCAGCACTCGCCGGCGTCGGTCCTCTCCACACAAAGAGATTCTAGCTTCATCAGAAAACAATACTTTATTCCAGTCCTCCAGAGTCCATGAAGCACAGTTCCGAGCAAACTGAAGTCGAGCAACACGGTGCTCACGGAGTAATTTAGGGCCCCGAGCTGGGCGGTAACTCCTGATATTGGCAGCCAAAAGCCTCCTCCTGACCGTCCACAAGCTAACTTCTACTCCTCTTACTTCTTCAAGGCTCTTCTTCAGGTCCACACTTGACGCCTTACGATTCCGCAACGCCTGACTCACCAAAAAGCGGTCATCTCTTGGTTCTGTGCATCGTTTTCTTCCCGAACCGGGTCTTCTTTTGACCGAACCGGTCTCTTGATACCGTTGCCAAGTCCTCTGGACAGTTGAACGACTCACATTTAGCCGCTGAGACACGTAAGTTTGCGAACAACCTTCTTCAAGTAGGGCTATAATTTTACCGGCCCTTATCGCTTTATCACTCATATCAAAAAGCGGTATTTAATGTAAAAATAAAGATTAAATTGTTTAATTTGCAGAAAATGTCCAAAAAGTTTTAAAATATCGTAATCAGTTAAAAATCGTTTCAGCAATTCGCGCCATTAGTAAAGCAATTTTAGAATAATCCACAATAATCATTATTTTTCTTTTATTAATTTCAAATTTTAAATTTGGAACGTAAAGAATCATGCCAGGATGCTTCAAATAACATGCCAATACATCGTCAAATTAATAAAACCTATTTCTTGTTCTTCTTCATTAAAGTAGAGGAAAAAATCTAAAGTGCCCGTTTTTTTTGCAAAAGAGTTTATTATTCCAAAATGCACATTAAATTATTATTAGAAACAATTTAGTGATATCGATTGAATTAAAAATGTACATGCCATAATAACCTTAAATAATACGTACCTACTAGATGCTATGCATATGTATGCTTTTTCATTTTTACGACATATCGTGTTTTCATGTGAATGCGCCCTCGAGTCCGTAAGTCTAGGTACCATAGGTATTTGTTTGGGATTAACTACGTACATAAATCAGCCATTAGTTGTGTTGCCTTTAATCAAACATGGCGTCGTGACATCTAGGGTACCCTTATCAAGGGACTCGTATACGACCGTTTTCATTAATTGTGTTAAACTTCCAAGTGGTAAGGCTTACAGCTGTCTTAGAAGCAAGGTCAGTTTTGACTTTAGTGCCTTTTCTTCTATGTCACATCTACTTTCCTTTTGAGTTACCAATCTAGCCTTCAGTTCGAGATCATTTTGGTATAATGGTTAAGAAGTTGACTATTAAACAAGAGGTCGCGGGTTCATTTCCCGAACTGTGCAAACATTTGTGTGTATGAACATGTCTGTTTGTACTGGTCTGGGTGATATATGTCTTTATTTAAGTTTATTTGTAATACCACATTTGATTCTGATGTCTGTAGCTACTTACCACAGAGTCAGATCCAATGTATTTGATCTTGTGTAGACAACTAAGTAGGTACTAATTAAATGTGGATCACTCACTGCTGCACTGTTTAAAGCTCCGGCATCAATAAATTTTATGGAATGGATTTGATTCATTTTAATTTGATTTAATGTTTCTTTTTTTTACAGCCCAAACATTTTTTAAATTTTATAGTATGACTGCTTAGCACAATAAATTACAAAAATGTTCCTTTTTTGTCAGTACAGTCGACTAAACGCATACGGATGACCGCGTTCATGTAATAAAGCATTCCTCCTCTTGTATTGTTCCAGTCATTTTACTTAAGGCACTGGACACACAAAGATATCTTCTTCCTTCACATTTTAATAAACTCCTAAAAAGTTTATTACACATACTTTTTCATCACCCGTCTACATAATCCGCGTTCAAAATATAATTTTTCTTTATCTTTCATATTTAGTACTTTACTATCCCACAGCCCATAGTCCGAAGACATGGGTCCGCATTGCCATGTCTCTGTCATCTAGGTTAAATTATTTTCAGAGAATCGCTCTATGAGGCCCTACTGTGTAACGCCACAGCCTAGATATTTCTTTCCACACAGTGTCGCACCTAGGCTTTTATGTTGAAACGTGCACCTATGCGCCAATTGTGAATGTGCTAAACGCGTCACCCACGAACTACAGAACCCGGACTATCGCTGAGCTGCCTGGTTAAAACATTTATCTGTGTACGTGTGTCATTTCGATCATTTCTACTTAATGTTTTGACTGTGTGTTGTATTACTGAAGTAACCCTCTATCTATAGATTCAATTCTACTCATCCCGTTTGCACGGTCAAGTTTTAAGCTGCCAAGAGTAACAAGGATGGAAGGCTACAATTGCAGCCACAGAAGGGCTACATTTGCAGTGAATTACAGAGTAGGAGGTCTCTGAGCTTGTAATAGGGACATTCCTCATTTTCCCGCGAGGAAATAAACCAGCTTTCTTCAGGTTTATTGTGGGAAGCCGTTTGTTTTACGGCTCGGAATGTTTATTTTTATCCCACGCTAACTTATTGTTGGTCTGGCTTTGATTTAATTTAGATTAAAGTATTAGTTGGTGACTTTAGAATCGTATTTTGGAGAGGACAAACCCATTAAAATACATTTTGTAAGCAACGAACCCGTAACCAAATACTTAGTATTATTATTGCAGGATTGCAATCATATCATTCTAATGTATACAATTCCGCAATAAAGCTCAGGTTACACTTAGGTCAGCCTCTACTCGCGACTGTTAGCGATTGAGGAGCGATGATTGGTTAACACAAAATGTCAGGAAAGAGTCGCGACGACAGAAAGTTGCAGGTGTGGCCTGAGCTTAAGACTGTTTACATCCCTGGTGTTAAGATGACTACAAAATACAGAATCTTTCTCTCTCAGACACTAATTCTTTATGCGATTTAAATTTAATTTTGACTAATTACCCGAAAGCCGCCAAAAAACAATAACGTTATTCTAATTAAGACAAACGCCTCCTTCATTTATCTTAATAACAGTTTTAGTGAGCCCCTTCGTAGACAAGGCTACGCAAATCTTCGATAATCGGCGACTTTAGTCTCCAAGCGACTAAGCGACGACCATACAAATTCATTAAGGCGATGAATGTCGACGACGCAGCTAGTATACGAACCTTAATAAATGTATTTCAGTTTAGAGAGACAAATAATTAATGCTAGTTTTCACTATCTCGCCCATTATAGTAATAGTCCTCCTAGCCGATTTCGACCACGGCGGCCAATCTCAACAGAGATCAGCCAACTACGGAGGAGATATTGTAGTGCACAAGTGTGAGCGCAATACGCAGGTGCACTCACTGTTCCATCACTCTCAAAGTTCGGTGAGACGGCAATCCGATATGACCGGAGAGAGATCGGGCGCAAGACCAACGGCTTAACCTGCTTTCCAAGGCTCGGGGGTGTAACACCGCCAACTTTCCGAATCCGAGCTGTTTTTGAGAAATCCATGACAGAAAATCTCAGAAACAACTTTGGCTTGACCAGGGCTTCGAACCCAGGACCTCTCGGATGTAAGGCAGAATCTTTGCCACTACACTAACGAGGCAGTCAATGAATGAATGAATGTATAAAGTGGTTGTCGCATGAAAACTAAAATCGCCGCGGCTAACTCTGCACCCAAGGGTAGAATCAAAGAGAATACTTGCAAAAGTATCGTAAAAAGACTTACAAAGATAGCGATAAAAATCTCGCAGACATGGCGTAGTGCCAAAATTCTAGGCCCTCCTGTCGAGAGTGCCAGTTGCCTCGGCTGTCGAGATGGCCCTCACTTCAAGGGCTTTTGAGAACAGATCTGTAAACAGCTACAAGAGACGGAATTCAGACAGAGTTTTATTTTTAAGGTTCTTTTTATTTTATTTGAACTTAACGCTAATATAATAATGTATATACAACAACATCACATACATTCATTTAATAATTTCCGGGGTAAGAAGCGTAAGCACTTGTGTTACAGATATCAAAATCAACAGTGGTACAAACAGACATGTTCATGCACACAAATGTTTGTACAGTGCAGGGATCGAACCCGCCGACCTCTTGGTTAATAGTCAACTTCTTGACTATTGCTCCAAATTGGTCGTCAAGACTAACTAAAGGTTGAAATTGATGAAATATTTTTTTGGGCGCAATAATCATATAAGAACGTTAGATTTTTAATGCTAACGTACGGCTAACCTATTTATTTTTCAATTTACGGTTGCTGCCAGCATCCAGATTGACCTAAACAAAAAAAGGCCGTCCAAGGTTGGATCCAAAAGGCGCCTATCTAAAACTTCGTCCCTACAAGCTTTATCCTCCGATAATAAATTTAAAAAAAAAACCCATGATTTTTTTAATAAATGTGATTTCATTTATAGTTAAAAAACAGCAAAATTAGGAAGAGTAACTAACTCGACTTTTATTTCAGTATCGACAATTTTGAAACTTTGACGACCCATTGTAACTACTTGAGAATCATCTACCAAAGTGGCGCAGTCAGGCGCAGTGCTCAACATTTCTAAATGAGCACTTAAACCGCGAACCAAAGGCGCATCTTAATTTAGAAAATAAATGTCTAGTTCCTTACAGAAATTCAAGTGGCGACATATAGGTCAAGATGAAGCCCAACGCACCAAAGGACTGCTAAAGCTCAACTTATACTGGAACTTTAACTAGAAGTATAATATGCATTTGGGTAAATAATAAATTGTTTCAACGAACACACTAATTACCTAGCCCCAAACGAAGCGCTTAGCTTGTGCTATGGTGACTAGGATAACGGATAGAAATACTTAAATACATTTATAAACACCTATGACTCAAGTTCAAATGCACGTGCTCATCACACAAACATTTGCCCCTAGCAGGATTCGAACCCGCAACAGCCGGTTTTGCACCTCAGACCACTAGACCAAAGCTATCACACACTTTACTTTGTTGTGGCTTGTTCATACGTAAACGCTTGTAACCTAAGATAGCTTTCAGTGCGAAAATGACAATTATCTTACTTTTAGGCAAAGGTAGGTATAAAGGATATTAGATCAGCCGTTGATCGAAAAGCTCCCAAATTACCGTTACATAACAATCGTCAGTAAACTGTCTGAAATTGTTTAATTGAAAATAAGTTTTATTTCTTAACACTTAGTTATTTGATTAACTTGGTGTAACGCAGCTTAGTATATCATTCCACCAAATCAATGATGCAGCCAGTACTAGACTCATAAAGCACTTACTATTTTAATTTTATGTAGAATCAAAACGCGTCCCTAGAAAACAAAAAACATGGCAAACACATTAAGCATGACGTCTGTTATAAGAGTGAGCTAAAAATAATGGTACACCAGTTAAGCTCTGACTTTTTGCTTCGGTGTATCGCGCACCTAATCCCCCGCCAGAGGGCATAGCCGTTGACCTCCCCCGGAACTCGGAGGGAAGACGCTTCTGAGTGGTTCTTTTACGCGGCATGAAACAAATTGTGTGGGGGACTTGCCTTTTAGCTCGCTCGTGAACGTGCGAGATTTGCTCGGATTGTGATTTTTGGAGGTGCGATACTTTGAGGGTTATTTTTCGACGAAAACCTGAAAACGATATCAAAGTCTTTTAACACATTGCACGCCATGGTGATCACCGGTGACAATATTATTTCTATTGTGTCTATTCTCTCGGCAGTCAAAGGCTTAATATTAAATTAAAGCTTAACTTCACTTTCTTGGTTCTCTTTCCGGTAATTATCAATAATTAAATTATTAATCTATTAACCAAACGGCTTATATTATTTGTCCAATTAGTATAATTATTACAAACCCTCGTGGGTTACTTGTACTTAGTAAGTTAGTTAAGTGTTTTGTAATGTAACGGTTATTTACATGATAATAAAGAGAGAAAAAAGTATCCTACAATCCAAAAAGATTAGTGTTAAAAGCTTATTTTATTATTTTTTTGTAATATATTTTAAGTAAATGACAACATCACCCACCGGTGACATAACTTTTTGGAGTCATACATTTATTTTCAAATTATTTATTAGCGGTCCGCTTCCGGAACTCTAACCTTTATTATAAGCAGAAAACACACTAAAATTAAGAAAAAAAACTCTGACAAGTACAAGTTAAGTTTAATAAGTTCGTTTTCCACATAAGTAAGACCCCTTGAATCTTTGTTTTTTTGTGTGTCATCGTAGCTCCCGATCGGATGGGCCGATTTCAGTGCAGTTTTTTTTATTCGAAAGATAATAAAAACATGTTGATTTAAAACTGTAGCTGATCGAAATCTGTTTAGCCGTTGAAATTGGCTAGACGACACCACCAATTGTTGACATACTTTTTATTATCTGTCAAAACGGTCTGTCTCCATAGATTTCGTATGGTAATAAATGATTGTGACGTCACGGTCATGTGTCAGAAATCGGAGTCAATTGACCGAATATTTATTGCGTTTTGTGTGTTTAAAAATTGGTTTCTACAGCTTTTTTGAAATATATTGGTTGTATTAACTTCATAGGGGCTATGTTTTTTAAACACCATGTTCTTGACAATATTTAAGATAGGTGTCATCATCCCAATTCGCCAGCTGCTTTCCTGGCTCATTTCAGGAGCTTTTAAGTTTAAAATTGTATTGTATTTATAAGTAATGTTAATATATCCATTATCATTCATATAATTTGAACTGGTGCTGTTCAATATTTGCATAAACTTCACACTAAAACGGTCCTATGCAAAACGCTCCTAATTTTCAATTCTTAATTATGTAAACCGCATTGCCATAATGGGATCCTGTGAAAATCTAACCACTAATTCGTGTTAATCGTCAAACATTTATTTAAATGACCCTAGAATTCACAGCTTAATTAATGAAAGAATGATCCCGGAAGTGACGTTGAGTTGAACTGTTTCAATATTAACAGCCTTTTTTATGACATTTAATTAACTAGCTTTTCCGGTCGCTCTAAAGTGTCCGTTGAACTATTTCTTCGTAAATTTTAAACTATGTCCTGTAAACTAAGTTAGTAAGTAAGTTTAAAACAAGATTATTGTTGAAAAGCTTCGGCATACGTTTTTTTGAAGTAATAATAGTTTTTTATTTTATTTATTTTAATTTTTTGGTTTAATTACAGTCTACTTACACAATAACCCTTTAAATAAAGGAAAAGATTTTACAAAATAAGCTGCTTGAAAATAAATATCAAATATGTGCGGTAATTTTCATTTCGAAAGGTATAAATGGAATCACAGTTTATATCTCAGTCATGAGTTTGTAGCTATTTAACAGTTTACACAGTCTGGGCAGTGGATAGTTGGGGCCAAGAACGGATCTGCGAATTAAATATTTTCACAGTTTAAAAAACTGTAGGTACAATAAGTTAGATCAACTATACACTCTGACAGTAGTATTACAAACAATCACATCTTTCATATCATTTCAATTTAGCTATTTTCATTTTGACGTGACAACGTCTTATAAATTGGTTTGCCGGGTGACACTTCAAGAAACTGCGTTACGCTGCTCCGCTCACGTTCCGCGCGAGAGAGACAGAGCGAGAGAGAGAGAGAGAGAGATAGGCATACACACCGGTTCATGTTATACGAATGAATATTCACATTAAAATTATTTTACCACTCAAAGTCGTTGTCACGTAAAACTTTCGCGCGTATACCGACTTTACAGGCAACCAATTTTTTATTCTCTAACGAAACAGAGAAATTCCCCCATTTTAAGTTTAACCCCTGTTTGTGTGTGCTTATGTGTTTGTGTTCGACATCGTAGCTCCCAAACGGATGGAACGATAACAAAGCGGTGTTTCTCTTCAAAAGATAATTAAATCACGGTGGTTCTAAGCTATAGTTGGTCAAAATCCGTCGAGCCATTTCAGCTGTTTTCCTGGCTCATTCGGGGATTTTAAACAGGAACGTTAGAAGTTTTTCATATTGACGTGACAACGTCTTATAAATTGGTTTGCCGGGTGACACTTCAAGAAACTGCGTTACGCTCCGCTCACGTTATGCGCTCACAATGAGAGCGAGTGAGAGGCACGCGTCCCTTCGACTCGGGCATGGTTAGCCCGCCTAAGAGCGAGTGAGACAGACATAAAAAGTGAAAGGCACGCGTCCCTTCCACTCGAGCACAGTTAGCCCGCCTAAGAGCGAGAGAGACAGAGCGAGAGAGAGAGTGAGAGAGATAGGCATACACACCGGTTCATGTTATACGAATGAATATTCACATTAAAATTATTTTACCACTCAAAGTCGTTGTCACGTAAAACTTTCGCCCGTATACCGACTTTAGAAGCAACCAATTTTTTATATCTTTTTCTTGTTACAGCACAAGAACATTTGTTCATTTCATATCCCAGATTCTAATTTAGCTAATTTATATTCATTGGAAAAAGTGCGCTTTGTGTTCTTCCTAACATTTTGTGATTTATCTAACGCACCCCTTCTGGAACATTGCCATGTTGGTTTCTATATTTCCTGAATAAGTACTGTCGTCAGTTTTTTTTGTACATATTTTTGCTTACTTTTACAGGTCTTATATTTTCGATATAGTGACATGTGTATTAACTTCCTTTACTGTAATATGTTTCGTAATGCTTTTTATTTAAACCGCTGTTTTTAACTCCCGACAAAGAAGACGGGTGTTATAACTTATAAGTATGACCCCAATGTCTGTTTGTGTGTGTTGTATGTGTTTGTGTTTTTGTGTGTGGCTGTCTGTGGCATCGTAGCTACCGAACAGATGGACCATGAAGCAAATTCCAAAGCGTTTTTTATTCGAAAGTTAATTTAATCACGTTGTTTTTAGCTATAGTTGTCAAAATCAGTCCAGCCGTAGCCAGTAAGGCCTACAAGCTGTTTTCCTAGCTCATTCGAGGGATTTTTAACTGAAAAGTTATTCGTTACGGAAATCAGTGTATGTGAAACACAACAATGTATTTACAGGCGCATGGAGCAAGCAAGTTTTGGAATTTAATTTGTATGGCCTAAGTTCATGGATTCTAGTTCATGTCGGTTTGTGCGGTCGATTGTCAATATCTTTACTAAACAATGAGACAAACCGGCTGTTTACTACACCGTTGGTTAAATCCTCTTGGTGAAATCAGCAAGCGTAGCACATCAAAAATTACACATATCTAAGTTCGCTTGAAGTTACATTCGTGCAGTCAATTTTGTTGACTAAGTAAAATGAAAATTCGAGACAAGAGTGTTATTATTTCACTTCCCCTTTAGTTTTACGTTTCAACGCTCTCGAAACTGCGGTGAATCTCGGTTTATTTCAATTAGTTTGTCTGAATTTACGAGCACGAAGTGAACACCTGAGGAATATGGAGTTTCTTCGAAAAGGTGAAACACCCCGGCGAGACTATGAACTATACCTGTTGAAAGAACTGCAGAAATTACAAATATGGAACTACTTGTTGAAAACAATAAAGTTCAGACTGCCTCGTTGGTGTAGTGGCAAAGTTTCTGCCTTACATCCGAGAGGTCCTGGCTTCGAATCCCAGGTCGAGTCAATATTGTTTCTGAGATTTTCTTTCATGAATTTCTCAAAATCAGCTCGGAGTCGGGAAGTTGGCGGTGTTACACCCCCGTGCCTCGGGAAGCACGTTAAGCCGTTGGTCCTGCGCCTGATCTCTCTCCGGTCATGTTGGATTGCCATCTCACCGGATTTGTGAGAGTGATGGAACAGTGAGTGCACCTGTGTATTGCGCTTACACTTGTGCACTATAATATCTCCTGCGTAGTTGGCTGAACTCTGTTGAGAATGGACGCCGTGGTCGAAATCGGCCTGGGGGACAATTATTAAAGTTTAATGTAGGGTAGCATTAACAGGAAAAGCTTTGCAACTTTTATTCCTATTTTTTTTTGTGGCGAAGTGCAATTTCGCGGGTTAGTAGCGTTATTTCACAGTTGCGATTTTACACGAAATGAACCAGTTCCGCTTTCCACGAAATCCCTTGTAGTTGCGATTTAACACTAATTAAAAATATCAAATGTTGGAGAGGTACAGGTAAGGAGACTAGTGCTTCAAATGAAATAAATCAGTCTTTGTTTTCAAAAGGCACAAAATCTCTGAAAATTAACAATTGATCACAGTTTGTTTTTCATCATTAAAGATCGATAAATACTAAGTAATGGGTATACTCTTAAAAAACGTATATCACTTCCTTCTAATCCAAATACGACAAAGCCTAAAAACGAGGTCATATTAAAGGTTAATATGACCTCGTAATTGCAGCGACACGACTATTGATATATACTTTTTTGCCTATTATTGCTCACACGGCTTGTGCGTAGCCAGTTTAAGCAAAAACGAGGAAAAGGGATTATCATTGGAAATAACCATGTCGGTCGCAGAACCGACGAGAGGTGAAGCAGGAAGTTTCTCGAATGGAGACCACGCTTAGGTAAACGTGGTGTGGGACGCCCCCGGCTAGATGGACAGACGACCTGAAGATGGCAGCTGGCAGTGACTGGATGCAAAGGCCGGGAGATCGTGCGCTGTGGCGCTCCTTGGGGAAGGCCTTTGTCCAGCAGTGGACTGCAACATGCTGATATGATAATGATGATGATGATTGGAAATGACGGAAGAATGCGAAGCGGAATTCAGGAAAGTGATCTTGGAGGTGGTACATAGGGACGTACTACAAAAGAACTTGTCAGTGTTAATAATAATAACGCTTGTTATAAAAGTTGTTCTATTTCCAAGTGAATGACGGCAGAAATGACATAACCTAAAGAAGGCATACGTTTCAAGTTGATCGGATAATATTTAATCAAGTGTTAAACACTGCAGAGTTCCTTTGTAGTAAAATTATTGACTAAATTTTTACACACTAATAAGCTTTCACTAGTTGAATCATATTACATCGTTAAAACTTATGTTGTAAATGCATTGTTACGAAGCGACGATCAATCAAACCTGTTTCAAATCATCTGAAATAAACGATCGAGAAAATTGGAAAAATAATTGGCGGAGAAATATCGTGCGATTTCAATCGCTTTTTATTTGACAGCTTTATCTGATAGCGCTGTCTGTGGCGCTGTAGAGTAAAGTTGAAAGACGGCTTCTTTTTCTAATTCTTACTCGTATATATAAATAAATAAATGTACAACAACATCACATACATTGATCTGACTTCATGGTAAGCAGCTAAAGCACGTGTGTTACAGATATCAGAATCAACATTGGAAATTGCACCTCACTCACCGCGGATTCTGCTTGCGCAGTACAAATAGCACCGCGAGGCGTTGTCAGTGTGTTGTGGTGCGCGTGTATTTCATGCGAACTGAGGTACTTGCTTGCAAAAAGCAAACTGTCGCACCGTGGATCGCGGTGGAGCGCGGTGCCGTGTGAGAATTGCCTTATACTCATTACCTGGAAACCTTCACAACAAGTAATATTCTATTATCGATTTTTAAGTTCGAAATAATAGTAACTCTTACTTAAGTTACTTTATTTATAAGCATTAACAATGCAAATTTCTTTACAATGTATAGTTAAAATACACTTAAAGAAAAATGGACTGCCACAGGGACACGGGCAGTTGATTCTTCTTAACCGATTGTTAAATAGCTGTAAAGGTGTTTTATTCGGATGTTGAAGGTATCTAACCGCAACTGCAATCTAAGGAGCACTTAAAGACATTCGGACCGATGAGTTAGTATCACGGTAGCTGAATTGGGAGAGTAATCGCCCAGCTTGCGACACGTGCGGGTTCGAGTCCCGACTGTGGCAGTCCATTTTTCTTTTAGTGTGTTTTAACGTTTTTCTTCTTCTCCTTAGACCTGTTGTACCGACGTGCATACTCACTTGGTATACTGATAATAATTTGTTCCCGGTTTGGGTTTCCAGTCATTTTCATTCTCACAATATATGCATTTTGCGTGTATTATTATTCTTTTCCGTGGAATCTTTTTTTTCGTTCACTTTTTACTGAAAAATAAGGAATTTCTAATTACGTGTTCATAAACGTCAAAGTTTGTATCACCTATAAATGTGATATTCCGCTGTAAAATAGGGAAAAAAGGGTTATAACTAACATTTTAATGGTTTTTCTCTCCTTCTCAGCATAATTATTTCTTATTGTGAACACAATTTATTAGTATTTTTCCGAATTTTGTACTTTTTGACACTATGTTTGACATTTTGAGTGACGGGAGTCTTATTATTTTTTTTCTGAAAATTGACAACTTTTAGCAAAGTTTCAATACAATTTCCATTACAAACTCTGCAAAGCACGAGTTTTATCGCGTTCTATCCACGCTCTAAATTTGAACGGCCAGCCCTATATAAGCCCATACCATCCATATCTGACTCATTCGAATCCTGGCTTCGATTACACAACAGTAAACTCTTTACTATACGATACTTCAAGAAGTACTACAGGAAGACCAGGACTTCTCTACCTCCGGAAGGCCCTCACCCTCTGCAACACTGAGGACTGACCCCTCCTTGACTGAGGAGGAACTGCGAGGGACTGAACCCTCCTATCCTGAGGAGGGCCTGCGAGGGACTGACTCCTCCTAGCCTGAGGAGGAACTGCGAGGGACTGAACCCTCCTATTCTGAGGAGGGCCTGCGAGGGACTGACCCCTCCTATCCTGTGGAGGGTCTGTGAGGGGCTATCCTCTCCTAGCCCGAGAGACTGCGAGGACTTGCCCCTCCTTACTCTGAGGAGGGACTATTCTTCTTTACCCCGAGGAGGGATTACCCACTTTGCTACTCGCTCCTATTAAGGAGGATTTTCACTTTACTCCCACGGAGGGAGCATTGCCTCCTCCTAAATTTACCTACATCGGATACATCAACTGCTTGCCTTTGCTGACAGAGCCATCGCGGCTACCTCTGCTGATCACCGGTGTCTTCACGGTCTCTGGCACAGCTGCGCTCCAGCTTCTACACCGCTGCGCATCGACGGACTTCTCCAAGAACGCTTTGCATCACTTCGGCGCCTCCGGACCCGCTTAATCTTGAGAAGACACCTACCCACGCCCACTCCACTCACTATACTCACTCATTTTCACTCATTCATTCGTCCCACTCGTCTAGGTTTCTTTTTATTTTTATCTGTTTTTCTTTTAATATAATTTATTTGTTATTTCTCAATTCTTTTCGTTTCCCTTTTCCCTTCTTTGTCGCTTCACGACACTGTTCCCAATAACTTGTGGTCGGCCCTGGAAATTTGAAATAATAAATAAATAAAATAAATATTTCACAACAATCACACCAATTCTCTAGCCCCAAATTAAGCTACTAGGCTTGTGTTATGGGTACTAGACAACGGATAAACATACTTAAATACTTTTTTTTTGTAAATAAATACATATTATACATAGAAAACACCCAGACCAGTACAAACACACATGTTCATGCACACTTGTGCTTGTTCTGTGCGGGGATCGAACCCGCGACCCTTGGTTTTAGAAGTCCGACACGTGAACCACTGCACCAAGCGGTCGTCAATAGTTATTAACGAGATATTGTTTTGCATTATTTCATCAGACTGATAACATTATAACATGGCAATCGCATTTTATTATGAACTGTATGATAACTCTGAATGTGAGTAACGTAGCAGACATATTTCAACTTATACGCGGAAACGCGAGGGAAGATCTGACAATATGTAAATGATAAAAAACTTCGCCCAAAAGGTTCACATTTCAATTTGCCTAAGTCATGTGCATAGTGTTGGGAAAATCGGATCTCAAGCTGTAGGCGTTAAGTTTAGGTACACTTACGAACACATTATAAGTGAGTACTTACGTATATGTGTCACAGACAACTAGCTAAATCAGCCGTTCGATCAACAGCCTAGTCCCTTTATTAACCCCCGAGGAAAAAGATTAGTGTTATAAGTTTGACCTCTATGTCTGTTTGTATTTTAGTGTGATTTTAAAGCGGTTTTTTATTAGAAAGATAATTTAATCACGGTGGTTCATAGCTATGGCTGTTCAAAATCGGTCCAGCCGTTGAAGCTCATCAGCCGGTTTCGTGGCTCATTCGGGAGTTTTATAAATGGAAAGATAGTTTTGAGGGTTCCGTACCTCAAAAGGAAAAAACGGAACCCTTATAAGATCACTTTGTTGTCCGTCCGTCCGTCCGTCCGTCTGTCCGTCTGTCCGTCCGTCCGTCTGTCAAGGCCGTTTTTCTCAGGAACGCGTGGAGGTATCAAACTGAAATTTATATATGATACTTAGGTCTACCTTCAAATCCTAAAAATCAACCTTCTAAGCCAACGCAATCAAAAGATACAGCCATTTAAGCCGATAATTTCCGCAAATTTTCGAAACTCGCACGGGAATCAAAACCTACAGGATACTTCCCGTAAACTTAGAATCTTGAAATTCAGTACGAAGTTACGTCTTATAGTACAGATATAGGAAAAATTACGAAAACCGTAAATTTTCAGTTTCATCATATAAAAAAAATATTTTTGAAAAATATTTTTGTCAATTTGAAAATTTCAAAGTTACTACTCCTTATCTACAGGTTTGTACGGAACCCTCGGTGCGCGAGTCCAACTCGCACTTGACCGGTTTTTAAATAGCGACGTTAAAGTAGCGACCTAAATCATATAGCGAATGACTTGGAGCAGTGACGTTTCTTGCCTTGTAGTTCCACTGTTTGCTTGAACGGTTTGATTAAGCTAGTCGGCTGACACTTGTGCACAAACGTAATACTTATATAAAAGTCGAGTGCTATAGTTGTTTCTATTTCGTTGCCTAGGTATAGGCAATTCACAGTCAGAAACGTGTTCGATAGGATATTTATAGAAGTTAATACACCGTGCCACAAACCGTTAAGACCCCGCCTCGCCCACTGTTTGACAAAGCCCTTATTGCTTTCATACGTTTGTATTAAGTCTCAAAAACGAACTACTATTCTGCTCTAAATTTTAATTGAAAATGGCTCAAACTATTAAGATAGTAAATTTTAATCAATTTATTTATTTCATTATTTACTAATCAATTATTTATTTACGTTTTAATTCATTATTCTCGATTGAATTGAATTGAATTTAATATATTGTATGAAAAAATATTTTTGACTGCTACTTCAATGATTCCGTGCATGCATGTATTGGAATATAATTTAGATTTATCAAATATTGTACGTAAGCAAATTATTCATTAATTGTTTTCCGTTTTGTGTCCCTTATAAATATAATTATTTCTACAACACAAAAAAAGATGGTGTGACGATTTGACGAATTTGCGAACAGATTAGGAATCCATAGCCGCCAATAGGGAACAGTGGAGGAGTTTGGGGGAGACCTTTGCCCAGCAGTGGGATGACATAGGTTTATAAAAATAAATAACGATGTAACCCCTCACTATGCTCTAGCCTTTCTCCCCGTCGTATATCTTTGATTGTAACAGGAATAGTGAGTCCCAATGCTGAGAATATTTTATGCGCTTTTTCATGAGGAAATGGAAATGTTCCGATTACATTATTTGTGCGTTGATATATATCTTGTTACGAGTGGATTTATTAGTGCACGATAAATATGTCTCCATTAATATTTATTTTGTACTGAATTTTAAAGATTACATTGAAATTATGCCATAACTTGCGTTAGTGGAACCGTCTAAAAATGTTGATATATGGCCTAAAAATTAATAATAACATTAAATTACAGTATACCAACTTTACATATAAAGGGTTCAGTATAAACTAAAATCATACAAAAGTATTATTTTCACTTAACTGCATGCAATTTAAAGTAGTCGAGCTCGTGTCATCATCCCTATTACTTACTTTATTAGTAATAGGCATGATGACACCTATCATGAATATTTTCAAGACCAGACGTTCTAAGAACATGACTTCTATGAAGCTTATAAAACCAATTTATTTTCAAATAGCTGTAGAAATCTATTTTTAAATGCACTTAATATTCAGTCTTTTGACTCTGATTTCTGATACTTTAACAGTTAGAGTTAAGTCACGTTAGAGTCTTCCTGTACCAATATCTGTGGACACATATGGTTTTGACAGATGATAAAGAGTATGTCAACGATTGGTGGTGTCATCTACCCTATTGCCAAGGCAGTATGTGAACTGACAGTCATTTATTTACTGTTAAAGCGGGTAAGAAAGTATGACTTTGCACAAAAGCTTTTAAACTGGTCTCGGAGTACCTTCGTCTTCGAACCGCACGCTACCATTAGTAGGGGCTGAACAAATATTGTAGCGAAGTTGAAAGCCTCCGCCCTGTGCAAACAAGTCTCACCAGTGTCGTGTGAACCCCCTACTCTCTAGGCCGTTGCCCTTAGTTTTGGATGTAGCCATCACACTCTTACCAGTTTGACTGTACGAGCGAAAGCGCTGGCTAGACCCACAAGAAGGTCACACACTCAAACACACACACACACACACACACACACACACACACACACGCGCACATACACACGCACACACACACACACACACACACACACACACACACACACACACACACACAAACATTCATATCTAAGGGAAGTTGCGAGTCAGCAAGTGTCTTAGACAACTTACAGGGTAGACTCGGCCACATTTTGTAACAATGCAGAGATAGTTTTTTTGAACTGAAAATGCTGACGAAATTTTAATTAGTACAGCCTTAAGCCGAGCGAGATCATTTCTGCGGCCGTACTTCTTAACCTCTTGATGACCTAGAGGACGATGGAGGCGACTTTACAATAAACTCAAAGTATTCAATTCTAAATCAAATGTATCTCGTTAACTTGGCTCAAAGGCGTGGATAAAACTAATAAAATACTGTTTTTTTTTTAATTTTATATGGTAAATTTCTATCTAAGCTTAATCCATTAATATATTTACTCGTATAACACTAAACTTAATCTAGTAATATAAGTATATCACTAAACTGGGACCGTTTTATAACTATATTCCTAGTGAGATAGTAATGAATCGCTTTCGTATAACTATGTTACGGTATATAATTATATCACTAGGGATACAACTATATCACAGCTTTATCTATCTTACTGCGACATATATTTTACTAACTTTACTCAAAAATCACCTCCAATAAATAAAAGCTATCGCCGGTTTCAAAGCACTTTGTAGCGAGTGTGTATGCGAAAACAGTATCGTTATCGACTTATCTGCATTGTCAAGCTTTCCGAACAGTCGTTATCTGAAGTCTTATTCTTGAATAAGCTTAACCACACATAAAATTAACGAACTTACTAAACTCATGTAGACTTTTATCACTCATTTTACATTAACACTTCAATTAGTAGTAGGCAAAGAAGCTATCAACTAGAAAAAGCTTGGTCTCTGAATATACCTTACCGTACCCTGTCGATGTTTCACTAATACGAATCAAGCGCTTCTCATCTACATTCCTGATGCGCACTGCAAAAGAGTGGAACTCACTACCTGCGTCAATGTTTTCCTGTATTAGGAATTTTCAAAGCCAAAGTGAGGTGTGGTGAGTAAGGAGTCTAGGAGAGCTCGCTCCATCGTAAACTCAGTCTTTGCCTCGTTGTTTTGTATCAGTCGGCTTAGTCTTGGGTCAAGAGCAAACCTAGGATAGGTTTGCCCTTGACCTCTTGGCTCTTGATTGTAGGCAGAAAGTTATAATACCTTAAGCAGCTTGATAACATAGTGTAAATTTTTTCACTTTCCTTACAAACCTCCCTCAAACAACGAAGTGAAGTTTGGATCGTGCCACCTCATGGTTTAGGGGAGACCTGTTTTCAAATGCAAATGTTGCAACCACCTATTAAATGACTCATTATGAATTTATGACTTTGACGGTGTTTTTGTGTTAATTGTATCTGTATCTGTGTATCTCCTTGTATTGTGTCTGTGTATGTTTCTATGAGCGGATTCTTGAAATAATGATTTATCATTATTATTATTTGTAGTATCTTCTAGGATATCACAGCACAAGGCCGGTCCCTTTGGAAGGCGTACGTGGTGATGTGGATCCAACACGAAGAGGCCCCTTAGTGATACATTAATATTTTGGGATATGTACACCAAGCGGATACTGTCTCTGTCTGCACTATTGAGTAGATACAACCAAAGACAGCCCCCGCTAGGTGCAAGGACTATTGCTGAGTAGATGGGAACTATAATGGGTCTATGAAAGAGAAATTGCTGGACTAGTTGATGAGATATTGATGAGACAACGGAACGCCTGCCATATCAAATGTCTCATGATAATCACGGCAGACGGTGACTTGCCGCTTACTTAATTGGCCGCCTATCAAAAGCTACCAGATGGTAGCCAGGCAGCAACATTTGTGTAAGCGGCTGAAGGTTGTCGAGAGGTGAGTCTGCGGGGTGAAGGTAGCAGTCAGCCGGCCAGCAGTCCCCCGGCGTTATGACGTTTTACACTTCCAACCTGGAGCACAGGTTCCGCTCTTGCGTTCTCCACTCTTGGCCGGCCAGTTAAGGCAAGCACAAGAGGCGAGGACCAAATAAGGTGAACCGGGCCCTCGGGAGTCGGGGTCCGAGGTGTCGCCACGCACCTACAGCACGCCACAGGCTGCCCCTGCGGCTTTATTATTATTATTATTATTTTGTCTTTGTACATTTTTCTCCATCTTTTCAGATAGGTGTTACATCTATTATGCGGGTATTAACCAAGCATAACAGCGTTAAACAACTTCGGAAATGTCTGTTGATAAAAATTTACGTGTGAGGCGGCAAGTGTTTAGTATGACTGCTTTTTGCAGAAGGTTAATTAATTTGCTGGGGATCTGTAGGAGTTCGAGACTTTTGTGAAGTGTTTTGGGTATTATTCCTGTGGAAGATATGACGATCGGTACGATGAAAACAGATTTTGCTCTCCATTGGGTTTTTAATTCAATGGCGAGGTCATGGTACTTTGTAACCTTTTCAGATATTGTTGACTGTAAGTTGTGAGTATTTGGGATGGCAATGTCAATGAGGTAAACTGTGTTATCTTCTTTGTTATGTACTGTGATGTCGGGTCGGTTGTAGTGAATTGTTTTGTCTGTGATAATGGTTCTGTCCCAGTATATCTTTAGTTTGGTGTTTTCAAGTATGACTTGTGGAGTATATTTGTAATACGCAACTTTATCCGCGATGAATTTATGTTTGTGGGCTAGATGTTGATGTACGATGGATGCGACCTGATCATGTCGGTGTTTGTAGTCGAACTGAACTAAAGATTTGCAGGCGCCAGTGATATGCTGGACAGTCTCCGCCGCGCTGTTACACCTTCGGCACACATCTACCTGCAATTCTTTAGTTATGTGTTTGCGATAATTACGTGTTGGTATCACTTGATCCTGTATCGCCAACATAAAGCCCTCTGTCTCAGGGAAGAGTTGACCGTTCCTCAGCCATGCGTTCGATGTTCTTTTATCGACATGTTGTTGACTGAGATCGGCTCTATGCCTTCCATGAAGAGATTTCTGGGCCCACTGGTTGATTTTTTCTGGTTCGGCTATGTATTTTTCATTCAGCTGTGCGGTTTTGTCGTGTAAATTTAGGGGTGTTAATTTGTTGTCTATTGCGGCCAGACTATTGTAAAAGGGAACTGTTTCTGCTTTTGTATGGAAAAATTTTCTTAAGTTTGTAATTTGTTTGTTGTGAAGGTTCTTAATATCAATGAGGCCTCTTCCTCCTTCTTCCCGTGGAAGTACAAGTCTCTGAACACATGATTTTGGGTGGTGCTTTCTAAATTTTGTTAAGTGTGTGTTAATGCAGCGCTGGAACGTATCTAATTCAGTTTGTGACCAAGCGATGATACCAAAAGAGTATGTTAGTATCGGTACGGCGAAAGTATTTATTGCTTTGACAAGATTTCTGGAGTTTAGATGTGTTTTTAGTAAGCTTTTTAGTCTTTGTTTGAATTTATTTTTTATTTGTTGCTTAATCTGTTTTTGTAAAAGCTGCCGAGATTGATGAAAACCTAAATATTTATAACTTGATTCTTCAGACATGGCTTCTATTTGTTCTCCTGTTTCGACTACATAAGGGTTAAGTTGTACTTTACCTCGCTCAATAGAAAAAACTTTACATTTATCTACACCGAATTGCATTTTAATATCTTTGGAAAATTGTTGCGTGACGTCTGCTAATTTAAATAGTTCTTCTCTACTGCTACCATAGAGTTTAATGTCATCCATATACATAAGATGAGAAAGAATCTGTTGATTGTGCTGCGAGATGTTGTATCCTAGGTTCGTTGTGTTCAATAAATGTGATAGTGGATTTAACGCCAAGCAAAACCAAAGCGGGCTTAAGGCGTCGCCTTGAAATATTCCACGCTGGATTCGAATCGGCTTAGTAGTTAAAGTGTTTTCATTTGTTTTTATTTTGAGCACAGTTTGCCAGTTTTGCATAGTTGATTTTAAAAACGTTATGATAGTTGGATGTATTTTATATAAGCTGAGAACATGTAAAAGCCAGCTATGTGGGACTGAGTCAAACGCCTTTTGATAGTCGATAAACATAGTGTGTATATTTTTTCGCTTCCTCTGGGCCTCTTTCATTACTATTGCGTCTACTGTCAACTGTTCTTTACAACCTTGGCTATGTTTCCTACATCCTTTCTGTTGCTCGGCTAGTATTGAGTGATGATCTACGTGTTTGTATATTTCCTCACTTAAACAGGCTGTTAGAATTTTATAAATTGTTTGCAGGCATGTGATGGGGCGGTATTTTGATGGATTGCTGGTATCTTGGTCTTTAGGCATCATGTAAGTTATACCTTGAGTCATAAATGTAGGAATGGTGTGCGGTTCTTGTATGAATTGGTTTATATGGTTATGGAGATAAGGGTGAGTAAAAGTAAATTTTTTGTACCAGTAGTTGTGAATGTTGTCAGTCCCGGGCGATTTCCAGTTATGGGTGCGTTGGAGAACTTGAATAAATGTTTTTGCAGGTATAAAATCGAAATTCATTTCAGGAATGTCGGTGTGTTGAGAGGTATTATTAATCCAAGTTGCCTCCTTGTTATGCTCCACAGGATTTTCCCAAATTTTCGCCCAGAATTGGCGTAATTCTTCAGGTGAAGGTATTTGATTAACCGATTTGTTTGTCTGGTCGGATGTAAGGTGTCTGTAAAAGTATTTTTCATTTTCACTCAAACAAAAATCAAACGCGGCGTTTAATTTTTGTTTGAGTGTATCGAGGAAGTGTGCAATGTCGCAGTTGGGTTCTTCATGCACTGAATGTATATTATACTTTCTTTTTATTTCTTCTACTGTTTTAACTACTTGGGGGCTTCGTATTCCATTCCAGAAACTAGTCATTCGTCCTATATCTGTCCTAAGTCTTGCTATTTTATTTTCCAGCCTCTGCTGCCACGATGGTTTACGTTTAGGTTTCACAATCGGTCGCTCAGCCGGTTCGTGTATTTTGCAGTTATTACAGACGGCAGCTGTGTAAGCAGCTGAGTATATAATTGAGTGCAGGGTATCAAAAGTTTGGTTGTGGTCTAAAATTTTTGGAATGATATGTTTGTTTAAGCTTTCTACGATAAAAGACAGTTTTTTTGAAGTTTTTTGTTTAGGGATATAGGGTCTAGCTAAAGGGTCAGTTGTCTTGAATCGTTCAAATGCCGTGTTAAATATCTCTTCTATTGTACTTTTTTCAACATATCCTTCAATCGCGTATGTGTTCGGTGTGTTTTCTTCTATCGTGTTGTCTATAGTATGGGTATCATTAAGATTGTCCGCAATGTGGCTATTTAGTGAAAGGGGGTCGTTCTGTGTGTTTGGTGAAACTTGAGAATTATTTGTGTTTTGAGTGTTTTTGAATTGTTGTGTTACTTCTTGTCTAATCTGTTCTATCCTATTTTCATTTAAGTATTTATTGTTTATGATTAATCTCCTTTGATCAGAGATGCGCTGTTCAGATAGGTGTGATAATCCTGGGAAGTATTGTATAAATCTTTCTTTGAGTTTTTTCCTGTAGATAGTTTTGTCAGATTCTAATTGCGTCACTTCAAAATACGACTTAATTATGGCCTCGTTAATGTCATCTGTCCATCTCATTCTATGGTCTGAATTTGCGGTTTGTGTTCTGTGTGAGTTAGCTGCTGTGTTCGGGTGCTGTACTTCTAATTGTTTTGTAACTTCGGCTTTGATTAGATTAAGTGTGCTGGTGGGCAACAGTTTGTTGTTAATTATGGCCCTACGCTGGTCACCTAATCGTTGTCTGGTTGCCTCCATTTGTGGAAAAGCTTGGGTGAACTTTTCGTGTAGTAAATCTAAATATCCTCTCTTAGATTTTTCAAGATTTGTAGCAATAAGGTATGTGCGCCAAATGAATTTGTTCATTTCTTCACTCCATTGTTTGCGCGCACGGGTAGTTCCAGTAGTGGGTGCAGAATAGTCAGCGGTTGCTGGCTGCACAACATCTACCGGCTCTGGGGAAACTGTAGTTGATCTGGATGTGGTAAGGCATTCAAAGGAATGCGGCGGTGAATTGCGGGATTGGAATAAACCTTGAGTTGAAGAGACCGTTGATGACGGTCTTGAATTAGTTTCGGCTGTAGTACGTTCGGGTACATGCCCAGCGAGAGCCCGCCTGCTCAGCTCCTCGCCACCGACGGTTCGCATACTGTGACACCCAGCGTCGGCTCCAGGTGTGCCCCGGCGATCGCCCCCGGGAAGCGGCATTATACGTGTCTTTTTACTGCGTAACTCCATTTTACTGGGTTTGCTAGAGCCCTGTTTGTCACCCGTAAAGAAATTATGTTTCAGGTGTCCGCCCCCCACGTGGCTTAGGTGTTATAGCGTGGACGTAAGGCTAGACTTTAGGGGGCTTATTATTATTATTATTATTATTTCAGCAGTGGGAAGTTCATTGGTTGAAACAGAACTTTGCTAGATGTAAATTATTAGCGTTAGAAGCAGGGTCAGGTGACCTTAAAAAGGTAGCAGGTTCAAACCAGATGCAAACCACTTTTAAACGCTTGACCTCGGAAGATCACAGATACGGCCTATGTTCAGCGGTGGACTCTTCTGGCTGATAAAGATGACAGTAAAACATTAATTGTGTTTATTTAAGTGATTAGAAGGGCAAAGATTTAGAGCCATATCACAAAGTTTTTAAAGCTAAGCAGGTTTTTGGCGCAAACTTGGTTTTCAAAGTATAAATAGAAAATCGGATGCCGCCCGAAGTGGGAATCAGTTACGTAAAAACATTGTCGATGTAGGTACAGATCGATGAGCCGAAAGGAAAATTCAGTTTAGTGCATGTAATTACAAAATTCCTAGTTCATACCGGCCTCCGATTTTCGATTTATCCTTTGAAAACCAAGTTTTCGGCAAAAATTGCTGCTTAGCTGTCAACATTTTGTGACGAGGTTTCCGAAAGAAGCAAGGTTTCCGAGCAAAAGAAGTGTGATCCTTACAACCGGTTCGTAAGTCAAAATGGCGATGTTATACTCCAACTATTTTTGACGGCAACTTCCAACAAACTGTTGGCCGTTTAAATAAATAACTATGTCGTTCAACCTGCAATATCGGGCAACTTGAACAGGGTACGGGTAAGATTAAATATTCTGAACGGTAACGTTCGGGCGAACACTAAACTGTCGTAAATACCGAGAATATATTAAGAGGGCCAAGCTTGATATTGAGCCAAGTTGCACTAAAACATTTCAGATGTTACGAACTAAAAAAATATAATGAACTAGCGGCCCGTCCCAGCTTCGCATAGGTGGACTATTTTTTCTCTTATTTAATATAATAATAAAAATAAATTGTTTCAACGAACACACCAATTACCTAGCCCTAAACTAAGCGTTAGCTTCTGCTATGGTGGCTGCATACTTAAATACATGTATAAACACCCATGACTCAGGAAAAATGCTGTTGCTTATCACACAAACATTTGCCCCTAGCAAGATTTGAACCCGCGACTGCCGGTTTTGTAGTCTGGACCTCAGACCACTAGACCAAAGCTGTCATCAAACGGTGTGGCTCCCTTGTGCGCAGGGTGAGGAGCAGCCCCAACATGATCCTGGCTATGATAGCGAGCAGACTGGACTGTCGAATTTTGAATTATTGCTGCACAACCTCGGCAGGAGTTGTGCAGAAGTAAATAATTATAAATTAATGAATTATGAATTACTAACATAGGATAAGTGTATTGTTACTAACAAAAATGAGTCAAATGGTCACTTGAATAAATGAATTTTATTATTATTATTAAATATAGTATGTTCATCAAGTATAACGTAGAATCCTAATGATAAAATATTTTTTTCAAATCGGTCCAGAAGTGACGGAGCTAATTCAATCCAAACAAACAAACAAATTAATAAAGTAATTGGTCGACACGTTAGCAGACACGCGAGTCGCGGAGGTCGCAGGTGTCCCCTGAGCCTTAGGCACAATTTTTTCCGTCGTCATCTTTGGTGTAGCTGTGAGGCTATTGGCCTTCAATTATTACACACTGGAACTACTCGCATTTTTTCACCATTGCCAAAAAAGGATCATGAATTCCGTGGTGATTATTGTAATACGTGGGACAGTCAGAAAGTTTTGTTTAAAAATAATTGCTCCTTAGATATATTTTTTTTATTAAATCTTTTCAAAGTACTTTTCCCTAAGCCTCAATACAAAGTTTCATGCGTCTAAACCAATTCTCGAAACACTTTTTCCAGACCGCTGCAGACAGTTACAATCAAGTTTTATAAGGATTATATTTTCAAAATAGATTATAACCAGCCAGTCTGCCTTACAGAAAAACTTTTTTCGCATAACTTTCTGAGTTTGCAGGTAGTGTGAGTATTTGTTACTTAACATGTTTGCATATAAGTTTGTCGAGAAACCTAGTGTATTTTATTTTTAGCTGAGCCGCAATAAGTTATTACTTTATTGTAATTCGCACTTCGGACTTCATGTCAACACAATCTAATTAGACCAAGTCCATTGCCAACGGGCAATTTAACACCAAGTTTCAGGTCCACTAGCCAAGCAAATATTCTACTTCAGCAATCCTTAGTCTTTGTTTGTTTCTAATCTTCCAACTTCATAGTTTATCGCCCCCGAGAGCCGTTGTGACGGAAACAGTTAACTTTAATTGCCTTTGCGCAATTTCACTTCGCCTTCAGCAATTAGACTAGTTGTTTGTAGCAGAACCACAGTATAAATGGAAGCTAAAACAGTACGTTAGTAAAGAACAAATGCTCTAAATGATACAAACGCACACAGACGTACGCCTTACGGCCCCCGTATACTTTCAAACTTTTAGTCAAAGCTAGATAGAATTTAGGAACCGGCCGTAAGACATTGTAAGTTTTTGATGTAGTCACTCTTACAAGTGACCGTTCTAGTGGACGCACTGGCTAGACCCGAATATACCACCAATACCTGTCTAAAAAGGTTGTCTAATGGCGACCGCGTTCCGCTTCTTGCGATGCTTCGTGGGCACGCCCCCTAAAAGGTGTACCGACGATCGCATGGTGAAGGTCGCTGGAAGCCGTTGGATGCGGGAAGCACGGATCTGATCATAGTGGAAATCATTGGGGCAGGCCTATGCTTAGCAGTGAGCGTCGAAATGCTGATATGATGATGATAATGACCTGCTTATATGTCCTGTTGAGACGTGCATCTGTCTGTATATAACTTCACGCATTTCTTTTTGCTTTCGTAGTTACTGCTTTGACTTCTATCTATACTATGCTAGTTGTTTGTAGCTGAACGAACGGACGCTCCTATTTAAACATTTTAGTCAACATTTTAAAAATAACTTTTCTTATTAAAGGGAAAGAAAACTACTTGTCACATAACACAAAAATAATCGTTGCTCTTATATGCCGAATCAAAAGGGTTGTGAGGATCAATCACCTTTCATTAGAACTAACAAAATCATCACATTTTAACACAATTTATTATTTGCTGTTACTTACCTCAACTTTTTTCAGTCTATTGAACACATCAATTGCCTTCAATTAATGTGTTTAATTGACTAATTGCTCTAGTTTTTCGAAGCACTAACATTTCTTACGGTAACGGAGTCGCCATGTTTTTTTCATTGTCGCCATTTTGGATTTAGTGCTAAAAATAGACTTTAGTTGTTTATTTTTAGTGAATAGATACCTTTCTATCTATATACTTGGTTGAATTTTGAATTACCTCAAATCGTGGAAGACGATTTGAATGCTACCGCATAATAACTTTACCTAAGTAGGTACTTATTTGTAAAGAGATTTTGTATGTACCTTCATCCCGACCCAGTTTCATAACCCTTAGTAGTTAGGTCACTACCTGCCTTTGGGATAGGTAATAACCTCATTTGTCAAAAACATACTTTCGTCCGTCTCGTTAGCTTCATGCGATAAGTAGTTATCGTCCTTGAACAATACAAACAAAAGATAATTCTCAGCTTTACTGAAGAGTATGATTAATAAATATGAATAAATATAAGATGGTCTATTTTTTTTTAGTCAAATATACGTAATTATTTTTAAAATAACAAGGTAATAATATCGCCAGAGTAACAGTATTACACACAGTAAGAAAAAATGCTCGAAATGACACTCGCACACATGTCTACAAAAGGCAGCTCAGCAATAATCAGGGTACTGCTGTTCGCGCTTGACGCGTTCTTCACACATACTCAGGTACAATTCACGAATAGGTGTATGTTTCTATTTTTAAAACAAAAAGGCCTAGTTGCGAAAATGTATAGATAAAAGTACTCGTATCTAGGCTTTGATATTGCCGACGACCGAAAAAATATCTACTATGTTTCGTAACAGTGGTTAAAAAGATGAATATTCGTCCGCTTATCCGTTCATATGTTTTATGTCACAAACAAAGCGTTACTAAATCAAACGGCAGTAATGTACGTCTATTAATCTATCAAATAAATGTGTATCCTCTAACTCTCAGGACATTATCAATAATGTTGCCAGACCAACAAACGAGTATGTACTTACTCTATATAGTATAAGATAGTCTCCATTGTTATGGTCACACCTGAACGAGCTTTAGATGTCATCACCGTTATCCGAACAATATATTACGACTGTAAGCCAAGACAATAACAAATTAGAGAGTGGATTTGTCGATAAATGTCGAGAATTCACCTTGAAACATTAATAAAGTTTCTTTGTGTTTAGAAATAACAATGCAAAATTCTTTACAATGTCAAATTAAAACACACTTAAAAAATGGACTTAAAGAAATTCCGACAGATGAGTAACTGTCACGGCAGCTCAATTGGTAGAGCAATTTTCGAGTGCGCCTGTTTTTTATTCTTAATTGAAATATTTAAATTAAATCGACTAACCATGATAACCAGTAAAAGGACTACAGATTGACCAGGAGGCACTATTAATAGCAATGGTACGTACGAAACAAACCCACAGTACAGCACTGTTGTAGGAATATCAATCCAGACATACATATTTTAATCCCACATACTGAAAGATAAATAACTATCTTCTACGATAGATTTGCTACGACTAAGCCCCTTTGTAAACAAGGCTACGCAATATCTATATCTTCGATACTCGACAATTTGAAATGATACACTTTTTACGGATATTTTATTTTAACCTGACGTTTCGGTATTTATCCTTCGGTTTACGCGAACAGTAGCCATTGTTTTTTTTTCAAAACTATGTAATGACAACTAATACCTTAGTCTACCTGTGACCACGGACGCTGAAAAGGATGCGAAACGTCAGGTTAAAAAAATTAAAAAAAAAAAATCATTTATTTCAGGTTACTAAGACCCATAATAGTGACCATACAAAATAAAGTTCATAATTAAATTAAATAAATAAATAACAGTGATTAATTAAAAAAAAAACAAGGAAAATTAACTTTACAAATTACATTAAATTAAATTGAATTGAAATTTACTAAGACATTAAAATCATTTACAATAAAAAGTCAAATAATAATAATATACATATTACACAAAATAATGATACAATACAAAAAATTAGAAACTCCGCACAAAAGGTTGCACGGGAGCATGCCTACCACCACAGTTCCCTATGTAGGGGCAGTCGAGCCTACTGGCGATCATCGCCAGGACTGCGTTGGGGCTGGCCCGCACTCTGCGCACCAGGGAGGCACTGCGCTTGCGCATAGTAGTATTAAAGCAAGCGGTGCGCGCCTCCGCGAACATGCCCGAGGCACTGCAGAAACGGGGCAACCCCACAACAATCCTGAAGGCATTGTTGTATAAAATACGAAGGTCATTGTAGCTTTTCTGTGTATAATGCGCCCACAGGCTGCATAGTACGAGAGCCCACGACCAAAATTTTTGTCTCATAGCAATACGACCAAAACTGCATCAAATCGATAGATACGATTATGCTGAACTCGAAAATACCAATATCAGACATTTTCCGCGTAGCGTTTGATCTGACCGAATTTTCAAAATTGTCAAAGAATTTTACCGAACTGCATCATAGCAATATGTCTGATTTGCAGACTGTAGTTGAATGATAGTTCTGAGATAGCGAAAACATATTTTTCAGACGTTAGTGGTGTAGCGCAAACCCGTAAAATCACTTAAAAAAATTAAAAATGAAACAAAAAAAATGTCTCATAGCAATACGTCTGAAAATCTTTTTTATTAGTAAATTTTGGTTATTTGATGCGAACAAAACAATTTTCAGACGGAAATGTGAACGCATTAAATTTTGAGATCGTTTTGAAAATGTTAACAAATTTTACCGATCGGTATCATAGCAATATGTCTGAAAATTGTTGGACATGATAAAATAAGTTGTCCACATGTGCAAAAAATTTATATCAGACAAATTAAGTGTAGCACCTTCTCTATCAGACAACTTTTCGATACTCAGATATCATTTAAAAATCGTATTGAGGCATCTTGAATTTTCTGTTACAAACCAATGAATACGTTGCGACCCTGAATTTATTAGATGATAATTAACATAGAATTTACCCGAAACCTTAACATTGAAGTTGAAGGACTGAAATAAATCGCACAAAAGGAAACTGGGATGAAGGGAAGGGAAGGGGCAGGAGCGTAACAAGCGCTGAGGCTGTTGAAATTAAATACTGATTGATTTGATAGTTTTGGTTTTATTTAAAGCACACTTGAGTAACTTTTACAAAAGAAATAAGTAATGACATCTGTCATCTGTCAAAGTACATATAATAGACAAGGGAGATTCTTGAATATCTATGAAGGCTGTAAATTTAAAAAAACATTTAACAGAGGCGTCGGCCAGGCGACTCCGAAACGTTATTTTCGTTTTTGGGAGTATATGCTACACTTAAAGTGTCTGAAAACAGGTTATTGGTAATCATGGCAGCAAAACGAAAAGTTGAAAAAAAAATTTATCCGTATTGCTATGATACAGGTCGGCTAAATTTGTTGACATTTTCAAAAATGCGCTCAGGCTATATGCTACGCGCAAAATGTCTGAAAACAAACTTTTTCGTAATACAATTATAAAATCTATGTACATTTTCACTATCAGACGTATTGCTATAATACCGAATGTCTTTTTTTTTGACACAGCAGAAATGGCCTCCCACGCAGTTGCTACACTTTCGACCGTTACTACACACCTAGTCGGGTTCAGAATCATACAATCTAACGATTTTATAGGGTTTTTGCCGTATTGCTATGAGACATGGTTTTGGTCGTGGGCTCTCGTACTAGCAGGTATAAAGCGATGTACAGTAGGCTTTGAACAGTGTAATTTTAACTTTTTTAGAGCATCTCGCGAACCTGCGTGCTAACATATTGGCTCTTATCGACAATGACCTCCGTTCCCTACCCATGTCCTCATGGTCTCTGAGGTCAGCCGTGAGAACATGTCCCAGATACTTGAAATTTTCAACCCTAGTAAGAGGAACTCCATTCAAGCATATCGGAGGGACCGCGCGGGTACCCACTGAACCAGCCCCAAAGACCATGAACTGACTCTTCTGCACATTATATCTTAATCCATCCAGACCGACGCGCTCAGCAGCACCATATCGTCTGCGTAACTGAGATTATTCACACAGACTCCATCTATATGGCAGGCGACGAGCTGACTGCTCAGCGCGACGATCAGGTCGTTCATGTAGATGTTAAACAAGGTAGGCGAGGTCAGGCCACCCTGTCTAACCCCACACTCGAGTCGATATGGCTCCGACGTCGCTCCCGCCCATCTCACACAATTTCGCTGATGCCCATACCAAAACTGAAGCAAGTCGGTGAGCTCCCCAGGTAAATTAATGGTCCTCAGCTTGCTCCATAGGACATCGTAAGATACTAAATCGAACGCTTTGGACAGATCAAGAAAGCAGGCGTATACCGGCGTTTTCCTCTTCGTGTAGTAGTTGATGGTGTGCTTAAGGCACAGTATGGCACTCTCAGTAGATAGATTTGGGCGGAACCCAAACTGGTTGTCGTGTAGTGTTACATACTTGCTAAGCTGTGCATTAAGCAGACCATCAAAAACCTTGGCAGCTATGGTAGCAAGCGAAATAGGCCTGTAATTATTGGCATCACCAAGATCACCAGTCCTATTCTTAACTATCGGCACTACCACAGTTTTCAAGAAATTTGCCGGCAAATAGCAGTGGCTCACGCATAAGGAATAAAACATTGCCAATACACGAGAAATATGTGGTCCCGCATAAAGGAGGTGCTCAATGCTGAGTCCATCATGACCTGGAGATTTACCCCGCGTCGTACTTTTAATCACGTTTGACACATCTCTGGCGATGAAACGCGTTCCCACAGACCTATTACTTCTGTCAGCACTAAGCATCCCCCCAGCTGAACCTCGCGGGGATTTCACTGTAAAATGCTCCCTAAATACATTGGCGATTTCTTTCGGATCACTCACCCCACCGACGCTCGCAGGAAGTCCAGGCCGTACATTAATTTTATTTGTACCTTGCCAAAACCCACGAAAATCGCCATTACGATGCTTTTCAGCAAGGGCGTCCATTCGTATCTGCTCCTGGTGATCCTGACACCATTTTAACCTTGACTTAAACACCCTTCTGCTATCACACATATCATTGTAGACGCTCCCAGACGCTCCGCTCGTTCTTGCAATTATAGGTAGCAAAACGATAAAGGGTGTTATCCATTTTGGAGTTCATTAAGGCCGTTGTGAGCCCACTGGCTGCTCGATCTCTTATGTTTAAAACTAACAAATCGTCTGAATACTATACCCGCAGGCCATAGTTTCTCATCTAAATATAACGATATATTACACTCTGAAGTCATAAATTTATACGCTTTGTGCATTCTTTCTTTCTTCATATTTATTCTTTCTAATACAACTGTTTCGTTAGTTTTCTTTCGTATGTAATCAGTTATGTCACACTCTTTAGTATCGAGATGGACATTAGTGATAAAGATAGGAATTTTCTTATCTGCCGCTTTAAAATTACATTCCGAATCTGTAGCAATACCCGCCTTGCCAATAAAACGATATTTATTTCGCTTTCTCGGACGTATTGTCTGCCAATCATCCTTGTTACTATCTGGCGACATATTAAGTATTCGGTTCGTCAGTTGCTGCACCGCACACTGACTCGTTGCATTGTTTACGGCCTTATCATTAGACGCCCGCTCGATCATTCGCACTGGGCTCCGCTGTGACGTCACCGCCGCGGCCAGCTGATCTCGCGTCACGGAACCGGCTCGGGCGCACGGCTCAAGCCCCCCCGCCTCACCGCTAGCGCCTGCAATAGCTGACTCATCCGCCACCGCTTCTTGTCGGTTGGGATGATTCATTATGTTCATTCAAAACTGCCCTCATATTTCTGTAGTTGAGTGCAGACGATACTTTATCGGAAGACCTATTGTTTTGATCAAACTGTGACTCATTATGCATTGCAGCAGTGTAGTTATCATGCGACAGGCCCATAGGTCCACTATCTAGATATGCCCCACGCTTGGTATTGACTTTAAAAGCCGATGCTGGTGGCAACGAGTCGGTTTTCAAACGTAACACTTCCTTTTTAAGGTCATCTAAATCATCGTGTGTTACAAACGTTGATTTAATGTTTTCAAGCTCTGTTTTCATTATCACCATATCCTTGAGTAATTTCGAGCAGTCGAGGTGGTCAAAAGTGATAGGCGGTAATTTACCTAAATCCCTTGCCACAAAAATCGGTAGAACGTCAGGATCAGTAGACTTAAAAAGATTTATTATGTCATTTAAATCTCGTTCTTCCTTCCCTGCATTTTTACGATTGATTTTCCGCTTCTCTGACGGGACCGCTTCAAAAAGTAACGACTTCGCATTTTTAATTTCACTGGCATTGAATGCCGACGAGCACACACGAACCAGCGATTCTTCATCTATCACAGACACTTTATTCTGTACGTACGATAACAGTTCGTTAATTACGAGTTTACACTGAAAACATTGTACAACATTCATCTTCGTGGGTTAATCGCCGCACCGACCGTACGCAGTTAAAAACACGCTTGTCGCTAGCGAATGCGCGCGCGCGACTCCGCGCGCGCGTTAAAATAAAATGTAAATAAATCGCGAAATAATCCGTAAAAACGACGTTTCGGACCCTTTTCAGCATCCGTGGTCACAGATATTGACGATTTTACTATCTTAGCTACTACCGCCATGAGGCGACGAATGTCGGCGACGCAACTACTGTGCGAGTAGTAATTAATTAGTAGTAGATAGAGAGTAGACATTATTTTTTCGCGTAATCAGATATCAAAGAATAATGTCATAAAATATTCCGTTTTTTTAAATTGCCGCAAGATATTTTACGTCTAACTACACATGTCGATAAACCAACATGCAAATTGCAACACTATTAAACGTTCTTCATATTTTGCTTGCTTTGCTAAGTAATACTTACTAATAGTTGTGAATATTGTGATGGATATTGGAATAAGCGGCCCACTGAGGTGTTCAGGCTTCACATATCACGTTCCGCTAGTTAAGTCTCAGTCATTAATTTATGTCGTACATACGGGTGATTGGAAAACTAATGACCGTTTTCATTATTCACAAAACGTTAACTGCTGAAAGCCTGTCCCTCACGAGGAGCTACTAAGTGTCTTGTTTATATTGTTTGAATGGTTTTATACTTTTATAAATCTAGAATTTTTTTTTGTTTCGCAGAATGGCTAAGATGCCTATCTACCTTATTAGTGTTTTAAGTGAACCAGAGGACTTGCTACAAAAAACGAAATCTGTCAAAACGATTATCGTTTTTTTTTCGTTTTATGACACAAATACACATGAGAGTCCGACCAGGTAAAAACTGTGATATCTTATGCACATGTAATAAGTGCGATGAAATTCGTAGCGTGATGTGTGACGTCTGTACACTGCACACGCTAGCGTTTTGACAGATATCGTTTCTTGTAGTAGGCCTTTAGGTCTGAGGAGATTTTACCAACTGTGACGTCTTGCAGTCACACACACGGGTAGGGATACGTTGGAATGAAACAATATATTGAGTTTCGTTATAATGATAACAACTGGGGCGCGACCGACGACGCGCCGTGCGCCCACGACTATACGTTTATTGGTTACTACGTCACACCTACCTTATTAAAATTTTTAAAGAATCTACAATGTAGAAGTACAATAATTTTCAGGCCACATAAAGAAACGAATGAAATGAGCCTTGCCTTGACTTGACTTGACTAACGATCGCATCTAAAAATAACGGAAACAAATGACGAATACTTAGCTTATTAGTATAAAAGTTTTTTTAGGTTACACGATGCAGTCTAAACGAATATAATTCATAAATGTTCATTGTGTACAAAGATACAACCCAGTACAGTAGAGTTGGCACGAAATTTTCTGTTTTGAACCTCGTTTGTTGACGTGGCAACTGCCCTACTGTTTACTAAGCGGCACTTTGGACATTAAATCGTGCCAGTTTTTAGCAGGCCAGCTCTATTAGTATATTCTTTTAACGTTTATTTGAGTATCAGTTGGTTGGATACTTAAATTGTAATTGGTTAGCGCTTGCACAACAATAGGATTTGAAGTTTAATTTCAGAATGAAGTTTACAGATATGGCTTACAAAAACTAGCACAGCTGTTTTAACTTTAATTAAATAAAATATTTATTTAATCCCTTTTTATGCTTATAAGAAGGCAACAACAACTCACTTACCAACGTTGATTCGATACCTGTATTACCAACCTCGGCTTTGTTACTGTGTATGATTGTAGGTAGAAGACGTCCCATGACACGTATTGTACATATAACGATCTTGTTTAGGCTCAACAGAAGCTCGGCGAATTTTTCTAAGTGCCTACTTAAATTCCGCATTCTGATGACCTTCGCGGTGTAGTAGTAAGAGTACAGGTTTCAAGGTGCCGCCATCTATGAAGTCCTGGGTTCAATTCTCAGATATAGAAGATGTTGAAAACCAATTTTAATTGTTGTCACGGGTCCGACGGGCCCGGGTTTGTCACGTTTGTTGTACCTTCGGTGATTTTTGATACTAAGAATACAACTGCTTGAGCTTTACTTTAAGATCAGAGAAAGATCTGAAAACCTGTGTGGAAACACGCCACCGGTTGCTATGATTAACGCTGGGCGGGTGCCTTGCCGAATATGTCTATATAATAAGGTAGGTTCGATTCTTCTTCTTCTTTCTTCTATTCATTTATTAATTCTCTTGTTCCAGACATTCTGCGTGGTCTCCAAGCGGTTCCGCAAGAACTACATCCACCGGTTCACGGCGACCAGGTCTCTATTCTGGTGGTCGCCGTGGTCCCCCGTCCGGCGGGCGTGCGTGTACCTCTCCACGAACCAGTACTTCGACTACTTCGTCATGGCAACCATCCTGCTCAACTGTGTCTTCCTTGCCATGTCGGAGACTATTGAAGAGGCTGAGTGAGTATCTATGTTTAAACAGTTTATGTAAATTAAGTTAATTGTGAGGTGTTTGTGGCGCAGCGCTTGTAGCGCTTTAGTAATGCATACCAAAGCTTAGCAACCTAAGGTGCTGTTGTGTTTGGGATGGGTGACCTCCGACCAGGGGCGTAGCTAGCGCCGTATTTACCATATAGATTATACGAAGCCCTCGACGTACAGGGGATCCCAAATGACGAAGAAAAACAATTTGTCTTTTTTTGCAACCTTTAATATCAAAAGTTGGCAATATCTAGTATTAGTCGCGGGCTGCGAAATTTCCCGTTGGAGTGCATTTGCAAACAATTGTTGTATTGGTTGCATGAGTAGAGACCCCAGCGTAGTTACGAAAAAAAAATTGATTGGGATTGGGTGTCCACATTCTGGAAAGTCGGGGAAGCTCAAGGGGGTCCGGGAAAATATTTAAATCTGGTACAACCTGGAAAGTCAGTGTATTTTGAATAAAAATATCAAAATTTTGAGAGCTATGCTTTTAAAATACGATTTTAAGAGCTTCTTTTGAAATTCTAAAAGATTATGAATTCTGAAATCTGGTGCAATAGTATATCTATTTCCAGCCGGATCTTCAATATTTTTTATGGGGGGAAGACCAAAAAAAGACTTTTTTAAACTTGCTATGAACGCTTTCAAGGTTAAAACTTTCACTGCGTAACTTCGTCAAAAAACACGTATCGTCTTCGTCTGAATGAGCACTGAGCATGCATTAAAATCCGAATAATACTTAAAAAAAATCGCAGTGGACGTTCTGAAAAGGGAAGAAGGTCGTAAAAAATTGCCTAAATTTAATAATTTTGTTAAATTTTTACCCTTCATAAGGGCCCCCAAAAAATATTTATATGGGGCGTGGCAGTGACAGTGGCCTCCGAGCATATAAGTGACGGCTATTTACAACACCTTCGTGCTTCGGAAGGCACCTGTACAAAAATCCAAGATAATTACTAATGTTTACACTATGTAATAGCAATGCTACCGGTTGTTTGCAACACTTAAAGCTCCTATCTGTTAAAGATATGTATATACATAAAATCCTCTTATTATCCAGATTCCCCTTCGAAATTCAGAAAGTCCCCCGAGAGTCGCGAGTCCTCTCTTACAAGAACTCTTCATTACGAGCTAAACTAGCAGTCGGTCCTTATGCCGTCCACACTGGCGGTTCCTTAGTATTTTCGGATCTACCCAGCGCTCTCGCTCGCACGGTCTACCTTGTAAGAGTGATAGAGATAGCTACTTCCAAAACTACGGACAACGGCTTAGTAGGTCGGGTTTATTCAAATAAAAGACTATCCGCTTCCGGCTCACGGAATCACTGAGATGACATTGGGAGCCGGCCAGCGTTAAGTTTAAAGGGCTTTTGGCGTTCTTAGGGGTGAGATTTTTGGAGTTGTTTTTTTGGAAAAAAGCAATTAATGATTATATTTCATATCATCATTAAGGTTAAAAATATCGTAAAGCGCTTTACTTTTGGGTAATCATAATGTAAACAGAAGTCTAGAAACATACCTACTTAGGCGTTGGGACAGCATAAGTTTTAAAGTTCCTAACTTATTAAAATTTCTAGATTAGTAACATATTTGGCTACACGCTGTAATTCAAAATACACATAGCGCCATATCAATCAACCTATTAATTTATGAACCCTAGCTAAAAATGCTAAACGTCCAGACATCATAACATCTTTAAAATAAGTGAATCATATCACACCCAAGCTCAAGTTACCCAAAATATCATTTGAACAGCGGAAATCACATCTCCCAAGAGTCCCAGGGCTGTCCCATAATAAACCCGTTAGAACTCGCCTCACGTCTTTCGCTCTCTCGCAGCACTGTTGATTGCCGTCACGTTGACACCCCTGCATTTTGCTACAGTCTAAAGCACTTTAAAATGTTAAAACGACAATTCCTACTTCGGTGTGAGTCGACTAAGAAATTCTGTCTACGAGAGCTGAACAGATTTTTAAAGGAGTTCAGTGCGTTTTTTCGTTACACTAGTCTTAAGGAAGGTGTGTTATTCTCAACACTTTGGATTTTAGTGTCGTTATTACAGGGAACTGATGGTAAAACTCCTTGCCTTACAAATAAAAGCTTAATATTTCAAATGTCTGTCTCCAAAAATTTCAAGATGACAGATTCAAAAAGTCACAACTGCATATGTAGACTGTAATACATTATGGCTTCTTTAAATAAGTCGGTTCATTTTAACGGTGTCTTAAACTGCTGTTTGGTAAAAACTGTTTTACAGCTTTCAAACGCATGCACAGTCTATTTGACCTTCTTCCTTCGTTCGTATGTTAATTTGTAACATTTGTCCTGCCTCGCCATCTTCTTCTTCACCATCTAGCCTATGGAGCCGTATCGCTCGCTATCGTGCTTGCCACCGTTCGGCATGCGCTTGTGATGGCGAACGGCAGAGGTCGCCACAACAATTACAAAAAGATTATTTTTACAACAGTTACACCCAAACGTACACCAAATGTACAACCAAATGGTCATAACAGTACGATATTTGTCCCGCACCGTCATCCATCACCGGTAGCGACACATCGCGACTCGCACGCATGATAAATCGCGCGTGTGTCTGACATTATTTTTCGACTGGTGTAATTCGATTCGATTTTTCGACCAATATCTATCTTACCGGTTCTAAGTAAAATTTTTGAAAAGATTATATTCAATCAGCTACTATTTCACTTCACATCAAACAATTTATTGCATAATAAACAATTTGGTTTTACAAAGGGTCGCAGTACTGCTGATGCTGGAGTCGCTCTGTTGAAACATATATTTGATGCCTATGATAGTAAGCATGATGCTGTGGGAATCTTTTGTGACCTCTCTAAAGCGTTTGATTGTGTTGACCATGAGACCCTGTTGAGAAAACTACGCCATTATGGTGTATCAACTGATGCATGTAACTTATTTAATTCATATCTCACTGAGAGAACACAAAAGGTTTCTATCAATGGAGCAGAGTCTCCTGGAGCACCTCTCACTATGGGTGTGCCCCAGGGTTCGATATTGGGACCCTTACTGTTTCTGATATATATTAATGACCTTCCATACTTTGTCGACGGTGCTTGTGAGATAGTGTTATTTGCTGATGATACTTCACTACTTTTTAAAACTCCAAGGGGTAAAGAATCGTTTGACGATGTAAATGGTACTCTCTCGCGAGTACTTCATTGGTTCACCGTTAACAATTTATTGCTTAACGCGACCAAAACTAAATGCATTAAGTTTACAATGCCCAATGTCCGACAAGTTCCAACAAAGGTTGTTGTTAAGGATGAACAACTAGTTACTTCAAATACTGCAACTTTTTTGGGAATTACTTTAGATGATAAGCTCCAGTGGGGTCCTCATATCATGACCTTATCAAAGAGACTAAGCTCCGCTGCATACGCTGTAAGAAAGATAAGGTTTCTGACTGATGTTGAAACGGCAAGACTAGTTTATTTTAGTTATTTTCACAGTATCATGTCATACGGCATCTTACTATGGGGCTCAGCTGCAGATATAGAGACAATTTTCGTATTGCAGAAACGAGCCGTGCGGGCTATTTATAAACTTAAATCAAATGAAACACTTAGAGAATTGTTTAAAGAAGTTAAAATACTTACAGTTTACTCGCAATATATTTACGAAAACCTAATTTACGTTCGAAAAAACTTACACTTATTTCCTAAAAATAGCGATTTGCATAACTTCAACACAAGACAAAAAAATAGGCTTGCCGTTCCACATTTTAGGCTTCATAAGGTTGGTCACTCATTTATGGGTAGATGTGTATCATTTTTTAATAAATTACCTGAAAATTTAATTTCATTGCCTTTAGATAAATTTAAAACAGTTGTTAAAGATGTATTAATGTCGAAAGGATATTATAAAATTGATGATTATATAAATGACAAAGATATATGGAAATGTTTAAATGCAAATAATTACAATTATTGTAAATCAATTTTGAAAAGAGGCAATGACAATAGTGACTGAGTTTCTTGCGCCGCTTCTTCTCAGCACTGGCCCAAATTGTCCCGAAGCGGTGGTAGGGTTAATTTATATGTTGGGACGTGTAAAAGTGCTAGTTCTTAGCCTAGTTACAAAAATAAATGAATTTTATTGAATTTTTATTGAATCGTTCGTACTATGTTAAAACATAGAGTAACAACGAAATCATAACAAAGCCCGATATTAAGTACATGCGGTCACTTTTTCAAACGGTGTGTGGCTAGGCTAGGTAGCAAACTAATATTCTTCTTCAGAATCAGCCAAATAAGAGATCGCTCTCAGCGATAAGACGGCCGCAATTGTATATCTTTCTTTGTTTTACTTGTTCGTAATATTGTTTTTTTGTGGTGTGCAATAAAGAGTTTATCTGTCTTCGTTACCTTATGGGCTGGGATGTCTGTAAGCAAAAATTTAATTTAAAAAACCCCCGAAATAAAAGGAAACCTGCTAGCGCTATGGCTGGACGGATTTAGACAAGCTATAACGAAGAACTACCGTGATTAAATTATCTTTCGAATTAAAAAAACAGCATTGATATCGGTCCATCCATCCGTTTGGGAGCCACGATGCCACAGCCAAACATACACAAAAGTACATACCTAACACACAAACGGAATAGAGATGAAACGTATAACACTCCACTTTTTTGAAAAGAGTAAAAAAATGCAGAACGGGTGTACCATTTGTTTTCATCCCCAATCTCAAAATACTTAATCTGTTCTTAATTCTATAGGTATCCTTTAATGGTGGTTTATTAAGAACACACATTCATGCGGTGAACTGTACCCTTAAAATTTAAATATACATTTATTTCAGCTTACAAGACTCATAATAGTGATCATACAAAATTACCACATTTGCAAAATAAAATTATAAAAATAACAGTGAATAATTTAAAAAAACGAATAACTACATAAGTTACATTAATTAAAAAAAATATATATAATTTACTTGAACATTAATCCTTCATGCAAGCGAGTATTTTAAAATCCAAGCACCGAGCATGAAAACCATTTACTGTAAAACAAATGATCCGGTAAAGTAGTTTGCGCTTACCAGAGATTAAAGTAGTAAAAGATAATAACTATCTAGTTTCATAGTTGTTTAACGGTATAATATCGCAGTGCAGATAAGCTTATTAGCGAAGTTTGTTAATGAATAATACCTCTTTAAGTAGCGTCATCTACACTAATGTTATAAAGAAGAAAGATTTGATTGTTTGTTTGAATTGAATAAGCTCCGCAACTACTAGATCGAGTTAAACAAATCTTTTATAATTAGAAACCTACATTAACTAATTTGCTTAATGCATATATAAATGAACCGATTTCCCCGCGAGCGAAGCCACTTGCGGGAAGCTAGTTAAGATATTGTTGGTTTTATTATAATTTAAAAATTTGACTAAAATAATAATGTAATAATAATGTATAAAATACTTAAGAACTACATATTGTCTTAAAAATTGTAACGAGTATTGTAGTGACTCATTACCACATATAAATCTGAATAGGTTTTTGTTGGTATTTAAATATGTATCTTAATGTAAATTGTTTTAACATAAATAAAGAAATAAAGAAAGAAGAAGAAAGACTGTTTTTTCACCGTCACTTATTGTTAAGATGAACTTACGTATTTATCGACAATAATATTTATTTACTTTCAAGCATCTTATTTTGTATAATCTTTTTCTCATTGTCCGTGTTTAATCTTTATAGTTAACCTACTTAATACTTGTTGTATTTCGTACGTTCTGTGTTTACTTGTAAGTGGTCACTGCACATAGCATTAAAAAAATTGTACATATTTATTTAAGAGGTTATTGTTTAAGTAGACAGTAAGTAAACCAAATAAATAAAATAAAACAAAATACCTAGCCATTCAAAGGCGTTAAATACACGATCGTCCGATTTTTGACCACGAACACACCCAATGTTTATGTCATGACGTTTTCCGCCGAGCGTAAAACAATAAAATACCTCTGTAGGGAGTCTCAGGCCTCAGCCCATCTCGTACAGTGGCGGACATAAAAACAGTACTACACTGATTACTTTCCCGTCGCTGTGAAGGCGTTATAATTCGCGGCTGTGCGGTCGGCGCGTTATTCCGCTCATCAAACAAGCGTATGAACGATAAAACCCGGAATGAGTTTTATGGGCCAACGTTATAGGTGTTTCGGTGTCAGGGTTGCCATTATTAAGAAAAAAAACTATTTTTTAATCTATTTTTAAAATAACTAGTAGATTTAACCTTGAGTTTTGATGTATTCGTGTATCGTGTGAAAGTCAACAGCTAAGTAAATAATAGGAAAATAGCTGATAAGATGATTGACGTTTAGTGATGTTTGACAACAAAAACTAACTTTCCAGTTAAAAAACCTCCGAATAAGCCAGGGCCATAGCAAAAAACCACTGTGATTTAATTATCTTTCTAATAAAATAAAAAAGCTTTAAAATCGATACATCCATTCGGGAGCTACGATGCCACAGACAGACAAACAAAAACACACACAACAACAGACATAGGAGTCAAACTTATAACACTCCTTTTTTGTTAGGGGTTAATGACATAAATGTGAATTATTACTTTATCGCATAGATAGAGCAACGCAAAACAAAAATTACAGACAAATTTAACAAAGAAAGATGTACAATTTAGGCGGTCTTATCGCTTGTAGCGATCTCTTCCAGACAACCTTCGGCTAAAGGAACATTTGTTAGAATATATAGCTATTGACTTTTACATTGCAAGCGGAAGAATGAAGTTTCAAAAATCACCCAGTTCCAAGCAAAATTGTGAAAGGTACAAAAATCACCCGTTATCAAGCAAAATGGTGCTCTGTGTACAGAGCCCAGACTTCAGCGAACTACGAGTAGCAACACCTTGACATCAAACCGGAGATTTCAAAAATATAATATTAGGTCCTAACATATGAAATTGGCGTTTTGTCGTACTGGCCACTTTGATCACAAATTTTTCCTATTTGGTTAGGAATTCGAAATTCAAATTTATACAGCTATTTCCACATGTAGTTGTGTTTCGTAAACCGTCATTCATTTGTTTTTTTACTTATCTTTTTTCTGTTTGCATCGCTCAATTTACAAAATGGAAAATTTGAAATATCGCGTTATTTACGAGTACGAGTTCCACCGTGGCACCAGTGCTGCGGAAACGGCTCGAAGGGTTAATGATGTGTATGGCGGTTGTGTCGCAAAAGAAAACACAGTGCGTTTTTGGTTCCAACGTTTTCGTTCTGGAAATTTCGACCTGCAAAACAAGCCCCGTGGACGGCCGGAGACCCAAGTTGATAATGAAGAATTGAAGGCTATTGTGGAAGCGGATCCATCGCAAACCACGTCCGAGTTAGCTGCAGGCTTTGGCGTTAGTGATAAAACTGTTTTAATCCACTTGAAGCAAATTGGGAAGATTAAAAAACTTGAAAGGTGGGTTCCTCACGAATTGAGTGAAGCAAACCGGCAAACGCGCGTCAACTGCTGCGTTACATTACTTGACCGGCACAATAACGAAGGGATTTTAAATCGAATCATTACCTGTGATGAAAAGTGGATTCTCTACGATAATCGGAAGCGCTCATCGCAATGGCTGGACCCTGGCAAGCCAGCCAAAGCCTGCTCCAAGCGAAAATTGACCAATAAAAAGTTACTTGTAAGCGTTTGGTGGACTAGCGCCGGTGTCGTTCATTACAGTTTTCTCAAATCTGGCCAGACGATTACGGCAGATATCTATTGTCAGCAATTGCAAACCATGATGGAAAAGCTAGTTGCTAAACAACCAAGGCTGGTCAATCGCTCTACGCCACTGCTGCTTCACGACAACGCTAGACCACACACTGCACAACAGACGGCTAGCAAATTAGAAGAACTTCAATTGGAATCTTTAAGGCATCCACCGTACTCCCCGGACCTTGCTCCAACAGATTACCATTTTTTTCGAAATTTGGATAACTTCTTGCAAGGGAAAAAGTTCAACTCAGATGGGGCAGTCCAAGTCGCCTTCAAAGATTTTATTGATTCCCGTTCGAATGGTTTTTTTAGTAAAGGGATCAATGAACTACCTATGAGATGGCAAAAGTGCATAGATTACAATGGCTCATACTTTGATTAAATAAATATGCTATATAAAAAAATTTCGACTTTTTGTTCCTCCCATACAAAACGCCAATTTCATAGGTAAGGACCATATAATTAATACTAGCTGACCCGGAAAACGTTGTTTTGCTATGTAAATTATTTCTCTCATCACTAAGGGGTATGAAAAATAGATATTGGTCGATTCTCATACCTACTCAATATGCATACCAAATTCCATAAGAATCGGTCAAGCCGTTTCGGAGGAGTACGGGAATGAACAATGTGACACGAGAATTTTTTATAGTGATTACAGTTTTCATTTTGAATCAATAAATTATTTAAAAAATTAGACAGCCCTAACAAGTCTCTCATCCCAATAACTTGTTGAGCCGATCCGCGGCTCCAAACGGCCGCGGTCAGTGCTCAAATAAATCCCAATATTTGACATATTATATAAAAATGTTTTACCTCTCAGCTTTATTTGTTCCTTACTAGACTATGAAATATTTGGAATTGAAGAAGCTTGGATTTCTTTTGCGCGTACTTAGTTTTAGTGATTTTGCAGAATGAAGTCAAAAATTCTTAAAACTACAGTCACTGATCCTGATCTTCGACATACTCGTAGGTTTCTACCTCCCACAGACTTCCAGATATTAGGAAAGGATGTCTTCCAAAGAATAAACTCTAAAATATCTGCAAATAGTTTCCTTAACTAAAAGATAATTTAGCGGAGATTGAACAACAAACTGTTGCCTGCTCTGAAATTTCGATTCAGGCTTCTCCTTAACCAGCAGAGCAATTAAAGCATGTGCCCTTTGTACTAAAGTTCCCTATGCGATTGTTATAAACTTCCTACGTAACAGTCTGGTGCAAACACAATGAAAATATTTTTCGTTACTGAAACACTTGTTATTTCCTTCGGAGTGGAGTTTCGTGCTCGTCTATTGAAAGAATTGGAACTGTATATAATAAAGCATTGGAAATGTTACTATTACTACAACAGTGACCTATACCTTTTTCCTCCAGATATAACATTTTAAATGAGAGCCAGAGTTATGGTCTAAATAATAAAATAATTTTTTTAAACTCATAGGACTGATAAAATATTATTATTAATAAATAAATTAAATAAAAAGTCCCAACGCTTCGCGACAATTTGTGGGCAGGTGCCGAAAAGAAGCTGCGAAGGAACTCGATCACCATACAAATTGGAAATGTCCAAGACAATGATTTTGTTACGCAGTCTTTTCTTGTACTATTAAATGATATCTGAATAAAAAACATTCCTGATTATTCCAATTTAATTAGTTGCAAAGAATGCAACTAATGAAATCGTTATAAAATTTAATTAAAGTATGTTTTAGCGGTTATCAGTGTAACTTAGAAAAAAGTGACATCAGTGGGGTGAGCACGAACATTATCGTAACGTATTCGTGTCGTCCAAGCGTCAGAAACTGATAGTTTCCCCATACAAATTGACAAATTAACGATAGGTAAACGTTACGAATACGATACGATAGTTGTTCGTGCTCACCCCATAGTACAGACAACAGCACGTTAAGGTAAACGCTGTGGCATCTTATACGTTTGTGATTCGGGCGATTTTGCAATAAAATGGGTAGCCCGATGTGCTAGCCACCGCTACCTAGGTGTTTTGTATCTTTGAGCGGCCCTTTTAAACCGATCTATCAATCATTCATTCATTATATACTTTTCCACATAGTTATGCGTAGGTATAGGGTAAGTATTTGTGTATCGTCGACATCGTTAGTGTAAATGGTGGTAGAGATGGACAGTAGGCCCATTTATAAATCTTCAGGGTCGATAAAAAAGATCATTGCGTATCGCGATCAATCTGTAACATTATTTGTGTCTGATTGTTTCAACAGCTTTATCCATAGAATATTTACTGATAAAAACATTTTTATTTGAATTCTTACTTTGGGTGGTATGTAACGTAATGAAACCCTAAATACACCGGCGTTCACAAAAATCAATCCACCAGGGGAATGATTCTCATTTTACTTTTTTCGCACGGTAATTCGTACGTAGCCAACTAAACCTAGGTGTAGTACTATACCTCTAATAATAACTTCTACTGTTTAACAGGCGTATTTCATGACAACTACAAGATATTTCGTACACGAATTTCATATCCGACTGGTCACCACCACACGCTGCGTTCGCGGGCTAATCGATTGAACTGTTTACGAATTTAAACTTTTTTTCTTATGGTTTGTATAACAAGTTGAGTTTTTGTGTAAAATGTAGGTGGGCTTATTTCTTAAGCCCAGTTATTTTGTCATGTTCAGACATGAAACACTAACGCTTACATTTATAATATTAAACAAAAATGGACCAAACTGAGCCTACTGTACTTGTTCTGTACTACACACAAGTGTTGACGTCACGTCGCACGCGGGGGGCCATTTATCTGGGCTGTATTTGTTGGATTTCCCCAAGCTTTGATTCTCTCTGGTTTTCTTTGCAAACACGCTCGTTGACGTAGGCGCAAAGCTAAATGGATTGAAGTTCTCAAGCGATGTAATTTTAACGGCAAACGCTGATTTACTTCATTGGAAAAATCAATACCGTTCCAATTTCTGATTTCGAACATAACCAATAACCGCAAGGGAACATATGCGACACTAGCTGCCACCCGCGACTTCGCTTGCGTGGACTTTAGGTTTTGGCCACCGAGTCTCAGTCCGATCGGTTCAAAATTCTTTGACAATTTCATCCCCTATCATGCAAACTTTCATCCCCTTTTTTATCCCCTTGGGGGAGAATTTATGAAAATCCTTTCTTAGCGGATGATTATTTCATAACATTGACCTTCATGCCAAATTCCAGCCCGATCCGTCCATTGGGTTGGGCTGTGCGTAGATAGATCACTATTACAGTTAGTCACCTTTGAGTTTTATATATGCGGCGTATTGTATGTGACCGCGACTTTGAACTGACAACTTGTCAATCGACGGCGATAATCATCTCACCACATTATTATGATGAAGTAACGAGTACAATATTTAACATAGGACTCCCCCATGGATAAACTTGCAGACCGAGGGATTACAAGACACTTGCATCTACCTATCTTGCGATACGTTCGGTCTGTTAGGTCCTTCGATGATCGTTAAATGGTCATCTTGCATTTTAATTTATCATTTATCATCTACCAATACGATAATAATTTATTAAACTTGCCATCCATAGGGGATGCATTCCACGATATTGGATAATGGGTACCTGCGATTCTCAAGGATTAACATATTATTATTTTTACTTAGTCACCTACATTAGTGCATAGGTACTGCACTAATGTAGTGCAGTACCTATGCACTAATGTAGGTGACTATGTATATACATTTTAAGTAGTATCTGGATATCTGGGTATTAGGGATAGAATCGAAAATGCATCGTCTTACAAAGTAAGTAAGATCTCTGACGATGGTTCGACACACACAATCCTACTACCTTACTATGTTCAACGATCACAATTACTGGAAAGTTTCCAGTAATTGTGATCGTGGAAAGTTCGTTTCCAGTGGAAAGTAGGTCGGCAATGGACAAGTCAGCTGTGATACAGCTTTTCTGTTTTCTATTCTTACTTCAGCACCAGCATATTGTTGATGGAATAAGGCATTACTTTGCGGAAATCTATGACCAAAGCTGAAAGGAATAATTATTTTGCATAAAATTTCCACAAAACAACACCACCGCAGGAAGCCAAGTACATCACACTGTAACCATTTGAAAAAACTAGAGCTGGAAGTCGCAGGACATACAATACAACTCACAACGTGTCACAGAAGATGCACCTGGAAAGACAACACTGGCACCAACAAAACACTCGACGTGTTGCGCCACTGCACGTGGCATCCTCAGGAGAGGTTGTCGCTTCGTCAGACTACGAGCGACTCACTCGACCCGATCCAACGCGTCGAGTGTTTCTTTGGTGTCAGTGTTGTGTTTCCGGGTGCATCTCCTGTGTCACGTTGTGAGTTGTATTGTAAGTCCTGCGACTTCCAGCTCTATGTAGTTTTTTAAGTGGTTACAATTGGATGTATTTGGCTTCCTGCTACTTCCTGCACTGGCGTCGCTTAGTGAAAATTTAAAGCAAAATAATTCTTCTTTTCAGCTCCAGCATATTATTCATAACCACCTAATTTTAACGTCGTATATTGTCCCTTAGGAATTAATACGGCAAAAAACATTTTATCAGCTAATATAATCCAAAATACGAAATCACTAAGTTGTCTGTTAAACCGAGATCATAATCATATATTTATTTGCAATAAATAGGGTTTACATAAAGTTGGTCATGGAATTTGGAGTCACTTATGCCTATTTAGCCGTTACACTACAGCATTGATATAAATATAGATATAGATATATATGGAGATTGGTATAATATCATGTATGAAACAGAATAAGTAATACGATTACTAGAACTTTGATACTAACCAAAATTAATTTAAGACCAGCGGCCGCCCGCGACTTTGTCCGCGTTCTAGTTCAAACAAATGTTAGAGTTTTTTCCCAGTCTACTCGCCGAGATCTAAATAACGGTACCTCAATCATTTTTAGGCCTTAGCACCGCGACACAGGCTGGTAGGAAGGGAATACTCTTACACAAATAATATATAGAGATAGCGATTTCTGACATCTCCGCCAACGACGTCATGGTGAACCGCAACTGTAAAATGTGCAACTAATGACAATGACGACCACTTCGGTGTAATGGTCAAGACTATTAACCAAGAGGTTGCGGGTTAGATCCTCGCACTGTACAAACATTTGTGTCACTCTTATTATTAAATAGGAGCACGATTACTACTCGTAGCAGGGCGTGCGGGGAGCGGGGGCGCCCCGCACACTTACTGTCATGGCGCCGGGCTAGAAAAAGTGAAATTAATCGTTCTCTGTGTCTGATTTATCATTATTAATAATACCTGTACCTGTATAGCGAACTTCACAGTGTGCATGAACATGTCTGTTTGTATTGGTCTGGGTGTAATGTACTTATTAAGTTTATTTTTGATACCACTGTTGATTCTGATATCTGTAACACAAGTGCTTAAACTACTTACCACTACTGAAACTAGTTACTTTGTATGTTATTTAAAAAGCAAAAAAAAACAATGGTATGATCTTTCGTACGTTCACCTTGATTATTATCAAAATAGGTAGGTATGCTGTGTTCAAATCCATAACATGGTTTTATTGTCTGAATCGAAACACAATCGCCATACCAAATGAGCCATACGTGAGGTAAATAAGACCAACGAAATTAAACCTATTCAGAATTCACACAAAGTCGAAATGCAAACAGCATTGATGACGATGCGGATCGCAAATGAAAATATTACTGCATTAATTACGCACTAATCTGAAAATGAGGTTTCGGTAATTAATTCTCATGGAATATTTAAATGGCTGGTTTAATTGGTTTAATGCGTAAGGCATACTACGAAAACCGTATACCTACTAACCATTATAATAATAATAGCCGATTTCGACCACCGCGACCAATCTCAACAGAGATCTGCCTACTACGCAGGAGATATTACAGTGCACAAATTTGAGTGCAATACACAGGTGCACTCACTGTTCCATCACTATCAAAGTTCGTTGAGACGGCAATCCGAAATGACCGGAGAGATATCAGGTGCAGGACCAACGGCTTAACGTGCGAAGTTTGCACTAAGAACCGAGGCACGGGGGTGTAACACCACCAACATGGGATGTTGGGCTCCGAGCTGTTTTTGAGATATTCATAACAGAAAATCTCAGAAACAATTTTGCCTCGAACTGAGATTCGAACCCGGGACATCTCAGATGTAAGGCAGAAACTTTGCAACTACACCGACGAGGCAATTATAACTAACTATACTAATTATAATAATAATAATAATATTATGCTAATCAACTAACCATTAAACCTACTACAACGAGTTACGTTTTTTCTAAATGTTTACGATGAACCATGATGAATTGTACTTCGACTTACACTCGCGAGCACAACGATGTGCTCAGATTAAGGAGTTGTGTATTTTTGATGATGAGGCGTGATTTTAACTATGGCATCTGTCTTGTTTAATTGTTGCTGTTAAAAGCGTTTAAACTAATATCACCTAAGTATAGCTTTGGCTTTGCTTCTGGAATTAAACGTTCTTATACGCTGTCATAAATCATGACAGCGTATAAGTACGTTTAATTGCAGAAGCATAGCTACACTTAAAAGTTATGTCCTGAGGGGTGTGACAGGCGGGGCAGGCGTTTGCGGCGACAAAGCTTGATGCGGGGAAGGGCAGCGCGCTTTTAATGCGGTTGCATCGCGATACCTCGCCCTCCGAATGTCGCCCACCGAGTGACTGTTTTATTTTGTCAAACTGGCAAAGGCACAAGAACAAAACCTTTGCAGTATTCAGGGTGGGTATCTTAACCCTGAACTGGGGTATAACTATCCCATACTATGATTACCGCTCAACAGAAGCGCTGCTAATCATATTTTTTTTGAAATAAGAACGCTATCTGGTAGCGTAAAGCAAGATTTTGTTATCTTGCTCATTTTATTATTATTCGCGTTCTACTATAAAATACATGCAAGAAAACATAATGGCATTTTCTTTTCGCACTTTTTATGGTTGACATATAGCGGAACCATTCCATAGTGTTGGAGGTTGGTCCATAGGTGTTGGGGTCATAACATTATTAAAAATAAAATTAGCGGACTGTAACTAAAAGGGTAGTTTAATTCGCCCTCAGATATAGGTACTGAGAATAAAATCTTGACAATCTTTAACGCGACAAAAGTGTAGGAGGTCCGAGTGCTTGTAGGCGAATGTGAAGCGAACGTTCGGCTCGGCCGCGATCTGGTTGAGTGCGATCATGTAGGCTAGTGTTCACCGCCTGCGAAGATGAACGATATTGCGCAAAATCCTGAAAAATAACGTGTCTTAAATAGGACATTGTTGGCATAAGAATTCCAGACTACACAACCATACAAATTATTTCGTGATAACCAATTGTTTTTATCGACTAACACACCTCATACTGAATGAAGTAGAATGAAGTAGAACATCAGGTGTACTTCCTATAGGTCGTTCAACAGGTTATTGATTTAAGTCGCGGTCGGCGCCGTCCGACGGTATCTCGGTATCACACCCTGTATAAAGGTACTGGTACACATACGTAAATGAAAAATTATGGAAACGTGACTGGACTACTTTTGAAGTCTTAAAAATATCTTGCATAAAGAGACAGTTTGATTGACTGGTGAGAAATTTGTCTACAAGTACAAGTAGGATTTCGCTGGATAATTACTCTCATCGATACAATAAATAAAATAAATAAATAAACAACAACATCAAATACATTGATCTGACTCCATGTTAAGTAGCTTAAGCACTTGTGTTACTGATATCAGAATCAACAGTTACAAACTACAATTACAAACAAATTGAGTTAAATTAATACATATAACACCCAGACCGGTACAAACAGACATGTTCATGCACACACACACACAAATGTTTGTACAGTGCGGGGATCGAACCCGCGACCTCTTGGTTAATAGTCAATTTCTTGACCATTACACTAAAGTGGTCGTCTAAATAAATACCTACATAGGTATCGATCAGAAGGAGGTGTAATCTCATCCAATAAATCTCAGCAACTGATTAAATTATTGTTTCGTATTGTAGTGTCATATTACTATTTTAACAAAGACAAAGCGTCTAAAATTGCAAATATTAGACTAAAATAAAATAAAATAAGCCAACCACTATGTACATTGTACACGGCCCTTTACATAGCGAGACCCTCCATTGTTTAGTTATCGATAGAGAAGATAATAGTTCGCTGGGTATTAAGCGGTATAACTTTCCCCTTTAAAGGCAAAGACAATGAAACCTCTCAAAGCCTGGGAAAATTAAATAAACAGTGGTGACTTTATTATCTTTCAACTATTTATGTTCAACAATATCAGTATATCCCTAGAGTCCTTTATATGCAAAGTGTGCCCACTTTTAAAGTGTAGCCAAATACATTTCGCTAGGAACTTTTGAAATATGTTTGTTTACGTAATTTATATTACAAAATTAAGTCCAGTACAGACGTATTGTTAATTACAAGGATAAAAATAATATTAAGGTAAATTTAATAAATTCAGTCTTACAAAGCTATCACTTATTGGATTATGCACCGCAAAGGTAAAAATGCGATATATGGCATATTTAAGCGTCGCACCCTGCCCTATCCCAAGCCTAGCGTGGCAAATAAAAAGGAGGATATGCAGGCGAAATATCTTCATGAAACATCGAATATGTGTGTGTACCAGTGATTAGTTCGATGTCACCTTACTACTCATATAAAAACTACTCGTTGAGATGCACCGTTTAAAATCCATTTGTAAAACTGTCATGGTCCTTTCATCCAGTTTCTAGTGTCTAATTGAACTGTAATTTCATTTGATTATAAAAGCTTGATATTTTTTAATTATCTTGTTATTAGTCAAAGCCCTGTAATCTGAAATCGAATCGGTCAAACGACCTGTCACACCGACAACCAAGGGGGCTGTCAGGCCATCGCAATGGCGACCATTCATAAGGATCCCTTGTTTGACGTTAGCGGGATTTGCTCTGGATAACTGGCTATGGGGTGGAAAGATCAATAAAGGTGGGGTTGTAAGGGATAACAAAGTTTGATTCCGTTCCGTACCTGTCCGAGCTCTAATCACGAATCGAATCTGTCAAATAGCGTTTCATGTCGCCATCAATAGGGGCTGTCAGTGTCAAGCTGTCGCGCGATGGCCGCCACTCATACATCGGTCATTCTTCCCGGGCGAGTTTTTTTGCGTCCGTACAAATATCCGTCTAGTTTTAATATTTTGAAGCTATTTTTCTTAAGAAATAGGTCTAGCAATAAGCTTTCATGAGTTGTAATCGAAATTCACATAGCTGTTGAAAAAATCATTCAAAAAAATGATTTATGTCGTTTACCTAATTTCCGTTCGCTGTCCGGAACCGAAAATCAAACTACTCACCTTGAGTTGCGTCAATATAAGCTACGATTGGTACATTTGAGTTGAGGTTTTTATGAGGATAAAATTTTCTATTTAAATCGTGTATTTTCTTAGACTTGGTTAAATTACTCTTGTCAAAGGTCTAAACATTGGTTTGTTAGATTGTTACATACAGAAATTCGTTGTAAACACTTGTTTGAAGCAATATACCGTATTCCTTACCATTTAATTTATATCTAATAGATACTGTCGTGTCCCTAATTTCCACCACCCATTTATGTCACGCTAAGCGTGATGAAAATTAGAAAGTAACTAACATTTTTAAATTGTGTTTATCTGTTGATAGGTGCCTACTAAAAATTCATTAGGTATTTATATCGCAGTCTAAATGTATAAATCATCTTTTCACATTATGTTTTCAAAGCAGGGTCGTTTTGTATTACGGCTGGTTATCGAATCCATGTCAACCATAAAGTGTTCGGTGCCATCCGTAACTCAATATTTTTGGTTGGTAACTGGATATCGCAATGTGGGAAAAATGAGCAAAAACTTTATATAGGTACTTACTTACTTATTTTAAATTTCAGACTAAGTTAAGATTATAGTCAAACAATGCAGTAGTGAGAATAGCAATAAGGCTTTTAACTCAGTTAAAAGTTTTATTTCTCATCCCATTATTATGTTAACACGAAAATACTGATTTATTATGAAGAAAAAATACACCGCCAAATCCCAACTATTTCAAGAAACTACGCTAAAAGTTTTAATTTAAAATAGCGCCGTTGCTTCCGACAAAAAGTGGAAGACGTGTTTAAAATTTAAAATTTTATTCGCCATTATAAAAGGCACTTTTGTATCTCTCATTTTTAAAATGAGCGTTGAGATTTCCATTCATCTTAGTACATGCGAAGTTCACATAAGTATTAAAGATTATTATTTTGGTGCCACAGCATAAAAATTCACACATATTTTTTAGTAATTAATGAATAACTGAATTTAATTTCTGACATCATTTGTCGTATAGTGATCGATTAAGTTAGCTCAGAAAATGTTACTTTTCGACCCCCGCCGATAAACAGGAGTGTTATAAGTTTGTCCTATTCTGTTTGTGTGTTTTTACGTGTGTGTTTGTCTGTCGCATCGTAGCTCCCGAACGTATTCATACGTTCGGGAGCTACGATGTCTAATCAACAGCTAAGTCCACTCAATTTAAAGTCCGTCACAAATGTCCAGTGATTTTCAAGCCGAAGTTTGTCGAACTTGCGCTCGTAATCCTTAAAGCTGTATTCAGGATTTGTCCACCGCAAACTTGCAGTGTAACCATTAATTGGATTTTCGGACGGAACTATTCTTTTTGTTACTAATTCAAAAATATGACTGACTGATAGTAGATCAATTTGATCGGTTCATTATTTTGATGAAAAACAACTAATTTCGAGTTTTAGAAAGCAAAAAATCAATAGATTTTTTGCCTTGTGGTTTCCGTTGCTCGCATTCTACGAATTTATTTTCAGAGATTTAAAAAAATAATGATTCTACCTGGCGAATTGTTTTTTTTTTTCACAAATTTGGTGATAATAATAACGTTATATCGTGATATTTAAAAACAAGGCGACTTTGTCACAAAAATGTGTACCCTTATGTGCTGCCGACAGTTTCGATAAAAAAATCTCACTGAAATCGGTTCATGAACCGATTCGAAAGATAATTTAATCACTGTGGTTCTTAGTTATGGTTTTCCTGACGCATAACGGTTTTTATTTAATTTATTTAAACTATCCAATTTAATGTGTAAGTGCCTAAGTGAATAAATAAATTTTGTATTTGTATTGTACCTAATTGATTGATTATTTGTTGCTTTTATAAAATTAAGAAGGTTGAAAGTACTATAAACAATCCTGAAAAAAAGACCAACTCATTTGTTTGTAAAATCGATCAATCGTTGCCTTCATCTACCTAGTGGAGCGAATGCTGTTACTTTTTATTACGTTATTTATCTACATCAATTATGCGAGAAGTGTTGGGTAGCGGCCAACACTTCTCGCAAAAATTCGAATGTCTTTAAATTAATCCTAAAAACCACATCAAGATTTTTGCTCAGTGAACGTGTAACTAAAGCCAAAATACTGAATTTCAGACTAAAACATCTGCAGCACGTACTGAATATTTTATTCGGCTGCGGAACTATAAAATAGCGGATTTCACTGAAACATAATTTACGAAAATTGTTTCAAAAATATGAATAAAGAAAATATGTTTCCAGCCAAAACAAAGTGTTTCAAAAATAATGTCATATTAGTTCTACAGGGCAGTTTTTGTATAGTAACGATTTGATTTGTTAACTCAACATTGGTTGTTATAATTTATTTCTAAATACTACAATACTTTAAGAAAAACTTTTTACAGACCTTCTATAATTGGGATGATGACACCTATCTTAAATATTGTCAAGAACATGGTGTTTAAAAAACATAGCCCCTATGAAGTTAATACAACCAATATATTTCAAAAAAGGTGTAGAAACCAATTTTTAAACACACAAAACGCAATAAATATTCGGTCAATTGACTCCGATTTCTGACACATGACCGTGACGTCACAATCATTTATTCCCATACGAAATCTATGGAGGCAGACCGTTTTGACAGATAATAAAAAGTATGTCAACGATTGGTGGTGTCGTCTAGCCAATTTGAAACTGCAAGATGACAGTCTAGTCGGCATATCCTACGATATTTTCATTGGTAATGGAACTATAGGAAAATGATTTGTGAAAAAAGTCTCCTCTGTAAACGGTGTTCCAAATGGTAACCCAATACAATTATTATTTACGGATGGGACAATACCAATCATCATCGTTCTTATCATGAACTTGTAAAGCGATATTAAGTGACTTTATTTATTATTCACACTCTTCAATTGTGAAGTTTTGATCAAAAATACCCAATTACAATAAAGAAGCCCAAGGAGCATGAATTCCAACACAAACTAATCTGCTATTCACATTACTCTCTCAACCCAATTTACAAAGGGCTGTACAACAAAATTTAGGGTCAAACGTTTTTGAATTTATTTAGGCGCCCGCCACCTAGCGGATTATTTAGGTACCTAATTAGGGTAAATTTGAGACAAATGTATTTGCGTTGGCCCGAGGTAGGTAGCCACAACAAGGAAAGCACCCGAAACTTATGCAAATCCTTTGCGAATTGGTGATAGACTTAATGCCTGGAAGAATTACTTTGTAATATATTTTAGTGATTACATACACATACATTTTTTAATTATGTAGATGGAAATGAATCATTTGTTTATACAGGGGGTAAATTCCGCTTATCAATAAAAAACAATTTTCTATTTGTATGTGGATATTTTTATAGTAAGGTTTTCGTACTTTCTCTACTACCTTCAAAGGTCACACCTGGTTTTAAGAGGCCCTAACCAAGTCACAAGGGATTAATTAATTAGTAACTAATTACAAACATTATTACGTACCACGTTTGGCCGTCAGCACAATAACAGAATCCTCATACAAGACTTGAATTCTAAGCACTCAAAGATAAATACCTGATTTGAGCCGAAAACTTTTTTATTTTATTCAATCATCCAAATTAATTTATACCCCTAATTTTATACCTCGTAAATGAGAAAAACATTTGCCTCGGGCCTTTCACAAAACGAATACACGATTCGTTCCGTTTCACGCAAGTTCCGGAAAAGTTTTTAGATGAAATTGACCGAATTGCGTGGACGTGATTGTACTACTGCGTAATTCGATCACGGTCATTTGTCTCGCTCTCACTGTAATCCCACTAACAAGGAGAGCGATAGTCGATAAAACGCGAAACGATCTTTCTACAGAGTAGGGTTATTGAGTACTGACGTCATACTACGGCGCTACGAGAATACTAATGCTACGGACTACGAACGATCGAGCGGGCTACGAAATAATGGATAGCTACGAGCTACGATTATTGTTCGAACAAGTTTTTCGATAATTTATCTTAAATCATTCAGATAAATTATCGCATCGCTTAACAAACGATTCCAGCACTTTTGAAGTTAGTCTGAAAAGTTTCTGCTCAATTAAACATAATTTGTATTATCTACGAAACTGTACAGCAGAGTTTTTAAAGAATTAAAATACCATAAATTTTTTGCCCATTTCGGTCAATTTGACAGCGATATTCTACGGATTAAGCAGAGCCACACCAACCCTAGGATTACCTCAATTCTTTGAACTTTTATCCGATTAACCATCGTATTTTTAAGGATGGGTAGATTTTAAAATACGGTTTTCGTTCATCATTTTGCCGTGTATAACATTTATCTACATTATTTTTTGAGACATGCGTAACAAAACACATTAGATATGTTATCGTTACGGTGACGATTTCGTCCTCTTGGTGCATAAAGGCAAAATATGCCTTTTTATTGCTTATTGATTTTTATTAGCTAATCATCTTGTGAGTTAATATTTTTAATCCTATAGCCTTTTTAAGGGACTACAACGTTTCAATTGCTTATGCGGGTTTGAGGTTTATAGAGAACTGGACAATCTCATGCATCTGAAATTCTTTTGTAATGTTTATTTTGTAACCTTTTGTTCGTGTTTTTTAACCTTTTGTTTCAGAAATACGATTTAAATTATAGATATTAGGATTTTCAGTTGGCGACGTAAGATTTTCAATACGTGATTGAATTAATAGGTACTTTTCATCAAATTCTACAATCGTCTAGTTGCACTTTTACGACTATCTAAAATTTTCATTCATAAATTACAGATTGATTTTTTTTTTCATGGTTTTTGGACTAAATTATGTAGACCTGTGTTATTTGAATGTAGTGACATCACTTTTTTTTTTTGCAACAAGCAATAGCGTCACCCCTTTCCAGGACTTTCCTGATATTTCCTCATACCCCTTGTCGCCCCTGCCAACGCCGGACGTTTGTCATTTAATGAGGGAAAATTATCGTAATCAAATACGAAAAACCATTGTTTACTTATGACACCTAATTTCGCAGCGGCCGCGACAGAAAGGTACTGATAGTCGTTTGTACCAGCAATTTGTAATTTTATAAATTCCGAGATCGATCTTCGAATCTTCTCTTAGATGATTATTTCTCTTAGCCGTATATTTTACTTTTATCAAAAAGGGAATGCATTACTATATCCTTTTCTTTATTAAATTGAAAAATTAAAATAAATGAAGACAATTTGTTTAGAAAACTATTTTCAAAATAGATGATCAGCTACGCGAACGAAATATTTTAATGGCTAACTATATCAATTGTATATTTAATATAACTAAAACTAGTCAAACTTATGTTTTATAGTTAGCAAAACAAATGTTTTAATGACTGAATATCACCTAGTAAAAAAATACCCTACACACAAATTATAAGAACATGCTCCTTGTTTGAAGTCGGTTAAAAAAATCGTTTGCAATAACACCACATTTTTATATTCGTTTTCATTACTCATAAACCTGCTTAAGTTATGTCATCTGGCGAAAATATTACAGAATTGCTATCTTGTGCTTTTTCGATCACTGGTTCGACTGAAATTTCTTCCAAATATTGAACCTAGATGGCTGATTAGGATTGTCATTTATGATACAAAAGTATGATAAAAACTGTATGTACGCGGCGGGAGGCCAGTGTTGGCAGCTCCCTTTCCCCGCAAGCACGGGAAGCGGGGGGTGAGGTTGCATGTTTGACTTAATTCAGTTTGCGGAAAAGAACATTATTTTCCGCAAACTGAACTTCAAAAAACTTGTGACATTAAACGCGTATTCTGACGCTTGCATTGAAACCTAATTTCCAGTTTAACCGAACTCTAAATACAAACTGCACATCTTGAATGGCTGCGCAAACTCCCTTTGAATGTATGAGCTTCACACGACCCACATTTGGCTCATATATAGCATTTTACATCCCTTTAGACTTACACACTGCGACTTTAAGTAGCGGTGCATTGACGATGCAGCATCGATGCCGTCGCAGAAGACCACTTTTCAACACTAACTCTACTTTAATCATCAATGCAATGACAATGCAGAAGCTGGCCATTTGACTGTATCGACTGTATCAATGCTAATGCGTGCTACAACACGAAGTACGAATTTATTTGCGACTGCATCGATATTAACATCGTTACATTGATACTAAAGTGAAACTGGGGAATCACTCATATAACGAGATTCATCTTTGTCGATTTGACTGCATTGATGCTATTAATCGTAATGTATAAAAAGCCCTAGACTATTCTCGCTCCATACCAAAGGAATTGATGATATGTCATATTTGTGCGAGTTCTGAATAGCTCCGAATGAATAATAGAACTGTTACGTAGGAAAACGCTATTATTTGCTGCGTATCGGTGTCAGATTCATGGTTTGTAGCGTGGGGTTTAATCACGGAAACACGAGGGTCCAGCAAAGTCAGGCGATTTAGCTCGACATGGCGTGCAGCATCACGTTAGTTATTTCACAAGAGATTTAAATACAAAGTTCGACAAGGTGTTGTAACCTGGCTATTGTAGCTTACATCCCTTTTGTTTATTGGCTTTAATATAACCAAACTGGTTGTAACTAATCTATACATATAATAAGACTGTAAAAGATCGATTTCTGTACATTGAAGATTTTTATGAAAAATTGTTACAGGGGGTCTTAATTACCGTAATAGAAGCCAAAACAACAATTTTTAAAAATTTTGTCTGGCTGTCTGTTTGTCCGGGCTAATCTCAGAATCTACTGGACCGATTTTGACGGGACTTTTTTTATTTGACTCAGTATCACCTGGAGAGTAAACTGGGATATAAATAATCACGCCGATGAACTTAGGGGGCAGGCAGGAAATTGAATCTCAGAATCTACTAAACCGATTTTAATGGGACTTTTTTTTATTTGACTCAACATTACTTGGAAGGTAAAGTATCAACTCAAAGCTTACCGATAGGTGGTGCTACTTTTGAAGAAAACTTAACCACGCGGACGAAGTCGCGGGCGGCCGCTAGTGAATAACTAAACGGGTAGGCGTCAAGGAGTCGCTGCATGTCAATAATCTTACAAGGAAACTGAACCTTTATAAATGAGCGCTAAATTCATAAAATCATTTTTTATACCTGTACCGATTGGAACTTAAACGCATGAACCAGTAACCTACTTCTCTATATATGCACCCTTACAAACTCAAACAAAAATGAAGGCACTACATTTATGATTCCTACTACTAACGTGCTATCTGTAATGAGTGGCATAAATAAAAAAACCAGGCAAAACGATAAGCACACAGATTTTATATTTAAATAAGGTTATAATCAACTATCAAAATACAAATTGGCAGAGTTTCGGCCTATTCAGTGGCTAAGAGGGCAAAAGTGGCTAGACTGAGCTGTCTGGCCGTTATAAGGGCTTGCTCCCACCCAAGGGCGCACGGCTGGCGGAAGTTGTAGTGGGGAGCGTCAACTGGCATGGCGGTGGCTTCCCATTGGCTGGCTTGGCTAGGATTGGCTGGCTTGGCTAGGATTGGCTATGATTGGCTATGGTGGCTGAGGCTTGGCGTTACATATCATAACTAGAGAAACAAGCCCCGCGTATCTTTTACATAATTGTACGTGGTGAAAATGTGTCAAATATCGCCAATTGGAGCACAGTATGTAGAGAAACAGTTCGGAAGCAAAGAACGAATGCTCAAATGTGTCATTTTGCAATGCAAAACAGTACATTGTTCCTTTTTGTTTTTTAAGTTTGGAAACACTCAATCCCGTGTTCAATATCTATTCTAATATTAGACAACTATTCTAATGTTAGTTACCATGTACGTTTAAAACCATATTAAACAGATACAAGTCTCAACAGGCCCCTTAGCTAGTATCGGGTACTACCATTACCCTCTGACACGGGCCCTGTGAAAAGTGCGTCAGTGTGCGCATGTGACTAATTTCCACCCACATTGGTTCTTAGATTCCGCACTGCTTATATCTATACTGTGGTCGCGGCTGCGGGCAACAAATAGATTGGCCAAATGCATCCGGGGAACAGACCAATTAGGATACCATGTTTAGCTGGAATTGGATGCCATGTGACGACATTGTTGTGGGTTTTTAGCTTAATTAACGTTTGGTTTTGGGTATCAGATTTGGTGCATTAAATTAAAATGATAAACTGTTTCATTTAGACGTTTCGAGCTAGTCCCTAGCAACAAGTAAGCTTTGTGATTATGATTCCTTTTGCAACAGCTTAAACTGCTACATTATAAACTTGATGTTTTGCGTCCTCCTACGTCTACTCGTACATACTTAATTACCTACATAAATATTCTTTATTAAAAAGTAGTCTATGTTCACATATCATTTTTAGTTACCATCTTCCATCTTCTCAATGTCTTCTCCATTTTAATGGGGTCGGATTCCCTAATAACCTACAAACCATTACCGTTATTACTGTATTATTTATAAAAAGTACATCAAGATGCAATTATTGTATTTCCAAATTCTAGATCACGTGTTTAAATGTGTAGGTATGAACAGAACTCATTTCAACTTGCTCAATAACACAAAAAAAATGAATCTAAATAAATAAATATTTCTCAACAATCACACCAATTATCTAGTCCCAAAGTAAGCTAAAGCTTGTGTTATGGGTACTAGACAACGGATATACATACTTAAATACTTTTTTTGTAAATAAATACATATTATACATAGAAAACACCCAGACCAGTACAAACACACATGGTCATGCACACTTATGCTTGTACTTTGCGGGAATCAAACCCGCGACCCTAAGTTTAGAAGTCCGACATGCGGACCACTGCACCAAGCGGTTGTCATTAATCTGAAGTAGATCCAATTATATTCGGTTCCAGAATAAAACTATAGCAAATAAACAGATTCAAGTACGTTCCGTTTTACGTAAGCTAATTGAATACGCATCATCGCAGAACAAAAACAGCTTTGCAAAGTATAAATTGCAAAGTTGATCAGCAAATTCTTGTAAATCGACTGTTATTCTTGTTAAAAGTTTATTTATCCTAACCGTCTGTTGTTGAATTTAAGCAATTTGTGTGCGAATGAACAAAACTTGTTTTTGATGCGATTTCTTATTTATCCAGATCTTTAAGACTTTGTTTTTTAATGATGAAATCAAACAAAATCTTGCTTACGCAAGAAATATTAACGATGAGCGTATTTTGAAATGACTTTCAAAATAATTGGACCGTAGACTGTTTATGTCTGCTAATTGGTATCGGATTACATAGAAGAAATAACTTTATGATTATTTTTATTAATATTACCTCACATGTATTTCAAGCACGTTATTAATCGTTAAAAAAATACGTGACCTATGTTGCTAGAGATATCGTGTAAAGTCGAGTACAGAAGGCCTATTCCGAAAAACGAAATTAGGCTTCAGGATCCCATTCCGAAAAACCAAATCCGTCAAAACGATAATCATATTTTCGTTTTTTGACACACGTACCTATAAACTGTAGTATCTTATGCGCATGTAATAAGAGGACTGAAATTAATATTAAAGCCACTTAATTTGTTTAGACATGCACGCCATTTTTATATTATTTAGAAGTATGTGATAAATGTAATCCTAGATCTTGCATGTAATAGCTAATTAAAATTTTGTTCGCCTATAACGGCAAGACATAGTGAAACCATGCTGCCATTTCCATCACCATCTGTATAATGTCACCAGTGTCTATCGAATAAATGATTTGAATTTGAAAAAAAAAATGTTTTATGTGCTGTCATCTGTATTTACACGTTATCGTATTGACGGATTTCCTTTTTGACGTGACAACGTCTTATAAATTGGTTTGCCGGGTGACACTTCAAGAAACTGCGTTACGCTCCGCTCACGTTCCGCGCTCACAATGAGAGCGAGTGAGAGGCACGCGTCCCTTCGACTCGGGCATGGTTAGCCCGCCTAAGAGCGAGTGAGACAGACATAAAAAGTGAAAGGCACGCGTCCCTTCCACTCGAGCACAGTTAACCCGCCTAAGAGCGAGAGAGACAGAGCGAGAAAGAGAGAGTGAGAGAGATAGGCATACACACCGGTTCATGTTATACGAATGAATATTCACATTAAAATTATTTTACCACTCAAAGTCGTTGTCACGTAAAACTTTCGCCCGTATACCGACTTTACAGGCAACCAATTTTTCGAAGTAGCCTCTCTGACGTCGCTCGACGAGAGTCTAGCTCTCTATGCTCTCTCTAGACTCTAGACTAGCTAACAGCATGCTAATAGCGACTACGACAAAGTCAGGCGATGACATCACAACCCTCCTTCATGTTTTGTGATGGACTTGGTTTAATTAAGACTGCATTATATCAATTCATAAGCCTCACTATCGTATAAATGACAAAGCAACAGATAAAACAAACAGCCGTTGCTTATTCAACGAAGTAAGCCGACCAAGAAACTATCTGCAGTCGCTTCAGGTAAAGTAAACAGAGGTTTACCTATCTTTTCGCCTATATTTTAGACTGCAGCCATCACTTTTACTCGTAGGGAAAAGCAGCATGAGTGTCTGAGACAGTATCATTCGATCACGAAGTCAAGAATATCTTCGTTACAGAGTGCGGAAGTAGAACTTAAAGTTTGGGAAACCGATCGATATGGCTAAGACGATAGTTTGAAACTCGGTCCAAGTCAAGTTTATTTTAACTTTCCACGGGGTAAGTTCGCAAATGTACAACACGTTTCCGGAGGGAATTCGGTTCTGGGTTGGAGGTGTCGAAATAAACACATTAACAAAAGATTTACTGCAGATCCAGTAAACATGACTTGGTTTAATTTTAAAGTTACGTACTTGCTTAGGTATTATTAAGACCAAGTTTTGTTTTTATCCAGTAAACCCATGTACAAAAACTAAACATCTAACTAAAAAATAAAATCTTACTCGCCCTGATAATATACATTTATGACATGTAAATGTAATGTCATGTAAATGTTACCGCTCAAACCTGATTTCAGGACAAATTAGTTTTGACGAGGCTAAACTAGTTCTTCCTTTACCCGAAAAGATGATGAACTGGTGAAGTCTCGGTCAAACTAGTTTGGTCCTAATTCCTAATAAATAAGGCCAAACTGGTAATTCCTAAAAAAAAAAAATGGTTGCCTGTAAAGTCGGTATACGGGCGAAAGTTTTACGTGACAACGACTTTGAGTGGTAAAATAATTTTAATGTGAATATTCATTCGTATAACATGAACCGGTGTGTATGCCTATCTCTCTCACTCTCTCTCTCTCGCTCTGTCTCTCTCGCTCTTAGGCGGGCTAACCATGCCCGAGTCGAAGGGACGCGTGCCTCTCACTCGCTCTCATTGTGAGCGCGGAACGTGAGCGGAGCGTAACGCAGTTTCTTGAAGTGTCACCCGGCAAACCAATTTATAAAACGTTTTCACGTCAAAAGTACGTCCACCTCCAGGATAAACTGATTCGACTCAGTTTTACATGACCAGCATTATGTTTTACAACAAGCTGAAATGCAACAAACTTTTAAAAATACTTTATTCCGCTGAAACCGTACATCACCCCGTCAATTCGTCTTTGTTGTTGGTATTTGTTTGGCCTAAAACAATGGCTCGGCGCCGACTGCGCACAGGCCATTCATCATAGTCCCGCATATTGAGTAAATACTCAGATTCACTTGCTGCTGTTGATACGGATAACTGGTTGGAGAAGACGGATATTAATCTTTGTTATGCTTGTGGGTTGTTTCATAACCATCGTCGTAACATATTAATTCAGCCATTGTCATACAGCTCGTTTTTTACACATACAGGTAACGTGTTACGAAGGTTTCATCACGCGTCTTGTGTCACTAATGATGCCAGGCTGTCGTTGGGCATCACACGACAAAAAATGTCCCGTGACATGTCGCTGAAATCCGCCGAAAATAGAATAACCATGATAACATTTTTTTTTGTGTCCGGTCATCATCAAAAAAAATAAGATGCTTAGGTAGTTTTTAATTCTGGTAGTAGTTTTAAAAAAATAGGGTGCTTGATTGATTTTTCGATTTTTATACACTTTTAATTAGAAAGCAAATCCCTACTCCGTAACGATAAATTATGTTTTTGAATATTAGTTCTGTTTGTGAATTGATCGAAAAGTAAAAAATACATATAAATAAATATACAACAACATCACATACATTGATCTGACTCCATGGTAAGTAGCTAAAGCACTTGTGATAGAGATATCAGAATCAACAGTGGATTTACAAATAAACATAAATAAATACATATAATACACAGACCAGTACAAACGGACATGTTCATGCACACAAATGTTTGTTTAGTGCAGGAATCGAACCCGCGACCTCTTCGTTGACATTACACTCCTTGACCATTACACCAAAGTGGTCGTAGAACATATCTAATATTACTTCATTCTCTTACTTTAATTTCTTTTACTTAAATTCCGTTTGCTTTCCCTACTCTGTATTCTGTAAGCCGTTGTCCGTAGTTTAGGATGTAGCCATCTCTGTCACTCTTACGAGCTTGACCGTGCGAGCGAACACACTAGCTAGACCCGAAAATTCGAACGAAATGCTATGGAGTACGGCCTCAGAATGAGATAGCTAATTGATAATACGTACGAAGAGTTGCAGAGTAGACCCTCAGAGACTGGCTTTATCGATGGGTGACGCCACGTGATAAATCGAGTTAACCGCTTCATCTTTGTTGGTATTTGTTCGCAAGACAATGCATCCGATCGGGGTGAGTTAACGATCCATTCATCAAAGTCAGCTTCGGTCGATGTAATGAAAACTGAAGACAGTGGGTTTTTTTTAACAGAATTTTATATCTACAGGTACCGATATATGGACGTACATCGCTTAGTTTGAATGCAGATTTAATATCTTATCTTTATAGAAGTGGAACGTTGTACTTTGATTATTAAAAGTGAATTTGGGGATAGAAAAATAGATCGCGTTGGCAATTTGTTAACGAGCTAGGGGAGAGCGGCACAGGTCTGTCGTGGATCGCGTTTAGACTGCCACTGTCGCAGCGCAGGCGCCGGCTGTGTGGGAGCAAGTCCTGTTGATTCTCCCCGCGCCGCAGGTCCCTCAGCAGGACTGTAGTTGTAGGGATGGGCGCGCGCACTAGTGACGCGCAGCGCACAACCACAAAGGCATTGTATGTACGGTGTGGCTAACTAGCACTGGGGTATCTTATGCGATTTTGCTAGGGCGATTTTGCATCAAAAATGGGTAGCCTGATTTGCTGGCCACTGTACCTAGTTCTACAAGATCGTTTGCGATCTTCCTGCTAGGCGATCGACGTTGACATGTTAGCGGGAATAGTTACCGTCAACGAGACAGCAAGAAATTATAACTAAATAATAAGTAACAGCGTTGCCGTTGAGCGGACGGCGACATTGCAATAGGACCCGAGAACAGTGCAGGCTAATGAGGACTTTCAGGCCAGTGCGCCGCTAACTCGGCGTGTAACCGAATTAGTACTTGGTAGTCTGAAACTCCGAAAGCCTGTCCACAATAAAATTACTTGGGCAAACCCCGTTCTCGCCTTGATGAGATTAATAAGCGAATTAAATAGGGAACTGTACGAGTTTGTTTTCATTATGCACTATAATGAAAACAAAGTCGTACAGTTCTCTTTTTTGACTATGTTCTGTAAGCTCTTTAACCGTCAAAACCTAGCTCATAATACCAAAAAAAACAAAAGTGGACAATTTTCAACATTGGTTATCTCGCTAACTATAAGGGATAGTAGATTCTTTCATATACCATTAGAAAGAGCTCAAAAAACTCAAAACAAGTGTAACAAAATGTCATTTTTGCCAAAATGTCCTTTAAGCCCTTAGACATTATAGCCATCGAATATGTGTTTTACCATACCAGGTTATAATCTATCTACATATGTTTGAAATTTCAGCCAAATCGGTCCCCTACTTTTGGTGTGTAAGAGTAACAAATATCTATGCTACATTTTTATGTCAAATAAATAAAAATATATTATAATAAATATACTTTCGCGCTTATAACATTTGTAGGATTCGAAAACAAGAATGAACTTGACGCAGGAAATATGAAACTTGATTAACCTAAAAGTTCCCAATTCCATATCGAGGGGTGAAAGTCTATTTGGTTTAAGCGACATTTTGGAAACTTTACAGGACAGCGATTTAAAGTTTTAAATTTCAGAAAAAAAACATCTCTCTTTTGATATTCAATTAATTTTAATATAAAATATGCCATTGTGTTCAGATTTACATTCTTTACAAGATATATTTTTTCAGTTTGATTAAATGTATAACTGCAGAAATAAATGTCGGTTCATACAAAAAATCCTAATCATGTATTTTTTTGAGTAAGGATAAATGATTCAAGTGACAACCCCCTTCCTTTTTTGAGTAAAGCTAAATAGCTGAAGTAACAGTGTTGGGAATTTTAGCGCAAGGCTAAAAGACTCAAGTGAGGTGGTTAAGATTTTCAGAACAAAGCTACTTGATTGAACTACCTATGACGACTACATTAGATCAAGGTTAAAACGTTCAAAGACCAACTGACACATAATTCGAAAATGGGCTAAGTAGCTTAAATGCTAACCGATCTGATCAATCTCGTTGTTTCAAATCCAAGTTTTTTTTTTAAAGGTGGATGTTAAAACATCAGTAAATATTGTCATCGTATACATATTTTTTTAATATTATAGGAGTTTTTTAAGAATTATTGAAACAAAAGAAGGTAAGCATAAAGCATTGTTTATTGAAAAAGTAATACAACAGTATCTTAGTTCGTATAATAACCAGTCTCATAATCACAAAGTTTTCTATATTAAAGTAACTAATTTTAATTAAAAATTAACAACTTGACCTAACTATTTAGTCAGTTTCATTTAAAGATCTCTGTCTCATTTAACAAACTAAAATTTTGTAATTTTTTAATAACAATAATATTTAAAAAGTAACAAATTTTAACATGTCATGTCTAAATTATAATAAATACAGGAGAATAACTTAGGAGTATTATTTTATTCTTCCTCGTCTTCTATGTCCGTATCGAACAGTTGATCATTTCCATCAGAAAAGTTGTCTATTCCACGATCGTCGGACGACTGAAGCGCCCTGCGCGCGCGCGTGTATATACTACATGCGTTTGTTTTGGTACAAAGAAAACAAATTCGTACTGTTTCAAACGACTTCTGCATTGAATACCATAGAAAAATATTATTGTTGAACTTACAAAGCTCTTATATTGCATGTAAGGAAAAATGATTTATGTACAAAATTAACTTTTAATTTTTGTATGATACGACAGCATCATTTCTAACGATGTAAGGAAAAAAATGCTTAAGAGACAAGCACATATAATACAGGAGGAAGATAATTGATTCAAGTGACGATGTCAGGCAAACCAGCTGCCGCCCAAATGATTCAAGCGACGTACTTACGTATTTCTGGTGGAGGCTAATTGTTTCAAGCGACGTAGTGTATAATTTTCGTGCGAGGCTAATTGTTTCAAGCGACGTGGTCTTTGTAGTTCGCGGGAAGCTAAATGATTCAACTTACAACTTGTTGTAAAATAAGAACTGGAAGAAAGCCTTAACAGCCATTTCAGTTTAAATGTGAAAAAGGCTAAATAGCTGAAGTTACGTCTATTATTATTTTGGTATAGCTTAAGTGCTCCGTCCTTGAAATAGTGTCAATTTTGATGTCACTTCAATCAATGGCCCTCTTGAAAACAGCGTCCAAATCTAATTGTTTGAAGCGACAAAAAATGCCCGATTTGAACGAAACCCGGCTCAAACGATGCAGAAAAATTCGCTGATTCCGAATATATATATAACTCAATATCGCCCATGGTGTCGCTTAAACCAAATAGCCTTTCACCCCTCGAATGTAAACACAACTTTATGGAAATCTATTAATAAATTAACCTTTAAGGTTTAGGTTTAATTTCGAAAAGACAACACTTAAAAATTATTTTCGGCTCCGGTCATCGGGGAGGAATCGAACCCCCGACCTTTGGAAGTCCGGTCCAATGCTCTGACCACTGAGCTACCGAGAACCTTAATGGAGTCGTTGAATTTTGTAAGTGCTTTTTAACGCTTTGAGCCAGCATATGTTTAGGTTTATGTCAGTGGAATACTCAAACATTAAGAAACTGGTAATAAAGCTTTGTAAACTGTAAACTTATCCTGATTCATTGTTATTCTACACCCCTTTTATACGGGCGTAAAACGTGGATTTACTTTTCAATCCACACGTTGAACAAAACAAGGCATTTTGCGCACATAAATCTCACTTACATCGTCCCAGTAAACCCCGGGACCAAGTACCCTAGTCTTATACATTTCAAACGTATTTTCTACTTTGGCCATCTCTTTCGCTCGTACATTCACGCTGGCATGAGGGAAAAAAAAAATCGTAACTACGGTCGTCGGTTTTAAGGTAGGACCCCTTTACAAAGACACGTTGGACATCGGAAAGTACTAAATTGTGAACCAGATTCAGTTTATTGGAAGTTTCCTGGCTGCCTGGACCAGAATACCGTCTGCTTATAAAATAACGGTGATATTTAATGTCCACTGTAGTCAGGGGCGGTGAAAACTTTAACATTTATGACTATGTTGGTTTAAAATGAGGGCTACCTACGCAGGATAGAAGGCTGTTGGTGCGAAGGACGTAGTGTCGAATTGTTTTTTGGCTACCCGTAGCGTCGAATGCCCGTGGAGTGAATGCCCGTGGAATAAAAAATACTTAGTTTTTCCAAGGGCTAAAGTTACATAAAACACCTTTTTTGTATGAACGCCTTTTTTAGAAAGATGATGAACCTAAGGAGTCTAAGTAAAATTTCAGCAAACGGGATTTAGCAAAAATCTCAATTTTTTTTATGGGATAAAACTACGTAACTCTGACTACTTTAATTTTGCTGAAGGATGCCTTGAGTACTTGAGTCCAACCCTCTTTTTCAAAAAAATACGGTCACCCAAAAAAGGTTTTCCATCTAAACTCTGCCCTTGGCAAAATTAAGATTTTTGATCCCACGGGATTTTGACGCTTAATAATTCGACACTACGTCCTTCGCACCAACGGCCTTAGATACTACGTAGGTATCCCTAATTTTTATTAAAACATAGTACTAATTGTTAAAGTTTTCACCGCCTCTGTCTACTTCTTAAGTTCTTAGTCTGAGTTCTTACTTGACTCCAAACATCAGAATTTGTCAATTTTACATCGATCCTCCCTCAATACAGCGTTCGTTATACTCGTATCAAAATGTTATACAGTATCCCGGAAGCCAGAAGTGGTGTACCGGAGTTTTTAATAAAGGCTTTGGTGAGCCTTTCCCGGGACAGATGCTCCTCTTAATTAAATGTCTTTATTGGGACATATTAAAATACCTCCGAAATGGGTATCGAAAGTTTGAGTTTGCAGTTAAAGTTTGTAGTTAAGTACTATTAATTTGATTGGCATCTTGAAGTGTATTAAGGATTCGATAATTGAACCTTCTTTTTGGCTTGATGGTGATATATGGGGCTTAATCCGCAAATTTTATGGAATTTTTCTTATTTTATTTTCTTACGTTCCTTGTGTACTCCATCTAGCACTCTCTCTCGAGACTCAACACTCAATTTTAATGGTATTCATTTATTTAACGACGTAATAAATGACTTTCCATATTTTTTTTTATATAATTCCTTATTTTATTTTCGAATACATTCCGTTTCAAACTCATTCAGATAATTTAATGAGCGCATAACGTTTAACCTATTTCATATTTATAAAACAGGTCTGAAGATGAAACCGCTTCAATTACGGGCACATAAATTCGTAAAATTACGTCGAAATATATCCCTCGGGATTTATTTAAAGTGTTGACATGTTGCTTTATGAAACGGCTGGCGCTCCGTCTTGAGTAACTTATTAATTTTGATAATCAAAACCCGGGATTTGAAGAGTGAGTTATTAAATTTTTAGTACACGATGCGATGTAATTTGAAACACCCTTATTAGTAAGGACCTATGTACTTATCTTGTCAATGAATTTTCAATGACTATGTAGAATACGCATGATGACACCTATCTTAAATATTTTCAAGACCATGACGTTTAAACGACATAGCCCCTATTAAGTTAATACAACCAGTATTTTTCCAAAAAGCTGTATAAAACAATTTTTAAACATAAAAAAATCAATAAATATTCGGTCAATGGACTCTGACTTCTGATAAAATACCATGACGTCACGTTTTTGAATTCCCATACAAAATCTATGGAAGTAGACCGTTTTGACAGATAATAAAGAGTAGGTATGTCAACGATTGGTGGTGCCATCTAGCCTATTGAGTACACCGGGTCTTTGAACAATGTGTGTGAAGTAAAATGAAGGTAGTTCGAACTAAACTTATGAACTTTGCGTGGTAGGTTCCTCGATATTATTATCCCATAAAAAGCTATAAAGTGATGATAAATCAATTTAACATTTTGATCCTTTCAAAGTTTTGATAGATGCTGACTGGCGACGGCAACCCGCTATGTCTCCGTCAGTTCCAATATAATGCGCGGTCAGAAAATATTTTCACTGAAAAATTATACCAAAACTTTCTAAGGCACGCTCAACATTTTTAGGTTCATCTAAAATATTTTATAAAGTGCCCGGTACTCAGTTGCCGAACGATTTTATACACTTTATAAGAATTATTATACTTCACTTTTGGTGCTTAAGCGTATGAAACCAAGACCATATTTGGCGACATGTCGCAACTATGCGGTCTATTGCTACTTAATATGTAGTACAGTCAGCTTCATTAATAAAGTTGCATGTTGGTACCATATCAAGATAACGTTTTGAGCAACCGTTGTTAATCTTTTGAAATCTAACTCATTCCTTATTTTGACATGGTTCTAAAGGCCACTATATTTTTAGACGATAACTGTATTAGCTAGCTAGCGCCACCTCTAGTCCTATTACAAGAATTCGCAAACCATATACATATGTAGAAAGAAATTAAAGATGGTTTTCATTTTTCCAAATAAATATTTATTTTTCACCGGTTTGAAAACAGAAAATATTCGAACTCAAGCAACGTCTTAGGTCTTCAAATATGGCCGTACTTCCTTCCTTCACTCACTCCGTTCCCTTTCACTCATTCCTCTGCATTTCGTTCCATGTATCAATCGTCTCAATCCTACATATAAAATAAAATAAATAAATAAATATTTCACAACAATCACACCAATTCTCTAGTCCCAAATTAAGCTACGAGGCTTGTGTTATGGGTACTAGACAACGGATAAACATACTTAAATACTTTTAGTTTTGTAAATAAATCCATATAATACATAGAAAACACCCAGACCAGTACAAACCCACATGTTCATGCACACTTATGTTTGTACTGTGCGGGGATCGAACCCGCGAACCTTGGTTTTAGAAGTCCGACATGTAGACCACTGCACCTCAAATATATACACATACACTAGTCACATATATATCGCTATTATACAGTTATCTGTCCCACAGTAATCTTCTTAATTTTCAAGTCCCGAAAAAGAGGGTTATGAGTTTGAACCCTAGGTCTAAATGTGTTTGCGTTGGTGTGTTTTTATGTGTGTCTGTCTGTGTAGTAGCTCCCAGACGGATGGACCGATTTCAAAGCGGTTTTTTGCAATCAAAAGATAATTTAATCACGGTGGTTCTTAGCTATAATTGGTTAAAACCTGTCCAGCCGTTGAAGCTGACCAACTGTGATCCTGGCTTAACCGGGTTTTTTTTAAATAATAATAAAATTCATTTATTTAAGTATAAAGAATAAAGAAGTTTATTTCAGTTCAAAAAACTTATTAAATATACATATTGATACACTGTTATAGATAACTTATTCAAACTTAAAATAAGCACATGAACTGAACAGTGTCGCTGGTCTCCACACGAGGATACCCTGTGTCGTGGATACCAGACTTCCCTTTTAATAAAAGTATAGTGTGTTTACAATATTATGCGATGATAATACCAGTAACATAATGATGTTGATGTGTGTGCGTTTGTGTATGTGTGTATGTGTTAGTGTGTGTGCCTGCGTGTGTGTGTATGAGTGTGTGTGTGCGCGCGTGTGTGTGAACGTGTGTGTGTTGTGAGTGGATGTGTGACTGTATGTTCGTATGTAGCGTGTGTATGTGTGCCTTTGATCAACAAGTTTTTAGTACTACCATTACAGTATTTAGTCTTAGTCACTATTTTACTAAATAAATACTTAAAAAAGTTACAAGATAGTAAAAACTAATTTTGGTCAGATAAGAATGTGTAGTATTGCCTCAGTATCCTCATAGTTTTTATTTTGTAACCACTTATGTACCAGTACTCTGCAACAAGATCTGGTCATATTCAAAACGTTCGTATTTACTGAGTGACCATTTGACGCATTTTTGTTAGTAACAATACACTTACCCTATGCTAGTAATTCATAATTAACTAATTTATAATTATTTACTTTTTCACAACTCCTGCCGAAGTTCTGCAACAATAATTTAAAATTCGACAGTCCAGTCTGCTCGCTATCATAGTCAGGAACATGTTGGGGCTGCTCCTCACCCTGCGCACCAGGGAGCCGCACCGCTTCTGCATGGCTGCGTAAAAGCAGTCTACCCTCGCTTTTGCAAAAATTACATACAAAAAGTAGTACAGTACGCCCGGATGAGCGTAGTTTTTACGTTTAATGAACAACGTGAGAACCTACGAGAACCTACTACCTTTTTTTTTAAACTGGAAAGTTAGTTTGTATACAATTTTCACCTTTCCCTTTCTTCTTTCCAGGTACATTTTTCTGGCGATCTATACGGCGGAGATGATAATTAAATGCATAGCGAAGGGATTCATACTGAACAAGTACACGTATCTAAGGAACCCGTGGAATTGGCTGGACTTCGTGGTGATCACGTCGGGGTACGCCACCATTGGGATGGAGGTGGGAAACCTGGCTGGATTGAGGACTTTCCGGGTGCTGAGGGCTTTGAAGACCGTTTCTATTATGCCAGGTGAGTCTCACTATGTTAAATTAAAAAAATAAGGGCGCTATCACATGTTTAAAAATTGTAATAAAATCATTAACGGAAGAGGTGCATTGAAGACTTTATTATTTCATTTTATTTATTTTATTTTACATTTATGAAGACTTGCAGCTAGAAAGATATTAAATAATGGTTTAAATAAAAATAAAGCCATTTACATGTCTCCACTAATAGAATAAGAGTACATAAGAATGTAAAGCGCTCGTAAATCAAGACATTGAAACTTAAATTTATAAAGCTTACTCACTTAGGCAAGTTCGTTATTTAAAAAAAATTGATATACAAACATTTCTTAACCTGACTAACACTAGTACAGAACAAACACTTTAATTAACACTTTCATCGTACGTAATGAAAAAATGCTAGGTACAGTATGCGGTATCTTCGAATTGTAAACAGGAGGGAGCGCATGCATTTTTATTCCCTGAACCTACAGTTGCTTATTCGTTTTATTCAAATGAAAAACACACTATTTCTCAAAGAAAATTAATACTAAATTAATACAGCTCAATATTGTCCAGAGATCTGATCGAAAACCGCATTTTCTCATCAAGGGGTGACAAAATGGCGGCCATTAACGCCGCCTCGCCGTTATCTCGCGTCAAAAACACGACTCCACGGCGTAACGTTACGCCAAATGTTCTGTGAATCAGTGCCGGGGGCGTAGGGTTGCCAAAATACTCCCATATATTTATTGTACAGATTTTTTTTTAATTTTTTTCGAGAGTTACTAATGCACTCAGCAAATTGAGTCAAAACTGTCGGTAGCACATCATGGTACCCATTTTTCCCATCACGATATAACGTCATTATTATCACCAAATTTGTGAAAAAAAAACAATTCGCCAGGTAGATTCATTATTTTTTTAAATCTCTAAAAATAAATTCGTAGAATGCAAGCAATGGAAACCACAAAGCAAAAAATCTATTGATTTTTTGCTTTCTAAAACTCGAAATTAGTTGTTTTTCATCAAAATAATTAACCGATCAAATTGATCTACCGTCAGTCAGTCATATTTTTAAATTAGTAACAAAAAGAATTGTTCCGAAAATCCTATTAATGGTTACACTGCAAGTTTGCGGTGGACAAATCCTGAGTACAGCTTAGAGGATTACGAGCGCAAGTTCGACAAACTTCGGCTTTAAAATCACTGAACGTTTGTGACGGGCTTTTAATTGAGTGGACTTTTGAGCTGTTAATTAAACGTTTTTTTTTAAATAGTAATAAAATCTTGCCAGGTGGAAATTTATTTATTTAAACTTTAAGTTCGGAATATTGTCTTACTTCATAAACTTTCTTACACAATTTGATTCAATTCTTTAGTCTTAGTCAAATCCACAGCAAAACCATACCGACACGTATTTGCTAAGCAGTCAAACAATCGTATCGTCGTGAGATGATTGTTGTCAACCCTAGGCAAGACATGGTACTGCCAAACATTAAATGTTTCTCTAATGCATTCAAATTACAGTTTCTTGTAACTGAATAAATGCCTTATTTAGGCATTCTTGCTCCGGGAAGTTACCCAAATGTTTAGACAGACAAAAAGTCAATTTAAGTATCCATGATGAAATTTCAAAGTTAAAAAAACAGCTTTCTGTACAGATTTAGTGTAGGAACACACACGAAAAGATCAGTGTTTAGTCAAAAAGTCTGTAAAAATCGTAAAAAGAAACCTACTAACACCCTAAATGTCCATTTCAATAGAACGCCATGAGTCAGTGCCATCAGCCCACTTTTTTTTACACTCAAAGAACCCACGCGAATAAATTAAGGCAAGAATTTTCTTATTAAGGCGAAGGCAATCAGAGAAATGCGTCGTCAACGCGTAATCGCCGGCCACCCGGATGGCCCATTCGCTAGATACCATCTCACGCATTCGCTGACTCACCGTAATGTCACAGGTTCATTGCGTGGGTAAGCGGCATTTCGTCGAAGTGAATGAGAGGTACAGGGAGAATGAAAATGATGGCAAAACTACACATACACAGAACTTATTTCAAACAAGACTAGTCTTTAATGAGGCCATTAAGTACCTTCTGATGATTTGGTTTTTACCTATTAAAGAGATTTTTTAGATATAGATTACAATAAAGTTTTATTAGATAAGGTATTCCGAATAATATTTTCCATTTACCGTTAATGGGCTTTTAAGAAGTTAAGATTGGTCATAATTGCCCTTTGTCCTCGTCGCCCCACCAACTCGTTCCACCAGTGGTACGAAAAGGGATTGTCGTTTCTCGTCGTACCATTAAATGCGAATACATAGTGATAGTTACTCTACACATTTTTATGAATGGTAAACTACGGGATCACGACACACAAAATGTCGATTCCTCGGACTAATAGCTAATACTAGGGCGGTTTGATAAGTCCATGACTTTGAAAAGAAAAACATATATTTTGTGTACAAAAACATTTTATTTTTCTACATACTCTCCTTTCAACTCTACACTCTTTTTCCAGCGATGCTCCAATCTCTTCAACCCATCCAAAAAATACTTTTTGACAAAGCCTGCAAAATAGGCCTCGGTTGCAGCTATCACCTCTTCATTGCATGAAAATCTTTGCCCAGCAAGCCATTTCTTCATGTTTGGGAAGAGAAAGAAGTCACAGGGGGCTAAATCTGGTGAATATGGAGGGTGCGGCAATAATTCGTATCCTAATTCGACAAGTTTTGAAGTCGCGACTGCAGACGGAGCATTATCCTGATGAAATAGAACTTTTTTCTTTGCTAGATGCGGTCGTTTCTTCATCAACTCTTCATTAAATCTTTCCAGCAATGCAGCATAGTAAGCACCGGTTATTGTCTTGCCTTTCTCCAAGAAATCGATGAAAATAACCCCTTGACTGTCCCAAAATACTGTTGCCATCACTTTACCAGCCGAACATACCGTTTTTGCCTTCTTTGGTGCACGTTCGCCGGTAGAAGTCCACTGCTTTGACGGTTGTTTAGTCTCTGGCGTATAATGGTGGACCCACGTTTAATCCACGGTTACGTACCGACGCAAAAATTCACTTGGATTGCGATTATACATAGCCAGACATGCCTCAGAAGTAGTCACGCGTTTTCGCTTTTGGTCGACTGTCAGTAAGCGCGGCACCCATCTTGCAGAAAGTTTTTTCATTCCCAAAATATCGTGCAAAATATGAAAAACTCGTTCAGTTGAGATGTGCACAGCCTCAGCTAACTCGCGTATCTTTACTCGACGGTCAGCCAAAACAATATCGTGGATTTTGTTAACAATGTCCTCAGTGGTTACCTCAATCGGCCTTCCTGGGCGCTCGGCATCATTGGTTGTAATACGTCCACAACGAAACTCAGTAAACCATTTATGTACCATTCCATGAGACGGCGCTGAATCCCCGTAATATTTTTTCAACTTGTCTTCGGTCTGCTTAATGGTTTTCCCGCGTAAAAAATAGTGTTTAATCAAGACTCGAAACTCGGATTTCTCCATTTTCGAAGAACACCTTCACAGCCGCCAAACTTCTTTTGTTATTAAATATTGTTTTCGCGCCATATTTGAAAATAGAATTATTTTAGGTTCGCAAAAATATTACTTTTAAGAAAATATCATTAAAAATAAAAAAAGTTTCTATTCAGCCTGAAAGTCATGGAGTTATCAAAACGCCCTCGTACAATGTTACAAGATTGCGATGCACGTTACCGCGACAGTTCTTTACTACAATGTTTAAAATATAATGTCATAGAAAAAACAAATGAATATATGAAAAAAATATAATCAAAAAAACATATATTACTTCCGAAAAAACAAATGGCAATCGGAAAAACAAATGACTATCAGACAATCAAATGACTCTCAAAAAAACAAATCAGCATAAAAACAAGTGACTATGAAATAAACAAATAATGGCTATCGGAACAAATAAATGTCTATCAGGAAAACAAGTGACTATTGGACAAACAAATGACAATCGGAAAAACAAATATCTATCAGAAAAACAAGTGACTATTGGAAAAATAAATGATTAAGTATCAATAAAATGAAAATGACACTAATTTATTTGAGATTTGCGTTTGATTTGATTTTGAAGTTTGATTTAAAATAATGGGAGTACCGATACTGGCTATGAATAAAATTTGCAATACACAGCGCGGTGCCAAAATTGACTACGGAACCCTACTTTATGCGTGGTCCGATACGCACTTGGCCGGTTTTTTGCAGTAAAAAGTAAATAACAAAAGAAAAATAACTTGGTGCAGACCAAATTGGCGGTAATCTTCGTTCGAAGTGAATTATTGTTTTTGATTTATTATTATAAAAAATATTTTACAACAAATTATATCTGTTTGACACCAAGAATTAAATTGTTTTAACTAATTGAATTTGCCAAATCAAACCTAATAGTTGCAGTCTTGCAGTCAGTGCCACATTTACAGCAGTATATTTCTGAGTTACCGACTCCAAAAATGAGGTTTGATTGCGCATTAAGCATACAAAATCAACTCTACTACACTGAGCTAAAATAAATACTGGTCATATGCTTAAAGAATTCTAAGCACATTGACTAAGTGTTTTGTAGTAAAGCCAAATATTTCTAACCAGTTCCAACCCTCCCCAGGTCTGAAGACCATCATCAACGCGCTGCTACACTCCTTCAAGCAGCTGGCCGAAGTAATGACTCTCACCATCTTCTGCCTCATGGTGTTTGCGCTGTTCGCCCTGCAGGTTTACATGGGGGAACTGAGGAATAAGTGTGTGAGGAACCTTGTGATGCCGGAGGGGGAGAACTTTACGGATGAAATCTGGTCACAGTGAGTAGTTAGACTTACTACTTTGGGTTTAGCCCCTAGGTTTACTGTGTTTGCGAAGAAACAATTGACTCTTTTTAAATGGTTTTATTGAAAAAAACTTTTTTGTTGACAGATTAATCTTAAACTTGGTACACTTCTTCATTTTTGGTGACAATGCAAATAAATTTTTGTTTTATTGTAAATCCAAGATGACCGCCACTCCAAAATGGCGGTTTACAATTTTTGTCACGGCTACCTCAATATGGGTATATCTTTCAGTAAGTACATAATAAATGTCAATAAAACCGTTTAAATTACAAGTTTATTTACTCTTTTCTTGCATTCAGTTTATAAAATGAAGTTGTGTCTTGAGTTTTACCATCAGAAATGTGTCTACCCCTACCCCGTCACATTTAAAAAGTAAAAAACAAAAAGAAAGTTTTTTAAACAAGGTTTTATACACAAATTATGAATTGTCATCCAAATTCAACGTACTTGAATTACAGCCCAATCGGACATTGGAAAGTGGGTGAAACTTAGCTTGCAATATTTGCGACAAACAACAGCTTGTAAAAAGTGACTGGTTGTATTTTTATACCTTACCGAAGTATTTGGTGTCGTGATATTATGATGCTAGCCATGCACTGTATGGGCGTGGATTCACATGACATTCCCAACTGTCATGAGAATCCACGCCTCACACGATCTGTTCTAACTGATCCAATCAGTTGCATCATGCCAATAAAACAATACGAAGGATGGTGTGGTCAGTATTATGTAGACGGCTTGGCAGCTACTCAATATCGAACAGACTATAAAGGCCTGCACGATAGCTCGTTTACCTAATTGCGTAATCTTCGGGCGATTATTAGTAAATTAATTGGATAATGTCTACATAATAGAGGACGGCATAGCGTTATAATACCATATCTCAGTCTTTGAAGCCGAACAAAGATCTACTTAGATGTACATAATATATAAAGTTATGATATAGGGTGTTCGAAACATGAACCGTCAAATGTTTTTTGGGATACCATTGGAGTAATTTCCCATCTTTTCACACTCGGTCCCAAGAGACGGTCTAATAAAGGACGCGAAAAGGCGCTGTATTGAGACATCGTAGGACCGATCGCGGAGGAGATAAGGATCTGGAGGAGAGTTTAAGGTCTGTGCTCAGCAGTGGGCGACGTACAGCTGATAAGATGTGCTATGTTACACGACATTACGTACGTTTTCTGGTTCTTGCCAACTTGTATGTCCTTCTTGCGTGTGCGAAGATGACAGTTCCTACCCTAGCGACCGCGAGACCATGACCCGTGACGTGACGCGACTCACATTTGAAGGTAGCCTTCAACGTGACGTGAATCGTGACGAGTCCAGATCTCTCGGTCGCTAGGTATCGACTATCCCCTTTACAGAGTGCGAGCCTGTTTTCATGTATGCTTTTTTCGTGACAGGTGGATAGCTGATCCATCAAACTGGATAGTGGACGACGAGGCCGTGCCCATTATCTGTGGGAACTTGACAGGGGCACGCCACTGCCCCGCCACCCACACCTGCCTCTGCGTGGGGCCGAACCCCAACCATGGGTACACCAACTTCGACAACTTCCTGTGGTCTATGCTGACCACGTTCCAGCTCATCACGCTGGACTACTGGGAGAATGTGTATAATATGGTAAGGAGAGGATTTGCATTTGAAATGTCAGTTTGTATTAACTGAGTGTTAGATAGCTGCAAGGCCATTATCGCATGCGTCGCAGATTCTTCTTGCGCATAACCAATGACACTGCGCAGTGACATGTTGTCAATGTGCGCCTGTTTTCATACAAACTGAGGTACTTGCTTACAAAAGATTATGTGTCGCCCCGCGCAGTGCAGAGTGATATTTGACTTCCACCTATTATTTCATTGAATGTGTTCAACTGAAAATGAGTTTTAATTCGAACAAAAGGAACCTTGAAATGATATACTTTTTACGGATTATTTCGCGATTTATTTACATTTTGTTTTAACCTGACGTTTCGGACCCTTTTCAGCGTCCGTGGTCACAGGTAGACTAAGGTGTTAGTTGTCATAACATAGTTTGAAAAATTTTTAACTACCATCACTCAAAAATATTAAGTTACGTTCCTATCCACACAAAATGAGCTAACAGTATCTTGAGGTCTTGCAGTGTGGGGTCGAGCTTGAGTCTTGGCTATAACAGGTTCCCAAGCTGGTGGAATTTTCCAACCATCTTCTCTATTAAAATTAGGGTGTCTTTTAATTTCAATAGCCTCACGGAGCATACGAGGAAGAAAACGACGTTCTCTTGCGAGGACTTTTGGTTGGTCAAAGCGTATGAAGTGGTTGGGTTTATCTAACGCGTGTTCACACACTGCAGACTTTGTGTTCCGTCTATGTTTAACGTCGGCTATATGTTCTTTAATCCGCACGCTTATACTACGCTTTGTTTGCCCTATGTATGAGAGTCCGCAGTCACATTCCAGTCTATACACTCCTGCGTCTGCGTGAGGCTATTGAAATTAAAAGACACCCTAATTTTAATAGAGAAGATGGTTGGAAAATTCCACCAGCTTGGGAACCTGTTATAGCCAAGACTCAAGCTCGACCCCACACTGCAAGACCTCAAGATACTGTTAGCTCATTTTGTGTGGATAGGAACGTAACTTAATATTTTTGAGTGATGGTAGTTAAAAATTTTTCAAACTATGTTATGACAACTAACACCTTAGTCTACCTGTGACCACGGACGCTGAAAAGGGTCCGAAACGTCAGGTTAAAACAAAATGTAAATAAATCGCGAAATAATCCGTAAAAAGTGTATCATTTCAATGTCTACTGTTCGCGTAAACCGAAGAAACAAATATAAAAGGAACCTTAACAAAAGAGGACTCAATGACTAATGTTAGTACTTAATAACTGAAAGTGATTTCGTCGTATTTTGGCACATTTTATCGGGCATGGACAGTCCCCACTTTCGACGATAGCCCTCAGAATATTATTACGACTGCCGAAGTATATGTCTGCTACAAAACAACACTACGTAGAGTCAAACTTTGCGAACTTTCAGTAAACTACATACGATCACTCCCGCTTAAGCCTTGTCAGAGTTGGCTGGTAATACTGGACTTTGAAATGGAACAGTGTATATTATTCTGTTCTGTATATCATACTCCCAACAGCCCGACTCATAACGTACCGCTATGTAGTACCTTATGTCTACAGTATTATTACTACTTACGACTAGTCAAAAAACACAGATACCATTAGTTTTTGACAAATTAGTTTTTTGAATGACAAGTTACGGATTTATAAAGTCACTATTAGGTACTAATGAAGCGTCTTTTTACACAAAAGTGAGTAGGTAACGATTGCTTGTGGGATATTGAAACACGGACAAGGCCAAGATCAAAAACAACATACAAACATGTACAGACATTCGTACCCTCAATATTTACATAAGTCGGCGTTTGTTTCATTTAATCGCAAAGGTCCTACCACAACAGTTCCACTTGTAAGTGTAGACGTTTTGAGAGCCCTTGCTATGAGAATTAATTAAGGGCGCTGTGGAACTACCCTTACATTATGAATACGCGTGCGGTCGGTCCGAAATTCATTTTGTAGACACAACCTACCCCGTACCGTAATAACACTGCTTAAGCAAACCTTAAGATCATCACGTTTCTCTTCTTATATGATAAGTACCGGCTAAGTTCACCACATTCAAAATATTGTTTTATTTCAGCTTTATGCACAATTAAAATTCGTATAAATAAAGTTGACGTTGCGCCACGAGTCATACTGTACCAGGCATACGTAAGGGCTGTTCAGAAATGAAATACCTATCTGCGATAATATATTTTAATGTTCCAAGAAACAATAAAAAGGTATGAATTAAATCTGCACTTTGTATTTGTAAAGAAATATGCACCGCCTCCGTTCCAAGTCTAATGACGCCGCCAGTTTTTCTTGTTTTACGATAAGTTTTTGCATATTTAACGTCTGCCTCATTTTTTCGAATAAAATGCAAGGATCGAGGCGAGACGAAAACGATTTAAATGTTACAAACGATTTCAGACTACTGGAGATAACTCCATCAACTATTTACAGCTTCTCATCAGTTTCGAATTGAGAGTTCAAAGAAAATTAAAGATTCCTTTAAAACTCCAACAAATATGAATGTGAAACCATTGAAACAAAAAAACTGAGAATATAATAACGTATTTTTAATGACAACCCATTCACAACTAACAGTACAGTACTCGTATATCAACGTGTTTGAATTATTAGATTAGAGATTAGAAAAAATATAGATATTCTTTTTGTTTGATTAAGTGCTAGAGGTATAGTACCTTCAAATGACGACAATTTAAATTACGTCTTTTCTTGTATGAAAACATTAAGATATCTAGATTGCTTAAAACCAAACACACCTACAAAGTCTTAGATCTGATCACTAATGAAACTATGATGGAAATTATGTTCCATAATTTAATATTGCAAACCATCCCATCCAAGCAACAGCTGTTTAGCTAATCTAATCTAAGCTAAACTCCGATATAATTACCGCTTCCCAAATCCTATTCATCGTCGCTGATTAATCTAACGAGGCTTTGATTTCAATAACGATTAAGTAGGTAATTCAATCGACTCGCCCGTAATGGAAGAGAAGACGGTTCCCCGAAATATCCATAAAGTAGATCGAATGTAGGGTAATTACAAAGGTAGGCCCTTTATCAAGTGCGTGAAGGACTGTGGGTGATACACACTACGTATGTACTAAATTAGGTTACGAGAAGACTTTGGTGGACAACAGAACATTAGATTGATGAAAAGGTTTCTGTTTAATTTTAGAGCTATACTAGCGGACCCCGCAGACGTTGTTCTGCTGACGGTGGACCACCCTTATTATAAGGGGTATGAAAAATAGATGTTGCTCGAGTCTCAGACCTACTCAATATGTTCACAAAATTTCATGAGAATCGGTCAAGCCGTTTCGGAGGAGTACGGGAACGGACATTGTGACACGAGAATTTATCAACATTAGCGTCCTAAGTTTTTGAAAAAATCACAAAATATATAGCAGAAGTACTAATACTTTTTTTTATAAACACCCCTTCTTTATAAGATACAAGTGACTGCCTGCGATATTGTCCGCATGGAAACCCTCTTCAAAAATATTTATGAATTTATATCTATATGTTATTCTGATGTAAGAGCTATATTCTGGTAAAATCTATACAGTAGTTTTTATACATACATTCATAATTACAACTTTCGCGTTTATAATATTAGTAGGATCTAGTTATCGCCCACAAGCAGCGAATTTATCTAAGCAAATTGAAATTTCCTAACCACCCTATGCCCAAATTTTCAAAAAATGTATACCTAGCCCATGAAGCAAAAACAAAGAGGAGTCGTAACAGTCAAATTTCTTTATGAAACGACGCGTGATATTTTGCGGGGTGCGGGGGTATTCAGCTCTGCCCGTGGCTCCGCCCACTTCGCAATATTTAATCTATCGGCTAATAGCAAAACTACTAGTTTAGGTGTATGTTGATGTTACTACTAGTTCAGCTATCTCACACTAGATGTCGAAAGTCTTGAATATGATGGGACGTACTCAGAACTTTAAGCTTAAAAAAAATGTAATATGTATTTTTTTTTCTCTTTATTATCATGTAAACAACCGTTACTTAACTAACATACTTAGTACAAGTGAACCACTTGGGTTTGTAATAATTATACTAAGGGTTACAAATAAAGTTAATAAATACATAAAAACAAGAATTGGACAAATAATATATGTAAGCCGTTTGGTTAATAATTTAATTATTGCTAATTACAGGAAAGAGAACCAAGAAAGTTAAGCTTTAATTTAATATTTTTAAAAGATAAATTATCTCGTAATTCTCTTGATAGTTTATTTATTAGGCGAGACACAATAAAATCAGAAGTTCGCTTACCGTAGTCATTATTTACGCGAGTCGAGCTGCACCTCAACTCACGCCAAGCTACCGATCATGTGTATACAGGGTTGTTTGTTTGTGGCTGATTTTTACACGTCTTGAAGAACAGATTTTTTAGCAAAATGAATTTAACTTGGATTTGAACAGGTTGATTACTTTACAATATTCAAAAAGGCCGGAATAGTCATCACTATATTTTTGCCTGATTCCTTTTGGTACTATATTCTTTAGTATTCTTACTTGAAGATCGTATATTTTATTTAAGTATGTATTATAGGTGCGTCCATAGCTGCATAAACCGTATTGGATGTACGATTCCGCTAGAGAATTATACAGCATCATCCTCACCTTGTACGGGATCCGGTTTTTAAGAATAATTATGTTTGCCAAAACCTATCTCAACTTATTACACACATATTCATTATGATTGTACCAGTTAAATTTATTGTCAATCTGTAGACCTAAAAATGTTTGGCAATCTACTATTTCTACGGGAGTACACATACAATTAAGCGAAACAGATGAGTAAAGTATTTATGGTCATGAGCCAGAATGCCCTTTAAGGGAACGCTTTTAATATAAGGTGATTTGATCGGCAGTAATTTTGTTTTTGAAGCGTTGACAACTAGTCCTACATCGTGACACTACATCAAAAGAGCGTTAAAGTCCGATTGCAGCATAGCCCATGCTTCATTAGGGCCACTATGGGCAGCCACTAGGCAGGTGCCATCAGCAAACTGATAGCATTTACTATTTTTATTGTAATTGTTCATGTCGTTGACATATGAAAGAAAGTGTAGGGGCCCTCAGACCGATCCTTGGGCCTAAATAAGAGATGGTTTGACATTTTGACCGAGTAAACTTAATTTTAAAATATTTAGAGTAGATTTAAAACTAAGAGACAAAATTTTATTCCAAACATAACTTTGTTTAAAAAAATCAATTTCCAGTAAAAATAATAGTTTTGGTTAGTTGTTGTTGGTTAGTTGCCCGTTCGTTTTGTATTGTTGCAAAGTGCTTAAAACGAATATCAAAATATTTTTCTGCAATCGATTTCATCAGAAGTACAATATGATTAGCTGTAGGTGATTGCGATTTAACAGAACGAATACTAGATTCGGTCCGAATACATATTTTTATGACATCTCTAGATGGCAAAGTAAGACCACCCTTATTTTTTGTATTTATCAAATCCAGGTCACTATCATTATAATTATCAGCATATAACTCTTTGCCTTAATTTACCTCATTTACCTACTTTTTCAAGCGCTTAACTTGCATTTTTAGTCTTCTGATTTTTAATCCAGCCCTTTTTTCTTTAGATCGAAGTTGTCCTATTTCTTGCTTTAGCTTCTTTTTTCTAGGCAAATCATTTAGTATCAGAAATTCATTTATAAATCACTTGTGGTAGGGTGAGGCACAGATGATTTTACAGGCTCTGGTAATTTTCTTTTAAGCTGTAATATAAAAAAAAAATTAACTAGTTATTTTTTCAAAATAAATAAAACTCGGTCACGCAAATAATATTTAAACAAACCGATAAATCCAGTTTTACAGTAGGTCCTTTTTCAATTTTTTAACGCCCTTTTTTGTCACTATGAAGTCCACGAAAGTCAATGAAATGGCCAGAACAAATCTTTGTATATTTTGTTGGTGTCCAATCCGGTCTATTAAGTTTTGAAATCCATTGCTATTTTAAATTTTGGTTAGATGGAAATCTGAAACGAACATATAAAAATAAATATTTTTTCACAGGATCATTTAATTCTTAATACGGCCCTGGATATTTGTTATATTTAAAATAGTTATTCTAGACGACGACAGATAGCGGCCCGTTAGTAAAATATTAATAAAAGCTATAAAAGTACTGTTTTAGCTAGTAAAAGGTATTTAATACTAAGTTTATAACAGTTTTCAGTTTAAACGCATGAGTATTACAATATACTACTGCAAAATGATACGTAAACTTATGTTTTTACTTCCCAAAACTGTCGCCATCTAGTGTGAAATAGAATAATTTGAACTGAACTGAATCTGAAAGCTAAGAATGTTATAGACTTTTTATTTTTAATTTACGATTAAAATTACTTACAAATGAAATGTGATGCCATCCATATTATCAGAACGTCTGTCTGAGTAACTTTGACATTATAAAACACAACACTTCATCCTTTTTTTTGTTAAAACGCAAAAAACACACTTACAATGCGAGTCTCGTTACGTGTGCATCTGACGAACGCTGACAACAAACTAAGCTAGGCCCCGCCCACAATGATGACGTCAGGACCTAGTTGAAAATCACAGTGCACAGTTGCTTAGGCCAGCTCCTCTTTGTTTTTGCTTCATGACCTAGCCCATAACACTCGAAAATAATCAATCACTTTGTTCTTTAGTTCTTGATCTAGTTCTTTAGTTCGTGTTCTTTAAGAGAATTATGACCCCCTAAAAATATGTACTCGTAAGCTCAAAAATTCTCAAAAATCTTCTTCATAATGTTCAAATCTTAGACTCAACGCGTCTGCTCATTCAATTTACACCTAGAAACGTCGAGACTCAAAGCTTATTTCCTCTACAAATATTGCACTTGAAATTATAACTGGCGGGTTTCAGGAATTATACAAACAAAACCCAACTGCAGTGAGCAGTTTTGTGTTAATATTCATAGTGCTTTGTCGCGAAATGTGTGATGATGAATTAACAACGATAGTCTGACTGGCTCCTGTGGTATTTGTACTGCGGAAAATAGAGTTATATACTGAAAAGGTAGGAGGAATATAGAAAGCACAAAAATTCAGGCTTATGAGCCTGAATAATAGTAAAATATGGACTTATAATTGAAAGGGGTGTCGATTGCCGACCGTTACAAAATTTACGTGTTTAACTATTGATAATTCAACGATTGGTCTACCAAAGTGAAAACTTTGAATTTTTTCGACATTAAAATATTGATTTAGATAGTTACTGAGATTTTCATTGACGTGTGATCAAGTAATTAATCATCTTTCTCGATTTCAAGTACGGTTGAAGCAGGCTCTTGTTTAAAACGAGTGTCCTTGACCTTACAGAGGGTAGGTCCCTTGAGAGTCAAACTTCAAACACTCACAACCGTTCTTTTAATTGTAAGACTGATACTTCAACCATATCCAGATACGCGCCTAGTAACGTAATTCCGCATCATCGCAACCTCAAGCATGTCATCTACAAAGTTGATGGGCTATACCAAATCTGATTTCCCAAGGTGCTGTCATCGTGCGGGCCGATGTCAGTTTCGTTTTTCACCGTAGTGGTGTTCTTCGGGTCGTTCTACCTCATTAACCTGATGCTGGCCGTGGTGGCGCTCAGCTACGAGGAGGAGTCGCAGATCACGCAAGAGGTATGAAACCTACAGCAAATGCATTTTCTCGATGAAATACAACCAACACATAGATTTTCGCGTATCGTGCATTTTTATTCCAATCGAATACCTCGAAATAGTTTTAGGTTTTGTTGCAACAGAGATTTTTATTCCAAAAAGCTTGGGCGTTATATTTTTTATTCGCTGATCTTTTAGTCATGAATCTCGCTACCAGTTCAGTGAATCAAAATTTTCGGTTTACCAGCTAAAAGCGCAATGCTAAACTAAAACGAATTATATTTTCGCTACCCCACATGCGCCGCAGGTTTCATAGAATGGATTGCAGTCACTAATCATTTTCTTCTCCAGGAAAGAAAAAAAGATCTGAACGAGCATCGCGACGACTCCACGTTCAGTTTCGATCCGTCGTCTTTGGCTGTGCGAACGCTGGCCAAGGACTCCAAGGAGAGGATGGACACGAGAAAGTGGCTACTCCTCGCCTCGTACTCCAGGAAGAGGACAAGAAGACGCAAGAGGGGGAAAAGTGCCATCCACCATGCTCCCGCTGTCGCGGCCGTGGCTGAGAGGTAAATTAGATTTTATGCATCTGTTTATTAAAATAGTAGTGATACAGCTGTTTATAGAATAGCATTCACTTTGAACTAGATGCACAACCTAGAATAAATAAATACCTTTGGTGAATAATTTGACTGAAACCGACTGACCGTTAACCAAAATAAGCTATTAATGACCGATTTCAATAATCTATCTACCTTCAACTGAAACATACTACATAAATGTTAGTTTCTGAGTAGCTATCTGAGGTTGCAACCGTTTGTATGAAACAAACAGTCATTTTTACGTCAAAATGAGAATATTGAAACCGCCCGTTAGCAAAATTCATGGTTTTGGAAATAAAATAATAGTCAGTATGTTCTTTTTTGTGTATGAATAAAGGTTACAAAAGATCTTAAATTTAAACACGACAGTTTCTCTTGATCCCACCTTTGCAGGCTTATACACATTTTCAACGAGTTACATTTATTTTACAATATAAATAAATAACAATGTCAAAAAAAATACAATGTCAACTAATTACAAAGTCAATAAATTACAATATGTATAAATAACAATAATAACAATATTTTTTATTAATCATTTAATTAGAATCCAAATATTCTTGAATGCTATAAAATCATTTTTCCACAAGCCTTTTTGTGACTACTTTTTTTAAATGTCAATGCAAATTATATATCTGTTCCTAGATACGAGCTCAGCATAAGCGAGTGCGAGCGTTATACCCATTGTGTGCGTCAAGTTTAGTTTTATAAAACAAACTGTAACGAACTAAGTATACCGAAGTAAGAATCTAATTGCTTAAAACATTACATGAGAATAAAACGTGTTAAACTACCCATACATTACTTACCCAATTTCCAAAAAAAAACACTATTCATTAAAATCGCCACTACAATGTCTGTTAACTTGTTAGTAAATGATTGCAGTAGCTAATTATCCTTGCAATTTTCAGTATAAACTACAAGAGGTTGGTAACGTTTTACACTGTTGAAATCGTTTTGAGAAGTTGTGCTCTCTTATAGCAGTGTGGTTTTAGAGTTTGTTCAAAGCTAGTCGGTTCTGGCGAACAGTGGACCAACTTTTTTAATAAGAACTACTGAATGTTAGCTGAATGGAGTATGTTCTGATGATGTAACATACAAATGTTAGGGAAGTTTCACAGACGAACTGACAGATTTTTAACTACGCGCTGTAAAAATAAATATGTACAATATAAAAAAGTTCATTACATTCATTGGGCTGATTCGGATAACCCAAGGATTGTTCTTTTTTGGAACTTACGCTTGACATCACTTTTAGACGCCCTGTATATTCCTAGTGATATACCTGGTGATGTAGAGTCAGTCATACAAAGTCTTCTTATATACTACCTATATGCTTATATTTGTTATTACTAAATTATAGGAATATAGAAAAGAATAGAATTGACTTAGGTGGGCTAACATATCTACTTACTGATATGAAAGCTCTGATGTAAATGCTAAACGATAACCGAAGACTGTTGTAATAATGAAATTAAACATCCTTTAAAACGATTCAATTTATAACGTCACTCTGTAAAGGAAATTTAATTACTTATGAGAAAAGGGAGCGAAAATAAAACGCAATTCACGTCACTTACAACATGGCCAATAAAACATACAAAATAGCTTTACCGTACCTTGAAGATTATGTTCAATAGAATTATTTCATAAACGAATTTTCTTACACACGTACATTTCTCTCAAACATGATTATACGATGAATTTTTTATATAAAATTTAGAACGGAACAGCGTCGACTGTATCAAAAGTAATCTGTTAGTTTCACCATGATTATGTAAAATGTTTGATAGAAACAATTACTTTACAATTTGTCTCATCCGAGGACTCAAAAGTAATCTATTAGTTTCACCATATGTGTAATCTTCTCTTATATATAAAAATGAATTGCTGTTCGTTAGTCTCGCTAAAACTCGAGAATGGCTGAACCGATTTGAATAATTTTAGTCTTGAAATATTCGTGGAAGTCCAGGAAAGGTTTAAAAGATCTAAAATTAAAAAAAAGGAACAGGCAGGACAACGCCTGACTGGTCAACTAATCTTATATATAAAAATGAATTGCTGTTCGTTAGTCTCGCTAAAACTCGCGAACGGCTGAACCGATTTGAATGATTTTGGTTTTGTATTATTTGTAAAAGTTCAGGGAAGGTTTAAACAGTGAGAAAATATGAAAACATTGTGAGAAAAGCGGGCAGGGCAGCGTCTGCCGGGTCCGCTAGTGTTTGATAGAAACTATTAGTTTAGAATTTGTCTCATCCGAGCACTCAAATTAATCTGTTAGTTTCACCATAATAATATGCAAAATGTTTGATAGAAACTATTACTTTAGAATTTGTCTCATCCGAGCACTCAAATTAATCTGTTAGTTTCACCATATGCAAAATGTTTGATAGAAACTATTACTTTACAATTTGTCTCATCCGAGCACTCAAAGTAATCTGTTAGTTTCACCATATGTAACATGTTTGATAGAAACTATTACTTTACAATTTGTCTCATCCGAGCACTCAAAGTAATCTGTTAGTTTCACCATATGTAACATGTTTGATAGAAACTATTACTTTACAATTTGTCTCATCCGAGCACTCAAAAGTAGTCTGTTAGTTTCACCATATGTAAAATGTTTGATAAAAACTATTACTCTACAATTTGTCTCATCTGTTCCGAGCACTCTCCATTACATTTTAGATCGAGCGAACCGCACTACCGACCCGCTACCGTTTGCATTTTCGGGAGAACGCTTCAATTTTAAATCGACCGAGCCAAATTTTCACTCTGATAGATTTTCGATTCGGCCTTTGCTGGTAAATATTATTTATTATGATATTTAAATAACACATATAACCAGTATAAACATTTATACATTTTCATGCATTGGTTTAGCATTTATTTATTTACTTTGAACCCACACTCCATAGTCTATTTTTAACCCCTGACGAAAAAGGAAGGTGTTATACGTTTGACCACAATTCTGTTTGAATGTTTGGTGTTTTTGTATGTGTCTGTCTGTATGTGGCATCGTAGCTCCCGGACGGATGGACCGAATTCAGTGCGTGTTTTTTTTTACGAAAGATAATTTAATCGCGGTGGTTTTCGGCTATGGCTAGTCAAAATCCGTCCAGCCGTTAATGTTCACTGGCTGTTTTCCTGGGTCATGTCACTTGATTTTAATATTTTTTTTTTTTTAGCGCCATACCCTCCGGCGTTCCCCAGGGATCTATTCTTGGACCACTTTTGTACGCTGCATACTTATATGACGTCGGTACTTGCTTCAAACATGCTCAGTTCCTCATGTACGCTGATGATACTAAAATTTTTATGAAAATTAAAAACGATATGGACCGCGCTGCCCTTCAAACCAACCGAATTGGTATTAATATAAGTAAATGTTGCTTTATATCATTTACTCGGAAAAAGCATCCATTCATTTCTGAATATTTCATCAACAACACTAAAATTGAAAAAGTATCATCAGTTAGAGATTTAGGAGTTCAAATGGATAGCAAGCTAACATTTTCTGATCATGTAGATATAATTAAAAATAAAGCTTACAGAAGTCTGGGTTTTATATTTAGAGTCAGTCGTCCCTTCTCAGACATAGATTGCATGAGGATCCTTTATTTTGCTTATGTTAGGAGTATTCTAGAGTATTGTAGCATCATCTGGAATCCGCTGTATACCACTTACATTCAAGAGATAGAAAAAATTCAAGAAAAATTTATTAAACACTTAAATTATAGGTCTCAATGCTTTTTTAAGACTTACCTTGAATCTTGTTCCCGTCACCATCTTATGACTCTCGAAAGTAGACGAATACTTGCTGATATGTCTTTCTTGCACGGAATATGTAATGGATATATAGACTGCCCTGAACTCACGGCAAAAATATTGAATTTCTGTGCTCCAAAAGTCAGAACAAGACATACAAAATTATTCGCAGTAAATTGTTTAAAAACTAAATACGCACAAAATGCCTTGGTGAATAGACTGCATCGTACTTTTAATAATAAATTTAATGTCACTGATATTTTTCACAATAGTAAAAGAGTTTTTAAGAAAGAAGTTATGAGGGTACTTGAGGAAAATGTTTAGAACACAAGACTTATACACACACACACACACATGCACACACACACACACACACACACACACACACACAGGTAGTTATATCGTGTGAGAGATAAACCCACTTATTAATCAAAGATTATATTATTAATATGATTGTCGTAGATTATAAAAATTGTAAATTAAAATGTAGATTCGTTATTGGCTGTAAGTTTAGTTATTAAGTTGAAACATAAATGTTATATTAGAGCTGTGAATCTTGTAATAAAATAAAATAAAAATAAAAATAAATAAATTAAAGCGGTAAATCGTGAAGACACAATCAATGTTCTGTTGTTACGAAGCTAACTCGGCTGAGAAACTCTTCACCAGCTAATTACCTGTGTAATCAGTACCTATGTTTCAAAGGTAGTGTTAAAGTAAGTTGGGTACATAAAGAAACCATCGACTAAGTAGGTTATCTTCGTTGTTTCTGAGTTTTCCTTCCGACGGTTCCAGCAGGGAATCCAATAAGTTTCGGACAAAGCAACTTGCAGACGTGCTCCAGTTAAATCCATTTATTTATACTATGCAGATTAATCTTCCTTTGCAAAGTTCTCAGTTCTACTCATAGTTATTGAATGATAATATTTCAATACAACTTTTACATTGAAGCTTTGTGTAGGTGAAGCCCTACTTTCCTTTTTATGTGTGTTACGAGTATAATAAGGTGTGTATACATTGTGAATGGCACATACTGGCCACATTTGGTGTTCTATATTTGAGTTGCAATCGTCTGCACATGACAGACAGTATTTAAATGTTTATGTCATTTCATGTTATGAGGCATATTTTTAATCTGGTTGATAGCTTGATGGATACAAGACGTTTGTACCATTTTATATTTAAGAGTTATATTATCAAATGTGTGTAGGTACTCCCAAAGGAAAGCGATACTGCCATAGCCCCTCTGACTTTTATTATAATGAACAATGTGTTTCCCTATTGTCAGGACAAGGTTTTCATATTGAAAAAAAAAACTATTAGAATAAAAACAAATTCGCCGATATGTATGTACACGCATAACTACTCGTACATACCGTCCGAATTAAACAAAAATCAATCAATGGTCAGGACAATGTCCTTACACCGACGAGGATTTTGATACAGTATATTATCATTTAAAGGTAGTAAAGTTTAATTAAATCAAGCTTTGTTCGACAATAATTGTCTAAAATATTTTTCTTAAATCACTTTTTTGCAATCAAATCACGGTTACGAGACACTGAAATTTTCTTATTACGTCATCGATATCTTCCTCTTGCACTCCAAGGGTTAATCCTTGTGCACCTTCAAAATTCATGTGTATTTCAGTTCCAACGCCATTAACGATTTAGGTACTAAATCGTACTATCGAGGCCCTACTCCCGTCTATCGTTTCGTTCGTATTTTCGGGTTTAGCCAGTGCGGTCGCTCGCACTGTCAAGCTCGTAAGGGTGACAGTAGAGGGGCCTCGTTGGTGTACTGGCAAAGTTTCTGCCTTACATCCGCGAGGTCCTGGGTTCGAATCCCAGGTTGAGCCAAAATTGTTTCTAAGATTTTCTGTCATGAATTTCTCAAAAACAGCTCAGAGTCGGAAACTTGGCGGTGTTACACCCCCGTGCCTCGGAAAGCACGTTTAGCCGTTGGTCTTCCGCTTGATCCCTCTCCGGTCATGTCGGATTGCCGTTTCACCGAACTTTGAGAGTGATGGAACAGTGAGTGCACCTGTGTATTGCGCTCACACTTGTGCACTATAATATCTCCTGCTTAGTTGGCTGATCTCTGTTGAGATTGGCCGCCGTGGTCGAAATCGACCGAGAGTACTTTTAGTAGGGGGGCTTGCAACGTTTAGCACAGCGATATTGGTTCTGCAAGTCATGATTCAAGCTCCCCAGTAGATGCCAGCGGAACGCAATATTCGGGAATCGCAAGCTCTGAATATCGGGTGACAGACTGTTCTAAACGACGATTCCAGTTTTTTGTCTCGGGAAAGACTTAACCGATTCGTGGCGAATAGCACGCCTGTCGTGCCATCGTTTACTTTTGCGAGTAGCGGTAGGCACGAGAGGCGTGTCGTTATGAAAGAGATAACTTCTTCAAAATATTTTATTTTATATTGAGACACTTTCCAACACAAACACTATCTGTATTTTTCACGTTATTTAAGTTAAAAGCCTTCGCTTTCAGATACTGTATATGTATACAAACATTTTAAAAAAAAAGCGGTACCTTACCTTTTTGAAAGTTACGTAAATATGTTGTTAAAGGTTTAGCATATCTGTGCTAAAAAATAGTTATTTTCGTTCAGCGCTACAGTTGGAAGTTCACAAAACATGTTGAAAGTTCTTAAATTAAAAAAAAAAGCTATAATATCAGGTAGTACTTTCTACAGCAGCTGTAGTTGATGATCAAGACGACTTCACAAAAGGCCTTTTTCTACAGAACGTGATCGCCCGACCCAGTTGCATATCGCTACAGAGTACAGTCAAGGTCTACGGCTAGTTCACATCGTAGGTTCAAATATTCTTGTTATAAGGTTTACAATCAAATGGCACATTTTAATGTTGAGCAATGGCGGACCGCGAGGACTGTCGGATGTCGGAAACAGTTAACGCCGGCTGCATTCCAATCAGCACACAATGGGTGTCGCGTTGTTAAAACAATCAGTATTGCTGCTTTCAGTATTTTGACACGGTATATGAATTTGTAGGTAAAGTAAAAAAATGGGTTACCGGTAACCCGTTAGAAAAGTTAAAACTAAAAGAGATCATAATATTATCATCACTATATATATAAAATTCTCGTGTCACAATGTTTGTTCCCATACTCCTCAGAAACGGCTTGACCGATTCTAATGAAATTTTGTGAGCATATTCAGTAGGTCTGAGAATCGGCTAACATCTATTTTTCATACCCCTTAGTGATAAGGGTTGTCCACCCTTACCCTTAACATTTATATGGCTAAACAACGTTTGCCGGGTCAGCTAGTATTATTATAATATTATTATGATCTCAGTTTTTTTTGTTTCAATGGTTTCACATTTATATTTGTTGTAGTTTTAAAGGAATCTTTAATTTTCTTTGAACTCTCAATTCTAAACTGACGAGCAGCTGTAAATACTTGATGGGGTTATCTCCAGTAGTCTGAAATCGTTTGTAAAATTTAAATCGTTTTCGTCTCGCCTCGATCCTTGCATTTTATTCGAAAAAATGAGGCGGACTTTAAACATGCATAAAAACTTATCGTAAACAAGAAAAACTGGCGGTGTCATTAGACTTGGAACGGAGGCGGTGCATATTTCTTTACAAATACGGAGTGCATATTTAATTTTTTTTAATTGTTTGGTGTTTTTGGAAATAGACAAAAAATATGAAACTTTCCAGTTCAAGAACCCCCAAATGTGCCGGCAAAACAGCTGGAGAACTTCAACGGCTGAACGAATTTTGACCAGCCATAGCTAAGAATAACCGTAATTAAATTATCTTTCGAATAAAAAAACCGCTTTGAAATTTGTCCATCCGTTCGGAAGCTACGATGCTACACATAAACAGACATAGTGATCAAACTTGTAACACCTACTTTTTGTCAGGTGTTAAACATCTTTTGCTATGTAATATAACATAATAATAATAATTATATAGTATATTGTTAAATTAATATAAAAATAATAATTTATTTTTTTAATTTATATTATTATAATAGTAATAATAATATACAACAACATCACATACATTGATCTGACTCCGTGGTAAGTAACGCACTTGTGTTACAGATATCAGAATCAACAGTGGTATTACAAATTAGCTTAAATAAATACATACAACACCCAGACCAGTACAAACAGACATGTTCATAATGATGTAAGTAATATGCAACAAACCGATGCAACACAACAGAGGGGTGAGCACGAACAATTATCGTATCGTAATCGTAGCGTTTACCTATGGTTAACTTGTCAATTCGTATGGGGAAACTGTCAGTTTCTGACATTTCGACTATACGAATACGTTACTATAAAGTTCGTGCTCACCCCACAGCTAGATTTGATCATCATAGCTATCGGTTATGTAGCACATGATCCCATTCGTTCGGTGTCCTGTCATCCGATATTGGGTCACAGTTGGATCGGATATCACGGAGTATCTAGCTACATAACGCTGATATTTCAGTCTAAATTTTTGAACGTGTCAGATGAATTGCTTTACTTTTTATTGCAAGCCTTTTACAAGCTTTCATTTAGTTTCACCAGTCACGGTATTTAATTGCATGTAAAAAAATATAAATTTCACCTACTTCCCAGAGTGTAAAATATGGTATACACGTTTAATGTCGATGATAATACTCAATTTCACCATTGCTTTTTGAAAAGAAATCTTTTGTACTCATTCGTTTAACACTTATTTTGTGCTAACATGAGAAAAATCGTCAAGAAGTGAAAATCCTAGATACACGGGATTTTAAGCAGTGAGTAAGCACCAAATATAAAAAAAAGATACTAGAAAAATCCTGATACTAAAATATATACGTAAACTAAGAAACTTGAAAATTACACCTCTTGAAAATATATCTTTAATGCTCCGATGCGACTGAGCAGTCCCTGAGGAGACTTATCTTCTTGATTTTAACTATTGATTCAGGTAGGGCTACCACACCGTAAGAATATTCCTTTAATCGTAAGAAAAAAAAACATAATAATTTTTCAGGGGCTAATATTTTTGCTGTTTCGGGGTCTAATCTATTTTAAACGGAATAGGTAAAATGCTTGTGTTGTTGAACTGATGTAAGAAAAGGAAAAAAACCTTTTAAAAGCGAAAATCGGAACAAAAAATCTTAGCCAATTAAAAACACAAAAAAAGAGTTTCAATAAAATTATATATTAAGCACTATGAAATATTGACAGCCCTGTACTTTTAGCTAGGTGGAATAACAGCTAGTGCCGTTTCATTAAAATTTTCTAGTCCAACGGCTTAACTCGATCCTTATCCAAGCTAAGGGAATCGAGTTATGGCAACAGTTCAGATAAATAATGAAGCGAACCATTATTAATACTTAAGAGGTGATTTTTCAATATCTTAACAGTCCGATAGAAGTCAAAAATGATGATATAAAATGCCATGGCTGCGTATGTATAACGCCAACACTAAAACAGTCCGTTAAATACCTATATATTTATTCTCTGAAAATTTAACCTAAAGGCTTAGGCAGTTTTGTCAAGTAGGTTGTTATGACTCCTGCGCTTGTAAGCCCAAACCGCAGCTGACCCAATTTGATTTCATTACAGCGGTTTGACCACTTTACTTCGTCTCATAAATCATGACAAAGACCTCTAATTTGCAACTAAACTGTAGAATTCCACTATTTATGACGGCCTGAGTTAGCCGCCATAAGCGTCGCTATTTCATTCCTATCGCGCCAGAACAAGAGACCCTATTCAGTAAATCGAAGTTCGTAGTTTTGACTCGAGCTGTCTCTGTCAGTTATGCCAGCTGGATCATGCGAGAAAACGAGATGGATAGACCCGAAAATGCTAGCAATGTCACATAGTAGACCCTTTAGGCGGCCGGCTGCACAAACCATAGCGGTTGCGGTCCGTATGAGCGTACGCGAGAGCTCTCATGGTTTCACATTAATTAAATAAATAAAAATAATTAATGACCATTGAACTACATTCCAATCTCTTGCAACCGTTTTGATTATACGACTTTGAAGACTGACTGAATTACATTTTTTTAAACATTCATCATCAGCCCATATACGTCCCACTGCTGGGCGCAGGCCTCACCTCAATTATGAGGTGGAGACCAACCTTACTGTCAGATGTTATAAAGCCGCCCGAGGTCCTCCGACCAGGCTTAACGACTATTAACCGGGACCAACAGCTAAACGTGCCTTCCGAAGCACGGAGGTGCTTGTAAATAGACATCACTTGTATGGTCAGAATGGTCACCTATCCCAAACATGACCGCGCCGTAGGTTGCTTAACTTTTGGTATCACTACCAAAGCGCTGCAACCACTGCGCCTATGATTGTGTTTTGAATAAATCGTAACTACGGAGTAGGATTTTAGAAGTACAAAATGTTGTTTATTATCTTATTGCTCTTATTGGCGTAACGGAGACACTCAGTTCCCCTTGGATAGTCTCGCTCTGATTCCAAGCAATTTATTTATCGAAACAAATATGATTATCCTAGTAAGTGAAGCAGGCTTAATGTAACATGGTTCGTTGGGATCCATAAAAACTTAGATACTTAGCCAAAGGTTTGAGGATATTGAAAGTGGGTTTATATATAATCTGGTCGTATCATCAGCCTATATACGTCCCACTGCTGGGCACAGGCCTCACCTCAACTATGAGGTGGTGCGAGCCATACTCCACCACGCGGGCTCAGTGCGGATTGGTGGAGGGGTGTGTGTAAGGTGAGTGACCAACCTTACAGACATATTTTATTCAGCCGCCCGAGGGCCAAGTGGACAGTGGACAGTGGACAGAGGTCTACAAAGTAGACCTCTGTCGGCAAATTTATATCCAAGTCAATATTTACGAAACACAGGAAAAACGCTGCGGTGGTTCAACCTTTTTGGCATTAATTGTTTCTTTGTTTATGATTTACAAAAGTGTTTTCTGTGACCCATTTTCGAAGGTTTCTAGGTCAGCATATTTTCTCCCCCTTGGTAATCCTGTCTCAATTTTTAAAAGTGCTTGTTTAAGCAACCGATGTTAATGTTTTCCTTCCATCGCCCTTATCTGCGAAGACGGTGTAATCCGCTTACGTTGATGATCTTTTTATCTCCGGTCACGACGATTTGTTGAATTTGCTAAACAGAAGGACTCACAATTTTGTTTGCAAATTCTGGGACTGGCGAGTTGACAACGGTTGAAAGATTCCGTTCCGATTCCGATTTAATCAAAGGACACGGAAAGCTGGCTAATTGATAACTCTACCGCACCTGAGATCAAGGACCCTGAAATAGTAATCATACCCTGCATTAGTACACATAGTTATTATACATAGCGTCAGCACAGAGGGTATACTGTGTTTAGAAAAGAGTTTTAAAAAACTTCATCCCTCAGGAGTTATAATGGTGATCGGTAGTTTAAAAGTTCATCATGTAAAACATGGTGACTTGAAACTTTGCAGACGAAGTTGAATGAACGCCGATAGAAGGTTCGCTAATGCTAGCAAGGAAAAATCACTTACATAAACTTTTCTTAACCATTTTACTTTACACTTTTTTTTACACCGTGACTATTTAGTATCTACGTTATGACAGTGTAGTTAAAAATTAAACATAAACAAAATAAATGCCATGACTCTTGAGGGCCTCTTCCTAAAAAAGATAACGTGCACAGGGCAATAATTTCGTAGTTTGATGTGCTGTCGACTGCTCATCAAACTACGAAATTATTGCCCTTATTTCATGCGGAATAGGCCCTCATGACTGATTTCAAACATATTAGGAACTTTATTTTTAAAGCTGGATCCCGTTACTGGGTCATCAATGAATAACGCTGATAAGTTTGGCACGGTCTACCAGCCACAAGGCGTAAGGCCACATTATGGCGTCGTATATCCCCAACAAATCCCCTTTATCACCATTTATCGGGTCACCAAGAACCCTTTGCGGTGTGCCCTCATTAACGATGGCAAATTTCAGCTTCATCTTAACAATGTTGACCTTATTCGTGGAGACTGTTCACACGTACTTACATTTGCATGGTAATGGTGTTTGCGAGTGGCAGTTTAGCATACCAGCGTGTTGCTGCGCCGCAGAATGTTCAGCGGACATGGGGCCTACTTTGGATTTTTGAGGGTAGTTGCGTTTCTTTGACGATAGCTGTCCTTGTTACACGAGTAAGAATCTCGCGGCTAAGATTACTTACGAGAATCACTATCATTATTAAAATCAGATGCAAGACTCTACCGCTGAATATAAGTAGACCTCGGGATCATAGATTTCCAGGTCGAGTGCTTACTAGCAGCCTGCATCCATGTTGATCATGTAATATATTAAAAGATGTCAGTTTCATCTAGCAGGTGGACGCCACTCGCTACGGTTATCAAGTTGTATCTAATCTAGAACTTATGAATCACCCTTTTGTATCTAAGATGTTGCATCTTGGGAATGTATTGATCTGACCTCACGTCGTTTGACACGATTCTCGTGAATAGTTTCTTGAACGCTACTCTGCCAGCAACATATTGATGTTGAATTTTATTTGACTGGTTAAAGTGCCGACTGAAATGACGTAATGTCGTCAAATAAAAAAAAATATTACAGAATCATCGTAACAACGTTGACCTAATTGCGAGTAAGTGTCAACAAGTAACGTTTGCATGTTAATTATGTTTGTACCACGACAGCTGAACGGTTCTACTCTGTGGGGTGAGCACGAATAACTATCGTAACGTATTCGTAGCGTTCATCTTTCGTTAATTTGTCAATTTGTATGGGGAAACTGTCAGTTTCTGACGTTTGTACGACACGAATACGTTCCGATACGTTCGTGCTCACCCTACTGTAAGCTGACGTACTTGACGTGACTTACTTCAAATACATATCTTGGGTTGTAATCTAGCGAATACATTTACTTATATTTAATTACCTTACCTGATTGTAACCTGTTTTGTGTCAACATAATTATAAATAAATAAATAAAAGTACCTACACGTAATTCTGAACTTATTTCTGTCACTCGTTTAATCTTGAGTAGGTATGCAAAACAATATGAATACTCTATTGAAAAAAAGGGTCTCAAAAAGATGAAGTACCGTTACTGATCCTCTAGAAAATGATAATTACCAATGAGCGATTTCTTGACCATAACCGCTAGCTTCGATATGAGAATTAATTAAGATTCGGCCTAGGAGGTAGAGCGTATTGGTTTGAGAGATCAGCATTCCTTAGTGGAACCACGAAACTTGGAACTTGCTGGTATTCGAATGGACGAATTCCGTATTTTAACAGTACCTAAGTACCTTTGAAATAGGTATAAAAAATACTGTTCGATCTGTGATAAACAGTGATCGGAATAGGGTGAGTATATTTACCTACAGTTTGTCGAACAGAGACGGAAATCGGAGACTTCCTTACGACTAAAAATTTTTTACCGGTAAATTTACCGGAACTTTGATATGAAAGTTTTTAATAGCTAAATGCTTCAATAAATCTTAATTAATGTTAGATAAAAATAAAATAACGCATATTATAAAAAAAAAATTATTAAAAAAAAAAATTGTTTGAACATTTCAATATAACATATAACATGAATATAATATATTAATGACTTTCTTATCCTAAAACATAATTATTTTAAAGTATAAATAAATATAAAGTTTTAAATATTACACCTTTTTACCAACACAGCGGATTTATACAAAATGTAATTCAATACTTAATAAAACGCGATTACTATAAAAAAATTTACTGGTAAATATGCTGAAACCTTAATGTGTAAATCTTTATATCGCATTTTTAAACATTCTTGTTTGGTTCATTTTACACATCCTTTTTCAAATTAATTAAAAATGCACATGCATTATTTTTCAGGTAACGATTTTGACAATTATTTTAAACTTTTTTGTTCATTTTGACTAATTTTTGCTTGTGGTTCCGTCCGCGTGACTGTCAATCAAGGCGTAACTCTCAAAAGATGATTTCTCGATTATGCATCGACTTTTGTTGATGCCTTGGTCCTACCGATCTTTTACTATGAAATATCCAACACGAATTTTTCATTTCGATCTATTAGTTTTAGTTAAGGATCTTGAAGCAAACAAGCAAAGTCTTCAACTTTATAGTATAAATATATAGACATGCATATATTTGCTAATTTTTTTATTATACTGAATAGTGACAGTACCGCGGTAAAGGGGAGGCTTTTGCGGGGGGTAATCAGGTGAAAGGTATACCTGTTTACCCCGCGCTCGCGCACACTCCTTCCCACCCCCTGTCACTCGTCCCTTGGCTTTTGTCTTGTGCACGCGTATTTCTGTTTTCTGTTCTTGGAGTTTAATTATTTTTGACCTGGCTTTGTTTTGGTATTCCGATTTGCAAGTGTATTGGCTGCTGTTGTTTGAACACGGATAAATAACTTTGGCTGTCGTTTACTGGACCTGGAAAGTGTTTGTGATTTGGATACCGTTGAATTGGACTTTTATCCTGTAATTGCTGATTACACGGTAAGTACAATTTCGTTGTGAATACTTTTTACTCTTAAAATTAATAAATTTCTTAAAAATAAAGTAAGGTTTCGCAACGGTGGTAATGCAGCTTATTCGACCACTCAGAGAATAGACAGCCGAAATATCGAGTTCCGATTGGTCAAGTAAGCGTCAAAACGTAACCGCGTTTTATGTTAAGTGTGCATAACAAAATGGCCGACGCATCGTAGTTCAATTTTTTGTTTTTGTTTGGCTAATTTTTACTTTAATTATTTATTAAGATTTTTGGTTTGTAAATTTATTCTGTTATTTACCCTCTCAAAGTAAAGAGGATTAAATAAGTTTAATATTTAAAAGAGTGTTTGTTTACCAAAATGGCACTGTAACACGAAGATACATAGTAAAAAAAGATTTTTGATAGCCATGTTTATGAATATGGCACCTATATATCATCGTGTTAACAGTGCAATTAAGCAAATGAAAACTCTTTTAGATATGAAACTTATTTTAATTATATTTGCAATGCGTTGACTTAAAACATACCGAAAAAAACTGCTGTTTGATTGATCTAGTCTAGCTGAAAAGCTGTGTTTTCGCGCTGCATTTTTTCATTTTGAATGAACTATACAATAAGCCAATTTAGTCAAAGTAGACTCACCTGAATTTTATTTACAGGATATAAAATACATATTTCTTTCGACCGTGATAAACACTTTTTCTCAAGGTTAACTCCATTGTTTTAATTTTTTCAGGTACTTTAAATTATAAGTTGTTTGCCAAAATGGCAAAAACCATCAGACCCGAGGTCGTCAAGAGTTGGATTTTAAATAATCCAGAATTAATTTACGATGAAGCAAGTGGTGTCATATTTTGCACAAAATGTGAGACTTCGTTAAAATCTACACATAAGTCAAACATTGATCGACACATCAATGGAGCCATGCACCAAGGGAGGCTAAAAAAGCCTGAAGAAGAGTTTTACACTGACTTCATAAACTTTTTAATATTATGTAACATCCCGTGGTCTAAAATTGACAATGTAGCGTTTCAAACATTTTTTAATAAATATTTATGCTCCAATTGTTGCTGTATTTGCACAAAAAAGAAAGTTCCATCAGAATCACTGTTACGCAAAAAGTACTTGGACACAGTTTTTAAAGATCGACTAACTTCAATTTATAATACTATTGGAGACAATAAAGTGTGGATTTCACTTGACGAAACTACCGATTTTATGGGTAGATATGTCGTTCATTTATTGGTGATGCCTCTTATTAAAAATGTTGCAACTCAGCCGTACCTGATTGCTTGTAAAGTACTAGAAACAGTTAACGGAGAAACAATAGCCCAGTTTGTTACAGACTCTTTGAGTGAAATGTGGGGGGAGTCATTTTTGGATAGATTAAATAATGTTTTAGTACTATGCACTGACAGCGTGGCATATATGCTCCGAGCCGGACGTTTATTAAAACATGACTTTCCCAATATGCTGCATGTAACATGTTTGGCCCACGCTCTCAATAGAGTATCCGAAAAAATACGTTCTCAATATGAAAATGTTGACACCTTGATTGCCAACATAAAAAAGATTTTTTTAAAATCGCCCAACAGGGTAAACATATTTAAAAGAATGTACCCGAACCTAGCCCTTCCACCACAACCTGTGATAACAAGGTGGGGGACATGGCTGAAGGCAGCTAGTTATTTATCGAAACACTTTGAGGAAATATCCCATGTATTAAACAGTCTCAATAGCAATGAAGCCTTGTCGATAAGGAAAGCAAAACGAGCTATTAATGACGAAAATATACGTGCTGATCTGAATTTCATCAATGAAAATTTCACTATTATACAAGAGGCACTCACAAAACTTCAAGAATCTAAGTTATCTATATCGGAGAGCTTAGAAATTATAGACAACGTAAGGTGTGTTTTGATGTGGTCTTCGAAAAACATCATTGAAAATAAATTGGAACAAGTTCTAGAAAGAAATCCTGACTACGATAAGATCAGCGAAATAAGTGAACAATTAACAAAAGGAATTGAAGTAGATGATTCTCTTTTCCTTAAATTTGCACCACTCACGTCTGTGGACGTTGAGAGGTCATTTTCTATTTATAAATGGATTTTAAGTATAAAAAGGAACAGACTTAAAGTTGAAAATATTGAAAAATTAATGATCATCTACTTCAATTTCTTACAGGATAACAAAATTTGTCACAGTACCGATGATGAAAATATTGAAGACTAATGTATTTGTTTTCATTTGTTAGATATGTGACTTAGTTTCATTTTAATTTCAAGATTATTTGTAATTTCGAAGCGAGTGTCTGCACCGAAGTGTCGCTCCGGAAAACTGCTGACCTTCTCGAATCCAAATATATGCTACTATATTTGCCACAAACGCTCACTTCGACCGAAATTTTTGCTTTCAATTGGTATTGATTGTATTAATTAGCCAAAAAAATAATAGTAAACACTTCAAACTTATTTGTTCCTAAATGTCTGTATTTTATTGTTTGTTTGTACTTAGAAAGCTATAACGAATGTCACTCATTCAAATATTTTTGTTTAGTTTTGAATATTAAAATTAACTTTTTGTGAAAATCGAAATACTTTTTTATTGTTTTTGTACATACGAATGGGAGAAGTCACTGATCTCTAAGATACAAGTTGCTGTCTAGTTTAGGGTCAGAAAATTCATTTAAATAAAGTAAATTATGTTTTTAATAAAGAATTAACGTAAAATAATAAATAATTAATTATTATTTTTACGTTTATAGTAATCGCGTTTACATTTTGTATAAATCCACGGTGTTGGTAATTGTGCAGCTACAAACGTAGCTGCAAACCCAATTACAAAAACTGTAAAAAGGTGTAATATTTAAACTTTATATTTATTTATACTTTAAAATAATTATGTTTTAGGATAAGAAAGTCATTAATATATTATATTCATGTTATATGTTATATTGAAATGTTCAAACAATTTTTTTTTTAATAATTTTTTTTTATAATATGCGTTATTTTATTTTTATCTAACATTAATTAAGATTTATTGAAGCATTTAGCTATTAAAAAGTTGCATATCAAAGTTCCGGTAAATTTACCGGTAAAAAAATTTTAGTCGTAAGGAAGTCTCCGATTTCCGTCTCTGTTCGTCAAACTGTAGGTAAATATACTCACCCTATTCCGATCACTGGTGATAAATGAAAGCGTGTTCGACTTACACACGGCAATATAAAGTCTAAATTAAAGAATACCTAAAGGTTTTAGAAGCATGGTAAAACGCACAGTTACTACGCAGCCAAAACTAAAAAGATCCAACGTTTTCATATTTATGAACAGAAACAGTACACAAAAATCGATTACACTTATTTACAAGGCGCCATCATAAGCTCTATTAGACATGACAGTGTTTTTGATTTTCCCCACTTATCATTTTCTACTTACAAATTCAGTGCCCATTTTATGCTAATGATCCTTTTTTTACAGGGCGCGATCGCGGTCCAGGTCGAGGTCGGTGACCCCAAGCACCTCCCCCCCTGTGCCGGTGCCCCCTCCGCCGCCCCCGCCGCCTCACACTCTGCATCCCGACAATGCCTTAGGTAACGCATCCTGACGCACTGTGCTTAGATGATAGATGTATCATGTAGCTGTGTAGTCGATTGCTACGGTGCTACGGATTTCGGAGAGATATGTAAGCCAACAGTTTCACTGTAAGCCAAAAAGAAATAAAGTTTTGTCTGGCAAGCTGTAAGAGGTCGTTACCCTGCAGACGGACCATGGAATCGTAAGTTTTTGGTAAACTTGTACTAGGCCGTCATTGTTCCCGGCGCATCACACGCTGCATATCGAAAATGCCTTACGTAACGCATTCTGACGCTCCGTGTTTAGAATTTAGATAGAGCTACGAGTATGTAGTCGCTTGCTACGACTATACGGAGCTACGGTTGCTACGGACTACAGAGAGAACGTAAGGCAAAAGATGTCATGTGAAGGCGAAAGAGATATCCGGAGATAAATATAATGCCGTCGTCCAAGCATAGCTAAGCTAAATATAGTTATGTGTGATGACGACGAGGCTAGGTAGTCCCTTGCTACGGTGCTACGGTAGCTACAGACTACACTCGGTCGTAGCTCCTGCTACGGACTACGAAGGCATAAGGCCGTTCGTTCACCAGATAAGCAAAGCTAATAAATTTTCTGTCAAAATTGTTACGGGTACAGATAGATATGTTAAGTACTTTTCCGCTGACAAAAAACGAGTTAAGAGCTGTTTACATAGGCAGAGCTTTATACATACAAAAAAGCCTCTGTACATTTTTTTTTGTTTCGAAGACAGGTTTCGTCCAGATCTTTTTGAAGTGAAAACTTCTTTAGCGGCGTTGAGCACTTTTGTGGCATGGGTAGAAACTGTGAAACTCGCGTCAGGTCACGTGATGCTGATCGAAAAACCGTAAGACGGTTGTTAAGTTTTCACTTCTGCCGGCACTCCCGGAGTGCAACCCGTGTTAGTTTTTTGAAGTGAAAACTTCTTTAGCGGCGTTGAGCACTTTTGTGGCATGGGTAGAAACTGTGAAACTCGCGTCAGGTCACGTGATGCTGATCGAAAAACCGTAAGACGGTTGTTAAGTTTTCACTTCTGCCGGCACTCCCGGTGTTCCGTCATCGTACTTTTATGTTATTAAATTGTAATTTTAAACGTTCTTATCGATGTGCTGTATAAGTAGGTTTATGCAGCAACAAAACGCAGCCTTATTCAGCTGTTATGCGCTCACTGCCGACGGGTTGTCTACAAGTGGAAGTCATCATCGATTCTCTAAGGTACGTGAGTGCATTCTATTGTGTTGTCGCGTGCCTATCGTACAGACCATCGATATTTTCATCGGCAGATTTTATAGTCTGATCCAGATGTAGCAGGAAGCCACCCATCGTTTCCTTTGTTTGGGGTGCGTTTGCTACATTCTTTCTGGTGCCGAAACCCGGGAAGGTTTCCACTAACATCGTGTACTGTACCGTCATCCAATGGCTGTGGTATTTCTGGTTGAAAGGGGACTTTGTAAATCGTAATCATTCAATTTATAAGTCGTTGGTTGCAGAGTTATTCATTTAATCAGAATTTACTAAATCCGTAAAACGTTCAGTGTCAGTACTTGCGGGCTAACTAGTCAATAAATCGGGATTCATATCGTAAAATCATCGTTTTAGTTTTGTCTTGAATTACTGTAAGATCAAATTAAGCAAACATCAATCTTAATCGGTGCTTAATTTACCTATATCGGCTTACGTTAATTCTATTCTAGACATCGCTAGTTCAAACTATTCATTCTTGTACATCATTTCATAAGTCATTAAACGTTAAATATCGTACTATATTTGTAAAACACATTGAAATATAGTTTCACAATTTACGAGATCAAATTTAATTTTTTTTTTTCATTGTCGGGTAGTTACGTTTTACCCACCGGTAATCTCGCAACTCATCGCACCGGTGAGGTGAAGCTACGTCAAACTATAAAGAGAATAGGTAGTTATTCACTTTTAACAACACAATACGTAATAATATTAATTCTTCAAAGTTAAATTACAACCGACTTATTACCTATATTTTATCGTTTAAACGAAATACTTTAGAAAAATAAATTGTGTATGATCGTTTGTTTTTATATTTTATGTTGAAACTTGTTTACTATCAAAGCGCATCTGCATTGATAATTGTACGTAACTTGTGAATCGTTCTCGCTGCGAGTCGCTGCATCGATCGTAGGCATCGTAGTTGTAAACAACATTCCTGTCCTGAGTGATAGGCGTTAGGGTGGTAACACACTAAGTGAATCAAATTGATTACAATTTTAGTTTTTTATTTTGAAGTTTTACTCAGTAAATAAATCTATCGTAAAATGTCTCTTTTAAGCAAACATTTGCGAAAATCTGGTGCTTTGAAAAAATCTAAATCCAAATCTGAAGATTTCGAATATACTGCACAAGATTTGCCATCATTGCGTCGAAAGCGGACAATTGCTATTAAACGTTTAGGTAAAGCTTTAGAAATCGGTCAATTAGCTAAAAGTGACCCCTCTCAACGCGACTTATTTTTGTCTTATCATCACGACATCAAAAACATAACGGCGGCTTTTGAAGACGCACATTTCAGCATTTTAGAGATTTTAGACGATGCTACTGATGCGGATACTTGTTTACAGGAGCAATTTGATGACACATATTACAAAATCGAATCTATTTATCGTGGCTTATCTCGAAGTGAAGATGAAAAACAATCGAAAAGTGTTTCATCATCGTTAAATGTTCGGTTACCTAAAATTACACTTCCTAGTTTTTCTGGTAATATCAAACAATGGCCGGAGTATTTTGATACTTTTAACGCTTTAATTCATAATTCTTCTTCACTTACCGAAACAGAAAAGTTTCACTATTTAGTGTCCTCCCTTAGCGGCGATGCATTATCCGTAGTTAAAGCATTTCCTTTAACTCATGAACATTACCTTAGTGCGTACCAAGCCTTATGCGCTAGATATAGAAACAAACGCGATCTTGCTTTTACATGTTGGCGTGAAATCCTTAATATTGAATTCAAATGTAAGGACGCTAAGGAATTTCGTAAATCTCTCGATACTTGTGATGAGAACTTAAGTATTTTGAAAACAATTGATTTACCGGTTCATAATTGGGATTTCATCCTTGTATATCACATTTTATCAAAACTTAATACAGAAATGCGTCGTAGCTTTGAAGAAAAACATTCCGATATTGAGTTTCCGACTTATAATCAGCTTAAACTATTTTTACAATCTAAATGTGAGGCTTTATTGCGGGATACACATTTTTTGGAATTATCAAAATCAAATAAGCCTTTTCAAAACACAACTAAACGCCCGAGTGTGTCGCACACCTTAGTGGCTGCAAACAATGAATCGCCTTCGTCTACGACTGATAACAACAAACCTTCGTCTTATATTAAAAGCTGTTCTTATTGTAATGAATCGCATTCTATCACATCGTGTTCTGAGTTTCTTAAACAATCGATAGATGAACGTATTAAAACAGCCGAAGAAAAGAAATGGTGTTATAACTGTTTAAAACCTTCACATCAATTAAAGAATTGCAAATCTTTCTTTTCGTGTCGTACTTGCAAACGTAAACATCACAGCCTGCTTCATCGTTCCGACAAGCCACAACAGAGTGTGAATTCAGCAGCCTTACTCTCGAGATCTCCGTCAAGGTCTACCGTTTTACTCGCAACTGCTATCGTGCAGGTTCAAGATGCTAACGGCAATATGCAATCTTTTAGAGCGCTTTTTGATACCGGTAGCCAAAGTAACTTTATTACGGAGTCGGCAGTTAGACGTTTGCAATTAGTACCTAAACGAACATCGGCGAGTGTTTGCGGACTCGGAGAAGCTTCTGCTCCTATTAGTGGTGACATCGCGTGTTGTGTTGGCACACAAAATAAAATCTGTTTCAAATTAAATATGCACGTAATATCGAAAATTTGTAGCGATCAACCTATAGCTGAATTAAATTCATCCCGATGGTCGCACATCCAATCGTTAACTTTAGCGGATCCCAGTTTCGATATTCCCGGACCGGTTGACATATTGTTAGCTGCTGATGTTTTCGCCGAATCGCTGTTAGGTCAGCAAATCAAGGGTAGTCAAAATCAACCTACTGCTTTCAAATCGTTATTCGGTTGGCTTCTCCTTGGTAAAACGTATCTAAATTCTAGTACGGCGTTACTCACATCTTCCTTATCGTCCAATATCGATACCGAGTTAAATTCATTAGTACATCGATTCTGGGAATTAGACGACGTACCGAAAGCAACTTCATTGACGCCGGAAGAACAGCTTTGTGAGCAAAAATTTGTCACAGAGCACTATCGTGATACTTCAGGCAGATATGTTGTCAAATATCCGTTCAAAGACGATTCTGAACCTATTTTTGAAGGCTCTCGCGAAGTAGCACTACGACGGTTTCATGCAATTGAAAAAAGACTATTAGCAGATCATGAATTATCTACTCAGTACTGCGAATTCATGTCTGACTATATCGAGTCCAGTCACATGTCACTTGTGCCTCCTGATCAAATGAGTATGGGTAAATACTATATCCCACATCATTGTGTTTTACGTCCTGATTCGACTACGACTCGTCTTCGCGTTGTGTTCGATGCGTCTGCAAAAGATCTTAACGCAAATTCGTTCAACGACACGCAATTAATCGGTCCAAAGTTGCAACCGGATATTTTTAAAATTCTTCTACATTTCCGAGAACATGAAATCGTCATCATGGCGGATGTCCGCCAAATGTATCGGCAGATTCTGATTTCGCCTGAACACCGAGAGTATCAACGTATTCTCTGGAGACCGTCGCCTCGCGATGATCTTCGAGAGTATCGTTTGAATACGGTTACATATGGTGTAGCTTCATCTCCTTATCTCGCTTGCCGTACGTTGCGACAGCTTGCTGACGACGAGAGAGATGCATTTCCTCTGGCGAAACAGATCGTGCTGTCGGATGTGTACGTCGATGATATTGTCTGCGGCTTTGATGATTTTAATGTTGCTCAGGAAGCAAAGAAACAACTAATTGAACTTTTTAACTTAGGACGTTTTCAACTTCGTAAGTGGGTTAGTAATGATCCAAAGTTTTTATCTGACTTACCCATTGAACATCGCTTACAAGGTTCAATATCTCTTGACCACACTGAACCCTCACCTCTGAAGGTCCTCGGCCTCAAATGGGATCCTTCATCGGATTCATTTCTCTTTTCGGTACAGCCCACAAATCAAACGTGCACAAAACGTTCAATTCTAAGCGAACTTGCTCGGATTTTTGATCCTTTAGGCTTTCTTTCACCAATCACAATCCAAGCTAAGTGCTTGATACAAAAACTTTGGATTCTCGGTGTGAATTGGGATGAAACGCCACCTATCGAAGTCGTCCATTCATGGGCTTCTTATACGGATCAACTTCCGAAGCTAGCCGAACTTCGTATACCGCGCAAACTTACCTGCTTGAAGTCCAAATCATACGAACTACATGGATTTTGTGATAGCTCTGAGGTCGCTTACGGTGCTGTGATATACTTGCGTGCCACAGATGAAGCTGGAAACATTCAGGTCTTCTTTGTCTGTTCCAAGGCTCGAGTCGTTCCTTTGAAACGTATTCCTTTACCGAGATTAGAGCTTTGTGCTGCAGTCCTGTTGGCTGATTTGTATAAGTATGTCCGGGATACTTACCTGACGCACATCCCAATCGATTCTGTCTTCTTGTGGTCAGATGCTACCATCGTGTTGTCCTGGCTACGCTCTCATTCCTCACGCTGGACTACCTTTGTAGCAAACCGTGTGAGTCATATCCAGGAAATCACTCCACCAGAATGCTGGCACCATGTTTCTTCAAAAGACAACCCAGCTGACATTGGCTCCCGTGGACTTTTCCCCAGTGAAATTCTAAATAATTCCTTATGGTGGGCGGGACCAGATTGGCTTTCCAAAGAAAAAGATTCGTGGCCGTTGCATTCTATAGCTGTCACTCAGGAAGATGAGGAGATTATTCAAGCTGAGGCTCGAAAATCTATTGCGTTAGTGACCGGGCAAGGAGCTAATAACGACGATTCTCATTTTTTGACCGATTTGATTAATCGTTTTTCATCGTTGCAAAAACTTTTAAACGTTTTATCGTATGTCAATCGTTTTATCAATTTAATTCGAAAGCGCTGTAACACAAATGAAAACCTTTTCATAAATAACGTTGAACGCCATAACGCGTTGCTGCATTTGGTAAAACATGCTCAAAGTCAAGAATTTTCCAATGAAATTTTAAACTTGGACACCAAAAAACCTGTTATTAAACAATTTCGAAAACTCAACCCGTTCATCGACGATTTCGGCGTCCTCAGGGTGGGCGGCAGACTTTCTCGCTCGGGGCTGGAGTATGAACACAAACATCCAGCACTCTTGCCATCTGATCATCCGCTAACGTTTTTAATTATCGATCACATACATCGTAGTTACTGTCACCCAGGCGTGAATACAACAAATTTTCTGCTTTTGCAGCAGTTTTGGATAGTGTCAGCAAAACGTACAGTGCGTCGCGTTCTTGCAAAATGTATCAAATGTTATCGCCTGCACCCTCAACCATTGCAACCGTTCATGAGCGACTTGCCTGCATATCGCGTCAATCAGGTGAAGCCTTTCTCTGTCGTGGGTGTAGATTTCGGCGGACCGTTTCGCATAAAACTAGGTCCACATCGTGGTGCTAAAGTCGACAAGGCATACCTCTGTTTGTTCGTTTGTCTCGCCACAAAAGCGGTCCATTTGGAGGTCGTTTCCACATTATCAGCGGACGGTTTTATCGCTACTCTTCGGCGTTTTGTAGCACGACGCAGTCGTTGCAAGACTATTCACGCGGATTGTGGGACCAATTTCGTTGGTGCTCGTAATCAACTGTCTTCTCTTATGGAAAATGCTTCACATGCAGAGCGAATTGAATTTAAATTCAATCCTCCTTCGGCCCCCCACTTCGGCGGAGTGTGGGAGATTCAAATTAAAGCGGCCAAAACTCATTTATACCGGGTTGTTGGTGACCAAGTGCTAACTTTCGAGGAGCTAACAACGCTCTTCGCCCAAATAGAAGCTGTTTTGAATTCGAGACCGCTTTGCCCCGTAAGTGCTGACCCTAACGATTTGTCAGCACTAACTCCAGGTCATTTCCTGACCTTAGAACCGTTAACCGCAGTCCCCGATGAAGATCTATCTTCAGTTAACGTTAATCGGCTTCATCGGTGGCAGTTGTTACAATCGTTTCACCAGAACTTTTGGTCCAGATGGAAACACGAATATCTAAACTCTTTAACGCAACGCGCCAAATGGACCAAAGATTCGAAACCATTAGCTGAAGGATCAATGGTCATCATCAAAGATGACAACCGTCCTCCGTTACACTGGACCCTTGGTAGGGTGCAGCAGCTTCTTGCAGGAGCTGACGGAGTTATTCGAATTGCAATGGTTAAAACTGCAACCAATAACATAATTCAACGGCCATTGGTTAAGTTATGCCCTCTGCCATTGGAGGACTAGCTTCCATTGGAACTTGTGTTCTAGTTTTAACTGTATCGTTTTAAGTTTCTTTAGCATAATTAGTTTTTCGTTATTATAAGTATCGCACCGTTCATCACAAGTTTAGTTTTAGTAAACCAGAAAATACCATAGCTATTTTGGTGGGCGGGATGTTCCGTCATCGTACTTTTATGTTATTAAATTGTAATTTTAAACGTTCTTATCGATGTGCTGTATAAGTAGGTTTATGCAGCAACAAAACGCAGCCTTATTCAGCTGTTATGCGCTCACTGCCGACGGGTTGACTTTTGACGAAAACTTGAGGGCAGTTGCAATTGCGAGTTGCACACATGATCGCGCCGCGAACGCACGTCGCCTAACCTAACGCGATCGCCACCGCGTGCTCTTTATGCGGATGTGAAAATACCATGAACTCTTCGTAATTTCTCAACTACTAAACCGTTGAATCCAACCAGCTGGTGTGCCCAATCTACAAGTGGAAGTCATCATCGATTCTCTAAGGTACGTGAGTGCATTCTATTGTGTTGTCGCGTGCCTATCGTACAGACCATCGATATTTTCATCGGCAGATTTTATAGTCTGATCCAGATGTAGCAGGAAGCCACCCATCGTTTCCTTTGTTTGGGGTGCGTTTGCTACACCCGGAGTGCAACCCGTGTTTTTTTTTTTTTTTTTGTTTGCAACTTCCATTGTTATCAAATAAAAAATCATTAGAATAAAATAATCTAGCTCATGTTGTGGAATACCAGCTTCAGTCTGTTGAGACGGACACAAGCTTCCATTCCTATATTTCATACTAGCTGTGCCCGCGACTTCGTACGCGTGGAATAGTTTTTTTTTAAGTTAATTTTTCAAATGTATATACCACAATTTATTTGCACTATTCTGCCAAACTATTTTGGGCATAGACATATACTGTCGCAGACATTTTTTAAGGTCATTTTAAGAGGAATAATTCTTTCATATATATTTTGGTATCTAAAACCGTTTTATTTCTATCCTTCTTTACCTTCCAAGTAATGTTGAGTCAAATAAAAAAGTCCCATTAAAATCGGTTTAGTAGATTCTGAGATTCAATTTCCTGCCTGCCCCCTAAGTTCATCGGCGTGATTATTTATATCCCAGTTTACTCTCCAGGTGATACTGAGTCAAATAAAAAAAGTCCCGTCAAAATCGGTCCAGTAGATTCTGAGATTAGCCCGGACAAACAGACAGACAGACAGACAGACAAAAATTTTAAAAATTGTTGTTTTGGCTTCTATTACGGTAATTAAGACCCCCTGTAACAATTTTTCATAAAAATCTTCAATGTACAGAAATCGATCTTTTACAGTCTTATTATATGTATAGATGCTATACTGTTCAGTTGTGATGGGTGCAAACTCCGTGAGTAAGTATCTAGCATTCGTTACCGGGAAAATGTATGTTCACATTACAGCATATCGCGGTAAACTCTGCATATTATACACTTCAGTGAAAAGCGGTAGCCTGAAGTGCTGTCAGTGTGCCGCCTGCACTTTTTTACTGAAATAGGTATCGAAAGAACACAAGTAAAAAAAACTTGGCATTCCGAAATAACAATCGTAATATGAGAATCGAATACCGTTATGCTAACAATTGTATTCTTTCATGAGCATCTGTCTTATTGTATTTCAGAGTAGGTAAAGGTCATTCATCTCAAAATACTGAAACATCAAAACAAACTGAAAGCTTGAGAGCTTTTGAATTGGATATAAGTGTGAAAATATTATATTACGATATGATAAAAATCGGTTATTCTTTAATATGTTGCTATTTTTTTTATATATTTATCTCCTTTTGATACAAAAAGATAAGTCTGTCGATTTTCGGAATGCATTCAGTCGACTTATAGTATAGCAAGTATGTATGTAGCATTTTTTTCTTCCACCTTTGACGTAAACCTATTTAAACCCCGTTATTGCTTATCACAATTTATATGAAAAATTCAACTTCTGATTAACATTCAAAATATCTAAATTAATTATACTGTCTGCTGCTGACTGCATCTTTTCAACAGTGATTAATAGATTATTCAAATTCGCAAACATAGAGCTACTTTTGCTCTACAAAAAGCATAAATTATACGAGTTATGATGTTATAACGCTTTTCAAATTAAAAACAGGTCGAGGCGCCCTAAGCGCAGCTGGTCGCCAGCTCAGCGACCACAGCAACAACCGAGAGTCGTCGCTCGACGACTCAGGCGTGGTCGACGACCATGACGACGGCGAGCACACCTCAGACGACCAGGCGCCACACCCCCACCCGCCGAGACGCGTGCACCTGATGCCGGCACCGTCTGTGATGGAACACCCTCCCACGCCTATGCCTATTGCGATGGAAGCGCTGATGCCAATGCAGGTGAGCCATAATTTTCTTCTAAATGTGATACCATGACGACGTTAAGAACACAAGACGACCAGGCGCCTCACGTCCGCCCGAGAATAAAATCTGGAGACGCGGACGAGCATGACGACAGAGAGCACACCTCGGACGACCAGGCGCCTTACCTCCACCCGCCGAGACGCGTGCACCTGATGCCGGCACCGTCTGTGATGGAACACCCTCCCACGCCTATGCCTATTGCGATGGAAGCGCTGATGCCAATGCAGGTGAGCCATAATTGTCTTCTAAATGTGATACCATGACGACGTTAAGAACACAAGACGACCTGACGGCCACCCGAGAAAAAAATCTGGAGTCGCGGACGAGCATGACGACAGCGAGCACACCTCGGATGACCAGGCTACTGAAAATCCTTCTCTTACAAATATAATGGTATTAGCAATATAAACAAGCTCTGATGTTCAAAATCGAATGACGAAAAAAAAAATTACCCAACTGTATGGCTAACTATTTGTACCCCCACAAAAACCATACCTACCTACTGCAGTAGTACTTTAAATTAATTATAAGAAAATTTGTTTACAGGACAGACAAACCCGCGATCCAAAGTCAAAAAATCCGTCAAAGAAAACTGACAAGCTAGAGAAAGGGAAGAAATCTGAAAAAGGCAGCATCCAGGAGAGGTATCCACTCAACCCAGACTACCTCAACCAGATCGTTGTGCTAGGTAATCTTCTACTTGATTCTAACTTGCACCGCTTCAGAATCCCAATATGGTTTAATACCACCAACAAAATCCGTTCGACCAGATATGTACATTTTAAAAATCTGATCATGGTTGGTGGTATTATTCGAAATGATTCCTTTGATTGGCACGGCTTCAACACAAAAAAGCACGATACAACAAACACTGGTAAAACGATGCTACCACTACCAAAGAATGACGCTTTTGCCAACACAAGAGCCTATCGATAGGTATCAACGATCAGTCACACAATCAGTGCATTGGACGAAATAACACATTCAAAATCTTCCGTTTGAAATATCGTAGATTAGCATTTAAATTATTTATACGACATTGGCTATTATTGCATGGTAACCTTTCTTTTTCTTACAATTGACTGACAAACTCAATCAACTTTTAGGATTCTATCTCTCGTCAATTGTCCGTGCTTGCGTTTTTTGCAATTTTTCTACCTTTCTAAAATTAGACCGTGTATCATACAACTTTGGAAATTATTAAAATTACGATGTAGTTCCTATCTCTTCTTCTAAAACTCTAACTATTCACTCTCGTTTCAATTCGCATTTGCAAACAGATGATATTTACTTTGGATTTCTGAAGCATTATGTAAGGGTTATTTAAAATTCTTACCTAATCTTGAAATAGCTGTGGGTCGATCTAGTTTTTCTGTTTTGTACTATAAACAGAAAAAAATTAACGACGTCACAAATATCTTTGGTAGCTCAATGAACAACGATATTTTTAGCACAGTGTTCAATAATGTTCATAAAGCTATCAAGATTGTAGATACTGCAATTACATTTTGCAATAAAAGCAATGTAATGCTCTCGTCAGTCGATTCACCAACACATTCTGGTCTTTAGCATTCTATTAATGTGATTAATTCACTGATGACTTTGGAAGGGATTCAGAAAGTATTTGTGGATCCAGCTGGCTGGTAACAATCACTAGTAGCTTCACTTCTCAGTGGGCATTTTTGATACAACACTGTTGCAATTTCGCTTCTACCCTCATTAATATCGTCAGGGGCGGACTGGCCATACAAGCGCGCGCCCGACCTCCCCCAAGCGGAGACGACGAAAATTAATGAGCTCAGTTTATTGGCAGCCACGCACAAATCTCATATGGGCAATTACGAGCAAAATTGCACTTACTTCACAGGTTAGTAAACACTGACGCCAACGCTTCTACCCCCCAGTCCACCCCTGTTCCCCACAGGAAGACTGCAGGGACTTTGCGATTGGTTCTGGCTGTCGTCTCGTCGCAACTCAACGAATCGCATTCAAGTCTATTAGATTAGTTACCAACAACACAGTAATAAACCTCACTTGATACACCAAATAAACTTTTATGCGATTCAATCAATGGGCACACTAAATTAATACAATTCGGAATACTACCAGAAATATGCACCTCACATGAGCGTTTCAAAATTTATTTCATTGGCATTCCAAAATTATTTCAAACCGTGCATTTTCCTGCGTACTTTCTAGCCTCCTACTTTCCGCTTTTAACTGCATGAACAATGTTTGGTAACTTATCTTTGATAATTATAATTACAGTTAAATTGCAAACATGGGCTTTGCATTCGAAGAATTTAAATACGCTTGACTATGCTTTTGCTCTTTTGGATCTGATATTTCTTTGGTATTATTTCTTCTGTTTTTGATGTATTGTTCCTTGTTGTACATGTTTTTCTGTCTGCTTTTGTACATAACACGTTCGATTTGATCGCAGATGAACTTGTGGACCGAAACTGTGAATGCTGCGTAACTTGCTGCATAGACTATGAAGGCTGGCTTCAGTTCCAAAACTGTTTGTATGGGATCGTGAAAGACCCACTCTTCGAGTTGTTCATAACAACCTGTATAGTTCTGAATACACTTTTTCTTGCCTTAGAGCATCATGGGATGAGTGAGAACGTTAGGCAAGCATTAGATATAGGAAATAAGGTATGAGATACTAACCATTTGCTACAAAATCAAATTTAAAACAGTATAGAAATTAACCATGTTACTTTTTCAGGTGTTCACATCTATATTTACATTAGAATGTATAATGAAAGTGATGGCGATGAGCAAAGACTTTTTTGCTTGTGGTTGGAATATATTCGACTTGATAATAGTGTCAGCCAGCCTTTTAGATCTCATATTTGAGCTCGTGGATGGCCTATCTGTGTTACGGGGCCTTCGCTTGGTGAGTATTGATGACCTTTATCACTACAATAATGAGCTGGTGGATGGTCTTTCTGTGTTGCGGGGTCTACGTTTGGTGAGTACCTTTGACGAGCTATGAGCGACTTTACACGGACCGCTTGAGTGGTCTTGTCAACAATCAGACGCTCTGCTGGTCCTAAACTGTCCCCTTTAAGAAAATTAAATGTGACTTTAATGAGAACCGTAACTTCAATGATAAATTGACGGCTGCCATCTGCCTGTGTATGGTTGCTCTACTTGAGTGTAGTTACAAGTAGAATGCCTTGATTTTCTACATTTTGATCTCTTTGACCATCTTATTGATCTCGAATCTGTGATGTAACTTGGTCCAACCCATGGAACAGAACATAGCCGCTTGATTTAGCAATAGCTTAATTCAAATAATGGAGGCTTCTGTAGGGGTATGTTGTTTTATTTACTTTTTTCAGTAGATCTAGATGCCAATACATTTAATTGATCTGTTAGTGAAATAACTTTTTGTATTGTTCCAGTTGCGAGTGTTAAAGTTAGCTCAGTCGTGGACTACAATGAAAGTGTTGTTGAGTATTATAATATCGACAATCGGTGCTCTTGGTAATTTGACGTTCGTGTTAGTGATAGTTATATACATATTCGCTGTGATCGGCATGCAATTGTTCTCCAAGTCGTATACGCCGGACAAGTTTGAACCGGATCCGGTGCCTAGGTGAGCATAATTCATTTCTATTTTTACGTATATTACTTTTTTTTAATTGTTTTTGGAGCGTTATTAATCTTTCGAAGATACACGAAAAGCAAATCTTATCAGACAACTCTTCCAAAGTTAAGCCCTCACAATAAAATTACAATTTTCTCAACTAAAAAATAAATCTATCTAAGATCTCAAACAGTAAAGTTGCTTAAGTAATGTATTTGATTGAAGCGCGTAATTAGCCCGCCTACATACTACTCATAAATGTGGAATTGTCGAGCTATGTAGATGTTAGTTTAGAATAATGTGCTTTCTTGCAATTTCCATTTTGTTGGGATGGTAAAACTTGTCATCCGTGCACCTCAGTATACGTAAGCAAATCACAAGTGCAACCGTATAAGCCAACAGATGTTGCCGAGACAACATAAAATTTATTGTTAGATTTTATTATGAGCGAACACCCACACCGCCAAGTTTACCAGAAAAGTTGGGGGAAAATCTAATATAAAGACATAAAACGACGCTCCAGATAGATGTCCATATTTTCGTCTGAGTGCCGACAACTTGCGCAAAACATTTTAGTTCGTAAACTCCGAACTCGAATACTTGCTTTAATTTTAACGACTCCCTTATCTAAATTGGCGTCTTTCGTCTAACTTGAAATCCTAAACGTTAAGTTGACGAGATGATTGCGAGACACAAAGAAATTCTTGAGTTGTTGCAAGTTGCTTGTTTTGGGTAAGTTAGATTTTCGTAACAAGAGAGTTTTAAATCTATGTCGATGAAAATTATTTTATAAGCATGGTTGCCATAATATTTAGCATGAATCATCGTTGTAACAATGCTTGTTTACTAACATTAAATGTAATGCGTTTCATAACTTTGCATTTTATTCAAGGCTTTATTTTCACTGGTTTTGATATATTGTTGCATATTGTGACTGGCATTAACATTATGATGTTTTCATGCTTCAAATTACTTCTGTGTATCTTAATTCCGCCTCTATAAAATTGGTTGGTTCAACTTCGCTTCTTATTCAAGGTGGAATTTCAACGATTTCTTCCACTCGTTCATGATGATATTCCGGATTCTCTGCGGTGAGTGGATCGAGCCCCTCTGGGACTGCATGAGGGCGGAGCAGGCCAGCGGGGCTGAGAGCTGCTTCTTCATCTTCTTGCCCGCTCTTGTCATGGGGAACTTCATGGTGCTCAACCTCTTCCTTGCCTTGTTGCTCAACAGCTTCAACAGCGAGGAACTTAAGAATAAGAAAGAGGTATACTCATTATGTCATGTATCATGTTGACTTTAAAAATATATATGGCCATCATTTTATCTTCATTTTATTCCATTTGATTCTTTGGTTTCAGGAAGTAGGCGAAGATTCAAAATTAGCTAAAAGTTTCGATAGAATACGATCTATAGTAAGAAAAAAAGGTTTCCTTATATCGAGAAGTAAAGAGACTGAAAAAAAATCTAAATTAGAAGAGCTAGTTAATGAATATATGGCACAACAGCACTCTCAGAAAGAAAAAAAGACGTCGATACCGAGCGAGCAAATGTTTTCATCGTCAATACAAGAGACTATACTTTTTCCACACGACAATATATATAGTCACAGTTACCAAGAAGCATTAAATAGGTAATTTTATCTCAAGTTACTCTTTTTATGAAATAAGTATTAGTAAACACATGCTCTAGCAGTTATGTCAAAATTTCAGGCCAGTATCAGTAGGATCCGATTTCGCATTCCCCGCTATCTACCAGGGCGGCAATAACTTTAACCACGGAAGCCAAGAAACTTTAAAAGATGTGCGTGACTTGGCGGCCGAACATAAAATTACTAGTATTAGGGAGGATTCTAAAGAAAACTTAGAGGAGACGTCGCCTACAGAGCAAGTTGCAGCGCAAAAATTACTGAACCAAATGTCGTCGGGGTATCACACTCAGCCATCCGATTCAAGAGGTGAATAAAAGTTTTATATATCAGTAAATTACTCATAGGAACAAACTTTTTATTTTATTTTATTTTCAGACGAGAACGAGTATGAAATGGCACAATTGTCATGCAAATCAACACCAGAGAAACCAAAAAGACGCGAGGGAGGGAGGGAAACACCAATCACTCTATGTAAGGACAGCGGGAACAAACCTGATGAAGAAGAAATGAAACGTCCGTGGCAAACTTTAGTCTCATATGTAGATGAATTAACCGTAGGTGGGAGAAAAAACTCCAAAGGTCAATACGTTGATGCTATGGGGAACTTTCCGGGATTCGGGAAACAGAAGGAGCCGAAAGTACCACAGGACTGTTATCCCCGCCAATGCTATGACACGTATGTTTTCATATTTATGCATCCGATTTATTATATTCGATTTAGATAACTGAGTAATCGTATCGCGTAAAAAAATCATTTACTAACTACCGATCGTATCGGGGTAGGTATTGTATGCTAATGCGTAAATCATTTTGGCATGGATCCAGTCTCTCTGCATCATTGGCATGGCTCCGTAATCTTGTGCATAATATTCCTGACTAACCTAAATAAACTGTACCCTCTGTACTGAATGCTTAACTTATTCTTATTAATATAAAACATTCAATCTGCCTCTATCTTCCCATTATACTTTCATGCTAACTTTAGACAGTACTTTTAACTTGAACGTTGCGATTGTAATTTTGAACTTTTACATAGAAACTAGAAGATATCTCCAGACCAAATTCAACGGGAGCTAAAAGGGCAGGAACTGTGATAATTAACTGTTGCATTTCAAGTGCCGTTCCGTTTCTTCAGATGTTCCTGTTGGGACACGTGTATCGAAACGAAATTAGGCCAGCGATGGATGCTCATCAGAACGTTCGTCCTGCGCTATGTGGATACGCCTGCCTTCGAGTGGTTCGTTTTGGTGCTAATATTCGCCTCGAGTATAACCCTGTGCTTCGAAGACATACACCTCGAGAAGAATAAGCCATTGAAAAGCATCCTCTACTGGACTAACCTAGGGTTCTGCATGATCTTCGTCATCGAAATGTTCCTGAAGTGGATAGCGCTGGGTTTCTTCAGATACTTCACGAGCTTTTGGACTTTGTTAGACTTTACTATAGTTTTTGTGAGTATTAATCTAAAAAGTTCTAGTGTGTGCACTTATAGCTATTAGCTCGCGGCACTCCTGAGTTTACACGTCACTCGTAAGTTACCAAGGAAGTCACCATTACATTTCAGTTAAGTGTTTATGATTTCATTTATAAGTGTGTTTATTTGATGTGTCTTTTCAATTTGTGGAATAAGCAAACGTAGCAAATACATTAACTTTATTTAAATTTACTCAAATGAGCGGAAATTTATTTCAGGTGTCAGTATTTAGTTTGTTAATAGAAGAAAATGAAAATCTAAAAGTGTTAAGATCCTTAAGGACATTGCGAGCGCTTCGTCCGCTGCGCGCGATTTCTAGATGGCAAGGCATGAGGATAGTGGTGAATGCCTTAATGTATGCCATACCAAGTATCTTCAACGTGTTGCTAGTTTGTTTAGTATTTTGGTTGATCTTCTCCATTATGGGAGTGCAGTTCTTCGGAGGGAAGTTTTTTAAATGCGTCGATGAAGAAGGCGAACTACTCCCTTTAGAGGTAAAAATCTTTTGATCATAACAGAGTCTACACTCTATAAGATGTATGTTTATACAACTTTTGCAATATCTTTCTAGGTGGTAAACGATAAATGGGAATGTTACTACAATAATTTCTCCTGGATAAACTCGAAGATATCTTTCGACCACGTGGGGATAGCGTATCTAGCTTTATTTCAAGTAGCTACTTTCGAAGGATGGATGGAGGTGATGGCGGACGCCGTGGATGCAAGAGGAGTGGACCTCCAGCCTGCGAGGGAGGCAAACCTTTACGCTTACATTTACTTCGTAATTTTCATCGTGTGCGGTTCATTCTTCACTTTGAATCTCTTTATAGGAGTCATTATAGATAATTTTAATATGCTTAAGAAAAAGGTATGTATTTTCTTCACATAAAAAAAATAATAATTTACGTGCTATCAACATTTTGAAATGTTATATCGCTTACAGTATGAAGGAGGAGTGCTCGAAATGTTTCTGACGGAGAGTCAAAAGCATTACTATACTGCTATGAAGAAGCTCGGCAGAAAGAAGCCCCAAAAAGTAATCAAAAGGCCGAGAAATCAATTCCTAGCGATGTTCTACGATTTGTCGAACTCGCGACGCTTCGAGATTGCTATATTTGTTTTGATATTCTTAAACATGCTGACGATGGGAATTGAGCATTACGATCAGCCTCACTCTGTGTTCTTCATTCTCGAAGTCAGCAACGCTTTTTTTACAACAGTATTTGGTCTAGGTAAGCATATTCAAAAGTCCAGCGCTATCTTAACCCCATTATATAGATAAATATCATAATATTCTGCGTTTTGTTTACAGAGGCGATAGTAAAAATAATAGGTCTACGGTATCATTACTTCACGGTGCCATGGAACGTGTTCGACTTCTTGCTGGTGCTAGCCTCAATCCTGGGCATACTCATGGAAGACATCATGATAGATCTGCCCATATCCCCAACGCTACTGCGAGTGGTCCGAGTATTTCGAATAGGGAGAATTTTAAGACTGATTAAAGTGAGTATTTTTATTGTGAAATAAATATCTTTAGAGTCTTTAGAGTTCGATGGGTTCAACAAGACTCCTATGTAGGATGCGATGCGTATATCGATGGATATATATCACGATATAAATCATGACTTTTATAATACCAATCGGTTTAGTATTAACATTGAAAAATTACTTAGCTTTAGATTTCCGCTCAGTTACGCCGGCATAAGTACCCAACTACACTACCTGTGACCACCGACTATGTTAGAGAACAAGCACATGCAAAAAGCACCGCCCGCCCTCCCACAAATCGCATGCAAAACAGATAATGCAATAATTAGTACCAACACCGACGTGCAAAAGAAAACCTCAACGCGTTTCGCCGCCTCACGCGGCATCTTCAGGAGGAGATGTTGTCGCCTCGGCTGCGCTCCGACGACTAACCTGTGAACGCTGGTGAGCAGGCCTTTTATACTTTTCCCCCACTATTGTTGTGACGTACTAGCGACCGATCCGGTCCTATTATTACTAATGATATTATTACTATTTTGACGGTTAGAAAAATTTGAAAAAATATTTAATAGTGGGGACGTTGTGTAACTGACCTGCTCATTCAGCAGTGTAAGCGAATTATCTTTATTATGTTTAATTATTTCTAATTGTTCCAAAACGGATAGTTTTAAACTTTTTTCGCATGTGTGTAAAATTGAAAATGTGTGATTATCAGGAATTCTATGTCCTGTGTCTAAAAGGTGTTTCGCGAAATGGGATTTTTCGGGATGGTTATTTCGATACTCGAATATATGTTCTTTATAACGTGTGTTGAAACTACGGCCGGTCTGCCTTACATATGTGGAGTTACATTCATTACAATTAAGTTTATAAACACCAGATTTCTGGTATTTATCAAGCTTATCCTTACCATTACATAACATTCCTGTCCAGCTCCTGGACTAAACAACCTATGTTTGTCCGCACGGGAGGGGACTGAATTACCTAAACGTAACAACTACTTTGTCACAGACAGCGAAAGGATAAAAAATAATTGGGTCAGCGAGCTCGACTCGTTTAATTAAAACGCTCGATAAAACTTTTATTTTGGTGCGAAATCCATACCGAAAAAATGAAAAAGCTAACATACCACATTTACCTACTGTAAATTAACCTACTGTAACAGCGACAGTATTCATATTCCGTACCGTACCAGCCAACGATTTGTCAAACCCCATTGGTCCAGGAACCAGATCAAGAGTATCCATTTCTCCTTTCCAGGCCGCAAAAGGCATTAGGAAGCTCCTATTCGCGCTGGTCGTCTCCCTGCCGGCGTTGTTCAACATCGGTGCGCTGCTGGCGCTCATCACCTTCATTTACGCCATCATCGGCATGTCTGTCTTCGGGCACGTGAAGGAACAGGGCGCGTTGGACGACCTGGTCAACTTCCAGACCTTCGGGAGGAGTATGCAGCTGCTTTTTCGGTACGGGAGAATTATGTGCTATGACATTCTTTAACTTATCGATATTGAACGAGAAAAAAAAATTTAACTAAAGTCTTGTTATGTAAAAAATATTATATTAGGTCCTTACCTATGAAATTGGCGTTTTGTATGGGAGGAACAAAAAGTCGAAATTTTTTTATATAGCATATTTATTTAATCAAAGTATGAGCCATTGTAATCTATGCACTTTTGCCATCTCATAGGTAGTTCATTGATCCCTTTACTAAAAAAACCATTCGAACGGGAATCAATAAAATCTTTGAAGGCGACTTGGCTGCCCCATCTGAGTTGAACTTTTTCCCTTGCAAGAAGTTATCCAAATTTCGAAAAAAATGGTAATCTGTTGGAGCAAGGTCCGGGGAGTACGGTGGATGCCTTAGAGATTCCAATTGAAGTTCTTCTAATTTGCTAGCCGTCTGTTGTGCAGTGTGTGGTCTAGCGTTGTCGTGAAGCAGCAGTGGCGTAGAGCGATTGACCAGCCTTGGTTGTTTAGCAACTAGCTTTTCCATCATGGTTTGCAATTGCTGACAATAGATATCTGCCGTAATCGTCTGGCCAGATTTGAGAAAACTGTAATGAACGACACCGGCGCTAGTCCACCAAACGCTTACAAGTAACTTTTTATTGGTCAATTTTCGCTTGGAGCAGGCTTTGGCTGGCTTGCCAGGGTCCAGCCATTGCGATGAGCGCTTCCGATTATCGTAGAGAATCCACTTTTCATCACAGGTAATGATTCGATTTAAAATCCCTTCGTTATTGTGCCGGTCAAGTAATGTAACGCAGCAGTTGACGCGCGTTTGCCGGTTTGCTTCACTCAATTCGTGAGGAACCCACCTTTCAAGTTTTTTAATCTTCCCAATTTGCTTCAAGTGGATTAAAACAGTTTTATCACTAACGCCAAAGCCTGCAGCTAACTCGGACGTGGTTTGCGATGGATCCGCTTCCACAATAGCCTTCAATTCTTCATTATCAACTTGGGTCTCCGGCCGTCCACGGGGCTTGTTTTGCAGGTCGAAATTTCCAGAACGAAAACGTTGGAACCAAAAACGCACTGTGTTTTCTTTTGCGACACAACCGCCATACACATCATTAACCCTTCGAGCCGTTTCCGCAGCACTGGTGCCACGGTGGAACTCGTACTCGTAAATAACGCGATATTTCAAATTTTCCATTTTGTAAATTGAGCGATGCAAACAGAAAAAAGATAAGTAAAAAAACAAATGAATGACGGTTTACGAAACACAACTACATGTGGAAATAGCTGTATAAATTTGAATTTCGAATTCCTAACCAAATAGGAAAAATTTGTGATCAAAGTGGCCAGTACGACAAAACGCCAATTTCATATGTAAGGACCTAATATTATTTCATGTAATAGTTGTAAAGTTTTAGTTGTCTTTAAAGGTTAAAACCAACCAAAACTTAACAATTAGTCATATATTGCCATCTTTTAGGGGACTACAATAAAATTAAAATTCAATAAAATTCATTTATTTCTGTAACTAGGCTAAGAACTAGCACTTTTACACGTCCCAACATATAAATTAACCCTACCACCTACTGACGTATAATTCAACCAAATGCCCCTGCTGATAATTTTATGAAAAACCTTTGTAAGTAACTACAAATTTACAACCATCGCGTATTTTATTGCAGTCTTATGACGTCAGCTGGCTGGAACGACGTGCTGGAATCCCTCATGATCCAGCCTCCCGAATGTGAGCTCGGTGACCTCGGCCACAGCAATGGCAACTGCGGCAGCCCACTCCTAGCCATCACCTACTTCACCTCCTTCATCATCATCAGCTACATGATCGTCATCAACATGTATATAGCAATCATTCTCGAGAACTTCAACCAGGCGCATCAGGAAGAGGAGATTGGAATCGTTGAAGATGACCTAGAAATGTTCTACATCAGATGGTCAAAGTAAGCATCCATTACTTGATAATCTTACTGTTTCATCACAAAAGCTGGTTAAACTCATTCAATTTTTGTATTTCAGATACGACCCACATGCAACTCAATTCATAAGTTTCTCTCAACTTTCCGACTTCATAGCCTCTCTAGATCCCCCATTGGGTATATCGAAGCCAAATACCGTAGCCTTAGTCAGTTTCAATCTCCCCATAGCTAGAGGCAATAAGATCCATTGTTTAGATATTCTACACGCTTTAGTGAAACATGTTTTGGGACATGTTGAAGAAACTGACACATTCAGACAACTTCAGGAGCAAATGGATATAAAGTTTAAGAAACAGTTCCCGACGAGGAAAGAGTTAGAAATTGTATCTTCTACTCGTATATGGAAGAGGGAAGACAAGGCAGCCCGTACTATACAGCGAACATGGAGAGAGTACGTTAAGTAAGTGCATGACTAATTTTAAATTATAAGTATCATCGACAAATAATCCAACTGTCCACTAACATGATGTATCCTCAAATAATTTCAGGCGGAAAAATCGTAGTCCCTCCAACGAAGAAGAAAGCACAAAATGGTCTCCCGGGGGTGGCTGGGGCGGTCGCCTCAGTGCTCTGCTTCACGTCAGAAGAAGTTCCCATGCTTCTAGTCGAAAGTCTTCTAGAGCTTCCGATGCTTCAGATCTGAGCGAGCTAGGAGGAGCGTGGCTTAACCTTCCCCTCCTACTTTTGCCTGGAGCAGCTCCGGGAGAACAGGTATTCTAATCTCAAAATTTACTACAATTCAAACTCTTCTCTTCTCTTAAACTCTAGAAAAATTTTCAGGTTGAAACCATTTTTAAAACAGACTATCATTGCCAATTTCTCTTTATTCGATCATTTTTATTGACTTTTTTCAATTTACTCGTAATTAGTTTAACAGTTTTAGAGTAGGCTCGAATAGTGTAGTTCAATGTTTTTAAAGCGCTAACGTTGCAAATCTAGTGCAGTATAAGGCTGCTCATGAAATTGACGCTTTACTATGTCTGCTCTGGCTGGACAAGTAGGAACTATTTAGGTAAAGTGGATAGTCAATCATACTGTAGTGTCATTGGTACTGTAAGGAAAGGAGTGAAGGATAGTGTTCAACCTTGATAAAACAGCTTAGGAGATTATTTTGAGTCGTAGATACAGCTAGAGCCTCTGAGACTGTCTAGTCTCAGAAGTCACAAGAGGAGTCATCCTTTGAATATAATTTCTGGGGGAGTATAAGATGGGTGTTTGTACAAATGCTCAGTCCGATTCTAGAGAATGAAAACCCTTTATCATTGTCTAAAGGTCTTAGAAAAGCCTTTTCTAAGACCTTTACTAGACTCAAGGTATGAGCACTTGTACAAACACCTATCTAATATACCCCCAGAAAAGGCACAGCTCTTCAGCCCCTGGGTCTTAAGAAGCTTGTAAGGGAATCAAGGGGAATATTTGAGGGTTTACCAAAGGGGGTAAAGGCACAGCGTAACTAAGTCCGTATGGGCAGGCGGCGTGTTCCGAGCCAACGCCGCAACGCCGCCGGTCGGCGTACGGGTTGCCCCTCTTCCTTCGGCACCAGGACGCGGTGGACGAGGACGGCCCAAAACGCGCAGGTTCATATGTAATGTTATGCTTTCCGTGTCTTCCTATTAGATTAACCAGCTTACTAATAAAAAATGATTGACGCGGTGTGAATGTAAGTAAGCGCGATCTCGATCTGTGATCAGATTTAGATCTTACACGGTTGAAAATTTTAAAGTGGATCGGTTGGAATTATCAAATTGCCGCAAATTCAAAAATTGTTAACCGTAATTATCTAAAGTACACAATATGCAGTTAATATTCAATTCCTCATTGGTTAGATAACAACGGCCAGATGATTTTATAACCGTCAAAATATCAATTGGTATTAATGACGCAAGATTGTTTTTATATTAATGTGGAGATCCGTTACCACGATCGCCTATGGTAAAAATACATTATAAAACTTACATTGTGCAATTTTTATTAGTAGGTTACCTTGTTGTAGTTTAGAATGCATTCTTCCTGCCGTTCTATTTATCATCTCACTAGTCGGTTGACTTTCATAATGCAAAATACTTCATACGACATTAACCCTCTACTGTGATTGCAATCGCAAAGCCCTTTTTTTACTAATCATGAGAAGTTTGCCTATAAAATCCCGGTAAAATGCGCAATTCACTTCCTGAAAATATTAGATTCGAAAGCTTTGCATGGTTGCTTGTGTAACTTTTCTACCTATTGTGATGTTCAAAATCCCTACTTAGGTATGAATATAGGTATGTTCGAAGCAGCGCTATTAGACGATGTGCCTGCTAGTTATCTATTTATTTTTATATGGTAAGTAGAAGGAATGCCTGCTGTTGTTTTTGTCTGTTTTGAGCTATTTGTTATTCATTAAACAGCGTTCGTGATCAAAAAGGTAAACTGTTATCGACCGGTATGAAGAGTTTTTTAAAACTGGCAACAAAAGGAAAATCAGTATACAAAATTCGGGAAGATGATCACATCATCTATAACATGTAACAAAAAATTGTAGGATTGAATGAGATACTTTTAAACCGTAACATGGCTTATGCTTCCAGCTGAGCTTAGGTCCTACTGAAAAGATGTGGCGTCATAACTTCAAGCTTTCTCAAACACTTGTCCATAGACAATTGACCGTACTCTAACCGTCACTGCCGCAGGTTCCCTTCGTCTGAGCTCGCGGAGAAACTCAGCACGTCGGGCCACCACGCCCGCCCGGGCCAGAACACCTTCCCCCCACGCCAACAACAGCGAAGTCAGCATACTGGTCACCGAAGCGTCCCCTGATGCAGCCCCACCACCCTCTGCGCCACCCACAGTGGTCAGGGTGCTCGTGCACCGGGAAAGCGACGAGCAACCCAGCTGATCTCCCGCCGAGCCCGAAGAGGCTCCGCCCCCCACTTAAATTACGAACGTTTAGTGTCAAAGTTTAGTATTCGTGAGTTAAGTGAAATAATCGCAGGCGCGACATAGTTCTTTTTTTTAAACCGTCTTATTTCTGTTCCTATGACTGTCAAGTGTCAACTTTGTGATCGACATGAGAGAGTGAAAACATTTTGCCCTAAATACGATTTCCTTTAGCTTCAGACCACACTTATTTGAAAAATGCTCGATAAATCTTTGTCGCGTGTTTAGTTTACGGAATTCGCTAGATGGCGTTGTTAACCGACTTCACAATGGCGCTACGTTAGAGAAATTCGACTTTTGCGTGAATTAATTGTACAGTGAACGAATTATTGTGTTCACCAAAGCACGTAAAAAGTGATATAACGTATAGTCAAGTTCGGATGTAATTTTGTGATTTTAAAATATAAATTGTAGTTTACCACGTCTACATATAAACAGACATGAGAAAGGTTTGTGTAGAGATAAGTGGATTTAATTTAGTCTTATATATTTTTTAATATGAAAGATATGAGAGAGTTTAGATAGTATTAGACGAAATAATATACCTATTTCTTAAAAAAAACTTTTGAGAATCAAACTTAACCGTATCAAGGTAAAAAATGAATCTTTTGACAAAAGGGAGCTAAAAATTATCTCTACATCTGTAGTGAATAGACACAATACAATAGTAACAGAAACTTCCAGAGTTTTCGCAATAACGTTTAACCATATTTCATCGATTCCAATAGGCTTTACGGGGTACAGGAAGAAATTCAAGAATCTATTACACGGTGAGTTGAAAATTAAACATATATTATTATTGATTACTCGTTATAATTTTTGCTTTAGTAAGCTAGATAATAATACACCATACATTGAAAGGGTTAAGTGGATGTCGCGAAAAATCATGTATCAAAGTTATATTTGCTTTAATTTTATTAATACAATTTGACTTACAGACAATACCACTTGCTTTTAAGTCAAGAACACTACTTATGTATAGTAGTAAACAAAAAGACACCCACATAACATCCCTACATGTAACATAATTGTTTTACGCCAAGACAAAATAAACTAGGGTTTTAAAGTTTTAACGGTACAATAAGCTTTTAATCTTAAAAAAGAAGCTTAATTCCTCATTTAAAATCTTCTCAACCTACCTGAATTTATTAACGCGTTTTTATTAAATTGTACTATATTGACTAAAAGTTATCGATTTTTCGAATCCGATAATCGAATAATAGAAACACACGTCAAATCTTCGATTACTACAGAATATTTTTATTATGGGGGTTCAAGCCAGTAACTTATATGTAAAAACATTAAAATGAATTTAAAAAGACGTCAATTTTCGCGGTTTTAGATAGGCAAGCTGTTTTGTACATCGTAGCGTAGAGAACAGGGGTCCTAGACTATGTTACATGTCTTAAGTCGACGACCGTGATCGTATTGCCATGACAACTACGTCATTGACCTGGCATCTAGCGTAGGCAAACGTCATTTCCATACATTCATAGTACGATATCGAGTCGATAACGAATATTGTCTTCGACTTATGACGCGTAGGTAAGTCTAACCCTGATAATATAAGCGTAGTAAGCGACATCTTTTCATAGTGCCTCTCGCCATAACGCACATTGGCCATTTTAGCCTTTTTGAGAGTTTCTGCTTCCGTTTGAATATTTTGAATTAGCTTTGATATCCTAATGGCCAGAATTATTAAACTACTTTGTAGTCTTAAACCTCGGTTTATGCGAAATGTCTTATTTCGCTTAATTCTAACAATTCGACGACTCTGCGGTACTTAATAATATCAATTAAGATGATGATGAAGATATAATTCATTTAAGATGGCGACTGATAGGCCTTCAACTTAGCGCACGAGACGCCCGAAGTATCAAAGACGTGAAGTATGCGTCCACCACACTGAATGAGCAGGCGCGGGCGCGTCAAATCGTACGGTGTTTTGCTCCCGCCTTAAGGTGAGAGAAGCACGTTGCCAGAACGTGTCAGTTTAAGGTAACTGAAACTGTTTCTTTTTATTCTATACCTCTACCGATCGGTACCTTCATCGCATGTAGCCGGTAATCTGCTTCTCTATATGAGCAACCTTAATCTCTAGTTTGGATGCGAATTCCACGCCACACGATAGGGTAGCGGAATCGCGTAACTCGTCGTAGCATACCATAGGTGCCTGAGATATATCTGAATACTTCTATGTCAATTTCAAAATTCTACACCCCTTCTGCATTTTGCTACCTTGAGCAGGCGCATCGCATACGAACTCAAAGGCGTATAAATAATTGGATAATTGAGCCAGATTCCGTACTCGCTCACGTGTCGTCCGTATATTCAAGTATCCCTATCATCCCTGTCATAGCACAACTTTCCCTGTACGCAACAAGGTTGCCTTGTTACTTACGATGACGGATACTTTCGAAACTTTCGTAGTTTCGGCTAACGGCTCAGAGAGTAAGTGTGCAGAATTAAATAGATAAATATTTTTTTAATAACATCACAACATTAATCTGACTATGTGGTAAATACCATAAGCACTTGTGTTACAGAAATCAGAATCAACAGTGGTATAACAAGTAAACCTTAACTACCTTAACCTTAAATAAATACATTAACACCCAGACCTGTACAAGCAGACATGTTCATGCACACAAATGTTTGTACAGTGCGGGGATCGAACCCGCGACCTCCTGGTTGATAGACAACTTCTTAAATATTACACCAAGTGGTGGTAAACGCCCTTTGAAAGGTAGCCACTGACAGCTTAATCACTCGCACAAAAATTGCGTTTATAGTCATAGTGCAATATTATTATTGTTAAAGAAACAAGTTCAGAGGGGTGAGAACAACTAGCGTAACGTATTCATAGCGTTGTACTATCGTAAGCTTGTCAATTTGTATGGGGAAACTGACAGTTTCTGACTTTTGGACGACACGAATACGTTACGAAAATGTTCGTGCTCACCCTACCGGCTGTTATAATTACTATCTCTAATAGACAAGGCTTATTGGCCCCAGGCTTTAGCGAATGGTTGTATATTTTATTCGTACAATTTAGTTTTAACGCGCTTAATTGATAATTTTAGAATATAGCCCGTCCACGTTGTTTTGTTATTAAATAGTTTAACATTAGCTGCCATGTAGAAAAGTACCTACGTAAAATCATCTTACATGCACAGAGTGCTTTAAATAACATTAAAATACACTACTGCAAATCTATAAGTAATCAACTCAGTTAATAAATGAATTTAAAAAAGTATTAAATCTTTGATTAAAACTCGAAAGTTCGAAACGTCTTATAGATTTAGCTTTTAATAAAAAAAATGCATTAAAATTTTATCTTTTCATAATACTCGTATACCCTCCCCCCCCCCCTCTTAAATGGTGTAGAGACTTCAACTGGTAATTACTGTATATTTTTTCGATTTAGTAAGGACCAAAATGTCGATTATTTTATGAATTTACTCTTGACCAATACACTTTTTATATTTATTTGTACCTATGTAGAGTTTTCGAGGCCTGTTTCAAATTGATCTAGAATTTTAGATGCTGACACCTTATCGTATAAATATTTGTACCACTTCGCTTTATGACAACGTTTACACATTTTTGCTTTGATTCCTTGTAATAACTTCAATAAATGACCCACAAATGTTTCACTATTGAATTTTAAAATGTTAAAAAGGGCATCATAATAAAATTGTTCTAATAGAATAGATTAATTCTCAACTATTGTTCGTTATTATGTAAATAGATAAAGAAAAAGAGGATGCAATAATTTTTCATAATTTTATCTATAGTTGATAAATAAAAAGGTTGTTAGAAAAACTTTCAAGCTCTATTGTTTAATAATGTACGATGTACATGTAAAACTATTGTAGTTAGTGAAATTGCAATATTAAAAGCATGTGTTGAGCATGGTTCAAATATGATTTGTGTAAAATATGTTTAAATTGTATAATATGTAAATAAAACTTTAAGTGAGACCTGCGAAATATGATTTTCTTCCGAGGTACAAAATATAAATTAACCATGTTGAAACTATGATTAAACGAAAATATAGAAACTTGATTTTCATTTTTATTTACCATACAAACGAACCCGATAGACGTGGTCATGTCCGCCGCTATACATATAAACCTTCCTCTCGAATCACCTTATCTATTTAAAAAAACTGCATCAAAATCCGTTGAGTGGTTTTAAACTTCTATGCATTTATACCTACATACATAGGCACAGATGTGAGAAGCGACTTTGCTTTATATCATGCATTGATATTCGAGTTATAAAACAGACTGAATCAATACGAAATTGAAACTATCAACAGGTAAATATAATTCCAAGTGTAATGCATTAACATTTGAAAAGCAACATCATATCGAGACCCACAGTCTTCCTACTTAGTGGAAATCCTGGACCGACGGTTCCACGAGAAATTAGTGGCGTAACTCTTCGGCTTGAATTCCCTCTCAGTTTTGGGCACGTCTATATACCACATCCATCCATTCTTATCGCAGTGTTCAATTGCAACCTCAGGCGAAGTAAACCTGATCTTCAGGTTGGACAGCGGGTCTCCGGTGGACGTCCAGCCCATAAGTGGGTTTTCCCAACGTTGCTGCGTGTCGAACTCTAGTTCCCAATGGCGTATGTTGTTCGTGCCGCTTTGCATAGCGTTCTTTGCGGGCTGGTAGATGCGCACGCGTCGCGTTCTTAGAAACTCGTTGGGGAAACCGGAAACAGGGGTTAGGTCCACCTAGAATGTATGCACTGTTACGTTTTTGCCCAAAGGATTTCTTTTTGAACATTCTATTATTTTTTTAGTTCAACATAAGGGATCGAGTAGTCTTTGGGAAGGAACAGTGATCGGTGAAAGAGTTTGGGAGAGAATTTTGCCCAGCAGTGAGATAAGATAGTTTAGAAGAAAGAGATAGAATAGTAATATCAAAGAACGAGCTTGCCCTAATAAGTCCTCAGACCCAACCCACCAATACGATAATTAGGTAAAGTTGAAGTTTATGCCTAACCGAATTCTATCTGCTTTAATTTGTTTTTTTCATGAAAAACCTTTAAAGACCTTCCTAAAAAACACGTAAGGCAACTGAATGAGAAGATAAGAGACTTACACATGTCGGTACCATAATGCTGGTTTCTAGAGCGTTCCTCATCCGAGCTTCCTCTGTGCTGGCCAGGAAGACTTCGTTCTCAATCGCAGGCGCTTCCTTGATTCCACATGGCCCGCAGGAGGACGGACGAACCTTATTGCTCACGAGTAATGATCTACGTAAGTAATATTTGTTGAGTGTATTTTGGTAAGTTGGCAGTCGGAAGCACAGTGCAGTTAAGCCACTGACACAACAATAAAGTTATAGCTAGCTGGACTTGACGTCAGTAACTTACATAACAACAGACTTTACGTACCCAAGGCACACAAGGCTACGCAATAGGCATGATGAAACCTATCTTAAATATTTTCAAGACCATGGCGTTTAAAAAACATAGCCCCTATGAAGTTAATACAACCAATATATTACCAAAAAGCTGTAGAAACTAATTTTTAAACCACAAAACTCAATAAATATTAGGTCAATTAACTCAGATTTCTGATACATGACCGTGACATCACGTTCCCATACAAAATCTATGGAGGCAGACCGTTTCGACAGATACTAAAAAGTTTGTCAACGACTGGTGGATACTCGACGATGTTAGTCACCAAGCAGCTCGTAATGCAGTTACGTCGCCGACATACGTTTGTCTCAATGAATTTGAATGGAGGTAGTCGCTTGGAGGCTAAAATTGCGAAGATTTGCGTAGCCGTAGTTGTGTACAAAGGGGCTAAATTAGCCCAATGGTAGATGGATAGGTAATAATACATATACTATTAAACCTATTAATACATATACTATTAAACTATTAAACCACAGCCCATTCTTGGTCCGGGTGTCGGGTAAAGCCTTCGATACACAGAGCGATAACAAATACAAAAAAAGAAATACAAATACAAATACAAATACAATGAATAGATTAGTAAACTTTTCCAAGTTGAAAGTAATTATGTTATGTAGGTACTTACCTACACAGGATCGATCTTGATACACCAAAAACGCGACGCATACCAAGCAACATAATTTCACTTCACTTTTTGCGTACCTATCTCAGAAACTTTGTTTAGAAACTTGTAAATGAGCTAACTAGATGACAAATGCTGAAATAGTTTGTGACTGAGTCAAAGAGGTCACTGACAATTTGTCAAAATTAAGTAAATAATTTAAAATAGTTGGCATGGAACCTTGTTTACAAATTAGAACTATTAAGGCCACTAGCATACCAATGCAAACGAATTAGAAATAACGAAAAATCTGTCAGTTGTCTGTCAGCGTTTCACATATGCTTTATCTCACTCTAGTTTTAGCGAGATGAAATGGTTGCGTCCTTGTCGGTACGGTTTCGGAGGTAATTGGGATGATGACACCTATCTTAAATATTGTCAAGAACATGGTGTTAAAAAAACATAGCATCTATGAAGTTAATACAACCAATACATTTCAAAAAAGCTGTAGAAACCAATTTTTAAACACACAAAACGCAATAAATATTCGGTCAATTGACTCGGATTTCTGACACATGACCGTGACGTCACAATCATTTATTACCATACGAAATCTATGGAGACAGACCGTTTTGACAGATAATAAAAAGTATGTCAACGATTGGTGGTGTCGTCTAGCCAATTGCGAAATAGCTGCCACACAGACGCATACTTTTCGCATCTGCTATTTCCAACCATGATTCAAAAGTAGGAACTGGGATATACGAGTCCCGATGCAAAATAGTTCATCTAGTATGAAAAATGAGATATTATGAAATAATGTGAAGTGAATTTGGGTAAAGTAACTAAAAAAGTTAAGGAGACAGTAAACCACAATTTGAGTAACATTTCAAAGTTTATTTTAACGTATCTCAAAATCTTTCATGACTTTACATAACATAAATTAATAATAAATAAATATACTGAAACACATGTCGCAAAAGTATTCGTCTATCACTGGCTCTCACGCAAAATAGTTCGTCTACCACTTAGTTATGTCGCCTTTGCTTTCAATTACAGCTTTAATGCGAAGAGGCATGGTCGCAACCAACGCTGCACACTCGTCGGTCGTAATTGACTCCCACACAGCCAAGAGTTTAGCCTTCAAGTCGCTCTTCGATCTTGATGAATTTTTGCGAAGGACTTTCTTCATTTTCCACCATAGGGTCTCAATCGGCGATAAGTCCGGGCTGTTAGATGACCACTCGATGGTTGGGATGCTTTTTGACAGCAGCCATGTCTTTGTTGTCCTTGCAGTATCGCAGGAAGCACCGTTTTGTTGAAAAATGAAATGTTTGAGTGACGGAATGGAGGGCAGTAGACTTTCTTTCAAAATATTTTGATATCATCCACAAACTGCATCCCACCAACACCTTGCGCAGACATGCAGCCCCAGATCATGAGAGACGAGACGCTGGAAACTTAACTTTTCGTTTAATGCAATCAGTATGAAATGCTTCATGTTTATTTCGAACCACTTTTTTGCTTTCATCGCCGACTGTGACTTCAAATTTAGACTCGTCACTCCATATGATACTACGCCACTGATCAGAAGTCCAATTTAAGTGATCACGAGCAAACTTCAATCTCATTTTCTTCTGTAAGGCAGTCAATAGTGGTTTTTGCTTAGCTGTGTAAAATCCGTAACCCATTCTTTTTAACACTCTTTTGCAGGTATCAACTGAAACATCTTTGTCAATCATGTCTCTCCATTGCACCGTTAGTTCTCCAGCTCGAGCACGGCGATTTTTTTTGACGATTTTCTTAAGAATTCTGTTTTCTGCTTTACTGGCGGGGTCGGTCAGTTTTCTTCAAGAAAAAAGTATCGCCATTCTTTTTATAGTGCTGAATGATAGATTGCACTGTAGATCTGGGCAGTGTCAAGTCTTTTGAGATTTGGTAACTTGATTTGCCCGCCTCAATCCCACAAACTATTCGCTTTCGAAGTTCTTCTCCCACTGGTTTGCCACAACCCATTTTTACTTCAAAACTGAAGAAATTAACAGAATTTTTCAGAATTTATACGATCTCACTTGTCAAAATGACTGAAGAATTACTTTTCCAAACTTAAATTTTTAAAAATAAATTTTTTAAAGGGAAAAAAATATTTATCTAAATGATAGACAAACTCTTTTGCATCAATTAGCAACTAGATGAACTATTTTGCTTACGATTTGCTCAACTTAAAGCAGGTTATCTCTTAATTTAAAAGGATGAAATAGTTTATTGCTTCAACAATGAATAGTGCATTAGTAACCGAACATGAGATGGTAGAATAGTTTTTCTGTTTACGTAACTGGACAAAAATAATTAAGTTAGAAAAACTCTTTGTACACGTTTTTCGTCCTAGACAACTATTTTGCATCGGGGCTCGTACTCTGGTTGAAGTATCTTACAAAATTTCCTACCCAAACGATACGAGAATTAGTTTAGTTAGTTTGTTTTGTTCAGCTACTGCTGAAGAGAGAGATTCGCTTCTGCATACGAATGCGTCGGTATGCAAGAGGCCTCAGGAATACTAATTCAAAACTCATATCTCAAAATAATAAATATTCTATGATTGCTTCCCAAACTTTAATCATGTGAATTCACTATTGTTCTAAAAATTAAATATATAAATTCAACATTGTACTAACATGTCTACTTCGTGGACACTCTGGTGCGGCGATTCCAGTGGAAGTTGGATCCATAGTTCTTTGGTCTTTCATTCTTCTGTGTCTTAGGGATGTCCAAGTACCAAATCCAGCCATTCTTTTCACAGTGTTCAATAGCATCTTCGGGAGATGAGAATTCAATTTTCATGTTAGAAAGTGGGTCTCCAGTAGACGTCCATCCCATGAGGGGGTTTTCCCAACGTTGGCGGGTGTCAAATTCCATCTCCCAATGATGAATATTGTTTGTGCCGCTCTGCATGGCATTCTTGGGGGGTTGGTAGATGCGAACACGGCGTGTTCTGACGTGCTCCTCGGGTACTCCTGTGATGGGTGATATGTCCACCTGAAACATTTTTTTAATGTAAATTAATAAATGCTAAATTATGTAGGCAAAATCTATGTGTCTTGGTAGAATTTAGTTTCTAGGTAAGATTTAACCATCATACAGCTCTCGTGTTTACGAGAGCCGTTATTCGCTGTTATATTAGTAAAAATAATTATAGTTATTAATGATTTGATGATTAATGGTCCTTTTTACCTTGGCTGGTACTGCAATCGTATTAGGAGTCCTGGTATCCTCCGGAAGCGCTAGAACTGCTTCGTTATCGATTTTAGGAGCCTCCTTACGGCTCGCTTGGTCTCCAGAGGCAAATCGAGCACTACATGTTGATAAACCAGGCAAAGATCTGGAAGAAAAACAACGCAATAAGAAAGTTGCCAATGCTTTATAAGGATAGGAAATATATTTTGTGCAATTACTTACCTAGATAAACTAGATCTAGACACTGTTCTAATCACTTGGAACATGTTTCTGCTTTTTAATAAGCAATTTCTAGCCTGAAAATTTTAATTTTATCACTGCGAAATGATTATACAACGCAAGTGACAAGAAACCATACACCTAATACAGCTGGGACAGCTGTCATCTCATGACAATGACATTAAACCAGAGTTCCGAATGTACGAAAGTGCTTTCAAATGTAAGGTACTCCATAAATATTTTTTCTGCTGCCCGTACAAAAAACTAACTAAAAATGTTATCTTGGCTTAGCTAGCTTAGCATACCACTGTTAGTATACTAATGTGTGCATGTGGACATGTATGGAGCAAATCACAAAAAAAAAATTAATTCATGTTCAAATTCTATCGTTACATTTTCAGCTACATTCGGAATTCTGTCACAAATAACATTGACAGTGACAGTCAGTAGCGTAAAGCGTCAACGGTATTGTCATTTGTCAATTGACTGATAATTGTCAAACAAAAGTGACAAAAAATTGGCTTGGATTTCCTCGCCGAATTTTGTTTCGCAATAAATAGAAATATAATTTCCCGTATTATTACGTGAGGTTTATTGCCTAGGCATATGTTTAAATTTCCTATTTACACAAGGTAAATTATGGCTGCCTGTATTATCTCTGAGAGGATTAAAATTGAAACAGCTGTTTTCTTGTAAAGGTAACCAATTTGCGTTTTCTTCTTCTATTACATTCTTATTAGCGAATAAAACAAGTTTGTACTCTCAATGGGAATGCATAAAGTCCAATGCATCAGGTTTGCCAACAGTTTATTACTGAATATAGCGTAACAATATCAAATAACATTTGTCCTTGAACAAGATCAAAAGTAGTCCAGCTAGACTTAAAAGCTAATTAACGTAAAAAAAAATGTCCAATTGAAACGTTTTTACATACTCTACCACAAATCTTTTCATATTGTATTATTATTGCATCATTTTATTTTATTGCTCAATATTTTTATCCTTCCATTATATAAAAAAAAAACCCTATAGCTGTTATAGCCCTATAGCTGCTTAAATTTTAAATAGGAAAACCAGTTAAAGGAAATATTTTGTCAATTATCATGATACAAAAAAAATGTAATAGGAATTGTTTATTATTTGTTACAGATTGCAAAAACTACAATTATGTGTTGCTAAGCAGGGGTTTGCACTTCGGTGCGGTGCTTAGGCACTGTACTGACTCCTTGTATGTTTAGAAAACTTGTATAAACATATGTAGACATAACACATTGACTAAACATTATTTTACTTTAGCTGTTGAGATTGACATTTACTATAATTCGTCAAGACAAGTCTTTAAGTAATAATATTGTGACAATGAGTAAGAATAAACCTGAAGTAGATTGCACAAGACGATGCCGGTCCCGGGCCCACGGTCAGACCTTGACCAGTGCAATTACGAAGAGATCCATTGGTGATGAAGCCCTTGCCAGCTTCATCAGGGGGACATGTGCCAACTACAACAAGGCTTTTGATTTTGAGGTAAGACAAGATAAGATATTTCACTTGCAAAAAGTTATTTGATTAGATCTTACTAACAAGATTACAATGTCAAATTAAATAAAAAGTAAGTGACACAACCAGTTGTATCACTTACTTTTAATTGTGGACCAATGAGTCATGTTTACCGTGGGTAGCTCAATTGGTAAAGCAATCGCCCAGCTTGCAAGAGGTGCAGGTTCAAGTCCTGCCTGTGGCAGTCTGTTTTTTCTTTGAGTGTGATTTAATTTCACATTGTAGAGAAATTTGCATTTTTAATGCTTAAAATATACAAACTTATAAGATTATTCAATGTGCTTAGATTGATTGAGTTTGATAATTTCACCACTTTGGTGGAATATTTACAGTTCTTGCATTTCACGAAGGCGAGTAGTCTTTATTTGTTTTTAAACGTGTACATGCATAATGCAATAGTGTGCGTGTATGACGACGCGGTCAGTCGCGAGCGCGCTGTCGCTCAGGTTAGTTGTGTTTATTGTTTCCGGACGCTAATTGCCGTGAAGTACTGTCAGCATGTCAAAGCGCAAAGTTATCCATAGCGAGGTAAATATTTTTTTTCTAGTTTTGACATTAAATAAAAATGATTATTTTTTAATTTAAGTAATAGTTTAGTTTTGACTTTTGATACTTATTCAATTGTATATTTTATTGTTTTTAGGGTCGAGCAATCATTGCTAAAGTCTTTCACTTTCTAAAAGATGAATATAATTTTATGAAAGCAAATAACACTGATGGATGTGACCTAAGTCCATTAGCAAACATATTAGAACGAACTGCCCAAGCAACAGGCGTCAGTGAACGCACAGTAAGTAGGATTTTAAAAGAAGAGAAAGAGTTGCCATCTTCATCAACCAAGTTTACTTCACCCATGAAAAAGCGACGAAAAAGAGACGGTAAATTTAATTTAGATAATATGAATCGAGAAATTATTCGAACTACAATTCAAAATTTTCATATAGAACACAATGAACTTCCAACTTTGGCAAAACTTCAGTCAGCATTAAGAGAAAAAATTGGTTTTGACGGATGTTTGAGCACATTACGTTCGTTGCTTATAAAAATGGGCTACGAATGGAACAAAATTGAAAACAATCGTAAATCTTTACAAGAAAGGCATGAAATACAATTGTGGAGATTTAATTTTTTGAAAAAAATTCATGAATACCGTGAAGAAGGCCGTCCCATTATATATACAGACGAAACATATGTGCTAACTTCGCACGTACGTCAAAACACGTGGAATTTAAAAAAACTAGATACTAAGACAAAAGACAAGTCATTTTTAAAAAAATTGAGTACCGGTGCTCGTTTTATTATAGTGCATGCGGGTAGCAGTAGTGGATTTATTAAAGATGCTTCGTTAATATACAAAGCATCATCCACAACTGGAGACTATCACTCAAATATGAATTTCAATAATTATAGCAAATGGCTGAATGAAAAGCTGCTGCCAAATTTACCAGATAAATCTGTTATAGTGATGGACAACGCATCCTACCATAATACTCGAAGTAGTAGTATACCTACGTCAAATTCGCGCAAGAGCGACATGCAAAAGTGGCTGACGGAACACGGTATTCCTTTCAATGCACTGTCCCGCAATGTAGAATTGTATGATTTAATAATCAGAAATAAGCAGCGTTTTATTTCATATAGAATTGACGAGATAATAAAAAGCAAAGGTTTCGAAATACTACGACTGCCACCATATCACCCCGAATTAAATGCCATTGAAAACATCTGGGGTATTCTGAAAAATAAGATTGCCTCGAAAAATATTGGTCAAAATATGACAGAAGTTCAAAATTTAATAGCTGAAGGTTTAAACAGTATCGATAACAACATCTGGCTTAATACATGCAAGCATGTCGAAAAAATTGAAAAGGAGTATATGAAATATTTTGATTATGACTTTGAATTTGTAATTAATGTGGGTGAATCAAGTGATAGCAGCACGACTGACTTTGAAACTAACGAAAGCAACAGTTTTTCCGAAGAAGATTAAGGCGACACATTTTTCACATACGTAAAAATAGATAGAAATTTGTTATTAAATAGTTCCAGCCTAGCCTTATTTTCATAATTTTGCCATATCTTGAGTTCAATTGTATATCCTTATTTAAGTCTTATGTTTCGCTTAAATTAAAACTTAAACCCAAATGTAGAAGAACATAATTTTATTTTAATACATTCCCTTATTTATTATTTATTTTAAATAATAAACATTTTAGTTTAAAAGTTTTGTTGTTTTATTTTATTATCAATTGAACATACAAAAATATTGGTATTATTTTTATGCTAACCATACCCGCTTTCGTTTTCACGCACACATCGACACATATACGGACACATATTTACCACAAGTAAATTCTGCTCGACTTCGTGATTTGAAAGAACTATACCTGTTAAGTAACAGACTTGTAACCCTATTTGTGCATCTGACAATTCCGAAAAACTTATTCATAGCCAATGAGAAACGTTTAAAACATCCTAATTCTGTTTTTACTTGACATTCAATTATGCAAATACAATACAGCTACCAATTACAGCTCCAGTAATCTGTCTAAATGAAATGAAGCTGTATTTGACTTATTTGCGCCTGTTTATGGTACAGTAGTGATTGTAAAAGAGAGATTATGTAGTATTAGTAGTTTTCTTGCACTTTCAAACCACTTCTGCTGAACAAAGGGATCCCCAAAAAACGTGTATAAGTCGCGCCATATAAAAAGAACGTTGGAAAGGAGTTCGTGCTTAAACAGTCGCTATCTCACTTGCTTGCATTAGTGCGGACGTATGGCGCGCGAGATGCCCGCTCCCTCCCCGCTTCATACCACCAATTGGACCTATGGATCGTCTCGTGCGCACTACGTGACCGTTAGCGTTATTTTTATTCGGCGCGACTTGTAGTTTAAGTGGTTACTAGCTGCCTGCATCTAATTGGGTCCTATTATCATTCGTTCATACATTCTCTTTAACCTCTGCCAAAAAAGGGGTGTTTTAAGTGTGACCCCTATGTCTGTTTGTGTATATACAGGGTGTAAAAAAAAACCTTAACGAAGCCGTCAACCACGTGTTCAGTACATCATACGAAATCAAATGAAAAAGAAATTTTGGCTGGGAAACAACTTTTATTTTTTGACATCAAAAAAAATAATTTAATTCTAACCCGCAATGTACAGCGCGCACGCGGAAAATTCACGGCGGGTGTTGCTTTACGCCGCCGTGACGCGGTTCGGTTCGAGTGTGCGCTGTTCATTGCGGAGTGTGCCATTTAGAGGCTTTTTATGATAGAACTAGTGAAAATTAGTATCATGTTTCTTTGAAAAAAAGTTTAGTTATAACGGACAGAAGTCATTTCTGTAAAAATCATCAATTTTTTTTCAAACTTTAACCATCAACATCTCAGTAACCGTTAACTTCCCAGGTACGGTGTAAAGGAAAAAAATGTTTGTAACAATTGGAAGAATATGTGGTATTCGGCTTCGTTAAGGTTTTTTTTACACCCTGTATAAGTTTTTGTGTATGCCTGTCTGTGGCATCGTAGCTCCCGAATGAATGGACCGATTTCAAAGCGGTTATTTTTATTCAAAAAACTAGCTGACCCGGCGAACTTCGTACCGCCTTGCAATGATTGAACAATGTCATCGAATGACATTGACATTAGTTACGCGCGTTTATGCAAAATTAAATGTATATTTCTCAATATTTCTGAGAGATTTTCTTAATATTTTTTTTCCGTAAGAACGTTCTCCTAATAATAACAAATACAACAAAAAAAGAATTAGTGAAATCGGTCCAGCCATTCACGCGTGATGCCGTGACCAAGTAAAACGGGTTTCATTTTTATATATATAGATAATCTTATCACGGTGCTTCTTAGCTTTAACTGGTCAAAATCCATCCAGCCGTTGAAGCTCACCAGCTGTTATCCTGGCTCACTAAGGGGTTTTTTACTGGAATGTTTTTAGTGTTCCGTACCTCAAAAGAAAAAAACGGAACCCTTATAAGATCACTTTGTTGTCCGTCCGTCCGTCCGTCCGTCGACGGTATCAAACTTAAATTTCTATATGATACTTAGGTCTACTGTCCCTAGCAGCTGTAGAAAAATCAACCTTCTAAGCCAACGCAATCAAAAGATAAGATAAGCCATTTAAGCCGCAAATTTCCGCAAATATTCGAAGCTCGCACGGGAATCAAAACCTACAGGGTACTTCCCGTAAACTTAGAATCTTGAAATTTAGTACGAAATCACATAGGAAAAATTACGAAAACCGTAAATTTTCAGTTTCATCATATAAAAAAAAATTTTTTCTACAATTTTGAAAATTTCAAAGTTACTACTCCTTATCTACAGGTTTGTACGGAACCCTCGGTGCGCGAGTCCAACTCGCACTTGACCGGTTTTTTTATGTGAATGTTATACCTACTCTTCAGGGTCGCACGGCCCTCCACATGGCTGCGTCCCGCGGGCGCACCAAACTGATGGAGTGGCTCGTTCGCCACTCAACAGAAGCGTTCGCGAACGCTAAAGACCGAGAATCGGGGTACACGCCTCTGCATAGGAGCATATTCTACGGACAGATCGCCGCCGCTGTCACTTTGATGAAGATGGGTAAGGATAACAGCATCTATATATATTATTTGTGTAAGAGCATTCCTTTCCCAACAGTCTTCTCGGTGCTAGGGCCTAAAAATATGAATAGGGTACCGTTTTAAAATCTCGGCTAGGAGACTGGGCCAAAACATTAACATTTGTTTGAAATTGAACGCGGACAAAGTCACGCGGCCGCTAGTTTATGAAAACACTGCATAGTTACTTTTTTTTTATTACTCTAGAGCGGTATCTATACGGTACGGTACACTGTATATGAAAAAAAAATTTTTCATGATGTAAAGGGTGACTGGCAGAATTTTTTTTAGCATTATGTGCGCTTTTTCTACAAAAGGTAAAAAACGGACATTAGCTGTTACATTACTGACATTGCAATAGATTTATCTGACCACAATAGACTAATGCCTAGCCTGGGTCCTAATGCGATGCTGCTTTCTTTTCAATACCAGAGCCTATATTCCTAGAATATATGACAAAAATATGGATAGTAGCTATCAATACGGCGCACTAGCCCCTAGTCACATCACTAATTGCAATGACAATATACAATTTTTATATGTCATTTCCTCTTCACCAGGTGCCCACACCGATATAGTAGACAAAGACGACTACAAGGCCCTCGAGCACGCGATGCTCGACCGACAGTACATGTACAAGCACGACGGTGTCCAACCGAGCGAGGCGTACGTGTGGGGTACCAACTCCAACTACACGCTGGGTTCTGGAGCCCAGCAGCAGCGCAACACACCAGAACTGCTTGGGGCGTTCAGCCGCACGAATACGAGAGTTAAGCAGGTCAGTGACCCTTGCCTGATGCTTCTTTAAGTGTTATTTCTGCAGGGCGACAGGCATCAGTGGAACAGGGAATGCTAGACATGGTGAAGCGTTATATAAGGGAGTGAGGGCTTCTTGCAGTCTCTTAAGCCAGTCTAAGAGGCGCTGTCATATCTACGTGTAAAGCCATCTCGAGATACATCGCCACTCGCTCGTCTCACCCTGTCCTTCTTGCCCTAGTCTATTGTATACGCGATGCACGTCCCAGCCAGCCCAGATCAGTGCGGGGCACTGTTCAATAGACAGTTATATTGGTCGATCAGCTACAAGTATGAAAGGGTGCTACGACCTAGCGGGGCGTACGTATCGAACACCAACTCTAACTACACCCTGGGTTTGGGAGCCCAGCAAAAGCGCAACACACCAAAACTGCTTGGAGCTTTCAGCTCCACGAATACGAGAGTTAAGTAGGTCAGTGACCTACTGTCTTCTTTCAGCGACATGTTTCATTTTATAAAAATGCAGGTTTACAAAATTAATCAATAAATTTTGAAAATCCTCATTTCTTTACACTGACATCATATAGAATAGACATAAATATGACAGTAAAAACTAAATAAGAACAACACCTGTCAGAATGACAAAACTCGTCAAACACAAAACAATTCGCATAATGATGACTTTTTGATTCGTTTACCAACAAATTAATTTCAATATGCACACAGTTGGCTTGCCGCGAACGTGTTTAGGTTTCACGAACATATTCTTCTTCCTGATCGGTTTTGTTGGCGCTGTCATCTGTGTATGGTGCGTTGTGAACACACAGTTTTTCCAAGATGTGAACTACACCATCACGAAGAGCACCATGGTTAATGCAATAGCGGAATTTGTCAACTTAAAACTGTGGGTGACGCCTATGACTACATTACTGATCATTCTAGCTGTTCTCACTATGATGACGTCCTGTTGCGGAATCCTAGGGGCCGGCTGCAAAGTGAAATGCGCGATCAAATCTTACATTTTCCTCGTCACCGTCATTTCCTCCGTTGCTTTCTGGTTTTTCTTCATTTCGGGAGTGTACAACATTTACACGAGAAACGAAAAAACACGGCACTACTTAGAAAGAACCATCTATTCGAACTACGGAAAAGAAAATGACGTGATCACGTATTTTTGGAACTACGTCATGATGAACTACGAATGCTGCGGAGTCAACGGTTACAAAGACTTTGCTGATTCAAACTGGCAGAAGAATGCACACAAATTGTACCCAGTGGAGTGTTGCAAGTTGGAAAATAAGACAGCTCTATTGCCAGTTTCTAAAGATTGCTCAATGAGAGTCGGCCCAGACATACAAGGGTTCCCCGAGACTGGTTGTTTTGATGTGATAAGCAAGTCTTTGGGTGCTAACAAGGGGAAGATGATATTTTATATCGTGCTCCTATCGATTTCTTATGCTATTTTGATGCTGTTCGCGTATTGTATCATTAGAGGGGAGCCGTTGCTTGGAGCGATGGCTGCAGACTTGAAGTTCTTACCTTCGACGGTGCATCAAAACCCAAACCAGTTGATAACTCCTATTCAGTACGCGGAACAAAATATGACGTACGTTGAAGAACCCCCTAAAAAGGTCGTGAAGGTAGTGTCGGCCGTAAACCCATTCCAATCGTATAAATTCACGCCGAACGCATACACCGCCGGTCCATTCCCACATATGTAATCAATAAACAATTAAACTAAAATCGGTATTTGTTTTGTCTAGATTTAAAAAAGCTCAAACTCTTATCAGTGGAATAAGTTACGCGCTATTAAATAATTGTCTTCGCGCCACACTTGACAACAAGATAGATATAAACATTGTTTATAAATAATAGTATGCATGACGTAATAGAAACATGTCATCAATGTAAATTAAAATGAATCCGCTATGTTAGTGAGGAGAAGCTTTTGTTTGTTTGCCCTGCTTAGGTGTTGTTCTGAACGATGCATCGCGACAAATGCGACGCGATGCGACCAAACAAACCAAGCTTTTATTTCACCTAAAATCCCTAGCGTTTTATCTAAGTCTTGGTCCAGTTATGGTACAGCAAAATCAATAATTACCGCTTTGTTCTGGCGACTTGTCTAGTTTTCTTATTCCCGAACTTATTTTAGGCAAGTTCTGTAGAACGCTGTAGCGTTTGGGTGTGCTCAGGGGCGGCTGAGGGAGAAGTGCGGTGCTGTCGTCAGATCGCCAGAGCCAGCGGGCCCCACGCCATTGCTTCGCAGCCGGTCCCGCTGTGGCTAGCTGACCCGTATTATTTTTTCGTCTTTTAATATTTCTTGAGATTTTTGTCAGCCACGATTTCAGACAGTTTCGATTTTGGTACACCAAAATCGCCACTACTAAACGTAGGTATATAATGTCACAGAGTTTGAAATCTCGGTGGGCTGTTGTGTGTTCTACATGTTTTTTTAAGTTGCTTCATCTAAAAAGAACGCTAGAGGGGAGGAAATTGCGCAGAGGGGTAGTTGCCATCCCGCTCGCTTGCGGCGCCGCGGACTTGCGACGTGCGAAATGTACCTCAACTTCGTACCACAAATTATTAGACCTGTGTGTCGTTTAACTCGTAGGTTCTTGTTATATGGCGCTGCTTATATCATACAGCAGTGCTTTAAATCTTGGTTACCTGTGGACTAGTCTAGTTGTCTTTATATTATTTAAAAAGTACTTTGTTTTCTTGCTAGGTGTGCCTAGGCAAGTTCCACAGCGTGTGGGTGTGCTCAGGGGCGGCTGAGGGGGAGGTGTGGTGCTGCGGCCAGATCGCCAGAGCCGGTGGTCCCCACGCCATCGCCCTGCAGCCGGTTCCACTTAGGCTGGCCGAGCCGTGCGTGCAAGCAGCCATCATGCTGAACTCGACTGTGTTCTTGTTGGAGAGTGGGACAGTGAGTGATAGTAGTTTTTTTTCTTATATCATATAAGTTATTTTTTTTTGTTTTCTTATATCATGTAAGATTATGTTAGTAAGAAATTAAGTTACTATAAGTTTAGCATTAACACTGCGCATTTCTTTATGACATTAATACACACAAGAAAAAAATCGGTTTGCCACAGGCGGGATTCGAACCAGCATCTCTCGAGGAGTAAGTGACACATTGTCACTTACTCCTCGGTCCGAATTTCTTTAATTGCTCCTTAGGCTGTAGCCATGATTCATCACTGTTGCGGTTAGATACCTACAACATCCAAATGAAGCACCTTATCAGCTGATTAACAATCAGTTAGGATGAATCAGCTAATTTATTAAGGTACTACGAGTATATTTTCAGCATTAACAATGCGAATTTCTTTACAATGTAAATTAAAACACTTAAAGAAAAAAATCGGACTGCCACAGGCGAGATTCTACAAACGTATGAACGTGTGTACCACTCGCCCATGGGTCTCTGGGTCATGGGCCCTTTAAGGGTTAAAGATAAAATTTATTTGTACCTAAAGCTTTTTTACAACGCAATATGCAGCATTAAGCACATTTTCCAGAACAGAGGGTTAAAACAATAAATATAATAGAATTAATTTATTTTTGTAAATAGACTCACAAAGAGCACTTTTACACGTCGAAACCGAACTCTACTTATTTGCGTCAAAGAAAGGGGAAATTAAGTAGAATAGACAGATAACCGGGCCTAGAATATGAAGATATTTTAATTTACCCAAATATTAAAGGGAGTACGAAATAGGGTTTAAAACCCTAGAACAGAAAAATCCGTCTAATTCATTCTCTCCTCGTTTCTGTTTTACTTTTCTATGATTTCTTGAATCTGAATTTGAATAACGTCTTCACTTGAAGACGTCTTTATAATATTTTATACCTTCCCCAGGTAATCCAATACACCCTGAACAGTAACGACAACGTGAGCCAGTCGGGAGCCAAAACCCCATCTTCAATCAAGCTGCCTACCACCAAACCACTGCTCAAGCTATCCAACCCATTGGGAGTTTGTGCGGGTCGCGGGCACGCGGTGGTGTGGAGTGCTCGAGCCGTTTATACATGGGGTCTGAATCAGGGGCAGTTGGGACACCCGAAAGAAGAGAAAATTGTCACTGCACCCAAGAGGGTAAGCGCATTATGCTTATCACTGTAGTGGATGATCCGTGCTATGAAATTATAACAGCAAAACTGCTGTTATTGCCCTTGGGATTGCAACATTAAGACTTTATGAAAAAAATACACGCGTTTGATGCTAACTAAAAAAGTGAAAATAATTTTTGAGTACACATTTCTATTACAGTAGAGTAAAAAGCGTGGGGTGCACTTTATGGCGTTTTCATAGTTTTCTTTTTATGGATGCCAAAAATAGAATGATTTTAATATATACTATACCAAGCACCCCATGCTTTTCATTCTACTGTAATACAATTTTTTTTAAGTTAGCATCAAATGCATGTTTTTTTTTGTTTTTTTAAAACTATTTGTATTTTTTTTAGTTACCAAGGATAATGGAAAATCTTATCACAAATTATTGCATTGTCATCGGTACTTGATACGTGTGCAAAGTTTCAAATTAATCCAATTTCTGGAAGTTAGTGCAAATCAAGCTCAAAGATTCCGTTACATACATACATATATACAGCCCGAGCTAATAAAAGCGTGTTTAAAATTGTCTAAACTTTTGTTCCTTTAAATGATCGTACCTATAGCTCAAATATCTTAATCGCTCGCTCTGCTTGCACACTTATTTCATTTATCATGATATCAGCCGTTCGACGCGCATTGCTGAGCATAGGCCGCCCTCAGCATCAGCATAGGGAAGGATCTCCACCGCGATCGGTCCTGCGCCTCCCGCATCAAGCGGCATCAAACTTTGTACTGTAAATTTTCTCAATAGGCATGATGACACCTATCTTAAATAGTTTCAAGACCATGGCGTTTAAAAAACATAGCCCCTATGAAGTTAATACAACCAGTATATTTCCAAAAGCTGTAGAAATCAATTTTTAAACACACAAAACTCAATGAATATTCTGTCAATTTACTCCGATTTCTGATACATGACCGTGACGTCACGATTTTGTATTCCCATACAAATCCTATGGAGGCAGATCGTTTTGACAGATAAAATTTAAAGTATTTCAACGATTGGTGGTGTCATCTAGCCTATTGTAATAAAATTATCAGGGTACTAATGTTTGATCCCAGGTACCGATATCGCTCAACAACAAAGACGATGCAGAAATACAATTGGTGAGTGCGGCAGACGCGGCCACCGTCGTCACCACGAGCCGCGGCGACGTGTATCTCTTACACAAGTACATCTGCAAGAAGATCGCTATCAAGTTAGTATTTCGTCCCTATTCGACCAATTTGGTCATTCTATTACATTCATTTTCTGTTTGGTTTGCTTAGTTTTAGTTTTAATTTTCACTATATTGTATTGTAATATGTGCCAAATAAATATTTCTTCTTCTTCTTAATATAATAGTAATAATTACCCACACACACCCCTCCACCAATCCGCACTGAGCCCGCGTGCTGAAGTATGGCTCCCACCACCTCATAGATGAGGTGAGGCCTGTGCCCAGCAGTGGGACGTACATAGGCTGATGATTAGATTAGAATAATAATGACGTTTATTTCAGGCAACAAATTACAACATAATAGTACGAGAGCCCACGACCAAAATTTTTGTCTCATAGCAATACGGCCAAAACTGCATCAAATCGATAGATACGATTATCCTGAACTTGAAAATACCAATATCAGACATTTTCCGCGTAGCGTTTGATCTGACCGAATTTTCAAAATTGTCAAAGAATTTTACCGAACTGCATCATAGCAATATGTCTGATTTGCAGACTGTAGTTGAATGATAGTTCTGAGATACCGAAAACATATTTTTCAGACGTTAGTGGTGTAGCGCAAACCCGGTAAATCACTTAAAAAAATTAAAAATGAGACAAAAAAAATGTCTCATAGCAATACATCTGAAAATCTTTTTTATTAGTAAATTTTGGTTATTTGATGCGAACAAAACAATTTTCAGACGGAAATGTGAACGCATTAAATTTTGAGACCGTTTTGAAAATGTTAACAAATTTTACCGATCGGTATCATAGCAATATGTCTGAAAATTGTTGGACATGATAAAATAAGTTGTCCACATGTGCAAAAAATTTATATCAGACAAATTAGGTGTAGCACCTTCTCTATCAGACAACTTTTCGATACTCAGATATCATTTAAAAATCGTATTGAGGCATCTTGAATTTTCTGTTACAAACCAATGAATACGTTGCGACCCTGAATTTATTAGATGATAATTAACAAAGAATTTACCCGAAACCTTAACATTGAAGTTGAAGGACTGAAATAAATCGCACAAAAGGAAACTGGGATGAAGGGAAGGGAAGGGGCAGGAGCGTAACAAGCGCTGAGGCTGTTGAAATTAAATACTGATTGATTTGATAGTTTTGGTTTTATTTAAAGCACACTTGAGTAACTTTTACAAAAGAAATAAGTAATGACATCTGTCATCTGTCAAAGTACATATAATAGACAAGGGAGATTCTTGAATATCTATGAAGGCTGTAAATTTAAAAAAACATTTAACAGAGGCGTCGGCCAGGCGACTCCGAAACGTTATTTTCGTTTTTGGGAGTATATGCTACACTTAAAGTGTCTGAAAACAGGTTATTGGTAATCATGGCAGCAATACGAAAAGTTGAAAAAAAAAATTATCCGTATTGCTATGATACAGGTCGGCTAAATTTGTTGACATTTTCAAAAATGCGCTCAGGCTATATGCTACGCGCAAAATGTCTGAAAACAAACTTTTTCGTAATACAATTATAAAATCTATGTACATTTTCACTATCAGACGTATTGCTATAATACCGACTGTCTTTTTTTTTTTGACACAGCAGAAATGGCCTCCCACGCAGTTGCTACACTTTCGACCGTTACTACACACCTAGTCGGGTTCAGAATCATACAATCTAACGATTTTATAGGGTTTTTGCCGTATTGCTATGAGACATGGTTTTGGTCGTGGGCTCTCGTACTATAATTATGGCATACATATTCTTATAAAACAAATGATAAATTAAAACAGTTTCCATATCACACAAAAACACGCGTCAGCGAATTGATACGACTTGTGCGGTGATGTCGGCAGGTAGGCGTCCCCTGAATTTACGAAAAACGACTCCCTCCCAGAAGTCCTCCTTCATGAAGGTCGCTAGATGGTGGGTCCGGACCCTCACCACGAATGCATTAAAATTCACTTTGTAGCAAGATTCCAACCGTTCGACCTTCAGGGTGAATTTGAACTTCCTTCGTATATGATCTATGACGTCTTCGACCTTCGTAGATCAATACAAAAGGGACACTTCATTTCGGGCCCAGAATGTGCGGTGCCGAGATTGTTACGGCTACCGGGCTTCCTCTTCTTCCTTTCCACTTTGGTAAAGCCCTGTTCATCGCATCGATTATTCGGGTGACATTGTGTAGATGTCAGCTTCTTATCTTTCCCTTCTTTTCTTTTCCATATAAACGGCAAAAAATATTGAACGTCGTTTGGCTTGGTATGGGCATGTGATGAGGAGGGATGAAAGCCACGTGACGCGGTGAGTGATGAGTATGCAGCTGAGGGATGGAGTGAGAGAGAGAGGCTGACCTTGGAAGACATGGATATACAGTGTGAAGAAAGAAATAAGTGTGAAAGGAGTGGATCATTCAGTGACTAAAGGTAGGATGGTATGGAGCAGAAAATCATACTGCGCCGACCCCAGATGAGGTGGGAAAAGGTAAGTGAATGATGATGAGTACCAATATCGCTAAACAACAAACACATTTGGTACACACATTGGTATGCCCGGCGGATGCGGCTACCGTGGTCACCACGAGCCGCGGTGACGTGTAACTTTTACACTAGTACATCTGCAAGAAGATCGCTTTCAAGTAACTAATTATCATTAGAATAGAATAGAATAGAATAGAATAGAATAGAATATGTTTATTTGCTTAAAACATGGTAAATTTGATAACAGAATTTCGTCTTAGACCATCATGTTTTGCCATAGGCGGCATGCAAAAATTAAATATGTAAGTTAAAGTTAAACAATTAATTAATTTCATTTATACACTACACATTTTTACTATTTGAACATTTTAGATAACATTAATTCATGGCCTAATTATATAATACATTTCTATTTAATATACATACTCAATATAGTTTAGTAATATTTATTCATGTCACAATAACGATTATTATTATTATAAATTAATCATGTCAAAAATTCAGTCAGATTATAAAAACATTCTTGTAGGACATATTTACGTAATTTTGTCACAAACATATTATAGGGAAGCTGTCTTATGTCATAAGGTATTTTATTGTAAATTTTTACTGACATGGCCTGGCAGTTTTTATTGAAAAATGCACTATTGCTCGGAGGAACTTGCAATCTATAAATATCTCTCTGGCGTAATCTTAAATCCAGTTGAATATATTTTTCAAAAAGCTCAGGATTTCTCCTAACAAATACTCCAGTCTCTAAGATGTAAAGCCCGACTAGAGTTATAAGATTTAGCTGTTTAAATAAAGGTTTACAGGATTCCATTGGCCCTGCACAACAAATTGCCCTGACGCATTTTTTTTGCATCAAAAATACTCTATTTATTTCACTTGAGTTACCCCATATTATGAGACCGTACCTTAATATTGAGGACACATATCCATGATATGCAGTCAGAGCAGTTTCCTCTCCTGCTACAAATCGTAATTTTTTAAGTGCGTGAACAAAACTACTTAATCTTTTACACAAGTCGTCAATGTGGGGTTTCCAGCTACAGTGCTGGTCAAGGATGATACCCAAAAACTTTGCCTCATTAACTTCATCAATTGCTATGTTCTGACATGTGACATTTAGCTTTGGGCGGTTTGCTTTATAGTTTGAGAACTGTATAAATTTGGTTTTTAATAAGTTTACACTCAGGTCATTTTGCGTTAACCAAGAAACAACATCAGCTATAGTTTCATTTATAACCTGGTTATAATTTGGATTTTTATCAAAATTTGGTATGATAAGAGATATGTCATCAGCAAATAGTATAGTCTGGTAATTAATCTGTTTAGGCAAGTCATTAATATATATAAGAAATAGTAAAGGACCCAAGACACTACCCTGGGGTACGCCGCATGTATTCTGTACAAATGACGATTTGTATGTTACAATTTCATTGTTCTGAGGATTCCTTTTTCTTATCTCAACATATTGTAATCGGTTTGAGAGATAACTTTTCAGCCAATCTAAAGCTTGTCCTCTAATGCCATAATAATTGCATTTATTTAAAAGTCCACAGTGATTTACACAGTCAAATGCACGGCTCATGTCAAAAAACACTGATACCACCGGTCTTCTCGCATCGATATTCTGCACAATGTTCTTTACTAGCGAGTATGTTGCTAGGGTTGTAGATTTGTTTTTTTGAAATCCATTTTGTTCTTTTGCTATTATTATGTGCTTATCAAAAAAACTTGTTATTCTGCTTAACATCATTATCATCATCAAAAAGTTATGAACTAGCTTGCTGAGCATAGGCCTCCTTATAGATTTCCAGCAGTATTAGAAAGCTATCTGTTCGATTCTGCTAAATTTCTAAGGGCTTTCTGCTATATTATGAAAAACGAAGCACGTATTAACTATCGAATAGTCTGCAATTGAGACAGTTCGATAGTCAAACGATAAAATCGAAAGCCTGTTCGTACAACGAAAAATTTTCATTTTTCAATACATCAATGTATGCTTCACTGCATATCAAAATACGCACTTCGATCCCATATCGGATCCGAGGTATTTTATAGTAAGAAAAACGTACGATCGTACCAATAGATTTCAAATTTCCTGTGTTGAAGACCCTCCTGCGGATCAACAGAAGAGATATAGTGCTAGATGTCGATCGCGGTCAATAACCGCCAGGTTACAGAGACAGTCTTTCTTCGCTCACTTTTTTACATTACTTTCATGTAACAGGTATGGTTTTTTTAACCATTCCTTTTTTTTTTTTTTTTTTTTTTTTAACGTTCGGAAATGTCAAATACGCACCGTACCCCTCCGTCGGGGACCGGAGGGGCGTGTGTGGGACTCCCCCGTCTTCGGGTATACCCACTAAAACCTGACGAAGCCCGCTGCGTGTGGCTGTGACAGCAGGGGCCGCGGTGTCTCAACAGTCCCGCGACCCTTGCCAGCAGCAACGTCCGCCCTCTAAGCAGGAGGGCGGATCTCCACGGAGTGGGGTGAGGAGATCTCATCCCACTCCAGACGGCACACTGGCGCCGTCTCTCAGGAGGGTCCGGGCGGTTAGGCCAAGACCCTCGTTTCTCCACGAGGACCAGAGTCCCAAGGACATCCCCTGCCTCCTCTGATAAGCCAGAGGGGTGCTGGGAGCCCCAACCACTTCGGTGAGTCGCCGCTCGATGCGAGACAGACGCGACTCACTACTGCCTCTGCCGCCCGATACGGGAACAGACACAGAGGCACTCTCCACAGAGCATCTTGGCTTCACCTGTCGCTGGATTGCGACAGGCTACTGAGCCCCCTCGCCACGGCAAGGCGTGCTCTATTCGAGGGGGTTTTTAACCATTCCTCAACCAACCTTTTTTCCAGGCAGATCAACCTTCGGCAAGTGTGCGTGGAAGCCAAGGTGAGCGAGCAGGGCGCGTACTCGCGCGTGACAGTCCTACTGCTCACCAACGTCGGACAACTGCTGATATGGCAGGACACCACCAACAAACTTACCAGGTATAGTTTAAGATAAGACGTGTCAATTTTTGTGGGTAAACAGCCCTTGATGGAACTGCAGACCAGAATCTCTTGACCCGTAATGTTCTTGTCCACCAATATTCGTTATTTATTTTTTTAACTTATTTTTCTTAGCTTATAGCGCGAACCACGTATACTAGTCGGGAAAAAACATAATATGAAAACAATTATTTATGACGTCATAACTCATCATAACCCATACGCTTGATGCGTGTTGTAGCTTGTATTATTTCCACTGCCATTAAAACAAAACATTATGATTGATTAGAAATGGGCAATCATTGAAGGTGTTTAATTAAATATAAAGTTTGAGCAGCAGTAACTTTTCTTAGTGTAGAAAAACCATTATGGAAATAATCCCCATTAGAGCTCTATACAAACAAACAAGATTCAATATCATTCAGTTTAAGACACTTATTATGCCATTTATGAACGCCAAAACAACATTTTAACAGACTTTAACATGTCCCCCTATCTTTTGTGCCCTACCAACGCAGACTTGATTTCAGATGTGTCTTCGGCTTAAGCCATCAAACCGTCATCACACAAATGACCCTGACCCACGACGCGATCTACTTCACAACAAAATACGGCGAAGCGTTCATTGGCTCGATTTCTCGCAAAGCCCCGCCCACCCAGCCGCAGCCAATCAGGAAGGAGAAGGAGCGAGATGGCAACAAGTCGGCGCTTGTGAAGTTCTTGGAGAAGGACGATTGTACCGCGGTCAGGATTGTGAAGATACAGAACGTGCATAGAGCGGTGTCTATTGCGGTGGATAGTGAGGGGCTGAATCTCGCTTGTTTGCAGGTATTTCATTAAACAGATGCATTAGGCGGCCTAGATACCAAGGCGTAGTAATAATAATATTTGACTGCCTCGTTGGTGTAGTGGCAATGTTTCTGCCTTACATCTGAGAGGTCCTGGTTTCGAATCCCAGGTCGAGCCAAAATTGTTTCCGAGATTTTCTGTCATGAATTTCTCAAAAACAGCTCGGAGTCGGGAAGTTGGCGGTGTTACAACAACGTGCCTCGGAAAGCACGTTAAGCCGTTGGTCCTGCGGATCTCTCTCCGGCTATATCGGATTGCCGTCTCACCGAACTTTGAGAGTGATGGAACAGTGAGTGCACCTGTGTATTGCGCTCACATTTGTGCACTATAATATCTCCTGCGTAGTTGGCTGATCTCTGTTAAGATTGGCCGCCGTGGTCGAAATCAGCCAGGAGGACTATTAATAATACCTCGTGTGTTCATAAGTTTTGAAACCGTAGACAGAGCAAAGTATAGACTGCTTGACATCTTCTACTTCACTCACACTAGAAAAGGACACTTAATTACTAGTTACGCAGAAAGAAAAGAGACAGAGTGATAGATTTTTTGTCCCTCATCGCATGGCCGGTTTTTTCAAGGTTAGCATCTCAGTTGCTAAACAATATTTGACGTTTGTGAAAGTAACTTTGCGTTATTTACAAATCTTTATTTGTTTCTTCTAATAATAACTTGCATTGTTTTGTGCTAAAATAGCATCTACAGGTGACTTTTTAACTTTGATGTGGTATAAAATGGTGCGGTGCAGTATTCAAGGTTGTAAAAGCGATAGCGGGAGAAAAATTAGTGGATTGTCTTTTCATTCGTAAGTAGACGATTATCCTTGTATATATTACTTGCTTATAGTTCTTGTTGTTAAATTATTGGCAACTGATACCTAGTCCATTGTTATTTTCTTGAATCGTGAGATTTCTATTATTTTTTTGATTGTTTTGGTTCCATAACCTAAAAAGTTAGTATTCCCAGTTTTGGGTGGAAATTTTTCCCCAAAATCGGGGTAATCCGTAATGTATTCTGTAAAATATCTCTATATCTTTGAATTGAAATTTCAGATTTCCTGATGCCCCTGAACTACGTAATTTGTGGATTGCAGCCACAAGAAGAAACAATTGGGTTCCAAAACATAGTTCAAAAATATGTAGTGAGCACTTTGATAAAAAACTACTATGGAAGAAAGGAAGAAAAACATTTCTTAACCCTGATGCTGTGCCCATTACGGTATTACTAAGCAGAAAAAGGAGAACCAAGATAATCAAATATGATGGATTGTTTCATGGCACCATCTGATATTTTGTATGATTTTGTTACATAAAAAAAGAACAAAAATATCAATGTGTATTGTAAATTGATTGTCTCGGTTGTCTTAATGGTTGTATTTCAATCTTTGTAAGGTAATATTGCTAAAGAAAATATAACAGATTACAGATGCTGCAAGTTTTGTTGAGCCGATGGAAGTAGAAAATAGTGAAATTATGTGTCGAGAACGGACAAGTATAAATAGTGTAAGTAATATTAACAATGCCATTCTATTCATTACAATAACTTAGTCATAAATAAAATTCTGATTTTATTTTTTTAGCGTGGTAAATCGGATGTATCTATAAGTACTTCGAACATCTCAGTGGCGAACGAAGATTCTTTTAATATTCAAGATAGACCTGATGCTGTTAAAAATGTAAGTTCCTGTAGCACTTTTAGCAAGACAATGGGCATATAATAGAAATCAAAAGAGTTATATTAATTATGATTTTATTTTTTTAGCGTGGTAAATCGGATGAATCTATAAGTACTTCGAACATGTCAGTCGCGAACGAAGATACTTTTAATATTCAAGATAGACCTGATGCTGTTAAAAATGTAAGTTCCTGTAGCACTTTTACCAAGACAATGGGCATATAATAGAAATTTAAAGAGTGATATTAAATTGCAAAACTTTATGTTATATATAGGATGTGAAAAGTAGATAGGAGGAAATTAAGATACATTAAAAAAAAATTTTTGGCCTCAGATCGGCAGTGTCAGTCACGCATAGTCCCTTTCTATTATCTAGTTTATGTCTAAAAATGCATGATTTACTGTTATTACTGAATCTAATGTACAGCTGTCTTTCGTTAAAGAGCGTTTGTAGCTTAGTGCGTGGTTGATTGTACAATTTATAAAAATAGTCTTCTCATTTTTAGGCTTCATCTCCTGATTACACGCCGCGAACTTTAAAGAGGAAATGGAAGGCTCAACAAAAAATATCTGCAAAGCAATTAAAAAAATTAAAGGCGCTTCGAGAGAAAAGCCGAAGATTGACTAAAAGAGTGGCAGATTTGGAAAACATTATTTCGGTGTTAAAGTCAAAATTGCTAATCTCCGAAGAAAATTGTGAGTTCTTGGCATCGATTGACACCACGAACAAAGATTTTTTAAAAAGATTTTTGAACCCACCTACTTCTACAAAAAAATACTCACCATCTCTTCGAAAGTTTGCCCTCTGCTTACATTTTATCAGCCCTCGTGCGTACAATTTTGTTAGGAAAACGTTTAACAGTTGCCTCCCTCATACATCAACGCTGCGCTCTTGGTATAAGAGCGTTGATGCCAACCCTGGATTTACAGAAGAATCGTTAGATTGCATCAAACTTCTTGTGAAGCGTGCTCAAGCGCAGGGTAAAACTTTGTATTGTGCCTTAAGTATGGACGAAATGGCCATACGCAAGCACGTTCAATGGGATGGAAAGAAGTGCGTAGGTTTTGTGAATTTTGGGCAAGCGTTAGAAGGTGACAGTGTAGCCATTGCTAAAGAAGCATTAGTCTTTATGGTAACCGCCATTAACGACTCGTGGAAAATACCTGTTGGCTACTTTCTAGTAGATGGATGCAACGGGGAACAAAAAGCCAATTTGGTCAGGCAATGTATTGCACTTTTAAGTTCATGTGGTATATTTATCATTGCTTTCACTTTTGATTGATGTCCGGCCAATTTTTCTATGGCCAAGACACTAGGCTGTAACTTAGAACCGACAAACATTAACACCCTTAAAACTTCATTTAAAGTTGACGATCAAGAAGTTTTTATTACTCCAGATCCAGCCCACATGCTTAAATTAGTAAGGAACACTCTAGGAGAAAAAAAACAACTTTCTAATTTAAATGGCCTAATTTCATGGGAATACATTTTACAACTAAACAACTTACAGCAAAACGAAGGACTCCACTTGGCCAATAAGTTACGAAACCAGCACATAAATTTTGCCAAGCAAATTATGAAGGTAAAGTTGGCAGCTCAGACTTTCAGTGAGTCTGTGGCTGAAGCAATTTCGTTTTGCCATAAAAATCTAGCCTTGCCTGAATTTCATGGCTCCGAGGCCACCGTCGAGTTCATAAAAAAAATTAATGATTTGTTTGATATTATGAATAGCCGTCATTTCCACACATTTGGTTTCAAAAAACCCATGAGCAAAGACAATATAGCTAATATCGAAACATTTTTAAAGGATATGGAAAAATATTTGATCGGACTTAAATTATATGGGCAGCCAATTTTAAAAACTAATAGAAAGACCGGTTTTTTTGGGTTCTTAATTTGTATCACAAGTATAAGAAATTTATATCAAAAATATGTTTCATCTGATGCAATGAAGTTTATACCAACATACAAATTCAGCCAGGACCATTTGGAATGCTTTTTTAGTGCTGTCCGCGCTAAAGGAGGATTCAATAACAATCCGACTGCCATGCAGTTCCAGAGTGCATACAAAAGGCTTATCATTCACGGGGAGATAAAGCATATAACGACCGGAAACTGTATTCCTTTGGAAGACATTAAAATTCTTACATTCAGTGACATCCGTCATGAAAGAAAAATTAATTTATGCACCAAATTATCTTCCACCTCTGAAGAGGATACTCATGAATCTTTAATTTGCGATCCGGTCATTAGTGATGACCATGATTATTTAGCCGATCCCTCCAGATTGACCATTTATGCTAAAGAAATAATATCTTACATTGGTGGTTTCATTGTAAGAAAACTACGAAAAATAATTAAATGTGAAGATTGCCTTCTGGCCCTTATCACAACTAAGTACGCTGGAATTATCGCGGCCAAAGATAAAGGAGGCCTTATATATCCCTCTAATGGTGTATTTAAAATATGCGAGCATGCTGAAAAAATATTTCGGGTTCGTTCGCAGCAAGGTATCTCTTTCTATACTGAGAAAAAAATATTGGAGAAAATGGTTTTCAATTGTTTTAAAGCACTTTCAGGTAGTAACATTTTTATAAATGATCATTTTAATGATCAACCCTTAATAGGGAACCATCGATTTTTACTTATTAAAGCAATCGCAATGTATTATTTCGAAGCACGCATACACCATGCGACTAAGCAAAACTTTGCACCTAAAGAATTAATCCGCAATGTTCACACAAAATTAGTTCTTTTTCAAGGTCAATAAGTAGGAATTTAAATATGCTAAGAAATGTGTCTCGAGTTTTTTCATCCATAATTTGATTGTTTTTTTATCACCAATTTTTGATTATTTTGTTACTATTTTTAGAAAATTTGTATTGTTCTATTTGTTGTTTCGTGTAAAATAATATAAGGATACATACACTCATTGTATGTAAAGTGAAATGATTACTTTAATTTTAAGACTGTTACTGGTGTAATAAAAATATTCTGCAAATTTTAAATTTTGCGTTTTATTATATTTATGAATAAATCAATCTCATTTAACGGGGTCCTTTTTTTAAACATTAGATCACTTCCAAGCTGATCTGAGTGAGAAAAAAACGAAGAATGTACCAGTTACTTCTCTTACCGGATAGGTCGTAAGAGCCCATAAAATGTTAAAACATAAAAAATAAACTATTCAGTTTAATTATCACATCTTAACATTCCTAACAGTATGCGGGGTAATTTTTTCCTTACATGGTAACTCTAAATCTCGTATGTACTATTTTTTCTGTCCTTATCAGCGACACGCTTACTCGGAGTCTATACTTTGCTCTGTCTACGTTTGAAACAAACTTTGTGCCAAAAAAAAAGAGAAAAAAAATACTGGCTGCTATTTATTTCTTTTTCTAATTTTGAATTCGAATGTTAACTTTTAATAGGGATGTGGACTGTACTCAAATAAGTATATAATTTTACCACGAAAGGGTAGTTTCTATAATACAAATAATAAAAAACACAAAATTTTCTTCAACAAACAAGGGAATATTTATTTATTTAATAAAATGTAATTAAATATTTCACTCTCAAGTCACGTGACAATGAACACCAATCAAAATTCGTGACGTCACCTGTTGCCAAACAAGAATTTTCACTGTCAATTACTATGGTGTTTGTTGATATTTGGATAATATTATTGTTGTGATTCCTGTGAAATTTCTTCGAAATTCGTTCAATTTTCTTATTAAATCGATTTTTAAAGGCTTTCCGATAATGGAAAGTGGATATATAAAGGCAGATAGTTCAAATTTGCCAAGAATCGATTGCTTTACGGTGGCTAATTTCTTCGCAACAAATAGTAACTTCTTCTCTGCTGAATTTAGAAATGTGAAGACCTCCATGTAAGTAATATATTCAGGATACATTATAATAGCAATCGTAGGTATTTAAACTGGAAAAGTTACATTTATCAAATTAAATGATTGATGTATGATTTTGAGGTTATGTTTTATTTTTATAACAAATTGTTTCATTCCTTTTTAGCTCCTCGAGGCGGTCATATGGAGACGATGCTGTGGGATATGTCCAACTTCGTCGAGATTCAAAATTGTGCACAGTTAAGTGCAAAATTTGCCCGGAGCATAAAGTTCGTAGCAAACCATATTCAGCCACTATAGTTGTGGATGAAGAAAACGGTGAAATAGTAAGTGCCGAGTGTCATGATTGTGCTGCTTCTCAAGGAGGTTGCAAACATGCTGTGGCATTCATCATGTGGGTGCATCGCCGAAGTGAGGAACCTTCATGCACTTCTGTAGAATGCTACTGGAAAAAGTCACGTCTAGCAAAAGTAGGCACAACTTTAAAATTTGTAACATCAAAGGAGCTCTCTAAAGGGAATCCACGAAGTTACCTGCCAGATCCTAGTGTTTTATCTGAATTTTTAAAAGAGGGTAAGGAAAGAAAAATTAAAAATATTCAGTTGTTGAAACACCAGCCGGATTACCGCAAAGATGAAATTATAATGTGTTCAATGCACCAACTGTGCTTGAAATACTACAAGGATGCTGACTATGAGAATTTTTTGGTAAATGCCAGCTCCTTAATTACTAAGCATACCATAATGGAAATTGAAAAACTCACAAGAGATCAATCCCAAAACAAATTATGGTTTGAGTTGCGATATGGACGCATAACTGCATCGAAAGCTTATTCGGTTAGTAAATGCAAAACCCCTGATGGAAGTTTAATTGCCCAAATTATGGGTGGCAAAATTCCTGATACACCTGCAATGAGCCGTGGGCGAAAATTAGAAGATGCTGTTCGCAAAGTCGTAGAGATTAAACTTGGAGCAAAAATAGGAAAATGTGGATTAATGATTTCTCAAGAGTATTTGATGATCGCTGGTTCACCAGATGGTATAAGTGATGAATTTGTCATCGAAATTAAGTGCCCAACTAGTGCCAATAATTACAAGAACTATGTTCAGGAAGAACAACCTACAAAATTATATTATGCACAAGTGCAGTTACAAATGTTTTTGTCTGACAAGAAAAAGAGTTATTTTTGTGTAGCAGATAGTAACTTTGAAACCAATGAAAATGTGAATATCATTTGTGTTCACTTGGAAGTTGACTATGTTAATAATTTACTAGTTCAACTTTCAGCATTTTGGAAAGAGCATGTCTACCCATTGTTGAATAAAAGTGTACAATAAAAAATTAAACAATACTTTCCGTTAACCATGTTTTATTTTCAAACAGCCTTTCTAATATTTAAAATGATAGTTACTGTTTCATGGAAATTGTGAAATATTCAACAGTTACACTTAAATATTATCTAGACTACTGAACCGATTTGAATGAAACAAAGCTCAGAACCATCTCGATTAAATTGGCTTAAAAATAAAGAAAACTGCATTAAAATTGGTCCAGCTATATGGGAACTATGGTGCCAAAGGCAGACATACAAACGTCTTGTTTGTATGTCACACTTTTAATACTCTCCTTTTTGTAGAGGGTTAAAACATTACATAGTAAAACTTAAGTCTAAACTTATTAGATATGATTTTCATCAGCCTATAGTATAAGTCCCACTGCTGGGCACAGGCCTCACCTCAACTATGAGGTGGTCCGAGCCATACTCCACCCCGCGGGCTCAGTGCGGATTGGTGCAGGGGTGGGTGTGTGTAAGGTAAGTGACCAACCTTACTGTCAGATGTTATTAAGCCGCGCGAGGGCCTCTGACTAGGCTAACGGCTAATATCTATCGATATTAACTGGGACCAACCGCTTAACGTGCCTTCCGAAGCACGGAAATACTTGTAAATAGATGTCACTTAAATGATCAGAATGGTCACCCATCCCAGACATGACCGCGCCTTAGGTTGCTTAACTTTTGGTATCACTACCAAAGCACTGGAACCACTGCGCCACAAGCACCTTATTAGGTGTGATGATTGTAATAAAACTAAACATGGTCTTTATTTAATGACAGAGTCCTGAAAATTTATCAAAGCACAAGCTATTATAATTACTTCATCTAATACCTTTATTAAATAGTTATTAATGCAAGCATGAGGTTTTAACATGGCAAATTCTCTTAAGCGGCGTATCACCCTCTCAATATGTATTCGCAAACTGGCAATTTGCTTAGTCTGGCGAGCTTCTTGCTTGGATAATTTTGATCCAGTACTAACACTTGGAGGTCGAACTAAGTTAAGACCTGCATGGAGTACCATCTGCTCTATATGCTTGAAACCCCTATCTGCCAGGATACATATCTCAAGTGCTGGATCCCGACGGGCTAGTTGAAGCCACATTTTCCGCATCGTTTTTGTACGTTGAACGTGAATAAATAGTTTTTTAGGTGTTTTAATAGTAGTACTTTTACACTGCGGCACCGCACAATATTTATAAAATTTAGAATCCATCTTAGTAGCACAAAACTATGAAATAGCTTTCTTTTACATACAACTTCGACAACGTTTTGGAACAGGTGACGTCACAGCGGTATATTTTGACAGGTTCGTTCGTTCTGGCGCGAAATTTGTAATACAATTTTAAATAATTTATTTTAAAGGTATTTGTTGTATTAAAAAAATAAATAAAAATATTTAGTGCTATATTTGGTACTTATAGATGGTTTTAAACACTTTCCCAAAAATAGTCCACATCCCTATTCCTTTGATTTTCAAATTCATTTCTTTCAATTTTCTCGTGATGGAGAGAACAAAAGAATTGCGCACGACCGTGATTTCGCTATTTAAGGCGGGAAAAAAACCAATGGAGATTTTTCGAGAGGTGAAAACTTTTGGTGTGAGCCGTAACTTCGTGTATTACACTATTAAACGATACAAGGAGACAAGTTCTTTGCAAGATCGCCAAAGGAGTGGTCGGCCGCGCTCTGTAAGGACGCCTGCGAACATCAAAATTATCCGAGAGCGACTTCGCCGAAAGCCTTGTCGAACTCAGAAAAAACTAGCTCTGCAGACTAATATTTCGCGCGTTTCAGTCAACAGAATACTGAAATATGATCTTAAGGTGAAGGCGTATAGCCGTAGGAAAGTTCATTTTTTAAACGATCGCCTTCGTAAATTGCGACGCGAACGTTGTCCAATACTGCTTAAGAGACACGATGCGAGGAAAATACTCTTCACCGATTAGAAAATCTTTACTGTCGAAGAAAAGTTCAACCGACAAAACAATAAAATGTATGCAAAAAGTAGCAAGGACGTCCCAGCTTCAGCACGGAATGTCTCGCGTTCTCATCATCCGGCTAGTGTGATGGTATGGTGGGGAGTTTCGTGTGAAGGTGTCACTCCGCTCCATTTCTGTCAACAAGGCGTCAAGGTGAAAGCCAAGAACTATCAAACTGATATCGTAGAGCCTGTTGTGAAACCCCTGTCCCTTACTTTGTTTCACAACAAGGATTGGGTTTTCCAACAGGACTCAGCGCCATCGCCAGCAAAAACAACCAAAGCGTGGTTGAGGGAAAATGTGCCGGCCTTCATCGCGGCGAACGAATGGCCCTCTCCAGCCCCGACCTCAACCCGCTGGATTATGCTTTATGGGCTGAGCTAGAGCTCAGGGCCTGCCGAAAGTCCCACACAAACTTGGAGTCACTGAAGCGAGCTCTTGTCCTTGAAGCAAAGCGAATCCCGCTGGAAAAGATTCGTGCCGACTGGCCAAATCGTCTAAGGGCCTGTATTAAAAACAAGGGTGGTCATTTTGAATAATAATACTTATTTTTTGTTTATTATTATCTACTAATTGTTTACTGAAAATTTTAGAAATATATGTTAATTATAAAAAAGTTATGCAACTTTTATTTCGTCTCAAAACTTATGCACACACGAGGTAATATAGGCGCAACGCAGCTCGGGAAAACCCCTGTTTTCTCATCTCCGTCTTGCCTTCACTGGCCGGCTAGAGTGAACACTGACGTGAAACAGGATCTCCCACCTCTTGCTTGCCTTCATGGGCTGGTCTGAGTGAGCGTTCGCTAGGACAGAAATGCTCGGAGGGACGATGTTTAGTCCAGTAAGATGTTTTTAGGAATCTTGACCAACCTACGCGATTGTCCTGAGAGCCGTGGTGTACCTTTCCATACCTCCAGCGCTCGAGTGCGCGAGTCACCCTCTACCATTTTACCCGTGTGAAACATTATTCTATAGTCATAATTACCCAGTTCATAAAACACCCAAACCTATTACCCATTCACTTTTTTTTTCAACTAGATCTTGCTATAGTCACACATAGTAGTTTCACACTATCTGGGGGTTGTCCTTGAGTGGACTTTCATAGTGCACACAGGGATGATTGCCGGTTGGTGTCACATTTATTTTGATTATAAAGTGTCTAAGTTGGCTTTGGCCCTATAAGGCCTTCTAAAAGTCCGGGACCCTGTCTGTGGTCTTGAGATTGGAAACGACATACACAATAATAAAAAATCGTTTATTATTAGCCTACAGAGTTAAAAATACAGGCCCATAGATACAACCCTTATGGACTAACATACATTCATAATAAAAATTTCATCAATTAAATACAAAAACACAAATCCACACGCGTCGAACGAAACTATAAATTGATAATCCATTTGAATAAAGCTGATTAATAAGTCGTCTATGCATTTCAGATAAAACCAACATGTGGACTCCGATCACTGCCAGACCTGTCGCCTTCGTGTCTGTCGAAGCACATGGAGTCCCTTATGGAGACCGCTTCGGACAATGATCTACTGCACGATGTTATTTTTAAGGTACGAAACGTTGAATAATATTCGCTGTAGTACCATTATTACCATTAGTACTATATTAGTTTGACGACCACTTTGATTTAATGGTCAAGAAGTTGACTATTAACCAAGAGGTCGCGGGTTCGATCCCCGCACTGTACAAACATTAGTGTGCATGAACATATCTGTTTGTACTGGTTTGGGTGTTATACTCGTATGTATTTATTTATTTGTAATACTACACTGCCACCACACTATTCGTCAAAAGCATGCACTGCTGAGATTATTTTGCTATTTTATTTCGCTAATGTACGCAACGCAAAGCAACTATCCAAACGGCTTAGAGAAACTATTTACGTTTTAAGCTAGTGCTGCACTCTAGCGGCGCTAGGCTTCAAAGTATTAGTCAGAGGCATTTACGAATCTGTAGAAAGCTTATATTATTTTATATGTTGCGCTAATAGTCACTCTTAAAACATCATTTACACACACTTAACTATCCAAATTGTAAAAACGAAAGTGTTATTGTGTTCAACAAATAAACCAACAATAGGATAGATGACACAACCAATCGTTGACTGACAAACTCTTTATCATCTGTCAAAACTTCTCTCTGCCTCTCTAATTTTTTATGGGAATACTTTTACGTTTCGTCATGTTAGAGTTTCAGAAATCGGTGTCACTTGGCGGAATATTATTTTGTTTTGTGTACTTAAAAATTGTATTCTACGTATGTATTCTAGTTATGTTTTTAAAACGCCATTGTTTTAACGATAGGTTTATATAATTTTAACAATTTTACCTCACCAGGTCGGCACAAAACAATACCCAGCGCACATATTCATAGTGGCTGCTTCCAGCAAGCACATCTACAATCTCTACCAGGACCAACTTCACACGGGAGACAAACCGACTGTCCAACTGGACAACATCCACCCTGAAGTGTTCGAGAGAATACTGAGGTTCATGTACACCGGCACTTGTGATGTGGCGGAGTTGGGCCCGTGTGGACTAAAGATAAGGAGGGAAGATTTGCCTGTGGTAAAGAAAGAGAAAGAGGAGGAGGTCGATTTGGATTTGATTGGTAAGTTTTATAAACATTGATACCAGTATTGACTTACAGACGGTATGATGTGATGCCTGGTAGTCAACGCGCCTTCTGCATGCTATGTGCCAATTTTCATCAGTTGTACAAAATGTCGACCAATAAAAATAAAATATTCCGTTATTGATGATTGAACTGATCTCGCGTCAATTGGGTATTTTGACACCCTCAGTCGTTGACGTGCTTTGTATGAACAGTTAAAACGCGAATCTCTCTTATATTTTATATGGCGATATTGTTTTGTGACGTCATCTTTTACACTCGTCAAACAATGTACTTTTTGTAAATTTTTGATCAATTAAAAATCAAATATTATTATCAGCTTAATTAAGGCTTTAAATTACGTGTTTTGTGGAACATGATTTTGGAATTTATTTTAATTGTTGTCAAGTACCCAACTGTATACAAATGTGCATATCTAGCAAATGTGTAAACCATCAAATCACCTAGACTTTCGTCGAATGTTTCCGTGAGATCAAGTTATTCTAATTTTTTTTTTATAATCACTACGAATATTTAACATCAGACAAAACTGTCCTGTGCCAGATTACCTAATACTGATTTACCAAATATTTTTAGAGAACTCCTCCGAAATATCAGCATTTGAAGCCTACAGTAGACAGAACGACAAGTCGAAGCGAGGCAACAGAAATCGTCGCAGCGTCGACACCCCCCCGCGCCACGTCTACTGCGACCCCGTGAAGTTGGTGCAGGCGTCTGCGAAGCGCTTGCAGGTCATGGCGCTGCACAAACTGCTGGATAAGTTCTAGTTAGTATAGAATTGATTTTTAGAGTGTGCCAGTGTGTAACTGTTTCATAAATTGTCTGTATTGAGTTTTTTTATTATTATTCAATAATTCGACATTAATTTCGGATAAACTGTACTTTAAGGGACGCTGGTCTGGCGGTTCGTAATTTTTTGTCAGAAACTACATGATGCAAGAAGTCTTTTGGTGAAGTCGTTTTTTGAAGCAACCTTGTAGTTTTCGAGAAATAAATTATTAAAAATCGCAAAATTAGATCAACATTCGACTATTTTACGTCACCATGACTGACTACCAACCTTAAAAAAACTATACGATCTGACAGTTGCGTTTCGTTACGTGAAAGTTGATTCTACACAGTCAATTTGGACACAATTTTTGGGGTCTTTTTGGGATGTTTGTTTATGTTGCAAATACATTTTACATGTAAAATTTTATGTATTTACGTGTAATTTATTGAAAAGATTAATAATTAAATTAAATGTTAAATGAAATATCGTGTTTCTACTGTGCAAGAACGAAACTCAACGACGCCATTTTGTCGGAAGGCTCCAGTTTGCCAAAGTCCTGTAGGTCTTGTGATAGGTTAGAAATTTAAGGCGAGCGCGAAGCGCAGCGGAGCGTGAGCCTTGAATTTCGTGGTTTTTTTTTTTAACAGACAACAGTAATCTCTTTATTATACTCCTGAAAGATAAGCAATTTTGTAGGGAATAGGCAAGTCTTCACTCTCCACTACCCACTTTTCACTCCCCCCCCCCAAGGGGTAAAACTTCCCCCTCTCTATCCCCCTTTCCCCCCACCCCTTAATTAGATGATCTAAAACTAAATTTTAACACTTTTTATTACAGTCATAACCTCAAACTTCAATCATAAATATTTCAGAAACCAAGAGCTTGCTTCAAGAGGGGAGGGTATCAGGGGGTACCCCCTCCCCCCACCCTCCCTCCCCCCTACCCCGCGTCCCTTAATGTACAGTTTTACCTTAATTTCTTATGGCGATAAGTAACAGTAAGTATATTGTGATAGGTTTTACCGATTAAACGAAATATAGACTATTTGAAAATAAGTCACATCATTTAATAAACTTTGTAAGGTTACCTACACCTGATTATGTCGGGTTGCTAGGCAACGGCTCAAGGTTTGTTTGTAAACATTCTTCATCGAGTTTGAACGCAGAATAGTTATGTTTGTTAAGGCCTCTTGCACACCGAAGCGTTCCGGAGCGAATCTCTGCGATAATACTACGAAACAAAACTTCTGCGGTTCTTCAGTTTTTTCGCAAAGAATTCTCGTATCGTTTGCGTGGATCTAATTGAAATTTGGAAGATACATCAACCAGAGTATAGCCCAGTTCCTTCTTTTGATTCATGGTTGAAAATAGCAGTAAAAGTAGTAGTAGTAGTTGAAAGTATACGTCCGTGTAGCGGCTATTTCTCAGTTACCTGCGATACCGTGCCGGTGTTATTTGCGTTTTCAAATTATCTTTTTGAAAGTATGAAAATCGATATCATCAATAATATATCAACAATGTTCTAGCACACTCGTCAATCTCGCTGAAACTAAAGATTTTGATAAAATTTGGTATACAGACAGGGCATGAGCTGACTAAGGTGATACAATACATTTTATCCCGATTAACTGTTCCCTTGGGATAAAAACGATTCCGCGGACGAAGTCGCGGGCGGGCCGCTATTTAATAATAAGTTCATCGAAACGTGGTGGATCTATTGCCTAGAGAAGAATAGTGCACCAAAGATTTTTCCCTATTCAAATCCTTCTACTAAACCAATGCTGTTATCAGTTACAGGGACGGCACAATCCACCTCAAAGAGTCCGCTACCTACACCAAGACGTCTCAGACCTGGGACCGCGACATCTTCCCAGAGCTGGTCAACACCAACGTGTGCTCCAAGGACGGAATGTTGATATCGGCTCACAAGTGCGTGTTGGCCGCCAGGCTCGAGTACTTCCATGGAATGTTCATGCACTCTTGGACTGAGGTTAGTGTGGTTTGGTGTTTGGCTCATTTTGGTGTTGCTGTTTTTAATTCCAACAAAAAAGCGTTTGAAAAGTGTCAATATTTCAATTGATTGAATTGAATGTGACGAACACTTTGGTGTATTGATCAAGAAGTTGACTTTTAACCAAGAAGAGGTCGCGGGTTCGATTTCCGCACTGTACAAACATTTGTGTGCATGAACACGTCTGTTTGTACTGGTCTGGGTGTTATATGTATTTATTATAACACCAGTGTAATAAATACATATAGCACCCAGACTTTAGTATAACACAAGTGCTTAAACTACGTACCACGGAGTCAGATCAATGTATGTGATGTTGCTATATATTATTATTATTTATTTTTAAAGATATAACTTTTCTCCATCAAAGATGGGTGTTATTATTAAAAGTTTTATGATTTATCGTGATAGGCATTCACGATTCACGAAAGCAGTACCATATATTAGCAGGCTTTGCTAATGCCTGGGTGGCCGAGTCGTTTAGGCACACAGGTCGAATGTCCATAGACGCGAGTTCGATTCCCGCCTCAGACAGTTGATTTGTCCTGCTGCAAAAATATTGGATTGAATTGAAAATTGAAGTTACTTTTCCAGTCTCGCTGATTTTCTGATGTGCACTCTCTTATCACGAAAGCTTAGTAAATGAAAACCATTGGGACCCCGGCAATACAGTCATGGTAATATGCACATACCATCATGCCCCCTTGTTTATATTGCAATGGATTATTTGTAATTACATGACTGACAACATCTTGCAGTCCCAAATACTTTAACATTATCATGTTAAATATTTTATTATTCCTTCTTTCCAGAGCAAACAACTATCAACGGTGACTCTACCGATAAACCACGGGATCCTACTCCCCGTAATCAACTTTCTATACACGGACTCGTGCCCAGAAGTGCAAAACTCTGATAGCCTCGACTTCATCTGCAGCATGCTCATAGTAGCCGACCAACTGTTCATAACACGTCTCCGCGAAATGTGCGAGGTTGCATTAGCCAACTTGATAACACTAAAAAACTGCGCCGAATTGTGCCAATTCGCACACACATACAACGCGAACCAACTCAAACAGTGCTGCATGGAATTCATTGCTTTAAACCTCTGCAGTGTACTAGAAAACAAATCGCTCGATGTAGTCGAAGAAGCGTTGCTAGACGACATAACGAAGTACTACTGCAAGTTTAACCCAATCATGTCTTCGCGTGTCATCACACCGTTCTTCAATGCACCAAGCGATGAAACGATTGAAGATTTATCCGTAAATTATCCTGTCAATTTGGATTATACTGACGAAGAGATGAAGAAAGAAGAGAGCTTGATAGAAGTAAGCAAGAAAAAGGGGAAACAGACAAAGAAAATTGAATACACAGAAAGCGAAAAGGCTAGAATGAGATATGAATCAGTAAGCTCAGTGACGTCTTTGGATCTGTCAAATGAAGTATCAGGTGACATCACATTGTCCTTGAGTAACATATCCAAAGACAGTGAGAAGGGTGCTAAAGATAAGCAAGAAAAGTGGATAGAGGTGCCATCGTCTCAGCAAAAACAACAGAAAGTTGTTCAAGCTAGACTAAAAGCGATCAGCACTGCTCGCGATATACTGAATGAACAACCTGTGGAGACATTTACAAAGCTGACAAAGTATAACTCCTTTAGTGCCATAGCTCGATCCAACAGTCAGGAAAATAATACCCCTACTACTTCAAGAATGTCTGTGTCACCTAAAGATTCCCCCATAGCCGAAATAGCCCGGAGCCCGCAGGGTAACCTAGTTATAAGTCATATTGGACCAAAACTGTCTCAGAAGCAAAGGAAAAAACTGGCAATGCAAGGAAATGAGTATACAATGCAGGACTTAGGAGATTTTTTGGCAAACAAGTTGAATGTTGAAACCACTCCTGAAAAACCTAAGAATCCTTGGAAGATCTGTGAACCTCCTGTGGCCAGCAGCAGTCCAAGAGTGGCCAAAACTATTGAGTTCAATCAGATTTTGACTGATCAGAAAAAGCAAAAGGAAGATTTCTCAAGAATCATGACCAAACCACTTGCATTGACTCAGGTATGTTCTTCTATTCTTACTATACTTCTTCTATAAAATAATTCCATGAGTTTGCAATAAAAGTTGGTTCTTTTCATATTCAAAAACATTTAAAAATATAAATGAGGATATTCAAGAGGTATTACCAAATTAACAAACATGAAATAAGGTTGTCTTTCACTAGTATTGAGTGGCATCTAGTATTTTGTTTCATTAATCATTATGTTTATTCACTTGTTTGATCACAGCTGGAAGATAAAGCCATAGAAGATCTGGAAAGGTTCTACAATGTCCACGAGATTGATGATGAGCTCATCACAGTAAGGCGAATTGAGCTGCAAGTGTCCTCTCCTCAATGGATCCACACTGTACCAAAATGAATAGTGATATGCTATCTTATGCTATATTTTCTTGACTAGTATATTACCTGTTGATATTATGATCCCATCCAATAAAATGTTATTTACAACACTTATTGTTTATTGGTAATTGTTTAGATTCCTCCATAAAAAGCTCACACATCAAATTGGAATATTGTAACTGTTCTATAGATGAATCTGTGCTTGTAATTCAATTATGATCTTAATGAATGAAAAGACAGGACAGCAATAAAAAAATATAAACAACTTGAGGTAAATTTATTACATAAATACAAACTATACATTACTACCATTAGTCCTAAATCATACATCACTTTTGAGGGGGAAACCGTTTCAATAGTTGATTTACTTGTCTATGCGTTAAGTTTTTTTCTCCAGGCACTAGGATGCCTTTTCGGCCTTGCTCCCTCTGAGTCTTCATTCTTGCGTTGTATTCGTTATAACATGTTTGAAACTCTGACACTTCCTTTAAACATTGCTGCTGGTCGAACTCACTTTTCTTGAAACACGCAAACATTACAGCCATCTCCTGCATACAGGCAGCTTCTTTTAAATGATCGCTTTTTCCAGACACAAATTTTCGTAACTCCAAAGGTAACAACATCTGAAAGGGAACCGGTTCTCGCTGGGGTCTCCGTTTGTTAAACCGGTTCGGGCCCGAAGATAAGACCTGTGTTAATCTCATTTTAGTGAGATTTAGGATGGTTTTGTACACTTAATGTATTTTTATTCAATTTTCGGATCGCAAATAGTGAAAAAAGTTAGGTTATAATTTTGACATTGACAGCGTTGACAGTAGTAGTAATATTGTTCACCATGGGCAAGGCAACGGTCAGAGCCATACAACCTTCATATAATCTTAATAAACATAGAACTGCTTACAAACACACCTAACTCATTGAAATGCGAAGATGGTTCACATTGCAATGCTCAAAAAATGGAGTTTTACCAGGGAATATCTATCGGATCAGTACGGAGCACCTTATTCTATTTCTTACATTTACTCCATTGTTTTTCTTCAATAACACATTATGATGATATTTCCACCTAACCATCACAATGATACGCCACGAAAAATCAATTAAGAAACAGAGCCCATCTTATTCCTGATGAAGTTGAACATTAAGTTATTTATTACTAGCGGACCCCGCAGACGTTGTCCTGCCCGTTGTTTTTTTTTCTTCGTTAGAACTATCCCCGTACTTTAAGGCATAATTAAAGCAAAAGAATTGGCCAAATTGGTTATGCTTTTATTCTTGAGTTATGCGCTTACCAACACATTTTGCGACTCATTTTTAACACGCTTTTATTAGCTTGACCTGTATGTAACTATGTATGTAACGGAATCTTTGCACTTCATTTTCACCTACTTCTAGGAGTCTGATTAACATGGAAATTTGCACAGGGGTCAAGGACCGATGACAATGCAATAATTTGATAAGAGTTTTCGATTATCCTTATTAACTAAAAAAATAAAATTAATTTTAATTAGAGATGAAACGGATATCCGGTAACTATCCGGTATCCGGCCTATCCGGCGGCCTTAATACTATCCGGCCGAATACCGGATAACTACTATTCGGCCGGATAAAAAAATTGTTTAGTAATTATTTACTTTATTTAGTAAGACTTAAGAAACATAATTAGGTATTGTTTAAAGTAGAAAATTGATTAATTAGCACTCATACTGTACTAAGGGCAAATTATGGTGAATAAAAACCAATTTTTCTGCATTGAGAGGCAGCAGGCGGTTTCGCTTCTCTTCATAAATAAGGCCAGCTTCAGAAAAAAGTCTTTCGCTATACACACTACTGCAAGGTGCTGAAAGATAGATTTTGGCAAACTTTGATAAATTTGGGTATTGTTTGGCATTAGCTGCCCACCAAGTCGATCCGTTGCTTCGTTTCGACGTGAAAGACGGACAAACAAACAAATAAACAAACTGACTTTCGCATTTATAATATTAGTATGGATAGTATGGAAGTATGGACTATTAGATTTATTAGATACATACCTGCTTTTTTGCCTTCGCCGCCACGTGAAATGTTAACATTGCATAATAAACAAACAGCTAACTTATTATTTTCACTGTTTATGTCAAAGTATTCCCATAAGGGCGACTTTTTCTTCGCCGATGCCATTTCTCGTTGTTAAATCTTTTAAAATTCAACTTGAAATTTTCAAATAACAATAGCACAATGAAATAATAACCTAAAATCACGCACGTGTCTGCACTGCAATCGACACAATAAGTCAATGAATGAAAGAATTGCTAACTTCGCTCATCAACGAAAAGACCCGAATCAAACCGAGGCCACCCGATCGTTCGCGCGTCGCCTACGCCAAGTGTGTGTGCGCTGCACCAAACGGCTAAGTTCCGCCGAATATTCGGCGGCCGGATATCTGGCTATCCGGCCAGGTGGTAGGCCGAATATCCGGTATCCGGTATCCGGCCAAACTGCTATCCGTTTCATCTCTAATTTTAATATTGCTGAAATCGCATTCTTACATTTTCCGCACGGCGCCATCTCTTTCACAAATATTACGAAAGTATCTAGTAGCGTTCGCTTAGCTAGTTAGTTTCGATAGCAATCATTAGATGTCGCTGCTAATGCTATGCAGTTTTAACTGATGCAATTGATTTGCACTAGAAGCTCTGTATTTTGCCAATAGATGTCACTATTAACTAACACATTAAGTGTAGTAACTATTTAGTAATCTGTGATTAAGTACCAATGACAATGCAATAATTTGGAGATTTAACTAAAAAAAATAAAATAAATAATAGTTTAAAAAACTAAAAAAACACGCTTTTATTCCTAACTAAAAAAGAGAAAATAATTTCTGAGTACACGGAATTTATATTACAGTAGAGTAAAAAGCGTGGGGTGCTTCGTATAGTAGTATGTGAAAATCATCCTATTATTGGCACCATGAAGCAAAAACAAAGAGGAGTCGTAACAGTCAAATTTCTTTATAAAACGACGCGTGATATTTTGCGGGGTGCGGGGGTGTTCAGCTCTGCCCGTGGCTCCGCCCACTTCGCAATATTTAATCTATCGGCTAATAGCAAAACTACTAGTTTAGGTGTATGTTGATGTTACTACTAGTTCAGCTATCTCACACTAGATGTCGATAGTCTTGAATATGATGGGACGTACTCAGAACTTTAAGCTTAAAAAAATGTAATATGTTTTTTTTTTTCTCTTTATTATCATGTAAAAACCGTTACATTACAAAACACTTAACTAACATACTTAGTACAAGTGAACCACTTGGGTTTGTAATAATTATACTAAGGGTTACAAATAAAGTTAATAAATACATAAAAAAAAGAATTGGACAAATAATATATGTAAGCCGTTTGGTTAATAATTGAATTATTGCTAATTACAGGAAAGAAAACCAAGAAAGTTAAGCTTTAATTTAATATTTTTAAAAGATAAATTATCTCGTAATTCTCTTGATAGTTTATTTATTAGGCGAGGCACAATAAAATCAGAAGTTCGCTTACCGTAGTCATTATTTACGCGAGTCGAGCTGCACCTCAACTCACGCCAAGCTACCGATCGTGTGTATACAGGGTTGTTTGTTTCTGGCTGACTTTTACACGTCTTGAAGAACAGATTATTTAGCAAAATGAATTTAACTTGGATTTGAACAGGTTGATTACTTTACAATATTCAAAAAGGCCGGAATAGTCATCACTATAATGTTGCCTGATTCCTTTTGGTACTATATTCTTTAGTTTTCTTACTTGAAGATCATATATTTTATTTAAGTATGTATTATAGGTGCGTCCATAGCTGCATAAACCGTATTGGATGTACGATTCCGCTAGAGAATTATACAGCATCATCCTCACCTTGTACGGGATCCGGTTTTAAGAATAATTATGTTTGCCAAAACCTATCTCAACTTATTACACACATATACATTATGATTGTACCAGTTAAATTTATTGTCAATCTGTAGACCTAAACATGTTTGGCAATCTACTATTTCTACGGGAGTACACATACAATTAAGCGAAACAGATGAGTGAAAGTATTTATGGTCATGAGCCAGAATGCCCTTTAAGGGAACGCTTTTAATATAAGGTGATTTAATCGGCAGTAAATTTGTTTTTGAAGCGTTGACAACTAGTCCTACATCGTGACACTACATCAAAAGAGCGTTAAAATCCGATTGCAGCATAGCCCATGCTTCATTAGGGCCACTATGGGCAGCCACTAGGCAGGTGTCATCGGCAAACTGATAGCATTTACTATTTTTATTGTAATTGTTCATGTCGTTGACATATGAAAGAAAGTGTAGGGGCCCTAAGACCGATCCTTGGGCCTAAATAAGAGATGGTTTGGCATTTTGACCGAGTAAACTTAATTTTAAAATATTTAGACTTAGAGTAGATTTAAAAATAATAGACAAAATTTTATTCCAAACATAACTTTGTTTAAAAAAATCAATTACCAGTAAAAATAATAGTTTTGGTTAGTTGTTGTCGGTTAGTTGCCCGTTCGTTTTGTATTGTTGCAAAGTGCTTAAAACGAATATCAATATATTTTTCTGCAATCGATTTCATCAGAAGTACAATATGATTAGCTGTAGGTGATTGGTCAAACATATGATTGGCCGATGGTTTGAAACAATCTTGTCCAATAAGATAATGTATACGATACAATGGTATGTTTACGAAAGTTAAGAGTATTCAAAGATTGCGATTTAACAGAACGAATAATGCATTCGGTCCGAATACATATTTTTATGACATCTCTAGATGGCAAAGTAAGACCACCCTTATTTTTTGAATTTATCAAATCCAGGTCACTATCATTATAATTATCAGCATATAACTCTTTGCCTTCATTTACCTCATTTACCTACTTTTTCAAGCGCTTAACTTGCATTTGTAGTCTTCTGATTTTTAATCCAGCCCTTTTTTCTTTAGATCGAAGTTGTCCTATTTCTTGCTTTAGCTTCTTTTTTCTAGGCAAATCATTTAGTATCAGAAATTCATTTATATCACTTGTGGTAGGGTCCACAGATGATTTTACAGGCTCTGGTAATTTTCTTTTAAGCTGTAATATAAAAAAATAAAATTAACTAAGTAGTTATTTTTTAAAAATTAATTAAACTCGGTCACGCAAATATCATTTAAACAAACCGATAAATCCAGTTTTAAAGTAGGTAAAATGCCCTTTTTCAATTTTTAAGGCCCTTTTTTGTCACTATGAAGTCCACGTCAATGAAATGGCCAGAACAAATCTTTGTATATTTTGTTGGTGTCCAATCCGGTCTATTAAGTTTTGAAATCCATTGCTATTTTAAATTTTGGTCAGATGGAAATCTGAAACGAACATATAAAAATAAATATTTTTTCACAGGATCATTTAATTCTTAATACGGCCCTGGATATTTGTTATATTTAAAATAGTTATTCTAGACGACGACAGATAGCGGCCCGTTAGTAATATAATAATAAAAGCTATAAAAGTACTGTTTTAGCTACTAAAAGGTATTTAATACTAAGTTTATAACAGTTTTCAGTTTAAACGCATGAGTATTACAATATACTACTGCAAAATGATACGTAAACTTATGTTCTTACTTCCCAAAACTGTCGCCATCTAGTGTCAAATAGAATAATTTGAACTGAACTGAAGCTGAAAGCTGAGAATGTTATAGACTTTTTATTTTTAATTTACGATTAAAATTACTTACAAATGAAATGTGATGCCATCCATATTATCAGAACGTCTGTCTGAGTAACTTTGACATTGTAAAACACAACACTTCATCCTTTTTTTGTTAAAACGCAAAAAACACACTTACAATGCGAGTCTCGTTACGTGTGCATCTGACGAACGCTGACAACAAACTAAGCTAGGCCCCGCCCACAATGATGACGTCAGGACCTAGTTGAAAATCACAGTGCACAGTTGCTTAGGCCAGCTCCTCTTTGTTTTTGCTTCATGATTGGCACGTATAAAAGTATGAAAACGTCATAAAGTGCACCCCACGCTTTTTACTCTACTGTAATATAAATTCCGTGTACTCAGAAATTATTTTCTCTTTTTTTGTTAGCAATAAAAGCGTGTTTTTTTAGTTTTTTAAACTATTATTTTGTTATTAGCTCGGGTTGTATGTATGTATGTAACGGAATCTTTGAACTCAATTTTCACCAACTACCAGAAATCGGATTAATTTGAAACTTTGCACACGTTTCAAGTAACAATGACAATGCAGTAATGTGACACGATAAGAGTTTTCCATTATCCTCATTAACTAAAAAAATCGTTTTAAAAAGTAAAAAAATACGCTTTTATTGCAACTAAAAAAGAGAGAAAAAAATCTGGGTACAAATAATTTATATTTCAGTAGAGTAAAAAGCGTGGGGTTAGGGAATGCAATACCGGGATACCGGGATCCCGAAATACCGGGATCCCGCACAATTTTTGCGGGACCAGTCCCGCGTCTAAATCGTGCGGGATCCCGCGGGATTTGCGGGACTGCGCAGCGACATACAGAACGTGTTGTTCGGCACGCGGAAGCGCGCGGACTGAGTAGGTAGGCTCGCGAAAGATTTCGCCGAGTGACGGGCGGGGGGGATGGGGCGCCGGGGGGTGGCTTTCTTTCGCGCCCGCAGTTGTAATTAGCAATTGTTCCCCGTGACGTAACGCGATCTAATAACGTGCATAGTTTTAATTGTTTTAGTGATTGAATTAGGACGATTTGACATTATGGACATAATCTAATAACGTGCTTATTTCTATATTTGTTTGAGTGAACTAATCAGGACGTTTTGAAGTAACTTAATACTTGGTTTTATTTGATCTATAAACAGAAAGAAGATTTTTCAGTTATGTCGAACAATTCGAACATTGTTTATAAAGACTTTGTCAGTCCAGTTATTGTGTGGAAGTACTTCTTGAAGGCTGAAGATTCCCAGTCGGCTAAATACAAGTTGTGTAAATCAATCATTAAAACTACAGGTCGATCAACTAAAGGCTTATGATACAGGATTCCTCTCTTTTCTCAATGACTTTCAAAAAACTTGCGGGATCCCGTAAATACCTGGATCCCGCGGGATTGAACCTCTCAATCCCGCGGGATCCAGCAATTGAAATTTTGGTGCGGGATTGCATTCCCTACGTGGGGTCCTTGGTATATATTAAATAAAATCATTCTAAAAATGGCAACTATAAAATGAGAACTATGAAAAAGACATTAAGTGCACCCCACGCTTTTTACTCTACTGTAATATACATTCTCTGTACTCATGAATTATTTTCTCTTATTTAGTTAGCAATAAAAACGTGTTTTTAGTTTTTAAAGCTATTATTTATTCTATTATAGGTGACTAACTCTGAAGCTAAAATCAAACTTAATTACACACAACATACCAGATCAACACGTTGTCTCTGCGTATCTTAACGAATTTATTTAACTTTTGTCGATTTCGAAGCTCATGAGGATCTCGATTTTTCAATTGCGTATAGCTATTGTCTTAGAAGACTCGGGCTTAGCCGTAGATACTCGATAGCCACTGCATGCTGAGCTACGCGCACCTTATTATTACCTCCAAATTAAAAGACAATGGGAGACAGACCTTAAGGGGCTCAAAATGAAATTGCTGAAAGACCCAAAAGATGAGATCCGCCGTAAAGAATCGCTAATCGCTATAGGTTGATGCAGTAGATACACAACGTTTCATTATTTCACTTAAGTTCGTTTACATATGATGAAATATGATTTTACAAGACGTTGAAACCACGAGCCACTTAATACCTACCTACTTTAAATGTATTATTTGTCGTCAAAAGTTGATACTACAATGCCCTAACCTAGTCGAAACCTATAAAAAATACTGTAGCTCTATTGAGCCTGCTCCTGTAATTAATGTCATTAAAGGCCATAGATTTTGACGGGTTTCTGGGGCTGGAACCTTTGTATAGCGTTGATTTTCGCTCAATTGCAGTGCTGCTATTCCAAGAAAATGGAAGCAGACTTCAAGCGTAAGTGACTTCACTTACGCTTGGTGAAACACAACATCGCATTTAGGGAAGCCTACCTACCGTCAAAAACCTAACGATGTCTCTCTCTCCGTCCATTAAGCACCGGAAAGTAGTGTTTCTTAGACTTTAAACGCGTTCCATGTTTCTATTCTCGATCTACGTTGTTCCTAAAATAGTTATGTAACATTTCCTAGTAGCATTCTCGTAGGTAGGTAGTTAGTATCTTACTAAATATCATCATGCTACCGCGCGTGACAACGCAATCGCCAGTCAAATTTCTTATCGGATTACTTAGCTTAATTTACGATGAGCTTATAAATTAAACGAACACTAAGATAATAAGCAATAACTATAAATTCGCGTTTCGTATCTAAACTTCTTAATCTATATTGTAGCTTAACTCTACAGCTACCTAGTAAAGATAGAAACACTACGTACTTCCTCCAAGACAATGTTTTATCTGATACGCAACGCGGCTCAGTCAAAGGAAACAATAAAGGTCAATAAAAATGTAATAAGTAGCATTTATGACGCTAATAATTACGTATCCAGATCAATGTAGTTGCGATCTCACTTTTCATCACTGTCGTAGAGATAAATTTTAATATAAATATCTTACCAAACCAATTCAGAGCATAGTCTTTTATAAGACCTAAGCAAGGACGTAAGTAGAAAAACATATTTCAATCTCATTCATTCAACGTCGTTTAAAAGCATTCATTAACGGCATCTTTTAATTGTTACAGAAGCAATAATATGAAATTCCTAGCTGCTTTCGCTCTCATCGCCGTGGCTTCGGCCGCCGTCTTGCCCCTCTCACCCGCCCAGGTGAGTGAGGTGGAGCAGATCATCCAGGCCATCTACAGCCCGAGCACCAACCCCGCCACCGCCGCCGCGCTCGAGCAGATGCTCCAGGACGTGCTCGGCGCGCCTTCCGTCATCGCGAGCCCCGCGCTCGTGCCCAACCCCGAGTTCCAGCCGATCCACATCGGGCCCGCCATCATCGAGAACCCCGGCATCGCCGTGCCCTCCCCCATCATCGTGCCCGGCAAGCCCGAGTACGAGCCCATCTCCATCGGACCCGCGCTAGTCGACCAGCCCATCGTTGCTCCCGGCCCTATTGTAGTCCCCGCTCCCATCGAAGCGCCCGCTCCCGTTGCTCCCGTTGAGGTCCCCACCAACACTCCCCTCGTTCAGATCATCCTGAACATCAACCAGGCTGAATCTGTCGTTCCCCCTGTGTCTGTCGTCACCCCCGAGATCGTCGCCGTGCCCAGCCCCATCGTACCGACCCCCGTCGATGTTGTAGAGTCCGCCCCTATCGTGCCTACCCCTGTCGAGGTTGTGGAGACCGCCCCTATCGTGCCTACCCCTGTTGAGGTTGTGGAGACCGCCCCCATCGTACCTGAGCCCATCCAGATTGTGGACGTCGCTCCCATCGCCCCCGAGCCCATCCAGGTGGCTCCCCCCGCGCCCGTCGTGCCCGTGCTCCCCATCCCGGTGGCCCCCCTCCCCATCGTGGTCGAGCCCATCCAGATCGCTGAGCCCGCTCCCATCGTCCCTGCCCCCATCGTCAACCTTCCTGAAATCCTCAACTAAGCGGATAGGATATGTTGCGAGTAAATAAATAACATTTTGTAAATAATTTCATGTTTTATTGTTGAATTCTTTATTATTCAGTCATAACATCCAGTTTACACAATATAACAGGGTGTAAAAAAAGTACGACGAGCCTCAAGGGTCTGCCACAGTGTGTTCTAAAGAATACAGGAGTGGTATAAAATTTATGAGTCAATTTCAACAAAGTCCTTATTTTTATCACTTCCGTGAAACTTTTTGTATTTTTATTTTCAATTCGATAATTCAAACGTGAAAGATTTATTTGCATAATTGATAATTAATTTTAAAAAAGTAACACTAACTTAATAAAATTATCTAAACAATAAAAATTATTTATCCCATCGGGACGAGGCGTAGACACATTGAAGAATCGTCTAAAAGGGTACACGTTTGCAGATCGTAACGCGTGAAGCCAAAATCAGGACTTTCTTTCAGCCAAAGCAGTGAGACGAGCACACTCTGTCACACACAGCAAAATAATCTTCTTTTTCAGCTTTAGCCATGGATTTTCGCAAAGTAACGCCTGATTCCATCAACTGTAACTAACGTAAACGTAAATTTGGAAATTATAACTTGTCTGCAAACAGAAGAAAGACTATCTGGTACAAACAGCTCACATTTTGAAAAATTTAATTCTAATAAACTACAGAGATATTCGATACTAGTGGCCGCCCGCGACTTCGTCCGCGTGGAAAGCCTTTATCTTAAAAATTCTTTATGAATTGTAGCCTATATGTTATTCTGATGTATAAGCTATATTGTGGTAAAGTTTCATTCAAATCCATTCAGTAGTTTTTACGTGAAAGAGTAACAAACATCCATACATCCATACTTACAAACTTTCGCCTTTATAATAGTAGTAGGATTAAAAATTTAAAGTCACCGTAATGAAATTTCATTTCGGTTCATACCACTGAAATATTAAAAAACAAAAATTTTCAAAAACACTACGGGGGCTACTATTTACAACTTAATAAAGGTTTACCTTAGAAAATTAAATGAAGTGTCTATGACAAATCATTTCTTTATCTTATCGCCTTCAAAAAAATTAAAAAATACGAAATTTTATTTTAGAATGACCTCAAAGACTTTAAATCTGATGGAATCAGTGCTAGCTGAATCTTAAATACCTTTAAACATAAACCTATATGAATGGCACCAACAAGACATAGACAGACAGAAAAAAATGGCTTATTCTGATTCCGCCTTAGAAGTATGTTCCTCAGTTTGGACACAATATGTACAGAATTAACCTTCTCATCTACAGTCAATTTTTTTAAGACTCGTTATGACGGCTATCAAATTCTTGTACCCTGGCATTCCAATTTTAAATACGAATCCATTTTCATCTATGCCGGAATGGCTTGATTATTAAAATTATTTACTCTGCTTATAACTATTAAATATAAAAAGAAATATTTAATAATTCCTGATTGTCAAAAAAATTACGAGAAATTTAATGATCTAAATTGATCATTAAATTTCTCGTAATTTTTTCATTCATTCATTAACTTATTGTTTTGAGTGTATTTTCATAGGTTATATAAAATTTTAAGAATGTTGTGTGCTTATTACACTGCACCGATTTGAAATCAGTTAATTTTAATTGAAGATTAAATATTTGCAGTAGAAAAAATATTCTGTCTGAGGCGGGGATCGAACCCGCATTCATGGGAATTGGGACAGGAAAAAGTGCTACTTGTGAGTCACTTAACAAAAATAAATTGATTATATTGATTTTATTTTATTGATGTTTTATTGAACCTTTCCCAATAGAGATCTAGGTGGCCGACTGGTATACGCATACAATCTGCAAACATACTGAACGAATCTAACTATCTAAACTATCACGAAAAATCATAAAATTAATTTAATGATTTAGAATCAATTTACCGTAGACTGATTTAATTCCGGTTTGCATACAAACATCCAATCCTTGTCCTTCAAAAAAAAACGAAGACTGTACTTTATTATTTGTATAGAATGGATATATTTTAAGCCCATTAGAGTGAAATAAATTTTATTTTAAACGTAGGTTAACACTAAATTTATTTAAAGTTGATTTACCTACATAACACGTATGACTTATTAATAATAGGTACACTTTTTCACCAAGTAAACACATTAGATGATTCGAGAACGTAAGGTATTTATAACAAACAATATTATTTCTTTCTTACATCATTTATTGGTTTTTGTACTTTAAGAACAATAATTTTAACAAAGTAATTTTTGTATTAAATTAGGTTCTGAAGCTAATGTTTTCATTGAAAGAATTAAGAAAACGTACGAACATACCGAGATGTAATTGCTAACACTAGTTAATATTTTATTCAGAAATAAAATTTGAACACTCTAAATTAAACATTGAAAACCACGATCACTGAGATGAAAAAGTTGCTCACCGAAATGAAAAAATGCACCGACATGACAACTTTTCATTCCGTTAAATATTTTTCAATTTTTTGGCCACCGAAATCACCGTAACGAAATTAATATCAGACACAAAATTTAATTTTAAAACAAAACTAATTAGAATACGAGTTCGTTAACACTTTATTATAGGTACTTAACACTATATTACTTATATTTTGTAGTATGAAGTAATGAAACACAAGATATGCATGCAGACGGAAATGAAAGAAAAAACGTGACGTCACCAAAACCAGGTTCTTAATTTTTTGACGGGAAAACGAAGCAAGCAGCGCACGTTTATTAATTTTAAGCACCTGTCTGGTACTTTTAAATATACAAATGTACTTTGTGCTGATATGAAAATAATAAGTGCACCACGAGAGATTAGCTAGTGTTGCTCTATGCCAAGATGTTCATGTAGAAACAAAATTCTCTGAAATGATAAAACGTTTTTGAGCTCGTACCTTTTTACCCACCAGTCATTAAATAGCTCTAATTTGACCAAAAAATGGCTATGATCTATCTACAGATCTATGACTGTAACTATTCAAGATTCTAATTAAATAAGCAGAAAACATTTTAAAGCAATAGTTTTAGTTATATGAGTACTGGTTTACTAAACATTTCCTTTTAATCAAGACATATAATAAAAAAAAAATAATAAAAAAATATTAAAAATAGTCATGAGTATATCAACAAATGCTACGGGAGTCGACGGGATTTCCCGCGATATGATCATTTTAACGATGCCAAGGACACTTAAGGTTATAACTGCAATGATCAATATGTCTATCCGAAATGGTATCTTTCCGGATATTTGGAAGGAGGCTCTTGTCAAGCCTATACCTAAAACTACTACCCCAAGCGAACTGAAAGACCTTAGACCGATAAGTATTCTCCCTTTTCTCTCTAAAATAATTGAAAAAGTCGTATGTATGCAGTTAACAGATTATTTGAACGCAAACAACATATTACCCCTTAAACAGTCTGGATTTCGTAAAGATCGAAGCACAGCCACGGCTTTATTGGATGTAGTAGATGATATCTTAGCTGGACAGGATACAGGACACGGATCTATACTAACCCTTCTTGACTTTTCTCGGGCGTTTGACACTATAAACCACAATCTTTTGCTGTCTAAATTGTCATTTTATGGGTTTGACAGTGGTTCACTTAGATGGTTCTCCAGTTATCTCCATGGACGATCGCAGAGGGTGGAGGTCGTTAGTGTGGATGGTACTAGATCTTGTTCGGAGTCATCCCCAATAAGCCGTGGCGTACCGCAGGGATCTATATTAGGCCCAATTTTATTCATACTATATAGCACTGATTTGATTAATTCTCTAAAAAACTGTAATTATCATCAGTATGCAGATGATTTGCAAATTTATCTCCACTTCAAACCTAGTGAAACGTTAACTGCCGTCAGTAAAATAAATGAAGATTTAAAACGGATTGACAAATGGGCAAATAAAAATTGTTTAGTTCTTAACCCACTCAAATCCAAGTTTCTCGTGCTGGGTTCTGCTAATCAGATTAAAAACATAGAAAAGTTTAATCCTGCAATTAAGATAGGGAATACAGATGTTGACAAAGTACCCGAAGCTCGTAACTTGGGAGTTCTCATGGATAGTAAGCTACGTTTTCATAATCATGTCTTAGAAATAGTAAGAAACTGTTACTACAGGCTTAGCTTGTTGTACAAAATTAGAGCTTTTTTAAATGTTAACATAAGAATCAGACTCTGCGAGGCACTTGTAATATCAAAACTTAACTATGCTGATACCGTTTTGGGCGAGTGCATCTTTGGTTATACAAAAAAGTTGATTCAGCGGGTTCAGAATTCATGTGCACGATTTTGTTTTACCATTCCTCCCAGGTCCCATATTACTCCGTTTCTCAATCAAAATAATTTAATAAATATGCAGTCTCGACGTTCTCTGCATTATGCATGTTTGTTATTTGGTGTAATTAAGAATAAGTCACCCTCATATTTATATGGGAAATTGTTATTTTCTAATCGAATTAGAACTGCTTCTCTTCTTCGTTGTCCTAGTCACAATACGGCTGCATTTCGTGGCAGTTTTCGATACTCAGCCACGAAATGCTGGAACAACATCCCTCCACCACTTAAAAAGTGCCTCTCCTTGTTTACTTTCAAATACAAATACAAAAGTTTTCTACTAAATTTACAAAAGGGATTACTCTAGGACAGCAAAATAAAGATAAATATAAATATACACTAACTTCACCTAAGCTTCTCATTTCACTAGACATGACTGATTGTTTCAATTGTACGTTAACTGCCAAATTTGTATTCTTTTTTTTGTTAGGAAAGTTAATAAATATATTAAGATGATTTATGAATTATACTGTATAAGTACCAATTTTGATTAAAGCAATTGTTGTGCAAAGTAGTGCTGTCTTTCTCTCTGGGTGGCCACGGAAGACCAGCGTTGTGGCATTCCTGGGATGCTACGACACAAGCTGAGTGGCCCCCCTTTCAGTATCTTGTATACGTGATTTTAAAGGTGTTTTTTCTATTTGGTAAAAATGTGATACTGAATAAAAATGTTTTCTTTCTTTCTTTCTTTCTTTACATTATTTTGTACTTCGCAGCGTCCTCCTTTGAAATTCAAGTTTTCAGCAAATAAATACTTAGGTCTCAGAATTTTGTGATATGCCTCATGTTCCATTTAGAATCACATTACATCAATATACAGGTGTCCCAAAAATAAACGAAAATTCTTTAATGAAGTTTTTTCGACATGTAGAAGTCCTACCCATTTTCAGTTTATATTAATAGCTTAACAATTGTGACACTTTTGCCTTAAAACTTTTTGACCAAATCATCTATCTATCCATGGCTATCATGGCCTAGCTCATGTCATTTTTTTAGGGTTCCGTAATCCGACAAGGAACCCTTATAAGATCGTTCAGTCCGTCCTAGTCGGTCACAGCAGAATATCTCATACGTTTATGGACTGATTTGCATGTAACTTAGTTCGAGGATACTTCACACTCATTTTTTAATACATGTAATATGTAAAGGGTGAATTATTTTTTTGAGTGCACCCCCTTGTGAATTATCATTGAAAAGGACTATAAATATAAGATAGGGTTTCCATACAACACTTTTTTATCAGCTTTACCATTTGCGAGTTATACCCCGCCAAAGTCGTTTACACGGTAATTTCTAAAGTCCTGGACCTATAAACTTCAAATCTCTCATGTAAAGAAACAGGCACGGAAACTCTCATTTAAACTTGTTTCGGGTATCCTGTGATGAATAGTTTCGAAATTATAAATAATATAAAAATATATAATTTTTTCCAAAAGAACAGTATAAACGTAAAAAAGTTTTTACTGTTAGGACTGAATAAAGCTTAAAATTTAATTACTTCTTCAAATCCCCTAGATTAGGTAGCCGACCCCGTGAGATATGGGAAAAAGCTAGGGAGATGATGATGATGCAAGAAATGCAAAACAGCGCGGTGCCAAAATTGACTACGGAACCCTACTTTATGCGTGGTCCGACACGCACTTGGCCGGTTTTTTTTAAGTTAAAATCCCACCATTTTCTATATGTAATTACCAAAATATATATATTGATTCTCGTAGTTAAAAATGGTAATACTTTTACACGAAATTTTTTTTGCTCTTAATTGGCCATCATGTGACCTATCTCAAGGTAAAGGATTACCCTTGATTTATGGGGCTCCCACCCTGTAGTACATGAAGGATTGCTTTTTTTTAGGATCCGTACCCAATAGGTTAAAAAAATCGTCAAAATGTAACCAGACTTATTTTGGTAACTTTTAGTGACAATTGATGTCGTCTCCTTGGTATCCTTTTTCAACCATTGAGGTTTAGGCTTCCTTTCTCATACGCAACTCTTGTCCGCCTTCGCCACCTGTATCCAACTCTTGGGCGCCTTCATTCCTACGGTTTCCACTCAACAATCGTCTTAACCCAAGAATCATGCTTACGAGCTATGAAACTAGCTTAAAACGTCAATGGAGTGACCAGGAACATTATCGACACGTAATCACGACACGATCGACACGTTTGAATCATAATTCAAACCCCAGAAACTACAGTTTCTCATACAAATTGACAAGTTAACTAATAGTAAACGCTACGAATTTCGTTTCGATAGTTTTTCGTGATCACCCCGCTCTGCCTGCGGAAGTTGTTAAGGTTTTACTACTGCACTGCACACTACAACATTGAACATCCTTTGCGAAAACTTCTCATTATTATGTCCTTTATGCCTTTCTCCAAACTGTATCAGTGTGGACATACCACTATGAATAGTACATTATGGTACTAGTGTTTAACATTGGTGATTACCGTCGAGGCGCCATTGAGATCTTAAGAGAGTCGAGGACGGTAATCATCAATACACACGTGTATCATACGACGTTTTTCAACACACTTGTGAATAAAATAACAATAAAAACTCATTTTATTTAGTAGATAAAAAGTTTATTTAGAGAAACAATTTACTCGTATTAAAATAATAATTAACTGCTTTTGATGGCATAGCGGTCTCATCAGATAGATTATTTATTGAAATACTTTCATGTTCTATTGTAATTTGAGATGGCTCATTTCATTATTCATTATTCGTGTAGGTAGGTGAAATCCAATCATTGGATGTACTTGAAGTTTCGTCGGTAGGAAGCGCCTTAGAATTAAGTTTCATTCTTTATTTTCCGCGCATAGGGGTTGCGCCTATTCTGCCACGTATAAAATGGGGATTTTGAAATTTTCTTTTTTTAAATCTATAACTCACTAGTGAGTTATAGCAATGAAAAGTCACAGTTTGATTATAGGTGTTAATATTAGTAATTATTAGTCTAATTGCAGTGAAATTACAACCACTTTATGAGCAAGTGTGTTGAAAATGTATTTTTGGCTGTAGGCCTAGCTGACATTCTTAAAATTGGCTGGTTAAGACAGCACTGATGTGACCAGCTATTTAGTATTAAGTGTCAATAATAAATGTAAATAAAATCAAGTTTATGTATTCGCTATTTTATTATTATTCTCATTGTTTGAAGATTCTTTTTGCTAAAGCTTAGTTGAGGATGTCGGGGATGATCACGGGAGAGGGCACGACGATGGGCGCAGGCTCCGCGATTTGGATGCCCTCGGGGACAATGGGGGCAGGTTCGGCGATCTGGATACCTTCAGGGACAATAGGGGCGGGCTCGGCGATCTGGATGCCTTCAGGGACGACGGGGGCAACCTCAACAACCTGGATGGGCTCGGGGGCAACCTCCTCAACTTGGACGGGGGTGGGCACAATGGGGGCAGACTCCTCAACCTGGACCGGGGTGGGCACAATAGGGGCAGATTCCACAACCTCGACGGGGGTAGGCACGATGATGGGGCTGGGCACGGCGACGGTCTCGGGGGTGACGACAGACACAGGGGGAACGACAGATTCAGCCTGGTTGATGTTCAGGATGATCTGAACAAGGGGAGTGTTGGTGGGGACCTCAACGGGAGCAACGGGAGCGGGCGCTTCGATGGGAGCGGGGACTACAATAGGGCCGGGAGCAACGATGGGCTGGTCGACTAGCGCGGGTCCGATGGAGATGGGCTCGTACTCGGGCTTGCCGGGCACGATGATGGGCGAGGGCATGGCGATGCCGGGGTTCTCGATGATGGCGGGCCCGATGTGGATCGGCTGGAACTCGGGGTTGGGCACGAGCGCGGGGCTCGCGATGACGGAGGGCGCGCCGAGCACGTTCTGGAGCATCTGCTCGAGCGCCGCGGCGGTGGCGGGGTTGGTGCTCGGGCTGTAGATGGCCTGGATGATCTGCTCCACCTCACTCACCTGGGCGGGCGAGAGGGGCACGACGGCGGCCGAAGCCACGGCGACCAAAGCGAAAGCAAGGAAGAATTTCATATTTGAATCTGTGAAAAGGAACGATCAATTAATAACACAATCCAGTTCAGATCACAGTCCAATCCTAGTTAAGGTAGCATAACATTCATAAACAGAAAGATCGTGATCTTTATGTTTATGAAAAAATACAATTTTTACAATTTTGACCCATATATTTTTTATGTAATTTAATTTAACTTTTTCAGAAAATCTTATTATCAAAGTCAAGTATTGGGTAGGTACTTGATTGTGCAAGTGAATCTAACTATTATAAGTTTAAACTAGCAATTATTGCTTTACTTACTGTTTAAGTATCTGATAGATAACTATGCTCAATTCTGTTACCAGTATGGCTTTTATACTAAAACATTATCAAATCTAAATCTAATAAGTTTAGGAAAAATATGACTGTCTACTAATTTTTATTGCACATGTTTTGTGGGCAATTAAAATTATTTATGCCGGGATTGGATAAGGGACGAGACGCCCGATTACGGAAGATAACTACTTTACTATATTGTCACGTTTCGTTTAAAGAAAAGTCGTACAATATGATTTATAGGACTGGCGCACGTGGGCTAACATCGACTCAATAGGTACCAATAATACCAATTCGAGGAGAAAAATATTTTCAGCGAGTTACTTGAAATTGAACATGTCAACTCGTCGGTGCCATTTTTAACCACCAAAAATGGCCATGGCCTATTTCATAATTCGGTTGCAAGTGTTTTCTTTTAGAAAGGAATGTAAGGAGAAGACAGGGTTTCGCCCCATTTTATGGAGGAGGCCATCTCCTTTTAAGATTTGCTTATCTTTTGAGTTGTTAATTAATGACAGAAGGCACGATTAAGGGCCGTTTTTTTTTAATTTCCAAGATTGTTATCTAACTATTTAAAAGTCATCATTTCATAATTCGGTTAAACTAAGTGTTTTCTTTTAGAAATGAATGTAAGGAGAATACAGAGCTTCGCTTTATTTTAAGGAGGAAACCATCTCCTTTTAAGATTTGCTTATCTTTTGAGTTGTTAACGACAGAAGGTACGATTAAGGCCCGATTTTTTTCAAATTCCAAGATTGTTAACTTTTTAAAAGTCATAACCCCATTGTAGAATAATATGGTGTCTACGTAAGCATGTGTTTGAACGATTTCGTACTCAATCTAAACTATTTCTCTGTTCTGCTAGCAAATGTTGCAGCTTTATGCCAGACTAACTAACTCCGGACTTAATAAATGAATGAATATTTCACACCAATTCTCTAGTCCCAAATTAAGCTACGAGGCATGTGGTATGGGCACTGGACGACGGATAGACATACTTACTTACTTAAATACTTTTTTGTTAACACCTTAATCTCTCGTGAGACGACTTAAATTAATCGTTTAGACCTTAGCCCGAGAGAGTGTTGCTCTTTTTAATCAGTGGCTTTCATTTTGAACTCATTTTTACAACGGTAGGTAGGTACTTAGATTCTATGGAAACGATGCGAAGGCTCGGACTTAAGCGGTTTTTCCAATAATAAAATCTTAGTTGTAGTAGAAATCTAGCATACTAAAGATTATATTTTTGCAGTAGAAAAAAAATTAACTGTCTGAGGCGGGAATCGAACCCGCGTCCATGGGAATCTAGACTATACCACTCAGGTGGACAGCGCCCATACTTTGGTGCGGACAAGGCCTGATATATCGAAGTACAAACTAGAGCGCAAATGTTGTACTGAATTAAAAGAACGATGTCTGAACTTTCACATTTCAATAGTTTTACTAAATAAATGCTTCTAAAAACCGCTAAACAATCCTTGTAAACGTATGGATCGGAGTTCGAAAAAATACACTCTTTACTTTAATTGCAAAAAATCTTGGATTTAAAGTTTTTTTACTTTAATTTATTTTTGTGCTGAAAGGAGAAATTCATAACAATGAAATAGATTAAATAGAATAAGTTAATAATAAGTACTTAATTCATACAAGTGACTTTTCTCATGTTAACTTTTCTTAAGCGTTACGTGGACTTTAAAAAAAAACACCGTATTTCACCAGGTTCTTAATATCATGGTCATAAAGTAGGCATATTACTGATTACTTTCCACCTGAAATTTGACCCAGCAATGGGCCGCATTTTCGATAAAATCAAAGATTTGATGAAAAAATCATTAACGCCTAGAAAAAAGTGTTTAGCAAAAGTCTCTTACTTGCGTAGTTTTATAGAATATTATATCATAAGTATTGTTGTAATTTATTTGATGTTATTAATTAATCGAGGGTAGAAATCGTACTAAATGTTTACCATACTACTTTATCAAGACTTACTTGCAGACTGTGTTTATATTTACAATTACTATTAATCAAATTGCCGTGTTTATCGAGCGAAATGGAGTTTGTTAAAACAAGTCGTGATCTCGTGAAGAGTGACTTAACAGATATAGTGATCATGCGACTAATAAAGTCATTTCATTACTTCTTCAGTCGATGCAAAACGATTCTGTTAAAGGCTAAGTTTTCAAGTAAACAATTATTTATACATTCGTTTTACATTAGAGAAACTAACAATTAACAGTGACTTAATAAGATCACTGATTTTGCTGTCAGATCCAGTGCTAGCAAGTCACATTGTCGGAAAGAGAAACAAAAACTTTGTTGAAAGACGCTTAATTGATTATTAAAAGTAATGATTCTTGTATTGAATAAGACGAATAAAATCGTAATAACATGTAGCTTATGAAATTTGTTGCATCATATAAACCTAAATATTGTAGAAAAGTGGTTACTACTGTACAATATTAGAAGAGTAGGTTAGGTTTATTTTCACCATTTTGATACGAAATCCTAATGAGTAGAGCTTGTTAAAATGATTAAATAAACAGATTAAATTGCATTTTACAATGATGTATTTCAATATTTTTTTTATATACTTGGGAATTCTTTTTCCTCATAACTTTTATGTTTTAAGATAGGTATATTCCTCATTATAATACTGTTAAAATATGAAGGTCTTCTATCAGCGCGTTCTTGAGTAATCAAACAATAACCGAGACACATAGCGATGTCCGCCCCTCAGTATGGGCGCCGTCCACTGTGAGCCGCCCAAACATTCGCAAAGCCTGTTACAATTTGCTATTGCTTTCTTAACGCACAGGCAGCGTAGCATATAAGTACCGAGTGTTAAAAAATCCATTGTTTTTTATCATAATAGGTAAATAAAACAAGTGTGTTTACTACCAGCCGGCAATAAATTTTGAATATCCCTATCGATAATCTTTATCCGTGATTAACAAAGCAATAAATTATTGCTTAGATAAAAACTTTTTACTTCCTGCGTAACTATGGCTGTGACGTAGGTATGAATAGTCAGTTTGTTTATTTGGCAATGGAATAAAGCTTTTGAAGAAGTTTGTTTTTTTGCCGTGGCCGTAGGTACCTAGGTACCGTAGGACCGTAGGAGGTCGCGATTCGATCCCCGTAATGTACAAACATATTTTGTGTGCATGAACATGTCTGTTTGTACTGGTCTGGGTGTTACATGTATTTATGATTTAGATTCCGATATCTGTAACACAAAGTGCTTAAGCTACTTACCACGGAGTCAGATCAATGTATGTGATATTGTTGTATATTTATTTATTTATTCTATAACGTTTTGTTCTTATTTTCGGGTCTAGCTAGCGCGTTCACTCAACAGTCAAGCTTGTACGCGTGACAGGGATGACTACATCCCAAACTATACGGACAGACGGCTTAGAGAGTAGGGACACAGATAACCTACTGTTCAACTTCATTAGATTACACCACACAAATCTTTTTTTCTTAAATCAGCAACTTTTTAAATTAGGTAGCCTTAGAAGATTTTGCAGTCTGCGTAAACTGTTAAGAACCTGTTCAAAACCTCAGGACAAAATATAACCGATGATGATCAGACACTAGGTCTACTGAAAGCATTAAAATAACTCAAAAATTAGGATTTGTTTTGTTGATTTGACAAATTACGGAGTTGAAAGGCGGAAGGAAAGCCAATGGACGCTGGTTAAATGTCTGGCTCAGTTTACTATTAAAAATATTGTGACACTTTAGTACCTATCAAAATAACATTTGGAGCAATCCCTTGTCAATCTGTTGAAATCTGATCACTTTGTTTGTCTCGGTTGTTTGTTTTTGACGACCACTTTGGTGTTATGGTCAAGAAGTTGACTAATAACCAAGAGGTCGCGGGTTCGATCCCCGAACTGTAAACATTTGTGTGCATGAACACGTCTGTTTTTACTGGTATGAGTGTTGTAATACCACTGTTGATTCTGATATCTGTAACACAAACAAGTGCTTAAGCTACTTACTACGGAGTCAGATCAATGTATTTATGTGAATTGTGATGTTGTTGTATATTTATTTATATGTTATTTCGATATGGTTTAAAGTGCTACTATATTTTTGGCGTTGACTCTTTGAGCCATCTTACTCCACCACGCGGGCTCACTGCGGAATGGTAGAGGGATTGTTTGTAAGGTAAGTAGGTGCCTTATACCTTACTGTTAGATGTTATTAAACTGCCCTACTATTGAAATCAACCGAACAGGACCAACATCTTAACGTGCCTTCCGAAGCACGAAGATGCTTATTTGTAATAATTGAAAAAGGACTTCTATTATTTGCCTTCTATGAATAAATTGCCTGATTAAAGTGCAAAAATGTAGAGCAGCTAGGTAATTCTAATTAACAAACTTAAAATTAATTAATTAACTTAAAACTATAATCAGGATTACCACCTTATGTAGGATACCTGTCGGATCTTGCTCGTTGAAAAAACATAGCACCCATTTGCTATCAGTAGATACTATTTTGTAAGAAAAACTTATTTCTATTGATTTATTGCACAATTTCCTGCTTGATATTTAGGTTTAGTCACGCTCAGAATTAGTGTTTATCGTATTTTATATTTTAAGAGAAACTGATTAAACCAAATGATAAGAAACTGTTACCTATAAAACGCGTGATTATCAATTTATTTGCATAGTTTGTATTTACAACTAGAAACCAACGGTGTGTACTTAAATTGGATTAATTACATATTTTAGTAATAGTTTTAATTAAATACCTTGTTTCACCAAGTTGTTCTCTTTCATATAAACAATATTCACAGCTACGTATCTTTGTTCATATACTTACTAAAACTTTGCAATGTTTAGAACAGTGTCCTGCGTCTGAAGTAAGTGTGATTTTAAACCTTATTTTTAATTTCAGCAAATATGAAATTCCTTTTGGTAACCGCTGCTCTAATCGCCGTGGCCGTGGCCACCCCTGTAGGTTTCGTCACCCCAGGACTAGCTGGCCCCGCGCCCGCTCCGGCTCCCGCACCCGCACCTGCGCCCGCGCCCGCACCCGCGCCCGCGCCCGCTCCCGGTCCTGGTGGAGCCCTCCCCGGCATGCCCGGCCCAGTGCTCGCCCCTGAGAACCCCATCTCCATCGGACCTGCCCTCATCGATGAATTCCAGCCAATTTCTGTTGGACCTGCCTTGATCGACGAGTTCCAGCCCATCTCTGTCGGACCTGCCCTGATCGACGAGTTCCTTCCCGCCCCCGCTGCGCCCGCCAGCACCCCCCTCGTCCAGATCATCTTGAACATCAACTCCGCCGCCGTCCCTCCCGCAGCTGTCGCAGTTCCCGAGGGCCCAATCAACCCCACTCCCATTGAGATCATCGACACCCCCGCCCCGGTTCTTCCCGGCCCTCTGCCCATCGTTCCCAGCCCGGTCCAAGTCGAGGAATCCGCTCCCGTCGTTCCTGAAGGCATTGTTCTCCCCACCCCCATCATTCCCGCGCCCGAGGTAACCATCCCTGCCCCTATTGTCCTGCCTGCGCCCGTGATCCCTCAGCCGGAGCTGCTGCCCGTCCCTGCTCCCATCGTCCTGCCTGCCCCCGTCATCCCCCAGCCTCAGCCAGCCCCCATCGTCCTCCCCGCCCCAGTCCTTCCTCAGCCCATTCCCAGCCCCGTGATCCTTCCCGAGATCCTCAACTAAACTTTGATTTTTGAATCAATACCTAATGTAACAATTAGCTGTAAGCTTGGGATTCGGACTTTCTACTAAGACCTTGAAACGCTAGTATGTCTTTTAATAAAAATATATGATCTGTCCCATCCGAGTGTTAATTTTTGACCCCAGTATTGAAAATGACATATGTACCGCTAATGGTAATTTATTATTATTATGGAGATAATCCTATAGTTTTCTACGTGTTATTTATTAAATATATATCGCGTAGGTACATACATACCAAATCAGAACTGTGAGTACTAGTAGGTATGTACAACCTACTACTCGTATTCTAAAATGCGTCTGCCACCAACGTCATCCACCAGCAATGATTCACCTGTGTAAGTTTTCCATTATCTTTTTGTGTAAGTTAAGAAACAACAACCGAAAGAAACACATTTTGCTGTTTTAACAATCAGAGAAGTTATTATTAATCAGCTTAGTTTTTTTTTTAAATTGGTATTTGGCATTCACATAAAATTTTAATGGATATAGATATATTAAACATAACCCTTCCTTGGCAGTCGCGTAAAAACACACTGAAACAGAAAAAAAACTATTGCCCCAGGCGGGAGATCATTGGGAGTGCAATCGTTCGGCTTGAGAGAGGTTGCGAGTTCTCAAATTCTGCATTTTTAATGTCAGTGTGTTATTGTAATATTACATTAATACTACATAGATACCACCTGATTTCAAAGAAAGATTTGTACTAATATCAACTTGGTCGCCGATTCTTGCTGCATAACATCTTAAAAAGCAAAACCGCTGGTAATCGCCGTTACTTAAGAGTCATATCACAAAATTTTGACAGCCTGTTTTTGCCGAAAACTTGGTTTTCAAAGGAAATAGGAAAGTAGGAATTTCGTAATAACATACATATTGAGTAATCTATTGCGTAAAAACATTGTCAATGTAGGCGTACCTGATCAATGCTAAAAACTGAATTTTCTAGTGCTAGGTGCCAGTGCGGTTTTTTTATTCGAAAGATAAATTTATTCTCATTTAATTTTCACTGCACCCATTGTCTTCTTTCTGCATGACCTTGAGGTTGACTGGCAGAAAATGCTTTTAGCATTAAGTCCACCCTTTGTACATTTCTTGTGCAATGAAGTTTTAAATAAATAAAAATAATTTAATCACGGTGATTCTTAGCTATGGTTGCTCAAATTCCGTCCAGCCGTTTTCCCGGCACATGTCGGCGGTTTTTAAATATATTTTTTAATCTTCGACTAACGACATGAAACTTTCACTGAGATCCCTATTGTGACCATAGAATATCACTGCTTCGATAATGTTTACGTATAAGTATGTATATTTTCAACCATAATTTTAAGTTAGCTGTGTGTGGTGTGTGAGCCAGATAATATTAAATGTTCACAATAAATGTTAAATTTTTCAGTTTACTTTTGAGCTTATTGAAAGGAATCTGGAAAGCCGCAGAATAGACACAACCAAGGTGGTAAAAAAATTGATTAAAACCACCGTAATTAAACTATCTTTCAAAAAAAACCGTGTCGAAATCGGTCCATCCGTTCGCGAGCTACGATGCCACACACACACACAAAAAGACAAACACATATGCACACACAAAAAAAACTAGCATTGCTGAAAGTACTTTGCCTCGAACAAAAAATAAACCTACATACATACTATGATTATGCAATAAACTGTTAGACAACGTCAAAGCTTCAAGGATTGTTAGAACATAGGTGAGCATACAATATGTGATTAAAAACATCAATATCTTTAAAACTATTTTTTATTATTTTTAGAAGTTTTGCTTTAAGTGTATCAAATTTTATTTATATGTATTTTACGTCATTTCGTTCCTTTTACAATCCAGATAAGGTAGTCTATTGGCTGGTCTTGATATTTCACTTCATTGTTCCAGTTTAGATGAAGTTGAGGGGGGAGGGGAGGTTGACAACCGGGACGGGGTTGATGGGCTGAGCAATAAGGATGGGCTCAACCGGCACGGGGGCAGACTCGGCTACCTGGACAGGGGTTGGCACAATAACTGGGCTGGCGTCCAAAGGCTGCTCCACGACTTGGACGGGAGTGGGCACAACAACGGGAGCGGGCACAACCACGGGGGCAGGTCCGACGCCGACGTTGGAAGCATCGTTGACGTTCACGATGATCTGGACGAGGGGAGAGGAGCTGGGGCTAGGGACGGCCACTGGCGCGGGGTTGGGAACCTCGATGGGTTGAACCTCGATCGGTTGGGGCACGACGATGGGTTGGGGAGTGGGTTTGTCGATCGGCTCAAACACGGGTCCGGGGAGTACGGGTGCGGGCAGGACGGCGGAGATGAGCTCTTGCAGCTGCTGTTCCAGTAAAGCAGCAGTGGCAGGGTCGGTGCTAGGGTGCTGGATGGCAGCCACGATGGCTTCAAGCTCCTGCTCGGCGTTGCCCACCGGCTTGAAGGGCACGGCGGCGGCGACGGCGGCGAAAGCGACGATTGCGATGCACAGTTTCATTTTTGATTCTGAAATGAAGTAAAATGTCAGAAGATTTGGACGATCGAGATGCTACGCCCTTATTACTTTACTGAATCGTGTCAAAGTTTCAATGTGCCTTTCCACCAGCCCTGAGCGAGGCCGCAGAGCGGTGAGTTCACTTCAAAGGTGCGAAGATTTTGTGCAATCCTATTTGTTGATATTTCTCCATTTCTTCGCTCAGCGCCGGTGGACAGGTACCCTAAGTGCATCTTTAACTAGGCAGTAATTTGCGCTTGAAGGTTTTATCATTAGAACCCTAAAAATATATTTTGAACTAAAATCACTGCATACTGATTTATTAGGAACTTAATTTTGGATTAAAAATAAAAATGAGACACCAACTTACCGTCAAAATGGTTGTTTGGATCAAATTGACACTACTCTAGCCAAATATGCTACTTTTATATATGCACAATTTATCATAATTTTATCTGAATCATAATGGTTTATTACTAAAATAAATTGATAAAAATAGTAAAATAATAAAATATTATTGGCGTCTACGTAGTCAGCATAATCACTAACACTTCCTCTAAAACAATTCACTGCAGACCTGCAGAAGTACCTACCTAAAAATACTGAAGGCATCAAGTAATGTCCACACATGTCTTTTAGTTTTTGACATCATCATCATATCAGCCGTTCGACGCCCACTGTTGAGCATAAGCCTCCCCGAAGGATCTCTACCGCGATCAGTCCTGCGCGTCCCGCGACCTTCACCTTCTTCACCTTCATCGTCGGGTCACCTTGTAGGGGGGGCCTGCCCATGAAGCGTCGTCCTAATAATAGTCCTCCTGGCCGATTTCGACAGCGGCCAATGTCAACAGAGATCAGCCAACTGCGCAAGAGATATTATACTGCACAAGTGTCAGCGCAATACACAGGTGCACTCACTGTTCCATCACTCTCAAAGTTCGGTGACACGGCAATCCGATATGACCGAAGAGACATCAGGCGGAGGACCAAACGGCTCAACGTGCTTTCCGAGGCACGGGGGTGTAACACCACCAACATCCCGACTCCGAGCTGTTTTTGAGAAATCATGACAGAACATATCAGAAACAGTTTTGGCTCGACCTGTGATGTCGTCCTAATACAAGATATTTAGTAAGTAATAAAATAACCTAATTATCCTTTATGTGCCATACTGGCTTAGGATAACCTAAGCTTAAGGTTACAACTATAATAATAATCACGTGAAGATATTTATCTGCTAGATTCGTAAATGTACTTTACAATTCAAACTAGATAACGTAGGTACCTACACTAACTTAGATACAAATTTCCTGTCTTTTGTTAATCAATCAGTTATTCTTAGAACGAGGTCAGAAGTTGACTCCTTTTGTCAAAGCGCATAATGAAATGAGCTTAGGTGGAAGGAAATATACACGGATTTTTAAATGACACCAATGCTTGTTCTATAGGCTGACTAAACTAATACAGGAGCGAGGAGAACTAACAAAAAAACTAAAATTTAAAAACCACCGACATTAGCCAAGAACACAGCTGATGTGTTTCAACGGGTAGACGGAGATTGACCAGCCATAGCTAAGAACCACCGTGAGTAAATTATTTTTCGTATAAAAAACCTGCACCGAAATCGGTTCATCCGATGCCACAGCAGACACATACAAATAGAATAGGGTTCAAACTTATAACACTCCTCTTTTTCGTCGGAGTTAAATAGGTCATAACCATCATCCTAGAGTTGTTTCTGGTTGCTACCAATACTTGCTACCTTTTACTTTTTGGTCTACCCTTTTTATTTAACGCCAGGGAGTTGCTGTTACGCGTACCCACCAGCCGCGGGGGCCGCTGGGGGTTATGTGGGACTCAGCTTCAGAGAGAGAACCCGCCTACCCACTAAAAACCTGACGGTGCCCTCCGGTGCTATGTACTCGTAAGTCGGGGACGTGGCGGGTTCACCGTAAGCCGAAAGGCCACAGGCATTCACCGCAATTCCCCGGACTCGGCCGACTCACTTTGCAGCTAGCCCCTACCGGTCGCGACGAGGGAAAAACTCGACCCAGTCGCATGAACAGCAGACGGCGTGTGGGAACACGCGCAACGCCGTCTCGGGCCCTTTTAGGTCTACTCGAGGGTGGAATAACCAGCATTTATTCCCGACGTATGTCGCAGGTTTTCGCAAAACATGACCACACCAACGTGCAATGTGAGCGACTCTCCTGCAGTTCATCTGTTATGTCACGAACGAGAAGGGTAATGTAAGACTTCTTGGCGCGGTCTTTCCTCGCAAATCAACGCAAACAGCACAGAATTTTCATGTTTGTGACATGAATCTCCTGCTTTTGTCGCCATTTTTCATATAAGAGGACATTTTAGTTTTATAGACCAGCCCCTTCAGCTATCCCGGCATTTGTGGTATCACAAATGACAACTTTATTGTAACCACCAAATTAATGAAATTAATCTTAAGCTATTTTTAAATCGGTAAAACAAGGTATTTTTTCAATATAATATATTACAACTGTTACTCATCTTACTATGGCCTGATGATAATGTTTGATTTAATGCTTAATTAACATAGTTTTGTTTCCGCGTAATTATCATCACGATAACAGAAATATAAACAAGTAAATCAATAATATTATGCTCGTGTACCTAGATATATTCTTGACTACACTAAATTACGACCTTATTAACTAACTTGGAAACTTTCTAAGCACAACTATAAACCCAGTTCCATTGCCATATCCTAAAGTGATGTTGTTTTTAATTGTGAAATTAGGGGCTTAGTAGGGCAGGTAATTTGGTCTCATCTCCCTCTCATTTCATCAGCCTAACTTCCCAGCTGGGTAGGGGCTCACCTCAACTATGAAGCGATACGAAACGAGCCGTACTCTACCACGCGGGCAGGCTCAATGCTGTTTGGTGGAGGGGTTTTAAGGGTGTCCACCCGCGCGGAGTTACGGATTAATATTAACCCATAGGATTGTCCTGGAGGCCTGGAGTCCCACATAACACCCAGCTGCCCCCGCGGCTGGTGGCTATGCGTGACAGCATTTCTCTGACGTTAAAAAAATAGGATTGTCCACTGAACAGGAGTGGAGATTTTGTGTACCGACTTACAAGATACAACATTTTTTTTAAATCTATCTATCATGAAATAATTAAGCCTATATTATTCTCAGAATCATTTGTATTGCATGTCTAAAGGTTACTCGTAAAGATCTTGCGTGAAACAAAGTGGATTTCACTTCATAATAATATACTTACTACTTGACCAAAGTTCATCTCTCAACATTATCTAGTTACAATATACCTACGTTCTTACATACAATTCACATTTGCGTTGATTTGTGGTGTAGTTTATTATTTATCTAATAGTTTGAGGCTTCTTTACAAAAGATGATACAATCTATTGTAAAGAAGCCAGAACTGTGTGCTATGAATCCTGATGATGGTCTTACATTGATTGAACAATACCTTGATATTTCTATTCTGGGTAACGTTTTCAAATATTTCTTGAATATAGTAGAACCATTATTGTTATGTATTATATCTTATATATTAAATCGCAGGCAAGTACTTTCGAGCTGGATGCATAGGTTTCTATTATACCTATTGTACATATCTAATGTGACGACATATTGACTGTTTTTAAATGTTCTTAACAAAGACAACACCATCGCACTTTAGATCCCGAATGTAGTTAAAACTTGGACCTAAGAAATCAAAAACCTAACTAACTTACCTACCTAAGGGACCTATGAAAATACTTCCCTTTCATCAATGGTTGCATGCAAGGGTGTTTAAAAGATCTATGTGTCCATGTTTCGGGCGTATACTGTGGTGAAATTAGTTAAATAACGTATGTATCTACTAATAATGTAAAATATAGACGTCAGCCTTGAAAATCACACACTATCAATTATCTGAGTTGATAACCCCAAAATAGCAATGGTAGAAGAGCCTACCGCAATTTGAATTAATTATTATTAGCAATTTCAAGCCGCTCTCTCGTCACACCGGTTTTTACAAAATTCCTCAAGTTTTTCTCTCAAAACGATTAGATTTTGGTTAGCAACACAGAATATTTTAACACTGAAAGATTCAAAGTAAAAGCGGTGGAATAATTCAAAGATACCTAGATCTGATCAAAGAAATCACCTAGATCCCTTATTTATTTTAGAGAGGAAACTTTTTTGAGTTTGTGAGTGCTATCCTAGTGTTTGGAATTGTATTCTGTAGTTGTACCTATAAATAAATAAAACAAAAAAAAATAAACGGAGACGATAAACTCAATTTTGCCAAGGGCTAAATTAAAATAGCCATTTTTTTGGATGCACGCATTTTTGAGAGGGAGGAGTTCTGTATAGAATGAGGGAAACATCAATTTTTTTTTCTGAAAAACTCCGTAACTAAATTTTGCTGAAGGACGCCTTGAGTCTAGCCCTCTTTCTCAAAAAAACACGGGCACCCAAAAAAGGCTTCCATGTAGATTTGCCCTAGACAAAATAAGGTTTTTCGATCCTATGGTCATCGTCAGTCGGCCTTCGACTCTACGTAGGTAACCCGTCTGAAACAGCTGAAAATGTTTTGAAAATTCTTTCAACGATCGAAACTTACGTTACTCATGAGTTCTTTAAGACATTTCATTTTTTTAATACTTAATGTACAATGTGGTGATACGCGCTATTTGTAGTAGGCAAATTTTGTAGTAAAGTGATTTGTCTATTTTCTGGAAACCGAAGCCGTCAGCAGTAGCATTATACAGTCATCATAACATAAAACAATGTATGTGCAATGTTCAAATACGACTACTAGTCCTTCAGAATGTTTTGCTATAACACTGATTATTCTCTTGTTATTTAAATTTTAATACATATTCTACTATGAGCATAAAAACATATAAAACACACACTAAAACAAAGGTAACCTTTAGTCTCGTAATTTACTAGAAATATCCACAAATTCTAAAAGAGCCTGGAAAATACGTCTTTGAAAACACAAAGACCGTTGGCTCCCTTACTATTCGTTCATTTGTTCGGATCTAGCCAGTGCGTTCCCTCGCAAGTTTGTAAGAGTAACAGGGATGACCACTTTTGAAACTGCGGATAACGGAGAATAGGAGGGCTGATGTCCGTCCGTGAGACAAAGGGCTATATCTTAATGAGCTGCAATATAGTCGAAACGTGTTTATTATTTATTACTTTCGCACCAAACACCTCTCCCTGTATAAGTACTATTCCTGTAATAATACAGGTTGTCTGAATGAGATCGCTCATGGCGATTAGACCGCCAAAAATGTACATCTTTCTATGTAAAACTTATCTACATATTTGTATTTTTTTTTTGTGAGCAATAAAGAGTTATCTAATTTAATCTACTACGTAATGTAATGTTTAATGTTAACGTTTAATGTGCATAAATAATAGATCAAACTGCGGGTTCGATTCACACTAGGCTGGGTTTCAATAGTCGATGATCTTGCTTTCAAATAATTTCATGTTGTATTTCATCCATGAGCAATACATAAGACAAACCAGCTACAATACTTTCAACCAACTAATGTGTTTAATAAAAAAGTAACTTGAGCACAAATAAAATAATTTATTAAAACTCAAAATTACATACATAATAAATAAATTATATCTATAATAAACCCATTAAATGGATTTAATTTGTTGATTTCAAATTCGACATTGCACACATCCTGTATCAAACATGAATTCTAAAAAAAAATATAAAATAACGATTGGAAAGGCATGCAACTCCAGCAGTTATTTGATTTTTTATTGCAAGGATGATAAAACTGAATATTACATGAATTTATATTAAGTAATAGATGTTATTATATTAAGCTCATGAATCATGATTGCAAATGAATAATGTCACTAGTGTAATCTACGAACCACATAAGAATGCAGTACAGTAATCAGAATAATGGTTCATCACTTTAGCTTTGTAATAATAAACTTAATTACAATAAGCTGGATTTCACTGAGAAATGGATTTTGAAACATGTTCCAGTTAACTAACTAATACACAAAAATAAGCCAGAAATTTTTCTCCAGCACCATAACAATATCTGCACCCAACACACACAATAAATTATACTAAAAACAATAAATTAATTTTTACGTTCATATGTACGTCTTCTTTGGTCATCTATGTCGACAAGGTAATATGTACCGGGGAATAGAATATCTATAGAGCCTGAAGGAGTGTAAGGGGCAGTGTGATAATTCTTTGTCCGTACATCCATTAAATCTGTGAATATTTGGGGATCAACACACTCCCTTTTGTCCAACATTGACACAGTGTCATGTAGTGAACTGATAAGTGTAGCCAGTTTAGAGCCAGCACTCATATCATTGCAAATGTTTATGGAATACATTGTTGATGCTAGTCCTGATCCGTAAGAGAACAATGCAAACTTCTTGCCAACTAGTTGATCTGGTGATTTACTAATTAGGTACGATACTAGCCCTCCATACAAGGATGGTGTGTACATGTTACCCACATTCCTTGCTAAATGCAAAGAGGGCTTGGTTTTCTCATTGAATAATTTCTCACTGTATGTCATGAATGCTTTCTCTAGGTCACGGTCAAAGTATGTATTTTCCAGCTTGTAATTATCAAACTGTGAAAGTCCAGGAAACTGTTTCTCTCTTTCTTCTGGTGGAGCGTTCAGGAAATCATTGAAACAAACTCTAGCTAGTGATTTCTGTACTAACTTACAATAAGGCGAATGGAATAGCATGCCATCTAAACTCAGTAATCCTTTAAAATCTGGGTCAGTCTTTCTCATTTTCTTTGAGAATAAATTGTAGCAGTTATCTAGGGCACTGAGGTAGCACTTGATTGATAGCTTGCCATCAACAATTGGGAACTCTGATGATAAGTCAGGTTTGTAAAAATCATATGCATGTGTCATGTATGATGCTCGAACTCCTCGATCAAATACTAATGGGGCATGTGGTCCGATAAGCATAGCAACCGCACCAGCTCCTCCAGTAGGTCTAGCAGGGCCCCTGCCATACACTGCTATATCCCCAGCTACTACTATAGCTTTCCTTCCATCCCATGATGATGATTCAACCCAATTTATTGCATTAAACAGAGCTGCTGTCCCACCATAGCATGCATTAGTTGTATCAATCCCTTCAACATCAGTGGCACCTACTTTTGTAAACAGTGTCATGAGGAAAGTCTTCACACTTTTACTTTTATCAATGATAGTTTCTGTACCAACCTCCAAGCGTCCAATGTCATGTAAATCAAGATTATTCTTCTCTATCAGTCTGTGGAGAGCTGTCAGGCAGATGGAGTTGATGTCTTCTCTGTCTGAGCAGAAACCCATCTTGCTCTGCCCTAATCCAATTGTATATTTTCCAGTGGACACTTCATCAAATTTCTCCAAGTCGTTTTGGTCGACGTACTGTGACGGGAAATACAATTCCATCGCCAATATTCCGACATTCTCTACTCGGCCACCCATTGTTACTGTTTGACGAGATGACTTCACGATCAAGGTTAAAGGAAACTTGAATGTTACGCGTGAATCGGTTAGTTAAACTGACGGCGTGTTAACTGTACGGTAACTGGCGCGGACTGATGCTCCCCGCCGCACTTCGTTAAAGACTCGTCTGGCCTGTACGTCAGCAATCCCAACGCTACCGGTACAACATTGACCTACAACGAGACCAATAACCAGCTTTCTTTCACGCGCGTACGAGTAAGCAATGAATTGAGTAGTAAATTGGCCGGAAACTTACAGCTGCGGCTTCATCACTAAAAGTGAGACGCGTTTTCATTCAAGTTCACTTTTCTTGTGGTTTCGAACAATACTTTAAGCCAAATTAAATTATTTTTTTGAGATTGTGTGTGATATTAAATTTTGACAAGCCGCCGGAGAATTTTTGTCTCTTGTCAAGCTGTCAAAAATGTAAAATGTCACGTGACAAATGACAACTATATTTTTATTTCAAATCTTGGCCAAGGAATATAAATCGTAAGAAAAAAAATCGAATATGGAAACCAAAGGGTGGCGAGTTTATTTCAAGCACTAAAACTATTTCGTATTCGTAAAAAATATGTAGGCTCCAAACCTTGGAAGAATTAATCGCTGGAAACGAAACGCTTCACAGAATGTATAAAAACCGCTTCGACCTTATTTGCTGCGGGGGCTTAAATGATTTTAATATATTATATTATAATAGAAATAAATCGAATTAAACGTCAAACTAATAAGGCAATAACAATATTCAAACTTTTCACTATTTTCTGGGTATCCGACTTTCTTCTCGGACGGCTACGTTTTCTTGACGCGTCAATTGGAAAACGGTTTGATTTGGATTGAATCGTAGACAGAGCAAAGTATAGACTCCGAGTAAGCGTGTCGCTGATAAGGACAGAAAAAATAGTACATACGAGATTTAGAGTTACCATGTAAGGAAAAAATTACCCCGCATACTGTTAGGAATGTTAAGATGTGATAATTAAACTGAATAGTTTATTTTTTATGTTTTAACATTTTATGGGCTCTTACGACCTATCCGGTAAGAGAAGTAACTGGTACATTCTTCGTTTTTTTCTCACTCAGATCAGCTTGGAAGTGATCTAATGTTTAAAAAAAGGACCCCGTTAAATGAGATTGATTTATTCATAAATATAATAAAACGCAAAATTTAAAATTTGCAGAATATTTTTATTACACCAGTAACAGTCTTAAAATTAAAGTAATCATTTCACTTTACATACAATGAGTGTATGTATCCTTATATTATTTTACACGAAACAACAAATAGAACAATACAAATTTTCTAAAAATAGTAACAAAATAATCAAAAATTGGTGATAAAAAAACAATCAAATTATGGATGAAAAAACTCGAGACACATTTCTTAGCATATTTAAATTCCTACTTATTGACCTTGAAAAAGAACTAATTTTGTGTGAACATTGCGGATTAATTCTTTAGGTGCAAAGTTTTGCTTAGTCGCATGGTGTATGCGTGCTTCGAAATAATACATTGCGATTGCTTTAATAAGTAAAAATCGATGGTTCCCTATTAAGGGTTGATCATTAAAATGATCATTTATAAAAATGTTACTACCTGAAAGTGCTTTAAAACAATTGAAAACCATTTTCTCCAATATTTTTTTCTCAGTATAGAAAGAGATACCTTGCTGCGAACGAACCCGAAATATTTTTTCAGCATGCTCGCATATTTTAAATACACCATTAGAGGGATATATAAGGCCTCCTTTATCTTTGGCCGCGATAATTCCAGCGTACTTAGTTGTGATAAGGGCCAGAAGGCAATCTTCACATTTAATTATTTTTCGTAGTTTTCTTACAATGAAACCACCAATGTAAGATATTATTTCTTTAGCATAAATGGTCAATCTGGAGGGATCGGCTAAATAATCATGGTCATCACTAATGACCGGATCGCAAATTAAAGATTCATGAGTATCCTCTTCAGAGGTGGAAGATAATTTGGTGCATAAATTAATTTTTCTTTCATGACGGATGTCACTGAATGTAAGAATTTTAATGTCTTCCAAAGGAATACAGTTTCCGGTCGTTATATGCTTTATCTCCCCGTGAATGATAAGCCTTTTGTATGCACTCTGGAACTGCATGGCAGTCGGATTGTTATTGAATCCTCCTTTAGCGCGGACAGCACTAAAAAAGCATTCCAAATGGTCCTGGCTGAATTTGTATGTTGGTATAAACTTCATTGCATCAGATGAAACATATTTTTGATATAAATTTCTTATACTTGTGATACAAATTAAGAACCCAAAAAAACCGGTCTTTCTATTAGTTTTTAAAATTGGCTGCCCATATAATTTAAGTCCGATCAAATATTTTTCCATATCCTTTAAAAATGTTTCGATATTAGCTATATTGTCTTTGCTCATGGGTTTTTTGAAACCAAATGTGTGGAAATGACGGCTATTCATAATATCAAACAAATCATTAATTTTTTTTATGAACTCGACGGTGGCCTCGGAGCCATGAAATTCAGGCAAGGCTAGATTTTTATGGCAAAACGAAATTGCTTCAGCCACAGACTCACTGAAAGTCTGAGCTGCCAACTTTACCTTCATAATTTGCTTGGCAAAATTTATGTGCTGGTTTCGTAACTTATTGGCCAAGTGGAGTCCTTCGTTTTGCTGTAAGTTGTTTAGTTGTAAAATGTATTCCCATGAAATTAGGCCATTTAAATTAGAAAGTTGTTTTTTTTCTCCTAGAGTGTTCCTTACTAATTTAAGCATGTGGGCTGGATCTGGAGTAATAAAAACTTCTTGATCGTCAACTTTAAATGAAGTTTTAAGGGTGTTAATGTTTGTCGGTTCTAAGTTACAGCCTAGTGTCTTGGCCATAGAAAAATTGGCCGGACATCAATCAAAAGTGAAAGCAATGATAAATATACCACATGAACTTAAAAGTGCAATACATTGCCTGACCAAATTGGCTTTTTGTTCCCCGTTGCATCCATCTACTAGAAAGTAGCCAACAGGTATTTTCCACGAGTCGTTAATGGCGGTTACCATAAAGACTAATGCTTCTTTAGCAATGGCTACACTGTCACCTTCTAACGCTTGCCCAAAATTCACAAAACCTACGCACTTCTTTCCATCCCATTGAACGTGCTTGCGTATGGCCATTTCGTCCATACTTAAGGCACAATACAAAGTTTTACCCTGCGCTTGAGCACGCTTCACAAGAAGTTTGATGCAATCTAACGATTCTTCTGTAAATCCAGGGTTGGCATCAACGCTCTTATACCAAGAGCGCAGCGTTGATGTATGAGGGAGGCAACTGTTAAACGTTTTCCTAACAAAATTGTACGCACGAGGGCTGATAAAATGTAAGCAGAGGGCAAACTTTCGAAGAGATGGTGAGTATTTTTTTGTAGAAGTAGGTGGGTTCAAAAATCTTTTTAAAAAATCTTTGTTCGTGGTGTCAATTTTATTTTTATTTATTTATTTAAGTTCTGCACAAACATGTGTACAATGGTGGACTTAATGCCGAAGGCATTCTCTACCAGTCAACCATAGGGCCAAGCAGAGAAAATTCAGGCGGTGCACATGCAGTAAAAAGGAAAGTAAAAAGTTAACTGAAGTTATTTAAGTACAAAATAAAATTATAAACATACATACTAATTACTTACATACAATTAAATAAAAATACATAAAAATTCATAGACATACATTGATACGTATACATAATAAGGATGGTACACATGGTAAGAACAGTGTCACTGAGACAGGAGAGACAGTTCATTCCTGTAGTGGGACTGCAGTGACTTTTTAAATGATAATTTCGACGTCGACCGCTGGATTTCCTTAGGGAGTCCGTTCCAAAGTCGAGTAGCAGTGAGAGTGAAAGAATTAGACATAAAGCCAGAAGTGTGACGGGGGATGGAGAGTTGAAGGGTGTTACTGGAGCGAAGGGACCTGTCATGAGAAGTATGGAGGTATGAAAATTTTTCTTTAAGATACGAAGGAGTGTTAGGATCGAAAAGGATGGAAAATAATTGGCCTAAAGTACGAACATTTCGACGCTGCCGGATTGGAAGCCAGCCGAGCTGGTTACGAAACTGGGAGACGTGGTCATATTTGCGGAGACCGAAAACAAATCGAAGGCAGTTGTTAAGAAGCCGATCCAACTTGTTGAGAAGATCTTGGGAGATATTTGAACAGCACACATCGCCGTAATCGATTATCGGTAAAACCAGAGACTGCACAAGCAAAATCTTAGTGCTGGGAGGTAGAAAATGTTTAAAACGATAAAGTGCACGCAAGGTGCCTGATACCCGTCTGCTAATTTCCGTAACATGTTTACCCCAACTCAAAGTGCCATCCATGTAGAGGCCAAGGTTTTTGACGAAAGGGGAATAGTCTACCACCACATCGTCAAAGACAATAGGCGGCAAGGATGTCAAATCAAGCTTATTCAATTGCCTTTGGCTGCCCATGATGATAGCTTGACACTTACTGGGATTCACTCTAACACCGAATCTATTTGACCAATCGCTTATACCACGAAGATCGTTGTTGAGTTGATCAATGGCGTCGTTAATATTTGAAGGTTGAGCCTGGGAGTAAAGTTGCAGGTCATCAGCGTAAAGATGAAAATAAGAAGTTAGATGAGACGTTAAAACATTAATAAAAACCGAAAAAAGTAAAGGAGATAGTATGCCTCCCTGCGGAACACCGACTGTCAGATCAGTCCAGTCTGATAAAGTCTGCCCGAGGCGCACAGCCTGCTGGCGACCGCGGAGATATGAGGAGAACCAATCTACGGCTGGTGATGAGACTCGTAAGTGTGTCAGAATGGCAAGAAGGATGTCGTGGTCGACTGTATTAAATGCATTTGAGAAGTCGATCAGAACAAGGATAGTCACACGCGACTCCTCCATGCCCAACCTCACATCGTCAACTATTTTAAGAAGAGCAGTCGTCGTACTGTGCCCAGGTCTAAAACCGGATTGAAAGTTACTCAAGAGATTGTTTTTTAGTATGAATTTTGAGAATTGATGATGGGCTGCCGCTTCTAAAATTTTGGAGAGGAAAGGTAGGATGGAAATTGGACGAAATTGATTAAGCGCATTAGGATTGGACACTTTAGGAAGAGGAATTATATGGGCGCGACGCCAGACAGAGGGAAAATAGCCAGTATGAAGAGAAGAGTTAATAATATGCGTAATGGATGGAAGGATATATTCTAAAATAAGAACGATCATGTTTCTGCTCATCTGTCAATCGATGCCAAGAACTCACAATTTTCTTCGGAGATTAGCAATTTTGACTTTAACACCGAAATAATGTTTTCCAAATCTGCCACTCTTTTAGTCAATCTTCGGCTTTTCTCTCGAAGCGCCTTTAATTTTTTTAATTGCTTTGCAGATATTTTTTGTTGAGCCTTCCATTTCCTCTTTAAAGTTCGCGGCGTGTAATCAGGAGATGAAGCCTAAAAATGAGAAGACTATTTTTATAAATTGTACAATCAACCACGCACTAAGCTACAAACGCTCTTTAACGAAAGACAGCTGTACATTAGATTCAGTAATAACAGTAAATCATGCATTTTTAGACATAAACTAGATAATAGAAAGGGACTATGCGTGACTGACACTGCCGATCTGAGGCCAAAAATTTTTTTTTAATGTATCTTAATTTCCTCCTATCTACTTTTCACATCCTATATATAACATAAAGTTTTGCAATTTAATATCACTCTTTAAATTTCTATTATATGCCCATTGTCTTGGTAAAAGTGCTACAGGAACTTACATTTTTAACAGCATCAGGTCTATCTTGAATATTAAAAGTATCTTCGTTCGCGACTGACATGTTCGAAGTACTTATAGATTCATCCGATTTACCACGCTAAAAAAATAAAATCATAATTAATATAACTCTTTTGATTTCTATTATATGCCCATTGTCTTGCTAAAAGTGCTACAGGAACTTACATTTTTAACAGCATCAGGTCTATCTTGAATATTAAAAGAATCTTCGTTCGCCACTGAGATGTTCGAAGTACTTATAGATACATCCGATTTACCACGCTAAAAAAATAAAATCAGAATTTTATTTATGACTAAGTTATTGTAATGAATAGAATGGCATTGTTAATATTACTTACACTATTTATACTTGTCCGTTCTCGACACATAATTTCACTATTTTCTACTTCCATCGGCTCAACAAAACTTGCAGCATCTGTAATCTGTTATATTTTCTTTAGCAATATTACCTTACAAAGATTGAAATACAACCATTAAGACAACCGAGACAATCAATTTACAATACACATTGATATTTTTGTTCTTTTTTTATGTAACAAAATCATACAAAATATCAGATGGTGCCATGAAACAATCCATCATATTTGATTATCTTGGTTCTCCTTTTTCTGCTTAGTAATACCGTAATGGGCACAGCATCAGGGTTAAGAAATGTTTTTCTTCCTTTCTTCCATAGTAGTTTTTTATCAAAGTGCTCACTACATATTTTTGAACTATGTTTTGGAACCCAATTGTTTCTTCTTGTGGCTGCAATCCACAAATTACGTAGTTCAGGGGCATCAGGAAATCTGAAATTTCAATTCAAAGATATAGAGATATTTTACAGAATACATTACGGATTACCCCGATTTTGGGGAAAAATTTCCACCCAAAACTGGGAATACTAACTTTTTAGGTTATGGAACCAAAACAATCAAAAAAATAATAGAAATCTCACGATTCAAGAAAATAACAATGGACTAGGTATCAGTTGCCAATAATTTAACAACAAGAACTATAAGCAAGTAATATATACAAGGATAATCGTCTACTTACGAATGAAAAGACAATCCACTAATTTTTCTCCCGCTATCGCTTTTACAACCTTGAATACTGCACCGCACCATTTTATACCACATCAAAGTTAAAAAGTCACCTGTAGATGCTATTTTAGCACAAAACAATGCAAGTTATTATTAGAAGAAACAAATAAAGATTTGTAAATAACGCAAAGTTACTTTCACAAACGTCAAATATTGTTTAGCAACTGAGATGCTAACCTTGAAAAAACCGGCCATGCGATGAGGGACAAAAAATCTATCACTCTGTCTCTTTTCTTTCTGCGTAACTAGTAATTAAGTGTCCTTTTCTAGTGTGAGTGAAGTAGAAGATGTCAAGCAGTCTATACTTTGCTCTGTCTACGGATTGAATGGACGAACACTTTGATGTAATGGTTAAGAAGTTGACTATTAACCAAGAGGTCACGTGTTCGATCCCCGCACTGTACAAACATTTGTGTGCATGAACATGTCTGTTTGTTCTGGTCTGGGTGTTATATGTATTTATTTAAGTTTATTTTTAATAACGCTGTTGATTATGATACCCGTAAACCAAGTGCTTAAGCTACTAACCACAGAGTCAGAGTATGTGATGTTTTAAATGGATGACTATTATATAAGCCAACCGAATTAAAATTGCAGAATTTAAAAGCACAAGTATAACATTCTAAGCGCGGCAAGATTACAATTTTTAAGGAAATCATTTCAATAAGAACTACATTAATAGGATAACCTGTTACTTACGCGGGTTTACGCGTGAAACCCAATATTTTTCGTCTTCCCGAACTCATTCTTGTAATAATAAAAAAACACATTTACCAATTTTTTGGTTAAAATTACTCGTTGAAGTCTGTCACCACACTGACAAACATCATACGGCTAAGTCAGCCGAGTCTAATTTATGATCAGACTACGTGTTACAGGGGTACTATGCTTACCTGCCTGTCTATGCATGTCCAGTGGTTTTCTTCCAAGCCGAAACCTATGCCTAAAATGGCTTCATCTACCTAAAATATTTGGCAGGCTACTCTCGAATATTTTTTGCAAGGCGACCTTTTTTAATTACTTTATCGTATCCGTATATTACGTTATCCGGCAGAAGCTAAACGAAATAAAGTAGGTGAACATAATGCTAAAAGAGCATTAAGTTCACGACAACATTGAAACTTGGTTTCCAACATTTTCCCTGCCCGGGGATCGAACCTGGGACCTCATAGAAGGCGGCCACCTTAAAACCGGTACCTAGTCACGCTACTATACACGGAGGACGTCGCATTGTACATAACTTGTGCAACAAAGTTTTATACAGGATGTAAAAAAACTTACCGAAGCCGAATACCACATTATTCTACCAATTGTTACGACCATTTTTTTCATTTACACCTTACCTGGGAAGTTAACGGTTACTGAGGTATTGATGGTTAAAGTTTGAAAAAAAAAGATGATTTTTACAGAAATGTCTTCTGTCCGTTATAACTTAACTTTTTTCCAAAGAAACATGAAACAAATTTTCACTAGTTTTTTCATAAAAAGCCTCTAAATGGCACACTCCGCAATGAACAGCGCACACTCGAACACGCCTCGCGCCGCGGGCGGTCACTTCCCTGCGTGCGCGCTGTACATTGCGGGTTAGAATTAAATTGTTTTTTTTTATGTCAAAAAATAAAAGATGTGTCGGCGCTCTATACACGGGTTGCAGGGTTCGTAGTTTATTTACACAAATAAAAGTTCATGGACTGGCGAGACGGACTATATTGAGAATGATAGTGAGGACGAGCCTTCAAGGCGTCCGACCGGTGCTGAGGTTGCGTACTGACTGCCCCCTGAACCTGGTTGAACCTGGTTTTAATCCTCACGGCGGTCGGCTGCCTTTGGAGGAAACACACTAACAAAAGAATAAAACAATACAATAGAAATATGGTTGGTACAAACAGAATACAACAATGAAAATATAACAATTAACTAGGAAGACATTACAAAGGTTGGTTCTTAATAGGTGCAATAAACCTATAGACTGACAATGGAACAAATGTTACGTCGGCGAAACACTGAAGAGACTAAGTTAAACATTTCGACAATATTGTATTGCACCTTACAAATAACTTAATAACTAGCATCGTAAACCTAATAGGCGCAGATGCGTGAGAAACTAAAATAACTTAATCTACCATGCCTTAAAATTAACACGCGAATATTCACAAAGCACTTACATCTAATTCTGTACAAAGACGTATTTACAATTATGCATTAAAATAATACATATTTACAATTAACCGGTATAAGGCGTATGTGGGACGCAGTCGCCACAGTACCCCCCTACCAGTGATTTAGATCACGAAAAAAAAAAAAACAACAACAATCGTGATACGAAAACTACGCTACGCTACTAAAGCTATACAGTGATCTAAATAACGAAATATCAAAATTACGAAAACATACGTTATATCACAAACCTGCTTGGTAGTAGTCTGGAAAACGAACGCGTCTGCCAGAACGGCGAGGGACGCTAGGTTCGTCGGAGACGGGCGGTACAGCTGGAGGTGGAGAACCTGAACTAACATTGGAACCGGTTGTTTGACCTAGGCTACTGTCAAAAGTTAAACCCAATGAGATACTGCTGTCAGGATGGTTGTTTGGGTGGTGTTCCGCATCTCTCAGAATATAGGCAGGTTTTAGTCTTTCGGTCGATACCGTGACTTCGCGTCCACGTATATCGAGTACGAATGTTTTGTTTGACCTGCTTATGACCTTATATGGCCCTTCGTAGGGTTGTTGCAGCGGAGCTTTAACAGCGTCATTCCTTACGAACACGTGGCTAGACGACATCAAATCTTTAAAACAGAAAGTACTTACTTTTAATGCCATGGCGCGTGCCGTCGACTGGCTTTAACGTGTTAAAATGCTGTCGTAAATGGTTTACATAATCGCTAGGTACTAGGTTGTGCGTGGGACTTTTACACAAAAACTCACCTGGGAGGCGCAAGCTCTGACCGTATAGAAGTTCAGCGGATGTAGCTTGTAGATCATCTTTCCAGGATGCCCTAATACCTAACAATACTGTTGGTAATACCCGCGTCCAGCTCTCGTCAGCTGAGGTATGGCACTTAATAGCACTCTTAAGTTGCCGATGAAAGCGTTCTACCATACCATTTGAGGATGGATGATAAGCAGTGGTGCGTAGGTGATTCGAACCTAGTAGAGCGTTTAGATCTCTAAATAGGTGCGACTCAAACTGCCTGCCTTGATCCGTTGTGATTCTGCTTGGAACGCCGAAACGTGCAATCCAATTCGAATAGAACGCGCGTGCCACCGTTTCTGCCTCCTGATTGGGTATTGGTATCGCCTCAGGCCATCTTGAAAAGCGATCGACACACGTGAGACAGTATCGATATCCCTCAGAGTAAGGCATAACGATAATGTCTAAATGAACGTGGTCAAACCGGGATGATGGCGGTGCGAAAGTACCAGGAAGAGTGATAACGTGTCGCGATACTTTAGAACGCTGACAACCCAAGCACGCTCTTGTCCACTTTTTGCAGTCAGAGTTCATTGAGGGCCAGACAAATCGTTGTGAAACGAGTTTCGTCGTAGCTCGTGCCCCGGGGTGTGAATTCTGATGTAAAATATTAAATGCTATCTTCCTGAAAGGCTCCGTGAGATAAGGTCTAGCGCGTTGAGTTGATACATCGCAGTACACTGGTGTGTCGCTATCTGGCAAAGTAAAAAGTCGTAATTGCAATGATGAGTCATTTGAATCCAGCAACGACTTAAGGTGTGTGTCATCTTTCTGTGACTTTGCAAGCGATTCCCAATCAAGGCCTTTACGAATACTTTCTATACGTGAAAGTGCGTCGGCTGGCACGTTATCTTCCCCTTTCACATGACGTATGTCTGTTGAAAATTGACCAATAAAATCCAGGTGTCTAAACTGCCTGGGTGAACATTGTTGCTCTTTTTTCTGAAATGCATAGGTTATCGGCTTATGGTCAGTAAAAATTACAAACTGTCTTGCTTCAACATAATGCCTAAAATGTTTGACTGCAGCATAGATAGCGAATAGCTCGCGATCGTACGCTGAGTACTTTTGTTCGGCCGTAGTAAGTTTTTAGAAAAGAATGCGATAGGATGCCAATCGTTACCTACCTTTTGTTGCAGAGCTGATCCAATGCTATTGTTTGATGCGTCACAAAAGAGGGCTAGCTCGGCGTCGTCCCGAGGATGAGCTAACAAAGCTGCCTGGGCTAGACTCTCTTTACACACATCAAAATCTTTTCTCGCCTGATCCGTCCACGCAATTGGAGTTTTACCTTTTATGTTGCCATGGAGTAGTCCGTTAAGGCTAGACTGGCTAGCAGCTGCGTTAGGTATGCACCTTCTATAAAAGTTTAACATACCAAGAAACCGTCTTAGCTGCTTCGCTGTGGTTGGGAGTGGGTACGTCCGTATTGCTTCTACCTTTTCAGGGAGCGGGCGCGTACCGTCGGGTGACACTAAATAGCCAAGGAACTCAATCTCTGATTGGCCGAATACACATATCTTAGGGTTAATCACTACACCAAACTTTCTTAACCTATCAAATACTGTCTCTAGGTGTTTTAAATGTTCTTTTTCGTCACTCGATGCTATCAAAATATCGTCTATGTAGCAATAACAAAAGTCTAATTCACTTAACAATTCGTCCATAAACCGTTGAAACGTCTGAGCTGCATTGCGTAAGCCGAAAGTCATAAATTTGAACTCAAATAAACCGAACGGCGTTGTGATAGCAGTTTTTGGGATGTCCTCTTCAGCGATAGGGATTTGATTGAACGCACGCACTAAATCTAATTTTGAAAACACTTTACTGCCACTTAAACACTGCGCAAAGTCTTGAATGTGACGCACGGGATACTGATCAGGAACTGTTCTCGCATTCAGACCGCGGTAGTCACCGCATGGGCGATGTCTTTCTTCGGTCTCCTTAACGTTTTCGGGAATCGATGATGAGCTGGATTCTGGCGTGGAGGTTGTAGTCGTCTTTGGTACCATAACTAAGGGCGCTGCCCATGGGCTTTTAGATGGGCGAGCGATGCCAAGTTTACCATCGAATCGAACTCTTTCTTGGCAGCCCTAAGGCGATCGGGGGCGAGCCGTCGCGGTTTGAGTGCTACCGGAGGTCCTGATGTTACCAGTATGTGATGTTTAGTTCCATGTTTTACCCCTTGCATGGTTCCGTCTGGTCGTGTTATTTCAACATACTTGGCGAGCAGATCGAGGTAAGGTGATGTAGCACTTAATGTTTTTACAGTGAGTTGCTCACACTCAGCTACATGTCCATTGACCGTAAGATGAGTGATCGCGTCTACCAACCTCTTATTTTTCGCATCTACCAAAAGGTTGTAATGACCGAGAAAATCAACACCAATGATTGGTTTGTCTACATCCGCTACCACAAATATCCATGGGAAGTCTCTTCGAAGCCCGAGGTTTAAGGTTAACGCGATAGTACCATATGTGGTTATTGGAGTTCCGTTGGCGGCGACTAATCCATAGGCAGAAGCTTTGCAAGCCGTAGGGACTAGCGCTTTAGGGTACAGACAAAGATCGGCCCCTGTATCAATAAGGAACGTGGCATTATTCGCCTTGTCGGTAACGAAGATGCGGCGTGTAGGTGGATGGGATATTGCGTCATCCGCCGTTAATGACTCCCGCTCGCGTTTCCCTGCTGTGGTTTGTAGGAGCACGGTTCTACGCATTTCTTTGCTTGGGCACCATAGCGATGATGGTACCAACACAGCCAGTCCGCCGGTCTAGTTCTAGACCGTGATGGTGTACGTGAGCGTGTGTTTGAACGACCGCGTGGCCTGCTGGATATTGTATTCATCTCACTTACTTGCGCCTGTTGCACATTCTGTATGAGAAGTGCCATGTTCTCCTCAAGCCGGCGAAGACGTTCGTCCGTGACGTGTGTAGAGATTGCTGCTACCGGGGGCGATGGCCTCGTGCACCGCAGCCTAACGTTTTCAGCTATTAGATCTGCGATGTCGGCCAGTGTATCGAGTGGCGTATCTCTCTTGGCCACGACGGCTGCCTGCATGTCGGTAGGTAAACCCCTCGTCCAAATAACACGCAAAACATCCTCGGATATAGCGCTGCCAGCTAGTGACTTAAGGTGCCGCAAGAACTGTGTCGGCGTTCGGTCACCAATCTCCTCTCCTTCTAGGAGACGCTGGGTTTTCACGGTCTGGGATGCGCCAAACCTTTTCACTATCTTTTCTTTAAGCTCTTTGTACTGGTCCGCTGTGACGACCGAGAGGCCGGTTATAAGGTCTCTTACTTCACTGAGGGCGTTAGAGTCCATTTTGCTTATGATGTATAAGCATTTTTGTGTTGGGTCTGTCACCATTGACATGCTCAACAAACTCTCCGCGCAATCCATCCATGATTCAGGGTCCGATGTGTTGAACGGTGCCATCTGCAGCCATGGGACATTCTTGACGGGCCCGTTGGCATTGGGATTTTCATTAGCCATTGTAAGAAACTCTGATTACACTCACACAAAAAATACCAGCAAGTCTGTAAATTTCACTGCGCGGCGCGAAACTGAACCCTGATACACCCTAAGCGCACAATAAAAACGTAAGATCACGTCGGGGTCACCACTGTCGGCGCTCTATACACGGGTTGCAGGGTTCGTAGTTTATTTACACAAATAAAAGTTCATGGACTGGCGAGACGGACTATATTGAGAATGATAGTGAGGACGAGCCTTCAAGGCGTCCGACCGGTGCTGAGGTTGCGTACTGACTGCCCCCTGAACCTGGTTGAACCTGGTTTTAATCCTCACGGCGGTCGGCTGCCTTTGGAGGAAACACACTAACAAAAGAATAAAACAATACAATAGAAATATGGTTGGTACAAACAGAATACAACAATGAAAATATAACAATTAACTAGGAAGACATTACAAAGGTTGGTTCTTAATAGGTGCAATAAACCTATAGACTGACAATGGAACAAATGTTACGTCGGCGAAACACTGAAGAGACTAAGTTAAACATTTCGACAATATTGTATTGCACCTTACAAATAACTTAATAACTAGCATCGTAAACCTAATAGGCGCAGATGCGTGAGAAACTAAAATAACTTAATCTACCATGCCTTAAAATTAACACGCGAATATTCACAAAGCACTTACATCTAATTCTGTACAAAGACGTATTTACAATTATGCATTAAAATAATACATATTTACAATTAACCGGTATAAGGCGTATGTGGGACGCAGTCGCCACAGATGTTTCCCAGACAAAATTTCTTTTTCATACGATTTCGTTTGATGTACTGAACGCGTGGTTGACGGCTTCGGCAAGGTTTTTTTACACCCTGTATAAATAATTATACTAATAAGTTGAGTGGTCATGAAAGTTTCATAGCTGCCTATTACTACTCCTCCACTACAGTCACGCATCCTGATTCTAGTCCGACAAGACTGCCTGGTACAATATCACAATATGCTGAGTGCAGAAAAACACTGAAAACGAATTAAAAAATATATATGTATTTTAATATGTATACCTGTTACTCATACAACGACGACGTCCGTACCTACACCCCCAACCACATCGACAGAAGGTACCGTGCAGGTCCGAGCAGGACCACAACGGGATAACCCTCCTCCCACTACCTCCACCACCTCCACTTCCACAGGACCCAACAGGGGAAAGGGAACGCGGTTTCCTCTCCACAAGGGGACCACTAGGGGCGCACATCCGCCCAGAGGAAGGGGGCAGCACAGGGGACCCTTCCGAGGGCGGCGGGGCTTACAAGGGCGCCGCCAACCTCGATGCCCAAAGGGGCTGGCGGTGCTCCAGGCCAACCTACACCACGCTATCGCAGCATCTGCGGTAATAGAGAAGATCTTCAGCGAAGGTGGCCTGGACATCGCTCTCATTCAAGAACCATGGATAAATGCCGAATCCGTGGTAGCCGGTCTGAACAACGCTGGTAAGATCCTTGTATACGAAAAAGGCCGTAAACCTAGGGCCTGAATCGTGTTTAACAAAAACATTAACTTCTTACCTGTTCCAGAACTCTGCAGCGAAGATACCGTCACCGCATACGTAGAAGTCAAAGGGCCGAACAGGTCCAAAGTACTATTCTGCTCGGCATATCTTCCTGGTGATCAGCAAGATCCCACTGAAGAACTGACTAACGTCCTAGAATATTCTAGAAAACAAAAGTCGGAACTGATTGTGGGATGCGATGCTAACGCCCACCATACCATCTGGGGGAGCTCGGATACTAACAGAAGAGGTGAGATACTATCCGATTTTCTCCTAACCAACTGTCTACGGGTGCTGAACAATGGCCACACGCCAACATTCGTAACAAAAACCAGACAGGAAGTAATAGATATAACTTTCGCAACAGAAAATGTGTCAAAATGTGTAACAAAATGGCACGTCAGTAGCGAAAACTCAATGTCTGATCACAGACATATACTGTTTGATGTTTCAGGGTTAGTAGAAACTCAAAATGCAAGAGTAAGAAATCCAAAAGATACCTCCTGGGATATGTATAGAATCCTGCTCAGTGAGAATCTAAAGGAAATACCCAAAACTATCAAAACACCAGACTCTCTAAATGCTGCGGTCAAAATGCTCAACAATGGTATAACTTATGCCTACGAACAGAGCTGTCCCGAAAGAGAATTAAAACCCAACAAGGTACCAATGTGGTGGAATAAGAAGCTGGAAAAGCTCAGAACCATCACACGTCGTATATTCAATCATACCAAACCGTGCGATTGGGACAAGTACGGCAAGGCCTTAACAAAATATAAAAAATCAGAAAAGCTAAAAGAGCCTCTTTGCGACGATTCTGTGAAGAAATTGCCCAAACACACAAAGGGGCAAAAATTCACAAAGTCCTCGCTAAGACCCCTAACAACTATCTTGGACTACTAAAAAAGCCAGATAACTCATTTACGAACACTGAGATGGAGACTCTGGATCTCCTCAGGTCTTCACACTTTCCGGGTTCGTACCAAATCAATACAAAAAGCTGCACCCGAAGGAATGACAAATTCCATAGGGCTAAATGCTCAGACTGGAATAAGGCCACCAATATGTTCAGGCCCAACCAAATTAGATGGGCTTTGGATAAATTCAAGCCATTTAAATCAGCGGGAGAAGACGGCATCTTTCCTGCTCTGCTACAGAAAGGAAATGACTTGCTTCTTCCGCATCTGGTAAAAATATTCAGAGCAAGTTATGCCTGGGGTATAATACCAGAACCGTGGAATCGGGTCAAAGTGCGTTTTATACCTAAAGCAGGGAAAAGGGACTACTCACAACCCAAATCCTTCAGACCCATAAGTCTAACATCCTTCATGCTGAAGAACATGGAAAGGATAATAAACCAGCACATTAGCGCCAAACACTTAGTGGAAAGACCACTAAGCACAAACCAACATGCATACCAAAAGGGAAGATCCACTGAAACTGCCCTACTCGATCTGGTCGACAAGGTGCAAAAAGCCCTAGAGGACAAGCAAACGGCCCTATGTGCTTTTCTAGATGTTGAAGGTGCATTTGATAACACCCCTATAGAAACCATTCTGAAAGGAATGGAGGCAAAAGGGGTAGATACAAGCACCATCAGATGGGTTAAAAGCTTGCTCTCCAACCGAGTAGCAAACATCACCCTCAATGCCACAAAGCTTGAATTCCTTGCCACAAGAGGATGTCCACAAGGAGGCATACTGTCTCCACTTCTATGGACCCTAGCAGTAGACCAACTACTCGCTAAGATGGCAGAGAAAGACTATGATACACAAGGCTATGCTGATGATATAGTAGTAATCATCAGAGGTCCCTGCCTAAGCACAATTTCATGTCTGATGCAAGGAGCTCTCAACACCATAAGTAGGTGGTGTAGAGAAAACGAATTATCCATTAATGCAGATAAAACAGTGATAATACCATTCACAACGAAGAGAAAACTAGAAAGACTCGCGAATCCGAAGCTAAATGGAAAAACTCTTCCTTTCTCGAGCGAAACCAAGTATCTAGGGGTAATTTTTGACCAAAAGCTTACTTGGAATTCGCACCTAGACAATATCATTCAAAAAGCCGCAATGGCTTTGTGGAGCTGTTGTCGAATGGCGGGGTCAAGATGGGGACTCAAAACCAAAATTGCCCTATGGCTGTACACAGCGGTCGTGAGACCTATAGTATCTTATGCCTCCGCCGTCTGGTGCAGCAAGGTCAACCAAGCGACAACAATACAGAAACTGAGCAGCCTACAGCGGCTAGCCTGCATCACAGCAACCGGAGCACTATCAACGACACCAGGAGCCGCACTAAATGCCTTGTTGGATCTTATACCACTGCATATGCACGTGGAAAAAGAAGCCAAGCAGAGCATATACAGAATCTACACCCGCTCGAAAGTCAGATGAGCTTCTCAAAATATGATAAGACTCAAGGAATCAGTATTTGAAAACAAACTTCTAAGCATGCCATGTGACGACATGCATACGGAATGCAACTTTTCTAAGTTATACTCCGTAAACATACCTCCTAGAGACAAATGGCTAGAAGGTCAAATGTCATTTAAGAAAGGTAGTCACGTCTGGTATACGGACGGTTCCAAAAAGGGAAATGATGTGGGCTGTGGGATCTACGGAGAGAAGCCTAGGCTCAAAGTTAGCATTAACATGGGGACTGAAGCTTCAATCTTCCAAGCCAAGGTCTTTGCCATAAACAAATGTGCAGAGATAAACCTAGAGAAGAAACTCCGGAACCAACACATCTACATCAACTCAGACAGCCAAGCAGCACTGCTGGCTTTAAAATCCTTCGAACATTCATCAAAACTGGTGCAAACGTGCACTGAAACACTAAATGTACTGGGAAATACCAACAAAGTCATACTCTCGTGGGTACCAGGACATTCGAATATAGAAGGAAACGAAGTAGCTGATAACCTCGCCAGAGAGGGCGCCGATAACCCTCAAATCGGCGTAGAACCGTTTTGTGGCATCACCAAGCAACGAGCCACTACGCTACTAACCATTCTCTATAAACAAGAGGCAATTGAGTGGTTGAAGTCTACATCAGGACAAGAACACTCAAAAGCACTCATTCAGGGATACAGCAACAAAGTAACTAAAGAGCTGTTAAAGTTCAAAAGATACAAAGCTTGTACTTTGACCAGAATACTAACAGGTCACTGCAAACTAAACAAACACATGGCAAACATGAATATGACAGAAGACGCTCTGTGCAGATTCTGCCACACAGAGGAGGAAACGGCCACGCATATTCTCTGCTCATGCGGCCCGCTTATGAGCAAAAGAAGTATCCATCTCGGGCGGCACATCATGCGCCCGGATGAGATAACAGAAGTCACGCTCCAAAGAGTCTGGCAATTTATAGACTCAACGGGACTAAGCAGTGAACTGTAAATACAAAGGGCTGCCACAATAGATCAAACTTGGTCGAGTTGGCGATAAGAAGGCCCATAAACTCAATAATAATAATAACAATACTCATACATACGCCTACCAAACCTTGTACCTACTGAGAATAATATCAATGAATGAAATGGAGTAAAATTAAGCACAGGTGTGGGATAAAGAAAAGCAGGAGCTACACTACAAAAATAATAAATAAAACGACGATTCGTTAAAAAACTGGTCTCGTCATGTTAAAAACAATACAGTCATAGTACCTACTCATGAATTCCTTAATTAATTCTTAAATTTCTCTTCGTTCACTACACTACTTGCTTCACTTCAATAGATTTTATAAAGTTATTCTTTGGGACGAATTTGTAGAACTTGACGCCTGAAACAAAATTAATAGTTTATCAAATAAGCCGGCTTTTAAACGACTTTAGCAAACGCTACCTTAATTACTAATACCAACCTGATGGATTTATTCGTACGCTGAATTCTTCAGTTGGATTCAAAACTCGTGGCTTCTCTTCCTTGTACAGATCCTGCCAATGTGATATTTTAGTAATGAATAGTACTGCGTATCGTTAAAAAAGTTATGCCGAAAAAAAACAATAGCAATTATAAGGAGCAATTACTCTTGTAAAACAGTAGGCGCTTTGAATATGCGTAGAGTAGATATTTTCAAGTGCCTATAAATACTATCATAACTTGGTGGTATAATATAGCACCAACAACGCGGCAACGCACATGTCAATTTCGTGTCTAACGGTGGTCGTCAGCTGAGACAAGGGGAAGCTCAGGTTCGATTTACATATATTTGTATCAAGGTATCTTTCAGCTTTGCTATTGTTTAAGTCTTGCCTATTTTAATAAAATAACGTATTTTTTAGTTTTTTTTTTAAATTTGATATCCTTACATGGACTTAATATGTCTGCTCTGTCGATGAAATGACGTATTTTTTTGATTTTTTAAAAATGTTATTTCCTTGCCTGGACTTCATACGCCTGCTCCGGCAGCTTCATATCCTTGAAGCTGAATGTGACTGCATAGGGAGCGCCATCTGCGCGCTGGCTCACGAAAGCCAGGGCTCGCTCGTCGTGGGACAACTCCCGGTGCCACACGGTTATGTTTCTTTGCTGGATGAGAAAATATACATTAAGGTAGGTAATATAGTGTCTGCAGATTATTATATTAATAGATACTTCTTTAGTCTAGTGGAAGCGGTTTTGAATATTTCGAATCCCTCAAGATGCAAATGAATAATTATTTATGATTTATGATGACCACAAGAGAACAACATAATCTTGGTACATACATTATTATATCATAACTAGCTGACCCGGCAAACGTTGTTTTGTTATATAAATTATTTTTCTTATCACTAAGGGGTATAAAAATATACAGGGTGTAAAAAAACCTTAACGAAGCCGAATACCACATATTCTACCTATTATTACGATCATTTTTTTCTTTTACACCATACCTGGGAAGTTAACGGTTACTAAGATATTGATGGTTAAAGTTTGAAAAAAAAATTGATGATTTTTACAGAAATGACTTCTGTCCGTGTCACGTTGAATTAAGTGAGTGACAAAAATTAGTATTAAGGAAACTACAAATTTTGGTACAAAAAAATATATAATTAGAAAAGGCCAAGATACAAATAAATCTACAAATTACATATAATTGGGTCGCGGGTAGGTTAAGGTTGGTCAAATGTAAGCTCCAGTCTGACTCCCCTGGAGTACTGCAGCGCTGTCCCGCCGACGCACGACTCCTGCTCGAGCGGATAGGTGAACAGGCTTCTCCTTGCCTTAGTCCAGCCGTAGTTCCTGTATGACATCGGATCGAATTAGTCACACAATTAACAGATAGGTTCTGATACTGCCACTGGTCTTGAGAAGTAAAGCGAAGCGATGGAGGTGAGTCAAGGTGATGAGAGCTAACTAGTACTAGGAGAAGTCTAGGCATCTAACTTAACTGGGATGAAGTGGCAGTTATGAAAATCAGAAACTGTTACAACAATCCTGCCGGCTTTTAGCAAATAAGCGTGATTAATTATCATAAAAAAACACACATACAAGTGAAAACCACATAATAAAACTAAAGCGTTACCTAAATTAGCATTAGGGTACTAATGAAAGCTACTACAGGGCACTAAGCTACTACTAAATTCTGTTACACACTTTTTTTAAACACACCCTACATTGTAATTAAAATTAATATGCACAACTTACCCAAGTATGGGATAAAACTCCTAGGACACAACGGTTTAACAATTAGAGGACAGAAGACCGGAGTAATCAGTCTTATTATTCAATGAGTTTATAGTTAACGTATAAGTCGTAACGAGCTTTCGAGATGCGCAGCTGAGAGATATACGGGTGTTCGTTTTGAGGTCTCGGCGCGTCTGACCGCAGTGCGTGCGCGCGAGTGCCGGCTGGTGCGCCTGGGATGGCGGCAGGTACTCCCCGCGCTCTTCGCCCCGAGCGTAATTATTAGAAACAACTTCTACGAGTCCTATGTTACAGTACCCCCCTCCCAAGAAAAGATTTTACCTGATGTAAAATCTGGACGCAACGTAACTTATTATGAGTGAAGTCAGTGTTGTAAATCGTGATTGTTACTTGCTATTCACAACTTTAAAATCCTTTATGTGCCACGCTCCTAAATCACGTCCGCCCATGTCCTCAAGAATATAAACTAAAGGTGACTTCTTCTGCACGACTCGACATTTCGCATATTTTGGTGCTAATTTTTTAGTGAAACGAGCGTCTTTATCACTTTGAAAATAGCAACGTTTCCATATGATATCACCGACGTTAAATTCTGCATGTTTTCGTCTTAGGTTATACCGTTGTGTGTTTTTCAAATGCGATTGCCAAAGAGCAAACTGTACTTTGTCGAAAACACCCGCCAAATGACGTAAGTTTTCTGCATACTGATCCCGTGGAAGAAAAATCAGTTCGTTAAGGGTATCATTTTCGACATAATGAGACCCGTTCGTAACTAGTTCTCTACCGTGGACCAGGAATGAAGGTGTGTAGCCTGTCGTTTCATTAACCGAGTTGTTCATTGCAAATTGTATTTTTGGTAAGTTTATATCCCATGATCGGTGGTCATCCTGCACAAACGTGGAAACTGCCGTAATAATGGTTTTATTGTACCTTTCAACAGTATTCATTTGTGGTGTATATTTAGGTGTATAGTGTACATTAGGCACAGCGTATCTTTTGAATAAAGATTCAATTTCACGACTTGTAAATTGTACACCATTATCTAGAATAATGGTTTGTGGGATGCCGTGAACCAAGAATACCCCATCTTCAAGTTGTTTAGAGACAAGATCCGCAGTGGCTCTACGCAAGGGAAACATAAGGCAATACTTCGAAAAACAACAAGTAACCACAAAAATATAGCAGTTTTGCTTTCTCGAGGCTGGCAACGGACCAACTAAATCGATAGATATAGTTTGAAAAGGTCTGCAACATTCCTTTGGCCTTCCCATCAAACCTAAAGTCCCTTGAGTTGACAGTTTATAGGATAAGCATGTTTCGCAGTTATTAACAAAACTCACAACATCGGAGTACATTTTAGGCCAATAAAAACTTAGAGAAAGTTTTTTGTGCGTTTTGAAAATTCCAAAATGGGCCGAAGTTGGTTCGGAATGATTTTCCCTTATAACGTCAATACGTCGTTCTTGTGGAACAACTAGTTTCCATTCAAATTCAGAAGTAAGAACATTTCCACTCTTCATAAATCGATACAGGGACCCATTTTCTATTCGATAGTTAGGAAAACTTGTAGGGGACTCCTGACATCCCTTAAGTATATTCAAGTACCAAGAGTCTTGAGTCTGCAGACAAGAAAGATCAGAGATTGCGGCCAGGGAAGGTATTCTGGAAAGAGAATCGGGGACGACATTGTCTTTACCTCGGCGATGCTTTATATCAAAGTTAAAAGCAGACAGTCGCACACCCCATCGAGCCAATCTCCCAGTCGGGTTTGAAAGTGAGAGAAACCACCTAATTGCTGAGTGGTCAGTGTAAACGGTAAATGTCTTACCGCTCTCCAAATAGCATCGCCAGTGTTCCAGGGCGACTAGAACGGCTAAAGTTTCACGTTCTGTGACACTATAATTCCTCTCAGGGCCTGTAAGGGATCTGCTCATGTACGCAATAGGGTGTTCAATACCATCAATCGTTTGGGAGAGCATAGCGCCGACACCAAAGTTACTAGCATCGGTGTGAACTTCGAATGGGAAGTCAAAGTTTGGACAAGCGAGGATAGGAGCATTGACAAGTGCATGCTTTAATTTTTGGAAGGCATTGTTAGCTTCCTCCGTCCAAAGAAAAGGAGGAGCATTCTTTTTGCTCGAAGTTAACCGGTTCAAAGGCCCTGCAATGGTGCTAAAATTCAAGATAAACCGTCTGTACCATGAAGCTGTACCTAGGAAGCGTTTTACCTCCTTACGGTTGTTAGGTGTTGGGTAATTGACAATGGCCTCTACTTTTTCCGGGTCAGTACGAAGACCTTCAGCGTCGACTATATAACCGAGGTATCGAAGCTGACTGCGGAAAAACTGGCATTTGCTGAGGTTGACGGTTAAGTTTGCGACACGCAACTTTTCGAAAACACGCCGGAGGAGTGAAACGTGTTCAGAAAAGGTGTGGCTAATGATTATTATATCATCTAAGTAAGCGAAGACCTTGAGTTCGAATTCAGGACCAAAAAGGCTATCCACCAACCGTTGTTGAGTAGCTGGTGCATTAGTTAAGCCAAAGGCTGTAACTTTGAATTGAAACGTTCCACGACCAGGAACATAGAACGCAGTCTTCTCTCTGTCCTCTTTTTTAATAGGAATCTGCCAAAAGGCTTTAGAGAGATCGATGCTTGACAGATACCTAGCATCTCTAAGGTTATCCAATATTTCAGAAATATAAGGGAGACAGTATGCGTCTTTCTTCGTGACAGAATTAAGTTTTCTACTGTCCAGGCAGAATCGGGGCTTTCCGTCTTTTTTGCCCACGACTAACACGGGTGATGACCAAGGGCTTTCGCATGCCTCAATCACATCAAGAGATAACATTTCATCGACTTGTTCTGAGACAATTTTCTGTTTATCTGGGGACATACGGTAGTAGCGTTGTCTGATTGGCGCTGAGTGGCCTGTGTCGATGTTATGGGTTATGATATTAGTTTTACCCAGACCTTTTTCCTCAAAAGAGATTGCTTTAAATTCTTCGACGACACTATCAGCAACAGACTTTTCAGAAATATCAAGGTTGTTATAGTCACAAATAAAACAATCCTTTGAGTTAAGGGAAACATTAAGGATGCTGGGATCGACAAAAGTGTCTTTTGTATTTTTTAAGTGTTTGGGAAGAATTTGGAACAGATACCAAAAGTCAATGCCCAGAATTAGCACTGTGTTGACTTCTGGTATGACATGCAGTTTTAAGACATGACTCTGAGCATTAAAAACTATTGGAAGAAGCATGTAACCCAAGGACCGAAGTCTTTGGCCACCGGCAGCATTGACTGATATTCTATAATCAGTAAGCAAGACAAAACCCAACTTAAGCAGAGCTTTATAGGAATCCTGACCTAGGATGCTGACTACTGAACCGGAATCCAGCAAGCCGTAGATGTCGAGAGTGTCGTTTCCGTTTATGTTAATTTTTACGTAAGGACGAGGATCGCCACTCGGCTTTGAAGTGAAAATTGAAGCAACGTCATATGATAAGAAGAATTTCCTTACCGTCAGCAACCAACTTTCCCAATCCGAGCTATCAAAATTATTGGTAGCTGATTTGCTGCAATTTTCACTTATTAGTTTTTTGTATTGTGTTTAGTAACGGTCTTATTACATTCTGGGCACTCCGTGGAACGAACATCTTTTTTTCCGCATTTAAAACAGAATATGACACGCTCAGCGGTGCATTCCTTCATGCTGTGGGTCTCTGAGCGGCACCGGTAACAAAATTTAGGTTGCGAAATAGCAAACACGGGGTTAGGATTCGCTGTGCATTTATTAGTGTTATTGAAGTAAGGTTTATAATTATTGAATGGTTTAGCGGCACTTTTAGTAGGAGGGTTGTAAGAAAATTCCGGAGCTAAGGTCTTGGAAGACGACGCTACGGGTTCCTTAAAATTTTCAGATCGTGCCCTAACCTGTTCAAAGTTCCGACACAGTGTTTGTAGCTGTGAAATTGAAGAAACATTGGGATGATTTGCCAATACGTTAGAATAGCATGGCCGAATATTGTGTAGTATAATTTCTAGCTGCTCCTTTTCAGACAAAGGGGTGCTTAAACGAGAAAACATTCCCTTAATCACGGATAAGAAAATAATTATGTTTTCGGATTCTCCCTGAGTACGGCCACGTATCTCTGTGATCATACGGTAATCGTAATCAAAGATATCAAAATCTTGTCGAAGTTTAGATACCAAATCATTCCAATGCTTTATATCATCCTTAACTGCACGGAACCAGTGTAGGGCATCCCCAATAAAAATTTCGTATGCATATGACATTAATTTATCATCTGAAACGTTTTTAGCTAAGCGAAATTCATCAAGCCTTTGAATAAAAGATCTAACACACGTCTTGCCGTCAAATTTAAGTTTATTGAAGTCTGATGAGAGGCCACGATCACACTGGACCGTCACATTTAGATTATCGATGCCTGTAGTGACTTTTTCAAGATCTGAAGGCATGGATACAGAATCTTTAAAAAGTTCGGGTTCACTTGCTTTAGAATAAAGCTCAGTATATTCATTGAACGTTTTAATGATCGTTTTTAATTTAGTGGATAATTCAGAATTTGGTACGGGCTGTTCTAAACGGCGAATTCTATGATGAAGGTGATTAATCAATGAATGTGTGCGGTCCATAAGGTTTTCATCAAGCTTTGAAGATAGAATATCCAAGTTAGCCTTAACCTTAGTTAGAGATTCAGTAATACCATGGATATCATCAGCTAGTTCTAGACATGAGTCCGCGATATCGTTAGAAGGATAGATTTGGGTGAGCTTACATACTTGTCGTCTCAGCTCTAAGACAGTACTAGCCGGCACTTCTCCTCTAATTATTACCTCATATTGCAACTCTGATTTTTGAAGATGTAAGAATTTAATAGGATAAGACATGGTCAATATTTGGGTAGGTTGAGCAAATTAAACTAAAAGGAAGACAATAAAATTAGTTAACAGTAAAGCCAAAGCAGTTCAATCAGTTCTGTCACAATAATCAACTTTGATCTAGAACGATGAAGTGATTTAATGAAAAATGAGAAGAAAAAAAAAGAATGGGGTAGAATGAAAATATCAAATCTTTCAGGCTATGTGCTTCCTTAATCAAATAGAAAGCTACAGTAAGATAATTTAAGGTAAATTAAATAACAGTATAATATTACTCACACATAGCCCGAAATGAATACACTATCATCGTTTTACAATATTAACATGCACACAACCAATCACCAGAAAAGAAAGAAAATGAAGCGGTTACAGTATGACCAACCCTAAACCTTTAGACGATAAGTGTGGGCGCCATTTGTCACGTTGAATTAAGTGAGTGACAAAAATTAGTATTAAGGAAACTACAAATTTTGGTACAAAAAAATATATAATTAGAAAAGGCCAAGATACAAATAAATCTACAAATTACATATAATTGGGTCGCGGGTAGGTTAAGGTTGGTCAAATGTAAGCTCCAGTCTGACTCCCCTGGAGTACTGCAGCGCTGTCCCGCCGACGCACGACTCCTGCTCGAGCGGATAGGTGAACAGGCTTCTCCTTGCCTTAGTCCAGCCGTAGTTCCTGTATGACATCGGATCGAATTAGTCACACAATTAACAGATAGGTTCTGATACTGCCACTGGTCTTGAGAAGTAAAGCGAAGCGATGGAGGTGAGTCAAGGTGATGAGAGCTAACTAGTACTAGGAGAAGTCTAGGCATCTAACTTAACTGGGATGAAGTGGCAGTTATGAAAATCAGAAACTGTTACAACAATCCTGCCGGCTTTTAGCAAATAAGCGTGATTAATTATCATAAAAAAACACACATACAAGTGAAAACCACATAATAAAACTAAAGCGTTACCTAAATTAGCATTAGGGTACTAATGAAAGCTACTACAGGGCACTAAGCTACTACTAAATTCTGTTACACACTTTTTTTAAACACACCCTACATTGTAATTAAAATTAATATGCACAACTTACCCAAGTATGGGATAAAACTCCTAGGACACAACGGTTTAACAATTAGAGGAAAGAAGACCGGAGTAATCAGCCTTATTATTCAATGAGTTTATAGTTAACGTATAAGTCGTAACGAGCTTTCGAGATGCGCAGCTGAGAGATATACGGGTGTTCGTTTTGAGGTCTCGGCGCGTCTGACCGCAGTGCGTGCGCGCGAGTGCCGGCTGGTGCGCCTGGGATGGCGGCAGGTACTCCCCGCGCTCTTCGCCCCGAGCGTAATTATTAGAAACAACTTCTACGAGTCCTATGTTACATCCGTTATAACTGATCTTTTTTCCAAAGAAACATGATACAAATTTTCACTAGTTCTTTCATAAAAAGCCTCTAAATGGCACACTCCGCAATGAACAGCGCACACTCGAACCGAACCGCGTCGCGGCGGCGTAAAGCAACACGCCCCGCAGTGACTTTTCTGCGTGCGCGCTGTACATTGCGGGTTAGAATTAAATTATTTTTTTTGATGTCAAAAAATAAAAGTTGTTTCCCAGCCAAAATTTATTTTTCATACGATTTGGTTTGATGTACTGAACGCGTGGTTGACGGCTTCGTTAAGGTTTTTTTTACACCCTGTATGTTGGCCGATTCTCAGACCTATTTAATAGGTCTGAGAATCGGCTCAAAATGCTGAAAATGCTCACAAAATTTAATGAGAATCGGTCAAACTATTTCGAAGGAGTACGGGAACGAACATGGTGACACGAGAATTTTATGTGCTCCAATTGCAAGCTGCAAGCTGTGCCCTGCTGTTTCACCCGCATAGAACCCATTCTACATATCCTACAGAAACCGGGAAGTTTTACGGGATAAAAAGTACCATAAATGTTATTCCAGGCTATGAGCCAAATTTCAGCCAAATCTCTCCAATAGTTTTGGCGTGAAAGAGTTACAAACATCCTTAGAAGCTATCACGTTTATAATATAATTATTATATTATAATTATTTAATAATATTAGTACGAAATGTCGACGTGACCCTAGTCACTGCTATCACTCGATGGACAATATAAAGTAGGGCATCATAACATACTTTTAATACTGTCCTCGGTTTAAAAGACACGGTCTATTACTTGTAGTCAATAAAAGTGAACAGGTGTTTTTTTTTCACATTGTTGCTCAACAAATTGAATTGAACTAAGTTCAAATATAATAAAATATCGTTTAATTCCTATTGCTCACTAAGCCAATTTGCAGCTTTGATGTAAATGGAACCTAGGTATAAGGCCCAGGCCCAGGGCACACTTGCTTAATGGTGGCCGCGACTCGCGACTGTTAGCGATTTAGCAGCGGCCATTGTTTGACACGCTATCTTTTTTGAGTCGCGGCGGCAGAAAGTCGCAAGTGTCCTGGCGGTATGTACCTACACAGCCCGTCACCAAAGTTTGTTTATGCAAAATTGCTGTCATGAATGAGTTTCAGTGTTGAAAGTTGGGCTGAAATTAGAATGCAATGCAGATGTTTTGAATCACATAATGCTATGAAAAAGAAGGCGGATTAATTACTTCCCCTAAAATTCCATCTCAAAGCAAGGACGGTAAATGTTAACCGTAAACGTAGGACCACCTGAACCCTATCCTATAATCACCTAAAGCGCGTGACGAGACGGGGACGTGCTAAAAATCGTTGCGGACGATGTTTTACCCGTCCACGTTCCCGCCCCGTCCATGTATCTGTGAGTCTGTGAGATATACGTTTGTGAATACATTTTGTATGAAACGATAAAAATAAGTCGGGTTTTCCTTCCTGACGCTATAAATCCAGAACACACGGACCGATTTCCACGGTTTTGCATTCGCTGGAAAGGTCCCGGGCTCCGTGAGGTTTACTTATAGCAAAAAAAAACAGGATAAATTCAACAGTAAAGCTGGAAAACAGGGATAATCATTTTTCACATACAGCGCCATCTATGGATTCATAGCATGTATTACAAACTAATATGGTTTTACATGGTGGTGGAGGAGATTGGTGAAGCGGAGTTCGCCGGGTTTGCTAGTTTTGTATGAAACGATGTTTGCATTAAGCCCTGTCCTTTACGAGTAATAGGCTAGATGACACCACCAATCGTTGACATACTTTTTATTTTCTGTCAAAACCAAAACGGTCTGCCTCCATCGAATTTGTATGGGAATGGAATACATGATCTCGACGTCACGGTCATGTATCAGAAATCGGAGTCATTTGACCGAATATTTATTGAGTTTTGTGTGTTTAATAAAAATGGTTTCTACAGCTTTTTGAAATATACTGATTGTATTAACTTCATAGGGGCTATGTTTTTTAAATGCCATGGTCTTGAAAATATTTAAAATAGGTGTCATCATTCGGACGGCTTTCGCCGAAGGGGATGGCTGAGAAAGGGAAAACTCTGGCCCTAGACAGGGATCGGTGGAGCGGTTTGGGGGAGGCCTTTGCCCAGCAGTGGGATGATGTAGGCTAACAAAAAAAGGTGTCATCTTGCCTATTATGTTTAGACTCACCTTCCACACCCTCAGTCCCTGTTTCCCAAGCTCGTCCTGGTTGACGGCAATGATATCCTTGTTGAGCAGTATCCTCTTGAACTCTGGCTTCATGGTATCCAGGTCTGCGCTGATGAGAAGTGGCGCGGCCAGGACCGCCCATACAGCCATCTGAACTTTGGCCTGGTCTTCTGAGAGACCGAAGTTGCCTATGAGCAGCTGGGAAAAAAATTAAGTAAATTACATAGCAAAATACAAATATGAATAAATATTTCACAACAATCACACCAATTCTGTAGTCCCATATCAAAGATAATTTCCATTATCTTAGCCCAAATTAAGCTACGAGGCTTGTGTTATGGGTACTAGACAACGGATACACATACTTAAATGTTTTTTTTGTTAAATGACGGCTGGGGGACCAACGCTGTTTTTTATTATGCTTTCCAAACTATACAAAAGTCCCAACTTCCTGACAGTTGCAATAAGACATCTGTTTTCTTCTGAAGGGAAGACTTATAGACCGACCGAGCTAAATAGGTTTAAACACTACTGTAAGATGACCAACAAATCGAATATTTACGCAAATAAATATTTCTACTTTATTTCTAAATGTACCACTCTCACCATGTCAGGATCGTTCCAATGTCCAGGCCCGGCGTGCTGTGCGAACCGGTCTTGATTGTCGCCGAACCAGTCCATGATGCCGGCGAGCGACGCCCACGAGTCGTCGATGTCGTCCCAGTTCCGCCACAGGTTGCAGTGTTTCGCGATGGACGCGTAATCCGGCTAGACAATGAAATAAGGTGTTGTTTTAGACTATGTTTTAAAATAGATGAGCCATCATGAAGATACAGAGGTAGGTGACTACATCCGAGAGGTCCTGGGTTCGAATCCCAGGTTGAGCCAGTTTCTGAGATTTTCTGTCATGAATTTCTCAAAAACAGCTCGAAGTCGGGAACTTGGCGGTGTTACACCCCGTGTCTCGGTGCGCACGTTAAGCCGTTGGTCCTGCGCCTGATCTCTCTCCGGTCATGTCGGATTGCCCTCTGACCGAACTTTGAGAGTGATGGAACAGTGAGTGCACCTGTGTATTGCGCTGACACTTGTGCAGTATAATATCTCCTGCGTAGTTGGCTGATCTCTGTTGAGATTGGCCGCCGTGGTCGAAATCTGCAAGGAGGACTATTATTACATAGGTAGAGTGAAGTAACTCACATGAATTTTGTTAGGCTCTTGATACGCCGGCCAACTACAGGAGTACAAGATCGGGCGACCGGTCTCGTTCAACATTCTACCGAATTCCGGATAGCCTGAAACATTGACAGAGAACAATAAAATTATGAATTCTATTAATTTCTTTGCCTTAATCCCAACCACCATAACTGTAGAAAATCTCCATTGGAAATGTAAGAGACACGCATGTCCTTAGGCACGACGTAGTATCCAAATAAAATGTTTATTTTTTCTGGTTTCTACAGAAGACGAGCGCCGCCGGATCATTAGGTTCTGCGGCATTGCTGAGTAGATTCCATTTCATGCATGTCTTAGTAGATACAAGTCTGTAACGTTTTGTGCTTTTCTTTGTATTTGGGTACCTGCTACATGTTAGAATAAATGATTTTCTTTTTCTATTTCAAAATGAGTTGGCCGTAATATTCGTTGTATTAGACCATGAGTCACTTAGTTATAGGAGAATATAATAAGACTGTAAAAGATCGATTTCTGTACATTGAAGATTTTTATGAAAAATTGTTACAGGGGGTCTTAATTACCGTAATAGAAGCCAAAACAACAATTTTTAAAAATTTTGTCTGTCTGTCTGTCTGTCTGTTTGTCCGGGCTAATCTCAGAATCTACTGGACCGATTTTGACGGGACTTTTTTTATTTGACTCAGTATCACCTGGAGAGTAAACTGGGATATAAATAATCACGCCGATGAACTTAGGGGGCAGGCAGGAAATTGAATCTCAGAATCTACTAAACCGATTTTAATGGGACTTTTTTTTATTTGACTCAACATTACTTGGAAGGTAAAGAAGGATAGAAATAATCACGCCAATAGACTAAGGGGGTAGGCAGAAAATTGAATCTCGGAAACTACTGGGCCGATTTTAATGGGACTTTTTTTATTTGACTCAGCAAATTGAAAAAATATTTTTGTGTTGAATAGACCATTTATTGAGGAACGTTTAAGGCTAAATAACATCCCGCTACAACTGTTAGGAGCGAAGAAATAATGGGGAAAGTGACAAAAACGGGGAAAATTATTCATTTAAAAAAACGCTTCAAGATACCAACAATAATGTAAAAAGTATGAAAGAATTATTACTCTTAAAATGATCTAAAAAAATGTCTGCGACAGTATATCCATATGCCCAAATAACTATTCCACGCGGACGAAGTCGCGGGCACAGCTAGTAGGAGAATAAGAATCATTTATTTGCTTTTGAATGTGGTACATTGACAGATAATAAATAAACGACATAAAGTTCATACATATTCAGCCATAATACGATATAGCATGTAAATATAGCAAAAAAAAACATACATATACAAGGTTGTACAAACTTTGCGTGTGACAGGTCACAGTCGAGGGAATGCTAGGTCGCTTTGCTTAAATAAAAGCCAACTTTGCAGACAACGGTATATTGTGTCGACAGATAGTCAAAGTGCGGTACAGTAAATTACTTATATATTACCTTCTTAAACTTCGCTAACGTGAGTTAATTACGACCAGCGCCATCTGTTAGCACAATTAAGAACCAACTTTTGACACAATGTTGTCATTGATCGTACAAAGGTCATCATTAAATTAGCAACAGAATTACCTTTGTCCATCTCCGTAGGCTCGATGTAGCAGCCGTCCAGCTTGATGTAGTCCACGTCCCACTCCACGAAGGTGTCTATGTCCAGCTTCTCACTGCCCAGCACGCCGGGGTAGCCCGCGCAGGTGAGATTGCCGTAGTCTTCATAGATGCCGAACTTCAGACCGCGGCTGTGTATCTGATGATAGTGGAGTTTTGATTTGAGTGGGTCTACATTGGGCGACCTGTCATGCATGCGACGCGCCGCGACACGTGAAAAAAGTATAAAATTGAAAAAAGAAACTGCACGCCTTCATGTTATGAAGAAATAAACGCCCTAGGGGTCGCACACACGCACGCACGCACACGCACACATAAACGCACACTCATGTTATGTAACCACCTCTATGCAATTTACTTATCAGATTCAGAATCAGAATCGATTTATTGTCTTAAAACTGTGTACATGAGTTGTTAAAAAGTAATACAGCATCAACAGTTTACCCATTTCATTTACTTACAAGTGTTACCTGTAGGTACCCTAGAAGAGCCGGCAAAGCCGGAAGAGCGAACAAGTATTTCACTTAAAAGGAAAACCTCTATTTTATTGTAATTGACCACTTAAGTGAAAAAAGAAATTTTGTACATATTTATTATTGTAAGTGATCAACCAAGAAACGGTTAATCCAGTCTGCAGACGTCGATGTTTACACTGCTACGCATCTCGAATTCTGAAAGGTAGGCCTGTGCCAAGCAGTGGAACGACCATTGGGGAAGTCCCTGTCAGGCATCATGCCATGCTACTTCAGCTATCGTGGAACGCGGTGCCAAATTCTTGGGTTTACTCATATAGTCAGTCGTCGCCCTTATTTCACTGGGGAAGCGTTCTTTAGCATACACCATGCGTCTATTAGTCCCCATCTGCTTGTCCAGCCAGCAGTCATCGATGCTCTCATTCTCGTACTACCCACTGCCAAACCAAGAACAAGGTAGGCACACACGGCCACACGTCAAATTTATTACTGAGGTATCTTATGCTTGAGTGATAAGGGATTTTGCAACGGATATGAGTAGCTTGAGGTGGCGTTGAGAGGTTCGGTGACGGTAACACTTCTAACAAAAATTGTTCGCATGCACTTCGACACATACAGAGCAATTAGCAAGCGAGATTGCGCGCGATGTGCAAAAGATTCTCGCCTTATAGGTGTTCATACGGCGCGGACCGCGATAGTACATCCGCTTTCTATCTACTCCATCGATTCGAGACCAAAGATTAAAATGATATTTCTGTCGAGACCGATACCAATGATAAATCAATAAATAAAATAAATATTTCACAACAATCACACCAATTCTCTAGTCCCAAATTAAGCTACGAGCACAGATTACTAAATAGTTACTAGGCTTGTGTTATGGGTACTAGACAACGGATAAACATACTTAAATACTTTTTTTTGTAAATAAATACATACTATACATAGAAAACACCCAGACCAGTACAAACACACATGTTCATGCACACATATGCTTGTACCGTGCGGGGATCGAACCCGCGACCCTTGGTTTTAGAATTCCGGCATGTAGACCACTGCACCAAACGGTCGTCAATGATGATATTGACTTACGTAATCAGCCAGAGCCTTCATCCCACTGGGGAAGCGCTCTCTGTCAGGCACCATGCGTCCATCAGGCCCCCTCTGCTTCTCCAGCCAGCAGTCATCAATGCCGACATACTCGTACCCCGCGTCGAGGTAACCGTCGCTTACCAAACGATCCACAGTGCGCTTGATCAGGTTTTCACTGGGTGGCAAGTAAAGGATTTTATTATTACACCTATTAAGAGAGCTGATATTGGTTTTATGATTTTTCGAGATAAGCATTCACGTTGCAAACTTAAGGAATTCCTATGGATCGGATTCGATTCCCGCTTTAGACAGTTGATTTTATCTACTGCAAAAATATTATCTAAAGCTGATATTGACCTTATACTCGTAGAGGTTCTAGGTATAGACAATTATTCCACCCGTGCTAAACCAGGACGCGCCATTTGCTAGTAGGTATATAAAGCTTCTGTTCATCAGGGATAATGTGAGACTTTAATTGTTTTTTTTCTAAATCGGGCCTGTAGTTGCGAAGCGAACAATCAAAACTTTTTCAAACAAGCAGTTCATGCCTCATACGACCGAAAGGGACCGAAGGGGGAAGTGTGGTCCCGATCTTCAGCATTGAGGGAAAGACAAATAAGCTAAACCCTATCGGTCTCAAAGAAACTGACAACAAGATACAGTAAAGAGGCAGAGTTCACCAAGATAGATGGATTGGGTTTTACCGTTCAAAATTTAATTGGTTATTTTTTACGACCTATAAATAGTGACCTAGGTATCTTATGTTATTTATTTAAATTGTTTGTATTTTTTGCTTATCAATCTTATCTTATTCATGACAGAAACTCGTGTTATCGTAAAATTAAAAGGGTTAAGAAAACGCTAGTGGACGCCCGCGAACTTCGTTCGCCTACATTTGGGGCACCATAACATATAAAATAACGATAATAAAAATAATAGCTAGGCTACCGACCAGTCACATCCGATCTTCATTTTTACTATGAGGACAGAAAGTGCTGGTTACACTGAACTTCTTTTCCCTACTTTTTTATTACTGAGCTGGGCTGCTAGGGTTCAACATCAGATATTCAGATCTTCATTTTTTTACATGTACATAAATCGCTCGATTACGTTGAACAACTCTTCCTTACGCGCTAGATTCATACTTCCTAACGGTTTAGCTAGGGTCCTGTGTGTCACATCAGGTACTCCAAATCTTCGTTTTTGTTATAGGGACGAAAAGTGCTCGTCATGTTATTTTTTTTTTCCTTTCGCATCATTTTCATAACTCTTACAGTTAAGTTTGGCTGCTCGGGTTCCACCTGAGATATTCAGATCTTCGAAATCAATTGTAACCTATTGTCTGGCCTTAACAGAGTGGTAGAGTATTAATTTAAATCCATTAAGCCGTTTTCATGTGATGCGCACACAAATAACTGTTTATTCGTGCATCACATGAAAACGGCTAATTCTAAAAAGTAAAGTGTGACCTGCAGTCGATTCTAGCTAAACCAATTTTATCAAATATCTCCAAAGTACAGTCTGATTTTCCTCTTCAGCTTAATCATATGAATAATAATATTAATAAAACAAACAAATAGGTAGCTAGTATGTGGATGGGTTAACTACTGGTAATAGAAGTAAATTTAAAATATATATAACTATGTTATCAAGTTAACCCGGTAAGTTTATTTAGAAAGTACCAACTTAATTATATTGTAAGTAGGCCAAGGCTACTGTTGAATTGTGCATGTATTTGGTAGATAATGGTTTTATATCATCTACCTACTTGTCATGGGTGTAAATAGACACGGCGAATAACATATTACGAATGCATTACTTGACCAGTGAAGAAAGACTAGAAACTCCGAGAAAATCTATTACGTCCCTTTGATACTTTCTTCTACCTAAAATCCTTTTACCTAAGGTTACCTTTGACCTATCAAAGGTAACCTTAGGTAAAGGTTAGATAGTAAGGATTTTAGGTAGCTCTAGCTGCTAGAGCCTTTCTACCTAAATCCTATCCTAATCCTATTTTAGGTAGAAGAAAGTATCAAAAATACGTAATAGATTTTCTCGGAGTTTTCCTAGGTCTGAATTACAGGATAATATAAGTACGAGTATTAGTATTAGTATTTGTAGAGCTTCGAGTAGAATAAATTAACCGTTTTATAATGCTGCCCTCCTTACCTAATACATTCGTCAGGATATTTCTTGCAGTCGGTGATGCACCGGAAACGCTGCCAGGTGAGCCAGCCCATCGGTGGAGTTAAGGCCAGTCCATTGTCTAACCCCCAACTCACGGAGAGTATGCTCAAAAGAACACCCAGCAGAATCTAAGAAGGAAATTTGAATTACAGTACATACATAAAAGTTGTTTGTTGTAGTCCTTATGCAAAACTAGGTTATTGTTTTATCAGGTGAAAAAAAAACCCGTAGACAAAGTTACAATACCATGCGTCGCTGACGAAGCGATCGAACGCTTCGTTTGCAAAATGTATGGAAATGCCTACACTTAGTTGCTATTGCAACGATATTATAAACGGCAACTTCGACAGCGACGTATGCAATTATAACTCTGTCTTGGGCCGGTTCCTACTTTTGAATAAACAACAGCTGTGGTGTGAATTATATTTCTATAATAGAATCTCTACAATAGTCTATAATAGAATTATATTTCTGACGACCACTTTGGTGTAATGGTCAAGAAGTTGACTATTAACCAAGAGGTCGCGGGTTCGATCCCCGCACTGTACAAACATTTGTGTGCATGAGCATGTCTGTTAGTACTGGTTTGGGTGTTATATATATTTATTTAAGTTTATTTGTAATACCACTGTTGATTATGTATGATATCTGTAACAAAAGTGCTTAACCCCTCAGCTGCTGCGACACTGATCAGCGTTCTGGTATGAAACTGCGGTAGCACTGATCAGTGTACAGGTGACCTGCGACACTTTCACCTCGATTTTGAAATATACAGACTTGAAATATGGTCTATATTGATTTATTTTCCTATTCCTATTATATTGAACTAATGATCGAGAACTTCACTCATCATTCAACTTAGAGAAACGTTACAAATTATCAGTTCAAACTTTGATTACGAACGGCCAAACAGTGGTTCGTGAGTTTTGTATTTATTCAGTGTTTTCTCCACGGAACGGAAGCTATTGATACATTTTATTATTCTTTATGTTATGCGGCTCAGTTATATGTACAAATAAATCAATAATAAATCACTAAGTTTGAATAATCTATCTTCGTATGTTCTGAACTATGAAACGGTTACACAAAGTTACTGTTTTTCGAGTTATAAAACATTGCGCATACTGAATGGTGGTATTTATTACACGGGTAATTTCATTGAGAAAATAAAATCACAACATATATTAGCCATAAACGACTAAATATTTAGAAAAACGTTATTTTTTAACACGATAGGCACAATCTCACGCACACATACAAACGTCAAAATGGCGGTTATTCGTGTATGTATACAGTGCCACCATTGCTCCTTATAGGGTGATATTATTTTTCTCGAAAGTTAGTTGCCGCCATTGTGCGGAAGCACTGATCAGTGCTCGAAGGAAATTACATATTTTTGTGTGTGGATGTAATTCTGTTTAGTTTAATAAAACAATGACAAAAATCGATATAGTTCGATATTTAGACCCTAATAACTTTTATTGTAACCAATATTTATTTAAATTGTAAAAAAAAACGTTAACAAAGTATTTTATTGTAATTTATATTACAATAAAAGTACACACAAGTATGTATTTTGTTTTATTTAGAATGTATTGTATTTTATAAATTTACAGCATTATTTTTAAATATAACAATAGCTTCTTTATACAGATAACTAGAATAAGAGGTTACTAGAATTTCATAAATGTTTTTTGAAGCATTATATTGGATAGCAATGTTGAAACAAATTCCATTATCAGAAAATACACTATTATATTATTTTTCACTTGTCGAGTCATCATCGTCATCATCTCAGCGATGTCCTCATCTAGAATCTAGGGTCTGCTCACTACACACACACAATCTTCACTTTTCGAGTTAATTATTTATTCGTTTTATAATATATTTATTAATTTGCTCAAAATATGGTTGTTAACAAAAATGTTTAGTGCAAATAAATGTGGTGCTACAATCAGCAGCATGCATAGTATATTCATCATGATACAATTTAATTTTAATTACAATATCAATTTTAAGTACAAATGTAATTTTAGACCATTAAAATATCTTTTAAAACATTTGAATCATATATAATGTACTATCACTTTTATTCATTCATTTATTATATGTCAGATGATATTCACCAGGTACTGGAAAAGCGAACCTCCTGTATAGTTGCACTGATCAGTGCTTACGCAAACGGCGCATTGCTACCAGAACACTGATCCGTGTTTACGCAAATGGCGCATCGGTACCAGAACACTGATCAGTGATAACGCAATGTAACGACCGTGCGGTTTCTGCACACATGTACACAAAAAGTAACGACGCTTCAACGCCGATCTCGGTTTTCTTTTACGTTTTTCTAAATTATTTAGTATTGGCTGTATGCATTTTGTGGTGTGTGGAGAAAGCCCATTTTGTCTATTTCATTTCACAATAACATCCATAGAGTATAATAATCCATAGACCTGTGATTTAGTAAATGAAAACTGGCCTATGAAATCGCGAGTTGTTTTGTTATTTGATCGAAAATAGAGGTTAATTTGTCATTTATACTTACTTTGCTGTTTTCAAATAGAAATTAATAGTTGATTTTCATAAAAAAATGCAGTTTTCCCAAAAAATATCTATTTGTTACATCAGAAAACAAAAATGAAGTTCGACTAAAAGTAGTGCAATATGGCGATTTTTCTGAAGTGATAGGTGATTTTCGTAATGTAATTTATGAGTGATATTTTGCAAGAAATGTGGCGTTATTTATATTTTGAGACAGCCTGGCTATCTAACTTGAGGTGGGCAACAATGGAACATAAAATTTGTTATAAAATATATTATAAATAATCATTTTTCTAAAATAGGTGCGGTAATAGCATTTCGATTCGATTCCCTGTGAAAAATAATAATGTTAATGAGGTTTTTTTGATACAATTTAACGATTATAAGATACATTGGTTATCATACTATCAAATAAAATCATTACATAAGTGTCTATCAAACATTTCATAGCCAAGAATCAACAAATTCGAAACCTTAACTCTCGCGTTTCAAACTCGCGCCATGTTGCCGCAGATGACGGGTACAGATTTACGCACCCTTCCCGCACACCAGGGGTTAAGCTACTCACCACGGAGTCAGATCAAAGTAAGTGATGTAGTTATATATTTATTTATTTATTTCTACCAAATTAAAGCTCTTGAGCATGTCTTAACTACCAAGTTACCAACCTATAATCAAACCTCTTATGTTTATTGATCGAATCGACAAAATAGTAAATATTTAAAACACGTTTGTGTACCGTTCAAATGGACTAGGTATCGGGAAAAACAACATCTTGCTAAGCAGCAACAGGTGATTATTTGACAAGTTCGTTCACCTTTAAGGTGAGAAGAATTCTAGAGAATATATCGGACTGTTGAATATGAGAACAGTCCTATTTGATGGTAAGTTTTTTTTTAATTTGACTTTTTGAATCAGTCCGTTCCGTTAGCTAACTGATAGATAACTAAATATTGAAAAATTGGACCTCAGGCATCCTAGCCTAAAAAAGTTTGGTAAAAAAACAAAAAAATAATTTAAACTACTCAAAAAGAACATACCGACAATATTGAAAATAAAAATGTTTTTTTAATCTGACTGAAGCCAAGCCAGGACATCGACCGCATTAAAAACCTGCCGTAACGTATCGCATGGAATCAAGTTCAAACGAGTAGGCATGCAAAAACATTCAAACCATATGTAGTCATTTTGATTAGAAGTAGCAATTAACATTATAATAGAGCAATGGAAAAAAAACATATAAAGAAAGTAAAATAATTCGTGGTAATAATCACCCTGAGCCTTTCAGTTTACTGATGATGTAGGGTTTCAATTGTAATGTGGGTTAAAACAATACTAATCAATCATAATACCTACTTGAACGTTATGTCAAGGGTTCGTTCTTCATTCTTAAATTAGAAAAATAATATCGTTTTTGCGCACATTATTTCGGTTTTGGGCCACTAATGTTTGCGTTACACACCAGGAAATATTTAGGAATTGATAGGTCTTTGGCATTCAGTTTCACGTATGAAGGTACGTGACTGCAATAAAAAGTTTTAAAGTAACCTTCGGGTGTTGGCGGGAATGCCGCCAAACAAAATATTTATTAAAATCCCTACATAACGTCTTTTTCCATATAATTTTATTGTAAAATCTCTGACCACTGAACGTCACATTAAAAAGTCACTTCGTATTTATGTCTACCCTCATTATGAGTTACTACCTAGGTAAGTATTTACCTAGTAATTATCTAATGTTTAAGTTATCTAATAAAAAATCGCGTATGTACAATTTTGTTTTTAAAATTTGTAATTAATTAAGGTATGTAGATTGTTGATGCATTTTAAAATATTGTTGCAAACTTGCGAAGAATAATTTATTTTATTTGTGTATTATTGCTTTGTTATTATTATGTATGTCGAATTTCAATAAATCAACCATTTTAATTATAAGGTCAAACAGTTAAAATTAGCGAAGCCAATTAAAACAACACTAATACAGTGAACGCAAAAAACTTACCATAATTCCCGCCATTATGTTTTCTTTTTCTTTTTTTCACAACAGACGCTGACGATGGACAGCAGCCGTGCTGCCCTGAGATCAACTGTAAGCGAACTATGCGGCTGTGCGCAGCTTATGCGGGCACAGCTGGGGGCGTCAGTCAATACATTTATAGATAGCAAACGACATACAAACATCTACAAACAGATACCGCTCCGAGTCCATTCAAAAAGGCGATCAGTAATATAATAACAATATGACTTTTGTGCTTGAGTATGTAGGTACTTACAATTATTATATCGCATCAATTTAGATTATGCATTTTATGAATGCATATAGCATGCAAGTACTTTGTAATTTTTAACTTCATACTCGCTACTGAAATTTCGTTTCCATCATTTTTGTTGATGAGTCCATGAATTTTGTTGCTTTCAAGTGCAATAAACTTACAAATTTCTAATAAATGATTTCAAAACTGCCCCATGTATGTTCAAAGCGGCTGTTCGAGGTGGGTCAGCTTTCAACATTTAACTTCTGCTACTTAAATGGATATTGCTATAATTTGCATATTCTTCGTCAACAAGACGACAATTTTATAGCCTAATTATCAAACAAGGCTTTGTGAAACTGTTAAAAGGTTTAGAATTAGAGAATCTCAAGATATGCCAGAAAGTGTAAAAAGTGTTCAAAGGTGCCCGCCCCCCTCTCCCTTGTCTAACAAAATAAATTAATTATTCTTATATGTATATAAATGAACTGCTGTTCGTTAGTCTAGCTAAAACTCGAGTTTTTAATCTATACATAAGTATAATAAGACTGTAAAAGATCGATTTCTGTACATTGAAGATTTTTATGAAAAATTGTTACAGGGGGTCTTAATTACCGTAATAGAAGCCAAAACAACAATTTTTAAAATTTTTGTCTGTATGTCTGTCTGTCTGTTTGTCCGGGCTAATCTCAGAATCTACTGGACCGATTTTGACGGGACTTTTTTTATTTGACTCAGTATCACCTGGAGAGTAAACTGGGATATAAATAATCACGCCGATGAACTTAGGGGGCAGGCAGGAAATTGAATCTCAGAATCTACTAAACCGATTTTAATGGGACTTTTTTTATTTGACTCAACATTACTTGGAAGGTAAAGAAGGATAGAAATAAAACGGTTTTAGATACCAAAATATATATGAAAGAATTATTCCTCTTAAAATGACCTTAAAAAAAATGTCTGCGACAGTATATGTCTATGCCCAAAATAGTTTGGCAGAATAGCGCAAATAAATTGTGGTATATACATTTGAAAAATAAACTTAAAAAAAAACTATTCCACGCGTACGAAGTCGCGGGCACAGCTAGTCCTAATTAAATTGTGGTTGTTCAGGGAAGGTTTAAACGGTGAGAAAACACCGGGCAGAACGACGTCTGCCGGGACGGCTAGTTCTAAAAAAATATAGGTATGTAGGTAGGAGATAAAGTAAATATTAATATTTGACAGAAAAAATTGGTTGCCTGTAAAGTCGGTATACGCGCGAAAGTTTTACGTGACAACGACTCTGAGTGGTAAAATAATTTTAATGTGAATATTCATTCGTATAACACGAACCGGTGTGTATGCCTATCTCTCTCTCTCTCTCTCTCTCTCGCTCTGTCTCTCTCGCGCGAAACGTGAGCGGAGCAGCGTAACGCAGTTTCTTGAGGTGTCACCCGGCAAACCAATTTATAAGACGTTGTCACGTCAAAATTATATGGTTAAATGAAGTCGAGATTGAGTTAGACTATTTCCTGCTTCACCTTTTCACCTTTTTACCTTTTATTCGAGAGACAATTGAACGCCTGAAGGATTCGTAAGGCAATGTTCAGTCATCACATCACTTTATTTTTGCAAAAACTCATGTTTTATTTTGTGTAACCTATCTACTATCTCGTTTATTGACGGACGTCAAGAAAAGTGAAATGTAGGTTACGTACCTACGTACCTATAATCCAATCTTTTATCCAATCAATCATGGTGAACATAACATTTATCTTTGTAGTGCAGTCCTCTTTGCTTTGTTCTCTCTAAAATTATTGTAGTGAACTAGTGACCTCGTTCAAAAATTAAAGGTAAATAAATCGACACACTATATTTCAATACAAACCGCTAAGATAAATATGTACTAAACTGAGTTCCAAAGGTTCAAACCCTGCCTTAGATCTGAAGTTGTAGTTTTTCAAATAACACTCTGTTGAAATTTGGACTAAACTAACTAACTACTAAACGAACGAAGGGTAACATCGGTAGGTACCAAAAAGTTTAAAGTGTGCAAGAAATCACGTCACATGCAATGTATAGGAGCACCTAGGAATCCTAGGATTTTTCTTTTTCGGAATAATATTTCGGAATACTTTAGCATAGCAATAATTCGACGCTCTCTGCTCTACCCTCCCGGAGACCGGTTTATTACCTACGTAGTGTCGAATCATTTTTTGGCTACCCTTTAGCGTCAAAAGCCCGTGGAGCCGAATGCTCGTGGGACCGAAAAAACTAAATTTTGCAAGGGCTGAATGACATAGAATACCTCGGGGATATAGGATATGAAGTCAATAGCAATAATTATGCTCCCGTCCATCCACAACCTAGGTTGATTTATGATTTGTGGGACATCCCGTATATTCAATAAAACCTTTTTGCAAAGTGCAATCGATGCATGCAACCTGCTAAAATTCGTTACATTCAAAATCATACGACTTACAATTATGATTATGTACTAATGGAAATAGGTAAGGATCCTTGAACATTTAAAAATATCAATAGGTATGTACCTAAATAGGTATTTAATAAAATGTTTTCATTTTACATTAAAATCATATAAAACCATTCTACGACATTGAGTGACATTTAACAACGGCCCGTAAAATGAAACGCGGCATACCAAACAAACGTAAACAAAAGAAGCCCACAAAGTGACGTTACGTTAGTTTGAAAATTCCCAAAAAAAAACAAATGAAAATGTTAACGAATTGGGCTTTTCCAGCTTATCCTTGTAGTTTATAGTAGCGATAATTATTATTGGCAGTGAAGTTGTTAATTTGGAGATAACTAAGTTAACTATAAAAGTGAAATCGCACGGGCCGAGCCCCACAGGAAATGATACCGCATCATAGTGCAACTGGGTGACTAACGCAGTGTTCAAAATCATGGGCACAACGTACAGGGAATTGTTCAAACTGTACGATTTAATTCAATGCGGCGATGTAAGGTAAGTCGGTCTAGAATTCATTACTTAATCCTGATAAACTGTGCAAATAATATTACCTTTCTACCCCCTACAGTGACTCTATTTCCAGTAATGTTATCCTTTTGGAAAACTGAAAGTTGCTTTTAGTATCAATAATTTCTTGGAATACACATAAAACTGATGTATTACTTACCCATTTAGATCAGTTTTCATAGTTCAGTCATTAGTATTTCATAGCATTGCCATGAATTTGTTAATAATTGCATCATTGTGCTTTTGTTTCAGCTCTGTAGAAGCTTTCCTCAGAGAAAGTCATGTATCAATAAATGAAGTCATACCCTGCAAAGGTATTGGTGTTCTTCATTTAGCTGTAGGTATAGACCCTTTGGAGAAATCCATCAAGTGTACTGAATCCATTTTAAAGAATGGAGGAGATCCTAATCTATGGTAAGGAATAACATTTAATATTATATTTTATTTGTGCACAAGCATTTCTTTCCTACCAGCCTATGTTGCGGTGCTAGGGCTTAAAAATATGATTGTGGTATGGTTTTAAAGATCTCAGCAAGTAGACTGGGCCAAAACTCTTACATTTGTTCGAACAACAAAGTCGTGGGCGGCCGCTAGTTTAAACTAAATGTGGAATGGATGTTCAGAGCAAGCTCATAAAACCATTCTGTCTTTATTATTTTGCCTATACACCTGCCTGCCCTGCACATTTTAGTTTTTTCACTCATTAATACATTCTTATAAAGTCCTGATAATTAATTGCTTAATTATATTGCTTACCTGCTAAATAAATTTGAAATTTTACTTGATTCCTCAGCAATGATGATGGTGTGACTCCTGTCCACATAGCGGCAATATGGGGCCGCGTGGACAACCTAAAGCTCCTGATTGGATGTGGTGGTGACCCCTCCCGCTGCGACCTTGACGGGCTGACAGCATTTGACTATGCCGCTAGGGAACAGCAATGGGAGGTGTATGACTATCTCCACAATGTAGTGGACCAGACGGATGATTCTTTTGCATCACCATGTGCATATACCTTAGATTTAGGTAAGTACAGTAATGTTGTAATAATTTATAACGAACAAAAAACTTATTTAAAATTTAAGTAAAATGAAAATCATGAGCAACGAGAGAGGATAAACCATGAAATTATCAGGTATTCTCCAGATGCAAGCATAGCACTTTGTTACTACAATTTTATTAATGTGCATAAACAATATTAACACTGACTTCTTCCTATGTTTTCAGATAAAGTGTTAGTGACAACAGACCAAATGGTCGCAGAATACGAACCGATTGAAAATAACGATCTGTTTGAACAAACAGTTCCAAGAAAATCTGACATGATCCGAGAATGGTGTGACAAAAACAGCCTCATCATTAACAGACTATACCCAACCATACTAGGTGATACTTACCTAATAGAAAATGAATCAGCCCCTTGGAAAAGTACAGATTTCACTAAAAACATCGCATACAATCTCAGCAACAATAGAATATCTACTTGCCCAGTATTAAATGACACCAACAATAGTTTTAAGACGTGTCTAACAAAAAATGAACCTTACAAAGTAGAAATAAGCGGAGTGAAAAAGTTGGATGTAACATTGGACCATACAAACTGCCAATGTAGCCAAAGCAGTTCTGAAATTAAAGGCAGAGTTAGTGTATACGAAAATTTCTCGTTGCCCGGATCACCTAACAGTATTATGCATAAGAATTATAAGTCTAAAAGCAATTTGAAGAGCTGTAAAAAGAACTGTATGTCTTCTTTATGCTCTAATATGAAGAGTGTTTTAACCTTGGACAGTTCTCAGTCACTAGTTTCTAGTGACACATCCCAAGTGGATTTGGATAAGGCATTAGCTGTGGTCCAGAACAAGAGCAATGAGTTCTTATTGAGTAACATAACTGCGTTAAGCGATGTAAATGGTATGAACACCAGAAGATCTTCTGCAAGTAGTGGAGTGAGCAGTAACTATTCAGGGGGCAGCATCGTGATAGGGAATATGCATGAAGAGTATAAATATGAAGACAAAGAGGAAAATGTCGTTTTAATTGAGAAAAGATTGCTGGTGTCTTCAATAATGTAAGTATTATGTTTCATTTATATCATTTCTTTTTTCTATAATGTTCTTATTATATTATAACATATAATGGCAATATCAAAATATTTTTATCAAATAATCTCACTAACAAGCCTATAAATAATTGTATTACTGATTATATAAAGTTGAAGGACACATGCACCTCAATTTTTAACAACTATTACTCAGTTGCTTTTCGGCGTTATCACACGCATTTTGCCAGTGAAATGAGTGATTTTGATGATATAGTTGTTGCTTTGAACGAATTGTCTATAACAAAGGATCGCAAAAAATTACATAGAAATAATAATTGGAACAATAAACGTAAGTTGCGTTTCCACCCATATGAAGACGAATACGAAGTTATACCACCCAAACGAATCCGATCTACATTTCTGATGCGATTGACTAAGGAATGGAATTCGCTACAGAAAAGAGCAGAAAAAATTAATAGGCTGGGCAGACTGGGCAGAAATTATCCATCCTCGGAAAGACATTACGCATCTTCAGAAAGACATGTTCCATCTTCGGATAGTCATATCTCATCCTCGCAAAGACATGTTTCATCCTCGGAAAGACATAATCTATCTCGAGAAAGACATGTTCCATCTTCGGAAAGTCATATTCCATCCTCGGAAAGAAATGTTCGAATCGTGGGAAAACATTCTCCATTCTCGGAAAAATATGATCTATTTTTGGAAAGACATGTTCCATCTTCGGAAAGACATTATCTATCTTTAAAAAGACTTGTTCCATCTTCGGAAAGACTTGTTCCATCCTCAGAAAGATATGTTCAATCTTCGGAAAAACATTATTCCTCTATGGAAAGACATGATCTATTGTCGGATACACATGTTCCACCCACGGAAAGGCATGATCTATTTTCGGAAAGACATGTTCCATCCTCGGAAAGACATTATCAATCTTCAGAAAGACTTGTTTCATCTTCGGGAAGACATGGTTCATCCTCGGAAATATATGTTCCATCTTCGGAAAAACATAATCCATCTACGGAAAGACATGAACTATTTTCGGATAGACATGTTCCATCCACGAAAAGGCATGATCCATTGTTGACCTTACCCTTAAAGCTTCGTCAAATTCGGTTCAACTAAACTTATTTTGTTATATTACAGACTACCATTAGACGATGGACCAGGCTCGAGCAGTCCGGATGAGACGGTGCTCTCCGTTGCTTCCTCCCTTCCTTCGTCAGTGCAGTATGACAACAACACTCTCCGGGCTGAGCTGGTGAAGAGGGGCTTTAAACCGGGCCCTATACAGGACTCTACTAGAACATTGTACCTGAAGAAACTACAGGCTTTGAAGAAACAACCGATTGTTATCAAGAATCAAAGCAAAAGTAAGTTCAAATAATTACATGTAGGTAGTTTAAACGAAGAAAAATCATAGCATAGAATATTTTCATAGAATTCAAACTTTTTTTTCGGTTTTTCTTATCATAGTGTCAAAGTTTTTTTGTCAGTGTCCAAATTGACGGTCATGTTGTTAATTTTGTAAATATTTACCTTATTTTACTAAATTATCGCAATGGTTTTAAAAGAGTGCAAATTATCTAGTGAAATCCTTTCTAAAATTTTGCTAAGTAAAGGTATAATTACTGTACTTTCAATTTTTTTTAAAACTAGGTAGTATAAATGAGATTCATATTATTTAGTTATTCTAGCCACCATAGCACAAGCTAACGCTTAGTTTGGGGCTAGGTAATGGGTCAGTGGTGCCGACCGTTTTTACTTCTTCAGTCGATACGTTTGGGACTTGGCATACTGACATTTGTCACAATTCCTTTAATTTTTATGAACTAGTGGCCGAATTTTTTCAAACTTAATCGCGCCCATTTCATTTACAGCGTACAGCATAGAACTAGAACGGTCGTTACGCTCAAACGATTGGACTAAAGACTTGTCACCTTACATAGAATTAGAAAACAAAGCGCGCTCGGACTTTGCTAATTCCAATAAGAAATGGCGGGAAGGCACCACCAAGACTTCCTTCACATACTTACTGCTGGACCCGAGGGTCACAGATAATCTCCCAGCGAGGGCCAGCAAGCAGGACCATCAGACTTCATGGGTCACATTTGTCAACTCAATATTCTACGTTGGGAAAGGTCAGTGTTTAGTTGAGTTTTATGACACAAAATATTTGTTGATTTGACTTTGCTTTAATAAAATTCCTTAAATGATTATGGATACTGAACTCTTAGTAGTAATAGAAGACCAGACTTTAGTTTATTACCCGACTACGGGAAAGAATGATTATGTGTTTGACCTGTATGTATGTTTTCCAGTTCAGGAAGGGTTCTGACAAATAAGGTGTCATTAGTTTCTGACCTGGTCTTGCTGTATTCCAACTCTACAATACTTAATACAACCGACCACAAATCTTTTTAATTGGTACCTAATTTTATGTAAAACTACCTCGTTGGTTTAGTGGCAAAGTTTCTGCCATACATCCGAGAGGTCCTGGATTCAAATCCCAGGTCGAGACAAAATTGTTTCTGAGATTTTCTGTCATGAATTTCTCAAAAACAGCTCGGAGTCAGGACGATGGCGGTGTTATACCCCCGTGCGTCGGTGCGCACGTTAAGCCGTTGGTCCCGCGTCTGATCTCTCTCCGGTCATGTCGGATTGCCGTCTCACCGAACTTTGAGAGTGAATTAACAGTGAGTGCGCTTGTGTATTGCGCTCACACTTGTGCTCTTTAATATCTCCTGCGCAGTTGGCTGATATCTGTGGAGATTGGCCGCCGTGGTCGAAATCGGCCAGGAGGACTATTATTATGTAAAAACATTTCCCTTGCTCAATTTCATACGACACATACATAATTCTTGTCTATATTATTATAAACAGGAAAGCGTTCGCGGCCGTACTCCCATTTGTACCAAGCCCTAGACCTCTGGAAGAAAGACTTCAAAACAACCAAGGACAAGAAGGTACAACAAATCCTCGACATCTGGTCCGACAAGGTAGGTGTTATTTGTCTGAACATTTTCCAAAACGTCATTCCTGCGGAGGCGTACACGTACGAGGCCTGTATGATCGACGTTCTTGGCGTCCAGAATTTAAAAAACCTAAAATCCGGAAACTACTACGGAGTAGTGGCCTCCTGGCCACTCAAAGAAAGACGAATGCTCGGCTTGTATCTCCTACACAAAGCATTGCAAATCTTTATCAACGAGGGAGAAAGGCAATTACGACCAGATGATATAGACTGATCGATAGCTGAAAGTTTGAATCGGTTGTGATAAGGAAGAAATGAAATTTCACAGTTACAATCTCTTTGATGATATTTATTGATATGATAAACTAAGTAAATTATTTTTTATACAAAAACTTTTGTACCTTGCCTTTTTTGTAGATACAATTTTACTGTAAATGACATAAGATGTAATTTAACGAGATTCGGCGTTTTAATATTAATTTGTATCTTTGTATAAAATTGAATTGTACTTTAACTATGAATTGCTAATAACTTTTGGAGTTAAATAACTATTAGTTAACTAGTATTTGCGCGTTTATTCTGATCTCAAAACGATAAAATATTAATACTTAACCACTAAACAGTACCTTGATCTTACTTACAAGAAAATATATACCAAAGTAAAGGATTGAAGTTTTTAAGTAATTTTAGATTTATACTCCATTAACCTGGTTTTATTGCCGTTTACAATTTCGTAATTGAAGTCCTATTCCGAAAACCGATAACGTGTACAGACGACACATTAAGAATGTTTTATGTATTTGGAAATCGCCCTTATTACATGCGCATAAGATGTTTTTACACAGATTTTACCTTTACGTGCTGTCATTTGTAAAAGTGTGATAAAAACTAACGTACGATTAGTATTAAGTCGAGCGCAAGGCGAAAGATGTCGTACCATTTCGATTTCGGAACAGGCTTTCTATATGTTATCGCCAATGAAGTTCCTTCAATTTTATATGACGCGATTTCATGAAGTTATATGGCATTTTCTGTCAGTATTGCGTAATTTTAGTATCTATACAATGTTTGTAAATGTTATTAATGTATCCGTAAGCTTTAATTTTATTATCATTGATAAGTTACCATACATTTTTATCGCAATGTATGCAATTTTTATCTCCTAGTCAATCACACAATGTACAAGCATAATCAGCACATGACAATAATAGTAACCTTACAGATAGATAAGGATTTTAAAATAAAACACATTTTTTTAAGAAATAATTTATCTTTATTATTCCTTTTTTAACGTCTCGAATTCTTTTCTAAGAAAATCAAACTTGGCTTTAGTTACATCAAAAAAATACACAAATGTTCATATTATATATCGATACATTATAAATACAATGACCACGTGTCATACCAAGTCGCCACTGGTATTCGATACTAAATAATGAAAGCGTAATATCGCGTTACTTGCAACTCTAATCAGTACATATTACCATTGAACATATTCTTTTATTATTGTACCACTATTTTCACACTTCAAACGTAGTTCAAACTTTCTTTTATGTAAATTTGGCATGTTGAATTGCTCTTGTTAAACAATAGTGGGCAAAGACACATTTTAAGCATTAGTCATTATTTTCGTTGATTGTAAGAAAACCAATATTCATAAGATAAATAGACAGAGTGATAAATACTCGTGCTAAATTACAATTAGACCCAAAAAGCTTCATGCTATAATTATAAATGAAAATAAAAAAAAGTTTATTTCAATACATGTAAAAAACATTCAATACCTACAATGCATAAAATTTGGCTCTGTTACATTAGTCTGAGTTGAACTACTGCGCATGCACATATAATTAAACACCAGTAGGCAGACACCCTAACTATGGTATTATGTACTGAATAGACACAGTTAAATCAAACGTTCAGTCAGTCTATGCATCCGCAGCGCTATGAGATCACGTGGCACCGCGCTAGAGGCTACATTCATACATCGGTCGGTTTCAGATTCTACTACACTTCTCAAATCAATGCGTTTATCGCTGCCCACCTACTCTTGATATAATCGGTCGCTGGTTGTAGTGCCTATAATCAGACCTAGAGTGTCATATTTATTTCCGTCCTTCTTTTTGTGGGACGTGAGAGTTAAACGATTGACTTTAATACGTTCTATTTCTCTCCAACAAAATATCGGCGACCGAGTATCGGACGTGGGTAGGCAGCGTATATTACAAATTTTATTACGCTACGCTCTACACTATCGTTGAAAAGCTATCGTTCCATCGAATCAATCGTTATTCAATTGTCAAAGCTCTGTTAGATAAAGTCAGTGTTTTCGATTGCAGTCGTCCTTTTTACTCATTAGCAGTTAAGCGCAAATAAGCGAGAAGACTGGAGCCGAAAATACCTACAAAGTATGGGCTATCTTAATGAGCTCCTTATTAAAGGATTTTTAAGTGCGTCCGAACTCCAAATCAATAAGCCACGCATTGGACAGTCAATAGGTTTCGAACGATAGTGTAAACCTAGCTTGACATAAAAAATGAGCGAGAAATAATCCAAAGGGTGAGCATGGGCAATAAGACCAAGTTCAAACTGCAATATATGATTTTGAAAAGCTGTTACTGAAATAAAACTCGTAAACTGAAATAAACAAAAGTTAAACTTGATTGTAGTTTTTTGCCATATAGTCATTTTGATTCCATTTCAGTGATGTACATTCAATAACTTATTTGTTATTATTTCAGTGACAACTCTGAAGTCTTTAAAACATTTATCTGTTTTTTTTTGTACAATCACAATTGACCTGCTGGCCCATGATGCTGCCTTCGGATAAACGCTATAAATTCTAAATTATCTCGTACACAAATCATTATTACATGAACAAAGAAATATCTTCCTTGATTACATTTGTACATAAGAGTAAGTAAGTAGGTTCGTGTTTAAGGATCATTGCCGATAAAAATCAACTCACTGGCTTTTTTGCTTTGAAAACATTACGATTTTAGGCCCGCTTAATACATAATGAATTTTTTAGTTAAGAGTAAGAAACAGGTACGTGCGTACTGACTAATGTCATGAAAATAATATTGTTATACACTACAATAATATTTGTATGGTCTCTAAAGTGTTAATAATGTTCATCTAATAGAAATGCAATCCACGCTTCGTTTCGTATCTCTAACAATTAACCACGATGCGGTTGGATGATAAAATTTATGGTGTGGAACCTCAAATTTTACTATCCAACATGAGAAGTAAGAAATGCAAACAATAACCGCAACTTTCAAATCAATTGGAAGACTGTATCGAACCGCATTTATGTAATCGACATCTAGGCGGTACTAAATTGGTTCGGAAACGAGTGCGTTCGTTGGAAACCACGAAATAACGAGCTTGCAATTTGCCATTACAAACTTTGCGGTCGTAACCAAGTGACCGTCGTCGGTTCTTGTATATTTACGCTTGTGGCTTCCACCAAACTAATCGCCCGGGCACTGGGAGACTAAATGCACTAAACACATAAAAGATCTAGTATAACGTTTCCACACAAGATCCCCAACATTGATACAATAAGGGTTCAAGCATGAAAGTAGCGGGTATAAGGTCAAATTGTGTCCATATAGACACGTTACGAATGAAGGCCTTGTGTGGAACGCATACGCACAGTATAAGAAGATAGAGAAACGCTAATCCCTTGTATGTGAGAATACGGACTATGAGATTTAATTATCATTAAAAGCCAGACATACATACACGTACAGCAATGCCCACACACTCCACAACTCTATAGGATGCTCTCTACGATTTATATAATAAGTCATTCATCACTATAACCGAGACAGAGTATGATTTGTGCACGCTACGACTCACGTAATGATCACATTGACGCCTTTAAACTTACCCTAGCACTTAACATTAATTAATCTTAGTATTAAAATCTAGGTACGCTTGCTTTCTTTGTGGAATGCAGTATTCATAAATAAAGATCTTACTAGGCTGTATTCGCATGATATTAAAATTTAGTGGGGGCTTCAAACATCAGTACAATGCCCAGATGGAGAATCAGAGAATTCGATGTGTATATTACATTAATCCCTTACGGAGCGCTAACCGTGTAAGGTAATTTACATTTAACACTAATATTTACAACAAGTTTGTGCTTCACTAGTGAACATATAAAACATAAACGCGCGCAGGTCCGGCGCGGGGGTACACCGACGATCACAACATCCATAGGAGTCTTCAACACATATAAGAGTTCAGGTAACTATCAGTTCGGACACATTCTAAACATTCAAAGCGCACATCACATACACGGGGGTTACGCGAGATCACAGTGTTTAAATTATGGCTACTGGCATAGATCAGTTTTTCGAAGACCGCACTTTTAGTTCACTCAACAGTTCACGGTCACGTCCGGTCGGGCTCGGGTGGAGCGCCTGCGGGGTCGCGGGCGGGTTACGTGGTCCTCGAGAGGTCCCGTTTGTCTCATTTGGGCGGCGTGGGGAACGAGTTGACGACGGCTTGCGTGCTGGCGAGGACGGCGGCCGCTGCAACACACATAGCCCGTTATTGGGTAATCGAGTGCATCTCTAGAGCCTACAGCGAGGCGGGCGACGGCTACCGGCCGCCTGCAACCAAGGACACGACACACAGATTAAGGCGGCGCAACCGCTCCACTTTTCACTAGAGATGTACTCGGGGAATCTTATAGATAGGTAGACAAAATCAGTCTGGGTCGACGATACAAACGAAGATCCCATTTTTTAAAATAAGCAACTTATGATTTAAAACCTACTAACCTACATCGAATTAGCATCTGAATCCTAGATCTGGTTCTTTTAACTGAATAATGACAGTACAGACATCCTTAAAATTAACTAAAACACAAAAACAATAAAATACTGATAAAGGCAGACATTTGCAACTTATCGATATAACACATACAACTAAAATACGACAATGATAGAAATAAACATTTCATACTATGGCGGGTCAATTATACCCCAAGCCAAAAGGTGCGTGACTTATAAATACTAAACACATTATTACAGTTACTGCACAAAATGTAATGTCAGTTGTATTAATTGTAGAGGTGACTGACCTTTTAGAAAAAAAACCAACTGAAGCAACATACAAAAAATATCATTGTTTTTTGGTAAAGGCCCTCTCACACTTGCCACCTATACTTGGACGGCTTATCGCACTCACCGGGGTACGGTGGCGGGTACAGCGGGTACCCCAACCCCACGTGGGTATGATGGTGGGTGTGGACGTGTCGCTGCGGGGGCGGCGAGCGCGCGGGCTCCTTGGGCGGCTCGGGGCGCGGCGGCTTGCCCTGCGGAGACTTCGCGTGCTCTTGGAGCTCGTGGATCTTGTGCGGCGCCGCGTGGGCTGGCCCGTACGCGTATTGCGCGCCGTGACCTGGAGAAGAGAGGGAAGGGTTAGGTGGGATACAACTGAGATCACAGCGGATGCACATTTTCAACCCCCGATGAAAAAGACGGGCGTTATAAGTCTGATTCTGTAGTGTTTGTATCAGGTTATAGCCATTGTTTTTTTTATTATTTATTAACAAATAAAAAATCTTCTGAAACATGTAGGTGTTACCTTAGTATAAAACCACTAAGGTTTGTAACTTCACTAAGCTAAATTTTACGTCGACTAATATCAAAAACAAACGTAGGCAAGTTAACACTATACATAATTAAATATTTGGTACTTAATTTATCTATAATTATCTTACGAGTATATCTATAATTTATCATCATTCAAAGATATGTATTTTGGTTAAACGAAGAATTTGACGAATACGGGCAGTTTTGTTTACATGTTAAAATTAAATGGCCAAAAGAGAATAGCACTATCTCGTGCTCTCGGCGTGGCGGGGCGCGCGGGGGTTACTGCGCGAGCCATCGGCGAGAGCGGACGCGTCGCCTGTGTTGCGCGCACACCGTGTGTTGTCGAGCCAGTGTATGGTGTACAAGAAGTATAACTACAGATTCCATTGCCTTTTTGTGTGTACATATTTTTGATGGAGGAACGCAACGTTCTCCCGAACGGATGGATGATCCGGAGATCATTCAAAATATTTTTCGAGATTTTTTTTCTTGTCCTTTCGAGCACTTTTTTTGCTCGAACTATGTTTTAACACGTTTTGGGAAGCGTTACTTACCAGGTGGCAAAAGGTCTAATTTAGCAGGTGCTCCAGGCCTTGACAGGTCTTCAGGGGCGTGGTACCGCGGCACGGTCCAGCCGCCCCCGAAGCCGCCCACCAGCATCGGGCTCAGTGGCGGCCTGTACACAGTGTCGAAGGGCAAAGCCCCGTAGTGGGGCGCTTGCATGTACGGGGGTAAGTAGTACTGAGATGTGGGCGGTGGTGGCGGCCCTTGGGTCTCGGTTGTAGGCTTCTGGCCTTCTTGTTTGACCTGCAATTAAAAAAAATGATTGAATGAACTTGCACATAAAAACACTGCGGTCGGTCTACTTTCGTGATTAGTTCTCTTATGCGAATGGTAATTTTTTAGATTCCTCTACTCATGGAAACAGTGTATTTTTCACGTACATCATCAATTTGCTCTTTTTTATTTGTTTGCTCGTTGAAATTAAAAACTAACCCTTCCTTGGCAGTCGGGAAACAAACGTTATTTGTTTGAATTTACATATTAATAGAATCCAGTAGACACGAAAAGTGAAAGGGAATAAATGTATTCTCCTTCTTCCACCAATCCGTTCAGAGCTATGTACGGCTCGTGAACTACGTATGGCTCGTACCTACCATCATAGTGGGACGTAAATAGGCTGATGAAATGACAGAGATCATCTCTTCAACGTTAATATGAGTCAATCACTACATACCTTGACTTCCTCCTTAGGCTTGTCATCCTTCATATCTTTGGAGGGGGGCTTGTGTGCGTGTTGCGGCGGGCGCTGCGGCGGGGGGCCGGGGGGGCCCTGCGGGGGGGGCGGGCCCTGGCCGGGGAGCTTGCCGTCGCCGCCGCCTTCTTTCCGTCGCTGCTCTAGTGTCATGTAATACCTGGAAATACATGGTCGAATATTGAATATTGAGAAATGAAATAATAGATGAAGAAAATACCAACTTAAGTGTCTAAGTAGGACGCTTGTGCGTTGTAAAATATCATTAAATTGTATTAATGTACCTTTTATACTCAAAATTTGTCTGAATAAGAAACTATATTCAACAAGGCGTATACGTATTCATTAAGTAGCTACCGGTTTTCAATTTAGTAATAAAAATATTTTATTATAGCTAAACTAGTCTAACCTACTGCTTGCCATAAAATATGAATTACTCGTAGCTAACCTAAAACTTGTAAACACATAAAAAAGTTACGACCCCCTAAATTATAGCAGTTAGTTATTTTATACATCTATTTCAAATCATTAAAAACACGTTCCGTGTGATAAAATAATTTAATTTTGATTGTTATTTACTTTGTGTTATTCTAAAAAATAAATGTTTTGTTGAAATAAAATAGCTAAAGTATTTGTATCTAACTGGCCCGAGAAAACCATTCGTAGATCTTTCCTTTTTCTTGAGAAGGTTAATTATATTTTTGACATAAATTATTTGACAAGCTTACCTTCTTAACTCGTCTTCTCTCGTATGCGACGGCCTTTGAAACGCGTAAGACCCCATCTGCGCTTTGATTTCGATGCTCTCCTTTAAAATCTGGTGGTTGTCATTCGGCCTGGCCGGATTGTCTTTGCCCTCAGAGGGTCTAGACTGCTTCCCTTTATCTAACGGACTGGGGGTAGTCTTAGATCTGTCTGGCTCTTTGCCCTTGTCTTCCAAGGGCCCTGGGGGCGGGCCCCCCGGCTCCACGTTGTAGGGAAAATTCGGCACATAGTTGTAAGGGTAGAAATGCTGCGGCAACACTTTGGGTGGACCGCTCTCTTGTTTTTGGTCCTGTGAAAAAATTGTGTTTTAGTATTATATCTTAAAAAGCAATGTACAGTGTGCATATATGAGTTAAATATGATTGGACCACTTTTACCCCATTAGATAATTCACCCCTGTGAATATTTTATTATAAAGATTCTATCATTTCCACCAATCAAATTTATGTCTGATTGATATTTCGTAACATCTTTTAATATTCTAATTTACATACCATACGAACTGATTAAGCAAATTGCTTTTAGTGCAAAGTAGGTAACTAAATAAGTTAGTAAGAAGTTTTTAGGTACAAAGGCATAAAAAACAAGAGAAACCTAGTAAAAGGAAGATATGGAACGAATGTAACACACAAACCCAAATGCATAATAAACGAAAGTGAAAAATATTATACAAGAAAAGCGTTTTTGTTAAAGCAAAAGGAACATACCAGATGCACATTGAAGAAGAATTGAGAAGAGGAAAAAAAATATTCTTGGGAAATCTAGTTACACAAGGTGTTTTGAGAAGCCATGCATACATGGAGGAAGAAAATGAAGGGTTTCTAAAAAACAAAAAACCCTAAGTAGGGTACTACAGTGCAAAATTCGCCGTATTGGTGGCAGCCGGGCACAATGCCAAGATGATGATGACCAGTGCAAAATACAAGGTCAGGGTAACAGTTCCTTACTTTATGATCAGCCTTGGGATCCCCCTTGGAGAGGTCGTCCTTGGCCTTGTCGGCGGGGGGAGGGGCGGGCTGCGCGTGCGCTGGCGGCAAGTATGGTGGCTGCCCGTAGTACTACGGGTAACAAAAACACGGTTACTTTGGGGCTATCACACTTTTAACATTCCTATTCCTATCATTGAAATAAAACAACAAAGAAAAAATCAATTCTAGTCACTATCTCCACTGTTGCTAGTCTATCTTTTTATTATGTGTGAGTTCACACTGCAAGCCTAGCGCGGTGGCGACACGGCGGAAGCAGTAATATCAAACATATTTAACGCGCCTTTGGGTCCATACTATTACTAAAGTATTAGGCCTTAGATTAATACGTTTAGTCTTATACGATTTGAAGCAGCGCGCCATTGAATCATCTTTTTCGACGACAAGACAGGCAAATAAAGTAAGGCACTTGTGGCATGAAATTCTTAAATGCCTTGAATCTCACCTCTAGAATTCTTCGTGTGTACATTTTTGACATACCTACTACTTCCAACGAATTTTGACAACAACCTTCAACAGTGTTAAAAGATTTTGTGGTTTTAAGTTTTATCTTTTATCTCACTCACGCTATAATTTGTATTCCAAGATGTTCAATTAATTAACGTTATTTGTCACAAATCCAGTTAATCTTGATAAATCAAATGTATACTTTTTATCTATCCCTCAGACAATTTTTCTCATCTGATGAACAAATACTACCTCTATTTTCAGCAGGCTAAACGGTTTTCTTACCTGGTGGTACACCGGGAACGGCCTGTGCGCCGGATCCGGCTCAGCAGCCGTATCAGGAGGCGCTGCGTCATCAGATATGTCGGAGTACGCTGGGGACCGCACCCCAGGCGTGGGGGAACGGCGCGCACGCCGCTTGCCTGGAGACTCCTCCGCTACCGAGTCTGTGGACTTGCGCTCTTCGGAGGGCATTAGAGCTGATCGGGGCTTGACCTAGGAAAGAAAATAGGTTTGTAAAATATGACAACAATAACTAGAAAATAAGTTTCAGATGGTTAGACTATTGCAAAGTCAGAGCTGGCAGTGAAGACAACTTCACTCTCAGGTGAATAAATGTTGTGATGTGACACTTAGATTAACGAAAACTGGGAAGCAGAAGGGGCAGAGAGCTTACAAGTATCTAATACAATAAACTGAGCAGAAGATAGTCCCGAGAGCCTGGCAATCAGAAAGATAATTAAATATCGCTGCCTGCATTTAGTCAAAATTAAGATTGTAGAGTTATGTAGAACGATAAGATATTTGAAAGTCATGCTCTCCAGAGATTCTTTATCACTCAGCGAAATATTCGGTGGTGATACTACTTGGATATAATGGCAACTGAAACATATAAAGGTAATTTGTATTACCTTAAACTGAGTAGGTTGTAAGGCTGGAAGATGTTCAGGTGGTGGCGTCGAGGGTGGTGGCGGGGTTTGTGGGCGGTCCGCGGGCGCGGGCGGCTCGGGCGTCGGCGCCAGCTCGTCCGGGAAGCGCGCCTGCTGCGGCGACTCCGCCGGCGCGTCGGCCTTCTCCGGGGACTTCTCCGGCGACTTCTCGCTCTTCGCCTCCGGGGACTTCACGGGCGTAGGGGATTTGACGGGAGTGGCAGGCGTCGCCGGAGCAGACGGCGGCCTCGCGGGCGACGCCGGCTCGGCCGCCGGCTCCTCCTGCTCCGAACTCGACCCGTCCTTGTCATCGTCATCGGGCGTTCCGTGCGCGTGGGATCTGTGGTACTTCAGCCCGTTCGCGTGCTTGTACTTTTTGGAGCAGTTCGGCTCTGGACATTCTAGAAGGACGGGGTCTGGGGGAGGCGACGACGGCGTCGGCGGCGGCCTCTTCGCCTTCGGCGTGGGCGGTCTTTCCTCCGCTTCCGACGTTCTCTTTCTCTTCGAGTCTGGTCTCGGAGGGGTGAAGGGTGTGGGAGAGGGGAGAGCTCGTCGTCCTTTTGCACCTCCGTTCCGGAGCTTGCTGTGGACTGAGGAGCGCGTCTCTGTGAAGTTTGTCATGTCCGTGGGCGCAGCGCCGCGGCCGCGTTTCGCTCTGCCTTTTGGCGTTCGAGCGTCTAGTTCTTCTGTCGGCGAGTCACAAAATCTGGAAAACAAAAACATTACATTCACAACATAAGTCATGTCGGTTAGGTAATCTTATCGTACACTTCCTAAGCTATTAAGTAGACAAGGGATTACGGTAAGGTGTCATTACTTTCGTATTAAGTTACTCACCGTGGAGGCGCCCAATCGTGCCGCGTGCAATCGAGCAGAGTCCCGACGTAGGTCTTCCCCCGCCACGTCACATTCACGACCAGAACACCTGGAAAGAGGTCATTTCGGGTTGAATTTACGGCTTCTCAATACCACCCAATGGGCTTCCCGAAATGGGATTACTTCGCAACTGTAAGTTGCCGTTAACGGAATTGATGCAGACTATGGTTGTAAAGGTTCCGATCCAATTTGTCACGGGTCCTCATTTGCATTTGGGAATAAGGGGTCGGGGGCGGCATTCGAGGAACGTGACTTTAACCGCATATTCCGAAGCCCCCTCCTTGCATTAACCACCCTACGTGTCAAACTATGCAAATTTAATTAATCAATTCCAGCTGCGTTATAAACATATTTTTTGTAACAAAAGTTTTTTCATGAATCCGTAATGAAGTCGAAATAATTTTTAAAGTGCTTCGAGTACTATTGTAACTTTGAAGCGAGTTAATCTTGTTGCCCGCAAAATGTTTTTCGTAAACAAGATGAACAAATTGAGATAAAAATGAGGGTCTCGGACAATCCCTTTTTAATCCCGAGCGAGCCATTTCAGAGACACGGTTTTATACGGCGGTCTGTTGAATTGTAAATACGTAGCTCTTTTAACATTTTAAACAGGTTTTGAAAGTTTTCAATTTTTTTTTATCCGGATGAATAAGCTGACCACAAAGAGCACTAAATCCAAACAAAAACTACGACAATACATCGCTAGTTACTTTTAATCTACGAAATAATAAAATTAAAATGTTAATCGTTCCTACATAAATTTAAAAGGTGAGTAATTTACCAACGGTGAGTAATAAACCACATATCACATACAAGAATACAATATGAAGATTCGTGAAACAACAATACAAGTTGATCAATATCGGCAGTTGCCACAGCCGCGCAACTACAGATTTATTGTTTCACGAACAATGGACACATAAAGCATTTCTCTACAAGCCATTAACATAAAATGATCAAGTTTTTGCGCATCGCCTTAATTGGATGTGATCTCTGACGATAACCCTATATTAGCGAATTTATGAAGCTCGCCTTCGAGCGCTAACATAATCAATTTGATTGCAGCCTAAATGACAGCCGGTTATGACTAATAAATCGTGATTGAACTAATTCGTAGCCTCATAGTTCAACAGAATCGACTACCTATAAACTATGCATTACGTTATGCGATTAGCACAAATCAATAAAATGGAATACAATTTATAAATAATTTTTTGCTTCATTCTTAATTGACCCGTGCCAAATTATTATGAAAAAAAAACATTTACACATTGTTAGTTTCTTCGTTAAAAAGAAAATGACAACAAGGTTATATAATAGTTTTTATAACATTGGCCAGGCTAAGACGAGCGAACTACCAGGGAAACAGAATTATTGAAGAAGTATTCGGCAGCAGAAGGGTACCAAAGTAGACCCGATGGATTTTATTCTTTGGTCGAACTTCCAAAAGGTTTCCTCGGAAAAACGGTCCTGACTCCTGTTTTTATTATTTAGGGGAGGAATTCCCATCTAAGCCGGCCTCAGTGGTCACGGAAAAGTTAAATTAGACCCCGTCCGCCTGTTCGGTTGCATGTAATCGCTTCGATTTGTAAGTCCGCCGCTGGTAATGGCGTAGCGACATGTCATTAGATTGGTCGTTAGAGTGGCGACACAGAGCTGTGTCATTAAACTGTCATGTTTTCTGTAATTTGTCGGGAATGGAAACTTAGTAAATACTAGCAGCCGCCTGCGGCTTTGTTCGCCTTAGGTTAGGATATAAAAATGTAATTAGCCCTACTAGGGTTACTGGTTAAGTTACCCCTAGTTACGACTTCATATTAGGGAATAACACGTGTTAGTGTGAGTCAAACATAGACAGACAGATAGACATATGCAGTAGGATATTTTTTATATATTTTTAAGGAAAATATTTATATCATACACTATTTCTGTGTAGCTTATATTCCGTGTATTAAGTTTGCACACGCGACGAAAGCTTAAAGAATGAAGTGACTTCTCCCGTTTTCCCAACATTTCCCTTCACTGTTCTACTCCTATTGATTGTAACGTTATGAAAAGTATACTATAACCAGCGTTATGAAAAGTATACTATAACCATTTCAGAAGTATGAAAAATTATTGTACCAAGTTTCGTTAAAATCCGTCAAGTAGTTTTTGTTTCTGCAACGGTTTGCAGACGGACAAAAATTTTAACAATTGCATTTTTGACATCAGTATCGATCCCCAATAACCCCCTCATAGGTAATTTGGAAATAAATTTAATGTACTGAATTTACCTCTCTAGAGATTTAGTGATTCTCACCGTACGGTTCATGTTTCTTTTCACACGGCTTTTTAAGTTTTTATCGTATACATATACACAGACATACGCCCTTTTTACAGATTTCAGAAAATGAGAGGTGAGATGGATTTGTACCTCAAAATTATCATTATATGTTTTCTACATTATCACGTTAGTGTTTATCGTGTACCTAGTCTAAAGGGAGGTACCTTTTAAAGTAATAAAAAAGTAGGTTAATCATCATCACTTTATCACAAAGAAGTCAAGATAATCATGTCCCTTTGAAATGATTACATTGATAAGAGACTTAAGTGTGATATTAAAACACTCAAACGCGGGTTCAAATCCCGCCTGTGGCAGTTCGTTATGTTTTTTAGGTCTGTTTTAATTTCACATTGTCAATAAATTTGCATTGTTAATGCTAAAAATATAGAAACTTAATAAGAGACTTATGTTCTTCTTTTGTGCTGTACAAGATACTACTTGCCCTAATCTCATTAATCTAAAGTATTTATCAATCACTATCGCAATCGGATGATCGTTATCGTTAAATTCGTCGGTGATTTATATTTGTTTTAACAATTGAGCAAAAGATTAGCGTCTATCAGGCTAAATGTCGACTGTCCGATTAAGTTTTCGGTACTAGGGGCAGGGCGTGGAATAGGTTCATTTAGAGGCCGCTAATTACGCCCGCGCCGCGGTAATCAACAGCCAAATGGCGGTCGCCCTCGCCCTCCTTACGCCCTCCCTTTGTTCCCTCAACAATAAATCCTAAAATTCCTCTGTAAAAACCCGCCGGATTTGGTATCAGGTAAGCGGATTTGACCTTTTCGATGATTACAATATTTTGCTATCAAATCAAACTAGATAGGCACGATAGCTTTTTAATTTAACCTGCAGCCTTCGGCTTTATCGAGTTTAATAACAGAGGAGAGCGTGGGCGGCGCGGTGTGCTCAGAGCGGGTCTAATCAGAGTCGTCGGCCATTGTTCCCCACACCGGGACAAACAACGTTCCGGAGATTTCATTTACATCCATTCAGAGTGCATCCGACCCGTTGGTAAAGTAAACTCGCTTCGATTCTACACAAACGTCCAACCGCGCGTGACGCGATTCGATTCTCATGAATTATTTCGTGTGTTAACAGAGCTGCGGTTAATGAGTTAATAAACGGAAGAGGTACCTGTACATACACTGCTATTACTGCTAATTAGCCGAATGGAACGTACTCGCCAGCGTAGCCGGGCCGCGGTACTCTTAATTGTTAGCACGTAAGTCGCCGGGCCTGCCTCGTAAACCCGTCTCGTGGGTATTTCTTGAGCTTAAACGCGCCCGCCAGATGCCTCCATGTTTAATGGTCGACATTAAGGAATTAATGCCGACGTTAGCGGCCGTACATGTGAATGATTAAACTTCATATAAAAGTCGGGTTGAGATAAAATTATAACACTGACGGTAAACACTATTTAATTTCCGTGAGCCCCATTCCGCCATTAGCCGAAAATAAATAAGCCTGGAGAGAGAGGAAGGGCGTGGACTCCTCCCCCCGCGAGGCAGCGGGCGGATAAATTTGGAAAGTGGCAACAGAAGCGAGCAGATGGTGATTTATTATCGTGTTTTATAATAATTACGAGCAGAGCCGGGGGGCGGTATTGTGCGTCTCTAATGGCCGGGACGTGTGCTCTCATATTACGTTGTGCCCAGTTTTATTTCCACAGATGATGGACGACGCTGTCTTAGATAGATACGATCGAATGGCCCCTCTCGCGTTGAATGGATATCACCAAATTCGAAAATAATAGGTGCCTATGAGCTGCAATGCAATAAATAAACGCCAAACTATCAATAATCAATCTTGATCAATTCTAAATAGGCTTTGGTACTGATATGCCTCGCGTTTCTTGAATTGATTATGATATGATTATGTTATGATATGATTGTCACATGGAGAGTTGAATTGCAGATTACAGATAGAAATCGTACCTACTTTCTTTAGCTAAAGTTTGGAGTCGGAACTTATTCGTTTACAGCACATATTAGAAATTTATTGGCAGCGTAATTAATGAACAGGGTGGGCGATTTATTCGTTGTAGTAAAAGATTAAACTTGCCCCTCGTATTTCACTTTTTTTAAAGACTAATAAAATGTTTACTATATTATTCAGAAAGTCTTAATGTTTTAGGGAGAGACTGCAAATGTATTTTTAGTGCCAAGATCGTTAAATTGAGTAATAAACTAATAATAGCCGATATAATTGATTCAGCGTGGGCATAAATTTCACAAAATTAGTTCTGTCTAAATTATTTGTTTATTCGTTGGGGAGTTGGCAGGCAGCAATTACCAGGCGAGCATGAAAGGTGAGGTGTAAGCTGTACCAACCAAAGTGCTTATTAAATACAAGTACGAAGATCGTATCTGCCTAATAAGCGCCTGGGTTATTACGGGAGCCTCTTTGACTCCACTGTTTTATTTATTCCATGAATATATTAATTTTATACCAACTTATTGTTGAGTGGCTCGTAACAATAAGTGGAGAATGGGCGATATGGTTATGGCTACCATGAAACGCAGTAACTACAAGACAGGTAAAAGTACCTATTCAATAATCGCTGATGGCAGGAAATGTAAATCAAATTATGTTATTATTGCTACTGTTATTACAACAAGGCGCCAGGATTGTGGCAATACCTCATTTAATTTTATGAGTGGCCTATAAGATTTCATCAACTCTGTTGCTAGAAATTCGATCACTGAATACATTTTCTAATTTTGGACTATGATAGATATAGGTACTCATTGTTTCATTATTACTTTTCAAGTAAAAACAAGATCAGACCTCTTATTTCATCTGGATTTAGATAAATAATAAATTTTATTAGCTAAAAATTAAAATGTGAAGACATCGTAAACCTTACCAAGATAAATGTTTTGGATTATATTACTAATTAGTTCCAAAATAATTGCTTGTTCAATAAACTATTCATACAATTTGTTCACAAATTACGAAATTACGTTGCAGTTACTATTTACTAAACAGTATTTAGTGTCAGTCGCTCAATAATCACCAAACTAAATGATTACAATTATCTCAAAACAGCGTGAGTGAACAAGTTAAAGAATTTCTACTCGTTTACATATAAACTGCACATTTAAACAACTTAATTGACGTATAATTACTACATTGACAGCCATTTTTGGTAAAGGCTGAATCACTTAAAGTTGACGCCGAAAAATCACTCGTAGTTTACATAAGATTTAATTGTGGTATGTTAATTGCCAAGATAAAAGAGACAATTACATATCATTAGAAAACTGCGTTGAAAAGTAAATTTGTATTATTAATGTCGCTATTTTAGTCCGAAAATTATTGTGAAGGTACCTATACCTATCAATGCTTTTTCAATTAACATGATATGCACAACGTCGAAATTAATGATCACATAAAGATCCGAAATGTTATTTATGTTACTCAACTCAGCGACAGATAACCGCCTCTATATTAATTAAATAACTTCATTATCTTCAGCGAGGCAAAGATATCTCTTAAAGGTGACCTTAAGTATAGGTTATTGAGTTTATTAAAGCATTAATTTGTCGAGTTAATTATTTCTTGATTATAGTTTATTTGACATTCTCCACTTTGGCTTTAAATCCATTACGCTTTGGATTACCGATTACGGGTTGCCTCACACGGACTTTTTTGGCAGAATTAATGGAATGTTTGCAAAAGGAATGGTAATGATTTGCGCCCAAAGCTTACCATCTGTTCATTTTCTCAGAAGCAAGGGTTCTGTTTTTAAAGAAAATTACGCAGTGTGTAACTGGTTAATCCGAATTGATTGCTAAGTTTGTTAGTAAACCGTGTACATTTAATTGAACAGATGCCAAGCAAATACTATTAGTAGAGTCATAGATGTTTGTCGTTTCTAGCTCGTCCAGGATTTACAAATATTTATGTTCGTATTTAGAAATCATTACCTACACCGCTTACACGGTTTGAGACCAGACATATGTAATTTTGGTAATACATAGTATAATAGGTCGTTGAGTAAATTTTTTTGAAGTTTGACAATGTTTTTAAATCATGTAAGATTATTTTTCTCCGTGCAAGTTACTAGAAACGTCAAACACTGTGCCGATATGGGTCCGCGAAGCAAGTCAAAGTACCAGGCGTGCATAAGCGTGCGGTAATGATGCGCTACGGTGCTGCGTTCGTGCGCTAGTAACAACTCACCACCTTCCGTCTCATGCCAGACGATGCCCTCCAGCGTGACCGAGGTACCAGGCTCGCAGGGCCCCAAGCAGTCCGGCTCCGTTATCGTCCCCACTGAGGTGCCGACGCATACTTCTGCCGTTTCCTGGAATTGGAAATTGGAATTTGAGGTGACTGGCATTCAATGAAGTGATAAAAACTTCTTCGTCGGTCGGGTAAATTAAGCGTTGAAGAACTTTAAAACAGTAGTGACAAAGTTACATAGTTACTTACAACTCTTGAGAGATTGATGACAATATTTGACGGTATGGCGGATAGAAGACAAAACATATTCATCATGTTTTCTCAAGAAAATATTTTTGCAGTAGAAAAAATTGGATGCAGGAATCAATGTGAATACTTATCGATATTACAACTTCAAAATATAATAATTGTGATCAGTTAATCTCGGTTCATTTACTCATTACAAAACATCTATATTGCTGACGATTAACGAATGCCAGCAAATAAATTCAGAAATTGCCTACGCAAGGAAATAACTAAATTAATATAAACTAAGAAGTTTCGAAACTCACACGATTCAATTTGTATCAAAACGTAAGGCAGAAAACAAATGAATAATCAAAATAACTCAAACACGATGTCGAAATCGGAACGAAACGAAAACAACATCTAAAAGGAAAATTCCATCGTGGCGATTTTATGCGGCCACATCGATTACCTATTTAATTATACAGCTTATCAAGTAATACAATTCAGATTTTACTTTTGTGCTATTTGAATACGCTTCAATATTTGTAATAGTCTCGTTTTCGCGTTGACAACTCAGTTTAACGAAATATTAATCACACCGGTTTCGTTAATTAACGTTTCAATAAATAAACAGGGATTCAGAGGCAAATTCGTTTGGTGGTTTTTCCAATGGCCACGCATGCATGAATGATGGCATGTTCGTTCGTATGATTAAATCTCGCACCAATTTAATACAGCCTCTGTAAATACGATTGAATTTAAAATAATTCGCCGCACTGCCTTTGTATGCAGCACCGCGAAAAATTATGTGGCTTAATTTATTTCGTTAATGAGAAAATTTTAAGCTCACTTTACACAGTTGTTCGTGTTTTATAAAAGCCTTTGTTGGAAAAGCGTCCGTAAAATTGGAGTCTGGTTTTAATTTGGATACGAATCTTTATTGAAATACGTACGCAACAGGGTTATTAAATTTTTAATTAATGTTTACAATTCAGTGTACGTTATTTATTATAAGTAACGTGTTTCTTTCTACAAGCAAACAATACTGTAATTACTAGTTGTCGTAAAGAAAGCAATGGTTATTTTAATATTCCTCTGACTTCTATTTTGTCATGGTGAGTAATTAACTAGTTTTAAAATCAATTTCCTCTGCTGTGGCCATTGGCTGTGGCACAGAATCTCAATAAAATTATTATTATTATTAAGGTACCGTTTTATAGATCTCGGTCAGTAGACTGAGCCAAAACTCTAACAGTTGTTCGAACTTGAACGTGGACGAAGTCGCGAGCGACCGCTAGTAAAGTATGGATCTTTACGGTTTCGATCAAAGACTTTGTTGGGCCTTTTTTCGTTTGAAAGATCCTTATTACGAAGGTCTGCTGTCAACGCCTGTCTGCGTTAGTAAAGCATCAGTTACAATGTTTGTCCCAATTCTAAAAAGACCACACTCAGTTCCTTTCTGCTCAGCAAATATGTGAGTACACATATCCTAGAATTTTCCCGGACACGGCTATTTTTCACGTTGAGAACCCCCCGGAAAATCTAACGAGCTCGACTGCGGAACTCACCGGGATTGCATAAATGCAAAGAGCGTTTACGACGTAGAACATAATCAAATGAAGCCATTCCCATTCAGCGGCTGATACGAGAACAGTGCGGCGACATACCCACGTCCTGCTCACACTGGGATAATGGTGTCACAAATTGTGAACTAAAGCACTCCCCGAATCGGAGATGTCGACTCCCGAAATGTTATTGGAGAAATAACAAAATTTTATGCGAGCCGACAGATATTACCTTCATAATAACCGTTCCACGTCCCAATGACAAGTAGGGTATCGTTTTATCGCCATAACTTGACGCCGTTGCAAGTGATTTAAGAATGGATATTGAACAATCAATTACGAAAATTGCTTGGTTCCCCTGCTCGTGAATCGGCCCGGAATTCCATAGAACAGATTATCGTTCTGTCTAGTAGGTATTCATTACCATTCGAATATTTCTCATTTCAAATATCACGATTACAGTTTTGATTTATCGTAGCTAGGAAGTAGTGTTTATTAAAGAAGTATGTAGGGTAACATATAGTTGGTACACAAATTTCGACACGCGGAACTGCACCGTTAATTATAAATCGATGATTAGTCACACTCCATCGCCGGCAGCTTGCTACTAAATGTGTTTGGAGCAATTTGTTTGAGAGAAATGAGCTTTTCCATCAATACGAGTCGAAGCACCTAAATAAACACGGCGTTTGGCATCAGCTCCGGCCTAATCGCATTCGAGACGAAGTCATATGTCCGCCGCGTTAAGATCTATAACTTCTTACCGATTATCTTAACCCACGCGACGTCTATAAACAAAATTAAACGCTTTATTGTTAGTCGAATGACAAATGTGCTATCATCTTACGCCCACAGTGCGCCACAACCGAAAGCCGGAGTCAACGCACAGTTTATATGGACAGTTAGCCGCAAACATATTAATATTTCGACACGGCATATCGCCATTAAATCCTTTATGGGCGCGCGTGAACAAGTCGCGGAGAGGGAGGCTTTGTGTAATTTTGTGGGGTTGGAGTCGCGGCTCAGCTCTCCCATCGCGCGCAGGAGGGGCCGGGGCGGCCAGCTGCCGCTTTATCTTGACAAACGAACTCGCATCGTGCACTAAGAAAAAAGTTATGCCGTTTGAATTTAAATTTCGATAAAATTGCGCTCAAGCGGCCATTTCGGACGCAAATGAGAGCCGGTGTCGATGCGACCGCGCAAACAATGGAGAGTTAATCAATTCACAACCATCAGGAACAAAAGAGCGCGCCGAGAGCGGGCGTAACTAACGGGCCTTCGATTAAGACGCCGAAGGGAGTCGTTCAGAGACCTCTCATTGTAACGCATCGCAGGAACTAATTTGTAGTCTCGACGCCGACTCGGGCCGCAAAAGGAAACCATTTCGACACCATCCTACATGCCTAATGATTTGATACAGACTGCGGGCTGACTCACGTAAGTATCCCAAGATATGTGACAGATTATTCGCGCGATTGAGCGTTAAAAATCGAGGTTGTACTGTTTTGGCAGCTTCTCCTCTGTTTGGTGGGCTATGGGAAGCGTGGGTAGGAAGGAGCAGTGTAACCGAATTACAGTGTACTAAACTGGAGAGCATACGTCATTAAAATAATTTAGGCGAGCGGCACGTTTTAGTGCTTCTGTTTATGGGGGCTGGCGGATGTAGCCTCGCTCGAGCCAGAGCAATAAATACCGGGGCGGTGCGGCAGTCTTGTTTATACTGTTTATACACCACCTAACGTCGGTACATTAATTTCGTGCTATGCGGAATAAGTGGCGACAACGAGTATTCGTGCCAGCCAATGGCCCAGAACACATCAATATTAGTACTAAGAACTTTGCCAAGATCTCTGCGGAGCAGGCTGAATCACGGGAGCTCGGGACACTTGGAATTCAGCTGAGATTTGACCTGGAGTACGATTTTCATGCATTCGTCCTTTTTTTGGACGGTAATTTGTATGAAGCCAACTAAAACTATGTGTAAAATAATAGCTTCAAGTTACTGTTGACAGGTGCATTTCATGATAACGACAAGATATTTCGTATAGAATTTCAAACTTTGACTGGTCAACACCACACTTTGCATTTGAGTGGTTATCGCTCGAACTTTTTACGAATGTGAACTTTTTTGATTGCACAAGAATTAGGTCCCTGGTTATTAGTGTGTAATGCAATGTAAACGTTGCATTTGCGAGAGCAAAAATATAAAGGACTGTTTTTGTTTTGACAATATCCATTATAAGTTTAAACGGATAAACCGATGTTTGCTAGTTCTTATGCCGGTCGCGTAATAAAATTAAAATTTTATTTCGCTCGTATAATGAGATTCTATTATGTAACGCTCGATAGCGGTGCCTGCACAGGGCATAAATAATAATTAGGTATGTAGAGCCGGTATAATGGGAGTGTAGGGTTGACCCAACTCAATGTCTGCCCCGTAAATTAACTTCGAATCGATTTAACGCGGCAACTGTTACAATATTCGTTTGCACAGCTCTCGCGGCGAACTGGGTGATTCAGCTAGATTCGTTATTATTGGAGGCTTAAAATTATCTGTGGATATCTGATATTGAATTAATTAGTTTGACGATCGAGAGGGATGAACTTCAAACCCGTACCTAAATTTTAGTGCCAGACGTTTAACATAACATTATTATCATGTTACCTGGTTACAATTAAACACAGGATTTACGATAAGTGAAAATAAGATTATAGATTGGGAAAATAGAATAATCTCTGTACTTTAGAGATTTTTTTATTTGACAAAATGTAAGCTGTTTTTAACAAGCGCCGATATTTTTGATAAGTTTACAAGTGTCACTTTGGTTCGTATCAAAATGACAAGTTAAAACCAGGCTAGTATAATCATATTGGGATAATAAAGTACCCCTTGTACTATTAAATTGGTCGTGTTCGTTTTATCTTGGTCTTAATCGGTTCTCATCGCATGCAATTCATATTTTAATTACACCTTCAACATTATAACATAGTTGCATAAATTAAACACATAATAATTTAATTCTAACGACTATGGTGTTTACTTCTAGCGTTTAGGTAAAAATGTGTGGGCAGAAAGCCTCTACGAATGGAAAACTCATCAATTATCTTTCCTTTAAAATTAGAATTTATTTACATGACATTTAAATTATATACTCCGTTACTAATAAATACAAAGCTAAATGAAAGAGCAGTTGGTATTTCAATCCAATAGGAGATAGACATCCCGCGAACATAAAGTCTCGTTATTAAATCTTATACCCTCAGTAATGGAGTCGAAACTGTCTTGACAGTTCAACAGCACAAACGTAAGCCTCCAACTGGGGCCGTATTAATTAGATACAGTAGCGGCGTCGCTAATTAAAACGCGAGTGAAATTCCACTTTCAAATCCCCCAGGAGTTTTATATTCTTTAATCTTCGTATTTTAGTTTTTACGTCTACTTTCAGAGGTTCGCCTCGCCCTAAGCATAGCTATTTGGCTTAAAACTTTTTTTTACCTCAGTCAAAAGACGGAAATGCGCAACGGGAGAGAACACGCTTAATTACTGTTTAAATGAAACTCATTTGAGCGGTATACTTTTGCGGAACATCATTTAATTAACAAAATATTTTACCATGTTATAAATCCGTTAATGTGATACTAGCGGGTGTTATGTATTAAATTGGGATTCATTTTTAATTATGTTATGTAACTATATTATTTGGGTAAGAGCATTCCTTTCTTATCAGCCTGTGTCGCGGTGCTAGGGCCTAAAATATGATTGAGGTACCGTTTTAAAGATCTAGGCGAGTAGACTCTAACGTTTGTGCCAAAACTCTAACATTTGTTTGAACTTGAACGCGTACGAAGTCACGGGCGGCCGCTAGCATATTCTAGTTGCACGTTTATTCTGCACATATTTGCAACTATCCAATTATATTCACGCAGGCAAAGTATCTAAAAAGGCTGCTAAGATACTTAATAATAATAAATGATAATTATCTGTGTTTGCACTTTTCTCTACGCATATTTGTAGTAACAAGCCAGACATAATCGCAAAGGCAAAGTAGGTACTGTAAGCGAGATAATTATCAAATAGTGCCACAGCCCTATGGCGATGGGCGAGCGACTCACATACCTCGATTCGAGCTGACATCAGACCTCTGGACCTTAGAATTACACCTAACCAATGACTAGGCAGCATGGTCTCAGACCTTAGCCTATTCCTAATGGAAAAAAAATGAGGCATCTGTCAATCTGTCGTGGAATCGAAGCGTCCTCTCAGAATACGCGCGTAATGGTTTATCGTGGTTTAATTATAATTTTGTTAATTATGTCACTCGTTTTATTGGCGACATCCCCAGATTATGTACACATAATCAAAAAGGCCACATAATACTTTATAATTATTTATGGTTCCTTTTTTTCTACACATATTTGTAACCGGCCAGTTAAATTCGGCAGGCAGGCAAAGTATGTAAAAAGGCTGCAGTGCGGCGGTGTCTGGTGTCCAAACTTTAGACAGCTTGATAACCTACCCGGAATATGTCCGGTATTTCAGTTTAACCTGAAACGGGAATACCTAGGTGCGAGCAGGGAAATGTGGGTAGACGCGACTCGCATAATAAAGAGCTTGCTCGTTTTGAAAGAACCCAATATTTTCTGAAACAATGTAGCTGCTTGGTGTTTTTTTTTATATTCAGGAAGCTTGTAAAGTTTAGAGCCAACATTTTGTAATATAATTGTGTTATGGCAACTATTTTACTAATATTGTCATACAAATCTGTGGCCTTAAGTACAAAACGTCAAAAAACACTATTTCATATTTTAAATCAAGTAGAGACCTTGAGAATTACCTCAAAACTTCTGCAACACGAAGTTAGTCTATGTATTTTAAATATTAAAGAAACACGTTTCGGGGAATGATATTTTCCCGCTTCCATTAATTCCGAGCCGACCATAAACAGCAGTTTACTTTGCCTATTTCAAGTTGCAATAAAAAGTAATGCGTTTTAAAGCTACCAAGAGTACTTACGAAATCTCACTCGAGCGGACAAAAATGCCAGCAAAATATTTTTTAATATTCCTCGTTCTTTGTACAAAGCTGTTTTATTCAAGAGGGGAAGCTTTACATAAATACGACGGCCATAGAGGGTGAAGGGATGGGTTGCTATGATACAAAAGATATTTTAAATCCCAACAGGTAACGGATTTGACTTGGATAGAAACTCCTTTGAGACACAAAAGGTTTTATCAGTTTTATTTTCTTTTTGATTTGTCATTTTAATTGAGACTTTTATCGTTGTATTTTTAGAGATATTACCAGTTCGAGCAGCGGTTAAGAATTACCTAGTTAGTTTCTGTCTTATGGCATGAATATTTCGTAGCATCGTGATATTTTAGTAAAATGTCTTCGTCGCAAAACACAGTTGAAGGTATATTTATAAACCTTTAATAATAATTTATTTTATAAACATCCATAATTGTACGGTTAGCTAACCTCTAAAGTGTCTAACAATAAAACACTTATCTGCTTTATATCTCTAGAACACGACTTATTTGCAAGTCAAAGTGCTAAGAGATACGCATAGATTTAAATATAACACTGTGTTAACATACTGTTTATTATTCAGTGTTCAGAAATAATTTATTTATACATTAATAACGGAAGTTCTCAAGTTCATAGAATATTAGTGTCCTTATAAATATCGTTTGTATTTAATGATGTTATCAATCATTTTGTATTGATTAATAAAAACGTTGTCTAAATAATTTTAAATAATGTTTTTAACTAAACTAGTTGAGTTTTTAACAGCCTGATTTTGATACAAAAATTAAACATATTTAAATTAGTGACTCTCCGATCCGATAGGAGATTAGATTTTGGATGACGCAGACGTTTAGGTTAGGCCCAGGGCACACCTGTAGTATACTGTCGCCGCGACTGGCGACTGCCAGCGATTTGAGCCGCGACGACAGCAAGACACTGGTGTGCGCTTACGGTTAGTGTTCAATTTTCTTTGACAACAATAATGAATATACTCGTATAACGTAGGTAAAGTTGTAGTAAATTGTTCCTAGCTAGCAGACTGCCCCGGGTAGTAAGTACTGCAAGTAGCTAGTCTCTAGATTAACTACGGGACGCGATAAGATCAAACAATGAGCTCGTAAATCTTCTCATTAGTCAATAGGACATAATTGCGAGGGCAGAGACGCTGATACATGTCAATTAGGTATACTAAAGTACCCTGTGTGAAAGATAGATAGATTAACACTTTATTGTACAACACAAAACTAAAAATACAGACAAGTTTAATAAAGAAAGATGTTCAATTTAGGCGGTCTTATCTCTTCCACACAACCTTCGCCGAAAGGAACATTTAATTAACAGGAACAATTGTACAATTTGATACAAATTCTGTTAAGTTTAAGTATCTATCTACCTTATGAAATATTAGGTCCTTACCTATGAAATTGGCGTTTTGTATGGGAGGAACAAAAAGTCGAAATTTTTTGATATAGCATATTTATTTAATCAAAGTATGAGCCATTGTAATCTATGCACTTTTGCCATCTCATAGGTAGTTCATTGATCCCTTTACTAAAAAAACCATTCGAACGGGAATCAATAAAATCTTTGAAGGCGACTTGGACTGCCCCATCTGAGTTGAACTTTTTCCCTTGCAAGAAGTTATCCAAATTTCGAAAAAAATGGTAATCTGTTGGAGCAAGGTCCGGGGAGTACGGTGGATGCCTTAGAGATTCCAATTGAAGTTCTTCTAATTTGCTAGCCGTCTGTTGTGCAGTGTGTGGTCTAGCGTTGTCGTGAAGCAGCAGTGGCGTAGAGCGATTGACCAGCCTTGGTTGTTTAGCAACTAGCTTTTCCATCATGGTTTGCAATTGCTGACAATAGATATCTGCCGTAATCGTCTGGCCAGATTTGAGAAAACTGTAATGAACGACACCGGCGCTAGTCCACAAACGCTTACAAGTAACTTTTTATTGGTCAATTTTCGCTTGGAGCAGGCTTTGGCTGGCTTGCCAGGGTCCAGCCATTGCGATGAGCGCTTCCGATTATCGTAGAGAATCCACTTATCATCACAGGTAATGATTCGATTTAAAATCCCTTCGTTATTGTGCCGGTCAAGTAATGTAACGCAGCAGTTGACGCGCGTTTGCCGGTTTGCTTCACTCAATTCGTGAGGAACCCACCTTTCAAGTTTTTTAATCTTCCCAATTTGCTTCAAGTGGATTAAAACAGTTTTATCACTAACGCCAAAGCCTGCAGCTAACTCGGACGTGGTTTGCGATGGATCCGCTTCCACAATAGCCTTCAATTCTTCATCATCAACTTGGGTCTCCGGCCGTCCACGGGGCTTGTTTTGCAGGTCGAAATTTCCAGAACGAAAACGTTGGAACCAAAAACGCACTGTGTTTTCTTTTGCGACACAACCGCCATACACATCATTAACCCTTCGAGCCGTTTCCGCAGCACTGGTGCCACGGTGGAACTCGTACTCGTAAATAACGCGATATTTCAAATTTTCCATTTTGTAAATTGAGCGATGCAAACAGAAAAAAGATAAGTAAAAAAACAAATGAATGATGGTTTACGAAACACAACTACATGTGGAAATAGCTGTATAAATTTGAATTTCGAATTTCTAACCAAATAGGAAAAATTTGTGATCAAAGTGGCCAGTACGACAAAACGCCAATTTCATATGTAAGGACCTAATATATGACAATGCAACTGATAAACTTGTTAGACACCTAACACATCTGACTATGATTAAATTATAATTAAATTTTAATGGAATTATAAGTATGAGTCGGTTTCTCGACATTATTCGTAAAGACTCTATCTATAAGTTGAAATCAATGTCAATCCCAAAGCCTCAAAGCGTGTTGGTTAGATACATCAAAGAATAGCTTTTTGTCAGAGAACGAATAACTGAATACATTTATCCATAATAGCTTTATCTCGCATCTATTTTGCGATGATAATCAACTTTTTTCAAACACCTTTTTGTGCCAACGCAAAAACAAATCAAATAACATTGCTACAAAAAATATCCACAATTTAGAAGCGACTTTTTTATAGGTCAACGTGAATATTCATCAATGTAAAGTTCACGTTTTTTGTCAATTAAAGTTGCTATTTATTAGGTTCTACAATCAATTAACCTCTGCGCGAAGTCAGTTATAAATTCAGTTTTAAGTATCGTAAAATAAAAAAGCTTAATGGATGGTTGGTTTACGCCTAGCTGGATCGATGATTAGGTCGGAGAAGACATCATGTTGTTTGTATTCAATAATTACTGACAGTAACATTAGGTAATACGAATATTAAACTTTAGACTAGCGGGCCGGGGAAGACGTTGTCCTGCCCGATAAACGTAAAATATAATAAGTCATTTTTATTTTTGTCACGAAAACCTTGTCCTGACAATGGGCAACACTTAAAAGAAAAAACAGTGCAGTTGCAGTTGTTCTGAAGTTATGCACGTAACATTTCGGCGATTTTTATTTTATATAGATAGGTACTAGCTTTCCGCTAGCGGCTTCGCCCGCGTGGAAGTCGGTTATTATACATTTAAACCTTCCTCTTGAACCACTCTATCTATTAAAAAAACTGCATCAAAATACGTTAAGTAGTTTTGAATATCTAAGAATACATACATATTGCAGACATGGGGACAGACGCGGTAAGCGACTCGGCTTTAAACTATGTAGTGAGTGATGAAGAAGATAGAATGACTAACTTATTATCCAAGTCGAGTTCCAGATTTAGACAAAGCTTTGTACTTAGTACAAAGTGTGTAAGCCAACAGTTTAACCATTACATTTTTGATATTCTTTACAGCTTAATTTCTTCCTGTCAAACTTGGTCTCAAAAATGTATCACATCATCATCATATCAGACGTTCGATGCCCACGGCTGAGCATAGCCCCCCCCCCCCCCCTCCCCCGTTCCACCTTGTAGTGGGCCTGCCCACGGAACGTCGCCCAGCGTTATGTCGAACCCCGCTCTGCGAATAAACGAATTAATTTGACATAATCGTATATCACGTTCATTTCAAATTAATTATTTATTGTACTTTTTTTAAAGCAGGACTGAAATTCATAAAACATTGAAGCCCCAAATTATGGTACTCCGCGTACATCAACGGTACCTAGCCAATTCATATTTACATTCGGAATATGCAAATAAATGTTTCGTGTTTGATCGATATTTACGCTATATTCTATTGAGTGAATATTGAATCAGGTTCATTTATGAAATATTTACTCGACCAGGGGGGGTACTTTCACAGCATGGTAATTCGTATGTAGCAAAATTATAATTTTTGTGTAGTATTAAAAAAAATATGGTCCAGCCAAATTGCGTCTATATCATTTTATTTGTAGCGACTATGGTTATGTTATGACTATGTATGAAGACAAAGTGGAATTAGGAGAAAGTTCGACACAAAATACATAATAATAGTGTTGCGTGACGTGCGTAATTATTATAAATTTTGTTTCGAATTCAACTAAAAATCTACAAAACATTTGGATTTATATAAAACCACGTAGGTAATTGTTAAAACTACTTTATCCACAAAGAAAGGTGTGAAAGTGGGATAAAAAGAACTCTTGACACGAATGTAATTCTCTCTCAAACGTATTTAATTTAAGCACAGCCCGGGATAATCCGATTTGTGTAGGAGTACCTACCTACTCCGGGTGTATAAGAGTGGTGATACCTATGTAAGGGAAATCCTTTGATTTGTAACAAAGTAATTTGTGTGAGCTTTGGAGTTCCTTTTTTTGTTGATGCTTAGAGAATATTAAAAAAAAACACTATGTATGTAGTTAGTTATACTAGTCTAATACATCCTAGATTTGACACAAAGTTATAAAGTTATTAGGCGTTCGGCGTCGTGACACGATTGATATGACTTTTGAAATAAATGCGTTTTCGTTTCCTGATTAAAACAAAAAATTCTTTCCACATTTCAGCAGCAAAAATAACGTGAAATATGTCACAGCGCAAACAGTGCAAAACATAAACATGCAATAAAAGCTTTATCGCGGAATAAGGCTGTGAATAATCACCAGATCCAAATATAACGGGCCAACGCACAATGTTATTATTTCCACAAAACTAATCCCTATTCGATAACACTAGCCACGCGGCACGGCCAGACCCACCCCACCGAATTTTATTTATTCTGCCAAACGCTTTTTTGGGTTCTGTAGCTCGAATAGAAAAAAACGGAACCCTTTTAAAATCACTTAGAGTGTCCGTCGGACTCTTGGGACCCTTTTTCTTATGAACAAGTGTAGTTATCGAGCTGTAATTTATATCAGGTCCTACTTCCCCTTGGAGCTGACAAAAAATAAACTTTATAGGCCAACGCAATCAAATATATACGCAAATTTTCTAAACTCGTTTACCGGTCCTTTAGGACACAAGCTAGACCCTGCACTGCAAGACCTCAAGATACTTATACCTATTTTTGTAAAGACAGAAACGTGACTTAATATTTTTGAGTGATGGAGGTATTTTTTTTTTACAATGACGTATGAACGGGTCCTTATGCTGTGACCCCGGGCGCTGAAAAGATTTCGAAGCGTCATGTTAAAATAAATTTTTATTAAATACCGAAATAATCCGTTAAAAGTGTATCATTTCATTCAAGTAATCGGAAGGCAACCAAAACCTAGAGGTTACTTACTTCCCGTGAAAATAGAATCTTGAAATTGCTTACGAAGCAATGTCTTACAGCACAGATAAGGGAAGAATGGCGAAAACCATATTTTTTAAGATACCTACATTATTTACTAAAACGAAAATTCTATTGTACGGGACCTTAGGTGCGCGAAACCCAACTCGCACTTCATTTTAGCCAAAATTTTTTTATGACTATGCCCTCGTCACAGACAATTTTTGTCCCGAGGGAGCACACACAATATTATCCCTTTGTGTCGGCAGCCCTTGAACAACAGATGAAACTATCAAATAATTACGGCTACATCGCTCACTGTGTTAATATTTAATGCTTCAATTCCAGAATTCGGGACACCTGATAAATATGTTATTTGATAATGCATGAATTAAATAATCAATTTAGGTAACTTTAACTTAGAACAAATCATCAGCTTAGCTGCAATGACGCCACTTTTTCAACTTTCTGTAAATATTTATTCGTATACATCACTGCGTTTTATTTATTACGGAACTTGTTAAGAGTAAGGAGCTCCGTCAAAATTTGCTGTTTAAAGCCCGACCGCGCGGCGTTAATATTCATGACCTCCCGTCCGCAGGGCATATAAATAGTGCCCGACAGCCTTCTAATGAAACAAGATGCTAACTCCGACACTTTGCTCAAAGCTCAAAATTATTATTATTCCGGCCGCGCGCCGTCTTCAACTCGACTATTATTTCAAATAATTTTTAATTGAGCGAACCCACAACCGTTGTAACGTTAATTAGCTGGCGCTCAAACATCTTTACAGAAATTAAAATGCACGAAAAACGCTCTTTCAGCCTTAATCATTCTCGAAAAGGGAACGCGAATCATAACACAACAATGACTCGTAATGAAATCTCTTTTTTACGGTCGGAGCAATTTTAGCCTCATTTTCATTGAAATTTACATTTCATCCGAGCAACAAAGGGCTGGGCTCTTTGCAAAATGTCAATTGTGAGGAGGGTATAAGGCTGGTTCTCTCGCGGTCGGATAACCCGACCAACACGTGTTTCAAGACAGACGCGTGTGTATGCTCAAATCGCTGAATAATGCATGAGCAGCAAACGAATGTTTTTAAAAGTTAACAAGGTTTTCCTAGCTTTTCTTTGTTCCGCTGTTTGCTCGGGGAAAACAATATGAGTTGCGAGCGCGACGCATTCACAGTCACACGTAACAATCTTACACCGCGCACTTCTGCAGCAGGCCGGTAAACAGCGTTCCGTTTATATCTTGACAATCGGCAATCACAAATGAGAGAGAACCATTCTTTATTACACTTAATAATCGTGTAGGTGGAGCACTTGTCAAGGTCGGTTATCGTGGACCGTTATAGAGCAATAGCATCATTATTACCATGAAATTAACATCACATTAGTCTTTATGTCTTTTAATTGAACGCTATCATCCATGTATACGGGTTTCCAGGCACCCACAACAGTTTAGCAGACATAAATGAGACGGACAAGTTTGGCTGGCGAAGTTGTCGGTAGTTTAGTTCGCCCACGCACGGGTGCGCTACGAATATCTAGAAGTGGCCGATAATGCGATTAGCGCGCCCTCCCGCGTCGCTACCCACTAATTCGCACGCAAACTTTCTAATCAACACGCTACTCCCTCGAGGCTAATGCTCTCCTGGTACCACTGGTATCTATCAGCTTAACAAGCTTAATTGAAAGTCTTGTACAGGTTTTATCTGGTACAAAAACTCGTGTTGTGGTTAGATAAAGTTTGCTAATTACATTCGATGAAACCTCAGCTTCGTTACGTTTTCTTTGATAAAGGTAGTCAAACGTTGAGTGTGGATTCTCCTGACATAATAAACCTTTAGAAGTCTCATCGCGATTTCGGCAGATTCAATTTCAGTCGGCGTAACTCAATTAATTCGTTCTCGCCGAGTCCGAAACTCGATCCGGAGTGTTATTTTATAATTATAAAATAGTCGTCGGGAGTCATGAACCGTTTACGGCATTATAAAATGGTAATGGTTTAAATTTGATCGCTGGAGAGCGGTTAACGAGCGGCCTGCCGGGGCCGACTTCCTCAATAAAATAATACTCTTTTGGACTGGGCGCCGAACACCAGATAAAACACATTTTTATTTCTATTCGGTTAGAAACTGCTTATTCAACAAACACGGATAGTTTTCGTATCTCGACGATTTACGATGGGCAATCCAAATTGCCTTTGTTGACTTTGAGCTTGAGTTATTTCTGTATTTTCTTTTTATCATTTGAAATACTATATCCCCTTATCAGAGATTACGTTTTTAGGATAATCCGGATTACAATAATTGAAAATGATTGGCTAATGTATAATTTTACGCGTTCCTAACCAAACTCAGCTCATTCGAGTTTAATTTAATGCAAAGAATGTAACTTTTTGTTACAGATTGAGCCAGGGGATTACGGATTGAGCACATCCACATTATTATTCATCAATATATTAATTTTCATTAATCGCCACTTGTCTAAAAGGTACACTAGCCAAAAAAATACGTTTGCCAAAGCTAATATTATAGTACGTTTGCACAATAATACAAAAGGGACGGACAGACAATCAAAGTCATTGTGATCTGTCGTTGGTGATTCAGTTCATAATTAACTAAAGTGCGACGGTAATCACAATTCAGAACGAATCCTTACAACACGAATTACAAAAACTTCGTTCATTTAACCCAATAACAGTCTCGTATAAAATGGAAACTTATTAATTATTACAAATAAAACTGAGCCCGGTCGTAATTAAGAGTCCATTTTGTGACAACCTCTTAAAATTCAATCCGCGAGTTGCGAGGGAGAGGCTGAAAGGCGAAATAATTACGGAGGGATAAGAAAATGCCGCCGAGGTGGAGATCAAAGTGCTAAAATTCTCCCAGTAAATAATACAGGGTGTTACAGGGCTTGTGATGTACAGTGCTAAAAAAACTAAATTACGGTAGTAAATAAAATAAATTCGCAGAATCAAGTCGAAAAAAGTTAAAGTAATTTCAAATGCGCGCTAATAAATTTCATATTATAAATATTGTAACTCACTAGAACATATTTGAAAGCATTTGTTTACCATTTAAATTCAATTTTAAAAACAACCTGTTAATAGCATGAAATAGTAACCGCAAGGAAGAATTTTGCGGACAACCTTTAAAAGATTCGATTGTGTCCCATACGAGTATTTGATACAGTCATAAAGAAATAAAACAAAAATACACACACAAAGTTCGTGGATAAGAAGGACATTTTATTTAATATGACAAGAAACAAATATTTTTGTTCGTCAAAACACATTTCACGTCCGAACTTGACTTGTTTCAGTTTTTGAGTGATGTACAGCCATTGCCAACATATGCAGACCGGAGCTACACAATAACAAAAAACTTTTTTTTAACGGAATGAATATCTCTTGACCCAAATAGCTCGCCTTTGAAGTACTAATTATATTTTCGTTGTTCTTTCTAGCCTTTTTATTTTAATGTTAACGAAGCACAATTGTTTCGGAAACGCTTATAAACTTCGTAATGTAATTAACTGCCAATTATACTAAAGGAAACTAATTGACAATAAAACTCAAAGGAATGGAACGAAAAATTATAACGAAATAGAAAGGAACTTAAAAACTACGAACAAGCAAATTGGTAATTCCGTGTAAGTAATGGTAGGCCATCATTTAGATAATAACACACGATTTCATAAGCAAATGTCTCTGAAAACATCTAATTATGCAGACTTATCTATTTGTATGTAAATACAGAAATGAATATTAATTTCTTACCGCAGTCGTGGCAATAATATTTTCAGAGGCTATTGTTTTGGAACAAGCGCACTCACCTATTACAGCGGGACTGAAAACGACTTCCCTTTTTAGCAGCAATTCTTACCTGTAAAGAAGATAACACTGTAATTAAACGTAATTCATATTTAAAACACTACAATATTAAAAAGCGTATAAAATGGGAAATTATTATTGTGTATATTTTATTTGTATATAACTATTATTTACATATTTTTTATTTGACAGCCTCCCAATAATAAATATTTGAGGCCGTTTGAATATTCATGAGCATTTTAATGATATAACGCTTTCGTCCCAACTTAGTACATGTTTCTGGTCAATTGGAAAATTAAAAATTCAAATATCGTAACAATAGGCTTGTTTCCACTATGAAAGAAATATTCAAAAACTGATTTTCTCTAAAATAATTCATAATTTCAGATGCCTTTACACTAATATTTTTCTGCAGTTCGTATTATTTGATTTTTAATTGGAATTCAAATGATAATTAGTCACTCAGTCGGCATTGCACGCGGTGACGTCAAAGTGTGTTATTCCCATACAAGCTCTATGAAGAAAAGCGTTTTGACAGTTGATAAAAAGTACGTCAACGATTGGTGGTGTCAACTACCGTATTCTCTCAGTAGGGTGACCACGAACACTATCGTAACATATTCGTAGCGTTTGCCTATCGTTAACTTGTCAATTTGTATGGGAAAACTGTCAGTTTCTGACGTTTGGACACGAATACGTTATAAGTATGTTCGTGCTAACCTCACTGTAGTCCTAGCAGGAACAACTATCGTAACAAATTCGTATCGACTACGTTGATATTGATGACGATACGAATACGTTGTAAAAGTTGTCCGCTCTAGGCCTACAACGATTACAGAAATGCATGTAATTTATTTACTAATTACATTACAATTATAAAATCAGATAAAAGCGGAAAGAGGTAAGACAAGTTAAGGATTCAACAGACGCGCTTCCATAACAAAGACACTAAGTCTTAAATTGTTAAAAATTAACATTAAAATTGGGGCCGTGCTGTTAGAGGGATTAGTGCGAGTTCCACTCGTAAATCGTCTGGAGAGGGGTGGCGAGTGCTCGCCGGGTTATTGGCGAGACGTCGACGTTTGCCTGCTAATAAATGAAGCAGAAAACTTCTACCTAATAGTACAGTCACCGAGAGAAAAGTGTATAAAAGTACTAAAGATTTTTGTGTTTTCTCTTTTATTTGTTTTGTCGCACCACCCACTAATCATTTCTGCTTAGCCCAAAGGTATGAGAATGCCCAACGGCGTTAAATTCACCTTTTGTGCATAGTTTTGTTGTGCAATAAAGTATAAATAAATAAAGATGAAAAAGGAACAATTTCAACATTTTATAATCAAATTGTGCACTGTAATTGAAACTACAACGTTTATACAAAACTTTAACTCAATCGGATACTGGCAAATGGGTAAAATATCTTGCAATATTTATTTGACAGACAGACACGGGACATGTAAAGCTAAATAAAAACATGTAATAAAAATATTTCAGAGGTGACCGCTTCTTATACCTATGGAAAAGAGAATTGGAAGCGGTAACCTCTGTATTTAAATTTACTATAACCTAAAGCGCTGTTAACCCTACCTTTGTTACTTTTGGTTCTAGGAAAGGTACAAACATTATATAGGTATTTAGTTTGAAATTATCATTTTTGGGTATTGATTATGATTTTGGTAGGTACCCCTAGATCCGTGCTCTTCAAAGTGTAGGTCGTAACCGCCTGGGGGGGTCTGGAACGTCTATAGGTGGGTCGCGTGGATATGTATGAAGAACTACATAGCTTATAAGATATGTGGCACAATATCCACTGTGTATTTGTAACATACTTGATAACACAGCGTGTAATGAATTTTCCACCTTCGTGCCAATGTTGTAAGCTAAGTTTTCGACTGTGAAGACTTTAGTTCTGATAAAAAAAAATCAAAAAGCCAAGTAAACCATTTTCAGCTTGAGATTTCTTTGCGAGCGACTGTACTAAAGAGTAGTGTTTGCCGAGAGCGGAAGACATCGCGCCTGAAGCTACACAAGTCACAACCGAAACCAGAGTTTACCTTTACAGTCAGAGAGCTCAAACTTGACTGGAATCGCTTTTATATCTGTACCTGTCCCTTTCGGACACCCTGCGAAGAAATGGGAAAGAACTAACGCATTATGGGTTATGAAATGAGCTCCACCGCCTTGGCAGGGAAAATGGAATTAAAGCCAGCCAAAGAAAGCATACGATGGCTCTTATATTTCTTGCGATGTTTTAAAACAAGTCGCTATGTAATAAAACGCCATGTTTGGACTGTAAACATGTTCTGGCTTGTTGGCAGTTATGAAAAGGCGCCATAATAGATATTATCTTTATACTCGAAGCAGTTGGATAGGTAATTTTAACACTATTCTATCGATGATCGATCTGGTAATTTATTTATCTAAGCAACATCCATTAAAAATCAATTTAGCGCATCAAAATCAATAATCGTCATCCCTCCTAGGTACTTGTTCACATATGCACAACGTTTATATTACAAACTTAATTTAATTAAAAACAGTTGACGTTGTTTTCATTAATTTATTTGCAAAACGATGTTCATTTCGAAACCTCAAATGGAGGTGAGCGACTAAGGGTTAAGTTGCGAGTCATGTTTAAAGCGAATTATTACTTTTTATTACTCCACTTTCGCTAGAGAACGACTCACGATATAAAATATTTTCCCACGTCACGAGTCGGATTTGGACAGTTCATGTCGTCGATGGGACAGTTCGATTATTTAAGAAATTCGGGAAACTTCTAGTCCGCCAAGTCGTAGTCGAACCATCTCTTCTTAGAATTGGCATGATGACAGCTATCTTAAATATTTTCAAGACCATGGCGTTTAAAAAACATAGCCCCTATGAAGTAATTATAACCAGTTTATTTCCAAAAAGCTGTCGAAACCAATTTTTAATCACACAAAACTCAATAAATATTCGGTCAATTGACTCCGATTTCTAGTGACGTCACGTTCATTATTCCCATACAAAATCTATGGAGGCAGACCGTTTTGACAGATAATAAAAAGTATGTCAACGATTGGTGGTGTCGTCTAGCCAATTGCACGTAGTAGAGATGTGACTAGTAAGTTCACCCAGCCAGATAAACAGGTCATCGAACGATTTAATTTTAAACTTGAAATCGAGTCGGACTCCAAGCGGACCACCGATCTAATCGCGCTGCCCGTCGCGCGAACTAATGTTTGTTTTATCAATTACTAGTGATTACGTCACTTTAGTACAAGACCACGCTCGTGCTATCACTTTAATTCATCGCTACGTTATTTAAAACACGCAACGTCGAGCTCGGGAGAGAGTGAGACGAATAGATGATGTCGAGTGTGAGAAAGCGAGTCAGTCGTTTCAAACAAGTCGCGGTAGTGGTGTTAAGGTTAATGGCGCTATTTGTATAGATGGTGTGATACTATCGGAGCCGGGAAAGACGGCGAGTTTATTGTACATCGACATCTGATAAATCTTAGGCAACGTTCGAATGCGTATTTTTTAGTACACGTCAATCTATTATCGGAGTTGATTCTTTTCATATTTGATTGATTGTTGTTTTACTTTTAATCTTGATTGAAAGACGATGATGATTCAATTTTCCTTTCTTATCCGATTATCTTACTGTGTTACTTATGTGTAAAGCATGTAATTCTACCTGCCTAACTAATAATCAAATAAGTATAGCACATAATACGAATTTATGAGTGACTGCACATAGACGGAAGGATCAAGGACAACCCTAATTCGCCATTTTAGATGTGGCAGTACTAGCTGTCAAACTGACAAACGGTAGTTAGATCCGCGCTTTTGGCCGTTGTGTGTAATAATTGTTGGGCTAACAAATAAAATACAGGTGATAGTTTTATCTTTATCATAAAGATAAAAATGAGTCAAAAACTAAGATAATATGTAGTTTTGAGGGCTTTCATAAGTATCTCAAGATCACATTACCTATACGTTTTTTTCATAGTTTTTTATATTACATACCTACTTGCTTTCAAAAATTTTAAATGGAAAACTTTACAATGACTTTTTCCATGCGCATTCTGCCAAGTCAACTGTAGACGTGCCATTAAAATGGCATTGCCCGTAGCTGTTACAACTCAAAAAGGTTACATTATTTGGCACTACGCATATCGTAACAAAGTAACACAGATAAATGCAACAAAACACGTAGGAATATCAAAAGAACACACGCCAACACATCGCGTTTACTGCCGTTAAGGCAATAAACAAAATTTCTAGAAAAAGTCATTAATATACAATGTCGATCAGCTGTAACATAAAACAGACAAGTCTTGGCTAATTCAAAGCATTGAACAACCATTTTTTATAAGCTAATGACAACTTCCGAGTATCAAGTTATGCTAATTATCGCCCCGTAATGACTATACAAAGTAACACGTCATTATAATCAGTTTGTCGAGAAGACGATTGTTACTCTGCCTGCAAAAAACCTCTATAAGGTATGATTGACATTCGGTCTGCCCCTAGAGGTAAAACTCGTTTGTATTTTGTACCTTGTATTACAAGCGTTGATCACCATGTGTGCCAATAGCTCTATACATATTTCTATACTATGATTGCATACCACATACTTATTACACCAATCATTAGTCACTCAAAACGGATTGAATAGATTTTTTTGCCTGTTCATTGCTCAAACCACTTTACAATGATGATGATAATGAATAAAACATTCACTTACCATCTGAATATTATTATAACTTAACTTATTAGCAGAAATAGTTACCTTTAAGTGTATTGGAACATGTAATAATCCACAAATTTTATTACATACATGTAATTGTGATAGCTATTAATAATATAACATAAAAAAGGGATTGTAAAAGCTTTCCATATAATTACATATCTTTATCATTTTATTAGATTTTGTATTGATATGAGCAACGAGAAAAGACAACTTTAGTAAGTAAATTGAAATAAAAAAATCTCTAGTCAAGTCGTAGTTACTAGTTTGTATATGACGGAAAGAGGATTCAACAATTAACGTTAATTAATGACAAACGTCCATTTCAACGTTCGAGGCACCAAGCACCCAAGGGATCCCAGAGGCTGTGTAAGTATCACTAAGCCGTTTGTAATACAGCAAGTATTTGCATGAGAACGGCAAAGATATTTGCATATGCAAATTACTTTCCGTCTTTATTTGGGCCGCGGACATTAACTCCGCGTCCTTATGCAAATGCAAGACCCCTGCTTTAGCAATACCGAGTCCAATCGCTCATTGTGCGCCGAAAGCCCTAAATCGGTGACCGATCGACCGTGGCGAACATCTCGTTATGATACCCCATAAACAACAATTAACGTCCATGTTTATAGCAAAAGACATGAATCGAGCACTTAAAAAGATAAAAACTATGATCTACAAAAGATTCCAATAATGTTATTATAACTAGTGCAACGGAATCGAATCCAAGAAATCGTAACGGCAAATTAAGCGAAGACAAGAGTCGAGTGAACAATAACGATGGAGCCGTTCATTTTTGTAGTCGCAAACGAAAACAATAAAACAAAGAGAGCGCAAAAACGACAGCGTGCACGCAAGCGGGCTCTCGAAAAATAGCAGCGGCACACACGCGACGCGCCGCGGTGCCACCCGAGTAGGGTTGCCAGATCGATTTTTCCTCTTATCGGGATCAATAACCGATTTTTCGGGATTTTAGGGCATCGGTCGGGAGAAATAAATAAAAAAATATGAATTATACATAATGTTTTAAATAAACAAACATATTTTTGCATTGCACTGTAGATATAATTAAAAAAAAAACTTGATTAATGTGAACTCAAAATTATCGAACTTGTTTTTCGAGAGATTATTTGCTTTGTCGGTAGTCGGGAGGACATCCAAAAATGCGGGAGAATCCCGTCAATTCCCGACCGTCTGGCAACCCTACACCCGAGCCCCGCGAGGGGCATAAAGCTGCCACACATGCAACGAATAAAAAACAGGCAACCACACACGAGCAGCGCACCGTGTAGAGTGGCTTAGCCTCGTACTTGTGGAGGCATCCGTGCGTGAACCCAACCGACTTGTCATACCTACGTACTCGTTACCGGTACGTGTGTTGTGTTGTGGTATCCATTACGCGGCGGAAAAAGCGCGCGGACCAACGGCGTGTGTAATTGATTAACAGTTTGAGAACCCGCCGACGTGCGACGAGAACCCCAACCAAGCCTCGTTGATCGTTTAAAATCTTAATAATCGCATGTCATTCCGTTTACATTTATTATTATAACCGACCGCCCGAGACGAGCCATTTCGAAATTCACTCCGTAACATCAGTTATTTTTAATGTTCTTTAATAATACGTTCTTGCTTGTTTATTGACCATAGCAATTTTCACGTACATTCTTAACGCCTTGGCACGATTTCAATTAAATGTTTTTCATTTTCAAAAGGAAATTCCGATGATTATTTAAATATATCGATGTTTGTTGTCACTCTAACGTGACGACTCGCATCGTAAAATAGATATGATCGTAACTACGAGTGGAACGCGTGAATTATGTGACGTCAACGTGTCAGTAAAAGTAGTCGAGGAAAAGAATAATTTATAACAATAAAATGGTGTGCGGAGATGTCGCGGCCGCGTCTGCTCGCCTCCCGCGTCCCCTCTCCATCAATAATTCATGCTACATCGCACCATTGAGAAAGTGCTCTGTGATCGCAATACTAATTCCACCGCTGAATCACTAAAGCAATTCTTTGTGAACCGCAATGCATACGCTGAACGTCCAACTAATGTGAATTTATTGCGGTGTGGTTTTTAGAAATACATTACCGCTGGAACAGCAAACAACAATAGTTTATGAACGCACAAGTCAGCTCCTTCGGGTTGAGGTTGTAAAGCACGAAACGTGTTTGTAACATTACATATAAACATGCATATTTCATTTGCATCTAACATCCAATAGAAAAAAGAACTTCAAAGGAAATAGGAGGAAATAATTTGTAGACATCTTTTTACTCGTAAAGAAAAAGACGTTTTATTTCAATATGTGAAAACAAAATCAGTTGCGACAAGCAAATTCTATACGGAATAAAGTCCGTAAGCACCATTCATCCCTCGGGAAGGCGAAGTACCCGCCTGGATTAATTCGTGTAATTTAAACTCCAATACCAGGAGAATACGAAGTTGAGTAGGTATTCAGCCCGACGTGAAATGGGACGCGCAAACGAGCGACAAGTTATCTTAAAAGGATTACGAGTTTGACTATAAATGTAGTCTTTAAGTATAATTATTGAGAGGTTTATGGCCCATTCATCTCAATTATCCAATATCTACCAGACGCAATCAGTTTTAAGAATCTGAATTCGTGATGCTTTTTACTCATCCATTAACATTATGGGCTTATAGCGAGGGGAATAAGAACATGCGCCCATAGGTAACCTATCATTTGAGTGATCAAGTTTTGCGCTTGACAGGATATGTTTACTAGGTCATTTTAAGTATTTTTAGTCCGAGCAGAAAGGATTTCTTTTCTTCTGGTGGGGGGTAGGGGGCTACAAAGATGGCCGCTGCCGACAATTTAAAAAAAAAATCTCCTCGTATACTTACAGCTATTATAGCGATATTGGTGTCATTTTCGTATAAACCGAAGCCGTAGAATTCATTTCTGATATTTATTTTTAGCACTTTCATACATTTTTTTTAAGAAATAGTAAAAAAAGTGAGAAATTGTATTCAGTATTTTTTGTTTAAGAGCCTGTCAGTGGTACGTTTAATTATAAAAAAGAAAATAAAAAATATGAGAAGAAAGAAAATTTTATGCTGATTCTAAAAATATATACTTTAATAGACTTATCTAGTATTTAAATGTAAAAAAAAATATATTTATGCAGCAGCGGTGATGTGCAGTATTTAAGTTTATCGATCATATCTGCAGAAATAATCGAAATCTCAATTTATTTTTAATGTAACAACTGTATTTATTTACAATATCAAAAGATAAAATATAAACCTGTGTTTGTTAGCTTACTTGTTCACTTATTTTATAACAATTAGTGATATCATAATGAAAGTTACAAAAATCGCTTTCCATATGAAGATTCTCCTCGAATCCTCCATTCCCATTTCATTTTATCTTTTGACATTTGATTAAATGACTATGGGACTATTCTAAAAGCAGCACTTCTGAAACAAAAAAAATAATTATCTAAATCGCTTCAGTCGTTTTCAGTAATCAAGGAACAAATATATTAAAAATGAACGACAGACAGGCACCAAGAAAGATCTTGGTGTCACAATTTAAACCCTTTGACCGCCACAGCTTTAGCAGCAACTTAAAAAACTTTTGACGGCTATAGCCGACTATGGCTGTCAAAAGGTTAGGTAAAACAGTTATGATTAAAGTAAATTTATAGTATCTAATTATTAATATATGAAGACGAAATACATAGTTACAACATAAATCACGCCTTTATCCGTGATGGGGAAGGTAGAGCGGTTACGCTACGTCTGACAAGTTTCAAGGGTTATCTGACGAAAATGAAAATAATAGAAAAATTTGAAAAATAAAAATAACACTGATTAGACAGACCTTAGCAGAGCCTAGTGTTAACATAATCCGGCACAGAAACATAGTTCTGTGCATTTTAAATTTCTTTTTATGCAGTTGCATCTATTTTTGCATGATGTTTTGCATCTGCACCGGGTAAGTTCTAGGCAAACTGTTGCTACATCTGGTAAAACAGACCAGCGAGGTTTCCAGACGTTTCCTTCACGAATCCAACCCCAAGATGACGGACAGGGAAGATTTTGATCGGGAATTAACGTTTGGCCCCAAATATGCACACCTTGGTACATTGCTCTTAATGTGTGCTGATGCAGAGCGCCTTCTGTTGGGGGTATATTTTCCAGCTGTCTGTCTTTCTTTGTGAAAAGATATTTTCGACACTCATTAACGGTGGTACAGGGGCTTGAGCTGTGAAATAAAATTTGCGGACATTGTTTATATTATGTAGGTGTGGATAAGAAATTGATGTTATATAAGAATGAATATAAATTCACTAAAGGTCTCTATAGCGTAGAGGTTGAGCGTTCTTAATTTTACTATTCATACTTACCGATCGTACATTGTGATGATAAATTTCTGAATGAAACTATCTGCTTCTGCCAAGTTTTGTTGTACCAATGCTTTGAACCCAAGTGTTGCTTCCGGGTAGGCAAACCAGGCGTCAAACGCGCTCTTTTTGCCTCTCCCATGAAAAGCCGACACAGTGTCACATCCAGTAAAGGCATGAAACACAGGCAATACTTCAGCCCTATCAAATCCTAAAAAAATATCAGTAATTAAATTTGGGACGTCGATGGGTTGAAATTCAGATTCATAATGTATTTATCATCACAATGTACGATCGGTAAGTATGAATAGTAAAATTAAGAACGCTCAACCTCTACGCTATAGAGACCTTTAGTGAATTTATATTCATTCTTATATAACATCAATTTCTTATCCACACCTACATAATATAAACAATGTCCGCAAATTTTATTTCACAGCTCAAGCCCCTGTACCACCGTTAATGAGTGTCGAAAATATCTTTTCACAAAGAAAGACAGACAGCTGGAAAATATACCCCCAACAGAAGGCGCTCTGCATCAGCACACATTAAGAGCAATGTACCAAGGTGTGCATATTTGGGGCCAAACGTTAATTCCCGATCAAAATCTTCCCTGTCCGTCATCTTGGGGTTGGATTCGTGAAGGAAACGTCTGGAAACCTCGCTGGTCTGTTTTACCAGATGTAGCAACAGTTTGCCTAGAACTTACCCGGTGCAGATGCAAAACATCATGCAAAAATAGATGCAACTGCATAAAAAGAAATTTAAAATGCACAGAACTATGTTTCTGTGCCGGATTATGTTAACACTAGGCTCTGCTAAGGTCTGTCTAATCAGTGTTATTTTTATTTTTCAAATTTTTCTATTATTTTCATTTTCGTCAGATAACCCTTGAAACTTGTCAGACGTAGCGTAACCGCTCTACCTTCCCCATCACGGATAAAGGCGTGATTTATGTTGTAACTATGTATTTCGTCTTCATATATTAATAATTAGATACTATAAATTTACTTTAATCATAACTGTTTTACCTAACCTTTTGACAGCCATAGTCGGCTATAGCCGTCAAAAGTTTTTTAAGTTGCTGCTAAAGCTGTGGCGGTCAAAGGGTTTAAATTGTGACACCAAGATCTTTCTTGGTGCCTGTCTGTCGTTCATTTTTAATATATTTGTTCCTTGATTACTGAAAACGACTGAAGCGATTTAGATAATTATTTTTTTTGTTTCAGAAGTGCTGCTTTTAGAATAGTCCCATAGTCATTTAATCAAATGTCAAAAGATAAAATGAAATGGGAATGGAGGATTCGAGGAGAATCTTCATATGGAAAGCGATTTTTGTAACTTTCATTATGATATCACTAATTGTTATAAAATAAGTGAACAAGTAAGCTAACAAACACAGGTTTATATTTTATCTTTTGATATTGTAAATAAATACAGTTGTTACATTAAAAATAAATTGAGATTTCGATTATTTCTGCAGATATGATCGATAAACTTAAATACTGCACATCACCGCTGCTGCATAAATATATTTTTTTTTACATTTAAATACTAGATAAGTCTATTAAAGTATATATTTTTAGAATCAGCATAAAATTTTCTTTCTTCTCATATTTTTTATTTTCTTTTTTATAATTAAACGTACCACTGACAGGCTCTTAAACAAAAAATACTGAATACAATTTCTCACTTTTTTTACTATTTCTTAAAAAAAATGTATGAAAGTGCTAAAAATAAATATCAGAAATGAATTCTACGGCTTCGGTTTATACGAAAATGACACCAATATCGCTATAATAGCTGTAAGTATACGAGGAGATTTTTTTTTTAAATTGTCGGCAGCGGCCATCTTTGTAGCCCCCTACCCCCCACCAGAAGAAAAGAAATCCTTTTTGCTCGGACTAAAAATACTTAAAATGACCTAGTGAACATATCCTGTCAAGCGCAGAACTTGATCACTAAAATGATAGGTCATGTTTGTTATTCCCCTCAGTATTATCATGCTAATGACATAGAACAACACTTAAAGGCTTTGGAGAATTAGCAAAAGAAGTAGCGATATGTAAAAAACGTGATACCTATCTTAATAAAAAAGAAAGAGATTCTTAAGCGTGCGGAATGGAAGCTGTTGCTTTGAGGTAACAACGCTATCGTGTTCCCCTGCAAAATTCAGTAAAAATGCTTGCTTTGCCCTCGCGCTCGTCTGCAAAGGACTGTAGGGTGGAGGAGGGAGACAGCACGCCCGCCCGTCAGCTAGTGGTAAGAGGGAGAGGTGGATATTTCATCGACTCCAGCTTCAAGATGGCAGACGTTTGTGGTTGATAGTTTATAGTTATTGCGAGAGTGCGACGTGTCCAGAGCGGCTTTATCACATTGTTAGCGCTGTTATCCGCGTACACCGGATTAACTGGAGATCACACTTGACTTGAGTCGCCGCTTGGACAATGGTTTCTGTAATGGCTTTTAACGCTTGCACCATATCAGCCTCTGTTCATTTTACCAAATTTTTGGCATCTTGTTTTTTGTCTTGTTTCAAATCTGAACGAAGAGTTCATATAAATAATGATACAATACAATTAGCGAATGCACGTGTGCATTGACTTGAAAATAGACAGACAGCAACATGATGTGTTAGCGTAAACAACGACAACGTTACAAAAGCAAACTTCCATTTCATAAATAATTTTCAAACGCGAGACTAAAGTAATACGAGTAGGCAAGACGGTATAAAGCTGTAAACTTTATGCTCTTTTAATTAAAAACAACGGAGGAGCTCGGTAAGAATTCATTCCCCCCATCTAGCAACTTCAAAGGGCAGGAGGTGTCGCAAGTACAAATAAATCTCCGGGATAAAAGTGGGATGGCCCCGGACGAGATCTATATAAATGTTGCAATTCGTACGAGTTCTGTGATCGATTGCTCTCACTATCGCCCCACTATTTCAAGTACAAGACATCTCATTCATTCCTGTCATATTCAAAACGTTTCTCCCAGCCGAGAGAATATATTATATGATGGAATCGTTCTAGAAAATGTTTTGGTAAGCGAGATATGAGTTATTATAAACATTATCGTAACCGACTCACGAGTCTCATTCTTCATTGATGGGATAGAGAAAATAATGGGAAAGGAATTTGCTCGGCACGTACAGTGGCCAGCACATCGGGCTAGCCATTTTTGTTGCAAAATCACCCGTACCACAACCGCATAAGATACCGCAGTGTTTACCGTGACCTGCTTGCCAACGTACAAAGAGACGTAAAGTATTACCAGAGCAGTGGAAAGGTAGTGGAAATAGACGAGCGGAGTGCGGACTCCTTGGGCTATAAATCTACGAGAGCAAAGAAAACCTTAACTCTGATTTACCGACATTGAACATTGAGAATGCTGGAATGCTACTCAATTAACTCGACATCAATATCAACAAAGACTTACAGCTTTAAACGACGACACCCGCATAGAATAATAAACAATTTAGCGAGCAATATGAGACAATAGACTCGCATGAAAAGCAAGGCAAGGCTACTACACAAGAAATGACAGCGATCTAGCTGATTTAGCAAGAAAAACTCATTGGGATGTCGCAGATAGCCATCGTGACGGATCGCAGAGGCTCTGAGAATTCCTGTCATACGAACAAAGGAATTGTAGACACGTGATCAGAAACCGACACCAACCCTGGCATTGTTGAGATATATTTCGAATCGTACATAGAAATCTATAAAGTTTCAGAGTCCAAACACTAAAGAAATGCGGCTTGACATTACAACCGAAATTGCCTTTCAACAGAATTCAATTAAAACTTTATTAATTTCAAAAAGAATTGTCGAACTTGAATTCGTTGAAACGGTTACGGTGCCAAAGTTGGGAGAATTTAACTAATACAATTTATACAGAGATAAAACTCACAGCTCGCGCTCCAAACTTCAGACTTTGATTCGAGAAGGGAGCACAGTTTTGAGCAGGTAGGTCTGTAAATTTAATTAAATTAAACGTTTGCCAAATAAAGGAGGTAATTTTGAGAACATTACGCGGGGCGATTGAGCACGCACGATACCATTTTGTGCGGCAGCTAAAATTAGAGTGAGCGATTTGTTCCCACCGTGGAGTTAATAGTTAAAAGTAGGGCTGTGTAATTAGAGGCACATTTAGAGGACGGAAACCGCAGGCAAGCCGGCCATGTGTCGGCCGGCGCGCCGTTACATTCATTAAATAATTAAAACACGCCACTCGCTATATGCACTCACGTTAATAAGCAGTAAATAGAGGACGGGTACGTAATAGAGAACAAAAGTCTAGTAAAGTGAATTACATCACAACGGAGCGTCTTTGTTGCAACAGACGTCTGCGTGACGTCTGTTGCCTTACGCTTGTGGATGGCAAATTGCTGCATAAAATTTAAAAGCAGCGTACTATGTAGCCAAAGCCCGTTCTATAATGTAAACAATAGCTGGAAAAAAGGGCTACTGCAAATCTATAATAATGCTAGCAAATTCGCTAGCAGATAGGCCCGAAGCGATGATTCCGGAGATAGTTTTGTGTAAGATACCCCTCCAACAAAAAATAAAAATAATTTTAAAGTGGTTACGGGTGAAATTCATAATTCAGTCACTTTTCAGCATTTCGTCTGTCGCGATTATAAAGTATTTATAAAGTTTATCATCAAACATTTTGTAATTGATCGTGATGTTGAAGGTATAGACTATTATTTTTTAACTTGATGTTCTCTGGACCTGAAACTACATGCACCCTGGCTGAAACTTATGTATGTTGTAGTGTCATACCTATACTATTGCTAAGAGTAAATTTGAGTTTGCGCACCGGTCCGGAACCTTACCAATATGTCAAGTTTAGATGAAGCCAAGTATTTTTTTTCAGAAATCGTAATAAGCGTACCCAGAGAGAGTTGGATATCGGGGAATGGATTAAATAATATCCAAAATGAAAAAATATAAAAGTAAAAAAATCAGACAAAATAAAATGAATATTTCCCGAATTCGTCAGAAAAAAACAGTTTTTTTATCCAATCCGTGCTTTCATTCGCACATCGTATATTTATTTTCAATTGACCATAATGAATTTGGCTTTGTTCTTCTTCTTAGAACTATGACTTTTTGAAGCTCCACTCTCATCATGTTGTAACAATTACTGTCCGAGTGTCATCCATCATATACTGTTTTTATAAACAGCGTTAAATGTACCAAAAATAAATGCTATTATAACAGTTTTTGCCGTATTTAGTCAAATCATCTGTAGATATTGCCTTAATTTTTTGTAGTGTCAAAAAATATTGTCCAGCTCGATCGGCCTTTTTAGTACATAGTGCAGAGTTACAAGCGCGGTTGCAACAGGAACATTGTTGTTTAGCGGCGGCGTTCGGCGTGATCGTAAAACATTTACTACTTATGAACATCCCACAGTCTTACATCCAACATCGTGTCGTGATACCATAAGGAAGGCCATTATCATTTTATACTGCACTGAAAAATGCGTTTCATAATCTCAGAGGCCAACATAAAATACAATAGAACTCATTGAATACACTGGTGCTTTTATATCTATTCAATCATTATATAAAACATTTATCGGCGTTACTAGCCTGTAACCAGAGGGCTGCCACGGTAGCCGCTTTCTGGGCAAGTAAAATTTAGCCCGTCATGCCGACACGAAAGAAGAAGAAGATCGGCGTTAATGGAATTTCAACTATAAATATCATTAAATAATTACCTGTGTTAAAGCAATAAATTACAAGTACAATTAACAACGAACTAGTTACACTTAAGAATTTAAACACCAGCTTAATTAATTAAAAACAGTTATTGAAAAGCGTTAACAAGAAGCCACTCTTTAACCGGCTAAACACTTTTACAACAGTAATTATAACTACACTTAAAAAGCTTTCGGAGTAAACGACCGCAGCCTTTAGTAGTCATAACTACCTTTACGGTTATTTGCAACGATATTTAAATACCCTAGATACACTGACAGCGCTCGAAAAATGTCTCGCAAAACGAGTGCTTAAACACGCCTTAAGCACTCGTTGGCTTGTAGTCGCGCGCGGACCGTGCTAGCGTCAGTATGCCGAAGTGCTCCGTGAAAAAGTGCAAAAACAATACTTTAACCACTCGAAAAAGGATGGAGTTTCGTATTTCCGGTAAGGTATTAATCCATCTTTGATAAGAGAATGCATTAGTGGTGCAAAGTTATCTTTAAACGTGCTAAAATTGTAATTTTCTAAAAAAAATCTGAAGAAATCAAACGCGCGACTGGCTTTATAGTTGTCCCTTTCCCACGCGCTGCGGTCTAAATGATTCTAACGCATTCACACAGAGTAATATTTGGAACATAGTAATGGAGTCGCGTTGTACTAAAGATTATTATGGTAATTTTGGAGGAAAAGGAATGTAAATATTGTTTACAATATTCGACAAGAATTTTTATTACTAGTGGATATCGTTATAAAATATTATCTGTATCATTTCAGATTTCCGAAAAATGAAATAAAAAGAGAAAAGTGGCGAAACTATTGTCTAATCAAGACAATTTATTTTCAGATCGATCAAACAACATCACCCGGAAATGCTGTACTGTCAACACCAAACATAGAAAGTTCAATGGGTTCGCTATCGAGCACATCCAGTACCAGCATACTTAAATCACAGTCAATAGATTCACAGCTAGTCCACGCGGGCTAAGCCGCTGGCGGAAAGCTAGTTAATAATAGAACTAGTTAGTCATTAACAAGTAAAGGTTTTTGGAAATTACTGTTTAATAATCGATTTTATAAGGCCGAGGTATGAAAATATATGGAAGTAAAATCAAATTCTCAACAACAAAATCTAAAAAAAATCCGATGTCACGCGCTGTTACACGAAAATGTCACAGGGCGACCGGCGATGTCACACGATGTGACCCGAAGACGCATCGGTCATTTTCTGACACATTCAACCGAGTATTGTAAAGGTGTATTGTAGTATGTATGTATTATGGAGACTATTGTTTATATTTCTATGGTTTTGTTATGTATTTCAACAGATTCATTGTATAATTAATAAAAATTAATGTATCATACATGCCTTTAGTATCATAAAAAATACATTCATTTATCCTTATTCCCTAATCTATTAAATTTTTATAACCGTTCTTAAGGAGTAAACTCCAGTCGTGCGTCGGAGCTGACACACACACTTTTAATTATTTTACTCAAATACATTTTATTTACACCGACGACGACTCTTCTTACTCTGTTCTAGATTCAAAAATTATATGATTTCCAAACAGCGCAAGCAGAACTAAACCTTATATCTATTGTTTTACAGGCTACATTCGTCTTTACAGCAATAAAGCAAAAAAATTTTATGAGCTTGTTGCCTGCGTACATTCAAAAATGTCATAACTCTGGGATGAGTACATTTAAAGTGAGATCGTATTTTAGTGATTTAAGGTCAACTTTTGAATATTAAAATTAAAGTTGATATTATTTTTGTTCTACAAGTCCCTCCCGCCGTTGCAACTACTTTCGGGACAGTTTTTGAAGGCGGTTTTCTATGCAATGTTGCTTCTAGGGTATTTAATTTCGTTGGTTATTTGTTTTAAAATGGCCTGCAAAATAAGGAAAAAGTTAGGCTTCGTTGCAGGTACCCTATTACCTATAGTTACACCGCAACCACAAATAGAAAAACATGATTTGTGTGTGGTGTGTTATTAAAGTTTCTTTAAATTTTGTGCGAGATTGGGGGCCAAGTACCTTTGTAGTTTAGCAAAAGTTTGAGGTCAAATTGTTCCTGTAAAAATGTTCCATTTGTTGTTGTTTTTTTTTTAAAGGACAGGTAGGGACTTCAAACGGAATGCCTACAAAAAATGTTTTTGCTTTTTACAGTTCTCATTTTCAACCAAATGTATTCGTCCAGCTTTCTGGCAACTACTGCCATACGAGCCTGGGAGCTGCGATGCAAAAGACTGGCTCTGCCTGGTGCACCTTAAAAGATTTTATTTCAGCCATTCAACCACAGTTCGCCGTTGTTTTACTGGACATGAATTAAATCCTGATCGCCGGCATTGTTATTTTATTCGGCATGCAGATACATTTGCAGTGGCAATGTGGCCGTGCGTAAAGTTTGACGTTGGCATGTTACAATAAAACTAACTTTCCAGTTAAAAAACCCTCGAATGAGTCAGGAAAACAGATGGTAAGCTTCAACGTCTTGATAGATTTTGACCAACCACAGCTAAAAACCACCGTGATTAAACTATCTTTCGAATAAAAAAAACCGCTTTGAAATCGGTCCATCCGTTCGGGGTTATTTATATTTCTGACTTTGATAAACAAAATTATAAACATGCAGTGAAATTACTTATTAGATGTAAAAAAATAATAATCGTGGAACATAAATTGATAGGTAACAGTTATTTGATTGATTTGATATACACCTAAAAATATCCCGTTTTAAATTGCTATAACAACGAACATATTTAAAGTCAAATCCTGCCCCGGTCGGGGTGACCAAGTACGTCTGAGCGTGCCTAAATAAAAAGTAAAATAAAAAACAGAAAAAATATCTACAAAAAATAAAACATCAGACAGCAAAATATTTAAAAAAAAAACACGGGTTGCACTCCGGGAGTGCCGGCAGAAGTGAAAACTTGATTATTAACGTTGTGCATTTTTGATTTATTTGAACCGTCTTACGGTTTTTCGATCAGCATCACGTGACCTGACGCGAGTTTCACAGTTTCTACCCATGCCACAAAAGTGCTCAACGCCGCTAAAGAAGTTTTCACTTCAATTAGAACTGTTAATACTGGCTGGTAAGATTAGAGGCGTACCCGTCGCGTCGAAGCAACCTCTTTAATATACACTCGAGACAATAAAACCCTCACATAACCCTGTCTCACAACTTTATCTACACTAAAATGAATCAATCAGCCATCAACGGTTTATCGTCTACATTCGTATTGCTGCGATGAAATCTCCGATTCCCGAGATTAACCTTCGCTACTTCTATCTTTTATTAACTAGTGGTCCGCCCGCCACTTCGTCCGAGCCATTGTAGGATTTAATCATTTCTAATCAAGTACCTAAAATCCAATTTTTCTTCATAACCCCCGAAGAAAATTTATAAATTAATTTGTTTGTATCTTTGTGTGTGTCATCCATCATCAAAGCTCCTGAACGGTTCTTTTTATCAAAAGATAATTTAATCACGGCGTTTCTAAGCTACGGTTGGTAAATTTTAGTTTTTTAACTTCAAAACTGACGCAGTTTCAAACAAACGTCCCTCCTTCTCTTTTATACCCCCTTAAGTAGCGAATTCCTGAAATTAATTAATTAGTACTTAGTGCTCTTATGCATTAAGTAAGTATTAATTAATAAGTTGAAATGTTGTTAAATTCTTTGTAACCTACTAGAATGTAAGATTTACTTTTTTTGCCCCCGAACGACATCGAGTGAGGTGAGTGCTGGCGCTCTGTAACTATTTAGTAATCTGTGTCTTAATGTACTGTGATGGTTGTGATTAAAGAAATAAATATTTTATTATTATTATTACTACTGTTACGAGCTGGGGTTCGGGATAAATTAATTAGTCCAATTAACTCGAAGAAACACTATATTTAAGAAAACAATACACGCTAATTAACTACAACGATCACACACTAAATTCACAAAACAATCACTGAACAATTCACTGGTTACTTTTTATCTTCACTTGTGTCTTCACTGTATCGCTTCCAAACTTAAACTCAATTCGCGGCGCAGGCGACCCTCTATTTATATGCCGGGGCACTCGACCTAGATATATCTAGAAACTTCTAATGTTAGAGCGAGATAGGTATAGTGTTAGAAAGAGATAGATATAGTTCCAGAACATTCGAGTATTCTGTAGAAGTTTCTAGTAGCTACTAGTACGTAGTAGTAGGTAGGTAGTTTACTTCCGGAACATTCTTTCTTTATGTAACCTACCGACCTACGTGACACTGCCCCCTCCTAAGACATGCTCGTCCCGAGCATCGTTACTCCCGTAATAGCGTGCCAATCGATCCACATGAACAATCTTAGGCGCAGATCGCGAATTCTTCTGTATTCGGTAGGTGACGTCGTTGATCTTGGTCACAACTCGGTATGGTCCGTCCCATTTTGCCTGTAGTTTAGGAGACTTCCCCTTGCTGCGCACTGGATTATGCAACCAGACTAGTGAGCCTTCGTCGAAGCCACTATTGTTCATCTTCCGGTCATAACGAGTTTTCATTCTCTCGGACGTCTGCTGGCCAGATTGTCTGACGTGCTCATAAACGTCATGCATCTTGCTACGCAGGTCGTGTGCGTAATCCGTTATACTGCGTGGAGTATCAGGGGGAATACCGGTAATCAGGTCTGCTGGTAATCTTAACTCTCTTCCAAAGTTTGCGAAGGCTGGCGTCACAGTCGTACTCTCATGAACTGCGCTTCGGTATGACAGGAGAAACGGCGCTATATGCTTGTCCCAATCCTTTTGTCTGTTCGATACAACTTTCGCCAGGTATCTTTCTAACGTCTGATTGAACCTTTCCACCATTCCATCAGATTGTGGATGATACGACGTAGTCCTCGTTTTGTGAGTACCCATTACCCGACATGTTTCCTGGAAAACTTGAGACTCAAAATTTCTTCCTTGATCACTGTGGATTTCCAAGGGTACTCCAAACCGACAGAAGACTTCGTGGACTAATTTATCAGCAACCGTCGAAGCTTCTTGATTAGGAATGGCGAAGACTTCCGGCCATTTAGTGAAATAATCCATGACAACCATGAAGTATTTGTTCCCACTGTCACTTTCAGGAAAAGGGCCAGCAACATCTACTGCTATCCGTTCCCAGGGGGCTCCTACGTTGTATACCTTCAATGCACCCCTGCTGCGTGTTTGAGATCCTTTTACTGCTGCACAACTTGTGCACTTGCGGCACCAATCCTCAACATCCTCTCGGCAGTGGATCCAGTAGAACCGCTCTCGAACTTTCAGCAGAGTTCTTTTCACGCCCATATGACCTCCTGAACAACCACTGTGGTAGAGCTGTAGAACATCTGGTACCTTTGCTTTCGGAACGACCATTTGCAGGTGGCAGCGATCACCTCGGGCATTCTCCCATTTACGGCACAAGACACCATCCTGGATAACCAAACTTTCCCACTGTGCCCAATAACTCTTCGTGGTTGTACTCATTGCTGCAACATCACACCACTTCGGCTTAGGAGCATTAGCTTGAATCCATTCCAGAATTGGCTTGATGTCTGTGTCACTCTGCTGAGCATGCTTCAGGGTTTCTTTCCATTCATCACTAAGATCCGTTCTGACCATCCTAACAGGGAGTTCTTCCTTAGTCTCTTGTCTAATACAATGCTTGCAGTCTCCAGGACAAGGTCTTCTTGATAAAGCGTCCGCGTTACCGTGAGACTTTCCACTGCGATGTTCAATTGTGAAGTCATACTCTTGTAGCAATTCTATCCATCTCGCTACTTGTCCTTCTGGATTCTTGAACTGCAACAGCCACTTCAATGCAGCATGGTCGGTCCGCAGGTGAAATTTACGTCCTAGCAAGTATTTACTGAAATGCTGCAATGTCTTTACAACGGCGAGAAGTTCACGTCTCGTAACGCAATAATTACGTTCTGGTTTTGATAAAGACTTGCTGAAGTAAGCTATCACAACTTCATGATCTCCTTTCCGTTGAGACAACACTCCTCCAATTCCAGTATTACTTGCGTCCGTGTCCACTATAAATTCATTTTGTGTGTCAGGGTAGCCCAATATTGGGGTATCGCACAGACGTTTCTTTAACTCTTGGAACGCAGTGTCGCAGCACTCATCCCAACAGAACGATCTCTTCTCCTCAGTAAGCTTGTGCAGAGGTTTTGCAATGTCAGCAAAATTCTTAACAAACCGTCGATAGTACGAGCACAAACCCAGAAATGCTCTGACCTGCGTCTTGTCTTCTGGCACCGGCCAATCTTTGACAGCGATAATTTTCTCTGGATCAGTTTGTACTCCTTCTTCCGAGACGATGTGCCCCAAAAAGCTTACTTGCCGCCTGAAAAATGAGCACTTCTTTGGACTTAACTTGAGATTGGCTCCTCGGATTTTTGAAAGTACTTGTTCCAGGTTTCGAAGGTGGTCATCGAATGTGCGGCCCACGATGATGATGTCATCTAAATAGACAAGGCAGGCGTCTCCAATTAGTCCAGTGAGCACTAACTCCATTAGTCTTTCAAAAGTTGCAGGAGCATTGCACAAACCGAATGGCATAACGTTAAATTGCCAAAGTCCCTTTCCTGTAGAGAATGCGGTTTTCTCTTTGTCCTTAGGGTCAATTTCCACTTGCCAGTAGCCACTTTTTAGATCTAAAGTTGAGAACCACTTCATGCCTGACAGCGTGTCTAGTGTGTCATCGATCCTGGGTAGTGGATAGCTGTCCTTCTTTGTAACGTCATTCAGTCGCCGATAGTCGACACAAAACCTCATGCTGCCATCCTTCTTTTTCACCAGGACCACAGGAGAACACCATGGACTGGAGGAAGGCTCTATAATTCCATCCTTGACCATTCCTTGAATCATGGTGTCAACTTCCTTTTCTCTTGCCACTGGTAGTCTTCTCGGTCGTTGTCGAATCGGCAACTCACTTCCCGTATTAATTCTATGTTGAACAAGTCCAGTTTTGCCGATGTCAGCATCGTTCGTCGAGAAAATGTCGGCGTACTGAAGAAGCATCTTCTCTGCCTTCTCCCTTTCTCCATCAGATAATTCTTCGCAACAGTCTTCCAAGAGATTTGACACGTTAAACCTTGCACTCTGGATGTTATTTCGCGAAGACTGGTGTTGGCAGTTGCGCATCCAATCTACTTCCTCACAGGTTCCCATCAATGTCCCCTTCCTGATGACTTGTTCCTCTTCACTTGGGTTTAGCACGCGTACTGCTGCCACGTTAGTTGTCCTCACCAAGGTCCTCGCCATCTTCCATGGAAGATGTTCGTCCAATCTTTCAACAAGAATGCATCGATTTTTCTGACATCAATTCTGCGGAAGAGTAACTAGAACCATTGTTTCCGACCGGGGAGGGAGGGTGATCTTCTTCAAGCAGTACACTTCTCCCGATGGTGCACCTTCCATGAAGACTTCTTCCGAACCACATTTCAAAACTCCTTGGTTCACGTCGATCTCACAACAGTGCTGTCGCATAAAATCCAATCCTAGGATACAGTCATCTACTATGTCAGCTACGATGACCTTATGTCGGTAAATTGTATTACCCAGTTGTAGCTGTACCTCCTTCTCACCTCGGACGGGTTATGTGCTGACCGGTAGCTGTTATTAAATTGGGGTGTTCAAACTGACCGAAGCAGTCCCCAAGAAAACGATTCGCTAGTCGGGAACTGACAACCGTGCGAGAAGCTCCAGTATCCAATGTCAGCTTACATGGCCTTCCGTTCACTTCGCCTTTGATGATTAGGCTGTTCCCATCGTGGGCTTGTGAAATCGAAATCCTTGGGGCTCTTCTAATACCAGCCAGCACCCGCCCCGCAGTCCTGGCTTCTACTCGTTTCCCTGCTGGTGGGCGGTGACATCAGCCGCCCTTCTTTCCTGAGCTTGATCTTCGCTGCGCCTAGGGCAACTCGACCGCAAGTGGCCCTTTTCTCCACAGGTGTAGCATCTAGGACTATACTTAAATCGGTCACGTACAGCCGGTACAGGTGATGCAACAACCTCCCTGATGCGGTGGGCACGATGATCTTGCCTCACTGCCTCTACCTCCAAAGCATGGGCCAATGCGTCCTTCAGCGTCATATGGTGCCCAAGTCTCACAGCAGCTCTCACTTCAAGGTCCCGTATGCCATCGATGAAGGCTTGCACTAAATTCCCTTCGATGAGTGTAGGCGACGACTGGTATGCCTTGCGAACCAGCTTTTCAATTTCCAGGCCCCACTGCTGCAGATTTTCACCAACGCGTTGCTCTCTGTCCTTCAGCTGGGCACGAAACACGTGTTCCAGATGTGCATCACCGTATCTGGACTCCAACGCCTCCAGCAGCTGCTCGTAGGTGACATTCTTACCTAGAGCCTCTAAAACAGTTAACGCCTGGTCGCGAAGGCCCAAAGTAAGTGCGGTCATGGCCTGTCCTTTTGTCCATCCATTCGCTTCCTTGACAGCTTCGAATTGAATTTTGTATGCTGACCAGGAAGATGTTCCGTCAAAGGGTGGCACTTTAAACCCACGTAGCGAAGGTGCAGCAACCACAGGAGCCACAGTCACGTCTCCAGTTTTCAGACTTTTCAATTCTTTCTTCACATCAGCGATCTGGGATTCGGCCTCTGAGATACGGTTCTCGTGCAGCTCAACCTTCTCCGTTACGGCTTTAATTTCCTTGCCGAATGTTGCTTTAATGTCTTTCAAGAAGAGCATCTGCTCGTCCTTAACATGCTGCAGCTGTTCCGCAAGACGGCGAGCCTGCTCCTCTTGACGGCGGGCCTGCTCCTCTTTGTCGCTCTGAAGCTGTTCCCTCAGTTGGCGAGCTTGCTCCTCTTGACGGCGAGCCTGCTCCTCTTGACGGCGAGCCCGCTCCTCTTGACGGCGAGCCTGCTCCTCTTGACGACGAGCCTGCTCCGCTGCAGCATCAGACCTTTCTGCTCTTATGGCGATGCTGCATAAGAGCAGAAAGGTCTGATGCTGCAGGCGCAGCTGATGCCGAAGGCGCAGCTGATTCTGGGGAAACTCGCTCCATTGTTGACTGGCTGCCACCAGGTGTCTGTACACGTAGATCTTCAAAGCGCCTCTGGTCCACTTCTTGCTGCCGCTGACTCCTGGTGCGTATACCTTCAGTGTCCTCCTTCGGTAGAACCGGCATAATTTATCCCTCACTTCTGACACCAAATGTTACGAGCTGGGGTTCGGGATAAATTAATTAGTCCAATTAACTCGAAGAAACACTATATTTAAGAAAACAATACACGCTAATTAACTACAACGATCACACACTAAATTCACAAAACAATCACTGAACAATTCACTGGTTACTTTTTATCTTCACTTGTGTCTTCACTGTATCGCTTCCAAACTTAAACTCAATTCGCGGCGCAGGCGACCCTCTATTTATATGCCGGGGCACTCGACCTAGATATATCTAGAAACTTCTAATGTTAGAGCGAGATAGGTATAGTGTTAGAAAGAGATAGATATAGTTCCAGAACATTCGAGTATTCTGTAGAAGTTTCTAGTAGCTACTAGTACGTAGTAGTAGGTAGGTAGTTTACTTCCGGAACATTCTTTCTTTATGTAACCTACCGACCTACGTGACACTACTAAAGGTAGCACATTACAAAATCTCAAGTACCTAAGCATGTTGGTTTGGGCTGTGCGTGTATGTCAGTCAGTCAGTCAATCAGTCAGTTTTCCATTTTGTATATTTAGACTTTAACGCGCTGCGACGTCTATTAAAGTATAGGTCAAAGAGACAATAAAACGCAGATGAGGCGGGTCGAGCACGCATTCATTTGATGTCGTTTTAAAATTGCAGCGATAAATAGCAATTTGCCTCGGTTGAGTCACATTAGGGTTCCGTATGAGATTTAAAGGTGACCAACGGTATTAGATAACTAACTATTCTTAGATTGTAGTTGTTACAACTGCTGCTAATATAAACTTTAAGAGCAAAACTGAAGTCAAAATTTTAATGGTACATATTTATTTATAATAATAACTCTAAGATCCTAGGACTCAATAAATTTATTCTTTTTACAATGTTTTTTTTTTGTTGATTTATTCTTCACTTTATGTGTATCAGACTGACACTTGGCCAGTTTGCTAGTGTAAATGCTAAATTGCTGATCGTCAACCTTAATGTGGGCTAATGCGCTTCAGTCGGCTGAATATAGTCGTTTAGCGAAAGACACTAACACAGTATAGCTATAAGATATAACAGTACGAAAACTAGGATCAAAATTTTATACTCGAAAAGACAAACACGTACACAGACGGAAACCTGAAAAGGAGGCAGGTGCCCTTTAATTTGCGATCCTGTCAACCGCTCAACAAGAAGCGCGAATAATCATAATTTTGCTCAATTTTTTTAATACGAACGATGCCAGTTAGTGTTAGGTTCGCATTCAGGACCTAGGCTAGGTCTCGCAGTACGGGTGCTAAATACCCGCTAAGGAGACCTATAGAGACGTCTCAACACTTGTGTGCGTGTGTTGGTAGTCGTTAATTGTGTGATTTTGCGCATTTGATTATCAGTTATTATTTTAAACTTATACATATGTATGCCACAAGAGGCGTTTATTGAAGTGTCAAGAAAATACGTTATTGTTTGTTAGTTTCCATTCTGCTCATATCTATTCTGTTCTGTCGATCTGTGTCGTTTAGCGAACGACAATAGTCGTCGCGAAGTTCACACGCATCGGCGACTCCGCAAACAATGACGCGATAACGTTTTTTTTTTACAACTGCTATAAGGTTTATGACGAATTTACTGCTGCGGAACCGTTGTGTGTTTGCACTGCGATATGATAAACCATGAGCAAACACTGCTTTACGTACGCGGACCGAGCGTTGGTAGAGATATTTTAAAACATGAAGCCAAGTTATAAGCTGTCAATTAGTAAGAAGGCAATAGAGTTATCGATCATCTTTTCTAGCGCAGAGTTGTATGTGAATTGGAACCGTATCTGTCCCCCTATTTATCTAATTTATCTTACTGAGACTGAGACAAATAGGGCACGGCGATCTCTCTATCTCTAATTGACAAAGTTTTCCGCATACATGCAGCTTCTCGACTTTCCAACTCTATCTAGACTGCCTCTATGATGTCTTCAAGACTCATGACTCGTTCTACATTAACATTATCGATGTCATTAAGCCACACCCTGACACTGACAAGGCGATGGCGTCCGCTCCAGTCTTGTTTGTTCGTAATAAAACTAGTAATAATAAAGTTCACACATGTCCATCGGACCGCAAAGGGAACAAAACTCACCTGCTTGGCCAGTTCGATCTTACCTGCAAAAGATAAAAATAATCTGTTAGTGGATGCCGCGTTTTGTACTAGACGAGTAAATTAGGTACATAATAAAACTAAGTCTGCGCATGAAAGGTGGTTGGTTTGGACTATCAAGATGTTATCAATTAAGCTTTCCTGTAAGTAGACGTACCTAGTTCACACTAAAAGTTTTGCGTAGCTGGCCACCCGTAAATGTTTGAATTTCGAATGTTATATTTTTTTAAAACATGAAATCTCATTAGTTAATGAAAATAAATTCTGGCGGGATGTCACTTGTCAATTGTTTTTTATCTCAAATTGAAGTTCGTTGTCCGTCGCAAAAATGGAACTAACACGAAAAGATTTTAGGGCGATGATTTTTTATGATTTTAAAAGTTCGCTTTCTCCGCAAGATTGCGCTGCTCGTCTTCAAAATGCTTTTGGGAGAGAAGCACCACATCTGAGCACTGTAAGGCGTTGGTATGCTGAATTTGATCGCGGCCGTGTTTCTCTCCATGATGAAATTCGTGAAGGTCGACCCTCAACTGCGATCACGGAGGAAAATGTGGCTACAGTCAGACGACTAATTGAAGAAAATCGGCGTATCACTTATGAGGAGATTCGAGGACATTTGGGGATTGGTATGAGCCAAATTCAGAAAATTTTACATGATCATTTAAAAGTTAGGAAACTTTGTTGCCGATGGATTCCTCACGAACTCACTCCAGAACAAAAACGGAATCGTGTGGATTGGTGTAAAGAAATGCTATTAAAGTACAATCACGGACATTCTAATGCTGTGTATGACATCGTAACAGGTGATGAAACATGGATATATTGTTATACTCCAGAAAAAAAGCAACAATCTTCTGTGTGGGTGTTTGAAGGTGAGAGCAAACCAACAAAATTGAGGCAAACGAGAAGCGTGGGCAAACAAATGATTGCGTTTTTTTTCTCCAAGAAAAAAAAACGCAATCATTTTCATTTCATTTCTGTCTGCACGATCCCACTTGAGCAACAAAAAACCGTTAATGCTAAATGGTACACCACTATGTGTTTACCCAATGTCTCAGAAAAAGTAAGGGAAAAACGACCTAGAAGTCGCATTTTGTTGCACCACGACAATGCTTCGGCGCACACCGCGAAAAAAACAAAGTCATTTTTGGCTTCTGAAAACATAGATCTCGTGACCCATCCCGCACACAGTCCAGACCTAGCACCTTGCGATTTCTTCATTTTCCCAAAAATCAAAGATTTAATGAGAGGTTCGACATTTACGGGGCCAGAAGAGGCAGTGATTTCCAAAAATGGTTTGAACGGATGAAAAAGTGTTTAAAATGCAACGGAGAATACTTTGAAAAGCAGTAAATATAATATTATACAAATTAATTGTTTTATTTATGAGTTACGCAAAACTTTCAGATTGGCCCACGTACTCACCTTATCTCTATATCTATAAAATTATCGTGTCACAATGTTTGTTCCCTTACTCCTCCGAAACGGCTTGACCAATTCTCATGAAATGTTGTGAGCATATTGAGTAGGTCTGAGAATCGGCCAACATCTATTTTTCATACCCCTTAGTGATAAGGGTTGTCCACCCTTAACATTTATATGGCAAAACAACGTTTGCCGGGACAGCTAATATATATAAAAATGAAACCCGTTTTCCTTGATCACGGCATCACGCGTGAATGGCTGGATCGATTTCACTAATTCTTTTTTTGTTGTATTTGTTATTATTAGGAGAAAGTTCTTATGGAAAAAAATATTAAGAAATTCTCTCAGAAATATTGAAAAATATACATTTAATTTTGTATATTTTAAAAAAACGCGCGTAACTAATGTCAATGTCATTCGATGACAATGTTCAATCATTGCAACGCTAAGGCGGTACGAAGTTCGCCGGGTCAGCTAGTTTTAAATATTATAACAGCAAAGAGGATACTCATGTTCGTTTATTGATAAGGTAAACTTTTTAAGTTGTTAACTGATGTGTTTAGAAAAATGATAGGTTTCGAAAAATGTACTCAGTTGTTCCTGATTCTATAGAAAGACTCTACTATGCTTACTTTTCTTAAATAGCATTAATTTTGCTTACACAACTGAACATTTCGAAGAAGGTGTTTCCTCAAGGTGCAATATGCAATCCCAGAGATCAAAGAGGCGACGATAGCTTTAGCTTGGGTCCCTTTCCGTGTCGTCAAGACAGGATATTGCGCTGCCTCATTGCCGGAGTCTAGAATAGCAGAAATAAAGGCGACACATTCACCCTGATAGAGGTGAAACAAGTCATCACTTTTTCTCTTTTGTACACTTTTTGTGACCCCCCACCGTGCACTGACGAACGAAACTTCAATCATCACCCTAAGACTTCTAAAACGACTTAATAAAACTGCGGTAAGAGGATTACAGCATTACCGGAATAGCGAGGACCTAGCGCGCCGGCTTACAGTAAATTTTCGTTAATATCTGCCGTCGCTTTCGAATAGGATTTATGTGTTGCGTTAGCCGGTAGTTAGTTCGTTTTACGTCGGGTTACGTACATTAGTCGCGTACGTTTTACTAGTGGAACGTGAGACAGCCTTACTATTAAGTTATTCGGATTTACGAATCTAGCTATCCTTGCCGTTTGTGCACGCTTCACCGTGCTAATAAAGGTGATAACTAGAGCGATGTTGGAACTATATGGTCGAGGGCGCACGAACTATGGATTGTATCAATTATGCTGTCAATCAACTTATTTTACTTCTTTACCAGCACTGATAATGCACTTAACAGCCTTCCTTTACGGGTTCTTTACTTCGCGCGAAATTACGGTCTCGAGCGAGCGTGGAAGTCGTAAATGAACTTTAGCTGGCAAAGTTTTTGTGCAGAGCTTTTACAGCCAACAGCGTGTAATTTAAACCTTTTAATGAATACAGTAATTATATGTGTTCGGCTATAAATCCTGTCTTAACGTTGAAAGACATTTCAATGACTTTTAAATGAGGAGTTGCCTAGTCACGGGATAAAATTTATTCAAGCAATCAATAAAATTACTGTGGAGGGCAGCTGTGTCGAAAGTTTGGAACGAACGAAGCGGGGCCCGCATCGCTTCGTGCGATTGAAATCATCGATTAATCATTGTGGTATTCAAACCAAAGTACTCGTGAATAACTTAACAATCTCGAAAAACTCGTGTGGCTCATTTTTATACTCGATAACACTTATATTGAAAATAACAATTCGTTTCACTTCACGGAACATTAGCAATTCCGAAAATCGACCAACGAGAATCAAAACTACACATCTTATGTTATTTTCTACCGTCTATCGATTTATTGTGAGTGCTCCAAATCGATTTAACATGCTGGTATCGATAGAGCATGCGGACCCGAGCCAATTACTGGCGTGTCAGCACTGATTTACGATATAACGACACTAACCGGACGCCTACATTGTTCGAATGCCGGAGGGTCTACTATACATCACACACCATGTGACTGCGACTTTGATTCCTGCCATCCGTCCTCTACTCTAGCCAAACCAAGCGAAAACACACTTTAAGAGTTCTATAAAAACTTTTCTGGAGATACTTTTTCACAGTTTGCTATCATGCATGACGGTCTCTAGCATCTCCCCTTTTTGTTTAAATATGCACATTTTGCAAAAGCATTTCTTACGAAAAAAGGCAAACTTGAACTCAGAATATGCAAGAGTAGAACCTCTGCCACGGCCGATATCTGTTCGACAGTCGACACTGCAAACAACACAAAGCCAAATAAGACTAACAGCAAAAAGTGAGCGCGGAGCCATAGAAACATGATCACTCACTGATCGAAGTATCGAAACATTCCATTACATTTCAGAGCAGTTTGTTTCGATGGATTTAAGTACTTATAAACAATTCGAACTTTACTAAGACTCGTGTTTCAAAATTATAAAGACATATAAACAGTTCGCGTGAGACCGAAATTGTACGAAGCATGGTGGCTGACTTATACAGTAATTCAAAGTAAATTATGTATGATTATCGATACAACTGGTCCCTATTAGTTTTTATCGCGGTTGCCGCGGGCGTAAATGACCAACGAGATGTAATTAAGTGTTTAATTTATAAATTAGCCGCGCGAACCGGTTTTTGTACCGAAAACGGCTGTAGAGTGCGCAGTATAAGTGCCTGGCTTTATATGGGGCTGAAAAGCTGAACGTGTTCCGACGAACAGAATAAAATAAAATCTGTCGTGAGAGAAATGTTTTATGTGGAAATAGTGTGTCAGCGCTAAACAGCGCGGAAAGGCGGAACATAATAATATTTACACAAGTGTACCTAGACGTTCACGTTTGAAGTATATTCTGGAATAAACAGACAAAGGATTCAAAGTTATTGTCTAAGTAAGGGTATCGTTATTTATTAAACTGTTCAAACTTCAGACGAGAACTTCATTAAAGAAGAGTCTTTAGGTTGCAACAAAAACTTGGTTACGGCGATCATTTTACAAGCTTTAGCAAACTTCTTTCGGCACAGGAGATTACACCGACAATTTTAAAATAAACAAGGTTATTAAAACTCAGGTAAGTTCGTAATTAACGCCGAAAAACTCTCATAAAACTTGGTAATAAAATATGAAACTTTTTGTTCGTAAAACGTTTAATTAAAATTTTTGAAACAGTATTAAATGTTTTTATCATCCGGTTGTGAACGAAAAAGAGTTAAAGAATTAATACTTGCAAGTTTTCGTTGGCACCTTTTTTCTTTAACGGGAGTTTCTTAGGAATAATAAAAGTGCAGCTGGACCGAAATTATAGGTGTTCTTATAGGCGTAATTTAATAATCGAGACTTCAACTCGTATCACCATTCTTCATGACTGTTATTAAAGCACGAAAGTATTGTTGGCACACCGCATAATTTATTTTCGAGCTCTGTAGTTGTTTCAGAATCATTTTGTAGATTGTATACGACAGCACATCATGTTTCTATGTATAATATGTATATATTTGCAATAAAAAATATTTAAGTACGTTTATCCGTTGTCTAGTACCCATAACGCAAGCCTCGTAGCTTAATTTGGGACTAGAGAATTGGTGTGATTGTTGTGAAATATTTATCTATTTATACATCAAGGCACCCACTAGGACGCCTTATGCAGTTGTAATATCGGCGATTTTGAAACAAAAATGTGCAAGATGATGTGCAGGCGAGTTTACACAGGGCTTTACATCAAACTGACGTCGAAGCGCAACCTGTCAAGCTATTAATGTTTAAAATAAGACTGTGATAGCATTTAAAATTGTTTGACGGATTGATCGTGAGCACGGGCAGCGTAGCTAGTGTGGAGTTGTAAAGTTATTATACGAGTAATAAAAGTACAATAGAAAAGAAAAGCAGTTTATTATCATACATAGAGTTTGAAATTGAAAGAAAGATAAACTTGGGCGGGCGGGCGGCGCCTGTCTGTTACAATCAGAAAAGGGATGAATGAAGAAAACTTTTGCTATACATTTTCTCAAAGCAGTAATTTAATTGAAATCTTAAGGTAAACACACACTATTTGTATGTAGGCTCCGTTGCACTTTCTTGCTGTAACTTTGGAAAACGTCCTTTTGGTCAAACTTTAGCTTTTAGTGGTAGGAAAACCACTTTTTGACTATCCTATGGTTTATAGAGCTTTGTTATAAAACTCAGCAGATATTCACACTCATCCGAACATCTCAGTGCATAGCAAATTCGTGTAAAAACCAACGAGGTGTTAATGTAAACGCAAAACAACCGGCCGAAACGTCGGATATTGTGTTGGCCCAATAAACAAAATGCCAGTGTTGCAAACTTGGCGCGGTTCACGCTTCGCCGCGCCGAGCCGGGTCGGTTCCGAGAACCATATGTTTCGATATCTTATTCATTTTTTGTGTGCTTTAATCATCGCCCGCTCACGCGATGTGACGTGCCCCAGAGCAGTTGCCGCATCTCGGCTATTATTCACGCGATTTCAATTATCTATCCGCCAATCTATGTAATCATCGCGGCGGTGTACGAGCATGAGAACTGGCCCCGCTGGAATATGGTATGTAGCGCCGGCATTTTCATTAAAGAAGCCGTCTCATTAAGACATGCCTGCCGTTCGCCGTGGCAATTAGCGCGGTACAAAACTTTATTCAGTTGTCGCGTCTGTTCCCCGGGAAATTGCGCTCGAATTCCGTGTCATTTGCGGGATTTTGCGGCGAACGCAGCCGCCCGGGCCACTTTTGTGTCAATACTCTTTCCGCGGGGAAACGTCATAAATAAGTCATGCCGTATAGCTTGGCTATCGCAATAGCAACAGCATATCAATTTGCACATAATGTCATGTAACATTCGAGAGACGGGCAATAATAAAAGCGACGTAAAGAAATTGCCGAGCGAGTCACAATGAATTATAAATTATGAGCGATGCTACGTAGCGTTCCGGCACGAATCATATAAAAATGATGGTGCACGCTCGCGGTTAACGTTGCACAAATAAAAGAAAGCTGTCGGGCTCTAATTTTTCTTGGCATACGTGATAGTAACATCTGCTTTTCAGTTTTTTTTAATTATCTGCATAAAACGGGACCGGTGAGGCTACATAAATAAGCAATTAAGTCAATTTGCTCAGACATGCGGCGTGCTGGTTTATTTCGCACATTTATCAGATAAACCGCCACAGTTGTGGTGCAGTTGATAAAAATAAATGTGTAGCGTTTATTTTTAGGATCCTCGCACATGCTCTTATAACGGCAGAACCGCGAGGGCCCTTTTTTATGACGAAGCTCTTCACTACACTGGGATGTGCCGGATGCATTTCCGTTTTCGAGGACAAGTGTAAAGATTTGTATTAAGACGCTTACCCCTCTACCACAAAGAAATAGACAGTATTGATCCCTTATTTAAATAGTATCCAACCAAGTTGAAACGAATGTCTCCTTTAGGTTGTCATTTGCATAGTCATCCACAAGGGATATAATCACTGCCTAGTTCTTTTATAGTAGCGGGGTAAGTATTTATTTAGTAAGTATAAGCTTAGTGAAAGTGAAACTATCTAAAAGCGCACCACACAGTATTAACCAAGTGACCTATGTAGACAAAGTCTAGACCTCACAACGCTTAATTGTTCAGTAAACGGTCGAACTAGCCAAGCAATTACCGAACCCGCCGAAGCGAATCACAAATAAGGCAAAATACCAAGTGAATAAAGTCACAAATAAGCCCGTTGACAAATGAGATGGCAAGGCAGCCGTCTGACAGGTTTGATGGCTACTAGAATATGCAACGCACACGTTGATAAAACGTATATAGAAGACCATTTACTGTAACATTTGACTCTTCGCCCTTGTAACCATTACAACATCGTTACATAACATGAACGGGACGACAATAGAATCGATATTACATTCTCTAAAACCGAAAGAACGAGTGCGTCTGCTTGCGTCTTTTAGACACTTTTACGACGTTTTCAATCTCAATGTTCTATTTGCCCTTACGCTGATATTTATAACATTTAAACACGAATGGTCGGCATAACTTTATGTCTGGCAACAAAGTCGCATCACTAATCCGTCCAAAGACTTCAATCGCTCAAAAAGTCGAATGGACATTTAGCGTTGGCGCAACATTCAGTTTAAACAAAATACACCCGTGTTTTTGGCTTTGCCTCAATGTTGGGAGTGATGCAAATAGAAACAGTTTCTAGCTCGGTTTTCTTTGATACCATAATGATTGGGAAATAGACGCGTGCGGTGCGTGGGCGGGCACACCATCAAAACATTATGGAAACAAACATTCAGAATTAGCTACGCTACGGGAATATTTATAAACTGTTATTTGAAAATCTTTACGGAGTTTGTGTACCGGTCGCCAACGTTGACACAACTGTATCAACATCCAATCAATTGACACGTATCGAAAACGTAAATGGATGCGATCAAATATTTAGCCATGCCTCGCTGAGCACAATGAGTGGTCGAATAAATACAAGATAGAACTGACGCTGTGCTAGCTAACGAACTACTTACAACGTACCACGGCTATTGTTGGACACAACTTTTTGGTCACACAGTTACATGTTTTGAATACAATTACCGAATTAGAACAGTATTACCATTAGGCATGGGTCCGCTATGAATAATTTATGCGCTCACGAAAGTTTTATTACGTCCGTTTTATTAAGGGATGGTGTTACGGCACGCAAAAGTTTTTATATGAGAGTAGAGAGTAGTAAAGACGGTAAATCCCGGCGTGTCAAGTTGATAGCGGGGCTTTGCGGTGTGCCGGCGAACGAGGAGAGAATCCCGAGCGCTAATGCCTGACACGGGAACGAGGGGCTCCCGAAATTGGTCGCGTAGCACAAACACGCACACAGATGCGAGCGAATCGATACGGGGCCGCCACCCCGCGTCCCATCGAGGGGATGAATTTAAATTATTCACAGCGGGTATAACTGCGTGCCGTCTTTAACAAACAAATTACGTATGCGCACCTAATAACGCGATACAACCGGGCCCGGCTTCTGGGCCACCGAGCATTCAATTATAACTTGGTAGGATAAGCGACGTGGGTCGGATTTGTAATTACCTCCGGCCGATGGCTGCTCCCGCGCCCGGAATTCGCTAATTAGTTCAACTATGTCGTAATTATGAGCTCGGCAAAATCGTAAGCGTAAAAGCTTTGACGCGAGATTTAATAAACATTTCGCGACGGCGAATTACGTTATCTTCGGTTTTAATAATATTAACTGTCGTGCCGACAGTTTGTGATGTCAACATGCTGGGATAATAACGACTTTTGGCTCCCTAAACGCCGAGAAATATTTACTTGGCCTCAATAATTTCAAAATGAGTTTCGTATTGTGAGGAGTGTTTGAATAAAATTCAACAAAGCGAAGATGAAAGCGCGTCATTTGTCAGTAGCGAAAATTTGTACTAGAAAATGAGCAGCGAACAATGGGTGAGATCGATCAAAGCGTCGCGGAATGCTGCCTTCAATCCCAATCATGTTCTAAACGGCGACACAAAGTAAGAAAGTGGGGAGCGTATAAAACGTCAAAGAGATTGAATATCGATTGTCGAGTCGACAGCAATCTCGGCGGGGCGGCGGGGGGAGGGGGCTGAGTGCGACCCCGCGAAAATTTATGTTATTGGCACCGCTGGTCGGTGATACGGGACCCTCACATGTAATTGTTAGTTGGGTACCGCAGGATATTGGGGCATTAAACGAGAGCGGTGATTGATTAAGCGGCGATAACGATTACTGCCTGGATATTGCTGCGGATTGATGAATTAGGGGGAGGGACTGTTCCCATCCGTAATTAAATGGTACGTATTGTAATAGATTGTTATTAATACGACCCGAAGATCAATCCTATTATTGTTTTAGATTGATAAAGTCACGGTTTCAAATGAACCAGGAACGCAGGAAAGGTAAGATATCGACGAATTCCGAATCGAACGAAAACAAAAACTAGAACGACTTTTAAAATTGCAGAGAAGGAATAAATAAAGACGGCAAAAGAAACGAAACCGAAGCTTTGAAAGGCAACAGTAAAAAGCTGCACAGCGAGAGCATTGAATGAAAAAAGAGGAAGCAATTTACAAAACAAACCCGTCATCGAAACGAAATGAAAGCGAATTAAAAAAGCCGTAATCGCTCAGCTTTAAAGTGAAATAAAACAAGCCAGGCATGCGAGCCGCACTCGCCCGTACAGATTAAGCCAAAAGATCAACAAATATATTTTAATCCCACCCTACAGCGTTCTCGCGTTTCCGCCGCAAAAACCCGCTCCACGACACATGGCGAGAAAAACCAGAGTTATTATCTTAAGTCGAACCCAACAGAACCCATTAGTAAACAACACGGGCACAAAAGAGGGCAAAATAGCGGCTTATAAAAAAATGTAACAAAAAATCAGCTTTTGATCCTCGGCTCCCCTATATTCGACTGTGGAGGTTTTATTAGTCGCCCGACCAGTTGCGCGACTCCGCTCGGCACCCAGAATTATTTTGTGTAATCTGTTTTGAATTATTTTCATGCCTTATTTTATTTGATTCTCGATAACGAAGCGTAGAATCACGCTCGAAATAAATAGAACTTTGATAATGGGAATGATTCGCGCAAGTTTTAAATTTGAAAGTAGGCACATACATTTGTAGTTTACAAATGGATGTGGAATAACAGTTGTCGTTGGGCTGGAATGCTACGTTTCTGAGCAAATCTGTAGCACGCCCGTGCTCCCAGCGAAACTTTCCACACGAACAAAGCGACAGCCAGGTATACGGCAGCTGCGGATTACTGCCGGCCCGACAGAAACGCCGACTCGACACCCGACCAGCCGGCCAACTCACGACTACCTACACACCCGACTGACTACCCAACCAATCCGAAGCAACCTTTATAACTTAAATGGGTTTATGACAACTAAGACGGAGGAATTTTGTGAGCGAACACAATGAATTTGTTATTCGAGCGATGACAGATTGAGTTTAGTGTTAATTGAAGTAATAATTAACGATCTAAGAAGCGGATTGTTACAACTGGTGAACTGAAGCGAAGCGAAATAATATTTGGTTTCTATAAACCGTTAAACATGTACAAGTAACAGTACACACACACAAACAGTTCGTGAACGAGACCAGCCGGAGGCTCGCGAACGTGATACGATACCAGTAGCTCGCACATCGGCGTAATTAACGTTGAATCAATTTGCTTTGCAGCAGTGAATATTTATTATCGTTTCAATTGTTCATGACATAATAAACGAGAACGTAACAAACCGCAGCGGAGTATAAAGCGAAGCGGAAATAATAATGGCGTTTGTTAGAGTGGAGCGGCTGTCGGCGCCGCGGGCTTTGCCCGGCCTCACATCCTAATTACGCCAATAATAATTACATAGTACTTAGTCGCTGGCAGCTGGCTCCTCGCGCCTTCTACTGTCTTGCTCCGCGCGTAATGAACATTCAAACTGCTACCCGATACTCTATCTCATTCATTACGCACTACATCTCTTAATTGCGGCTTCGAACCACTCCACGTGGACGTTTCAAAATATGACTGACACGCGACGATGTCTGAACTACATAATTTCTCCGGAGACCGGGCGTAGTGAGTTAACATTTTTTCATGACTGACTGCACCAAAGGCATGCCTATTAGCTTCGTTATTTACTTCGTTTTTTTCTTCAATCATCCGAGAATACTCGTCGCGTCCGACAGCGCTTCGATGAGCTAAAATAATTATCGTGGGCACTCGTAATTATTGCGATTCGTTCCGCGGCCCTACGAGGGCTATAGCCGGGCCCGGGAGGCGATTTACTTTATCGCATCAATCAATTACATACATCGAATGTTCGTTATTAAAATTTTAATTCACGGCCTGACCGTGAGGTCGTAGCGCTTTGTAGTAACGTTTTTGTGAAATAAATGGTGATTCGCCCGGGGCGGGTAACGCGATACGTCCGTTTCGCTGTATAAATAAAGTCGTTGAAGCGAAAAATTCATCAGAATTTATCAGTCGTGTTAGCGTTGATTTTGCACGTTCTGCTCGGTATTTCTGTATCTGTCTGTACGGAACAACGGGTTTTAAAATATAGAGATTTTATCAGCGTAAAAATAAACAGTTTTCTTTTCGGCATTCAGTTTCAGTTTTATCTCCGACAAAGGATGACTGTAGGTTATTAATACCCTGTCTTCTTACAATGAAACCTCGAATCGGAGTGAAAACAATTTGCGTTACAAGACAGATTGTCTTCGGGATTGGCGGGCGCTGCGTCGTATTTATTTAATGTAAGCGGTCGGTCGACTGCCAGTTATCAGTTAGTTTAGCGGGAGCTCTGATCAGCCGGCAATCAACATGTAAATTTATTCAGAGCGATCAGTATAATCGGCCCGCGCGGTGCCATTAACCCCATTCGCGGCGAACGTGTTACATGTTAAAGATCATGCTCCCGTGATCACGCCGATAGAAATCTTATTAATTTCTCACATTATTATACTCGTACCCATTATTAAACTTTTTTTAAGTAAGAAATAATTGTATGTGCTCGCCTAATGAAAGCTTAATAAGACGAGAATACTGGTCTAGATGTTTATTGGCTATAATTCATGATTAATCACTCTGAAAGTCTGATTTATATTCATAAAGATAAGAGTGATTATGTAAATTACTTGTTTTTAGTGTTTCATGCATTAACAAGCTAAAGCAGATGAAGATAATAATGGATAATATAGGTATTAAGTGAACACGAACTCTAACTTCATTACATTTTTTCAACATCCCAGAAAACGACATTACCAGCGCAAATAGAGTGTTCTTTTTGCAAAAGTTCCGTTTACGCATCCCAATAGTCATATTATTTGGGGGGTAAGAATAGAAAACATTTTATCGCCAGGGGAGGCGCCCTCGTTGTGAACTTCGTTCATAATAGCGTATTGAGACAGTTTAAGTATGGAGTGCAGACAATGGTTACGGTTTATAGATATTGTGCAGCTCAAATAACAGGGAACACTTGAGCGCTCGTGAAATTTATAACGTCCATTATAATAAAATAACCGACTCTGAGGACACGGAGCTCAGAGCGAAAAGTACAACGGGGTAAACTTAAATTGATATCTCGTCTTTAATTATCACGCTCCAAAACTTTTCCAGTTAGGGAGCGAATCTAAATTGATTCCACAAGCACTTTAGAAAATTTTTAGAGCCCTCGACAGTGATTAATGAAAGGAAATTCTGAGTCTGAAACGCGTTCGGCCTCCCCTCCGCGAATAATACGAAGAAAAGCAAAGGGATCCACCCCATCTCGTGCGCGATAAAATATACCTTCACGTACAGTAATTTGACTTGGGCCATAAAATATTGTGGTCGCAATATCTGATATTGCCAAAGTAGAAGCAGCTGTTGCGTTGCGAGGTACAAACTAGGATAATTTGATGTGGTTAAACGTGATAAGTTCATAAAGACTGGAGGCAAATTGCATGAGCCTTTGGCAATAACTTTAAGTCACGTTGGCTTGATTGATGATGCGCAGCGCGTTGTGAAAGACATCAGTGGTGAGTGCAGGTGCAGGGATCGGACATACATTGCATTCAGTCTTTGGTGGTCCCTTTATAAGGCTCAACTAGTACGAACGCTAACCACATAAGTACAACGTGATACACACATTACATCTTCATTACTTCGGAACCTCGCAGAAGGAGAAGAAATTAGATTGTCAGGCTTCGTTGAGCCAGCGCAATCAATGCCTTTTGTTTATTAAGTTTCTTTAGATTTATTTGGGACGTGCTTTAATGCGGATATAGAAAGTACAGCTTTATTGAATGAGGCTTCAGGTTTGTATGATAACAATAATAATGACTCTTTAGGAAAAATAACTCTTTTGTTTTCGTAGGGGGTTAAAAAGGAAATTATCTAAGCATCCATTCGACTAACTAAAAAATGATATCTTTGAATAGAGTGCTGATAATCCTAACAGAACTTCACTATATAACCAACCAACTAATAAAGGCGAGGACCGCCGTCGATTTCCCATTATGGTTGTTCGAGCATCTGGAATTCCGAGCGGATGGAAGATACAAAGCCTTATTTGCCGCGGAGGCCACAATCGTATTAATTTGTGGAGTGCACCGAGTTGCCGAGGGGGGGGCGGTGGGGTGATTTAATGAACCGATGCGGCGGGCGACAGCACGGATTACTCCCCGCGAACGTTTGCACTCAATCAGCCTCGCAAACAGCCCTAAGCCCGGACAATTAAATACACTCCGAAACAATCGGCTACAACGCGATAAGGCTAGCACAATTCGCCGGACGATTATTGCTATCGATTGACGAGATAATGGCGATGGAAGATCAGACTCGCGTTCTGTAGTTGCTTGCGTATGAAAGTTTCGAAATGCGTTCAAATTGTTTATTACTTTAACTTACTTACAGTATGCGGAAATGAAACACAGTTGTTTTCACAGTTTCAGTGTTTGCAAGAGAATTTACTTCAGGGATATTTTTGTGCATTTTCGTATCGTTAGACATATTCTGCGTTTATATGCGATATAATAAAATTCGTTCACATTTCAAACGAAGACGTAAAAAAATTGCACGCACTCAACAATCTTTACATTAGGAAAATAAGAATGTGGATGGATAAAGTGAATGTTACGGGGCAAAGCACTTAAACCTTTGGTAAGACTACCTAGGTCCTAGTGTTAGAACCGACGAGAGATCATGTCCAACCTGACAAGGAGGTCAAGCAGAGAATGCCTTTAATGTTAAGCGTGTATCCTCATTATCAGTTTTGATGTTTGAATTTGTCTGTAAGCAATAATAGAATTGAAAATTACCTTAGTTTCAGTTTTTTGTTTCTTCGCCGGTGGTTGTGAGGAGTCTTGCCGCGAGTCGTCCGGCTCGGGTTTAGGCGCGGGCGCGTGCGCGGGGTGAGGCGGGTGCTGCGCGGGCGCGGACGCGGGACTCGGCGCGGGGGCGGGAGCGGGCGCGGGCGCGGGCGCGGCCGGCGGCGGCGGCGTAGGCGCGGGCGGCTTGGGCTCCAACCGCGGCGCGGGCGACGGCCGCGAGTCGGGTTTAGGCGGCGCCGGGGCCGGGGCTGCGGCGGGGGGTGTCGGTGCGGAGGCCGGCGGCGCGGGCGGGCCCGGCGCGTTGGGCGGCGGCGGCACCCGCGCCACGCCGTTCACGTCGTGCGGCGGGTGCGGGTGGTGGTGCTTATCTCTAGCCTTGTCTCGCCTGTGGCCGCCGGAGCCGCGCTTGGCGGCGGCGGGCAGCGCGGCGGGCGACGGCGGCGGCGCCTTCGGGTCGCCGTTCATTTCGTTCGACTTCACGATCTCGTGCTTGGCCTCGGAGCTCTTGGTGCCGGGCTTGGTGCGCTTGATCTTCATCTTGAGCGCGGTGCGCTGCGCGTCCGGTTCGGCGCGCGCCGCCATGCCGCCCGCCTCGTCGGTCTTCTCTATGTCGGCATCGAGGTCTATGATGAGGTCGCCGATGCCGATGTCCCACTCGTTGTCATCGTACTCGAAGTTGGCGTTGGCGGGGTGCGCGTGTGGCGCGGGGCGAGCTCCGCCGGCCGTCGCGCCCTCCCTCATTGGCGCCGCCATGCGCGCCGGCTCGCCGCGCCCGCCCCCCGCTGCCCCGCACACACACACACCATTGTAGCCCTGCAACAACCAGCACCGAGTCAACTCCTGAGCCCTGCTCTGCAACCACCGGCATCGATAGCACATCGTCAGCTGATGCCCGGACGCACCTACTTAGTACCGTTTACATGGTGGCCTACTGCCTTTAACACCTCGGATAGATGGGGTAGAAAATAAAGGTATACCTGCGAATTATTACTACAGACAGGCATTTAAGCTTTCGTTGGTCAACCATGGCCGCTTTTTGTATAATATAATGATAACCAATGTCGGTAGTGCAATTGCCAAGATTATAACTCTTCCAATTAAGTGGATTAAGAGCGTAAAAAGATGATGTCCGATACGTTTCAATATGTATGATGCGTGCGCCTAATGAGTATTGCTCAACTATGAGCTTGAATAAGAATGTTTGATTAATTTTGTTATGATACACTAGTGGCCGCCCGCGACTTCGTCCGCGTGGAAAGCCTTTATCTTAAAAGTTCTTTATGAATTGTAGCCTATATGTTATTCTGATGTATAAGCTATATTGTGGTAAAGTTTCATTCAAATCCATTCAGTAGTTTTTACGTGAAAGAGTAACAAACATCCATACATCCATACATCCATACTTACAAACTTTCGCCTTTATAATAGTAGTAGGATTTCATAACCTTTGAAATGTCCGTTAACGACTCGTTTCGTACATCATCCGTAGAATTGGCCAATAGAGGTGAAGCCTCTTGTGTTCGGCCGTGCTATAAAAAAAAACTAATACCCATCTCAGCGCCTAAATGAACATGTCCATTTAAAATTATACCTTTATAGAAATTTCATATCGTTCGCATTTATAACCAATTCAAAGAGGCAATAATCGTAAAATAGTCGTAAAAAGGCTCAGATAAGCCCGGTTTCTCTCACACAACGTACATAAACTCAGCCAGTGCGTGCTTTGGGCCTAAGCTATGCTTATTTAGCACAATTTATATTCCTAAATAATACCATTAGAATGGCACGAATACGCAATTTACTTCAATAGGATAATGAACGCAGTTAACCTCCCAGGTGTTTTGAATAAGGTTGATAAGCGCTGCTTTTAAAATCCGAAATCCAACGTCGAGAAAAATTTAAATTAATGATAAGCCCTGACCGTTTTGTCATGAACACTGACAGTTCTATTTCATAATTCATTTCGAAATTATTCACAGTCCAGATATTATATAAACGTAGGCGTGGAAATTCGTTAGGAATGCTACCCGATGAAAAATATAAAACGGCTCTATTAAAATACAGATCGAGGCGATAACGTTTGTCAAACTTAAAACTAAACCTAGCCAAGAACATTTTCATTTTTAGACTGGAAAAAAGGGGTAAAATATGTATATTGTATATTTATCAGATTGAAATGTTGATGTCATCAAATTCTTAGGCTACCAAGTGTGATTAAGTCATTTCAGTCTCTCATCCGTTAGCAATTATTGAAAATATGTTCCTCTAAGGGCCCAACCCAACGATAAAATAAAATCTTTTAAACACTAAGCTAAAAAATTACTTAAATAGAGTAGCTTGATCAACTGATCATAGTTTAACTATGATTATACGGGCTCTACAGGTATTCCAATTTATTACCGTTACTCAGATCAAATGATAAATTATGAACAGTTTATCAGTAATCCAATTTGCAGTATTTAGACATGCGATAGATAAGATCTGAAATTACATTGAATAACTTATAAACTCGAACGTAAATAACAGAACGTAACTGATTATAACAATTTGTGCATGTAAATGTTTATGATTTTCCTTACATTTTCTTTTGATACAAGATTTAGCTATCATGTAATCAGTTCATAAAACGATTCCTGTCCTGCGTAGTTTGTTGTTTTGTAGAGTAATTCATGATAGGCATTTTATTGTTTCTCAGCAGGGCAATTACGCTAATTTGACGTTTATCAAGTTTAATAGCGGCCATAAATAACATTACATAATTGCTTATTTTAATGGAGAAGCTAAATAAAACGTTGGGGATGGCTGCTTGTACCAGGAAGACATGACTGGGAGGAGATTACTTCCAGGGGCCGGTTTATAGCGCGGCCTTTAACTGCGTCCTTTGATAACTCCTCGTAACTTTTTTTATGACGCGCGTCCTTATGCCAGCCTGGTACAGAGACTCGCTCTTTATCGGAGTTACTACAAGCAGAATCAAACTCAAGGAAATAAATACTTTTTTTTTGAACTTACTTATAGTGCTTTTTTTACATCCTGCCTGGAATTATAGGCGAAAAGAATTTATGTTGCCACTTATTTATGATATTGATATGATTATGGTAAATTCCATCATAAATGGACCACCATAAACCACTATTCTATATAGATATGTCCGTCAACGTGGCCAGAAATAGTCTTGTAGAATAATTATTGTTATTTCACGTAAAAGTACTGTGCTGTTCCTACATCATTTAACCTGTAACTAAATCTAAGCCATTATCCATGTAAGAGCATTCTTAAATTAAACAAATCGTATTAGTCAAAATCCCTAGCTTCAAAAATTATTTGTTGACTAGGTAGTGATGATACAAACTATTCGCCTTAATTTATTGTTTAGGGTTTGAAACTTTTACTGCTACCGACTGCAACCCCAGTTTATATATAACTAATCCTGTAGAGGGCTGACAGCAAATTGAGAAGGGTCTTTTGTCCGCAGTCCGAATTAAATACATGGAGTAGGTATGTTATTTTCATTCACTTGATTGACATGACAACAGATAGCCCGCGGCGCGTATTTCAACATGGGACTGGCGAGTGTATTATGTCAACCGTATTATTCTATTTGTAAGTTGAACCTTTCAAGTCAATAGCCAATACGAATCCAATAAAGCTATTCGTATACGTTTCTCTGCATTGTTTCGAAAACCGAAGCTTAGCTCTAAAACGCCGCCAATAAATCCGTAATGCCGAGCTCATTCCGTCTGACTGAATGCAACCGCATGAAAAGGAACGAAAAAGCAGATAAATAGCGACGTATTCCATTATACTCGAGCAGTATGTTTGTCAATAGGCCGCCTGATTGGGAGCTCCGAGCTCCTCCGAAAGCTGCGAGCCTGGTACTCCCAGCGATTACTCAACCAACAACAGCCAACTTCCAACTTTATTACCATAGAAATTAGAACAAATACCAAATCTCCAAGTTTGCCTTCCGCAGTGATTTACAGACCGGCCGTGCTACTTGGCGCTCTGCCCGAGCATCGAACCCGAACCAGAGGTGCACTTTACGGGAGAAAAATTGCTTGTACCGCGGAAATATGTTAGCAATTTGCCGATATTAGCTAGCAGGAGCGTGAATCTGTTAAGCTTTATTGATCTTAACAGTGATTTGTCAAATGCAATGCGTATAATGTACGAGGAACACGAATCATCGCATATTAAGTGACATGCGTGGGCGACGCATAATATTTTCGTCAGCGAAGACGGGTCGTTTTTGCTCCACTGGCTTAAAAATAAATATTAGCGTAAAATAAGTTATTAATAATTATCACAACAATCAACGAACGTATTCGTTGATTGTTGTGATAATTATTAATAAGACATATAACATGATATGACGTATCATATCATGTTATACTCGTATGTCTTCTCAATTCAATATCGAGATAAATAGTCGTCATAGATTTGTTACAAATAATGTTATTTCCATAACCCACACTGTCGTGATGACTTCATATTGAAAAATAATGGCGTAACAATCCAAAGCTATTATTTAAAGATATTGTTATAACAATGCGTAAACTATCATCGGAGTTTACTGAGATAACAATAGGCGTTTTAATGGTAAATTCGTTTCGCTATGGAAAATGTTCGCCCAGACAAACAAAAGGAGGAAATCTCATGATATGTTGCGGTGTAAATAATGTAACAAGATAATGCGAGGAATATCTAAGCTATTAACGTCCAGTTAGTATTGTAGTATCGTGTTAATGAACAAGGCATAGGTGAAAGGAGAACAATGGTGACTGTATAAATTGCGGTATCAGTTTCCACAACAATTCAATCGGCTCCGATAGTAACATGATCGTTAAAGATCGATAAAATACGTATTATTAAAAGTTCGTTTCATGTCTCGCTCATGTTTATGAATTTATGTGAAATTCTAAAATGAACATTTAGAGTCCACCCACATTCCCAAAAAATAAAATATTTAGCTGTTTGTCACAGAAAACTTCTGTGTTTGTATGTAGTTCCATCACCTGCACAGTGGTAATGATAATCGCCTACTCATCATAACACATAGGAATTCTGCCATGAGATACAAACTCAAGATAGCATCGGGAGATATCCTCATGGGGTAACAAAGACGTACATACAATGGCGACGACATTTAAACGTGATAACAATCTACACGATGGAATACTTAATTAGTTTTCGTCAGTAATGACAGGTGATTAGCTACTGTTCCTACTTACAAGTGAAAGTAAGGTCTTGAACCTCAGAATAAAACCTGCATTATATATCGTAACTAGCTGACCCGGCAAACGTTGTTATGCCATATAAATTATTGAGGACGACCCCTTTCACTAAGGGGTTTGAAAAATAGAAGTTGTCCGATTCTCAGACTTACTCAACATGCTCACAAAATTTCATAAGAATCAGTCAAGTCGTTTCGAAGGAGTACGGAAACGAACATTGTGACACGAAATTTTATATATAGATAGCTTAAATGAAAGTCTATGTAAGCGAAAAAATATGTAATAAGCGAATTGATGCAAAAAATATGGTTTTGTAAAACGTTTGTGAAGTTTGAACCATTTTAAGGGTGACTAGGCAGGTGTGTACGTACTTGATTTCTTCGCTAACTGCAATGAAAACTTTTTTCTTGACCACATAGGACATAGGACCCTAAAGGAAGGATCTCTAAATTGGAGTCTCGATCATAGGCTGATGCAGGTCTCAGCATAATTTCTACCCAGAAAGAAATGTCCAAGTAATCCGTCACGGTTTGAGCACGGGATAATATCGCGCGCAAATTATCTCGAGTTCGCCACAACGATGTAACTAGTCCGCTACAAAATTGTTATTTCGACGAAATTGCGGCTTTTAATCGAAGCTTTAATGAGTCGGGCACAGTGTGCATTATCTTGTTAAACATTTTGTGCGTTAATGGTATTATTAAACTATGTCCCATTACCGCTGTCGCTACGAGTATGTTTCAACCTATTATTATTGATCAAGCCGATATTCTAGTCCAGTTTTAGGTCAACCCTAATCAAAGTCTAGTAATGTTGTCGAAACATTTATGTAATAGTTTAAGATTCTGAAGGTCTTTTGTACTTGTTACGATCGCTAAGGTTTTCAGTTTCGTCGTTTGTAAAACTGTAACAATTATTGAAATGATACACTTTTTACTGATTATTTCGCGATTTATTTACATTTTATTTAAACCTGAGACGTTTTTACAGGTTGTGTGTAAGGAGAGAAATGATGACACCGAAGACTGAATAAAGACTGGTTTATTGATTAAAATAATTCGTTTATATACCTAAGACTACATACCCATTACATCTATCCCTTTATGAAAAAGAACAATATTCATAATACATTTAGGTTAAGCAACATAATAAGGATAATTATTTGTACTTAACTATCATGACAATAATAAAATAACAGTGATACGCAAAACATTCAAATACAATTGGTATTACGAAAGTAATATGAATCCGCTTACAACGACAGCTGATTACTCAGTGTCTATTTTTATATACAATGTTTAATTTATTTACTTGCTAATTTCGTTCTATTTTTATGAACGATGTCTTCCTTACCATTTTTTATTATTTTAACATTACAACCCAAATCTTCTATCACTAAATATGGTCCTAAATATATCGGATCCATTTTATTATCAGAAGGATTTCTCAACAGTAAATAATCGTCTTTTTTATAACTAATTGGGTTAGTATTTACATCATAATGGTTTTTTCGTTTCATTTTGCTTTTAATTAGATTATCCCGAGCATCCCTTTGTGCTAGTTGCAATCGATACTTGAACTCTAATGGATAGCTATCGTGAGCGTATAAAGGATCAACGACGGCGCCATCAAGGTTACATGGTATTTTACACCGCTTACCAAACACCAGCTCGTGTGGTGTGTACTGCGTTTCACAGTGTACCGTGTTGTTGTAGGCAAAGCACCAGTACGGCAACCAGCAGCTCCATTGACCTGTTTTGTTTTCACAATAAGTTCTTAAATACGCACCCATAGTTTTGTGTGTGTTTTCCAAAGCTCCGATACTCTCGTGATGGTATGCTGTGGAGGAAATTTGATCTATTTTTAAGAGTTGGCATATTTCCTTCATTGTACTTGCTATGAACTCGGTACCGCGATCGGTTGCAATCACGCTAGGTATGCCAAATCTTAAAATAAAGTTATTAACGAAAGCTGAAGCAACACTTACCGAATCTTTATTTTCTAAGGGATACGCCTCAACAAATTTGGTCAATTCGCATTGTAGTGTTAAGATATAATTATAGTTAGATGAATCTTTAGATAATGGTCCTACAATGTCCAAAAATACTTTTTCAAATGCTGAATTTGCAGTTGTTGTTATTACCATGGGTTGCTTGGTTCCGACTGAATATTTTTGTTTCTTACACTGGTCACACTTGGAAACGTATTCGATTATATCCTTTTCCATACTCGGCCAGAAATAAAACCTTTTAATATTATTCGTCATTCGCTTGATACCTGCGTGGCCACTGGTAGGTAACAAGTGAAAATCGTTTAATATTACCTTTCTGTCGTCTAAATTATTTACTCTTTGCGCATTATTCACTATGCATATGCGTAGATTTTCCCAGTGTGGGTAGTCTCTAATTGCATTTATTAGCCCATTAATAAAATATTTATTTATCTCATTTCTAAGTATGCATAATTCACTTATTTTGTATCTTTTACATATTAATAACAATTCTCTCATCAATTCGTCTCGCGTAATCGATGATCGAGATATTGCATTTAAGTAAATTTTCGAGCTCTTGGGCACATAAATAAAATATTTATATCTTTCTACTATTTCTTCTCTTAATAACCTTTTATATTTTAACCCATTGCATATGGAAAGTTCTGTGAAATGTTTTGGTTTTTTAATTATTTCCACAACTCTCGGTTGATCAGGCCTCGAGTTAGTGTCAATATTATCGACCGAAACATTACAAGTACTTTCGATTTTCATACTATCATTAATTTTCTTAACTTGTGCTCTAGTCATTACATTTATTTCTTCGCTCATGTTTATTAAATCATCAGATGTGATATTTATTCGCGACAAGGCATCTGCTGCCGAGTTCGATTGCCCTCTTATGTATTCTATCTCAAACTTGTACTCTTCTAGTGATAATCTAAATTTAATTAGTCTGCTCGATGGGTCTCGCATGGAAAACAAATAGACAAGTGGCCTATGGTCGGTCTGTATCTTAAACTTTTTTCCATATAAATAGGGTCGGAAATATTTAACGCTCCACACTATTGCTAAGAGCTCCTTTTCAATAGTTGGATATCTTGTTTCCGCCTTATTTAAACTTCGGCTAGCATAAGCGACAGGCCGACCATCCTTGTTACACAACACGGCCCCTATGGCTTTACCTGATGCGTCTGTTTGCAATAGAAATTCACTTTTATTAGAAAAATCGGGATACTGTAAGACTGGTGGTTTTATCAAAGCTGATTTTAAATTTTGGAATGCGTTTTCGCATTCTTTTGTCCAATAAAAAGGTGTATTTTTACAGGATAGTTTATTCAAAGGATTAGCAATTTTAGCAAAATTTGGAATAAATCGACGATAATAGTTCGCAAAAGCTACGAATCTCTTTGTTTCGTCGTTATTTTGTGGAGTGGGATAATTAACTACTGCTTTAATTTTTTCAGGGTCAGGTAAAATACCCTCTTTTGAAACCACATGCCCCAAGTATAGCATTTCTTTTTGCAAAAAGGTACACTTACATGGGTTTAACTTTAAGTTGATTTTACGTAATCTAGTAAAAACATCCATGAGATTTTGATTATGAAAGCTTAAATTTCTTCCAAAAACTACTAAGTCGTCTTGATAAATTAGGCATTTATCGTAATTAAGGCCTGACATCGCAATAGTCATCATGCGACTGAAACTATTAGGACTAGACTTGAGACCCATCGGCATCCTAGTCATTTGATACTGATTTTTTCCTGTGGTGAAGGCTGTACAAGGTCTACTTTCTTTTTGAAGATTTATTTGAAAAAATCCTTGATACAGGTCTAAATGCGTAAAGTACATTGCACCGGATAAGGAATCTAAAATTTCAGTGATGTTAGGTAGGGGGAACTTATCGTCTTGAATCTGGTTATTTAGTTTACGGTAATCTATTACGACTCTCCATTTCTTTTTTCCTGATGAATCTAACTTTTTGGGAACTAAAAGTAATGGACTTGACCAAGGGCTCTTTGAAACTTCTATTATGCCGTCATCTAACATATTTTGAATTTGGTTATCGATCTCTGATTTTTGTGCATATGGCAATCTATATTGTTTAGTATAAATTGGTGCGGTATTTGGCTTTAGATCAATAGTTTGTTCGTAAACATTTGTGACTGCTAGTTTGTCTCCCGGTAAATAAAAAATATCTGGAAATTTCGCACAAATATTTTCTATTGATTTCTGTTCTTCAATAGTTAATCCTGTTAATTTTAATAACGAAAATAATTCTTTTACTCTTTGTGCATTCATAACTGGTTTTTCAAAGTTGCAAATAATGTAATCATTTAAGTTATTGGTATTTACCTTGAAATAACTTAATTTAATCTCTTTTTCTCTAGTGTTTAAAATTCGAATAGGAATTTTTCCATTTTTGGGTCTTACTAAAGTGCTACCTAAGTAGACCCCTTCACATAGCTCTTGGGAATGTATAAAACAATCTGTTTTCTCGTCTGTACTAATGTAATGGATGGACTCCGACCTTGGTGGTACGACTAAATATGAATCTGACGTAGGTGCCATATACTCAAACTTTACGTCAACATAGTTTGCGTTTTCTGTGTAAAGTTCTAATGTGTTTAATTCAAAATCTAATTTAGCTTTATAGTTGCTGAAAAAGTCGTGACCTAAAATTCCGTCAGTTTTGCATGGTAAGGTATCAAAGACGAAAAACTTTTGTCTAAAAATGTTGTTGTTAAAGTTTAAGTTAAGGTGCACGTAGCCCAAAGAAACTATATCACCTCCAATACCTTTAACGTTCACTTTATTTTTATGGAATGGTATTTGTAAACTTTTGATACACTGATACTTAATAGCAGAGATCGATGCCCCCGTGTCAATTAACCAATCGTGTCTATATTTGTCAATGAAACTATTTACTTTGCATAAGCTGTTACATGAGTACACATAGCTATTCTCGAAAAAAATGATTCAGAGATTCCAAATGTGAATCCTCTGAGGGGACATTGTCCGATGTTGCCATGTAGTTCACGTTGTTACGTGTGTATTGACCCCGATTACGACCAAAATTTCGACCTCGGTTATTACGATAACTTGTACCGCGATAAGTATTATTCTGTTGATTAGACCATACCTGATTTTGCTGATTGTATGGTGGCCGCTGATATCCCCGCGACCTATTGAAGCTTCGAAAGCCCCGTTGTCTGATGTTCTGACCTCTTTGAGACCTTCGATGAGCTGATCTGAAATTAGATTTTTTGTACATACCCATGATGCCTTCAGATGTGGATTGAGAGTTGACCTCCTCGTCCTTTGCAGCTTGAATAGCCTCTGTTAAAGAACTGTAATTACGGGCGGTTATTACGGTGCTCAATCGACTATTTCGCAGGCCGTCACTGAAACTTTTGATGGCCATTTTTTCGTTTAATGGTCTTAGGACCTTGTATTTTTCTAAATCGCCATCGGCTTGCGAAATGGTCAGATCGGCAAATAACTCGGAAACCTCTTTCCCGAAATCATCTAATGACCTATTATTTTGTTTACAATGTAATAACTTAGATTGTAAAGCTGTGTAGCTTTTTTGTGGCAATAATTTGCGTCGCATATCCTTTATTAACTCATCGATATCAGGATATTGCTGTGACAGCTGTAATTTTGCTTGCTGGGATAACCTACTCTTTAACACAAATTGTATTAATTTATTTTTACAATCTGTTTCTTGCAAAATGGAGCTGTAATATTCTATGCCCTCTATCAAGTTTTTAGTACTGTCAACATCATTTGACATGATAGGTAAAATGCTCAAGGCAATTTTTAAATCAAATTTTTCGCTAGCCATATTGTCACTTAATTCGGAAGAGGCGTCCTCTTCTTTTACACAACACAAATTTAAAATCTCGTCATATAAATGAGTGAACTCTTCACAAATTTGATTTATTAAAGTTATTTCTGTATTATTAATTTGTTTTAAAGATATTTTATTTTTACATAAGGTGGTATAATCGTTATACTTTATCAAAACCTTATATGCTTCATTTCTTTTGACTTCTAAAATATTTCCTGACCTCCTACTGGGGCCAATCTTAATCAGATAAGTTCTAATTGATTTTAGCTCTTGAAAAATGACATTTAATTCTTCGGCCATCAAACTAATTATAACGTGACATTATGACTAACGCCTAGTACACATAATATAGCGTTTATACCTAATTAATTATAGACATGAGATTAAATACGTTAGCGCTTACTTACACTGCGCCTTTAGATACATGAGTAAATAAGCATATATAAAATAATGTTTTTACGTTACCGCCACTCTTACGCACTGCACTTTTAAGCCGAAACACTGATTTTTTCACTTTCACACCTCGTTAGACTGCCGGTCCTCGAGCTCCTTCTGCTGCCGACCACGGAGAAGGCTCGCATACCTTCGTAGATTGAACTCGTTAAGCTGCCGCTGAACCAACCTCTTGTGGCATCTCTTGTACGTTTTATAGATGACTATGATGAGACCAACTCCCATCATCAGCACGATGCTTAGTAAGATCACATTCGTGGTACTCGCATGAACCTTTAGTTGCTCCAAGTGCGAGGAATTTTCACCGCCAGCTGCATTCTGCGCGATTATTACTTTGTCTTCTTCTTTAGTATGCGAAAAACCCATTTTGAATATTTTTTGAATTGAACGGGGCACTAATACACAGTTCGTCACTGAGAGTTATTATGATTGAATAAATCATCTTGATATTAATTTGGTGACGATCAGTCCAAACGTTGCACTAAATACGGTAATGGAATGCGCGTGGCTCCTGTTACGGCGGCAGGGTCGCCATTTACAGGTTGTGTGTAAGGAGAGAAATGATGACACCGAAGACTGAATAAAGACTGGTTTATTGATTAAAATAATTCGTTTATATACCTAAGACTACATACCCATTACACGTTTCGCTACTGTTCGCGTAAACCGAAGAAACAAATATGTAACAATTATGTTAAAATGCTTTTTCTTTCTGTCTGATTTACCTCTAGAGTGTGTAAATATTAGGTTTACTGGAAAGTCTTAGGATTGACCGTAGGTAGGGCTTTTACACTATCAGAGAATATTCATCATCAACAATAATACCTACGAGTACACTTCACCGGTACCTACAATAGTTGTAGATTCCGTTTTTTGCTCCAACAATGTTGCAGCAAAAGCCTTTATTGGTTACCGATTTCAAGTGGAACATGCAAACAAAAGCATGATTCGAATTCCGAACGCGTCAAGTTTCGTGACATCTGCTCCACCTGTCCCGCTACAAACAAGCCAGTGATGGAGTAGCTCGAAACTCGATATGATAAATCGCACGGCTACTTTATTACAAAACCATTGCCGCACCAATCATTTCGGTATTCAATTGATTCAACACAAACAACCAACTCTCTTTACAATCGAGCTTCGCATTACGTAAGGCTCGCTGAATGAAAGGGGATGGAAAGATAATAAAATAATCCCATTACAATACAATACAATGAAATATACACAATGCAATGCAATCCTAAATACTTAGAAACGATATCTCCTCTGAAAGGAATGGACTCGATAAATGTTTAAACCGCTTCGTAAAATTCTTAAAGAATGAGTCAGATATCAATGGAAGGTTGAACTATTCAGTTCATTAAGTTAAAAATCAAACAATGGAACATTAAATTTTAATTTTATTACGTTTCTCCATATTTGCAAAATAGATAATTCTTCAACAGCCCAGGAAAATTCAGACAATATTATACAAAATGCTCGAACCCACTTGAAACTCTTGCATCTTAACTCGAAAACAAATGACAATCTGATAAACAGATTAAGAAATGAATGATGACTATTCAGCAGAGGTATTCGATATAATAAGCTAGTATAAATTATAATAAATATACAAATTCGTAACATCCTTATATTCGTACCTAATCAATTGACCACGTTTGTGTAGATATTCCCTGTTACTCGAAAACTGTTTGATATGGAAAGGGGAAAAAAGTAAACACAAATGCGAATATGTCCGCTAGGGCCCGGAGAAGGCAACATTTTCTTGAAGAAGGTTAAGGTAAATTGATTTGGATGGATGTTGCGACTCTTCATCACATAGAAACGAATAACCAGTAAAGCGTAGAAGACCCAGTGTATCTACTTTTTCAAAGCTTGTTTTTTCAACTCTATCTATCGCATTCGTTCACACTGTGATCCTTGTACGAGAGACTGAGTGAGCTAGATGAAGAATAGGAGTATCGTCTTACAAAGTTGGGTTGAAGCGAGCAATATCGGGGATTATCTCACCCCAGACGTCTTTAAAAATGAAAAGAATTTGGTTTTATCGACTCCTACTCATTCGGCCTTATCTCCCATTTGTTGTGAGCTTAACGGCCACCTTCATTTGAGTCACTTATCCCACGGTTAGTTTGTCTTCATATAGATTGTGTAAAGAATATTTCCATACTTTGATCAAACTGAGATAGGTACTTGAGGTTAAAAGGAAAATGTTTCAGTTTAATTTTATACATTTTAAGTTAATCCAAGATGTCACTCTGATAGACGAGTAGTAAGTGGTTTAAACAGTTACTAAAATGCTACCGAAGTTGTTCTAATTAACTGTTAAAAAAATTATAACAGAGAACTAGTGGCGGCATGAGACTTCGGCCACGTTCAAGTTCGAACAAATATTAGAGTTTTGGATGGCCCAGTCTACACGCTGAGATCTTTAAAACGGTCCATCTATCATGTTTTTAGGCCTAGCACCGCGATACAGATGTGGTGGGAAAGGATGCTCTTACACAAATAATATATAGCGATGGGGTTAAAATAACCTTCATAATTAGAGTGATACTGCCATAATAAGGTAAAATACGAGAAAAACCTGTTAAAATTCTTGAACAAGGTTCAAAACAGTAACTTTTGTGGTGTTCTTAATACCTTTATCCTCGAATATTTCGGGGCAGGTCCCGGAAATTGAGGATCAATTCGTTTCTCATAAATTGTGGAACTTCCTCCGGAAGAAAATCATGGGAAATCTACACATGTAACATATTAAATATGTTTGTTTTAAAAGGCTTTTCTTTGTGACAAAAATATGTTTCGCGACTCGCGAGTGCTCAAGCGTGGAGATTTCGAATAAAGATTTTTTATTTCAACATTGACATTGTTATGACTTCATGTCATCCTTTCCTCGCTGTCATGATCTCATCATTACCACTTCATCATTCAGGCGCAATGGGTCCATTATTGAACATAGGCCTCCCTCAAAGGTTTCCAGGCTTAGGGCTTTGTTAGTGTTAGCTTTTTTAGTGGCTTGCATCAAGGCTTTTCAATCTTGCCTACGATCCAAAGGCTCAAGCCACACCTGCGGTATACTGTCGCCGCGACTCGGTACTGTCAGTAATAGGCAAGATGACACCACCAATCGATCAGATACTCTTTATTATCTGTCAAAACGGTCTGCCTCCATAGGTTTTGTATGAGAATACAAAAACGTGACGTCACGGTCATGTATCAGAAATCGGAGTCAATTGGCTAGATGACACCACCAATCGTTGACATACTTTTTATTATCTGTCAAAACAGTCTACCTCCATAGATTTTGTATGAGAATACATAATAGTGACGTCACGGTCATGTATCACAAATCGGAGTCAATTAAACGAATATTTATTGAGTTTTGTGTGTTTAAAAATTGGTTTCTACAGCTTTTTGGAAATATATTGGTTGTATTAACTTCATAGGAGCTATGTTTTTTAAACGCCATGGTCTTGAAAATATTTAAGATAGGTGTCATCATCCCAATTGACCGAATACAGGTATATTGAGTTTTGCGTGTTTCAAAATTGGTTTCTACAGCTTTTTGGAAATATACTGGTTGTATTAACTTCATAGGGGCTTTTTCATGTTTTTTTAACGCCACGGTCTTGAAAAATATTTAAGATTGGTGTCATCATGCCTTTTGAAGCGCGGCGATTGGTTGACATGCTGACAGAAGCGAGACAGAAACTCTCATGTGTGTCCAGAGCTTAAAAGCTCGTCATTCTATCTTGTTGATGGATGCACTAATTTACTCACCTACACGTCAAATGAACTCCTACGTTTGTATTGCTTACAGAATCAATAAATAAATAAAATAAATATACAACAACAACACATTCATTGATCTGACTCTGTGGTAAGTAGCTAAATCACTTGTGTTACAGATATCAGAATCAACAGTGGTGTTACAAATAAATTTAAACATATAACACCCAGACCAGTACAAACAGACATGTTCATGCACACAAATGTTTGTACAGTGCGGGGATCGAACCCGCTACCTCCTGGTTAATAGTCAACTTTTTAACCATTACACCAAAGTGGTCGTAGAATGGTTGGTTAACACTTTAATGGGCAGTAGACTGTTATAGCAGTTATAACAATAAAAACATCTATTGTGTCTGGCTTTCGTCCGTCAAAGCGTTAACTATCACAAATTACTTCCGTACGTAGAATCTTTACGTAGGATATGCTGTGAAGTAATTTCTACAAACAATGCTGAGTCAATATCCGGGATTCTTCATAGAAATAACTCTTATCGTATTATAATACAATACAGTCACACAGATAATTTGAAAAAAGGTGTGGAACACGTGCAAGAGCTCAAACGTGGGAGTAGTATAGGTAGGTATAGTATACTCGTAGTGTAAGTAGGTACTTTTGACAGCAGTTAAACAATAGCTAATTGCCAACCTTTGCCTTTGTGGTTTAGCATTAATGTTACCTATAACAATGCCAACTTTAATTTGGCAACTTTCCTGTATTAACAAAATTATATATAACACCTTTTTTAATAATTAAAGAACTATCTTGAGTTCTTTACCTTTTTAATGTGAGATACTACCTTGTTTGATAGGTAGTTATTCAATAAATCAGTATACGGCTAGTCAGAGCGAATGCCAAGGCTAGATTTTAAACCTTTTTTATAACCTAACATGACAAAAACGTATGTATAAAAACAACGGAAATAATAAAAGCAACTGAAATAAAAACTAGAACAGAAGTAAACAGGATCAGTTTAGTTTATAAATGATTTGCTATGCAGCTTCTTCAATTTTAATCGTGGATTAGTTGGCTAATTGTTATTACAAAATAAGCAATTTGCCATTCCCAGGAAATACTTTGACTTTCCATAAATAAAAAAACGAAATTATAGCTGCAATATCTGCATGCATAACTACTCGTTAATAAGCAGAGAATACTATTTACACACACCAATGATTCATTCTATTTCAGTAAGGGCTAAGTGTTCAATAGTCAGGTAAATGGTAATCGGACTGTTCAATATGAACTGACCGAGTTTAAGATTACATTTGATTTGACCTCCTGCATAATCAAGTTTGACATTTCAAATCCTACTACTATTATAAAGGCGAAAGTTTGTAAGTATGGATGTATGGATGTTTGTTACTCTTTCACGTAAAAACTACTGAATGGATTTGAATGAAACTTTACCACAGTATAGCTTATACATCAGAATAACATATAGGCTACAATTCATAAAGAATTTTTAAGATCAAGGCTTTCCACTCGGCCGAAGTCGCGGGCGGCCACTAGTCATATATATATTCATGTCCGTGATTGAAAACACTAGACAAGTACGACAAGGAATTGAGGATCCCCTCGAACATCTATTAAGAGTATAACAGTTAAATCAATTGATTGATACTGGCCGGTGGACACTTCATAATAATTATGACAAGTGAATGGAACGATAATTCAAATATTTAACGTCGGTGCTCCACTGCGGTCTTGCATTACTCGAAGATAATTGGCTGGTTGGCAACCGCCACATGGCTTCGACAAATGCCCTATTGTTGCGATTTAGATGTCATCTATTAAATGACACAAAGGATGTGGCTCTATTGTACTACGTTCTGGGAAAGCAAGTGGCATAAATACTATTCTTACACGGTTCATTTGCTTTCATTTGCAGATTGAACGAGAATGAGTATTATTAGTAATATTCTCAGTACTTTTTGCCCTTTCCTTATATACATTAGATATATAAATATTACATTACGTAACACAAAAAAGAAAAGGGTTGATATAGGTACGTACCAAATCTTTTTAAATCGAAAGACTGAAGAATATCACTACAACTCGATTTGCAATACTGAGTGCCTGCTGCTATAGTTATTATGGTAAAACAAATATTTATTTTAAATTCCTAACCCAACAGTTTGATTCGATCAAAGCTAAAGAATTTAATGTCTCACGAAACGAAACTTTAATTCTATGTTTATTGTGAGCAAATTCCAAATCGAGCTATTCATTATTTTGAATGAAAGCCATTAGAGTGTATTTTAACAGTGGGTATTCTGCTCACGTTATTCATCTCATCTAATTCAATTTAAAATAATGAGTAATTTTATTTCGTACTATAGCAAAAGTCAGTCAAGCTAGCGTGTAGTGCTTAAAAGGCTTATTCGAAACTAGCTACGGATATCGGCTTACCCCGGGGCCCGGGTCCACACTATGGCGCCAACGTTGGCCGAAAAAACTATCACCCAATCAGAAAACTTAGAAAAAAGCAAAGCATTGACCTTAACTTGATTGGTCTTTGTTGGAGTTTTTTTAAATTGTAATGGTTAGAGTTCGCCCAATTTATTGAGCCAGCTAAACATATCTGAGGCTGATGTTGAGGTCGATCGACAGCAGGTCCGGGTAAACACTGTGGATTCTTATTCACTCGGAATAGGAGGTATTTTGCAACAAAAGGGTTATTCAGATGTGCTTTCATCAGTTTTCTTTTTTTTTATTTAACTAATTTTATCATCCCGGTAAGTGTATTAATCTCATTTTATTACTTATAGAAAATGTCCAAAAACAATTTGGTTTTTTGTTTTAACAATTTCACCAGATTCGAAAATAACACAAGTACATAATCACTAATCCTCCTTTTATTTACTGTGTACCTATAAGTTTATTTAATACTATCATATTATTCAAAGCATTTTCCCAAGTTTGTGTTATCAAATTAAATACCTAATAACTCGCGATAGGAGAAAATGGGCTAAACCGGACCACTCAATTACGGAAATCGGTGTTTAGCGCGAATAGCGAAAGTTGATAGGAAACGGTATTATAACTGATAAGGATTAATTTGATATAAAGAGGATAAACCTTACATATTAGAAATATACAAAACAGGAAATGTGATTATTTTACAGTGTTATAGGTTTCACGTATAAGGTAACTGTCGACTTATTAAAAAATATATATATTTATCCTGTCGTAATCATATAATCATTTAGGAATACTACGTTGTCATCAAATGGTTAAAACAGCTTAGTTACGACGAAGCTGAGGTACTTCTAGAATAGATACCAGTTATCTTATATTTTGTTTAAAATTTCTCTTTGCAACCTCAAAGCTAGATTTTAGTTAAATTTAATATAGATCAAAATTATTAATACCTTAAATTACACATAAATACCTAATACATTTAGAAAGAGCGGAGTCTCCTGGCATTGGCAGTGAGGAGGCCCCACCCAACTGCTGTAAAGCTGTGTACATATTTGGAAACATTTTGTTTTAATTTTATGAACTTTTCCTTCCCATGTGCTTCTTATACTATTAGTTTTTTTTAAGCTACATAAAAGCTAGTTAAATAGGTAATCTGACAAACAGGTGTCGTTCGTTACCCAACCGCGACATTACGTTACAATATTGATGGTAGCTAATGATTACATGAATTAACGACTGTGGTACTCAACTTACTGAAAAGATAAAAGGTAGTATGATGGACGTGATGTAGATACATACATTATCTAATGTGTACAGATTATACATTCATATTTGTCAAACACAACTAGAGATGTTGGCTCTAGTAGCATCATAAATAATCTCGTTAAGTAGCTATAGTAAGGTCAACCAATACTGACACTGATATATCTGACAAATAAGGTTTATTGCTAGTATGTACTTAAACGATAATAATTTTGTGTTTATTATTATTTTCTAATAGTATTAATATCAATGACATGTCTTACCGTTCCCAACTAGATCTTTCGATGACTCGCGGTGGCAATCCAAGAAAGACACAATCCATTCAACACTTTATAGGGCACTATAGTTATCACTAACACTATTCTGTAGGTACTGGCACGAACTCAATGCACCATCACTAGACACACTGGCATTCCGGTGGCAATCCTAGCGCGGGTCTGGCGCTCGGTCACTCGACACACCTACGGAGAGACAAAGGAACAATCAGCTTACACTGCACACCAAAACATTAATTTTATAGTCACTGAATATATACAGTTATGAGTGGGCAAGCGAGGCGAGTTCGGGTACAAACGAACGCGCGTCGTAAGTGCGCGCCACACGACTACTGACTCGCTCGACTCGAGGCGAGTCGGGGCGCACAGCGGGCGAGCGTTTACACGGCCAACAGAGCCCGGTGCGGAATTCAAATCGTGATATTCTTACTCGCAAGAAATCATTTCACGCTTCACTAAGTGGATGAGTAAAGTGTAAAATTATACGCAAATAGCCAACATTATTTACACACATCCAACTGACAGAGAACTTTTTTGACGCGCACGAAGTTGACGAGGAACTTGTTATCTTATTTATCTCGATCGCGAATCACTTGGGTGAACACAATAGCGGCTGTCGTACTCGAAACGAATGCGAGAAGCCGGCAAAGTTTTCCCAGTGTGCAATGAATCGGGCGCGCCACTCGGTAGTATCCAAGATAGGTGCCAAAGATAGAAAGAGAAGCACGGTAGACGATGCAACGCTTACGCGTGGCGAATACGAACGCGAGGAGGCGCGGGAGAATTGTAGTAAGGGGAAAGGGACCGGGCTGGAATATGGCACCCAAAATATTACACAAACATTTATGCATGAAGGGATAACAAAATGGTACCGCTGTTATTCCGGTCTGATTGAGAATTTATTCATATTGTAATATTTATAATGATAGATTATCATCCAACGCGGGCAGGCTTAATTGACAAATTATTGAATATGTTATAATGAGGCCGCGACCGCGTGCTCGCTAGTGAGCGCGGCAGCCGCGTAGCCGGCGATAAAACTAATTTTCTTCCTAAGTGTGTGTCATGTGTGTGCAAGAAAACATGTGAGATAATAAAAAGTTATGTTTGAACGTTGGACTCGTAAAGTTTATTTGTGTAATTCATTCTTAAAACAAACGGATAATTACAAAGCATTTTATTGCTCGGCTACAGAGCTCGTTTGAGATAAAATAAATTATTGAGGATTGATGGTCTATGTAGAATAATAAGATAGGGTAAAATATTTTGAGAAAAATGTTTACTAAACTATGCTGAGTTTGAAATGGATTTCGTATCATAATAAGTGCTACTTTTGCTACAAAGCAAATTACAAAAAAATTAACGTAGGAGATTATTCTAATACATCTTTTGTTACAATTTGATTACATGACTTTAATTTATGTCAAACAACTGTCAAAAACGTATAAATAAAAGATTTAACTAAATAAATAACGTTAACTGAAAACAATACTTATATCCTTTGTGACATTTCTAACTAGAAAGTATCAAATAGACGAATAAAAGGAAATATTTCCAATATAAACCAGTACCGATGTGATCCGGATTGTGGCGCGCAGATATGTCTCATATTCCTTTGTCAGCTTCGCTCTTTGTTGTTTGAGCAACGAAGACTTGCAGAATATAATAAACAAGTAAAAACTGAACCATTAGTTGGAAGTTAAAGTTAGTTCAAATACCATTTTGTGACTTGATAAAATGAAAAGATCCTATCAATCATCTATCACAAAATAAGTTTCACCGTATTCTTAGCAAATTAACAAATTCATCACAATTACGTAGCAATAAGGGATAGTATTAGTGAAATGATTGAGATCATAATTACATATAATAGTCTCACTCAAATGTCTGAGAAGTGGTGTCTGGAAAAGGCTCACCGTTGCTCGCGCTCTCAACTAGACAAGCGATTTGTTGGCCAAAATGTCTATTGACATTGTCATCTAACGTCGACGAGACAGGGGAGCCGTGGAGAGGGAGCCACAACCGTCAGCTGGCTTTCCAAGAACCGACCTTATGAGCCCTGTCGTGCTTTTACACCCGGCCCCACACAATGCACACAATGGAGCGTAAGAGATACCGGAAACTATAATCGACATGGGCTTACTTTTGAACGCTTACGTATTGTCACATCCTTTACCTAAATCGTATAAACCTGTCCTCGCAACTCTTAAGTGTTCGTTGTCAACCCGCTTTAGAATTCAGTTCTAGAACTGTACAACATTAAATTACCTACCTAGTGTTTTGAAATACCTTCAACTATTGTTACGCTGACGGCGGTATTATATTACGGCTCGTATGCGTTACGTCGGTGTTATTCATAGGAACGTGTGATTGTTTATTTAAGCTGATTCTATTTCAATTCGAACCGACTTTGCCTTTGTAGTGTTTTTTGGTCGTACTGCGGCTGTGCGATGCGACTGACTGACGGCAATTTGTACCCGAAAACCACAACTGCAACGCGACACCACACTCGATCGGCCCACTCGCCTCTAAAGTGATTGATGGCGCGGTGTCAATTTCGCGTTATCGCTGACACCCCGATCCCGATGAGATTGTTGCATAAATTTACATTCAGATATACTTGCGCTCGCCGCATTTAGTTAATAATACCCAACACAAACGCATGCTGTCGGCCCGGAAAATTAGTGGCTCTTTTTTCTTTGTCCTCGGCGAAACGATGAAACTTCTTTGACTTTAATGGCTTCGTTTTATTTATTAATATAATTCGGTTCACTTGGAACACTAAAGTTCTAAGCGTTTCAGAGACGCTGTTTAATGTATGGTAAATTGGTAATTTGATTCATCAAGTTTTATATATTAATCTGCTAAGTCCACACCTCATTAATATTTATGAGACGCGATTCACGTTCAGATAAATATATTACTTACAAGAAATAATATGCGCGCGTGGGATAAGCGATTGAATAAACAAAAGAGCCTGCGATAGCTATCAAAATTTATGTCTCATTTTAATTTAATCATTTTGGTTCAGGGCTAAATATATGTTTTCAATCAATATAAATGATAAAATTGATGTTAGTAAAAATTCCCAGTTCACGTTTAGGAAAATAAAATTGTTCCACACGAAAATAACTGTAAGCGATGAAGGCGAGGCATGTGACGAATTATTCACGCTATGGACAATTTGGACAATACAGCGAACAGCTTTCTGTGAGAGTTGCGACCCTCCATCAGCGCTCCCCACAAACTGTTCTTCACATTAAATACATCATCCTTGAAGTGGTCGAATTCCGGCGGCTAAACAAAATGACAGAATCGTTATTTTAGTTTTTGATAAGCAATTATTGCAAACGATTTGCATTAAAACTTTAATAATAAGTCAATCCAATTATATTAATGCTCATAGTGTTCGCTTTATAAGGTTAAATCAAGTTTCTATGGTTATTATGGTCAAAAATAATACTACAAAAATAATTTACATTACTTCTATAAGGTACACACGACGTCACATCAATCATGCTACTCATTTTCGTTACAAAATCGCCCACCCTTATTATTACGTAAGAATAAGATACCGTACAGTGATTAACTTGATTTGTGTCCGTGCGTACTAGTGAGTACAGCAAATGCCCACAAGACAATTTTCCCCAATCTACTCTAGTCTTTTAATATATATTTTTTAATCATTTACACTGCGACTTGTATTGCAAAATTACAAACAAGATTATTAAAATTTAGAAACTTGTTCAAATTAAATATTTAAAAGGAGCTTTTCTTCTTCTTACTTTATTTTGTTTCAATCACAAAGTTATTTTTATCAAACTTTCCATCTTCAAATTATTTTATTTTAATAAAAATGTATTTAAACCTGTACCAAAAACTGAGAGACTTTTGAAAATGTATTTATATCAAAAGCTTATTACGACCGAGGAATTTTCCAGGCAGAATATTTAGCTCAATAAAATGATCGCGGCATCGGGAACCACCCTCCGCCCGCTTTCGCGGAGCACTTTTGATCTTTCTTTTGATACAACATAAATATTTTTTGCCTCAGAGGCGGAATCCATTTTGTGTGAAATGAAATACGACCGCGCGTTAGCTCCTTTATGCTCTGTACGATTCCGAACTGAATAATCACAGATTCTATTAGACTGGCTCCTCGGTAATCCAATTTTATTTATGTGAGTGGTTCTTTAAGGTCTTTTGTTCGTGTAATTGGCATGATGACAGCTATCTTAAATATTTTCAAGACCATGGCGTTTAAAAAACATAGCCCCTATGAAGTAATTATAACCAGTTTATTTCCAAAAAGCTGTCGAAACCAATTTTTAAACACACAAAACTCAATAAATATTCGGTCAATTGACTCCGATTTCTAGTGACGTCACGTTCATTATTCCCATACAAAATCTATGGAGGCAGACCGTTTTGACAGATAATAAAAAGTATGTCAACGATTGGTGGTGTCGTCTAGCCAATACGGTAGTTGACACCACCAATCGTTGACGTACTTTTTATCAACTGTCAAAACGCTTTTCTTAATAGAGCTTGTATGGGAATAACACACTTTGACGTCATCGCGTGCAATGCCGACTGAGTGACTAATATAATAATCATTTGAATTCCAATTAAAAATCAAATAATACGAACTGCAGAAAAATATTAGTGTAAAGGCATCTGAAATCATGAATTATTTTAGAGAAAATCAGTTTTTGAATATTTCTTTCATAGTGGAAACAAGCCAATTAAGCCACGTATTATTTTTGAATTATCTAACTAAAGCATATTAGATTAAAAATTAAACACACACATTCCTTAATATGAAAAAATGTTACTGAATCACCTGTATGATATCTATATCTTAAATATAGATATCATACAGATGGAAGAGTCAGTCAACTTTTATTTGTACAGTAAGTAGGTATGTAGTATGTTTTGTCCTTGACCAGTAATCGGAGTTCTAAAGAAACATAAATGGTTTATTTGCATATGTCGCATTTATGATAGTATTAACCAAACATACGAGTAAATTCTTTTAACAAATATTGCTATTAATAATAATAATTTCTATATTTAATATTTCTTATATTAAACTGAACTTTTAACTGTTACGAGTACCCAAGTGACAAAACGTCTGTTGTAGTGTTTTTTTGCTTGTTTTTGTTGTATAGTAAGTGTGACAATGCAACGCGAAAGTTAGAAATCATACCTTTATAACGGTATCAACCATCTTATTAAAAAAAAACAAAGACTATGTAAACGAGGACAGCTTATATCTCTAGAGCTTCTCTGATTAAAAAGGCATTGACTTAACGATCCTTAGCTGTGTGTGTGTCTCCTGCCTACCGCCTACTCCACCCGTACTAACGATCTGACTGCCATAAAGTTTAGCTTACAATAATGCGAGTAACTCTACATTGCTTCAAGCCTCGAACTTACTTTGTAAGCCGTCCATAGACCCACAGACTAGCTGGAACTATAAACTTCAATAACAACATTGAGATCATTTGCAACGTCAGGGCTACATTGAAACACGGTAATAGCCCTCGTAAAATTGTGGTTGACGTATTTATTAACTGTGCAGGTTACTTTGTAATAAATTAAGTTGTTTAAGTTTAAACAAGATTAAAACTAAGTGTTAATACGGCTAGTTAGTAATTAATCAGAATAAAAAAGGATCAATCAACAATTTACTTTAAGCTACACTGGCCTTTAAACAACTTAAGTATGTAAATTATCGATTAAAATAAGAGATAAGGAAGTAGGTACCTACACGCGCGCGACACGTAAGCAAAAAATAATGAATTAATTATTATTAGTATGTATATTTCATTTAAATTCAGATACACGCGGCGGAAAAATAAACGGTATATATATATAAATTTGAGCTCTAGCTTTGTTCGTTCTAAAAACATAACAAGCCTCAAATGGTTTCAACGGACCTGATTCTTTTTGTAAAGAGGAAAAGTTATTACCTGAAACGCGATAAAACACGCTGTAAACAAACAATTTGGGTATTTGTAAAAGAATAGTCAGGTTAATGATATTGTCAAATTACATTAAACCAGCGACCGGACCCCCAAGCCACACGCTCTAGCATTTTGTCACGGGAATTAAAAAAAGGGAGATTTTTTTTTGTAAAAAAAAAAGTTACGTAAACATAAATGTAAAAATTTGTCCGCCCCAATCCAAAAAAGTATCTCCTAATTTTGTTGGGTACTCGTGGTATACACATATTATGATACTATCATGAGATGTTCTACACTAGGTACTTCGATTATTCTATAAATGGGACTTCTAAACACACATAACTCGCACAAATATATCTGCGGAGAAATAAAATAAGTAACGAGCTCACATATTTTGATGTGTCTAACCTTGCCTTTTCTATTTCAATGAAATACTTTATATTAGATAGGCTTTACAGGGGGATCGGCGTCATTTTTATCTTCCATTATAAATATATCCAGCCTCTTTTATAAATAAGAATTTTATTTCGAGTAATTTTTCGAGATTTGTGCGGATTAAGTAGGTAAATGATCTCTCTGTATCTTCGTTAATTGTGTTGTATATCTCTGGCAAATTTATTTATGTCTTAATGAGAACTAAAGAGGATAATTTTCCGAAGAATATGATACACACATAATAAAAATGTAGATAAGTGAAAGCTACAGTTTGACCCAACCATTTTAACGCAAGAAAAAGAGAGAAAATCCTAAATAATTGCGAGACCTTTGTAAAGAACAATAAGAATACTAATTGCAGACAGCGACACTTTGTAGTGTTTAATTGTTAATTACGCGATACAGCGAATCCCCCGAATGTGCCAGGAAACAGCTGGTAAGCTTTAAAGGCTGGGCTGATTTTGACCAGCCATAGCTAGTAGTGGTCGTTTAAACGAAAATCACTTGAATAAGCTCGCTTATTAAAATAAGCTCATAAGCACGTTATCAGGTAAACGTAAAACATGCTTTTTGCTGATTTCATACAAGGCCCGTCACCTACCGGGTTTTTGTACACTAACGATTTACCGAGACCAACTCAAGTATTTTAATGTGTGCCACACGGTAGCAACACTTTATATGCAAAATGTAAAATGCTGCTATTGATAAATGACAAATAAGCAACTAATTATAATAATTTGATTTTGGTAGGTAGGCGCTTTTCAATATAACGAAACGGAACTAAAATAAGCATAATGCTTTCGCGGAGTAAACGCTTACTAACGTGTGTCGTTTTCTTACGTAATTTTCGTGAGACCTAGATATTGCACTGCATTGATTTTCTCCATCAAATAAATAATACTCGTAAATAAAGAAATATACAACAACATCACATACATTGATCTGACTCCGTGGTAAAAAGTTTAAGCACTTGTGATACAGACATCAGAATCAACAGTGGTATTACAAATAAACTTTAACAAATACATAATTCACCCAGACCAGTACAAACAGACATGTTCATGCGCACAAATGTTGGTACAATGCAGGGATCGAACCCGCGACTTCTTGGTTAATAGTCAACTTCTTGACCTACATGTTGGTTGTTGTATCACGCAATAGGTACGTGATATGCACATGCAGCCTGTTTAAATATGAATTAAAATTAAAATTGTAATAAAAGTAATTTGATAGTAAAAGTAGTTGGGACAGATTCGTTTTGTTATATACATAATATTTCTTGCCAAGATTGCAAAGCTCACATAATTGACATTACATACTCGAACGTTTTCTATACATAATAAACAAAAAGCAAATAAGCAATTAAGCAGTTTGAATGGCGCGCCTATTAAAATAAGAACAACGTTTGAACGATTCAAAATTTTAAGTCGTTTACACACCTTTAGCCACAGCTAAGAATCACCGTGATTCAGTTATCTTTCGAATAAAAAAAACCGCTTTGAAATCGGTCCATCCGTTCGGGTGCTACATTGTCACAGACAGACACACACACAAAAACACAAACACATATACGTTACACACAGACATAGAGGTCAAACTAATAACACCCTTTTTTTCGTCGGAGGTTTAAAATGAGTCAAACAATACACGAAACAAAATTAATACTTCTCTAACACGAGGTAAGATGGCTTTCTGGCACTTTGAATTGAAAGACGAAAGTTACTTCATTTGTAATAAGTCTTCTAATGGTTTAGTTTCGAAAGCCTTTGACGGTCACCAACTTTGCATAACGACTGTGATGGGCCATTAGAAAAGGTAAAAGTTTTAAGCAGCTAATTAAGCATCGGGGAGGGGCTTTCAGTCCATGTCTACTGGAAAACAGCCATTAAAGAATCGGTGCTAACATCTACAGAAATCCAAATTCGAGTCAGAATATGGTTACTAATTATCGATCATTCGTAAGCCCTGCAACATAAGTATGAAATTCGATCATCAGCAAGCTTAACGAGCATGGGACCGTAGCATATCCATCGGCGCACAAAACAATACCAATTTGTGTCCGGCCGGAGTGACTTCGTACGTGCATTGCTTCTTAGGTGTTTATTACCCCTGTCTACATAAAAAGTAATTTTAACTACACGTCCCCAAGTCCGGGCTGACCCTCGAGGTCACTCGATAACACTCCACTTAATCTCAAATTCTCAATAGTTACACGTGCGGCGCATCAACTCTGCGGTTACGACCTAATTATTTAGTTTAGTATCAAAACTCTCGGAGCATACCACGACGACCCGAGTCGTTACCACGGCTATGATAACAGAGCTGCATTTGGATTAGGCAGTTATGAATACTTGGAAACAAAGTAACATTGGCGGAAATCCAACGTCGTTTACAATTCTGATTTAGTACACTGCATGAGCAATTTAAAAAGTTATTCCAAGTTACGCGGTTAGGAATCCGTATTTTATTCGCTTAACTAGTGCATAAATAAGGAGGGTAGAGTTTTGTTTGACAAACGTATCGCACGAAGTGATAAATGAAACTGAAATGAGTCATATGGAGCGCAATAAAAACGTTTTCGCAGGGAATGTTCGCTGAAGTGACTCTAGCATTATTGGCATGGGCCCAAGAACACGCTTCTCGTAATCACGCAACGCACAGACATCATTTACCAACAAATTTACCGTGTGTAGTGGCGAATGTTCTCAGCCTAGCACACGACGTTACGAACGAGTCATTTCACAAATAACTCTGGATGGCGAGTACCTATTACGGTTTGATATTGCAAGCTTTTAGTCGCACATTTCGTGCGCATTCAATAGCCGTGATTTTGTATTTTACAATGTATAGGTGTTATAAAGATCGCAGGATCATACTGGATGCAGACCGCTTGTGATCTGTCGATATGGAACTGTGGGGAAAGCCTATGTTCAGCAGTGGACGTCCTTTGGCTGATAATGATGATGATGATGAGGTGTTCGTGGATTAGGGCGTAGTACGCCACCAATTTATTTGTTTCACAATAAGTTACATGTCTTTGGCAACTTTACCTAAGCGTTAGATCACAACCTCCTTTAAAAGTTTAGAAAGTCCGATGCTGTGTAGCCAACCCTACTGTTTTAACAGTAGATTTACTGTTTTTAACAAGACAGCACTGTTTTCTGTTTTAGTACGATTTTCTACTGTTTTTTGATAGTTTAAGCGTGTATCCGAATTTTATAGATTCGACGCGCGCTCTGGAACGTTTCAAACGCGTGCCGCGTTTGACACAATGGAAAGGATAGCTACATTATATACTTTCTTAAGTGTAAAAGAGCTAGTTGTCTATTGAATGTCGAGTGTTTTTCGTCTCGGTTTTTCGATTAGGTTAAAGTTTAAACCAGTTCTTTCCACTTTTCCAGTAAAGTTAAGTAAAGTTACATAAACAGGTAACTCACAGTGTTTCTCGATTAGCGAACAAGTTATTATAAATCCCTAATATAATTATATAAGTAATTGTTTTTTTTCAATAATATTCTTATAAAAAAAAAAGATAATTAAAGTAGTACTACTACTGGTAGTGCTGCAGTTGTTTCATTATCTATACGGTCTACGTCTATACGTATTACTAATTCTATGTCCCAATTGGTTTTTGAGACAGTAGATTTCATGTTATGAAAATGTAATTTTACTGTTTTCTACTGCTTTTTTGAGATTGATCTGCTGCTTTTTTATTCATTGGGGTTGGCAACACTGGTCCGATGTCTTCTCGTAAGTCGAATAAAGTAACGGTTAACAATTTCACGGTGACATATCGTATATCGTATGTCGACCGTTAAACGGGCGGAGAAAATATCCCAAAATAACCATCGAGACGCTCGGGCAGTTTTGATAAATATCCTTTTGGCGCGTTCCATTATTTGTAGGGAGACAAATGTTCCACCGGTCTCACTCGGTATCACGGCATTCCCTCATTAAAACGTCCCCAAGCGGTCGCCTCCCCCAGCGATTCGATACGATAATCGATTTGACTGCCGATCGCTATAAAATCCGAGATAAGCACGTTTTGTTTGTTTAAATCAATCAGCGCTTTATATCAACAAGTTTATTAATTGCACGCACTGTGGGAGTGGATAACAGCCTTAAAGTTATGGCAATAAGCTCTATGCGAGTAGAGAATTGCCATCAAATTGTTGTGTGAAGCGGAACCGATGCAGCAGACGTCTATTGGTTTCGATTTCGATTAAATAAACTTTTATTAATATTACCTACATGAAAATGTATGGATGCTGCTCTGAGTAGGTACCAACTTAATTTAAATTAGAAAGAGAAACCTTACATTCTTTCTTTTTTTCTCCACGTAAAAACTTCTCTTGTTAAACTTTAGGCAAAAGTTTTTCCATTGATGTTTTAATCTTGCTTGGTTGAGAAAAACATTATTTAATCCAATATAAAACTTTTAACTTTATTAATTTATCTTAGTATTTAATCAACTGCGCTTCTCTACATAATGAACATTTTAAGATTTAATTATAAATAATTTAAGACTTAATTATACATTAACAAGATTTTGAGTTGCTCAGACACTAAACACCCTGTAAATTAATCAATTTTACTTATCGTATCTTAAATAGAGAGTAATCATGTAGGTTACCAAGTAGTTATAAAAAGTTTATTAATTAGGTACAACAACACAATGACAAGACTAGTGTGTGACTAAGAATGTTTTATTTCATTATTTGCATATAAAAATACGGTTAGTAAGTACGTATGTCAAAAATCCTCGCTGACGCAGTCCAGTTGATTGATTTATATTGATTTATAATTACAACTTGACTAGGTAATTCTTAGGGGATAGGAGGGTAGCTTTGAACAGGGACACCTTTGAACGTTTGTGTATAAAGCTATTTAAAAATAAGCTAATAAGCTTGTTTTATTCGCTATGTGCGAAGCGGGTGGTAAAACGTGGCAAAAAAATGGAAGTTAAATGGGATGACTGGCTGTCCAAATAGAAGAATTTCAGTACAAATCAAACCTAAGAAATGGGTCATGACTATTGATACGTTGTTAAATGCAAAAATAGTGGCAGAAATAGCTCTTGCAAAATTTATATATTATCAAGAGCGGCATATATATAAACTGAAACAACGAATAAAATGAATGCTGCTGGGTATAATAGTATCTAAATATCGAAATTGGTACTTAAACTAAAAGGGGTTTTGTTAAACGTAAATCAGACTTTATTACACTAAAAAACCAAATAAAAATAAATAATACTTGTTGACTTTATAAGAGTGTAGTTTATTTTTTTTTACTGGACGCCCTAAAATATATTTATTCTTTGCAAGTAGCGGGAACATATCTTCAAAGTATTTTCCATTACAATATTTATTTTCCATTACAACTTTTATCATTGTTTGTTGTTGGAAACTAATATTGTGTGTAATATTTTCGAACCTGTTTTTTCTGATTTTATCAATTCAATAAATTGGACTACAAATTCTACAAGTATCATTTAATCTTTTTATTGGTTTTTAATTGCAAAAATAGTATCAATTTAACAGGTCTTTTTTATATAATGGCTTTGTCGTTGACGTAGCCATTATCAAGTAAAAGTTTATAGGTAATTATTTGACAGTCACCCCTAAAGTTGCCAAAGCTGCGCGGTCGCCACCGTCGCGCACGGTTCCTATAAAAGGTTGCATAATTACCCCCTAAAAAGATCGCCCTAACTAACAACCTAATAACATTCTATCAGCTGGGAAACAAGTCATCCGGGAGAAAAGCGCGCCAATGCTGCCAACCGAATAAAATTAAAATACTTTTACGCCAATACAACGTTGTGTGTGATTGAGCCGACTCCAATGGCGGGAGCTGGCTAGGGTTGTCTCTTGCTATTTTAGGGTTTTCACTTGTAAAAATACACCCCTATGGAGGTTAATTTAATAATGATAGGTCGGTTGATTGTCAGAACAATTTAAATTCGTTTTTAAACGTCATCACATTAATAACGCAAAGAAATGTCGCGAGGTTTATCTGACAAGGTTTTGTAACACCCCGTAATCATCATAACCATTGTATTCTTAATTCATACTAGTTTTGCTAGTGTACTAGTTAAAAGTAAATGCCATTTAAAAGGAGCCATAATTTCTTTGAAAAGCTGTTATTTAAAAGGCCGTTACCGTGTCCGGAAAATATTACTTGCTGCTACTACTTACTAGCTTATTGAATAACATGTTTTGAAGGTAGGTCGTGTCGTGTTAGTTTTTCCATTATCATTAGTTAAATTTTGATTAATGGCAGCTCATTAATATCTGTTGAACTTAAAAATACATAAAACATTGTTTTAAACATTGTTAATTTCATCTGAACATCCCCTAATGAATGAGAGAGACAAATACTAGAAATAATCATCAATTTAGCAAGCATTTTCTCCCTAAAATCAGGGAGTTCCGTAACACGACTGTAGCAACACCGAACCACACCGGTCGCGCGCGCTTCGCTCGGGTAATTTGATTTGGAGTGGAGGGGGGGGCGGGATCGATACAGCGCGGGACGCGGGGACCGCCGCCGTCGCCATGGCAACAGCTACCCTCGCGCCTCCAGATTTTGTCGGTTGTACCACTAAATTCAACAAAGAGAAACGCTGATATTATTTTCAGGTGTACTGGCTTTTCATAAACCCATTTCAAGATGGTTTTTAAAGTTTTTGCGCTCAAACATTTTTGTGGGATCTTTTAAAGCTCAAGAACAATCGCCTAAAAAGACTGCTTTCAAAATGTTTACAATTAGACTTTCATTGCTTGTAACTGGTTAAACTCTGAGGACGTTTCTATGGAAATGTAATAATTTCCAATTTTGTTCACTCACCAAAACATTTATGAATAAAATACACGGATAAATTACAATTACTAAAAATGCTTGATTAAAAAAGTGTAAAAATAAAATCATTTAGCGTTGAATGTTTTGGTCAAATGCAAAACCAATCTTTTTCTGTAGTCTAAAAAATCTTATCGAGCTCGCATAAATTTAGAATCTTTATTTTTATCAAACATCAAATGACTACAAACGACAATGCATTTTATTAGTTACGATATGCAGTCGGCATTCAATTGCACTTGAACGTTTCCACAATGATTTAACGTTTTGAGTACAATTCCGATACCAACGCTGTAATTACAAAATGATCGTCATTACCACTGATAGCGTCTGAAATGAAATTTGAGCTCGCACGTTCGTGCAAAACTGCAAGCCATTTATGTCCATGCAAATGTCTGAAACCTGTCTTTTGAATAAGTATTTAGGTTTTTTGAAGCGCTCGTGCGCAAAGGGCGATGTTTGTTCAGGCCATTTTTAAAGAGAAAACACGCTGGTGTACTAATAAATACGGTGTCCTTGTGCAGCCATAATGGCGCGTCTTGTGTCTTACTCGGCGCTGCAGGCCCGGCACAATTCAATAGGCTCATTTAAATTGCCTAGACCGGGAGATAAGCAGACATGAAAGGGCGGGCGATGATGCTAATACTTGCACTTAACCTGGCCTGCGGCACCTTGCGCGTCCCGCCAAACTGGTTCTTTCGACCTTCGCGCCGTCTCGCTCCTGCGCGCTCATGGTGCCCTGGTCGAGCCGATCGTCACACTTGATTACATTTCGATTTAAACGCGGCGAATTTCCGAATTAATTAACGATTTAGAACTCGGTTGTCGATTCCGACTCGTAATTTCAACATTAACATGCAAAATGTTTGATTATCTCCAAACAGACAGCTGCAGATAGATCTGGGACCGATAATGCTTGGAAATGTCAACGATTTAAATTAGTTAACTGAAGTCGTAGTCACTGCTACTGGTGACGAAAATAGAGCAGAATAGAACGCAGAATAGAAAATATATTTAGGTACCTTTACATATACTATGATGTAATTTTTTGAATCTAAACATTGATGCAATGTAAAATTACTGTGACTCTTGAAAAAAATAACAAAGTTGAGTAATAGAGCTAAACGACAGTCAATTTGTTACCGCGATAAGCGCGTGTTATCAGCAAATATCTGGGCTCTTAAACTGAGCCCTTATGGCGCGCACAATAAAGTCAGCTTACGTAACCTTTCTCAATTATCTTTATAACGTTTTGAGCGATTGCCTCACGGACCTCTAAACCACAAATTGTTTTATTATCGCTCTCAGTTTTATTCCGCTCTTCAACACTCTTTGTTGAGCACGCGGTAGGTAGTTGGAATAAATTAGGTCACAAAAAATTCATGTCAGCCGCAGCTTCTCGTTTATTTTAGCTGTAATCTTGCGGCTTAAGATAGTACACGTTTGATCCAGCAGTCAGAGGAAATGAAGTTTCCCACAATAACACAAACTAATTTTCTTGTACCGTTGACAATAGTCATTTGCCAGAGTAGAAATCATGCCGCGACGGTTAAAGTCATCCCCGCCAACTTTCACACATGGAAAAGGCATGGCAATTCATGGCTTGGTAATGAAAGAGGCGTCTCTCAAAATGGTGGGGTTATCCGTGAATCGTTTCAGTATAATCGCGTGAACACTATAATTGGCCTTAATCAAGCGCTGGCGTGCGAGGCCGGCCATATTGGCTGTGCTTCGCTCCGCCAATTGTAATTGCATGGATTATTTGTCAATTATTGGATACGTCTGACGGATATTCGTAAATCGGAATGCAGTTATCTAAGTAAATAATAAAATGAAGTCACACTACCGCTGGAAAACTATTGTACCTTACGTAAGCCAAATGTGCACAGAAAGTCCCCGCCAAGAATGTCTTAAGTAAGTTTTGCAATATAACACATTATAACTGGTTTCAAAGCCATGGGGTTTACGTTGACGACCTCTGATTCAAGGTGAAAACCTTAAGGATTTTCAAGCATGTACAAACAGGTAGATTCAATTTAATGACCTTTTCTTTTCTTTCATACTCAATACGTTCCGTTGCACTACTTTTGGTGCAGTAATACAAGGTTGAAATTCATCCAAAGCTATTTATTTGAAGGATTACCACAATTTATCGTTATTTTTTGTAACTTGCTTTGGATTTGGATTAAGGTCGGCGTTAATTGGCCGTTACGTCACCTAACACGGTTATGTCGCTAAGAAATTTCTCTTGGGAAATGGAAAAACAAATGAGAGAGCTCTTATCTACGCATTACCGCCCCGCGGTGTGATTTACGAGTCGGCTACTCCACACATGCGAGCGAGCCCGACCACTCAGTATTATACCGGTTTTGCGGAGCGAAAAGACAACCTGGTTGAGAAACAGACGTGAATTGAGTGTTAAACACGACGGCTAAGACGTTGCATAAATGCTCAAAAGCAAACATGATTTGTCGGCGAGTGTCCGACACGAAGCGCGGCTATCGAACTGTTTGACGACGAATCACTTCGGACAACAAAAACCTTTCAGTGCCCACAAAGCGAATTAGTGTGAACAAATATTTACTTAGAAGTCGCTGCGAGTGACACGCTTGAAGTTGTCGCGGTAATTTCGGTTCATTCGAGATGGTTGGACTCGACAGTAAAATACGATGTATTATTTTAGTTCGTAGGATGTTATCGCTTATGACTACTTATGCTGTTTCCCGGAAGACCTCCTATAATAGCCAGGTAAACCCAACCTGAAGAAAAAATAAATCGATGCTGCTGACTCATGGTGACCGTTCGGCGAACACTCTCAACAAAGGCGATAAAAATCACGAATGACAAACTAACACGTTCTAAAAATTTGCATGAGAAAATGTGTAGACGTGATAGATGTTTTAAGCGCAGATGGTAAAAACGCATACGACCAATCAGCGAAGTAGTTTCGTTACCGTCATTCGATTACTTTAACCGGCGAACAAATCATCTAATAAAGTTGCTGCTACAAACGTCTCATTGAAAATTTGAGATTGGCCGTGGGCAGTGATCAAATGGAGCTCCATTACATTAGCATAGCGTTTAGTTTAAGAACACGTCGTCTTGGCTGGAGTCGGCCGAGCCATTCGTGCCGCGAGCCCCAGGCGGCAGGCAAATTGCCAGTGGGCGGTCTGATCCCGCGACCCCTCTGATAAAATATTCCATCTATAGACACCAACGAAAATTTCCAACAAAAAATAATATACACGGGAATTGAAAGTCTTTTCAATTCAAATTAAAATTAACCCACCCGGAAAATAGAAGTATGTATATGAAAACTTCAACAATAGGGACAAAGGAAAAAGTCCTAAAAGGAATCGGACGAAATGGAACGGAAACGTTTGTGAAGCGGCGAGAACCAGGAGCGCATGCCTCCGCGGCGGTTCAATTAAACCGCTCTCAGCCGCTAATCGCTCTAATACGTGTGATTTTAATAGGATCTGACAACGATTGCGAAAATGCCAACAAAACGATTACGGGAACTCTAATTGCATTAATAGAATGCCATTGATTTTGACGGTGTAAAGATGTTATCAAATCAAACCCGACCGTTAAAGATAGGAATGAAAGATTAAATAAACTTGTAGATTAAAGTATTTGAACTAGAAACAAACGGAGAGGAATTTGAGCGACCGCTTATAAACAGCTTGTTAAAAACGTATCGAACACCACAGTAACAATAAAGATATGATTGAAAAGCCTCCGGCGATCGCAATTGTATTCTTGAACAGCGTTGGAAAGAGCGAGGCAATAAGTGTGGTGCACAGTGCACAATAAGCGATTCCATGGAATGGAACCCTAGTGGAGGTTCACAAAGCGGTGTTTCGCAGACCGCCCGTTGGGTTCCCGCGGCGCTGCGAGCGCTCGATCCCGAAAAAACTACAAATTGGAGGCGGACTCACACACTAACGAGCGCCGATGCTTTAAACATTCTCTCGTGTTTCGAGTTCCCCAACATCAAAACACATGGGATCGTTTCTTATTGCTTTATTGACAGCGCACAATCATGCCGTAGTCGTGTCATAATACTGGGTCTGCCTCAGTGCTCACTGTATCATGAATACGTTCGTTTTTTATAACAGTCATGCTAGATTTACCATACCGTTAAGTTTGCCTTTTTTACAATGAGAAAACTCCAATATTAAAACAATGTTTTCTTATCCTGATATTCGGACTGTGTAGGTTATGAGTGTTATGACAAACATGTCTCATGTTGCCTGCCTCCCTACACGCCCTTGTTTTTTTCCCAGAAAGCCCATATGCAAATAACTCGTGATGGTAAATTAATGTCAAGAAACATAAAGTTAAATGTTAATCCGAATACGATTAATAAAGCACCTCAGAGCGTAACTTGTCGGATAGGCACCAATTTACATGATTATTTATTCGATCAGATTGATTGGATAATCGTCAGCAAACAACGCGACTAATTGGCAGCAATTGTATGGTCATTGGACACGTACCTATTTGCTCGTTTCTTCCTTCCTACTATTCATACTCTTTTTAGACTAAACTAAGTTATGAAATCAAATAATAGAAAAATGTAAGCGACGCAAATGTAAATATGCCTTTTTATTAAAGATAGAACGCACCTCGTAAATCTGAAAAGCAATCAGACTATCTTATAAGCTACACCGAAGCATTTCTGAAATATCGAGCAGATATTCAGAATAAAGCGGTTCTCAACCTGTTTTACTGGCGTTACTATCTAATCTTGTACGTGTATAAATAAAAATTGATCCCAAAATGTGTTGGTAAGCGCATAACCCAAGAACGCCTGTACCAATTAGGCCAATTCTTTTAATGATATTCCTTGAAGTAGGATGATGGTTCTTACGAAAAAAATTAAAAAGGCAAAGGGCAGAACAACGTCTGCGGAGTCCGCTAGTTTTTTATATAAATCCAATAACCTTATTTTATTGCAAAGTAGCGCTAGGCCGTGACGAGTTTCCATGACTGCGTAAGCATTTCTAGCGTTCGAGTGCGCCGATGAGAATACAAAACGCCTGATTATGTAGTCTTTCTTCACGTGCTTTCAATAATTTGTTTCCAATAGGTATGTACAATGTAGTGATGTTTTTAAAAAAGAAACCAGATTTAAATACAGGCTACGAAGGTAAATAGAAGGAAAGGTCACATTGTTGATTCGACCCATTAAAAATGGAATGAGCATCAACTGCGATGGGAGTTATGAGGCTGCATTTAAAATAGCTTCTATAACTGAAACAAAAAATGAGCTTGCGTGCATTTCAGCTATCAACGTTAACCGTTAATTGATGGGATCCGATGGCGAAACCACGTCGAGGTTATTTACGGAATAAAATCATCTATCATACTTAACATAATCTAGATATTATCAAGCTGTGTTATGATGACTTTATGTTTCAACTAAGTATGTGTTATACGGCAGAAAGGAAAACTAGAAAAAGATATGAGTATAACGAGATAATAACTCAAGCAGGCCTACCATTGCGTGAATGTTACAAACCTATTAATTATGAAAAACGGGCAATTTTACAATTTAATACAACTAAACTTGCTTTTTACATTTTTTATAATTAACTATCCATACATTTGGCCACGATCTCACCTGATGGTAAGTGACGATGTGGCCTAGGATGGATCATGTCTGTCTAGTAATAGCCTATTCACTCTCTTCTTGAAATGATTGATCCAAGTTATAATCTAATGGGAACAGTTTAGCAGGCAGCGAATTCTATACCTAAGACGTACGCAATAGGAATTCGGCTTGTGTTTCGCAGCTAGCAACGTTAGCCCTAAAGTAAATTAATAGATCAAAAGTTTAATATTTTGTTACTTTTAATAGTTTATAGAAAAACGTGCTGGTTATTTTCTAATTCGACACAAATATTGACCCTGTTTAACTCCATTCAAAACCCACTTGACGGCTCCACATCTGCAACTCAAGTGGGTCCTGAATACCTTTGTTTACACGCTGTTATGTTATATCCCCAAGGAGATGGGGTGTTTATTTATCATAGTCGAGGGCCATCAGCCTCGAACAACGCAATTTACTGCCCTTACAACTCCGCAGGGTTCATAAAGCTAAAAGAAGAATTTATATGCGACGGCATGAACTAATTATTTATTGTTTACGACACGAGATGATATCACCTCTATTTGAATTAAGTACGAGGCAAAATTATCTGTTTAACCGTGACCTTCTATCCGGTTGAGGCCATCGCGATTTTGTGCACTGACTAAGGAGGGTGTTTGCTTTTTTTTGTGCCACCAGGTGGCGCTACGTAGTCGTCTGGTCCAAAGTCGTACTAAGCTGGAGGGCTACTTCTTCCTTTTTTTTGGCGACATAAACTGGAGGGCTACTCCGAAAAACGAAATACGTCACAACGATAGCGTGTACAGACGACAGTATTCTTTTTAATTACAATATCGCTCTTTTTACAAGTCACAGTTTTTAACTTGAAGTGCTGTCAAGTCTACGTGTATCATTTTACGAAAAAACGATAATCGTTTTGATGGATTTCGTTTTTCGAAGAAGGGCCTCTTTTTTGTCTGGCCTGGTTCTTTTTTATGAAAATGTTTATTGTTTTGGAAGTTTTGTTGATTTAATTATGTATTTAATACGGCTAGGAAAGAGTCGATTGAACTCAAATCACTTTTAGTTTCTGAGATTTTATGATTAAAGTATAGCTTTTTGCTATTCTTGAACAAAATTTTATCGGTTTTATCTCATGTAGAGAACTCAAGTCCTCTTGTTTTCTTTACCCTTACAGGCATTGCATGACACTGTATCATTTTAAAAGGCCATTTCCGCTAATATTACGTAACTGAGTAAATAATCCAAAAAATCTATCGAAAAATACACAAAATGTTTGTGTTTTGACAGTCCACTGGACCGCCGCCATATGAAAACTAAGGGTTTTCTGAAAAGGCAGACTTTTGTTAAGGGTTAAAGATGATAAATAAGAATGGAATTCACAAAAGCGTACCTAAGTTATAATATGTATATATAGTCATAATAAGAACTGATTTTTAATAGACGGCGCCAACGGTCCAAAAAGATGGCAGATTTGAAATATCATACTTGAATGCAGAAGGTCAAACCAAATGACATATTAAATTCAGTCTGCTCATATTAAACTATAATCTATTTAACTGACAATTGAAAAATTTGCCTTAAACCGAATAATGGTTTAAGACTAAATGGTTCAATGGAGGGTTAAATAAATTTGTGAGATCATTTTTTATAGTTTCTAGTAGATCTGATCTGTACTAAAAAGCACAAAAAAAATATCTTACTGACTGTGTTCGCGTTGATATGTTTTAGCTAATGAGTATAAATAAAATATTTCGTGTTGATTCTTTCCGGTTACCCGATATTCGTGGACTCATGTTTGTACGTACTAGCTTATCCTTGTAACGAAATATAGGTCAATCACCCGTGTTTATTAAGATAATAAAGTTTTAAGACGTGGTATTATTTTCAGTTCTTCAGCGAAAACGTATCACAAACTTGCATACGAAAATTAAACATAGACGTTCTGTTAGCCATTAACTTATTTCAATGGTACTTTCTGGAACCACAAAAGAGAATCAAAAACGGATGCTTAGTGAATAAGTCTTTAGTCCCACTACAGTATCACTGCCTATAAGCTATACAGACCTTTTAAAATCCGTTTGCAAGTGCTTGAACAGCAATTTAAAAGCGACGTTATTGTTAGGGCCATTTATCAGACTCGGAACGTCCAAATAAACTTTTTACAGCGTCGACGCGGGTAAAGGGACCGCCGCGTGGGTGTGGGTGTGATATGTGAGCGCTATTTGCGTTAGTGGGTACTCGGTAGGGGTATTATACAGTCAGTATAGATGTTGGACAGAAGGTCTGCCGTTTACTCGGAAATCCTTGTCGTTAAGGGTCAATCTAATGCGGGTCTCTACTAGGTAAGAAAATAACGTATGCCAGCTCGCTGCAAACTTTAATTGCGCAATGCGCAGTGCAGTGCATGGAAAATATTAGCTAACGATTAGGCGAATGAGGCTTTATTTACCCATATGAATTGGACTGAAGTCTTTGTAGTCTTCCTTGTTTTTTTTGTATTTACTACTAGGACTGGACTCAATGCCGCTCAGATAGTGGAACCGGCCTCTTATTAACTACTTAAATCATTGACGGGTCTTCTTCACACACACATACTCTTTGCCCGAGGGCTGTCTTATCGGCTCCTGTCTAATGCGACGGCAAACAGACCACGGTCCGGAGCCCAGTCGCATGGCGGCGATTCCAGCTTTATAAATATTACCAGCCGTGTTCGACCGCCATTATCCCATTAGGGGACCGCATTACTCGCTCACAATGTGAGGCTATTAGCCGCGGAACGATGGCCACCTCTTGATGTTCGAAAACACGAATGTTGACGTTAATTTTAAAGACGGGGCAATTTTGTCAGCTAGAAGAAAAAAGGATGCTGCAGCTTTGGATTTTTTCCCAACCAAAAGTTGCTGCCAGCCAAGCCCTGCATGGTTGCACTTTTTCCTGCCAAAAACTTTTAGCGGGAGTGAGCAGTTGCCCTTCTCAAAGTCATTTACAGACTTTATCACGTCTGAAGCTAGTCCTAAAATAACCGTTACTGATGTTATAATGTTACGTACCTACTAAGTATGTGTGTCAAGTGACTTTCTCTCATACACTTTGCCTTTAGAAATAAATGCAGGTATTGTTGTGTGAACGAGACTTTCTTCTGTCTTGCGTGCGACAAATCTTTTTTTCCCATTCGCTTTACGTTTAAAATCGGCTAGTTAGCCATGGTTTGTAAATGTAACGTAAACTTTTTTGTAAAGAACGGGGTTTTCACAATTAAGTTCATGCTTGGTCTTGGTTCAGTCAGCGGTCATAGACTGACCAATCGGTTTAATTTTGGATAATAAGAACAAAGAAGTCTCTCATGATACGGTTTATCGGTTGTTTATTATTTTCTTGCATTATCTTACTCCGGTAATGTGTGATGTGATGGATGCCGTGTCTTATTATAAATTTAAATATCTTAAATTTAATAAACCCCTGACTTGAACCAGGCAAACAGCTGGTGAGCTTTCGGCTGGACGGATTTAGACCAGCCATAGCTAAGAACCACCGTGATCAAATTATCTTCCGAAAAAAAAAACCACTTCGCAGTCCATCCGTTCGGGAGCTAGGATGCCACAGACAAACACACACACAAACACATATTACACACACAGACATAGGGGTCAACCTTATAACACCCCTCTTTTTCGTCAGGGGTTAATTAAAACATTGAGAGTCAAGATATTAACAAAGGAATGTGTGTGTATTAAACTTTCTGTGTACAAGAACTTAGCCAGACAGATCTAATCTACCCATATTGGCTGCTAGTAGAATAGTATTCGATGACCAATTAAATCATTTGTATGATTTGATTAGTGATTACTGCTTATATCAATATCAGTCCTGCCTGGCCAATGCTAGATAACTAGCACTATGCAATTTGTGTCCACTAATAGACTAAACAGGCGAATAAATTACGAAAATGAACGCCACGCTACACTGATACATGCCTGTTTACGTAATCAAATCATTACGTTAATTAATTACCAAGGGTTGGTTTAGTTAGTAGTTAAAAAATGTTTTATAAAATTATATCCAGTGCCTAATTAAAAGCTTTTATTTGCAAATCATGTAAGTATGTAGTTCAAGAATTAATGATGTTAGTGCGTGTATAAAGGCAACGCACCTTACAACAAAAAAAACTAATGATTTCAACTAATTTACAAACTCTTAAACTTGTTTATAGTTTTACAGAGCAGTGGATAAATTTCTTGAACCTAGATAGCTAGATAAAAGGACCTTTCTAAAGCCTAAAGACTAGTGGCCTGATATCATCATGAATGTGAAATTAAAACACACTTGAAAAAAATGGACTGCTACAAGCGGGACCATTCCAGCAGTCAATTTCTTCAGTCAATTTCAAGTGTGTTTTAATTTCACGTTGTAAAGAAATTTGCATTGTTAATGCTAAAAACATAGTAAATTAATCATTTCATTACATTATTCATTTAATTGGTCAAAATATTGTTCAATGAGTGTTCCGGCAGACGATTTGTAACCAGTATTAGGTGGCAGGGGGTGTGGGGTGAAATAATAGCTTATTTTTTATCAGGGTACAGTGGCGGGCGCGGAAATTGACGCCCGCGCTTATCCGCCGCCTGAGACTTCCGGTCTACCGAGAAGTAGGCACAATCAACGACTTGCTTGATGAATGGGCATTCTGAATATTTTTATTGCAACGCGTTTTTGTTGTCGTTTCAATAATAATATTACCTTTTATGCTACCTCATTAAAATGATGGGGCTTGTTTTTGTGAAACAAAAATCACACCAGAGAATTATTTACAAATAGAACGGGCAAGTATTTTGTAGACTTAGTAATAAGTATTGGGTTACTGCTACTGTGCAATTAACTATAATTTCCTTTCTCGGTAACTTGAATAAACTGTATCTTTAGTTGAAGAAGAAACTTTGATAACTTCTAAGAACTAAGATTTCGGAATACTTACTAGGATATTTAATTGTCTTGTCACCATCAGTTCACACTGTATCGGTTTTGTTTGGGAGTGGGAGTTCGAATGCATAACATGCATACTTACCGGTCCCTTTGTTGATAGCAGTGTAACCTTCCTGCACGTTCGTTATTCTATGGCAGCCGCCTCCCCCCGCGGCGCTGCATCCTCGCGCGGACGTTACTCCGAGACCCCTGCCCGACCAATTTCTATTGACACTACAGGCCGCAGCCTCACTACCACTCACCTCACGATGCACCGGACTCTTCTCCACAACAATCTGCCGGCTTTGTTCCTCGATAGCGATCGATACGCACCGGCCGACCCTCAACACCGTAAAAGCAAATTACTTTTAATCACCATTCAGCACAAACGAACACGGCCGACCCGTTTCACAACAGTATTCCATGCCAGCCATACACACACGTACAGTACACAACACTGTCAATATTCAATCCTGAGGGTGCAGTTCAATCCGTGTACAAAGTATAAACAAATAACACTGGTGATTCCACAGTAGAAATACTAGCGTAACAACGTAACGAACGCACGTCACGTCAGCGCCGATTCGAGTCGGCGGGCGACGACGGAACTCGGCCGAGGAACGCTACGTGTCCCCCCGGTTTGTAAGGCGAGAGGAAGCGAGATGCGACCACGGCGCAGGCTGCGTGCGAATGAGATGGACAACTTACGAAGCGGGAGGTATAAAATGCAAAGGGCTCGTGTCGTGTACAGAGGGCACAATCAGCGTGCCACAGACACTGCCTATCTTGGATTGATCCGCCGAATGAATAGATAATGGTTGTTGTAGCACTTGTGGCGGCTTCGAAGCTCGGTATGACCGCGGTCGCTCGCTCATTCATCAAAATAATTATCCGACAATTAAGCGTGGAGTCGGGAGGTCGTTGCCGTTTCGCTCGCTATAGTTACTCCACGCTTGACGGCCTTTATGGCATAACTTTAATGATGTTATTCAGTATTTTTGGAGATAATCTCGTTCTTACTTCCTGCTTATCTAAATCAAGATCATACGATATAATGACTAACTTTGTCGTTATTTTAACGTCGCTAGTAACTTTTTTCCTATAAGTAAGCGCATAACTCAAGAACATGAAATATATATTTAATCAAGAACGCCTGCACCTATTTAGCCAATTCTTTTTTTATGATATTCCTTAAGTACGGGGATGGTTTTTACGGAAAAAAAACAACGGGCAGGTTAACGTCTGCGGGGTCCGCTAGTTCCTTTCTAATAAATTACACGCAGTTCTTCAATAGAACTGCGTGTAATCATAGAATATCATAAAAAAAGAATTGGCTAAATAGGTGCAGGCGTTCTTGAGTAAATATACTTATATTCCATGTTCTTGAGTTATAGGCTAGCTTGAATGATGATAAGATTTTATGAGAACATTTTATTTTTGTCTCATTCCTAGTAGGTATTCATCAAAGCTGCTTGAATGATGAAAAAAAAAGTAAGGTGGCCAGCACATATCGGTAAACACTGCGGTATTTTACGTGCTTGAGATACGGGCGATTTTATAACAAACTACCTAATGTTCTAGACTACCTGATGTTCTAGCCCCTGTAAGCTAGTTACTTGTCCACAAACTTCACCTTGTTCATGACATTTCATATTTATTACGAAAAGAGAAATTATTAGTAAAAAAAAATTGTATCCAGTAATCGACATATAGCAGCAGGAGTAGCAGGATACACTGCCTCGTTGGTGTATTGGCGAAGTTTCTGCCTTACATCCGTGAGGTCCCGGGTTCAATACCCAGATCGAGCCAAGAATTGTTTTTGAGATTTTAATGTCATGAATTTTTCAGAAACAACTCCGAGCCAGGAAATGGGCGGTGTTACACACCCGTGCCAGGGAAAACGCGTTAAGCCGTTGGTCCTGCGCCTGATCTCTCTCCGGTCATGTCTGATTGCCGTCTCCACGAATTTTGAGATTGAGGGAACAGTGAGTGCACCTGTGTATTGCGCTTACACTTGTGCACTATAATGTATCAATCATGCGCAGTTGGCTGATCTCAATTGAGATTGGCCGCCGTGGTCGAAATTGGCTAGGATGACTATTATATTAGCAGGATAGGAAATATGTAAACAGTACCTAAATACTTAAATTAAAACACATACAGAGCATAATTATTTACATTTATTGGTACCCTATTCTTCTTATCATTAATCTTAATGCAACATACATTTGCTGGAGGTGTGAACATGAATGAGTTCTCAAAACTCACATTCTTACTTCAGTTACATTTCTCAATTAAACTACGCCTTACCAATAAATAAATTAGATTAACCTTGGAAGTTTAAAGTAAATATAAAAGACTATATCAGTTATCATTATTAATGTACATGTAGATCTTAACTGACCTCACTGGTTCTCGCTTTCTAGTATTTAGGGCCATGCATTCTAGCAAGTTAATTTAAAAAAAACGTTATGTACTGCTTAACATTATCTTGGTTTGCGGCCTCCGTGCCATGTTTTAATTTTAACATATTTGTCACGGACATTGTAAGAAACCCATGTTTCAAACCTAATGAATATGCATTGATAAGAAAAATATTCTTTTCTCCATTATAAACCAACATTTATATCAGCGACTAGCGGCCGTCCGCGATTTCGTCCGCCGTTTTTTGCCATCGAGTTGCATCCAAATTTGCAACTCCTATTTTATCCCTTTGGGGGTAGAATTTATCAAAATCTTTCTTAGCCAACGTCATAACATCAACCTGCATGCCAAATGTTCCTGTTGCCAACATTGGATCCGACCAGTGGTTTGGGCTGTGCATTAATAGATCACTATGTCAGTCAGTCACTTTTGAGTTTTATATATTTAGATTTGGATTAATTAAAAAGTAGAAAACTTAGTCATATCATTCACAATAGATTTCACCTAACACTGTAAAACTAATTGAATATTGAAGTCTTTTCACAAGCTCGCATCACCAGCAGCTCTTTACACACAATATATTTTATTTATACAATAATAACTTTATAGTCTTTGTGGCTACGCAAGCATCACAGAGCCATCCCATTTGAGACAATGTGGAAATGTAGGTACACACTCAGTTGTAGAAAAAGTTATGATTTTGAGTATCATTAACTCATTGGAAATTATTTAGGCTTTATCTTTATCACCCACCTAGCAAAGCTGATATAAAAAAGTTTTGACAATGTTTTGATATATTAATTTTCATGGGCAGGTCCCTAGATGGTGGGCCGATGATCTCGTGAAGGTAGCGGGAAGCCGCTGGATGCGGGAAGCGCAGAATCGATCGCGGTGGAGTTCTGCTGGGGAGGCTTATGCTCAGCAGTGGGCGTCGAACGGCTGATATGATGATGATGAATTTTCATGGAGAAATCTCGCTATAATCTCGGGTTGCTTTGCTGTCTCGCTAGGTGTGCGACAGTTCTTATATCTTTTCTTCAGAGCTAATGACGTTTTGTGCAACTGAGTGGTGTGCTATACCCGATCTACTACTACGAAAAACAAAATCCGTCAAAACGATACGAGTTCTTTCGGTACATGACTCGCACTACACATGACAGCACGTCATGTATAAACTTTGGCATCTTACCAGCCCCGGATCTTCTTTTTTTTATAGACGGGGCTAAACCTGAAAATGCCTTTCCCTCCCACTCAAGTGATATGTTAAAATTTTTGCCTTTATAATTTCAGGTATCGAATTAACAGACTTAAGGCATAGGCAAAGGCCTTCCTGGAATAATGCATCCATCGTTATTGGCGTAACTAGGTATCCAAGGGCCCCGGGGCAAAACATTCACCATGGCTATATATGCTAGTATTACGAACATAGTTATTATATGCATGCATTGATTGTGATCTGTCTGTATACCTAAATGAAATAAATAAATAAATGGCTATCATTCGAAAAGATATAATACTTGACTGTTTATTACGCGAACGAAGCGAGCGCTCGTAATTTTTTGCTAAAATGATCTCTTGAAAGTACCTCGAGGCCATATATGGATAAGCGCGCGAGCTAAGCAAGCGCCCGATATTTCGGTATTTATGGTCATAAAAATTAGTTTAAACCAAACCAAGCGTTGTAAATTTTTGTAAAACCGACCTCTCATATTATTTCATGGTCATATGTACCCGCCCTGACCCTCTGTAGCTACGCCACTGTTCATCGCTTTTCTGTTTTAAGATAGATACTTACTGCGATTAAATGGGGCATTTCTTTGTAAAAAGTGCAATTCTCAAAAAAAAAGTTCTTTTGAAACTACTAATCGAGATAATTTGAAAAGCTTTAACTTGATGAAAACAGGACGTGAATCGAGTTGATATGCATCAACTATGGCGATTCTTCTTTTGGAGCACATTGTTCTGTGGATTTGCGATTCCCGAGGGTGAGCGGGCAGTTTTTGAACAAGCACGCCTTGCGAATAAAATGCTCGTACCTGACTAGTGTAGGTAAAAGTTGAGGAAATAATTAGCCGTTCATTTGTCTGTAAAGTGTGAATTTTGCCGCCTCCTGAACATGCCGCCCGGGTCACGGACCCCGGTTCGCCCGCCCTAGATCCGGGCCTGTCTTATACGCATATAATACGGACGATTCAGCCAATAAAAATTTTAGCGTGATGTGGTGTCGTCTGTGCACGTTATCGTATTGACGGTTATCGTTACTCGTGTTAGACCTTCTGACGCGCGTCGGCGAGGGAAATGCGTTTAGAGTTAATCGTACGCGTCATCACTGCGGCAACAGCGGCACCTCGGGGTAGGGGGGCTCGCGTTCGTCGTCGGAAGAATGACCGCACGCGTACGACGGGCGGCCACTCTTCTCCCGCAGTCAGTACCTGCGACAACAAATATGGACATTCAAATATCTTTTATCTTGTTTTAAACTTACATAGTCACTAACATTAGAATAGTTATGATATATGGAATGTATACCTATGTGTATTATATACTGTCATTCATTGTTATGGTAGAGAAGATCCTCCTAACACAAGCTTGTCGTAGCTTAAAAGGAGCTTCTAATAATCCACATACTTCTAGCACCTCACACGCACTACACTCTCTCACACGAACCACACTCACAAGTCAAACTATACCGATAACGTCATAATTTGGTTTTTATTAGAAATGTACTTGGCTTTGGCCCGTACATCTCTGGAATACCAGCTACATGCTGAGACACAAAAGTGTAAAAACAATAATAATAATATTTCTTTAATGCACAATTACAATATTATATAAAATACAATAACAATAAATTAAACTTTAAGCAGATTGCATTGTGCAAATTGTAGATTGAAACGCACGAAAATTTTGCAGGGGTCCCCAAACTAGGCAGAACCTGTGACTTGGGAGAACTAGTTAACAACTATGTGAATACCCAATAATAAAAAAATAAAAAAAAACTTAACTTACTTAAAAAGATTTAAAATTACAAAGCAGCTATTTCTAATGCTATAACAAAATCGGAAAATACAACAATAAATAACAAACTATGCATCAACTCGTCATAATAATTTCAGTAGTGTCATAATCCAGCGTTAATAGCCATTTTACCAGAAACGATTTAGCTTCCGCGACAGTGCATGCTATGATGTTGCAAGAACGCAAAACGGAGTTGTAAATTTTTGCCCGAATGCGGTCCCCAAATCTACACCCGAACTGAGTGTTAACTGTGGGAAGAGGGAGAGCAAAAACTCGTTTTTCTAAAAGAGCCTTATACTGTTCCGAACAAATCAGTCTCTTGTGAGCTAGGAGAGAAGTTTTTAGGATGAAGATTTGCCGTACAGTAAGAACTTGAGTTTCTCTGTGGAGGTATTCTGTGGGATATCTGTACGGTTTCTTAAAAGCTATTTTAAGAAGAGACCTGATCGCCCGTTCAGCTGCCAGAAGAGTAGTCTTAGCAGCACTACCCCAGACCGGTACACAGTAACTGACAACCGATTCAGCTAGCGCCTTGTAAATCATAGTAAGTCCCTGTTGGCAATATCTCGGAGTATCTTAAAGATACCGGAAAGCTTCCTGATTCTTTTAGTTAGTTGTTGGATGTGCTCTTTAAAATTTAAATGTTCGTCGACCATGACCAATGTGATGTAACTATTTTTAAGTTGATGAAATAAATTATTTATATTTATATGTATTTATACCATGTACCCTTTTGTTGTTGAATTCCCGATATTTCGGCCCTGTTACAAGTGCCATGATCACGGGGTAACTCAAAAACAAAAAGGTACATGTTATAAATATCGTATAACATAACTATTCAAATATATTTTTTCACAAGCTTGTGTTTAGCTTCACCTGCCCCAGTGTTTGTTGTCTATAATCAAATCATGCAAGCTAAATTTCATCCATTTTCCAGTGTCCGATTGAGTTGAAATTTTGTATACATGTTTAGTTTAAACTAGTCGACTGACTTCGATCGATTGGTTCGATTTCAGTGAGATGTGATTTCTTATTTACCTTCGATTATAGGACTCATGACTTTCCCTATCAGACTCAGCGTATGGCGCCCAGTGCGCCGGCGTCGCCTCGCCCTCGTCGCGCTCAGAGTTGTTGCTGGTGCCTGCAACAAAAACAGTATAAACAGGGGCGTAGCTAGCGCCCTATGTGCCGCATACCCTGACTCATGCCGTATACCCACCCGTTCACACATGACAAAAAAACAACAATTTGTCTTATTTTGCTACTATTGTATATCAAATGTTGGCAGCAACCCGACATTGGGTATTTATCACGGGCTGCGAGAATTTCCCGTTTATTTGTATTAGTAGCGATTTGTAAAATAAGAATGAGTGAAGGGAAAAAAGATCACCCCAGCAGTGTTACGAAAAGAAAATAAGAAGGGGAGAAAAGCTGGGTGATTATATTCTGGAAAGCCAGGAAAAGTCAAGGAAGCTCATGGTGGTCAGGGAAATTCTGATGAAAATAACTTCACTGATGAAGTCAAAGGTTAACTAGAGAGTCAGGAAAAATGAAGATTTTTGACCAAAAAAAAACAAAATTTCGAGTACTCGCTTCGCGCGCGTACTAAATTATATGGTTTTGAAATGCTAAGATATTATTAAGTCTAAAAGTCTAAGGCCTAAATTCTAAAAGATCATCAAGACTGAAATCTGGAGCTTTTGTATATCTTTTTCCAACTTCTGAGAGAAAAATCTCGAGCGTTTACTTCGCTCACGCACGAATTTATTACTTTCTAAAAGATCGCCTTGCTCGCGCACTTATAATTATGCCTTTATGGAAGTTTCCAGTATCGTTAAACCTAAAATCTCGAGCGCTCGCTCCACTCGAGCCCTTGTATTTACGTTTTGTATTTTTGAAAGTAAAGTCTGGATTGCTCGCCTTCATTTATATAACCCAAATCACAGGAGAGTGAGTGAGACTGCCTGGGCTCTTTTCCCATACGGCGCTATGTTATGCCCCCTACCAATTCTGTGACCCATCTATTGTTATACAACTCTCCGTGAAACCACATAAACATATCTTCGCGTCAGGCTGCTCTTATGAGTTTACCTTCGCCTCATTCTTCAAAATTCGCCTAGTGGTGTGCCCGGTGTGCGCGAATTGGCTAGATGTCACCACCAATCGTTGACGTACTTATTATTATCTGTCAAAACGGTCTGTCTCCATAGATTTTGTATGGGAATACATGAAAGTGACGTCTTGGTCATGTATTAGAAATCGGAGTTAATTGGCCGAATATTTATTGAGTTTTGTGTGTTTAAAAATTGGTTTCTACAGCTTTTTGGAAATATATATATGGTTGTATTTGTTGTAGTTGTATACATAGAGGCTATGTTTTTTAAAACGTCATGGTCTTGAAAATATTTAAGTGAGGTGTCACATGCCAATTGGCCTCCCAATTGCTGTGGCTGCATATTAGGTTAGTACATGACCTTAAGTGTAGCAAACACTCACATCGGTCCACCGGCGTGATGGAGAGGTGCGGGTGCGTGGTCGCGTCGGGCGGGGGCTGCGGCGACGCGGGCGCGGGCGGCGACGGGCTGTCCAGAGATATGACCGCCCCGCCGCCGCGAGATTCACTCGGCGAACGGTAGCCGCTGGATGAAACCGCTTCTATTGGAAACAAAATTAGTAGATAAAAATAATATGTCGTTTGACGACCACTTTGGTGTAATGGTCAAGAAGATGACTATTAACCAAGAGGTCGCGCGGGTTCGATCCCCGCACTGTACAAACATTTGTGTGCATGAACATTCCTGTTTGTACTGGTCTGGATGGTATATGTATTTATTAAAGTTTATTTGTAATGATTCTGATATCTGTAACACAAGTGCTTTAGCTACTTACCACGGAGTCGGATCAATGTGTGTGATGTTGTTGTATATTATTTATTTATGTCGTAACGCAATAGGGGACGGTTGCACCACCAAGCGCTGACTCTGTTTTTTATCATTGATCAAGACAGTGGGAGTGAACTCTGGTGTCGTCCGACTTGACATCAATTTTGACGTGTTGCTTTTCACTCGGCTGACGCCTTGAACCAATATTTCGAGGAGTTCGTGTGTAACCTTAGAGGGTGGGGCGAGTGAGGGTCGTCCTTCTTTACGGTGAGTTCAGCCGCGGGTGGTGTAGCTTTAGGTGCACCAACCTTCCGCTTAAGGAAGTTCGTCTTCAGAATCCGACGTGATATCCACGACCCAGCCTGGGGCCCTACTTCAGATCTAGTTTTTGACCTCACACTTGAGATCTTGCGTCAGTTGCAGAACGCTTTGGCATATCTATACATGAAGCTATCAAGCTCACTATCACTGGTAAACAAAACTATGTAATCTTCAATACATGTGTAATTAGTCCACACCAAATATAGGGTTTACAAGGTTACGTGTGTGTACACGTCCATGTCCGACGCATGGAAGGCACTGCGCGCACCGCAGTACTTCTGCTGACACCGCGATTGCTAATACTATCTACTGCGTTTGTTTCTTTGGTTTACGCGAACAGTACGAGTAGAGATTGAAATGCATACCTATACTTTTTTCGCGATTTATTTACATTATCCGCAAAAAAGTGTATTAAAATAAAAATAAATATTTCACAACAATCACACCAATTCTCTAGTCCCAAACTAAGCTACGAGGTTTGTGTTATGGGTACTAGACAACGGATAAACATACTTATATACTTTTTTTTGTAAATAAATACATATTATACACAGAAAAACACCCAGACCAGTACAAACACACATGTTCATGCACACTTATGCTTGTACTGTGCGGAGATCGAACCCGCGACCCTTGGTTTTAGAAGTCCGACATGTGGACCACTGCACCAAGCGGTCGTGTCAATAACTAGTGTGTCCTGACCTGGGTTCTGCCGCGGGTGGCGTCGCTTTGGGTGCAGGCACCTTCCGCTTGAGAGGCAGTTCGTTCTCAGAGTCCGACGTAAGGTCGACGACGGCCTCGGCCGCTATATCTACTGTGTTTGTTTCTTTGGTTTACGCAAACAGTAGACATTGAAATGATACACCTTATTCGCGATTTATTTAAATTATCCGCAAAAAAGTGTATCATTTTAATAACTAGTGTGTACTGACCTGTGCCGGCATACGTCTCGTCCGTCTTGACGACGGGTTCGGGCGCGGGTGGCGTCGCTTTGGGCGCGGGCACCTTCCGCTTGAGAGGCAGTTCGTCCTCGGAGTCCGACGTGAGGTCGACGACGGCCTCGGCCGCCTTGGGCGCGCGCGCCTCGCCCACGGCCGCGCGCTTGCCGCCGCCGCTACTGCCGCCTTCTACCGGTATCACGTCTGGGAAAAAATTAAATAGTTATAGAGCTATTTGGGCTTGGGCAAGTACTACAGCTCGGTAGAGACAACTTCGAGCGGGAAATCGCCAGAAGAGTGCAGCTTGGCTGGTCAGCATTTGGGAAATTGCGTCATATCTTCACGTCGACCCTGCCGCAGTGCCTGAAAAGCCGGGTGTTTAACCAATGCGTCTTACCAGTCTTAACCTACGGAGCCGAAACGTGGAACATGACAGTCAAGCTGGCCCACCGACTGCACGTCACTCAGCGTGCTATGGAACGGTCTATGTTGGGGATCTCACTGAGCGATAAGATCCGGAACGAGGTCATACGACATACGACTAAGGTAACTGATGTTGTCCAAAAATGTAGCAAGCTGAAGTGGCAGTGGGCTGGGCATGTTTGTCGCACGCTTAGGTAAACGTAGTGTGGGACGCCCCCCCGGTTGCGTCGGATAGATGACCTGAAGAAGGCAGCTGGTAGTGACTGGATGCAAAAGGCGGGAGATTGTGCGCTGTGGCGCTCCTTGGGGGAGTGTACTGCAACAGGCTGATATGATAGAGCTATTTGCTTTTACCCGCGACTTTTCCCGCATTAGGTAGTTTTTTTGGAATGCGTTGTTTTCCCGTAATACCAACTATTTTATCCAAATATAATTCAAATCTTTGGTAATTTAGGACTGAAAGCGATGAGATTAGTAAAGTATTTTTTTCCCATGGTAATGTGTTGTTTACCCGCGGTCAAAAGTAACTCATGTCCTGTTATAAGTCTTTCTCCTTACCGAATTTCATGCAAATCGGTTCAGTGTTTAGGCGTGATTGAGTGACGAACAGACAGACAGATATATTATAATATTATAGTATATAGTAAGGATTTTCATCTACAACCCGAACTATTTATAGCGCGGAGGGCGCGTGTGCCGACCAGTTGCCGTCCGCGTGCAGCTGGATCTCGGTGTCTATGGCTAGAGTGAGTACCATAGAGACACTCACCCAGGTCGTCGGCGATGAGCGTGACGGGCTCGGGCGTGGGCTGCAGCGGCGCGGGGGGGCGCGCGGGGGGCGCGTGTGCCGACCAGTTGCCGTCCGCGTGCAGCTGGATCTCGGTGTCTATGGCTAGAGTGAGTACCATAGAGACACTCACCCAGGTCGTCGGCGATGAGCGTGACGGGCTCGGGCGTGGGCTGCAGCGGCGCGGGGGGGCGCGCGGGGGGCGCGTGTGCCGACCAGTTGCCGTCCGCGTGCAGCTGGATCTCGGTGTCTATGGCTAGAGTGAGTACCATAGAGACACTCACCCAGGTCGTCGGCGATGAGCGTGACGGGCTCGGGCGTGGGCTGCAGCGGCGCGGGGGGGCACGCGGGGGGCGCGTGTGCCGACCAGTTGCCGTCCGCGTGCAGCTGGATCTCGGTGTCTATGGCTAGAGTGAGTACCATAGAGACACTCACCCAGGTCGTCGGCGATGAGCGTGACGGGCTCGGGCGTGGGCTGCAGCGGCGCGGGGGGGCGCGCGGGGGGCGCGTGTGCCGACCAGTTGCCGTCCGCGTGCAGCTGGATCTCGTTGCAGTCCGTGGACAGACGGGACGAGGTGAGGACCTCTTGGAAGTAGCTGCGAGGAAATTATCAAATTTTAATATGCAGGCAGTGTGCACACATGAGGCAAAACATTTTTACAAATTCTATGGTCCATTTGATAAAAATACAAGGGTGGCCACTAGCAAGATGGACTTGGTAACTTGTAAGATCGCGGGGTCGAACTGAATGCAGGAAGCTGGAATATAGAAATATTTGGGGAAAGTCTTGCAATAGTTGACGTCTTGTGGTTAAGTAAGCTGATGACGGAGAGCCCTCATCATTTGGCTAGCCGAAGTAGATTCCGTGCATACAGCACAAGCTAGTAAAATTAATACTGTTTATCAAAGCACACTCGCCCAACCTCAATCAATCCAATCGGGACACTAACTTTCTTGTTGTGTTACTCATTAAATAGCCGATTATTCAGTTTCTTACAGGTTTAAGATTGAGCTCAGTTTCTTAAAGGCACTGCAGGTGTAGTACTGGCTAGGGCGTCACTCACCCGTCGACGACGAGCGAGTCGTAGGGCGCGGGCCGGTCGCACACGGGGCACACCCACGTGGGCTTGCGCTCGTTCACCTGCAGGTGTAGTACTGGCTAGGGCGTCACTCACCCGTCGACGACGAGCGAGTCGTAGGGCGCGGGCCGGTCGCACACGGGGCACACCCACGTGGGCTTGCGCTCGTTCACCTGCAGGTGTAGTACTGGCTAGGGCGTCACTCACCCGTCGACGACGAGCGAGTCGTAGGGCGCGGGCCGGTCGCACACGGGGCACACCCACGTGGGCTTGCGCTCGTTCACCTGCAGGTGTAGTACTGGCTAGGGCGTCACTCACCCGTCGACGACGAGCGAGTCGTAGGGCGCGGGCCGGTCGCACACGGGGCACACCCACGTGGGCTTGCGCTCGTTCACCTGCATGTGTAGTACTGGCTAGGGCGTCACTCACCCGTCGACGACGAGCGAGTCGTAGGGCGCGGGCCGGTCGCACACGGGGCACACCCACGTGGGCTCGCGCTCGTTCACCTGCAGGTGTAGTACTGGCTAGGGCGTCACTCACCCGTCGACGACGAGCGAGTCGTAGGGCGCGGGCCGGTCGCACACGGGGCACACCCACGTGGGCTCGCGCTCGTTCACCTGCAGGTGTAGTACTGGCTAGGGCGTCACTCACCCGTCGACGACGAGCGAGTCGTAGGGCGCGGGCCGGTCGCACACGGGGCACACCCACGTGGGCTTGCGCTCGTTCACCTGCAGGTGTAGTACTGGCTAGGGCGTCACTCACCCGTCGACGACGAGCGAGTCGTAGGGCGCGGGCCGGTCGCACACGGGGCACACCCACGTGGGCTTGCGCTCGTTCACCTGCAGGTGTAGTACTGGCTAGGGCGTCACTCACCCGTCGACGACGAGCGAGTCGTAGGGCGCGGGCCGGTCGCACACGGGGCACACCCACGTGGGCTTGCGCTCGTTCACCTGCAGGTGTAGTACTGGCTAGGGCGTCACTCACCCGTCGACGACGAGCGAGTCGTAGGGCGCGGGCCGGTCGCACACGGGGCACACCCACGTGGGCTTGCGCTCGTTCACCTGCAGGTGTAGTACTGGCTAGGGCGTCACTCACCCGTCGACGACGAGCGAGTCGTAGGGCGCGGGCCGGTCGCACACGGGGCACACCCACGTGGGCTTGCGCTCGTTCACCTGCAGGTGTAGTACTGGCTAGGGCGTCACTCACCCGTCGACGACGAGCGAGTCGTAGGGCGCGGGCCGGTCGCACACGGGGCACACCCACGTGGGCTTGCGCTCGTTCACCTGCAGGTGTAGTACTGGCTAGGGCGTCACTCACCCGTCGACGACGAGCGAGTCGTAGGGCGCGGGCCGGTCGCACACGGGGCACACCCACGTGGGCTTGCGCTCGTTCACCTGCAGGTGTAGTACTGGCTAGGGCGTCACTCACCCGTCGACGACGAGCGAGTCGTAGGGCGCGGGCCGGTCGCACACGGGGCACACCCACGTGGGCTTGCGCTCGTTCACCTGCAGGTGTAGTACTGGCTAGGGCGTCACTCACCCGTCGACGACGAGCGAGTCGTAGGGCGCGGGCCGGTCGCACACGGGGCACACCCACGTGGGCTTGCGCTCGTTCACCTGCAGGTGTAGTACTGGCTAGGGCGTCACTCACCCGTCGACGACGAGCGAGTCGTAGGGCGCGGGCCGGTCGCACACGGGGCACACCCACGTGGGCTTGCGCTCGTTCACCTGCAGGTGTAGTACTGGCTAGGGCGTCACTCACCCGTCGACGACGAGCGAGTCGTAGGGCGCGGGCCGGTCGCACACGGGGCACACCCACGTGGGCTTGCGCTCGTTCACCTGCAGGTGTAGTACTGGCTAGGGCGTCACTCACCCGTCGACGACGAGCGAGTCGTAGGGCGCGGGCCGGTCGCACACGGGGCACACCCACGTGGGCTTGCGCTCGTTCATCTGCAGGAACAGCGAGGCGTCGAAGCACTGCAGGTGCGGGCAGGCGGCGGGCCGGCACGGGCACGACATGCGCATCTTGCCGAGCGGACACATCAGCGACACGCGGAGCGATGTGGTCGCGATCTCGCTGTCGTAGTCCTCGGAGAGCTTCTCTTTGACTGTAGAAGAGATTGTACGTTAGAGAAAAGTTTCGTTCACGTCAATAAATCAATACATGTCACAAGTGAAGTAACTCTGCAGAACAATGAAAGTGAAAGTTATTTAGTGCTGAAAACGGATTTTAAAACGGCGATTTTAGTGCACTGCACCGTCTGCTTCCGCATTAAAGATACTTATATTTAATGCGGAAACAGATATGCGTAAGCTCGCGTGAACTCAGCAATCCAAGTCACGAGTCCTACGTCGTAGTACTACCATAAGAACTTCGTAGAAGTGAAACTCCCGCACCAAACGTACTCAAGGTCATTTCATAGCGAACTGTCAATCGAGGAACTAAAGGGACAAGTCAGTCAGGGATGGTCCGGGCCACTTGATTGTTGCTACACGCAACCTTATCCGACATAATTCTTTTTTTAGAAACAATATTAATTTTGCAAGTCTTTTGCCTATATGTCAAAGTTTTTACGAATACTTATGCCACATGTCGCGCAGACGATATTTTTGGGTTTTAAAGATTTTTAAATTTATGATGGGGAAACTAATTTATTTATTTATCTGCATAGTTGTTTAATCATTTTTAAAGCTAGATAGGCTAAAGCTAGCTAGCAGTGAAGTCAGCCGCCCATGTTACTTGATCCTATGTATAAAGATCTAGAGCTACTAATGTGAATCAACAGGTTACTCACTAATTGACCACGTGTAGTCCGGGTTCTTGGTGCCTTTATTCTTCAGCCGCTGCAGCAGTTCTGCACTCGTCAGCTTCCGCACCATAAACACGCCGAGTACGTAAGCTCGCGTAAAGTCAGCGGCCCAGGTCACGTAATCTTAGGCTTCTAGCTACAATAAAGTTACTTACTTAGTGACCGCGTGTAGTCTGGGTTCTTGGTGCCTTTATTCTTCAGCCGCTGCAGCAGTTCTGCACTCGTCAGCTTCCGCACCATAAACACGCCGAGTACGTAAGCTCGCGTAAAGTCAGCGGCCCAGGTCACGTAATCTTAGGCTTCTAGCTACAATAAAGTTACTTACTTAGTGACCGCGTGTAGTCTGGGTTCTTGGTGCCTTTATTCTTCAGCCGCTGCAGCAGTTCTGCACTCGTCAGCTTCCGCACCATAAACACTCCGAGTACGTAAGCTCGCGTGAAGTCAGCGGCCCAGGTCACGTAATCTTAGGCTTCTAGCTACACTGCTCAACAAAGTCTAGGGAACAGGAGGTTTTTAGGAAATATTTTTATTTTTATATATTTTTGTTTTAAAGTTTATATACCAATCGATGCGCAATTTAATGCTTAATTAGTTGCGTATATAAATAAAGGATTCAGTTTTTGAATTACGAGGTAATTTTAATGAAAAACAAAGAAAGTGTATTACAGAACTAAATTGAGAAATTTAATTTAATAAAATTTCTTAAAAATTAAAACATTACAGTTAAGAACAAATATGCGGGGACTTTTTTAATAATCAGTTGGACCCCCTAAGGCATTAACAACAGCTTGACATCGTCGTGGCATACTGATTATGAGACTATCGATTGTCTCTTGTGGAAGAAGACTCCATTCTCTGGAGAGATGTGAAAAAAGTTCATCTGCTGTGTTCAAATTTTGAGGGAGATTTCTAAAAGCCCTTCTCTTTAGTAAATCCCACGCGTGTTCAATGGGATTGAGGTCCGCGGACTGAGCAGGCCACTCCAGCACTTCGATGTTGTACTCGCGGAACACATCCATCACCTGACTCGCAGTATGTGGTCGTGCATTATCTTGCATAAAAATAAAATCTGCGCCCAGATTTTGTCGGTGCGGGATAACCACGGATTGGACTACCTGTTCGCAGTATCGCTCTGCATTTAAATTTCCCCTGATCAAAACGAGATCCGTCCGTCCACCCAGGCGGATTCCAGCCCACACCATGATTGTACCACCTTGGTAGGGATGCACCTCCTGTGGGTTTTGAAGCCGACTCTGCCGACCAGGAATCCGCCAAACACGCACTCTTCTTGAATCTGGATGAAATCCGAAGCGAGATTCATCGGAGAACAGTACATGTGCCCACTGATCTACGGTCCACTGCAAATGTTCACGTGCCCACAATAATCGACGTCCTCGATTTCCATGACGCAGCGCGGGCACTCTTAGTGGTCTGCGAGCACGAAGATTAGCTTCATGGAGTCTCCTCCGAGCAGTCTGGTCACTGATAGCAACCTGGTGCTGCGACTGGAGGTCTTCTACCAACTGACGAGCCGTAATGGTGGGTTGCCTCCTTGCGACATTTTGCAAAATACGGTCTTGCCTTTCCGTAGTAACCCTATACATGCCTCTGTGCCTTTCGGCTACATCGCCAGTAAGTCTGTAACGTGCCCACAGTCTGCAGATAACGCTCGCGTGAGAATTCAGAGCAGCTGCAACTTCGCGTTGGGGTAGCCCAGCTTCCAACATTCCTACAGCTCGAATCATTTCTTCCCGCGTTAAATGACGTCGTGACATAATGGCCGTAGTCGCAAAAGTTACGAATAACAACAGTTAATTTTGTTTTTCAATAAAATCATAAAACAATAAAACAAATTTTTATCTTTAAAATTCTCATACAGTATCACTACACAGCAATCAAAGTGAAAGATTCCCGCCTTTTACGAAAATTCTTTTGTTTCTAATTTTTTTTTTTTAAATTCGAACAACGTTTGATAAACATTCAGCCTACCTGTTTACCTCAAAGACTTTACTTTTTTAAAGAAGATTTTACAAATAAAGTCATATAGTTGGCTTGTTCCCTAGACTTTGTTGAGCAGTGTACAATAAAGTTACTTACTTAGTGACCGCGTGTAGTCCGGGTTCTTGGTGCCTTTATTCTTCAGCCGCTGCAGCAGTTCTGCACTCGTCAGCTTCCGCACCATAAACACTCCGAGTACGTAAGCTCGCGTGAAGTCGGCCGCCCACGTCACGTGTATGTTGTTGGGGACGGTGGGCGACAGTTTGACGAGCGACGATATGTTGACGGGCCGCGGCGGCCGCTTCGGCTCCGGCGTCGGCTTGTTTGTCGGTATTGGGTTCTGTTTGAGTAAAAATAATATTAATTTTATAATGAAAGTTGTACGCTGGACTACGAACAATTCATTTGTTTGAATCATTAGTTTCATTCACATTGTTACTTCAAAGGAACTAGACAGTTTAAAATGCTAGTTTATTATAATATGGTCGATTCAAAGTGAATCACCAAATCAAAGGGAGATTTATGTTTCACATGTTGGTTGGATATTACAATTCATCACTGTGAAGCTTATTTTTAGTGAGCATGTGTTCGTTAGATTTTATTTTAGAGGATAAGATTATTAATAAAATAAAATCAATTTATTTTTGTAAATAGACTCACAAGGAGCACTTTTACATTTTTATCTTTAAGTCAAATATGTAGTGGTACTTACTGGTAATGGGCACATTTTATTATTGACTTTAACATTAACACTAGGTGGGAAGTAATCCTCTTGTTCACAGGATGTTTCCAGAAGACAGAATCTCAATTGGGCCTGAAACAAAGAAAACCGTTTTTAATTATTTATAATAAAAATTATAAACATGAGTCAGTTTACGTGTCAATGTAGCAAGTGTCTGCTAAAGTATTGTATTATTCTTATTTTACATCAAATGGTCATGTTGTTGTATTAAAATATAATATAAGTTAAATGGTATGTTTAATTATATTTAAATGTGGTCAAATGAGGAAGACTTGCACAAATCTACCTATATTATTTATGTATAGCAATTCTACTTGAATGTAAGTAATATTGTTGGATTTTGACATTATATAAGTATAAGGATCTTTTTAGGCTTCCAAGCGTGATATAAATTTATACATGTATGCAAGCATACGTATGTTTGTCCACAGATTTCACGGGAACTACTTATAAGTCACATGGCGACTTAGATTAAACCAAAAAGAGGCAAATACGGTATGAGCTAGTCGCACGTGGTGTTACTAAACTGAGTCTAATGGACCTGCTCCACTCCTATTTGTCGTCGGTTCTACGAGTTGTTTACACTTGCGTGCGTGTGTGTGAACAGTCCATTTGTAAGTTGACGCTTGTTAGGACGTACCGTATCATCCTGTGTTTAGTAAAATCTAAGCATGGAGATAATCCTTTTGTCACCTGTATAACATAGTCGAGTTTGTTGCTGGCGCCGACGATGTCCTTCCCGGACGCGATCTCGGTCGCCTGTTGCGGCGTGAGGTAGAACTCGAAGTTGCGCTCCTGGAGGCGGCCGGCCTGCGTCGGCATCATGGTGGACGGCTTCAGCAGCTCCGCCATCACGTCGTAAAACGGTAGTCTGGACGGAAAAAGATTTTTTTTTATCCACATAGGTTCAACATTTTACATTCATCAAATTTAATATCATAGCACACTTTGAGAAATCTTATCTCAAACTGTTTAGACTTGTTGAGATGGTTGTAGCATAGCTCGTTAGATGGACTAAGAAAAAGTCTTGCGATCAATCATACAGAATACTATATGTACCCTCATAGAAAATCAAACCCGGAATATCAGAATTTAAAATTATTGGTGGTATTATATTTTTATCTGTAAGAGATTCAAGTGAGCCATAGCCGTGAAATAAACTTGAGTTTTGGCGCAACAGATTTTGAGTTAGTAGAAACTAAAAGGAAGCGCTTCCTACCGACCGGGTGTTATGGTCGGGGACCTAGGTCTGGTAGACATCATCCTGATTTGTCTATCTATATTATTCTAGATCTAAATCTTATATGCCGCGGTTCATGTGCGGTACTAGGCTAACAGCGCCATCTAGCCTATGGAGCCGTATCAACGCTCGTTGTCGTGCTGATCACCTTTATGCATGCGCTTGTGATGGCGAACGGTAGAGGCCGCAACAAGTTTTATGTTTAAAAAGACGGCATGTTCCAAGGAGGTTTTTCAATCAACACTCTTTGTCATCATTGTTCTTTGACTCGACCTCACTCGAGCTTTCTGCTTAATAACATAAGTGTGTATGATCTGAAGGTGTGATAAACCGCTGGGATGGATATTGAGCTTGGTACTTGTAAGGTTGTAATATTTTAGTAACATATCTACAAGAATATTTTATCCTTGCAAGTGTAAAGCTTAAGATCGATTTCGACAAATATAAATAATAAATATAATATAAACATACAACAACATCACATACATTGATCTGACTCCGTGGTAAGTAGCTGAAGCACTTGATATCAGAATCAACAGTGGTATTACAAATTAACTTAAATAAATACATATAACAGCCAGCCCAGTACAAACAGACATGTTCATGCACACAAATGTTTGTACAGTGCGGGGATCGAACACGCGACCACTTGGTTAATAGTCAATTTCTTAACCATTGCACCAAAGTGGTCGTCAAAAGTATACTCACTTCTTGAACTTGACGTCCGGATGCACGGGGAAGGTCGGCATGGTGGTGGACGGCGACAGCGAGGGCATCGGGGCCAGTGTCGCGCTGCCGGCGCCGTGCCCGTAGCCGTGGTACATACCGCCGGCGTACATCGGGTTCTGCCGCGCCTGCGATAGTACTTCTGTCTCATTTTACCCAGCGCAAGGATTGGGATGTATCGGCGGTTAGTACAAGCCCAGCCGTGAAGTGTTACAAGATGTTTTTTACAGGCACTGGCAGAGGTGTAAATTGCATTATATTGTAAGCATCTTTTTATCGAAATTATTAACTCGTCATTATCATAGGTGTCGGTACATCAATCAGTTGTTAGATACGGTCGCGACTAGAAAGTGTTTACCAACTTAAGGATTGCTTGTAAGTTACAACTTCTTAATGTTTATTTCATATTAATTTGATTGAACAAAGATTTTTTTTCTAATGAGAATCATAATTCCTATAAGAGGTTGATTGACACTGACTAAAATTTTAAGGAATAATGAAAATAGTTCCATTACCAAAAACTGATACAAAAAAACCTTTTTATAAGTCAAATTGATTAATAAAATGTTAAAGGTAAATGTACTTTAGTGATAGAAGTGTGTTCAAGAATCTAATTTAAAAACTGGTCAACACTTTCAGACCGCGGCAGTACATAAGATTGTTCGCTATGATCTGCAATGGATTGAACACAAATCATAGACTGACAATGAAATTCATTTGCCCTTGAGCATGGATGCCGAAATTAATAGCAGTGAGTATTGCGTTTTTACTGAAACATACAAAAAATGCAATTGACGTCTGAGTGCCTGTTAAATGCTTAATAGTTTTTTTTAATAATTCAATAATTCTATTTAATCTTATACAAGTTTAACATTAATGAATGATGCATACCATTTAGATGTACAAATTAAAGGTTAAATAAATAACTGATAATAATAGTTTCTTACAAAAGAAAGGCATGCTTCCAGGACATCTAGTTCTGTTGTCTCTTTCGTTTGCTTGCAACATAATTTTTATATTAGTCCTATCATAGTTGGCCTCCAATAAATATTGAAAACAAATACACATACACAAATGATCAATGAATGATGGTTAGTATAATATTTTGTTCATGTGAAACCTCTTGAAATCTATCTATAACATAAATTAATCGTCAGATCATTAGATCTTCAACACTGGGCTGAAACTATTAAATGACTTTTAGTGGTACCATGGCAGCTTTTCCCAACAAATCACAGATGAGCTACAATGCGTAAAAAGAGGAAAGAGTAGTAGGTTACTGTGGCTCCAGTATCTACAGACTCCTAAAACTCAATTTCTTTGAATGTCTGGTATTGAATATAGAGCAATATATGGTCACAGTATGGCAACCCCAAAATAACAAATGCACAATTCATTAAGCAACTCCAATTGCATATCATTAGTGAATAAAGGTTGATCCGGACAACAGCATAACTGGCCTTGTGGATCCATCGAAAGATACACCATCCTTCCGTCTACGCAGTTAAGCTCAACCCTGACGGAAAAGCAGCCTCGCCATCGCCATAGTATTTCAATTCTCGAACAGAGAGGCTTCACAAAACAACCAATCACCAAGCGTCGCGTCACTTGCCTATCACCAATACGACTTACAGTGACCGGCATGGGTTGCGCGCGCGAGTCCTGCGGGTTGTACCCGGCGACGCCAGGGTGTTGGTACATGTTCCTCGACCCGGTCAGCGCGGGCGCAAGAGGGTCCTTGCCTTGCGACCCCCCGCTGTGCCCCGACCCGCCGGTCGGGAGCGCTTGGTTGTTCCTGTGGGAGAGGGTGAATTTTTGATAAACAAGCCAACAGTCTAAGGCAGGAATTGGCTTGATGACATCACCAATCGTTGACCAGGAACAGGATGAAAATCCAATTAAAAACAGGTGAAATATTTATATTTCAAAAACTAAGGTGGTCAATAAATGATCATGCCAGATGTGTTGAAATTCTGTTTTTAAAAATTTGCCTTTAGAAGGTCCAAATTGTTGGGAGCGCTTGGTTGTTCCTGTGGGAGAGGTTGAATTTTTGATAAACAAGCCAACAGTCTAAGGCAGGAATTGGCTTGATGACATCACCAATCGTTGACCAGGAACAGGATGAAAATCCAATTAAAAACAGGTGAAATATTTATATTTCAAAAACTAAGGTGGTCAATAAATGATCATGCCAGATGTGTTGTCCAAATGTCCAAATTGTTTTGTTGCTTACACTCCAAATGGTGAAGGGAAAACCTGAAGTCCAATACAAAATTTGACTAATAGTCCCACAGGAAAGCTTTTGTGAACTTTTGAAAAAAATACTTGATTAACTCCACACATGCATAATCATAAATTAACCATTTATGATTATGTACTAAGAATGGATTTTTCACCAAAGACAATACTTTACTTACTTATTGTCTTTGAAAACAGTATAAGCCAATTCAACATGTTCTTAGAATCAAAATAATGTACACAAGTTGGCCTTTTAACATTTATCATGCAACAAAGTTTTTGTGACCAAGGCCAAAGACAACAAATATTGGTTTCTATGGCCTCTGACATACACTTTTAAAATTATGTGACATAAACACTAGCTCATCTTGCCCTCCAAGCACTCCATAGTTTGGAAGCATTATTTTGTTTATACAATCCTAATTGATATAATAAAGGCTTAAACTTAAATAATACCCAACACCAGAAGCCTGAAGGATCATGCATCAACACTGTTCTCAAAACTCCTGCATTACAGCATCCAATGTAGAGCTGACATTGTCACATCTAATGTTGGACTGATGGAGTCATGCTGACAACTAGAGGCTTGGCAAACGCTTCAACAACAGACACTTGCCTATTATTCCCGCTCTTTTGCGAGCGGTGTCCGTTCTCAGTTGCTTTGAGCCGCGTTCTAAGTTCGGAAGAGGTTCCATTCTCGGCGGGGGCAGTCTGCACCGCACTGCCTACCCGCGCTGAAGATCGTGTTTTAACCATTGTTGACGTGCGACCATCTCATGTCAACTGAAATTCACGAGTCCGAAAACGGACAAACTATCATAAATCAACTATACAAACTGTACAGCGTTTCTGGAAAATTTCTCCGACGACGTTAACGTTCCGGATCGCGTGTCTCCTTATTTCTCTTACAGCACAACTGGAATTAAAGGGAAAGGGGCCCGAAAAACATCTGCAATTGAATAATTACTTTAGTCATCAATGGTTAAAACATGTCTTTCAGCTTTTAACGTTTGAACAAACCACTATTATCCTTAACTGTTGATAATGTTTTGGAACAATGTTGGCGGTCCCATTGCTTATTGTGATTAATTGAATTATTCCACTGCAGCTGTGAAGTAGCAAGGCTAGGGAGAGAAAGTACATATACAGGCTTCAATTACCAATAAATAACAACTATCGGGGAGACAGGAGCTGATTTGTAAGAGAAATAAGATGACTGTCCTGTCAACGAAATTTTCCAGAATGTCAATATTATAATATATTTGACAACTTGTTCTAAGGTTGCAGAGGGAACTATAACTGGGCCACCTAGAGTACTGTGTTCCAAGAGAATTACAATTCTAGTAAGTATAGCATAAAGGGGTCTACTCTACACTGTTAAAAATTGTCTTAATGAATCTTTGGTATAAGTTCCTTATTTCTCTGAATATTATTTCAAATTTTTAGAGTAACACATAACATAAAAATGTTATTCTAATGATTTAGGCAGAGTATTTGGATAGTCAGATTAACATTCAATCTTCACTATGTCCACTTTAGGTAACTTTTGAGCCTTAAAGTTAGTCAGCATTACTATATTCTACGTTTTTTGGAACAAAGATATAAGAACAAATTGTGTGTATAGAATAGGAGATATGCATGTCTAAAGCTAGTCACAATAAGACTGAAAAAAATAATGTCTGGAGGGCTGTCATCTATAGAAGTTTAATTGTTATTTAAAATTAAGCTTGTTAAATAATCTTCATGCATATTCCCTACGAATACAAACTACATATACTTGCCTGCTCAGTACTAAAAAATAAAATACTGGCAAAATTAATCTAGGAACAGAAGTATCTAACTATGTTGAGAAATATCTTTGGGTTTTGTTTACTTAACTAAATTATTGTAATGATTTGACATAGGAAATTAAGTATCTCAATCTACAAACTAGTTACTAAACTGCATAGCCACACCAGTCAATGCCTACTAATTAGGAAAATCAATAATTAGGCCTAATTTACTATTTGTGGTTGGATGCTTTATTTGAATAAAGATTTTACTGACAACTAAAATTTGGAAACCAGGGATATTATTACAATCTGAAACAGGTGAGCGGACGTTCGCCTAGGGAGGTATCATAGACCAAGGAAACCACGTTCAACCGCGAGGGGTTGTTTGTACAAGTGTATTTTAAAAAGCCCGGGAAATAACAACATCTTATCGTTTAATTAATAGATAGTTGAAAATGAGTGGGGCAACTAAAGTTCTTACTCACGATGCACAAATAAACAAGCAATTAATAATACTTCAATGAAACGTTTACAAATTCTAAACAATATGGATGTCAGGTCTACAAAGTAAACTCACCATGATATAGCGTTACCGTAATCGTAATATCTGCTCATATTAAAAACAAGTTTGAAAATTCACATTGACATTTAATTAACATTTAAAAAAACTATTTACGAACGTCTTTCTTAAAACGCCATAATCCTTGACGCTTCACACACGACTCGTCGGCCGCCACATTGGACATAGACTAAATTTTAATAGTTGTTTAAGTTGTTTTCATGTGCAAGAGCTTTATGCGAAATATTTGGTTTAAAATTGGCCCGAGGAGCAGCTTTATTAGTGAATGGTTTTTCTAAATAAGTGGCCGTGTGATACTCATAATAAGGACTATGCATCCACATTAATTAATTATTGATTAAATGCTTTATAAACATGTATTTTCCGGATTATATTTTCCAGAAGTTACAGGTGTAAAGGTAGCATATACATGATTTAATTCATAGACAAACAAATGCAATGACGTCATATCCATTTCCTAATGTGTAATGTTGTGCTCCCATGAAAACATTTTAAGGCCTAATGACCTCTTCAACCTTCAATTTATTTTATTGCAATCATGTAAGAACACGAGAGCAAATCAAGTTAAACATAGCGGAATTTTATATGCCTGTAATACGATGATGTGATTTATGTTCATCGGTAACAAAACAATGTACACAACACTCTCTAACTAAAGAGCAGTTTTAGTTATAGAGGTAGATAAATGGAGGTCATGATCAATTAGCCGTTCGTCCTGCCTGCGTGTCGGATTGTCGTCTAACTCGGAGATCTATGAGAGAATGCTGGAACGGAGAGAACCTGTGCATCTGTGCACACACTTTGTGCACTAAATTAACCTGCCTGCCTCTGCTTAGTACGCTAATCTGAATTTAGCTGTGCGCAAAGTTGAAAATTCAGCTAGGAGACCATAGTGTATAGACCATTCTATGTAATTCTAATTTTATTTTTACTAATTGTATGTGGTCCTTAGAAGACTGAATAAATAAATAAATAATTATAATTATTATAATCCATAATAAAATTAAAAAAAAAACAATTTCTTAAATTTAGATTCTAGATTAGATTTAGACCTATAGTAAAATGGAACCATTTTGGTAGTGAGGTCAGTGATGCAGTGAGGTAGTGAGCTGACGACACGACAGCCTTTAAACCCATTCTGTCCACGTGGTCTGTTCAAAACCTTAAACAAATAACCACCTGATGAACACAAAATAATAATTCTATATTTTACTAATTTAAATTTATATTTAAAAAAACTAAAAAATAAACGATGCTTACTTACTGCTTTCACAAATTTCCAAGGTAGAAATGAAATTGAAATTTATTTATATCAAGCTCAACTTTGATATTGCACAGTTAAAATGTTGAGTGTTTGGAACGATCTCAGAAAAAAAGGTTCTCGGAAACGGAAGCTGTGCTGTTAAGCATTTCCTACTTCTATGCGTTGTGCTTAGACCTGGATCCTAAAATGTTACTACGATTATATCGACTATCGATGCCTAATGTTATGGGGGATTTTCACAAGAATGCCACATCTATAACAAAGTGGCATGTATGGTGTTGCATGTATGTTTGGTTTGTAATTATTACAACAACGCCTCCGTAAAACTCCGTTTATATACATAGTAATTTTTAAACGGTAAGGTTTTTAGCATTTTATCTACTAGCACTACCATACAAGATATGATTTGTAAGTACATGAGTAGTGACGTGGTCTAGTAATAAGGTGTTAACCGTGTTTTACTGCCTACCTTCATTTTTTATGCACTTCCCTTGGATACATGCGAAGTGGTTCCTATACATAATATTTATCTATGGTGGAAATGGTTGTGTTAGGTTTTTCTGATCCACAAAAACTTTTATTGTTGTCGAAGTGTTAGAGCTACACATTACAATGGAAACATTGTTTTACTACTTATATTTTAAACGTTTATTATAAATAGAGCTAAACGCAAGTGTATGTATTGTGAGTGCACCACATAGACCAAATAGGAGAAGCTTTTATGCCACGTTCCAACAGGCGCGAGCGATGGACGTCAAGTCGCGCGTGGACCGGTCGCGTTGCCCCCTCCGCCCGATCAGTCCACAGTCTCTCAGCCAGGGCTGCAGCCCGCGGCCACACGCGACCATCTAACCCACCACTACTTAATGATGAAGACCACACTGTAGCTTCACCCCCCTCCACGCGCCAAATTGACTTCCGAGCCCACGGCCGGTACTCATACACACGCTGCCATGAATTATAAGGTGCACCCCCACTCTCTTCGTGCCAAGAACCCAAACCACTGTTCAAATCCCAGGCATCTTCATGAGATATCACACTTCGTACACCACTAACGTCTTTGTGCGCCCAGGCTACGCCCCTAGACTGTAATCCTAGAGAACGAACATAATCTTTCAAATCTCCTTTTACGCGTTCAGTCAAATGAGATGACCACATCAAAGTTAGGTTTGGTAATTTCCCGTTAGCGAATTCAAGACGCTGTAATGCTGATCGTGTGTATTCCATCCAAAGACTCATCGGATCGGTATCATTGAAGTGTTCTTCCCAGCATCGCTCTGAAAGATCATCTCCACCAATATGGAAAACATCATCGACTCCTGTTAGCTGAATTATTTCAGAGTATATCTTTTCAAGCAACTCAAACACGCGAGGGTTCCGAGGATTCAGATGTCCGCATGGTGGATCATTGCAATAGGCACTCCAAGGTTGCGCATCATTGCAGAGCACTAGAGTCCGAAACCCGGCTGATTCGCCCCATGACCAAGCGCGTCCTACGTGAGCTGGAGTATCTATTTCTATAACTACGCGAATTCCTCGCAATCTTGCTCTCCGCACTACAGCTCTTATATCATCGATTGTATAAACTGCGCTAAGTCCATAAGCACCGTTCATGTATAACTGGGGAACGCTAGTTAGCTGTAAAGAGAATGCTTGTGAATCGCTAGCATGCCAGTGCAACGTATTTAACTTGCAAGCTCCCATCGCATCTATTGTTCTTATCAAATCATTTACGGGATAGTAAGTACGAGCTGTGTCTAATAGTAGACCTCGGTAGCTGAAACGAGGGGCATCTTCTATTTTTGCTGCTTCCAGAATGAGGAGAGTGCCTCGGTAAGGATCCAGCCATATCAATTGAGATAAAGTTTCAAATGCATGCCGAACACCACAAAAAGATTGCGCAAATATGTCTGCAAGTAATGAGATTCCTGAAGAACTTTTGGGACGTAATACTAGTCGATACTTCTCATCAGTATTCATCCGCATACGTGGATCGGTACTCCCGTTTAAATTAACACGAACCTGAACACTCCGCCACTCTTCAAAACCGCGTTCTTTACGCTCCAACGCTTTCAACTCATTTCGAAATAACTGGAAAGCATCTTCAATGTGATTTTTTGTGACTTCAGGAGGTCGAGAAACAATTTGTAGTTGTATCAAGTCAGTGCGGACGGGGATCGCTGTAGTGGAGAGGCTGACTAGTCCGGTCGGTTGCGGCCAAATCTGCATGGAGGCGCAAAGCATGTTGCACGTAGCCAGGGACTGCAGTATGGCCGTCTTCCTTACGGATATAGGCACACACTTTTCGTTTATACATTCCCAACTCCATAAAGGCAAACTTGCTCTGCAAATATATGAAGTGGAATAATTAATTACAAAATTCATTTAAAAGTTAATACATAAACCTTAAAGTACCTAACTACCAAAACCTAGAAGTAGATAACTACATATAGTAACGTAGGTAATACTTACGCAGGAAATGTAGCTTTCCAAGATTGGGTAAATAGCAATATAAATGTTAGAATATAAAGCATGAGTTTCTATTGTGTCCAATTATTCCCCATTTCAGCTTTTTTACTATAAAATCATTAATGAAGGATGTCAAGGAGATAAAATCTCTTACTACTAATCTGTGGATAAATGTCTTATCATACTGACTTTTCGCGTAACGACAATAATGACATTTCACAAATCAATCACTCATCTTGGCCTTCAATTCAAAGAGGATATAAATATAAGTAGTGCCACTGTGCCATCAATTTAGTAAACCAGTAATTTTTCAGTGGCACGAAAGTTCAAAAATGGTAATCAAAATAATACGAGATCTTAATAACAATGTCTATTTTATTTCACAAATACACAGGCCTACTCCACCAACTAAATAAAATGAGTATTTTATGTATCGTTCGGAGAAGACAACGCCACTAAACGAATGTATATCATGTAAACACATATTATTACACCGAAAATCCACGAAGTTAGGCCAATTATAATAACAGCAATGTTTTTGATTAGGTAGATATTGTATTTCCCAAACTGGCTAGGGTATAGCAGACTAACTTCCATAATAGCTGGAAAAACTAACGCCAGGACTGTAGTGCAAAGGTTTCCAACGAAAGATACAAGTGGCGCTTGGAACGGTATGAGGTAGCTCACGAGGACTGAAATAAATTAAAAGCCTTTTTTTAAATCAAGTTAAATAAATAAATAAAACTAGACCTAGTTCTGCAGAAAGCAGCCAAGTGTTTGCTGTTTTCTGTAAATCGTATATTTGTTAAGAGGTGCTTGTGGCGCAGTTGTTGCAGCGCTTTGGTAGTGATACCAAAAGTTAAGCAAGCCAAGTCGCGGTCATGTTTGGGGTGGGTGACCATTCTGACCATTTAAGTGACGTCTATTTACAAGCATCTCCGTGCTTCGGAAGGCACGTTAAGCGGTTTGTCCCGGTTAATATCGATAGATATTAGTCTATAAGCCTAGTCAGAGGCCTTTGGGTGGCTTAATAACAGCTGACAGTAAGGTTGGTATCTTACCTTACACACACCCCTCCACCAATTCGCACTGAGCCCGCGTGGTGGAGTATGGCTCGCACCACCTCATAGTTGAGGTGAGGCCTGTGCCCAGCAGTGGGACTTATATAGGCTGATGAATATATTTGTCACGATGCCATACCTACATGCTTTTTAAAACGTCATCTAGGCTGTTTTTATCAAATTTTAATGTTCATACAATAGTATTAATTTATACAACGTAAATGCAATAAAATAATGTTACATTAAACGTGAATGGTATCGGTGTAGGAATCACTTGAATAAAATGCAAATAAGGACGTTTAATAAACCTAAGTGATTTAAGCTGAAAAAGATGATTATTGTAAGTCCTGCAACTTCCAGCTCTAGCTTTTTCAGGTGATTACAGTTGGATGTATTTTGGTTCCTGCGCTGGCGTCGTTTAGTGGAACTTTAAAGCAAAATAATCCTCTTTTTCAGCTTTAGTCATGGATTTCCGCAAAGTAACGCCCCTGATTCCATCAACTTTACCAGGGTAAACTTTCAATTCCGGATCCATTAAAACGTTGGATAGACTTCTATTTATTTTTGTTTTCTTGCTTAACACAAATATTATTTTACATGAAAGTATTAAGATTTTTTTTATTTATTTAGGACAATAAACAGTCTTACAATGTTTTATTATTATTACGGTAAGTAACATAATGTAATTTTATTGTAGGACCAACAACATTGTCCACATATTAATATTATAAAATTAACGATGTTAAGAGCAAACAATACAAAATGTGTAAGTGGTATTAAGAATGCATAAGAGAAGTTAAGTTAATGAGTTCAGAATTGAAACAATCTCACTCTTGAATTTGCTTAGTTTTAAGTTGTGTATATCTAAGTCATTAAATTTAGTATTAAATATTTTGAATAACCTATTAAGATATGTAAATATTACACATAATATTTACATTAAGCAACATTTTATTTCATTTCTGTGTCTGTCCCTTACATACTGATATTCCATTTCGAATTATTGCAGAATACAGCCAAAAAAAGTTGCTGGTTTAATCTTCATTATGATTTGGATGAAATAAGCAATTTTGCACAAAACAGCCAGGTTAAAAAAAAACGTAATTATTGGTATTATACTAAACTATACAAAATAATAGGTAGGATATAAAAAATCTGTTATAATTTTTCTGATAATTCTCATTTTCAATTCAATTACAAAAACAAACAAAAAAATAACAAATAACTAAAGGGTAAAATTTGATAGAAAAACGCTCATAACTCCGTTCGCAGTTTTCCTGATATGGCTGCTTTATGCAGAACAAGATTTTCACTATAAAAATGAAAAAGAATATAGGTACGCAAGTCTCAAGTAAGTAGGCGTATTATCATATCAAACAATTTTTTTTCGATAAATATACGATACGATAGGTAGGTATTGGTAAAGTAGACTCACATGTCGTTAGAACAAAAGTCGGTCTGACTATGACTTCAATGATCCTCAGTGTTCTGGGAGAAGGCATATCTTCAGGCTTGCGGTTCTTAATTATCTCCAAAATTATTTGAATGGCTGGAGTACATTGAATAGGAAAAGCCAACGCCACTGCTACTAGGTATACACCCATAGCCGCCAAGGAAGAACTATTTAAATTGTAAAGGTGCATTATTTGAAAGAACTTCCCTTAAAACACTGTTTTGATACAAACGAAAAACAATAGGTGGTGTAATGTATAGATATTGGGTGTGATTTAGGTAGGGTAAGAACAACCACCGACTAACTTAGGGCCCTATCTCTATCCATAAGATTACTTACGGATCATCATAAGGTAGTGATCTCAGAACATTCTCCTCCATTGTACCAAAGGACCAATAACCGAGGGCTCCAAGAATGATTGAGAGAGTAGAAGGTATAAAAATTCCGACGGCAACCACTCCACCACATTTCTTTGTTAGAATCCTTGGGTTTGGAAGCGCTCTGTCTATTGAAAGAATCTGTGAAATTATTTGAAAGTATAATTAAAAGTAATTCGCGACACAGACTCGTAACACATTATGTGTTACGAGTAAAGAAAAGTATTTTTTGCAACACATCAAATTAAGTTATAACTACTGTACTTACCACTCCAAGCGCACTTAAATTAAATAGAATAATACCGAACGAAAACAGAAATGGTAATATGCCTGTGGCAGAAAGTTTCATATCCTCCCCTATATCTTCCCCTTGAGGATCTTCAAAAACGTGATAGAACACTAAAATTAGACCCACGAAATTCATTATATTTCCTGAAATTAAATTAGGTTACTGATATAAAGGATGTTTCTTTAAGGCTGGTGCGGGATGATTGTTGAGTACTATACCTATCGATTTAACCAATGTATGTACAGCGATTATTTGTAGTTTTCGAGTTATAACGTATTTTTAAAGATTTTATTTTGCCCGGTATACAAAATTATATATATTTTTTGCAATGCAATGCATTGCAATTGAAATCAGATAAAAAAACGCTCCATTGGCCTTGAGTTATACCGTGGTAGTTAAAAATGACTGTTTCAACCATTAACTGTGCTCAACTTATTAAATTATCTTAGAATATAGCACAGAATGAAAATTAGTTATAACTCGAAAACTACGAAAATCGCGGACATACATGGGCGTTAAATTGATAGGTATGGGACTCAGCTATCACCTCGCACCGACTTGATACCCTAAAAGAAACACCCTGTATACCTACTGAGAAAGAATCTGATCATATATTGTATCTATACAAAAATTAAAACAAAATTACGAGTTACAAAAAGTAATAAACTAACCAAACATAGAAACGTAACTGACTATTTTAAGTGTCGTCATGTAACATTCTAAAAGAATATACGGCAATAATAACACTAGAAGTGATTTTTGAGAGCTCGACCAGTCCAACATCTGAATTAAAAAAGGGAAATTAGTAAAAAAAATTTCGTGGCAGTGCATGTATTAATATATGTATCCAGTAGGATATATTATGATAAATATAATATGATAACAAGTCTAAAGCATGTATGATTACAGTAAAGTAAAAACTTATTACATCACGCAAGCTGTCCGATGTAAATGTAACGAACACAGTGCAGATGCCCAGCTGACTCAACACCATAAAAGTGCCAATTATCGTCCTGTTATAATTATTTAATCTAGTTTAATATCAATCAAATACGCAAAACTTTAAAGAAATTAAAAAAATATATTATACTACTTACGGGCCGCGATTACCCATACATCGGAATATCGGAGGACCATGCAAAAGAGCTATACGGAATCCGTATCTGTATGAAATACGAGGTATCCTCAATTGCCGACTGATTTCATTTAGACATGCAAGCTGAAAAGTCAATAACATGGAGGGGTTCCTAAATTGGGTTTAATATAGGTATGGTGGCGGTCAGCGTCGCGTGGACAGTTTCTAACGAAAATTGTTTGCATGCACCTCGACACACACGGAGCAATTAGCAAGCGGGATTGCGCGCGATGTGCAAATGATTTTCGCCTTAAAGGTGTTTATGCGACGCGGACCACGATAGTACCTTAAAGCACGTCGTGTTGGCGAACCCTTGACTAGTGAGTAGGATGATAATATAGGAGAAGAATAATAGAAGACAGTGCAGATGGTAAAATCACAGGATAAATTTAGCGTAAGAAGCTAAAGATACCCGAAAGCAAAGGGTTATAATAATAATAAATCTTTATTTGCATTAAAACATGGTATTTGTAGGTTAAAGACGTCTTCTTACCAGTGTTAAATGCATGTGCACTATGAGAAAAGAGGCAAATGCTATGAGTAAAGGTCCAAGAACCATGCCAGCTTGACTGACCGCCAACGGCATCGCCAACATGCCTGCCCCGCACAGGGACCGGATTACATTAAAATATGCCATTGGTGCGCTAGATGAAAGAAAAACATTTATCAACAAACATTATTAAGGTATTTTGAATACGACCAGTTTTTATGCTGCATAATTATGGCAGCAATTTAATCTGTATAACTTATCTGCACGTGATGAAACTGACCCTTATACTTGTTTTTTTTCTAACGATGAGTATCGATTGATATGTGGAATCGATTTGGGGTACAAAAAACACAGACCTAATTGGAGATTTTGGTTGCCTGTAGTCTCTTGGGTCAAAGTCCTCTGGCTCTTCATCATCAATATAATCATCTTCATTATCATCATCGTCCTTTCTGGGCGGCAGGCGGGCTAATCTTATGTCTATATCCGATTTATAGCGGGCGCCGATTGGTCTTAGCGTAGTTCTGCTGACCGCCTCAAAAGCAGCCCTGATTGGGTTGAAATATGTGTAAATTTCTTAGATCAATCATATAGTATGGTTATTTCATAATTTATAAGTTTAAACCATAATATTCTTTCCATTAGTTAAATACGACCTTTCCATAAGTTAATATCGCAAGTGCCTGTTAATATTATTTAAAATTGCGTTTATTTACTAAAGGTCTTAAATGACAACATTGACTGAGACTGATGACTACCCTCGATATATTTTTTTAACTTAGGTATTTGACGTACATTTTTACTTGTCTTATATTATATCATTAACTAGCGGACGCCCACGACTTCGTTAGCCTTAGTTTCGGATGTCCAAGCTTATCCCGGCCAACTTTAATGCACCATCTTCTAAAAATTTACCAGAAAGTTCGCCGCCCTGACAACGACTACGAGCAAACCACAGAGCAAGTAATCACTACGAGCAAACCAAGCAAGGACGCAGTATGGCGAGCCCACGCCCGACTAGGCTAGGACGTACCCTATCTCCATCTGTTTGGTTTGACTAAGGTAAATTTGGTTTAATTTATTACGACGACGTGTATTAACAGTGAGACTTTTACATAATACAAAGCGCAATATTTACACACATGTCGCGATTCACTGTTCAGATTAAGATTGAAGCATTTTAATATTTATTTATCTTTTATTATTATAATAGTAGCCGATAACCAAAACAGACCAAATATGATGAAAATCGCACAAATAAAACACAATTTATCACAACTTGATATGTGAAATTGTGAATGTGACATAAGGTGAAACTTTTGATAATCAAAAAGATATTTACCGGATGTAAATAAAAAATTAGGCTGAATAAACTGTTAAGCTTGTTACATATGAAATAAAAAAAGTGGAATTTGACAGAAAGCGTCATTTATCTGTCAGTCATTTTTGTCTATGACTTGATAATTTGACAGCTTGCGTTGTGTTGTAAGGCGGAATACTATTTCATTTTTTATTTCCATGATCTATCATTTTTTTACATTTAAATCATCAGCAAAATATGATGTCCACCACAGAAGGAGAATTGGATGTCGAGGTGTCCAATGAAAGGGAAGATGGAGAGGTTAGGAGGCGTTTTTTCGATGATCATTTTTGCGCAGTTTCTCGTAGATTACGTTAATAATTCGATGTTTTGGAACGGATTTAAAGTCTTTAATTTAATTAGGACACGTATACTTTATGCTGAAGCTGCTAGGCTATCGATAGTTCAGTTTTGTTTGAAACTTTCGCGTCATGACGTTTGGGCGTAGATTGTAAATCTTCATTGAATTTTTGCATTTTAGCTGGACGATTCAGATGTGGAGGAGGGTACTTACATACCTTTAGCTCGCCCCGAGGCGTTCAATCCGCCCTCTTTGGTGCATATGCAGATACAGGATGAGCAGAGCGATGAGGCGTCTTCTCAAGAGAGTACGGGCTCAGATTCTGATGAGGAACCTCACCGCCGGCCGAAACGAGTGAAGCTGCGTCCTCGGCGACCGCAGCCTCAGGGTCTGACTCCAAAGAAGGAAAAGTATAATGTTTGGTGCAAGGCCTTGCAGGTACAAGTTTTAAGTACAGTCGTAGCCCAATATTTAAGTACTAGGACTTCGTCTGTGATTTTAATGAAACTAAACTAAGTTATAGATTAAAGTCAACAATTTTAAATACCCTAGAAGCAACATTGCATAGAAAACCCCCCTCAAAAACTGTCCCGAAAGTAGTTGCAACGGCGGGAGGTACAAGTAGAACGAAAATAATATAAACTTTAATTTCAATATTCAAAAGTTGACCTTGAACCACAAAAATACGATCTCACTTTAAATGCACGCATCCCAGAGTTAAGACATTTTTGAACGTACGCAGACAACAAGCTCATAAAATTTATTGCTTTATTGCTGTAGAGACAAATGTAGCCTGTAAAAAAATGAAAATGAGGTTTAGTTCTGCTTGAACTGTTTGGAAATCATATAATTTTTGAATCTAGAACAGAGTAAGAAGAGTCTTCATCGATGTAATTAAGATATATTTGAATAAAATAATTTAAAGTGTGTGTGTCAGCTCCCACGCACGACTGGAGTTTACTCCTTAAGAATGGTTATAAAAATTTAATAGATTAGGGAATAAGGATAAATGAATGTATTTTTTATGATACTAAAGGCATGTATGATACATTTATTTTTATTAATTATACAATGAATCTGTTAAAATACATATTAAAACCATAGAAATATAAACAATAGTCTCCATAATACATACATAGTACAATACACCTTTACAATACTCGGTTGAATGTGTCAGAAAATGACAGATGCGTCTTCGGGTCACATCGTGTGACATCTCCTTGTGACATTTTCGTGTAACATCGCATGAAATCTGATTTTTTTTAGATTTTGTTGTTGAGAATTTGATTTTACTTCCTTATATTTTCATACCTGGGCCTTATAAAATCGATTCTTAAGCAGTAAACTCCAAAAACCTTTATTTGTTTATGACTAACTAGTTCTATTATTAACTAGCTTTGAGCTAGCTGTGAGTCTATTGACTGTGCTTTAAGTATGCTGGTACTGGATGTGCTAGATAGCAAAATCATTGAACTTTCTATGTTCGGTGTTGACAGTACAGCATTTCCGGGTGATGATGTTGTTTGATGGATCTGAAAATAAATTGTCTTGATTAAAGTAGACAATAGTTTCGCCACTTTTCTCTTTTTATTTCATTTTTCGGAAATCTGAAATGATACAAATAATATTTTATAACAATACCCACTAGTATTAAAATTTATTGTTGAATATTGTAAACAATATTTACATTCCTTTTCCTCCAAAATGTTAGAAGCATTTAGACCGCAGCGCGTGGGAAACGGACAACTATAAAGCCAGCCGCGTGTTTGATTTCTTCAGATTTTTTTTAGAAAATTACAATTTTAGCATGTTTTAAGATAACTTTCCACCACTAATGCATTCTCTTATCAAAGATGGATTAATAACTTACCGGAAATACGAAACTCCATCCTTTTTTCGAGTGGTTAAAGTATTGTTTTTGCACTTTTTCACGGAGCACTTCGGCATACTGACGCTAGCACGGTCCGCGCGCGACTGCAAGCGAACGAGTGCTTAAGGCATGTTTAAGCACTCGTTTTGCGAGACATTTTCGAGCGCTGTCAGTGTATCTAGGGTATTTAATATCGTTGATTAAAGTTAGTGTATATTGCATTATTTTTGTTTAAAGTATGTATAGTTTCAACAACAAATAAACAGTCAAATTAATTAATTCATGTTTCCTCCACCACACTTTTAATTAATATAGAAGTAGTAATTGATGTATTAAAATTTCAGGAGGATTTGTTAACAGAAGACATGGTCAGCTGTGATGTTACAAAAAAAAGTGATTATGGTGTTGAATCTTATGATTATACTATTAAGTATAGATTAGATGATAACTATATGTCTAAGAAAGTATTTACAAATGATGACAAAGACTTAGATTTCAATCGCACATCTAACAAGCGAAGGCATATAGACAGGAGTAATGTTAAGCTTAGGCTAGGCAAAAGAGCAAATAGTCATCAAGACTTACAAGCAAAACAAAATCCCCGGTTCCTACCTGACTTAGCAGTCACAACAGAGGATCCTGTTGAACTAATTGCCAGTGAAATTGCTGAGAATCTTGCTGAAGAAAAGAAGGATTTAGTAGGTGAGTGGAAGTTTTGCTGCTAACTGATAATATGGTGCTAATTTTGAAATGTCCCAACAAAATTAGCTGATTGAAAACTTTTTTGCATCACATATCTGGAATGCTGTAATTGAAAATATATGCTGATAAAATAGTGGCTTTAATCTCTCTTTCATATTATATTACAGGAAGGATTGTGGAAGTGGTAGGTGTGCACAAGGCTATGGAAATATACAAAGCAACACAGAGAGTTGAAGCTGATGGTGGGATGCTTGTGGTGGTAAGATCCATAATGAATTATCTTTCTTTTCAATAATAATGTTTTTTTATTTTTTACAGCATTAATAGGGTATAGGATATCTTCTTTCTAGAATTTCACTTTGCTATGACTGAACCAAAAATATCAAAATCAATATTAGGAAAATTACAAACATGATTGAAATTAAGTGACTTCTGTTTTCTACGGCTATGCAATGCAATTATTATTAAGATTTGCTAATGAAATGTTTTATAACCAAAAGTTTTCAAAATAAGACAAAAAAAAATCATTTTTGTCAATTCATCAAGAAAATATGTATCCTAGTTATGTATTTTACCCATGATCTGATAGGAATAAATCGTGACATGTAAAAAGAACCCTTATCGGTAACCTGCGCTCTAGACAATATATGGTACTAAATATGGTAATTGGCATGATGACAGCTATCTTAAATATTTTCAAGACCATGGCGTTTAAAAAACATAGCCCCTATGAAGTAATTATAACCAGTTTATTTCCATAAAGCTGTCGAAACCAATTTTTAAACACACAAAACTCAATAAATATTCGGTCAATTGACTCCGATTTCTAATATATGACCGTGACGTCACGTTCATTTATTCCCATACAAAATCTATGGAGGCAGACCGTTTTGACAGATAATAAAAAGTATGTCAACGATTGGTGGTGTCGCCTAGCCAATTATTTGTGGTACCAACCATGTGGGAAGGGAGAATTTCGCTCGCCGCACGTCCGCGCCTACGCGTGCGAGCGGGATAACGACTAATTGCATGCGCAAACTCCTTCCCTCCAGCATTTTTTTTATAGGGCGCGACTTATTGTTTTCTAAAGCGCGATTTTTTCTAGTAAAAAACACTAACATTACCCATTATTTTTACACAGAACGGAACTCGACGACGCACGCCGGGCGGCGTCTATTTCTTTTTGTTGAAACGCGACGACCACGTCTCCCAAGAGATGGTAAACCAGATTTTCATTGAAGACAGGAAGGAGACCGCGCGGAAGATAAAGAAGTCCAGGGCGAAGACACGCCAGAAAGTCATGGAGCAGCTCAAACAGAGTCTTACGGGTGAGTGCTAAAGATTCTGTGGGTGGTATAAGATGTGTTTTAAATAATGAATCAGATTTCGTGATTTCTCCTATCCTCTCCGATTGATCCATTTCCATCTAAGGTAAGTGGAGAGGAAATGTGGAATATAACGAAATCTGATTGGTTATTCAAACACTTTTCTTGTTTCCTGTCCCCTCCGCTTTGATGGAAATTGGTCTGTAGTAATTTTAAGAATCAAATAAGCTTTTTTAAAAACATGCATACATCATAAATATAAACTTTTTGCAAAGAAATTGTACAGAGTAGCAAACAGCGCTAGTATCAGAAATAGTAATAATGATGCCACTGCTTACTTACCACATAAATCTGCTATGGAACCCTAGCAGCTGTTTAGTCAGAAAAAAAGTGCAGGTTGCTGACAAATCTTTGACTAGCCCACTAATTTCTATTCTTTTTGCTCTCAGGTGTAGGAAGGATTGTACATCTCAACTGTGTCTTGTAAAAAAAAAATTGTTTCAATGAACACACCAATTACCTAGCCCCAAACTTAGCGTTAGCTTGTGCTATGGTGGCTAGAATAACGGATATAAATAATTAAATACATTTATAAACACCCATGACTCAGGTACAAATGCTCGTGCTCATTACACTAACATTTGCCCCTAGCGGGATTTGGACCCGCGACAGCCGGTTCTGTAGTCTTGACCTCAGACCACTAGACCAAAACTGCGTCAATAAAATTATTTTTATGAGAAGTTTTTAGTCAAATTATTTTTTGTGTCATTTTATTATGTTTACTGCCAATAAAAATACATTACATTCTATTCCAAAATTTGTTCCCAGCACTGATTTTTCACAGCGCTCAATGGCACACAGGTGTTAACAACATGTCTCTTATTTCTTACATGTCACTTATTTTTCATGTCACCTATTCTTGTTATTAGTTCCTTTTTACTATATTACTAACGAAACTAATAATAGTTGAAAGACTATATCTGTATTTTTTAGTTTTAACCTTCTAACATTTCATTTAACCTAGAACAAATTGTGCTTACATGTTTAGAGTTTCAGTCTAGCGCTGTATACTGCTTTCCTTTTGTTATTCACTGACTGTTACTTGTTTTGTGAGCCATGAATAAATAAAATAAATAAATAAAAATTTCAGATTCAGAGCTACCCTCCCTCCTATCGCGGGGCGAAGCGACAGTGCAGTCGGAGCACGGCTCCAACCCGCCCCCGTCGCCCGCGACCGACGCGCGCGAGTGCTCGAGCGACACGGACGCCGCGTCGCCCGCGCGCCCGCCCTCGCCGCTGCCCCCGCAGCCCCCCCTGCCCGACCGGACCGACCCGCGCAACGTGCAAGCATACGACGACGACGACTTCCTAGAGGTCATGTGCAATGATGATATGGATATGTTCTAATCTAACTGTACGGGGACTGCTCTGGGGTTTGTGTGTGATTAACTAGTGTGGGGTGTCGATAGAAATCGGATTGGATACAGATTTGTATCTGGTCGAAAGGCGAGCAAGTTTACGTTTTATTTTTTGGCGTAGAAAGAATAGGCTCTGACGGATGAAAGTCATGAATCCTTTTGGGACGAAATAATTTGGACGTTTGGTAACTTTCGATCCCGCGATCCCTTGTAATAGTGTTGTCCTACAAAGTGGGTACACCACACGTTTTTGTGGTTGTACGACAAATACGCAGAGACACGTTTGTTGTAATCAAGGAAAGATAAGATATAAAATATCAGTTCCATAACTATCCGATTTCTAGTCATTCCGCGATGTTTTTAGCCAATACGAGCAACGTGTGACAGAGCAGAGCCCCTGTAATCGTTAAGACTTTGTACAGCTATCGAAAGGCATAGTATTGCGACAGACGAGACACTCCGCTGGCGAAACTTTTGTGAAACTTATCAATGGAAAAATTGAAAAGCAATTACAGTTCGTCAGGTGCGAGAAATAATAATAAATCTCAAGTCCCTTTCTCGCTGACTTTGCGATATGGAAAGGTGAGACTGGTTTCGTTCGGCTGTCAATTTTTTTTTATCGGTGTATACAAATAATCATTTCAATTTGCCAAGAAATTTACTGCTTGAAATATAAAGGTATTTATTAGAAAAGACAACACTTAAAAAAATCTTTTGTCTTTTCGAAATTAAAAAATAGCGTTGTAAATGCGAAAAATACTTAACAAATAAAATTCTAGCCTGTTTCATCTTAACCGATTGTTAAATATTTGTAAAAATATTTCTCTCGGGTGATTTGAGGGTGTCTCCCACAATCATTGATGAAACATACGCTGGCTCAAAGCGTTAAAAAGCACTTACAAAATTCAACGACTCCATTAAGGTTCTCGGTAGCTCAGTGGTCAGAGCATTGGACCGGACTTCCAAAGGTCGGTGGTTCGATTCCTCCCCGATGACCGGAGCCGAAAAGAATTTTTTAAGTGTTGTCTTTTCGAAATTAAAAAATAGCGTTGTAAATGCGAAAAATACTTAACAAATAAAAGTATTTATTAGACTTGGAACTGAAAATACTAGGAATGGTTTTATAACTTTTAAATATGGAGGAAAATATTACTATAAGATTCACAAGTCAATTGGCGTACTATTTTTTAATGGTGATAAGCAAAAACTTGCCAAAATTTTATGCTGCAAAAACTAAATAATGTTTGCTACGCATTTCCTAAAACTTTGTAAGTCGGTACTTAAAGTCATTAAAAGGTAGAATTTAAACATGTATTAAAAAGTTCGGATTGATTTTTAACACAGATGATGATACTAATGGAGGATGTTACTAAAATATTAAAGGCAGTGAGTAATATTATAATTTTTAAGTTGTACTTCTTGGTCTAAAAATAATGTTTTATCTTAGAACTTTCTTAATATTAGGTCCACCACTGGCAAATGTATCGGAAATTGTTGTATTTATCTCATTTGTTGGTCATATCAAGTAAATAAATACTTGGTTCTTGTCACACAGTTGCAGGAAGGTACACAGTGCGTTTCAATATTAAAGATATACAGAGCATTGGTGCAGTGAGTTATGTCCATAAGGCACGACACGTCACGTTGCAAGGCATTGAAATGCGCTATTGTAAGTCTTGCGTGTTTATAACTACAACTTATGTAATTTAAAAAAAAGATAATACGAATGGTCTGATGCTATGGCCAGTATTAGTGAAACGACTAATTCGGGAATATTACCCGTGTCAATACTGAGGTGCCCCATTTTGTAAATTGTACATTTTTATCTAGGGTCGTGTAGAGCGCGACTGGAAGCAAAATTTTTGATGTCATTCATATACGAAAATTACGAATATATTCGATTTCAGCGTTCTTAAGTTCTACTTTTCGCTTATGAATGAAATCAATAATTGGCCCATAGTGTTTTAAATTGACTAAACGCACATTGTACACACTGATGGCGGAAGTAACGTTTCGAATATGGTGTTAATAGGTAGCAGATACGGATAGGTATACCTAAATAGATAAGGAAGATTGTGTGTGATGCTTGAGACAAATGAGTTGTGAGACAAGAAGAAAAGGTATTGATCGGTTTTTCAAGAAATATTGATACTGCAATACTCTACCTCGCTGTATAATCATTTGATAGATATTAAAACTATTATAATGAAACTCAGGGGGCGTACTCCCTAACGTTTCGTTCGTAATTTTGGGTCTACGGGTCTAGCCAGCGCGTTTCCTCGCACGGTCAAGCTCGCAAGAGTGACAAGGATGGCTACATCCGAAACCGAAACTACAACGACTTTTGAGAGTAGAGGGGGGGGGGGGGAGCGGCCAGAATTTTCAAGTAGTTGAGTGCAAATAAACATGAAACTGTTTATATGATTTTTTAACTTGATCTCAAAGAGGATTGTAATGGAATTGGCATAATTGTAGGGAATCACTTAACTACTAGATGCATATTAGAAGTAAAAAATTAACTATCATCAATCATGCAAATCTGTTAAAATTGTAAAGTAACTTTTGTAATGAATAACTATATGAGCAACTTATGAATTGGGCATATGGTGTTCACATCCGCCTATAAAATATTTTTTATAACATAAAAATTGCAGTGTCCCATTCAAAATATCTTTGCCTATAAAATTAGTTGTAGAAGTAGACAATAATAGCTTACTAACATTATTAAATAGGGCGCACCCAGGAGCATACAAAGGACAAAAAGACCTTTGTCATATAAACCCAGTATTTCATACATAAACAATTTTCACAGTAGCATCAAGTATTCTACAAATCAAATCGTTTTCCGACAGCAGAAATATAATATGGAACAGACTTTCTAATATTTTTATTTTCAACTTGAATGATTCTCGCGTTTTTATGGCATAGTAATTATATTAAGACCGTTCATACACAAGGCTATCTTCGATACTCGACGATTTTAGCCTTCAAGTGCCGCTATTAAAATTCGTTTGAGGCTCGTACATTAGTTGCGTCGCCGACATTCAAAATTTGCATCGAAGATTTTTGTAGCCTTGTGTACAAAGGGGCATAGAGGCAGTTTGAGCACCTGGGTAGTGCTTTAATGCCTCAAAATGTTTCAAGTATGCTTAAAAATAATAAAACAAAGATCAATAGTGTGTTAGCCATAAAGATGTATGTTGTATGATGATTACAATTGTGTTTTATACAGAAGGGCCACAAAGTATTGTGAATATGGGAGTGTACAGTTTCTTGTTAATATAGAACAGACTCGGACATACTTTGTATAGTAAAAATATAAAAATTACTTGTGGTGTTTTTGTCATAATCCAGTGCTAGAATAAACCTAGGCATTATCATTCTAAAGTTCAAACAAATGATGTTGATGAAAATAATTTATTGCTTTTCACACTTTACTTAACACCCATTTAAAATTATGAGTTTATTGGACTTAAGTTTAAACAAATGCACTTTTTTAAATAAACATAAAAAACCTTATTTAAACTTAACAACATATCTGTGCATACATGTCACCTAACACAAAACCACAGGTACTGGTACTCCAATGATCTCAGAAAATAGTAGCACCTAGAAGATTCCAGGTTTATTGTTTCTCAAGGCAGATTTGGAAGGTTTAAGCACTTTATGGGAAATCTAGCATCTGAAAATAAGAATTTTGGTTATTATAAAAAAAATCAGTGTAGGAGAAACTTCTCAGAAGCAGTAAGGTGCATTTTGCAAATAAGGTAAGGAAATAAATATATTTTTTCATAATAAAGTCCAGCTAAACGTGCAAACAGCTTTGAATAAAGCAAAGTGTGATTTTATCATAACACTAGCTTTGCTAGTTTCAACAATTATTTCACCTGCTGGGACTGACTGCTAGTATTTAATGTAGCCTATGTTCATCAAGGATAATGTAGGTTTTGAATGATAAAAGGTTTTGTAAATCGGTTTAGAAGTTTTGGGGCCTATTCAATTCTAACAAACAATAAAATCTTTCCTCTTCCTAATATTAATGAAGATGTAGAAAAAGTATTTGTTCTTTGGCATAAATACACCGAAAGTTAAGAACAGTATATACAAAGAAAACTATGTAAGTGAATATGAATAAAAAATTTTTTGCTCGCCAATATCAAAGAAAACAAAAGAAGTGAATCTATTTTCTGACTGCAAAATTGGTACACTTACAAGTTGCGGAAGGCACTTCTCAACATGTTCAAGGTCCACATCCACGCAACTCTCCCGCAGGGCCTGGCTGGAGGCCCTCAGGCATGTCTCCGTCACCAGACACTTGGCCACTTCCACAACCAGTGACAAGGCATCGTTACCAAGCTTGGTTTTATTGTCTTGGAATGATCCGTTTAAGAGGTCTTTTATAATATCCTGGAAGATATTACACAATTTATTAATAACTAGCGGCCGCCCACGACCGCGTCCGGAATGCTCTTACACAAATAATATAAAGAGATTTATAGGTCAATAAATTTGTAGTAGATTTATCAGAGAGTAAAAAGGTATTTGGATATAGTTTAGAATTGTGGTTTTACGGGAAGGATTGGTTGTGTTGTTGTAAATAAAATAATTCTTGACCCACCTGCTTTATAGTACTTTTAACGTTGGAAGTGACGGACGCAGGATCGATTTTGTTGTCATCATTTTCATTGCAATTCCGTGCCATCGCGAAATCAAATAATTTTAAAACAGAAACGAAATCGAATCGCTGAAGTACACTTATTTTGCATCAGCGTATTTTGACCGATTTTGACGTTTGAGCCTCCGTTCGGAAATTACCAGTCTGACAGCTGGCTTCTTCTTCTTCTTTTTTTTATCTTGGCAATCCATGCCTATCTTCAGCCTACTTGACCGAGGATGACTTCTGCCATTTTCATGTTGGGGTATATTGGGGTTGCAGGTTTTTGTAGTGAGATTTGGCGGGATTGGGTCAATTTGTTTGATGGCGGTTAGGAGTATGGTTGTGGGGATGATATATTTAATAGTATAGATTTATAAATGTTACACAATATTACAGAAATATCTAGTATAATAGATTGATATATTACAGCTTTATGTTATGGTACTTTAAGAATTTTTTAAGGGAATAGATATATTTTTTATTAGATAGAGATAAAATACATGAAAGGTTATATGGGAGAGGAGCTTTGTTTTTGACTAGGATGTCATGTAATGGCAAAGACCGAAACTATATGTATATACAATATATCACACTAAATACACTATAAACTACTAAATCATATACTTTATAATGATAAATAACAATCGACAGCTGGCTTTTTAAAGCATGTTTATACGTTCGGAAACGTCGCTAGAAAACTCTTTAATGGCATTATCGGACTACGTATGAAAAAAATGCAAACATTTTGGGTGATGCAAAATAATAGACAATCATTATTTTAAGAATGTATAATAAATACATTATCTAAGTTTCTCTTATCACAAGCATGTTCAATAAATACATCATTCTATCCTTCACTTCTTGAGTTGATTTACTAACTAGATTTTCAGTCAAAGTGTCCAACACTTGCTTCTCTTCGAGTATATCATAGATAGATTTGTTGGTGTCTTTTCTTTCTTCGGGGGTAAGGTTCATTTTAAGGACCTCTAGAATCAGTTTGTCCTCATCTCTCTTCCACTCTGGGGGTTCGTTCTTAACCGATTCATCTTCTGACATAATCATCATGGACATTTCGGAGTCGGAATCGTCTCGTTCTGTCTTGCAAGCGATTATTCGTGGTAGGGGGTAGTGTTCTGAAGGCAGCTCCTGCGAATTAATATGGAATAGGTTAGCTTTATCATGGTAATCAATCATTAACGTTGCATTATTCAGATAATATTTTTTCAGCATCAAAAATCAATGCTGTTTTTTTCTACTGCAAAAATATTATCTTTGGAAAAGGTAAGTTGTCTCGCCAATAGATAGTATCACAACTATAGCCTATCCAGAGTACTAGAGTACTAATCCAGTCAGTACGCCAAGGGGGCGTGGACTTTATTAATTGACATTACCCTAGATCCAAATCTTAAGCGAACAGTTGGCCGAAAAATCTATCACCCAATGAGTGGACTTAGAAAAATCGTTGGCCTCAACGTTGATTGGTGCTTTGTGGGTATTTTATTCTAATGGCCAATAGCGTTAGTTTTCGGGTTAAATGTTCAAGCCGACCTTGTATTTTTTGAACTCATTTCGGCCCGAAATTTTCGGGTATGCTACGATGTCACGAACACAAGGTGACACGATTCTTCGCTTCCTCTGTGACATTGCTACGGTGCACATGACCATAGCGTATATTCTTACCGTTTTATTATTGTTATCTGTAGATATCGGTATGGGTGTTTTCGTCGCTGTATCAGAATCGCAGCAATCTTCTTCACCACTGCAAATAACAGAAAAAGCAAATGAGTTAAAAAACTAAAACCCCTTCCACGTTTTATTAAGCTTTATTTAGTTCATTTGTGAATTGTTTGTTTGGGTAAAATCTACTAACTAAAATATGACCTATTTCCTGTTTACAATACAAATGGTTAATTTTAGCTTTATTGTAAATCCAAGATGGTCGCCGCTACAAAATGGCGGTAAGAGGCTTAACTAGTAGAACACAGTTCGCTATAAAAATAGAAAGCACATAGGCAGCGTAAAGATAAACTTAAAAATAAAAATGAGTAAATTTATTTTTAATTTAAACAGTTTCATTGACAGATATTAATGTCCTAAAAGATACAGATTAGTTCGGGACTATCATATAAAATTCAATCAACTAAGTTAACGCTACACCGCGGTCTCAACTATTTTATTTTATGGGACCTACCAATTTTTATTTTTAGTACAATTAGTACAATATAACTGTCAATAAAACCGTAGTCTTTTCACCCATTTTTATTTATAATGCTATTCGAATCCCAATACACTATGTATCTAGACTATTTAGTGCATTCACTAGGTTTAAATTACAAACGGTTAATATATTGTAGTATCTCTATCTAATATATAAAATTCACGTGTCACAGTTTTCGTTGCCATACTCCTCCGAAACGGCTTGACCGATTCTCATGAAATTTTGTGAGCATATTGAGTAGGTCTGAGAATAGGCCAACATCTATTTTTCATACCTCTAAGTGATAAAAAAAAATTAAATGGCAAAACAACGGTTGCCGGGTCAGCTAGTAAATATATAATAGTTTACTCTAATAAGCGAAGTTTTAAATGTAAGTTGAAGTAGTAAATAGGCACTATAATGAAGAATGTTTTATTTTAATTATCTTATGTTGCTGTGCCCTTCTGGGTGTATACTTATTTGTTGTACTATTAATAGTCTGCTATATGTATATTTGCAATAAATATGTAAATAAATAAATATACTTACTTGACATTTACATTCATGCAAACGAGAAACAAACTACCAACCTTGACGAATTGTCAGCTTCGTATTCTATTGTCGATTGCCGCCTATCACCGTTACCTACGATGGTCAGCTTGTCATCAGAATGGTCATCTGCGTCTTCTATCTCTTGTGGAGTTGAAGTAACGCACGGTGGCGGCTTGATCTGGGCGGGGAGTGGCGTTGGGGGTATCATTCTGAAAACAATGAAGTTTTGTTAAAGAATTGTTTTGGCTATAGTAGTGGCAAGCAGTGAGTATTTCTTAGGGTTTGGAACGTTGGCTTTTGCTAATTGTAAAATAGCTGTAACGGACAAAGGGAGTAACCCGAATTGTCCGTATACCTATATTACTCTATAGTCTATATAGTAATATAGGTATATTACTGTAAGCGACGATAAGGCAGGATGAAATCCTACGTTGCATAAGTCCCTCGTTTCGTTACATCAATTTCTTGTGTTGATGACCACTTTGGTGTATGTAATGGTCAAGAAGTTGACTATTAACCAAGATGTCGCGGGTTCGATCCCCGCACTGTACAAATATTTGTGTGCAGGAACATGTATGTTTGTACTAGTCTGGGTGTTATATGTATTTATTTTAATTTATTTGTAATACTACTGTTGATTCTGATATTTGTAACACAAGTGCTTAAGCTACTTACCACGGAGTCAGATTAATGTATGTGATGTTGTTGTATATAAAAAAAATGTATTAAATTTATTATGTAAAATGATCAAGCATTACGTAAGATCCGCTTACACTCATTACGATCTAAAGTCCTACTGCGAGAAACGATATCCGTCATAACGACGACGTGTACAGACGGCAGCACATCATACTACGAATTTCATCGCCCTTATTACATGCACATAAGATGTCACTCGAAACTCACTTCACTTGTGTCATAAAACGAAATAACTATTGATCGTTTTGAAGGATTTCGATTTTCGTAGTAAAGCTTCTTGTTCGGAAAAGTTAAGCTGGTAGTTAAGGCTGGCCTCTCAATAGGCTAGATGACACCACCAATCGTTGACATACTCTTTATTATCTGTCAAAACGCTCTGCCTCCATAGATTTTGTATGGGGATACAAAATCGTGACGTCACGGTTGTGCTCAGAAATCGTAGTCAATTGATGGAATATTTACTGATTTTTGTTTAAAAAATGCGTTTTTACAGCTTTTTGGAAATATACTGGTTGTATTAACTTCATAGGGGCTATGTTGTTTAAACGCCATGGTCTTGAAAATATTTAAGATAGTTGTTAATAATAAAAAAATGCGTTTTTACAGCTTTTTGGAAATATACTGGTTGTATTAACTTCATAGGGGCTATGTTTTTTAAACGCCATGGTCTTGAAAATATTTAAGATATGTGTCATTATGCCTATTCAAGGTGCCCAAAGATTTTAAGATTTATTTTGTAGGATCCTCAATATGCCTTGGTAGGATGGAGACCAGTTGAAAATTCCTTCTTATGCTAAGTTCCACTTACTCTTTACGGCTCCAGTGTGGAAACTGGTCGAAGGTGTATTCCGCTAGTTCGAGGTGCCCTCTCATGTTGACGAGTAGAACGCCGCACATCTGACACGCGGTCCACGGGCCCGCGAACAGACGTGACAACTGACCGAGGATCTTGAGTTTTTGGTCCTTGCTTTTGACGTGTTCCTGGATACGAAAAATATATATCTTATACAGGGTGTAACAAAAAGGCGAAATAATATTTAAGGGTATGTATGTATGTGATGTGAACATTAAGTAGTAAAAGTTTTAGTTAAAAATATACAACTTTATTTTCCCATACAAAGTAAATAATTTATTTTTTTACCGAAAGCGTTGACAACCCTGAATCTGCGGTCATTCGTTAGCGAACCGCCGCCCGCCGCACGATCAGCTGATGCGCAGACGCCGCGCGCCGCGACACGCCGCTTTCATACAGCCCGCCCACCCAAAACTACCTAAGTACCTACCTATGTTAGCTTTGATGGGAATGGGACTGAATGATAACAACGGTAATCAGATTAATGCATTTAATTGCAAAATTATTTAGAGACAATACAAAAATATCAGGTAGGTACATTTCTTTTCTAAAACTATGTACAGAAAACAGTAATTTATGTTTAGGACAATAACACCAACTATGACTATTACTTACCTTACCTCTTACCTCATAATTAGGTTCATACAATGTAACTAATAGGTATGAAGTAGGTAACTATTTGATGGTAGATAACTAGTACCTACTCACTCTGAAAATCTACACAACATAACTACAACATAATTTGCTAACTAGTAATATTTTAATTGTAATAAACAAACATCAAATTTCAGAAATTCAGATCATAAATGATCTGCTTTGTGTAACATACTACCAACACTTTACGCACATAGCTTCACTTGAAACGTAATAACTTTTAGAAAGTTCGCCTTATTATCACTTTACAAAAGCCTTCATATTATTATCACTTTTTTACAAAAATGGCTTAAAATGTCTGCCACCGTGCTCAATGCAAGCAGCGACTCTGCGATTCATTGATATCCTCGCGGTTTGCAGCATCTGAGGCGTAATGGCTTGAAACGCTTGTTGTATTTTGTTTCGCATTTCGTCAGCACTATTGCACTACACTGCGGACACTTGGTTTTTCACGTAGCCCCACAAAAAAAAGTCCATAACTGTAAGGTCGGGAGAACGGGCAGGCTACGGCACTGGACCCCCTCTGCCAATCCACTGAGCACCATGTCGTGCCATGGACCGAAGTGCTTGTTCGTGGATCACGTTCGAAATGCGACAAAATCTGGGTCTCCAGGTCTGACCGCTCCCGTGTGCTTGGACGACCTTCACTTGCAGGCGGTCTAAACGAGCCAGTGCTCTGCAGCCGGAGACACAGGTTCCTGAAGCAGGTGTAGGAAGGTAAACGCCGCTGCTCCGCCAAGGGCCTGCCACCGATGAACCGCTGACGATTCAACTCGCGAGCACCATTGATGCTCCCGAAAGAAGCGCAAACGCACAAACTCATTTCATAGTATTCACTATTTGAATACGAAGAAAGTTCTTCACGAGACATACTGATCGAAATCGGAGATCGAAATTCGGATAATTTGGAAAGCGACTGCGCAACGAGATCGAAGACGAGCAACTAAAAAATATTAGAAAATTGTAGAACAAAAAGTAGGGACATTTCGCAGGGTTCGCTGTAAGTAATGGAAAAACGCTTAACCTAAATTAAAGTTTCACTATACTATTTTTAAGAAAGTAGGAATAACAAAACTTATTTTGAGTTAAACAAACAAATAACTAAAGTTATCAAACACACTTTTTTTTATTAAAACATTTTCGTAATTGCCTTAAATTTCATCTTTTCGAATATGCGGATCCCGTAATAATATTTTTAATTATTTCCGGGAGGCGGGGCTAAGGCGTGAGTAATAGTCAAGTGACAGGATATTATTGGCTAAACGCATCGTTGCAATTTCTTTCGGAACGATTACTGATTGGTTCGGCGCACTTTGACTTTTGACTTAAAGGCGCCGCAGTCCACGTGGACTGCATTGTTTGGTCAATGATAAAATAAGTGCAGAGGAGCCACTGAGTTAAAACTATTGGTAGAATGTATTTGCCAAGTTACTGCTGTTGTGTTATTATTTTTGAATTGTATTAAATTTAAATTGTATTCTTATTTTTACCGAAACCACCCGGTAGGTCAAGTAATTGTCGTATTGGTGGTGGTAACGGTAGAGTGAATGGATGAAATAATTAGGCATGTTAATCAGTACTTAGTCATGCAGCACCAGAATTTCGAATAAAGCCCATCTACGACTTAAAACGCTTCATGATATCTCATAATCTCAAATATCGTCTTAAAGTTATTTTATTGATGTGCCTCTGGAAAACATACAGCATTGATAATGAAGAAGCAGGTGTGTACTTAGCTCTTTCCGGTGGTTTTCGATAAATAAAATAAATATCTTACTTCCGGATCCGGTAGATGACGTTAGTTCCACAAAACAGCAAGTATGGCGGGGGCGTCCGCCATATTTAAAGTTCATAGCGTTGTGTACTTTCGTAACGTACGGACGTGAATCCGAAAGTATTCCCACAATCTTTAAATATTTTGATTAAAATTCGATAATTTCGATAGTGCCTATCTGTTTTACGTAAAATAATATAATTATTTTTGCAAAAAGTGGCAAATAATGAGTGAGGCTCCGGTGCCTAATCGTGACGACGGAAATTCCGACCATAGCGATGGCCCCCCATCTACGGGGAGGGCCGCACCAGACGAGGTTCCCGCGTCGTGTTCGGACAGCTCTTCAACCAGCGACGACGACGCAGGAGAACCACTCGCGAAAAGGAAACGACAGCAATCTGAGGTAACGGTCGATCCTCGGATCGACGCGTTATACAACCAGGTCAGTCTTTTAACAAATATTATCATGCATCAGCAGTGTAATTCGCATGTCCAGGATGTCGAACCATCCAATAGTTCAAATACAGATTTTCTGTCAAATCCATCGGCTTCGACTGCCAAAAAACTTGAACTAGGATCATGCAAAACCGATTTCGATGATAAAAAAATCATTAGGCCAGCTGACCCTAAAAAACTGCAACAGTTAATTGAACTTCAACATTTTAACACTGCCAGTTGGCAGCATGTTCGTTATAGTAAAGCGCTTCAGGATATGACAGCTCAACCCGGGTTCTGTAACCTTAAAATTAACGATGAATTGTGTTCTTTAAATAAGGGAAAAGATTTTTTAGCACCCACTGAGCTTATAACAGCTGCCTTAACTAATGCTTGCTTGCACCAGAGAGAATTGTTACAATCCGGCCTACAGAATATTATAGATTGGGCACATAAGAACCCATCCGAATTAAACCCGGACAGTCTATTTAATATAATATCTGAGACTTTTGGTAAATCGTCCCCCTCCTATAAACATACCGAACAGTCATTACAAATTTTGTGTGGCAAAAGAGCAGAATGTATAGAAACCCGACGACAGAGACTTCTTGCAGAAATCTCAGACCGAAACATACAAGCTGCCCTCTCAAGCATACCACCCAGCGAGGAATATCTTTTCGATAAGAATAAACTAACGGCACTTATTCATTCTCTCGGCGGGCCACATTTTTGGTTATCGCAGTCTCAAAACCACAAAAAAGATAAACCTAATTTGAAGCGTAAGGCTCCTGAGCCAACCCCTTCTACCTCTAAATATTACCCTCAGCAGAGACAATCTTTGCAAACTAATAATAAAAAACCAATAAACAAGCAAAATTACGCAAATAAGAATAACAACAGTGCTAATAAGCAGCATTCCTTTCGAAACAAGAAAAAATGACTATCCGACTCAATTCAAAGGAGGTCGCCTGAATTTCTTCCAGCATCAGTGGCAAAAAATAGGTGCCAACAAGTTTATAATGTCAACAATTACCGGTTCACGAATCCCATTTTTCAACAAGCCTCCCTTAGTGAGGCCTACAAACGAGCTTATAAAGAAATATGCAACCCAACCCTCACCTGCAATGTGTCAAACAATTCAGGACCTCCTAGATCAAAACGTCATACAACTAGTCACGGAAAAAACTCCGAGTTTTATTTCCAAGCTCTTTCTGCGGAAGAAAAGCGACGGAACGATGCGACCGATTTTCGACCTTCGAGAACTGAACAAATTCGTAAAAGCGAAACATTTTCGCCTAATTTCACACTCGGTGGTACCGGAATTTCTCCAACCAGGCGATTGGATGATAAAGCTGGACATTTCCCAGGCTTACTTCCACGTGCCTATGGCCAGTTCCCACAGAGTGTTCCTGAGGATCAGTTTTCAAGGGGAATTATACGAAATGACTTGCCTCCCTTTCGGCCTTGCATCGGCACCACACATTTTCGCATCTGTAACATGCTGGGTCGCGGAGACCTTGCGTGCGAAGGGATGTCGAGTGCTAGTCTACCTAGACGACTTCCTTCTGGTCCACCAGGACCATTCCAAGTTATGTCTTCAGGCTGCGGAAGCTGTGAGGCACTTGGAAACACTCGGTTGGATGGTAAACTATCAAAAGTCAGTCTTGACACCGACTCAAGAGTTAGAATACCTTGGGATCCGCTGGGCTACCTCCACCAATTCCATGTCTTTGCCAAGAGACAAGATAAGCAATCTCAACACGTGTCTAGACCAATACTCTCACATGGGTCAAATAAAACTCCGGCAACTACAAAGTCTTCTTGGTCAACTGAACTTTGCCAACTTTGTGATCCCACGTGGGAGATTACATTGCCGCCACTTGCAACTGTTCCTGCGTCAATTCGACAAAATGCGGCCGCGGCACACACAGCCCATTCCAGAACTGGTTCATCGCGAAATAACCTGGTGGCGCAAGAACACAGATCAATCAATGCCAATTCACGTGCAACCAGCTACCCATTTCCTGGCGTCGGACGCCTCGGACCTAGGCTGGGGTGCCCAGATAGACGGAGATCTGATCGCGGGGACATGGTCAGGGCATCAAAAACGGTGGCACAGCAACAAAAAAGAATTGTTCGCGGTAATTGCAGCCCTAAGAAGAAAAGCAAATCAATTGCGGAACACACATGTCCTTATCCAGTCCGACAATCGGACACTGATATCGTATATCCGGAAAGAAGGAGGGACGAGATCGATTGCACTACTAAATCTCACATTTCAACTACTAGAACTGACGGACAGGTTCAAAATCACTCTTTCAGCTTATTACCTCCCAGGGAGGTACAATATAGTAGCAGACAGGCTATCTCGAGGGAAACAACCAGCGGAATGGCATCTCTTACCAGAAGCGACTGCGGAAGTGTTTCAAAAGTGGGGCCATCCCGACATAGATCTTTTTGCCTCCAAGGAGACAGCTGTAGTTCCCAATTACGTATCGAGAGACTGCAGAGATCGATCAGCGAACTACACAGATGCCTTCAGCAGACCATGGAGGTACCAATTGGCCTGGGTATTTCCACCTCCCAACATGATTCCCAAAGTCCTGATGCACTTAAACAAGGCAAGAGGTACCTACCTAATAGTAGCACCGGAATGGCCCCAAGCCTTCTGGCTCCAGGATCTGAAATCTCGGTGTCTGGATCACCCACACGAGATCCAAAATCTCTCAGAGTGCCTGATCGACGTGACAACCTCGCTTCCACCTCCACAGGTACAATCGCTGATATTGAAAGTTTGGAAAATTGGGGGTGGGGAGAAGAATTAAAGCAATGGTCTGAACAAGAGAAAGATTTGTTAAGGATAAGTTGGCGTAAATCTACCTTGTCCACCTATTTACCAGCTTTAAAACGATGGGTCACCTGGTGTTCGTCCTCTAAGGTCAATCCAAAAAATCCACAATCTTCCGATCTTGCCAAATTTCTAATTCACCTATTTCTCACAGAAAAGCTGTCTTACAGTACCATTCTAGTCCATAAATCTGCAATTTTAACATACTGCGGCCCAACAGTCGAACAGAATACATTGTCAAATTTTATTGTCAAACACGCTCTTAAAGCAATCGGTACTGCTAGACCTAAAATCGCAAAACCTATCTTTACTTGGAACCCAAATACGGTCATTAACTGGCTTTCATCCAACGCATCTAAAGACTCTCTCTTCGATTTATCTCGTAGAACAGCTACAGTATTACTGCTAGCGACCGGCCGCAGAGTACATGATCTAACCCTATTAAGATTATCAGACGACAGCTATTTCGATAACGGGCACAATATATTTCTTATTCCGGCATTCGGATCAAAAACAGACTCCCACACCCATCGTCAATCAGCATGGATGTTGTCTAAACATGACAACGAAAATATCTGCCCAGTAAGATTAGTGCGATCATATATTGACAGAATTTCGACCAGAAGGTCGGAAACAAATAATGACAATAGCCTTTTTATCACAGTCTGTGGTACTGCAAAAGCAGCTTCACGGACGGTAATAGGAAACTGGGTTCGCTCGGTATTACGAGATAGTGGCATTGATGCAACCCCGGGCAGCTGCAGATCCGCAGTTGCTTCCCTCAGATGGCTAGAAGATCAGCCTATAGAGGACATACTTTCCAAAGGAAATTGGAAATCATCCAATACCTTTTTCAATCACTATTGCCGTATGATCGATCTTCCTAAAACTAATCGTGATTCGTTTTTCAACACCTTTACACCTTCTTAATTTTCATATTCATATTATAAATAATGATTTTCTGGAGATAATTGGACAAACATTTTACTTTGATTGTTAATCATAAATATCAATCTCTTCATCATAGCGTTGTTTTATTTTAATACTTACACTAATTAACATACTTAAATTCACCAGCAGATAACAAACACGTCTTCATTATCAATGCTGTATGTTTTCCAGAGGCACATCAATATTACGGTTTTACATTACAATAAAACCGATATTATGTGCCGAAAAGGAAAACATACCGCATTGCAGGAAGTTCTTCCTGGTGAAGACCTATGAACTTTAAATATGGCGGACGCCCCCGCCATACTTGCTGTTTTGTGGAACTAACGTCATCTACCGGATCCGGAAGTAAGATATTTATTTTATTTATCGAAAACCACCGGAAAGAGCTAAGTACACACCTGCTTCTTCATTATCAATGCTGTATGTTTTCCTTTTCGGCACATAATATCGGTTTTATTGTAATGTAAAACCGTAATATTAGGTAATGTTCAATAATCAATTCTTCACCAGGTATAGCATCTTAGCGTTGCAACACAGTGAGAAACCGAAATACCTAAAACGGCTAATTTATGATTTATTTAAATAATTCAATGATCATTGAGAGGTCACTGCACATTTTATGAAAGTTTCACATCTGTTTCCTACTTGATCTCGATTTATGAGTTTGTTTACACCTAACAGCTGATATTTAAGGTTGTCACCGATAAGTTTTCGTTTAAACTTTAGCATCAATTTACGTAGTAATTTATCCTCGCACGAGTTTGTGGTTTTGCATAGGAACTACACATTTAATACTGTACACGTCCTATAAATTTTATTTCGCCTTTTTGTTACACGCTGTATATATTAGGTCCTTACATATGAAATTGGCGTTTTGTCGTACTGGCCACTTTGATCACAAATTTTTCCTATTTGGTTAGGAATTCGAAATTCAAATTCATACAGCTATTTCCACATGTAGGGGAGAGTGGGTAACAGTGGATCACGGGTCACAGTGGATTATTCGCTATAATTCTTACGTGTGATGCTTTACGCACACAAGCAAACGCGTGGCTACTGCTCGTCGATACCCCCCTCTCACGCGCCAGTCGCCGCCGCGCTCGCCGAGCGGAATCACGTGCTGTCACATGCAGACCAGTAGGTAAGTACGAAAGTATTTTTTTACATAATTTAGAAATTTGTCGTATACCAAACCCTTTAATAAATATAAATGATAGTCGTATGTTTTGAACTTGTTATTTGATAAATCTGTCGTGGGTAATGTAATTTTGGCTTGGGTATAAGTAGTTATTTTTTGAATATTTTTTTTGTGTCGTACCGGCCTATGGGTCACAGTGAATAATTTTCATTTGGGTCACAGTGGACTGTGATCCAGTGTGACCCAAGTGGAAATTACACTTTTTCGTAGGTAACAATGCCTCGCAATAGGATACGAAAAACCAATATCGGTCTTCATACAGAAGAACAGATGAGTAACGCCTTAAAACTTATATCTGATGGCCGAACAATAAGATCTGTAGCTAAATCAACTGCTATTCCATACACAACGTTATATCGATACCATGTCAAGAGTACAAAAAATCCTGATCCTGCAAAACCAGTGAGGCTAACACCTAATTATGCAGTTCATAAGATATTTACTGACGCGGAAGAAAAGGAGATAGTTGATTACATTATTAAATGTAGTCAAATGTTCTATGGACTCACTGTCACAGACGTGCGCAGCCTGGTTTACGAAGTTGCACTGTTGAACAACAAAAAAGTGCCAGAAAAGTGGCATGAGACTAAATTGGCAGGTGTCGAATATCTATATAATCTTAGAAAGAGAGATAACAGATTATCATTACGAACTCCCGAGGGCTGCAGCTTAAGTCGAGCGACATCTTTCAACCGCCACAATGTTGGTTTATTTTTTGATAACTTAGAGAATGTTATGTCTCGGCAATCTGTTTTTGGTAATGGCACCAGAGTTTTTAACCTAGATGAAACGAATACCATGACAGTGCAAAAAAATGCTAAAGTGCTAGCAGCCAAAGGACAAAGACAGGTTTCAAAGGTTACAAGCGCAGAACGAGGGACGTTAACAACTACTTGTTACATAGTTAGTGCTTTAGGGAATGCACTACCGCCTGTCATGATATTCCCAAGGGTGCACTTTAAACAACACATGATTGCGGATGCTCCTGCTGGGACCTTAGGGCTAGCCAACACATCCGGCTGGATGAACTCAGAACTCTTTGTGAAAACGATTCAACATTTTATAACCCACACAAACAGCAGCAAAGACAACCCTAGTTTGCTTATTTACGATAATCACGAATCACATATATGCATAGAAGCCTTGAATCTGGCAAAAGAAAACGGCGTGACCATATTAACCGTACCACCGCATTCCACAGGAAAGCTACAGCCACTGGATGTCGGTGTTTTTGGGCCTTTTAAAACCGCATATAACAAGGCTGTAGACAGCTGGATGATGCGAAATCCCGGAAAGACTTTTTCCATATATGAAGTTGCTAGTTGCGTTAAGGAAGCCCACATGAAAGCTATGACACCTGCAAACATTTGCGCCGCTTTTAAAGCCACTGGAATATTCCCTTTCAACAGAGACGTTTTTACTGATCTAGATTTTGCACCTAGTGAAGTTACTGATCGACCAATCCTTGAAGAGCAAAACGAGAATATTAGACCGCCAACCTTAACTTCGATAGTGTCAACTTCACCGCGTCCTGGAACAAGCCAACTTACACAACCAACAATCTTCGAAGAGCAAAACGAGAATATTAGACCGTCAACCCCCACATGGCCAGTGTCAACTTCACCGTATCCTGGAACAAGCCAACTTATACAACGACCAATTTTTGAGGAGCAAAACGAGAATATTAGACCACTAAACCCATCATCGGTTGTGTTAACGTCACCATGTCCTGGAACAAGTCAACTTATACGATCTAATGAAAATGATGCTCATGATAACGACAGGGAAATAATGAAAACCCCACTGCCTTTTGTCCTGCAGCCCCCTCTAACGCTAACCGGAAACGTCCCACAAACAACTGAAATGCCATCAAGCAACTCTTTGTCGCCAATTCAAAATGCTCCAGTGCACGACAAATCACCAAAAGCGACAGCTAGTATTCCATCTTCGACTGTAGCTGGTACTTCCACGAGTATTGAAAAGAAATTTTTAAGTCCATTCCAATTACGAGGGTTACCTAAAGCGGGTCCACGCAAAGAAGGAAGAGCAGCGAGACGCAAGGGGAAATCAATGATTGTTACTGACACCCCGAATAAAGACGAAATACAAATGCGAGGTAAACAAAAGATACAAAAAAAACAAAAACAAACAAAAGCAGCTGCAACATCAAAAAAAAGGAAAATTTTGCAAGAAAGTTCTAGTGACGATGAAGATCAAATAAGTATTTATTCTGAAGAGGAAGCAGCTTTTGAAGATGAAGAAGATAATAATATGACGATAGACCCTGATAACTTTCCTGCACTGAAAGGCTTGCCTGTGGAAGGTGATTTTATTTTAGTAGAATTCGAAGTGAAACGAAAACGAATTTTTTATGCGGCTAAAGTTATTGGTCAAAAACAAAATGAGACTGAAGTCAGTTTTCTTAGAAAATCTGACAAAACACCAAATAATTTTCATATGCCAAATGTGCCAGATATTGGCACGGTACCGCTGCATGATATTAAGATGATTTTACCAAAACCTACGTTTTCTGGGACTACAAAGAGGAAGCAAGGCGTGTACAACTTTAACGTTAATCTTTCTAACATTAATTTACGCTAATCTAATTTAATTTCACCTCAAACTGAATCTCAGACAATTCTGAGATATCAGAAAATGAAAATATTTGTTATTATAGTTTATTTTTTGTTAAAGATTACTGAAAAAGTAATATTTTTTATTTTTAATAGTTGATATATCAACAATGTTCCTATTAAAGTTTATATTAATGATTGCTCGAGGAGTAAATATGTTTATGTTCAATAGTTGATTTAACAAAATTCTTATTAAAATGTTTGTTATGATTACTGAAGAAGTAAATACTTATGTTTATTTGAATAGAGAAGAGAACTTTGTGGAAATGAAAGGAGAAGAACTGTTGTTTATTTAAACGAAATGTTGATTAGTTTAGGTCTCTTTATACCAGCATAATTTGAAAGACTTGTTAATTTTTGATAAGACTGTGATAGAAGGCTGTCTTAGAATATAAATAAATAAATAATTATGAAGAAAATTGGTATTTTATTGAACTTTTTTTTAAAAGATCCAGTGTACCCCAGGCGATTCCCTGTGACCCATTAAAAGATCCAAAGTGACCCATCTACGGGTCACAGTGGATCATTTCCCATTTTTTAAAAAACTTGTTATAACTTGTAAATTTATACCGTTTTTACCATTAATTGCACCTGGTTTTGTAGATTAGGGTCATATCTTGTGGTTAATTATCATAGATTAATTATTTACGCAAAAACTTGGGATTTGTGGAGCTTGAAAAAAAAAGTGATCCATTGTTACCCACTCTCCCCTAGTTGTGTTTCGTAAACCGTCATTCATTTGTTTTTTTACTTATCTTTTTTCTGTTTGCATCGCTCAATTTACAAAATGGAAAATTTGAAATATCGCGTTATTTACGAGTACGAGTTCCACCGTGGCACCAGTGCTGCGGAAACGGCTCGAAGGGTTAATGATGTGTATGGCGGTTGTGTCGCAAAAGAAAACACAGTGCGTTTTTGGTTCCAACGTTTTCGTTCTGGAAATTTCGACCTGCAAAACAAGCCCCGTGGACGGCCGGAGACCCAAGTTGATAATGAAGAATTGAAGGCTATTGTGGAAGCGGATCCATCGCAAACCACGTCCGAGTTAGCTGCAGGCTTTGGCGTTAGTGATAAAACTGTTTTAATCCACTTGAAGCAAATTGGGAAGATTAAAAAACTTGAAAGGTGGGTTCCTCACGAATTGAGTGAAGCAAACCGGCAAACGCGCGTCAACTGCTGCGTTACATTACTTGACCGGCACAATAACGAAGGGATTTTAAATCGAATCATTACCTGTGATGAAAAGTGGATTCTCTACGATAATCGGAAGCGCTCATCGCAATGGCTGGACCCTGGCAAGCCAGCCAAAGCCTGCTCCAAGCGAAAATTGACCAATAAAAAGTTACTTGTAAGCGTTTGGTGGACTAGCGCCGGTGTCGTTCATTACAGTTTTCTCAAATCTGGCCAGACGATTACGGCAGATATCTATTGTCAGCAATTGCAAACCATGATGGAAAAGCTAGTTGCTAAACAACCAAGGCTGGTCAATCGCTCTACGCCACTGCTGCTTCACGACAACGCTAGACCACACACTGCACAACAGACGGCTAGCAAATTAGAAGAACTTCAATTGGAATCTCTAAGGCATCCACCGTACTCCCCGGACCTTGCTCCAACAGATTACCATTTTTTTCGAAATTTGGATAACTTCTTGCAAGGGAAAAAGTTCAACTCAGATGGGGCAGTCCAAGTCGCCTTCAAAGATTTTATTGATTCCCGTTCGAATGGTTTTTTTAGTAAAGGGATCAATGAACTAGCTATGAGATGGCAAAAGTGCATAGATTACAATGGCTCATACTTTGATTAAATAAATATGCTATATAAAAAAAATTCGACTTTTTGTTCCTCCCATACAAAACGCCAATTTCATAGGTAAGGACCTAATATATATAAAAATTAATTGCCGTTCGTTAGTCTCGCTAAACCTCGTTTTTTTAATTTTCAAATATTCCTTGAAGTACGGGGATTGTTCTTACTATGAAAAAAAATATTTAAAAAACAACGGTCAGCAAACGTCTGCGGGTACCAGTACTTCAATAAAAATAATTCAAACCTACTTAGAGAATAAAAAATACTCTTACATTTTATAAAGAATTTGTATTAACAAAAGCAAAAGAAAATCGATAATTTTGGCTTTGTATATCATAGAGCAGTTGGCAATTCTTGTCAAAGACACAAACTTTACAATTTTTTATGGAAGGAATTGAAAAAATCGATGAACAAAATGACCTAAACGGGAATACTCTAATGTGACGTCATGTTAGAGTATCAGAAATCGGAGTCAATTGACTGAATATTTATTTAAATTTGTTTAACAAAAATTGGTTTCTACATCTTTTTGGAAATAAACTGATTTTATTAGCTTCATAGAGGTTATGTTTTTTATACGCTATGGTCTTTCAAATATTTACGATAGGTATTGCGTATTTAAGGTCTTAGGCATCATGTTGTCATACTAATGGTATTTGGTCAATTTTTTAACACACCACAGTTTTGTAGCAAAAATGAAAAACGCTACTCACATGATATACTTACGTCTATCTTCTTAACCAGACCAGGAGCGCAGTTCAGAGCGAAGTAATCTCTAAACATTGTCATTTTATCGGCTTGTTCCGGCGTCAGAAACACTAGGAACTCTTTAAATATATCCACCAATTCCGTATCACACACTGATTCCAGCTCCTTCGCAAGTTGTATAGGATCATCGTGGTTTGTATCGAATTTTTCAAATAAACTTTGGATTTTTCTCTTTAGCTGCAAATTTTTTGCTGTCACAGCTCGGTACAAAAGTTTTATGTGAAACTCGGTGACAATATCTGAAAGAACATACAAGTTACATTGTAAAATTACTTGCCGGATAACAGTGAAGATATAACTTAACAACTTCAATAAACAAAAATACATGAGCTTACTGAGCTGAGTACAGTTAGCATAAAAAATATTTTGGCACATTGAAAAATAATCATTTGAGCACCTTTAATTGATGAAAACAAAAAGTATATTAAACTCATATCAACTGAGATATGACGCAATTAGTGTTACAGTACCTTTGACTGGACAAAAAAAGTTTAACTAGCGATTAAAAAAAACGTTAGGGGATATACCCTCTTTGAAGATTTTATTTTGATCGATTTAACCACAGTTTTGCATATTTTAATATGTGCACTTGATGAAGAATCACACTGTTTTAAAGTTTATAAAGCCTCAGTTAAGAGGCCCTAGAACAGCATGATAGCATCTGACAGTAAGGTTGGTCCCTTTCCTCACAAACACATATCCTCCAATCTGCACTAAGCCCGCGTGGTGGAGTAAGGCTCGTACCATTGTTGAACCTGTGCCCAGCAGTGGGACATTTATAGGTTAAAAACAAAAACTCAAGTGTACAGATATTTATGACACTGACGGTACAATTCTAATTCTTACCTAAGTCTTCTTTACAACTTCCATCGTCCTCCTTATGCTGTATTATGTCTGCTTCTAACAATTCAATTTTCTGTTTTAAATCTTTAAAAATACTGCTCGCTTTCCTCTGAAACCTGCTTACTAAAAGCTTCAGTTTATTCGTTATTTTTGGGTACTTTCTATTCTTACATCGACACGGTTCTATCCTGTGTTTGTTACTGCGGAAATACTCTGTTATATTTTTCTGTCGTGGCTTGAAGTACCTTCTCATAATAACACAGCATTTGCAATGATTCTCAATCGCTTGTGCAGTTTGTACAGGACTTTTCATCTCGACTGTACTGCATATAGGTGTCACATTACAATCGACCGTATTCGTTCTCACTTGTGCTACATTTTCCTGTGTATTCACATTCGTTGTCAACGGTTCTAAAGTCATTACTTTAAAAGATTCTTTGGTAATCATTTCTAGTGGTATCAAATTGATCCCGGAGCTAGTTTCGACTAGTTTAAAGAGGTTCCCTGATACTTGTGGTGTGGTCGTTTTGGGGTATGTGTTTATTGTGATGTCGAATTTGTCGCTTAGTTCAGGGTTGGCAGCGGGGGTGAGATTGGGGGTCACGTCCACGTGTCGAGCCTCTTTGGTGGGTATTGTGGGTATGCCCACGTCAATGTCTACGCCGCGCGCTTCGTGGCCAATTTCGCTGGTACGCCGTCGTAGATAAAGCTGAAAGATTGGATTAATTAAGTAAGATCATAATTCTCCTGGCCGATTTCTACCATGGTAGCCAATCTTAACAGAGATCAGCCAACTGCGCAGGAGATATTAAAGTGCACAAGTGTGAGCGCAATACACAGGTGCACTCACTGTTCTATCACTCTCAAAGTTCGGTGAGACGGCAATCCGACATGACCGGAGAGAGATCAGGCGCAGGACCAACGGCTTAACATGATTTCCGAGGGACGGGGGTGCAACACCGCCAACTTCCCGACTCCGAGCTGTTTTTGAGAAATTCATGATAGAAAATCTCAGAAACAATTTTTGGCTCGACCTGGGATTCGAACCCAGGACCTCTCGGATGTAAGGCAGAAACTTTGCCACTACACCAACTGTGGCAGTGATTGTTTATTACGAGTATTGTGTATACACTCACCCTGAACCTCTTGCTGGTCTTCGCTAAGTACCGCAGCCACTTCCGCGGCATCTCGTACTCGGGCTGCTCGTACAGAGTGAGCTTCGGGTTGAACGCCAGCAAACGGTGCTTCACCGGCGGAGCGAAGCCGTCCTGGAAGAATTTCTGGAAACAAATGCAAACTTAGATAACTTCGAAAAGACATAACACTTAAAAAAATCTTTTCGGCTCCGGTTATCGGGGAGGAATCGAACTCCCGACCTTTGGAAGTCCGGTCCAATGCTCTGACCACTGAGCTACCGAGAACCTTAATGGAGTCGTTGAATTTTGTAAGTGCTTAGATAACTTATTGAACGTCAAAACATCTAGGTTGTCTGGAAGAGTTCGCTACATGCGATAAGACCGCCTTAATTGTAGATCTTTCTTTGCTAAACTTGTCGGTAATTTTGTTTTTTGTTGTACAATAAAGTGTTAATCTATCTATCTATATATCTAACATCTATCAATTTCATTGAAAAAAAAAAACACTATTTAACTAGGCCGGCTTATAGGCATGCTATGGACTTACGTTACGATGTGTATCATTTCATTTTTAAATATTGATAATAAAACTAAAATACGGATACTCACTCGTATAGGGTTGTCCCGCTCACCGGATTTGCGAGCTTGATTCATATGACCCAGCAACATCTGTAAACAACAAATCATCCAATAGGCTTGTTTTCACTATTAAAGAAATGTTCAAAAACTGATTATCTATAAAATTATTCATATTTCAGATTCCCTTTCATTAATTGTTTACTGCAGTTCATAAAATTTGTTTTTTAATCGAAATTCAATCGATAAATAGTCACTCAGTCGGCATTGCACGCGATGACGTCAAAGTGTATTATACCCATACAAACTCGTATGGAGAAAAGCGTTTTGTCAGTTGATAAAAAGTACGTCAACGATTGGTGGTGTCAACTACCCTATTAGTATGAAGAAAATGGGAAGGGTTAGGATGTGCTTCGCTCGGATCCCAGACCGTTCCTACGCCAGCCAAACGCAGCCACGCGTAACATCTACGTTAGTGTTGCTAAATTTGTTTTCTAGAGGATCGTACGCATGACGCATGGCTACACGTCAAGTTAATGTCTGCGGTTTCTTTGATAAAAGTGGGCGTAGCTAGCGCCATATCTGCTGTATAGTTTATACGGGGACCCCGTCCCCGTCCAATCACAAATGACAAACAAAAACTATTTTTATTTTTTTGCTACTTTTGAATATTATAAGTTGGTTATTACATCGGGTAGGTATTTGACGACCGTTTGGTGCAGTGGTCTACTTGTCGGACTTCTAAAACCAAGGGTCGCGGGTTCGATCCCAGCACAGTACAATTATTTACAAAAAAACGTATTTAAGTATGTTTATCCGTTCTCTAGTACCCATAACACAAGCCTCGTAGCTTAATTTGGGACTAAAGAATTGGTGTGATTGTTGTGAAATATTTATTCGTCAATTTAATATTTGAGATCAGGAATTGATATAAATAGGCGTATTTAGTACCGTGGGAGTCATCCAAGGCATCATGTGGCGGACGACAAGCTCCGCTACGACTTGGCTGCCCCAACGGTGTTTGCTGCTGTACCGCGCCGGTCTCTTGTACAACTCTGGGTTAGCCTCGATGTACTCCCAGAACTCTTCGAGGCCGTGGGCTATATACCTGTGAAAATAATTATAATGTGAAATTAAAACACGCTGTAGCAGTTTATTTTGCTTTAAGTGTGTTTTTATTTAACATTTTAAAAAAATGCATTGTAAGTGATAAAAATAGAGTAACTTAACAATTATGATGTTTTATTATTAAATTCATTAATGTCAACACACATTAAGCGTGGGAGACGAAACATTCAATATTAAAGTCTTAAAACTAAATATCAACTGGGGGACCCAACAGACGTTGTCCTGCGCGTTGTTTTTAGAAAAAAAAATGACTAAGATTCCTGGTTTATCCCAAGCACAGATCACCTCCAATAGATTACGTATGTTGATTGTTTTGTATTGTCTCAAAGTCACCAAAGTTTGAGGTAGGTGCGGGTTGCGGGAAGCGTGACCATGTTGCTGTGATTGGTTAGTTCAAGGTCAAACTTGTATTTGCTCCGCCCCTGTAAGCAAATAGTGATGGGACACGGTGTATCGATAGCTTTGATTTATTAAAGCAAAACGAGCTATCGCACAATAACTTAGGATAAGATAAGTAAAAAAAATATATTCCATATACACTCAATATGTTTAATCAACAATTTACATACAATATAGTCTAAATATACTGAACTCAGTGAGGTGCACAAATCAAAACATTTCAAAATAAATCATGAAATAAATTTAAAATATATTGCAGATATGGATTAAAACGACGGGCTCGATAGCGCAATTGGTAGTGGCCCTGCCTTGAACGCCACGGGTCGTGGGTTCGATTTCCACCTGTGACAAACATTCATGTGATGAACATTTGCGTTTGTTCCATGTCTGGGTATAAAATATGTATTTGTGTATTATATTTGTAATATCTCTGTTGTCTGATATCCGCAATACATGTGCTTACGCTACTTAGTACGAAATCAGATCGATGTTTGAGATATTGTATGAATTCAAACAAAAAAAGCACATTGCTCGATGTTAGTGATTTGAAATTAATCGAAATGAAGAAGCCGAAAATTAATCATTACTGATTTTTAAAATGAATAAGTTTTGTATAAATTCTCCGAACAGACATTTTAGGATCTGACTTTCTGGTTAAATATAGTAAGCGGATATCTATATATTTTTCTATTATGCTTTTAGATAAATCTATGATGTGATTAGAACTTTCAGAATCAAATTGATGTCTATTTAATTCAGGAAACAAATCTTCGTTGATGAAACTTCTTAATGTCAAAGTGACGTAGCGATTTTTATCACTATAATATATTTTTGAATTTGAGTTTAATGCACTTTTAATTATTTTTTCACTACGCCTACACATTTTTATAACCTGAGCTGATGGATATAACAGACCACCTACGTCTCTTATATGAATCAAACTATCTTTCTTTTCACTGAGGGAAATCAACGATTTGACACAATCATTACATTTAATTTTTTTTATCAAATAATATACAACTGCCCCAGCTATATATACAATAATACTTTCCGAAAATTGAGAAAAAGTAATATTTTGCAATGATTCTATAAAATCATCAACGACAATATCATCAGTTTCACATGTGTCACCTTTCTCTCTTGTCAAATTGATTCGCTGTATAGCCGATGAGCAGTTTAATATTGAAATATGTTCAAGAGAAGTACAATTGCCGGTATTTATGTCCTGTAACTCCATGTGCACCAGCATTTTTCTGTAGGTACCATAAAACTGTTTAGGAGATGGATAGATCATCATTATTGTTAGCACCTCCGTGCGACCTTATATTACAGAAAAACAGTTCAATGTGATCTTGGCTGATGCGATGGAACGGAATATATCGGCATTTCTCACTGAGCACTAAATCATTATACAAGAACTTCACACTTTCGATACAAACACACATTCCTATGCCTATCTCGATAGATCTCATAAGCAAGATACAATAATCAACGTTACACCTTGATATAAATTTATCGATAATCGCAATTTAACCACACAGTTAAAATTTTATTGCACTTTAACAAATTACATCGACAAATATTTTTGTCAGTACTGAGCAATCACTAGTATTACGTAAGAAAGAGATAGCTTATTATAAATTTCACTTGAGAGAAAGAGACTTTTCAAAAAGACTTCAACGCGCGCTTGTTTTAAAATGCACGATTACTTTTTTCGACCATTATAACTTGAGCTGCTTGAGACTGGTAATTACAAATTATTATACTTACCGATGGAATGTAGTACCATCTTTTTTCATATTTGATGTTCTCTTTGACTTTCCACACCATTTTATTGAACATGTAGCCATTTTCAAACACTTTATTATGCTATCAATATTTTCTACGGTATTAAAACACGCGTAACGCACGGGTCCAATGTTTGGTCGCTACTAACTTCGCGTCTCGAGAGATCGGCACTTATGGTAGCAAAAACAACCATGTGTGGTGACTTTTGATGGCCCTCTATTCGGAATCTATTGGAGGTCATCTGTGATCCCAAGGGAGCATTTAATCGGTATAAAAAGTATCCTATCTCCCGAGGCCACTCATACACTGTCTGGTGCCAAAATTTAACTAATACCACAGATATACGATAAGACTAGATACCTCATATCGACCATCCATGCGTGTCCCCGATATGCGCCGATCACTCATCGCGCGCATTTACTTCTCCGTCACGTTTCAACCGCGCTTGCGACAAGTCGTGTGCCCAAAAGTGTTCGAAGTGCCAAATTGTTCGTTAATTAATTGCAAAAGCTGTTAAAAACTAGTGAGTCGTGTTCATGGAGGTATTTCATTTCATCAGCAAGTATTTTTATTGCACAAGAGTCTGTTATTTAATTTAAAATCATTTAAAAAGATAGCATCTATTACTCTTGATACCTTACTTCGATAATTCCATATTTAAATATCTTTGTTTTATGCGTGTTACATTAACGTTGTTACTAGGTAAGATCACTACTCAGTATTTAGCGAGCAAGCAATGAAATGCAAACGATTGAAACGTTTAGAATCTAGCGATGTTCATGGTAGCGGCATTTTTATCATTTTCCTGTCGAATGAAGCAAATAGTGATGTATATTTTGTCGATTTTACGATTAATCGATATTCCATTCAATTGACAGGAAAATGAGAGATAATTTACCGCACATTTTAAGAATGAGGACTTTATAGTAACAAAAAGCGCAGGCGCAAAAGGTTACATGAAATAGCATATCCGACAGTCCAGGTGCTGTGTGGTATAGAAACGAAGAGGTATGTAGATAAATAGTACTATATCATCTCTCTTTGTACGACTTAAAATTAAATTTATAATGTTGCTTTTATAGAAAATTTGTCATCAACATTTTATAGCTCGACAATGAGAAGAAAATTGTTATAATCTGTCTGGACAGCGTATTATTTTTTCGATGACATTTCTAAATATTTTTTTTATGCAAATTATCGTTGTTGTACACAAATATATTGTATAAAATATCATAATAATGATAATAATAGGCACTGTTGGGCGGCGCCTTGGTGCTGCCACTCAACAGACTTGATAGATCTTGGACTTGATAAATGAGAGATCCTTGTTGATTATAACTTGTTTATTTCTTGTAGGACGAGTTCACAATTGAGTCGATAAAATATGACTAAATTAAAATTACAAACGCTAAACGCACGAAATATAAAACCGCTGACGCGGTGACATACTTTGTGCGGTGTAAACCGTACATATTCCCGGGCCAGAGATGAGATAACATTAAAGAATGAAAAATATGAACTACATTGATTGATCGTTAAACATATCTTTAAATTTTCTTAAAACAGGACTTGTAGATCTGTTCTGTAATGGAATGGGGCGCGCGTATTTTGTTAAGTTTTCATGTGGTTGTGTCGTGCGGCTGCTTGCGCGCGAGCTCCCGGGGCGCGGGCACGGCGCGGGCGCGGGGGGCGGCGCTGCGGGGGCTCCCTCGGCGCGTACTGGTGCGGTTTGGTGGTCTTGATTAATCTGTCTTCTACATTGTGAGCGGTTGATGATGATAATTACACCAGCCACTACTAATGCTCCCAGGATGACGTAAATCATGGCGTAATGATGAATGTCGTGGTAAGTTACGCTTCCGATTGGCACTTCACTGTCCTTAAGAGCTTGTATTCTATCTTGTATGTCAGCTGCTTCCTTGTTCAGCTGCACTTGTTCTTGATTTGTCGAGTTAAAGTGCGGGATGGAAATGTTGATGAGGTTGTTTATAGGTGATATTGTAGGCGTGAATAAATTTGGTGAAATTCTAGTTTCGCTCACGTGAGGCATGTGCGGATGAATCATAAAATCATCGGTCTTGATAATACAACCTGGAGCTACACCTATTAGTCCAGTGCCCGTCAGCTGGTAACTCGTAATTTGATCATCGCACATTGTTCGTATATTGCATTGTTCGCAACATGTGTAAATGTAAGTATTTATAATATAACTTTCTTGCCAAGTTGTTTTACATAGCATTTCATTCAAAACGCACTCTTGATTAATTTGTTGACACAGATTTTTGACAGTTCTCATCTGGTACTCGGGACGCTGGCTATGGCAGTAATATGAGTCTTGCACATAACACTCTTTGATGCTTGCTTCGTTCATAGGAACAAAAGTGTCTTTTCTTATGTTTATGGCCACGTAATCTGATATAGGTGCTATTGTAAAGGTCTTGTTTCCTTGATATTTGGGGATTGAGATCAATTTGAAAATCTCGTAGGAGTCTCTACTGATAAGAGGTATTCTCATTTCAAACAGAAGATACCTTTCTGTCATTCTTGATTTGACCTTGATGAGTTTGTACACCTTGCGTAGATCTGATTCAAAATTATCAGTTGGCAAAGAAACGTCCTTGGGTAACTTGCTTGAAATCGTGTTCAACTCTTTGGTCAGTTGATCTGGAGTTACTAGATTGATATTGATTCGGCCTTGATAAATATCCATTATTGTGTCTATTAATGCGTTCTGCATAGTCTTCAAATTATTTAGTACGTTGCTTGCGACCAAAGCTCCAATCGTGAAGTCATTAAGTGCGTTGTTTATGTTAGTCGAGGTTTTTATTTCGTCGACGGCCTTTTCCAAGGATATCATGCGTTGATTTATTATTTTATGTTGCTTATTCATAGTGTCTTCAGTTCGTTTTAACAGGTTATTTTCGGCTTCAATAATAGTTGTTTGATTCTTCCAGAGATTAATAATGTGGTTTTGATTTTGTTCAAGCAGGTCGATATCCCTTTTATACTGTTCGGCGAATTGGCTGTCTAGTACCCCGAACAATGTGTTTGCGAGATATCCGACACCATTGATAAGGCCTCTCTTGCGTCGGCGCTGTCTGCTCTGTGCCGGTGATTGTACTACGGCGTCGAATTGCTGAGTCTGTAACAGCTGATCATAGTATTCGAGTTCATTGTAACCGTGACGTAGCTGGAGTACTATTGCATCACATCGCGTTTGTCGACGTAATCTTTCACATGTTGTATCAAGTGTTTGTATGTATGAGTTCAGTGCCTTATTTCCTTGCAAATAAGGTCCCATATCGAAATACACAATGAGCTTCCACTCATTTTTTATCAACATCATGTTCGCCAATTTGTCAAAATAAAGGCCTTGATTTTCTCTAAACTTTGTTATGTTGACGTGGGCTGACGCGCTTGATGCCACAGTCAGGAAAAATAGAAAAGCCATTATAATTGAAGTGAATAGACTTGTCTTAGTTTTTCTTGTCCTTTGTTGTGTTCTTGAACTTGCGTTTAGCGACTTGTTTTCGCTGTCAGGGCCACTGTTAGTGGTTACAGTCTTGCTGTTTGTTTCAGGTTCTTCATTCTTGATCAATTTTGAAAGTTTGATGACCGGTCGCTTTACATAACCACTTTTCGTTTTCAGGGTCACAACTCGGACAAATCCATCTTGCCCGGGGTGCAACTGGCACACTCTGCCCATGATCCATTTTCCCGGTGGTAGGTTTTCTTCATGAATTAAAACGACATCGTCAACGCTGATGTTCTCAACTGGGGTTTTCCACTTTGACCTTGATGTCAGTTGTGTTAGATATTCCGCCGACCATCTCTTCCAGATATCTTGTGTTAATTGTTGCGTGAGATTCCAGCGTGTTCTGAGGTCCCGCTCTGTTTCTATGACTGTTAGAACTGGGCCACTTGAGAGGTAATGAGATGGTGTAATGTAGTCCAAGTCATCTGGGTCTTCGGTCAAAGGGCAAAGCGGTCTTGAATTCAAGCATGCTTCGATCTGGGTAAGCAGGGTTGAGAACTCTTCAAAAGTAAGCTTTTGCTCTCCAATGACCCTTTTCAGATGAAACTTGAAGCTTTTGACAGCAGCTTCCCAGAGTCCTCCTGCCGAAGGCCATGACGGTGCGTTGAAGTGAAATGAAATGTCCATGTCGACGATTTCTTTGTGTAAATCGTTGTCTTTGAAGATTTGTTCTATTTCTTCATATTCTTGTCGTATGATTCTACTTGCTCCAACAAAATTTCGTCCGTTGTCGCAGTAAAGATGACTCGGGGCTCCTCTTCGGGCAGCCATTCTTCGTAGCGCTGCTATGAACGCTGAAGTTGTCAAATCTGAGACGAGCTCGAGATGTATGGCCTTGGTCGCCATACATACAAAGACGGCAACATATCCCTTTGTGGTCTTGACACCACGACCCTTGTTGGTTTTCAGGAAGACATGGCCAGTGAAATCAACGCCTGTGTGTTGAAACGGACGTGAAGGACTAACTCTTGCTTCAGGTAAGTTTCCCATCATCTGTGCTTGCATGATAGGCTTTTGTTTCTTGCAGGTTACGCATCTGTGTATATATGTCTTTGTAGTGCGAACACCACTGAGTATCCAGTACCTTTGTCGCGTGAACGCCAATGTAACACGAGCGCCACCGTGGAATGTGCTTTCGTGCGCATTATTTATAATTAATTCTGTAAAGTGGTGATTTTGAGGTAATAAAATCGGATTTTTCATTTCAGGATTGATAGGGGCGTTCTGCAGCCTCCCTCCGACACGTAGGATGCCATCTTCGTCTAAGAATGGATTAAGGCTCAATATTTTGCTTTTCTTCAAAATAGGTTTCTTTTTCTTCAGATGGATAATTTCTTCTTCAAAAATCTCTCCTTGCACTTGTTTAATAATCTTTTTTCGTGTTTCTCTTAGTTCGGATACAGTTAGCCACGGCGTAGATTCTCTCTTATCTTTTTTTGTGATAAATCTGTACACCCAAGTCAGTATTCTCAATAGTTTTAAATAAGAGCTGTGTTTTTCTATCATTTTCTTGATTATGTTGTTCTCATTGCCATGCGTAACGAGGTTGACTTGTTTAATTTTTCTTGCTTCTTCCATGGTAGTGTATGTTTGATTATCTTGGGTAATATTTTCTGATGTAGATAGCCAAGTCGGACCCTGCCACCACAGGGTTTGACTGATTAGTTGACTTGCTGTGAGTCCTCGACTGGCGCAGTCCGCTGGATTTTCTGCTGATTTTATATATTTCCAGCTGTCAGGCGGCATGACCTTGATGATTTCGCGAACTCTGTTTGATACAAAGGGCTTCCAGCGCTCAGGGTCACCTTGTAGCCATCCCAGAACTGCTGTTGAGTCAGTCCATCCATGAATCTTGATATCCATGTTCGAAGACTTTGAAGAGATAGTTTCCTTGATTTTAACTATCACGTTGGAGAGGAGTAATGCTCCGCATAGTTCTAATCGTGGTAAGGATACTTCTTTATTGCATGGGACCAATCTTGATTTTCCAACAAGAAGTTTTATTTCCACTTGACCTCGTTTTATAACTTTGCTAAAAACGACGCATCCGTACGCCTTTTGCGATGCGTCACAAAAGCCGTGTAATTCGAGCTTGCACGTGTACTCGAAGCCCAACCATCGTGGTATTTCAATATTATTGATATGAATAATATCGGTTTTAATCATTTCCCAATCGTTGTAAATATCCTGTGGGAGCTTGTCATCCCAGGATAAATTCGTTTTCCATACTTGTTGAAACAGTAGCTTCATTTTAGTGGATAGGGGTGTCAGCCACCCCATCGGGTCGAATAGTTTTGATATGGCAGACAGCAGCGATCTCTTTGTATCTTGTTTATCCTGATTCACTTGACATTGAAATTTAAAAACATCTTTTTCAGGGTCCCAGAGCAAGCCGAGAGTTTTTGCAGACTCAGCTAATTTGAAGTTAAAATTACTTTGTTCTGGTGGGCTTGTATCTTGAAGTAATTCTTTTCGGTTCGATCTCCACTTTCTTAGGTTGAAACCGCCTGCTTTCATGAGATGTATAAGATCCCTTTTCAGTTGAATAGCAGCTTCAAGCGACGGTACGCAGTATACCAAGTCATCCATATAAAAATTTTGTTCTAGGACTTGAGCGGCTTCAGGATATTTATCCTTTTCATCACTTGCTAGTTTGCGAAGTGTCATCATTGCGAGATAGGGGGCGGCCTTGGTGCCGTAGGTAACCGTGGTTAGTTGGTATTCTTGCAAAGGTTCTTGTGGACTATCCCGCCAGATGATTCTTTGAAGAGATTGATCGTCTTCATGAAGCCATATAGCTCGAAACATTTTCTCACAATCGGCAGTAAAGGCAACTTGATACTGTCTCCACCCCAAAATGAGAGAGAAAATGTCCTTTTGTAGGTTTGGCCCGGCGCACATGCAGTCATTGAGACTTAGCCCGCTCGATGTTTTATCGGATGCATTGAAGACTACGCGTAGTTTCGTAGTACTTGAGTCTTGGCGTAGCACGCAATGGTGCGGTAGGTAGCAACCGGGCGTCGCATCACAGCTGATAGGTTTCATATGACCCAATTCTTCATATTCGTTAATAAACAACTTGTAGTCTATTTTAAGATCGTTTGTTTTGTTCAGTTTTCTTTCTAATTGATAAAATTGGGCTATTGCTTTGTTTTTAGAGTTTCCCAATTGCTCTATATTTGATTTAAGGGGAAGTCTCACGACGTATTTCCCATCTTGTGATCTTGTAGTTGTGGACTTGTAAAAATCAATGCATTTGTTTTCTTCGGATGAATATGATTGGTTTTCAGGCACATCTTCGATTTCCCAGAATTTTTGAATCTCTTGAATATCATTGAGAACGACGTTGCATTGGAAAGTATGTACTTTTCCGCAGAGAATCCACCCTAGCCGCGTTTCTTGCGCTATAGGGGTGGTATTTCCGACTCGATATATTCTATCCATAATAATGTTCGAATAGATGTCGGCTCCAAATAAAATATCGATAGGCTTGCTTATATTGAATTCAGGATCTGCCAACTCTATTTCTTGTAACATGTCCCATGCTGGTCTTGTGAATGAGTCATTCGGTAAGTTTCTTGTCAGAGATTTCATAATATAGGCCTCTGTAGTAAAGTTGTAGTTTTGAGTGGTGGAGCTGCAGTTGATCTGTATTATCCCAGTGCAGATGTTGTCCTTGGTGCCAACACCTGTTATGATGCCCTTGCATTTTTGACGACGCAGATTTAAAATCTGGGCTGCCTTTGTAGTGATCAGGGACACTTGAGAGCCTTGATCTATAAGTGCCCGCAAAATTACTTGTTCGCCATCTGATCTTTGTACCTTTATCAAGGCCGTAGCCAATAATATTTCTGGTATATCACATGTTTGAGTTGCATGTGAATTGTTGTTTGGTCGTCGGTTCGATTCCCAGTTGTTAATCGTTGGCCTTGGTGTCACGTTGATAGGTATCGTGTTGTTTTTCGTATACGCCGCGTGCAGCAGGGTATTGTGAAATTCATTGCATTCGCGGCAACGTTTATTTGATGAGCAGGCTTTTCCGGTGTGATTTTGAAGGCAGTTTGGGCAACAATTTAATTTCATAATAGCTTGACGTTTTTGTACGGGCGACATTTCCAGAAATTGCTTGCAAAAATAAATCCCATGATCTTGACTTTCGCAAATAGGACATTTCAACTTGTTTCTTGAATGAGATTGCGTGATAACCTTGTTGTTATGAAACTTAAACTGGAATTTGTCTTGTCTATTTGATGTTGATGGTACAGCTCGTTGTTGATAGTTTTCTTGTTTTCGGCGTGCCGCTTCCATTGTGGTGAACTTGTTTTCCAAAAAATTGAGGAATTCGTTTAAGTTCGGGAGTTCTCGCGGTTCCTTTAATGTTTCCAAGTAGTCGCTATGAGTCTCTGCGTCCACTTTTTGAACCAAAAGATACACCAGAATCGGATCCCAAGTGTCAATATTGACGCCAAGGTTTTTAATTGCGTTCAAGCATTCTGTGGTGACGTCATGAAGGCGTTTTATGTTATTTGCGTTTGATGATTGCGCAACAGGAATACTCATCATAGTATTCATATGGGTTGTGAAGATTAACTTTTTGTTGTTGTAGCGGTGGTTTAATATCTCCCAACAGGTTGTATAGTTTTCCGAACTAATCTGTAAGTGCTGTACCAAGCGCTCAGCTTCCCCCTTAAGCTTGCTCTTAAGAAACTGCATGCGTTGCGCGTTCGACAGACTCGGATTCTTGTGTATGGTCTCACTGAAGAGGTCTTTAAAGGACACCCATTGCTGATAGTTTCCGTTGAAAATAGTAATGTCAAGTTGGGGTGTAGATTGTTCACGATGAGAGACGGACCATAGCTTGCTATTTATGGCTTTCTTGATTTCATGGTATTTTTGTTCATGCTCTGTAAATCTTGATTCATATTGGAGGTTAGATCCGTTTGTTTCACTATCTATCTCCCAGTGCAACAGATCTATTGCCTTCCAGCGGGTCTGAAGCGTTCTCAGCATGTCTTCAAACTCCCAGCGTTCTTGCATTGTATCTATGTTAATGATAGAGACGGTCTTTGCAAAAGCCTTGAAGTTGCTTAGCTGTTTCTTGTACATCTCGTCGAGCTTGCTATGAGTACCGGTATCTGAAGTTTTCATCAAAGCATTCCAGTCTTGTTTAATGGTTCTAGGAATCTCTTGAGCGGTTAAAGTCTCTAGAAAGGATACGTTTTGTTCGTGCTCGGCATCTCGTGAGATGGGTGCTTCATACGATGTCGTCGGGGGTGCGATTACTTGATCGTTCGAAACGATGACGCTTGACTTTTCAATGTATGTCTTAGCTTCAATGTAACTTGCTTTAGCGTGTTGGTAATATTCCCCAACAAAGTAATCATCGTCAGCTGTTAATACTTCGGAAATTTTCGCATGGTTTGATGTGTATTCGGACCAGTATCTGTCCAATAATTCCAGACGCCTCTTGATAAGGTCTGGTGTCCTACGCGATGGACCATCTTTTTTGAAGTTGGTTAACGTTCTCTTGATGTCTTCTGATATAAGTGTTTGGCGGTAAAGTAGGTCACTTACTTCCATCTTGATAAACTTGAAAAATTGTTCCTTGATAGGTATTACTTGAAAACTTGAATTATTTCTTGATATAACTTGTAAAACTTGATAATGATGTGAACTCGTATTCTTGACTTGCTTGTAGTTATGTATACCTTGCTTGATAGTGATAACTTGAGTGCGCGCGCTACTTGATGATGATGTGGGCTTGTATTTCACAACAAATATTCCACATTTAAACTTGACCTTGAACTTGATCTTGTTACTTGCTGGTTCTTAATGATTCAGTGCCAAATGTGTTAACAAACGTTATATGCGACGTCTCAATGCAGTCGGTGAGACCCGCTTGTGGGAGGCCGACTTTACCGATTCGCTAACACTTGATAAACACAGAAAAAACACTAAATCACTCACCTTCGAAGGACCAATGTTGGGCGGCGCCTTGGTGCTGCCACTCAACAGACTTGATAGATCTTGGACTTGATAAATGAGAGATCCTTGTTGATTATAACTTGTTTATTTCTTGTAGGACGAGTTCACAATTGAGTCGATAAAATATGACTAAATTAAAATTACAAACGCTAAACGCACGAAATATAAAACCGCTGACGCGGTGACATACTTTGTGCGGTGTAAACCGTACAGGCACAAAATACACTACATGTTTTGACGAGTTTTATGTTGAATAGGTAGGTACTAATATTAGATGATCATCTGTCTCATCTACAGATATAGATGTTTGTAGTCAATGATTTTCGCCATGTAAAAACAAAGTTACACCAAGCTTTAATGCTATCCTACATTAAAATATTTCACAGACTTCACGCACGACCTCTCTCGTCGAAGTATGTAGGTTTACTAAAGATGCGCGATTGTGTGTGAATGACATTATTCGAATTATTCGATTGTAGAAGTCATTCGAATTATTCGAATAACCTTGCAAATCGTTCGAGAAAAAGCAAAAACCATATAAGAAAGTTTATTTTACGACATAAATTACCGACAATAATTTAAATTAATTACAAAAAATTGTAGTATCAAACCATTCGATTGTTGGATTTAGTAACAATTGCCCATCTTTAAGGTTTACTGACTGACTCGATCGATCAAAACGATGTACCGACCCCTTAGCTAAGGCGGTAGAAAGGGTAGCTAAAGCTAGGGTAGTGTTAAATAAAAACAATTTAGGCACAATAATTACAATATTATATTTTAAGGAATAAATAGTCTCAGGGGGAGGGTTCTCTTATCGCAACCGTTGCACTACAAGCGTCCGTAAATCAAACCGCACTGTCCTGGATTCAGTAGGATTTCCAGCAGCTGCAGTAGGTTCCTCAACCGATGAACTTCCACGATGGTGTTAGGGCCAAGTGGTCGGTTGAAGGTGGTGGTAACGGAAGGGTCACAGGAGAGGTATGAACCCCGATACTGGGGTACACCACACGAATATAAAAATTAAATTGAAGAATAAAATGCTCCGCGTAACTGGACACGACGCGTTATTACAGATTTTAGCCGGCAGGGCCGTACGTCCTCACGTTATGATAGATTCGCTCGGACTGGGAACGAACGCCACGAGACTCGCATATATCGGCCGCGCGATGATTCTGCGCATTCAGCGAAATAGGCACTCCTTGTTGCTGTCACTGCGCAGCGTAGTTTAAATTCAAAGTTACAACGTTCTACGATTATACGTCAATGTAAATAGTTTATAAAACAATATTAAGATAGATTTAAGTTTAATTATTTTAGTATTAATGTTAGTTTTCAAAGTTTTTAGATTATTTTTAAGTTCAGGTTAAGTTTTTTAAGAATAAAAATCATTAATTCATGTAACAAGCCGTTACATACCCCCCTTTTTAGGTTAGGATTTTTCTAGAAAAATCCGCTTGTCTACCCAAAAACTCTATCTTTAGAAGCTAGTCTAAGTCAACTTAAAGTCCTTGACGTGCCAAGTTCCTAAGTTTTTACCGGACATGTCCTCAAGCTCGTAAACAAGTTTAGATTTTTTTCCTATTATACGACATTTGATAAATTTTGGGGCTAGCTTTTTACAAAATTTATTATCCTTATCACTTTGGTAAAATGTTCGTCTCCAAATGACATCACCGACGTTAAATTCAACATTTTTTCGACGCAGGTCGTAATTAGTGCTACCTCGCGAGTGAGCTTTTATTAATGATAATTGAACTTTATCAAATATCTTGTGCAAAGCTCCCAAGTTCTCGGCATAATTATCACGCGGAGTGAAAACAATTTCGTTAACTAAATCAGAATCCAAGTAATGAGAACCACAGCTTATAAGTTCCCTACCAAAAACCAAAAATGAGGGTGTAAAACCAGTAGCTTCATTAACAGCGCTGTTAAGTGCAAATTGTATTTTTGGAATGTTAGTATCCCAGACTCTATGATCACGCTCAATAAAGGAAGAAACAGATGTGATTATAGTTTTATTATAACGTTCAACCGTATTTACTTGTGGAGTGTATAAAGGTGTATAAAAGATATTTGGTATATTATAAGTTTGAAATAAGTTTTTTAAAGTGTTACTAATGAATTGTCTTCCGTTATCCAAAATTATCGTGCTAGGGACTCCGTGAACTAAGAAAATGTTTTCCTCCATGATTTTGGCAATTATCTCGGCTGTTGCACGTCTGATAGGGAAAAGCAAACAATACTTCGAAAAGCAGCAGGTTATGACTAAAAGAAAAGTATTTTGCTTTTTGGACACGGGTAGCGGTCCCACAAGGTCTGCACTAAGCATTTGAAAAGGACGGCAGCAGTCTTTTGGTCGACCCATTGTTCCAAGAGTTGGATGATTAGCGTTCTTATGAGAGAGGCAAACCTCACAACCAGTAACGAACTTAGCGATATCGCGAAGCATATTAGGCCAAAAGTATTTTAAGCTAACACGTTTATGGGTTTTGTAAATGCCAAAATGTCCAGAGGTAGGTTCAGAATGATTATTCTTAATTATCTCATTTCTAAATTCCGCGGGGACCACTTCTTTCCATTCAAACTCTCGAGTGAGAGGGTTTAGAGATTTAACATAACGAAATAGCCTCTCGTTTTCGATTCGATAATTAAGAAAGGATGTTGGTGACTTTAGGCACCCATTAAAAACATTTAGAAACCAGGGGTCGTCGGTTTTTTGACGATCATTATTATTTATAGCACAAATAGTAGAAATAGGTACTGACCGTGATAAGCTATCCGGCACTACATTTTCAGAACCCTTTCGGTGTTTTATATCGAAGTTATAAGCTGAAAGTCGTACTCCCCACCTAGCCAATCTTCCCGTTGGGTTGTTGAGGTTTAAAAACCATTTGAGAGAAGAATGGTCAGTATACACTGTAAACTTGAGACCGTTTTCCAAGTAACAACGCCAATGTTCAATTGCGGTGAGCACAGCTAACGCTTCACGTTCTGTGGCACTATAATTACGTTCAGGTTTAGCTAATGACTTGCTCATGTAGGCAATCACTCGTTCCTTGCCGTCTAGAATTTGGGTCAAAACGGCCCCAATACCGTAGTCGCTGGCGTCAGTGTGCACCTCGAATGGTTGACCGTAATCAGGACAAGTTAAAATAGGAGTAGAAGCGAGACATTTCTTTAGTTTACAAAAAGCCGAATCAGCCTCAGCAGACCATACAAAGGGAGGTGCGTTTTTGCCTTGAGAAGTCAATTTGTTAAGAGGGCTAGCTAAGGAACTGAAGTTGACTATGAATCGACGGTACCAAGAGGCAATACCCAAAAATCGTCTTACCTCCTTCCGATTAGTTGGTGTAGGGTAATTTACTATTGACTCGACTTTGTCGGGGTCGGCGTGTAGGCCGTTAGAGTCTACGACATATCCGAGGTACTTAAGTTGGGTCCTAAAGAATTGACATTTAGAGAAGTTTATGGTGAGATTAGCTGTTTTTAGTTTTTCAAGCACTTTAGTCAATAAAGTAATGTGCTGATCAAAGTTGTCCGAAGCGACAATAATGTCATCTATGAACACGAAAACTCTATGCTCAAATTCAGGCCCGTAGAATAAGGCATCGACTAACCTTTGTTGAGTGGCAGGTGCGTTGGTTAGTCCGAAAGCCATAGCTTTAAATTGAAATGTGCCGCGAGAGGGAATATAGAATGCCGTTTTCTGTCTATCCTCTTCGCGAATCAGTATTTGCCAGAAACTTTTAGAAAGATCTATACTAGAAAGGTAGCGGGCGTCGCGAAGATTGTCCAAAATCTCTGACATATACGGAATGTTATATGCGTCCTTTTTTGTGAGTGCATTGAGCTTCCTACTGTCGAGGCAAAAACGCAACTCGCCATTCTTTTTTGGCGTTAGAAGAACAGGTGACGACCAAGGACTCTCACAAGGCTCGACGACATCTTCTTTGAGCATCTCGTCGAGTTGCTCGACTAAGATGCGTTGCTTCTCGGGTGACATACGGTAGTACCGTTGACGGACGGGAGCAGCGTCTCCGGTATCAATCGGGTGTGAGATCAAGGAGGTTCGACCCAAACCACGTTCTTCATACGATATATCACGGAATTGTGATATGATTTGATCAGCCCTACTTTTTTGAATGTCAGATAGATGATCATATGAGTACAAGTTACTAGGCTTAGTAGTATCAGTATCAACCGTCAGAACATTTTCCGAATCTTTAAGATAGAGGATACGGTCAATGTGCTTGGGAAATAATCCAAAAACCCGCCAAAAATCCATTCCTAATATAAGGCAATGCTGTATGTTGGGAACCACATATGTTTTGAGGGTGTGGGTTTGTCCGTAAAAACTCACAGGTAAATAAATAATTCCTAAAGAGCTTAACTTATCACCACCAGCAGTGGTAAAACTAGCAGTGTCGGACTGATGTAATGTGAAACCTGCTTCCAATAGAGGTTCATGACCACCATTTCCGAGAATAGTGTTAGAGGAACCTGTATCCAACAAACCAGTAAGTGATTTGCCATCAATAGTGACGGATACATAGGGTCTGGATACATTAATATTAGAATGAATATTATCCTGGATTGAAGAGACAACGCTGTAAGTGAAAAATGAAGAAATAAATTTCAACCAATCTTGCCACTCGGCCGAATCCCTGTTCTTGCAATTATGAGAAAGCTGGTTAGCGCTATTTTTCCAATCCAGGTTAGTTAGTTTTTTTGGTTCTCAATAGTCGGATTGCAGTCTGGGCAATCTGGAAACCGGAAGTCTTTTTTTCCGCATCTAAAGCAAACGATAATACGTTCCTTTTGACAATTCCTCAAGAAATGACTATTAGTTCTACACCTCGGACAAAATACTTGTCTAGAAGAACTAGAAGTTGTGGCTTTAATATCATTGTTGTCAGTTGAATAGTCGTTTGATACTATATTCAAAGCAGCGACAGATTGTTTTATTGAATTGTTATTATTACAATAAGATTTTTGATTATTAAAAGGTTTAGTTTTGAATTGCGTGAATGTTGTAGTATGTTTATAAGCGAATTCCGGAGCGAGTGTACTACTAGATGCATTTGGAGGTTCTTGAAAAGATGAAAATTTTGATCGTATATTTTCAAAGTTACGACAAATATCAACGAGTGTATTTATATTTTTAATTTCGGGAGAAGCAGCTAAACAATTCGCATAGCAGGGGCGAATGTTATGTAAAAGTATTTCTAACTTTTCTTCATCTGAGAAGGGTTTAGAAAGACGCGAAAACAAACCATGCATTATAGAGACATAGACTATAATGTTCTCATTTTCACCTTGAGTGCGACACCTGATTTCGGCTGCAAGTCTATAATCATAGTCGCTAGTGCTGAAATCTTTTTTCAGGAGACTACACATTTCTGGCCATGATTTAATGCTGTCTTTTTTATAGCGGTACCAGTGCAATGCGTCATCGGTGAAAATTTCAAAAGCTAAAGACAGAATTTTGTCAGAGGAAATGTCATGAGATTGTACGAACTCATCAACTTTTTGAACAAAGGAGTGAACGCAAGATTTCCCTGAATATTTTAGTTTGCCGATGTCGGAAGCTAAACTGCGTGCGCAAGATACCGAGATAACAGCAGGTTCGATATTGGATGTGGTTGGGGTGGACGTAGCTTTAGGTATTGCCAACTGACTCTTTAGAGCAGTAAGAGATTTGTATTGCGAGTTAAAGTCAGTTACACATAGTTTATATACGTCTGCAACTTCAGGAACACTATTGATCCTATTAATGCGGTGATAGAGATGATGTAATAGGGTCTCAGTTCTTAAAAATAGGTTTTTTTCAAATTTCGATTTTAGTGAAACCAAATTAGTTTGAGACTTTATGAGGGACTCCTTAACGCATCTGAGATCTTCGTTAGGTTCAAGATGTGATTCTAGTATGTCCTCAGATTCTAGATGACCTAACTTGGCGATCTGTTTCCGAAGATCTGACACAGAATCACCGGAACCGCCGCGCAACTCGACTTCATATTCGAGTTCCGTTTTTTGAAGGGACAAATATTTTATTGGGTACGACATATTTGGATTGGGTGAGTGTTGCAAATACACTAACTACTTACAATGCAAAATAAGATTAATTAAAGCTATATCAGTGTGTGGTAGTTAAGCTAACAATTAGAAGTAAAAAACAGAGAGAATGGATTTTAAGTGGATTTAAATAAGACAGTACCTTCAGTTTAAATACCACACAAGGATAAAAAGAATACAGTTAGCACTAATCACTCTTAAAACTAAAATTTAGAAAGCCAACACCAAAAAAAACTATTAAAAGCCAAAGCAGATCACTAGTAGCGTTTCAGTTGCGATATTAGACCTTGAATGGGCGCCAATGTACCGACCCCTTAGCTAAGGCGGTAGAAAGGGTAGCTAAAGCTAGGGTAGTGTTAAATAAAAACAATTTAGGCACAATAATTACAATATTATATTTTAAGGAATAAATAGTCTCAGGGGGAGGGTTCTCTTATCGCAACCGTTGCACTACAAGCGTCCGTAAATCAAACCGCACTGTCCTGGATTCAGTAGGATTTCCAGCAGCTGCAGTAGGTTCCTCAACCGATGAACTTCCACGATGGTGTTAGGGCCAAGTGGTCGGTTGAAGGTGGTGGTAACGGAAGGGTCACAGGAGAGGTATGAACCCCGATACTGGGGTACACCACACGAATATAAAAATTAAATTGAAGAATAAAATGCTCCGCGTAACTGGACACGACGCGTTATTTCAGATTTTAGCCGGCAGGGCCGTACGTCCTCACGTTATGATAGATTCGCTCGGACTGGGAACGAACGCCACGAGACTCGCATATATCGGCCGCGCGATGATTCTGCGCATTCAGCGAAATAGGCACTCCTTGTTGCTGTCACTGCGCAGCGTAGTTTAAATTCAAAGTTACAACGTTCTACGATTATACGTCAATGTAAATAGTTTATAAAACAATATTAAGATAGATTTAAGTTTAATTATTTTAGTATTAATGTTAGTTTTCAAAGTTTTTAGATTATTTTTAAGTTCAGGTTAAGTTTTTTAAGAATAAAAATCATTAATTCATGTAACAAGCCGTTACAACGATTTATGCGATTCTGTTGGCTCCATGTACATCACTAAATTGCTAGTGTGACGTCATAGTAGGTATTTCAAAAATGGCACGCGCGGTTCCCATACTATTTAGTGAATATGTGGTATCTAGTCTTATCGTATATCTGTGGTCGGTTCCCATACTATTTAGCGAATATGTGGTATCTAGTCTTATCGTATATCTGTGACTAATACCGATCAGTAGATTCAGCGTGATTGACGGACAAACATACAAACCTCCAAACAAAGAAACTTTCACATTTATAATATTAGTGTGATATCAACATATATGAACTTCTAGGAGATTGAAACCATATTTTATGATTCACTTTGACAGAAATATATTAATTTTGAATGTTTCAAATTGTTATGGAGTATTTTTTAATTATTATTTGAAACATTCAAAATGAATAAATTACTTATAAAACAATAACACTGAAAATATTTAAAGACGGTTTAAATATACCTACAACAAGTTTAAACCTAATGGTTCAAACCAAACGATCTTTGCTGGATCAGCGAACCTGCGCTCCACGATCCTGCCCCCCTTCTCTCTAAGCCTCTCTTGTCCGTAGTTTCGGATGTAGCTATCCCTGTCACTATTACAAGCTTCACAGTGCGAGCGAAAGCGCTGGCTAGATCCGAAAATATTAACGAAACGTTAGGGAGTTGAGCCTCTGAATCAGCTAGCGCAGATTCGCTGATAGAATACTGGCAAAGAATACTGCAACTCAGATAGCGCGCGTCAACAACGCGCTCATAGGATGTAAAATAATAGGATGATTTTTACATAGGTACTACGATACCAAGCACCCCACGATTTTTACTCTACTGTAATATAAATTCCGTGTACTCTGAAATTATTTTCTCTTTTTTAGTTAGCAATAAAAGCGTGTTTTTTTAGTTTTTTAAACTATTTTTTATTTTTATTTTTTTAGTTACTAAGGATAATGGAAAACTCTTATCAAATTATTGCATTGTCATCGGTTTTTAATACGTGTGCAAAGTTTCAAATTAATCCGATTTCTGGAAGTTGGTGAAAATTGAGCTCCAAAATTCCGTTACATACATTCGTTACACATACACCCCGATCTAATAAAAGCGTGTTAAAAATAAGAACGGCCCATTTTTGGCCAGGCGACTGAAATCATAATCTGATATAGTTGATGGAATTAGGCGTTACTTTGCGGAAATCCATGACTAAAGCTGAAAAAGAGGATTATTTTGCTTTAAATTTCCACTTAACGACGCCAGCGCAGGAACCAAAACACATCCAACCGTAATCACCTGAAAAAGCTGGAGCTGGAAGTCACAGGAAGTTTACACATATATAGTGTACACAAATATATTGTATAAAATATCATAATAATGATAATAATAGGCACAAAATACACTACATGTTTTGACGAGTTTTATGTTGAATAGGTAGGTACTAATATTAGATGATCATCTGTCTCATCTACAGATATAGATGTTTGTAGTCAATGATTTTCGCCATGTAAAAACAAAGTTACACCAAGCTTTAATGCTATCCTACTTTAAAATATTTCACAGACTGCACGCACGACCTCTCTCGTCGAAGTATGTAGGTTTACTAAAGATGCGCGATTGTGTGTGAATGACATTATTCGAATTATTCGATTGTAGAAGTCATTCGAATTATTCGAATAACCTTGCAAATCGTTCGAGAAAAAGCAAAAACCATATAAGAAAGTTTATTTTACGACATAAATTACCGACAATAATTTAAATTAATTACAAAAAATTGTAGTATCAAACCATTCGATTGTTGGATTTAGTAACAATTGCCCATCTTTAAGGTTTACTGACTGACTCGATCGATCAAAACGATTTATGCGATTCTGTTGGCTCCATGTACATCACTAAATTGCTAGTGTGACGTCATAGTAGGTATTTCAAAAATGGCACGCGCGGTTCCCATACTATTTAGTGAATATGTGGTATCTAGTCTTATCGTATATCTGTGGTCGGTTCCCATACTATTTAGCGAATATGTGGTATCTAGTCTTATCGTATATCTGTGACTAATACCGATCAGTAGATTCAGCGTGATTGACGGACAAACATACAAACCTCCAAACAAAGAAACTTTCACATTTATAATATTAGTGTGATATCAACATATATGAACTTCTAGGAGATTGAAACCATATTTTATGATTCACTTTGACAGAAATATATTAATTTTGAATGTTTCAAATTGTTATGGAGTATTTTTTAATTATTATTTGAAACATTCAAAATGAATAAATTACTTATAAAACAATAACACTGAAAATATTTAAAGACGGTTTAAATATACCTACAACAAGTTTAAACCTAATGGTTCAAACCAAACGATCTTTGCTGGATCAGCGAACCTGCGCTCCACGATCCTGCCCCCCTTCTCTCTAAGCCTCTCTTGTCCGTAGTTTCGGATGTAGCTATCCCTGTCACTATTACAAGCTTCACAGTGCGAGCGAAAGCGCTGGCTAGATCCGAAAATATTAACGAAACGTTAGGGAGTTGAGCCTCTGAATCAGCTAGCGCAGATTCGCTGATAGAATACTGGCAAAGAATACTGCAACTCAGATAGCGCGCGTCAACAACGCGCTCATAGGATGTAAAATAATAGGATGATTTTTACATAGGTACTACGATACCAAGCACCCCACGATTTTTACTCTACTGTAATATAAATTCCGTGTACTCTGAAATTATTTTCTCTTTTTTAGTTAGCAATAAAACCGTGTTATTTTTGTTTTTTAAACTATTTTTTATTTTTATTTTTTTAGTTACTAAGGATAATGGAAAACTCTTATCAAATTATTGCATTGTCATCGGTTTTTAATACGTGTGCAAAGTTTCAAATTAATCCGATTTCTGGAAGTTGGTGAAAATTGAGCTCCAAAATTCCGTTACATACATTCGTTACACATACACCCCGATCTAATAAAAGCGTGTTAAAAATAAGAACGGCCCATTTTTGGCCAGGCGACTGAAATCATAATCTGATATAGTTGATGGAATCAGGCGTTACTTTGCGGAAATCCATGACTAAAGCTGAAAAAGAGGATTATTTTGCTTTAAATTTCCACTAAACGACGCCAGCGCAGGAACCAAAACACATCCAACCGTAATCACCTGAAACTTCCTGTGACTTCCAGCTCCAGCTTTTTCAGGAGATTACGGTTGGATGTGTTTTGGTTCCTGCGCTGGCGTCGTTAAGTGGAAATTTAAAGCAAAATAATCCTCTTTTTCAGCTTAAATCATTATCTGATTTAAGCAATGCAATGGTAAAAAAATATATGTATTGATATTATATCATATGTTAAGTTAATTCATTTTTGCGTTATTAAACACTTTACTTTTCTCATTTATTTTTAACGCACCCATTGCCTTCTTTCTTGAGGTTGACTGGCAGAAAATGCTTTTAGCATTAAGTCCACCCTTTGTACATTTCTTGTGCAATAAAGTTTTAAATAAATAAATAATCACTCACGCGTCCTCAGAAGGCATGTACATAAATCTTCTAGCTCGATCGGGTCGGTACGGCAACGGCGGCAGCAGGTGCGGGTACACGAACGCGGCGCTGTTGGCGACCACGCGCAGCAGCGTCGCCGGGAAGTCGCCCACGTACGTGTTGTTGTTGGCGTAGCGGCGGCGGCTGGTCGGATAACATAAGGCACGATATAGTTGTAGCAGATGACAACTACATGACGCGTCGTAGGTTCAATTACGTGCTATCGGATACAAAAGCTGTCGCGCGCGGCCGGATCGGTACGGCAACGCGCGCTGTTGGCGACCACGCGCAGCAGCGTCGCCGGGAAGTCGCCCACGTACGTGTTGTTGTTGGCGTAGCGGCGGCGGCTGGTCGGATAACATAAGGCACGATATAGTTGTAGCAGATGACAACTACATGACGCGTCGTAGGTTCAATTACGTGCTATCGGATACAAAAGCTGTCGCGCGCGGCCGGATCGGTACGGCAACGCGCGCTGTTGGCGACCACGCGCAGCAGCGTCGCCGGGAAGTCGCCCACGTACGTGTTGTTGTTGGCGTAGCGGCGGCGGCTGGTCGGATAACATAAGGCACGATATAGTTGTAGCAGATGACAACTACATGACGCGTCGTAGGTTCAATTACGTGCTATCGGATACAAAAGCTGTCGCGCGCGGCCGGATCGGTACGGCAACGCGCGCTGTTGGCGACCACGCGCAGCAGCGTCGCCGGGAAGTCGCCCACGTACGTGTTGTTGTTGGCGTAGCGGCGGCGGCTGGTCGGATAACATAAGGCACGATATAGTTGTAGCAGATGACAACTACATGACGCGTCGTAGGTTCAATTACGTGCTATCGGATACAAAAGCTGTCGCGCGCGGCCGGATCGGTACGGCAACGCGCGCTGTTGGCGACCACGCGCAGCAGCGTCGCCGGGAAGTCGCCCACGTACGTGTTGTTGTTGGCGTAGCGGCGGCGGCTGGTCGGATAACATAAGGCACGATATAGTTGTAGCAGATGACAACTACATGACGCGTCGTAGGTTCAATTACGTGCTATCGGATACAAAAGCTGTCGCGCGCGGCCGGATCGGTACGGCAACGCGCGCTGTTGGCGACCACGCGCAGCAGCGTCGCCGGGAAGTCGCCCACGTACGTGTTGTTGTTGGCGTAGCGGCGGCGGCTGGTCGGATAACATAAGGCACGATATAGTTGTAGCAGATGACAACTACATGACGCGTCGTAGGTTCAATTACGTGCTATCGGATACAAAAGCTGTCGCGCGCGGCCGGATCGGTACGGCAACGCGCGCTGTTGGCGACCACGCGCAGCAGCGTCGCCGGGAAGTCGCCCACGTACGTGTTGTTGTTGGCGTAGCGGCGGCGGCTGGTCGGATAACATAAGGCACGATATAGTTGTAGCAGATGACAACTACATGACGCGTCGTAGGTTCAATTACGTGCTATCGGATACAAAAGCTGTCGCGCGCGGCCGGATCGGTACGGCAACGCGCGCTGTTGGCGACCACGCGCAGCAGCGTCGCCGGGAAGTCGCCCACGTACGTGTTGTTGTTGGCGTAGCGGCGGCGGCTGGTCGGATAACATAAGGCACGATATAGTTGTAGCAGATGACAACTACATGACGCGTCGTAGGTTCAATTACGTGCTATCGGATACAAAAGCTGTCGCGCGCGGCCGGATCGGTACGGCAACGCGCGCTGTTGGCGACCACGCGCAGCAGCGTCGCCGGGAAGTCGCCCACGTACGTGTTGTTGTTGGCGTAGCGGCGGCGGCTGGTCGGATAACATAAGGCACGATATAGTTGTAGCAGATGACAACTACATGACGCGTCGTAGGTTCAATTACGTGCTATCGGATACAAAAGCTGTCGCGCGCGGCCGGATCGGTACGGCAACGCGCGCTGTTGGCGACCACGCGCAGCAGCGTCGCCGGGAAGTCGCCCACGTACGTGTTGTTGTTGGCGTAGCGGCGGCGGCTGGTCGGATAACATAAGGCACGATATAGTTGTAGCAGATGACAACTACATGACGCGTCGTAGGTTCAATTACGTGCTATCGGATACAAAAGCTGTCGCGCGCGGCCGGATCGGTACGGCAACGCGCGCTGTTGGCGACCACGCGCAGCAGCGTCGCCGGGAAGTCGCCCACGTACGTGTTGTTGTTGGCGTAGCGGCGGCGGCTGGTCGGATAACATAAGGCACGATATAGTTGTAGCAGATGACAACTACATGACGCGTCGTAGGTTCAATTACGTGCTATCGGATACAAAAGCTGTCGCGCGCGGCCGGATCGGTACGGCAACGCGCGCTGTTGGCGACCACGCGCAGCAGCGTCGCCGGGAAGTCGCCCACGTACGTGTTGTTGTTGGCGTAGCGGCGGCGGCTGGTCGTATAACATAAGGCACGATATAATAGGCATGATGACGCCTATCTTAATAAATATTTTCAAGACCATGCCGTTTAAAAAACATAGCCCCTATGAAGTTAATACAACCAGTATATTTCCAAAAAGCTGTAGAAACCAATTTTTAAACAAACAAAATTCAATGAATATTCGGTCAATTGACTCCGATTTCTGATACACAACCGTGACGTCACAATTTTGTAATTCCATAAGAAATCTATGGAGGCAGACCGTTTTGACAGATAATAAAGAGTGTGTCAACGATTGGTGGTGTCATCTAGCCTATTGGAGCCGATTATAACTACGACGCGTCGTAGGTTTAATAACGTGCTATCGACTACATAAGCTGCGCGGGCGATAGAGTCGGTACGGCAAGCAGCTTGGCGTAAGAAGAAACGCAAAAGCTGCAAGCTTTAAGATAAATTCCGACAAGGAAAAACAGATAAACCGATCCTTAGAATAGCTTCGGTACCTACCTTCTTTCAGCTTCTTTTTGCATAAATCTGTAACAAAAAAATATAACAAACATGTATTAAATCAAATGTACGGGTTACATTTAAAGAAAGTTTGGTAGCTGAATGAAAGTCACTGGTACGAGATAATAAATTGTTCTCTTCTGGTAAACTACTACGCTAATATGGTAAATGGTATGAATGGTTTGGTAGTTCGTCGAGTACTGGTGAAATATTGAAACTAATTATGAATGGAAAATTTTATGAATGACCTGAAAAATGCTGACGGCGCGCTGATGCGCTGCGATTTATGAAATACGTAGCTCGTACAACAAACGGTTTGTTTGTTAGCTTCTAAGATCTTTGGGTAATTTGTAGCTCTTGGCTAAGTATTTACCGGGTTTAAGTCCCGAATATATATTTACTTTAGTTAGACCGACAAGACCGTGCACTAAACTAAAACATTGCAGCAACGACTGACGTGAAAAACTAAAATTTCAAATTTAGAAAACCCCCGAAATGAGCCAGGTAAACTGGCTGGACGGATTTTGACCAGCCAAAGCTAAGAACCACCATGTTTAAATTAGTGATGGGACAGACAGACACACACACAAACAGAATAGGGGTCTAACTTATAACACACTCTTTTTTGTCAGAGGTTGAAAAGTCGTCCACGCTAAAAATTCAGGCCGCGTAGGGTGTTCATCTGGTCACACACGATCTTGTCGGCTAATAATTTGACGACCACTTTGGTGTAATGGTCAAGAAGTTGACTATTAACCAAGAGGTCGCGGGTTCGATCCCGACACTGTACAAACATTTGTGTACATGAACATGTCTGTTTGTACTGGTCTGGGTGTTAATGTATTTATTTAAATTTATTTGTCATACCACTGTTGATTCTGATATCTGTAACACAAGTGCTTTAGCTACTTACCACGGAATCAGATCAATGTATGTGATGTTGTTTTTGTATATTGTATATATGTATATACTGACGAGTCTGAGTCTGTATGCTATAATTCATCACCTTCCTTTATTTTCAGCAGAAGTTGAGTGAAAACTTAACTCACTCGACTAGCTCTGCATTTTCAGGTGTATCCTCAGATACCGTTTCGGCCCACGATTTCACTAACTCCAAGGCAGGTTGCAAGTTGCACACGTTCACCACCGACTTGGGGTTCGAATCCACCATCTTCGACAAGTTTTCCTGTTTGAATTAAGAGGGAAATTATTAGAAAGAAGTAAGATCAGATTTTTGGAATTTTGGATGGAGACCACGCTTAGTTTAACGTCTTAAACAGACGACCTTAACAAGGCAGCTGGTAGTGACTGGATGCAAAGGGCGGGAGATCGTGCGCTGTGGCACTCCTTGGGGGAGCCCTATGTCCAGCAGTGGACTGCAACAGGCTGATATGATTGCTCTTGACCCAAGACTAAGCCCGAAAAAGGCAAAGACTGAGTCTACAATGGAGCGAGCTCACGTAGAAAATGCCTGTTCACTCTAGCTTTGAAGATTTCTAGGTTGTAATTGCAGGGAAACACTGACGCAGATTCAAGTATTAAAAAGTGAAAAAAAAATTTTTTAAGTTTACTGGATTGATTATTTTAAGTTCAATGGAAACCAAGACTCAAAGAGACGGTTGAGACAATTTTCACAAACAAGTAACAAAATTTGTACGACCTATTTTATAGGTAAAGAAATGGTTATGGGCATATCGTGTATTCTGATGGGTAACAAATTGATAACATAAATTATGGACTAAGTAGGTTTTTCCTACATTCCGAAGTTCAGGAGTTCTTCAGTTGAATCTAGATTTTTTTATAAACTATAATTTTTACACCATTTAATAATAGCCGATTTCGACCACGGCGGCCAATCTCAACAGAGATCAGCCTACTACGCAGAAGATATTATAGTGTACAAGTGTGAGCGCAATACACAGGTGCACTCACTGTTCCATCACTCTCAAAGCTCGGTGAGTCGGCAATCCGCCATGACCGGAGAGAGATCAGGCCATGGACCAACGGCTTAACGTGTTTTACGAGGCACGGGGGTGTAACACCAACTTTCCGACTCCGAGCTGTTTTTGAGAAATTCATGACAGAAAATCTCAGAAACAATTTTTTTACACCATTTACATAGCAAGGTACACACAAGAACTTACCAAATATTCCCTATAGATAGGCCCATAAGACCAGTGTATTGGATGAACGTAGAGCTGCAAGAAGTTCGACGTAGCTAACTGAATATGCATCCGAAGTTGTTGTTGGAGTATCAGCACTTGTTCTGGGAGAATCTGCAACAATAGGATGATGAATATAAGATAGTTGTAGTTTAAATAGAAGTTTAATGTTCGTAAATAAAAATTTCAGCAATATTAATATTATAATTGGAAGGTAAGAAGACCTTAAATTTTAAATATATATCTATTTATTTAAAATACGGGGCATATTGTTGATGGCATCAAATATACATATTGTGTATTTTAAACCAATTAACCGGTATTAACCTCTATAAACCGATATGTCACGAAACGATTTTTTTAGTCCAGTATTTGTTACTTACGACGCAATCCCCCTGCAGCGTTACTTGCAGGCGGTGCGCTTGTGGTTGTTGCTGCTTCACGCTCGGTGGCGGTGGGACTTGAGTCTCAACTTGATGTTCTTCAACACAGATGTCCACTACGTTTGACGGTTGCTGCTGCCTGGAGAAAATTGTTTTTTTTAAGCTTTATTGCACAACAATACTTTGTACAAAAGGTGCACTTAACGCCATAAGTCTTTCTTGTATTGACGACACTATTAGTTGTGGCATTTGGCTCAGGCCGCACCTGCGATTTTCTGTCGCCTCGACTCGCTTCTGACAGCGAGTCAACTAATCGCTACGCCTCAGTGATGATAGGCGACAGTATGACACAATATGTTGGTGTCAGTGTTGTTTTTCCTGGTGCATCTCCTGTGTCACGTTGTGAGTTGTAAGTCCTGCGACTTCCAGCTCTAGTTTTTTCAAGTGGTTACAGTTGGATGTATTTGGGTTTCTGCGCTGGCGTTGTTTAGTGGAAATGTTAAGCAGAATAATTCTCTTTTTCAGCTTTAGTCATGGATTTCCACAAAGTAACGCCTGATTCCATCAACCATATATGGCTAGTCTCACTGCTAAAAATAAGTAAAGACAAGGAAATACGGACATCATACGACAGAATCATTATGACCAACATGATAAGTCCACTGCACTACTAAGCGTGTGTTAAGCACCTATTAACATATTTTTACTCGTTTAATGACACACAGCTACATGTTGCGGAAAGCAAAATATAACTGATTTTTTTCTGGAAATTTTGTTTAAAAGATTTCATCTTGTGTCTTGGATATGCTATAAAAATAATAAGGAAAATACATGCCTTTAATAATTTTTCTAAGTTCAATTAACAAGATGAGTCTTTGTAACATACTGAATAAATAACACAATACAATAGGTATGTTAAAAAAACCGGTCAAGTGCGAGTTGGACTCGCGCACCGAGGGTTCCGTAAAAACCTGTAGGTATATAAGTAAAAGTTCACCCATCACGGGTATTATAGACTTAAGTATTTAATATAAGTTTTTATTTAATATCTCAACGCGTTCATGAGATAAGGAGTAGTAACTTTGAAATTTTCAAAATTATCAAAAAAAATTTTTTTTATATATATTTTTTTATATGAGGTTTTAGTAATTTTTCCTATATCTGTACTATAAGACGTGACTTCGTACTAAATTTCAAGATTCTAAGTTTACGGGAAGTACCCTGTAGGTTTTGATTTCGAATTTCGAAAATTTGCCGAAATTTGCGGCCTAAATGGCTGTATCTTTTGATTGCGTTGGCTTAGAAGGTTGATTTTTCTACAGCTTCGAGGGACAGTAGACCTCAGTATCATATAGAAATTTCAGTTTGATACCTCCACGCGTTCCTGAGAAAAACGGTCTTGACAGACGGACGGACAACAAAGTGATCTCATAAGGGTTCCGTTTTTTTCTTTTGAGGTACGGAACCCTAAAAAACTAAATAAAACTTACTGAACAACAATACACAGTTTCGTTTGAACCATCTCTTCATCTTGCTTATCCGTCGTTGCCACTTCATTCTGTTCCCTTTCATCGCTGTTGTGTGGTGAACTTGGCTCCAATTTTCCCACGGACAATTTTGTTGTAACGATCTTTTGCTCGAACACTATTCTGTCGACCATTTTAACGGATGCTTCGTCGTCGGAGTGCTTTTCCTGTTTTCCTTCCCATCTGGTCGAAGTCTGATTTAAAAAGATAAAAATATATATATATTATAACTAACTATTATATATTTATTACTCATTTGAACTTTTTTCAAATATACTCTAAACATAAGTAATTTATATTTTCTTGGTCTTTGGAGTTTCTTCATTTGACTGTAATTTCTATTTTTATCGTCCCTCGTATCGTAGAAACCTCTAATAGTTCTGAACTATTAGAAAGATAAACTAAGTTCAGGGGCCGTATTATACTTTTGCGTTACGCTTATTGACAGCGTTCTTTTCAAACATTTAGAGCAAAATTATGATAACTGCTTATCAGCGGCGCTTCTGTGGAGCGGTAAAAATATCGTGTTTACGACCCCTGAACTTCTTTATGTTAAAACATTATGAAACCTAATAAATCACTAAATTTACCTGGGATTCATTCAACACTTCACCAGACAGGTCAGCTAGCTCATCATCGACCGGCTGCTCAGGCATTATGTTGAACAACTCCGTGACCAGATCGTTCAGTTCCTTCTTTGAAATCTTTATGATACTCCTTTCAAGTTCGTCGTCGTCGTCAGCTGAAAAAAAAAGAAGTAAGAGACGGGATACAAATCTAGAAGGTATAGTAGTAGATAGTCCTCCTGGTCGATTTCGACCACGGCGGCCAGCCAACTACGCAGGAGATATTATAGTGCACAAGTGTGAGCGCAATACACAGGTGCATTCACTGTTCCATCACTCTCAAAGTTCGGTGAGACGGCAATCCGACATGACTGGAGAGAGATCAGGCCATGGACCAACGGCTTAACGTGCTTTCCGAGGCACGGGCGTGTAACACCGCCAACATCCCGACTCAGAGCTGTTTTTGAGAAATTCATGACAGAAAATCTCTGACACAATTTTTGGCTCGACCTGGGATTCGGACCCAGGACCACTTGGATGTAAGGCAGAAACTTTGCCACTAACTACACCAACGAGGCAGTCAGTCGAGAGGAAGGTGGTAGTGGTGGTGGTTATTAAAATATCCTGCCTCCAGATTACAGAACTAGAGCCAACCGTTAAGTAATTTTCTCTGCTTTTTGTATAGACACAGGACATTGCAGACTTTTGAAACTCGTACATCAATCAATCCATCTAAAGACTTTAATAATAAGTATGTTATAACAACTTGTTTCTTTGGTTTACATTTTGAGCTAGCATCGCCAGTTTTTTCTGTTTTAAGATTATTGTAAAAAAACTTGTAGTGATACGTAGGTAAAGTTACAGCATAGGTTCGTTATTACAAATGGTTCGGTAATTATTTTTTGGCACACGCGGTTTGCGCTAAGAAATTTGTTTGTGCCAAATAAAGTTTATTTCTTCTTTTTTTTACGAATAAAAGATAGGTATTTAATCGTATGTCATGATAAAATAAGACCCAAATAGTAATCACTATCGTAGAAAAGTTCAAAAACGAACTCACGCGCATCAGGATCAGCCGCCACATTATACTCGGGGTCCGTTTCATCATCGTCTTCGTTCTTAGACACGGATGCTGGATTTAGACATTCGTTGAGAAACTCGTTCCACAGCTGGTCATCGACAACGGGGACTGGGAGATCGTCGGGCGGCACGAACGAGCTTTCTATGTGCTCTATGGGCGTCTCCGACAGGCAGAGCTTGGAGCGCGTGCGCAGCGCGATGGTGGCCTCTTCTTCTAAGTTTAGTTTGCGCCGGGCGGGCGTCACGTCCTACACAAGTTAAATGTTAACCACTGTTTTAACACTAAATCGAAGATGCCAAGAGCCATGCGATGTAATAAAACCGATAGACATGCTTCTCAAGTTTGGTACCTACATGGTAACATAAAACATTGTCATTTCTGACAAAAAATGTTTACTTGGTATGATAGATTTATAGAGACAAACGAAGCTCTACGAAACGGAGACGTGTTCACGGACTACCCTGCCAAAGAATGGATGATTCTATTTAAGATACAAGCGACATGCTCATAACAAGTCGATTGTATCTTGTGGTCTTGTCAAAAAGTGCCGATTAAGCTGATGACAAAGCTAAAGAACGGAGAATACCCGAAATAGAAACAAAAGCCTATCAGAATAAAACCAAGGTGATCTACACTGACTAACCTTTACATATCAATCTGATAGATAGAAGCGACTAGCTAAGAAACAGTTGTTTCGAAGGCCGATGACCTCTAAAAAGAAACACAACAATAAAAGAAACTAAAGACAGTTCCACAGCTGATCCACCTTCGGTTCGGGCGGCGCAAGCGAGCTATCTATGTGCTCTATGGGCGTCTCCGAGAGGCAGAGCTTGGAGCGCGTGCGCAGCGCGATGGTGGCCTCTTCTTCTAAGTCTAGCTTGCGCCGTGCTGGCGTCACGTCCTACACAAGTACATAGTTTGTTTTTAACACAAAATCGAAGATTTTTTTGGAGCTATGCGATGTAATGACACTGAGAGACATGCTTCTCAAGTTTGGTACATGGTAACATAAAACTTTGTCATTTTTGACAAACAATGTTTCCTTGGTATGATAGATTTATAGAGACAAACGAAGCTCTACGAAACGGAGACGTGTTCAGAGACTACCCTGCAAAAGAATAGATGATTCTAAGATACAAGCGACATGCTCATAACAAGTCGATTGTCTCTTGTGATCTTGTCAAACAGTACCGATTAAGCTGATGACAAAGTTAAAGAACAGAGAATACCCGAAATAGAAACAAAAGCCTATCAGAATAAAAACTAAGGTCATCTACACTGACTACCCCTTACATATCATTCTGATAGATACAAATGACTAGCTAAAAAGAAGTAGATTCGAAGGACGATGACCTTAAAAAAGAAACGTATTTGCGTTTAAAAGCTGGTCACAGAACACAACAAAAAAGAAAGAAAAAACAGTTCCACAGCTAATCCACCTTCGGTTCGGGCGGCGCAAGCGAGCTATGTATGTGCTCTATGGGCGTCTCCGAGAGGCAGAGCTTGGAGCGCGTGCGCAGCGCGATGGTGGCGTCTCCCTCCTGCTTTAGCTTGCGCCGCGCGGGCGTCACAGCCTATAAAAGTGGTCGCTAAATATCTTGATTAGAAGCTGTATCATTGTACTATTTGAGTCACGGGACTTAAAAAGAAAGGGAAAGCATGGGTTCCTGTTGTCCGAAATAAACTATTTTTATTTTTTATTTATTTTTATTTTATATATATTATTATTAATTAAAATATATATTTATTAATATATATTATATATTTAAAGCAGGTGTCCACACGCCCTTGCCTTGCAGAGCCATAGCTTTAAAAGTATTCAAACATTTTTATTTTCTCAAAAAGCATGTACTCACCTGAGGAACTTTAAAAGGGCCATCTTTGATGACTTTAGGGCTGGTCTTAGTTTCGCTCCTCGGCGTGGCCGGCGTCCGCGGTTGCGAGTCCAGGTCACTGCACGATTCAAGGGTTTGATCGTCATCGCTCTGCGGCAAAGATAACAACACAAATAAATAACCCTCCCTGGCTTCATTCCTTTTAGACCAACTGTAGTGTTCAATCATATGAATATACTAGCATAGTTGTAGCGGCAAAGACGCAGAGGAATTTTTAAACAAATTAAGTAACTATGTTTAAATAAATTGAATGGTGTTTGCAGAAAAGATCCAGTCCACAATTTTTGAGAAATCAAGTTAAGTACATAGCGGGATTCTCTCAATCGAGTTTTATATACCCCCTAAATATCAATTCAATCCAACAATTGGTGACCCTAACAAATAATTTGAATCAAGAAAGATACCATCTTGCAGACAGCACTTTTGCATAATGTAGATATGATCCAAGCTGTTTGGATACCAACTTTTCATGAATTCCCTTCAACAATGCCGTCAAATGGATGCTTCATGGATCTATTTAAAAATAATGTAGCCAAAATTATGACTAAAATTTAAAAAAAATAAAAGTGCATTTTTTTATCAGTACTTTTTTGGAAAATATTTTAAAAACCCAGATAGCAGCCCATTTTTTTTTTGTGGGCTGATTTCAATGAAATTTTTTTCTTTGATTATGATGATGATTTCGTTTCTAAGCGACACCATCCCACTGAGTTTGGGTTCTTTTGACCCATTGTGAAGAGTAGTTTGGTGCTGGGTGGTAACCAAGGTCTGATATGGAGCTGGAGGGTGGCCAACTCAGCAATTAAGCAACACAATACCATCTAGTTTGGTGTTTCTAGATGTGTGTGATTAGATTTAATGCATACTGTGCATTTCTGCTAGCAATGGTGTCAGGCATATCTCAGGCGGCAAGTCTTATTGTGTAGTCATTAGGGAATTCACATTAATCTTCATAATACAAAGTGTTTCACTCTTGGCTTAGACACTGGAATTGTTCTATTGCAACATATTTTGATAAGTACATGTGTATAGTATAACTATAAACAAAAAAATCACGAACATAATGAATGAAATACTCACTGGCACATCATCATGAGTAGGCTCATACTCTTCATCATCCTCATCCTCAGGTAATTCTTGAGCAATCAGTGCAGTGACTTCTGGTCGTGTTTTAACCGGAATGTGCTTGATGGGAGTCAGCTCCAAGTTCCACGGGGCAGATTTAGGAGCCACTTTCATCAATTCTCTATAAAAAAATATAAAATTGTGTTGTATTTTTCAATATCAAGCCCAAAAGAAGTTAAGTTGTTTACTGATTTTTTTGTGGAGAATAAATTCTTATATATTAATTTCAAAAAAGGAAAAGCTAATTGCACTATTGTGATTTAGACACTTACTAATATTTCTTTAATAATACCTGTCTTTAGTTGTGCTATGAGACTTCACTCCAAAAAATGTTTTAGTTGAGTTGTGATTTGGATACAAATCCAAATAGTTTTACCTATACTTACTTAGCTTTAGCTCGAGTGAGTTTAGGCCTGAGTTTGTTTTCTTCTGTGCTTGATTCCTCTTCTTCCTCACGCAATTTGACAAGCGCCAGGACATGATCATTAGTAACAACTTTCTAGAAAGAGAAAAAATTAATGATTATGTTCTTAAATTGTGCTCTTTAAGAATTTATCTTTTTAAGCTGTTTAATAAACACATGGACCAGCTTTTCTTAGAATTGATTATGAAGGTATTAACTATATTTGCATTTGTGTGGAATGCAATTTCCATATAATTTAAGGTTAATGTCTTTATTTTAATTTTTTTTGCTGACTTGTGTAAAGTGTAAATTTTTGGCTTTGAATGGACTATGTGTCTGAAAATAAAATCTTTTTGAATTGATTTGATTACTGTACCTTTAAAATTTTCTTCACACTAACATCATCAAGATTGTTTTTCACAGCTGAAGCTATGACACTCTTTTCAACTTCAAAAGCATTTTCTGGAAGAATTTCTTCTGATTCGGAGCTGCTATCACTACCTTTCCTGATGGTCATCAATACAAACAAAATGACTATGTGATGAAAAACAATAATTTTTTTGTATATGTTTTTCGTCACACCAAAATCACATTTTGATTTTTTGTGTGATTAAGGCATATTGGGACTTACCTTTTGCGTTTTTTTCCACGGGCTTTCATTTTAGTTCTGGGACTAGTTTCTGGAATATTGTTTGCCTCATTTTCAATCACATTGGTTTTTTTATCACTCTCTACCTTTTCCATTCTGACCGGATAACAGAAAATACCTGAAAGTCAGTGTTATTACTGATGCAATTTGTAAATCGGTGTAAGCCCTTTACAAACTACTAAAGGGTAAAACTATTATTTACAAAAACCATATATTATTAAACCATATATTATTTATAACCACAACTTATTATTTTGGTAATTTACAATGGAATTTGCCTCGCGCGTTAAAAGCTTTGACATCTGTTTCTGTTTGTATTGTGGTTTTGACATTTTTGCGAATGAATGAATGAGTGATCGACTTTTTACTTTTTCAGGAGTAAGTGATACCAGCGTTATGTTTTTGGAAATACTACTATTGTGCTTACGTTAGCACAGCGTGTGTATTCAGGTTTACTGTACCAACGTACGGATAAGGATATTAAAATATATGAATTCTGTGTACCTACATAAGAACCCTAACAATGTGAGCAAAGAATATGACATAGTATTTATATTTTCTTGGAATATGACATTCTTTGTAACTAGCTTGCTACATTTATTAATCTGTGTTTGTAACTCTGGTCCAGATAACAACCATGACTTATTTCCATTTTCTATTATTTTATTTATTACATTTTTTGATCCATTATGACTTAAAAAAAATTATATTACTTTTTTTGTGTCATTTATAATCTTGCAAGATACACTATCACAATAATTTTTCAGCCTTTACATTGAATTCGGCTAACAGTTTCTTCATATCCCCATATCCTGACAAATCCTGCGCCTGCTGCAGTGGTAGCCACTTTAAATCTTGGTGTTCATCAGAAAGTGTGACCTCTTTTTGGGGATTCCTCAACTTTGCAAGCCAGTAAACAACTACTTTTGGCTTATTTTTTACTGTATATTCCAATGTCTTTGAGATATCTTTGTACACCTGTAAAAAGTACATTACTATTAATTTAGCTCCAGATTTAGTATTTTGGTGTGGGTGTCCACACAAGTGAATTATACCAAATTATTTAGCTCTTCAGAGAAAATTATACTATAACACATGCATGCATCTAGCTTTTTAAAAAGTTGTTGTAATGTTACTTCGAAAGTTCAGACAACAAACACAATGTTTTGTGAGACCAAGTGAGAGAAATGAATGCAAACTGTTAAAATAAATAAAAAACTTCGTAATGCATAATAATTAACTAACTTCCAAATCATCTTCTGATAAACCAGCTTCCTCCTTGGTTTCTCTGAGAGCCGTAACCCAGTCTGATTCACCTGGGTCCACATGGCCTGAAAAGCATATGCTTTTAGATTTTGGTGTGGGTATTGGTCTTTATATAAGATGTTATGAAAACCACCAAATACTTCAAGGTTTAAGCGTATTGCATCGTCACGAATGAATCAATAAATACTATAATTTAATTAACCTTTAGGAGGCGTCCAATGATGTTCACCGTAAGATGTTTGTAACAATAAAAACTGAACAGCTTGGTTCACGTTCCTAAAGATCACTAAACCTGCAGCTCTTGTTTGTGACATAGTATTGGATAGCTTGACACTTTATTAGATAGGAATAGAAGATTTCACGATAAATTAAAACAGGGCTGCACTAATACACTTCAATAGTTAACTTACACGACGCGAGCGTCAAAAAAATTAAATGACAAGACAGAGAGCGACATTAAAATCAGCTGCTAGATCAGCTGTTTTATTATTAGAATATTCTCAAATGAACCTTCATTTAATGTGTCATAAAGTAGATTTTGGTTTGTCTGTGCTTAATCTGAACCCACAGATTAGAGATACAATACATCTTAAGTTTTTTTTTCTTTATGGCTTTGTCGTTAACGAAGCCATTATACATCTTAAGTTCATCGTTATTTAATTCATCCATATTCCATTTTCTTTTAATCTTCTATTCGTTCATTCACAATTTCACAACCACTCAAAATCAAGTTTTCAGTAAGTTCGTATCTGCGTTGTGGTACTTCCGGTTTTGTTGCTTATTGTGTGAATGAAGTGAAGTGAAGCTCATCAAATAAGTTATTATTCATTCATTCCTTAACGGCTATGAACGACAGCTGCTGTCGTTTAATCTGTCAAATTAGAAAAAACAAGAATTCAAACTGCAACGGTGAATAACAACATTTATTTTACAAAACAACTGATATTATGAAATTGTTTGTTTATTTGTTCTTACCTTACATATATTGAAAGTGAGGGAATAAAATTGTGATAGTGTTCTTCAACATGCTACAGAAATGGAAAGATATAATAACAAACTGGGTATGTTCGTTTTTAATCATGATGCTATTACTAAACTTTTCAATTTGTAAAAGTACTATCTAAAATGTCCTATTTTTGGGTTTTAGATAAACTGCTACTTCAGCGAAAGCGAACAAGGGCAAGAACGCGTGTCACTGGAATCAGTGCTCAGTATCATATCACACCTTTGCGAAAACCTGAGTTTGGACGAGTCCACATCTTCTATACTCCAAGCGCATACCGTTGAGGAGTTTCTGCGGGAAAAATACCCAGAATTTTGCTTCCAAAACGGTTCCGTAGATGCCAGTACTGAAGATGAGATTTACATGGTCGCGTCGCTTCTCCTGTATTTTGTGTGTGTAAATTCTAAAGACATGGACATAAAGTACGCTATGTGCAGCCAGTTGAGCAGAGAAGACCAGGAAGTCATACTGAACTTCAGTAAATGTCTGATGGAGTGTACACCAGTTACTTTCAAGGATGTTCAAGCTGCTATCACTGGTAAAGACTGATTTAAATATATATAGATTTATATAGTCATCACCACTCTATTTGTGTACTTAAATTTTATCCAAAGCTGTTCAGTAGTATAGGTAAGAAAGCATAAACAGACGGCAATTGTCCTATTCTTATCTCTACCCTGCTAATGTAGGTACCAAAGTGTTTGCTGAATTGCTAATAAAAAATAAAAATAAAATATTGAGATCAACTCAAAAGTGTTTCCCATATTTTTAGCTTAGTCTTTCATGCACTGAAGTTCTAATTGCATTAGCTTGTCCTAGTTTTTTACCAGCTGGTTATTAGTTGTAGGTCAGCAGCTGCCATTTTTTCTTTGTGTCATACATGTGTTCATAAAATTATTGTTATTACTTAACATCCCAGTTCCACAAGTTCTGATAAGTTTACTTATGTCAAAATATTATGTGTTATAAGATTTTGACCTAGGATTCATGACTTATGAATAAAAAGTAGCTGAAAAAGTAAAATTATTAAAAAAATATTTTATCTTGTTCTTGTGCTATGTTACTCAAATAGTTTTTTTTAACAAAACTGATATTAACACTTGCTATATCACTTGGAATTAAGATGAATAGAATTATTTTGAGAAAACTGCTTTAAAAAATCACTCTTTGTGATAAGACCAACTAAATTGTACTTCCTTTGTTTTATCTTAAATTAATATCTCTCTGCTCATGTTGGTTTGCTGTCTCACCAAACTATGAGAGGGTGTACCTATGAATGGTACCCACATTCATATACTATAATATCTCCTGCAGTGCATAGTTGGCCATTCCCTATTGAGATTGGCCTTCATAGTCGAAATTCGTCTGAATGACATTAGTACTCTACTATCTTAAATTAACAGAAGCGTGCCAAGAAACATCTCACGGGCCGTCAACATCTCGGCTCGTGTCGGAGACGCCGCCCGCGCTGCGCTCGCTGCATGGCGAGGTGCGGCGGTTGCAGGCGGCGCTGGAGGCCGAGCGGTTCGACCGGAACTATCTGCAGGAGGAGCTGGCGAGAACCAACGCCAGAGTCGAGAAACTGGGTGAGGAATGAGGATCATGACCAAATAAATAGTTAAAGAGTCCAACATGTCCATAGCAGGCTTCTGAACTTTGAATTGCTGAGCATAAGAAATGTTCAACACAATTAATTTTGTCACATTTTTTGTAGTAGTTTTAATTTGTTCACAGCTTTTAAAGCAATACTTACTAATAGATACCAAGTTGGTAGGTCACGGAAATCAGTATGCCTCTCATAGTGTCATTTTATTAAAATGTTCTGCAAAAAATGTTTCTCATTTACCCTCATCAACATACTCTTTTTTAACTCAAACATATTTCAATTGTTACTTGCAGCAAAAGAAAAAGAACAGTACAAATTGGACATCGTGAACTTAAAAGCGAAGATATCAACGTGCTGTGGCCAAGAGCGCGACGCGAGGGCGGGGGACGCGGCTTCAGAAGGCACCGCCAAGCTGATGCGAGACCTTGAAGAGACGGAAGAAAGGCTTGTACAGACTCAAGGGTTATTGGAAGATGCTCAATACGAAAGGGACACCTACAAAGCTAAGGTATGATGTTCTAGACTTGTAAATGCGAGATAAGGAGACAAGGCTTCATAGGGCACCCCCAAGCTGACGCGAGATCTTGAAGACACGGAGGAAGGGCTTGTAACGGCAGTATGAAAGTGATACTTACAAGGTAAAGTTTCTAGCCTTTATCAAGAGTTATGGCATGCGAGAAAGGGATATGGGTCTTTGAAGAGACAGAGGAACGGCTTGTGCAGATTCATATTCTGTTAAAAGATGTTCAATACGAAAGGGACATTTACAAAGCAAAGGTAAGAGTCCTTTATAAACGGACCCTACCCAGCAAATGACACGAAGCCACCACAGTAGGGCTTTTAGGACGTGTATAAATCCGCCCTGTGAGTTACAAAGCTAAGGTAAGATCATCATAATTGGCTTCAATATCTATTGCTCAACATCTCAACATACACCTCCCCATAGTTATCCAGATCGGTTGGTTGTATGCAGCCTGCATCCAGTTTGAATGATCTTTCAAAGGTTGTCAGTCCATTTTGCCGATGTGATGGTCCCTAAACTAGAACCTGTCTGCCTCCACGGATTCTTCGCGCTTAAAGGTATGATTCCGAACTCGGCAACAAGCAGCAGTGCTGTAGCCGCAGTGCTGCCACTAAGGTGCTGCCCAGCAATGCTGCCTGTCGCGTTGATTCCGACCAAGGCGGCAGTGTCGCTATGTTCGCGGTGATGCGTTGTTTTTACCCGACTACGGCGAAGCAAAAGGAGGGTTATGATTTTGACCTGTATGTATGTATGTATGTATGTGGGTATGGATGTTCATCTGTTCCCTCGTAACTTCTAAACTACTTATCAGAATTCGACAAATGACATATCATTAGAAGCGTCTTAATTGTCCGCTGGTTATAGGCTATATGGGATTTCATAAAATCTAATGTGGCGCCCTCTGGCGGACAAAACATACGAAGTAAAAAAATAAAGTTAAGATAAATATGCCGTGTTTGGTATCATTTGAAAGCGCTTTACTTGTACATTTTGAATATATATATATATATTACTAGCATTTGCTTGTGACTTTACCTGTATTCATGGGCTGATTGTATATAATTCACATCTTTTTTACCCGACTATATATGTGGCTCTTAGCAGAGTAAGATCCATAGATGGATAGATGGATTATGGATTAGTTCACTGGAATCTAGCAAATTACTAAAGAATCCACATGACCAAAGATCGTTTGAGGAGTTGGAAAGATTGAGAAATCAATGAACCCAAGATTAACCTATTTAGAACTCCAAAATATGTTAAATAAAAATAAAGTTTAAAAACTAACACCCGACTACTTAAAAACACGCTCTAAAAAGTACGAAACAAGAAAACACTCTCCAATGAAATTACTTAGTATGTACAAACTATTAAATATTTACCGTTATTAAATAAACTAACTTACACATATTATTCTATTTTAATATATTTTCAATTTATAATATTGATAGAGAAATGTTTTAAGGATAAAGCCGTGGTCGTATGCCATAAGAATAATAAATTAAAAAAAGTGGTATTTGTGGTAAATTGAAAATATATTAAAATATAATAATATGTGTAAGTTAGTTTATTTAATAACGGTAAATATTTAATAGTTTGTACATACTAAGTAATTTCATTGGAGAGTGTTTTCTTGTTTCGTACTTTTTAGAGCGTGTTTTTAAGTAGTCGGGTGTTAGTTTTTAAACTTTATTTTGTATTCGTTAGTTTACTTTGAGTTGACAAGATGTCGATTGATGTCCAACTATTATTTTTACTTTTGGAAGAGGAAGAAGACGACGGTGATTTATTGTTGCTTTATGCCAATAGTAAAAGAAAAGCAACAGATTCGTTTTTTAAAAGCAGACAACGGGAATGATGTTACAAGACGCTGATTAAACACCATTTCATGAGTGATGACGTAAAATTCAGAGAGTACTGTCGTTAAAATAAAAAACAGTTCAGTTTTATTTATAGTTTAATTTGCTGACAAAATTGAAGCAAAAGTTTGTCGCAAGGAAGTTATCAACGCTGAAGAAAAAATATTCTTAACATTAAGGTGAGTAAAGTTTATAAATTAAAAAAGTCTTGGAAACTGTCATCGGTGTCTTGATTAGTTTTACTTCTGAAGGTTCTGGTGATGATACATGTTCTGGTGATGGAACATCTGTAATTGGAGAATATGGGCCCGTAACATATTGAACAGGGCTTTGGCCAAGTAATGGTAGATGATGTGTATCTCCAGGGCCTGGAGATCACACTCACGTAGGTACTCTTCACACCTGTATACCACTTTAACATGCATAATCTCCCCCCAGGTCAACGAACTGAAACAAGAACGCGACAAGTGGGTAGCGCTCAGCCAGCAAGAAGCGGCCCGCGCCTCGCAACTGTGCGATGAGTTGGAAGTATCACGGCGTCAAGCTGCAGCATTAAGCGAGCTGGTCGCAGAACTGCAGCAGCACCAGCAACGGAACATGATGGACTCCAGCCAGCTCGAGTGCGATGACACGGACACCGCGCGTGAACACAACTTATGTAAGTCACTTAAGAGCCATATTACAATTTTTTTTTTTCAGATAACCAGTTTATTGCCGAAAATAAATCGAATTTCCCAAAGATAAATCGAAGAAAGTAAGAACACAACCCGCCAGCTAGACCAAAAATTTAAGGTCTCGCCTCGTCATTTCGTAGCCAGATTTGTAGCATAAGTTTAGACAAATAAAATCATTTGATTGCACCATAAGCTAAAAGCAGTCCTGTAATCACTGGATTCTATGATTATCTGTTAAACGGATTAAAATTGAAGTACAGAGAGCCATATTTGTAGCATCAAAAGATGCCTGCAACACTAGCCAAGTTAGGTAGAGCCTACTCCACTCAGCTTTGGGTCGAGTTGGAAGAATCCCAGCGTCAAGCTATACCATTAAGCAAGCTGGTGGCAGATCTGCAGCAACTCCAGCAAGGGAAATGATGGACTCCACACACAACACACCACACTCCACACACGACACAACCTACGTAAGTCACTAACTAGGTACCTTGATTAAGGACTGTTTTTCGACGGTACCAGGGAATCAGCCATAAAAAGTCTAATATTTTTGTACATAGACTAAATAGGGGAGCACTTATACACATTCCATAAAATCTCTTAAGCACAATTCTTAATCTATTCTTCTTCATCGTGTCCCCATCAGGGTCAGACTACCATAGCTAGAGTTTATCTATTAGAGACTGGGCACTGTTTAGAAGTATAGGTAGGTTGTTGCATCTGGAAGTAGTTACAAAGATCCGGATTTAGACTGAACGCCACCACAATTAGTATAAAACCAGCCATGCCACAAAATACCTTTAGCTACGGTTTGTGTGACGCCGCGAATATTGAGCATGAATAATAATAATAAAATAAATTTCGAAAAGGCAACACTTAAAAAATTCTTTTCGGCTCCGGTCATCAGGGAGGAATCGAACCCCCGACCTTTGGAAGTCCGGTCCAATGCTCTGACCACTGAGCTACCGAGAACCTTAATGGAGTCGTTGAATTTTGTAAGTGCTTTTTAACGCTTTGAGCCAGCGTATGTTTCATCAATGATTGTGGGAGACACCCTCAAATCACCCGAGAGAAATATTTTTACAAATATTTAACAATCGGTTAAGATGAAACAGGCTATAATTTTATATTTATTTAAATATTTGTAAAAATATTTCTGTCTTTTCGAAATTTAAAAATAGCGTTGAGAACGCGAAAAATACTTAACAAATAAAATAAAATAAATCTTTATTCATCAACTAGGTAACAAAAATATGTTCAGTTGCTGGGACCGACCTAGTAAGTAAAAAATATACTTGTGGCAAGAGGCCCCGCTCTCTGTACACAGGGGCTTGTGATATTTGGAAGTTACAAAAAGTTTAAATAGACAGCATAATATAGAGCATAATATTGGACATAATATAGGTCGCTTGAATGCATCAGAAACTTAAGTCTCATCACTGGATTCTTACGATTTACTCTTAACTTTGGACGGCAAATCAGGCTACCCATTTTTGATCCCCGATGTGCTGTTGTGTGAACATACAAATTTCGGTTCGCTACATACACTTTTTATTCACAGCTATCTGCAGTGAAGCCTGCGCAAACGTGATTGAGGTGCAGTTGAGTGAAGAAAGAGCCAAAATTGTTGTGCTAAAGCAGCAAATCGATTCTTTGCAGGTATGTTCAATTAGATGTAGGATTGTTAGATTTGTCGAAAAACATAGTTTTTATGAGAATCTCGACACAAATCATTGTACACCAGTCATAAGAAATCTTGAAATTATCGGATTGATTTTACAGCAATAAAAAATTTACAATTTGGCTGACGTCTACTCGCAGAGTTCTTTCCAACGGTCCCTAAACCATTTATTTTGAGCCTAAGCATCGCGTCGCAAGCTGTGTTAATAAGATTGATCTTAGAGCAATAATATATAGAAATATTTTATTTTGTATTTTTCTATTACAGGACCAATTGCATGATTTTACTCAGAAATATGAAACAGAAAAACAATATTTACAGACAGTAGTCTCGGAGAGAGAAAACGAAATTTTCGACCTTAAACACAGAATCAATGAAGAGATTGAAGAGAAAAACAACATGACAATACATTACAGTGATGCAATGAGCAAACTCAATAACGAAATTAATGAACTAGAGCAGAAATTAAAGGACAACAACCAACAATCGCGGATTGTGGTAGAAATGAAGATGCAAGAAATACAAACACTGCAAGAAGAGAAACTGTCCCTGTTACAAAGTCTCACCGATGAGACCAATAAACTGGAAAATATCATCAAAAACCTTAAGTCTGAATTAGACTCGGAAAAGTCTTCAAAAGCTAAAATGAAAGAGGACTACGAAAACCACATGATGAAGCTAAACGAAAAGGTTCTAAATAGAAATAATGAGTTGGTTGAACTGCAAAATGACGTGTTCAAAAAAAGCGACAAAATTGAATCTCTGTACTCAGAACTAAGGAAAGAAAAACAGGCAAGAGAAGAATTAGTATCGAGGCACAATGATGAGTGCGAGAGAATGAACGAAAAACTAGTGGAAAGCGAGAATACAATTAAATCGAAGTGTGAGGAAATAACCAGGTTGGTAGAAAGACTAAACTATAACTGTGAGTTCATCAAAGAGTTAGGCCAAGAAGTAGATGAGCTCAAATATGCCGTCTCTGAGCAAAGCGAACATTGCAAACATTTGGAACAAACTAAAATAACAATATTAGAAGAGCTCCAAGCTAAAGAAAATAAACTTGAACAACTTCACAAGCATTTTGAAGCAATGCAAAATGCACACATTGATGAAAAAGATAGGCTTGATAAGGACTTAGACGAGGCTAACGCAATGATCGAAGCCCTTCAGATGCAGTTACGCGGCGAACTCGAGTTTAAGATTGGTTTGCAAGAAGAATTTTCTCAATTGGAGCGCTCTAAAACTTTATTAACGAACGAAATTAAGCAACTCGAATGCGAAATGAATAAGATTCAAATTGAAATCCAACAAAAAGATAAAACTATTGAGGGCATGGATTTGTTCCTACAAGAAGAAAAACACATCAATGATAAAGTGAAACAAGAATGTCAAAACCTGAATGAAAAAATCAAAACTTTGTGTGAAGATGTAGCTATCAAAGACAATGAAATAAAAGTAATTAAAGATCAACTAATAGAAGCGAGAAAAACATTTGAAGTAGAGCTACGCCTAAAAGTTGATGCCATTGATTCTATCAATATAGAACTACTAAGTGTGATTGAAGAAAAGAAGACTTTGGAACTTCAGTTGGACCTTACGAAAAAGGAATTGGATGCTGCATTTATTCAGCTGAGACAGAAAGACAGTGAAGTGTTGCAGTTACAAGAACAAATCAAGGAATTATCAAAAGAGAATGAGAGATGTCAGTATAACAGTTCTTTAATTTAAAATGTTTTGGTTTGCAGTTCATTCAGAATGTTTTAGTTAACTTACTGTAATTCGAAATATTATTAACGTCTTTTTACTTTACAGCCGTCGAAGCACTACATCAAGAACTGAAGAAAGAAAGAGACGCAAGATACGAACTCGTAGAAAACCACCACGAAGAATGCAAACAAATGTCTGAAAAACTGCTCGAAAGTGGTAACACAATACAGCTCAAATGTGAAGAAATCTCTAGGTTGTATGAAAAATTTGAAGTATTGGACAACAATTTACGTGACTTGAAGATTGCAGTATCTGATAAAAGTGAACACTGCAAGGTTTTAGAAGAAACAAAATCAACAGCGCTGGAAGAAGTACGAAACAAAGACAGAAAACTCGAGGAGCTACAGAAACATTTAGAACACGTCAAAATGATTCATAGTGAGGAAAAAGATAAACTTGAGAAAGATCTCAGTGATGTTGTCAGTAAAGGCGATGCCATTCAAAAGCAGTTGGATGGCGAACTCCAGGAGAAAGTTGATTTGCAAAATAATCTCGCTCAATTAGAGCACGCCAAAACATCTTTGACGGAAGAAATCGATGTATTAAAAACAGAAGTAAATAAACTACAGGAAGAAATACAGCACAAAGATAAAACTATTGAAGGTATAGACTTGTTCTTCGAAGAGGAAAAGCGAATAAATGAAAAAGTTCAACTGGAATGTCAACAGTTAAATGAAAACATAAAGAGACTATCCGATGAGATAGTTGTTAAGAATAACGCAATTCAAGAAATTGAAAACAAACTTGCTGAGACGAAAAAGGCGTTTGAAGATTATCTTCGTGAAAATCATGAATATAAGGAGTCTGTTGATCAGAAACTATCCAAAGTTATTGAAGAGAAAGACGCGTTGGAAGCTAAATTGAACCATACAATCAGGGAAAAAGACTCTTTGTCACATGAACTTAAAGAGAAAAACAATGATATATTGGAACTCCGAGACAACATTAACGATATGAACCAAATCATTGTGGACAATAGGAAATGTAAGTGTATATTTTATTTATAATTATGTTGTTGTGAGTCACGACTTAATTTTCGGTGTTTGTTTATATTTAATTCATTTCGTTAATGCTTTTAGGAACACCACTTTATTTGTAGATTTGCACAATCTTTCTTATTCCTTAAAAATTAAAATTTACTTTTAATTTTATCATCAACAGCTTCTCAAGCTCTGCACTTGGAATTGACGAAAGAAAAACAGGCAAAAGAAGAAATTATATCAAAGAACCACGACGAGTGTAGACGTATGTCTGAAAAACTGCTAGAAAGTGAGAATACAATCAAACTGAAATGTGACGAAATTGAGATTTTGACGAAAAGAATCCAAGAATTAATCAATAATGCCGTAGTAGATCAAACTGAGACATGTAGGGTCTTAGAAGAAATAAAAGCAACTCACCTTAAAGAAATCCAAATGAAAGACGAAAGTCTTGAAGCGCTCAATCATAAATTAGAACTTTTGGAGAACTTACGAAGTAAAGAGAAAGATAAGTTTGAGAGAGAGCTAAACGAAGCTGCTTCAACAATAAACAGCCTTGAAATTAAACTAGATAGGGAACTTCAAATCAAAATCGCATTACAAGACAGTTATACTGAGATAGAAAATGTTAAAAATTCACTGTTAAAAGAGGTTGAGACACTTTCAGATGAGGTAACAAAGTTACAAAATGAAATACTACACAAAGATAAAACTATTGAGGGAATGGATGTGTTCTTTGAAGAAGAAAAGGTTGCTAGTGCAAAAATTCAGCAAGAATTGAATGAAAACATTGAAAAACTGACTGAAGAGGTAATGCTTAAAAAAACTGAACTGCAAGAGGTGGAATATGAACTTGCCAAAGTCAGAAAGACGTTTGAAAAGGAACTGTGTGACAAACATGATCACATTGAATTAGTCAACGCGAAATTATCAAATGTACTGAACGAGAAAGAAACTTTAGAAACGAAACTCGACCATACAATCAAGGAGCGTGATTCCTTATCTGTTCAGTTGTGCGGGAAAATAAATGAAATGTTGAAACTGCAAGAGCGAAGTGATGAAATAACCAAACTCATGGAAGATAATAGTACATGTAAGTATTAAGCGTTTAAATACATCGGTTTTCTATTTGACTATTAGGACTAAGATGTATGCAGGCTGATAATGGTGTTTTGGACTTTGGACTTGAAAGTCTGTGGGCCACAGACTGTGAGATACCTATGTTCAGCAGAGCACATTCGAAGATTCATTAAGATCAGATAGTCAATCAGACAGTCATATCTGACCTGCAACTCTGATGTTGTTAAGCCTAATAGCTGTGAATCTTATATTTTATCATTAAAAAAAAACTATTTATATTTGTCAGAAGGTATAACTTATATTTATAAAGGTTTGGTTCATTATTGTAGTTTCTAGCTTTTTTCATCCTAGTTTTTTGTTTACAGCATCTGAAACTCTGCATTTAGAACTCATGAAAGAAAAACATCTTAGAGACGAACTTGTAACTAAGCACCAAGTTGAATGTGAACAATTGAATAAAAAACTGACTGAAACTGAAAACGCTAGGACAGCGATGTGTAAAGAATTAGCAAAAGTAACTGAAGAACTAAAGACAAAAGACATTAAACTATCAGAACTTGAGAAAAATATGAAAATTATGGTAATTCAGCACAGTGAAGAGAAAGATAATCTTCGAAAACATTGGGATGAAGCTTCAACAACAATAAATGCCCTACAGATGCAGCTGAATGCCGAAATTCGGACCAGAACTGATTTGCAAACCGAATATGTTCAAATGGAAAACACCAAAACTGCAATGTCAAAAGATATTGAGACACTTCGCCAAGAAATGAAACAATTAAACGATGAAATACAGCAAAAGGACAGAAGTATCGACGGGCTAGATCTGGTTTTGCAAGAAGAGAAACGCGCAAATGATAAATTACAACAAGAATGTCAAAATTTGACTGAAGACATCAAAAAACTATCTGAAGATGTAGCAGTTAAAAATAATGAAATAAAAGCAATTGAAAGGGAACTGACTGAAGCAAGAAAAACGTTTGAAAATGAGCTTCGCGAAAAACAAGATTACATGGAGACAGTCAACCAGAAATTATCAAATATAGTTGAAGAAAAACAGGCTTTAGAAATGAAGTTGGACCAATTAATTAATGAAAAGGACACTATATTAAAGAAAGTAAATGAGCAAGCAAATAAAATCCTAAAACTTGAGCTAGAAAATAAGGAAATGAATATACTAATAGAAGATAATAAGAAATGTAAGTAACCTTAATGTGTTTTATTTATATTTAATTTATTTTAACCGCTTGGATCATACATAATGGTCCGAATAAATAATAATTTAAAAAATGCTCATTATAACCATTAAATAAAATCTTTTAACCTTGTTTTAGATGTACAAGAAATGAACAAAGACAACGATGAATTAAAAATAAAAATGGATTCCATTCAAACCGAATTTGCAAGTAAAATAGACACATTGACGAAAGAGAAAGAATACCAAGTCGAATTAAATAAGCAACTAAACCATGAGCTACACGAAAAACATCAACAGAATATAGAAATCATAGAAAAAGTCAATATTCTAACTGATAAAGTGAAAGAACTCCGTTCAGTAAATGAAAATCTTATAGTAGAGAAGGCTGAATTGGATAAAGTCGCTGATAATCTAAAGAAAGAAGTAAATGAAATACAAAAAGAAAATGAAAAATTGAAAACTATCATAGAAGAAACCAAACGTGGTAAGTATGCTTTTTAAATTATTTTAACCTCATTAAATTGTCATTTTAACGCAATAGTCACTGTTTGGCTGTCTTTATCTCTGTAACCTCTTATTGTTTAAGTAAATATGTTGATATGTTAATAACCAACATATTTTTTTACAACCATCATAGAACTCGAGCACAAAATCAAACTAGAGAAAGAACATAGTAACGAAACTCGTCTAGCGTACGACAACGAAAAGCTAAACCTAAACAACAAATGCTCTCTGCTACAAGAATACCAAATAAAGTCTGAAAGACAGATGGAAGACCAGCAAAAAGATATAGGCGCATTGCAACAGGAGGTCAATACATTGAAAACTATAGCAGAAATGCATGATAAAGATATCAGAGAAAAATGTGAAATTATCAAGGTGAAGGATGAACAAATAAACAACATTAACAAATATGTAGCGATACTCAATGCAGAGAAGGAAAAACAGCAAACTGAATTGGAAGACAAAATTATGGAGATTAATGTGTTGAAGCAAAAATTCAGTAATGATGAAGTCCAGAAAGCTTTGAGGAGCGAAGAGTGGGTCAAAGCTTTAGGACAAAGGGACACATGTAAGTACAATAATAACATGCCTACATTACACACCGAGTGCCGTGCGATATTATTTCATGTCTACCCCCACTATTTAAAGCTCTTTGATTCGGTTTTTTTACTGTAATATTGTTGCGTTCTTACTGTAAGCAAATTCTTTAAATTCTTTGTAAGAAATTGTTACGTTCTTATTGTAAGCGAATTCCTTAAATTCTTTGTGAGAATAAAGATCTTAAACTTAAATAATGACATACATTTACAAATAACCGGTTTTGTCAGTTACTACTCTTTAAAATGATATCTTTATTTTAAAGATAATAATCTTTGCCTACGCATTTTGAACTGTAGCTATTTTGTCTTCTAAAACTTAACTTTTTAGGCATTTTTTTTATTTTATGCATGCTATCATCAATCAATGTATTTTTTTTTGCTAGTTTCGTGTTCATAAAACTTTTATTTCATTCCAGTCGCCGTTGCTGTTTCGGAAAAAAACGGAAGCCATAAAAACTCTGGTCAATACGAAAAGGAGTACCGCGAGTTCCACCACCAGGTAGATAACACCACCTCTGACCTTACTCACTCGTCAATGGAGAGCATTAAGACCATTTCAGATTTAGAGAAGATCATCGCAGACAAAAATAGGACGATCACCACGCTACAGTGTGACATCACCTACCTCAAGTCTCTGATCGCCGACTCAGAAAACAAGCTACTCGATATCAACAAGGAACTAGAAGTTAGCAAGGAGAATTGCCAGCAGTTGGCCGGCCAGCTCAAGAAAATCGTACACCAAAAGAACGAGGAAATAGCTGAACTGAAAAGGCAGGTAAACAAAATGAGCGTCACCGAAAACCGAGCCAGTCAGATCATCAAAGTATCCGCCAAGTACCAGGCGATCATACTTAAAAGGATAGCCGAAATCAAATCCAACACAGTGCTCAAAGAATTGACCAACTTCGGCAACTCTAACGGTGATAACGAATTACGAAGGAGTCTTAACGCGGGAACAGTAACCATGGAGGACCTTGAGAACTTCTTAGAGACCACAGACAAACACCTGAAGCGATGCTCCGAGAAGCAGATATCTCTACAAAAGGAAAGAGACAGATTGCTGGAAGTGAACAGGATAAACGAATCGGAGATAATCAATTTGAAGAAGTTCCTGACGGAGCTGTCTGTGAGCTTTAAGACGTTCAGCAATGTGAAGGATCTGTACGCGCAGAAGTTCAGCCGAGTCGTGTCGGTGCAGCGTACCGTGAGGCGGGAGATATTGAGCTTGGACGGGCACATCACTGACAGTGCCATGTGCAAACTAGAGAGGGGGTACGCTGCGGTCATGCAAGACTTATCGGAATGCGTCATGAACATGGAACGATGGGTCGAGAGGTGTATAAGCCGAACGATATCACCGGAGAAGATTAAACAGGCGTTCACAAACGACGAGGATCGGGTTTCACTTGCCTCGACGACGTTCCAGAATGCAGGACTCGAAGTGCAGCTGGAGGAGCTCGAGAATTCCTTCCAGAAGCTTCTAGAGGAAGTGGTTCGGGCGCAGAAGGGAGAGGGCGCGCGCGACGCCCAGTCCGTCACAGTGATGGAGGTCCGCGCCGAGTACGAGGACAAACTCAACCGAATGAAGGCTAAAATGGTCAGTATACTCCCTCTCCTGTTTATAATATTGCTCTATCAGGTCGTGTGGTGGTTCTATTTGCAGATGGATTATTGATGTGGCATGTTATTGACTTGTGAAGTCACCTATTTATTGAATAAATTATTTTCCGATCGATTTATTTTGTTTTATTTTTCGCTTAGTGTGTTTTAGAGTGTGTAGTGTAGTTGCTTTGAGGAGCGTTCGAAAAGGTAATTATTTGCATGTACTGTTAGCATGCGGTGCATGAACAATGTTCCCCTTTTTCAAAGCCCTTTTCTTTTTATAAAAGTTTGAAAATATTTTCAGAAACAACTGTACCAAGAGCAGATAGCGGTGTACAAAGAGAAGCAGCACGCTGAGGTGTTGGCGCTAGAAAGGGAGCTGGCTAAGACTCGGGACCGGCTGGCGGAGATCAGCAAGGCTTACGAGGAACACATCAGGTCGTTAACGGCTGAACTGTGGAGCGTCGGGGAGAAGTTCCTGACGAAGAAGGACGAGGTCGACTGGCTGAGGAAGAAACAACGATCCGGCTCGTTGATGTCGTTGCAGCATGTGCATTCTGTAAGTTATGAGTTTGTCTTTGAATTATTTTGATTGGATTTTTTTTTCAGACTAGCGCCCGTCAGTCGTTGTCCTGATATTAGTCTTAATATAAAAATAGGGAAAATTTAGGATTGTACGTATCTTTTAGTGCCTACTTAATTATATAAAAAAAATAGATTACAAAATTACAAATATATTGGGGTGGATCACCCTAGAAATTAAAGGGTATAAAAAATAGCTTACAAAAATAAACACAAAATTTCATGATAATCGATCAGGCAGTTTCGGACGAGTTCTGCTACAAACACTGACATGAGAGTTTTATTTTATCATCACCATATTAGCCTTGTGACGCTCACTGCTGAGCAATAGGCCACAAGGGCTTTTACTGTGATCAGTCCTGCGGTGCATTTTATTTATTAGATTTTAAATTACCAGTACCGGAATCCTATGTTTATCGTGGTACTCTTTAAATAAATTGTATTTTTTTTCCAGTCTGGATTAGTGCCGCCCCTCGAAGTACCTTCGCGGCCCTCCGACACGCACTCTCTCCGATCGCTGCCCGTCCACACCAAGTCGAACGGGAATAAGCAAGGTATTTTTAATTGTTTAAAGTCTGGAAGATTTATTGCGCAAAATTTTTACTTCAATAGTCTATCGCTATCAAAATATGTATTTTTCTGTCCCAACTTCGTTATGGCGCTATTCGAGGCAGAATCACATAAAATCCTTCTTGAATTTTCGATTGTGTAACAAATTGAATTAAAAGTAATTCATATTAAAAAGAGGCGCTCTTTGTAAGAGTTTGTCATGAATAAGTGTAGATATGCAAAGTCGAGGAATGAATAATTTTCATGGTTTTATTAGAAAATTCTTTAGTCGCTTTAATTAAACATAATATTTGCAAAGATTCGCTATTTTATCAGGTAATAGTTTAACCCCTTGATCATTAGTTGGCCGATGAATAAAATATTTAAATAATAGATATTTTATCTAGTTACGCTCGCTCTTTCTATTATATCTACTTTTGACGACCGTTTGGTGCAGTGGCCTACATGTCGGACTTCTAAAACCAAGGGTCGCGGGTTTGATCCCCGCACGGTACAAGCGCATGTGTGTTTGTACTGGTCTGGGTGTTTTCTATGTATAATATGTATTTATTTACAAAAAAAAGTATTTAAGTATGTTTATCCGTTGTCTAGTACCCATAACACAAGACTCGTAGCTTAATTTGGGACAGGAGAATTGGTGTGATTGTTGTGATTTTTTTTATTTATTATTTAAGTATTTTATTTATTACACTAGCTTACGCTAGTCGCTCAATATTCTCATTACTAATTCAATAAGTCATTCAAGAAAAAGAAGGGCGCACCCTTCACATGTCTGACGAAGAAGGGGAGGTGTTCGACAACCGCTGGCTGAAGGAGCTGGCGAGCACCCCGCGGCGCGCCCCCGCCCCGCGCGACAGCGGCGTGCGGCTCTCGGAGCTGCGCTGGCGCAACTCGCTGTGCCCGCCGCACCTCAAGAGCTCCTACCCCGCCGAGACGCAGTTCCAGCCCGCTGTGGACGAGAGAGACATCAAAGTAACATGTTTTAAATAATATTTATTATTACAGTGGAGTAAAAAGCGTGGGGTGCACTTTATGACGTTTTCATACTTCTCTTTTCATAGTTGCCAATAATAGTATGATTTTCACATACTACTATACCAAGCACCCCACGCTTTTTACTCTACTGTAATGTAAATTCCGTGTACTCAGAAATTTTCTCTTTTTTAGTTAGCAATAAAAGCGTGTTTTTTTAACTATTTTTTTTAGTTAATAAGGATGGAAAACTCTTATCAAATTATTGCATTGTCATCGGTACTTAATACGTGTCCAAAGTTTCAAATTAATTCGATTTCTGGAAGTTGGTGAAAATTGAGCTCAAAAATTCCGTTACATACATATCATCATATACATAAAGCGTGTTAATAAAAAATATACAACAACATCACATACATTGATCTGACTCTGTGGTAAGTAGCTTAAGCACTTGTGTTACAGATATCAGAATCAACTGTGATATTACAAATTAACTTAAATAAATACATATAACACCCAGATCAGTACAAACAGATATGTTCATGCACACCAATGTTTGTACAGTGCGGGGATCGAACCCGCGACCTCTTCGTTAATAGTCAACTTCTTGACCATAACACCAAAGTGGTCGTCAAAGATTCGTTCCACACTTCATAACACAAGTATTCTCCCTAATACTAACATACAGAAGTTTGGCGCAACAGATGTAGAGTTAGAAAGCTATAGTTCTTTCAAATCACGAAGTCGAGCAGAATTTACTTGTGGTAAATATGTGTCCGTATATGTGTCGATGTGTGCGTGAAAACGAAAGCGGGTATGGTTAGCATAAAAATAATACCAATATTTTTGTATGTTCAATTGATAATAAAATAAAACAACAAAACTTTTAAACTAAAATGTTTATTATTTAAAATAAATAATAAATAAGGGAATGTATTAAAATAAAATTATGTTCTTCTACATTTGGGTTTAAGTTTTAATTTAAGCGAAACATAAGACTTAAATAAGGATATACAATTGAACTCAAGATATGGCAAAATTATGAAAATAAGGCTAGGCTGGAACTATTTAATAACAAATTTCTATCTATTTTTACGTATGTGAAAAATGTGTCGCCTTAATCTTCTTCGGAAAAACTGTTGCTTTCGTTAGTTTCAAAGTCAGTCGTGCTGCTATCACTTGATTCACCCACATTAATTACAAATTCAAAGTCATAATCAAAATATTTCATATACTCCTTTTCAATTTTTTCGACATGCTTGCATGTATTAAGCCAGATGTTGTTATCGATACTGTTTAAACCTTCAGCTATTAAATTTTGAACTTCTGTCATATTTTGACCAATATTTTTCGAGGCAATCTTATTTTTCAGAATACCCCAGATGTTTTCAATGGCATTTAATTCAGGGTGATATGGTGGCAGTCGTAGTATTTCGAAACCTTTGCTTTTTATTATCTCGTCAATTCTATATGAAATAAAACGCTGCTTATTTCTGATTATTAAATCATACAATTCTACATTGCGGGACAGTGCATTGAAAGGAATACCGTGTTCCGTCAGCCACTTTTGCATGTCGCTCTTGCGCGAATTTGACGTAGGTATACTACTACTTCGAGTATTATGGTAGGATGCGTTGTCCATCACTATAACAGATTTATCTGGTAAATTTGGCAGCAGCTTTTCATTCAGCCATTTGCTATAATTATTGAAATTCATATTTGAGTGATAGTCTCCAGTTGTGGATGATGCTTTGTATATTAACGAAGCATCTTTAATAAATCCACTACTGCTACCCGCATGCACTATAATAAAACGAGCACCGGTACTCATTTTTTTTAAAAATGACTTGTCTTTTGTCTTAGTATCTAGTTTTTTTAAATTCCACGTGTTTTGACGTACGTGCGAAGTTAGCACATATGTTTCGTCTGTATATATAATGGGACGGCCTTCTTCACGGTATTCATGAATTTTTTTCAAAAAATTAAATCTCCACAATTGTATTTCATGCCTTTCTTGTAAAGATTTACGATTGTTTTCAATTTTGTTCCATTCGTAGCCCATTTTTATAAGCAACGAACGTAATGTGCTCAAACATCCGTCAAAACCAATTTTTTCTCTTAATGCTGACTGAAGTTTTGCCAAAGTTGGAAGTTCATTGTGTTCTATATGAAAATTTTGAATTGTAGTTCGAATAATTTCTCGATTCATATTATCTAAATTAAATTTACCGTCTCTTTTTCGTCGCTTTTTCATGGGTGAAGTAAACTTGGTTGATGAAGATGGCAACTCTTTCTCTTCTTTTAAAATCCTACTTACTGTGCGTTCACTGACGCCTGTTGCTTGGGCAGTTCGTTCTAATATGTTTGCTAATGGACTTAGGTCACATCCATCAGTGTTATTTGCTTTCATAAAATTATATTCATCTTTTAGAAAGTGAAAGACTTTAGCAATGATTGCTCGACCCTAAAAACAATAAAATATACAATTGAATAAGTATCAAAAGTCAAAACTAAACTATTACTTAAATTAAAAAATAATCATTTTTATTTAATGTCAAAACTAGAAAAAAAATATTTACCTCGCTATGGATAACTTTGCGCTTTGACATGCTGACAGTACTTCACGGCAATTAGCGTCCGGAAACAATAAACACAACTAACCTAAGCGACAGCGCGCTCGCGACTGACCGCGTCGTCATACACGCACACTATTGCATTATGCATGTACACGTTTAAAAACAAATAAAGACTACTCGCCTTCGTGAAATGCAAGAACTGTAAAGGGGAGCGCTTCCTACCGACCGGGTGTTATGGTCGGGGACCAAGGTCCGGTAGACATCGTCTTGATTTGTCTATCTATTGTATTCTTGATCTAAATCTAATTTGCCGCGTTTCATGTGCGGTACTAGGTTAACAACGCTATCTAGTCAATGGAGCCGTATCAGCGGTCGCTGTCGTGCTTGCCACCATAACGTGCGCTTGTGATGGCGAACGGTAGATTCCGCCACAGAAGTGACACTCACCTTCCCTCATCAATACGTTCTTTTTCGTGCCCCATGCATGTGATTCAGCAAAAAACATTGTGTAATGTATCGCTCATTACACAATGTTTTCGCCATAGATGGCATCGTCAACTAGAGTCGACGAAATAAGAACCACTAGCTGCGCTGAGCCTACACTCCCTCTGCCCCACACACAACTACAGCTCCCACTTTAATAAAAATATAGTTATAGTTTGCTATAGGCGACCTAGACAACAAGGTTAGGCTGTCTATCCACCAAAGCGGAGCAAGCAATCAGAGGTCGATCGAGCTGTAACGCTTTTTAACAAACTGCCAAAGGAAATAAAACTAGAGACTAGTTTAAGCGTTTTTAAAAATTAAAGAAATTCCTATTGGAAAGGTGTCTGTATAGCGTAGAAGATTTTTAGTTATAAGTTTGCATGCATATCTCTTATAATTATTATTATTATGTAAAAAATTCAAACACAATGCATATTGTTTATTGAAAAAATGCAATGAAAATGAAAGAAATAAATCGAGCCATCTTTGATCAATAAATTGAGCCATCTTTATCCGAGATCAAATCGTAAACGATCGAAATATGAAAAGGGATGTGATCTAGCCAAAATACCAGAACCGTAGTGTTAGCAGTTTATATATGGTTATTTCTTATATTACTCGTAGTCTTACTTTATTGTTTGTTAAATTAATGATGTATTTATCTTTCAGTACTTCTATTAGAATTGATGTAATATTTATTGTTATTGAGGTGCTTGTGGCGCAGTGGTTGCATCGCTTTGGTAGTGATACTATTAGTTGAATGGGTGATTATTCCGACCATAAAAGTGACGTCTACTCACAAGCATCTCCGTGCTTCGGAAGGCACGTTAAGCTGTTGGTCCCGGTTAATATCGATAGATTTTAGTAGTTAAGCCTGGTCGGAGGCCCTCGGGCGGCTTAATAACTAACATCTGACAGTAAGGTTGGTCACTTACCTTACACACACCCCTCCACCAATCCGCACTTAGCCCGCGCAGTGGAGTATGGCTCGCACCACCTCATAGTTGAGGTGAGGCCTGTGCCCAGCACTGGGACGTATATAGGCTGATGATGAATATTTTTTGCGCTTTTAACAGTTTAGCCTGGGCAACACCAGCGCAGTGGGGGCGCGCGGGCGCAAGGAGGTGGGCATCACGGCGTACAAGAAGCCCGGCCCGCCCACGCCCAGCAAGAACGCCGGCCGCCTCTCCGCAACCGTATGTATTAATTACATTTTTATTATCTAACGTTACATAGTGATATCGTTGGCGATCTGCCGGTGCGCTCAATGGGTGCAAAATATTATCGATTTATGTACGGTGGCGGCCAGTGCCGCGAGAACACTTTCTAATGAAAATTGTTTGCACGCGGAGTAATTAATTAGCGAGCGGGATACATTCAGAAATGTAAGCTACATCTAAACAAACCTTAGCCTGTAGGTTGTTAATTAAGCTGATTTCTCTGAATTTGATTTCAAGGTCCTTTAAATCAACAGATACAGGTCACAAAATTACACCTATTCTCATGTTAAAGCGCGGGTTGAATTTAATAAACACTGCTATCTTCTTAATGTAAATTTCACTTTAGCAAACTCCTGTTTCATACAAACAAGTAAGCTGAGGAGACCGCTTGCTGACGTTGTGTAACATTTTAACGTAAGTGTCAAGAATACACAATGATTTAGAGGTTTCGATATTGAAATAATTATGCTTTCCAGGATTCGGAGTTGCGCGAGTCGCTGCGCGTGGAAGCAGAGCCGCAGGCTTCGCGCAAGACGAGCACGCCATCGCGACTGCGCGCGCTCTTCAAATCCAACAAGAATGATACCGCTGAAGTAAGTTCACGTAGACTGGCGAGTGCGGTCGCGAAATATCAAACATAAGATAAGATAATGTTACGTTCTAGGGGTGTGGGATCTAGATTGAAATGCACTTCTAAACCGATGAAGTAGAGTAGGATTTATTGTACACACTTTACGTTACAACACTTAGTACACAAACACTTATATCGCACTCCAAAATCTTCTTGTCGCAGTTTTCGCTTCGATGTTTACTCGTCGCTTTCCCAAATTAAACTCACCCTCGGTCGCATTCCCGGGCTCCTTATATACCGGCCGTCAAGGACTCCCGAATATTCGGTAGGTACCTACTACCCAGTACGAGACTGTTCGGGATCCTTCCAAATGCCGTCTTGCCTAGCCTAGACCTTTCTCGGATGTTCGGCATGAAAACGCCTCCAAGGCACGGAAAAACACGATCAAAGTTTTAGCACTAGCCCACCGGCGTAACACTACCCCCTCCTTAGACATGCTCGTCCCGAGCATCATTCGTTCCATGGTACTTGGCCAACCGATCAACATGAACAATCTTACAGGGGCTACGTGCGTTGCGCTGTATCCGATAAGTGACGTCGTTGATCCTTGTGACTACTTTGTACGGCCCTTCCCAACTCGGCGACAATTTCGGTGACTTTCCTTTTCGCCGCATAGGGTTATGTAGCCACACGAATGATCCTTCATCAAACCTCGTCTGGTTAGACTTACGGTCGTATCTGGTCTTCACCTTCTCGCTGGCCTGCAATCCATGTTCACGAACATGCCTGTGAACATCACCAAGCCGGTTTCGCAGTTCACTTGCATACTCCGAAACCGTCTTTGGTGCATCTGGAGGTCGTCCGGTCAGAAGGTCTGCAGGTAAACGTAGTTCTCTTCCAAAATTAGCACACGCAGGAGTTACGGCCGTGCTTTCATGAACTGCTGTCCGATATGCCATTAAAAAGAGCGGAATATGCCTGTCCCAATCCTTTTGATGGTTGTCAACTACTTTGGCCAAATGTCGTTCCAGAGTCTGATTGAATCTCTCAACCATTCCGTCTGACTGTGGGTGATAGGCCGTAGTCCGAGTTTTATGAATTCCCATGACTCGGCAAGTCTCCTGAAACACCAGAGACTCAAAATTTCTTCCCTGATCACTGTGGATCTCAAGAGGCACACCATACCGACAAAACACTTCAGTCACTACAGTTTCCGCTACTGTGACTGCCTCTTGATTCGGAATGGCAAATACCTCAGGCCATTTGGTGAAATAGTCCATGACCACCAGGATGTACTTGTTTCCACGGTCAGAGGTCGGGAACGGGCCTGCGACGTCTAAAGCAATTCTTTCCCAAGGTGCTCCCACGTTGTAAACTTTAAGCGCACCTCTACTGCGTGTATGTGGTCCCTTAACTGACGAACAGCTAGTACATTTCCTACACCAGTCTTCCACGTCGTCCCGACAGTTTATCCAGTAAAAACGTTACCGAATCTTCATCAGAGTCCTTTTTACTCCTAGGTGTCCACCGGAAGCGCCGTCGTGAAAGGATCTTAAAACATCGCTAACTCTCTTTCTTGGTACAACCACTTGAAGATGAGCATCCTTTCCGTTTTCTGACTCCCATTTCCTGCACAGTACGCCATTGTGCATAACCAGACTTTCCCATTGCGCCCAGTAGCTCTTTGTCACGGTACTCATCGGAGCTACCTCACACCACCTTGGTTTGGGCGCCCCAGCGTTGATCCAATCGTAAATGGGCTTTACATCGCAATCTTCCTGTTGTGCTTCTTGCATTGCTTCATCACTCCATTCTTCGCTAACAGTGTCTGTCCTCAACATCTTCACGCAGTCCTTACCCTCTTGCCTTAAGCAGTGTTTGCAATCATCAGGACAAGGTCTTCGAGAGAGGGCATCTGCGTTGCCATGTGACTTTCCACTGCGATGTTCGATGACAAAGTCATATTCCTGCTGCTGCCGCTCTGAACTATCAGAGCTTGCTGGCCTCTCCGTTCGGTCCGAGTCCCGTTGCCTCCAAGATCTTTTTGGGCAGCCTGATTGTATGTGTCCTCTTTCCCCGCAGTTGTAGCATCGAGGCCCAGTTTCTCGAGGTGGAGCAATCGGCTCCCTGGCCGCAACTTCGCGCACCCTAAAGGATTTTGTTGAGTCTTGGCGTACAGCTTCCACCTCCAGGGCATGGGCGAGCGCATCCTTCAAGGTCCCATGGTGTCCCAGCCGTACAGCAGCCCTCACTTCAAAGTCCCGAATCCCATCTATGAATGCCTGTACTAGCGTTCCATCGATGAAAGTCGCTGCGGAACCTTGGTACGCCTTCCGGACGAGCTTCTCTATCTCAAGTGCCCACTTTTGTAACGACTCGTTATGCCCCTGAGTCCTATTCTTCAGCTGAGCTCTGTAAACGTGCTCTAGATGGCTGTCACCGAAGCGTGCCTCTAAAGCTTCAAGAAGACGGTCGTATGTCTTCTCCTTTCCTAACGCTTCCAGAACAGTGAGAGCTTCGTCCCGCAGCGCCAAACTCAGTGCCGTTTTAGCATAGTCCTTGCTCCAGCCATTCGCTTCGGCAACCATCTCGAATTGGAGCTTGTATGCGGCCCACGAAGAGGTACCATCGAATGGAGGTACCTTTAACTTTTCACCTCCTGTGGCTGGTGCACCTGATACACTGGTGGTGCCGTTGGCCACTTTGATCTCCAACTTCTGGAGGCGATTCTCCTGGCCCTCCACTCTTCGTTCAGTCCATTGAGGCGCTTGTCGTGGTTTTCAACTTTAATTTCAACGCCCATAATTTTGTCTTGCACCTCAGCCATCTCCTTTTTCCATTCTGCAGCTACTTCGTGTACTTCGTGTGCACGGAGGACTTCTTTCTGGTCCCGTAGCTCTTGCTGCAAAATTTTGGCTTGTTCCTCGTGCCATCTAGCCTGTTCCTCCTGCCTTCTGGTCTGTTCCTCCTGCTGAAACCGTAGCTCTTGTTGCAGGATTTTGGCTTGTTCCTCCTGCCTTCTAGCCAGTTCCTCCTGCCTTCTGGTCTGTTCCTCCTGCCTTCTAGCCTGTTCTTTCAGGAGGATCATAATGGCGTTGACGTCTATCTCCGGCGTCCTTGAAGCTGGTACCGCTGTGTCTGACGTTCCGGCGGTGCCCGCAGAGTCTCCAGCAGCGGTGCGGCTTCGGGTCTGCATCCCCTCCTTCTCTTCTTCTCGCGGAGTAATCGGCATTTTCAATCCCACTTCTGACACCAAATGTTACGTTCTAGGGGTGTGGGATCTAGATTGAAATGCACTTCTAAACCGATGAAGTAGAGTAGGATTTATTGTACACACTTTACGTTACAACACTTAGTACACAATCACTTATATCGCACTCCAAAATCTTCTTGTCGCAGTTTTCGCTTCGATGTTTACTCGTCGCTTTCCCAAATTAAACTCACCCTCGGTCGCATTCCCGGGCTCCTTATATACCGGCCGTCAAGGACTCCCGAATATTCGGTAGGTACCTACTACCCAGTACGAGACTGTTCGGGATCCTTCCAAATGCCGTCTTGCCTAGCCTAGACCTTTCTCGGATGTTCGGCATCATAGTGCTATCCTTGTCTTGTGCTGTCTCTGTCACACCTTTCTGGAATGTTCTTAGTATAGCTGCCTTCCCTAATCGTGCTATCTCTTTCACTCCTACTGAAAATTACGTCATATACTGAAGTGGGCTTCAAAGGCCCATAAGGGGTCCTGAAAACGCCTGAAAACGGGTTTTCAGGTTATGGCGTCATCTGATAGAGGGTGGCCTGAAACGGACTGAAAACATGTTTCAGGCGCCTGAAAACAACGGCAACTTGGGTGAAATTTCGATAAACTAGTATGTGTTAGAGCACTCTCTGAAACGGCCTGAAATGGTATTTCAGCCTGCTGAAAACGCCTCCAAGGCACGGAAAAACACGATCAAAGTTTTAGCACTAGCCCACCGGCGTAACAATAAATATATTTATTTGTATAAACATGGTACATTTTTGGTTCTTATATTTAGGTATCGTGCATACATGTTAAAAAAATTAAACGCTATATGAAGTCATATCAAAGTGTTAATATACGTAACGCAAGAGCGATCTAAGTGGCGAGCTCGCACCCGCGCGTTCCTGTGTTAAGCACTACGTCATACACAATAGCAATGTTTTGTATATTCTATGCCATCTATTGCTACTGATTGTGTAACAAATTCACGAAAGAATAATCATTGTTAAGTAACTGCTACTTACATAAGTTACGTCATGTTTAATTGTATGGTCAAGGAGACTTCTGTTAATTATTGTCATCATCATCGACGCAAATTGTTTAGAGTTGTGATTTTACATCATGTTATTTTAGTTTTCTCTGTAACCAGCAGATGGCGCTGTGAGTTCATTGAATCGCGCGAACATTCTAGTTCGCCCTTTTAATGACTACTGAGTTATGAAAATAAATGTTGTCTCCGTTCAGAGTTAGAAGTTTTATTTCAACTCGTGGCTTTTGGGATCCTGTACCGGTATTGTACAAGGTCCTACGAGCCAAAGGACGGTTTTTGAGTGAAAACGAAATAATCAAGTAAAGTATAGTAGTTGTGTGAATAAGGTGCCCGGCTGTACGAGTGACGTCTACACTGTTCCTGTGGAGTTTGAAGATTTTCAGAAGCATTCGGTTATTTGGATTAGGGATGATCGATATTAAGAAAACATCGATGTTGACATCGATGTTAACATCGAATCAAAAGTATCGATGTACGATAAAAATCGCTTCAAAAACATCGATATATGTAAACATCGATGTTTTATTAATATTTCGTTTCCGAAGTTTCATTATTTAAAAAAAAAAATAGTTAATCAAATTTGTTTCCACTTCACGATAAAAATCGATTCAAAAACATCGATATATGTAAAATATCGATGTTTTATTAATATTTCGTTTCCGAAGTTTCATTATTTAAAAAAAATAATAGTAAATCAAATTTGTTTCCACTTCACAAGTTCACTAACAACACGATACCTGTCCTTCTATCTAACTACAAGAATGAAGCGACGTGAACATTGAATTGACGCTGACAGGATTTTTTTTAATCTGTCAAGAAATGCAATGAAATACCTATTCATACGGCATCATCCGATATTATTGACAAATGTCAGTCATGTAATGTAGTGCATCCAAAATACGCTAAATGACGCTCAAAACTTTTTTCGATATTTTTATTCATATAACATCGATGTGTCGATAATATCGAAGTCATAACATCGATGTCAAAACATCGATGTTTTCCAGCTAAACATCGATGTTTATTCAACATCGATGAATATCGATCATCCCTAATTTGGATTATTAAAGGACATTGGCGAGTAAAGTGCAAGTGAAACCGTGAGTACAATCTGAAGTGTTTAGTTAATTTGTCAAAGTGCAGTGAAACGTAACCAAGTAATATTGACTTAGAATAATTTAGAAGATCTTGGACTTAGAATAATTCGCTAAATTTTGACGAGACGGGGAATCCATGCCGGTTTTAAGAGCGATATAAGAAGCTTCAAACACTTAGAAAAATTACAGCACAAATCGGCCGGACTTGGGATTTTCAACTCGTGTTGAGTTCAAATAAGAAACTTCACAAATTGTCACCATGGAGAGGGACTTGCGTGTTTTATACGATTTAAAAACGCAGATGGAAAACGGACATACGAACTTCAAAAAATCACCCAAAGATCGAATAACTGAAAACTACATTAGGGCGAGATTGAGTATCTTAGAGAAACAATATGAAGAATATTTAGCGCGTCATGAAAAACTGATAGAGAATTTTACTACCGAAGAAGTGGATGCTACCATCTACATTAAAAACGAGACTTTTGAGGCTGTTTTCGAGATATTTCTAGCATATAAGGTTGAACTACAAAATAAGCTTAAACATTTTACTGAGCGGGCTAAAGTTGTCGATGCTTCACCTAACAGCAGTAAAATGACAAAGGTAGATTCTGTTTTAAAGTTGCCGAAAATTCAACTTCCTACTTTCAGCGGTAAGTACGAACAGTGGACGTCGTTCCGCGATTTGTTCACGTCACTTGTACACAATAATGCTTCTCTTGACGACGTACAGAAGCTGCATTATTTAAAAACTCAGCTGTCAGGTGAAGCGGAGCAACTCATAAGACATGTACCTCTAACGTTAAATAATTATGAGAAATCTTGGAATATGTTAAAGGATCGTTACAACAATAAAAGATACATATCCTATTGCATACTCAAGCGCCTTTTTAGTCAACGTATTGTTTCACGTGAGTCATCTAGCGCCCTTAAGGAACTTTTGGATGTAACCACTGATTGTTTGCATGAGTTATCCAATCTAGGTATCGATGTCAGTTCTTGGGACGTGATTGTTATATACATTGTCAGCTCGAAGTTGGATGCTGAGTCGCGCAAGCAGTGGGAATTGCAGGTTAGTGATTCGTCTAATGAATTGCCTACGCTTAAACAATTTAAAGATTTTTTAAAAACACGCTTTAGAGCTTTGGAATTTATTGAGCCTAAAAGCATGCCTACAGCATCCCCTAATGTAACGTCAAAACCAAAAGCATTGCATACAACTACTAAAACTTCATGCCCTCATTGTTCCGAAGAACATAAATTATACAATTGTAAAAAGTTTGCCGATGAGGATGTTGATAATCGTCGTAGTATCGTCCAATCATTGGGACTGTGTTTCAACTGCCTTGGGCACAATCATTCTACTAAAGTTTGTCGCGTTTTCACCAAATGCCGTATTTGCCAACGCAAGCACCACAGCCTATTGCATCCCAAAGGCCACTCTGACACAGCAGCTGCAGCCACAATAACTGAATCACCTGAAGAACCTGCTGATGCTGAGTCGGACAGCGAGACCATAAGTAACATCGCCACCCATTTTTCAAAAAATACAGTCCACAAACAAGTTCTATTAGCTACAGCCGTACTTAAGGCTGAATCAAAGGATGGGTCGTCTCAACTTTTAAGAGCTTTACTGGATCAAGGGTCCCAGGCATCATTTATTACAGAAGCTGCAGTACAACTGCTGCGGCTTAAAAAGACAGCTACTAAAAGTGCTATATCAGGATTAGGTGGGGGACAAAGCGGCCTTACCTCTAAATATACGGTAATGCTTAATATTCAGTCGCGTTGCTGCCCCTCCTTTTCCATTCAGGTTAGAGCTCACGTATTAGGAACACTTACATCAGTTTTACCTGAAAGGAAATGCAAATTAGTTGACTGGCCTGAGATCGCTAACATTGAATTGGCTGATCCAAATTTCAATACCCCCAACAAAATTGACGTCTTGTTGGGAGCCGAAATTTATTGTCAAATATTAAAGGAAGGGCTTATTAGAGCCCCTAAAGGCACTCTAATTGCCCAGGATACTTACCTTGGATGGGTTATCTCTGGTGGTATTGTAGATCTGCAACAGGGTTGTCACAACGTGATCGTCAGCATGCACGCTCAACTTGAGGAGAATGACTTGCTTAGAAGACTGTGGGAACTAGAACCCGAACCCTTTTCGATTAAGAAACGTCTAACGCAAGAGGAACAAACCTGCGAAGATTATTATGCAGATACTACAGAACGAGACGAATCTGGTCGTTATGTGGTCCATCTTCCGTTCAAAAATTCTGATCCCCCATGCAAGTACGGAAATTCAAAGAGCATTGCTATGAAGCGGCTTCAAGGACTTGAAAAGAAGTTCTCTAAAAAACCTGAAATCAAATCGCAATATGTGGATGTGATTGAGGAATATGTTACACTTGGGCACATGGAAAAAATAACGGACGAAAAAGAGAGGAACGATACAAATGCCGTATATCTGCCTCATCATGCAGTGATTAGAGAGGATAAAAGCACTACCAAAATGAGAGTGGTTTTCGATGCATCGTGTAAAGGCACCAACGGTGTTTCTTTAAACGATACCTTAATGGTAGGACCCACACTGCAACCAGATTTACGACATATCATCATGAAGTGGCGCAGACATCCCATTTGCTTAGCTGCTGACGTGATTAAAATGTTCCGACAAGTCAAAGTCACAAAGCAACATGCGGATTTTCAAAGAATAGTATGGCGCAAATCGGCTCAAGATGAAGTAGAGGATTACCGCCTTCTTACTGTCACGTTTGGCACAGCCTGCGCGCCGTATTTAGCAGTAAAAACTTTGATGCAAGTAGCTTGCGATGAGGGTCATAAATACCCGATGGCTGCTGAGATAATCAGATCCGATGTGTATATCGATGACATTATGACTGGTTGTCAATCTGAAACAGAAGCAATTGAAGTCTATAACCAGTTAAACAAACTACTCGAAGAGGGTGGTTTTAAATTACAGAAATGGACAAGCAACGCTGACAAGCTGTTTGAAGTTTTTAAAGGTGACACGGCGAGAAATATAGAAATCAAACAAGATCAAATCACAAAGGTGTTGGGACTAACCTGGAACAGGACGACCGACGAATTTGATTACTCCGTAAAGCTTCCTCCGCGCACCGCAACCACCGCACCTGAAACAAAAAGAAAAATTATCTCCGAGATATCACGGTTATTTGATCCCCTCGGCTGGATCTCACCTTGTTTAATCAATTCTAAGGTCTTCATCCAGAGGCTCTGGATTGCTGGTATCGGCTGGGATGACGAGCTGCCACCGGAGTTACTGAACAAGTGGGAAATATATCGCAGTGAGTTACTTAAGTTGACGAATTTTCACATACCTAGATGGATAAATACGACCGTGGATGACGAATGCGTTGAGTTGCACGGATTTAGCGACGCCTCCAATGTTGCATATGCAGCCGTGGTTTATGTCCGGGTCATTGATTCATTAGGTAATGTTCATACTCACTTAATCACTGCAAAATCCAAAGTGGCACCTATAAAGCAAGTGTCCATCCCAAGACTGGAATTGTGTGGCGCAGTTCTTGTCAGCCAGTTGTTGGTTAAGGTTGCTGAAGTTTTAGGTATCGCAAAGACTCATTTGCATGCGTGGACCGACTCTATGGTAGTTTTGTCCTGGCTGAACGATCACCCGAGCCGTTGGAAGACGTTCGTTGCCAATCGTACTTCGGAAATTATTAACCTTCTTGACATCTCGCAGTGGTCCCACGTTCAGTCTAAGGACAATCCTGCTGATATGGCGTCCCGCGGTATTACCTCAACGGAACTACTACAAAGTACTATGTGGTTAGAAGGACCAAAATGGTTGCGCAACGACTACATTAATTATGTTCGCCCAACTAGTCTCAATCAAAATGAAGAAGAAAGAGTAGTTCGTGTCCATGCTGCTGCAATGACATCTGATGATGAAGATGACTGGCTGTGGAATAGATTTTCTTCGTTCAGAAAGTTGGTCAGAGTGGTCGCTGTATGTAAAAGATTTGCAAAGAAGTGCCGTGAACCCAATGTCGAACTACTGCCTTACCTTTCTGTTTCTGAAATAAAAGAGGCATTTACCAGATGCATTTTGATATGTCAAACTAATTGGTTTTCAGATGAAATCAGAGCACTGCAGTCTCAGCATGAGATCAATAAAGGTAGCCCCCTCAGAACATTGTCGCCGTTTTTGGATTGCGATGGAGTATTGCGGGTAGGTGGAAGGATCCGTCACTCTAACTTACCACTTGAGAGCAAGCATCCCATCGTTGTGCCTAACAAGTCAAGGCTTGCCAAACTTTTAGTGGCCGATGCGCACGAAAGGACGTTACATGGAGGTCAGCAACTGATGCTCCGCCACCTGCAAACTAAATTCTGGATATTAAGAGCCAAGAACTTAATTCGATCGTACATACACAGTTGTGTCCCTTGTGTCCGCTACGCTGGCGTTTCTCGAAATGCATTGATGGGTGAGCTACCATCTTGTAGAATCACACCAAGTAAGCCCTTTTCGAACACTGGTGTAGACTTCGCTGGCCCTTTTAATATACGAGTCTCAAAAGGTCGCGGGCATAAGTCATACAAGGGGTACGTTTGTTTATTTGTTTGTATGGCAACCCGGGCCGTACATCTGGAAGCTGTTTCAGATTTGACCTCTGCAGGATTTCTGGCAGCTTTTAAAAGGTTTGTTGCCAGACGTGGTCACTGTAGCCACCTCTGGAGCGACAATGGTACAAATTTCGTAGGCGCTTCACGTGAATTGAAGTGTCTATTTGCGGACGAGAAATCTCAAATAGTGAAGGAAATAGCTGAAGTCATTGCAAATAACAACACAGAATGGCACTTCATCCCCCCTCATGCCCCAAATTTTGGAGGGCTTTGGGAGGCAGGGATAAAAAGCGTGAAACACCACTTCAAGCGTGTGATTGGCGAAAGCACTCTTACTTTTGAAGAGATAAGCACAGTGCTCTCTCAAATAGAAGCCTGCCTGAATTCTAGGCCACTATCACAAGCTAGCCCGGAGCCTAGTGACGAAGCACCGCTCACCCCTGGTCATTTTCTTGTAGGCCAGCCACTCGTTTTGGCTCCGGACTACAGCTACGAACAACATCCTTATCTAAGTACTCTTAGGCGCTGGCAATTAACACAAAGGATGGTGCAATGCTTCTGGCGACGCTGGTCAGCGGAATACCTGACAAACTTTTACCAAAGACACAAATGGTCAGTACGTACACCTGGATTTAAAGTAGGGGATATTGTACTTATTAAAGAAGACAACCTTCCTCCGGCTAAGTGGCTCTATGGAAGAATAGTTGAATTACACCCGGGTAAAGACCATATCACGCGTGTAGTTTCAGTTCGTTGCAAAGGTTCTGTTATAAAGCGTCCAACTTCGAAGCTGTGTCTTTTGCCAACTGAATAACTTTTAACTGTGTTTTAATTTTATTTATGTGTCATTCTTTGTCACTTGTTATATTTTTCTTACATATTTTATATGTTTTCTACGTAAACAGAATGTTAAAATTGTGTTTCCTAAACACATGATTTAGAAATAAGTTTGTTAATGTTAAAAATGTTACTCAACCGCATTGTTAAAATGTTGATAAAGTTAAAATGTTAGTATTAAGATTTAATAAAATTGTTTATGTTTGAAGTCAAACGGTCATCGTCATGTAGATTCTACGTTTTTGCATGGTGGGCGGTTTGTAAAGACTAGTCTTTGGTGGGCGGTATGTTTAGAGTTGTGATTTTACATCATGTTATTTTAGTTTTCTCTGTAACCAGCAGATGGCGCTGTGAGTTCATTGAATCGCGCGAACATTCTAGTTCGCCCTTTTAATGACTACTGAGTTATGAAAATAAATGTTGTCTCCGTTCAGAGTTAGAAGTTTTATTTCAACTCGTGGCTTTTGGGATCCTGTACCGGTATTGTACACAAATAATTGCGAAACTGACACCACTTTTTTAAAATAGAGTCAGCTAACAGAAAATTGGGATGATGACACCTATCTTAAATATTGTCAAGAACATGGTGTTTAAAAAACATAGCCCCTATGAAGTTAATAAAACCAATATATTTCAAAAAAGCGGTAGAAACCACTTTAGAAAACAGACAAAACGCAATAAATATTCGGTCAATTGACTCCGATTTCTGACACATGACCGTGACGTCACAATCATTTATTACCATACGAAATCTATGGAGGCAGACCGTTTTGACAGATAAAGTATGTCAACGATTGGTGGTGTCGTCTAGCCAATTCCAAGATGGCTGATCTGAAAAGTCATCACCACTCACGTAGAACATCATTATTAATGTCATCTTAAATTAGGCCGATTAATATTAAACAGTCTGATAACTATTTATCTTAGCACCGATTTATCAGGAGACAGAGCGCTAAGAGTCTCATAAGATTCCAAGATGGCAGATTTGAAATGTCAAACTAGATTATGCAGAAGGTTCAACCGTATGTCATCTTAAATAAGGTCAGCTTATATTTAACAGGCCGATAACTATTTATCCGACTATTGAAAAATTAGCCCTTAGAACCGATTTTACAATAAGTATTTCGCTAACAGTCTAATAAAATTCCAAGATGGCTGATTTGAAATGTCAAACTTGATTATGCAGAAGGTTATACCGAATATCGTCTTCAATTCGGTCAGCTTACGTTTAACAGTCTGATAGCTATTTTGCTGACTATTGAAAAATTTGCCTATAGAATTGAAAAATCAGCCCTAAAACAATTGTATGTAACATTTCAGTTGTTAAAGTATCTGAGTATGGATGAGTTTTAAATAAGGGCACAGTAACTTTTTAAGCTCAACCTTATAACCTACCATTAACCTTTAAATAATTGACGTAATTCATTTTTCACAGGGTACCCCTCGCAGCAGGAGACTCAGTATTTTCCGGAAGAAATAAAGAATGAAATATGATTCATTGTGATGTTAACAATATTATTAAATAAATTGATTAATTTATTCTTTTAATATGTGTTTCATTTATTTTGTGAGTAGTTGTTGATATTTTGTCTATTTTTGACGTGACAACGTCTTAAATTAGGTTGTGGCTCGGAGTCACTCATGAAAAAGTGTAACGACCGCTCACGTCTGTTACGATGAGTCACCGAACGAGAGAGAGTTCCGCCGGACCGGCGAATGCCTTGCGTCTCTCTCCCACTCAAACATGATCGGTGTCACGTAAAATCTTCGCCCGTAAAACCGACTTTACAGGCAACCATTTTTTATGCAAGTTCATAGTTATTATAGTAAGTATATACGGATAAGGCTCAAGACAATTACAACTAATTGTATAAAATTTGTGGTACAACTAGTTTTGTGAACGTACTAGCACAAAATAACAACACTTTCTCTGAACAAATAATAAAGGAAAAACGTCGCATACGTATGTTCATACATTGATCCCAAGGGATGTCGGTAAAGTCTAACAAATTTAAATAAGCACCACTTACCACAAGAGGAGTACTTTGTCATTTATTACGATCAACATTTATTTGTACCCACCCTATTTAATAGCAAATAAAAATTTGAATTTGAATCTTAGACAATGAAACAAAACCCTTTATGATCGCATTGTTAATTAGTGAGCTAACTAACAGGGGTATAAATAAAATAATAAGTCATTTTTTTACATTATATTTCACGAATTACACCACGTAGCACCGAACTTTACATAGGTACAAATGTACAAAATTGTGCTTACGCCGATCACACAGTACAATGCAATATAGCGAAATTGAAAATAGACCGATCTCTTGCACTTTGAAAAATAGGATAGGATCGAATGGGCATAAAATTTTTGAAAGTTTTGGCGATAAAAGTGATCCATGAATGAAAAAGGACCTAACATTTAATTTGTACAAACAAAAATACAATTTGAGATTATTATTAAACTATATTTGTTCGCCTTTTATCTTTGCCTATAAATCCTAACTTAATGTAACAACAATTGACATCTAACACGATTACATTTTCTCTCTCTATAAATTAGTTTTGTAAACAAAAATTCAAAATTAGGATGTGATCGGTCCATATTAATAATAAACTTCATCAATAATAAATTATGTATTAAAAACAATTATCATACAAAATTAACTTATTAGCTATACGAAAATATAACTGGGTGCTCTACAAAAAATAATCTACAAAAATAATTAAATATTTCTGTATTGCATTATATTATTATAATAAATCGGTAAAAATAATAATCTCGGGTAATATACAACCTAAAGGTACTATCGTGTGAATAATTGTTACGAAAAGTTGTGCGGTTTGATGTTCACAGTTTGTAGTAAGATTTCATTCAAAGAAGTTTGAGCTATGTAAGTTATCTAGTTTAAATAAAAAAATGGGATTTCACTAAAGCCCGCAGTAGGTCAAGAAGATACTAGGTTTTTACTTGATAATGTCTACGTCTCACAAAAAAAGATACTAGGTACTATATTGTATTTTAGCTCTTTTCTTTTAGTAGACAGATATCCAATGAAAAAACAATGTAAATATAAGATGACAGACAACACTAGTAAATAAAATTGTTGGCTACGAAATACTGGATCGGGTTGGCTGTTTATACTTCATGAAACCTGCACAAGAACAATGTTTGAAGTATTTTTATACAACACATTTATGTAAAAAATATATTTGTTCTGCTATTAATTAAAAAAGTTAGGTTGATCGTTTATAATTTGCCGGGACATACAATAATCCTCTATTTTCCACTTAATTAAGAACAGAGCTATGATAGACAACGTATAACATTTAAAAACAAGGTACAAAACCCGATATGGGTAGTTACTTGTCTATGATTTGTATTACCAACATAACTTTACAATTTGCCTGGTCCCGACCCGGCAATTCACGATTCTGAGATTTATACAGATCTTATAATGTCGTCATTTAGATGTTTCTCATTAGAAAGCCTTAGATTATGTCTTGTCTTATAAAATACAAAACCCATAACAATATTATGTACCGTTATTATGTGCGTTTAAATAAATAGACTAACTTTAATACAATAAATAAGTCATATAAACATTGTTGCATAGTCCTAACTACATAATTATTTTGTGGGCTATCTCATACATACTACCTTCTAAAGTAGAAATCATTCAATAATTGTGACATTGATGGCAGTCGTAACATATTTTGTTAAGTTAACAATTATTTAGCGTGATTTGTCTTTACATCAAGATAAATAAAGTTTAGTATACATTTTAATCGGTAACTTGATCTTTCAACAAGTACTTAAACTACTTCTATACATTTCAGAAGTTTAAAACTTTAAACACAAGAGGATGATTTCATTATTCAAACTAATTGATTAACATTACAAATTATGTGTTGTTTGAATAAGCTTAAATTATAGCTTCGAAAGCTTTTTTTATTAAAATTCTAAATATATTTATGAAGGATTGTTGACACACCAAGATATGATATAAATCTGTATTTTAACATTAGGTACATAAGTGGTAAGTATACAGAGTAACGATCATTAGATAACCTTAAGTTTGTGATCTAACTACGTAGGCATTAAATCTAATAAGCGCTGTACAAATTTCTATCTACCCTTAGACTAAACTGTATGATTTATATACAACGCAAGTACTTAAGCGATCACAAGTATGTCGACAAAATTCAAGAATACATTCATTTTTAACCCTCGACGAAAAAGGGGGGCTTTTTAATATTTAACACTAACTGTCGGTTATCGGGTCTAAATGCGAACTATTTAATAAGTATTAAGGTACTCACTGCTCGACGTTTCGGCTGTGAGGGTGGATCTGGAAACTGCGGCCGCCCCGAGCAGACGACGCCGCGCGCCACCAGTCAGCTCGTGACCACGTCGAGCAGTGAGTACCTAAATACTCATTAATTAGTTCGCGTTTAGACCCGATAACCGACAGTTAGTGTTAAATATTAAAAAGCCCCCCTTTTTCGTTCGTTTTAAGTGTTAAAATGCAACGCGAAAGTTTAAAATCATATAATTAATATTTAATATGGATAAATAAATTAATAATATAAGTTTAACCTCTATGTCTGTTTGTGTGTGTCTGTCTGTGGCGTCGTAGCACCCGGCGGGATGGACCGATAATAGTGCGACAGAAAATTTAATCGCAATAGTTATTAGCTATGGCTGGTCAAAATCCGTCCAGCCGTTAATGTTCACCAGCTGTTTTCCTGATTCATGTCGGGGGTACTTTTTGAATATACTTGGATCTTATGTCGAGCGTACGAGTTGAGAACTCGCATCGAGTATCATCATGGGTTATCAACATTATTCGTCTACGCGTAGTATGAACGTATGAGGAGATTTTACAATCGCGTACGCGGTAGAGATCGGTGGATCAATAGGAACCGCACTCAGAAATGTCAATCAACTGTCTCGTTGTCATTTTCATACATTTAACAAAAGAAGACGATAGTGAATTTCGTTATTAATTAAGCCATGTAACTTTGTCTAGGGGCCTTGATCAGACCGCAAGTAACGAGACCCAATACTTAAAAAGTATGGTTTTCGTCACAAGCTAGACGGCCCTTAAAGATCACTAGTCGGTAAACGGCGTCTCCGAATGCGATTTCCAAATCGGTTAGGTCTAGCCGCGTATGGCGCCGATCGCGCTCGGGCCGCGCGCCTCGGCGCTGTCGTCGGGCGCGGCCGGCTCCAGCGGCTAGAGGCACGCATGCGGGTTGTGCGAGCACCACCGTGGCCATAGAGGCGCCGCGTGGACGCCCCGAGCCACGAGCCGGGCTCGTTGAGTATCCAGCCTTAAATATACATCAGCCGCCGCCCCCTCCGCTCTATCAGACCATAACCTCTCTGCCAGCGCCGCAGACCGCGGCCACACCCTGGCATCCAACCCTCCCGGCCCCAACTGCTCCGTCCACTGGCACGCCGCCCCGCCCTCCACCTTCCACGCGCTGCCCTCCCCCGTGGGCATCGGCGACTCCTCCGTCCACGGCCGGTGCTCGTACACCTGCTGCCACGAGCGGTACGGCCCGCAGTGCCCGTCGGAACTGTCCCGCCAGGACCCAAACCCGCAGTCGAGGTACCACGCGTCCACGTGCGAGATCACCGACCGGAATCCAGCATCGAGTACAGCTCGAGACTCGGGCCAGCGCGACGCCCCCCACACCTGGATCCCGATGTACTTATTATCCAGTCTCTCGAGATAAGGCGACCGCGTCAGTCTCGATGACCAAAGTAGCGTCAATTCCGGCTTCTTTCCCCCGTTCGCCCGCTCGAGGGCACGCATCGATCTTCTCGTAAACTCGAGCCATAGATCCATCGGATCGGTGTCGTTGAAATGCTGCGACCAGCATCTCTCCGAGACCTCGTCCCCTCCCAGATGGAATAGATCGTCCACTCCGGTAACTTGTATTATTTCAGCGTAGATTCGCTCGAGCAAATCGTATACGTTAGGGTTTTTCGGGTTAAGCTGCCCGCAGGGTGGTTCGCCGCAGAAGGCGCTCCAGGGTTCGGCTTCGATGCAATGGGCGAGGTGGCCCAGTCCTGCCGTCGGGCCCCAACCCCACGCTTTCCCGACGTGTCCAGGGGCGTCTACTTCGAGCAAAACTCTAATTCCTCGTAGTTTGGCGTGCTGGACGACCGCTTTGACGTCATCCATGGTGTAAATGGCACCTGGACCGTAAGCCCCGTGCTGGGCCAGCTGGGGCACACTGTTCAATCTAAGTGGAAACGATTGAGAATCGCTGATGTGCCAATGAAAAGTGTTCAGCTTGCAAGCGGCCATGGCATCGACGGTGCGAATTATTTCTGGTAGCGGAAAGAAGTTCCGCGCCGTGTCCAGCAGTAGGCCTCTGAACCCAAATTTGGGCGCATCATCTACCGTGGCTGCTTCGAGTATCAGCAGTGATGCAGCGTAAGGGTCGAGCCATACGAGTTGGGACAAGGTTTCAAAACCGTGTCTGGCGCCACAGAATGAGGGTGCCACTACATCGACCACTAAGTTGTTTCCAGACGGCCGAAGCGACAGTTTGTAGCTTTCATCTGTTTTGAGTGTCATGCGTGGGTCTGCGGAGCCGTTGACGATTACGTGGACGAAGACGTTTCGAGGCGAACCTATGTCGCTGCGTCGTACTTCCCCGCTGATGCCTTTCTCGAGGTTCCGCATGTCTTCTACCATGAGTTCGAAGGCCCCGTTGATATGTTCGGTAACTTCTTTGGAGGTGGTGGTAACGACTCTGAGGGAGAACCCGCTAGCTCTGACCGGTACGGCGGCGGTGGCGAGGCTGACGGGCCCTGTGGGCTGTGGCCAGAGCTGAGTGGACGCACACAGCATGTTGCATGTTGGCAGAGACTGAAGCGTGCTCGTCTCGGAAGCTAGCATCCTTTCGCATCGATCGTTTCTGCAGATCCACGTCCAGGTGGGCTCCATACCACTGAAAAAAAAACCAATTGAGTCCCTTGTTGAGCTCAACCTACTACTAACTATGGAAGAAACCAATCAATAAGTATCTATTTGTTTTTATGGATAAGGAATTATTTTTGCGTCATCGTTGTTCTACAGTAAGGGTCATTAAGTAACAAAAGGTTACATGTTTTCAGGCTAGGTACGCCATCTTTTTACTCTGCTGCCTCCAGCACAGCAGAGGCAGTGCAGGCGGCCTGCGGCAGCTGCACCAGTGCCACTCTGCCACTTCTGCCTTCATAGTATCTAACTGTATAAAAGGGATTTTTATACAGGTTGTGCAGGCCGCCAGCGCGAGCAGCACGCGCTCCTTGTTCAACAGTAGCTAATTAAAAGAAGGCTCCAATATTTCTTACGGCGGTGCAGGCGGCCAGCGGCAGCAGCACCAGCACCACTTGCTTCTGCCTTCATAGTAGCTAACTAAATGATACACCAACATCTATATTCACCTATACAAGACCAGTGTAGTAACTATTTAGTAATCTGTGATTAAGTACCAATGACAATGCAATAATTTGGAGATTTAACTAAAAAAAATAAAATAAATAATAGTTTAAAAAACTAAAAAAACACGCTTTTATTAAAAAGCGTGGGGTGCTTCGTATAGTAGTATGTGAAAATCATCCTATTATTGGCACGTATAAAAGTATGAAAACTTCATAAAGTGCACCCCACGCTTTTTACTCTACTGTAATATAAATCCCACCAAAAACATTTTCATGTAAAATGTTGCCAAGATGAGCCCATATGACTCGCACTGTCAAAAAGTTATCAGATCTCAAGTAGAGCCAAGCTTCTAATACTACACGCCCTAACTCTACAAGGCCTAACTTCACAAACTCTACACCTTAGTCCAAATATGTGGCTTGGCCATTTCGCTACATTCACATCGGCGTAAGGTGAAAAATCAATTCACTGTTCATTACTTTTGTGTTATACAATAGTTCTTGTAGTAACGAACGGCCAAGCCACATATTTTGACTAAGGTGTAGAGTTTGTGAAGTTAGGCCTTGTAGAGTTAGGGCGTGTAGTGTTAGAAGCTTGGCTCTACTTGAGATCTGATAACTTTTTGACAGTGCGAGTCATATGGGCTCGTCTTGGCAACATTTTACATGAAAATGTTTTTGGTGGGATTTCATTTCTTTTTGTAAGTTTTGTAATAATTTTTATTTTTCTTCTTTTTTTGGGGTGTATTTCTTGCACATCAGAGACGCCTTTTTTTATAGCCCACTCTCTATCTTTGCCTTTTTTGTTTTTAAATTGATACTTTGTCTCAGCCCCCTGGTCTCATACAAACTCCCATCCCCTAGTTTAAGGGGTTGGGGGATGAAAGTTACAAGTTTTATAATTTTTTTGTTGTTTGTGTGCTAATACTAGCTTACATACAAAATTTCAGCTTTCTAGGACATTAGGAAATACCTTAATAATTTTGATGATCATCAGTGAGTCAGTGACGAAATCAGCGTTTTTTTTAGATATAAATAAAATCTGAAGTATAAAAGCTAATGTAATTAAAACTTAATATGTTCAATAAGTCCGCTATTGACAATATATCCCGAAAATTTTGTTGATCTCGCATAATCCAAACCCAAGTTATGAGGGTTCAAAAAAACGACGAAGCGCTTCGAGAAAAGGTAGGTAGTGCCCGTGCGCTTCGCTTGGCTCGTCTTGGCGGGGGCACTACCGTGCCCCCAGATTCCGTGTACTCAGAAATTATTTTCTCTTTTTTGGTTAGCAATAAAAGCGTGTTTTTTTAGTTTTTTAAAATTTTTTTTTTTTTTTATTATTATTAGCTTGACCTGTATGTAACTATGTATGTATGTAACGGAATCTTTGCACTTCATTTTCACCTACTTCTAGGAGTCTGATTAACATGGAAATTTGCACAGGGGTCAAGGACCGATGACAATGCAATAATTTGATAAGAGTTTTCGATTATCCTTATGAACTAAAAAAATTAAATTAATTTTAATATTGCTGAAATCGCCTTCTTACATTTTCCGCACGGCGCCACCTCTTTCACAAATATTACGAAAGTATCTAGTAGCGTTCGCTTAGCTAGTTAGTTTCGATAGCAATCATTAGATGTCGCTGCTAATGCTATGCAGTTTTAACTGATGCAATTGATTTGCACTCGAAGCTCTGTATTTTGCCAATAGATGTCACTATTAACTAACACATTAAGTGTAGTAACTATTTAGTAATCTGTGATTAAGTACCAATGACAATGCAATAATTTGGAGATTTAACTAAAAAAAATAAAAAAAATAATTGTTTAAAAAACTAAAAAAACATGCTTTTATTGCTAACTAAAAAAGAGAAAATAATTTCTGAGTACACGGAATATATATTACAGTAGAGTAAAAAGCGTGGGGTGCTTCGTATAGTAGTATGTGAAAATCATCCTATTTTTGGCACGTTTAAAAGTATGAAAACGTCATAAAGTGCATCCCACGCTTTTTACTCTACTGTAATATAAATTCCGTGTACTCAGAAATTATTTTCTCTTTTTTAGTTAGCAATAAAAGCGGGTTTTTTTAGTTTTTTGAACTATTATTTATTCTTTATGGCTTTGTCGTTAACGTAGCCATTATACATTTAAGTTCATCGTTATTTAATTCATCCATATTCCATTTTCTTTTAATCTTCTATTCGTTTATTCACAATTTCACAACCACTCAAAATCAAGTTTTCAGTAAGTTCGTATCTGCGTTGTGGTACTTCCGGTTTTGTTGCTTATTGTGTGAATGAAGTGAAGCTCAAATAAGTTATTATTCATTCATTCCTTAACGGCTATGAACGACAGCTGCTGTCGTTAAATCTGTCAAATTAGAAAAAACAAGAATTCAAACTGCAACGGTGTATAACAACATTTATTTTACAAAACAACTGATATTATGAAATTGTTTGTTTATTTGTTCTTACCTTACATATATTGAAAGTGAGGGAATAAAATTGTGATAGTGTTCTTCAACATGCTACAGAAATGGAAAGATATAATAACAAACTGGGTATGTTCGTTTTTAATCATGATGCTATTACTGAACTTTTCAATTTGTAAAAGTACTATCTAAAATGTCCTATTTTTGGGTTTTAGATAAACTGCTACTTCAGCGAAAGCGAACAAGGGCAAGAACGCGTGTCACTGGAATCAGTGCTCAGTATCATATCACACCTTCGCGAAAACCTGAGTTTGGACGAGTCCACATCTTCTATACTCCAAGCGCATACCGTTGAGGAGTTTCTGCGGGAAAAATACCCAGAATTTTGCTTCCAAAACGGTTCCGTAGATGCCAGTACTGAAGATGAGATTTACATGGTCGCGTCGCTTCTCCTGTATTTTGTGTGTGTAAATTCTAAAGACATGGACATAAAGTACGCTATGTGCAGCCAGTTGAGCAGAGAAGACCAGGAAGTCATACTGAACTTCAGTAAATGTCTGATGGAGTGTACACCAGTTACTTTCAAGGATGTTCAAGCTGCTATCACTGGTAAAGACTGATTTAAATATATATAGATTTATATAGTCATCACCACTCTATTTGTGTACTTAAATTTTATCCAAAGCTGTTCAGTAGTATAGGTAAGAAAGCATAAAGCATAGACGGCAATTGTCCTATTCTTATCTCTACCCTGCTAATGTAGGTACCAATGTGTTTGCTGAATTGCTAATAAAAAATAAAAATAAAATATTGAGATCAACTCAAAAGTGTTTCCCATATTTTTAGCTTAGTCTTTCATGCACTGAAGTTCTAATTGCATTAGCTTGTCCTAGTTTTTTACCAGCTGGTTATTAGTTGTAGGTCAGCAGCTGCCATTTTTTCTTTGTGTCATACATGTGTTCATAAAATTATTGTTATTACTTAACATCCTAGTTCCACAAGTTCTGAAAAGTTTACTTATGTCAAAATATTATGTGTTATAAGATTTTGACCTAGGATTCATGACTTATGAATAAAAAGTAGCTGAAAAAGTAAAATTATTAAAAAATATTTTATCTTGTTCTTGTGCTATGTTACTCCCAAATAGTTTTTTTTAACAAAACTGATATTAACACTTGCTATATCACTTGGAATTTAGATGAATAGAATTATTTTGAGAAAACTTCTTTAAAAAATCACTCTTTGTGATAAGACCAATTAAATTGTACTTCCTTTGTTTTATCTTAAATTAATATCTCTCTGCTCATGTTGGTTTGCTGTCTCACCAAACTATGAGAGGGTGTACCTATGAATGGTACCCACATTCATGTACTATAATATCTCCTGCAGTGCATAGTTGGCCATTCCCTATTGAGATTGGCCTTCATAGTCGAAATTCGTCTGAATGACATTAGTACTCTACTATCTTAAATTAACAGAAGCGTGCCAAGAAACATCTCACGGGCCGTCAACATCTCGGCTCGTGTCGGAGACGCCGCCCGCGCTGCGCTCGCTGCACGGCGAGGTGCGGCGGTTGCAGGCGGCGCTGGAGGCCGAGCGGTTCGACCGGAACTATCTGCAGGAGGAGCTGGTGAGAACCAACGCCAGAGTCGAGAAACTGGGTGAGGAATGAGGATCATGACCAAATAAATAGTTAAAGAGTCCAACATGTCCATAGCAGGCTTCTGAACTTTGAATTGCTGAGCATAAGAAATGTTCAACACAATTAATTTTGTCACATTTTTTGTAGTAGTTTTAATTTGTTCACAGCTTTTAAAGCAATACTTACTAATAGATACCAAGTTGGTAGGTCACGGAAATCAGTATGCCTCTCATAGTGTCATTTTATTAAAATGTTCTGCAAAAAATGTTTCTCATTTACCCTCATCAACATACTCTTTTTTAACTCAAACATATTTCAATTGTTACTTGCAGCAAAAGAAAAAGAACAGTACAAATTGGACATCGTGAACTTAAAAGCGAAGATATCAACGTGCTGTGGCCAAGAGCGCGACGCGAGGGCGGGGGACGCGGCTTCAGAAGGCACCGCCAAGCTGATGCGAGACCTTGAAGAGACGGAAGAAAGGCTTGTACAGACTCAAGGGTTATTGGAAGATGCTCAATACGAAAGGGACACCTACAAAGCTAAGGTATGATGTTCTAGACTTGTAAATGCGAGATAAGGATAGGGCACCACCAAGCTGACGCGAGATCTTGAAGACACGGAGGAAGGGCTTGTAACGGCAGTATGAAAGTGATACTTACAAAGCTAAGGTAAAGTTTCTAGCCTTTATCAAGAGTTATGGCATGCGAGAAAGGGATATGGGTCTTTGAAGAGACAGAGGAACGGCTTGTGCAGATTCATATTCTGTTAAAAGATGTTCAATACGAAAGGGACATTTACAAAGCAAAGGTAAGAGTCCTTATAAACGGACCCTACCCAGCAAATGACACGAAGCCACCACAGTAGGGCTTTTAGGACGTGTATAAATCCGCCCTGTGCTGTGAGTTACAAAGCTAAGGTAAGATCATCATAATTGGCTTCAATATCTATTGCTCAACATCTCAACATACACCTCCCCATAGTTATCCAGATCGGTTGGTTGTATGCAGCCTGCATCCAGTTTGAATGATCTTTCAAAGGTTGTCAGTCCATTTTGCCGATGTGATGGTCCCTAAACTAGAACCTGTCTGCCTCCACGGATTCTTCGCGCTTAAAGGTATGATTCCGAACTCGGCAACAAGCAGCAGTGCTGTAGCCGCAGTGCTGCCACTAAGGTGCTGCCCAGCAATGCTGCCTGTCGCGTTGATTCCGACCAAGGCGGCAGTGTCGCTATGTTCGCGGTGATGCGTTGTTTTGTATTCGTTAGTTTACTTTGAGTTGACAAGATGTCGATTGATGTCCAACTATTATTTTTACTTTTGGAAGAGGAAGAAGACGACGATGATTTATTGTTGCTTTATGCCAATAGTAAAAGAAAAGCAATAGATTCGTTTTTAAAAGCAGACATCGGGAATGATGTTACAAGACGCTGATTAAAAACCATTTCATGAGTGATGACGTAAAATTCAGAGAGTACTGTCGTTAAAATAAAAAACAGTTCAGTTTTATTTATAGTTTAATTTGCTGACAAAATTGAAGCAAAAGTTTGTCGCAAGGAAGTTATCAACGCTGAAGAAAAAATATTCTTAACATTAAGGTGAGTAAAGTTTATAAATTAAAAAAAGTCTTGGAAACTGTCATCATCAGTGTCTTGATTAGTTTTACTTCTGTAGGTTCTGGTGATGATACATGTCCTGGTGATGGAACATTTGTAATAGGAGAATATGGGCCCGTAATATATTGAACAGGGCTTTGGCCAAGTAATAGTAGATGATGTGTATCTCCAGGGCCTGGAGATCACACTCACGTAGGTACTCTTCACTCCTGTATACCACTATAACATGCATAATCTCCCCCCAGGTCAACAATCTGAAACATGAACGCGACAAGTGGGTAGCGCTCAGCCAGCAAGAAGCGGTCCGCACCGCGCAACTGTGCGATGAGTTGGAAGTAGCCCGGCGTCAAGCTGCAGCATTGAGCGAGCTGGTCGCCGAACTGCAGCAGCACCAGCAACGGAACATGATGGACTCCAGCCAGCTCGAGTGCGATGACACGGACACCGCGCGTGAACACAACTTATGTAAGTCACTCTTATGTAAGTCAGTTAAGTATTACAATATTTTTTTTTTCAGAAAACCAGTTTTTGAAACCAGTTGCCGAAAACTTAGATTCCCAAAGATAAATCGAAGAAAGTTAGAACACAACCCACCAGCTAGACCAAAAATTGAAGGTCTCGCCTCGTCATTTCGTAGCCAGATTTGTAGCATAAGTTTAGACAAATAAAATCATTTGATTGCACCATAAGCTAAAAGCAGTCTTGTAATCACTGGATTCTATGATTATCTGTTAAATGGATTAAAATTGAGGTACAGAGAGCGTATGTATGAGAGAGTATGTATGTAGCATCAAAAGATGCCTGCAACACTAGCCAAGTTAGGTAGAGCCTACTCCACTCAGCTTTGGGACGAGTTGGAAGAATCCCAGCGTCAAGTCACTCAAACTAGGTACCTTGGTTAAGGACTGTTTTGCGACGGTATCAGGGAATCAGCCATAAAAAGTCTAATATTTTTGTACACAGACTAATAGGGGGGCACTTATACACATCCCATAAAATCTCTTAAGCACAATTGTTAATCTATTCTTCTTCATCGTGTCCTCATCAGGGTCAGACTACCATAGCTAGAGTTAATCTATTAGATACTGGGCACTGTTTAGAAGTATAGGTAGGTTGTTGCATCTGGAAGTAGTTACAAAGATCCGGATTTAGACTGAACGCCACCACAATTAGTATAAAACCAGCCAGCTATGCCACAAATTACCTTAAGCTACGATTTGTGTGACGCCGAGAATATTGTGCATGAATAATAATAATAAAATAAATCTTTATTCATCAACTAGGTAACAAAAATATGTTCAGTTGCTGGGACCGACCTAGTAAGTAAAAAATATACTTGTGGCAAGAGGCCCCGCTCTCTGTACACAGGGGCTTGTGATATTTGGAAGTTACAAAAAGTTTAAATAGACAGCATAATATAGAGCATAATATTGGACATAATATAGGTCGCTTGAATGCATCAGAAACTTAAGTCTCATTACTGGATTCTTACGATTTACTCTTAACTTTGGACGGCAAATCAGGCTACCCATTTTTGATCCCCGATGTGCTGTTGTGTGAACATACAAATTTCGGTTCGCTACATTCACTTTTTATTCACAGCTATCTGCAGTGAAGCCTGCGTAAACGTGATTGAGGTGCAGTTGAGTGAAGAAAGAGCCAAAATTGTTGTGCTAAAGCAGCAAATCGATTCTTTGCAGGTAAGTTCAATTAGATGTAGGATTGTTAGATTTGTCGAAAAACATAGTTTTTATGAGAATCTCGACACAAATCATTGTACACCAGTCATAAGAAATGTTGAAATTATCGGATTGATTTTACAGCAATAAAAAAAATTACAATTTGGCTGACATCTACTCGCCGAGTTCTTTCCAACGGTCCCTAAACCATTTATTTTGAGCCTAAGCATCGCGTCGCAAGCTTTGTCAATAAGATTGATCTTAGAGCAATAATATATAGAGATATTTTATTTTGTATTTTTCTATTACAGGACCAATTGCATGATTTTACTCAGAAATATGAAACAGAAAAACAATCTTTACAGGCAGTAGTCTCGGAGAGAGAAAACGAAATTTTCGACCTTAAACACAGAATCAATGAAGAGATTGAAGAGAAAAACAACATGACAATACATAACAGTGATGCGATGAGCAAACTCAATAACGAAATTAATGAACTAGAGCAGAAATTAAAGGACAACAACCAACAATCGCGGATTGTGATAGAAATGAAGATGCAAGAAATACAAACACTGCAAGAAGAGAAACTGTCCCTGTTACAAAGTCTCACCGATGAGACCAATAAACTGGAAAATATCATCAAAAACCTTAAGTCTGAATTAGACTCGGAAAAGTCTTCAAAAGCTAAAATGAAAGAGGACTACGAAAACCACATGATGAAGCTAAACGAAAAGGTTCTAAACAGAAACAATGAATTGGTTGAACTGCAAAATGACGTGTTCGAAAAAAGTGACAAAATTGAAGCTCTATACTCAGAACTAAGAAAAGAAAAACAGGCAAGAGAAGAATTAGTAGCGAGGCACAATGATGAGCGCGAGAGAATGAACGAAAAACTAGTGGAAAGCGAGAATACAATTAAATCGAAGTGTGAGGAAATTATCAGGTTGGTAGAAAGACTAAACTATAACTGTGAGTTTATCAAAGAGTTAGGCCAAGAAGTAGATGAGCTCAAGTATGCCGTGTCTGAGCAAAGCGAACATTGTAAACATTTGGAAGAAACTAAAATAGCAATATTAGAAGAGCTTCAAGCTAAAGAAAATAAACTTGAACAACTTCACAAGCATTTTGAAGCAATGCAAAATGCACACATTGATGAAAAAGATAGGCTTGATAAGGACTTAGACGAGGCTAACGCAAGGATCGAAGCCCTTCAGATGCAGTTACGCGGCGAACTCGAGTTTAAGATTGGTTTGCAAGAAGAATTTTCTCAATTGGAGCGCTCTAAAACTTTATTAATGAACGAAATTAAGCAACTCGAATGCGAAATGAATAAGATTCAAATTAAAATCCAACAAAAAGATAAAACAATTGAGGGCATGGATTTGTTCCTACAAGAAGAAAAACACATCAATGATAAAGTGAAACAAGAATGTCAAAACCTAAATGAAAAAATCAAAACTTTGTGTGAAGATGTAGCTATCAAAGACAATGAAATAAAAGTAATTAAAGGTCAACTAATAGAAGCGAGAAAAACATTTGAAGAAGAGGTACGCCTAAAAGTTGATGACATTGATTCTATCAATATAGAACTACAAAGTGTGATTGAAGAAAAGAAGACTTTGGAACTTCAGTTGGACCTTACGAAAAAGGAATTGGATGCTGCATTTATTCAGCTGAGACAGAAAGACAGCGAAGTGTTGCAGTTACAACAACAAATCAAGGAAATAACAACAGAGAATGAGAGATGTAAGTATAACAGTTCTTTAATTTAAAATGTTATGGTTTGCAGTTCATTCAGAATGTTTTAGTTAACTTACTGTAATTCGAAATATTATTAACGTCTTTTTACTTTACAGCCGTCGAAGCACTACATCAAGAACTGAAGAAAGAAAGAGACGCAAGGTACCAACTCGTAGAAAACCACCACGACGAATGCAAACTAATGTCTGAAAAACTGCTCGAAAGTGGTAACACAATACAACTCAAATGTGAAGAAATCTCCAGGTTATATGAAAAATTTGAAGTTTTAGATAACAATTTACGTGATTTGAAGATTGCAGTATCTGAAAAAAGTGAACACTGCAAGGTTTTAGAAGAAACGAAAACAACAGCGCTGGAAGAGCTACGAAACAAAGACAGAAAACTCGCTACATATTTGTTAATGTTGTTTACTAGGGCGGTTTGATAAGTCCATGACTTTGAAAAGAAAAACATATATTTTGTGTACAAAAACATTTTATTTTTCTACATACTCTCCTTTCAACTCTACACTCTTTTTCCAGCGATGCTCCAATCTCTTCAACCCATCCAAAAAATACTTTTTGTCAAAGCCTGCAAAATAGGCCTCGGTTGCAGCTATCACCTCTTCATTGGATGAAAATCTTTGCCCAGCAAGCCATTTCTTCATGTTTGGGAAGAGAAAGAAGTCACAGGGGGCTAAATCCGGTGAATATGGAGGGTGCGGCAATAATTCGTATCCTAATTCGACAAGTTTTGAAGTCGCGACTGCAGACGAGTGGGCCGGAGCATTATCCTGATGAAATAGAACTTTTTTCTTTGCTAGATGCGGTCGTTTCTTCATCAACTCTTCATTAAATCTTTCCAGCAATGCAGCATAGTAAGCACCGCTTATTGTCTTGCCTTTCTCCAAGAAATCGATGAAAATAACCCCTTGACTGTCCCAAAATACTGTTGCCATCACTTTACCAGCCGAACATACCGTTTTTGCCTTCTTTGGTGCACGTTCGCCGGTAGAAGTCCACTGCTTTGACTGTTGTTTAGTCTCTGGCGTATAATGGTGGACCCACGTTTCATCCACGGTTACGTACCGACGCAAAAATTCACTTGGATTGCGATTATACATAGCCAGACATGCCTCAGAAGTAGTCACGCGTTTTCGCTTTTGGTCGACTGTCAGTAAGCGCGGCACCCATCTTGCAGAAAGTTTTTTCATTCCCAAAATATCGTGCAAAATATGAAAAACTCGTTCAGTTGAGATGTGCACAGCCTCAGCTAACTCGCGTATCTTTACTCGACGGTCAGCCAAAACAATATCGTGGATTTTGTTAACAATGTCCTCAGTGGTTACCTCAATCGGCCTTCCTGGGCGCTCGGCATCATTGGTTGTAATACGTCCACAACGAAACTCGGTAAACCATTTATGTACCATTCCATGAGACGGCGCTGAATCCCCGTAATATTTTTTCAACTTGTCTTCGGTCTGCTTAATGGTTTTCCCGCGTAAAAAATAGTGTTTAATCAAGACTCGAAACTCGGATTTCTCCATTTTCGAAGAACACCTTCACAGCCGCCAAACTTCTTTTGTTATTAAATATTGTTTTCGCGCCATATTTGAAAATGTAATTATTTTAGGTTCGCAAAAATATTACTTTTAAGAAAATATCATTAAAAATAAAAAAAAGTTTCTATTCAGCCTGAAAGTCATGGAGTTATCAAAACGCCCTCGTATTTGTTCATCCTTCACCTTGATAATTTCACATTTTTCTCTGATATCTTTATCATGCATTTCTGCTATCGTTTTCAATGTATTGACCTCCTGTTGCAATGCGGCTATGGGTGTCCCAGGAAACCTGTACCAGCGAAGGTCTTAGGTTAGGGGACACTAATACCCAACGTTTGAGCCCAATGTATGTTCAGCGATATTTTATAGTTTACGAGATATTATTTTTTTTGTTTATTTTCAATTTTTTTTTTAATTTCAGGGGGATTTAGCTATAAACTTTTTTTGTGTGGTGTTTCTTTTGAGTTTTTTTACGAGCATTCTGGCTTGAATGTGTGCTCACCTGTGAGAATAAAAAAACACCCAAATTCTATCTACTAGCATCTCAGAATTTGATCATAACCACAAAATATCTCTTTGATTAAAATTTATACTTGACTTCAAGTTTAAAAAATAAATGTTTTACCCAGCTGAATGATTTGTTTACTATTTTAAAAACTTCAGAGGTTCCTTAGCTCTCAAAATAATACAAAAAATCTAGTACTTTATGGGAAGTTTTATCCCAAAAATGGGGCTCGAAATTGTAAAATCAAAAAAAATGAAATTTATTACATGCATTGAAAGTAACTTTATCTCATTTTTGGAAGGAATAAATTGGAAAAAAAACCTTAAAATATCGTGTTTACATAAAATTTTACAAGTAAAATATCATTGCAGCCTTTTTTCTTTTGACATCGAGACAAAAAATTACATAATTTAGGCGAATGTGATAAGGTAACTTCAAAGGGTGAGTAGCGTGTAGGAAGCAGGTAGTGTTGAAAGGAGACAGCAATAAAGAAAAGACAAAAGCGCCCCAACGTTTCTTTCACTCTGATTTTGCCCTTTTGTCATCGTCAGTAGTTTATCGTCTACTGTTGCGCTCGCTCGTACGTTAACTGTTATAATTTTATTTAATTTTGTGAACTTGGCTTGTGCTTTGGACTTTCGATTTGCCCACTGATTTGGATATTTTATTAACCTGGAACAACAACTCGGCACGTTTACTGGACTCGATTTTGTGAGTGGTTACTATGGCGTACACCCAACGGGACTATGCAGAAATGCATTATTATTATGGTTATGCACAAGGAAATGCGGCGCTTGCTGCGAGATTGTACCGGGATATGTTAATACGCAGAGGGGGACGTCAACCAGCTACGTATCCTGACCGACATCTTTTTGTACGCGTACACAACTCGTACATGGAAGGCCGCTTACCCGGATCGAGTGGCCGTCAGTCTGGTGGACAACATGCACCGGCAGATCCTGACCGTGTTGACGTTGTATTGGAAGAGATTGCAAGAGATCCCTCTACAAGTACGAGAGCAATTGAACGACGCACAGGTAAATAACAATAAAATAAAACTTGTCTGTGTTGAAAATCAATGTGTAAGAAATAAAAGATCATTTAATTTTTTATGTAATCAACTTTTTTAATCTTGTCACAGGAATCCCTCGCACATCTGTGCACAGAATACTGCAGAACGAAGGCTACCACCCGTACCACATACGAAAAGTGCAAGATCTAATTTCTCCAGATTACCAACGCCGGATCGAATTTTGTCAAGACATGATAAGGAGGAATAGCGAAGACCCAGAGTTTTTTGATCGCATTCTGTGGACTGATGAGTCAACATTTACTCGCAGTGGCATTTTCAATATGCATAATTATCATTCGTGGACGATTGAAAACCCAAAACTGGTTCGACGTCATAATTTCCAACAACAGTTCAGTGTGAATTTGTGGACGGGTATTGTTGGTAGACAACTGATTGGCCCAAAACAAATACCAACTCGACTGAATGGCGACAACTATTTGTCATTTTTGGAGAACGATTTTGTGGAGGCCATGGCAGAATCGGATGTCACATTATTAACACGACGTAACATGTTTTTCCAGTGCGATGGGGCTCCTTGCTATTATGCGAGACAGGTCAAAAGTTACTTAAATAATAAATATCCAGGAAAGTGGATTGGCCGTGGAGGTCCTATCGCCTGGCCTCCGAGATCCCCTGATCTAAATCCGGTCGATTTTTTTATTTGGGGATGTTACAAGGAACTGGTGTATCACAGTGAATTCTCAACATTAGAGGAATTGAAAAGAAAATTAAATGAAGCTCAAGAACAAATTAAACAAAAAACTCAATCCTTTCGAGACTTGCGAAGCAATTTTTTGCGGCAGTGCCACCTTTGTATTGAAGCAAGGGGCGGGCATTTTGAACATTTATTGTGAAGTCCGTTCAATAAATTATGATTGAAATGATTTCTGTTGTTTTATTTATCACTTTTGTCTTTTTTTTACTGCTGTCACCTTTCAACACTACCTGCTTCCTACACGCTACTCACTTTTAAGGCTTTTTTCCAATTTATTCCTTCCAAAAATGTGATAAAGTTACTTTCAATGCATGAAATAAATTTCATTTTTTTTGATTTTACAATTTCGAGCCCCATTTTTGGGATAAAACTTCCCATAAAGTACTAGATTTTTTGTATTATTTTGAGAGCTAAGGAACCTCTGAAGTTTTTAAAAAAATTAACAAGTCATTCAGCTGGGTAAAACATTTATTTTTTAAACTTGAAGTCAAGTGTAAATTTTAATCAAAGAGATATTTTGTGGTTATGATCAAATTCTGAGATGCTAGTAGATAGAATTTGGGTGTTTTTTTATTCTCACAGGTGAGCACACATTCAAGCCAGAATGCTCGTAAAAAAACTCAAATGAAACACCACACAAAAAAGTTTATAGCTAAATCCCCCTGAAATTAAAAAAAAATTGAAAAATAAACAAAAAAATTAATATCTCGAAAACTATAAAATATCGCTGAACATACATTGGGCTCAAACGTTGGGTATTAGTGTCCCCTAACCTAAGACCTTCGCTGGTACAGGTTTCCTGGGACACCCATAGCCGCATTGCAACAGGAGGTCAATACATTGAAAACGATAGCAGAAATGCATGATAAAGATATCAGAGAAAAATGTGAAATTCAGTTTTAGGATTTCATTTGCTTGCTCATTTACTTTCTTTAATATAGTGTCCTTTTCATTAATTACGTGGTCAAACTTCATTTCTAAAGCCTGTTTATCTTCAACTATATTTGATAATTTCTGGTTGACTGTCTCCATGTAATCTTGTTTTTCGCGAAGCTCATTTTCAAACGTTTTTCTTGCTTCAGTCAGTTCCCTTTCAATTGCTTTTATTTCATTATTTTTAACTGCTACATCTTCAGATACTTTTTTGATGTCTTCAGTCAAATTTTGACATTCTTGTTGTAGTTTCTCATTCGCGCGTTTCTCTTCTTGCAAAACCAGATCTAGCCCGTCGATACTTCTGTCTTTTTGCTGTATTTCATCTTTCAATTGTTTCATTTCTTGACGAAGTGTCTTAATATCTTTTGACAATGCAGTTTTGGTGTTTTCAATCTGAACATATTCGGTTTGCAAATCAGTTCTGGTCTGAATTTCGGCATTCAGTTGCATTTGTAGCGCATTTATAGTAGTTGAAGCTTCATCCAAATGTTTTTGAAGTTTATCTTTCCTTCACTGTGCTGAATAACCATAATTTCCATATTTTTCTCAAGTTCTGAAAGTTTAATGTCTTTTGTCTCTAGTTCTTTAGTTACTTTTGCTAATTCTTTACACTTTGCTGTGGTAGGTATTCAATTTCAGTCAGTTTTTTATTCATTTGTTCACATTCAACTTGGTGCTTAGTTACAAGTTCGTCTCTAAGATGTTTTTCTTTTATGAGTTCTAAATGCAGAGTTTGAGATACTGTAAAACAAAAAGCTAGGATGAAAAAAGCTAGAAACTACAATAATGAACCAAACCTTTATAAATATAAGTTATACCTTCTGACAAATATAAATAGTTTTTTTTAATGATAAAATATAAGATTCACAGCTATTAGACTTAACAACATCAGAGTTGCAGGTCAGATATGACTGTCTGATTGACTATCTGATCTTAATGAATCTTCGAATGACTGTAGCCACAACACAAGCCATCGTCACCATACGCCGCAACATGTGCTCTGCTGAACATAGGTATCTCACATACTGTGGCCCACAAACTTTAAGTCCAAAACACTATAATCAGCCTGCATACATCTTAGTCCTAATAGTCAAATAGAAAACCGATGTATTTAAACGCTTAATACTTACATGTACTATTATCTTCCATGAGTTTGGTTATTTCATCATTTCGCTCTTGCAGTTTCAACATTTCATTTATTTTACCGCACAACTGAACAGATAAGGAATCACGTTCCTTGATTGTATGGTCGAGTTTCATTTCTAAAGTTTCTTTCTCGTTCAGTATATTTGATAATTTCGCGTTGACTAATTCAATGTGATCATGTTTGTCACACAGTTCCTTTTCAAACGTCTTTCTGACTTTGGCAAGTTCATATTCCGTCTCTTGCAGTTCAGTTTTCTTAAGCATTACCTCTTCAGTCAGTTTTTCAATGTTTTCATTCAATTCTTGCTGAATTTTTGCACTGGCAATCTTTTCTTCTTCAAAGAACACATCCATTCCCTCAATAGTTTTATTTTTGTGTTGTATTTCATTTTGTAACTTTGTTATCTCATCTGAAAGTGTCTCAACCTCTTTTAACAGTGAATTTTTAACATTTTCTATCTCAGTATAACCGTCTTGTAATGCGATTTTGATTTGAAGTTCCCTATCTAGTTTAATTTCAAGGCTGTTTATTGTTGCAGCAGCTTCGTTTAGCTCTTTCTCAAACTTATCTTTCTCTTTACTTCGTAAGTTCTCCAAAAGTTCTAATTTATGATTGAGCGCTTCAAGACTTTCGTCTTTCATTTGGATTTCTTTAAGGTGAGTTGCTTTTATTTCTTCTAAGACCCTACATGTCTCAGTTTGATCTATTACGGCATTATTGATTAATTCTTGGATTCTTTTCGTCAAAATCTCAATTTCGTCACATTTCAGTTTGATTGTATTCTCACTTTCTAGCAGTTTTTCAGACATACGTCTACACTCGTCGTGGTTCTTTGATATAATTTTTTCTTTTGCCTGTTTTTCTTTCGTCAATTCCAAGTGCAGAGCTTGAGAAGCTGTTGATGATAAAATTAAAAGTAAATTTTAATTTTTGAGGATTAAGAAAGATTCTGCAAATCTACAAATAAAGTGGTGTTCCTAAAAGCATTAACGAAATGAATTAAATATAAACAAACACCGAAAATTAAGTCGTGACTCACAATAACATAATTATAAATAAAATATACACTTACATTTCCTATTGTCCACAATGATTTGGTTCATATCGTTAATGTTGTCTCGGAGTTCCAATATATCATTGTTTTTCTCATTAAGTTCATGTGACAAAGAGTCTTTTTCCCTGATTGTATGGTTCAATTTAGCTTCCAAAGCGTCTTTTTCTTCAATAACTTTGGATAGTTTCTGATCAACAGACTCCTTATATTCATGATTTTCACGAAGATAATCTTCAAACGCCTTTTTCGTCTCAGCAAGTTTGTTTTCAATTTCTTGAATTGCGTTATTCTTAACAACTATCTCATCGGATAGTCTCTTTATGTTTTCATTTAACTGTTGACATTCCAGTTGAACTTTTTCATTTATTCGCTTTTCCTCTTGGAAGAACAAGTCTATACCTTCAATTGTTTTATCTTTGTGCTGTATTTCTTCCTGTAGTTTATTTACTTCTGTTTTTAATACATCGATTTCTTCCGTCAAAGATGTTTTGGCGTGCTCTAATTGAGCGAGATTATTTTGCAAATCAACTTTCTCCTGGAGTTCGCCATCAAATTGCTTTTGAATGGCATCGACTTTACTGACAACATCACTTAAATCTTTCTCAAGTTTATCTTTTTCCTCACTATGAATCATTTTGACGTGTTCTAAATGTTTCTGTAGCTCCTCGATACTAAATGCAGAGAAGGAAAAACAGCAAACTGAATTGGAAGACAAAATTATGGAGATTAATGTGTTGAAGCAAAAATTCAGTAATGATGAAGTCCAGAAAGCTTTGAGGAGCGAAGAGTGGGTCAAAGCTTTAGGACAAAGGGACACATGTAAGTACAATAATAACAAACATTACACACCGAGGGCCGTGCGATATTATTTCATATGGACCCCCACTTTTTAAAGCGATTACTGTTATATACGATTACTGGTATATTGTTACATTCTTATCATAAGCAAATCCCTAAAATTTTTGATTATAAAGATCTTGAACCTAAATAATGACATACATTTACAAATGATTGGTTCTGTCCGTTACTACTCTAAAAAATAACATCTTTATTTTATAGATAATAAACTTTGCCTATGGATTGTGAAATGTAGCTATTATAGTCTTCTAAAGACATATATTACTAAGTTTCTCTTGATGTGGTGCTGCATGCTATCATTTTGGTACGCGGGGACGGGTTGTCAATCGTACCTGCCGTCTGCGGCAATATGGCGGCAAGTAGGAATAGTTAAATCGCATTTTCAAAATCAAGTGATTCTTACCAATAAATGACTTGGTAGATATATAATTACCGGTTTTTTAATAGTGAGATATCCAATGCAACTTTTGTATGTTTTGTTTTGTGTCAAGAATCTAAAGAACTTTTGATTTTCAACACCAAACTGAAGTATTGCATTTTCTGTACCTAAATAGTAGGAAATACGCGATTTTCAACCTGCTTTTTATTTTATTTCGAATTTTACTCTTCTCCACTGAAAGTGAAATAGTAAGCTATCTAAAAATACAAAATTAACAACATTTATTGCAAAAAAACATGCACAAATTGGCATAACAAATCAATAAACAAATGTCAAAGCACACTTCTTCTAGCCTAACAACTTTTTCTTTTGGCTGTTGAACGTCGCTCCATCACTTCACTCAATGAATGAAGTTCTCATAAGTTCGTTCAGTTTATTAGGAAAGGGTATATAAAACAAAATAGAACTTATTACAAGGCATTTTTGTACAAAATCAAGTCAAAAGGTCTTAGGTCACCTGAGCACTGATCAGAGCTGTCGCATTTAACAAGGAAAGCACTGAACAGTGCTTACGCGTACCAAAGGTTAATCATTGTATCGTTTTGCTAGTTTCGTGTTCATAAAACTATTGTTTCATTCCAGTCGCCGTTGCTGTTTCGGAAAAAACCGGAAGCCATAAAAACTCTGGTCAATACGAAAAGGAGTACCGCGAGTTCCACCACCAGGTAGATAACACCACCTCTGACCTTACTCACTCGTCAATGGAGAGCATTAAGACCATTTCAGATTTAGAGAAGATCATCGCAGACAAAAATAGGACGATCACCACGCTACAGTGTGACATCACCTACCTCAAGTCTCTGATCGCCGACTCAGAAAACAAGCTACTCGATGTCAACAAGGAACTAGAAGTTAGCAAGGAGAATTGCCAGCAGTTGGCCGGCCATCTCAAGAAAATCGTACACCAAAAGAACGAGGAAATAGCTGAACTGAAAAGGCAGGTAAACAAAATGAGCGTCACCGAAAACCGAGCCAGTCAGATCATCAAAGTATCCGCCAAGTACCAGGCGATCATACTTAAAAGGATAGCTGAAATCAAATCCAACACAGTGCTCAAAGAATTGACCAACTTCGGCAACTCTAACGGTGATAACGAATTACGAAGGAGTCTTAACGCGGGAACAGTAACCATGGAGGACCTTGAGAACTTCTTAGAGACCACAGACAAACACCTGAAGCGATGCTCTGAGAAGCAGACATCTCTACAAAAGGAAAGAGACAGATTGCTGGAAGTGAACAGGATAAACGAATCGGAGATAATCAATTTGAAGAAGTTCCTGACGGAGCTGTCTGTGAGCTTTAAGACGTTCAGCAATGTGAAGGATCTGTACGCGCAGAAGTTCAGCCGAGTCGTGTCGGTGCAGCGGACCGTGAGGCGGGAGATATTGAGCTTGGACGGGCACATCACTGACAGTGCCATGTGCAAACTAGAGAGGGGGTACGCTGCGGTCATGCAAGACTTATCGGAATGCGTCATGAATATGGAACGATGGGTCGAGAGGTGTATAAGCCGAACGATATCACCGGAGAAGATTAAACAGGCGTTCACAAACGACGAGGATCGGGTTTCACTTGCCTCGACGACGTTCCAGAATGCAGGACTCGAAGTGCAACTGGAGGAGCTCGAGAATTCCTTCCAGAAGCTTCTAGAGGAAGTGGTTCGGGCGCAGAAGGGAGAGGGTGCGCGCGACGCCCAGTCCGTCACAGTGATGGAGGTCCGCGCCGAGTACGAGGACAAACTCAACCGAATGAAGGCTAAAATGGTCAGTATACTCCCTCTCCTGTTTATAATATTGCTCTATCCTGATAGAGCAATATTATAAACAGGAGGAACACCACACGACCTGTCGTGTGGTGGTTCTATTTGCAGATGGATTATTGATGTGGCATGTTATTGACTTGTGAAGTCACCTATTTATTGAATAAATTATTTTCCGATCGATTTATTTTGTTTTATTTTTCGCTTCGTGTGTTTTAGAGTGTGTAGTGTAGTTGCTTTAAGGAGCGTTAGAAAAGGTAATTATTTGCATGTACTGTTAGCATGCGGTGCATGAACAATGTTCCCCTTTTTCAAAGCCCTTTTCTTTTTATAAAAGTTTGAAAGTATTTTCAGAAACAACTGTATCAAGAGCAGATAGCGGTGTACAAAGAGAAGCAACACGCTGGGGTGTTGGCGCTAGAAAGGGAGCTGGCTAAGACTCGGGACCGGCTGGCGGAGACCAGCAAGGCTTACGAGGAACACATCAAGTCGTTAACGGCTGAGTTGTGGAGCGTCGGGGAGAAGTTCCTGACGAAGAAGGACGAGGTCGACTGGTTGAGGAAGAAACAACGATCCGGCTCGTTAAAGTCGTTGCAGCATGTGCATTCTGTAAGTTATGAGTTTGTCTTTAAATGATTTTGAATTATTTTTTTCTAGACTAGCGCCCGTCAGACGTTGTCCTACTATTATCTAATATATAAAATTCTCGTGTCACAGTTTTCGTTGCCATACTCCTCCGAAACGGCTTGACCGATTCTCATGAAATTTTGTGAGCATATTGAGTAGGTCTGAGAATAGGCCAACATCTATTTTTTATACCTCTAAGTGATAAAAAAAAAATTAAATGGCAAAACAACGTTTGCCGGGACAGCTAGTCTAATATATAAAATTCTCGTGTCACAGTTTTCGTTGCCATACTCCTCCGAAACGGCTTGACCGATTCTCATGAAATTTTGTGAGCATATTGAGTAGATCTGAGAATAGGCCAACATCTATTTTTTATACCTCTAAGTGATAAAAAAAAAATTAATGGCAAAACAACGTTTGCCAGGACAGCTAGTCTAATATATAAAATTCTCGTGTCACAGTTTTCGTTGCCATACTCCTCCGAAACGGCTTGACCGATTCTCATAAAATTTTGTGAGCATATTGAGTAGGTCTGAGAATAGGCCAACATCTATTTTTTATACCTCTAAGCAATGATATTTAAAATAATAGATATGCTATACGCTCACGAAGCAAACAGACAATCTGTGCCGATCGAGAGCGAGTGCACACATGCGCAATTCTTAATATTCACATTAATAAATGGTGTGAAAGTAATGTCATAATTCAAACAGTAAGAACAAAAGAGATAGGTAGTAACTCTCTGTTCGGCACAAGTGTAAACTAAACGTCACTTTTTGACCAATTACTGCACTGCATTGCACTTTGACAAAGACTAATAAAAACAACGAAACAGAAGGTACAAACCTTACGTGAACTATCTGCCTTCTATTACGTTCTAAACACAGAATTTTACTATTTATTTTTTCATAATGCTATTTATATATTGTTTTATGCACTCGTTATAGTGCGAAGGTTCGGTTTTAAAATAAAACATTATTACAAATACAAAATCATTTATACAAAAAATCATTTTTTTTAGTCACTTGTTTTGTTGACAAATAACTTTTTTTCTGTAACTGCTCCTTTTCAAATGTCAATTTACGCACACGTTTTCTAAGTGCCGCCTTTCTGGGTGTTTCTAAAACTTCTTCTATATCTGGTATGCTGAACGTTGTCAAGACTCGGCGGTGAGATAAGGGTCTTCTTGGCATCAGATTTCTGAAAGAATATGATTAATATTTAAGCGTTTGTACAAATGTAATTATTGTTTGAATAAGTACGTTGATAATAAGATGTATGTATGTACCTATTGTTAAAGAGATGTATGTACCTATCAACCTCAATTATAGGAATTGCATTTTCTTAAAAGCAATGTTTGACCTTTCTTGGAAGTATATTTATCATTAGCATTAAAATGGTCACTTCATATTCTATTGTTTTTTGAAGGATTCCAGTCTGATTTGTTTCTTTGCCTACTCACAATTGCAATCCGATCTTGGAGTTGAACCTCAGAGGTAGAAAACCTGGAATGGAGAGACAAAAAAAGTGTTAGTCATAATATTAACCAATATTAATAAAAATAATTTATACTATAATAAACATTAATATGTATCCACCTTTCTTCTATTTACGTAACTAAATTTCGACGACTTTTTAATTAACTACCAATACAATTGCATTTGGTACATAACAATAAATTAACATCACAAAAAGGCTAAAACAATAAAACACAAGTATGCCGTAGGTATCAAACCAATGACATCGCATCTATAGTTTCTATTTTGTTAATCTTTGACCGAGCACTTGTCGATGACATTGTGTCCTTGTCACACTTGTTAAAAAAACGATTTACTTTCTCTTTCACCTTTGTAACCGTATTTTTGAAAAGGATATTACGTAAAAAAAATAAAAATGTAATGATTCAAAATGTTTGAATCATTACATTTTTATTTTTTTCTTCTTGTTTACTTACATGTGATACGAGATCCCCTGACTTTTATTTACTTTCTTATCATAGTTTGTACATCTTCGAAACACACACACGATGTCATTTTACTGGATTCACAATCAATAACAGAGACGTCACACTCGTTGTATCGCTTTATCCAGACTGGAGGCAAGACGTCCTAATTAGGACGTTTTCGCGTCTTCATTTTGTGCGCTACGGTAACATATCTATTATTTTAAATATCATTGCCTCTAAGTGATAAAAAAATAAATAAATGGCAAAACAACGTTTGCCGGGTCAGCTAGTTCTTTATATAAAATAAGAAAAATTTTGGGTTTTACATATATTTTAGTGCCTACTCAATCATAAACAAAAATAGATTGTAAATTACAAAAAAAATGGGGTGGATGACCCTAGAAATTATGGGGTATTAAAAATAGCTGACAAATGAACATAAACACAAAATTTCGTGATAATCGATCCAGCAGTTTCGGACGAGTTCTGTGACAAACACTGTGCCGTGAGAATTTTATTTCATCATCATCATATCAGCCTTTTGACACCCACTCCTGGGCAAAAGGCCACAGGTCCTGCGGTGAATTTTATTTATTAGATTTTAAATTACCAGTACCAGAGTGATATGTCCAATGTTAATTGTGGTACTCTTTAAATAAATTGTATTTGACGATCGCTTGGTGCAGTGGTCCACAGATCGGACTTCTAAAACTAAGGGTCGCGGGTTCGATCCCCGCACAGTACAAGCATAACTGCATGAACTTGTGTGTTTGTACTGGTGTGGGTGTTTTCTATGTATAATATGTATTTATTTACAAAAAAAGTATTTAAGTATGTTTATCCGTTGTCTAGTACCCATAACACAAATCTCCTATGTGATTGTTGTGAAATATTTATTTACTAGCTTTTACCCGCGGCTTTGCCCGCGTAGAGTGAGGACATTTACAAATGACTTAGTGACTGTATTTTTTTGCATATAAAAAGTTTAATTTTAATCATTCCGTAGGGAATTATCTTATATTTTTACCATGTTTCAATAAACTATACTGAGACTACGCTACGTAGAATGAAAGTTGCTATTTCCTGCTGTATTGTATGGGAACATGTAAGTAGAATCCTCTTTTATCCCACGGGAGCATATAATTACAATAAAAAGTATATCCTACAATCTAATTCAGGTTATACACTGCTCAACACTGTCTAGGGATGAAGAAAATATATTGCATTGTAGTTGATTCATTAACTTGAATTAAAAACTATTAATTAATCTATATCAGCTAATACACTGTCTGTAAACCAAATTTCATTAAAATCCGTTCAGTACTTTCGGCGTGATTGAGGATTATCAAGATTCCTGCTTTATCCTATGGGAGAGTTTAATCGGGATAAAAGGAACACCTAAATTAGCCTATACCCTGCTTTATACCAAATTTCATCAAAATCCATTCAATACTTGCGGCGTGATTGAGGATTATCAAGATTCCTGCTTTATCCCATGGGAGAGTTTAATCGGGATAAAAAGTACCCTATCACCCAAGTTAGCCTATGCCCTGCTTGTATACCAAATTTCATCAAAATCCATTCGGTAGTTTTAGCGTGATTGACGGACAAACATCCAAACATCCAAACAAATATACTTTCACATTTATAATATTCATAAGATTTATTTTTCTAGTCTGGATTAGTGCCGCCCCTCGAAGTACCTTCACGGCCCTCCGACACGCACTCTCTCCGATCGCTGCCCGTCCACACCAAGCCAAACGGGAATAAGCAAGGTAAGTTATTTTTTCACTGCAGAAGAAAATTTATTGCGCAAAATTTTGACTTCAATACAATTATATCGCTATTAAAATATGTATTTTTTTGTCCCCTTCGTTATCGCGCTATTCGAGGCAGAAAAACATAAAATCCTTCTAGAATTTTCGATTGTGTAACAAATAATCCTCTTATTCATATTAAAAAGAGGCGTTTTATATAAGTGTTGATGAAAGAATGTAGCCATGCAGATACAAGGAAAGAATATTACGAGTACATCGTTTTAAAAAAAAAAACTCATTTCGCTTATTATTCGCTATTTTATCCAGTAATAGCCCCAGTAATAACCCCTCGTAAATAAGTTGGCCGATGTTGTTCTGTATCAGAAAAACTGGATCGATTTTAATCATTTTTTTCAACGTTCAAAGTTTTTCTGTAGTGTATTTAGTATCAGCATTGCACTCAAGCGAAGCCGGGGCGGGTCGCTAGTTAACATTAAAATATCTATTATGTCTAGTTACGCGTCGCTCAACTAATTCATTGATTCCAGAAAAAGAAGGGCGCACCCTTCACATGTCTGACGAAGAAGGGGAGGTGTTCGACAACCGCTGGCTGAAGGAGCTGGCGAGCACCCCGCGGCGCGCCCCCGCCCCGCGCGACAGCGGCGTGCGGCTCTCGGAGCTGCGCTGGCGCAACTCGCTGTGCCCGCCGCACCTCAAGAGCTCCTACCCCGCCGAGACGCAGTTCCAGCCCGCTGTGGACGAGAGAGACATCAAAGTAACATGTTTTAAATAATATTTATTATTACAGTGGAGTAAAAAGCGTGGGGTGCACTTTATGACGTTTTCATACTTCTCTTTTCATAGTTGCCAATAATAGTATGATTTTCACATAATACCAAGCACCCCACGCTTTTTACTCTACTGTAATGTAAATTCCGTGTACTCAGAAATTATTTTCTCTTTTTTAGTTAGCAATAAAAGCGTGTTTTTTAAACTATTTTTTTTAGTTAATAAGGATGGAAAACTCTTATCAAATTATTGCATTGTCATCGGTACTTAATACGTGTCCAAAGTTTCAAATTAATTCGATTTCTGGAAGTTGGTGAAAATTGAGCTCAAAAATTCCGTTACATACATTCATACATACATACATACACCCCAATCTAATAAAAGCGTGTTAGTAAAAAATATACAACAACATCACATTCATTGATCTGACTCTGTTGTAAGTAGCTTAAGCACTTGTGTTACAGATATCAGAATCAACTGTGATATTACAAATTAACTTAAATAAATACATATAACACCCAGATCAGTACAAACAGATATGTTCATGCACACCAATGTTTGTACAGTGCGGGGATCGAACCCGCGACCTCTTCGTTAATAGTCAACTTCTTGACCATAACACCAAAGTGGTCGTCAAAGATTCGTTCCACACTTCATAACACAAATATTCTCCCTAATACTAACGTACAGAAGTTTGGCGCATCAGTTGTAGAGTTAGAAAGCTAAAAGGGAGCGCTTCCTACCGACCGGGTGTTATGGTCGGGGTCCAAGGCCCGGTAGACATCATCTTGATTTGTCTATCTATGTTATTCTGGATCTAAATCTTATATCCCGCGGTTCATGTGCGGTACTAGGCTAACAGCGCCATCTAGTTAATGGAGCCGTATCAGCGCTCGCTGTCGTGCTTGCCACCGTTGCATGCGCTTGTGATGGCGAACGGTAGAGGTCGCCACAGATGTGATATGCAAATGCTGTGCTGTGCTACTATGAATTTCTTCATTATTTCGAATGAAACAAAGAATCCTGGTTGCCTGATTTTTCTTATGATAAATTGAATTGTCTTTGATCAATAAATTGAGCCATCTTAGCCATCTAACGATCGAAATATGAAAAGGGATGTTATCTAGCAAAAATACCAGAACCGTCGTGTCCGTAGTTTATATATGGTTATTTCTTATATTTTTCTTACTTTATTGTTAGTTCAATTAATTATGTATTTATCTATCAGTATTATTAGAATTGATGTAATTTTTTTGCGCTTTACAGTTCAGTCTGGGCAACACCAGCGCACTGGGGGTGCGCGGGCGCAAGGAGGTGGGCATCACGGCGTACAAGAAGCCCGGCCCGCCCACGCCCAGCAAGAACGCCGGCCGCCTCTCCGCTACCGTATGTATTACATTTTTATTATCTAACACACTTTACCAAGCTATATCGTTGGCGAACTGCCGGTGCGCTCAATGGGTGCAAAATATTATCAATTTATGTACGGTGGCGGCCAGTGCCGCGTGAACACTTTCTAATGAAAATTGTTTGCACGCACTTCGAAACACGCGGAGTAATTAATTAGCGAGCGGGATACATTCAGAAATGTAAGCTACATCTAAACAAACCTTAGCCTGTAGGTTGTTAATTAAGCTGCTTTCACTGAATTTGATTTCACTTAATTTGATATATCAACAGTTCCAGCTCACAAAATTCCACCCATTCTCATGTTAAAGCGCGGGTTGAAGTTAACAAACTCTGATTTTACTTTAGCAAACTCCTTTTTCATACAAAAAAGTAAGCGGAAAAGACGCAAGGAGACCGCTTGCTGACTTTGTGTAGCATTTTAACGCAAGCGTCAAGAATACAGAATGATTAAGAAGTTTCGATATTGAAATACTAACGTTTCTCCAGGATTCGGAGTTGCGCGAGTCGCTGCGCGTGGAAGCAGAGCCGCAGGCATCGCGCAAGACGAGCACGCCATCGCGACTGCGCGCGCTCTTCAAATCCAACAAGAATGATACCGCTGAAGTAAGTTCACGTTGACTCGCGAGTGCGGTTGCGAAATATCAAACATAAGATAATAGTACATTATTTGGTGATTACCGCTCTTAAGAGAGTCGAGGTCGGTAATCATCAATACACACGTGTATCATACGACGTTTTTCAACACACTTGTGAATAAAATACCAATCACAAAACTCATTTTATTTAATAGATGAAAAGTTTATTTATAGAAACAATTAGTAAGTGTGCAGTTAGTAAAATTATAATTAACTGCTTTTGATGGCATAGCGGTCTCATCAGATAGATTATTTATTGAAATACTTTCATGTTCTATTGTAATTTGAGATGGCTCATTATTCGTGTAGGTAGGTGAAATCCAATCATTGGATGTACTTGGTGTTTCGTCAGTAGGAAAAGCCTTAGAATCAAGTTTATTTTTTTATTTTCCGCGCATAGGAATTGCGCCTATTCTGCCACGTACAAAATGGGGATTTTAAAGTTTTCTTTTTTTAAATCTACGAGTATAACTCACTAGTGAGTTATAGCAATGAAAAAGTCACAGTTTGATTATAGGTGTCATTATTAGTCTAATTGCAGTGAAATTACAACCACTTTATGAGCAGGTGTGTTGAAAAGATATTTATTTGTATAAACATGGTACATTTTTGGTTCTTATATTATAGGTATCGTGCATACATGTTTAATTGATCTATCGATATACAAATGTTGTGATATTGTCATGCGTAACTACTTGACTCAAAAGTTATTAAAAACATTAAATGCTATATGAAGTCATATCAAAGTGTTCATATACGTGAAGTCATATCAAAGTGTTAATATACGTAACGCAAGAGCGGTCTAAGTGGCGAGCCCGCACCCTCGCGTTCCTGTGTTAAGAAGTCATACACAATAGCAATGTTTTGTATATTCTATGTCATCTATTGCTACTGATTGTGTAACAAATTCACGAAAGAATCATCATTTTTAAGTAACTGCTACTTACATAAGTTCATCATCATCAAATTTAAGAGCTATGCTCTTGTCGGTGGAGTTTTTTCCATGTTGGTCTTACATAAGTTACGTCATGTTTAATTGTATGGTCAAGGAGACTTCTGTTAATTATTGTCATCATCATCGACGCAAATAATTGCGAAACTGACACCACTTTTTTAAAATAGAGTCAGCTAACAGAAAATTCCAAGATATCAGCGGGTCTAAAAAGGCCGCTTCATGCAACATTGCTAAAATGAATTCATTTCCTGAATTCCTTGCAGATCCTAAGCAATTCCTCTAAAATTTGTAAAATGGTTGCAGATTTTAGCAGAATTGCGGCAATTCAATTCATCTGCTGATTCATATTTGATATCTTGGTTGCCACATGTAAATAATGAGAACCGGTTCTTATACCGGTCATCATTTCTATGTAAAAATAATAGTTTAAGAAGGAAATATGAAATAAAGTACATTGTTATTTATCTCAAATTTTTGTAAGTAACTCAAAATCAATTAAATTACAACATTAATAGGTGAAAGGTGAAAGGTTTAAAATAGAACCACAAATAGTTTTCACGAATGGCAACAAGTTCAGTGTCGTGTCAACCGAAGAAAAAAAGTAGATTAGTAAATATCTTCGCTATAAAATCAGAGTTTATACGCGATTCAATAAATAAATCGTCGCTTTGAGTGCTTAGCTGCATTCCAAATGGTTTTGACATAAAATTGGAAGAACAAATATCAACGGCGCCATACAAAATTGCGTCTACGCATCATAAGTCTCTCGATACATTGAGATCACAACAAGGCGGGTTTGTTATGGACTAAGATTTAGATGTAAGATTTGTTTGAAACCCTTGATAAGTCGTTGGAGCTTTTTAGCAGTGAACCTAATAAGTGAACAACAAAACTAAGATGATGGCGCGGAATACAAGGAACTACAACAACAAGCCGAGCTGAGAACAAATAAACCATTGTTACTTCGGTGAAGCAAGCATATAAATACTATTACACGAGTACTTCTTGATATGTGATAACTTGTTAATTTGTTTAATAATAAAATTTGTTGTGTGATATTAACGAGTCTTTATTCCCATTCCTACAAGTTTTGATGAAGTCCAGTGTAATTAAATTAAATGTGTATATATCTTGCATACTTTGCTTTGAATAAGACACCTAGTTCCACTTTTGGTAAAGATGTTGATGTGTAGATTACCCATTTTGCCCCGTTCGGCCGAATCCTGCTGGCGTATCAATGAAACATTGATTGTGTCTGTAATCTTCGGATTTGACCGGTTAAAATACAAAAAAGGGTTTTTAAACAAGAGCATTGAGGAAAAATAAATTAATAGGGCCTAAATTCGCGTTAAAACGTATTTTATTCCGAAATATAAGAAAGCTGAATTGTGAAATGTTGCTCTTGAGTAACTTCTTATGAATCTGCTATTTGACACATTTCTTGTCCCAAGCAATTCCTATTTTGCGGCCCATTTTACGGTTTTTCATACAAAACTGTCAAATGAATGAATTGCTGAATATGAATCATATCTGAATCATATTGTGAATTGCCGAAAAGTGACCATTTTATGATTTGAAATCTGAATCATAATATGAATCCAAGGAGAATTGCACGAAGCGGCCTTTTTAGGTCCGCTGATCTGAAAAGTCATCACCGCTCACGTAGAACGTCAATATTAATGTCATCTTAAATTCGGCCGATTAATATTAAACAGTCTGACAACTATTTATCTTAGGACCGATTTTTCAGGAGACAGAGCGCTAACAGTCATTGCTTTATTTCTGCATGACCTTGAGGTTGACTGGCAGAAAATGCTTTTAGCATTAAGTCCACCCTTTGTACATTTCTTGTGCAATAAAGTTTTAAATAAATAAATAACAGTCTCATAAAATTCCAAGATGGCTGATTTGAAATGTCAAACTTGATTATGCAGACGGTCAAACCGTATGTCATCTTAAATTCGGTCAGCTTATATTTAACAGGCCGATAACTATTTATCCGACTATTGAAAAATTTGCCCTGAGGACCGATTTTACAATAGGTAGATCGCTAACAGTCCGATAAAATTCCAAGATGGCTGATTTGAAATGTCAAACTAGATTATGCAGAAGGTCATACCGAATTCAATTCGGTCAGCTTAAGTTTAATAGTCTGAAAGCTATTTTGCTGACTATTGAAAAATTTGCCTATAGAATTGAAAAATCAGCCCTAAAACAATTAAGTAAAGAAATAAATTGTTTCAACGAACATACCAATACTCTAGCCCCAAACTAAGTGTTAGCTTGTGCTATGGTGACTAGAATAACGGATAGAAATACTTAAATACATTTATAAACACCCATGACTCAGGTACAAATGCTCGTGCTCATCACACGAACATTTGCCCCTAGCAGGATTCGAACCCGCGACAGCCGGTTTTCTTGTCTGGACCTTGAAATTGTATGTAAAATTCCAGTTGTTAAGGTATCTCAGTATGGATGAGTTTTTAATAAGAGCACAGTAACTTTTTAAGCTCAACCTTTTAAGCTACCATAAACTTTTAATAATTAATTAAATAATTGACGCAATTCATTTTTCACAGGGTACCCCTCGCAGCAGGAGACTCAGTATTTTCCGGAAAAAATAAAGAATAAAATATGATTCATTGTGATGTTAACAATATTATTAAATAAATTGATTAATTTATTATTTTCATATGTGTTTCATTTATTTTGTGAGTAGTTGTTGATAGCTTGTCTATTTTTATGCAAGTTTATAGTTTTTATAGTAAGTATAACAGTTTTTTTCCTAAGGCTCGGGATAAGGTTCAAAGACAATTACAACTAATTGTACAAAAATTGTGACACAACTAGTTTTGTGAACGTACTAGCACAAAATAACACTTTCTCTGAACAAATAATAAAGGAAAAACGTCGCATACGTATGTTCATACATTGATCCCAAGGGATGTAGGTAAAGTCTGACGAATTTAAATAAGCACCACTTACCACAAGAGGAGTACTTTGTCATTTATTACGATCAACATTTATTTGTACCCACCCTATTTCATAGCAAATAAAAATTTGAATTTGAATCTGAGGCAAATGAAGGAAAACCCTTTATGATTGTATTTTTCATTAGTGAGCTAACTAACAGGGGTATAAATAAAATAATAAGTCATTTTTTTAAGTTATATTTTCACGAATTACACCACGTAGCACCGAACTTTACATACAAATGTACAAAATTGTGCTTACGCCGGTCACACAGTACAATGCAATATAGCGAAATTAAAAATAGACCGATCTCTTGCACTTTGCAAAATAGGCTATGATCGAATGGGCATACAATTTTTGAAAGTTTTGGCGACAAAAGTGATCCATGAACGAAAAAGGACCTAACATTTAATTTGTACAAACAAAAATACAATTTGAGATTATTATTAAACTATATTTGTTCGCCTTTTATCTTTGCCTATAAATCCTAACTTAATGTAACAACAATTGACATCTAACACGATTACATTTTCTTTCTATAAATTAGTTATGTTTTTTAAACAAAAATTCAAAATTAGGATGTGATCGGTCTATATTAATAATAAACTTCATCAATAATAAATTATGTATTAAAAACAATTATCATACAAAATTAACTTATTAACTATACGAAAATATAACTCATGGGTGCTCTACAAAAAATAATCTACAAAAATAATTAAATATTTCTGTATTGCATTATATTATTATAATAAATTGGTAAAAATAATAATCTCGGGTCAATATACAACCTAAAGGTACTATCGTGTGAATAATTGTTACAAAAAGTTGTGCAAACATCAAATGTTCACAGTTTGTAGTAAGATTTCATTCAAAGAAGTTTGAGCTATGTAAGTTATCTAGGTTAAATAAAAAAATTAACTGATATTGCGAGGGTCAGTAAAGTAACGTGGGTGGGATTTCACTAAAGCCCGCAGTAGTTCAAGAAGATACTAGGTTTTTACTTGATAATGTCTATGTCTCACAAAAAAAAGATACTAGGTACTATATTGTATTTTAGCTCTTTTCTTTTAGTAGACAGATATCCAATGAAAAGATAATGTAAATATAAGATGACAGACAACACTAGTAAATAAAATTGTTGGCTACGAAATACTGGATCGGGTTGGCTGTTTAATACTTCATGAAACCTGCACAAGAACAATGTTTGAAGTATTTTTATACAACACATTTATGTAAAAAATATATTTGTTCTGCTATTAATTAAAAAAGTTACGTTGATCGTTTATAATTTGCCGGGACATACAATAATCCTCTATTTTCCACTTAATTAAGAACAGAGCTATGATAGACAACGTATAACATTTAAAAACAAGGTACAAAACCCGATATGGGTAGTTACTTGTCTATGATTTGTATTACCAACATAACTTTACAATTTGCCTGGTCCCGACCCGGCAATTCACGATTCTGAGATTTATACAGATCTTATAATGTCGTCATTTAGATGTTTCTCATTAGAAAGCCTTAGATTATGTCTTGTCTTATAAAATACAAAACCCATAACAATATTATGTACCGTTATTATGTGCGTTTAAATAAATAGACTAACTTTAATACAATAAATAAGTCATATAAACATTGTTGCATAGTCCTAACTACATAATTATTTTGTGGGCTATCTAATACATACTAACTACCTTTTAAAGTAGAAATCATTCAATAATTGTGACATTGATGGCAGTCGTAACATATTTTGTTAAGTTAACAATTATTTAGCGTGATTTGTCTTTACATCAAGATAAATAAAGTTTAGTATACATTTTAATCGGTAACTTGATCTTTCAACAAGTACTTAAACTACTTCTATACATTTCAGAAGTTTAAAACTTTAAACACAAGAGGATGATTTCATTATTCAAACTAATTGATTAACATTACAAATTATGTGTTGTTTGAATAAGCTTAAATAATAGCTTCGAAAGCTTTTTTTTTATTAAAATTCTAAATATATTTATGAAGGATTGTTGACACACCAAGATATGATATAAATCTGTATTTTAACATTAGGTACATAAGTGGTAAGTATACAGAGTAACGATCATTAGATAACCTTAAGTTTGTGATCTAACTACGTAGGCATTAAATCTAATAAGCGCTGTACAAATTTCTATCTACCCTTAGACTAAACTGTATGATTTATATACAACGCAAGTACTTAAGCGATCACAAGTATGTCGACACAAGTCAAGTATACATTCATTTTTAACCCTCGACGAAAAAGGGGGGCTTTTTAATATTTAACACTAACTGTCGGTTATCGGGTCTAAATGCGAACTATTTAATAAGTTTATTATAGTATATTTATAGTATATTTAAGCTGTGAGGGTGGATCTGGAAACTGCGGCCGCCCCGAGCAGACGACGCCGCGCGCCACCAGTCAGCTCGTGACCACGGCTGTGTGCAATCCAGCCGAAACGTCGAGCAGTGAGTACCTAAATACTCATTAAATAGTTCGCGTTTAGACCCGATAACCGACAGTTAGTGTTAAATATTAAAAAGCCAGGGGGGCTTTTCGTTCGTTTTAAGTGTTAAAATGCAACGCGAAAGTTTAAAATCATATAATTAATATTTAATATGGATAAATAAATTAATGATATAAGTTTAACCTCTATGTCTGTTTGTGTGTGTCTGTCTGTGGCGTCGTAGCACCCGGCGGGATGGACCGATAATAGTGCGACAGAAAATTTAATCGCGATAGTTAGCTATGGCTGGTCAAAATCCGTCCAGCCGTCAATGTTCTACTTACTACTTTTACTTGGTACTTTTTGAATATACTTGGATCTTATGTCGAGCGTACGAGTTGAGAACTCGCATCGAGTATCATCATGGGTTATCAACATTATTCGTCTACGCGTAGTATGAAAGTATGAGGAGATTTTACAATCGCGTACGCGGTAGAGATCGGTGGATCAATAGGAACCGCACTCAGAAATGTCAATCAACTGTCTCGTTGTCATTTTCATACATTTAACAAAAGAAGACGATAGTGAATTTCGTTATCAATTAAGCCATGTAACTTTGTCTAGGGGCCTTGATCAGACCGCAAGTAACGAGACCCAATACTTAAAAAGTATGGTTTTCGTCACAAGCTAGACGGCCCTTAAAGATCACTAGTCGGTAAACGGCGTCTCCGAATGCGATATCCAAATCGGTTAGGTCTAGCCGCGTATGGCGCCGATCGCGCTCGGGCCGCGCGCCTCGGCGCTGTCGTCGGGCGCGGCCGGCTCCAGCGGCTAGAGGCACGCGTGCGGGTTGTGCGAGCACCACCGCGGCCATAGAGGCGCCGCGTGGACGCCCCGAGCCACGAGCCGGGCTCGTTGAGTATCCAGCCTTAAATATACATCAGCCGCCGCCCCCTCCGCTCTATCAGACCATAACCTCTCTGCCAGCGCCGCAGACCGCGGCCACACCCTGGCATCCAACCCTCCCGGCCCCAACTGCTCCGTCCACTGGCACGCCGCCCCGCCCTCCACCTTCCACGCGCTGCCCTCCCCCGTGGGCATCGGCGACTCCTCCGTCCACGGCCGGTGCTCGTACACCTGCTGCCACGAGCGGTACGGCCCGCAGTGCCCGTCGGAACTGTCCCGCCAGGACCCAAACCCGCAGTCGAGGTACCACGCGTCCACGTGCGAGATCACCGACCGGAATCCAGCATCGAGTACAGCTCGAGACTCGGGCCAGCGCGACGCCCCCCACACCTGGATCCCGATGTACTTATTATCCAGTCTCTCGAGATAAGGCGACCGCGTCAGTCTCGATGACCAAAGTAGCGTCAATTCCGGCTTCTTTCCCCCGTTCGCCCGCTCGAGGGCACGCATCGATCTTCTCGTAAACTCGAGCCATAGATCCATCGGATCGGTGTCGTTGAAATGCTGCGACCAGCATCTCTCCGAGACCTCGTCCCCTCCCAGATGGAATAGATCGTCCACTCCGGTAACTTGTATTATTTCAGCGTAGATTCGCTCGAGCAAATCGTATACGTTAGGGTTTTTCGGGTTAAGCTGCCCGCAGGGTGGTTCGCCGCAGAAGGCGCTCCAGGGTTCGGCTTCGATGCAATGGGCGAGGTGGCCCAGTCCTGCCGTCGGGCCCCAACCCCACGCTTTCCCGACGTGTCCAGGGGCGTCTACTTCGAGCAAAACTCTAATTCCTCGTAGTTTGGCGTGCTGGACGACCGCTTTGACGTCATCCATGGTGTAAATGGCACCTGGACCGTAAGCCCCGTGCTGGGCCAGCTGGGGCACACTGTTCAATCTAAGTGGAAACGATTGAGAATCGCTGATGTGCCAATGAAAAGTGTTCAGCTTGCAAGCGGCCATGGCATCGACGGTGCGAATTATTTCTGGTAGCGGAAAGAAGTTCCGCGCCGTGTCCAGCAGTAGGCCTCTGAACCCAAATTTGGGCGCATCATCTACTGTGGCTGCTTCGAGTATCAGCAGTGATGCAGCGTAAGGGTCGAGCCATACGAGTTGGGACAAGGTTTCAAAACCGTGTCTGGCGCCACAGAATGAGGGTGCCACTACATCGACCACTAAGTTGTTTCCAGACGGCCGAAGCGACAGTTTGTAGCTTTCATCTGTTTTGAGTGTCATGCGTGGGTCTGCGGAGCCGTTGACGATTACGTGGACGAAGACGTTTCGAGGCGAACCTATGTCGCTGCGCCGTACTTCCCCGCTGATGCCTTTCTCGAGGTTCCGCATGTCTTCTACCATGAGTTCGAAGGCCCCGTTGATATGTTCGGTAACTTCTTTGGAGGTGGTGGTAACGACTCTGAGGGAGAACCCGCTAGCTCTGACCGGTACGGCGGCGGTGGCGAGGCTGACGGGCCCTGTGGGCTGTGGCCAGAGCTGAGTGGACGCACACAGCATGTTGCATGTTGGCAGAGACTGAAGCGTGCTCGTCTCGGAAGCTAGCATCCTTTCGCATCGATCGTTTCTGCAGATCCACGTCCAGGTGGGCTCCATACCACTGAAAAAAAAAACAATTGAGTCCCTTGTTGAGCTCAACCTACTACTAACTATGGAAGAAACCAATCAATAAGTATCTATTTGTTTTTATGGATAAGGAATTATTTTTGCGTCATCGTTGTTCTACAGTAAGGGTCATTAAGTAACAAAAGGTTACAAGTTTTCAGGCTAGGTACGCCATCTTTTTACTCTGCTGCCTCTAGCACAGCAGAGGCAGTGCAGGCGGCCTGCGGCAGCTGCACCAGTGCCACTCTGCCACTTCTGCCTTCATAGTATCTAACTGTATAAAAGGGATTTCTATACAGGTTGTGCAGGCCGCCAGCGCGAGCAGCACGCGCTCCTTGTTCAACAGTAGCTAATTAAAAGAAGGCTCCAATATTTCATACGGCGGCGCAGGCGGCCAGCGGCAGCAGCACCAGCACCACTTGCTTCTGCCTTCATAGTAGCTAACTAAATGATGCACCAACATCTATATTCACCTATACAAGTTGTGCAGCGGGCGGTGCGCCATCTCGTTGCTCTGTTGCCTCCAGTACAGCAGCGCGGCGGCGGTGCAGGCGGCCAGCGCAAGTAGCACCAGCGCGCGGCGCAGGCGGCCCACGCGCGGCAGGTGCGTCGCGCCCCGCGTCAGCGCTTCGCCCCACGACTTCATTATTAGTGGTGCCTCCTCACCTGAAATTAAGAGGATTACCTATTTATTTATTGCCACATTAATTTATGGCGACGAATGACGACCGCGTTCCGGATGACGCTCTGTGGGCACCACAAGGTGAACCAACGATCTGATGAAGGTCACCTGAAGCCGCTGGATGCAGGAAGCCATCCTATGCCTATGCTTTACAGTGAGCGTCGAACGGCTGATATGATGATGACGTAGCAAATTAAGAAGGAAACTAAAACAAAAGTCGGATGACAGCACAAGGCAAACACTTCGTCACCTAGATAGTAAAGTAAGAATATTTTGCGACAAAAATTTATAGTTCGTGTGTTGGATAATAGTATTCATAGTTGTAGCCAAGAACATACTACGACGCTGATTGTGTTTGACGTGAATCCAGCAGGTATCTACGAGTAAAAAAAATAACCTTACTACTTTCTAAACAAAAAATCTAAAAGTTCCCACAAAAAGTGTGAAAATCTATTGATTATACATTTACATAGGTAAATACTATGTTATAAGTCTATGAAGTTTCTTATTAAATCATTTTTGTCGTACGCTAGAATATTAAATAAAGTTCGAAAATTTCAGCTCAAGAACAGGTACAGCTCGTTCAGTAATTTTTAAGGCCATGGTACCAAAAGTCTTGATCAGAGCAGCGGTGCATTGACAATGCATAGAGTTTCAGAAAGGACATAAAACATTCAGTGTGTGCAGGACGGTCTATGCAAAAGTCTTTGAATATACAAGCCTCTAAGGAAGTCATTTGCTTACGCCCAATTTCTAACTTTCCAAATAACGCTACGGTGTTATAAATTTGTGTTTTGTGGTGGTGTCCAAAACCAAATTAGTCAATCTTATATTAATAAATAAAGATTTAATTATAAATCTTACATGCTGCATTTTATATTGCAGCGTATTACAAGTTTAGATAACACAATGAAAATATCGTAATTGTCTTATTACGAGTATTTCAATTTCTTTGATAGTGCCTGTGATGGTTTTCAAAATGAAACTAGTCAGGCTTTGAATTAATTAGGATTTGGAAAATTTAAAGATTATTAAGTACATAAAATTCATAATACCTACAGAATTCTGTAAAATTGTTTGTTTGTAATTTTCTTTTTGTGGTGTGCAATACAGCATACTCTATTCTATTCGGTTCTATCTTAACTGTGTGTAGCACTCGAAAATCAAACATCTTTCAACGAATTAATCGCAAAATATTCAGTAAACGAGCTTACAAGAGTACAATTCTGCTTAGGTTGCGACGACTTAACTTACAAGCCCTCACAATATCTTCACACCGGTTGATGTTACAACAATAAACAAGTTACATTCCTGAAGTTACATTTCTGAAAGCGTTCAGTGGCCCTACTCTCTAAGCCGTTGCCCGTTGTTTCGGATGTAGCTATTCCTGTCATTCTAACAAGCTTCATGAGTCATGGGTGTTTGTAAATGTATTTAAGTATTTCTATCCGTTATTCTTGCCACAAAAATGTGTGTTCGTGTGTTGGATCATAGTTTTCATAGTTCTAGCCAAGAACAGAGGCTGATTGTGTTTGACGTGAATCCGGTATGTATCTACGAGTAAATAACCTTACTACTTTCTTTAAAAAAAAAACGAAAAGTTTCCACAAAAGGTGTGAAAATCAAACAAGCTGACGCTTAGTTTAGGGCTAGGTAATTGGTGTGTTCGTTGAAACAATTCATTTATTTATTTATCGTGGGCTGTCCAAAAAATACGAACGAAACGTTAGATAGTACGATCTCAATGACAAAGTGTCGAGCTGAATGGAGTGACCTAAAAGCCTTCGCGACGGGACTCGAATGAGACACGAACAACGCATCCGGAGAGCAAAGCATTGCTCACTTAGGTGCTGTAAGTTGCCAGGAATTAGCTGATGATAAGGCCAGTAGTTGACAGTAATGTATATCTTTAAAAAAAAAGCGGTAAGGAGGTGACAAGAGCTTTCATCCTTTTTAAAAAGGTGAAATTCTCGCCTGTAGTGGTCGGGAAGGGAATGGTAAGAATGAGGAAATTTAAAAAGAAACAATTAACGATTCATTTAAGTTATTTGGTTTTTTACTTGATAATGGCTACGTCAACGACAAAGCCATAAAAAAAAAGTTTTTTGGTTGAAGTTACGTAGAAATATATTCGGCTGTCTAGTGTCTTTCATAGACACTATTTGTTTGCTATTAATGTGCATATACCGCCCTGTCATGCATTTGAAAGGCTGTAAAACTGAATTCGAAATAAATATGTTCTTGCATTTTATTAGCTTCACATACTCGCGTCCGTTTCTAGTTAAGTGGTTGGAGTGCAAAGTTGCATATTTGATGGCGGTAGGGCCAGTTATGTGGCTTACCTAGACTCATGGAAATATTCCTAAAACAAATTTAAGACTGGATACTAAAGGATTTTGACGTTGCCATAATTTAATTTTAGTATTAGCCTACAGTTTTACTACGTTTTGAGCATGTACTTAAATTAAAAAGTGATAAAAATCTCCCTGGGTGCTTGTGGCGCAGTGGTTGCAGTGCTTTGGTAGTGATACCAAAAGTTAAGCACCCTAACGCGCGGTCATGTTGAACGTATACACCCTGTATGTATAGGCTGATCAGATGAGATAAAGACTTCCGGAAGAGCAGTAAAAATGCAAAACTAACTACCTATATGCCTACCCTCAGTTAGTTTCCGAAACTCATTTGAAATGTAGTCAAATATGGATAGAATATTTTGGGACTAAACTAAGCACCTTGTAAGGGGTCTCTTTATAGATTTCTAGAAGTAGGCTGGGTGCGCTAACTTAAGTATGCATCCTGGCGGGGTAAGGCCGACGTAGACAAGATTGAACAGTCAACCCAAACAAGAGAGGTAACAAACTTATGCAGGGATTATATTTTAGGCTCTATCGGCCTGTCAATCTCAAATTTTATTTGGCTCAGTTAGAGGACTCTGCTAGTTTTTTGGAGGCATTTGCTTGGGAAAATAAAACATGCGTTTATAAACCCCCGGGAGGAATATATTTTAGGCATTATCATCCAGTCAATCTCAAATTTTATTTGGATTTGCTTAGGCAAAATAGGGCATGCGTTTAATAACCTCCCGTCGCTCTGTTTGGAGCGGACAAAGAAAACCAAATAATTTTTCGGAATACCTTGACATTAAGGAAGTCGCACATAACCCGTTGCCTCAACTACGTCAACAGGTGATCATAAAACATTATTACCGCAACAAAGGGATGTAACAGTGCTTTACATACCAACCACTGTTGTTCGCGCACCATCGGCTGCGCTCGGCTGGGCTCGGCTGTGCTCGGCTGGCCGCCGGACCTGACGTTCGCCGATGGTCACTTCTGTCTTGTCATCGGGCCACGGCGCGGTTACCATACGCGGTCCACACATTCAATATTTGTACTCGTGGATTGCCATTAAATATTCACCTTTACTAATTTTAATTTTAATTCAACAAACCTTTATTAATCTTCAACATCCCAAGCTATCTCCTCAACAATTTTGGTCCTTCGAGTATACATACAGAGTGGAGACAAATATACTACAAATGTCTGTGTCTGTCTTCAAAACTCATAGTCGTCCGTCGCCATTCTGTATGTGTACCAAACTATTTACATCCAAATCTGTTCATGAAATGCATGTGTGTGACAGAAAGACAATTGCGTATCTCCACTAACTGATACTCGTAGCTCGTAGTCTTCTATGGGGTGAACACGACCAACTATCGTTACGTATTCGTAGCGTTTACCTATTGTTAACTTGTCAATTTGTATGGGGAAACTGTAAGTTTCTGACGTTGGACGACACGAATACGGTACCAAAATGTTCGTGCTCACCCCACCCCACTGACCAAGTCTGGCTTTTCTAACTCAACTGCCAGTGACGTGCGAGCTGCAATATTTACGCCCTGTATCTAGCTCGATGTGACATTTTCGCGGTAAGCAGCCGGAATTTAGACGGCTCACGGGCTTATATTATCAACTTCAGCGGCATTGACACGGGATTAAATATTTAATCGGAGAATGATGAATTAGAAATGTGATATAATGATTTTGGAGTTTATGCTGAAAGGTTTTGAGAGTGGCAACGCTGGCATAGATATGCACGAAAATAGCAGCAGTTATATTGAAGTTTTTAATACGTGCTTGAATTTAAAGAAAACGACAAAAAGTATACATTTTTAGTTTCAGGAAAGACCGTACGGTTTCAGAGCGGCACTGCTAGTTTAAGTGTTCCCATTTGAGCTAAAATATTTGTAGATTTTAATAAAGTGTTCCTATTTGTAGATTTTAATTGCTTTACGCCATTTTTTCATCCCAGAAAATATTTGTTACAAGTGGACGCCCGCGATATCGTCCGCTTGGGACCCTTTATCTTCACAATACTTTATAAATTGTAGCTTTATGTCATTATGGTGTATCACACTAGTAAGCTATATTTTTGTAAAATTTCATTAAAATCCATACAGTAGTTTTTGCTTGATACTTTAATGAACATCCATACATCCATACTTACAATCTTTCGCTTTTATAATATTAGTAGGAGGCAGTAGGATTAGTAGGATGATCGTAAGCTTCCTCTAAGCACAATTTCCTTTTAACCCATTGAGTCTCATTAGGCCTTATCCGGCTCGCATAACTCTACCCACCATCATGCATGCGTGTCGCGGTGCTAGGGCCTAAAAATATGATTGAGGTACCGTTCTAAAGATCTCGGCGAGTAGCCTGGGCCAAACCTCTAACATTTGTTTGAACTTGAACACGTTTGCGCAGAAGAAGTCGCGGGCAGGCCGCTAGGAGAATGTTAGTAAATTAACTGAACGTAAGCTGCAATAGTCATTCCATATTTCGAGTGTTTGCTTGTGTGTTAAGTTAAAATACATTAGTTATATTAAAAGCATATAATATCATCATCCAACACAAGGTACCAGGGAAGTATGAAAGCAAGGCGCGCGTTTTTCACGACTGCACCACTTCCCAAGGGAGCCGCCACCTGGCTGACTCTTCAATATATTCATGGCGTCCACCCTCAAAGGGAATGGAGACAATTATTATTTAATTTTGATAGATGGTGTGGGGATTACCCAAGTTGAAATAAAACAAGGAAAATATGTAGGTACTAGGGCACTATAGGGGTTGGATAATCAAAAACAACGCAAATATGGATTGCAAAAACAAGATTTCGGTTAGGCGACGCAGTGCGAGCGCGCGCGATCATTCGTAAAGATGACTAACTGCATTTTTTAACTATCGGGTTAAGTGCGGCGGGTGACACGCACCCCTCCCGCGGACCTCATACTCCACTTGCTTCGCCCGCGCGAAAACTTGATACTTTATTTAAACGGGTGCCTATTATGACAAACAAAATTAAAACATTGTTTAGACATATATGTGTACAAAAAACTAAGGAAATTTACGCGTCGCTTACAGGCACCATGAAGTTTTTAAGGGAAGTAAATTGGTGCATGTTTGATTTTCTAGAGACAGCAGCCCAGCCCAGACTATCATAAAAACTTAGTTTTTTTTATTTGGGATAGGTTTTCTCTAGACCGATTGTGTTGAATTTTTGATCGAATTGATGGTCAAGATTGTAGCAACTTTTTACTTATTATCACCATTAAATTGATACAAACTGCTTTATGAATAATTTATATCTAAGACGAAAGGCGATATAACGGGTATTATTATGGTCCAAATCAATAAAAGACTCATTTTCAGTTCAAAGTTGGGAACTACTTACAATTAATTCAGTGACGACTGGTGTGACATTGGGCCGTTAAAAAATTTTCAAGACCCCCTTATTTACTAACACCTACACCATTTCACTGAAAGGTTTCACGAAGGTCACGTTTAAACTGGTAATTTACCTCAAGTTATGACGTCACCATTATGACGTAATGTATCACGATGATCACAGTCTTATATGATATTCATTACGGATACGAAATCTAAATAACGATAAGCGTTCTTTGTATATCGAAACCGTTATTTAGTTCTATTTGTACGAAAGTGTTTCGGTGAAAAAAAACTACAACCATTTCACGTTGAGCTACATCCGCGCTTAATAAAGCTGTATGTTATGATTGTATGTAGCTTAATTTTTTTTGCCAATTTTATTTACTTACTAGAGGACCCCGCAGACGTTGTCCTGCCAACGGGAAAAAACAACGGTATTTTTAATTTAATTCGATTTACATTTCGGCGATTTCTTTTAATTTTAATATTAAAACCTTGTCCTGACAATAAGAAACGCATACGAAAAAGAATCATCCAATTTGCTGCAGTCGGTTTGCAGTTATGGGCGTACATACATTTCAGCGTTTTAAGTACATTAATTTTTTCAACCCTATTTCGTAGCTCTAGAAATGAAGCGTCGTAGCCTCGTAGTATATCGTAGCAAGCCAATGAGGTTGAACAGACGTCACAGAACGTAAACGTGGCCCAACCGTGCTATAGCTATATATTATTCAGTGCAATCGATAACATACCGGCCACTCCTTATTTGTCATGTCATTAGAAGTGGTACGATTAATGGGTGGTTGAGAATCTGGTATCTGGGTTATTTTTGGAATGATTTGACTTCCTTTGTGTTACGTGTTTTCAGTTCAGTCATATAACGCCCCCGTTAATACAAGTAGTATTTAAACTATAGTATGCCCCCCTCGTAAATAGTATATTTTATTTTCAGTTTGATAATAATGTAATTCAAGAGGATGGATGTTTTCAAATTTTTTCCCATTACTACACAATATAATGGGAATATGGGAATCACTCAGAGAACAACTCGTTCCTGAATACTATATCGCCCTCATTCAAGACATGTACAAAAGCATAACTACACAAGTCCTATGCCCAGCAGGAACAAGTGAAAGATTTGGAATTGAGGTCGGAGTACACCAAGGGTCTACTTTAAGCCCATTACTGTTTAACACCACCATGGACTACCTAACCAAAAGCTGCCAGCAGCCTTTACCCTGGAACATTTTATACGCGGATGATGTTGCTCTTATTTCTGAAGATGTAAACGATCTCCAGTTAAATTTAAATTCCTGGATACAATCACTTGAAGACAATGGTCTAAAAATTAGCAGAAAGAAGACGGAGCACATGTCCTGCGTGTTTGATGGCACCACAAACCCCGACAACATTAGGATTTCCATAGGGACTACACAGATTCCCACGGTTAACCAATTCAAATACCTAGGGTCTATGATTAGCAATGATGGTAAAATCGACAGCGACGTGGGCCATAGAACAACGACTGGCTGGCTCAAATGGAGACAACTCACAGGCGTGATGTGCGACAGGAAAATGCCACTCAAAGTCAAAGGCAAAATTTACAAGACTGCAATAAGACCTGCGGTCCTGTATGGTTCCGAATGTTGGGCAACTACTAAACAACATCTCAACAAACTACATACAACCGAAATGCGCATGTTACGCTGGTCAGCGGGTGTCACATTGCTAGACAAAATTCGCAATGAATACATAAGAGGCAGCTTCAAGGTCGCTCCCATAGCCGATAAAGTCAAAGAAAAACGCCTCCGATGGTACGGACACGTCAAGAGACGCCCGGAAGACCATGTGGTCAAGCTCGCCCTAAACCTGCCAGTGACGAAACGCGGACGCGGTAGACCGCCCTCCACTTGGTTAACGACGGTTGAAAAAGACCTGAAAGAAGCCCAACTGGACGCAAACATTGCACAAAATCGTGCACAGTGGAAAAGAAGGACAAGGAAGGCCGACCCCAAGTAAATGGGACTCACGGTCGAAGGATATATATATATATATATATATATATATATATATATATATATATATAATAATGGATGACATATACGTTGAAATTGTTTCACCATTTCCTATTTATATCAATCAAATATGTAACTTTTTTTATGTTCGCTTGATTTCTTTGTTACTTTACTTGAACTTTAAAAAATAATAAGATCCCACCCGGTCACATCTTAAAAGGCCTTTATCGCATCAATCGCCGGGAATCTTGATTATTGCGGTTAGGCTAATCAGAAAATAATGCCGCAAAGACGCGTGTCTTAACTACCCATTTAAAAGTCCTCTGCGGGGTCCAACTATCAGATAAGGCTGTGCAAGATATCGCACGGACATGCTCGAGGGTCTACTGCATATAGATGGTTACTCGTAACTAAAAGTATTTCTTAAAAAGAGTTATAGTAAAGGTGATTTCTTACAAAAAAGGTCCCATCAACGAAGGGGTCCAAAAATTACAAAATATTACACTTAAAGCCCCTTTAACAAGATTTTAACACGATATCTTAAAAATTAATTGCTACTAACTCCTTGTCGATGGAACCTTTTTTGTTGCTGATTATCCTCTTCTTTGTTTTTTTTTAAGGAATATGTCGAGCTACCAGTAATCCTGTAGATATACGCTCCGATATTCAAACCAACTTAAAAAAAAAGATCATGAATTTTTTAAACCTTTTTTTATGTATGTCAATGACTTAGACACTTAAAGTTATTATTTTTATGGGAATTAGTACTTTCCAGATTGTTCCATGAACCATACGAGTGTTAAATATTAGGACTTCTACTTCTGCTTTATTTACCACAAATCCCTAGATAAAAACTCGATTTGAGATTTGTGGCTCTTTAGTCTCCTTTTTCCCTTAGTAATAAATGGCAAGTTCCTCTTAGTTATCTAGCTTAGATTTTTATATTTTTACTATTCCAACCATTCCGTTCGCTTGCACGGTCCCATTGTTATGAGGGAAAGAGATAGCCACATTCGATATTACAGACATCAGCTTTTATAGTTGGACCCCGAGCCCTTCTGCCGAGTGCCTGCGCAGACAACGCAGCACCAGCACAATAGGTTTACGGTAAAAATAGCCTCTATGACAATGGCATAAGCGATCCGGATTCCTTCCTCATTTCAAAGGAATCTGACTCCGGTATTCCTATGCTCGAGAAATTGCCGCGTCTATCCGAGATGCAGGTTTTAATGCATTTTTCATTGTTAGTCCCGATTTCAAAGGTAAGACGGTCTGAAAGATATGCACGGATAGTACTAGCTGGCTATAGCTTATGTCTGGGTGTACCGTATGGGCGTATATTTAAAGAAAAAAAGTTTTAACTTGGGGAAATTCTGCGACCACAATAGGCTTGTTTCCACTATAGCATAAACGTATTTATGCAACAGTCGAAACAAGCCTCTTGTGGTCGCAATTGCCGTAAAAATGTAGCATAGTAGACTGCCGTTGTCCTCCGTAGTCAAGAGGGTAGTAGACCAATCGTTGACGTACTTTTTATTAACTGTCAAAACACTTTTCTTCGTGCAATGCCGACTGAGACGTAGACGTAGACGTAGACCAATCGTAGACGTAAAAGTACGTCAACGATTGGTCTACTACCCTCTTGACTACGGAGGACTACGGCAGTCTACTATGCTACATTTTTTGCTACGGCGTAGCATGAATTACTCCAAGGCTACATCGTAGAATGTGTGTGATAATTATATTTTCATATTTACATTGTACAGGGTACAGTTAGGTTACATAAGATCTTATCATGCGTACACAAAGTAGGTACATAGAGCCTAAAGTTCACACAACATTAACAGAACGGCTCAGACAAAATTAAAAAAGATCAGTATTGAATTCATTCTGAAAGACATTCTAAATGTCCCTCGCGGGAAACAAGAGGTTGTCAATAAATTGTTATTTATTTTCAACTATTTCAGGACCCCAATAAGCCATCCTAAAAGCACGAGAGCAAAAACCTGAAATGAGGCAGTTACTCTTTTCGATGTAACATGTGACCAATTGTACAGACACCATAAAATTGTTATAGAACACTTTAGCACTATAACAAAACTAACATGTTTTGAGAGTTGGAGATCTGAATTAATGGTGCCTTTTTTACGGTGACCGTACCATTATGTATTGAACGGAAATAGTATACGAAAAGGTTGTTTTGCATGCTTATAAAATAGATTTACTATTTTAATATCCGCTTGTGGTCTGTTCATTGTTAAATATGTAGTTTGAGATATCGGCAATTTAATGGTGTAAATATAATAAATTATTGCAAACAAAAACATTATTAAGTAGATTTATAAAATAAAAGCTTATATTTTACGACATAAACCTTTACATCATTAATTATTTTACGTGATTATTAATTTACGAATAAAAATCATGTTCCGATTTTCTTAAATATACGTTTAATAATATTAATACATGTGGTGATCGCAATGTTAATGTAATATTATTAAACTGTACGATATTGATCTATTGGCTATCAGCCGATATTAACTGTTTACTGCAAATAACTACAAATCGGTTTAGCAAGTAGTTAGATTGCGTTTAAAAAACTACACACCAATCTAGTAGGAAATGTATGAAATAAACAAATAAATAGTGCAAATTTCACCAAGGTCATTAAGCCTTTGATTGGCTTAGTTAAGCCAATAGGCAAAAAACGGAACCGTTATAGATTCGGCATGTCTGTCTGTTCGTCCGTATGTCACAGTCACTTTTTTCCAAAACTTTAACAATTATACTGTTGAAAATTGCTAGTAGATATATTCTAATAATAATAATAAATATACAACAACATCACATACATTGACCTGACTCCGTGGTAAGTAGCTTAAGCACTTGTGTTACAGATATCAGAATCTACAGTGTTATTATAAATAAACTTAAATAAATACATATAACACCCATACCAGTACAAACAGACATGTTCATGCACACAAATATTTGTACAGTGCGAGGATCGAACCCGCGACCTCTTGGTTAGTAGTCAACTACTTGACCATTACACCAAAACGGTCGTCAATTCTGTGAACCACTTTAAGATTTTACACAAAAATAGTCAAAAAAATTGGTTTGAACGAGATCTAGTATGTAGTTTTTTTATACATCACAAATCGTAAGTACAAAAAATTTTTCATCGTGTTACTTGCTGCTGCGGTCAGACTCGCATTTGGCCCGTTTTTTAGTAAGGAAATTAATATTGACAATGTAAAGGAATGGTTTAAAATCGTTTTTTTTAAAGTAAGTGAACTTGGCTTAATGTTTTAACAATCACACCAAATAATTCCTTACCGAGAGGTGTGATTGTTGAAACATTAATTAAGGCTAAATAAGAATTTAGCGTAAGCTTGTGCGATGATTAGAATATGTTTAAAATGGTTGTGTTGAAGAAAGTTTCATTATTAATTGAAACTTCATAACTTACTATCTGGCATTATGATCTCGACCGGAGTGCGGCACTTTCACTTACCTGAAAAGATAAAAAATAAATATTAAACCCTTGTTTATGCCTACTTGTGAAATTCACTTATCGATAAATAGCACATAAAAGGGCTTGTAAGTAAGTATATTCTAAAAAGTCCAAAGTATCTTTCACATGACATGATTTAACACGTTGCCCGCCAGGATGGAAGCAGCTCATTTATAAAGGACATCGAACATGCACATAATAGAGTAGCGATATGAGCGAATACATTTTGAAACATGGAGAGTGACAAGGCATAAAAGCTTACTCAAATTATAGCAATAAGAACCAAGGTAGGATAGTTATGACATCGTCCAACCCGAACGCATCAGTTACATGCGTGTATTGGCTAATTTTTTTCTAAGAAGATGTGTGGCTATGTCATCTCTATTGGGTAAATGATCGATGATAAGGGTCTAATGTACCGGCCGACGAGACACAATGGCAGCTGATGATCTCACATGAATCTCACTTCGACAATCGCCCCAGCGATCAATCAGCGATTGTCAGAACCACGCCGTAATAAAAAGCGACCGCGGATAGACATACTTCACTCATCTTTTGACGATCAGAATTCGATTTTTGCAAAAGGAGTTAAAATAAAGGTTCTGCAGGACAGAATATAAAGTCATGGATTCATTAGCCGACGGTTGGTCGTGCGAGTAAAGCGATGATTCTGGATAAAATCTGCTAACAATATTTTGAACCACAACTTAACGCATGGCGAACAACGTTAACGAAATCGAAAAGTTACAAAGCGATTTCTAGAAGGAAGGGTTTTGATGATCAAGTGTTAAATAAGTCATCACTAAGCTTACGCTTAGTTTGAGGCTACGTAATAAAATTTTGAAACAATTTATTTATTACGTTTTCTACTCATAATTTTGCCACTTGTTTAATTTTTGCAATTATGACGATAAAAACTACTGGGCAAATTAGAAGTAAGATCATTGTTGTTTAACATACAAAAAATCACTTATGTGACAAAATAATAATACAAAATTAAAGTATTTGCGTACAGGAGCGTTAACAATCTAGGTAATAATATTTCGAAATTAAGGCACTTATTTATATATTAATTAGTTTTGTTTAGATATTTATTTAACTAAGCCGATTTCCTTAATTTTTCACAGCGGCCAATAAAGTTGCTGCTGAAAACTGAAAACCGTTAGAATTGGAAACAAAACTGAACAGAACATGTCGGCTGATGAAATTTTCCATTTGACGAATCCTGCCCTGCCAATTTTAATGGCTCTTTGTTTTGAACGAAAAACAAAAATTCGGTCACAAATTGTATTAGTTCGGAAAAGTTGAATCGTGACAGCCGAGCCTATGGAATAGGCACTCAGCGTTTTATAGATTGGGTGGAACGCCAGTTATTTCGTACGTTTTGACGAAAATTTAAATACACGTTATATTTATTAGCCGCACCACCAGTCCGCACCGAGCCGGCGTAGTGGAGCGTGGCTCGTACCACCCATGAAGCAATTTGCTTCATGGTACCATCTCACAGTTGAGGTGAGGCCTGTGCCTAGCAGGGGGAGACTGGGCATGGCATTAATAATTTTAAGACCATGGTGTTTTAAAAACATAACCTCTACGAAACTAGTAAAACCAATTCATTTCCAAAAATCTGTAGAAACCAATTTTTATTTACATACAAATCAATAAATATTCAGTCAATTGGGACGATGACACATATCTTAAATATTGTCAAGAACATGGTATTTAAAAAAAATAGCCCCTTTGAAGTTAATACAACCAATATATTTCAAAAAAGCTGTAGTAACCAATTTTAAAACACACAAAACGCAATAAATATTCGGTCAATTGACTCCGATTTCTGGTTTTGACAGATAATTGACTTCGATTTCTGATACTAAATTATGACGTCATTATATTCCCATACATCTACAAATCTATGGAGGCAGATCATTTTGACAGATGATAAAGAGTATGTCAACGATAGGTGGTGTCATCTAGCCTTTTAAAGGTGAGATGGGAGGTTGATGAATCGCAGCCGATGTAACGTTTCAACGTCGTTGTTTTGTTTAATCGCGAGAAAAGTATTTACAGTTTGCTAAAACAACAACAATGGAAGCGGAATAAAAAAAAAAACACGGGTTGCACTCCGGGAGTGCCGGCAGAAGTGAAAACTTGATTATTAACGTTGTGCATTTTTGATTTATTTGAACCGTCTTACGGTTTTTCGATCAGCATCACGTGACCTGACGCGAGTTTCACAGTTTCTACCCATGCCACAAAAGTGCTCAACGCCGCTAAAGAAGTTTTCACTTCAAAAACAATAAAAATGGACTGGGCGTATTTTTAGAGCTAGCAATATCCTTCTACGAGAAGGTTGTCTGGAAGAGGCTTTAGCGATAAGATGGCATAAATTGTATGTAACAGTGTTTGTTGTTGTTGTGGTGTGCAATAAATAGTTATCTATATATATATATATATAGTATGTTTAATAGTAATAAACAAATACGTAATATTACCCTTCGCGTGTTATTACAACCGCTACCACAGTAGTAATCCATTAAACATTCAAGCGACCACGCGTCATACACCCTTAGGGCACTTGTTGATCTGTGTCTCAAAGGTCATAGGATTGAAAATAGCCCGGAACGTTTTTGGTTATGAATATTTTTGGGTGTAATGAGTGCGGCTTTTGTTTCAATTAAAATAATGCTGTACCCCACAGCACGAACAACTATTGTAACGTATTCGAAGAGTTTACCTATCGTCAACTTATCAATTTGTATGGGGAAACTGTCAAATTTTGACGTTTGGACGACACGAATACGTTACGATAATGTTCGTACTCACCTCATTGGACTCAGGGTTGTCTTAGTAACTGTAGTCCAATAAACAAACCGTACTGCGGATCTCGATCGAAGATAATTGCGCAATTTTATAGTAGACGCAGTTTATATGCAAGTCAGCTGCAGTAATTTTATTGCATACGTCGTATATATAGATAGGGTCAAATAATATTTTTGTTATTTTTTTTTTCGCTGACCTGTGTAATTTTTATTCTATATGGATTTGATTGATTTGATTTCGAAATATTATTTTTTAATCACTACAATGTAACACAATTCTTTAACGTACTTTATATGAAATAAAAAAAAATAACTCCCTAATAAATTTTGTATGAGAAGATAAAAATCAAAGAGTCCTATGTACGAAAAAAAATTGAGGATTATAAATAAATAACTTTTACTGTCGCCGCACACCGACTCGCGACTGACAGCGTGTCGCCCAATTTTAATTTAATTTAATTCATTTATTCACTTCCTTAATGTAACAGCAAGTCCAAAAAACCGATGTCAATCATAAATTTTAACAATAATGAATGATGTCAAATGGGGATCTTGTCAATTACAATATTAAATTATTGGAATTTTTCGTCAAAATATTCATTTAAACTATAATATTTTTTAATTATCGCTGCGCTATCAAAGAATCCTGGGGTATTTTGGACACATCACCCGACGTCAATCCGACTGTCTTGACAAGTTGGTCGTGGTGGGCAAAGTGGACGGCAGAGGACCCCGCGGAAGATCACCAAGTCGCTGGTGTGTGGCCATGTGACCGCACTCACTAGGCTATCGGTAACAACTGCCTTGCGAGAAGCCGAAGACCGGGAGAGATGGGGAAATATAGTGAAAGAGATGAAGGGCTCTCATATGGGACACGACCTTCAGAAATGAAGATACGACTTGGAAGAAGATGCTTTATTAATAAGAGAATTCTTTAATAACTTATCAAACTGTTTACTCTTGAGTGCTTTTAAGTACATAGTTCGGCAAGTGATTTAACGTGTCGTCACGTATTCAAATTAAAAAAAAATGCTTTCTTACAAATCGACATAGTTCAAAAAGATAAACGCACGTAACTGTGACTATTTTATATTTACTAAAAAGTTGGCGAAACGAATCTTTCGGTGCTATATACATAATAATTCGCATACATCGTTTTTGCAGTATAAATACAGTTGCTACATCGGATGAGTTTCCCTAGAATACAACCCCATATCGTATCCAGGCAACAGTATAGCTATGATCAGCCGCTATCGCAAACTCCACATCTGTGTTTTTGAGAAGTTCCCGAATAGCATATGAAAATTTGTAAAGTTTTTTTCATGGTAAACTGATCAGGAAATTAGACCATTTGCTCAAGTAGCCGAAACAGGACCGATTGATTTCAATAGTTTTACGACGAAGAATTTTTTAAATTAGGCAATCAATTACGACTTTGCTGCGGTTGTATCAGTGGATTTGGGGCCCAATAAAGTGAACCGATGGCTGCTGAAGGACATTTTTAAAGATATTACAAATAATATAGGGGAAATTGTTGAGCTTTCTTTATCACCATTCAGTAGATTCACTGTCACCCAGGCATTGATCCACAGTAACCCATAGACAGAACGGGTTCACAGTGGATCGTTTGACATATTTTTTTAAAGTGACTTTAACTTTATAGAATCAGGCGTTACTTTGCGGAAATCTAAGACTAAAGACTAAAGTATCTTCTGTGTCACATTGTGAATTGAGTAAAAAAAGTGATCTACTGTGACCCCATGTCCCCTTATACACATTAAATTTAGTAAGCAAGGCCTGGTAGCCGTGAACTTCGACATTGGCCAGTTCGGCTTTGTTACTGATGGTTAAAAAAATATTATTCGTTTACATGGATGCAAAAACTTAGGGTCAGTGATAGAAGTGTTTTTAAACCAACAAGATGTTTGAAGGGTACAATAAATAACATGCGTAAAACACGCCATTCATCTATACTTATATTAAAAGTCGCCGGTTCCGGCTCTGAGTCCAGATCCTGACTCGGGATGGTTTATTCGACCTCGGCCACACCAGCCGGCGAAAAAAAAACCCAAAAAAAGTTGGTGTCAAAATGGGGATTTTTGGGTACGCCCGATCTATCCCTGCAGGTCATTCCTCTGTATCTGCACCCGTTTCCGTTTTTCGCGCTAGAAATTCTCAACTACCCTCCATTATGCTAATGGTAATTATCACCTTGACACCTAATTGCCATTACCCAAATACTTCGGAGTCGATTCTCCCATCTTCGTACTTGATCTTTGTCTCTTGGGTCTTGCAACTTTGTTGGCCTTGCCGGTCAAGAGTTGAGAGCATGAGAGAATGGATCCCCTGCTCTATGTTGGAATATTAAAATGTTTGCAAAGCAGAAGGGGTTCCTGCTTGATCATGACTAACCTTCTTTGCCATGAAGATTCACCTCTTCACCTTTTAGCCGCTGACACCAATGTTGCTGTATGGCTCCTACATGGTTGCTCTATCTTTAATGGTTGACTCACAATAACACGTGTAACTCCCGATAGCTTAGCAGCTCGAAGCTTTCTGGTTATATTTGTCTACTCCTACGTTTATAACAATTCGTCATCCCTAATTAAAAGTATCAACTATTCCATGAAACTAATCATATAAATCGGTATAGAAACACCAAAGTTGTACATGAAATACCAATACTAATCGTCATCGCATGTGATCATGCTACAAGGATTATTTTTGTATAAGGTCGCGAACGCACAGGCAGGCGGCTTGCTTGGCGCCTAGAGGCTAGCGAGTAGGCGAGTTTTTTAATTATGGATGTTCTCTCTAAAACTACTGTATGGATGTTAATGAAATTTTACTAGAATATAGCACATCAGAATAACACATATAAGCTACAATTTATGAAGAAATGTGAAGATAAAGGCTTTCCACGCGGAGCGGGCGGCCACTAGTTATCAAATAGAAATACATTATATTACGAACTAAATAGTCTATCCATTGCAAAACATGCAACTCAAACAAGCAAAGGACAAAATATCGATCGACTAATTGAGTCTAATCGATATTAGTTGTTTAGATGTTCAACATAACCTCAAAACACAAATTGTGTCTCGCCCTGAAACCAGACTACGTCACCGGTCTGCGCGCGGGGTCACAAAGCCCGCCAAATTATGTGGGTGTGTTCCGAAATCGAAAAGAAAACACCGGCCAACACGAAATAAGGCCAATAATAATAAAAAACAATCTATAAACGGGGTATCTGCGATCTCGCGTGCAGCAATTCATGAGAATTAAGGTGTAAAATCGCGTGACACGGAATTTTAACAACAATAGGTGCACGTACCTCGGGCGGCGTGACGGGACGGCCACGCTGGAGGGAGTGATAGGAAAGGGCGAGGCTTGGAAGCCAAACCCCGCGCCAATGTTGGGCCCAACGTTTGATTTATGTAGGCGACAATTTCGGACGATACTGTCGGAAAATTTTACACAGACGTTTTCCATATTATAGAAATTGTCCGTAAACATGGCATTAAAGTTTTTATACTGAAACAGTTGAAGTCGTTGACTGACGTGCGTTCTTAACAATCCAATGCATTACTAAAACAATGTCTTGAAGAAATATCTTCGCCATACGTCTATTGTTTTACACGACACCTTTTGATCACACAAAGGGCGTTATTGAAAAGCACCTTTACCCTGATAAACACCGTTACATGATACCAGACGACCTGGTGCACTTAGCATTACTGTAGTAAGCTATAAATAAACAAGGGTGTCTACAGGAGGAACGGGATAGCACGCGTCTGGCGCGGGGTCGGTCCAATGCAGACTTGGGCCAACGTTGGGCGGGCGGACGTGGTAATTCAGTGGAACATTTCGTCGCGACGTTCCGGGGTGGAAACACGCGTGCTACGTTTCCCGAAAAACTTTCCCGCGCGATCGAAGTGAGCGAACGAAGCTCGCAAATTTTTGAATTTGACGTTAAAACTTTTTTTTCCGGCTATAATAAAAGCGGCCAAGGTGGTTCCGAAGAGCCTGTGAATAAGGTAAGTGGAGAAAAAGTTTTTCTAGGTAATAGACATTGTAAAAAAAACCAGTGCATTTTGAGAAACTTCATTTTTAACAAATATTTTTAACAAATACTTTCCTTCGGGACAAATCAGATATACCATTTAAAAATAATGTCGAACCTTTTTTAATCAAGGCAATGTGTCATCAATACCGTTTAATCTTTTAGACTTTATTTCGTTCTGGCCCGAAACAAGCTAAAACTAAGATCACCTAAGATCACATATAAGCCTTTTTTATTTATGGGGGTCGAAGTTATGCTTGGCTCGATTCAAAAGTTTATTTTAACTTTTGAATGATCAATAAAGGTGTTTACTTACATAGGGGTAAGTCACTGTCTAACTTAGTTTAACACACTTTTTAAAATTCAAATAAAAATGTCTTGCATTTTAGAGTAACTTCCTAAATTATTCATGTAACAGAATTAAAACATATTCAGCACGACTACTCTAGAAAGCCGATAGTTTTTTAGTAACGATTATGTAAGTAAGAAATACCAATAAAGATATCGTTGTGATTAACAAATCACGAAAGTCATAACTTACCATATTAATAAGTACAAATATCGATAAATATATCACTTTAAGCACGCATTTTATACATGTGCGAGTCACGAACATATCGTAAATAATTGCAGGATATTAAAAGTCACAAGGTCTAGCGAACGCCCGCGACTCCGTGTGCGTTCAAGTTCGAACAAATGTTAGAGTTTTGGCCTATTAAACTCGATGAAATCTTTAAAACGGCTCAGTCATATTTTTAGGCCCTAGAACCGCGACACAGGCCGGTGGGAAAGGAATGCTCTTACACAAATAATATATAGAGTTAATGTGTTGCTTAGTACTTTTATTAATGAAACCTTATATCACCACTAATTAATCAAACAATGCACACTAATATTCGCGTGTCGGTAAAAAACTACTCTAAAACTTCTACTGCATGATAAGACATAAATAATTTGTCATACTTTCAGTGGTCCACACCAAATGTTTTAAAAATACGTTTTGATATTTTTACCCTTCTACCACTTAACTCAATTTTCAATAGCAATATTTGTATGCGTTAATTAATTTTTCAAACCTAAATAATTTATATGGACAAACAATGATAGCGAAAAAAAATAACAACATTTTGCTGTCACATCTTCCCATATTCACAAACCCGCCGCAACGTGATGCATTGTTAATAGCTTTTTACTACCAAATTGTGGTGTAGTTTAGGTTATAAATAATTCAGTGTTGCATGACTGGCGTGGCCGGCGTGAGCGATAATCCAATTCTTCGCGACGGCCACTCGCAAAGGTTGGGCAAAGTCAAACGCGACGTATTTCAGCTAATCCGAAACTAGGCGACCTAATCTAAAAAGCGTATTTTTGATCACAGTTCAGATAAATGAGAAATTATTCAATAATTTAGCAGGACACAGGTCCGCAAGGACTCACATACGTACGCTTTTGAATATACTAAATGTACAGACATTACGACCGCTTGGTGCAGTGGTCCACAGGTCGGACTTCTAAAACCAGGGGTCGCGGGTTCGATCCCCGCACAGTACAAGCATAAGTGTGCATGAACATGTGTGTTTGTACGGGTCTGGTTGTTTTCTATGTATAATATGTATTTATTTACAAAAAAAGTATTTAAGTATGTTTATCCGTTGTCTAGTACCCATAACACAAGCCTCGTAGCATAATTTGGTACTAGAGAATTGGTGTGATTGTTGTGAAATATTTATTTATTTATTATATTAAAAAAGTTATTTGCTATAGTCTGTGCCACACGTTGGGCGCCAATGAGCTCTAATATTGAATGAAATTCAGTCCATTATCTACCTCTTAGAATACATAGGCAGAATATTATTTTATTGCACACTACACATAAACAAGATTACAAACAACCAAACTTCTTTCAAAATCTTTATTTTTATTTTATTTATTTGAACAACATTAACGCTCATAAAGCTGGTTTTATCAATCAAAATTAATTCGTAACTGAAAATAGCCCTTATTAACTTATGGACAGCGCTGTTAGAAGACCTTTAATAGTTTAGTTGTCTGCCACGAATGGCCTAACGAAGTCTCGCGAAACATTCATGATTTACACCTGTAATAAACACGAAGTGACGAGGCGGATTTGACCAGAGTCCTTGAACCTGCTGCAGTTTTTAGCCTCCGAAAAAGAGCGGTATTATAAGTTTGACCCCTTTTTCTGTTGTGTGTATTTATTCGAATCTGCGTTTTTGTTTTTGTGTGCGTTTTTTTTGTGACATCGCAGCTCCCGAACGAATGGACCAATTCCAAAGCGGTTTATTTTATTCGAAAGATAACTAAATTACGGTGGTTCTTACTTATGATTGGTTAAAATCCGTCCGCCGTTGCCGTTGAAGCTCACCAGCAGTTTTCCTGGCTCATATCGGGGGTTTGGTAAATTTTATAACGTACGGGATCTTGTCGATCAGCTAGCGTGACGTTTCCTTGGAATACATACAACAAATAAATTAGCCAGCGGGCAGTAAACCTGACTTTAGTCAATCATCTATTTGTAACACAGATTTTCTAACAAGAGCTATTACACGACGACTCCTGAATCCTGCATATTTGAGTGTCTAAAGAATTAGAGATATTTCTGCGTCACGTAACACCTATAAATAAGGCAGCCTATTTGTAACCGTTCTTATTAAAATATTGTTGTCTTTTAAGCACGAAGTTTCCAAATTCTTCAGTTAGATCACGCACCATTCACCAATGGCGGACAAATTCGTTATTTGCAACCGAACGTTCTCTGAATCCAATTAAATCTAACTTTTGACGAAGTATTCTGAATTTCTAATTCTTCAATCAGAAGCAACAAGGGATTATTTTGAGTTTATTGTTTCAGATGTGCCGTTGCGTTTGACGTTCGAAAACACTGGCCGAATATGATTGGGACCTCTTTGGAGAGAAGACTGTTGAAAAAATAAAAAGTGACGTTATAGTTTGTGGCGGCAGTCGCACAGGCGGCGCCGCGGTGTTCGGTGGTGGCTCGGGGGCGTTGCTGGTGGCTGGTGGGGCTGGGTGTTGTGGGAGCGCAGAAGAGTCCCCTGGGCTGGGCTATGGGCAGCTCGCAACGGCTGGCGGCCGTGGCTGCCGTCTCCCACGCGAAACACTACTACAACCACACGCGTCCGGAAGTCGCTCACACGCAGGAGGCGACGCATTACAGTGTCAATATATTTTTCGTGAGGTTTGTATTGGCTTTATTTTACTTTAGTTTTAAAATGTTTTTGAGCACACTATAAGTATGAGAAAGGAGAACCGGAGAAACCTGACACGGATTTTTCTATAGCTCTGACGATCGTTAAGAAGCGTCAGTACAGAATAGAGTATAGGGCCCTTATTCTATACCAATTGTAACCAAATCGTTATGCCTGATTTTGTCAGTATGGACGAAATGTAGATATTGGGCAATTCTATTAGGTCTTCTCAAATCTTTTTCCCGACTCTCTATGGGTAATTCGACCAGACATCGATCGTTGGTGATATCTGGACGAATAACTGCCCCTAACATTCAGTTGATTTGATCGCCAATCGGTAACCAGATGGTCAGTCCTTGACATAACGGGTGTCCGCAATAACACGGACTTTTATTCCTTCAACGAATGACTAATAGCTGCAGCATCGTAAAGAGTACCGTTCGACTGTGATTTGGAAATACAGGGTGCATAAACCGTAAGCTGAAGCACCTCGTAACATTTTTACGATGATAACAAGACATGCGACTGATGGGCAGTGAAGAAGCTATACGGTGACCGGCCACAGCTTTTATGGATGATGAATTTTTCAGGCCTGCAAGATTTACTGCTGGGATTTAGCATGGCACCTCAAACAGTGAAGGGTATTTTTACATTAAAATTGGAAGACCCAGGTGTGCACCTTGCAGGAGCCTTCTTAAAATAAATGTACTGCAAAACCCCTCGGTCACGATTAATTTGAAGTTTCGGACTGTTCCCATTTCAACTTCATTTGCGGTTTTTCGGTTTCAGTACCTCTTAGTTTCAAATTCAGAGAATTGCTCGAATAGTTCTCGTTTTGTTACTATCAGACACTTGACAAGCGTTAATTTAAAAGCTAGAATTGATTTAAAGCAGTCTCGTAGGATAAATTAAGGATGGTTTAAATATAACATGTGATTTACAAAATCAATTCATGCAGTTTTCAATTGGAACTTGACTGATTCAGTACACCACAACACATCAAATGTTGGGTGAAGTATTTTACAGAAATAGATCCAAGGTTTTAATAAATTCGCCACGAAATAGTACAGGTTCCCATTGCAACTTCGTCAGTGGCAGAAACTGCGCCAAAATATTGCTCGTATTTGGTCAAAAATAGTTTCTGTTAGTGCACCGTGTATTTCCTATTTCGGCCAGTCAGTCTTGAAAGGGTCGTCCGAAATAGATGCGACTCGGTTTCGACTCCACGGAACAATTACAACTGTCAGAAGTTGCGGACTGTTCCGTATCTGAGGAATTACACATATCTGGGTAGTCCAGGGGTCTGATGTACTTAAATTTTGTTAAGGGCATATCGAAAACGACGGGTACAAGACACCGGACTGTTAAATACAGGTTGTGGTTATGTAAAACAAACCCTATCTCAGGGTAATAGTGGACATGAAGATTATAAACAGAAAATTAAAGCCTCGTTCAAAAGATGTAGGTACCTTAAAACTTTCAAGACGTTTGGCTAACACGCACGGGAAGCGATAATGCTACGATACAACTGATACGATATACTTTAAAAACGATTGCCGAGTGAAATAAATTGATAGGCCCTCTGGCTCTCCGACTACATCGGGTTGGATTCAATTTTAGTGATCGCTGTTGGTCGCTAATTCGACATGTGAAACCAATTTGTGGTTACTTGCGGGATATAACTGTACGTTATGGTCTTTTGAGGGCTAAGTAAGTGGATAAGGTCAGCTAGAAGAATCTTCGGATTAAAGCGCTGGTCTAATCTAATATGCTTTTAACAGTTCGTTTTCAGTGCTTAAGCTGTGTAGACGAAGAGACAATTTCGAGTTTCCTCTTGAATCTAATCCTGAAGATGTTTCAGTTATGTTGCAGTCCGTTAAAAGTGTCAGAAAATACGGCTCTCTCATATAAAAATGAGACTAAATATCATTTTGATATGGACAAAAATATATACAATTTAATCAAACTATGGCTTTTAAAGTAACGCGAGACGAATCATTCTACGAAGATCCTTTTGAAGAGGAATAACTGACGTGGAAAAATTCGCAAGGGAATTGTCAATTGTGAAACACCTTAGGTGCAGTGCGCGACAATACCTTTCCGTTCCAGCCCTAATAAGTCAGTGGACAGACGGTTCTCCGTATTCCGATTTCTAGGAGTATTTCTCAGTAATTTCCACATATGCAGACGGCAGCACATCAAGGTAAACACTGTGGCACTGAGATGCATTTTTTTTAAATATTCTGCTATCCACAATGTTTATATATTTGGGATAGGTTTGCTCTTGACCCAAGACAATGCCCAACGAGGCAAAGACTAAGTCTACTTTTGTGATACGATCTTGCAACAACAATGGATAGCCTGATGTACTAGCCACAGTACCTCGCACAAGTCGCCACACAATGGTTACCACCTGACGGCTGCCGTCGCAGAGGTATACCCAAAAAGCGATGCTTCTCATCATAACCTTACCAATCTTACCATACCACTCGACTTAACAGCCTATGCACAGGAATGGGAACTGCTAGCGAAAGATAGAGTGAAAAATGTGGAGAAGTTTGAGGACGACCTTTGCTCAGCAGTGGAATGAAATAGGTTAAAAAAGGTACCTAACAGTCCTCCTGGTCGATTTCGACGCAGGAGATATTATAGTGCACAAGTGTGAGCGCAATACACAGGTACACTCACTGTTCCGTCACCCTCAAAGTTTGGTGAGACGGCAATCCGACATGACCGGAGAGCGATCAGGCGCACGACCAACGGCTTAACGTACTTTGCGAGGCACGGAGGTGTAACACAGCCAACTTCCCGACTCCGAGCTGTTTTTGAGAAATTCATAACAGAAAATCTCAGAAACAATTTTAGCACGACCTGGGATTCGAACCCAGGACCTCTCGGATGTAAGGCAGAAACTTTGCCACTACAACAAGGCACTCCTAAAAAGGTACCTAGCTGTACCTATGCAAAGCGATGCGATGAAACGGGTCTAAACTAAACACCGTGTGTGTTCTCGTGATCCCTATCTCTTTTAGGGCCATTAGCGCGGCAATAAAAGTAATTTCGCATGGGCTTAGCCTTCTCGCTGTGTCGGCTTGTAATAATATTTATTTTAAAAGGTGTTTAAACGAGAGTATAACGGCTGATATAAATGGACGAATTCAATTCAGTTCGGTTGGTGTCAATTGGAGTGCCAAATTGAAGTACAACTTAGGAAAATATTAAAAGCTGCCTGGATAATAAACAAAGAAAGTAGCAGCAGCATTCACTTTAACTTAATAGATGTAAGAAAAATGCCTCTCTCTAAGCTAATTATTTTTCCCTTTTTTCAGGATAAGATTTTTTTATTTTTATTAATTAAAAAACCAACGGGCGTTACAGTTTTATTTGTTAGTTAAGCACGTATGCTAAGTAAGGCTAATTATAGGTTTCCCTTAAGATAACCATAGATGCTCAGGAATAAATCTGATACAAACGTATCAGCATCAGTCATGCTTCATTTCCTACAAGTATGATAAATGATTGACTTTTTTTTGGTTCACCCTGTATATACATATTAAACAGATCCAGCTAAGTCGAGTGCCTCGCTACCGGCTTGAAGGAGTTCAACAAACTACTTCCGAAGGCTTCTTAGCGAGATTTTTTGCAATGACATCTTCGTCGCCTACTTTGCCCAACTTCCCTTGACACGTACTGGCAGATGTTTCATAATGGTTTTAAAATCTAGTTTGTTGTGTGGTAAAAAAATGTGTTCAACGTGCAATCACTAGTGTTGCCCAAATGCAAGAACAAGACGAGACTTAGCCAGTCTTGGTCTTGGTCTTGCGCCAATACACCTGGTCTTGGTCTTGGTCTTGGTCTTGCGCTCCCAGTCTTGGTCTTGGTCTTGGTCTTGCAGCAAGAGTCTTGCAAGTCTTGCAATTACCTATTAGTCTATTACTATTTATTAAAGTTTACTTTAAATCTTAGAAAAACGTATTAGAATTGGAACATTGTGAGCTTGAATTAACATAGCCATAGTAAAGATCAAGCAGATTAATAAATAACTGAAGATTTGATAAGAAATTCGAAAAATCAACTGACCTATATGTCGTTTTCCATGGAAGTAACTGTTTCTTAATAAACATTTATGATTTATAAGCTTACATTTGCTAAAACATGTAAAAAAACAAATTAATTACAATAACTTGACTGTATTTTAAAGAACAATATTTATCTGTCTAGAAAGAGATTGAACCCTCAACTTATAAGAAATTTAATAAAAGAGTTTTACGATTTATCATTTATTTGAATAAAAAATAAAATACAACACAAATCAACAGCTTTATCATTAGGTTATGATACTTTATATCAATTTTTTTGACCAAGAATTAATACAAAGTAACCATCTGGCTGACTCATCACTTAACCTATTTCTATGTTTTCTAATTACTAATGATGCTTTAGAAAATAACCTCTCAGCAGGTACTGAAGTTGCAGGTATTGAGAGAAAATCACGGGCCATTTTCGATAAAATCGGATACTCTGTCTCATGCGTCCTCCACCAATCTAAAATGTCTTCCGAGCTGGCAGTTCTTGGTTTTCTCAGGTACTCCTCCAACTCGTCTATCACTAAGCCTTGAAGACAAGATCCAGATGACGTCGAGGGACATTCATAGAGTTTATCAAAGTCTATTACGTCTTCATCTTCATCACATACTTTATTTTCTTTTTCTGGTAATTCCAGAGATTTGTTCAGTGAGTGTAGACTTTTATATTCTTCATAAAGTTCATTGAACTTGCGCAGACTTTCTGTTTTAAGTTGCTTCCCCCACATTGTCAGGTCAAAAGTCTGAGCCTTATTATGCCTTGGGTCTAAAATTAAAGAAGTACAATAAATCCAGTTGCTCTTCTTGTAATGTTTAAGCATTTTGTCTCGAGCTGCTTGGAAAGCTAGAATGAGCCTTTCATCCACTTCAGATCGATTAGGTTTCTCATCTTACTGTTTTACCATGGATTCAATTTGATGCCGCATTATCAAAGTGCCGATGGTTAAAACATAACTATGCATGCACTCAGTTTGATTTTAATAGATATTTTTTTATTCGCTATGTTTATGGTATTAGTCGTAATGCGCATAGGTCCAGTTTTTCATTTTCTTTGATACAGTTTTTTGCGTCTCATAGAATTCCTAAGCGTACCTACCTATACACCGAACTGTTACACCTAACTACTCAGTGAAATAGCGCTAAGTCCTAGCTGCAAGACGCAAGAGTCTTGCAGGCTATGTCTTGTTCTTGCTCAAGTCTTGCACGGTCAGTCTTGGTCTTGGTCTTGCTAAAAATACGCGGTCTTGTTCTTGGTCTTGGTCTTGCAAAAACGCAAGAACAAGACCAAGACTGCAAGACCAAGACTGAATTTGGGCAACACTAGCAATCACAAGGATGATTTTTCTTAAAAAATACGCGCCGTTTAATTAGATGTATAGGAAGGATCTATTAACAAAAGAAATCGATCTTTAAAATTAAAACACACTTAAAGAAAAAGGGGAACTGCCACAGGTGGGGTGCCACTTGAACCCACAACCTTTCGCAAGCCGGGCGATTGCTCTTACTAATCGATATTTCTTAACGTTGTCATTTCTGATCAATCCGAATTCATTATGTTCCTCAACACTAGAAGCTTGTTTTAGCATTGATAACCTCAATTTCATAATATAATCCGGGTATTGACTACCAACACCTATTACCTCAACGTGTTAGTTAATTAAACATGCCAGGCAGATCATCGTAAACTAGGGTTTAGTTTGCCGACGAGCGCTAAACAACATTAGCACCAAGCACTAACTAATTGGATGGCAGAGACTAAATAAACCATAAGGCTAAGAACTCACGATGTTATTGACAGTCGCAGTCGCGTAATCGCTTATTATTCTCTAAGCTTATGGCGGAAATCGCAAATTCACCTAGGCCTTACATCGAAAAACACGCTATAGTTGATGTTAATGCCACTTTGTCAGAATTAATGAGCATCTCATTTGAAAAAAAACTCTGCACTCCGGGAGTGCCGGCAGAAGTGAAAACTTAACAACCGTCTTACGGTTTTTCGATCAGCATCACGTGACCTGACGCGAGTTTCACAGTTTCTACCCATGCCACAAAAGTGCTCAACGCCGCTAAAGAAGTTTTCACTTCAAAAAAAAAACAAATTCTTTATTCATAGGCAAAGTGTTATAGTTCAGGTTGACGATTGAGGATAAAGAAATACTTGTGTTAGAAGATCCTCGCTCTCCATAACAATTACATGGGTAACATACTCGTACCTTTAGAAATGATTTGATTTGAACAGCCACTTTACTAAACACTAGACAACTAGAGGTCTGACTGATATTATTTAGCATTGCATTATTACAACGTTAACGAACCGGCTTTCTTATACTTAGGCCATTCGTAAGATTCATAATAACTTCAAACGAATTTAAATTAATTATATATTTTTTAACTTAGTCTTATTCGAAACATCGAAATCGATTGGTTGAACAAACGGCTGTTATTTTCCAGTAATTACTTTGAGGGATGACAGTGTGTTGTTATGATGGATTGTCGACGTAGCTAGAAATGCCAGAATGAATTATTAATTAGAATGTATTATTATTATTTAATAAATTCTATCTCGAAAACTGCCTGAGTTTTTCATCAGCATAACTACTCTGTAGGCCCTTAATCGCGACAAAAGCAAATGAAAAGCGCGTCGTGAATTCTTAGCCTTATACGAAACACCGAAATCGATTGGTTGAACAAACGGCTGTCAGCTGTTATTTTCCAGTAATTACTATGAGGGATGACAGTGTGTTGTGTTAGGTGAAGGTTACGAACGAGTAGGTGTCCATTAAACATCTATTTGAAGCTTTTTTACTAAAAACTAGTATCTTATGGCCGTTAGTCAGTCATTTTAACCTCTATGACAGCAAAATTCTTAAAAATTTTGCTGTCATAGAGTATTTTTCTTTGTTTTTGCAATAAGCATACTAAGCAACTTATTAGAAAATACCATAAACTCTGTCGGAATGTCAATTCGATCAGTGAAAGATTGATTCGGAAAAGCAAATACAGGCTATATGAGCTCAATCACACGATTGTAGGTAGGTACGAAGACGCGTACCTACCTACAATCGTCTAGCAGGGGTGCCAAGGATTGATTTTTAACAGACTTCAAAAAAAAAATGAGAAGGTTCTCAATTCGACTGTATTTTTATTTTTCATTGCTACCCGTATGTAACATTTTCTTACAAATTTACTTGAAAATTAAGACTGTTGTTTTTTTTTCTTACATTTCAAACGCACACCTCTATTCGCCGTTACAGATAAAGGCGGCAGCGTCTGGTTCAAACTTCATGTCTTAACGAGTCAAGTTGAAATTCCCAAAAATAATTAACAAAGCAAATTAATTCCAGCCAGCCCTAACCCCGTGCGAGCGAAACGATAAATACTAGTGACGTACTACTCTAGATAGCGCAGCAGTTAATTAGCTAATCGGTTGGGCCGATCGCGCCGGTTATCGCGCCTGTAATCTTCGCCGGATTAATTCCCGCCGAAAAATTACCGCCGTGTGTCCCGTCACGATCCGAGCGGATTCAGCAGGGCTACTTTGAATCTTTTCGATGCTGAAAGGTCAAAGATGGGGGACCAACCGATATAAGTGGCGTTCATTGGCTAGATATGGATTTTCGACGTAGCTGGTGACCAATTGGTGAAAGTTTGGGGATGGTCATATATATCGTACTCAGCGGTCTTTGAGCTCATGATGAGTAAAAAAATCATAACAGGCATTTCAGATGAAAATTGCGGTATCCCAACGCTCAAAAAGCCGCTAAGCGTCCTAAATCAACTAAGTCACTAAATAATTGCTGACGCGAAACGCATTTTAAATGCAAAAAAGGTTTGTACGCCGTAACAACTTACCATACATTTATCTACTGTCTTTCTTCCACGTTGTGGACAAAGTGTTTTCAACGGGTTAAACCGAATTGTCATTTCGTGACGAGATTGGAATTTAAATCTTCGTTATTGGCCATTAAGGGTATTTTTGGATTTAAGTTAATTATTAAGCCGATCTTTACACTTTTGGGAAATTGGAGTATGTGTGTTGAGTGGACGTCGCTGGATGTAGGAAGCGCAGGTCCAATCGCGGTGGAGATCCCTAATGGAGACCTAGGCTCAGCAGTGGGCGTCGAAAGGCTGATATGAAAATGACGATGTGTGGAGTGTTGTCTGACAAACATATTCAATAAAGCAAACTTTGTTTTCAAAGCTCGCTTTCTATTGCAATTCAATTTCGACCAATGAAACCGTATCTCAAAATATCAGATTGATTTTAAGAAAAACAGATATCTTTTCTACTGTTGTTTTCAATCCCACTAAAACCGGAGATTAATTTATATTTCTCGTAAAGTTTCCACGAGTCACCGTCGGATTTGAAAATAAACATCGAAGTTGTAGAGCCGTTGTATCAATGTGTGTATCGAGGGTCGGGAACGTTGGCACTACAAAACAAACATTACGTCTATTAGCTTTGAGTCATAGCTTACGAGACATCTGATTAATAGACAAAATGGATAGTTTTTAACTGTTTTTGTCTTTAGAAAGTCATGTAACGAAATCAGATGTTTTTTAAACGAAGCTATGTGGTTTTCTTATCGTGATACTAAACGGTTATTCAAGCGGTAGGTACGATTTTACGCACGTTCGAAGTCGATAACTCTACGCTTAGTATTTGTAATGAGCTTTTGATAAGCGACTTAATCGGTAATCATTGCAATATCACGTGTGCGTAGGCTTTTAATTTAGGCGCTGCTCATACGAGGGCAGCCTTGTGCCTTGGGATACAAGCTACTGATGAATATTTGAATTATGTTGAACTTGATTGCGCAATTTCACTCTCTGCGCAACACACGTATCTATTTTATGTCTAGTTGCTCTACTTAACAGTAGATTTAATCATGATCAAAAAAGTGTTGTAGTGTGCCTTATCGGTGACAAAAAGCCGGCAAATGTGTGCGGTTTCCGATACGGGTCAAAGTGCTCGTTTCTCTTCTTGTCATTGTGAGTTTTATTAGTAACAAAAAGAGCCATAGGCGCGGTTTAAATTTTCGTAACGTATTCGTGTCGTCCAAACGTCAGAAACTGACAATTACTCCATACAAATTGACAAATCAACGATAGATAAACGCTACGAAAACGTTACGATAGTGGTTCGTGCTCACCCCACTCTGGTTCAAAATGACTCCACGTTTGCACAGTGCTTTATACAGGGCGCTTATCGCGGCTTCGCGGGTAATGTCGTGATTAAAGGTTGTTTCGCGACGCAACTTCCTTACTAAAGGTAGCGCGGCCGTTTTAAGAAGTACGTACTTCGGGTACATACATTTTTTTCAATGTCACCCCTATTACCCACCACTATGACGTCAATATGGTTTACTTAAACTCACTTGCTCTTAATCGGTGTACAAAGTTTGCAAGACAAGCAATATTTTGTTTGTTTGTTTTTTAAAAGTATTGTTTGTTTGTAAAACATATTGTTACATTATTGTGTTGTAAAAACCATTTAGGCACGAACATCTGAAAATATATGAAACTCTCAGTACCCAAGTCAAACCCGCTAGTGTCTAGATGTTTCTTACGAGATATAGGTTTTAAGAGCACACAATTGTTTTTGTCTGCACGCAAGGGACTTGAACACTCCAGCCCAAAGGCATAAAATAGGCCCAACTTACCTAGGACAGCATTACAAAATAGATGTAATGTACAAGGATCGTTATTCTTTTGTTTATGGATATATATTGTGTCCTTCTGTTTTATTGTGAGTAATGTGCAGGTCTGAGATCGCATTTTTTATTTTTTTATAAGATACTATCCAGACATTTAGTCACTATCTCACCTGATGGTATGTGTCGATGTGGCCTTCAATGTCTATATAACCATTCAATACCTATCGCAATAAGAATATGGCTTAAACGTGAAACAATTTTGTAGCCAGATTTTTGAGTCACACATATTTGTGGATATTAAGGCGTAGAAAAGTTAAGAGATAAGGTCATTATCTTAAGAACGGGTGTCAGAAACCTAATATCAATCACAGCTTGCTTGTCCACCCTTTCTCAAAGTGTCTGGTTACTGTGTCTGTTCATCGATCATAAGACTCACAATTGGGCACCTATTGAGCGTAAAAACGGTACCTACTAACTTACCTATTGTTTACTTCACAGAGCATTTAGCACTTACTAAGGTTTAGATTTTGACTTGATTAAAAGTCGTTGAGGCTGTACAATTTTACATTGAATTTCTAACTCGTTCTTTACTTAAGAGATTTGGTGGTAGAGGTCACAATAACCTAGTAACGTCTTTATGATCTATATCTCTATTTTCAACCCCAGAAGCAAAACATGAGCTTAAGTTTGACCTAGAGTTTGCCCTGCCCATTTATGTGTCTGTCTTTGGCATACCAGCCCTTGTATGAACATACCGATTCAGCTTTTTTTTACACATAGTAACACCAGCTCTGTTCCACAGTGCAACACTATGCGGGGTGCTGGTCGCCGTCTGCGCAGCGTGCTGGCGGCGCGCGCCTGCGATAAACAAGCCGGACGATGCCGTCTGCGCGCGAGTGTACACCGTCAGCGCTGACGCCCGGCTCACACAGGTAACATCAGCTGTGAAACAGCCACTATGCGTGGTACTGGTGGCCGTCTGCGCATCGCCGGACGATGCCGCTCGTGTACACAGTTAGGCCTTATGTAGACGACGCCGGAAACACATCGGCGCCGGAACAAAACCGAGCGTATACAAATGAATAGAACGGCGCTGAAGAGCCGAACTGACACCGTATACGAGTACTCATCGATCCGCTTCTCTAAACATGCGGTTTCGGTCCGGCGCTGCTGCGGTTCCGGCGTCGTCTACATTATGCCTAAGCGCAGATGTCAGGCTTAGTCTGCAGTATCTACAACTGCGGTGTAGCAGAATTCAAAACTTCGGCCAGATCCAATGGGCGATAATTATAAGAAGCGCCCCTCTTAGGGCATCGGGAACACCATCAGCACCAGTAGTATTACGGCCACTTTTGGACAGAGATCCCAATTGATATATGTTACATTTTAGTGCATGCGACAAGCGATCTACCGTTATCCTGCTTTTAGCGGCAGAAGGGAACTCGCGGAGGTTTTAGTGGGTGGGTATACTTAAAAAAGTGGTGGTTAGTCGCCGTTGCCAAGAAATCCCACATAACCTTCTGTCGTCATCAGGGTTGAAGGTATGCGTAACTAATTTCCTCTGCATAGAGAAGGGGGGCCGCTAAAATGATATGTAAACCAAAAGTTTAAGTCAATAATTTACATTCACACCAATTAGTTGTCGGTACCTAAATGCATGATTAGATTAATAAAATTATGGTAAAGACTGCATGAAAATCGACATATGCTAGCAATCGATTGCAAGTGTCTTTCTTACACTTACTGTAGGTATGGTAACTTATATTATTGCCTACCTATTAACTTACCTATATTATAACGTATATTAGTATAGGCAATATAATATGATCGATGATATTGCGAAATGTATTATCTACTAGATGACTGTATTTGTTAAATGTCAACTGAAAGGTTTCTTGTATGTAACGAAAATGAATTTCCGTTATTTACAACTCGATTCTGTATAATGACATTAAAATGGAGAATGCCATCTATTTCAAGCAAATTGAGTTAGTATCTGATAGTGCCGGCTTCTCCAGTGAACACGCGTTCTCACTACACCGACGCAAAGGTCAGGGTTGGACAAAAAGCTTTCCGATGTACGGGAATTGGCTAGACGACACCACCAATCGTTGACATACTTTTTATTATCTGTCAAAACGGTCTGCCTCCATAGATTTTGTAAGGGAATACATGAACGTGACGTCACGGTCATATATTAGGTCCTTACCTATGAAATTGGCGTTTTGTATGGGAGGAACAAAAAGTCGAAATTTTTTTATATAGCATATTTATTGAATCAAAGTATGAGCCATTGTAATCTATGCACTTTTGCCATCTCATAGGTAGTTCATTGATCCCTTTACTAAAAAAACCATTCGAACGGGAATCAATAAAATCTTTGAAGGCGACTTGGACTGCCCCATCTGAGTTGAACTTTTTCCCTTGCAAGAAGTTATCCAAATTTCGAAAAAAATGGTAATCTGTTGGAGCAAGGTCCGGGGAGTACGGTGGATGCCTTAGAGATTCCAATTGAAGTTCTTCTAATTTGCTAGCCGTCTGTTGTGCAGTGTGTGGTCTAGCGTTGTCGTGAAGCAGCAGTGGCGTAGAGCGATTGACCAGCCTTGGTTGTTTAGCAACTAGCTTTTCCATCATGGTTTGCAATTGCTGACAATAGATATCTGCCGTAATCGTCTGGCCAGATTTGAGAAAACTGTAATGAACGACACCGGCGCTAGTCCACCAAACGCTTACAAGTAACTTTTTATTGGTCAATTTTCGCTTGGAGCAGGCTTTGGCTGGCTTGCCAGGGTCCAGCCATTGCGATGAGCGCTTCCGATTATCGTAGAGAATCCACTTTTCATCACAGGTAATGATTCGATTTAAAATCCCTTCGTTATTGTGCCGGTCAAGTAATGTAACGCAGCAGTTGACGCGCGTTTGCCGGTTTGCTTCACTCAATTCGTGAGGAACCCACCTTTCAAGTTTTTTAATCTTCCCAATTTGCTTCAAGTGGATTAAAACAGTTTTATCACTAACGCCAAAGCCTGCAGCTAACTCGGACGTGGTTTGCGATGGATCCGCTTCCACAATAGCCTTCAATTCTTCATTATCAACTTGGGTCTCCGGCCGTCCACGGGGCTTGTTTTGCAGGTCGAAATTTCCAGAACGAAAACGTTGGAACCAAAAACGCACTGTGTTTTCTTTTGCGACACAACCGCCATACACATCATTAACCCTTCGAGCCGTTTCCGCAGCACTGGTGCCACGGTGGAACTCGTACTCGTAAATAACGCGATATTTCAAATTTTCCATTTTGTAAATTGAGCGATGCAAACAGAAAAAAGATAAGTAAAAAAACAAATGAATGACGGTTTACGAAACACAACTACATGTGGAAATAGCTATATAAATTTGAATTTCGAATTCCTAACCAAGTAGGAAAAATTTGTGATCAAAGTGGCTAGTACGACAAAACGCCAATTTCATATGTAAGGACCTAATATTAGAAATCGGAGTCAATTGACCGAATATTTATTGAGTTTTGTGTGTTTAAAAATTGGTTTCGACAGCTTTTTGGAAATAAACTGGTTATATTAACTTCATAGGGGCTATGTTATTATATTCTTCATAGGGGTCATAGGGGGGCTTCATAGGGGTTATTTATTAGCTATGCCATGGTCTTAAAAATATTTAAGATAGCTGTCATCATGCCAATTACGTAGGTACGAGTATTTAAGATGCGAAGGCACACGTGCTGTTTTTGTCATAAGGCATATCGGCATAAGGTATAGAGATGCAGTAAGCACGCTGTCTTTTGATTAAGGTAGATACCAACTACTGGTTATCGGGTCTAAACGCGATACATTTCTATGAATATAGTAGTACTCACTGGTCGACGTTTCGGCTGGATTGCACACACGGCTGTGTGAAATCTAGCATGGTCACCAGCTGACTCAAAGGTAAGATACCGATTGAGCAAATAAGTAGGAGATGATGCCGGACTGAATAGATTGCTACGTTTTGGGAGCTTTGTTGATATGATAGATACAATGGACCGAATGGGTTGACCGAATTCAGTGCGATTTTTTTATTCGAAAGATAATAAAAGTCCTCCTGGCCGATTTCGACCACGGCGGCCAATCTCAATAGAGATCAGCCAACTATGCAGGAGATATTATAGTGCACAAGTGTGAGCGCAATACACAGGTGCACTCACTGTTCGGTCACTCTGAAAGTTCGGTGAGACGGCAATCCGACATGACCGGAGAGAGATCAGGCGCAGGACCGACGGCTTAACGTGCTTTCCGAGGCACGGGGGTGTAACACCGCCAACTTCCCGACTCCGAGCTGTTGCAGAGAAATTCATGACAGAAAATCTCAGAAACAATTTTGGCTCGACCTGGGATTCGAACCCAGGACCTCTCGGATGTAAGGCAGAACTTTGCCACTACACCAACAAGGCAGTCAAAAGATGATTTAATTACGGAGGTTCTAAAATATGGCTGGTCAAATCCGTCCAAAAGTTTTCCTGGTGCACGTCGGGGTTATTTAAATTTTAGTGTTTTTGCTGTCTGGGCTTACTGGACATACTTGTAGAAGGGTTGCTATCGGTATGGAGCTGACCGCGGTTTCTGATATCGGTTTTTGTCGCGAATATGTAGGTTTTCTTTGAGTCCCGAGCCATTTTTTGCGGGGATTGTCTTTCGTTAATTGCAGGTTTAAACAGTAATATCAAGACATCTATTGTTTAGTCGAATTTGATACATCAAGTGTCATACGTTAAGTCTTATTATAAAAATAACTAAGTATAAAAATCGTTTTATTTGTCGTCAAAACTATGACAGGTACCTATTTTGGATTAACGACTTTAACTTTTGTATAAACAGCACTTCGAAGCAAATGGTGCAAATGCATGTGGTTTTTAAATCAAGTATACTTAATAACTGATTTGTCGAAGTTACAATACAAACAACTAATTGCTAACAAAATCTTAACGGCTCTCCTAAAATTCCCCCAAACCTATACTACAACTGCACTCTATGTTAAATGAAGGATAAATGCGACTGCGGTGTTCAGTACCGCAGTCGCATAATCCATTACATTTGCTCATATGCAGCCCAAATACGCAGACTATCAAACAAAGAGGTTCCTACGAATCCACGTTGAGTTAATTAATCCAATTTGGGTGATTATCTCACCTAATTATCCGTTAACTAACAGCCATAATTGAACGCGAAAGGCTTCATGGCTTTTCACACGTTTCGTTCGCGCAAAATTCGTGGCACCGTTGAGCGTGAAAACGCTAACTTATATTGCCGTATTTCCTCTTAAGACTACTTGTAACTTGGCTAAAAGGATGTACATAACGTCATTTCCTAATTTATAATAAAAATCAGGGTTTTGTAATGAGGCAATAAAAAATTAAACACAAATGGTTCGCGCGATCCCACTTATTACCTAGCCCCAAACTAAGCGTTATCTTGTGCTTTGATGACAAGGATAGCGGATAGAAATACATAAATACATTTGTAAACACCCATGACTCAGGTACAAACATTGCCCTTAGCAGAATTTGAAGCCGCAACAGCCGGTCTGGACCTCAGACCACTAGACCAAAGCATAGTATGCACATTTTCCATTTAATGCAATTGCAAGAAACGTTTATAAAACGTTAAAATTTTTCAAACAAATTTGAAACAGCAGTGGGTACCTATTAAAATTACTGCATCGAAGTCGAAAAACAAACTTTAATGCCTACATCGATAACAAACGAATAATGATTCACTATAACAATGTAAGGTTAGAAATAACAACAGTATTTTTTTATTCAGTAAAAAAAGAAAATAACGCGATACTTAATTCAAATTCGTTAAAATACTCATTTTTTTTGTTTTTAACAAAACCTTTATGTTTCCCAGGCAATCTCAAATCTACATTTGCATCAGGTAGATCTCGGCCAAAGTACTTGACAAAACGTTAACATAGTAGGTACAGAAGAAAGGTACAGTAGACAGCTAATCAGGCTACCCATTTTTATGGCAAAATCGCCCGTATCACAAGCGCATAATAAACCGCAGTGTTTAGGTACCGTGACGTGTTAGCCAACGTACTAGTCCCCGACGGAATATAAGAGAATTGGCCACTTGAACATTCTTTTGCGGATTCCCAACTCAAAGTCCTTGAGAGATCCATACAATGTTATTCTCAACTTCACTGTGACTTTAATTATACAATAAGTCTTAATTTAGGTTATCAAAGATAGTTCCGTTTTAATGAGTATCTCTCTGGTTTGTGGATTGTAGAATGTAGATAACACAGTGTTTTGTTTTCAAAAGGTGACATTTGAACACTATTTCCGACAATACATTCACACCCACGCATGAATCGGTCAGCGTTACCGCTTATGTTACGATTTGACTATAAATAACCTTTATCTACGGACATATCATTAGTGCTCTAAAATGCGTTCAGAAACCGTAGGAAATGACCAGCATTACTACAACCAATTTTACTATGAGAACTTTCTTATCTGTGGCAGTAGGTAAAATCTGTACTGTAATGTTATAACAGTATCAATTTCTGTAAGGTTATGACTTTAAATTTGGAACAGCTGTCAAAACCAAAGTAGGTCTCTATTCTAGTATCCATTGATATTAAAGCAGTTATCGATATGAAACGTCAAATTCAGTATGTTTTTTAATCCAAATCGCACGACATATGATCACGAGTGACATGAGGATAGGGACTTCATTCGTTTGTCTATGATATAAAAAAAAATCGTCGTGACGGAGGATTGTAGCAATCACTAGTAGCAATGCAGGTCATTTCCCTACGACCTCTGAACCCATCTTAGAGTACTTATGATATGTGTGTAGATAAAGTGGTGTATGCAACTGTACATAATTAGGCCTTAAAAAACTCGTGTGATGCTATTATGAAACTCGCTGACGCTCGTTTCATAAAACCACACTCGTGTTTTAAGGCCCCTCATTATGTATCAGTTGCATAAACTACTATTAAATAATAGCATCCAAAATAAATAAGTAAATTGTGATATACTGTTACACATATTGGCACGAATGGTGTGATAAGAGCTAAGTATAACCCTTTAATGATAAAAAAGAACATTATTACGGAAGTTTTCTTTCAATGCTGCTCATCAAGAAAGTGTTATGGTTTGGCCTTGATAGTAACCCTGACTTGTGGAGGCCAAGTTTTCCATGGGGGAAAGCTTAATTGTGTTAATTCTCGCGACGGCATTGATAAGACAGCTCACTGTATTATAATGCCAGTCATATTGCTTAGCCTGAATATGCCTCGATTCGCCTATTGAGTTCTGAACCTGCTCCTTTGATAACACCCATACTACAGTATAGATATAAGCTAGAGCAGTTTGGAAGCAAGTAATCATCACTATCATCATCATAAGATGAAATTAAAACACTTAAATAAAAAAATCGGACTGCCACAGGCAGGATTCGAGCCCGCATTTCTCGCAAGCCGGGCGATTGCTCTACCAATTGGGATTATGACACCTATCTTAAATATTGTCAAGAACATGGTGTTTAAAAAACATAGCCCCTATGAAGTTAATACAACCAATATATTTCAAAAAGCTGTAGAAACCAATTTTTAAACACACAAAACGCAATAAATATTCGGTCAATTGACTCCGATTTCTGACACATGACCGTGACGTCACAATCATTACCATACGAAATCTATAGAGACAGACCGTTTTGACAGATAATAAAAAGTATGTCAACGATTGGTGGTGTCGTCTAGCCAATTGTAGGTATCTAACCGCAGCAGTGGTGTATCATGGCTGGCTGCAGCCTAAGAAGCACTTAAAGAAATTCGGACCGAGGAGTAAGTGTCACGGTAACTCAATTGGTAGAGCAATCGCCCGCCTTGCGAGAGATGCGGGTTCGAATCCCGCCTGCGGCAGTCCGATTTTTTTATTTAAGTGTGTTTTAATTTCACATTGTAAAGAATTTTGCATTGTAAATGCTAAAAATATAGTAACTTAATTATTATAATAGTCTTTCAACGTATTGCTGAGCATAGACCTCCACTAAGGTTTTCCACCGTGATCGGTTCTACACTTCCCGCATCCAGCGGCTTCCAACGACTTTCACCAGATCATCGGTCCACCTTGTGGGGGTCTGCCCATGCAAATAATAAATATTAAGTATGACACACATTCACACATACAGACACACGCGACAAGCGGGCTCATAGGACCCAGATGTCACAGTGATGATACTATCAATACTCGCTTAGGCGACCTGTTGAGGTGTGCGTCTGTGTGCGTGTGTCGTTTTAAGCATTTGTTGTTAGTTTCCGTTCATCATCATTCGCTTTCCCTTTTCCCAGGTTATCTGGGGTCGGGTCCCTGTGTTTTTTATCTTCCATACCATCCTATCTTTCGTCACTGAATCATTCACTCCTTTTAACAATCATATCTTAAGTATTAGGTCTAGGTCGGCTTCTCCCTTTCAATCGCTCAACGTACTAGTACAAGTTTCCGTTCTGCTAATGTATATTCTGTGACTTCTGTGTCTACCTTGATGCAGTTCAGAAGTAGTTACTTTGCAAGCCGTTGTTCCGCATTTTACATCTCTTTCATTCACGTTGCCAGAGCATGTGAGCGAATAAGATGGGTTCGAAAATCTAGTGCAAGAGAGTTTTAGTATCGTAACACCTTATATTGTCTAGTTTTAAGAGCGATTTTGCAACAAGGGTATTCTGATGTGCCGTCATCTGTACAGTCGGCTACAAGTCAAGTTAATCACTGGAGCATCTTATCATTACGAGATAAGGTTGATTTTGCAATGAAAATTAGTAGCTTGAAGTGCGTCTGTACCTAAAGAATGCAAGGTGCACCTAAAGCTATTCTAGGTACGCTTTGCGAGTTCACGTGTGATGAACTATAGAATCTTGGTATGCTTTGCCTTGTTAAGTCATCCATGTCAGTGATTATACAAGGGACCTGTAACTGCAGCGTGATTGAGTCGGAGATTCCTTGTATCCAAATTTGAAACATTATTATTACTATGTTTAAAATTTGCCTATTATACCTAATTGAAAATAATCCATTTTCACATTGCAATATTAAGGATGTCAATCGCGTGGTATAAAAGTGTCGCAGAATATCAAAGATAGGTTTTGAAGTAAATACTTATGCAATGTTACAGATAATTTAGTTGCAGTTTTTTTTTTAAATGATACACTTTTTATGGATTATTTCGCCGTCCGTGTTTACAGGTAGACCAAGGTATTAGTTGCCATTACATAGTTTTGAAAATCCTAAACTACCATGACTCAAAAATATTAACAATCTACACAAAATGAGCTAACAGTATCTTGAGGTCTTGCAGTGCGGGGTCTAGCTTGAGTCATGGTTAAAACAGAAACCCAAGCTGGTGGAATTTTCCAACCATACTTTCTAATAAAATTATAATATAGGATGGAACTTAATATTTTTAAGTGATGGTAGTTTAAAAAATTTAAAACTATGTTATGACTAACACCTTAGTCTACCTGTGAACATGGACGCTGTGAAGGGTCCGAAACGTCAGGTTTAAATAAAATGTAAATAAATCGCGAAATAATCCTCAAAAAAAGTTTACCATTTCAATCTAACTGTTCGCGAAACAAATGTACAGTTTTTTGTTGCAGAGTTGATTGGTATTAATATCGATACGTTACTGTTTGTAATCTTCTTGAGTGACTAAAACCTTTTTTTGCATACGGGATCATGCAATAACCCAGCCAATCTATAAAGCTCAAATGAATTGCCTTTTCCATGAAAAGCTTAACCATTGGTAGTCATAATGCAACCAAATAGTCATTGTTGGACTTTTGGACCATCTAAATTTTTTGTTTATTTACAATTGGGATGATGACACCTATCTTAAATATTGTCAAGAAGTGGTGTTTAAAAAACATAGCCCGTATGAAGTTAATACAACCAATATATTTCAAAAAAGCTGTAGAAACTAATTTTTAAACACACAAAAGGCCATAAATATTCGGTCAATTGACTCCGATTTCTGATACATGACCGTGACGTCACGATCATTTATTCCCATACGAAATCTATGGAGGCAGACCGTTTTGACAGATAATAAAAAGTATGTCAACGATTGGTGGTGTCGTCTAGCCAATTGCTTAGTTATTATGTCGTCTTAATATTAGTCGTTAAGCCTCCGAGACCCTTGAGAGGCTTAATAGCATCTGACGGTACGGTTGGTCGCTTACTTTACAAACCACTAATCACCACTGAGCCCGCGTGATGGGGTATGGCTCGTACTACCTCATATATGATGTGCCTGTGCCCAGCAGTGACATATATATCTCAGCAGTGGAACGTATATATACTGATAACTCATGAAATAATGTTTTCTGTGATATTAATTGTACCAACTAGTATAAGTAGCTAATAACTTTAATTAAAATCCTACCTCAGTTGCACGCGGTGCTTCCTGTCGCGTAACGAAGGTAGTGTGACGTATAGACGTTTATGAAATCTTTGATTGAAATAAAATAAAGAAGATATGCCACCTAGCGCTTGAACATGGTGCGACTGTTTGTGAATCTGTGTATCTGTGCGATTTTGACCACGGCGGCTGATCTCTATTGAAATCAACCAACTGCGCAGGAGATATTATAGTGCACAAGTGTAAGCGCAATACTCACTGTTCCGTCAATCTCAAAGTTCGGTGAGACAGATCGTACGTGACGTACTTTTTATGACAGGTGATAAAAAGTACGTCAACGATTGGCGGTGGCGGAAGTACAGCTATTATATCGCTGAAGCCTTTTAGAGCGACGACCTACGTGTGTTTTAATTGTGATAAATACTTTCAATTTAATTACCAAAGACACACGCTTAATGTGTTCTTATATATTTTTTTGTGAGTCTCTATCTATGTCTTTGGTAATTAAATTGAAAGTATTTATCACAATTAAAACACACGTAGGTCGTCGCTCTAAAAGGCTTCAGCGATACAATAGCTGTACTTTTTACGTTTCATTTGTATTTTCGAACTCGCACGGCTAAGCTTGTAAGAGTTACATGGATGGCTACGTTCATTAAGTCTAATCCTACTGCTTATTACCTAATTAATTGGATAAATTGAACGCCAGTTTTTACTGAAGAATCTTTTACAGTTTTGCTCCTTGTATTAATTGTACTAGTTTTTTGTACCAATATCTTTACGTTAAGCTTGCGAAAATATCTTTTTTTCGATTGTAGTGGTAGCTGATATAATTGCAGATATGCAACTTTCTGTCGCCGCGACTGATAGTGTTTCAACCAATGGCCGCAGCTAATCATTAACGTGCGATATTAACCCGCAGATGAGCCCTGGGCCTTAGGACTCTGATTTTTTAATGTTTTGTAATGTTTCAGATATATGCATAATCCATAAACAACGTAGTAAAACAACACACGAAAACATTACGGGTCAATTAACTTCACCTTTTATGTTTACACTTCGACCCATCACGTGGGCTGAATTACAGGTAAATAACCGAACGAAACTGAAAATAGCAAACAGTATGAAGGGTGTTTACGTTACCTGAAATGTTTTCCTACTAAATGCGTTTACAGATCACTTCACTCGACGTATCGGTAATTTATGGAATCGAAATCATTACTAACAGCAACTACAAATTAGAATTGTTAGGCCAAAGATCAAAATGAATAATTAGTAGATTAAGTGAGTTCGACGGAAATGTGTTCACCCCATTGATAAAATACTAACTTTTTATTTAAAGAACCTCCCAATGAGCCAGGAAAATAACTGGCGAGTTTAACGGCTGGAGGGATTTTGACCAGCTATAGCCAAGAACCGCCGTGAATAACAAAATAATATCTCTCAAATAAAATAAAAAAACCGCTTTGAATGCGATCCATCCGTTCTGGCGCTAGGATTCCACTGATAGAAAAACACATTCCTCTTTTAAGTCAAGGGATATTAAAGCTATTACGTCCTTACAATAATTATTCAAATGGTGGAAACTAACTACAAAAGATAACAATAAATATACAACAACATCACATACACTAAACTGACTCCGTGGTAAGTAGCTTAAGCACTTGTGTTACAGATATCAGAATCAACAGTGGTATTACAAATAAATACTGAATACACTCAGACCAGTACAAACATACATGTACATGCACACACATGTTTGTACAGTGCGGGGATCGAACCTGCGACCTCTTAGTTAACAGTCAACTTCTTGACCATTACACCAAAGTGGTCGTCAAAAAAAAAAAGATAAAAATAATGCTAATTAGGGGCGGGCAAGCAAGACGTATAACATCATTGCTTTTGAAGACACAAAGTCGCAAAATTGTGTCAGTCCATGCTTAAGAGCTGGCTCTTAAGCATGGACTCTTAAGCCGGTCGCATATTATCTTCCTGTTTTATTTTAACCAATGGTTTACCTCTTGATTGTTTGCTTGTAGCGAGCAAACAGGCTTTCCATGTTAACTGTTGCCAAACTTTAAAATATCTTGCTTAGCTGAACACTTTGCCTTTAACGGTTCCAATTTTGGTTACAGTTTCAAGTATTTTTATCAAAATTTAAAGTGCCTTTTAAAAATGCTGTTTCTTTTTATAAAACGCTATTTGATTCGGAAGTTGCCAGTGCCGAGAATTTATCTATTTGTCGCGTTCTAAACATAGAAATCCGATTACAGAGAGAGTAGAGCCTCGACTTGCTAATTCGCTTAGGGTTAGGTCGCGGCGTTGTTGTTCAATTGCGAAAACGGGATAGTCATAAATTCAAAATTTAAATATGTACAGTATGTGGCCAGCTCGTCACGGTAAACACCATGGTATCCTATTCGCTTGTGGTACGGGCTATTTTGCAGTAAAAATGGGTAGCCTGATATTCTGACCACTGTACATTGAACTTCACAAAAATTTGATGATCCTTAAAATAGTAAACACTAGGTACATCTCTAATTCTCGTGTCACAATGTTCGTTCCCGGTCTCCTCCGAAACGGCTTGACTGATTCTTATGAAATTTTGTGAACATATTGAGTAGGTCCGAGAATCGGCCTACATCTATTTTTATATATTACTAGCGGACCCCGCAGGCGTTGTCCTGCTGACGGTGGACAACTCTTATCACTAAGGGGTATGAAACATAGATGTTGGCCGATTCTCAGACCTACTCAATATGCTCACAAAATTTCATGAGAATCGGTCAAGCCGTTTCGGAGGAGTACGGGAACAAACATTGTGACACGAGAATTTTATATATAAGATATAAAACAACGTTTACCGGATCAGCTAGTCTATAATATAAAAATGAATCGCAAAATATGTTGGGAAGCGCATAACTCAAGAACGCCTAGACCAATTTGGCCAATTCTTTTTTATGACATTCAATAAACTACGGGGATAAAGCTGAAAAAGATAATTATTTTGCTTTAAATTTCCACTAGACGACGCCAGCGCAGGACCCAAAATCCATCCAACTGTAATCACCTGAAAAAAGTAGAGCTGGAAGTCGCAGGACTTACAATACCTACAAATCACAGCGTGACACAGAAGATGCACTCGGAATCACAACACTGACACGAACAAAAACTCCAAAAATGATTATTTATAATTCCACTACACGTGGCATCCTCAGGAGATGTTGTCGCTTCGACAGACTACGAGCGACTGAAAGTCGCTCGTAGTCTGTCTGTAGTGGCGAAACGCGTCTGGTGTCAGTGTTGTGATTCCGAGTGCATCTGCTGTGTCACGTTGTGATTTGTAGGTATTGTAAGTCCTGCGACTTCCAGCTCTACTTTTTTCAGGTGATTACAGTTGGATGGATTTTGGAGTTTTTGTTCGTGTCAGTGTTGTGATTCCGAGTGCATCTTCTGTGTCACATTGTGATTTGTAGGTATTGTAAGTCCTGCGACTTCCAGCTCTACTTTTTTCAGGTGATTACAGTTGGATGGATTTTGGAGTTTTTGTTCGTGTCAGTGTTGTGATTCCGAGTGCATCTTCTGTGTCACGTTGTGATTTGTAGGTATTGTAAGTCCTGCGACTTCCAGCTCTACTTTTTTCAGGTGATTACAGTTGGATGGATTTTGGGTCCTGCGCTGGCGTCGTCTAGTGGAAATTTAAAGCAAAATAATTATCTTTTTCAGCTTTAGTCATGGATTTCCGCAAAGTAACGCCTGATTCCATCAACTACGGGGATGGTTCCTAGGAATTAAAAAAAAATAACAACAACGTCTGCGGTGTCCGCTAGTTGATAATAAAACTTTTTTCTTTCTATCTGGCGTAACTGTATTAGCCTACTATTCAACCAATATACTATGCTACTAAACCTTTAGAGTTTCACATAAATATTACGTCTAAACACATTCTCAATTTTATTATTAAAAGAGCGAACCTTGCGTGTGTTAGGCTTCATACACACCGACAAGGTTATAAAGCTGCGGCCCGACAAACGCGTTTAGCGGCGCGCGCTTCCGCCGCGGGATTGCGTTCCGCCGCACGCCAATTGCCTTGCTCCAACACCTCAGACATTCAGATTGTTTTGTTCAAGTATTTATCATTGAGGCATTTTTTATTTATTTTTAATTTTTCTTTATTTAAGAAAATAAACAGCTGTGTTATAGTACATAAAGCTCATAAAACAAGGAGTCGTTTTTTAGATATACAGTTTTCACAATTAGTTATACAATTATGATGTTGACGAGAAATAGATCGTAAGCGCGTTTACAAATTTAAATGTACTAAATTTATACGAGTTTAAACAGAAAGTAAGAATTTTTGATCTTGATCTTGAATTTTAAACACTATATTACAAGATTATATAATGATTCTTTGCAATCCTAAAAGACCCACGTGGCGAATAGCAAGTACCTCTTATATCCTCGATCAAAATATCTTTTAAATTAAGAAGTTCTAGGGTTCTGTACACAAAGGGTGAAAACGGAACCCCATTACTGAGACTTTGTTGTCCGTCTGTCCATGCACTGCTATATCTCATTAACCTAAATAGACTAGACATTTAGTCATTTATTTGTGTCATGTGCAGCAGCAGGCCAGTACATTTTTTTCACCATTGAAGGCCAAAGTTGAAAATTTTATATATTATATATAAATATATTGTTTCTCAAGTGTCCCTTAAAAATTAAGAAAATTTAACTTTCTTGAGATAGATCAATTCTTCGAAAATATTTGACAAGAAGAATATTTCATTTTTACACACTGCAACAAGAGGTAGGCTCGAAATTGGAGACTTAATTTTTTTAAAATTCATTTCACTTTTTTGTATCATCATCATAAATGGTCATCCAATAGTCTATTATTTCCATAAGTTGGGCACGCTCATTTTGGGACACTCTGTATAAATGTGTGTGTATATATTTAACTCGGTAAGATAATGCATAAAAAGGGTTACCAATAAAATAGCTATTGCTATTACTACGGCTGTCTTGATGTCTGTCTATCCGTCAGTAGGCAATGTTGTCCAAATCCAATTAACCGTGACAGACAAAGGTTGACTTTTTGCAAATTGTATCAGCGCAAAAAAAAAACGGGAAAACAATGGATTTTCCGTTCACGATATAGACCATCGTCTATATCGAGATTACATAATCGATGTCCAAAGTGTTAGGCAAGGCCTGGACTAAAATTAAGCATGAAAATACGGTAATTGTTAAAAAAATATTTAAACCTTTACTTATAAATAATAATGCGTAATTATATTTTTCATCCCACCATCTCGGAAAGAGTCATTTTGATCTTCAATATCTGAGTGGAAAAGCCGTTTTTATTCACTAGAGGTTAAAGTAAATTTGAATTTAGAACATCGTGTGCACCAAGTTTGTGAATTAAAAAAAACATTAATAGTAGTTTATCTACGGACATATCATTAGTGCTCTAAAATGCGTTCAGAAACCGTAGGAAATGACCAGCATTACTACAACCAATTTTACTATGAGAACTTTCTTATCTGTGGCAGTAGGTAAAATCTGTACTGTAATGTTATAACAGTATCAATTTCTGTAAGGTTATGACTTTAAATTTGGAACAGCTGTCAAAACTAAAGTAGGTCTCTATTTTAGTATCCATTGATATTAAAGCAGTTATCGATATGAAACGTCAAATTCAGTATGTTTTTTAATCCAAATGGCACGACATATGATCACGAGTGACATGAGGATAGGGACTTCATTCGTTTGTCTATGATATAAAAAAAAATCGTCGTGACGGAGGATTGAATTACCCGCCATTACTGTTGTCATTCATTTGTTTGTTGGTTTTTCGCTGTGACGAAAATATTGTGAAAAGTTAAAACAAATTGCATTTTAGTGATAAATATGAGTAGTAGTGACTCCGAGAACGATATGAACACTCCACCGGATATCGTAAATGCAGCCATGTGTGTATGCAACTGTACATAATTAGGCATTAAAAAACTCGTGTGATGCTATTATGAAACTCGCTGACGCTCGTTTCATAAAACCACACTCGTGTTTTAAGGCCCCTCATTATGTACAGTTGCATACACTACTTTATCTACACACATATCATAAGTACTCTAAGATGGGTTCAAAAATCTCTGTAAGCCTTTTCGTATTTGGCTCTCGATTTTTCTGGCAACAAGTTATTTGTTGCGATCATGGCTGCATTTACGATATCCGGTGGAGTGTTCATATCGTTCTCGGAGTCACCACTACTCATATTTATCACTAAAATGCAATTTGTTTTAACTTTTCACAATATTTTCGTCACAGCGAAAAACCAACAAACAATTGAATGACAACAGTAATGGCGGGTAATTCAATCCTCCGTCACGACGATTGTTTTTATATATCATAGACAAACGAATGAAGTCCCTATCCTCATGTCACTCGTGATCATATGTCGTGCGATTTGGATTAAAAAACATACTGAATTTGACGTTTCATATCGATAACTGCTTTAATATCAATGGATACTAGAATAGAGACCTACTTTAGTTTTGACAGCTGTTCCAAATTTAAAGTCATAACCTTACAGAAATTGATACTGTTATAACATTACAGTACAGATTTTACCTACTGCCACAGATAAGAAAGTTCTCATAGTAAAATTGGTTGTAGTAATGCTGGTCATTTCCTACGGTTTCTGAACGCATTTTAGAGCACTAATGATATGTCCGTAGATAAACCTATTTATTGCTACCTCTATGGTGCTAAATATATCATACAACATTTTTTTAATTTGTTGAAAACTAGAACTCGGAACCTTCTTGGTGTTCTTTTTTCAATTTGCTTTGTTGGCGGTTCTTTATGCGGCATTTTTTCACGTCATTGTTAAACCTTATATTAAAAACAAGAAACTTGAAAACAAGTGAAAAAACTAAAATGAGAATTGACTGAAACTGTTAATAATGCGCAAATGATCTTTCTCCCTCAACAATTACGCGAGAAGTATTTAAAACAGAACGTTATGTTCAACACGTGGCGACTAGCAAAAGGAGCCAAAACTTTCTCAGAAAACGTTTTGCTGGCATATTTTATAGAATTATCCGAGAACAAGAAAGCAAGCACTCGAAAAACAGTACACAAGTGACTAACACCAATATTACAGTACCCAACAAAAATATTACACTCAATTTAAATAACTGTAGCAACGTTACTTTAAATTTTTATTAATAAGTATTATTTTGTTATAATTTAAAGATTATTCTGTAATACTTACCTGTCATAATGTAGTAGTTAATACCTAAACTGAAATAAAAGTAGCTATCTTGTGATTGTCAACGGTTTTATTTGCATTTAGTCATTTCCTCGCTGAGGTGGAATGAAAAGTTACGTGTTGCACTCGAGTGCAAAGATTTTTTCACCTCGTGCTCTTTTGATTCCCTCGCTAACGCTCAGGATTCTAATTTTAGAATCCTTCGCTTGCTCGGTCATCAAAATTGAACACGCGGTTAAAAAGCAACTTTGCACTCTTGTATAACAAATAACTATTACGTGTAAATCTTTGTAAAATTGTTCTCTATATTGTTTTCTATATATAAAGAAGTAAATACTTATCATTCTAAGGCGCTAGATTAGCCAAAACTGTCAAATCGATATTAATTTCTGATGTTAAACTCTACATTAACTAGGTGTCTAATTTGGACATAAAGCTGAAAAAGAGGAGATGTTTCCGCTTCGACAGACTACGAGCGACTGTCGAAGCGAGTCTGTCGAAGCGAAAACATCTCCTGAGGATGCAGTGTAGTGGCGAAACGCGTCGAGTGTTAGTTGGTGTCAGTGTTGTGATTCCAGGTGCATCTTCTGTGTCACGTTGTGAGTTGTAGATAAGTTAAGTCCTGCGACTTCCAGTTCTAGCTTTTTCGGGTGATTACAGTTGGATGTATTTTGGTTCCTGCGCTGGCGTCGTTTAGTGGAAATTTAAAGCAAAATAATCCTCTTTTTCAGCTTTAGTCATGGATTTCCGCAAAGTAACGCCTGATTCCATCAACTATAATTTGGACATTATTCAAAACGGGTGTTTAATGCTAGACGTGTTTTTGCGGTACAAACATTTTGAATCACTGAATAAACTGTGTGCGGACCTGTAATTATTACTTTAGTAGTCGGACGGTATATTCTATTTGCGCGACTACAAAAAATAGTGAAAATAAAATAATAAGAAAGAAATAGAAGGCGAGTCCCGTACATATCAACCATTCCTAGTCGAATTTAAAGGTCTACGTCCAAACAAAAGTCCTACACTGATATAAACATTAAGAACATTTCTGGAAATGGTAGGAGTTCGCAACCTTTCGTAAAGTTACCTTTACGAAAGGTTACTCTGACACTACTGATTTTTTTAACCCTAAGTATGACCCCTATTCTGTTTGTGTATGTATTTTTGTGTGTGTACTGATTTTTTTTAACCCTAAGTATGACCCCTATTCTGTTTGTGTATGTATTTTTGTGTGTGTACTGATTTTTTTAACCCTAAGTATGACCCCTATTCTGTTTGTGTATGTATTTTTGTGTGTGTACTGATTTTTTTAACCCTAAGTATGACCCCTATTCTGTTTATGTATGTATTTTTGTGTGTGTACTGATTTTTTTAACCCTAAGTATGACCCCTATTCTGTTTATGTATGTATTTTTGTGTGTGTACTGATTTTATTAACCCTAAGTATGACCCCTATTCAGTTTATGTATGTATTTTTGTGTGTGTACTGATTTTTTTAACCCTAAGTATGACCCCTATTCAGTTTATGTATGTATTTTTGTGTGTGTACTGATTTTTTTAACCCTAAGTATGACCCCTATTCAGTTTATGTATGTATTTTTGTGTGTGTCTGTTTGTGGCCCGAACGGATTGACCGATTTCACAGCGGTTTTTTTTTATTTGAAAGATAATTTAATCACGGTGGTTCTTACCTATAGCAGTTTAAAATCCGTCAAGCCCCAAAAGCTCACCAAATGTTTTCCTGGCTCATATCGGGAGTTTTTTAGGGTACGCCGTATTCGACGGAGGCCCATAAGGTCTTGACCTCATGACTAATCTTCTGCTTACTCATAAAGTAATTTATTTTTCCTGCTAGCGTTCGCAACAAGAGTTATAAAGGTTGCTATTTATTTACTTATTAATTATCGTGAAGTAATCACAGCTAGCGCACATCTCCGATATACCGTCGCCGCGTAGAAACATCAAATAATCACACTTTAATTTAGAGAAATTCGAACCTCTTTATTGTTTAGTTAGGATACATAAGTAATAACTCAGTGTGTGTCATTGTTTTACATGGAACTAATTACTTGTTTACAAGAAAGATACTAGAAATGTATGAACTCATTTACTTTTTCACTATCTAAACGTTTGCGTACATGACAACACAAATCATGCACGTTTCAAGTGGTATCTTACAACAGCATTGCAAAACGTAGCCATAAAGACCGCAAAATCATGTTTTCCCGCAAGATTGAATGCAAACAGAATTTCCGCCCGCCCCAGACCGTTAGGCGGTAATTCCGAATAAATAAAGCGTATTCGATTATTTCGTTTACAACATTCAAATAAGGAAATAGCTGTTATGTGATTTATTATTCAATGAATGCTTTGTCCGCGGATAGCTTCACCGACAATACAAATATGGTAGGCTATCATCCGTCTAAACGAATAAAACTGTTTCGAGTCATTTGCTATGTGAATCGCCTTTTTTATGATAATAAATTGTTTATTCAGCATTTCCAGTTTCATTTGCTAGTCTATTTGTTATAGTATGAGTATGTATTATTAATAAATCACTAAAAAAATTGTATTTTTTTATATTTATTTGATTTTGAAAAGTAAATTTAAAAACTAAACTTGCGTTGCACAAGTGAAACAACTAAACGGCCTTTGTATAGTGTTCACGTTTGTTTTTAAAGTAACGTTTTGTTAGACGGTGTACCCGAACTTAAATGTCATGTGTCATGTCATGCTCCACTACACATTGTTGAATCAAAATTCCTCAGAGCAAGAATGTAGCATTTATAACGCTATGAGAATAAGTTGGTTAAGCGTGCTACGGGCTGTAGTAAGTTATTTACACCTTGCTACGAGCAGTCTGCTACGAAGTTTCGTAGCCGAAGCGCTCTTTGCAGGTATCCAAATAATCCAAAGTGACATAACATTTAAAGTGTAACAGAGTACAGACGTATGATCGTTGTTTTAAAGTGAAACTCGAGTGTATTTATATAATGTTTCCAGTGTGATTTGAAAGAATTTTCAGACCTAGGAAACTGAATTTCTTCTTTCATTTGGAATAGAACAGTTTCATTTTATGTAAGTAATTATTTTGTATGTTTATAAATTTATTTTATTCTTAAATTACTTTAGTTAAATTGTTTGTTTTTACTTTTTACTTTATGTGCACCGCCTGAATTTTCTCTACTTGGCCCTATGGTTGACTGGTAGAGAATGCCTTCGGCATTAAATCCACCATTGTACACATGTTTGTGCAGAACTTAAATAAATAAAATACAATCCAAAAAACATGACAAAATAATATATATAACTGACAGTATAAATCTACTTTTTAAACGCATAATTAGACATTGGTTCAAAAAAATCCTTTCAAACTAATATTTACGCTCCTAGACCACACTTAGCACTTAAAATCTCCACAACCCTCTCGCTCCCACAAATCGGACCAATTGAATATCAGCTCAGCCTCGAAGCAATTACATCTAATGCGATTTTTATCAGTTGCCCGACAAATGATCGGTGCCCCTGGGACTTGGGGTCTAACTTACGAATTCGACTTCCGAATTTTTGATCTTTTCTATCCTTCTCACTCCCAACTTTAGAGAGAAAGTAGGCAGGAGAAGATTTCAAGATACAAGTCTTACGCAGTAGGACTGTTGGATGAGCACAATTATTAGGTCCTTACCTATGAAATTGGCGTTTTGTATGGGAGGAACAAAAAGTCGAAATTTTTTTATATAGCATATTTATTTATTTAAAGTATGAGCCATTGTAATCTATGCACTTTTGCCATCTCATAGGTAGTTCATTGATCCCTTTACTAAAAAAACCATTCGAACGGGAATCAAATAAAATCTTTGAAGGCGACTTGGACTGCCCCATCTGAGTTGAACTTTTTCCCTTGCAAGAAGTTATCCAAATTTCGAAAAAAATGGTAATCTGTTGGAGCAAGGTCCGGGGAGTACGGTGGATGCCTTAGAGATTCCAATTGAAGTTCTTCTAATTTGCTAGCCGTCTGTTGTGCAGTGTGTGGTCTAGCGTTGTCGTGAAGCAGCAGTGGCGTAGAGCGATTGACCAGCCTTGGTTGTTTAGCAACTAGCTTTTCCATCATGGTTTGCAATTGCTGACAATAGATATCTGCCGTAATCGTCTGGCCAGATTTGAGAAAACTGTAATGAACGACACCGGCGCTAGTCCACCAAACGCTTACAAGTAACTTTTTATTGGTCAATTTTCGCTTGGAGCAGGCTTTGGCTGGCTTGCCAGGGTCCAGCCATTGCGATGAGCGCTTCCGATTATCGTAGAGAATCCACTTTTCATCACAGGTAATGATTCGATTTAAAATCCCTTCGTTATTGTGCCGGTCAAGTAATGTAACGCAGCAGTTGACGCGCGTTTGCCGGTTTGCTTCACTCAATTCGTGAGGAACCCACCTTTCAAGTTTTTTAATCTTCCCAATTTGCTTCAAGTGGATTAAAACAGTTTTATCACTAACGCCAAAGCCTGCAGCTAACTCGGACGTGGTTTGCGATGGATCCGCTTCCACAATAGCCTTCAATTCTTCATTATCAACTTGGGTCTCCGGCCGTCCACGGAGCTTGTTTTGCAGGTCGAAATTTCCAGAACGAAAACGTTGGAACCAAAAACGCACTGTGTTTTCTTTTGCGACACAACCGCCATACACAGCATTAACCCTTCGAGCCGTTTCCGCAGCACTGGTGCCACGGTGGAACTCGTTCTCGTAAATAACGCGATATTTCAAATTTTCCATTTTGTAAATTGAGCGATGCAAACAGAAAAAAGATAAGTAAAAAAACAAATGAATGACGGTTTACGAAACACAACTACATGTGGAAATAGCTGTATAAATTTGAATTTCGAATTCCTAACCAAATAGGAAAAATTTGTGATCAAAGTGGCCAGTACGACAAAACGCCAATTTCATATGTAAGGACCTAATATTATTGTTGGCCTGGGAAATCTTCTGCGGAGTGTGCTATGAAAACTTAATGGGCAAACCGTAATGACAAAGTATGTATGCGTGAATTTGAATGAATTAGTCATGCAGGCCTAGTTGGATTCTGTGTTTATATTTAGGTGTATTGTAATTGGTGGGTATGGAGTTTTCTCTAACAGTAAAACAAATCTACTGTGAGCACTGTATTTTTATTTCCTTCGTTCTTTCCGCTATCTCAATTCATTTCATTCAGGCAACAGATTATAAAAATACAGGTCCATATTCTAAATACCTTACAGACTAACATACATACAAAAAATAAAAATTAAGTTAAATATAACACAAATTAACAACACTAACACAAATCACACGCGTCAGCGAATAGATGCGTAGCGCGCGAATGAAGAATGAATAGATGAATGCTTATAAAGACGCGTAAGTTATTTTTTTTTAGCAGACTTATATATAATACTGCCTCGGTTCCAGCTACATAAATTCGTATTTGTTATGCAAACCGTGTACTACTTATCAGTTTATCACACATAAAACTTACTAATGTTATGCCACTCTACAATAATAACTCAGTTCCAGTGTAATATGGTTGTCAAAGTAAGAAACTCAGCGCTCGTAAAAACTTTGTCCATGATAAAGTCATGTAGGCACTGAAGTGCGACCAACTAGGATGTTTAAATAATTAATACTACTTTTGCTGAACTTCATGAGAAAACATGATTTTCAGTTGGCTGGGGAAATCTCAGTTGATAGGTATAGTAAGCTATTTTAGCGTAGGTTGAAGTTTCATGATTTGTAACCTAAGTTTTTCGCAGGACACTAATTAGGTACTTACATTACATAGGCGGACAACTTTATGATGATTTGTGTAACTTGACATAAAAGTAAAAAAGTTACTTAACAGAGAGGTTCTTTGTGAATGAATTATCGGTAACTAGCTTAACAGCAGCGGCTTCGTTCGAGTTGATTAGAAATCAGTGGTTCTTTAACATATTAGGCAGGTTATTGTACATATAAACCTTCCTCTTGAATTACTCTATCTATAAAAAAACTGCATCAAAATCTGCAAGTTGTTTTAAAGATCTGCATACTGACATAAGGACAGCAGGGGAAGCGACTTTGCTTTATAATCGTACTATTTAGTGATGAATCTTCATTACGAACGATTAAATGAATGAATATCACTTAGTTTCGATATCTGTCATCAAAGGCGTTTTGATTGTAAAGTCGTTTTTAAACTTGAGTAATACTGTACGCCAAAAATAGTTTCATGTTGAAATCCCTAGAAATTCGTCCTCTGTGCTGTTCTGTTCAAATACAAACTTTAAATTTAGGCACTTACACGCATGTTACTTCCCTGAATTCAGCTTCCACTTCCAGTTACCGCACATGTTAAAAATGTTTCGGTTGAATGTTCTAAACAGCTTTCGTACATTTTGCGAGCTAGAATACGGCAGATGTCCTGAAAACTTAATGGACGAAACATAATGACGAAGTACATGTTCTCACAACGTGACTTTTAAGTTTTCTTTAGCTTTCCGCCAGCTGATACTGTAAGGAAATTTACCATCATATTTTAAAGATTTTGAAGCAGTTTTTGAATGACAAAAATGATTTTTAACGCCATCTATCATAACTTTTTCAAAAGTTTCCTGAATGCATATTAGTAATATTTGGTTCTAGCACAACACTATCATTTTTATGTATGTAAATAGAACGCAAAATGTTATTTTCTGAGTTTTAGTGATTCGACTTTTTTACATTTAATGATGAACTTATCTTTAGGTGGTATTAGATGTTTATTAACGCTGCTATGATAATAGTTCTTATAAGTATACATGCACTGCCATCTATTGATATTTTTGGGACTATTTTTTTATCATTCGCAATGAGAACCGTGCGCATACAACCTACCAATTTCAAATAATTTTCTTTGTCTACTTGTCAATTTTTGTTTAACGAGGTTTCTTTTGTAAATTTTGGACCGAATTGGCGTCCTTAGAATTCAGGGTGAAGATAGGGCACGATAAATTTATTGATCTGTTACTTTCAATGAGTAAGACTTTCAAGAACACAATTTCTCCAGTCGTGATAACCTAACGAACAAATCTGAAGGCCTACTATAAGACACGATATGCGTCAAAACGATAACGTTTACAGACGACAGCTAATCACGCTACAAACTTCACCGCCTTTATTACATGAGCATAAGATACCATTGTTTTTACCATGAATTAGTAATGGCAATTATTGCTATTTTTTGTTAATTTAATTAGCATGCTACATTTCATAGCATAGCATGCTACGCGCTATTGCTATGCTAATATGAAATTTCATCGAAATTGAGAAATAGCGTTAGCGTATAATATTAAATTGCGAAATTGTGACTGTTGTATGCAACGTACATTTTAATGTTGTGACTAAGATTAGATTAAATTTGACTTTATTAAAATTAAAACTGCACCGAACAGATAATTTAATCAAGTCACGAAAAGACAAACAATTTCATTCAAATAAACAGTTTAATAAACCGCACGCAAAATACGACTCTGAATGCAAGGATGCCGTATTCTCTTCTCTTTCTTTGTTCGCCATTCACTCGGGTAACGCGAACGCGAGTTTCAATTGGCTGCTACTGCTAATAGCGGCTGCTATTAGCAGTAGCAGCCTGCTAAAGCAGTGCGTGCGAATCTATGAAAGCAACGACACGTCGCTGTCCGTGAATTTTAGCAGTCACGTGAATTTTAGCATTCACACAATTTAGCATCGTCAAATAATTTAATTATTGCTAACGATGAAATAGCATGCTAATTTATGATGCTAATGCTAATTATTCCATTACTACCATGAATTGCTGTCATATATATATGACATACTTATATCTAATATATAAAATTCTCGTGTCACAGTTTTCGTTGCCATACTCCTCCGAAACGGCTTGACCGATTTTGATGAAATTTTTTGTGCTTATCCGGTATCTATGAGAATCGGCCAACATCTATTTTGCATCCCCCTAAATGTTAGGGGTAGTCCACACTTTACATTTATACGGCAAAACAACGTTTGCCGGGTCAGCTAGTATGATATACCTACTTGTCTCATAAAACGAAAAAACGATCATCGTTTTGACGGATTTCGATTTCGTAGTGAGGTCTCTGTCACAATTAATTTCATCCTTGCAATCGTACATACTGATAGCAATCGAATAAGTTTAAAATCAACAAACATTTGTGTGTAATTTTATCTTTTTCTCTGATCTGTAATCGGTTTCGGTTCGGCTCAGTCTTTACTGATCTAAATAAGTTCACCTACTTATTTAGTTCAGTAATCAAATTTTGCACTGTAAATATTGTAATCGAAACAAAACGTATACGAAATTTTAACTCAATCGGACACTGGGTAGTGGGTAAACTACCTTACAATATTTGATCACAGACATACACGGGACATGTGACGCTAAATAAAAGCTTGTTACAAAAAGGTTTCAGACGTTACCGTTTCTTATTCTTATGGAAAAGAGAATTGGAAGGCTAAGTAAGTAGGTTTTTTGAGAGCGGTGCTTTCGTAATATTTCAATGGCTGCATAGTTTAGTGGTTTAGTTAAATCCTCATTCGGCTAAAACTGGCAACTCTCGACAGCGCTGGCACCGTTCATCTGTTAGGTGTTTATTTGCTCGTCAGTGCTAAACAGCGCCAGAACACAGGGTTGGCGATTTGCTAGATATAAATTGGGTAATACACAGACTAGGTTTTTAGGCCTAGAATATAGCAATCTTTGGACGAAGTTTCGGGTACAACTATTCGTAACTCGAATACCGTTTACGAGTAGTAAGAGTTTTTATTTCACCTCCCTTAATCATAATTGTTCCATCCATTGATTTTTGTCTCACGGGACTCTGTCATTAAGAACTCGACAACCCTAATGCTCGTGAATACACACACATATTCACAATAAAAGCTACCCTAAAAGTTTCAGCTAAAATAATTAAGCCCAGTTTCGAGGGGCAACCCTAACGAAGCGACCGCAGACAGGCCGGCTGGACTAGTCTATTGTCTATTCATTTGGTTAAAACCTATTCAAATTCAAGTAATTCTCGTTTGTATTTGTAAATATTAGAAAATAAAAACTAAATGTATGAATGGCAGCCCTAATAAGGGCCTCGAGCAAGTAAGTTAATTTTTGATTTCCCAAGTTAACTTTTAAGTACTACAGGACTTCGACTTTGTCAAGTAATTAAGAGCTAATCAAAGCCTTTTTAAAATTTTGCAAGTCCAGTATTCCCTGGTTCGCAATCTAGGATCTCATTTAGTAACTTTGTAACTGCGATAAATAATAGAAGCTACCATTACCTATCTTTGTATTCATATTGTTTGTGTATATTCACATAAGATGGTGATTTGATTAGTTTTATCGACATTTTATAGCATGAAATCAATTGGTTTTTGTAAAATACTACAGGCAGAAAATAAATGTCAACTCGCAATTGTTTTTAAGTGTTTGTTTAAAACTCGGGATCGGCACAGACAATTAGACGCAGAGCCTTTAGCACAACGAAAACGTTTTAACTCGGTGCCACTTTAAAAGTAGATGTGTTTGCAGAAATAGTCTATTCGTTCATTTTGAACGGTAAACTCTCTCATGTTAGCATACGTTACTTTATGTGTTAAACAAGAAGTGTTGCTACAAAATGAAACTGATTTGACATCTGGCTAATTATTTCTGAGTCTAATATATCAATATTGGTGTATTAAGTGTGCGGTAAAGTTATATATTGTCGAGATCCTTGATATTTCTTCAAGACCTTCAAGTAAAAAGAATACTGAGAAAGATCGCAATTTTTAAGAAAAAAGGCCTTACTACGAAAAACAAAATCCGTCAAAACGATAATAGTTTTTTTAAATTTTATATGCGTCGGTGAATATAGCCGTTTGATATAAAGTTACAAATACAAGGTTTTACTTAATTTATCATCCCACAGTATTTTCGAATAAGTAGCTGCAATTTCCTCAGATTGGCGACAGAAGTCGGTCGCATAAATTGGTTCAAGTTTATGAATATTATTACTCACAAACTTCACCATCAATCAGAAAGTAAATCAATTACTATTTTAAACTTACTTGTCATTTGCTACTAGCCACAATAAAGTATAGGATTTCGGAAGAGTTCGTTTTTAAAACTATGGTTAAAACCAACACGTAGTTGGTGGGAACAAACGATGGGAAAGTTTCAATAATAATATAGTGGATAGCTGTCTTCACGATACTCACCTAAAAATTGTTGTCTACTTCACAAACAACATTTACAAACAATAATACCGCGACTTCGGTCGCGTATTTATATGACGGACTTTCCTTTTACCTTTGAACCTAAGTAGCACAGTATCTAGCAGCCCATTTCGCTTACAAAATGTAAATAGCAGTCGTTTTAGGAGTAAAGGAATTACAAACAGACGTGCAGAAGAATCCTTCAAAACTTTAATGGCTGCCAAAGTTTTAAAGAAATATACCGATACCCACTTGAACACCCGTACCACCACGTATAAACCTTGTATAGGGTTAATAAAAGAAATCGACTAGCTAGTAGAAAATAGTCGAGCACTGTCCACGAGAGCGTGGAACGGCAATTATCTCAAATGCGGTTTTTATTTCGTGCCCTCGCTCGTTAAAACCGAGTGTGCCCTAGGGCTTGGGTATAGGCTACTCCTAGATTTACTATTGATTAGGCGAATAATTCCCGATCCAATAAATTGAAGTGGAAAAATGTTACGCATCATTAAAGGTTTCACATTTCACTTGCGGGGCAGTCGTAAGCGCGCTGCACGGCGCATGACGTTTTCTTAATGAGTTTGGTTTAAAAATAGAAAGTATTCATATCTTTAAATGAGTATTGATTTATTCATATTAACTGTCAAACTATGTTTACATTTCTATTTTCTTTCTTTTTTAGAACACTTATCCTTATTACTTCGACTGATTGGGCTGGTCGTGGGCCTGATCTTGATCAACATGCGGCCACGTACCTTTATGTTTTCAAATATTAAGAAATTGAGTATACATTCAGTGGCGCATCGACCCGGATCCGGCTCACAAACAGCTCCGGAGAAATCTTGAAATTTTGGTAGAGACATAAGTACCTACCTGCTTACTCCTAACGTCATCCACCCCTTTGTCTTATTATTATAGTACCTCGTGGTTAACTGTTATTGGCTAATTAAGTTATTTATTCATGTAATTATTTAAGTTGTAATGCTGTTGTTGTACCTAATAAATATATACTTTTTTATTTTTTTATTACAAGATTCACAGCTCCAATAAAGCATTTGTGTTTCAACTTAATAACTAAACTTACAGCCAATAAATGAAATGAAAATAAAAAAAGGCGGATACCATAATAATCACTTTTGTCATAGAAGTCAACACGCTAATAATATGACACACACCCGTCCCTGCTCTTTGCTTGTCTCGATGACTCTACCAAGGCGAGAAGCAAGCTATATCGTAATATTTAATACGTTCATCAATATGCGTCGTCTGGTCTAGCGAGTAAGCGAAACAACCTCTTCACCAAGCGTGCACATGCGGCACTGGATGAAGCCTTACATGTGCTAGGTTGACCTCCCTGATTGATAGGGTCGACTACTGGAAATCCATCCTAGGATCGCTTGCTTCGTCAAAGTGTATACTGACGGTTACGGGCTGCATGTGAGCCGTGTTTAATCTTGACATTACATTACTAGAAGAAAAAATAAATAACAAAATTACTGAATTGAACATTAAACAACGCGCAAGAATACTAAGCAGGGAAAAATAAAAAAATAAAAAATAAAAAAGCTTAGAAACGGTCAGAAAACTATTATAGGTCTTCGGATTTTTAGATTCTAAAATCCCTCATTAGCTTCGAAATCACACTAAATGTTAGATTTTTCTTCTTTTCTTCTTCTAATTTTTGGATGTTTGTCCGTCAATCCTGCTGGAACTACTAAACAGATTTTGATTTAATTTGGTATAACAGGGTATGAGCTGACTTAGGGGATGGGATTCTTTTTATTCCGATTAAATGCTCCCTTGGGATATACACGTTTGCGCGGACGAAGTCGCGGGCGGGACGCTAGTAAGTAGTAGACCGCATCAGACGAATTTAACTCTACTTAAATAGTCGTAGAGGTAATTTCGAGTAGGACTACTACTCCTATTTTCAAGGAATAGAACGAATTACTAATAAATCAACTTACAAATTCTTCAAAATTCTCATAAAATACATCGCACGTAACAAATACATCTTGAACGACAAAATGAATTATTTTCCGATAGACGCTCGTTAAATTCTTGGAAACAATTTATTAGTCGACGTATCGATATCCGAGTCACGTGGTCCGGCCATTAGGGTCCCGTAATTATGCATGATTGGCGCGCGACGCCGCGACTTACGACCTACCTTTTAACGTTATGTAAGTATATTTTTTACACTAATTCATCCTGTACAATTGCGCGATAAAATCAAATTAGAAACTTCGTGTTTATGCTAAATAACACGCTTCTCTCTTACTGGCTAGTAACTATTTTGAATTAAGAATGGTCTTTTTTGTTACTTCAACAGAGCTCTTTATCATTAGACCGGCACTGATTTTTGAGTGCAATTAATGTCTCATAATCACTGGAAAAATAATTTCTTAAGCTGATTCATTGGATGAGAATGACAGAGACGACAACGTTATGCTACGTTCGAAACTACGACTAGTAATTACAGAGTAGAGCTACTGTAACTAGACAGGGCAGCGATAATAAATCAGCTGGTTATTAGTTTTCTTATTTTGTATACGGCTTTAAATTTATTAGTCGCCAGCTCGATCGTTCTTTCCGCTCATTGGCAGCGAACTAATTTAAAAAAAAAATTGGAACAAAATCATACTTGGAATCCTTTCTGTTGAGCGGTAAACCAGATTGTTCGACTCCTGGTTCTATTTTTGAAAACATCAATTCATCGTCTGTTAATGTTTTCAAAGAGCATTTACTCTGCACACAAATTGTCGCCATATCCGATTCCGATTGTCATCAATCATGATCGAATGGAATGGAAATGTTCAAAAATACCTCGTTGCGCTCTATCATCACTCCTGAAATAGTTGACAAACATTATATATTTAGTACTTTAGTTAAGGCGTTTCAGTTTGAATAAGAATAATGAAAATAGGTACTACAAACTAACAACTAATTTCCTAACGTTCTCAACCGTTATTCAATGTTTCAATACTGTTTTGTTAATGTTTGGAGCTCAATTATAATAGGCTTGTTTCCACTATGAAAGAAATATTCAAAAACTGATTTTCTCTAAAATAATTCATAATTTCAGATGCCTTTACACTAATATTTTTCTGCAGTTCGTATTATTTGATTTTTAATTGGAATTCAAATGATTATTAGTCACTCAGTCGGCATTGCACGCGATGACGTCAAAGTGTGTTATTCCCATACAAGCTCTATGAAGAAAAGCGTTTTGACAGTTGATAAAAAGTACGTCAACGATTGGTGGTGTTGTACCGTATTACCTTAATGAAAATACCTTAATGAAAAGATCTATAAAGACACTTATTAATAAGGAAATAGTCACGATTTCTTTCAAAATTGCATTTATTATTCAAGAATGATTCCGTCGCACTGTACATAAAACTTACCATAACAGATTGAAATGAGATCTTAGTGCAGTCTTCGATATTTGAGCATCTGAAACAAACAAAAAAATGGATATCAGACAAATAATTATGAAACGCCCAAATGACTTTACCTTAGGTGTCGCACTGACCGACCTTTGTAATAAACAACAGCATCATATACGGTGATCTGACTCCGTGGTTAGTAGCTTAAGCACTTGTGTTACAGAAATCAGAATCAAAAGTGGTATTATAAATACATACACCATCAAAACCAGTACTAAAAGACGTGTTCATGCACTCAAATGTTGGTACAGTGCGGGGATCAAAGCCGCGACACCAAAGTGGTCCCCCAAAGCCCTTAAAGACCAAAATCAAGATCGAAAGAAGATCAATAGTCTTATTTAACTATTGTAATACGGCTATTTAAAGTTTTTAAGGGCCCTTTAAGCATCTTTCTGAACAGTTTAGTAGAATAGAATAGAAATATATTTATTGACCACTAAAACTTACATGTATTTCATAATAAATTATAATATAAAAAAAGGCATAAAATCCAATAATGCCTGGTCAATTTGATTATTTATTATCAAATCGCTCATTCCTATTTATTAGCAATTATCCACCATAACCGGGCATTATGTTTAATGCTCAATTAATCATTTGGTCCACAGCACATATACGATTTTTCAAGCATTTCACTCGTACAGTAAAAATAAAAAGTTCTCGTAATAAGACATGGGAACAGCAGTTAAAATTTACATACTAGTTCGCAAGTAAGGTGAATCATGTAATCTGTTCTGCCGTCTACATTATCTCTAAGGACTCATTTGCCCTATTGTTTTAGGTCTGCCACCCGGTATGTTACAGTGCCCTAGAGTAATGTGTTCATAGTGAAATTGGATTCTCTTTAGTTGAAGTTGGAGATTTTGTCTGAAGAATTTAATTAACGTATAGTGATGGATAAATCGTATTGAATCAGGAAATGAACTTTCATTCTCCATCCTCTAAATTATTTCAAAATATATTACAATCTTTAATTATAAGTATGAATTTTGTCTACAGGTGCAGACAGGGACAGACCTGCCAGGTCCTCCGCCGGCTTACGAGACCGTGGTCGACATAGACGTAACAGGCCCTTCGCATCATAAGGAAGCAGTAGATTTACAGGTAAGCTCATTAGAACCACGCCAGGTTGGTTAGGCACTCCGTGACTCGCGACCAACTGCGGTTTAGCCGTGCATGGCCATTTACCGCCGCGACAAATGACATTTACGTGCGCACGCGCTGGCGGATACATAAATATCGTAATCACTGTGGTTTGAAATGCTGCAATCGATCCGAGTTGAAAATAGCTTAGATAGGTACCAACATCATACTCATGGTCATGGTTTATTTAAATATGTGAAATATGTTTCTGCGATCTTAAGCGATCAGTTGTTATTTGCTGGAGAATCATTCTTTACAAACACAATTACTTTGTTCTGTTTTACTTTGATAGTAAATTAAGTGGTTTCCCACTTTTGTGTTTTCAGGTGATGCCCAGAGAGCCTAATTCTACTAGTAAGCCAGAACGCAACGACAGCGAGCTCCCGTCATACGAGGCGGCAGTTCTACTGCGTGACACGAAGTTATAATAACAGCTGTAACATGACAAAACAACAATTGTTAATTGTAAATGAAACATAACACATGACAATTAGTAATTAAAATAGCCAGAGATTGTACTTGCGCGTTTTAGTGAGCTTAAGCGCTATCTAGTGTTGAATGGGATAAAACCAGAATAAATATTGTACAGCGCCATCTTTTGATAAGAAAAGAGCGCGAGTGTAGTAAGTAACCAGTCAATTTAAAGAGTTCTAGTTAATATTTTTAGTGAAAAGTAGTTCGCGAAGATTTTTTTAGGGCGTACGATAAAATTAGTAAGCATAAAATATTATTTTGCTAAGTAAGTGTCTGTTCGGTACATTTTAAAGCACGAATGATATCTTCATGATCTATCACTTCAATTAAAAATATACAGTGTATTATGCTTCAAATGCTGTTAACAAAACAATCTAATCTGATCTAATCTAGAGAGCATTGTTTCAATATTGGTTAACAATAAACGGTACTATTATTTGTACAACATGCATATCTGCTGATGCCGTCTACTTTCCCATTCACAAAAGTAAACGCATAGTATTATATGTATTATATGGTGCTACAATTGTATTGTTTTATTCTTAGCACTATAAAAAAGATCAAGACAACTTAGGTCAATTTTCAACGTGGGTTATGGTTTGACTTTGAATGAATGCTAAGACAGAAAAAGCAGGCGGAAATAGGTAACGATAATTACAAAAATACATGTTTTTTTAGTACACATCTTCATTTCCACTTTACTTCATTGAGTACCTAAGCAATGGGTATTATAAATCACTGCGTGACCGCCTAGATTGTCCATATTTTCGTATATTTTTTTTTATGTATATTTTGGTTGTGTATAGTTTGATGTATTGATTTGATATATATTTTTTACTCCCATCTATCATCTAACTTTTGGACACTGATTTCTTGCTGGGTCAGACCACGTAAAGCTTTGTTACATTTTACAATTGTGTTTTTCTTATAGAAATTCGCCGAACTGTCACGTGACTGTGTGATAAAGCCTAGACTTCATCATGTCTCAACTCAGCTACGGCGTAAAGTCGGATTAGCGTCAAACCTCAACATTATTTACAAAGTCCACAATAGCCTGACGCTCATTCTTTGCCCGTTGATATCAGAAGGCACGATGAGCCCAGCTTAAGTCCCATCCTTTCGTCCAGGAACTTCACTCCATTCATCATACGAGTAGCGTCGAGGTAAATCGAGCGTTACCATGTGTGACCCGCATACATCATCTAGGAGACCGGACAGCAGATACAGGCTACACGTTTTCGTTGCGAAATCGCCCTTATTACTAGACCATTAGAATCTGCGGTGATAAACTCAACGTAGTGGGTCACGAAATATAAAGACTAGGGCACATTGAAGACAACTTCTGGTCCAGAATTAAAAATAACATTTTAACGTTGTGAACATTTTGATATCTGTCACAAGTAAATACAGATTAACACCGCCTGCATGTCGATTCACGCAAAGCTGCACGCTGCTTCAGCGCTATCCTAAGGTGGAGCGAATCTAGCGCATGTGGCTCATAAACGGTGTGAATCGGAACTTGCCGAGCGCAGACAGTTCTAAATGGGACTTTGAGGTGTCTATGATTTAACGTCCAAAATTACAGCGTTGTACGTAATATCTTAAAACGACGTGTTCGTAAATCGCGTGATTCGCAAAGCTGTGTACTGTGTGTATTTCACGGCCGTCGGATGCGCCGATTTCAACCACATGAATCGCCCCCTGTAGTGTGCCCTAGGCCTTACAGCACGTGACTCCCATGCGAATCAGCGATTTCGCTGAATTTCTGCACTCTGATATCTGTAGGAAAGTGTCATAACTATAAATTACCCATTAATTTATAAGTAATTACAATATTACAAATGAAAGATACTCAATATCTAAAAAATTCAGCTTATAGATGCTATTTGGTTTACTAACGAACCAACATTATCCAACATATCAACGTTTTTGTTTATATAAATTGTATTGTATTTTCTTTTAAATATCAAACTGATAATTAATTTAAAAAAAGAAACACTAACACTAAAAAATTGAAAAATTCCCATCTAATTTATATTTGGTACGAGCATTTGTTGACACCTCTTTAACCATCCCATTTTATGTTATCATCATGATTATAGTTAAAAAAAGTATTTAAACATCACACGAAAATTCCGTTTCTTTTCATCAGACTTTATTATGTTTTACTTAAAACAGCAAATCAAATTACAGAAAAATTTTGATCCAAATTATTTTACTACTTAAAAAAATGTATTGTCAATGAGAAGCAAATGTATTTTAATCCTGGCGTTTCCGCTTAACGCTAAAGTCCTCACCATAGGGGCAATAAATAAATGGTCGGACCCACATCCTATCAAATCATACATCCTATCAAATTTCCATTTTGTTTAACTTTCACCAGATTTCAAAATGGTGGGTGTCATATTTTTTGCATTGAAAGAAGCTGTGGCCCCAGATATCAATTCAATACGTGAGGTTCAAAAAGTTCTTTTGTGGTTTTAAAAGGCGGTTGAAAATCGCTTTTGATCACAATATGTTCTTTTGATTGCGACCCAAAAGTTGTCAGTCCTTTTTTCCGTTTCCGTGCAAAATATATTCGATGATTGCAATACAATTAAATCATTTCATATGGAATTCAAGATTTATTTATACACATTTTATTAATCCAGCTTGATATTTTGTGACTCAAATAATTAGTTAAGCTTATTTCTATATTCTAGTCTAGCCCTTAGTTAGTAGATAGCCTCGATATAACGTGCCTTTAAGGTTTGTCAAAAAGATTACCATAGTCAACATTTATTTACTGATTCATTTATGACCATTATTTTATTACTTTGCAAAATATTGTTATACGAACGCAACAGTTTTGTTAGTATTCGTATTTATAAAAATCATTTGTGCTGAATATTCATGTGCACTGTTAAATAAATCAGGCCTAATTTTCTTTTACTGCTTTTACAAAATAATGTTTAATGAAGAACAATAACAGTATACTTTAAGATACTAAATCAATAACATAATTCTAATGTTTTAGGAACAAGTATAAACATTACTTAATTAAAATAGTTACTACAATTTACAAGTATCTAAACAAAATGTTTGAAAAATAGCGTAAGATTGAGCTTATGTAAATAGTGTAGAAACTAACCCGTTGTCCCGCGTGAGCAAACGTGACAAGTACGACGCGAAGCGACAATATAAAAATTTATGTAAGTACGTATATGGTACGTATATAGTGTCCTACCGTAGGACACTAGATATCATATACGTAGGGTACTTACATAAATTAGGATGCGTAGGACTCCTTCGTGACGAAGTTCGATTGACACAAGTAGTGGTCGCGTCGCATCGCCTAGCACTTGTCGCGTAGGACAAGGCCTCATTCGGGTCTTATGACTAGTGTAAAATTTGTGTAACTACGAGTATACAGGGTGTTACAAAAAATCTTGTAATGGCTGAAGAGTGTTATTGTGCACGTAAAACTGAACAACTTCCCCAAGGACACCTCCGTCGAAATCTCAAAAAAAAGCTTTCCCATAGAAAATTGTAATTGTAAGAGGTGCTTGTGGCGCAGTGGTTGCGGCGCTTCGGTAGTGATACCAAAAGTTAAGCAACCTACGGCGCGGTCATGTTTGGGATGGGTGACCATTCTGACCATAAAAGTGACGTCTATTTCAAGCATCTCCGTGCTTCGGAAGGCACGTTAAGCTGTTGGTCCCGGTTAATATCGATAGATATTAGTCGTTAAGCTTGGTCGGAGGCCCTCGAGCGGCTTGATAACATCTGACAGTAAGGTTGGTCACTTACCTTACACACCCCTCCACCAATCCGCATTGAGCCCGCGTGGTGGAGTATGAGGTGAGGCCTGTGCCCAGCAGTGGGACGTGTATAGGCTGATGATGATGATAGTAAATTGTACAAACGATTTCGACGTAGCTTTTGGGGAAAGTTGTTCAGTTTTACGGGCACAACAACACCCTTCAGCAATTACGGGGTTTGTATCATCCTGTTCATTTACCTGTTACAAAAAAGGTATTATAACCTACTTGCATGTTAAAATAATGGGAATTTATAAATCGCATTAGTCATTATAAAGCGATATGTTATGTTAAAAACAATGAAAAGTTATTAATAACGCCATCACAATACATTGTGTATTTTTTTATTTCCGCTAACATACATAGCACGCAATCACAAATTACGTGCTGTGTGGCGTACCTAGGTATTTTTATTCTATTTCAAACAAATGAAATAGACTTTCAGATATTTTTTGACATTTTCCTGAATGTCGACAAGTCATGTCAACCACAAACGGCCAACGATATTATTTTAGTGTGGATTTTGTTATTAAACGTTTGTAGTCAAAACTGTTGCTAACAGGTGTAAAAAGAGATAAATATTTAATTTCATGTAAACTAAACATCATTTATTTGGAAATGATTAACTTTTTTACGGATTATTTCGCAATTTATTTACATTTTATTTTAACCTGACTTAGGTCTTACAGTGCGACGGCTATTGACAGAAAAATGTTATTTAAAGTTGAAGACTATGTAAACGATATTTTGACGTAAGTTTTATTTGTTTTTTATATATTATAATTTATTCGACTAATTCGGTTATTTATTATTGCTGGATTTGTAGGTACTATTCGAAATTGACTATAACTGAAATATTGTATGTCGGATAAGACAGGTCACAGTGAGACGTCACTTTAATTAAGAGCTTTTTGTAGCTGTGTTCCACAATAAATAAATTTGATTTGATTTGCGAGATCTAGCTTGAATCTTGGCTTGAAACAGGATCCTGAGCTGATGGAATTTTTTAACCATCTCCTCTATTAAATTCGAGAAAGAATTCGACGTTCTCTTGTGGTTGGGTGTATCTAATGTCTACTGTTCGCGTAAACCGAAGAAACAAATACATAATTGTTTTTATAAATAAATAAGTTAATACGATTGTTATCCCTGGAAGTACTGAAACGATTTCAGGAATTATTTTATTGTTTTAGCTTATCCGTTATTGCTCTGAGTGCTATAATTTAAGAGGTGGTATGTATGATACGTTTGACAATATATATGGTTAAAATTTAACTAATAAAATGATATAGGTACGCTTTTATAAAAACTAAGTTATGTTTTTAGATTCACTCGTCATTTCAAAATAATGAAATATATTTGTGTATTTTATTTAGTTGAATTCATACTAAAAATAAATACACGATTTAAAGAAATGGTTAGGTTAAGGAATACAATTATCACCCACCAATTCATTGTGTTAAAATATAGTAATTAGAACACTCGTATAGAGTTAATATTAATATGAACGTGTCTTATTTGCGTTATCTCCACAGAAGGTTAACTTCAAGCTTTGTAAAAATAACAATTGGTTAGTAATACTTCTATATTAATTTACTTACTTGAGTTATATAAAGGGGTTTATTGGAGTCGCAGCAGACGACATGTCGTCGCGACATTTCTATGTGTTTGTGTGAATAATTTCAATCGTGCCTAACATGTTTAATTTCATGCAAACACATAGAAACCCGAGGTGTCGCGACGTCATGACGTCTGCTGAGAGTTTATGAAGCCCGCTGCCAACTTGTAATATAATGGATATATAAGAACCAAGTACCTACAAAAAATATTTGTTATGTAAATGTAATCCTTAATCATGAAGATTTGCGTTTATGAGGTTGTGTCTCTCAGTTTTGATTCATAATATTTTTGCACTTATTTTGTAAGATTTTTCGTCTTTTAAATTGTTTCACTATCATATTATTATAATTATTATGTGATGCTGAATAACATAGAAAAATATAAATGTACTGATTTCAGAGTCTGTTTTACTATTATCATAAGTACCTTCACTAAAAATATATATTGCTGTAGGGATATTTTAAACAGGTTCCTAACAATGTACAGCTGTTATGTGGTAAGGCCACTATACTTACATTACATTACACTCGAGTCAGTAAACTCTGCAGTCGACTCCACTCCTTACAATAAATTCGTTAGATTCAGTGAGCAACAAAATTGTTTGTTTACAACGCAGATTAATTAAATTTTAGCAGATTTATTCTAACTGTAATTTTGCGAATCAGTGACTCCTTTTCACCCGCAGTAATAGAAAATTCGTTGGAATAATTTGCTAAGTAAATTGTTGTAGTTAGGGTGTAATTAGTGATCTTTTGGTTAATGTACCAATTCAAAGACAATGTTTAATCATGAAAAATACCTAGGTAGAAAATGAACATGTCGGTAGGCATTCTGTGAATCTAATTCAGTTTGTTTGAATTGAAAAGGCTCCGAAACTACTGGACCGATTTAAAAAATAATTTACTATTAGAAAACTACATTATCCCTGATGAATAAAGGCTATATTGTATGTGTAATATGTAAAAAATAACCCACCCGTGCGAAGCCGGGATGGACCGCTGGTTGATTATAGGGACGAAGGCAGCCTTGAGCGGGGGCAGCTTTGAACATTTGAGTTTCCGAGGCTATTTTAGAAGCAATACAAGCCCGTATAACTGTTACTTGTCACTACTAACGTCTGACATGAGTTATGAGGAGTTTTCATTTTAAGGTGCAAATTTCAACTTTTTTCAAAAAACGCACCAGGTTCTTGGTCTCCTAATTTAAGAGATGTTGAGCGTTAGTTCTCTCTATTCATCAGAATGATTCATATATCACGCACTATACTGCAGATCAATACTATTTTTAATTTTAACTTGGAAAGAAAACGTTTTTAATTTTTCATATGTTACCCTAATTAAAATTATGTTCAATTACTTTTTAATTATTTTTAACAAGTTCTTTGTTATTTTTAATTTAATACAGCTATTGATATTTTACTTCCATCGTTTAAAATGTGGAATATATTAATGTTACATATTGTTACGTTCTAGGGGTGTGGGATCTAGATTGAAATGCACTTCTAAACCGATGAAGTAGAGTAGGATTTATTGTACACACTTCACGTTACAACACTTAGTACACAAACACTTATATCGCACTCCAAAATCTTCTTGTCGCAGTTTTCGCTTCGATGTTTACTCGTCGCCGTTATATACCGGCCGTCAAGGACTCCCGAATATTCGGTAGGTACCTACTACCCAGTACGAAACTGTTCGGGATCCTTCCAAATGCCGTCTTGCCTAGCCTAGACCTTTCTCGAATGTTCGGCATCATAGTGCTATCCTTGTCTGTGCTGTCTCTGTCACACCTTTCTGGAATGTTCTTAGTATAGCTGCCTCTCTCTAATCGTGCTATCTCTTTCACTCCTACTGAAAATTACGTCATATACTGAAGTGGGCTTCAAAGGCCCATAAGGTGTCCTGAAAACGCCTGAAAACGGGTTTTCAGGTTATGGCGTCATCTGATAGAGGGTGGCCTGAAACGGACTGAAAACATGTTTCAGGCGCCTGAAAACAACGGCAACTTGGGTGAAATTTCGATAAACTAGTATGTGTTAGAGCACTCTCTGAAACGGCCTGAAATGGTATTTCAGCCTGCTGAAAACGCCTCCAAGGCACGGAAAAACACGATCAAAAATTTAGCACTAGCCCACCGGCGTAACACTACCCCCTCCTTAGACATGCTCGTCCCGAGCATCATTCGTTCCATGGTACTTGGCCAATCGATCAACATGAACAATCTTACAGGGGCTACGTGCGTTGCACTGTATCCGATAAGTGACGTCGTTGATCCTTGAGACTACTTTGTACGGCCCTTCCCAACTCGGCGACAATTTCGGTGACTTTCCTTTTCGACGCATAGGGTTATGTAGCCACACGAATGATCCTTCCTCAAACCTCGTCTGGTTAGACTTCCGGTCGTATCTGGTCTTCACCTTCTCGCTGGCCTGCCGCTCTGAACTATCAGAGTTTGCTGGCCTCTCCGTTCGGTCCGAGTCCCGTTGCCTCCAAGATCTTTTTGGGCAGCCTGATTGAATGTGTCCTCTTTCCCCGCAGTTGTAGCATCGAGGCCCAGTTTCTCGAGGTGGAGCAATCGGCTCCCTGGCCGCAACTTCGCGCACCCTAAAGGATTTTGTTGAGTCTTGGCGTACAGCTTCCACCTCCAGGGCATGGGCGAGCGCATCCTTCAAGGTCCCATGGTGTCCCAGCCGTACAGCAGCCCTCACTTCAAAGTCCCGAATCCCATCTATGAATGCCTGTACTAGCGTTCCATCGATGAAAGTCGCTGCGGAACCTTGGTACGCCTTCCGGACGAGCTTCTCTATCTCAAGTGCCCACTTTTGTAACGACTCATTATGTCCCTGAGTCCTATTCTTCAGCTGAGCTCTGTAAACGTGCTCTAGATGGCTGTCACCGAAGCGTGCCTCTAAAGCTTCAAGAAGACGGTCGTATGTCTTCTCCTTTCCTAACGCTTCCACAACAGTGAGAGCTTCGTTCCGCAGCGCCAAACTCAGTGCCGTTTTAGCATAGTCCTTGCTCCAGCCATTCGCTTCGGCAACCAACTCGAATTGGAGCTTGTATGCGGCCCACGAAGAGGTACCATCGAATGGAGGTACCTTTAACTTTTCACCTCCTGTGGCTGGTGCACCTGATACACTGGTGGTGCCGTTGGCCACTTTGATCTCCAACTTCTGGAGGCGATTCTCCTGGCCCTCTACTTTTTCGTTCAGTCCATTGAGGCGCTTCTCGTGGTTTTCAACTTTAATTTCAACGCCCACAATTTTGTCTTGCACCTCAGCCATCTCCTTTTTCCATTCTGCAGCTACTTTGTGTACCTCACGGAGGACTTCTTTCTGGTCCCGTAGCTCTTGCTGCAAAATTTTGGCTTGTTCCTCGTGCCATCTAGCCTGTTCCTCCTGCCTTCTGGTCTGTTCCTCCTGCTGAACCTTGTTGCAGGATTTTGGCTTGTTCCTCCTGCCTTCTAGCCTGTTCTTTCAGGAGGATCAGAATGGCGTTGACGTCTATCTCCGGCGTCCTTGAAGCTGGTACCGCTGTGTCTGACGTTCCGGCGGTGCCCGCAGAGTCTCCAGCAGCGGTGCGGCTTCGGGTTTGCATCACCTCCTTCTCTTCTTCTCGCGGAGTAATCGGCATTTTCAATCCCACTTCTGACACCAAATGTTACGTTCTAGGGGTGTGGGATCTAGATTGAAATGCACTTCTAAACCGATGAAGTAGAGTAGGATTTATTGTACACACTTTAAGTTACAACACTTAGTACACAAACACTTATATCGCACTCCAAAATCTTCTTGTCGCAGTTTTCGCTTCGATGTTTACTCGTCGCTTTCCCAAATTAAACTCCAACTCGGTCGCATTCCCGGGCTCCTTATATACCGGCCGTCAAGGACTCCCGAATATTCGGTAGGTACCTACTACCCAGTACGAAACTGTTCGGGATCCTTCCAAATGCCGTCTTGCCTAGCCTAGACCTTTCTCGAATGTTCGGCATCATAGTGCTATCCTTGTCTGTGCTGTCTCTGTCACACCTTTCTGGAATGTTCTTAGTATAGCTGCCTCTCTCTAATCGTGCTATCTCTTTCACTCCTACTGAAAATTACGTCATATACTGAAGTGGGCTTCAAAGGCCCATAAGGTGTCCTGAAAACGCCTGAAAACGGGTTTTCAGGTTATGGCGTCATCTGATAGAGGGTGGCCTGAAACGGACTGAAAACATGTTTCAGGCGCCTGAAAACAACGGCAACTTGGGTGAAATTTCGATAAACTAGTATGTGTTAGAGCACTCTCTGAAACGGCCTGAAATGGTATTTTAGCCTGCTGAAAACGCCTCCAAGGCACGGAAAAACACGATCAAAAATTTAGCACTAGCCCACCGGCGTAACAATATATAGAATATATTGATAGACATCAAACTTAACCTTCTAGTATGATACGTGCTATGCTTTACAAGCCAAAATAAAATAAACGGAATAGTTATAATATAATATATAATACAAATATCCGGTAAAATATTTCGTTTTGTTTATGGAAAGTGGATTGATGCAGAAGTTCCGATTGAGAGCCGCTGTTTAATACACTAATGCACCGGGCCCGCTGCGGTCAACACTCATCTGAGGTTTCTATTCTGCAAGTCGATGCACTATTGCGGTCCCCGTTGCATTGACAGCTCTAAAGCAAAATAATTTTGTACACCGCGCATCATCCCGCTTGGTCGATGCTCCGCGTATACTCTACATACGTCTACTCGAACAAGAAGCGAAGGTATGTATTGTATGCATACAATATTTTCCCAGAAATGTCAACTTGCCGCCAAAAAATTACGCGTTGTGTAGAAGCTTGGGGCCTAAAAATGGGGGCGCTTAAATAATTTAATCTCAAAGTGGGCAGTGCACAAAATAAAATTGGGAACACCTGTAATGGCCGCTAACACAATATAATTAGGTTATGGTTAAGATTGGGTCAGCATAATAAGAAGACGGGCCCCTATGTAAAACGAAATAAATAACGAAAATTTCAATTGAAATGACGAAAAGAAGCTGCGTGTCTTTTTGGATAGATGTCGGTCTCGTCATTTGACAAACTGGTACTCAGGTTTTTTTTGTAAATATACAACAATATCACATACATTTATCTGACTCGGTGGTAGCTTAAGCAACTGTGTTACAGATATCAGAATCAACAGTGGTATTACAAATAAACTTAAATAAATACCTATAACACCCAGACCAGTACAAACAGACATGTTCATGCACACAAATGTTTGTACAGTGCGGGGATCGAACCCGCGACCTCTTGGTTGATAGTCAACTTTATGACCATTACACTAAAGTGGTCGTCAAAATTTGGATTAGGATTGTCGAAAATACGCATCGTTTACGGAGTAGCCCCGTTTCGTTGGCTGCACTTTTTTCAATCGAAAAATGTGCAGGATTTACTGAACGATCAGCCGAAAGATAAAAACAACTCGTGAATCATACAGGTTTTCTATTCTGTTAATAAAATTTCAATATGATGGTTAAATGGATCGAAATTGCAATGTTCGATGTTGCATCTTGCAAGTTTCGTCGTGCGGTCATGATTTTTCGATCAAAAGGTATTTACTTTGTCCAAACTGCTCTCATTGTATTTTTAAACCAACAAATAAATACCTTTTTCTTTAACGGATTCTACGGAAGACCAGCGTCGCCGGATCATTAGATTCTGCGGCATTTGCTGAGTAGATTCCTTTTCATGCATGTTTAAGTAGGTACATATCTGTAAAAAGTGTAATGTTTTGTGATATTTGTACTTAAGTAACCTGCTACTTGTATGAATAAATTATTTTCTATTCTATTCTATTCTATAAATAGCTTTGAATGTCAATATCAGTATAATTAAATATTTAAAAATATCTAATATGGCACTTAGGGAATAAATCAGTGTTAGCCAAAAAGGAAAAAAAAACACACCGATACCCAAGTTCAAAAAGAAACCGTAAAACTGCATGGTGGCGTGGGGAATAGTGATTGATGAGTATTTTTATTTTATTGATTGATTGAAATCGACACTGATTGAAATAAGTACTGAAAAAACAACAAGTTGGAAACGAGTCCGTTAAAATAAAATCAGTAGACCAAAACAAATAACACAAATATGTACTTACAAGACTTACTTTACATCCTAGAGGTCCCGGGTTCGAATCCCAGGTCGAGCCAAAATTGTTTCAGAGATTTTCTGTTATGAATATCTCAAAAACAGCTCGGAGTCGGGAAGTTGGCGGTGTTACACCCCCGTGCCTCGGAAAGCACGTTAAGCCGTTGGTCCTGCACCTGATCTCTCTTCGGTCATGTCGGATTGCCGTCTCACCGAACTTTGAGAGTAATGGAACAGTGAGTGCACCTGTGTATTGCGCTCACACTTGAGCACTATAATATCTCCTGCGCAGTTGGCTGATCTCGGTTGAGATTGGCCGCCGTGGTCGAAATCGGCCAGGAGGACTATATACTATACTTACAAGACTTTACTATTAGGATAATTATATCCTAATAGTAAACTCAAAGTTCAGTTTTGCGATTACAGTAGCGATACTTTTATTTTTCTTAAATGTAGGAACAAATAAAAATGGTTAGTCGGCCATGAAAATCTAACAGTCCTTCTGAACTGAAGGTGAGTGTTTAATAGATTAGTTGATTTTGTGGCAAGGGTTAAGCAAACGATAAAAAAATGCGCCTGGTATTGAGCCCCAGTAGACTCGGCGATGTTGGCCGATAAGGCACTTTTACACTGTGAAAACCGTCCGCGTATCCATACGAGAATTTAAACTATCCCATTCACCCAAATTAGCACGACAAGACAATCAAATCAAAACGCAGTTGACTGGTAGAGGATGCCTCTTGGCATTAAGTCCGATACTTGTATCACGGTGCAATAAAGTTTAATTAAATAAGCAAATCGCTTATCTTTACTTTACGTTTATAAGTACTTTTATAACCTGCAATTTGTGTGTTCAAAAAGTTTTTGAAGCTAGGTTGTCTTGATCAAGTTGGCATGGCAATGTTGGTACACCAGACATAGTTTTTCTTACCGTGTGAAGCGCCCCATTTTATGGATCCTATGAGCGCTTTTGAGCAACTTTTGAATTTAAATTAGTTTATGAAGGCCTGATATAACAATATAATAACTTTGGGCTAAGTATATTGTGTGGTTTATCACCCAAACATAAAAAAGGGACACGTAATTAAAAAATAAGTTCAAAAACTAAAATCCGACTACTCTTAAAAAGTATGAAATAAGATTCTAATTGATGTTCAGATGACAGCCGTGTGTCGTTTGCCACTTTCCCTTTTACATTGGTCCCAATTTTTTTTCAACATACAAACATACATACGTAACGGTCAAAATCATAACTCTCCTTTTCCTTCTGTAGTCGGGTAAAAATTCAAAAGGAAGGATTTCGCTAAGTTTTATAACATTAGGTACTAATAATATGTCCAATGTTTTTTTATACGAAACTGTGTCAAACGGCGATATATCTTTGCATTCCAATAACTAGTCGGGCAAAAGTAATTGAACTGCGTTTTTTAGCACGTCTTGAATACAAACTAAGTAGGTCCAGACGTCACTTTGCATATCGGCAGACTGACCTACTGGCGAAGAAAAACGATAGACCATATTTTATTTAAGTCATTCGTCCACTTTTTAACAAGTGAATATTGAAATGAAAGTTTTCTTGTTTGAGTTTTGCGGTATGCGAAGTGTGACTTTGGATGGCTTTTTATGATCTTGCCAGTGTGAAATCATTACTTAGTAAAAAGCAATGTATGTATGCTTAGATTTTTAAAACTTCTGAACAGATTTTGATGCAAGTAGTTTTTTTACCCCCGACAAAAAACAAGGGTGTTTTGAGTTTCGTATGCCTGTTTGGGTGTGTTTGTGATTTTGTGTGTGTCCGCTGTAGCATAGTAGCTTCCGAACGGATGGAACGATCCCGAAGCGTTTTTTTTTATTCGATAGATAATTTAATCATAGTTGTTGTTTGCTATTGCTAGTCAAAATCTGTCCAGCCATTGAAGCTAACCAGCTGTTCCCCGCTCATTCGGGGATTTATCAATTGGAAATTTAGTGTTAATAGATAGTTTGATAAAAAGAGGAAGGTTTCCATGTATAAAATCATGCTTATTGCTACGAATTTAACGCGTACGAACGAAGGCACGGGAAAAAGCTAGTGTGAAGTATAGTGCGGAATGTTTTAGTCAAAGTTTTTTTTTCTTTACATTATTGTGAAAACATTAAAAGCTAGAATACTTTTATTTTAAAACAGAGAATGTAGACAGTCATGAAAAGAAGCCGTCACAGTCGAAAGAATTCCAGTAATACCACGGTGACGATGCAGTCACACGTTACTTTAACAGGTATCGTGGTTTCAGTACGCAAATTTGGTTCTTATTTCTTCTAACATAGAGTCGGTGAGGGAGATTCAATTAATTCAAGGCTTCTGACTTGGCGTGTTCCTGGGTCTGATGCATGTCTCTCGGTATTACCTACTTGCAATTTTTAAAATGGTTTCTCTCAAATTGGAGAAGCGCCGTGAAAGTAATAAAGTGGTGACAAGTAAAAAGTACAGTCCCGAGAAAAACCAGCGATGCCAATTCCTGTCCTGTTTTTGAACACAGTAAATATTTACCTTTCTCATTTAATTTTCACTGCACCCATTGCCTTCTTTCTGCATGACCTTGAGGTTGACTGGCAGAAAATGCTTTTAGCATTAAGTCCACCCTTTGTACATTTCTTGTGCAATAAAGTTTTAAAATAAATATTTCTGATAAATTTGACTTCAAAAAATAATCAAAGAAATGTGCTTTTTAAAGTACATAATACTCTATCTCTATAGAAAACATTTTGGTACTACCTGAACAGTTTTCTTATGATATGTATATGCAAATAAATGAGTAAAAATGTTATTCAACTACAGTTTTCGCACCCCCATAAGCTTCATAGAGAGACCAAAATTATGAACATAAAACAATCATGCGAATATTTTACGTGCATACTCATTAAACAAATCTTGAATAATAATGACCTAAGCATCAACGTAAACTTTGTTAATAAAATAATTTTGAGAGAATGGCAACCATTTAGTTACATACATATTATGTAGAACCAACTACGGTAAAAAACTTCCCCTTTTGTTTTTTTTTTCATCCCCAGTCAAACTGGTTTTGTCCAGTCGAAGGTACTGTAACACTAATTGCGTCACATCTCAGTTAATATGCGCTCAATCTACGTTTTACTTCCACCAATCAAAACGTTCAACACCACTACAGCTGATTCAACATCCGCCTACTAATTGAATTAGTTAAGTTTTCAATATGGCGTCAAATTAGCGGGTGTTTTTAATCGTTTTAAAATATTTTCGAAATGAATGAATCAGCTGTAGTGTTGAACGTTTTGATCGACTTAAATATTTAATCAAAAAGCTAGACGTGTAATTGAATGGCGTTGTTCAGTCAGAGGGCTAACTGTTTGATTGAACGGCTTTTTTAACCAGTTGGCTGCGACAACATCTATAATCTTATTTTTGATTAGTGTCAACACTTTTTTCTGCTGATAATCTGAGAGTCGCGTGTGGCACCTACTTTCCCAAACTGTTCCTTTACCCGAAGGCTGAACTGGGAGAGATCGCTCCCTGCAATAAGACCGCCTAAATTGTATATCTTTCTTTGATAAACTTGTCTGTATTTTTTTGTGGTTAAAAGTTAAACTTTTTTTATTCTCTTTAGGCAGTGAACCCAGCCTACTTAAGGGGTTGTGAACTTGTGGTCCCTCTCGAAGCCCTCAGGCGCTTCCGAGTGCCTCTGAGCTCACAATGACGAACGAGTGCAGACACTAGATCACCTTTAACCTAATTCTTTTCACTTTTGCCCCGCCGCCTTAAAAGCATTATCGCGTTTTAGAGATAAGACTTATAAGTCGATAGAATAGTGAAATTGGTTCAGGTTTAAAAGATTTTTTAAAATACTTACTAAACATTTATTTCTTCTTAATCATACATACATAAGTGCAAAAATTAATTTAAAATGATTAGATGTAGGTATATGATTAAAAAACGCATAAAATTTAAATCAAAAATTTGATTCATAAAACATTTAATGAGTAATGAAATCATGATGATCAGTACAGGATTCTGAATAATTAACGATTCTATCGATTCGTGTATCAAGCCAATTAGTAATTTAAGCACCTTAAATACTTGTGTAATAATAGCGATGGTTGTTACTTCACACCAGAAGCCCTACTCCGTATCGCTTCGTTCGTATTTTTGACTTGAGCTCGCTCGCACGGTCAAAACTGTATCACCGAGTGACAGAAACGCCTATATTCGAAACTACGAACATGACAGAATTAAGTATTGCGTTCTTTGTATCACAAGCTGTCATTCATCGCTCATTTTCGTGCGCAGTGTGCCGCCACGCTTTCGCTGTCGCCATCGTCCCGCTCGTCCAGAATTCGTGCGCGCGGCCTTAGAAGCGTGCCGTCATCTTTGAAGTCATCGTTTGTAATCCATGACATTCGACGACCGCTTGGTGCAGTAGTCTACATGTCAGAATTCTAAAACCACGGGTCGCGGGTTCGATCCCCGCACAGTACAAACATATGTGTGCATGAACATGTGTTTTTGTACTGGTCTGGGTGTTTTCTAGGTATAATATGTATTTATTAAAAAAAAAGGATTTAAGTATGTTTATCCGTTGTCTAGTACCCATAACACAAGCCTTGTAGCTTAATTTGGGACTAGAGAATTGGTGTGATTGTTGTGAAATATTTATTTTATTTATTTATAGACAAAATGGTAATCAAATAAGGTTATAATACCGCACAACACGATCTTTTTTCATATCAAGTACGTAGGTAATCAAATAAGGTTATAATACCGCACAACACGATCTTTTTTCATATCAAGTAGGTAGAGATTGTAGGAAATGAGAGAAACTATGTTGGCTATCATTAAAACCAGCCTACCTAAATTTTCACGAAAACTCACATAAACAGACATACCTACTCGTAACAGCACTGTATGTTTTTTTGACATTAACGACAGTTTCTATAGAATCCATGAAAACCAGGTGGGTTGATTTTTGTGACGGCTATTGTAGTTATTCTATAGTTTTCGTTAATTGACGAAATCTTTGACAACAAAATAAAAATCTATCACTATGTGATAACGTCTATCGAAACACATTCAGCGATGTTAAATATTAACGAATTAGCAAATCCAATGATAACTATCATAGATTTGTTATCGGGTATGTTTTAAAACCGGATTAATTAAATGAGTTGATTATCTATCGAAATCGAGTTTGGTAATTTGAAACGGCGTTGCAATGGATTGATGATTGAATGAGTGTCCCAGAATAAACGCAAAATTTAAATTGAACAGAAAATTCAGATGTTAGTAGTATTTCAATTACTAATTATAAATAAATATCAGCTTATTTATCTTGATTTACCAGCGCTTCACTTTCTTATGTAATTCAATTTTACCAGTGGCAATACATGAAATGGCCTTCTTTTTATTTACACTATTATTTAATATCTTTCCAGCTGAAGTCTTCCAAAAATGTAAAATAAATAAATAAAAAACATGAGATGGGATTATCTATGGAATATAAATCGGACAAATGGCCTGCCACGACTTTGCTCGTAACAGCACTCTTTCTTTAGTATTTACATTCTGTACCACTATGAGTACTTTAACAAATAGTAGTAAGTAAATATGATAACATTGTGTAAGCCCGCATATCCCCTCGCAGTGCTAGTATTATGTTGCAGTAGTTGTGCGTTTCGCACCATATCAGTTTACATTTGGATAACATACTCCTATCTATTGATTTCGCATTGGTGACTGTACGTCAGGTTGCCCATGTCAGCTAAGAAAATAGCTTTTATTGCGAAGGGAACAGAGGCGGTCTCAAGGTCGAAGTGGGGTAACCTGATGTGCTGTTTGTACGTTAATTGTATCTGCACATTAACAGGTCGTTCACTGGGATTAAAATTAGATAAAAAGGTTAGTTTTAGGTAGGTTATTGACCTAAGCTCACTTAGGCCGAGGGCACCCTTGTGGCATACCTACCATGTCGCCTCGACTTATGACTCGTCATCGAATTAGTTAGTCGTGAAATGTTTTCTTTACCTGCCGACACAGTATAAGTTTTACACATTTTTCTGCTTTGCCACTAATAGGTTGATCAATCGACATCCATTATTTATTTCTCTTTTAATGTATTTGCTACAAAACCATCTTTCATCTATCAGCAAGTAGCAGCGATTTGCTTTAATCACTAGATCAAAGAGAGCTAAAATTGAACTCTATCTATTTTTTTCTGGATGAATAAGGATTTTTACAGCTGATTGTGTTAAGGAATGATGATGGAACTGGCGATAATAAGAACGCGATCGAAAAGTTACGCTACATATTACAGCAATATAGTAAATTTTTTTTATGATTTAAACGTTGTTGTTCAATACGACAAGTGCGACTCGATACGACGCGAATGCGACCAATACTTGTGTCAATGTCAATCGTGCTTTGTCACGTAAGAACACTATCATAAACGTACATACATTTTATATTATCGCATCGTGTCGCATCGCACTTGTTGGTTTTGTCGCTCACGTAGAACAATGGGTTAGGGTCCATCGACATCCATTAAATTGTATGGCATGCAATCCCGACTCGGGATCATGAATTCGGGATTGTCCTTGTATAACACTCAATAAATCCATTTCTTTTTATTACTGACTCTAATTTCTCTAAGCTTGTTGATACACGTATATAAACACTTTAAAAAAAATGTTAATCCCGTCAATCGCAAACGGGATCTCGTCATATTATGTTTCGAAATTGATCCCGAAAAATTACACGGGATCTCGCGAGATCGGGATCCCGCGGGATCGGATTTGCATTCCCTATTACTCGTAAGTTGATTACGTCATAGTTTTTATTTCCAAATAAAAAAAGGTTTTAAATTGGTTATCCGAATAACTTTCAGAGGTTCTTAAGATTATTTATTGGCTTGAACACTCGTTTTTGTGCAACGTTACCGATTCTCTCTAGAGACCAAAAAGTTAGGCTACTTGTCTCATGGCATAGTTTAGTTTAAACAGATTCCAAATGCGAACATAAAACATTTCTCTAATGAATAAATAATGCCCTTGACAAGCTCTTAATCAGAGCTAAGTACTGCATGGCTGGATGCGATCTTAAAATACAGTTTGGCCTTTTCATTCCAAAAAGGAACCTGTAAATGCAGTCTAAATTTAGCGGCTACTTTTGTTATGATCAGTAAGTTCGCACTTTACTTGTGGCGACCTCTACCGTTCGTCATCACAAGCGCATGCCTAACCGTGGCAAGCACGACAGCGAGCGCTGATACGGCTCTATAGGCGAGATGGCACTATGAGCCTACCGCACATAAACCGCGGTATTAGATTTAGATCCAGAATAACATAGATAGACAAATCAAGATGATGTCTATCGGATCTTGATCCCCGACCATAACACCTTCCTAATTGTTTCCTTCTAATGTACTTTTAAATCTGTTGCGTCAAACACTCTTTAACAATAGACATGATGACACCTATTGCAAGAATTCTTATTAATGAATAATTCAGTGCATTGAGTCCGATTTCTGATAGGTACACAAAAATGACGTCACAATTGAGTTTTCGCAAACAAAATCTATGAAGGTTATCGTTCCTATTCTAGTTCGTACAGGGTAGTAGATTTAAGCATAACAGCTTTTAGGGCCCAAACAAGTACAGATGAAAACTCAAAAGAGACTAGCCTATTAGGCAGCTCACTAAAGAGTGACTTAAAATTAGTGGAGGCATTTGTACGTAGTGATCAAGAATGTTTAAAAATTAAGCCCGTCGTGCCACAGGATCTTAAATCCTACAAGATGGCTCCCAACTACAGTATGTAAAAATGTATATATGTAATGGACTGAAATATTATGTCTTTTTTTTAATTTGAGTTACAAATGATCTAGAATTGGAGACTCTACTGTCCTTATGTTACACTGTGTAGCCACTCCGTCATTTCAGGGGAGCGCAGCATTTTTTAGCAATCCTGCATTCTGCAATCCCGTTAGTTGGGCTCTTGCCTGCGTCGGAGGGCCCTTCACTATTACTGGGTACGCCTCCTGGACTACACGTACAATTTTAAAATAGCACACTTACTATTTGTGGTTAGTCACTATTTCACTTGCTGCCGGCCACATTTCATTGATTTATCTGAAAAAAAAAAAAGAATTTATTAAAAAAAAACAAAACAACAACCTTTTAAAATTAATTTCGTTTCCCGCGCAAAACTCCTTAGTTTTGCGCGGGAAACGAAAAGAGTAGGATGAAAGTCAAGAAACTTAATTAAGAATTAAGAGTCTTAATTTTGTATATTGATTTTTCGTGGGGTATTATTGTGATGGTGAGGTGGAATTATCATCATAATGTGTTACTGAAAGTAAATAAAGAAGTAAATGTAAGAAATAGAGTAAGGTGCTCCGTACTGATTCGATCTATACTCCCGCGTAAAGCTCAATTTCTTGAGCATTAACACGCGCCATGGTGGTCACTGGTGACCCCCAAACAATATTATTTCTATTGTGTCTACTCTCTCGGCAGTTAAAATCTTAAAATGTGAACCATCCTCGCATTTCAATGACTTAGGTAAGGACATAGGTTAAAGTTAGTTTGTAAGTAGAAGTTCGAAGAAAGTAGTTTAAGAATTAACTAATTAGAAGAGTATTAAATGAAGATTAGGCTGTATGGCTTTGAACGTTGCCTTTCCCTTTGGGAAGAATGTTTCTACTACTAAATTGTTTGTGTCATCCAAACTAAACGTGTACAAAATCACTCGATAGGACACTGGGGAGAGGAAAAAAGCTTGCAAGATTTGATAAGAGACGAACAACTAAATGTATAAATAAAGAAAACAGAAATCTAGTCTGTAGCTTGTAAAAAAGAGTAGTCTGCGGCGTATTGAGTTTCGTTTCGTAACGCTTTCTTGATGTGACCAAAAACAGCAGGGCGTCATTTCGGTCCCAAGAGGATATTTTCAAATGGATTCCCCCTGCAAATATTGCGCTTTTTAATACCATGTAATGGATGTCTTTCCTATAGCTTCGAAAACATGACAGTGAAAATGTTTCCCATCTCACTATAATCAAAAGGGAATATAAATTTTTATTTCATAAACCCAAAATACTAGCGGCCGCTTGCGACTTTGTCCGCGTTCAAGTTTGAACAAATGTTAGAGTTTTGGCCCCGTCTACTCGCCGAGATCTTTAAAACGGTACCTCAAACATATTTTTAGGACCTGGCACCGCAACACAGGCTGGTGGGAAAGGAATGCTCTTACACAAATAATATATAGAGATGTCAAAATGCACTTTATATAACAATAGATTGGGCCTTTTTGATTGAGTAAGAGAATTGGTAATTTTGCAAACAGTCGTCAATAAAGGAAAGTCAACAATATCGCACCCTGAATTGACTATCTTTTGTGATGATGATCGTTCACTGAAATCATGTCATAAAGCTTGATAGATGGGGAAAATATTCATTTTCAAACAATTTATGGGAAATCGTCTGCTTTGATTTATTAACGGCCGGTTCCAATATTATATCTATCTACCTTTAACTAAAGTTAGATAATTGTTAGTATCATAAAAACGGCAGTAACCTCAGATAGCTTTAGAGAATGCATGTAAGTAGCCTCAGGCGAGGAGTTCGTTATCCAACATTTTTTTTAAAAGATCAATCAGTTTTATTTATAAAATGTATCAATAACATGTAAAAGACGCTAAGTCCCAACAAAAAGTCTGAGAAAGTGCTTAGCTATTAAGATGAAAAAAAGAGATTATTAACAATTCCACTAGTGCTATGTAAGGGATGTTAAATATTCAAATCTGCTAAGTTACCACACTTAAAATCTTTAAAATAACTTCCCCAGCGGCACTTATTTTCTGCCGAGTGTATTTTAAGCGCTAGTAGTGTAACTATAACTTTAAAGGCCCAAAGCACACTTACGACTTTCAGCGATTTAGCCGCGTCCATTGGTTGATGCAAAGTGCGAATAGCGGCGACATAAAGTGGCATATGTGTCCTGGCAGAAAAAAATACTGCACTAGGTTAGATTACACATTCCATACCGTCTATCGAAACAAGAACGAATCTCGAACGTCATTTAAAAAAGTTAGTAGTTACTTTTATAATGAGGCTCTCAAGATACTATTAGCTCATTTTGTGTAGATAGGAACGTAACTTAATATTTTTGAGGGATGGTACTTTACTTTTTTTTTAACTATGTAATGACAACTAACACCTTAGTCTACCTGTGACCACGGATGCTGAAAAGGGTGCGAAACGTCGGGTTAAAACAAAATTTTAAAAAATCACAAAATAACCCGTAAAAAAGTATCATTTCAATGTCTACTGTTCGCGTCAACCGACGAAAGAAATAAAGAGACTCTGTAATTTAATATTCATCCAAAGCCAACAATATAAAAGCGTGGCCGTGTGATTTGTGTCAAATTACAACATTAGGTATTGGAGCTGTATTACTTACTACAAAGAGGTGAATCAACGATACCGGTTGACCTTAAAAATGTAATTCGTTTTGGTCGATTTCCTATGCACCGATCTTTTGTTATAATTTCTATTGGTATCTGGTAGCGCTCAAACTGTTCGAAAAACTGCGTAAATATTGTTAAGTCATTGCTGTTTGACATTTGATCCATGAAGTGAGTACTTACCTATTGCTAACCAATTGTCACCACTAGTGCTTTAGTTACTCCAAAAGTGAGCTAATGAGAGGAAATGGTTTATGTAGTAAACGCTACCAAGACGTAAACAAAATATTGGCAAATAAATTAAATACTTTATTTCTGACAAGTTTCAGCTTTGGTTTCAGTTTTTGGATCAAAATGCCTTCCGTGTTTAGAACGCAAATTGAGGTAGCACTAACTTTGTTCAAGTTTATGCGCTTTAAACGAACTGAAGGGATTCTAAGCAGAATTACCTAGGTGAAACATGTTTAATGTGAAATCTCGTTTCCCAGCCCAGGTAATCTACGGCGATCTATGATCTATAAAAAAATCCGATAAATCTTAACTTTTTAATGAGTCGAAAACAATGTTTTTAGGTCGAAAAAAGGCAACACTTTTTTACTATATTGTGTTCTCAGTTCCATCGAAACATAATATGTTCAGGAATGCATGGGCCTCTTTGCGACTCATTAAAATGATGAGAGACTAGTTGACAGTTAGACGTATCCGCTCTGATCTCTAATAAATAAAATATGAAAATGTTTGTCTAAATAGAAGGCATAATGCGTTTGTAAACTTTTGTTGGGAATAAACATTACCGATATTAGCTGGCCAAACAAACAAATATGTTTACGACCCGTATGAGGGAGGTTTAAAATGTAAATTTTGTAAAATTGTTTGTGAAGTACAACCTACTTAGTTCCGTTTCTTGGACAAAGCTAACAACGGGGTAGCTATATGTTTTTGTTTATACTTATTTGTGTAAATAATGTTTATTTATTTATTTAAGCTTTATTGCACAACAATACTTTGTACAAAAGGTGGACTTAACGCCGTAGGGCATTCTCTGCCAGTCATACCTTTGGGCTAAGCAGAAATGATTTGATTTGTTTATTGATTGGCCTTATAAGAAGCTAGTTAAATAACTACAGTACTGTAAAATTACAAAAGATGCTGAAGAAATATTTTAAATACTATGAACATGCTTATTTAGATATTCAGTGTTACCTTAACGGCTTAGCTTGAACTACTCTTATGTGTAAAATCACACAGAAAAAACCTAAGTTTACTATCTCTTCAAATACCCAATAGATCAATCCATATTTTCCAATAACATCGATAAATATTACTACTCGAGATGATTTTAGATTAATTACATGACACATTAGGTTTCGCCGAAGGAAGCAATCTCAACTCGGCACTCAGGCGGAGGAAATAAGCAACTTAACTAGACGAATGGGTGACATTTTAGTGTGTAACACATTCATTGGGGCCTCAACACTATCTAAAATATACCTACATATATTGGATATGGATATACTTGGATACGAATTTTTTGCAATGCATTTGTTATCCTAACGTTTTTGAAAGCAACGGAAACAATATGAAATTGAAACACACTAAAAACGAAACACGCCGAGTGGCCTTAGGGTGTCTTTTCTGAAACTCTTCCTTATTTTTACCCGACTACGGCGAAGCAAAAGGAGGGTTATGATTTTGACCTGTATGTTTAACCACCGATGAGAAGCGACAAAGAGGTGTTATAAGTTTGTATGTCTGTTTTTTGTGACTGTCTGTGGCATCGTAGCTGCCTAAAGAATATACCGATATAAGTGTGGTTTAATATTCAAAAGATTATTCAATCACGGTGTTTCTTAGCTGGTCAAAATCCGTTGAAGCTCACCCTGTTTTCCTGGCTCGTGTCGGGGTTTTCTAATTGGAAATTTATATTTTTATAGCATTTTAATGAACTTATTTGCGAATGTGATAACAATAATATTATTTCCCTACAATAATTACTCCTAGTTGCAGTCTGAAGGAATACTATTATTTGTTGACAGAGAAACAATTAACAAAAGAAAATGTTTGTTTACGTATGCCGTCATAAAAATAACAATAGGAATAGGAACCGTACCTACCGTGGGGAAATACTTAGGATGTATGAATTCACCATTGTTAGACCTGTTATTTGTGGGAAAACTTTTTGTTTCCTATTACTAGAACATCGTCTATTGCATAAGCAGATTTCCAACCATTGTCTAGTATTTTGTCCGAAATTTTCAAGTCTTTGTTGGTATGGACGGCGCAGTGGTATAGAAAATAGGCAATAAACGTGTCAGATAGTGCTGTTAGTCACTTAAAAAGCGGGACGCAGATACCCAATTCGTTACTTTAAGGGACTGTATTTAATATTTATAGACGGTTCATTCGACCATGGAAGTGATCGCAGCTTTGCATAGTACCTTGACAATACAACACAATGGTAAAAATTCAATGATAGGCTTGTGCACATGCGTGACTTTAGAACACATCCCACTATCATTATTGTTATTTGTTGCTGATTCTTATCGAACGTAATGTAGCCAATGCAGATAATAGCTAATATCATCTATTCGCCCTAATGAGAGGCAACAATCTGTAATAATACGATGACATTAACTACAAAAATGATTCATTATCCAACAGGGGTCTTATATGCTTCCGATATTAGGGTCAGGAATTTTGAAGTAATCTTTCCTACAAACTATAAAATAAAAGAAGAATGATTGATCAGGTCATAAAATTGTCCCATTTTTTGGTAGTTTGTCGCGTCCTATCGAGCCAATCTAGTAGTCCGGATGAGGGACAAAGTTCTAGTTCTCGTAACGTGACTTCATCCCATATCTGTCCCATCCAGTGGTCCAGTTGCGGACCACATTTGATACTTGTAGAGGTACATCACTAAGCCGGCTTCGGTCGGTAATGTCCCGTGTACGCCTCCAGGCTCGCCTGGAGCCTCGAAGTATGAGCTTGGCCCGAGCTGCCTGCCCTGAACTAGACTAGCCCATTATTGAAACTGGGTAGTTAGCCAGGAGCTTACCGTTAAATTGATTTTGATTTACGTCGTAAATGTCGAAGGTTTTCATTCCAAAGATAATAATGATTATTGTTTTGCTTTAAATTTCTGCTAAACGACACTCAACACGGTCACCTAAAAACACACGACGAGTTTCGCCACAATACTTGGCATCCTCAGGAGATGATGTTTCTTCGACAGACTTCAAGCGACATTCTGGCACATTCGGTAATCATCGAAGTTTCCCCTGACAAACAAATTTAATATACATATATGTACATGATTAATATTTTTCTTGGTAGGCTTCCAATATCCGAGTTTCCCCTACAGGAGACGACGATGTCTTTTTACATAACCTGCAATCTTTCAATCAATTCCAACTTGTAAGTTAAGAAGCATATTCTGTTACCGCGGCGTTCAGGCGACGAGTTGAAAGTTCCAGGAAATATGAAAAAGTTCACGATGGAGAAAAAAAAACAATTTGCCTAGACAAATATTTAACTTAAGTAGGTAGGCATATTTTTTGCAAATCATAATGGTCTTGATAATAGGATGATACACTAATTACTTATGTTAACAATATTTAAGATTTTCAATGCAAACACAAATGCACTAAGGAAACCGTTGTATAGCAATTTGAAACATTAGACATGCTATAACACTCAGAACTCATTACTCAACTAATATACTACATATTATTTAAATAATATAGCTATCTTCCACCACATCAGCTTGGTTGGATTGGAGGATATTACGGTTATGGAATTAGTAACAGATAACGCATCAGTGTCAGACAGTTCAAATTAATTTAAAAATAAATCAAGTTTAGATTTTTTAAGGTTGGCAACACCGCAATATTAGAGAACAGACTATTTGCAATCGATTAGATATACTGACATAATAAACTTTTTATAAATATTATTGTCTTGAGAGCATAAACACATTTTCTAACATTGTATAGAAGCGAAGTACCTTTAAACTAAGTGTAACTACCTTAGTCGAAATCTCAAAGGTTTGGACTCTAAACGAGGGCAAGCCGAAGATCCCGGATGATGGCCTGAAAAGTCGCCAAGCAGGAAATGGAGCCCGCCGGAACCGGAACATCTTGTAGTTGCCCCGTTAATTAGTCGTTAAAAGTTCGTGCCATCAGCGGCGGCGATTAACTAGGGTTACCGCTCTTGCGTCTTAAGTAAGACAGTAAGGCTTCATTCTGAGGCCTGAAATCCTCACTGTACTACGAGTACACTACGAGCATTTCAACATTTCAAGCAAACTGCATAGTTGCATGCTTCTCTTATAGCTGGATTTATAAAACAAACAATATAATACGTGCGAGCTTGTGCGTTTGTGATTAGGGTAACGGGTATTTATGGGAAAATGGCTTGATTAATTGACACGAACTGGTAAAATAGGCATGATGACGCCTATCTTAAATAATTTCATGACCATAGCGTTTAAAAAGCATAGCCCCTATGAAGTTATTACAACCAATATATTTCCAAAAAGCTGTAGAAACCAATTTTTAAATAAACAAAATTCAATAAATATTCGGTCAATTGACTCCGATTTCTGATACATGACCGTGAAGTCACGATCATGTATTCCTACACAAAATCTATGGAGGCAGAGCGTTTTGACAGATACTCGGTCGTGCTCATTACACAACGTTGTCTCTGGCGTGATATGAGCCCGCGATTAACGGAGCGTGAACCACCTGATCAAAGTAGTCATCAAGATTGCATTTTTTATTATTATAAATGTTTATTAGAGTCTTGCAGTCTTACAGCAGAAGAAATAATCACAGATCCGCACGCTGTTTATCCGGTGACCAAACATTTTTGTACCACAGAAGCATGTTTAGCACTAAACACCCTGTTTTAAAAACTTTCTAAGTAAGACAAGCTAGACCATCAGAAATTATATCGATTTTACAATTTATGCTAAGGTAGCGCTTAAGTATAATAAGTTTTCATTTGTTTGTTTTCATATGAACAATTTTACAAAGATTGATTACGCTAAAAAGTACAAATGAATTCCTAGCAATTAGGTAATATATTTTCATGTCTGCCATTTTCCCGCCATTTGACATACGCCAAACAACGTTCCGTTTCATAAATTTTATTATTATTCGAATTTATTTTTAATTTTCTTCCGAGATTTAAAAAATGCTACCTGATTAGAACGGTTTTTTTCTAGGAATTGAATGAATGCTGAGTGAATGTTTCGAGTTAGAACGTGGTTAACTAAACCCCGTCAAAAAAATATTTTTTGTACGAAATGCTAAAGCCTGGCCTGACCAGGCGCCTAATATTTTAAGCAGTGAATATGTAATCACGTCATGGACCATTATTTTTCCGTTCTAGCACTGTTAATTTTTTAAAGGCTCGTTATGTCAGCTATCATTTGCTGTGGACTCGGGTTGGATGTTTGCAAATCGGTATGGAAATCGAACAATTTAGTACCAAATGAAATTAATCGATTTACAATAATATGTGTAACAGGCACCAATCATTCTTAAATCTTAAAGTTAAACGTAACATCACCAAAAGTAAGAAAAAAAGCGAGACATAATTCATTTATGGACCATCCTATCGCAATTTAATCTGAAGCTTAATTTGGGTTAAAGCTAAGCAACAGGTAATGAAAGATCAGACTGTTTTTAAGATAATTTCAATGGTATAACTAAAGTTTATTATTAAAATTAAAACCAATCCGGTAAACAAATACATTAAAATGGGTTCATATTTGGAATTTGGTAAGCGAGGTTTCACAGTATAAGAATTTGCTAGCCATTATAACGAGCCTTTTAAAAAAAACTGTACTTTCCCTGTCGTATTAATTTGATTCATCATCATTTCTTGTGTTAAAATCGAGGGACAACCCTAAATTAAATCCGTTGCACGAATTAAGCTTACTTAATCATTTAGCAAGTAACCCTCTCCAACTTGGTATCGGAATCAATGGATCACTTCGCACCTACAGTGGCCAGCACGTCACGGTAAACACTGGTATCTAATGCACTTGTGATATGGGCGATTTGGCAACAAAAACGGGTAGCCTGACATGCTACCCACTGTACCAAGTGCCTCGTAGTTATAGATTTCATTCGCTGGCGGTATTTCGTAAATTGTGGAGTTATATTAGGGCTTTTCTGATGTTGCTGTTGATAGTGCGGCTTTTTCTAGAATATAGAAAAAAAACTACCTATGTACGGTGCCGTATTTACCTCTAGGTATCGCAATAGAGCTTAGTTTAATCTACGTAGTTACCTAGTGTTTTAGTATTTGAATGTATGTTCCGAATAATTTTGGTTTTACCGTACGTGTGTCTCTTACCTTATTTGTTTATCTTATCTAGGAATTTTCCCTATTATTTATTGGGAATAACCCAATTGTATGTGTACCCTTTGTTAACGTACTTAAAAACATTATAAAAATGTGGATAACATCACGGAACTTACGTTGTTCTAATTATAAAGTAAGTCACCACAAACAACCAGAAAAGTGGCACCAAACAAAAATAATGTCCTCACTTTAACTGTACACATTCATTGGTATTATAGGACCAGGGCTTAGGACCTTGCCTCGGACTTTTTGAGAATCGGCGGGTATGCCTTTCGACTACGGATGTCTTTAACTGGGCCTTGTCTAGGTACCTTCATGTACCTTTTACGTTACACGCGGGCAAGGAGGGATACATTATATCTGCACATAAACCGTTACTTTTATATCCCCGAAACTGCAAACGTCGTTAAATTGTTTTATTTTCCCGACAGATCCTTTAATCTATCAATGGATAATGGAATGGGACTCTGGGGACTACTAGCAGCTTCCTGTTTACTGTAAAAATTAGGCATGATTTACATTTAAAGATGAACTGTCAATGCTGGTCAGGAAGATGTTGAAACATATCTTGTATATCATGATCAATGGTTAAGTTCCATTTTCAGTCAGATGCTGGCTCATTTGAAGAGTCAAAATTACTAACATCAGGTATTAACCGACTAGGTCTTTAGAAATATCAGCCCATCGATCAAGTTTTAAGATGATCTAGTGGCCTGTTCCAGCTTTTCACGGGTGGAAGCCGGACCGCTAGTAAAAAATATGTTTATCAAGAGAAACGTAGGTATTTTTCGAATGGGTATTTTTTTTAAATCGGTTCAGAAGTTTCGGAGCCTATTCGATTCAAACAAACTAACAATCAATCAAATCTTTCCTCTTTATAATATAATAAAGAAAAAAATCTGCTAGAAAGATTGTATGATCTTATGATGACCGTACGGTATGATCTCCCAAATGACTGTCCACGAAAACGTCTATCTCGGCTCCGCTTATAAGGTCAGCATTGTAGTCTATACCAAAATGAGAAAATTAATTCCATATCTAATAAATGTTCATTTTCCCTGGCGTTTTCTCACCAAGCTTCGGAACCAATATAAATATAACAGCAATATTACGGCATACTTTATTATGTTTGATTAGCGTATTGCCACTGCGGTCGGATATTTGAGAAGCGATAAATCGAGTAATTAATATCGCCGTGACGAACGCTTCTGCTACAGTGTTCATAATCACAGCTGGGTACAGTGTTAGCACATTAAACCGTCACTAATATCTACTTAGCCACTTAAACATGGAAAAAAAGAAATTGATTTAGGCCTTATTCTACAATTAATCATTACGAGACCTAGTACACGAGTTAGATTGACAGACAGACAGTGACAGTTAAAAATTACATTTGCATCGAGCTGTTATTAATTTTATTTTCAATAGTTTTTATCTCACAAGCCTACTGGGCACCGGCCTCAACTCAACTAGAAGGTGGTACGGAGCCACCATGTTAGAGGATTATTAGTTTAATAAAAGTTTAATGCAATGTATGGTTGGTGGTATTTAGGTATGTTTATCCACAATTATCAAAGTTTCAATGTATCCCTCTGCTGAGGCGTTATCAAGAAAGCCTTAAGTTGGGGCGAAACTATGGGATATGGCATAACATTACGCCTTTTGTAAATGTAAATAGAATATGCATATTCCCTTAGCTCAACGCTCACCTCCTGATTATTCAAATACTTGGAGACGCCTCGGCGTAAATACGGTTAAGAACTCCCTTAAGTGTATCGTTCACGGGTCTAAGGACAAAGTTTGGTACTGAATTTGTAAATATCAGGCTACTTTTAATAGCCTTCTGCGGTATACAAAAAATATGCTACGTTTAATTATAATTAATGTCCTTAATAAGTATCCATTTTGGTTGATGATAACCTAGAAATATTTAGTTGATTGCCTAATGGTTGGAGAGACAAAGGACGCATATCTCAGAGTCTAGTAAGGTGCAAATAAGAAAATAACAATGAATTCTAGAAGAACAGCCGACGTACCTATGTGGTTCCAGAGAGGCAACGAAGCTTTTTACACCCTGTCAACACTTGCGAGACGCTATACTGTCGCCACGACTGGCGACTGTCAGCGATTTGGCCGCGGTGATTGGTTGACACGCTGTCAATCGCTAGTCAATATGGCGCACGTGTGCGCTAGCGGTTACATCATCATTAGAAGCATAGACCATGTGTATTTAAATGATAACATTTTTAAAGTGCTAGAGATTAAGTAATAAATATTTAACTTGAAAAAAATCTTCTGCAAAATAGGAAGGTAGTTTGCAGGTGCGACGCGACCGCATCCGTGTCACAGTAAGTTCTCATTACGTGCATTAGCGGCTTCTCCCCTGGAACTTACTAATTAGCTATTATAAAAACTAATGTTAGCAGTTCTTACTTATATTTTTATTATATCCCGTGAAGATGCTTATTGAAAAAGGGGTTAAAGTTGTACAAGTATTATAAAAATATACACGTCCAAACAAACATGTCTGGAAGAGATCGCTACAAGCGATAAGACCGCCTGAATTGTACATCTTTCTTTATTAAACTTCTGTAATTTTTGTTTTGTGTTATACAACAAAGTGTTAATCAATACACTAAGGCACTTCAAGTCAAATACTCCGGAATCTTATGCCCGCTTGTATGAGGAAATTGTGTAAAAAAAGCACTAGTATTGCGAAAAATAAAATAAATACGGCGTAGGTAGTGTTTAAAAATCTTAATTTTATTTTTAAAGTTCACTGACAACAGAATGTGACAGGTGCGGCGCACCCTTGAACAGGCCTACGTCTAGCAGTGGACGGATATTGGCTGATATGAAGATGATGACAACAGTATTTTAAATTGTCACAATCTATTTAAAACAAGATTTTAAGATTGCTCTATTGATTTGTGGTTGAGTTTGGTGGCCACAACGTCACATAAGACTGCGTCGTTGTTTTGCTATCGCTTCCGCCCGATTGGGTTATTCTTCACCGATCAATTGATTTGTTAATTAGACAATCAATCACTTGGCCTGTTTATTTGCTCTAACATCTGATCGCGGTGATTCATCTGATTGGTTGTTTTTTTTTGATTGGGTGCCTATTGGGATCGGATAGATAGACTAACTGACTGACTAACTGATTAACTATTTGGGTGTTAATAATATGAAATTATTATTTGTTTACTTCAAAATTCCTAGTTTCCACCGCCGTCATATTCTTCATATTGATTCTGCCCTTTACCCAAACATTGTCTGGAGAGAATTGCTTTAAGAAATAAGACAGCCTCATTCGTACAAATAATTTACCAACTTTTTGTACAAACGTTTCATTTTCGTAATGCAATATTTTATAGTTCGATCTTGTATGATATAACCGATATTATAGATTGATTTTCTACCATTGTTTAAACCAGAAGAGATTACGTGTTATAATGACCTATTCATAACTTTAGTTTTCGCATCATCACACCACATTATTTTGCGTTTGCACGTTTCTTGGCTGCTACTGTAAAGCGCCATCTAAGCAACTTTGTTATATGCATGAATTTTCAGTAAAGTTCCGGCTGTTTCAGCGGTTAGTTCCTTCGCCAACTGGGAATACTGTTTGAGGGATAAATCAGAGATGGCGCTGTCATAGATAACAAAATTTTTAAGTAAGTTTGTACTGTACTGCTTATTTCAAGTTATGCAGAGCTTACATTTCGATAACGCTTTTTTAAGGCATTTTGTAGTGTTTATCCTGTCTCTAATACCTATGGGTACTTCCTACGGTAGGACTTACCCATAAGCTGTAAGCTTAAGACAACGACCACTTTGGTGTAATGGTCAAGAAGTTGACTATTAACCAAGAGGGAGGGTTTGATGTCGCACTGTACAAACATTTGTGTGCATGAACATGTCTGTTCGTACTGGTCTGGGTGTTATATGTATTTATTTAAGTTGATTTTGTAATACCACTGTTGATTCTGATATCTGTAACACAAGTGCTTACGCTAGTCAGATCAATGTATGTGATGTTGTAGCATATTTTATATATATAAAAAAAATATTTTTCAACCAAGAAGTACTTACATAGCAACTTTGTTATATGCATGAACTTTCAATAAAGTTCAGGCTTTTTCAGCGGGTTGTTACCTTGCCTCCTCGGAATATTGTTTAAGGAATAAACCAGAGATGGCGCTTGTCATAGATGACTAAATTGTAAGTAAGGACTTAACTTCTTATAACTATGTAAAATAATGATTAAACAGTTTAAATTTAGAAGCTTTGCGCTTTAAAAAAAACAACTATCAATTTAGTTTTCATTTTTTTTAAAGTTCTCTTGTTCCTTTGAAGATTTAGGGGTTTAAAGCTATGCTAAAAATACTAATGTAGGTATGCTATTACCAGGAGTTTAATTACAGACAGTCAGCTGCGGCACTTGCGTAACTAAGATGACAAATGCACTTCAGACAATTGCTGGTAATTAAGATGTCGTGGGCAAGGCCGTGATCTCAGCTATATCAGCATGCAGTGATAAAATAATTTATAGTTTTCAGTAACATTAAAATTCTCGTCGTAGATTAGGTGTTTTCTTGATACATGAGTATGACGTCATTCTCAATTAAATCGATAGACGGGTACATGTCTATTATGCTTTCTATAGGATAGGCAATCCAAAACCACAATTTTCCTTACCACTGTAAGTGTGTGTTGTATTGGGTCGTCGTAACTACAATATATATTTTAATGGAACGAACGTCATTAATGAAACTCAATAGAAGACTAATCAAAAATGCACAGTTAAATCTTAAAATCAATTTCTTCCGAGGGCATATCCAATCTTACACAACCATTTAGCTGTATTATGTATGGCACAATGTTTTCAGTCGTTCATTTTGTATTCCGGTATTACAGACAGACATGTTATATTTCGTTTTAATTACTTTTCAAGGCTTGGAGGAGCTTTAGAAGCTTTTTCTTGAGTTTATAATTAGTACGCTTCATTAATAGTTAGGGCTACCTAAACAATACATAATATCAACCTTAGGTATTATGCATTGTTTAGGAATTACGAATTTTTTTCTAAGTAGGTATAATTTTAAAAAATATTTTAGTTTGATTTGGCGACCAGGATATAGTTATTTAAAAAAAGGGTTTCGTCGCAAGCTAGGTATAAGCCAACAACCTAGCTATTTAGGCAGCCGGCAGTATCTCTCATGCCCAACCAATACAGTGAGTGGTCTGGTGGTTCTTAAATCAATGTGTAGTGTATTATATTCTTTCTCAATGTTAAATACATAACTTGTTCTAGAAGCCAGGTGGATTATACTAATCAACGGACGGTGGCAGGATCAGGTTACATGACGATACGGAATCAAATCGTCCCGCGTCGTAAAACATCAACAAATACATTAACAGCGCGCGTTGTATTACCATCAACAAAATAGGTTAGCGTGTGAACCGCAGATCGCGAAAGGCAAAGCTCTACTATGAAACCATGTCGGCAATATCGATAGTTTTTATCCCTGTTACTCCAGCTGTAGGTACAGGTCCGTGCGAGCAAACGGTTTACATATATGTAGAGTCAAACCTTGTTTTGGAATAAACGCATTTTTTGGGGAGGAGGGTTGGACATCAGCCGTGTTTCAGTAAACTTTCAGCCCACGAGATTTCAAAGTTTTTCAGGAAAACAAATTTGAAGAATCTTAATTCCATACATTTTCCTGATTAAGTATGAAATCAAATTTTGCCCATGGAAAAAAATAGTTTTTCGTTTACGGGCTTTCGACTATAATTAAGGGGTAGTAGGCGTACTACTACTACTACTACTAGAGCCGAAAATTTTGCGTAACGTGGTAAGCCCCCAGGAAGGTGGTCGCGGTATCGCCTGCCTCCGCGCGGGAGATATCTACTTCCTGGCAGCGCGATTCTATGCACAAACATCAAAATTGATCAGGAAAATTGTATGTCAGAGCATATTTTACAATTCAATTTGGGAACATTTTTGTCTGTGCTGCTAATCCTTACAAGAATTAAGTCAGTCCAGCTGTCTTTTACCTTTTCAAGCCAAAACTTTGGATTGACAACACAATCAATATTTCAATTGTTACAGAGCTGGATTTGTCTGAATAAGGTTTATGGTATGTGAACCTCTCTTTAGAGTCCTTGAAATTTAATTTGTAATAATAGAGCTTTAGAGCATATTCTTATCTTTTTTAGTTTTATCATACACTTTGTGTCTTAAATTGGAATTACTTTAGTTCAAGATCAATTTACTGTTTCCTAATGCTTAAACTGACCACTATAAACTCGCCAAACATCATATGACAAAGAATATGCAAAATGTAGTCAAAATATACATTTTAGTAGAAGATGATGCCCCATGCATGTATTTGATATACATGCATGGGGCAGTTTTGAAATATCCAGAAAAAACTCAACAGACAGGGAGAGAGTAAGACAAAATTTGTAGGACTCATTAAAAATGATAAAGATGATTTATCAGTAGCAAGTATGAGGTTAAAAATTACAAAGTACTTATCAATAGTATACAAAGAATACAAAGAATTAACAAAATCATAAGAAAATTAAGATAAATGTTTTTAATACAGGAATAATAAAAAAAACCTATTCACACATGCAATCAAATTACAAAAACTCTGAAATACTTGCAGTATCAAATTGCAACAAGGTAATGTACTATACTAGTGTTGATAAGCGCACCACTTTTATGGTGTTAGTTAATTGTTATCGGCAAAGAACATTTACGATTCTTGTAGTCACACTAATCAAATTGTAATTAGCTGATACAGTCAAGTTTTATAGTTTTACTCTTAAATGAACTCAACATAGTGGAGTTTTAAAAATGCTAAAAGTCATTTTATTTACATAGTTTTTTTTTGTATTAGGTAATCAAGTCAAGTCAAGTCTATGTCAGATAGTTAAAGATATATGACATTTATAATTAATTTATAAGTTTTTAATATGTAAAAGAATTGCCCCTTTTAGTGTATTTCAAGTATTCTAGTTCTACATTTAGGTATATAAGATAACTAAATGTAGAGCTGACCTAGATGTTAGTTTAAAAAGATAACAATATTACAGGTGATTTGATATAAATGAGAACATTTTAATGTTATTTTATTCTGAAACACATTATCAATGTATAATAGGCATTCCGGGCCAACCCAAAACCCAAGTACACTAATAATCTTATACTCTGTACTCTGTAACTCTAGCCAGAGATACCAAAAAACTTTGTTATGGATTTATTAATCTAATCAAAAGGGAATAGAGAATAGAATTCAAAGGAAATATTCTGTCTTGGGATTGGATGTATGATCTTGGGAGGTGAGGACAGGATTCAGGATGAAGTTGGAGGGGCCTGTATCTGTAAGAAATCGCACAAATTTGGGAGAACTTTGGATTCATACATAGGCGATATTATATGTATTAAATTTAAGAAATAGCAGAGCAAAAGGACATCAAAATAATGTACTCACCTCAGATGTGATCCAAGCACTAGTTTATTCTTTCCAAGCAGTCTTAGATTACGCGTAAGCACCCACACAAATTCACTGATTGTCCAACTGGACTCACTGTGATAATATTCCAAAAAATATTTATCAAAACAAGATTGCACTGACACAAGTAACGATTACGACCTCTCACTATACATTACAGCTATTTTACACAAAAAAATCACCGCTACTGCAACTGTTTTAAATGTGAGAGTTTAATCAGTGACACCATTAATTTATTTAATTCAAAAGACTTTAATACCGATTTTTATCAAAACAACAAAGCATCCGATTTGACGTTTGACAGAAGCAGGATAACCTCACTCGCGTTATAAATCGGTTACGAATTCTTTCAAGTGAAAGTTTGGATAGTTCATAAAAGGTCACTATAACACAAATTAATGCTAATACATAATTTTGATTTATTTAAATTTGCGAAAATGTTTTTCGCACTTAGCTAGTCTAGTAAACAAATATGCGCACGCAAAAGCTTTTTTGCCCGGGAGAATCGGGCGTGAGCAAGCGAGATAGCACGACGGACGGCAGTCAGCCGTACCAAGCAGCGACGGCAACGGGTTGACTGCTGACTGACTGACTGGTTTTTAGTGTTGCCAACTCCTACATAAGGCTTGTAGCTAGACATAACAGAGTAACAGTAGTAGTATTTTTTTCAACCTTATAAGTTGCTAGAAGTAGCTTAATTACTCAATAATGATCGGACAACATCGGCATCGACCCGCGCGGCAGCGGGAGGGGAACGCAGGCAGCCGGCCGAGCAACTACGTCATCACGACCTCAGCACGAGCGCCCGAGCCGAACGTTCGCCACTTGCCCATACGCACCCATCGCCACCGCCGGTCGCTTACAATTGTCGCGCGATTAATTTCTTGTACAAATAGGGCGAGAATACAGCACCTTAAACTACAGTCCGCTTTTCATTTATCTATAATTTACCGAAGGTACTAACAATAAATTTTAAGATGTTCTTTCACGAAATAAAACGCATTGTTTTTATGAAATCAGCTATTCTTTATCAAAATTACACAATAAATCTTATGTTATGTGTATAAATCAAAGTTATTATTTAATTAGGAAGATGTCGAAGGTTGGGATGCTTCATCTATGGTACCTGCAATTGAGTTTTCCTGCAAGAAAAAGAAATGGCACCTGCAATTGATTTGGAATATTTTTCCCGTATCCATTTTTTGCAGTACCGATTTAGGTAACACGTAGTTGTGACAGCATGGGCCCTTTTTTCGTAGTGGGTCTCTTACACAGAGGATATAATTAAGAGTCATTAAAGTCGTTTTGTTCCTCTGTTTATTTTAAAGGATATTCATTTGGAAGAATAATCGCTCTACCTCAGCATTTGAATGGGGAAGTGTACGTCATGCTATTGCTAGCTCGCATATGATAATATATCTTAAAATATATTATCCCCAGAAGCATTTTTGAATTTTTTGACTTTCACCCAAAACGGTGCAATTTCTTGTGAGACCCATTTAAAAGAATAAAGATTATACCACTGCAGCATTATTTTATCATTTTTTTCTGGTTCGAATCCAAAAAATTCAGCAAGGTTCATAATATCACACGTTTTGACTGGTTTTACTGCTTCTTCAGGACTTAGTAAAGACATGGATTCTAATTGCTTATAATTATTTTGTTAGTATAAGTTAGTATAAGTGTTTTGAGAGTGCTCAATAATCCCCCTGGCAAACCCCTCAACCCCCAGTTTGGGTTGGGTTGAGGGATTTGCCAGGATGATAAAGGTGAGGGGTTTGCCCGGGGGATAAGGTTGAGGTGTTTGCCAAGGGGATAAGGGTAATGGGTTAGCCAGGGGGATTTGGTTGCGAAGTTTGCCAGGGGGATAGGGGTGAAGGGTTTGCCAGGGAGATAAGGGTGAGTGGTTTGCCAAGGGTATAGGGTTGAGGGATTTGCCAGGGGGATTGGAATAGTATTGAGGAATTTGCCAGAGGGATTGGATTGAGGACAAGACTCGTTTGCCAAACTCTATAAAACGTCAGCTGGCTCAGTCTGGTGACAACGTCATCTAGCTTTTTTAGCTACTAGTAAGTATTTTATTTCGGGGAAAAAAAATTACCGCTGTAAGTATATAAAAAAATCTCAAAACCAATGCTAGAAAAGATAGCTAAAAAAGTTTAGCTACAATTTAAAAAAAAATATAGCTATCTGACATTAAAAAGTTGCCAAATCTAGCTACAAAGTTGTCAAGTTGGCAACACTGCTGCTTTTGCATTGCTAGTTTTGTTGCAAAAAAGCGAATAGACAGACAGAGACAGATAAAGAACGAACGGATGAAGGACCGGGGCGCCGGGCGCGGCGGGGGCCATAGCGGTTGATGTGTGTTTGTTTGGGTAAAAATGTGGGTAGATTCCACAGAGATTTTCATTGTAAGATTCTGTCTATGTCGTAGAGCTGGAAATGTAGATAATTAGTAATTAGGCAGGTTTTTATTTTATGGATAGGCAAAAAATGGTACCTACGTTACTTATAAATGTAATCAAAAACCCAGTCATGATGTTGCAGTAGAAGGCCGTGTCTGCTGGTGTTCTTTGTTCGTAAACATAATTGAGCAAGCAAACTAAACAGATGGGCATAGGTTCAAAAACCCATCTGTTAGTCAAAGTTCGAACTGAACCCACAGTTTACCCACTTTCGAATATGGGGTAATAAGTTGAAAGAGTCGGATCACTAAATAATCGTATAGGTATTGTAGCACTTGCATGCAACCAAGCAAGACTGTTACTTGTTTCATTCATAAGATGAGATGAGTGAGTTAATTAACGCCTAATATTGCAACACGCTTGGCAGAACAGCCAGTCATATATAGTACATTTTAGGCCATTCAAAAATAGATGGATCGGTGTCGTAACTTTGCGTAGAGTTAAAATTCATATCGTTGAATCGATGCCGTGCTCCCATCGTTAAATAAGAACCATGTAACATACCTTTTCATTGTTTTATATTATACTGCAGTTTATCCGCAGTGCGCTTTTTCACGCAAATAATAAATAGCTTGTTTAATTACATAGTAATAGTTGAGGAGATGTTCCTATTTTACGAGTATTTAAGAATGTTTATGCAGTAATATAATTTCACTGTGTTTATCTGATTTCATTTGCTTTTAGGCCATATCAAGTTAGTATTTAAAAACCCTAAGAAATTAATAAAACAGGCTGACTGTAGAGTTAATAACTTAATTATTTCTGGTAGGAGGAATGAAACAAAGGATATTTTTTTACACAAATAGTTATAATAAACTTGGTAACGACGATACCATACATAGAATATGTCTATAGTGACTGTGAAAAATTGATTACCTACATACCTATCTATTATTCTATAATATAAAATGAATTTCGAGATGTAACACAACGCTTTGATTGACTATGTACTCTAGTACTCACATAAAATATTCACTTTAACAAACAGAACAACGTTTTCAGTATTTATTTGCAGTATCATACATATTTTCGTAATAAGAGAAATCTTGAATTGTAGAGATCAAGTAGAAATATAAAATTACATTGAATTTTTTACTAACTTGGTAAAAAAAACTTTTAAAGCGTTCGCACAAAACTTCCTAATTAACATCACAGATGTCGCTAGTTGTCTATGACTTTCATAGGTTTAACTTTGAGTCTCTCTGCCAGCGCGGCGCTGCTGTCGATTTGTTGTTTTACGTAGGACACCGTGCCGCGCTCGTCGGTATCTTTGGCTGACTTCTTCTCTTTGTCTCCTGGCGCTAGGACGGGCAGGTTAGGATCGGTCTGGAAAAAAATATATAGGAAGGAGATCGTAGGGCGATGGAAAACAGCTGACTGTTGCCAACACAACTAAACCATGTGATTTTTAACTCACATTGATTAGTTGTAATCTCCCCTGAGTAAATATATTGCTTGGTTGTAATTAGACAGTTACAAACCCAACTGCATGGAAAGACCCTCGGAAACCTTTTACAAGAAGTTTTGCCGTCATTTTCGTTCTGGCGAAGTAAAATCTTACTTGTAAATAAATAACAACAACAACACATACATTGATCTGACTCCGTGGTAAGTAGCTGTAGCACTTGTGTTACAGATATCAGAATCAACAGTGGTATTACAAATAAACTTAAATAAATACCTACATATAACACCCAGACCAGACAGACCCAGATCATGCAAACAGACATGTTCATGCACACAAATGTTTTTACAGTGCGGGGATCGAACCCGCGACCTCTTGGTTAATAGTCAACTTCTTGACCATTGCACCAAAGTTGTCGTCAAAATACATTTCTTTAATTTTCTTTCTCAAGTTAGTTCTCTCAATCTAGTTCTTACCGGTTCCAACTGCCTCCAATGCTGAATTGACTCCGCCAGGCGGTCGCCGAAGCCGGGCGCGAAGCATTCGGGGTCAACGGCCACGAAGCAGTGGCCCAAGTTGGCGGGACCACCTTGACCCGAGTGGGACCACGAACGCACGTGGTGGCCGTAGTTTGAGCCTGGAAGATGAATGAAATCAATAACTTATTTATTTAGACACTCATACCTATGGGTCCCATCCCAATGTGGCCAATCCTAAACTATTTATTTAAGCACTTATACCTATGGGTCCCATCCCAATTACCTATGGGTCCCATCCCAATGTGGCCAATCCTAAACTATTTATTTAAGCACTTATACCTATGGGTCCCATCCCAATTACCTAGGGGTCCCATCCCAATGTGGCCAATCCTAAACTATTTATTTAAGCACTTATACCTATGGGTCCCATCCCAATGTGGCCAATCCCAATCTAATTTATTTGCGCATTTATACCTATGGGTACCATCCCAGTATGGTCAATCCCAAACTAATTTATTTAGACACTCATACCTATGGGTCCCATCCCAATGTGGCCAGTCCCAAACTAATTTATTTAGGCACTTATACCTATGGGTCCCATCCCAATGTGGTCAATCCCAAACTAATTTATTAAGGCACCTATACCTATGGGTCCCATCCCAATGATGCCAATCTCAAACTAATTTATTTATTCACTCATACCTATGGGTCCCATCCCAATGTGGCCAATCCCAAACAAATTTATTTAGGCACTTATACCTATGGGTTCCAACCCAATTAGGAGCTGGCTGATCTATTTTCGTGTTACATGTGAGCTGGTGCTGAGAAGACGCATCCCAAAAATGTAAGTAAGTAAAACTGTTTAATTTGTAATAAATGTAGTGAGTATGAAGATCATCAAACCAATGGTTGAGAGAAATCTTTTGTGTAGAGCATTTTGTTAGGCGTTGTCCTACGCTGCCAACACTTTAACACTTTAAACGCCTTGTGTAAAAGTCAATCGCATCTTGTCCCTTTGTCGCGTTGTCGCATTTGTCGCGTTGCGTTGCTCACTTGTCCTACGACAGCGGTTAGTTAAAAGTGTCTTAGATAACGATTTTGTACGGCAAAGCACTTAAGTTAGCTTCAGCATTCAGCCTTCTGCCGCTGAAGGTTGACATCTTAAGTTTGATCTTGAAAGGTAGTTTGCTTATTCAAGGATCTAAGATACAAAGTTGAGGCCCTATGCACACTTGCACAATGTCGCCACGACTTATGATGACTGTCGGCGATTTAGTCTCATCTATTAATTGACATGCTGTCAGTTTGAGTCGCGGTACCAGAAATTCTAGGAAACTTTTAGGATTACAATCTAGTGTAAGCTTAGTTCAAAATATAGTGATGTTATGAGGGTTGTACTCTGTTTGTGTTCTTTGAATAAATAAAATAAAATAAATAAATAAAAAAATTCGCATATGTGCCCTGGCGGATAAATACTAGGGCCCACCTCTATTATTAGTTCTAGTATTAAGGTTATCTACGGTTAGGATGAAACTCTAATTTAATTTCTTACCAGATGAGATTCCACAGAACAGCTCGACCATCGCCGCCAATCCGTAACCCTTGTATCCTGAAGTCTGTTCTCCTCCACCCAAGGGCATCAGACACCCAGTCTCATAACCCTAAAAACAAAAACAGTTAATTAGATCTATCTTCCAAGAAGTTACGTACATTTAACATATGATTCTTGTCATGATTCTTCAAATTGCGTAAATGAAGTCTTAAATTTAGTTTTGACCTGTAAAACTAATAAATGATGACTTCTCAACTAATTAGCGAATCGAACTACCAGATCGAAGAAGGTTTAGCAAATCTTGGATGACGTGAATGACATGGGAGAATTGAGGCTCACCAGATCTGCATCAGTAGTTTCCCTGCCATCGGGTCCTTGTGCCCAGCCTCCCGGCAACGGTTCTCCTTTTCGGCGCTGCATTTCGATCTGAAAGCATTTTTTTATTATTTAAGTTCTGCACAAACATGTGCGCAATGGTAGACTTAATGCCGAAGGCATTCTCTACCAGTCAACTATTCGGTTACTTTTAACTGCGTATTGTTTTCCTCCAATGAATCTTTAATCGCCCTAAAATAGCATTGCGACCAATGGGTTAGAAGCATTCTTCGGTTCGTCGTAATGCAACACGACACGTCGATAAATGCAGGTGTGGCCTGAGCCTTAATACTTAGTTTGTAACCAGTTTAGATTTAGACTTAGGTCACATTTGCGACATACTGTCGCAAGTCGTTGCGACAGTATGTCGGCGATTGGTTCACACGCAGCGCTGTCAGAATTGAGCCGCAGTTCGCAGCGACGGAAAGTAGAGGTGTGGCCTGAGCCTTAGACAGTTGAATTTAGTCAGTGCCTTACATATAGAAATGATCGAAATTCTGCTTCTTTCAATTGAAGCTTTTTTGAACTTAACTTATTAGCTGTTATGTAAAGACATAATAATATACTTAGTAGGTACCTTGCCCACAGCGACTGCGGTTGTGGCCATGTCCAAATAGAACGATTCTCCCTGAGATGCTGGCGCCACCACAGAGATGGGGTTTGTGCCAAGGGCAGACTGAAACACAGAAAAAGCTTCATTATTTAAGTGGAGACGTGTGTACACCTTCGAAATGTGCAAAGGTACCAATTAGTTTGCACATATCAAGGGATCAAGACGCTAATGTGGACAGTAGGTACTGCATAGCTGTATTTTTGTGTTTTTTTTACTAATAATAGTCCTCCTGGCTGATTTCGACCACGGCGGCCAATCTCAACAAAGATCAGCCAACTACGCAGGAGATATTATAGTGCACAAGTGTGAGCGCAATCCACAGGTGCACTCGCTGTTCCATCACTCTCAAAGTTCGGTGAGACGGCAAGCTGGCTTAACGTGCTTTCCGAGGCACGGGGGTGTAACACCGCCAACTCCCCGAATCCGAGCTGTTTTTGAGAAATTCATGACCGGAAATCTCAGAAACAATTTTGGCTGGACCTGGGATTCGAACCCAGGACCTCTCGGATGTAAGACAGAAACTTTCCCACTACACCAACACGGCAGTCAGTTTTTTCGACTACAGCGAGGCTAAAGGGTCATTTTACCTGTTTACTTCTTGTGGGAGCTAGCAGAGGAGACGTATTCGTAAACGCCATGCCTATCAGACCCTTGTCTGCCGCTTTCCGCGCCCACCAGCCTGCCATACCGTTGTGGTTTGATCCTGAAATGTCATGATAGAAGATTTAGAAGCATGGTGGAGAATATAAAAGTTCATCTAAATATTAAAGCTGTAGTTTCATGACGGACCGGGTATCTATTTGAGTTAATTCATTAATCCAAGATATAGTTTCATCACGGTTGGAGACCATACCCTGTTATTTGGCTGGCATATACTACTGCCACTGCACATGCTACCACATTCTGACACGTAACTAGAAAGAGAAATGTGTTCGCATTATTCCATCAGAACTCTACTTATTGTTCAGTGGGGTAAGCACGAACAACTATCGTAACGTATTCGTAGCGTTAGTTAACTATTTTGAGTTTTGATCGATTACTCATTTTTGTTGATACATTCACCTTATGGATAGCGATTAGTACATATTAAGGGTTTGGTTGTGGCGTCCAACTCTTAAGTACACGCGTTGTGGGCACTCTTCTACAAAATTCTAGCGTTATTAGGCCAACAGTAACATTAAGATAGTGAACAAAGACATGAACATTAGTGTCCTTCGCCTTGCGAGGTCACATTGTTAAGTGGCTGGCTGTGGCGCCCAACACTTTGTATGCCCCTACTTCAAAATCCTATCCGTCTTGTTAACTAGCAAGAAGTACCGATGATTCGTACCTTTAACGGTCACCCATCCAACGCCAGTGTCCTTCGCCTTGCGTATAGCAATATCCATTGCGAAGTGGCTGGCAGTGGCGCCCAACACGTTGCTGGCATCCACCCACGCTGTTGAGGCGCTCTCCTTCAGGATCTTGGGCTCGTTGTTCGGCTGACACGCACCGCTCAGGATATCATTTATGTACATTTCTGGAAAATAATTTTAATAAAATAGTTACAGCTTCAAGCCAAGTCAAAAAAGCCAATGATTTGATCACTCTGAAGTCACCCATCAGACAAGCTCACTATATAATGAGACTAACTCAGAATTATATTCAGCGTGCTGAAATTTATTGAACCCTCAGCACACGGCACGGTGTTGCGTCCTAAAAATTCCCTGGTTATTAACTAATAGGACAGCTTTTTTCAACCGCATCGAGACCTAATTCTAAGGTCTACTGTCTAAGGGTTCTAACTAATCCTTATCCTCCAGCCGCACAGCACAGCTGACCCGTGCCGTAACAATATGTATGGCACGGTGCGTTTGACCCACCAATAATATCGTGGGAGGAAATCATGCCTTAAGGTTCTGATCCTTACCAAGTCTATTTAGCCCATGGCTAGGATGTCCCAGCCTATCAGCCTGTATCAGCAGCTCGGCCTGCTGCTCCGCTGCCTTCGCTGCTGCCCCTACGGCCTTGAAGCAGTCAGTCATGAAGCGCAGCGCTTCTGCTGTCGCTACCTTTCCCATGTTGGTTGATATTCTGCAAACAGTCAGATTTCATGTGATCGAGTGTCAGCAAAGGAATATATTTTTTGGTTACTCATTTGCAATTTGCAAAAAAAAGTGACCTTGGCTATATAGCTGACAGTTGCGAGTCGCGACGACAGTATACAGCAAGTGCGCGCTGGGCCTTAGGTGACTGGATTTGGAGTTGGTATACTGATTTTCAGGCAGTATTTTTTGTGTATAGATTGTTTTTGTTTATTTGTTTAAAATAAAAATATAAATTTGTACGAATAAATAGCCACAAGGTAACCTTGAAAAGTACAAGGTTATTTTAGAATATAAATTTGCTATGCCCTGTTATTTTTAGTTTGATTCTGCCGAAGAGCCGAGGTATTGTGAGTACCTACGAGCCGACCTAAACTGAATGATAATGACAATTCTAACCAATGTCACACTGATGCTTAAAATTTAAACAGGTCTTAAAATTTGTTTTCATTTTAATGAGGAATAGCTCACTAAAATTAGTACCTAACATCATACGAGTTGAAGTACCTAATCTGGAGCTGAAACATAGATCTAACTATATTCTATCACTTCAGAACTACTTTTCAAACCCGTAGGATTTGTTTGAATCCTATCCAACAATATCGATGATATCTATGTTAAGTTAATCGATTTTGTAACAATAGTTTTGAAACGCACGTTAATACGTAACATCTTAGTCACGTGATGTGTTTGTTTATTTGGTTTCATTTAGAGGTATATGTATGAATCGCGACAGAGTTAGCGTTCGTTTGTAAAAAGAGTTAATTCTATTGTTATAAAGGTTTGACACTATAAGTAAATAGACAATTTGTTAACTTAAAAAAGGAAAAGTAAACTTACCAATGGATACAACGTTGTTTTTGCTTCTATCAATGTGTAAAAGCGTGATTGTTTGAGTAAGCAAATTGACGAGTCTGTGTTTCCTCGCCGGCTAACAGCGGCTAACTGAATTGATAATACATAATTCAAGGCGAAAGAGCTATGACTTAATAAATTATCTACGTAAACTCGTTTTGTGCAAATAGCAACTGACAGATAGTAAAGAGAGATTGGTTACCATGTTATAATTGACGGCTGACTGTTGTATTTGGATAAATTTGGTACAAACGTAGGTTTTTAGACCTTATTATACCGTCTAAAGAAGATGCCTGGTAGAGAATGGCATTACGCATCTCTCGCAAGACGGGCGATTGCTCTTCCAATTGAACTACCGTGACACTTACACAATTTTCTTTAAGTGCTCCTTAGACTGCAGCTAGCCATGATTCATCATCACAGTTTCGGTTAGATACCTACAACCACATATACACAAGGTACCCTTGTGCTCTTAGAGTTAGCATATGATAGCTTGCCTGTAGTTCATTACTGTAGTTTAGTAATAAATACTTACATTTGCAAATAAAAACTTAAGCTATTGAGGTTCTATTCCTTAATAGAACCTTTTTTACAAAATAAAGTTAAATGGGCCTTAAGTGCATCAAATGTAAATAACCAGTCGTAATCGAACCCCTGAACTTTAACTACTACTTACTTTACCTAACATAAATAATGAATAATGTTTTAAGGGCGAGCCTTTTTATAGGCCGCTACTTAGACCGCTGTCTTTTTATAGTCTTTACTGTAGAAGATAAGTCTGGTATTTTAAACGGATCCTTTATATCGGTATTACTTACGTATGTCAGATACTATCGGAATCTATTAAGATTCAGGTTATTCAGTCGTAATCGTACCCCTGAACTTTAACTACTACTTACTTTACCTAACATAAATAATGAATAATCTTATAAGTGCGAGCCTTTTTATAGGCCGCTTCTTTACGGTAGAAGATAAGTCAGGTATTTTAAACTGATCCTTTTTATCGGTTTTACTGTTTTAATGTCAAATACTTTTGGAATCTATATAGATTCAGGTTCTACTATTAAAGGTTAATGTGACAATTTGATTGTTGAAAGATGGAATGACTTGAATTTATGTTGTCGTTGAAAACTTAACCTTTTGTTAATGTTTGTCGGAAAGGTATAGGGCCATGGCCACCATTGTCCGAAAGTTGAAATAAATTTTTGGGAAAACTAGTTTTGTAGATTTTTTTACGGTTGCCATAGAGAGAAGAGTTTTTGGCATCGATTAGATAAACTCTATATTGATATTATTTTTTCGGGAGAGTTCATCAGCGAACTTAGTGCTCCAGCAAAAAATGAGGAAAACGTTTAATTATTACGAAGATTACGAGTATAAAAAGGATATCTTATATCAAAAGTACATTACCTAATGAGTAAAATCACATTAATTACATACTTTTTTGAAATGAAACGGTAATCATTAAAAGTCATGTGTATGATGTGAACACTGAACTGGAACTTTGTATGATTTTCGATAATTTTAAATTATGTATTAGCCATTGTATTGGCCAATAGCCAGCCTTTAACAGCATTCTCTCTATCCGAAAAAGACGTCGAAGTTTTCCACTAAACGCGTAGGTTGGTACTTTTTATCTGAAAGTCTTGGCAGTTCAATGATGTCATAATATCATCATAACTATGATATATAATTAAGAACGCGAGATAAGTTAAATTAAGTAAACTCAAAACAAAGTGACAGAACTTAAGTAATCAGTTGTCTTATTGTATTTCTACTAAACGCATGGTTATATACATTTTATTTTCGAAAAGAGTTTCTGTGTAATATTTTGCAGTACCTATATCAATAGGATTCCTGCCTAAATAAGAAAAAAAACACCAGTGTTGTAAAATTTATCGACAGGAGTTCAATAAAAGGTACATTCTAGTTAATAACATACTCATAAGCCAAGAACTCATCAGAAATTGCTTTCGCGTTCAAAACCACGAGCTGAAACTGTATACTTTCATAGAAATGTGATATTGGAATACAGAGGGTGTTTTTTTTAACCATTCTTATCAGTTCTAATGTTAATTTGTTATTGACATTGTCAGAGTAGTGTTAACATCGTTAAGTAGGTACCAATTACATAATAACGATTGTAACTAAGACGAATGAGTCAAACAATACAACACTTTAAAAAAACAGATAAAAAATGTTATTGTTCAAAATATATTTTAAACTGACTGAGCAATCTTTTTTGCCAACGGCAAAATGTTTGTAGATATAAAATGTTTGGTATCCAATGCGTTGATGCCATGTACGTAGGTATAGATATGTCATTACGCGGAGTGTTACAAATAATTTCCCCGCTGCGACTACCCTATGCAAGGCAGTCAACAATATTCACAAATGTTTTAAATACCGACAAAAAAGAGGAGTGTTATAAGTTGTTCTTAAAAGTTTGAGCCCTATTCTGTATGTATTATCTTTGTGTGTCTTTCTGTGGCATCGAAGCTCCAGAACGGAGTGACCGATTTCTTAGTAGGTTTGGTTGTTAGTTACGGCTGATCAAAATCAGTCCAGCCGCTGAAGCTCACCAGCTATTTTCCTGGCTCAGGTCGGGTTTTTTTTAAATTTGTTTTTAATTCAAACACCCTGTAGCAATTAAAGGTTTCTATCACATATAAAACCAGAACATTCTCCTATCAGCGCAAGTTCGCATCAAGATGCCCGAGGTCCCAGTGCAAGAAGCCCTGAGGTTCATGGAAGAATCCCTAACGGCCGTGGGGACTCCACTGGGCGAGGCGAAGGCTCATGCAATGTTGTTGTTGCATGCTGACCTGACTGGGCACTACAGTCATGGACTGAACAGACTTGGTAAGTTTAAAAAAAATCTAGACTGTCTCTATAGGTACTTAAGACCTACTTAGTGAAGGAAGACAGTTGCCCATGTTTTAGGAGTACTTATCTTAAATGTGTGAAAGAGAGTAGGTAGGCGGTGTTTAAATGTATACCATAGGAATACAATGCTTTAGGAACGATTATTTAGCTGCATTTACATGTCTCAGTCAACTGTTTTATTAGCTTTAAACACTATTTTCTACGTGATACTTACTCGTATTTGAGAGTGATGGAACAGTGAGTGCAACTGTGTATTGCGCTCACACTTGTGCACTATAATATCTCCTGCGTAGTTGGCTGATCTTTGTTGAGATTGGCCGCTGTGGTCGAAATCAGCCAGGAGGACTATTACTGTTTGAACTAGCCTAAAATACATACAAACAAAGTTTCCCTCACAGTCGCTTTTGCTAGAAGTAAGCACTCAGGCTAGATTAAACAATTTATCAACACTTGCATTGATGGTCTATAACCCAGTAGTACTAGAAAACTCATAAGAGCCTCTACCTCTACCACCGTGTTGATCCATTGCCTTGATTACGGGGTGTTATTATATCTGTGCATTGATTTACCTACTGGCAAAAATCATTTGACGACGCAGAACAGAAATCTCTTTTACTAAGTATCCACCTATGAGTATCATTTTAATAACTCCTATTTTAAGATAAAGAAATGATAAAAAAATGTGGTTTTGGGAGTACTCAAACAATGACCACAATAACACCACTTGTTATCGTGCCCAAGACTCCCTGTTTCCGGCAGCGCTGAAGACTAAGACTGAAGTTGCGGCAAATCAAAGGGTGATCGAGGTTGCCAATTATTGACGATCATTTAAGTCTATAACCATTGACACGAAAAGAAGATGAAGATAAATTCCGTTTTTTAACATTTGCTGTAACTCATTTCAATTTAAGCATTTCAAACATTTCAAATTCAAATCATTTATTGCATGTCACATAAGATCAAGTTGGTATAAAAGTTTAAATAATATTGGTACATGTGACGCCCTGCACAGGGCATAGCAACATTTTGAGGGCTAACTAACTATCGCATTAAAATGTAAAAAAGCATTTTAATGTAAGTATCTAGTTTTCAAGTGCTAAAATGTGAGCCTTTGAAAAATTATTTATTATTTCACGCGACGATCAAGGTTCACCATTATGGCAAATGCAAAAAAACGGACTTTAACTGTCAACCTGTCAACAGAATTATCTTTGTTATCTGTTCGTTGAAATACTTTTTTTTGTGGATTGTTTATTTCATAACGAGCAAAGATAATAAAACTTCTGTTTGCTCCATAACAAGATTTATTATTACATAAAGAAACGTAAATAACATTACTTATTAGATTAGGTACACTTACAATACAATGATGAAGAACATTATAAGAACACAATGAGTGAGATCAATATTGCAAGCAGAGGATTTAGCCCAAATAAAGTTATTCCGCGAAAGGGAAAAAATTTAAGGCTTCGTTTTACTGAAAAGCGCGACGGGCAGCGACCCGTTCCTGGCATGATTTATCTATGGCAATGACAATAAGGCCTTCAATAGAACCGTTCTTTTTATTGTCATTTTCCAGCATTCTACATAAACGACATTAAGAAAGGCTTATGCAATCCTCACGCTAAGCCTGTGGTGTTGAAGGAAGCAGCTGCCACAGCGTGGGTAGACGGTGCAAATGCCCTGGGGGCCACTGTGGGTCACTTCTGCATGGAACTTGCCATTAAGAAGGCGAGGGAAGCTGGCATCGGCATGGTGTCTGCTAAAGGTGACTTAATTTGCTATTGGATGTCAGAAACTGCTTAGCGAATCCTTACGCGAAGCCCGTGGTGCTAAACGAAACTAGTATTTGTCACCGCCTTGGGTTAGGGCTCCTGAGAGCTCTTGTAAGTCAGTTCTGTATGGACCTGACTATATCGGCGTGGTGTCTGCTAAAGGTAACTGAATTTGTTACAAATGGACGAAAATATGAGCTTAGATTCTTACGCTAGCCAGTGGTGCTGAAGGAAACCATTATGGATTGATGGCGCGGATGCTCTGGGGATCACTATAAGCCACTTCCGCCAGGTCCATATCTGGCCATAAAGAAGGCGAGGGAAGCTAGCGTTGGGATGGTGTCTGCTGTAAGTGATTGAACATGATGCTAAAAACTTATAAGCATTGAGCAATACGTTTGCCAGAGGTACTAATGGAAGCTGCAACAGTCCGAGTGATGCATTACTTATTAGTCCACAGCTGACGTAGGTTCCCCGATAGGCTCTCAGAAGTCCCCAGGCTAGCAGCATGCATCTTATTAAATTTTTTAACCTCTAATAGTGCAACAGTAATGTCACATCATGGCTACCTAGAGGATATACGGCCATAACTAAACTTTATCGTAGCTAGTAACACTCCAGTAAACGTTGTCCAGACATCAAGATATCGTCATGATACCAATAAGTTGTGGTACTTTCCAGGTTGCAATCACTTCGGCATGGCTGGGTACTGGGCACGGATAGCGGAGCAGCAGGGTCTCATCGGGCTAGCTTTCACTAACTCGTCTCCTGTCATGGTGCCAACAAGGGCTAAAGAGGTAAGTGTAGGTACCTAAAGCGGAACTTGTAATGGAGGAAATTATAAAAATAACTTAGGCTCAGCCCACACTTCGACATAATAGTCCTCCTGGCCGATTTCGACTACGGCGGCCTATATCAATAGAGATCAGCCAACTAGGTACGCAGAAGATATTAGAGTGCGCAAGTGTGAGCGCAATACACAGGTGTACTCACTGTTCCATCACTCTCAAAGTTCGGTGAAACGGCAATCCGAAATGACCGGAAAGAGATCAGGCGCAGGACCAACGGCTTAACGTGCTTTCCTTTCCTTGCCTTGGCACGGGGTTGTAACACCGCCAACTTCCCGACCGAGCTGTTTTTGAGAAATTCATGGCAGAAAATCTCAGAAACAATTTTGGCTCGACCTGGGATTCGAACCCAGGATCTCTCAGATGTAAGGCAGAAACTTTGCCACTACAACACCAACTGTCATACTTCGACATGCTGTCGCCGCAAATCGCGACTGTAAACGATTGTGGTGCAGCTAAATGGTTGACAGGCTGTCAGAAGCGTGTAAAGGCGACTGTAGTAAGTCAAAGATGTGGCCTCATCCTAACGTAAATAAAAAAAATTGTTTATTTCGTTTACGCACTAAATCGTAAACATTCTGGAGGCTGGGATCTACCCAGTAAGTACTCATGGAAACTGTGGCGGGAGACCTCGCTCTTGTTATCTTCTTATATATAAAACTAGCTGACCCGGCAAACGTTGTTTTGCCATATAAATTATTGTGGATCCGATTCTCATGAAAATTTGTAAGCATATTGAGTAGGTTTGAGAATCGGCTAACATCTATTTTTCATACCCCTTAGTGATAAGGGTTGTCCACCCATAACATTTATATGGCAAAACAACGTTTGCCGGGACAGCTAGTATAATATAAAGGTACACAGTATGAGCAAACTTACATAATAGAAATATACAACATTTTGTGTATGTGTGTCTAAGTTGAACGTAGGTACTGATCATATTGTTATTTTCCTGTGGTGGTCACGTTGCTACAGCACTAACTTTAAAAATAATTTGGTAAAATATATGTGAAATACATTTACTCGATTTGTTTATCTGTTTTAGGGGGCGTTGGGCACGAATCCTATAGCATTATTCGCCCCAGCATCCAATGGCGACTCTCTGGGAGTAGACATGGCGAGCACGGCCGTAGCCGTGGGAAAGGTTTGTTCAAAAACTTGAGTTTAACATTTTTAAAACCCCTGACATGGATCATAAAACCAACTGGTGAGCTTCAAAGGCAGAATGGATTTTGACCAACCATACCTATATATATAAAATACTTGTGTAACAATGTTCGTTCCCGTACTCCTCCGAAGCGACTTGACTGATTCGTATGATATTTTGTGAGCATATTAAGTAGGTCTGAGAATCGGCCAACATCTATTTTTATATTCCATAATGATGAGGGATGTTCACAATAATTTATATGGCAAAACAACGTTTGCTGGGTCAGCTAGTTTACATATATATACCATATGAGAACCCGCACCGTAGTTAAATTATCTTTGGAAAAAAACACACTGTAAACCCCTTTTCTATTAGGGGTAAAAACTGCAATACGAGTACGTCCTTAGTATGATATAAGGTTTAGACCACACCTGTGACTTTCTGTCACCGCTTTTGACAGCGTGTCAACTAATCGCCGCGCCTAAATCACTGACAGTCGATAGTCGCATCGCCATTAGCCTCAGGTGTGACCTTAGACAACTGACCTAGAAAACTATATTTAAGTATTGTTTATTCGTTTTTAGATAGAAGTACAAATTCATAAAGGAGAACCGATTCCTACGGGATGGGCGTATGGACCAGACGGTCAACCGACTACGGACGCACATTTGGTAAGTGGTTTGACTCAATTAATATATTTTTATCACTGATGAATGATCTCACTTAAATGCAGTTGAATAATTCGATAGATGCTAATTTCATCTGGGGCTGCATTCACTAAAGCCAACCATTACCTGCCATGATGTTTACCTACCATTTATCAACTGGGTAGGCAATTGCTGCTTACGATTTGGTAGGCGTTTTGTTAACTCCTAGGTAAACTCTTTCTTAAGCTTGATTCACAAAATTAGTGTACTTTCGTTTTTATCAGTTCCAGCTCTGTCAAAAAATTTGGCACGTACATTTTTTGTGAACAAATCTCCGCAAATAATTTGTTAGCATTGAGCCGGTGGCCCTTACTCTCAAACTAAGCCGTTGTCCGTTGTTTCGGATCAGATGCTAGGGTTGCCACCTATTTTTTTGCAAATAAAGTACATTGGATATTATAGGTAACATATTTAACAAATAATTATACTTCCTAAGTAATATTATATTAATACATACCTACGACTAAACTTCATTCTCAAAATCACAAAGAACCCAAATCATGCGAAATAAAGTATTTTCGTGTACTTTATTGTTCTCCTAACGTACAGAGTACAATTGCCTAAAACACGTACAATACTTTATTATAAAGTACGGGTGGCAAGTCCCTAGATGTAGCCATCCCTGCTCGATCATGCGAGCAACCGCGCTGGCTAAACACGAATTTACATATGTACGGATATTAGGTGGTTCGGCGTCAGCCCCCCTACTCTCTAAGCCTTTGTCCGTAGTTTCGGATGTAACCATCCCTGTCACTCTTACAAGCTTCACGGTGCGAGCGAAAGCGCTGGCTAGATCCGAAACGTTACGTCGGCCTCTGACACCAAGACCTGGAGAAGGATAAGCACACACAGAACCGACTCGGAACTGAAGCATCACATCAGTTTCAAACATTAACTAACTTAATCTTATAACACTAATTATTACTTTGGTAGGCTTTGAAGACAGCTCGTCTCATGCCACTAGGAGGTACAGAAGAAACATCTGGGTACAAGGGCTATGCAATGGCAGCTGCCTTCGAAGTCCTATGCGGTGGACTTTCAGGTTTGTGGTTCATTAAGATATTCCATTTTTAAACGACTGCGGCAAAGAGCCAAGCGATGGTTTCATTGAAGAGAAATAAACACTTACGAGTATCTTATTATTAAATGACAAAGTAACTTCTTTTAAAATTTCGGACCAATTTTTTAAAGAAGTTTTGCAAATTTTGTGTCATGTTTTACTGATATTACATGATATTGTTATATTGTTATTGATAAACTAAAGTCCAACAACAAACGTTAAGCTGCAGAAGGTCCGATACAAAAGCAAAATAAATAATAATCCCAAATTTGATTAAAAAAAAAAAAAAGTTTTAACCCAAAAGAGGAGGAACAAACCGTACACAGCAGATTTTGCTTTTCGGACAAGAAAACATTGTTTTTAGTTATATTTTGTTCGCTCAAAATTATGCACGCGTAGTAAGATTTATGAAGGAATTGATTTCAACTGACTGAAAAAAATGAACGGAGGTTCATGTGTAATTAAAAAATAAAATTTATGTATTAATTATCTGTTACTTCCGCACAAGGGGTGTTTGGTGCGACAGGCCCTCCTGTGTTAGTACTATTCCTTTACTCAAATTTTGTCTGGAAGAGATCGCTCATAGTGATAGACCGCCTACATTGTACATCTCTTTTCTATGTAAAACTGCTCTGTTTTGTTTTTGGTGTGCAATAAAGAGTCATTTAAACTAAAATTAGTGTACCTACCGTTCTAAAGCCTTATGGTATCGATTTAAATTATTTAAAGCTATACACAAGTAAAGTTACTCTTTAGCCGTCAAAGGACCCGAATATATTATGGGGCATGTAACAATAGGTTATATTCACTTTGTTGGCGTGACAAATAGCCGTTTTTAACCCATACGTATAAGAGGTGTGTTATAAGTTTGACCGTTACCTATGTCTGTTTGTGTGTCTGCCTATGGCATCGTAGCTACCCGACCCGAACGGATGGACCGATTTCAAAGCAGTTTAATTTTATTAGGAATTTGATTTCGTATTTTAATGAAACACGTAAAACACGTGGAAACACGTAAATGGTGTTTAGTGACAAGTCTAGCGAGTAATTTAGTTTTTAAGATACTGTAGTGTTTTCCTAATAAAATAAAATAGCAAGAGTAAAAATTTAAATAAAATAAATGAATTTGTTTTTATATTTCATGTAATTATTTTTTCATACCAAAGATAATTTAGTTACAGTGGTCCCTATGTCAGCTATGGCTGGTCAAAATCTGTCCAAAGGTTGAAACTCAAAATCTGCTTTTTTAGGGTTCCGTACCTCAAAAGAAAAAAACGGAACCCTTATAAGATCACTTTGTTGTCCGTCTGTCCGTCCGTCCGTCCGTCTGTCAAGACCGTTTTTCTCAGGAACGCGTGGAGGTATCAAACTGAAATTTCTATATGATACTTAGGTATACTGTCCCTGGAAGCTGTAGAAAAATCAACCTTCTAAGCCAACGCAATCAAAAGATACAGCCATTTAGGCCGCAAATTTCCGCAAATTCTCGAAACTCGCACGAGAATCAAAACCTAAAGGGTACTTCCCGTAAACTTAGAATCTTGAAATTTAGTACGAAGTCACGTCTTATAGTACAGATATAGGAAAAATTATGAAAACCGTAAATTTTCAGTTTCATCATATGAAAAAAAAAATTTTGAAAAATATTTTAGTCAATTTTGAAAATTTCAAAGTTACTACTCCTTATCTACAGATTTGTACGGAACCCTCGGTGCGCGAGTCCAACTCGCACTTGACCGGTTTTTTTTAACTGGAACGTGAGCTTTTTCGAGAACGTCATTGATAAAAAAGCTAAAAAAACTTTTTCTTAATTACTGACAAAAATTAGAAGTACTTGATGTCATATTTCAGGTGCAAAAATGTCATACCAAATTCGTCCGTGGAGCATGGACAGCGAAGGTAGCCCGCCCAACCTGGGCCAGTGCTACATGGCGATAGACCCTGAGCAGTTCGCGCCCAGCTTCGGCGACCGCTTGGCCGCTGGACTGCAGCATTGGAGGGGTTTAGAACCGGTATCTGTACATGTGGAGCTTTTACACTTACTGCCGAAGCCACTTTACAGCCAGTGCACGCGGCAGTCGCGAGTTTCAGCGACAGTATTCCGCAGGTTATTTGCATTGCTGCCGACAAACTACTGTGCAGTTTGGCAGATGTGAATACAATGTATAATCTGTTTATTTTGGAAAAACAATAAATTTAAAAAAAGGTATGCGCTGGCGATAAAGTGCCCTTTTTTAACGTCAGGAAAATGCTGTTACGCATACCCACCAGTCGCGGGGGCAGCTGAGGGTTATGTGGGACTCCGGCCTCAGAAAGAGAACCTTAAAACCTGACGGTGCCCGCCGGTGCCATGTGAGTCGGGGGCGTTGCGGGTTCACCGTAGGCCCAGAGGCCACAGGTATTCACCGCCTAGTAAAGTGCCCCAAACTAACTTCTACAGTTTAGAGTAAACCTTTAGTTCTACTGCTAAAGCGTACTCCAAAACGCTAACAACACAAATACTGAGTGGAATTTGAATAAAGTCAAATTATTTACATTGCTCAGATCCCAAAGTGAGCAGGCAACTACGAAGTTAATCCCTTTTAACAAATTTAAATATGGTCCTGTTAAGCTAATGACCAGAAAACTACGGGAATGGCTGACCATCTCGTGCTTTTACACAGTTAACGAATTCCTTGACCAAAAAAATTTTGTACTTTAACAGAATAGAGCACATTTTATGAATTATGTAATGAGAACCTGTATTACTTATTCTAAGCAAATAAATATCTTTATCTTTATATTTTCCCTTGTCAGTTCACCTTATGCCTGATAATAAGAATACGGGACTAACTACGTTTTCTTTTTTTAAAGGTGGACCCAAACCTGCCTGTGCTGGCCCCTGGCGATAAGGAGCGCGCCAACGCAGAGCGAACACAGAAGAGAGGAACCATCACGTACGCGCAGAACATGCTGGACTTGTACGCGGTGATGGCGGGACAGCTGGGTGTGAAAGAGATGGAGGTTCTTGAATAAAGTTACTCACTGAAGTGTTCTCTTGTTTGTGTTCTTCTTGTTGGTCTCAAAGCCGGTTGTTTGTTTCTTCTTTATGAGTACGAGGGTGGTGGATACACTATTAACATTTTGTTAGATCTGACTGTGGTAGGGTCAAGAGCCGTGGTTCCTAGCCTGACCACGCTCATATTCTTATAACTCAAAAAGTAAAAGGTACGAATGCACGTGAATTTTGGCACAATACGACGTGATTAAAATGACGCATTTGTTCCTTAGAATACCATACTATACCATAGATAGTTTCTAGCTGTGGTGGGGTCAGGAACCATTACACATCTAAGTGAATAAGTGTGAGTGAGTGAAGTGATATAATTTAATCAGTATACATAGGTTTTTTCTAAATCTACAAGTAAGATGACACCAATACTTTAGTATGAACTTAACACTGCTGCTGCAAAATAGAATGAGAATAAAAGGTTAGCGAGTGCTTAAAGATACACTCGTGCACTTAACACATTTGAAATAACGGTAATAGTTATTTGTTATACAAGAGTGCAAAGTTGCTTTTTAACCGCGTGTTCAATTTTGATGACCGAGCAAGCGAAGGATTCTAAAATTGAATCACGAGCGCAGCGAGTGATTCAAAATTAGAATCCTGAGCGTTAGCGAGGGAATCAAAAGAGCACGAGGTGAAAAATCTTTGCACTCGAGTGCAACACGTAACTTTTCATTCCACCTCAGCGAGGAAATGACTAAATGCAAATAAAACCGTTGACAATCACAAGATTTTTTTATTTCAGTTAAGGTATTAACTACTGCATTATGACAGGTAAGTATTACAGAATAATCTTTAAATTATAACAAAATAATATTTAGGTATAATTAATAAAAATTGAAAGTAAAGTTGCTACAGTTATTTAAATTGAGTGTAATATTTTTGTTGGGTACTATTGGTGTTAGTCACTTGTGTACTATTTTTCGAGTGCTTGCTTTCTTGTTCTCGGATAATTCTATAAAATATGCCAGCAAAACGTTTTCTGAGAAAGTTTTGGCTCCTTTTGCTAGTCGCCACGTGTTGAACATAACGTAGGTACTGTTTTAAATAACTTCTCGCGTGATTGTTGAGGGAGAAAGCTCATTTGCGCATTATTAACAGTTTCAGTCAATTCTGTTCGCGTCAAACAAACTTCCTCGTCGCTAGAATCACTCATTTTAGTTTTTTCACTTGTTTTCAAGTTTCTTGTTTTTAATATAATGTTTAACAATGACGTGAAAAAATGCCGCGTAAAGAACCGCCAACAAAGCAAATTAAAAAAAGAGCACCAAGAAGGTTCCAAGATTGAGTTTTTAACAAATTAAAAAAAATGTTGTATGATATATTTGGCACCATAGAGGTAGCAATAAATAGGTTTAATGATTTTTTTAATTCACAAACTCGGTGCACCCGATGTTCTAAATTCAAATTTACTTTAACCTCTAGTGAATAAAAACGGCTTTTCCACTCAGATATTGAAGAGCAAAATGACTCTTTCCGAGATGGTGGGATGAAAAATAATTTTGACACATTGCCTTCAAAAATGAATGCGTGGGTTCAATGTTAAAGTATGTACCTTCCTACTTATGCTTTCTCGAAAGGTTTCGAGGAAGCTAAAAGCTGTGCAAAATATTTATTCCCCGATTAGCGTGAGTGGGTTCGGTATTTCTCCTTTAACTTGTATTTCTTTCCAATCTTCATCAAATATCGTCATGCTTAAAATGAGGCAAAAATGATTTTAGAGTTTTTGCTCCCCTTTCCATTACTATGAACAAAATCCTAGTGTCCTTAGTTTTTGAAGTAAGATATTATAGGATCTAAGTGTAAGCCAAAGAAATTTATCAGAATTTGTAGGGACCTCGAGATGATGTTTATAAATATAAAAGAAGCAAGTTTGCTCAAAGACCCGTTATCGATTGCTTACTCGTAGATACATGTAACGACAATGTATTTATTAAGCCCAGTATCCACTACAGTTTAGCGGCTGCCTCACTCCGAGGCCGCACAAGTAGGGACGCTACCGTTCGATGCAAATTCTTTGACACGAGCCGAGACATATTTTGTCAATTTTTGCCATGCTCAAAGCCTTACCTCAAACTCCGTATTGAAACTTGAAACTCGGGTCGATCAGCCTCGGCCCTCGAGGCAGCCGCTAGACTCGAAGCAGCCTCTAGTGGATACGGGGCTATAGAAATTCAAAAGATGAGAATTAATAGTCCTTTCTCTGTGAAGTTATTCCCGTACTTCTTGTATGACACTTGTATGGATTCATGTATTCATGTAGCATTGAATAAATTGTGGGTAGGAAGGAAGGTAACCTACTTCTTGCTCGTAACTCCTCTTAAAATGAAATTTTTATTTTTTTGTTATTTGCTTGCCATTTAAATTAGTTAAGCGTCGAATCCTGCTTGTGAAGCGCTAAATTAAAATAAAATTACAAGTTAAACTTTGAATCGTCCGACCCTGAATTTATGATTAAAAAAACGTGTTAAGTTGTCTTTTTTTTCTTTACATTCGTTGCGATAACTGTGTGCAGAAATTATTCGTATTATTTTTTGTTTGTTAATTAATTTTCTACATGTATGATTGATAGTCATCATCTTATTACAAATTGACGCCTATGTTTGTCCTTGTGATTCTCATTTGACTTTGTGGTCATGTGACTTTTAAAAAGGGACTTGTTTCTTTAATGGATCTGGTTGAACCTGATTTGATTTCAATATCAACATAAAACGAGGACCTTTAAGTTGAGCGTCTTCTTTTTTGCAAATTACGAGTAAAGGGCACAGAAAAAGGAATAAGATCAAGATACATTGCGTATCTAAAGGTGTATGGCAAGTAATTTCTGTCTTTAAATATTCGTGAAAGTCCAGGGAATGTTTAAAAGATAATAAAAAAAAGGAAACGGGCAGGACAACGTCTGTCAACGGAGTGCATACGACAAGCGATCCTCCGTTGTCTTGCTTTTAGCGGTAAAAGGGAACTCGCGGAGGTTTTAGTGGGTATACTTGAGAATGGTGGTGTAACCGCCATTGTTCAAGGAGTCCTACATAACCTACTCGTCCTCAGGGTAGTAGGTATGCGTAAGGCTTTTTCTCCGCGTAAACAAAAGGTCAACGTCTGCAGGAAGCCTGTGAGTTAAATTTGATAAAAAATTTATTAGAACCACAATCAGTGGGGTGAGCACGAACATTATCGTAACGTATTCTTGTCGTCCAGAACGTCAGAAACTGACAATTTCCCAATACAAATTGACAAGTTAACGATAAATAAACGCTACGAATACGTTACGATAATGTTCGTGCTCACCCTACAGAACCCTTAAAGACGTTCAAGCTTGAGACGATTAATCGATTCAAATATATTTTCAGCTTAATTCGATTAAAATCATATTTTTATTTGCATCTAGGATTCGCACTTAAATTATTAGAGTTAACAATAATAATAATAAATAAATAATAAATATTTCTCAACAATCACACCAATTCTCTAGTCCCAAAGTAAGCTACGAGGCTTGTGTTATGGGTACTAGACAACGGATAAACATACTAATAATAAACCCATTATTCATGTTATTTTATGTTTGTTGTTTTTGCTCGGATAAAAAATGCAAATGCTAAGTATAGTGACTGCACATAAAGTCACTATAAATAACATTTTGATTTTTTATCTACGAGACGAATTTGTGGTGTCCTTGCCCTTGTGAGGACATAATGACTAATGAGTATGCAAATTTTTAAAGAGCTTTATAAGGTTTTAAAACAACTTTTTTGATACTCAAAAACAACTATGCATATCACTGCGTGAGTATGAAAAAAATCAACGTTACTTTTACTTCAAAAGAGTTAATTATGAGATCTTTCTTTACCAGTACTGATCAGGTGACCTGTTTGACAGACAAATAAAATTTATGGCGTAAGCCTAACGTCCCACAGCTGGGGGCACAGGCCTCACTTCCTCTCTGAGGTGGTACGAGCTATTCTCCGCCACACGGGCTCCTGTTGCGGGGCATTGCGATCCTACTGTTTCTGTCTAATAAATGCTTTGAAAAAAGATTATTTTTTCGATGAGTGATCATTAGATCACTCATATATTCTGAGTAGGTGTCTTTTATCTGGAACCGGATTGTGGAGAAAGGATCATTGCATGCCGATGCATGCAACAACGGCTGCCAACTTTCTCTCGGGCTTTCTGGCAGCTTACCAATACCCCTATAAGCAGAGCTGACACCATGTTAGCAAATACCGTTAAGTGTTTATCACTTTACCTACAATAGGGTTTTAGAGTATAGCTCCCTCGATATAACTACTACTATAATTTCTACGCACAAGGCAAAACTAGGGCGTTTAAAAAAAAACTTAATTTATTTAACTGGAAATAACAGAAAATAAATAAATATACAACAACATCACATACATTTATCTGACTCCGCAGTAAGTAGCTTAAGCACTTGTGCTACAAATATCAAAATAAACAGTGGTATTACAAATAAACTTAAATAAATACATATAACACCCAGACTAGTACAAACAGACATGTTTATGGACACAAATGTTTGTACAGTGCGGGGATCGAACTTGATGATCGACTTCGTGGTTTATTATCAACTTCTTGTCAACACCAAAGTGGTCGTCAAACAGTTATACATACAATTGATATTTATATTGTTATGGACCTGCCATTAGCCGAATGAGGCTCAACAAGTGCAATCTTACCGATTTATTAGCTAAACATCTCAAGAGCTATTAAAAACTCATAAGACTTTTATAAGTATCTCCAATGCGATGGAATGGTCCGAGCGATGATAAAAATGTGTTAATTGGGAACCGATAATTATATCATTTATTCGATGTTATTTCCCCATTAATTTAAAGATTGTTACTAATTTGATGCGTAGTTGCACACCTGGGGTACTCACGTTGCGGCATCATGTGAAATAACTATAAACAATGATTAAACACTATGGAAATTTTAATAGCGTTCCCATCGATGTGTACGCCGCATAAAAATTTCCAATGTACCTACCTAAGTAGGTATATATCCGTTGTTGCACATGAAACCAGATTTTAGTGCTAAATTGCCCTATGATATACACACATCAAAAGTGTCTAGGTATCAACATATATTTTTGCAATAACTTTTCTCCTGATTGATATGCTACAGAGAAGAGCTCTGCCGAATATGGAGGGTATCCAGTCGCAAGAAGACCTTTTTTTGTTGTTGCAACGAACATGGGCGGCCATTCCACAGCGTGATTTGGATGAACTCATTTTGAGTATGCCAAACCGATGTTCTTGTGTTGTTAGTGTTCGCGGTAAAAAAACGGATTATTAATTGTTTAAGTTACCCAATAAAATTTTAAAGAAAACTGTTATTTCAGTCTTTTTTTCGAACTTTAATGTTAGTGGTTCAAATGTCAAAAATCCCTTGTGTGTATTTTGACATCAAGAACAACTTTCGTTCACCGCTTTTTTTTTCACTTCTGGTCTAAATGCAACGAAAGTTGATCTTCTTCTATTTGGACAGCCATAGGATTACAGAGACACATTTTCTCATTTATTAGCGACGCTTCAGACAGATGTTCTATCGCTCATGGGATATTAGCTCTTATCACAATTGACTCGACTGCTATTTAAGTTAAACTAACACCGTGAAAGATATGTCGTAAATTTTAAGGGAAAATAAACTCTTATGAGGCGTAACGACAATCAGATCGCTTTCTCCTTTAAGAGCTAAAATCTGTTGATTAGATAACTATAATAACCAGCAACTTGGCGACTAAGGCTGTGTCCACTTATGTACTTAGTTCTTCTGTAATAAAAGTAAAGAATAAAGAAGGATTGATATACTTAAACACAATCAACACCAAAAACCAAGAAGGCATTTGTCTCATTCAGACGAATTTTCTGTTCTTTTTAAGGACAGCTTGAGATCAACATTGGATTGAATTTAATGAAATAAATACTTTAAAATAATACAATATAATCAACCCTAATAAAAGTATTAAAACAGATAAACAAAAAAAAAACAAAAATGTTAACTATACAGCAAAAAAAAAACCAACCCCCAGCGCTGCCATTGGGTATGGTGCCCAAAAGATCGCTGGCAGCGTTATCTCTCTGTATGGCAAAGCTGATCCTTTTTCCGAGCTGCCAGCCCTATGGTCATTAGTGTGTTGAGCCAACCTCGCTCTCTAAAGAATGTGATAGCCCTGGAGCCCCAGGAGCCCATGGTCTCCTCCACACCGAAAAACCTTAATTACAACAAAAGAACTTTGAAATACATTATGTTCTTTAAATTGATTTCTTTTATATTAGTTATGTCAGGTCTTCAAACGGTACGACTCAAAAACTTGACGACCACTTTGGTGTAATGGTCAAGAAGTTGACTATTAACCAAGAGGTCGCGGGTTCGATCCCCGCTCTGTACAAACATTTGTGTGCATGAAAATGTCTGTTTGTAATGGTCTGGGTGTAATATGTATTATTTAAGTTTATTTGTAAATACCACTGTTGATTCTGATATCTGTAACACAAGTGCCTAAGTTACTTGCAACGGGGTCAGATCAATGTATGTAATGTTGTTGTATATTTATTTTAAAAAACACTCAAAATCAAATCAAGCTGACATCCTCTTAGTAGTACACGCCATGTACCTACCTACCTGTGATGGTTTAAAAGATTGTTGTAAAAAGTTACATCAAATGTGGATAAGCCTTGATACAAATTATTCAATAAATCCGCGGTCACAGCAGAGAAAGTGTTTCCATTGCGCCTCGCTTATTAATGGGTGTAATTCACCTAAGATTAGAAGTCAATGTTACGTAAACCTTGATTAATACTCGCGATTATTTCATTCCAGTTTTGTGAGATAACATGCATAATACGAACTCTTAACTAATAAGTAGGTTCTAAAGGTAGGAAGTCGTAATTATGCCCCTTCGGAAAGGACAGACAAATGTGACTTTCTGTCGACGCAGTTATTTAAGCTTTATTGCACAACAAAACTATGTACAAAATGTGGACTTACCGCTGTTGGGTATTCTCTACCAGTCATACCTTTGGGCTAAGCAGAAATGTTAGCGGGCGGTGTGACAAAATAAATAAAAGAGAAATATTAAATATACTATAAATATATGTATATAATAATACATATTTATAAATACACATAATATATACACTAATATACAATAAATAAATATGACGAACTGTTAAAGAAAGCTCTATAATGGCGGTTGCAATAAATTAAGACAGTGTTCGCGTGTCTATAAAAGGCCGCGGCTAAATCGCTGACGATCGCAAGTTGCAGCAACAGTATCTATGCCGCATGTGTGCCCTGGGACTTACAGTTCTACTTAAACACCCACAAAAAAACGAATTACATGTGACAAAAGCTGATGCCATTTGTTATTATAAATAAATAATAATATGCAACAACAGTGATGTTTACGGAGAGAACACTTAGTCAGATCAACGTATGTGAATACATTGATCTGACTCCGTGGTAAGTATCTTAAGCACTTGAGTTACAGATATCAGAACCAACAGTGGTATTACAAATAAACTTAAATAAATACATATAACACCCAGCTGGTCTGGGTGTTATAAAACAGACATATTCATGCACACAAATGTTTGATAAGTGCGAACCCGCGACCTCTTGGTTAATAGTCAACTTCTTGACCATTACACCAAAATGGTCGTCAAAGTCGTACTTATACGATCGCTTCAGTATTCCAATTATAAATTGAACCGCTTCATAATATCCGTTTTTAGATAACAAAACAAATGTCTTACACGAGAAATTGACGACCACTTTGGTGTAAGGGTGTTCGAGAAAGTGTAAGGGTCAGTCCAATTTTAAACTGACCCATGACCTAATATATTATAAAAATGATGGATTTAAAAGATTAATAGAAAATCGCGAAATAAATATTTTGAAGTGTTATTCCTAAGCTAAACTAAGGTAAAAAATAAGTTCAGTTAGTTTCAAATCAAGCAATTTATTAAACTAGAAAAATATAAAGTCTATTCCCATTACTGGCTGTTACTTCAAACAGAACACCGTCATGCTATTATCACAGTTTTTTTTAAACACACTGTGCTGCATTTCACGCAGGCAAGAACTTGCTCATTTGCCAAGAATAGCTCGTTTGAGATGACCCGCCCACACAATTGCATTGCATCAGAATCAGATGCAAGCGAGTGCATCATCAGGGTGCAATTATTCTGTTGCTAGTCGACGGATGTCCAGCGATGCGTTACCGTTGCTACAGTCAGTTGATGGTAATGAGTTTTATACCGCTCAACAAGTCATCATACTTTGTTATGGGTGGTTTAGCGCATCTTCGCACCTTTTAACTGCTCGGATTACCAGCGACGGCTACGTAGCTGTTTTAGTGTTGTTACTTTCATAGAGACAACACGCCATGAACGATTGGCGTTTGCTGGCAAATTTTGACGCAGTTCTTCATCCTTTGACCAACCATATCGTCCTCTCGGCCAATAGGCAAGTTCTGCTACTTAATTATATTTTCATTTGGTCTTCACACCTCTAGTGATAAGACAAAATTAAACTTTTCAGGACTGATGATTTCAGGATGTGTAATTGCTGATAAATAACTATGACCATCTTCAGTGGACCTTAACCAAACGCAAATAAAGATTTCTATTTCTATTTCTGTTTCACGAAAAGAGCCGTCGATAACCAGGCATATTCCACTATCTATCGTAACCAGTTTTTGATACCGCCTAGACACTTACGTTTAATCAATATAATAATAAATAATAAATATTTCTCAACAATCACACCAGTTCTCTAGTCCCAAATTAAGCTACGAGGCTTGTGTTATGGGTACTATAGACAACGGATAAACATACTTAAATACTTTTTTTTTGTAAATAAATACATATTATACATAGAAAACACCCAGACCAGTACAAACACACATGTTCATGCACACTTATGCTTGTACTGTGCGGGGATCGAACCCGCGACCCTTGGTTTTAGAAGTCGGACCTGTTGACCATTACACCAAGCGGTCGTCAACATTGCAATAATAAAGCAACTATATTTATAACCGTATCCATAATGACGCAGTAGGTTTAGTAGTGCATTACAACTTACAAGATTGATAGCCTTATTATAGCTTTGATTAAAGTCTCATCTTGAAAGGAAATTGGCCTGTCCAGCCTTCTGAGTTATAGTTTATCGATCTACTTGTTGGATGACAACATTTACTGCAGACATTGTGAGTATTACGTTAATTACATTTGTTAGTAATGTATAATTTTTAATTGAGGTGACGTAAAGCGATGTCGAAGGTACCTGCAAAGATGCCATAAGTTGAATAGTTTAGTTGATACAGAAGTTGTTTTATGTAAATCACAAATTAATTAATAAATAAAAAATAGTTTTAAAAACTAAAAAAACACGCTTTTACTCGTATTGCTAACTAAAAAAGATAAAATAATTTCTGAGTACACGTAATTTATATTACAGTAGAGTAAATAGCGTGGGGGGCACTTTATGACGTTTTCTCTTTTTATTGTTGCCAATAATAGGATGATTTTCACATACCACTATACCAAGCACCCCACGCTTTTTACTCTACTGAAATATAAATTCCGTGTACTCAGAAATTATTTGCTCTTTTTTAGTTAGAAATAAAAGCGTGTTGTTTTTTTAGTTTTGTAAAATATTTTTTTTTAGTGATTAAGGATAATGGAAAACTCTTATTAAATTATTGCATTGTCATCGGTACTTAATACGTGTGCAAAATTTCAAATTAATCCGATTTCTGGAAGTTGGTGAAAATTGAGCTCTAAAATTCCGTTACATACATTCATACTATATACACCCCGATCTAATAAAAGCGTGTTAAAACTATGTATTAAGTTACTATGATAAGCCTTTAAGATTAGTTGGCTTTTTTGTCAACGCAACCGATTGCCTAATTAATACACACGATCTAAATATTGCATGGATCTAATGCATCGCTAGCAGCCAAAGTAGTCCAGTGAACTCCAGTGCCTAAAATTACGAACGGTCTGATAAGCAATGATTGGGTTCGGTGCTACATAAAATAGCATTCGTAAAAATGCTTCATAGCCCTGAAAAAACAATAAAATATAAAAATTGAGGTAGGTAGTTCGAGTCGATTCGAGTCTGCCGCCCGAGGGCATTTGACCAGGCTTAACTACTAATATCTATCGATATCGAAGCGATTAACATCCATTAGTTATGAATATTAATTAATTAGTCAAGAATATTTGTTCAAAAAACGTACAAGCGCCAGTAAAATCCAAACGACGTATTGATAGCTTCCAATAGTTCTAATTACTTAGGTCTACCCAGAAACCAGAATGCAATCGAAACATCATCATTTGTTTTACCAGTAACGAGTATATAACCGTTTGAGCAACTTGTAGATGTTTTCGAAATGATCATTAGAATTTGGAAAGTATATTACACAAAACTCCTCGGTAAAATACTGATGCGGGTCATTAGGATTTTCTAATTTGAAACAAGCCTATCTTGGGATTTTCAGCTACCAAATCCCTTGATTCAAATATGAGCTTGAGGTATGAAGAAAGATAAAATTTCAAAAATAGGAGCCGATTGGTCTGTTTAATTACTTTTTTATGCAAACCTGCCTGTATCCTAACAGACTTTCTAAAGTAGTAAAAATATACGAATGGTGGCGCCATGAATAGCGGGAATCGATATAAAAATGATAAAATCAAACATATTGTCGCGAACATGCAAAAAGAGAGAAAGTTGCAAATGTGCGAAATTCTTGCATTAATTTACATACTATATTGTGTTTGACAGTACGTTGATTGTTTATTTGTTTTTGTGCTTTCTTGAATTAGTATTTACATAAAAGGTATCTCAACAAGCTTTTCATTCAACGGTTCTTTAACAATTGGCTAGACGACACCACCAATCGTTGACATACTTTTTATTATCTGTCAAAACGGTCTGCCTCCATAGATTTCGTATGGTAATAAATGATTGTGACGTCACGGTCATGTGTCAGAAATCGGAGTCAATTGACCGAATATTTATTGCGTTTTGTGTGCTTAAAAATTGGTTTCTACAGCTTTTTGAAATATATTGGTTGTATTAACTTCATAGGGGCTATGTTTTTTAAACACCATGTTCTTGACAATATTTAAGATAGGTGTCATCATCCCAATTAGGATGCGTCTAAAACTAAGTAGGCGACAGGGGAAAGTTCTACAACCTGTCAAAATCATGTCGTTGAAGTAACTTGTCATGTTAGTATACACACGGCTCCACATCAAGCTACTCATTGTTGTTGCAAAATCACCCTTATTACGTAAGTAAAAGATTAACTTGACATGTGGCCGTGCGTACCTACATCGAAATTTTTCACCAAGCGCATTGCCTTTAAACCTAATACCACATACTTACCATGCTTGCGCAAATTCGTCAGCTTATGCACCCTGAAAAAGTAGAGACGGCAAATAGGATAAGATGGAGTAGAAACGATTAGATTTCAACAGTACAGATGCTATTGAGTAGGTACCAAAAAAAATTTGTTGTTTATATATCGAAATAGATTTTAAGCCTGTAATCAAAGTACCTTTCGCTTGCTAAACTTTTTTTCAGATGCCACCGATGGCCTCTGTCCTGGCTTAACGACTAATATCTATCGATATTTACCGGGACCGACAGCTTAACGTGCCTTTCGAAGCACTTCCGGCTTGGTCACTTACCTTACAAAATCCTCTCCACCAATCCGCACTGAGCCCGCGTGGTGGAGTATGGCTCCTACCCCACCTGGGGTATATACTGAGGCCTGTGTCCAGCAGTGGGACGCATATAGACTGTTGAGATGAGAACTTTATGACATAACATTTTTTCCCCAAATCTCTATTATAATATGTCAACGAAATCCTCTGTTGTTCCGAACGGCTGACCCTACACAATGGGATTCGAGCAATGTTTTCTATAACGAAAATAGTTACGTTATCTACGGCTCCTTTACTCTCTAAGCCGTTGCCCGTAGTTTCGTATCTAGCCGTTCCTGTCGCTCTTACGAGATTGACCGTGCGTGCGAATGCGCTGGCTAGACCGGGAAATACGGCCGGTATGTTAAAGAGTAGGGTCTCAGTTTACATTTTGATTGTTGCTCTGATTGGGTGATGTAAACTGTCTAAGCGGAAGTGTTACAAAAATGTTCATGTTATATGTATTTTTAAATTGTAATCCATTGTTTTGGTTGATTACAAAAGAGGTAGCGAGCGGATTAGAGCAGTGCGACTGAAATCGTGTATGTAATAATGTAATCGATTTTATGAATCTAGATGGGATTGAAAATTACCTTAGCCTAATTTCTAATCAAACTTACTTGTCTGGAAATGTTTATTTTAAGTTATGTAGAGACACTTGTGGCGCAGTTCGTGCAGCGCCTAAGTTAAGCAACCTTAGGTGCGTGTTTGGGATGGGTGACCGTTCTAACCATTTAAGTGACGACTATTTACAAGCATCTTTATGCTTCGGTAGGCACATTAAGCTATTGTTTCCCATTAATATCGATATATACAAGTCGTTAAGCCGGGTTCGAGGCTTTTTAGCAGCTTTTTATCATCTGAGAGTAAGGTTGGTCACTTACCATACAAGCAATATCTCCACCAATCCGCACTGAGCCCGCGTACTGGAGTACGGCTCGTACCACCTCATAGCTGAGGTGAGGTCTGTGCCCAGCAGCGGGACTTAAAAAGGCTGGTGATTCAGATCAAAGAGATGTAGAGAGGCATAGTGCCTAACTTCTAATACTGGTAGGTAATTTGAGCCCTTAGAGCTAATTTTAGGGACTTTAATAGTTATTTGTTATACAAGAGTGCAAAGTTGCTTTTTAACCGCGTGTTCAATTTTGATGACCGAGCAAGCGAAGGATTCTAAAATTGAATCACGAGCACAGCGAGTGATTCAAAATTAGAATCCTGAGCGTTAGCAAGGGAATCAAAAGAGCACGAGGTAAAAATCTTTGCACTCGAGTGCAACACGTAACTTTTCATTTTCCACCTCAGCGAGGAAATGACTAAATGCAAATAAAACCGTTGACAATCACAAGATTTTATTATTTCAGTTAAGGTATTAACTACTGCATTATGACAGGTAAGTATTACAGAATAATCTTTAAATTATAACAATATAATATTTAGGTATAATTAATAAAAATTGAAAGTAAAGTTGCTACAGTTATTTAAATTGAGTGTAATATTTTTGTTGGGTACTATTGGTGTTAGTCACTTGTGTACTATTTTTCGAGTGCTTGCTTTCTTGTTCTCGGATAATTCTATAAAATATGCCAGCAAAACGTTTTCTGAGAAAGTTTTGGCTCCTTTTGCTAGTCGCCACGTGTTGAACATAACGTACTGTTTTAAATACTTCTCGCGTGATTGTTGAGAGAGAAAGCTCATTTGCGCATTATTAACAGTTTCAGTCAATTCTGTTCGCGTCAAACAAACTTCCTCGTCGCTAGAATCACTCATTTTAGTTTTTTCACTTGTTTTCAAGTTTCTTGTTTTTAATATAATGTTTAACAATGACGTGAAAAAATGCCGCGTAAAGAACCGCCAACAAAGCAAATTAAAAAAAGAGCACCAAGAAGGTTCCAAGATTGAGTTTTTAACAAATTAAAAAAAATGTTGTATGATATATTTGGCACCATAGAGGTAGCCACCATAAATAGGTTTAATGATTTTTTCATCCCACCATCTCGGAAAGAGTCATTTTGCTCTTCAATATCTGAGTGGAAAAGCCGTTTTTATTCACTAGAGGTTAAAGTAAATTTGAATTTAGAACATCGGGTGCACCGAGTTTGTGAATTAAAAAAATCATTAAACCTATTTATTGCTACCTCTATGGTGCCAAATATATCATACAACATTTTTTTTAATTTGTTAAAAACTCAATCTTGGAACCTTCTTGGTGCTCTTTTTTTAATTTGCTTTGTTGGCGGTTCTTTACGCGGCATTTTTTCACGTCATTGTTAAACATTATATTAAAAACAAGAAACTTGAAAACAAGTGAAAAAACTAAAATGAGTGATTCTAGCGACGAGGAAGTTTGTTTGACGCGAACAGAATTGACTGAAACTGTTAATAATGCGCAAATGAGCTTTCTCTCTCAACAATCACGCGAGAAGTATTTAAAACAGTACGTTATGTTCAACACGTGGCGACTAGCAAAAGGAGCCAAAACTTTCTCAGAAAACGTTTTGCTGGCATATTTTATAGAATTATCCGAGAACAAGAAAGCAAGCACTCGAAAAATAGTACACAAGTGACTAACACCAATAGTACCCAACAAAAATATTACACTCAATTTAAATAACTGTAGCAACTTTACTTTCAATTTTTATTAATTATACCTAAATATTATATTGTTATAATTTAAAGATTATTCTGTAATACTTACCTGTCATAATGCAGTAGTTAATACCTTAACTGAAATAATAAAATCTTGTGATTGTCAACGGTTTTATTTGCATTTAGTCATTTCCTCGCTGAGGTGGAAAATGAAAAGTTACGTGTTGCACTCGAGTGCAAAGATTTTTACCTCGTGCTCTTTTGATTCCCTTGCTAACGCTCAGGATTCTAATTTTGAATCACTCGCTGTGCTCGTGATTCAATTTTAGAATCCTTCGCTTGCTCGGTCATCAAAATTGAACACGCGGTTAAAAAGCAACTTTGCACTCTTGTATAACAAATAACTATTTCATCCCACCATCTCGGAAAGAGTCATTTTGCTCTTCAATATCTGAGTGGAAAAGCCGTTTTTATTCACTAGAGGTTAAAGTAAATTTGAATTTAGAACATCGGGTGCACCGAGTTTGTGAATTAAAAAAATCATTAAACCTATTTATTGCTACCTCTATGGTGCCAAATATATCATACAACATTTTTTTTAATTTGTTAAAAACTCAATCTTGGAACCTTCTTGGTGCTCTTTTTTTAATTTGCTTTGTTGGCGGTTCTTTACGCGGCATTTTTTCACGTCATTGTTAAACATTATATTAAAAACAAGAAACTTGAAAACAAGTGAAAAAACTAAAATGAGTGATTCTAGCGACGAGGAAGTTTGTTTGACGCGAACAGAATTGACTGAAACTGTTAATAATGCGCAAATGAGCTTTCTCCCTCAACAATCACGCGAGAAGTTATTTAAAACAGTACCTACGTTATGTTCAACACGTGGCGACTAGCAAAAGGAGCCAAAACTTTCTCAGAAAACGTTTTGCTGGCATATTTTATAGAATTATCCGAGAACAAGAAAGCAAGCACTCGAAAAATAGTACACAAGTGACTAACACCAATAGTACCCAACAAAAATATTACACTCAATTTAAATAACTGTAGCAACTTTACTTTCAATTTTTATTAATTATACCTAAATATTATTTTGTTATAATTTAAAGATTATTCTGTAATACTTACCTGTCATAATGCAGTAGTTAATACCTTAACTGAAATAAAAAAATCTTGTGATTGTCAACGGTTTTATTTGCATTTAGTCATTTCCTCGCTGAGGTGGAATGAAAAGTTACGTGTTGCACTCGAGTGCAAAGATTTTTCACCTCGTGCTCTTTTGATTCCCTCGCTAACGCTCAGGATTCTAATTTTGAATCACTCGCTGCGCTCGTGATTCAATTTTAGAATCCTTCGCTTGCTCGGTCATCAAAATTGAACACGCGGTTAAAAAGCAACTTTGCACTCTTGTATAACAAATAACTATTTTAATTCACAAACTCGGTGCACCCGATGTTCTAAATTCAAATTTACTTTAACCTCTAGTGAATAAAAACGGCTTTTCCACTCAGATATTGAAGAGCAAAATGACTCTTTCCGAGATGGTGGGATGAAAAACATCTTTATCACCGTCGTTGAATCTCTTGAAAAATCATTTCAGAGATGTTTGCCACAGTAACGAATTTTTTCATGTAAAAGTGATGATATAATCTTTTTGGTACCGAGGGTTTTAGTAAATAAAACAGTCAACCTATTCGGTATTGCTATACTAGTTATGCATAGTTACAGAACATAAGTATACCTATTTACTCAGCGCATTTTATGTCGTTCCGTGATATAAATTATGCATGTATTTAGACATTTTATAGCTTCCCTATCATATGGGACTGACGATGTACCTAGTGATTTGATTCACATTGTGGATTGCTTTATTTATGTTTTTTCCTCTTAGGTAATAAGGATTTGCTGTGATAACTTAGTAATACTTATAAGTCGTCGTATAAATTCTACAAAAACATACTAAGTTCATAATCTCGGAACAACCTACGCGCGTACAATTAAAAACATGCATCCAGTTTTCCAAAGAAGAGGAGCTCTCAAACTTTCAAAATTGGAACCTACTTTTGAACTTTCCAAGTCCTCGAAAGCGCAAAGGCATACCACGGTCTTTGTCAACTGGTAGGTCAGCGCGCGCGCGCGCCACAATCCACAACACATCGATCGCGCAAGCGCGTGCGTCGTCTGCGCGGGAGTCGAGCAAAACAATAACAAACGAAACACGCAACGCAACTGACATTTTTCTTTTTTTGTATCTCGTGTAGCTGGCTAGTATCATGTAAAAGAGATATAAATCTTGTGGTGTTTTTTGTAAATGGCCAGTGTCAGTTAAAGAACGGCAAACTTTTAAAAGTTATTTTTTTAAGTGACAAACATGCGTGCAGTGATTATTCTCTGTGCTTGCGCAGCGGTGGTTTATGGACAGAATGTAGACCAGAACAGGATGGCTCGTATGCCGAAGTATGACGAGAGATACGACTACTTGGATGTAGACGCGTTGTTCAGCAGCAAGAGGCTGGTGAGGAACTACGTGGACTGCCTGATCAGTGCCCAAAGGTGCACTCCGGAGGGAAAGCAGCTAAAACGTAAGTGTTTTGTATAATTTTTACGACTAGCACTGTCAATGAGGCAATTATAAAAAAGTAGCTAGTGTTTAAATGCCTTCTCCATATAGAGATTGAAGTTAGATATACCAATATGACATACCTTAATTGAAAAAAAGTAGAATACTATTGATTTTAATTAGCAGAGACATTTATTACGAGACACAATAGATGTTCTAGGTCGTTATCGTCCCTGTAAGCATGGTCGGGTTAATCAATGTGTTTTCTTTTTGTGGTAACTAAAGGGTTTTAGGAACGCAGCGTACTGATTGATCGTCTGAATTTATTGTTGCAGCAGTTTACTTTATGTTTCTATGAGTGGATTCTCGAAATAAATGATTTATTATTATTATTATGCTTTTCGTGTCGTGTCACCGTGTTTCGGTGTTGGTAATTGTGTGACGTCTGTGGCGCGCTAGGGCAGCGTTAACGCCTACAAACGCTAGTGTGAAGGCGCTCTAAAGGACAAGTCTAACGATGATGAGGTTTTAATCAGTGATAGGGCACGAGATAAGAAAAAAACGCATGTCGGTCATGGAGGCAAAATTGTCTTCGGGAAGTGGAAGTGGACAAATTCGACTATTATATGTAACCTCGAGTCAACCTAGCCTTCAGCCGTGTGTGGCTTGGAACTGATTTACCTGGGTAGAAATCAACTGGGCAATTGAGGTTTGCATTGATTAAGCCCTGATCCACTTATAAAAAACTGATCAACGGATTCTAATGTCTAACCGCATATACGGAAGCTAGACGGCAATATTATGGTTTCAAATCTTACGAGACAATAATTATTTCGATCGCATCGGGAAGTAAATAGAAGCAAAATATGGTCTTAGTCCGCGGCCACGTTGAATGCAAATGACTGCATTTGTATTAGATTATGATAAATTAAAACTACTGCAGTATATTAATCGAACTTTTATGAGTCCGAGGAAACTTGAAAAAAATAAGCTTTGAGATGGCCTTGTCATTTGACTCGGACAGGTGTGCATGCTAATTATTAAGTTTTCGCCGGGTACAATATTTGATCCGGCAGACGCTGTCCTGCCCGCAGTTTTTGTTTTTCAACTTTCCACTTAAAATCACTTTATCAATTAAAAAAACTGCATCATAATCCGTTGAGTAATTTTAAAGATCTGAGCTTACATGGTACATACATAGGGACAAACGCGAGAAGTGACTTTGCTGTATACTATCTAGTGAACACAGGATGATGTGTTTTTTTTTAAATAATGTTCCAATTTTTTTGGGACCTGATTCAATGGTCTCATTTTCATCGCAGGACTCATTTGAAAAGTATTAATAAAAAAAACTGTCTCAGTCACTTTATTTGTTTAAAGACTATTAGGTTCTGCCGCGGTTATTACTCTGGCCTTCATTAGATACAGTGTAGGTAGTGTAGTAGTATATTCACGAGTTGCCATTTAATTTCCTGTTTTTTTTGCACACCGTATTTGACAATATAACCTGACCAGCGGATGACAGTCATGAAATAGATTCGCAGCTGTATTTTCATTGCAAGCAAAATATAACATTCGTAATCAATCATAATCAATCAAGATTGGGGTAGTTAGGTAGATTCCTGTATACCCTTCCTAAAAATAACTTGTAAGTTATTCATGATAAATCAATCTCATTTAACCAATACTTACATAATGAGTTCCATCATATAGACACGTGCTACAAAAAGTTCAAGTCGTTGATCTAAAAAAATATTCTAGTTTACTCCATAGATGGTAACCATAATACCGTTACAATATTTTGAAGTAGCAGCAATTTACCACCCACTTTTGTATATTTAGGTTTATGCACAAGTGAATGAACATAACATTTTCATTCTTGAAAAAAAAAACCAATACTTACCATTAGGTCCATGGCTAATAATATTTAGCTTCAATATTATTTAAAAATATAATAATTTAATTTATGTAAAGATCAAAATACTCGTACCTGTACATCTTTTTATTTGGTCTCGGAAAAACTTTACTTGGTATTAGGACAGCCCATATAAGTAGATAGATAAATATAATTTTTGCCTGTTTTAAAAGGAGTTATTTTAGTTTTTTAGAAGTTATTATAAAAGGTGATTGACCCTCTCTTCAATTTTTATCATCATCTAAAAGGTTCTAATCGAACTTTCGAAAAGTTTGTATTATGCATCAACCATCATTTCTTAAAAATAAAAATAAAAGCAAGTAAATTTTGTCTGGCCACGTGAGCCAAAGGTCAATGACCCAATAAAAATGTCACATTGCAGCTTTAAGATCGAAAGTTGTTAGCTAAAGTATTGTTTACATTTTCGCCGGTAGCGTGACATTCCTAGCGGCACGACACACTTAGGTAAGGTCATCGTCACGCATGCGCGACACGATCATTCGTTGACATCATTTGATATAGTCCACCTTGGCTGGTTATAAAATAAATGAGATATTATATTATTGCTCTGCTTAACTCTACCACTCTATTGTTGAGCAGATTGAACACATGCGCTTATTATTTTAATATGTGATCTTTATTTACTGTGTTCTTGGCAAGTAAACGTTTGATTTTGAGTTTTAATCTATTAGCTACGGATGCTATGATGCTACGAAAAGCTTGATAAAAGTTCGTTTCGAGATTACTTTTGCGCACGTAAAAAGTTGGTATTTTTGGCACTAAATAAATAATTATGAACATCTTTTTTTGAAGTCAGTAAAAATAAGCCTTCACAGAGTCAGCCTAACGAGCTTACTGAGGATTCCGTAGCAAGTGGTACATACTTTAGTTTAACTATAATTGAATTTGTGTTTGTAGCGAAAATTAAAATACAATTGGAACCGTAGCACCAATTGAAATGCGATAGTCCAGCTCTCTCACTGCGTATGACGGGTCATGTGTGAGATACTTGTGGCACATACACTATACACTGTCATTTTATTATATTGACGTCATTACACATATACAGACAAGATTGATATGTTTGGAATTCTTCAACAGTTATCACAGTTCTATAGAAGTGATTATGCATTAGTTCTGCCAGTTTTGCAATAGCAAACATGTTTGTTGTCATTATATTGTCATCTTAGTGGGCAGATGCGCTATGCGTATGGTTGATTTGTGGAATCTTCTTCAATTATTTACAGTGGTAACGTAAAACAAACGTAAGGAAATGATGGAAACTGACACCTATTAAAACCCTAGCTAAGTAATTATATTAAACCCATACTACCGATAATAACCAGTGGTTTATGGGCCAAGTTTACGCAGAGAGCCTACAATGCTCTTAGAGTGCAATATAATAACATCTTTAGGGCCTTGTTGAGGCTCCCACGATATTGTAGCGCTTCGGTCATGTTTGCCAACGCCGGTGTTGATGATTTTTATACCATTATGCGTAAAAAGACTGCCGCTGTCTTGTTGCATATTCGTGGGAGCGGCAATAGGATCCTAAGGATGATTGAGGACAGAATGGACTCTGTTGTTCTCAATAGGTTCACTGCTTTGCATGTTACTAAATGTGCAAAGAGGTGAACCTATCTAGCCTATTTTCTATCGTTAATTCTTTCTCGTACTAAGTTCACCTTACTAACATAGTTCTTAAGTTCATACATTGTTACTAACAAATGGACGTAATATGTCTGAAATAAAAGATTTTTATTTTAGTAATAGTAGTCGCCCTGCAATGACTTTTAGGATACCATTGGAATTGTCGCGCACCCTGAACATCAGGTTGTCACGGTTCTGGGTGTTCGTGCTTAGATACTGACACCCACAAAACAAGTGCATACGCTTCTTACTTTGTGATCAGAGCAATGTTTACGATGTAGTTTCTGGTGATGATGGATCTTGATTCATTATCCTCAAATGAACCTTCGACAGCTTCTTCATCATCATTTAATCAGCGGCGAGACGTTCACAACTAAACAAACTTTAAGGTAGAGTGACTTCGAAAATGCTGGTAGGAAGTTCATCTTGCCGGCGAAAGTAACTGAGTTACTTTGGATGCTTATGGTTTTAACCTAATCACATCTATAGTTCAGGCGTCAGCACATGTTCGCAAATCGTCCATATTGCAACCTTAAATAATACCTTAATGCTAAGGCGTTGTCCTAGGTAAGCTATGCAGCGCGACGCGATGCAACCCATACTTGTGTCATTGTTTTTCGTCGCTTTGTCCCGTTTTTCGCTCACCTAGGGCAACGGGTAAGCTTGATGTATGTAATCTCTACAATAGGTACTGCTATTCGCATGGGTATATTATGTAGGTAGACCTATGACGGTGCGGCCTCGGTGTTAGATAACATGCTGCGTGATCTACTCGAGTGAACCGATTAAGCAGTTTTAACGGTTATTAACGTTAAGATATCACGATCGCAACTATCACTCTGATGTCATTAATTTGTACTCTACCTGTATCACTCTAATAGTTACAATAAAACTTCAAGACTAGCCTACAATAAAAATTCAGGATAGTGTAGCCAGGCAACAGCCTCAATAGGACAGTTGACACCACCAATAGTTGTCGTACTTTTTATCAACTAACAAAACTTTTTCCTCCATAGAACTTGTATAGGAATAATACACTATGATGTCATCGCTTAATATGCCGACTGAGTGACTTTTTATCGATTTGAGTTCAATTAAATGCATCAATTGAAAAAGTTCAATGAAAGGCGTTCTTAAATTATAAATTTAACTTAGAGAAAAACAGTTTTTGAATATTCCTTTTACAGTCGGCACAAGTCTATTAATCGAAAATAAAAACGATACCGCCGAGTAGCTTAATCATTTGAGGTCGACTTTAAACTTGCAACGTTAGTCGAATCCATATAAAAATGTAAGCCGTAAAGAACGTGGTCGTGCGTGAATAATCTTTGACAATTGGTTAGTTAGTGACTCACTGCTTGTTATCAAACTAAGCTCACCAAATGTAGCAGGTTAGTCACCAAAGTTTATTTACACGAAGCGAGGTGGTAAGTTTAGGATCTTATCTTGTATCATCAATTTGACACGGCGCACTGATAAATGAAATTCATACACATTACTTAACAAAATCCCCTCAAATTATGTGACAAATTTCGCGCGTAAGGGCTTAAAATACAGAGTTTTAATAAGTCTTTAAGATAAATCATTCAACAACCATAATTCATCTCAGTTTAAATCTTCGGACGTGATACGTTGATACAACCTACTTAGGTTTACAAAACTATTGTACATCTTTTCTTACGACAAATCGAATATGTTATTGGGTCATTTATAAAAAGTAAAGTTCCTCCTGGCCGATTTCGACCACGACGCCAATCTTAACAGAGATTAGCCAACTGCGCGAGAGATAATAAAGTGTACAAGTGTGAGCGCAATACACAACTGCACTCTCTATTTCTTCACTCTCAAAGTTCGGTGATACGGCAATCCGACATGACCGGAGAGAGATCAGGCGCAGGACCAACGGCTTCACGTGCTTTTCGGGGCACGAGGGTGTATGTAACACCGCTAACTTCCCGACTCCGAGGTGTTTCTAAAAGAAAAGCTCAGAAATATTTTGGCTAGACCAGGGATTCGAAGCCAGGACCTCTCGGATGTAAGAATGTCAGAAAATTCGCCACTACACCAATGAGGCGCCATTATAACAAAAATACCGCGCAAATAAAGACAATGTAGGAAATATTATTCTTGCTGTATCAGTTATTTTCATATATTTATCGTCCAATTAATTTTTCATTAAAATTCAAATGCATCGTAAAGCAGTTAGAGATCTGATGATAACTACCAACTATTGTTATTATTTTACACAAGCATTCTATGTTCATACGTGTATGTAGATAAACACAGCAAAATATAAATATTAACGATTACTTCCATATAATGATCATATTACCTCCAGGTTTATAATAAATGACCATTTAACAGATGCATCCGTGAAACGAGTTACCACATCATTGATGGAAATGCACTTCCCATAAAAAATAATTCAAATAAATACAATACATAGACCATAAGTTTTAAATCACTTCACACCTAAAGTAGGTACCTTTAAAATAACGAATGACAAAGACCGTTATTAACTGAGGTTCAAATATTTCGTGAATAATGGCCGGTAATACCAAAGGAATGTTTATTATTTGGCATATTTTCTATAAATAAAATATACTTATAAGTAATCATAACTCCGTAAGAGCAAAATACATACGAACAAGTAACAAAACAGGTCATTTAATTACTGGATTGAACTTTAGATTTATCTTAACCGTATCTTTTTTGTAGCGTAACTTAGCATTTGTTAAGTTCACAGGTCAAACAGTTTAGGTTTCATACCGATTTCATGGCGAAACAGATAATTTAGGTGTTTGCGTTGCAGTAAATGACACAATGATTTATGATGCAAGCTGTTAGCAGCAAAATATTTTGAAAACGAGAATCTAACGAGGATTATCCGTCTGTATGTATTAAGTCACAAAGTCCCTATTCTGTAATACTTTTTGTGAACTCTTTCGGCTTTCTTCAATCCCCATGGTTGCACGATAGCACACTTCTTCGTGAGCGAAAGAAATAGTTTCTTTTTTAAATAACATTACATACACTGATCTGACTCCGTGGTAAGTAGCTTAAACACTGTGCTACAGAAATCACAAACACAGTGGTATTACAAATAAACTTTAAAAAGTACATATAACGCCCAGACAAGAACAAACAGACTTGCTCGTGCACGCAAATGTTTGTACAATGCAGGGATCGAACCCGCGACCAAAGTGGTCGTCAGCTAAAGTGAATATAGGTACTATGGACATCGTGGCACACAGTAAGACCCCTGTTTGATACGTGATTTGCACACGATGATTGTGAGTTTGTGACTGAGAACCGTGACAGTTTGACTATTCAAAGTATTTCCTAAGTAAAAAACGTAGGCTTTTGTGCGTAGGTATGCTGGAATCTTCTAATCAAGAAAACATTGATAATTTTGAAGGAAGTCACACTATTGTTTTGAATGTTGACTGACATTGACAATGTTTTTACGCAATAACTAATTACAATACATATTAAGTGAACTTACTAAATATGTATGTAATTACGAAATTCCTACTTCATAGCGGCATCTGATTTTCGATTTATCCTTTAAAATCGAAGTTTTCGGCAAAAAACTGCTTAGCTGACAAATTTTGTAATATAAGAGCTATTAACCTTCCCCTATTAATCTGATTCGATCCGTTTATTGATTTTTTACAAAAGATACCTAACGTGTAATTGATTATTTTCACCAGCATAATAAATTGCTAATTAAGCAATGTAGGGGAGAAGGGGGCACCTCTGAACAGAGGCAGCTTTGAACATTTGAGTTAACGAAGCTATTGAAAAAGGTAGTTTTGTGGTGATTTCTTTGGCAACACAAACCTGCACAAATGTCGTTGAGTTATGAGGAGTTTTCATTTTCCAGTGCAAACGATAATCTCTTTCAAATAAGCTCGTAAGGATCTCGGTCATCCAATTCAAGGTCCCCTCTCCCTTAATTATGACATTTGCAGTCAACATTGCAGTCAGTATCGGGTACTTTATTCCGAAAGAGTATCACTGGCTCTATCTTATGAGAGAAAAATGCGGTAAGACATTTATTCACTTTATAAATAAAAAATAATTTACTTAGGTACTTACTCATATCATTGTGGAATTATATCCTAATCAATCACGTTTGAGAAAACTAGCTCAAAACATTTGAGAAAACTTCTAATAAGTATTACAAGAAAAATCTTTAATACGATATAAGTGCAAATTTTTGCTTGTAGCCAAGACGTTTTGGTCTTGGTGGCTAAACGTCTTGGTGTGCTGGTTAGGTACTCCTTAAAAAGTCGTTAAAGGATAATGTAAAACAGCTGACCCAGACACGAAGGTAATTGTAGCATTATGATTAATTTAGGTATTAGGTCCTTACCTATGAAATTGGCGTTTTGTATGGGAGGAACAAAAAGTCGAAATTTTTTTATATAGCATATTTATTTAATCAAAGTATGAGCCATTGTAATCTATGCACTTTTGCCATCTCATAGGTAGTTCATTGATCCCTTTACTAAAAAAACCATTCGAACGGGAATCAATAAAATCTTTGAAGGCGACTTGGACTGCCCCATCTGAGTTTAACTTTTTCCCTTGCAAGAAGTTATCCAAATTTCGAAAAAAATGGTAATCTGTTGGAGCAAGGTCCGGGGAGTACGGTGGATGCCTTAGAGATTCCAATTGAAGTTCTTCTAATTTGCTAGCCGTCTGTTGTGCAGTGTGTGGTCTAGCGTTGTCGTGAAGCAGCAGTGGCGTAGAGCGATTGACCAGCCTTGGTTGTTTAGCAACTAGCTGTTCCATCATGGTTTGCAATTGCTGACAATAGATATCTGCCGTAATCGTCTGGCCAGATTTGAGAAAACTGTAATGAACGACACCGGCGCTAGTCCACCAAACGCTTACAAGTAACTTTTTATTGGTCAATTTTCGCTTGGAGCAGGCTTTGGCTGGCTTGCCAGGGTCCAGCCATTGCGATGAGCGCTTCCGATTATCGTAGAGAATCCACTTTTCATCACAGGTAATGATTCGATTTAAAATCCCTTCGTTATTGTGCCGGTCAAGTAATGTAACGCAGCAGTTGACGCGCGTTTGCCGGTTTGCTTCACTCAATTCGTGAGGAACCCACCTTTCAAGTTTTTTAATCTTCCCAATTTGCTTCAAGTGGATTAAAACAGTTTTATCACTAACGCCACAGCCTGCAGCTAACTCGGACGTGGTTTGCGATGGATCCGCTTCCACAATAGCCTTCAATTCTTCATTATCAACTTGGGTCTCCGGCCGTCCACGGGGCTTGTTTTGCAGGTCGAAATTTCCAGAACGAAAACGTTGGAACCAAAAACGCACTGTGTTTTCTTTTGCGACACAACCGCCATACACATCATTAACCCTTCGAGCCGTTTCCGCAGCACTGGTGCCACGGTGGAACTCGTACTCGTAAATAACGCAATATTTCAAATTTTCCATTTTGTAAATTGAGCGATGCAAACAGAAAAAAGATAAGTAAAAAAACAAATGAATGACGGTTTACGAAACACAACTACATGTGGAATAAGCTGTATAAATTTGAACTTCGAATTCCTAACCAAATAGGACAAATTTGTGATCAAAGTGGCCAGTACGACAAAACGCCAATTTCATATGTAAGGACCTAATATTTGTTGTTCAAATAAAGTGATTTAATAATAATAATAATTACATTTATTTCGGACTAAATCCATATTTTGTTAGTATACAGTGACTTGGAAAACTAGTGTTAGTAACAAAAAGAGAAAATCATTGATAAAAAAATCAAAACCTCGGGGAGTGCTGGACTGGCACCCTGGACTACTTAACTGCATGCAGTGTGATCCAGCGTGCCAGCATAGGGTAGTCCCAGCGGTCCATCAAACGCTCAGGATCCTGTTGGGGCTGTCGCGTGCGCGGTGTAACATGGAAGCGCAGCGCTTGCGCATGATAGTTGCAAAGCAGTCCGTGCGCGCCTCTGCGAACATAGCAGAGGTGCTGCAGAAGCGCGGCAGCCCCATCAAAACCCGGAACGCGTTGTTGTATTGAACTCGAAGGTTGCTGTAGGCTCTTTGAGTATAGTTCACCCACAGACTGCACGTATAGAAAGCCTGGCAGAATGCTTTAAAAAGTGATAGCTTAACTGCTTTGGTGTGGCATCCGAAACCAGTGCTGGTGAGTTCATCGATTAAGCTGTTCATATATAGGTTGAAGAGCGTAAGAAAGCTCACCCCCCCCCCCCCCCGCCTGTCTCACACCGCACTCCAACCCATATTCCTCAGAGACGGAGCCTGCCCACCTTACTTTATTTGTCTGATTGGCATACCAGTGCTTGAAGAGCGCTATAATTTCGTGAGGCAAGTCAGTTTCCGCGTTCATCTTGCGCCATAGAACTTCATAGGACACAAGATCGAATGCTGTGGAAAGGTCAAGATAGCAGGCGTATACAGGTGTCTTCCTTGCTGTATAATACTGGATGGTGTGCTTCAGGCACAAGATAGCACTCTCAGAGGAAAGACCAGGCCTAAAACCAAACTGTGCATCGTTGAGTGAAATGTGCTTTTCCATACGTCGACTGAGCAGACCATCCAGCACTTTCGCAGTTATCGTGGCGAGAGAGATGGGCCTATAATTATTTACATCTGAGGAATCACCGGTTTTATTTTTAATGATCGTTTATAATTTAACTCTCTTTTGGATCGTACTAATAATTTTCAGTCAGTTGACATTTTTGCGTCAACTTTTGTTAAGTTTAAAAATAGAACACTTCACTTCATAACTTGTCCCAAAAATAAGCAATGTTGTTTCTTTGGCATTATGTCATCTTATTATAGTTTTACATATTTTGACCTTCTTAACAATTTATTTATTGGATCAATCCGTGTGTCATTCAAGCTGACGAAACTTAATTGGTTTATGTGTTATTTTAATGATCTATTTTATGTACTGTTAAAACTATATGTTTTCCAAAATTAATAAAATCAAATAAAAAATAAATGACACTTACACTTGACACAAGGAGAAAAGATATTCAAAGTTTAAATTGATAAATTTCTAGGTCTTCAGTCCATAGCGCAGGTAACGCAGCGTACTCCTATAAACGCCAGCGTAACGGCGGTGAACGTGACAGACAGTATGAAGACTTAGATAAAATATCTGAGCCTCAAACTCGACTTGAGGTGACAATTCTACAAATTCTACAAATTTCTACAATTTGTTGCTACAATTTTTTTTTTACTTTCATAGTGGGCTTAACATTATCCTTTGAATTCACTTTGCATTGAAATGCATTTATAATATGATAAAACAATCTTATGCACAAACTTAAGTATGTTAAGCTTGTCTGATTATTATGTAACAATGCCAAAATCTGCATTTAAAGCGCAAACGTTGAAGAACTAGTTAGAAGCTTATATCAAACCAAATAGAGGAAGATACGGTACGTCCTTACTATCGTCAACTTAAAAATGGGCTGCTCTCGTACACGGACGCACATATAAACAAGTCGCAGCACTGTAGACGACTAGGAGCAGAGCAGGTCCATTTGACACGGTTTAGTAAAGTAGACTCATCCGACCGTATCTCCCTCTATTTGGTTTTATCTAAGTTTAGAAGGCACCGGTTAGCCTTTATAAATCGGGACTGGTTTCGACTGGACCTGCAAGCAATATGGTCGTGCCCTTCATTTATTCGCTAAGGTATTAAGTTTATTGTTTACTTGGCTGGAACGTAAATTTTATCTTAGCTAAGGGCATCCCAGAACTCTACGTCAAGCCGTAACGGGGTGAGATTGATCGCAACTATCATGAAAAAAAACTAATAATAAAAATTCAAAGAACACAAAATTTAGGAAAAAATCACTTCTAAACGTTTTACTTCTAATTTATTAAAAGCCCTGGTCGGCGCAATTCATCTTGAATTTATTTATAAGTCATTTATATATTTATAAGATTCCTGACACAGATGACTTCATTATTTATCGAACGCTGCGCCGGTGCATCAAAGTCATTAAATGAGAATGTAATAATAACGTTATTTTTTATATAAAAATCTGATTTTTCGAACCGTGCTTATTATTACGATTAAAAGCTTATAATACTGATATTTCGTAATTCTGTCGTAAAAAAAGGTAATAACTCAGCTGTCTTAAATCAGTCTTTAGTCAGTCAAAATAGTGTAGGTAAAAATGTAATCTACATCGTAGATATAATATTTGATGAAGTTTTAAAATGAAATTAAAAACATTTTTTTTCATCAACCTTTCGTTGATTTTATAAAAACTGTTCTGATGAATTTTCCTAATAAAATGAAATAATGGTTGCAAGAAATTACTTTCAGCAATGCGACCACCTGTAAATGTTCTTTTTGTGTAGAATTTATTATTAGTTCATGTGTGATTAACATACACAAATATAACTATCGTTTCAGAAAATACAAAGTCTATGATTGAACTTGTCTTAGACAAAAAAGTTAATTTTCCCCTGTCAATAAAATCATTTCTGCTTAGCCCAAAGGTATGACTGGTAGAGAATGCCCTACGGCGTTAAGTCCACATTTGGTACAAAGTTTTGTTGTGCAATAAACCTTAAATAAATAAATAAATAAAATGGATATATATATCATTGATATTTAATAAATATTTATTTATTTAAAAAAAATATATATATATATATCCATTGACATATTTCCTCGAACCCTGATAATAAGGGAAAGGGGGGCACCTTTAATCACTTTTCTGTCACTTTCTGTCATAACTTTAGATTCTCTTGTTCTGAAGCTTTCTACTTGTTTGACAATGCTTAGTCTAATTATTAGGGCTATAAAAGGAAACATTCTGATTACTAGAGGAAACAATCGCCCCATAAGTTTAGTTATTAAGTTGAAACATAAATGCTATATTAGAGCTGTGAATCTTGTAATAAAATAAAATAACCTTAATTGAATTGAATGACCATGATCCTTAAGAGTTTAGTTTGAAGAGCTTATCAATTGCACTCGAAATTAAAAACTCCTTAAAACTCAACGACAAACAGTCAATATAAAAGTTAGCTTCTAAAATAGCTCCGTAAACTCAAATGTTCAAAGCAGCCCTCGTTCAAAGGTGCCCCTTCTCCCCTACGTTATGTTACGTTTAACAAATATACGCACTTAAGAGCAATTTCGTATATGTTAGTCGAGAATTTTATAATTAATTACTTTTGGAACATCAGTATCAATCATTCTTATTGCTGCTGGTTGAAACGCAGTGAACTCTTTTTAACTGGCGAAAAATGTAAGTGTGATTAACTACGTTACACCATCTTTGTTATTTATTTTAACACTTGTTATTGTGATGTAGACTATTTTAACACAAATTTTCGTGCTGAATGAACTCAAAAGATAAACAACATTGATCTAAGCATCAATCAAATGTTGTTTAATTTTGCGTTAGTCTTTTTCCTTTTTTGATGATTTCTGTCATCGTGGGATGTATTTGTATTTTTTGCATATGAATGAGTTACTTAAATAATTTATTCAATTCAAAGTGTAGCTTTATAAAATTTTGATATTTAAAAACTTAAAATAACTGTAATCTGATTATGATCAATAGGTATTGTGGTTGACCCCTGATTACAAATCAGTTTAGATCGCATCACATCTGAATCAAGCTCACAGCATAGATTATAGATAGACAATACCATAATGATCGCTCATCAAGTTCGCACTGTGTTACGAATAATAATTTCTTTGCGGTCACCTTATGTTTAAAAAATGTCTGTGAAAAAACAACGTCGGATTATGTGTCGGATTCGCCGTTTTATTAAACAGCGTTAAGTTTTTTCATCGATTAATACCCATCGTTTTGAAAGGTTATGTGAATATAACATCTATCATTACGTAATTTGTAAATCTTCAATGGTGAACCATATAGGTAATTTAGCGCTAGAGACGCTACAAGGACTAAGGGAAAACCAAGTGATAAGTCTAACCAATTCCATATATAATAACCAAGGTCATACTCGTAAAAATGCAGGTTGTTCCCTGAGTAGGTACACCGATCCCGAGGCGCCATCGCGCCAGTCCCGGAGGACTCCGATTTCTTCTTAATTTATTGAACTCAATTAAAACCTTTCTTTGGGGGTTCTCCAGAGCGGCCCTCGGGTACTCAGAAAATATTCATATTCATATTCATTTATTTACCAACTAAGTGTTACATACATATAGCAGGTCTTATGCTAGACAATTGAACGTATAACTTAGTAACCTAAGTGGTATTTAGCCTAATTTCTCTCTCGCTCTTAGTATGTAATTCTTTGGTGACTAGTTTATTTGATTGGAAAGATGAACTTATTTGATCGTCTAACAGTGTTACCCAAACATAATAGCATGTATCTATACTCGACATGACTTTATAAATACTTATAAATATTATTTTAATGACGGGTTATTAATAATCCTGCATTAGGTGCTTGCGGTTATTATTTCTAGGCCAGAGGGCATACAACTTATAACACGGTACTTTGTAGGCAAGCAAGGCTATCATACACCGATATTATACGTGTATTGGTGTAAAAAATAGGAAATACATATAAACCAGTATTGAAAGGAGGTAACTAATACCTTTTTGTACTGAATTACTTTGGAGGTTGTACCTAGTTTTTCAAAATGAATTCATGCAGTGGATTTACTCAGTCAGTGAGACCAAAATAAAATACGCAGACTAGGTAAGAAATAAAGCAATATTAGTAACAGTATACCAAACTGATGTAATCTGTATTATACAGGGTGTAAAAAAACCTTAACGAAGCCGTCAACCACGCGTTCAGTACATCAAACCAAATCGTATAAAAAATATTTTTTTGCTGGGAAACAAATTTTATTTTTTGACATCAAAAAATATAATTTAATTCTAACCCGCAATGTACAGCGCGCACCCGGAAAAGTCACCGCGGGGCGTGTTGCTTTACGCCGCCGCGACGCGGATCGTTTCGAGTGTGCGCTGTTCATTGCCGAGTGTGCCATTTAAAGGCTTTTTATGAAAGAACTAGTGAAAATTTTTATCATGTTTCTTTGGAAAAAAGTTCAGTTTTAACGGACAGAAGACGTTTCTATAAAAATCATCAATTTTCTTTTCAATCTTTAACCATCAATATCTCAGTAACCGTTAACTTCCCAGGTATGGTGTAAAGGAAAAAAAATATCGTAACAATTGGTAGAATATGTCGTATTCGGCTTCGTTAAGGTTTTTTTTACACCCTGTATACTAGCGGACCTCGCAGACGTTGTCCTGCCCGTTGTTTTATGTTTATTTTTTTCATCGTAAGAACCATCCCCGTAACGTACTTTAAGGAACATCATAAAAAAAGAATCGGCCAAATTTGTCTAGGCGTTGTTGAGTTATGCGCTTACCAACACATTTTGCGATTCGTTTTTATGTTATAGATAGAGAAACACCAACACTAGCCTACACAGGGTTGGCCTTTAGGCTTATCTTATAGCAAGTACACATTGTAGTACTTACAACTAGAACTCGTATGTAAGTATAACACGACACGAGTGTGTCACTAGACCGCAAGCGCATCCATTGTTGTTATGTCGTCCATGGGAACTCGCGCATGAATGAGTGTGCGCACGAGTATAGCACCGTTTTGTATCGCTAGTGAAATCGAGTAGTTAGTTGTGTTGTTTGCTAGGCTCTGAGGCTAGGGTTGCCACCCGTACATTATAATAAAGTATTGTACGTTATTTCAGCCAATTGTACTCTATACTTTATGAGAAAAATAAAGTACACGAAAATACTTTATTAAGCATTATTTGGTTTCTTTGTGATTTTGAAGTTGAAATTTAGTCGTAAATATTAATATAATCATACTAAATATTTGTTGAATATGTGTTTAAATATAAATTTAGGAAGTATAATTATTTGTTGAATATGTGTTTAAATATAATAATAAAGAAAAATAATTTGTACTCTATTTTGTACTATGTATGTACTTTTTTTCGTACCGATAATAACCAATGTATGTACCTTATTTGCAAAAAAACGGTCAAGTGCGAGTTGGACTCGCGCACCGAGGGTTCCGTACAAACCTGTTGATAAGGAGTACCTAGTAACTTTGAAATTTTCAAAATTGTCAAAAATATTTTCAATAATATTTTTTTTATATGAACAAACTGAAAATTTACGGTTTTCGTAATTTTTCCTATATCTGTACTATAAGACGTGACCTCGTACTAAATTTCAAGATTCTAAGTTTACGGGAATTTACTGTAGGTTTTGATTCCCGTGCTAGTTTCGAACATTTGCGGAAATTTGAGGCCTAAATGGTTGTATCTTTTGATTGCATTGGCTTAGAAGGTTGATATTTCTACAGCTTCCAGGGACAGTAGACCTAAGTATCATATAGAAATTTCAGTTTGATACCTCCACGCGTTCCTGAGAAAAACGGTCTTGACAGACGGACGGACGGACGGACGGACAACAAAGTGATCTTATAAGGGTTCCGTTTTTTTCTTTTGAGGTACGGAACCCTAAAAAGGTGGCAACCTTATCTGAGGCCCTCTTCCGAAAAAACGCAATCCGTCAAAACGATAAATTTTTTTTCGTTTTGCTGTTGCACGTCTAGGTAAAAACTGTGGCATATAGGTAATAAGGGCGGTATTGCAATTAAGAAATGGCTGTCGTCTGTGCACATTGTGATATCGATTTGACTGCCACGTAGGTGTAGTGGCAAAGTTTCTGCCTTACATCCGAGAGGTCCCAGGTTCGAATCCCAGGTCGAACCAAAATTTTATTGTATATAAATAGAATATCTCAAAAACAGCTCCGTGTCGGGAAGTTGGCGGTGTTACACCCCCGTGCCTCGGAAAGCACGTTAAGCCGTTGGTCCTGCGCCTGATCTCTCTTCGGTCATGTCGGATTGCCGTCTCACCGAACTTTGATGTGATGGAACAGTGAGTGCAATTGTGTATTGCGCTCACACTTGTGCACTACGCGCAGTCCTGCGCAGTTGGCTGATCTCTGTGGAGATTGGCCGCCGTGGTCTAAATCGACTTGGAGGACTACTATTAATCGATTTTCGGAATAGTCCTTCTGGCCACACGACTTTCTTTCGTCGCGACTGGCTTGTCAGCGTGTCGCCTGACCCTTACTATCTTGTTCATTATAAAATTTGAACTGATATTCATTCTTGCACGATCGTAAATTTTGACCATTTAGGACCAAAAAACAAAATCAAAGTAAGTGTTGAAGAGGTTTTTGTATCAAACGAATTGGGTGTTGTTAGCGTAGTTTTTTCATTCAATTTATCGTTTGGGTACGAAAATATACCTATCATTACTCTAACTCTACCACTCAATCAAATGCAGACCCTCAAATACTTCAGATGATCGGAACGTATCATCTTCTTGATATACGAATTAAATATAATTTTTGATTGAAAATGAGTAGTAAAAAATATACCAAGAGTTATAATAATATGATTATATGAAACTAAAAATGAAATACGCCTGCGGCGGTCGGATAAATAAAGGAAAAAGATTTTTGCTCCCAGCTGACATTTACGTCCTTCAATTAAACAAGTATGTTCTTGTTATTCATGTCTTCATTCGTGCCGATTTAATGGATATTTTGCTGGTGCATGGGATAAACCAAGGTTACAGCAAATTACTAGTTATGTTGAGGCTTGGTTAGGATTAGGATTTCATGTTGGGGTTTTCGAAGATACGTTGAACGTTTTTTTGTTCTAAACGTTTCCTGAAAAAGTCCTTCAATTCATTTTGCTTTGGCTGAAAATGTTTCTCATATTTTAGGTTTTGAGATTTGCTGTAAAATTAAATTTGAACGGTTATGTCCCTTTTAAGTAATCATTATTGATAACTTTGTTGTTAAGTTAACGAATGTTTTAGTTATCACGATCTTATCTTTACTGTATCTTAATGATATAATACCGAATAGCACGTAAATAAAATAAACTCACTCGCTTGCACTTGTATCTTGTGCTTGTTATAAACACGGAAATCGTTTCCACGCTAACCGAGTAATCAGCTGGACGCCTTCTGAATATAAGGCACCTCTTTGCGTTTCTATAAATACTCATGAAATAAATTGCTATTTGTGATATAATTAATGGCGGAAAGATTTTCTTATTTTAGATCCCAACGTAAAACAATCAGGCGAACAAAATTCCACTATTGCTACTTTAAATTGTGTTTGTATTATAATAAGTTAAAAGACAAATCGAATGTAACACACAAATTGAATGAACTAATCTACAGTATTCTCGTATTAACGGTTCGATATCTATAAAATCGGCCTTCAAGGTAGCAATATTACCTATAAATAACATTTTGTTCTTAAACTCTTAAGCCTTTTCAAATAATTTTATTCGAAGTCTATGCCATTGCCTAAACGACAAAGCATCGCTACTATTAATCTACCGGTCCGATATCTATAAAATTGGCCTTGATGGTAGCAATATTGTCAATTAAGTTCTGCTCTTAAGCTCTAAAGCCTTTTTAAATGTAAATTTTTTAAAGTCTATGCCTTTTTTAATCTACCGAATAATTAAAAAAAACCATTGATATTTTTAAATACATTTAATTGTTGGGCTATACAAAAGAGCGTTCAAAACTTCAAATGTAATTTTAAACGAACTTATTGTTCATCTTACCATTTAGGACTTCCATAGATAATTTAGTTAGAGGTTGTCTGGATATGAAGACAATTAAGCTTTTTGTGATGCCTCTAATTAGCTCGAAATATTTCTAGAAGTGTTTTTAAAAGCACATTCATTGTAATTTAAAGGCGCCTTGGTATTCAATTATAACTAGTATAGACTGTTTTTTAAACCTCACCCTATTATAAATAATTTTTATGTTTATACAGGGTACAATCGTTAAGTGAGCACAGGCGATTTTTTCAAAACTATAAGATCTTTGATAAACTGATATCTTAAGAGTAAAACTTAGTAAATAACTTTATTTAAAGTTTAAGATTAGTATTATCCACGAGTATATTTTATTAGGCAGGTTTGTGAGAATGATGCGATGAGTTATTATTGGTATAATTTAACAAAAAAAAACATCTAAAAAAAGAATTTTTAGAAGTCTTCGTTCCTGGACTTTATAGTCATCATTTCAATTAATGACCTCTTTTGAGAAAAAATCTACTTTCCCTTATTTTGCTAACTGCTCCAGTACTGCCAATTACAATTCGAATTACCCAATTAATTCAAAGAAGATACTATATTTCGCCGAAGGGACGTGTAATTAGCCTTTCAATTGCAAAGTAAACGCATTCATCTTTTAAAGCCTGTTATGAAGTGGTTGGGTGAGATTCCGTGGAAGACACAGGTCACTACCGTCCTAGTTGGCTAGGTACTACTTATGAGACCTCTAAAGTTCACTATTAGCTATCTGATACTGTTAATAAGTAGAAATAGAAAACAACTCGATAGATCTGAAATAATACGGGACAGTTGAAATACTAATGGTATGTCAAATAATTTTTTTGACTGCCTCGTTGGTGTAGTGGCAAAGTTTCTGCCTAACATCTGAGAGATCCCTGGTTCGAATCCCATGTCGAGTCAAAATTATTTCTAATATTTTCTGACATGAATTTCGCAAAAACAGCTCGGATTCGAGGATTGGCGGTGATACACCCCCGTGCCTTGGAAGCACGTTAAGCCGTTGGTCCTGCGCCTAATCTCTCTCCGGTCATGTCGGATTGCCGTCTCCCCGAACTTTTAGAGTGATAGAACAGTGAGTGCACCTGTGTATTGCACTCACACTTGTGCACTATAATATCTCCTGCGTAGTCAGTATCTCTGATGAGATTGGCCGCCGTGGTCGAAATCGGCCAGGAGGACTATTATGTCAAATTTTAAGGGTAGAGTCCGTAAAACAACCAGCTTCATTCAATTCAAATGCTTTTATCCCTCGTGGTTCTAATTAAATAAATCAAGTTATAATTTGACCACGGCACCGTGGTCAATGATGAACTGATGATAATTATGTTATTGTCCTAACTACTTATTACGATTAAAAATTAAGTGTATTCGAGTTTAATTGGCGAGTTTAAGAATTTCAAAATACTGCACCAGCCCTACTAAAACTATACGAAATGTGTTTATCAAAAATTGCTTGTAATTTTATTTGTTCGCTTTAATTGACATTTAAGAAGAATCCCACCTAGTTGTGTGCGTGAGTAGAGATGGTATAAGTGCTCCAAATAAGGCAAACTTTTTTCAGAACAGCGAGTCGTGTAGGTATTCAACTAAAAAAGATTGACGACAGCTATAACATTGTTTCTTTCCACTTTAATATAATTACTCTCTCGCAATTAAAGTTAGCTTTAATACGGTAAATGACACCTTTATAGCTGCACGCATTATGTACAGTCGTTGTAAAAAAGATTTATAAGAACAATTTAGACATTTTGTCAACCATTCTGACAAGATGGATTACTTTTGTAAGGTTACGCAATATCGTGTTACTGTCACCTTTTTCGACGGTAGAGTCTTCTAAGAAGTCAGTGGAACCGACCGCATCTTGACAAGTGCTCACATACATTTTTTTTTCTTTGCTGACTGTACTAAACAGCTACATCGTTAAAATAATAGCTGCTTTGTGAGCTAGTCTCATTACACATTTTTAATTGAGCGCTTGACTGGCCACTGTGGAATGTAGTTAGTTAGATAGGTACCTACTCACATCGCATTGGCGGAAGGCAAATCTGTAGAAACTGTTCTTATGAAATAATAAAGTTGGGGTGTAATTAGTGGTAGTGGTAGGACAAGAATGGCCGCGTTGTGTTGCTACGACAACTTGTTAGAAGTATTGACGTCACAAAACTCATTCTACATTGAATACTTATACCAATTTGTTAATCGCTTTGTCGCTTGCTTGAACTATAGCAAAGCGTAGTGTTGTAACAGACATGCAAAAAATAATTGGATTTGATTATAATTTTTTAAATGAGATTTAGAACAAAGTTGCCGCCATTAACAAATATTTTCATATGGCTGCTTTGGACGTTAAACAACCAAGTGTCATAAAATATTCGACAGCATCTAATTTGTCCTCACATTTTTTCTTTGTTATTATCATTGATCGTGACGAATGACGATGTGGTAGTTTTCTCACGGATGTTTCCAAGATAAAGATCATGCCTTGACTGCCTCAAAACATTGGATCACGTCACTCATAGGTACATAGGACAGCACATAGTAATAAATTCAGATTACTTATATTAGACGACCGCTTGGTGCAGTAGTCCATAGGTCGGACTTCTAAAACCAAGGGTCGCGGGTTCGATCCCCGCACAGTACAAGCATATGTGTGCATGAACATGTGTGTTGTCTGGGTGTTTTCTATGTATAATATGTATTTATTTACAAAAAAAAGTATTTAAATATGTTTATCCGTCGTCTAGTACCCATAACACAAGCCTCGTAGCTTAATTTGGGACTAGAGAATTGGTATGATTGTTGTGAAATATTTATTTATTTATTTTATTTATTTATTTGATTATTTAAAATCAAAACACCACGCAGACAATACTTAATTTAATTAAACAGGCATTTATGTAACTTTAATATTTCTACATTATAATTGCACTGCACCATGTAGCCTATTCGTGTACTTACCACTAACATATTTTTTTAAAAATTAAGTGTTCATTTTTTTTAAATCTTGTAAGTATGTAGGTATTTAATGCATTATTTTGTACATCTGGGAATGTAACATGCACTAAAGCAATTTGCTTGTTAAGATAACTCTATGCCTTTAACCTTTTAAAGCACGAAGGGCTAACTTTAGGTACAGAGTGAGATGAGCAGTAACCTCCCATTATATGGCTGACCATCAACTTTAAAAATGACGATTTATCACCTCCTTTGTAAAAAAATCCCCTGAATCTGATTAAGACTATTTTATCTTCGTGTTGATTAGTGAGTATATGCCCCTTGGTGTTGACAAAAACCGTCCTAAGTCTTAAGTTCTTATTTCAAGGACGAGTTGCATCAAAACTTTAACCAGATCCAAAATAGAGCAAAATGTTTAAGTATTAAAAAAAAACATCCCATAGATCAAGAAATAGAGTCAGAGAAGATAACCAGAGCTGAGATGGATAATGAAAGGACTTTGTTTTAGGCTTTTGTTTGGCATCCAAAGGATATCACTCACTAAAACCACTTGAAAACATGTAACATTTTCCTCTTTTCCAGGAATACTGCCCGAAGCTCTTCGGACGAAGTGTGTCAGATGTACGGAGCGACAGAAGAAGACAGCCGTCAAGGTCATCAGGCGACTGAAGAACGAGTTCCCTGAGGAATGGGCTAAGCTGTCCTCGAGGTGGGACCCTACAGGGGACTTCACTAGGTACTTCGAAGAGTACCTTGCAAATGAGAACTTTAACTCCATTTATGGATCAGGTTAGTAAGAACGCTTCGGAGGTTGTCATGGACGTGAAGGATTAGGCGGCACCCATGTCACCTGCTAGACAGGGAAGTTATACCGCAGGTTTTTGGTGGGCAGTCTCTTCTCCGGATTATCCCCGGAGCGGAGTCGCGGCTTTTTTAGGACCCTGGGAGTCCCAAACACGGCTGAGGCCCTCCGTCCTCGGTTATGGCTCTTAAAATGGTTTTCCTGCGATTAAAAAAAGGGTGGTAAGAACGCTGGTCACTGTTAGGATTACATATTCATAAGCTTCTGTGCACTTCTTCATCGTCAACGAAGGTGAGTGGTGTCTTCAGATTCAGTCAAACTAGTTGTTTCTTTGATGAAAAAAAAATGGACCGATTAAAACATTTTTAAGATTACTAAATTCGGGTAATGGTTCGAGTAACTTTAAACAAAACAGTGCTGAGTGATTTAAAATGGGTTCTACAGGTAGAAACACACAAATGACATAATCTCTCAAGCGATAATAAAATGTTCCAAATAAAAGTACATGTAAGAATGGAATTATGCTGTCCTCATAATTCCACAAAAATATTCTGTGCAAGTAGAACAGATCTTGAACTTGAATAGGAACACTGTCTGACACTGACAAACCACTGAAGGTTGTCGCCACGAACATAAGCACAAAGCTGTTGTTTTTCAAGAACACACATTAGTGTAGTATAGAAAGGAAGCACACACATTAGTCACTGAGTGATGATTCATGGTGACATGCTGGCTTAGCTTGTGTAGATTGAACTATATCGATAGCAAGTAAATTTGGTTTTCAGACTGTTCAAACCATCACCTTTTCCCGTCATCTAGGGCTCTCTTCGTCCTTTTTCGTCACTCAGGACGTCTTGAGCGGTTTCAAACTTTTTAACTATCACACACAATAATATAAACTAGTGGACGCATGCGACTTTGTTCGCCTAAATTTGGGGGTGACATACAAAGTTTTATCCTCAATACAACTTAATTACCCTATCTTGATAATTTAACCGACAGTGAAGTAAATAGCCGGTTACTTTAATTTTTTTTAACTTTAATACTATTAAAAAACCACTTAAGAGGTCTAAAGATTGCGATATGAAAAAGGATTCAAAAAAGTCTTAACCTACTTTGAAACTTAGATTTTATAGTAATTCTGTGAATAATATTTGTACTGTATTTTATCGATAACTAAAACTATCGACACTTTATCGCCCCTTTAGGTTACATAATGTCGTCTGCTAACTAATTATAACCGACTCACTAATATGTGGTTATTGTTTAATGAGTTTCGCTTTCAATTCATCTGACGATTGTCCGTGACCTTAAGTACTTGTTAGTTGCTAATCCTTGACTTGATAATGTGTGGGAGCTGCTTAAAAACAGTAATCTGTTATTATCAATTAGGATTATTCTGCGTCTTGAAAACGACTTATTTAGAAGTAATTAAATAGGCTAAACGTAGATGGGTACTTCTTCCGGAATCCTCAAAAAAACCTTACCTAAGCATTGACAATCTTATCTGTAAAGGCTGAAAAACATTGTTGTGGAGTCAGACTTTAATAAAATATAGCATGCACCCAGACGGTCTAATATATAGCCCCACTACCATATAAACCGGATGCTACATGTAACCCCCACTGAAAATCGAATCTGGGACCTCTTGGTTTGAACGGTCAAGTAAACGACTAAAGCAAAGGGGCGGGCTAAAAATCATCATCGTCATCTCATCTCATCAGCCTATATACGTCCCACTGCTAGGCATAGACCTCACCTCAAATGTCACTTATATGCTCAGAATGCAAGTTAAGCAACCTCAACTTTTGGTTTCACTACTAAAGCGTAATGCCATCACTGCGCCACAAGCACCTCAACCTAAAAATAATACTCTTACTAAATCATATCTTACCACACACAAATCTTCGTTTACAGGAGGTAGCGACGTGACAGGTCCATCATCCATTCCACCTCTCCCGCCGGTACCCCCGCGGCTGCCGGCGTCGCCACCGAGCACGCCGCCGCCACCGCCGCCACCGGAACCCGTGTCTACGTCGCCAAGACCTGTCATTTTGAATAGGTAAGCCAAATGTACCATTTATCGTAGCAACTGTTAGTGAGTCGAAAATCGATTCGACTCGTTGCAGCAATCCGAACTACAGGCAACACTAGCATGACGTTGACAGTCGGGACACGCTAGCCGTAGGACGCTATCCCGCGTTTATCAAGAACTGTGAAATGACCTAATTACCGAGGATTAAAAAAGCTTGTATAAGATACGTGTTTCGTTGTAAATAAAACGTAGTACCTACCATTGCTATGCATTCTGGGAGAGACGCAATATGATGGTCTCTTAGCCGATTTCGATCACGGCGGCCAATCTCAACAGAGATCGGCCAAATAAGCAGCAGGATATTATAGCGGGCACTGCACAAGTGTGAGCTCAAAACACAGGTGCACTCACTGTTCCGACATTCACCCTCAAAGTTTGGTGAGACGACAATCCGACATGACCGGAGAAAGATCAGAAACGAATGAGAATGGTTCTGAGACATTCATGAATGAAAATCTCATAAACAACTTTTGGCACGACCTGGGATTTGAGCCCAGGACCTCTCGGTTGTACATAGGCAGTAAATTGGCCACTACACTAACGAAGCACTTAACTGTCAAAGACTGGCACCAGTAGTAGAGCCATAGATTTACATTTTTCTGCCAGGGCACATATTGCGACTTTCTGTTACTACGTCTCCCGACCAATGGCTGCGGCTAAATCACTGACGGTCGAGAATTGCAGCTACCCTATGCTGCAAATGTGCCCTGGGCTTTTAAATGAAACTTTAGTGTGTTTTAGCTTTAACTCAGAAATCCTGTAAGAAATATAGATCTATAGAAGAATCTATAGAAGAAGAATTGGAAACAGGCGACATTAACGTCCTAATTATATCCACTTACTTAAATATCTTATCATTGATCATATGAGCAATTTGTGCAAGGTCACATCGTCTCGCTTATTAAACCTTTTTCATTAAGAGGAAGTTTCTTAACTCAAAGACAAGTTCAGGAGAGTTATGTATAATAAGCAATTTTTTTATAGGCTAGGTACCAAAAAATGATCAATTGACCTTTTAAAAGAAGTCCGCTACCCAAAAATGTTAAGCCGAGGTTCATGCATTCCTATTAGTTAGTTAAGAAATGGAATCTAAAACTATAAAGATTGAGTTTTTATGCAAAATCGTGCACTAACTTAGTAAGCTGCACAATTTAATTTGAATAAAATGAAGGTTAAATCAGTTGTTATATGTACCCACATTTTAAAACTTGATCTAAACGATAAAATTATATGGATCTAAGAAAGTTAAGTTTTGAATAAAAATATATATAAGGAAAACAAAGCGATTCACATCGATTAACCTGGCATTAACATTTTACGTTCAATGATTTCTTATCATTTACATTAATTACTTAAGATTTTTTCTGTCATAATACGCGAAAGACGTTCGATCGATGGTTCATTTGATCGAATGCTAAAAGAAATTCGACACAATAAAAAATAAGAAAAACCATACAATTACATACAGCTTTCATCAAGCAACATACTTTTATGAAGGTATTTCAATCAAAATCGAATAACTTGGGAAATTATACCTAGGAACAATGCTATTAATTAATATGTGATACATTCTCGTACCTTCCATGTTGTACTATTCTGCTACGTAACTTGTAATTAATGCTTAGTAAGAACGAGGATAAGATACTTTAGGGAAATATCAGCCATGCTTAAAGGTAACTCGCTCCTGCCCACTCATGAGCAAAATATATATATCATGCACCCAGATGAGATAGCTAATATCTTCAAAGAATCTGAGAAAATCAACGAGACTAAACAGTGAACTCTAAACCGAAAGATAATTAAAAAACCATCAATTGATTGAATCATTTCGTACGACTACCCACTTTATACGCGATTCATTACATCATTGCACTGAAGTTATGCATTCTAATATTCGCGTGAGGCTAAGTAGATCGTGTCGGTAATAGCGTTTGGCCACTAAACGTGTTTTAGTTGGACACACTACCACAATGACCTCGCTTCGATCAATTTTTGCACCCTTTTGAGCTTTATACTTTGCTATATACCTTTTGGCTAGCTTTAAATAAAATTATTGATGACCTCTTATGTCTATGCATTTTTTTTATAATAGGGACTTTTTGTCTTCATACAAATAACAGTGTATCTCAATATGTTCGTTAAATTGATTGTAACGAACGTTTTCTAAGTTATCAATTTTATATCACTGAGTCCAGTTACTCGAGGTCTTTAAGAAAATGGTACTTACCTTTTAAAGTTATCAACTTAGTCGGGAACTGAACGCTAGGATATCCACAGTAGAATCACCAGTATCTCAATCTGTCAACTGGTTTAAACACCAGACATGTTTTAAATTTAGCCCAAGTAAGCCTTCAACTACGCGACTGACCTTGCTCGTAATTTTTTCTTTCGCGCAAAAAAGTAACAACAACATTTATTATTATAACGCACGATACGTTTCAGTAATATACAGGATTTTTTCGTTTACTTTTAGGGCTGTATTGTTTTTGAAGCCTACTTTGTTCATACGCTTTCAATATATATCGCACATCTAGTTCTTTAAAGTCATAAAATGTCAAGAAATCAATGTGTTTATTTTATTTTTTTAACATGTATGACTTTAAAGAACTAGATGAGCGATATAGTATTCATTCAGATCTTCAAAACACTTCAGTGCAATTTATTATATTCTATTGTATCTTATACTAGTTTTAGAGTGTTCTTGATCTGTCATTAATTACATTTCACCATTCATCATCATTACATACATATGCATTTCATTGCATTGCATTCTCATTCAATAAATAAGTAAGTTTTTTTTATGAAGACAACTTTCCATAGTGACTTTTCTTCACCAATAAAGTGTGTGTGTGTGTGTGTATTAATCTTACTTGTTGGAAATCTTATAGAAAAAACTAAACTACTTCATTTGGGTTACAATATTTTGTCGTAACGTTACTTACATAAGGTTATCTGACAATCATCAACACGAAAGCTTTTAAAAAGTACGTAATCTCGCCATTAACGCTTAGAATGGTGAACTTTATGGTGTATTAAGTAAATAATAGCTTAATAACACCGTGAACTAGTTTTTAAAGTCAGTCAAGGCATAGAATGAAGTCTTAATAATAGGTCTTTACCTATGAAATTGTCGTTTTTACTTTGCACTTGAATATCTTCGGACTGGGTGGGAGTTTAAAATTCAAATTAGTCTTGAATAAAAGCTTGGAATAAATTGTTTAAAAATATGCATTTCAATTGTTCTAAATAATTTGGTTTAGCCAGGATTGGGCTAAGACCACAAGCATGGAAAACTTAAAAAAATAAAAAATTGTACTACAGAAATGGTAGAAAATGTTTTGAGACTTTATAAGTAAGTTTTAATTTTCGATTTTTTAATGTAGTTGCTTTTTGTATGGAGAAATTTGTAACTTTGATTGCATATGAAGATATTTTTTTATAAAACATAGTATCCATTGATATACCGTTGTATTTCTATTGTGTCAAATAACCTTTTTTGGTATACCAAACATCTCAAATACAGAACATGTGATTTTTTCCGTTTTTCAAATTTTTTTTTTCAATTCAAAACGGCAATTACATGGGTAAATACCTAATATTATTTGCACCAATGAAGTTTATATCTATCAGAATGTCCTCTCTTGAAGATACTTTAATTGTAATTATTTATTTTACTTATTTTCGATAATAAGGTTAGTTAAGTTTGGTGCAGGATATATGCAGTCGTCAAAAGAAAACGACGAGGTACCTGACCGTAAAGACATCTGTTTATGTTTCAAAATGTGTTCTTACGGTTATTTTAATTTCCACCATACCGTTTGCCTTCTTATCTAAGCGTGCTCTATTGCATTGACAAGATAAAACTATGATAATGGTTTCCATTATCTTTGATAATGGTCAACCACTTTCAAAATAGCGATGAAGAAATAAATAAAAGATTCGCATCCGTAACTGCTGCTTATAAAATGCTCGTAACATATTTAACTAGTATGGGTAAGGTAATAGTTTAACTATGATAATAGTATCACTTATCATTGTCGCTCAACGGACACAGGATAAAAAGCTGTCTTTTCAAGGATTTCTATAACATCATTAGAATCTATCACTTCTTTGAAAAATCGAGCGTTTCTTCAATTACAAGTACAAAAAGCAAATCAACCTAATGATTAAAGATTTGTATGTTCTAGTGATAGAGGCGATATTGCAACTTCGTTGTATTTACAACCTAGCAAGCCGTTTTAAGGGAGAGGGAGTTTGAACACATTTTCCCGACTGCCAAGGAAGGTTTATGTTTTTCGCGCGTATCTTGTATGTATGTATTTATGTAATATTCTAGTAATATATGTAAAATGTATGTTCTTAAATGGGCCGCGTTGCAAAAAATAAACATGGCGGCTGTGCGACACCATTTTAGTTAGTTTTTTTTTGTTCGAAGGGCTACAAAGGGCTCCAGTAATTTGTCTAATTAAAAAGATATGAATAACTCCGACTGCAAGCTGTGTATGCAGTGTGTTTCAGCTTTTTCAGTAGATTTTATGTTACTGGTTTTTTTAAGATAGAGATTCTATTCTCTCATTTGGCCAGATAGAGAATCTGAAGAGATCTTTTTACTGTATTACAATGCTTAATCTGACTATTAGGCTATTAAATTGCCATAAATCATATTATGCAAAGTATAACAGCAATATCTATTTTAGTAAAAAGAAGTCAAATCGTCGGTTGAATCACGCAGAGACGTAACTAACAAAATTGAATTGAGATATTAAATTAAATACGCCATGTTATATGTTAGAATACGTCCATTTTTCAATCTCCCATCAAATACATTTACGCCTTCTTGTGAGTCGACCGACGAAATGTTCAAAGCTGCCCCCTTCTCCCCTATGTTGCGCAAACGCATTCGGTACAATTGCATTGTATCTCGTATTCCCAGGCCTATCGCCATTGCATGTCTGTAGAAAATTAAATCTTATGTGAAAGGATAATAATTGATAGGTGCATTCTCGAACAAATTGCTTTGACAACATCCTTGAAAACTGCTTTCATGTCAAGTTATGAGGACAACTATTACCATTTATAATTGTGCAGAAAATCTAATTGACACAAGTAAAGTGACCGCCACATAAGGCTACCCATTCTTGTTGCAAAATCGCCTGTATCACAAACGCATAAGATAGAGCAGTGTTTACCGTGACGTGCTGGCCACCGGACTTCATCTTCTCCCTGGACCTATTTCCATTTACTTGGGGTCAGACTGCCTCGTCCTCAATCTCCATTTAGCACGGTTCTGTCCGTCGTCCTGATCGATCTGTGCATCCTTCAGATCGTTTTTGATTACCGTCAACTAGGCGGGTGGTCTGCCACGAGAGCGATTTGCTAAAAAAATATATTCAATAAGCTTTTTTTAATCAAATTGTGTATTCCAATCGGATACTGGAAAGTGGGTAATATTTATTTATTTATTTAATCAAAGAACACAAACAGAGTACAACCCTTATAACATCACAATATTATGAACTAAGCTTAAACTAGATTGTAATCCTAAAAGTGCTCTTAGCTTGTTTAATATTATGTTTTTTTTAATTACTTTACATCGGTGCAAATAATAGGTAGGTACATTAAATTTTAAGTATATTATTTTAAGTATTTAGCTTGCAAAATTTAATTACAGACAAACAGACACAGGACATGTGAAGCTAAATAAAAACATGTAAAAAGACTAACGATAGTGACGTTACCGTCTAACTAATAAAGAGAGGCGACACTTTTCAAAACGCATACCTAGCTGTAGAGTGTTCCTCAAATTACTTAATTATAACACCTAAAATATGTTTTATATTGATATTTTAAAAAATAATACTTGTCGATTACATTTAATCGACGTTGAAACTGGCAATTTTTTGCAACAATCATGTTCATTTAGGAACCGGTGCTAATGTTATTCTGATAATAACTCTATTTGATTTTGTGCTATTTAACGATTTGCTACGTTCTCAATGTTAAACATGTCAAATTATAGTAACTATCTTAAGTATATTTTTAAATGTTTCCAATTTTGTCTGTCTTTATAAAAAATAGCATGTCATTCACGCTCATTCTAATAAAAGAAAACAAATACATTTACAGATACCATAAAATATTTAAGAGAATAACACTGTTGAAAGTACAAGTCAACATTTCTTGTGGAAAAATCATCAAAATTTTTCAACGCAACAAAAGACATCAACGCTTCAGCCACTACAAAAAGTTTTACTTCTTTAATTTATGTGTTATTATCAATTATTTATAGTTTGGTGTATTTTGGGAATAGTTTTTAGAAATTTAGTTGACATGGATAATTGTTAATGTAATATTAATTCATACTTTCTACAAGTATGATTTTAGTAGGTGCGGTATAATATATCTACCGTAGTATGAAATGAGACATTGTTATTATCACATCATTAATGGTTTTATTGTTCACTCATAAAAAATCTAATAACAACCGTTAATAAGTGTGAAATGACATTATTGATGTGTGATTATTGGAGGTTGTTGACTTATGAAGTAGGTACTTTCAAACCGGTAACCCAAAATAAAAACATCTCCCGAGGTTACGGAACTTTCAAAAACTGTGTCCGAAAAAAAGGATTGTAAAAACAAATTCAAAGTTGTTTGAGCGTCGGCATGCAAATATGTTATTCCAAACACCGTGTAACTTAAAAAAATTGCAAATCATTAAGTTGGATTTCAATCAATTACGCTCATATTTTATGTAGCACCTTCAAAATGATTCAATAAGCCGTAATTAAATAAGGTGAAAAAGCTGCGGTCATGGGCTAGAAAAAAATTACTTGATCTTTTCTCGATTGCCAGAGAAAGAAGTTCGTGCATGTTCCGTATACCTTTTCTCTTCATGAAGTATTAGAGAAACTGTTTTCCTGCAAGTGCAATTAAGGCGCTGGGCACACTTGGAGTACAATATTGCCGCGACTCGCGCAGAGAACGAATAAATTATTACTACCAAGGCATAAAATAACATAAAATCTGAAGTATTTTGTCTCAAAATTCCAGGTTTGGTGATGACGGCGAGCTGATGATGGTGAGCCCCTCCTCAGCTGGTCTGACTCCTCGCCCCACCACGACAAGGCCGCCACTGTCTCCCACAACGATGCGGCTCCCTCCGCCGCCTCCCCCGCCAAGGTGAATGACCTGCTAGTCTAGACATGGCATTAGACTCGAATGGACGTGTGGTACTCGTAGCTAATGTAGTTAGTTTGGTGTAGTTAGAAGGCATAGATGGATTTGTAGGGGAGTGTTTTAGTCACAGTCAAGATTTATTTCGTATTGCCTACCAGGATTAGTATTGAAATACATCACTATTATAATAAATGCTGTTTCTGCACGATAAAAAAGTCATGAGAATTCCTGTTTTTCTTGGGTTTATTTACATCATAATAATGCTCATGACAGTGACTGAAAATGAGTTTTTACTTGCACGGTTTAATGATATACCATTAAAAGCTAAGGCAACATTGCACCATCGTAATGTTTCTGCAGTAGGTACCTACCTGATTTCTCAAAATTATAGATTTCCGATTTTTTTTTGTGGGCTATAGTGGTTCAAGAAACTTAGTGCATTGCAGCCTCTTTTGGTGTGTTCCTACAGTAGCATTTGTAGATATTCAGCAGTTAGAATATCATAATCTAGGTTATCAATCATTTGTTGTATCCGAAAAGATACATGCCTTAATCATCCTTTTGACATCTGCCAAAAATTACCTTCTTACTCAAGAAATATGTTTCAAAATTGTGTGTGATTTTATCCAGGTCTTGCAGAGTAAAAATCGAGAGGGAAATCTTCTTAGGTATCCTAATTAGAGAAACAACCATCTATTATTATTAAAGGTATAAATTTTAAAAATTCTAATTGAATGCTCATGTGATGTGGTTGTTGCATTTTCACTTGTTATATGTGAATGTTGGCAAGTATCAAAATTATTTATGTAACGTATAATTACATAATGTTATGTTATGATTCATACAATATTGTTTATTTACTTAGAAAACTCATGATATTTTATATTTTATAAGGTCCCTCTGATAAGAACAGCAAAGTTAGGGTTTTCATCCAAACTATCATAGTTTATTTTATAACTTAATGTACAATTGTATTTATTTTTGCCTGTTGTATTCAAATGTTTGTAGTTTGCGTGGGCTATCTACTTACTTCATCCCTTAAACATTTCATACTCTTTACATTTCAACGTTTCATAATCAAACAACAAGACCACCTCATACTCGTATATTACTTATTTAACTATCTACACCACTACTTTTAAGCACATGTCACTGAACATATTGTGTGCATTCAAAAGTTTGTAAATGTCTAAGGTAGTCGAAAAACTAAAGTTTGTTGTATTCCTAAAATTTAACCTAAATTATGGATCCTAGAGCAAATAGTTCATTCATGCATCATCGCATTCGGAGGGCCTACTCGTTCGTATTTTTAAATCTAGTCTTCGCTGTCACTAATGCTGTAAAACCGTACGAATGAACGAGATTTCGTAGTATTTATGTATGAACTTTTGACACATATGTTTAGCGACATATGTGTGCAGTTAAAAGTGCTGTACTCCAATTTTATTTTTAGATATGCTTAAAAAGTAGTGGTGCATTTCTCGATATTTACTTTAACTCATCAATGCATCAGTACTCAAACTTTGACTTCCACCTATTTACCAAACTTACTCATCATACATGAACCTACTGTTTTCTACATCATCATATACTTACCTTACTATCTACGAGTATATTACTTATTTTGCATGTAAATAACTTAATTTGATTGTAGCATGCGGTCAAGAAATTGCATGAAAACATGAAAAATGTAATTGCGCATTTCTCAAAAACAAAAGAAACAAGATAAACGTAGCTTCGTCAGTAAAAAAATTGAACTTAATAGACGGTAAGGTATGCCTGTTATTGTGTACATTCATGTTTTATTAAATAAAACACATAAATATTACATTGAAATCACATGTAGGCATAGGTACGGGAAAGATCTTATGAGTTACACACGTACACGTGTTTAAGTTGAATTAATTCTATAATTATGAGTATAAGATCTAGTATAACTAATTATGTACTATTTTATGTCAGTAGGTATAAAAAACAGTCGGAAGACTTTTAGAACAGTTTATTTAATGTTTATGCTTACCTATTTAAAAAAAAAACTCAGATTGTTTGTCTCTTACCTAAGCAAAATATGAATAGATTTTGATTAAAAAGAGCTGCATTGTGCACACGGCTCCAAATCAAGCTTCTCATTTTCGTTGCAAATTCGAGTGATTTTTCAACTAGCAACTTAATACTATTGAATAACTTAATTAGGGTTTATTATATAAGCGTAAGATACCGATGTGTATAGCTTGACGTGTGGCTATGCGTATAGAGCAAAGATGAGTACTGGGATGTCTATTATGCATTCTTAAGACATATAATTGGACAGCAATCATGGTAATAAAGTTATATCACGACAAACAGATCTTGTACATAGATCACGAATATAACTGAGAGCTCTTTGACAGTAAATGAAGTACACAGTTCAAACGGTGAGAAAATAAGGGAGTATTGCGCAAACAGCAGGCAGGACAACGTGTGCCGTGTCCGCTAGTCGATAAAATAAAATAGTTATAATCGTTTACGGTCTATCGATTTGCCTTCCACCCTGGCTGGGTATCAATTCTTTAGTTATTTCTTGGATAATTTCAGGCATTACCTACAGATTCATGTAATTTTGACTCTTTTTAATCGTTTAATACATTCTGCCAGTCTTCAACCGCATATATTCGAGGACAATGCAAACAGAGGATACCTCATCTCACCCACCAATATGCCCCACTGCTGGGCACAGGCCTCACCTCAACTATGAGGTAGTCCGAGTCATACTCCACTGCACGGGCTCAGTGCGGATTGGTGGTGGGGTGTTTGTAAAGTAAGTGACTAACCTTACTATCAGATGTTATTAAGCCGCCCTAGGGCCTCTGACCAGGCTTAACGACTAATAAATATCGATATTAACCGGGACCGACAGCTAAACGTGCCTTCCGAAGCACGAAGATGCTTGTAGATAAACCTTAGTAATATAGTTAGAATGGTCACCCATCCAAAACATGACCGCGACTCAGGTTGCTTAACTTTCGATATCACTACCAAAGCGCTGCAACCACTGCGCCACAAGCACCTCTCTATGCATACCTACTCACAAAGAACTCGATCAACTTTACAAGCAACCCAAAAAGAATCTTCTCAACACAGCACTCCAAATGCCACGTAGATAGCAAAGCGCATGCTTACCGTAATATACCGTAATATAGCATAGCATTATAATAGCTTCAGCATGTAGACTAACGTTGTTCTCTCCCTGGGTAGCAGGAGCTACTTCTTACGCTACCTGCATCGCTTGTTGCATGAGTGCCTTGCAGGCCGGACGCGGATGCAGTCGGAAAGGCTGTCGTTGCGGTTAGTAGCTTAGCTTCATTTAAGAGAGAAAACTACTCACACTTTTACTGTAATGATTTTGCTGCAGACAAACAACTTTCCGAGTCAGGAATCGAACTTAGACCTTTTTTCCCTACTGCTAAGGAAGAGTTATGGTTTTCGCGCGAATCTTGTTTGTATGTATGTTATATTCTTTATGACCTGATATCTCTGGAATCGCTAAACGGATTAATGTTATTGAGGTATCAGCAATTGACTTAGTAGCCCAAGTGATCTTAGATGTGTCAAGTAAATAAAAACATATCGGATGTGTGACGCCATTGCACGTAGTTAAAAAAATGTACAAAAAAGTATGATTTGACTTATAATTCAATTTCTTGCCGGTGACTGCTTAATTTTTGCCTATGCGTGGATCATTTTTGGACTTAATACCGTGGAAGATCCGTGTTTACCCGCTGGAAAAAATATGAATAAACATAAGTACATAGGACTCTCTGAAAAAAGTCTTTCATAAAACATGACTTTATCATTTTTTATCATTTCATTTAATTTTCCTGGTTTGGGGCTTGTGGTGTGTGAGTGTGTTTGTGATTTTTTTTCTTCAATGAAACTTTATTTTATTAGAATGTTACCCTTCTTCACTTTACGCTCGTTAATTGCTTTTTTAAACCATTTTCAGGCCAACACAAACTACATGGGTGCCAGCGAGCTCCGACACGGTACCCACGCGTTTTCCACTGCGACCGTCTAACGACCTACCCTTGCCTTACACCACAGCCATCACTTTTATTGACCAGATAGGGTACAAGATCATTAGGACGACAGAACTGGTCACTGACATACTGAAAAACACAGTCCGAGCTGTGGTAGGCCGGTAGAGTTTGAAAGTATCGAGAGGATCGCAATGTTATTAAATCAACGAAACACTGGGTGTTAACCCATCTACTTGTATGAAGTAGCTAGTTTCAAACACAAGTTAAAAAGAAGTGTTTTAGTATTTTATAATAAGCAACGTAGTAAGCCTCTGTGTCATATTTTTGTTATATGAATCACATCATACGTGAAAAACATATCACATAGTTTCTTATAAAAAAGGAATACCGCTTTTGTGCCTGTTAAAGGACGAACGAAACTGTCACTTTTCAGGATAGTTTATTTCGAAGTCAGTGGAAAATCGCTCAATCTTAACGTAGGTAAATCTACGTATTACATTGAGAACTTTGAGATTAAAATATAATAAGGTAATTAATTGTTTGTAAGTATCGCCAACTTAATCCATTCCACCATAATAAACTAAAATATTTTTTAGTGTGAATTACCATATTTAGATGGGAGGTATCCTGGTAAAAAAGATCTCTCGTGTATTCTAGAAAAAATCGTGAAAGAAAAACATATCAATTATTTAAAAGCCTAAAATAGAAATTCATTATTCATAACAACACCAAGTGGATTTTTTAATGAGATTGTATAAGTAAAATTTTGTTTTATTGAGTCAACTCCTACTATGTGTTTTCGTAGTATTAAGTTATTTATATTTCTTTTAAATTTGTATGTTGGAGGACTTGGAGGTCCGAGCTTCGGCGTAGGTCGTAAGTAATAAGAATCCCTAGTTAAAAATTAGAATTTAAGTCAGCCATGACAAAGAACTTTTTTTATAGTAATGCGTTGTTTTATTGACGTTCCCTTTCTTCTTGATATTAACTTTAATCCCTAAAATAATCAATCCATAAAAATAATCTATAGATCTACTTATTAATATTAATATACTAATTTATATGTTTGGAGGAGGTTAATTATGGAACTATGTACAGACGAAGCCACATCCAAATAATGGTGCCCGTTTATTGCCGTCAAGCTTTTAAAGCTCTGCACCTCAACCTATAATGGAAATAAAGTATCGATCAATTGTCCTTTTTAGCCTCAGTACCAGATACCTGATGTGAAAAGAGCAATAATATGTACACTCGAAATTGCTACAGCAATATGCTCAGGCGCTACTAAGCGATGGTAGATTACATTTCAACGATAAATGGGTCTAGTGACCGGCCATTCTGACGCTGACCATCAACCTTCCCCATTTTCGTTGCAAAATCACTCTTATTTATATGCATAAGATGCCGCAGTGATTGACTTGACCTGAAGTCTGTACAAAACCGCCCTGATTTAAAAATAAAAATAACCGTTAGAAAGCTACGTTGTTCGTGATTGTTATTATGGCATGAAAATTGATAAAGTAAAAGGGGACCGCTAGTACCTACCTGTTTAGTCGAAAAGATTACGAGAGAGATTAGAGAAGGGAGATAGCTGCAGAGTTCCTGCAGCTATAGGTCGGTCATATTGTCATGTCGGATTGTGAGACTTTGAGATTAGACACTACTTTACCCGAAATTCGTATATAAAAATCCTAACGAATTTAAAAACTAAGGGATAATTTTTAATAAATTAAATAGGGCTTTGTGCAATCCTTTTTTAATATTGGCAATAATACCGGGTGGTATCGGAAATGATTTTTTTTTACAGAAAAAGTGGTATATCGAAAGTATCGAAATCCGAAACCCGAGCTGTTTGTACAATACTTAACTTGAATGGTTTGCCTGCTCCAGAATCGACACTCAAAGCTTCTAAGATAGCAAATAGATACCTTCTCGCGACACTCACGGGTATTATATAAGAAAATGCTCACTGTTCTTCATTAAGAGTTCGTATTCTTATTTCACTGGGTGTAGGTATATTCCTTGGTTTGTAGTACAAACAACCTACCCACATCTAAGTACTGCAAAATATTTCCACCTATTTTTAAAATCTACTACACATTTTGTCAGAAAAATGAAAAATATATCTGTCGCAAAAAAATCCTCCTTTTATGTTTTTTTTAAGATTATGAGTGAGCTACCTTGTTTAAAGGTATAATTTGATAAATGTTCTGGCTCTACTTTCGCAATACACACACGGTTATAGTCTGACTGGATTAGTCCACGGAGGCACTTGTTAAAAGCGAAAGTTGCTTATTTATCCCACGAGGGGCTTTCGAGGCGCGGGATGGTTACATCGAACTTTCTGACTGCCGAGCTTTACTCAAGTAATTTTAAGTGCACTATAATATATCCATCGTAGTTAGCTGATCTCTGTTGAGATTGGCTGCCGGTCAAAATCGGCTAGAAGACAATCATCATCAATTTTAGAGTTCAACATCAGCTTATATACGTCACACTACTCACCTAAGTAGTAAATTTATAGGTAGGTATAACAAAAAACACTAGAACTAGGTTTTGTATCCGATTTTTTGGACACGTTACGATAACATAACATAATTACACGATTGGATAATGCAGCGTAAGAGAATGACGCATAAAATGTTTTTTTTATAACTTAAGATTTCCTTCATAATTTTGGATGCAACTAATCTATGACGCAGATTGAGGAAAAACGTACCTAGTTTAAAGTATGGTGCATGGGGGAATTTAGCTGTATTTGCGTCATTGATTGAGTCAGCTTAGAACTGGTTTTTGTCATATTTTAAATTACCTACCCTAATTTAAAGTTTGAGACAGAAACTTATGAAGTCATTATGCAATTAACAGATTCGTTTTCGTAGCTACATTAGTAATACCTATCATAACATTACAAATGGCTATTGTCATTATCATTTTAACTATCTGAGGGTCACATAATTATTAACAGTGTCTTTAAAAGTGGTTGACCTTCATTATCAGACAATTACTTTTAGTTTTTATCAAGAGACATGCTTGTTGTTAGATTGAAACAGAAAGTATTTGCTCACAACATTTATTATAACATTTTCTTCATAATATATCACATCAAAGTATATGTTTTGCATCACATTCATAAATATAGACATTTCCCAAAACACACATCTAATCTATGAGATTTGTTCCCTTATTGTCTGTAAATATACTTAATCTATTACATTCAAAGCAAATGCTGCACAAATAAATATATTATATAAAAATGAATCACAAAATGTAAGTGTACATGTAAGAGCATAACTCAAAAACCCCTGGACCAATTTGGCCAATTTTATTTATGATATTCGTTAAAGTATGAGGATGGTCCATGCAATGAAAAAAAATCAATGGGCAGGACAATGTCTGCGGACTCCGCTAGTACAACATAGATTTCATTATTGTGCAACACAATGTAACAGTATTTTTTAAATTTCATATCACAATAAGATATTAATTTGGCAAGATTTATTGGACAATCAAATCAGTAACATTGTCTTTAGTGACAAGGGCCACCAAACTGCCACTGGGTGGCCTCTCTTCACCCTTGATCCACTTGTCAAATAGTTGAGCCACAAATGGCAATGGTGTCCACGAACCGAAGTCAGCTTTGGGCATCCATTTTCTGTTCATTTCTGTGTCGAGAGTCACAGGTAATATAGCAACAGCAAGTGAGTTTTCTGGCAGGCCAGAATCCTTAGCACCAAGAGACTTTGTGAGTTGATGAACTGCACCCTTAGCAAGGCCATATCCAATCATGCCAGGTGTCGCTTCCAGAGCTGCCTTAGCCCCAGTCAAGGCTAAGAGGCCTCCAGGAGTGAGGTATTTGGCCGCAAGTGTGGCGGCAATGGTGGAGCTCCACACTGACTGGCGCCACATCAAGTCGGTCTGTTTGCTTAGATCCTTAGCCGCGTTGCCGCCTGCCCAGCCACCCGCAACGCAAATGACGGCGTTCACTTTCTGACCTTGCAGCGCCGCGCCGAGCTCGTTAACAACGTGTTCTTCCTGCTGGACCCACGAAGCGTCTTTGGGCACGGTGATGTTAACATCAGCTTTCTCGTTCGGGTTCAAGTCCACGTTAGCCACCCACCAGTTTGCAGATTTAAAGTGGTTGACACACGCCGCGCCGAGCGCTCCACGGCCTCCGTACACGACAATCCTTCCGCTGGCCATTCTTACGTCTTACTACAGTCACTTTCCGGACCTAACTGACTCGATATTGAGTACGGCAAGGCGCAAACTCGTTATCGGCGTTCGGTGTCGCGGTTAACCTCGACTATCACTTTTTGGTCGCCAGTCACACGGAAAGTAAACAACAGAAATATAAATAATTAGTGTTGTATTCTTGCGTGGAATTAATATGGATAGCTTTGAATCTCAAACTAAGCAATTAACCTTATTTTATTCTGTTTTTATTATCGATCACTGATTTCATTCATAAACTCAACAAGTCGTTGATGATGATTGAATTGTCGAAATGACATTGACATTCAAGATTTGACACATGACAGGTGACATTTTTGACTAGCGTTTCGATTTTCATCCGGGCCCATGAAACGTGAAACATGTAAGCATGCTACTATGTGTAGTGCGTTTTATTTCGTTGCAAACATAGAAGTCAAACTATCCAAACCTTTTCTGAAATTATTGCTATGCCTTACAGCCTTAACCTTACGAGTTTGTAAGATCAGACTAGATCCGGGGGCGGAAAATTTACACTTTATAGACAATTGGACGACACATTATTTCCTTAACTAACTTCTATCTACACAAGGCGAACATTAAATTGTATGGCGCGCATGTATAAATTAAAATACCGCCTGCTCACCCTCGGGAATCGCAGATTGCTACTGTTGATGCATACCAACTCAATTTACGTGCTGTTAACATCAGTTTCAAACTGTTTCAAATTATTATCTATCGATTATAAAGACAATTACTTTTTTAAAAAAAGTATTAGGTGCCTACTACTTTTAGCAAAAAAATTAGGAAAAAACTGAGAGTTTTTTGCCTCATTTAAAATGCCACATTCAATTTTTGCAATATTTAACTTAAAAAGGCGATGGACACTTGCGTAGCTGTAAAGGAACAAGGCCAGTGCCAGGATGCCCTCGAGCTAAGGACTAAAATTTGTCAAAATGGTTTAGCCGTTCTTGAGTTTTAGCAAGCCTAACGAACACCAATTCATTTTTATTTTAAGAAGATTCTATCTTTTGAAATGATGGCCCATGTGATTGTTTTGCCCCGGGACCCTTGGATACCTAGCTACGCAACAAGCGATGGATGGATGCATTATTCCGGGAAGGCCTATGGCCGAATTTCAATTAGTTAACGGACCTCTGCTGATAGCTGAAAGAGGTTAGGTACTAGCGACCCGCTCGCGACTTCGTCCGCACAAACTTGTTTATCCCAAGGAAGAATTTAATAGTGATAAAAAAGTCTACTATTACCCAAGTCAGCTCATACCCTGTTTGTATACCAAATTTAATAAAAATCTGTTCAGTAATTTCAGTGTGATTGACGGACCCTTTTTCAGGGTATGCCCCGCCTAAAAAATTGAAGATCCGGGGCTGCGACCATCATCAAGATAAAGACGTGAATCATTGCGTAGCGTAATTTGTGTTGGTTCAACATGTAACAAATTGGGTGCGTAATAATAAAACAAATTGGAATTTTGAGATGGATTTATTACATTTAATATCATCATATATCATGGGTAAATAAATATTACATAAGATAATATTACACAAGTTTTACTTCAAATTGTTTCTTACTCTAAATACCTACATACTAAATAAAATAATTTTGTTTAAAAATATAAAAATCACAAGAACCAACATTAGTTTAAATGAGATTATGAAAGAGATTATATGGAAGGACTTTTACCTTTTTTCCAGCCGGTGTAATTTTTATTTATTTTTAAAACAGAATCTGAATGGTCAAATCTGAAATCAATGAATACTTCAATAATAGTACAAGCAAGTTACCTACATATTAGATTTTAATAATAGCTCTCGCTTGGCTTTTAAAAGTAGGTATAGATGGAGTCATATGTTACTAAAAGAAAGTTAGGTACTAAATTCGATTATCTAAAAAACTGATTTCGATGTCTTATTCTTCAGACTCCACCGACTAATTTCATATCTATTTTTTTTTCATTTATTTTTCCTCATAATTCATAAGCCAGCTGCAGCTATTGCTATGGTGGCGCTGTCAATCTGCATAGAATACAAAATACTGATGATGACATTGAGGGTGATGCTAATAATTTTGAAGATCAGCGTTGTGTCGTTAAGGATCACGGCGTTGCGGAGGTCGAGCTGGCGGTTTATGTTGAAGATGCTACTCAGCACTAGTGCCACTATTGCAGATACCACCTATTTAAAAAAAGAAATAAAAATAAAATTAAATAAAAATAATATTAAACAAAAATAAAAATATTCAAAAGACATGAAAAAATTGTTGGATATAAAAGAAAAAATTATACAGAAAAAAAAACGTTGAAAATAAAATGAAAACGAAAAACAACGTAAAAAATGTTTTAGTTTAAAGGTCATATCACACATTTCAACCGCTAAGCAGTTTTTTGCCGTCAACATGAATTTCAAAGGATAAATCAAAAATCGGAGCCTGCTACAAAGTAACATCTTCGTAATAAATAAGATACATGTTAAGTTATCAATTGCGTTAAAACATTGTCAATGTACAGATCGATGAGCAGAAAGGGAAATACAGTTTAGTGTGATTTTAGTGATTATAGGTTTAATACAGTATGAAGGTAGGTTTAGTTAAAACAATAGTAGTTACAATACATAGTTAAGTACAGTACTTTTAAATTTAATCGTACTTAGATTCTACGTTGTAGGTTCCTACGTAACTGCGATTAATCTTGTGGATAACTTACCCTAACTTTAAGAATACACATAAAGTGAATATTTAATTACTATATCATGGCACTTTCACGTTCTTTATAACTGTAACTTAAACGGAACCAGACCTACGCTAATGCTACTTATGACGTTTTTGGTTTCGAGTCAATAAACCAATCGTAAAAGTCCGATGTGTTATTGCTGTAGTGGTCTTTTTCGGAGAGCGCGGGGTCAAGGCCGAAGGTCATTTTGATGACGTCACAGAAGACCACACCCGTCATCAGACCGACCGACGCGTGGTAGAGCCAGTACGACATCTTCTTCTGTTTCTCACTCCGGTCTACATCCAGAAACGTCATTACGATCGCCATGACGCCCGCGCTCGCCTGAAGCAAAGTTTTGAGAAGTTTTAAAATTAAACGGTATATTTTTTTGTATTGTAGAATCTGCAGCATTCGGAGTCTAATTCCTTCATTCGACAAATTATTCCAAATTCTACAAGTAGAACGTTTGTAGATTTAAACCTAGTGAAAAAAATGGATTAAACACTATCCTTTTATTCCATTAGGCTTATTTTAACTTTTAACACGAATGTAGGTAAGTTAACGGTATGCTCAATATTGCATATTTTGCTTATAGATCTGCTTTGGCGTTATCAAAAGCTATAAATACGATTATAGTGAGTTTTCTTCAATAAACCATTATCATTCAAAAACAATTAATACGTTTTACCTGAACAGTTAACTTACTAGAAATCAAGTCAAGGTAAATTAAAACATTCCGTTACGCAAGAGTGACGTTCTTAACACTACGCTACTTAAAAACTACTTACTGTAATGTATCTACAACCTACTTAAAAATAATTATGCTATTTTTTATCGATATTCACAGCACATTTCAATATCAGTTGTCACTAAAATCAGTACTTATTTTAAGGCCCTGTGACGTTTCCCACCCGCAAGTACTCATTATTGATGTATTTCAGTCTCTCCAAAATTAGCGGACTGTTCGAATACTCAATGCCGAATGCCGAAATGACGATATTAGTGACGGAAATTACGAAAATGAATATGACAATGACGTCATTGAGGATGACGGCCGAGGGCTGGTCCTCGTGGTCATTCAAGTCCATGCCTCCTATGACGACGAAAAGCAGGCCGACGAGTAGCTACAACAAACGGGGACTTTTTGAGTGCTTGTCCAATTATGAACTATCTACCTACTTGTATTTTTCTTGGTTATTATTATTTTATTTACAACTCTCTAGCCACAAAGAATAAAGCTCGCCTTCTAATATAATGTAGCGGTACGGGACTCGTACGCCGGTTAGATTAGCACACATATCAGTCTAATAGATGTAGGAGTGGGAACGCTCTTTCTCAGTAGAAATACTTTATAAAGATTGTTGTTGCAAAACTTGGATTCATGCATAACACCCGTGGCTCAATGGCGTGGACGTGTTTTTAATATAAGCAACATTTAAAGTTTCGTGGATACCAAATTCTTTTAGTTAAATAAAATAAGTGTAAATGCCGCTAGACTAGCATTATACAGCTTTTAACGATGTGGTACTATTATCTCATCTACCGATCTCGAAAAACATAATGCCCTGCCATAACGTCCAGCTTTCCTGTCACGTCCCAACATTGCCGAACATTATAAAAAAACGGAACAATCGTGCTCCAAACTATAATTTAAACATAGTCCAGCTCAAGATATCTGGCCAGCGAGGAGTCGAAGGCGGCGACCATCACGTTGAGCGCGGTGACGACGAAAGCGGCCGCCGTGGTGAGGTAGTTGACCCCGAGCGCTGAGCTGCGGTGGCGCGGCAGGTGGAACCTGCAGTCGCGGAGCAGGTTCAGCGACAGCAGGACCAGGCCCATCGCCACCTATGTAGGACTTGGGTATATTAGCAGCCCGCAGGATACGGGCGTGGGAATAAAAATAAGATTGAGTACGAAGTAGCTTATTAAGAGTAATCCGATAATCCGAGGCTTCAACCCTGGTAAGATTAATTACTCCTACTTAGAAAAAACAAATCACACATTTGATGAAAATTCACTTCCTTTCGCAAAATCTCAGTAGATCGCAGTAACAGAATCTCTGTTGTTCAACTTGTTGACTTCTACTCGAAATTCCTATGTTACTAAATTATAACCAATAAGATGTTTGTTTGTGCTAAAATTCGGCGATCTTTCTCACATATCCATGCCTATCTTTCCATTCGATACTCATTTTGGTACGCCATCACTTTAAACACGTGATTTCAACTTACCTTGAACTGTCTTATAAATTGGCAAATTTTGGTTGACAGCAGATTGTTCTTGCCTATAGCGTCATTATCATTTGCTTCACACTCACCTGCAAAACAATAGATACAGAGATGAGGACCACCAGCAAGGTGTAGAACTCGTGCTTCGGCCCCACTTGCAGCACGTACTTCAGCTGGGAAGCGTTGGAGGTCAGCAAGGCGATATCCAGCATGCCCTGCGCCACCGTCTTCTTCGTCGCATACCGGTTCGCGTCCAGCCCTTTGACCTGGAAAATATATGATGGGGCTCTTATGAGTCTTTATAGACTACCATCTGCGCCCTGCGATTTTACCCGCATAGAACGCGTTTTCTACATATCTCGCAGGAACCGTGAAGTTTTACGAGATAAAAAGTACCCTATGTGTTATTCCAGGTTATGATCTATTTGGGTTTCAAAATTTTAAAGCCAAATTGGTCCAGTAGATAAGAATTAGACTTAGTAGTTAACGCCAAATTATTGATCGAATCCATCGACAGTATTAAAATATATTATGGGTCTTGGGGTAACTTACATGGCAAAGTTTTGACATAATAAGACTCCCTCCTAATACATGAAAAAAGAAGTTATCAGGAAGTGCTTGCTTTGATATACAGTGTGTACTGATTGATAACTGTCATGGTGGCCTTGCCTATCAGTAGGTTTCAGCTAGACGTCGCATTTTGAGACACCCTATATAGTAATTAGAGAAAGCATATCGATAAGTGAATGAAAAAAATATTAGTAGAACGTATCCTACGATTTAGTAGGTAGTAGGTGAGAACCTAAGTACTAATTTATACCGTTTTAAATGAATTGCGTGTCTAATGCGAATGTAGGTCAGCCTAGTTGTGGTGCAATGCTACACCAGACACACCATTTTATGTTAAATTGTAATAATAACAATGACATTTGTTCATAACGAAAATACAAATATTCTTTCAAAGATTTCGAAGTCAAACGTATGAATGTCAACTACTCTCACCTCTCAATAAAAAAAAAGGAACTCGCTATCAAAACTTCAATCTTTTTAGTACAATGCTGTCTGTCAATGTACATACGTACGTAGAATCGAAGGCCGTTGGTGCGGAGGACGTAGTGTCGAATTATTTTTCTGCTACCCCGTAGCGTCGAAAGCCCGTGGAGTCGAATGCCCGTGGGATAGAAAAACTTAAATTTTGCTGCCTTGAGTCTCACCCTCTTCCCAAAAAAAACCTTCATCCAAAAAAAGGTTTTCGATGTAAATTTTCCGCTTTGTAAAATTTTGTTTTTCGATCCCACGGGCATTCGAATCCACGGGCCTTCAAGGCCTAGGCCTAGGCGGGTTGAGATCTTTATGGTATCGATCTTTATCGATCTTTAGCGCTATTCTTATTTTTGCTTAACGCACCTACTTACAGAGGTAACGTTTGTAAGTATAAACTCGTAGCTTGAAAAATCTCTAAAACTCTACTGATCCGACTTATAAAAGCGATTGATTTCACGTTCCCCCAATAGTTTTTTAAGAGAGGCGAGAGAGTACACCTCAAAAGGATAACGCTCACACTTAACTCGATTATCTAGTACCTACCTACGCAAAATGATTTAATACTAAAAAATATGTCACTGTTTCACTAACAATAGCAGTAAGCTCGCTTTTTCCCATCACGATCTCCTCCACATTCACAGTTGGGGTGTCACTCTCACTCCCTACACTCCGTTTGTCTATCTTTTCGTCCGCCATTTTACCGCGAAAAATTATTCGAACGTATTTAAAACAAAATGCGAAATATATTTTTTCGTCGCGTGCCAGCACAGCAAGCCTGATTCGACTGTTGAAAATCAGAGGAAACGCCACTTCCTTCAGACTTGTCGAGGCCAAAAACAATGCACTTTGTGATATCCGAGGTTCGGTATTACTTTAGTGTACTTATCTCTCGTTATTTAGGCAATGAGTTACGCACTTAGCCTAATTACGTATCTGGCTCTCCATTGTTTAGAATTAGCTTTGATATGGGTAACCCACATTATTAGCTAGTAGGTAGGTTGTCCAGTTATTCGTAATGTAGAACTTTGTCGCAGACACGTAGAGTGGATGCTTGTGGACATCTTTCCCAGATCCCAAAAGAGCTAGAGCGCTTTGTACAGTTGAGATATTCGACAACGCAAATAGATAGTAGGTACAACCACTGAGCATACTAATATAACAAAAACTACGTTACACCTAGGTAGGTACTTACCCCATTTCGCAAACCAGCAGGTAAAATAGCTGCCATTTTTCCACAAACTTACTAAAACGTCTTCAGGACCTTCTCATAGTCTTCATCAAAAATATTTTTTGGGTCATAATTCCAGTGTGGTTAGGAAACCACAACGCTACAGGCTAATAATGACGAACGGGCTATGACAAAATCGATGGCGTTACTAGACAACGCGTAACAACAACAACCATTCAAATTTCAATGCGTAAAGCTATCTTTATCACAGATTCCATTTCTGACCTTACGTTCAGGGTCACTGTCTTCATGGCTGGCAGCGTAAAAAAGTTCTCAGGTTAAGCAAGGAGTAAGTTATGAGGAGAGGTGCACTAAACTTGTTTATAGTAACAGGGTTACTGGTAACTCGACGTATTCCTTAAAAAGAGACAAAGAAGAGGTAATCAGCAACAAAAAAGATACCATCAACTACGGGCAAGAAGCAATTGATTTTTAAGATATTGTGCTTTTATGATTGCGAAATTTCACGTTTAAGGGGCTTAAAGTGCAATATTTTGTAATTTTTCCACCCCTACCCTACTCTTCGTTGACCTTCGGAACCCTTTTTTATAGGAAATCACCTTTACTATAACTCTTTTGAAGAATTAATACGTCGAGTTACCAGTATCCCTGTATAACGTAGTTTCATATTTAGAACACATTGTATTTTATAGGGCCGATTAGTTGAGTTTCTGCTACCGCCTAAATGAAAACGTCTTCGCTGCACTCAACAAGTGTTTTTTTTTCTCTAACAATAATTTTATGAATAGAAGTGTATCTATTACCTAAGCATAACATAGATTTTTGTCAATGTCAAACCTAGTAAATTAAACTTCGAATAAAATAATCTTAAACTCAGCTGATAAACTAGCCAGACCTAAATAAGACGTGCTTTAGGCGTACCTACTATTAAAAGATCTCTAGGTAATTTACTAAATTATTTGGTCCCAAGGAAGGTAGTTGTTCTTGAAAATAAATAGGAGCAACATCACATGCCTACATTGCTCTGATTCCAAAGTACTTAAGCACTTGTGTTACAGGAATCACAAACCACGTACAACGTACGTTTCCAACATTGTCTCCGTCCGGGGATCGAATCCGGGACCTCATACACGGAGGAGCCTTGAAACCAGTACTCTCGCCACTACACCACAGAGGTTGTCATCAAACTTCTAATTAGTAGGTACATCGTCGAATAAAGGTCGTTTTTACTGATTTAGTCATTAACTCTGCATACTATATAAAGGAGTTTGAGTGGATAGCGAAGACGCCACGCACGCGCCGAAAACTGTGGCACCGCCGATCGATGGTTCGAATCCTGATTCCTGACCCTGGCCATGTTTTCTTTCTTTTCAATAGAGAACAACAAGAACTATAACTTTAAGGTACAAGAATATTTTTGGAGTAGATCTATTCATTATTTATTGTTCTATTTACATATGATCAGTAACCCCTGATCCATACGTTGTGCGAACAGTTGACCGAAAAATATAGCCATTGTTGCGTGTTTTCGGGCCACGTAAACGAATTCGTACTAGGCAAACTTACGACGTAAATAAGTTCGTAACATTTATTGAAGCTTTTTGAAAACGCCGCGCTCCTTTTGAACCGTGTTTCTTAAATGCTCTAGTCAATTTAATCAATTTCTTTCGTTATGAAAAATATATCTATTCAAATGTTTTTTTTTAATTTGTACACTGTTTAGATTATTTAAATTAAACAAAACAACATATAATGAAAAATGAAACGCAGTCCAAGTGCCCGCGGTTAGAGCATCTCTCTTCAACTTCCTTCCGTCTGTCAAAATATGTTTTTCCACTCTTTCGACGGCTTGTATTGTATATCCCTCTGTAGTTTGTGATTGTATTTGTTTGCATAAATACAAACAAATAATGTTTTCCTGTGTGAAATAGTTTTGTTTTTACTGTATTTTGTGGTAAATACGTTATATTTTAATATAGTTTAAAATTTGATACCAATATTATGTGAAAAATGTTCTAATCTGAAGAGGAATTATTCATGTTCTGTTGCGGAATCTGAGAAGAACACCTGACACCATATTTTTCCCAAATGCTGCCTTCTATGCCAGTTTTATTTAGCAGAGAAAGTCAGGATGCTTTTGGAAACAAAATTGAACCTAGCACGAGCTTTTTCAATCAAAATACATACATAAAACCTGCAATACAACCCGAGGTACGTCGAAAGATTTCATATGATTTGTGTTCGAAATTAATCGCACGTCATATTTTTTGTTTTGGAAATATACGGTGCATCAATTAATTAACAGAAAAAGCAACGTTTTGAGGAACAATAAGCGTGATAATGTCATTTATTAACTGTTCTTTGAAAGCCTTTAATAGCACGTCGCCATTTTTTTATGAGTCGTATGTAATTACAGTGATAAAAATGTGTGTCAAATTTCAGCCTCCTCCACCGACAATAGTGATAGAAGAGCCTGCAAAACCAACCCCGAAAGACACCAAACCCAAAGCTAATGTCAAGAAAAAGGAGGAACCGCCTAAATTTGATAACAATGCTTTAGAAACAGGTGAGCATTGTAAATAATATGCAACAATAACATCTTGACATTGCTGCATTGAAGTCAGTATAAAATTTATTTTTGGCTAGTATTTTCTAATCACTTTACTGCTGTGCCATCTTTGATATTTATGAATAGTCAGCAATATTTACCTAGTCTTAGTTATCTGCTTTCAAAGCTTCAACTGCTGGTAACAAAATTGCATTCCAGTACTCTTTGATAATGTTATTATTTTTGTTTCAGCTTTAGTAAAGTCTTATTACTCTAAAGTACAATCACGATTCTCTTCCAATTCATCAGGGTCAGACAAGTTTGTCCAGTTTCAAAATATACTGAAAACATTTGACCCTTCCAAAGAGACTCCAGTAGAACTTTACAAACAAATTGAGCAGTTGTTCGGTGAAGAGCATGCTGATATTTTGGAAGATTTTTTATTGTTTTTAAAACCAGGACAAGCTGCCAGGGTTGGCAGGTTCATGGACCACTTTGTGTTGGTTCAATTGACCAGCTTTATAGAACTTTTACATGTAGGTATCATTTACATATCATATGACCTACCTATGTCCTGCAGCCTCCAGTTTTCTGCAAATCAAAAACTGTTGTATGGTTGATAGATTTATATTGGTTATCTTAATAATCATTTTGTTAAGATAACTGCACTCAACCACTATCATTTTAAGCAAATACTGTTTTATTGCAAACCTTGACTCAGTGAAAATGCTGACCTACATTGAATATAACCTAAAATTTTAGACAACATTCAACCGCAAGCCGACAGTCCTAAGGAAGATTCTTCGTGCTATTACCACTGGCATTAACAGTGGAAGTAGTGAAGTTATGAAGACCCGTGTGCTGCCCCATCTGCGATCCAACCTACGCCTGAGTCAGATGTTCAAGTCATTGTTCCCTGATGAAAGGCCCCCAGACAGGTAAGACAACTTAGTTATTAAGTGTTTTTCTATTCAGTAAGTAATCTGAGCCTACGGAGTATTTACGTACTATCCTACTAATATTATAAATGTGAGGGTTGGTCTGTATGGATGTTTGTCTTAAAAGAGCATAAGCAAAAACTCCTGGTCTGATTTAGCAGAAATAAAGCACTACTAATATTATAAACACAAAAGTTTGTCTGCACTGATGTTTATTACTCTTTCTTTTTATTTGGCTAAAATTTGGATCATAGATGGATATGTACCGTGAAATAACACTGTTTAACACATAAAACTTTATGGTTCGTGTGGGATAGATAGGAAACGGGTTTTATGCAACCGCAGGGCACGGCTAGTATGCTACTCCTGTACCCGGTATATGCCACTGTTAAGTACCTATAGTAGAATGTTTTTTTAAGGATTACTGAAACTGGTTTTGCATTGCGATTGTTTAATAAGATATGTTTGATTACATTAGATACATTAGAGTTTGTGTAAGATAACAGTCATCATCAATTTGGTTTTCCTGTTACTGATTAAAGTAACTATGATGTTGATTCTAAATACACTGAATGTCAGAAAAACCTATCCACCTGTTTTTGCAATAATACTCAAATGGATCTCATATAAACAACATTGGTGACTGCCTCGTTGGTGTAGTGACACAAGTTTCTGCCTTACATCCCAGAGGTCCTGGGTTCGAATCCCAGGTGGAGCCAAAAAATTGTTTCTGAGATTTTCTGTCATGAATTTTTCAAAAATCAGCTTGGAGTCGGCAAGTTGGCGGTGTTACTCCCCCGTGGTGCCTCAAAAACCACGTTAAGCCGTTGATCCTTCGCCTGATCTCTCTCCGGTCATGTCGGATTGCCGTCTCACCGAACTTTGAGAGTGATGGAACAGTGAGTGCACCTGTGTATTGCGCTCACACTTGTGCACTATGATATGTCCTGCGTAGTTGGCTGATCTCTGTTGAGATTGGCCGCCGTGGTCGAAGTCGGCCAGGAGGACTACTATTATAAACGACATGGTCCCATACAAACGATTTTCCTTTAACAAAAATGACAGAATGCCTGCTTTTTTTTATTTTTTGATGCTGCTACTTATTTATTTGTCTCTCTTACCAACTCATAATCTATAATCCCCGCATAATCCCCTCGGTTGGTAAGTTTAGGGAGGCCTTACCCTACCAATTTGATTGTGACAAGCCTCAACTTACTAACTGAAACGCGTCCTATACTTATGTCCAAATGAGATGCCCTTTACCCAATCACACCATCTGAGACTGCCCTACTTTCTATACACAACCTTGTTTATGTATTACCAAACATACCTTGTTTATGTATTTTAAAACTTACAGTCAACTACTGGCCGCCCGCGACTTCGTCCGCGTGGAAACCCCTTATCTACAAAATTCTTTACAAATTGTAACCTATGTGTTATTCTGATGTTTAAGCTATATTTTTGTAAAATTTCATCAAAATCCATGCAGAAGTTTTTCGTGAAACTTTCGCGTTTATAACAGGATTTATTTTAAGTGTCTTCTCGCTCTACCTTAAATAAAGTGACGCTGTGCTGAGTGCAGCACAGCGTCACTTTATTTAAGGTGCGCCACAAGCACCTCGTGTAGTGACACGAGGTGCTTGTGGCGCAGTGGTTGCAGCACTTTGGTAGTGATACCGAAAGTTAAGCAACCTAAGGCGCGGTCATGTTTGGGATGGCGTGATGTGACCATTCTGACCATTTAAGTGACGTCTATTTACAAGCATCTCCGTGCTTCGGAAGGCACGTTAAGCCGTTGGTCCCGGTTAATATCGATAGATATTAGTCGTTAAGCCTAGTCAGAGGCCCTCGGGCGGCCTAATAACATCTGACAGTAAGGTTGGTCAATTACCTTACACACACCCCTCCACCAATCCGCACTGAGCCCGCGTGGTGGAGTATGGCTCGGACCACCTCATAGTTGAGGTGAGGCCTGTGCCCAGCAGTGGGACTTATATAGGCTGATGAGAGAGAGAGTGCTGCACTATAATTTAAAGTAGATAAGGGTATCGCTTAGTAGAGTTAACGCTAACTTATTGTTCCAGCGTTATTTTTACATGGGGCGGGTATTTTGTTTCCTGCGCTGGCGTCGTTTAGTGGAAATTTAGAGCAAAATAATCCCCTTTTTAATCTTAAGTCCTGGATTTCCGCAAAGTAACGCCTGATTCCATCAACTATATTGTACTATATGCCCAGCCTGCTGCCTCTTCAGTGTCAACTAGAGACAATATTTTTTGTTGCAGTGTATATGAGGCAGGTGTGGATAAGATTCCCGATGAGTTCCTCACAGAAAACAAGGGTTATGAGACTTGGGATTTCATGGATGAAGAAGAAGAGAAAGCAAAGAAACTAGTGGCTACGCAAAGTTTGGACACAATGGTAAGCTTAGCCTCGTTCTTAAAGGGAATTTTGTATTTTCTTGCCCAAATTTTTGGTAATACATTGTTATGATGTGATTGTTGAATTGTGAATTTGTGAGGTAGGACTTTAAACATGTGGCTTATTATAAAAAGCTCATATTTTGCCTCCAAAAATGCAGTAGTTTTAGTACTTTTCAAATTGATGTTTATTATCAGTATCACGATCTGCTTGCCCAGTCCCCAGTTGATATGATTACGAAACATTTAATTATGATATCAAATTAAGTTCGCATAAGAAAGCGTATGCTAAACCACTCAATATCTTTATTTCAGTATCTCCACGGTCGAATATTCCTCCAGCACGGGCGCCTGCTACGGTCAGCGCACGTCAACTTCCCGTACAGCAAAGAGCCTTACCGGGCTCAGGTCAGACGCGTCGCGCCCTCCCACTGTGATCTCACCCCCTCGCAATCAGAAGACGAAACAGCCTCGCCCAAGCGAAAGATAAACTCCAAGGTGCCTCCCAAGAAAGCCAAGAAACAAATCAAGTCACCCACGAAAAACGTCAAAGATGTCAATGGCAACACTAAAGTTAAAGACGTCGCAAGCGCACTTAGCAGTCCCAAAGCGGTTAAGGGCAAAACACAAAACAAGAAAAGCAAAAAAGACGATAAAGAAACGCAAAAGCGGGAGCGGAAAGACAGTAAAAACGCGTGCCAGAAAAAAGATGACAGCTCTAAAGCGAAGCAGCCCAAAATCGAAACTTGCACTGAGGCAAAAACTCAAAAGATTACGGAGCCGGTGTGCACAGTGCTCAAAGCAGATGTGAAAACAAATAACTGGACGCGCGATGAAGACAAAACGATGCTAGAAGTGCTAAAAGGCGAAACGAATACGGAACAAGTCTTTGGGAGGGTTCAAGAGTTGCTCCCACATCGTTCCGTGGCAGATATCAAGGCGAGGTTCTGTCATGTAATGACCTTACTGCAGCAAATGGCCACCGCCACGGAAGTCACGTAGTTGTAAGGACTTGAATTATTAATTTGTAAGACAAATTGTATTTATAATATTTGTAAAAATTAAATTTTATTTTTACTTTCAATGTTTTGACTCGTTTTCCTTGTCTTAGATTTATAAATCCGTCTTGTTTCTAATTTAGAAAGCAAGCTCTCTTGCTGATTGGTTATTTCATGTTCTTGATAGAAATAATATTAAGTGTTAACAGATTGAGTTGGATACGATTAAAATTTTAAATACACTACAATTAAACAATTTTACAATTAAACTTTAAGAAACTTTAAAACCAACGGCGAATCCTAAGAAAATATAAATACTATGGGCGAATCCACAAACAAGCTGATAAGTAGTCTTATGAGCTTCATAAAAATTTCAATGTCAATTTGACGTATAATTTATAACGATTTATTTTAGACTTGTTTTATGTATTTTTATCAAAATAAAAAGCCCGAATGTTTAGATTAAGCGACGATTTCTACCAGCGAAAATGCTACCTCAAGCAAGAGCAAGTGCCGACGCAGAGCGTGATGATCAAGAAAATGTCACCCCCACTGGCCAACGTTTACTTCAAGTCCATGATACCGAAGCTCAAAGTTCTTGCTGGACTCGAGCCCCCCATGAAAGGAGGGGGCAGCGACTGGTACATCCCCCCAGATGAGCTACTCAAAGGCAAGATCTCAATGAAGCCCATCAAAAAGGAATACCTCACCAAACTAGGCTTTAATGGCATCGATTTTTTTGGAGAGAAAATAGTAGCAGACCATCACAGATCCATGGCCGAAGAAGAAGCTCAAGTTCTTCTTGAAAGTGACATAAACTGGAAGAAGACCATCGAAGCGAGCTGCCGGCAGCAATGGGAGGACACATCGCAACAGTCCGCTAAAAAGAACACGGAAAAAATACAGAGTGCATTCCGTGAGTTCACTACTATGTACACAACGTCGATAGCCAAAATAGAAACCCTCCTCTTTGACGCCACCGTCGAAGAAATCAAAAGGATAAGAACAGAAACTTTCGAGATGATGGAAGAAAAATACGCGACGCTTTTGAAACAACAAGCTACTATGTTATATGACGAATACACCGAAAAACTTAACCAAGAAAAAGCTAGGTTAAAAGCGGAGTTTATATCAGACGTGGAAAGATCACGTAGCACCATGGTTGAGCAATTCCATGATATCAAAGTAGAAAAACATGTGGCCATAGAGAAACTAAGAAAACTATTTGAATGCCAAAACTTGGCTTGTCAAGTCTACGTTGCGTTGAAAGAGCGAGAGGAATGCGAAAAGGAAATGGAACTGTCCAAACATTTACACGAAAAACAAGCAAAGGCTTTGAAAGATCGAATCGCCTTAAAAGATTTCGAAATCCGACTCGCAAGGGAGAAAGAAAGGAAGCGTAAAGAATTCAACAAAATATGGCAAAAGAAAATTTGCGAGGTCATCAGGAAGTTTCAAATGTTCGTGTCGTATTGTTTGAACTCTTTGCCAGACCATGCGGAGTTTTTTTTTAACATGGAGAAATTGATGTTGCTGCAGCTCAACGAAGCAATGGAGAACCCGAGTGCTGAAAGCATTTTTATCTCCGAAGACAAGTTGTTCCACACTCCAGTTCCTCGGCCGCATCCTTACTTTCTCTTTTGCGACAAGGGATATAAGCCCAGGTTAAATCAAGATCTTTGTCCAAAACACTGCACGTCGAGCGCCTCTCAACTGCCCGTTATAGTGGTTAACAAAAGATGCATCTACGCGGCTTGTGACAACTTCGAAGTTTTCTCCGAGAAAATCAAACAGTACATTTACGGAAACCGCGGAGATGACGCAGACTTCATCGATGAACACGACTACACTTACAACATCCCCGTAACTTACACTCAATCGCAACAGTTACAAGAATTAAAGTTGGAAAGTTCGTTGCTACAACTTCTCCAAATGGAACATCCTAATCTGAAACAGGTGCAAACGGAGTGCTGCATATGCAAGGTTCCTTATTGTTTCTGTACTAGAATGCAAGCTGATGAAATGCCATCTGTTTCTCGCACCATTCCGGAGCCTGAGCAGCCTTTAAGGCTGATCCCTTCAGGAAACAAGCTAGATTCGAGAAGCGCTGAACTGGTTCACGAGCGAGAGCCCAAAGTGGAGGGCTACGTTGATTACATGGAACCGAAGAAGTGCAACTGCGCTAGAATAGCAAAGAAGAATTTAAGGGAGCACCTACCAGCGTACATGCGAAATATGTCTAAGTTCGAGCAACCGGAGCTCCCTAATTACGAGCCCATTTCGGTTCAGGACCTAAAGAAGCTGGTTAAGAAAGCTCAGGGTAGAAAAACTCCGCCAGAGCCTGTGATGATTCCGTCGCGAACAAAAGACATGAGTACCCAGTATTCTGACCACGAATTCGATTTGTTGTGTACCTGCTTCTCCGACGAAGAAATAGACCGACTGTTTAAAGAAATATTCGTTGACAATAAGCCTGGAGATTTCCGCTTCACGGAAGCCTGGATGGATAGCACTAGTGACCTGGCTAGACAGAGCAGCTCCTTCGCCACCCGACGAGCGTACTCGCTGAGGAATTTGTTGGCTGGTTCACCGCATTTGGTAGAAATATTCAAGAAGAAGGACTGTGACTTTAATGAAATAAATTAAAAAACTAAGTTTGAAACTGATATTTACATCGTTAGAAGTAGCTAGCAAAATAGTGGTATTATAAGTGCATTAATAATCGGCAATTGCTTAACCCTGCACTGTAGCTGATGTCCGATACTCTTTGGGCGATTTTAAGCAATATTTGTCTTGGTAACAAAAAGAAGCAGCATTTGGAAAATTGCGTCAATTGCCGCAGTGCCTAAAAAGCCGGGTGTTTAACCAATGCGTCTTACCAGTCTTAACCTACGGAGCCGAAACGTGGAACATGACAGTCAAGCTGGCTCACCGACTACACGTCACTCAGCGTGCTATGGAAAGGTCTATGTTGGGGATTTCACTAAGGGATAAGATCCGGAACGAGGTCATACGACATAAGACTAAGGTAACTGATGTTGTCCAAAAATGTAGCAAGCTAAAGTGGCAGTGGGCTGGCCATGTCTGTCCGAGAGGTGGAGCAGGTTCTTGAATGGAGACCACGCTTAGGTAAACGTAGTGTGGGACGCCCCCCGGCTAGATGGACAGACGACCTGAAGAAGGCAGCTGGTAGTTCCTGGATGCAAAGGGCGGGGGATCGTGCGCTGTGGCGCTCCTTGGGGGAGGCCTATGTCCAGCAATGGATAGTCCATTGCTGGACATAGGCTGATATGATAGTACATAATCTTATTTACTTCGAAGATTAAAGCAATTTACCACTCGTGGTATATCGACAACATACAATGTCGGAGCCAACAACATAATGCCTGCGCTCAGTGTGCACACGACCTCAAACAGTGTTCCTTCAAACACCTGTGATATTATTTGATTATGAATGATGGTATGAACTATGGTATCCGTCCATTGCATCATCTTAAGCTACATTTCATTCAGTCGAGATTTTTAATACGAAAGGTATGTTCGGAAAATTGGTGAGGGACCCATCAATCATTATTGCACCAAAAATGCACTCGAAATTAAATAAAGCAACTTTTCCTACATAAGAAACTGGAAAAGTTACTTAATCTGATTTTAAGTGCATTGTACTGATTTCATAACTAAAGTTGCTCGAACGGTCACCCATAATTTTTTTTCACATAGGAATAGTTGCTTTATCTGATTTGGAGTGCATTTTTGGTGCAATAACGGTCACCCATAAATTTTTCGACACAAAAAGTATGTAGCTTTATCTGATTAAAGTGCAATCTTAGCGCAAAAATGGACACCCATTAATTGTTTTACGTATATGCCTTAAGTTTTTTTAAACGGTCTCGGTGCATTCCTGGCGCAATAACGGTCACCCATCAATTTTTTACCATGCCTAAAGGTGCTTTAACCCATGAAATTTTCGGTACAGCAAGTTTTTTTTTCTGAAAGTGAACCTCGGTGCAAAAGAATTCCTTTTTTTGTAGTAAGGACTCAGGATACTTGTAAAAATGAAACAAAAGGTTAGTCTATAAAACTTTTTTTTATTAAAAAATCACTGCGGTTGTGTTATGTCGGCGGCGGCACAGGCTGCCGCCGAGCGTCGCTCACACACAGGATCTAGCAAATACAGTTAACAATTACTCTATCGTATGATCTTACGTCCCGCCGGGCGGGCGATACATCCACAAACATTATTTGATTACAACTAAATGTAAGCGATTCGGAACACAAATGCTATTGAAATACAAAATAAATACATTTACATTTGGTGAAAATTTATCCAGAATAATTCGACGCAGTTTTACTCGCGCTCACAAACGTTACATATAATAATATAAGAGATAGTATAAACACGTGAACCTAGCGACATTGTGAAACCCTTAGTGGTACGCCCCGACTCCGTTACACCCATTCGGATACTAAACCGATTAAATTCTTATTTAGTAATGTCATTACTACAGCTAGACACCAGGATCCGCTGCGCCCCGCGATAATACGCTCGGTTGAGATACATAACGTGACCACTGTGTGCCCCGAATGTAAACTTATCACGATACTGCGTATACTATCGTTGTTACTGAGATTTATTTTGGAGTCTAAATGACAACAGAGAGTTCTTGCCAATTTATGCTCTTCTATCTATTACACTTACGTAAAATCAATAGTAGAACAGATTCAAAAACACACACTCGGGGCACATTGGTAAATATGGGTCAGTGTAATACTGTATTTTATGAATATGTTTACAGACTGATATTAAATTCGAGCCAAAGAATGATAATTGCAACCAATAATAATAAAATTAATTTGATAAAGAATATGTTGAGTACTTCTCCAGGAAGGATTATAAAGATCTACAATATTTTACTTCGTTTTCTGTCTCACACTTACAATGAGCTCTATCAGCATGCTCGCTCTAGAATAAATTTTTTCTTTAAATGTTTAAATTATTCAAATGTGGCAGCTTAAAACCAAACTTACTGAAAGAGCTCACAGTAAGGGCGAAACTTAAGTTACGGGTACACTAGAGGACAAATCGCTTTGCATGATAAATAGTAAGCCCACATATTTTCTCGATGGCTACATCCGAAACTATGGACACCGGTTTAAAGAGTATAGGGCCTGGATACATAGGCCACAGCCGAAATAAGTTTCATCGTTCGCTAGTGCATCCGTAGCCCGAATTATCTTTTCCAATGTCGAACAGAAAATCGTCTAGTACAGTATAGGTCGCGCTCGGTGTGTGTGGTGTGGGGGTGGTGCGGGTGCGGGTGCGCAGCGGTGCGTGCGCGCCTAGCTGTAGAGGTCGTCGTCGCCGGCCTCCTCCTGGAAGGCGGGCTGGTCGCCGGCCGACGTGCCGCCCGCGCCCGCCGCGCCCGCAGACCCGCCGCTCGTCGGGAACCTACAACCAGACAACGAAATCAATTACATTCTATTTTTTAAGTTTTTTTTTGCATTCACAACGCTATTTTTTAATTTTGAAAAGACAACACTTAAAAAAATATTTTCGGCTCCGGGTCATCGGGAAAGATTCCAACCAAAGGTCGGGGGTTCGAATGCTTCCCGATGACCGGAGCCGAAAAGAATTTTTTAAGTGTTGTCTTTTCGATTACATTCTATCCAGAGGCGGTACTCCCAGCGCTAGCCGGCGCAATTGGGATGATGACACCTATCTTAAATATTGTCAAGAACATGGTGTTTAAAAAACATGGCCCCTATGAAGTTAATACAACCAATATATTTCAAAAAAGCTGTAGAAACCAATTTTTAAACACACAAAACGCAATAAATATTCGGTCAATTGACTCCGATTTCTGACACATGACCGTGACGTCACAATCATTTATTACCATACAAAATCTATGGAGGCAGACCGTTTTGACAGATAATAAAAAGTATGTCAACGATTGGTGGTGTCGTCTAGCCAATTCTTCGCACGGCCAAGCTTTTACGAGCGCCGCAATCGAAACTACGCACAACAGCTTAGAAAGTAGGGGAGCAGACGGAAATAGAGGACATGCATGATATCGTAAGAGATACTAATGTGTAGCAATAATATAAAAAAGAAGATTAGTGAAACTCTAGTCAATCGTTCGAGATGCTTCACGTCCATCGTAGACTCAGTCTTTGCAAATAAAATATTAAAATCTTTATATTACGTCCGCATCGCCAATTGTTCCTAAAGGTGTTAATAAATAAACCAGACATGTTTAATGGTGTCGCAGGATCTCACTGACACATATATCTTAGGAATCTACCGTGTTCGCGCATCAACGCCATACTACAAGTACGCAAAACTTTGCAATTTTAATCAACATTAAAATATTTTAGGATAAATAAGAAAAACATATTTTCCAGCGTAAGCATGATGTCTATGTCCTGTAGGCAGAGGATGGAATGTGACTAGTGCAAGTAAAATTAAATAAACCTTTCATTCATCCGATGTCACCCATAACGGACTAACTCTATCAGACATTCTATCCGTCAATATGAAAAGCATGTTTTTAATAATTTCAGTAAAGAATACGAATACTTTGTCGCAGTACGAATATGTCAGCTGCCTTGAAGGCCGACTGTCCGTCTACGATTTTACCAATAAGAAGAGTAACTAGCCAAAAGATTTGCGATTAACAACACTATAATGTCATCCTCACCGGAAGTTGGTCCCGAAGCCGCGGCTCTGCTGCAGCGTCTGCGCGAACATCTCGTACTTGCGGATGTCGTTGTCGGACACGGAGCGGCGCGCGAACTTCATGGCCTCCTCGAAGTGCGCGCGGCTGATCTCCGGCACGGGATCCTCTTCGTCCATCTGCGGGAATAACACGCTCAATAAATGGGGACGACATCATATACAATAAGCATGATGAACCCTATCGTAAATATTTTTAAGACCATGGCGTTCAAAAACATAGCCCCTATGAAGTTAATACAACCAACATATTTCCAAAAAGCTATAGAGTAAACCAATTTTTTAACACACAAAATTCAATAGATATTCGGTAAATTGACTCCGATTTCTGATACAATACAGTGACGTCACGTTTTTGTATTCCCATACAAAATCTATGGAGGCAGACCATTTTGACAGATAATAAAGAGTATGTCAACGATTGGTGGTGTCATCTAGCCTATTATCTGATCTCACATACCGTAAGTAGCCAAAAAACTTGTGTATTAAAATCAGTCGCTAAGAAGATACCATAAATACCCAAATCCACGACTTCTACACTGATATGGGGATCGCACCCAGGCCTTCACAGATGACTACACCTGTGCGTACGCTACTCGATTATGGATGTAATCTACCTAATTTCAATACAACAATTACCATTGAGAGTTGTAAGGCATTTACTTTATGTTATTAGAGATCTATAATAAATATGAACGAAAAGAAGGATTTGCCGTGTGTGTGATTCTTCTGCGTCACCTTTGGTGTCGTTATTTTTGACCTGGCCGTTGTCGTTTTCACGACGATGTCAGGCAACGGGCAGCAATGCTCGTCGGATAGGTCTCAGAGATTTGAACACCAGCGGCGAAGCTGAGGTATGTTTGACGAACTTCGGTTCGCGTGATGATGGAGAAGAAGCCCCCGTGGCGTCGCGCACGAGGCAGGCTTCGCGTATGCGTCACGCGTTGGACATCCACTTCCGAGATGTTCGTGCGGCCGAAATGCGCAATTTATTTCGGTAGAAACTTCGGTCGTAGACAATCCGGCAACATCATCCGACGCCATTGGCGCCACAATGAATCAATCCTCAATCGTCATCGTCAAAAGATGTTACACTCACGTCCATGTTGGCGGCGGCGGGCTGCTGCTGGCGGGCGCGCTCGCGTGTGATCTCGGCCTCGATGGCCTGCCGGATGGCGAGCTTGCACGCGCGCTGGCAGATCTCCGTCAGATCCGCACCGCTGAAGCCCTGCGTCACCTGGAAACACGAGTTACGGTACATTAGTTGTGTGACTCAAAACTGTTAAAAAATAATAACACGACGGAAGAACCGAATATAAATAGTTTCTCAACGTTCAATGCACACATTAGGATTCCTTTTTATAACAATTCAAATTTGATATGAAACATTTAATTTGGAACATGCTTTACCATCGTCTTTTGTTACTCCTATTATCCTAGGACTCCCAAAAGCAATCAGAAACTAAATACTTTTCGGCATTAAGACAAACATTTTATTTTCACACTATTTTTGGATAGTTACGCACTTTACCAAATAAAACACTTAGGTTTATACAAACACAACGTGCTACGGTGCAATGCGAACAACAGTGTTTACACATTATGAATGATCAAAGATTTATGCTGGGTTGGCAACATATTCCCCACTATCCCGGATAAGAGCAAGATACACTTAAAGAGCAGTGATAATAAATATCCATCACTAGTAACAAACAACTTTAAACAACGGCATTTTAATATTATAAGTTATAAGTAAATAGATTAAGTATAAATAAATATTTCACAACAACCACACCAATTCTCTAGTCCCAAATTAAGCTACGAGGCTTTTGTTATGGATACTAGACAACGGATAAACATACTTAAATACTTTTTTTTTGTTGTAAATAAATACATATTAAACATAGAAAACACCCAGACCAGTACAAACACACATGTTCATGCACACTTATGCTTGTACTGTGCGGGGATCGAACCCGCGACCCTTGGTTTTAGAAGTCCGACTTGTGGACCACTGCACCGAACGGTCGTCAAGTTTATTAGTTCATTAGTTTTACACTTTTTAGGTTAAGACTGCCTGTAATAATAGTGTTATGTTAAGAAATAAATCTAAGTACAGTAGAATCCGTTTATTATGACTCCGCTTACATTGACCAACCGCCTATTATGACGTAATTACACTACGAAGTTTTGTTTTCATATAAAATTCTTTACAAAAAAGTCGGATATAATGACTTCTCTTATAGTGACATGTCGCTTATTATGACCCATTTTTAATAAATTATGTCCGGTTATAATGACCGATATGATACTTTACATTGCAAAGTATCATGTTTACACCTTCGGTAATTTTCGTTGATTCCCGACGCGACGTTCGGCACATGGTTCGTTTTTGTTTTGAATCTCAGTGAGTAATTGACGCTTGAAGGTCACGCATTATTTTTCGTTTGTCGTTTGTGTCTATACTGTGAAAAGAGTGTCATTTCAACGTCGTAAAGCATTTACGATTGAGGAGAAAGGTGCAATAATATGTAGATTACAGATTTTATTCATTAAAAAATAGACTTGTATGTGTATCATGTGTACGTAATAAATGTGCAATTTTGATTTCATTAGTTACATACTACACTTTTCTATTAAAATACATACATACATATTTACGCAAAAATAGTTTTTTTTTACAAAACGCTTTGTATGACGTCCGCTTATTATGACGTGTTTGTCGATTCCCTTCGATGTCATTATAAACGGATTCCACTGTATATATATAAAAATGAAACCAGTTTTCCTTGGTCACGGCATCACGCGTGAATGGCTGGTCCGACTTCACTAATTCTTTTTTGTTGTATTTGTTATTATTAGGAGAAGGTTCTTACGGAAAAAAATATTAAGAAAATCTCTCAGAAATATTGAAAAAAATTACATTTAATTTTGTATATTTTAAAAAACGCGCGTAACTATTAGAGATTGCAATTCGGATTATTCGAAATCCAAAAACGACTGAAAAATCCGGATTTTCGGTCAATTTTTAAATCCGGATTTCCAAGACTCAAAACCGGTTTATTCGAATATTAGTTAATGCTTACATTTCATATTCAATCTTGTATAATCATGAATGTAAATAGTACGATGCGGATCGTATTTGTGTAACGCTAAATATAAAAAATCTTTTAGTAACTGCTCCATTTTATCAATTATGAAGCATAATGCACACGCCATTCAGATCCACGGTATACAGGGTTAGGTACGTTTTATATACACACTTGTACAGCAGGTATGTTTTATATGAAAGAAAACCACAACCACTACCAGCCAATTAAGATACGATTCTGCCACTGACACTGACGAAGAATTCGATGACGAGGACAGCTTTAGTGTTCAGCATGCAAGAGAACGCGGTCTGCTGAATGATGAGTATAAGAAAATTATAAAAAAAGAAGTACGGACAGTAGTGGACATCTTTAAACGTTCACCGACAAAAAACGAAATGACGCTGCAAAAATACGTTCATAGTGAATTTGGAAAAGAGTTGGAGCTGCTGTTGGACTGCAAAACTCGTTGGAATAGTCTACGGACAATCTTGGAATGTTTTACAAAACTAAAGGCTTGCCTTGATGACATCAAGTCTATCATTTTCCGATATTGAAATATGGTTTTTTGAAAATTTGTAAGCATGCTTACACATGGTGAAAACACCGGTAAAGGTACTCTGTCGTAGTGATGCAACACTTCTAACGGCTGATACAGCATTAAAAATTTTAGTAAAATTATTAGAAAGCCAAGACATTATTTGCCACGAATTTGGATATATCTTTGAAACGAGGATCAAAGAAAGTCGACCATGCAGTTGTCGGAGCTTTCGAATACTTACGCAATCTTCACCTTATTTTTAATGAAAATGAGACTGATGAAGATACGATTATAAAGTCTAGTTATCGAGATATTAAAAATGTGATCCATCGAGCTGCTGATTTAACATCTCTCAATAAAGATTGCCTCGTCAATGGATATGGACTCGTCCACATCAGCATCATTTTATGATTCTGATTCAGAATCGTCGCCGCTTAGTTTTATAGAACAACTTTCTGGAGCAAGTGTTGCCAGTAAATGCAGTGATCATCAAAATCAATCTTTGGGTTCAGAAACACTCGATATGCTTTCACTAATTCACGTCGAAACGGTGTTATTTAAGAATGGTGGAAGTCGCGGTGAACTTCTTAAGTGGGTTATGACAAGCTGCTGTCAATAGTACCTCCAAGCAGTTTTGTCGTTTTTGTTTTAATAATTCTATTGTGCTTAGTTTTAAGTAAATTGTGATTGTGATCCTGCCTGATGATTAATAAATGTATAATAAAAAATAATTAACCGTGTTTTAATACACTTTTTAAAGAAAGTTATTTTTTCCGTAAAATCCGGATTTTCAAAAAATCCGGATTTTGCAATCTCTAGTAACTATTGTCAATGTCATTCGATGACATTGTTCAATCATTGCAACGCCTAGGCCCTGGGGCAGTATATATGGCGGGCGTACCCAAAACTCAAATTATATCAGAAATTGAATATTAATGTATAACACTTAATAAAAACAACTTTTAAATGCTCGTATAGTTTATAATTCTTGGACCAACATATTTAGTACATCAGAATCAAAACATTTTTTCTCATAATTAGGCAATTTGCGATTAAGTGTTATAATTGGAACTGAAGAAATTAACAAACGATTAATTATATCGGTAAGATTATCCGGTCTTGATGTCTTTATTGATTTTTTTTCTCGATACGACTTAAGAGTTTTTATTTCGAGCCTCCTCACTCCTATAGGTAGTAATGCATTGTTAACGATTTCAGCGCTATGAAAACTTCAGTTGATTTACCTGCTGCCCTGAATTGTATTTGAGCAGCATATGATAACTCATATGGCCCCGCTACTGACCGTAAATGTGCTGTCTTTCTGCGCTTGGTATTTTTACTACTCTCTTCAAGTGATCATGTTGGCCTACCACCTTTATTGCTCGAATGTAAAGTAAAATGTAGTAATCGTTAAGCCAGGCCTTTAAGCATTCTTAAACTTTTCTTTGTGTCTTTAGTCCGAGCCATTTAGCTTTTAGTTGATTTTTTAATTACGTAACTCTTTCGACAAAATATGGTGATTTCGTGTTGTATAGTTTTTTTGTTTTTTTATTTGCAACGTAATCAATCAAATCTTCAAATTTTCTATCAAATGGCTTATATTCAATGACTATTATAAAACACGTCGAACAAAATTCTTCGTTTTATTTTAAATTTGGGGAGTTAATCTGAAAATAATATCAAGTTCATGAGATTTTCGCACGGCAAAAAACCACGATTATTTCGATTTAGCGCAACGGGCTTTCACTTTTGACTTTAGACTAAATAAATAGGCGGTCTAGACTACCTTTCTGTTAATTTGCTTTCAAAAGCCTATTGCGCCTTTTTAAAATATTAAGCCCTAAAGTATAACTACCAGTGTCTTTAGAAAAATATCTATAACCCCACTATTACTAACAGATTGGTTCAATGAAAGTAGTTTTTAAATAGAGATTACCATGATCCAAACTTGACATGACATAGTTTTTATGCAAACACAACAATAAAAATACGTCAGGGTCTTGATTGAGTTCAAATAATCGCGGAATTGCAATAAACTGATAACAGAGTGCTGTATGCGCGACCTATGCAAGGCGAACGAAGGCAGGCGCGGGGCGCGCGGGCAACCAGCGCTGCGCCCGCGCCGCCTGCTGGCGATCGCGACACACTCCTTTTCGGCTATCTTTCGCGGCACCCGTGTCGCACCTAAAAACATTTTTGTATCCCCCAATTACGTAAATAAAATACATCGTCTAGAAATACGGTGTTTTCCTCATGACAAGCTCCTACAGTGCTCTTTATGCGTGTCAATCCGGTAAATGACTAACTTCCCAGTGATCTAAATGTATCTAACAGCTGTAAGAACACCTACCCTACACATAAAAATAAAAATCATACTAAACTACCTCCATTTAAAGTTTTGAGTTTTGGGCACGCCCGCCATATATACTGCCCCAGTGTGAGGCAGTACGAAGTTCGCCGGGTCAGCTAGTAAACAATAAATTAACATTTTTACCTTGGCGATGTAAGACAGGTCCACGTCCTTGGCGATGGGCGACTTGCGCAGGTTGGCGCGCAGGATCGCCTCGCGCGACTTCTCGTCCGGCAGCGGGATGTAGATCAGCTGGTCGAGGCGCCCGGGCCGAAGGATGGCCGGGTCGATGATGTCCGGACGGTTCGTTGCACCTGGAATTAGTTGTAAATGTTAAATAATGTGGCAGTGAGCCGGACACATCGCTATATTACGAACCGATAGCCATTGGCGCGTAAAGTTCTTTAATGGCGACCGCCTGCCGTCCATATTCGGTTGCACAATTTAAAAAAGCAAATGTTCAGAAAGCATACCGTTTTATGGCATACTGTTTGTTTCGCATAACGCTCATTAAATCAAAAGGCATACCGTGTTTTCGCATTACTTCGTTTGTCATAATAATGTATCAGCATAAAATGTTAAATGCATATAAAGGAACTTCTTTCTTTATTTATTTTTAATAGCTTTAAGGTTGTCATCGTTTGACACTAGTAATGGCTAAAATATTTTAATAAAATGGGAACTGATTATTGTAAATAAACGCAGGAAAAAACTTAATTGTCGATTTTAAATTTACAAAACATGGCAATATTTATAACAGGCCGAAAGGGCTCCCCATGCCAACAGGTCAACTACAATGAAAACTCACCGATGATAAAGACGTTCTTCTTAGCGCCCATGCCGTCCATCTCGGTCAGGATCTGGTTGATGACCCTGTCGGCGGCACCACCGGCGTCCGATACCGACCCGCCGCGAGACTTCGCGATGGAGTCCAGCTCGTCGAAGAACAGCACGCAGGGGGACGCCGATCGGGCCTGGGGAATGGATGTAAGTTTTAATGGAAAACAGTGTTAGGGTCGAGTCAAGCCACTAATACAAGAGGCAAAGTTTGACGTCGTGAAAATTATAACTCTGATGAGAGTCCAAATTCTTTGGGGTTGGAGAACGATTGGGGACCAGACTCTGGTCCGTCTGGGCAACCATACTCTCGAGGGCACGGCCACGGTAATACTATCTATACAGTATTGTAACTCGGCCGTGTCCTTGAAATAAGTGCCTACCACGATCTACAGCCGCGCGATACGTAAGCATGACATAGGGCTGTCGTCCACCTACAGCGTTTAATTGCATCTGCCTACTTTGAGTTTTTATCTAGTTTTGTCACCAAAAGTCTACTCTAAGGCATAGAACCTTCAAATTAAGAATATAATTACTGTTTAGTGTCTAAATCAAGTCAAAACTTAAACATTTCATAATTTCTATCCATTTTTTACATACATTAAGGTCGTGAATAACTTGGTAATACCATAAACATGTATAGGATTACAAAGTAACAATTGCAGTTTATGAATCATTGAAACCCGTACCGTCGATATCTCCCATACGTATAATGGAAGGAATAATAGTTGAAGATAGGTATCTGGATATAAAAGGCACAGCGGGAGGTATCGAGTGGGAAAGGCCATTAAATATAAGTTGTAAGTAAGATACATTGTGTTTTCATGCGAAGATTTTTAATATTCATATCACATTAACTTATGAATAACTTGAGACAGAAGATCCCTTAAGTAGGAACTGAATGAATAAACAGATTTGGTATTACATGGATCTTATAACTTTTTACGGTAAATAAACTGAGCTACGAGACTTGGGTTTTTTACAGGACGTTTTTGATGTAATTCTTACGCTGATGCGATAAGCATATACCTACACACTACACATCGTGCAAGTTTTGTCACCTAAAGTTTTTGTGGGATTGTTTTGAGATTCACTAGAAAGTCAGTTATTTTCTGTCTTGTTGGTCTAACTATCTAAACGCAAAGCTTTACACAACAATAATGACTTTCCGTGACATGTAGACTGTTTTAACTTCTTGTATCGACGTCTTGTTAACATAATTCATAATTTAGTTAAAATGGTCTCTGGCTGGATTGTTATCTCACTGTTGAGAGATTGAAATTTTTGCTTTTTATAATGTTATTTTGACTGTCTGGGGCAAGCACGAACATTAGGTTATGTAATCGTTTTTTCATTTATTTATTTACAAGTTAACGATAGGTAAACGCTACGAATACCTAACGATAGTTGTTCGTGCTCACCCCACTGTAATAACACTTAAGCAGTAATTGACATTAACATACCTTGTCGAAGATGTCTCGCACGTTGGCCTCGGACTCACCGAACCACATGGTGAGCAGTTCGGGCCCCTTCACCGAGATGAAGTTGGCCTGGCACTCGTTCGCGATCGCCTTGGCCAACAGAGTTTTACCTGCGGTGGAAAATTTTAGGTTATCATTATATTATGTCGAACAGGCCATCAGCTACCTGCACGTTGTTCGTAGTTTTTTATTAATAAAATTAATCCAGGAAAAACAGAAGGCCAGAGCCGCTCTCTAGGTCACATAAGGTTTAGTATGCGTAACATTTCCCTAGAGATAAATAAAACGGGAAGAAGTACATTTTGTGATACACGTCGGCGGCATGTGAAGCGCAATCGAGTAACATCTGTATTAGAATAGTTCTAGCTTAATTCAAAAATTCTAAAGATCTGCAATTTAAAGGGTAGAATGATGGCCACAAAGAGTTTGCTTTTAATTTAGTTAGGGAATGCCACGGGACCAGCAATTAAAAGGAGCAGCCTTTAGATTATCAGGTGTGTTATTTTAAGAGCTCCTGTTGGAAATAAGATACAAGATCAGCCTTAGTGTGGTGACCACTAAACTACCCTGAAGTTCTGCACAAACAAGCTATCTGTCTATCTATGTCATAGTCTGTTTTTGAAATGATGAAGGTAGGCCAATTTAGGTTTGTACAGACAAGATCCAGAAAGTAGCGCAGCGATCCGCGACGCATGATATAACCTACCGCATCTAAGCGGCCTATAAAACGGAACTCGAGGAAATTGTCTGGTTGCTCTTCAGGGTACTACTTTAGCGCCCGCAGTTCTCCTACACATCTGACACAAGTGACATATGACTCACCGCATCCCGGCGGGCCGTAGAACAGCACGCCGCGCGACGGCTGCATGCCGAACTTGAGGAACTTGTCGGGGTGCTCCACGGGGTACTGCACCAGCTCCTGCAGCTCGCGCTTCACGTTCTGCAGGCCTCCGATGTCGCCCCACGTCACGTTGGGCACTTCGACTACCGTCTCGCGAAGAGCGGACGGCGATGACTTGGTCATGGCGTACTGGACAAAAAAAACAAATTTTATAATCATGACAATGATCAAGAAAATAGATTGATATCATACGATTATGAGACGCTCTCTTAAATCTAGTCAGAATACTAACGGTTGTAAATCATTCTCGGATTATTGAATAGTTTAAAGACCAATTTTAAATATCACTTCACAAGGCTTTTTTGCAGCTATCATATCTAAAGGCATGATTTTCATTTTCAATTTATTTCACGTGCAAGCTTACAGAGCAAGTCCAAAAGGCTTACAGATCTATTATTATTACATAAGAAATCAATGAGTAACAAGTCAAATATTAAAGAACAAATAAATTCGTTGTAAGACACATAAATTAGGTAAAAATTAAATGTCAAAGTAAATAATAATGTGGCAAAATATAAATAAGTCAATAATCGAGTTTATTTACCTACGTACATATGTCTTTAACACTTTGACGGACGAAAGCCAGACACAATAAATGTTTTTATTGTTATAACTGCTATAGCAGTCTACTGTCCATTAAAGTGTTAAAGAGTACACAGAATTGGTCAAACAGATGGCCTATATGGTCATATAAATATCTATGTCGTTGTGCCTAGCAAGCAAGTCCGCAATAAGCCGCAGAGCACGGACAGTGGGTGAGTTAGCGTCGCGCTTCGTGCGCGTAACGGGCGTGTGATGAAACCCATCATAAATTATGGCGTTTCAAAAACAAACCTCTATGAAGCTAATACACTGACCTCTATTTACACTGGACTGGCTGCTGTCACAATATTTTTGTGCTTATTTGAGTGTCGCCATTTTGGCGCTGTAGGCAGATACGAGTGTCCATGGAACTAAAATTAGTGACGTTTTACTCCCTTTTCTGTAGCGAATTTTACAAAACACACATTTCCTCATGATTATTTAGCTGAACTTTCACTATATGATATGAAATACCACGAAATAAAATTAAAATACTTAAAAACCTCAACGCTGTTGCAATCTTCTACGGTGGCCATTTGCAATAAACGTCAAAATTAGTTCTCGGGACACTCGCAGTGGCGATTCAAATTAGCACACAAAATTAGCTGTCATTTGTATGGAACAGCCTGTCCAGTGTGTAGTAATAGAGGTCAGTGAGCTAATAAAACCAATTTGCTAAAACATGTCACCTTGTAGAAAAATGTGCTGGATCCACTCATTAAAAATCTAGAAATACCTGCATCCAATGGGGCTAAGCAGAGAAATCTTAACATAAATGACCTCTATACATATAACACAAAACTCTAAATAAAATGGCACTCACCCGGAAGTTGTCCATAGAGACGGCGAGCGAGTTGAGCACCTCAGCGTCGATCTGGTCGTCCTCGAGGTCGATGAGGTCCATCTTCTCGCGGATCTGCTGCAGCGCCGCCTCCGAGCACAGCGACGCGAGATCAGCGCCAACGTGACCGTGGGATTCGGCCGCGATCTGTTGGACAAATTTGATGTTATATGGTAGTTTTGAGAAATGAGGTGATGGTAAACTCATAAGAGCAGCCCGACGCGAGCACAGGTTGACCTGGTTTCACGCCCCAGAAGGGGGAGAGGTGTAAAACAACAGATGGGAAGAAGAAGAACAGAATTTGTAGGGAGCATAGGATAGCGCCATGGGGGAAAAAAGCCCACGCAGTACCCACGTGCTCTCTCGTGATTTGGTTCGTATGCCACATGGCAGGTAGAACTATGGGTTGGTGGAGAGTTGTTTTGTTGGATAGACCTCTACCTCCTGGAGAAGAGAGAGCCACCCACATAATACTTCACCCGGTCTAGCAGAGGTACTGTAGTTTTGAATGTGCTATTTGCAATAAAAAAATAGGTTTTTCTACCTAATCAAATTCTACACGCGAGTACCAAAGCTTTAGAACACCAGTTTAATACAGGATAGCAAAAAAAATTCTACTTGGGAATGAATATTTGACGACTATAGAATTGATTTTTAGGGAAATGTATCATTATAACTTGAGTTCGATTCGATGTTAGGTTTCCCCATGTAGGCTTTTTTGAAGTTACGATCTACTCCCAACTACATTTTAAAGACATCAGAGACCTTGGGCTTTAGTTTCACGTATAATATGGATCAGCTAGCAGTCTTAAATCGGCTAGCAATCTTAAATTTTACGTTTTTAAAGACCTGGTACCATCCTCCCTAGAGCTTGGACCAAACAACATACAACAAGTGACCATTACCTGCTCTAGATCAACATCGTCGCCCAGCTTCATGTTCTTGGTGTGTATGCGCAGTATCTCGAGCCGTCCGGTGGCATCGGGTATGCCGATGTCGATCTCGCGGTCGAAGCGGCCGAAGCGACGCAGCGCCGGGTCGATCGAGTTCGGCCGGTTGGTGGCCGCCATCACAATCACGTGAGACGACTTCTTCATGCCTGCGACAGGAATAAATAAAATAAGCAAATGGTTTGTTACTGTTTGGAGATGGATTGGCTAGTTACTGAAGTTTTAGCCTATAAACATCCCACTACTAGGCACAACTTCACAAGCCACTTTGCTTACAAACACATACCTTCAGCAATCCACACTAAGTTTGCGTGGTGGCTAGATTGTTTTGCTGTTAAAATAGTTTCATATCTCCACACTTACATAAATCCTTTCAAGACGCTGAGTAACATGATAGAGAAGTCCTAAAATTTTGTAAGCGACAATTCTGCCAACATCTGTTTTTCATTTCGAAAAGATTGAGTAAGTTTCATTTGTGAACGCGAAAAAATACTTAACAAATAAAATCTGTATTTCATACCCGTTAGTAATACGGGTAGTCCACATTTATATGGCAAAACGTGTGCCGGGTCAGCTAGTGCGTATATATACGTCACTTAAATGGTCGCATTGGTCACCCATTCCGAGAGGTTGCTTATCTTTGGTATCACTACCAAAGCGTTGGCGCACCACCACTGCGCCACAAGCACCTGACCTTCTACTTCCAGACTAAACAGTTACAAAACAAACTCACCGTCCATCAGTGTGAGCAGCTGCGACACGATACGACGCTCCACCTCGCCGTGCGTCTTCTCACGCTTCGGCGCGATCGCGTCCAGCTCGTCTATAAAGATGATCGCCGGTGAGTTCTTATCCGCCTCCTCGAACGCCTTGCGCAGATTCGACTCGGACTCTCCGGCCAGCTTGGACATGATCTCCGGTCCGTTGATTAGGAAGAAGAATGCACCTGCGAAATGGGGAGAGTTTAGAATTATGAACTTAAATAATGAACCATGTACAATTGAAGTTCCAAAACAATGTCTTTGCAATTTGAAGTATTTTTCAACTTCCAATGTAGTGTTAAGTTTTTCTTCGGTTTGGTTGCGTATAACGTGTTTAAATTATAGCGAATAAGCTTGTTTCCACTATGAAAGAACTACTACACTATTCGGCTTCACGCCGATTGCCTTGAACAGCGACGTGGACAACAGTCACTCACCAGTCTCGTTGGCCACGGCGCGCGCGATGAGCGTCTTGCCGGTGCCGGGCGGGCCGTACATGAGGATCCCGCGCGGCGGCTTCACGCCGATCGCCTTGAACAGCGACGTGGACAACAGTCACTCACCAGTCTCGTTGGCCACGGCGCGCGCGATGAGCGTCTTGCCGGTGCCGGGCGGGCCGTACATGAGGATCCCGCGCGGCGGCTTCACGCCGATCGCCTTGAACAGCGACGTGGACAACAGTCACTCACCAGTCTCGTTGGCCACGGCGCGCGCGATGAGCGTCTTGCCGGTGCCGGGCGGGCCGTACATGAGGATCCCGCGCGGCGGCTTCACGCCGATCGCCTTGAACAGCGACGTGGACAACAGTCACTCACCAGTCTCGTTGGCCACGGCGCGCGCGATGAGCGTCTTGCCGGTGCCGGGCGGGCCGTACATGAGGATCCCGCGCGGCGGCTTCACGCCGATCGCCTTGAACAGCGACGTGGACAACAGTCACTCACCAGTCTCGTTGGCCACGGCGCGCGCGATGAGCGTCTTGCCGGTGCCGGGCGGGCCGTACATGAGGATCCCGCGCGGCGGCTTCACGCCGATGGCCTTGAACAGCGACGGGTGCCGCAGCGGCAGCTCCACCATCTCCTTGATCTGAGCGAGCTGCTTGCGGCAGCCGCCGATGTCGTCGTAGCCGACCGCGTTGAGGGCTTCCTCCTCTTCCTGTTGGGAGTATTGGAAGGTAACACTTGTGTAATCACAGTCGGATTATTTTTAATAATAATAATAGATTTACAACAACATTACATACATTGATCTGACTCCGTAGTAAGCAGCTTAACATAATAACGGACAGTCTGCCAGACACAATAGAGGTTTTATTGTTATAACGTCTATAGGAGTGCAGTGTACGTGGATGTGTTAAGAACTTGTGTTACAGATATCAAAATCAAGAGTAGTATTACAAATAAACATAAATAAATACATATTACACCCAAACCAGTACAAACAGACATGTTCATGCACATAAAAGTTTGTCCAGTGCGGGAATCGAACCCGCGACCTCTTGGTTATTAGTCAACTTCTTGACCATTACACCAAATTGGTCGTCACTTGTATTGTACTGAAGACAGCAGGTCAAGGTAAATGTATATAACATTACAAATAGTAGCGTTTCTCAACAAAAAAATCTGACCTCTTGACCTCTTTCATACACGCAAATGCTCTCTATTAGCTTTTTTAAGAACAAATTTATTGATTTAGTTGAAAACGAATATTTTGTAATTTCCTACCTAATTAATATTAGCAAATTCTAAATCATAAACTACACATACATTTATAAAAGGCAGCATGTATAGTCTTGTTATTAATTGAATTTCTTGAATGGTGACTGTTTAACTAAACCATTCAGAGGAGAGTCTGGAAATGTTACAAGAGGGAACTTTGTATTTGCAAGCCACTTTTATCTTAAAGATCTCAAAGAAGGACTCTATTTTCCTATGGGCCTGTTTTTAAAGCTTATTGTTTATATAATACTTACAGGATTGAGCATAAATTGAAAAATGCACTGTACAAACATTTGTGTGCATGAACATGTCTGTTTGTACTAGTCTGGGTGTGTTATGTTTTTATTAAGTTTATTTGTAACAACCCAGTTGATTCTGATATCTGTAACACAAGTGCTTAAACTACTTACCACGGAGTCAGATCAATGTACGTCATCATCATATCAGCCTGTAACAGTCCACTGCTGGACAAAGGCTTCCCCCAAGTCATCCGATCCGAGCCCCAATCTCCCCCCCCCCCCCTTGCATCCAGTCCAATGTATGTGATGGTGCTGTATATTTATTTATTTTATTGACTGCATGAGTACAATGATCTCACCTCTCGCTTGATCGGCTCTCCCTCGCAGTGTATGACGGTGTCGGGTGCGACGATGCAGTACGGCGACGGGTCGGTCTCCACCACCTTGAACTCCACCGCCCGCATGCCGCCGCGCACCATAAACGTGTCGTCGCGGTGGATCGGCCGGTACGCTTCCATGAAGTATGGTTTCAGGTACACTTCGAATAGGTTTCTGTTAAAAACAATAATCAGACCATTTGAATGTCGCCATTTTTTTTAAATGCTAGAAATGTACTGTCGCACGCCTAACGGCACCTTAAATAGACAAGGGTTAACTACAAATAGGTTTTAAGAGTATGGGTACTTAGATTAATAGGCTTTTAAAATGCAGCAAAATCCCTAAGTATTTAAGATGAAATCTTGGAAAATATAGTTTGTCACAATTGTTACCTTATTTGTTGTTAAGTAACAACTAGTTTTTTAAGCAAACCTATTTCAGTACTTTTTAAGTTTTACAACTATCAGCATCTTGTTTCAGAAAGTCTGGACTTTGAATTCATCTGGTTTTGCTTAAATAGTATCTATCTGCTTCAATACTCACATAAATTATCATGTCATTGCCCCCAAAGTTAAACTGATATGAATAATTTATGTCAGAGTTAGATAAAAAATCTCAACTTACCCAGTCAGACCTTCAACAGAATCATCAATGGGCAGAATGTGAACACGCTTGCCATATTTGACCGATGGGCACGGTGCTATTGACACCACATCAGAAAGCCTGACCCGCAGGTTGTTCCTGACTACACGGTTCATACGGATTTTCTCATCGGGGCAGTTGTCGTCTGAGAGCACAATGCAGACCGTCTCCTTGCGCCGCTTGCCTTTCAGCAGTACTGTGTCACCACGGAAAAGTTGTAACTGCTCCATCTTGGCCTATGATGGATGAGTAAAACAAGTGAATAAAATATCCATACTCCTTGGTAACAAGCACTTTATACAAATATGGTGAAAACAGAAATGTAGAAGTACTGACGTAGTGAAGGAGAGACTGCTCAGCATGACAAGCACTTTTAGATGATGAAAAAATTAAAGAAACATATTAACAAATAGAATAATGAAAATTTCTATATAAATCCTAAATTTAGGAGAAAAAAGTTGCAGTGTAGTCAACAGTTTCTCATAATTTTTCTCTATTACAAACATGCAGACTACAACCTTTAAAAGATTGAGTCACTTGACAATAATTCCCAGATGTCTTACACTTCTATTACACAATAATTTCTTAAATTTCCAAATTAAAATCTTATTTTGATTATGTATGTTTTTGAGTATGTTATGAAATATATGTACCTCAGAAAATTACAAGCAGATTCTTCAATAAAGATGTTGTTGAGGTATGTTTTGTGTTACCATCATTGTTTCATCGAGTATGTGCATACATAATGTAATGGGATTACCCTGATTGTATGCAATTGTTTGAGATTGTGGAGCAAAATTCTGCCTATAGCTATATAATGCTGTATCAAGGTTTATCAATTTGAACCAGATTGTAATAAGCATAGAAAAAACATAATCAGTTGAATAAGTAAGTATTGATGAAGAGTAATTATGAATTATGGGAAATTTAAAATTGGTTAATTCCTCCTTCCTGTTAGTAAAATGTTCCTTTAACCGAAGGTTGTCCGGAAGAGATCGCTACAAGCAATAAGACTAAATTGTACATCTTTCTTTGATAAACTTGTCTGTAATTTTGTTTCGTTTTGTACACATACAAGACAACAATATTTCATTGTTATGGTTATGATATTATCCTCTTGATATTCAGGGGGTTAAAATTGTATGAGTGTGCAAAAAAGTTAATATTTGTAGGTTAGAATGACTGTCAATTATTTGCACTCTAGTCAAACTTGTATTGTTTTGCTACAGAAAAAAATTAGAGGATGCAGAATCAAGTATGTTACTGATGAGTTAAGTTCTACTTTCTGCTTTGTTAAGAAATATCTTTAAAAAATCTTTAAAATCTCCTATATTTTAATCATCAGGGTAAAGTTACAAGTTTCTTATATGATTTTTTGAACAAAGGCATTTCTATTGTTTTATTTGGTGTCACAGTGATACACTATTTTATGTTTTTTTTTTAGATACAGTAATGGGCGATAAACCATGATGCTACTAGTGTTTATTCAAGGTGAAGTAGAGACAATGGAAGGTACCTGTGATAATGCGACCACCGAGTTGTCGTCGCTCACCGCCTCTTCAACGATAAGCCTGTTGGGCCTGTCCTTGCGGCGCAGGATCGCGGTGGAAAGATCATCAGGGCTACACACAAAACCAAACATTATGTAAAACTTACGTTTTCAACTTTAAAATCAATTACTATCTACATTCTCGTACCTTTGCTGCATCGTATATGATTAAAACTTTATAAAACAGTCATAACAATGAGAAAAATCACAAATCCTTTGTAATACTATTCGGTTTCTCGACACTCAGACATGATGACAAGCCAAATTTTAGAAAATCGGTTTACAGTTTATTACATCAAATTGGAAGAATGCTTTGAGTCCTCAGAGTTTATAGACAAGAATATACTTTCGAAAACACAAACCTTTTATTGTCTGCCATTTTTACTAGAAATTATTGTTAGAATCCGTGAATTTACAATTTTATGAAACGCCGGAATGAACAATCACTTTGGTTCACCACTTCGTGCGTGACGTTGCCGTATTTCATTTGTTCATTGATGTCACTGGTGTTGCCCTATATAAATTTCAAGTCTATGGATTTCAGTCCGTTCTCAATTACACTTTTTACCGGTTTTTCCACGATTGTGAAATTGGGTTTTTAACTGCCGTGGCTGGCCAAGATGGTGGCTGGTTGCTAACTCGTAATATAATTGGTTAGTCTATGGTCACTGAAGTTCACTATCCAAGAAAATATTTCACTATACGCACGCCATAGTTGATAGTATAGTATTTATATTTTCTTGGACGCACGCAGGCGGCGGGAAAGTAAAACTTTTAGCAAACTTCTGAATATGTAGGTATGTACTTTATGACATACTTATAACGACCTTCTGAATTTCTGAATCGATAAGTCATTTAAGATTTATTTATATTTATTCATCGATAAGTAATAAGATATTTAATTGGGAACTGTTAAAAAATCTTCTACTGAGTATTTTTAAGCGTCAACGATGTACCGACATTCGATATTAAATATTTTCCCCGATATTTTTTGAGTTAGGTAAGTCAGTATGGTACACTCTCTTTCCCTTTATTATTAATTGACTGCCTCGTTGGTCCTGGGTCCGAAAACGAGGTCGAGCCAAAAATGGTTTCTCAGATTTTCTTACAGAGACAGCTCAGAGTTGGGAAGTTGCTGGTTTCAATAATAACTTAGTATTGTTATAATTTAGTAACAACTAGCTGACCCGGCGAACTTCGTACCGCCTTAGCTTTGCAATGATTGAACAATGTCATCGAATGTCATTGACATTAGTTACGCGCGTTTTTTAAAATATGCAAAATTAAATGTATATTTTTCAATATTTCTGAGAGATTTTCTTAATATTTTTTTCCGTTAGAACCTTCTCCTAATAATAAAAAATACAACAAAAAAAGAATTAGTGAAATCGGTCCAGCCATTCACGCGTGATGCCGTGACCAAGGAAAACGGGTTTCATTTTTATCTAAATATAAGATTAGCTTAAAATCTCATATTAAATTAAATTCATTTTGAAACAATCTTACAATCTTATCATACAGTTATATAAATATGCTAAGCGACAACAGCCGAGCGGGTAAGGTCCCGTGATTTAGCTAAAGTTCTCAGTATGCTGTTTTTTTTGTTGTTACTGTCCCGTACCCTGCGGCTCGAGGAAGCCGTTTTCTTGCGTATGATAGCGTTAAATGCATCAGTTTGGTATTAAGCAAATATTCCTGATGCACTACAAAAACGAGGTAGACCCAACAGCATCCTGAAGAGATTATTATATTGGATGCGAAGAGCTTCAAGCGATCTTTTGGTATGCCTGATCCACAGGTTTCCCGAGTACAGACTCTGGCAGTATGCTTTAATCCTGCTTCGATCCTGACGAAGTGCCTGCGATGGTGGCAAAGGAGCTGCATAAGCTGCCCCCCCCCCATCACGTTCGACCATGTCGACGTCACCAGGCTGTTGAAGGACATCACGTTCCTGAAAGCGAGTCTGGTCGAAGTGCATGCAAAGCTGGAGGCCTCAGAGAACACCATAAGTGACCTGCGTGCCAAAGTGTCACTATTAAGTAACACCGCTGCGGTAAGTAGGTCACCTGAGGCCTGCTATATCAACACGCGCCGTGGGGCGCAGAATGCATCGGTCAGCAGTTTCGGGTCGGCGCGAAATGACGCGTCACCCGGCGCGGTCACTGACATCCCTCGCGCTACTGCGCGCCCCGCAGCGCCGCAGGAAGCATCACGTGTCGTGACATCAACTCCGACACGTGCATATGCGGCAGCTGCCGCTGGAAAAAGCAAGACTATGGTTGCTCCGAAAAAGCTGGCATCACAGGCTGCTGATTGTGATGAGGACGGCTTTACTAAGGTTGAAAGGAAGAAAAAGAAGTCTTCTCGTAACCAGTGCGGCTCCGCACCGACTGGGCCGAACCACCTGCTTCGACCTGCGATATCAGTCACGCCGCTGTACGTGTCCCGGCTTCATTTCTCTACGAAGGTTGAGGATATCGTAGTGTACATCTGCGTGAAGACCAAATACACCCTGAGGGTCGAACGGTTGGAGTCTCGTCATAAAACGAATTTCAATTCGTATGTGGTAAAGGTTCCCACCGAACAGCTGTCGACCTTCACGAAGGAAGAATTTTGGCCGAAGGGTGTTGTGTATCGTCGATTTCGTGGACGGATACCCGACACCAAGTTACGTAACACTACTACGCCGAATAAATAGTATATTGTTTTGTTTGATTTTTATAAGTTATATTTATGTTTTATAAGAATATGTATGTTAGACTTTAAGGTATTTATGATATGGGCCATAATTTTGTTAAAATTCGTTGCCTGAAATAAAATTTATTATTATTATTATTAAAAAGCGTAACCATTACCTGTTCGGTACAGCGGAAAAATCTGCGAGCCAACATGTTACCTCTAACCGCCAAAGCCCTACGCTCCCTTTCAATATCGGCAACATCTTTGAGGTCGCTAGTAATAATACATAATGTCCTAGATATTTAAATTGAGTGACGGGTTTATGCTCAGACCATTAAGGGTGATATTACCTGCGCTTTCAGGACGTTTACCAGCGGCCTCGAAAATCATATACTCCGTCTTATTCACATTATATGTCAGCCCATGCTCCACTGCATAACCTCACATACTCTCAACATTTCCAATAGACCCCCCACCGTCGGGCTCAGCAGCACCATGTCGTCAGCGTAGCTAATGTTATTGATACTAACGCCATCTATCCGACACCCGACACGCATGCTGCTCAGCTCCACGATGAGGTCGTTAAAACATGTTACAGAGACATCAACCCCCTTTTCTCACCCTGCACTCCTACATACGCCTCAGATACAGAGTCGGCCCATCTCACAAAGTTAGTTTGGTTGACATACCAATAGATAATAGGTTTTGCACCCCCGGGCTTCGGAAAGCACGTTAAGCCGTAAGTCATGAGCCTCTCCCCGGTCATGGCCGGATTGCCGTCTCACCGAACTTTCACAGTGAAGGAACAGTGAGTGCACCTGTATATTGCGCTCACACTTGTGCACTATAATATCTTGCGCAGTTTGATAATCGCTTTTGAGATTGGCCACCGTGGTCGAAATCGGCTAGGAGGTACTTTTATATTATTTTCGTGCAATTTTTAGGTACCAATTCAAAAGCTGGGTTTTCAAATGTTACGTATTGAAATATAAAATCTGTATTATCGCCTTGTGTGGATTGTTAAGCTAGTAATTTTGCAGAAGTTGTCACGAAGCTGTGATTGGGTTTTATGGGACATGTAAAGTGTCTCATGTGGGTTTACAGAAATAAATGACTTTTATGATTTTATAAAGTATCACTCAAATTAAAAATGATACATAATGATATTCGATAAATATTTTAATGGCAAATGATTTGGGAGGTAGTAGAGTGTTTGAAAAAAAAACAGTACATGCTCTTTAATTACATAATTATTGATAACTAACGGACCCTGTAGATGTTGTCCTATCCGTTGTTTTTTTTTCATCATAAGAACTTAAAGAAATATCATAAAAATATTCTTGTAAAGTAGCAATCACGAGTCATATACATGTATTTATTCATAATATATTTCTTACTAACCTTAGTTGTTTAAGTTCAATTATTGTTACTAACAAATTGAGTCCTGGTCACTTGAATAAATAATTTTTATTATTATTATTATTATTATATATAAAAAAGAGTTGGCCTAATTGGTCCAGGCGTTCTTGAGTTATGCGCTTACCAAATTATTTTGCGATTCATTTTTTTATATTAAAAATTATAGATAACAAGGATTAAACTAAACTGGCTTTTAGTCATCGCTTTCGAACCCAAAAAAAAGTATTCTTACTGACTATGACACGGAGACAATTATGAATCCTTGAACTCTTTGGTGGATTTTCTCATTTTCCGTTCTAGTTCCCTTCGATCGCTATCGCTCAGTTTGAACACGCAGTCAACAATCATTCTAATCAACTTGCCAGTTTCCTCTTCTATGCTTAACTTGTCTTCTTTCCCGTAATCTCTCAAATCGAAAACGTAGTCGTTAAAAAATATTTTCTCTCTCAATGTGAACATCGAGTTCATAGCTTCCATAAACTCGATTTGCATCGGCTTTTTATTGTTAAGATTATTTTTGTATTCTTCAATTTTTTCTTTTATATCTGAACGATACATTCGAGACAAATATCTCATATGCTTGGCTAAGTATTTCGCGTACCTAAATTCCAAATCTCTCAATTTACGGTTCAAAACTCGACAATATCTTACGAGTTTCCTCCCGGGGAATTGAGTCAGTACGTCGAAAAGATTTCTCAAAAATATTTCGAATATAGCTCCTGATCTTAAATCCGCTCTTTGAAGAGATAAAGGAGCACCAAATGCCATATTATGTTTCGACTTTATTACGTTAGCTAATCTTATTCCATGTGATATATTCACCAGGGATAGGATATAAAATACACAAAAACAATTGAACATGGAGCACATTGTAGCAAAAGTATTTTCGTCGATAAAAATAATAATTTCACGGTCGGAGAGCACAAACTAATTTATATGTTCTTCCATATACTCTACGAAGACTGATTGAAATTTTAACGTGATATCAGTTTGAGTTATATCGTTTTGTTTGTAAAAGACGCGGAATATTACATCTTCAAATATCCATCGAGTTTTTTCTCCGATATGACGGCTTTTTCCTTTTCCGTACTGTTTTAAATAATAATTAAAATCATCCAGTTTGCAGTCATGGCGTACGGGGTAGATTGCATTCATTGCGTAAAAGAAATCGTTGAGCATTGGTTTACCGGTACTTATTATATCAAGGAAATTTTGTACCTTGGATTTTAACAGCTCGCCTCTGTAAGCCGAGTACCGTTTTAGGAGGTCCGCAAACTTTCTGATCTTCGTTTTCATGAACCAGCCTGATCCTAAATTCTTAAGACTTTTACCCAGCACGTTAAAATAGCCAGGGAGTCGTTTGACTGAAAAGTGATGTAGAAGAGTTTAGCAAATGTTTACTAAGAAATCATAAAATGGACCATGCGGTATTATAATAGGCTCAAGAGTGGTGGTTGGTATAGTGGAAATTCGTATGATTTTTCGGGTCGTTTTCACCAAGGGAATCGAACAGTCGTTTTCCGACTCGTCACTATTCAAATAACACCGTAATAAAGGCTTCTCTGGAATTTCCAATCCACTTTCTTCATTAGAACTTGCCTTGACTATTAAACATATTGATGACAAAATCAAATACACCATGGAACACATTGCTTCTTCACTCGAAAATAAATTAAATTCATATAATTGCCGATGAGGTGATGACGTTAGAATTATGTTAACTAGTTTTATTTATTAACGTAGTTTCGTCGAAGTTAGTCTTCAATCTCTGGTTCCGGTTTCCGAAAAACTTTCTACTTTGTTTCATAATCTGTAAAAAAAAAACAATGAATAAATAAATAATAGAAATGAACACGCAATTGAATTCTAGTTAGTTAACTGAAGTACCATATTGATTACCTGCCAGATTATAATTGTAACAAATGCTGCCAGTAAACTATTCTCGGTTATAAACACAACGCATCCAAAGATCATAGCATCGAAAGTACCCAAACTCCATTCTTCTCCCCACCTAAAACAAAGGTATATTAACGATTTTATATTCAAACACCAGGGCCCCTATATAATAATTTAACATTGCTAGCAGATCGAAGACATATTTAATCGATCGCTTTGTTTGCAAAATGTATGGAAATGACATTTGACCTCGTCTTTCATTCCGTTCTCAATACGTAGCAATACACAACCTCCCTTAAATTATAAAATATGTATACACAAAAATTGTACCCAGAACGGTAACTGCAGCTGCCTTCCTATAACACAAGTTTCTTCTATTAAATATCTTGGGGTTCATATTGACTGTTACCTAAATTGGCACTACCACATAGATGCTCTCACAACCAGAGTAAGACGCCTCATCCATTTATTTAAATCACTCAGGCAATCAGCCAACTTAGAAACCCTAAACTTAGTTTACTCCGCGCTCTGTCTCTCAGTTTTAGCCTATTGCATCCCAGCATGGGGATGTGCTCCTAAAACTCTATTTATAAAGGTCGAACGGGCACAGAGAGCAGTGCTTAAGGTCATGTACTCTAAACCAATCAGATTTCCTACTATTCAACTTTATACACTCGCTTCTGTCTTAACTGTGAGACAACTGTTCGTGCTGAGAACCATTCTTCGCCTACATACAAAAGTTCCCTCCCCAAACCCCAGGAAACGTAAATCTAACAGAGTATGCCCTATCCCCCGTTACAGAACAGTTCTTGCTTCTCGACAGTTTCTTATCTCCAGCTCCATTATCTACAATAAAATTAATAAGTCCTTAAATATTGTCAAACTAAATAAATATAAGGTTAAAAGAACCCTTACCAGTTGGTTACTAAACCAAAAATATGACGGCACAGAAAACCTGTTACCCAGCAATATCTAATACAGGTGTATTCACCAACACACTAACACCCCCCCCCCCCCCACATACATACAAACACACACACAACACACGCGTAAACTCATTTTTTCTCACACTCACCACAACCTCTTTCACTCACTACCAATTCAATCATTATGTTTGTTTACGCTTTTTTATGTTTGTGTAATATGTCTAAACTCTTTACCACTCTTTTGTTTGATTTGCTCATCTTAAACCATTCTATAACTTAACTAGCCATCCACCAGTTTTGTGGTATGTAATAACTAGTCTATCACTTTTTACATTGTTCCCTCAATATAGTCGAACACTGAATTCTGAAACACAGGCTTCGCCTAGTTTGGAAATCAGCGTCTTCACTTGTATTGTTCCATGTCATTAGTTAACTTAATACTTAAGTACTTAAACACCTTGTTAGTTATGTTAGTCTTAAAATCATGTTAACAATCTTTTTGTAACTAAATTTTTTTCCTTTTTATTTAAGGCAACAGTCATAAAGAAAAAAAAACGTTCATATAAATACAGATTTTGATTTTATTATTATTACCTTGCCAAAGGCAGTGTTATTTTCATACATTTTACAAATGAAGCTATCGCTAGTTTCGTCAATCGACTAGCCACATAATTTTGTCTTGAGGAACTGCTTCAGCTGGGCCATCCTAGAACAGCATGACAACTGTCTCTTATCTAACTTTTTTTACAGGGACAAGGCTTGCCCCAACCTGGACCTAAGGCCTCTTGTACACGGCACGTTTTCTTAACCGTATGGGGCGGCGGCGCCGTGAAGTTTTGCCTTCATTTGCCATACAACACAGGCAAACGTGCGCCCTGTCTTAACTAAATTAACCTTAGAATTTTACGGCAAAAAAACGTCTGTGTACAAAGGCCCTAATACTACAGATGCGCTAGATATTAATAATCATCTTTTAAAGTACTTACCCAAACAATAATCACATATAACTACTTTAATTGATATATAAATAGATTTCAATTTATTTTAATTTATGTATTTACTCTAAAAAGAGTAAATTCAGTGTTTAGTGAATTCACTAGATTAAAAAAAAATACAAACTGTTAATATATTGTATTATAAATAAATAAAAGTTTAAGCTGAAAAGAAGCTAAGATTTAAGTGTAGTAGTACATACTCATGGGCTATACATATTAGAATGTTTTATTTTAATTATCTTATGTTGCTGTGCGAGGTGCTTGTGGCGCAGTGGTTGCAGCGCTTTGGTAGTGATACCCAAAGTTAAGCAACCTACGGCGCGGTCATGTTTGGGATGGGTGACCATTCTGACCATTTAAGTGACGTCTATTTACAAGCATCTCCGTGCTTCGGAAGGCACGTTAAGCTGTTGGTCCCGGTTAATATCGACAGATATTAGTCGTTAAGCCTGGTCAGAGGCCCTCGGGTGGCTTAATAACATCTGACAGTAAGGTTGGTCACTTACCTTACAGACACCCCTTCACCAATCCGCACTGAGCCTGCGTGGTGGAGTATGGCTTGGACCACCTCTTGAGGTGAGGCCTGTGCCCAGCAGTGGGACTTATATAGGCTGATGAGATGTTGCTGTGCCCTGATAGTTGTATACTTATTTGCTGTACTATTAATAATCTGCTGTATGTATATTTGCAATAAATATGTTAAGTAAATAAAGGCGATCAGTTATAATATACTTACCAAGTGACTTCCATACACGACGTTTCCTTGTCCTCAGCGTCGTACAGAAGAACGCTGGTGGTGCCCGCCTCCCTCTCGGCTAGTTCTACGTTCAGTAATCGCTCGGCTACTGTTCTCTCGCTCGCCACCCAGTTTAGTCCTTCTAACGCCTAATTGAATAATTTCAATTTTTAATTTAGGCAAAGCTAACTTTTAAATGTTAAATCTCTATGGCAACCCAACAGAGTCTGTATTAAGTAATGAGAAAAATACATGTATTTCTATTACCTACTATGTATTAGATGTTTCAATTTGAACTCACCAACGGTCATGAGTGTCAAGACACAAAATCGTTTGTATGTAGCACTGAGCATTGGCATTTCAGAAACTAGCATTTTTAGCACAAAATTAGCAAGCGGAAACCAGCTGGCGGGCCAGCTGCCAATTTGATTTTTCATTAAGTAGGTACTTAGGACTGCGATTTGACCAGATAAAACTTCTTCATGGCAAAATTGACAAAATGGCAACGAACTCTAATAAACTTACTCTTTCAAAGAAAGCAGCTAAAAGCCTCGTCAAGACTACTCGTCTCGCGTCGATATTTCCCAAATCGTCTGTGAAATATTAAAAACAATAAACAACTATAACCAGTTAGTTAAATGAAAAGGAACGGCAAAAGTTTTTTAAGTGATCGTATATAAGTGATCGTAGTTTTATATAAGGGGTCGTACCGGCCCCTGGAGTAGAAAGTTGTTTGTAAACGATCCTGAAAATTAAGAAAAACACATTTAGTCAGGTACCTATTTCAATACCATGTTTTAAAAATGATTTCGTATGTTATACAAATTTGTAGCTACCTTAGTTGCGGAGCCATTACAACGCGACATATTGCAAGGGGACCTGTCATCATTCGTATATCTTTTGAATCATCGTTCCTGAAAATTTTTAATGAAAATGGGTAGTAATTTTAGGAAAATAAATAATGCTACTCGCAAAATTATCTCGATACTACGCCGTAGCAACTCGCAGTGAACAAATCGTGCGCTTTGTACAGCAATAGGCCTTCAATACGTGTAGCTTTGTATGTCATTATCAGCGTTGCCAGACGTCCCGATTTTTTTAAACAAAACAAGATGTCCCGCGCGGTACAGGCTTTTCATTTGTTTGATCAGAAAATTGATTGTGTCCTGCTATCTTCGGATCAACCGGTTAAACTATTGTCATTCACATTAAGTATCCCAACATCAAACTGGGTTCCTGAGCGTTTTTTTTTAAATATGTTTATACTGCTTCCCTTTCGACGAAAAAATCCCGCTTTTTTTTTCTCAAAAAGTTTCAAAATCCCGACTTGGCAAAATAAAAATCTAGCAACGCTGATCCGCACCGACTATTATGATCGCTTGTTGCGTTTTTCCGGAAGGCTGGTATGCATAGTAGTTGAGTGACAGAGACGGCTTCAGTACTAAACACTTCGGGTCAATAAGTACCAACATTCTCATGCGGCTAGATGTTATTCGTTGTCCTACGTGGGCGAAGGAAAGCGACAAGTGCGACAACTTGACAAAGGGACGATTTCGTGATTGACATTAACCTAAGGCGTTTGAAATATTGGTCGCGTCGCACATGACGCGTTGCTCTCACGTAGGACAACGCCTGAATGCTGAATGCTACGTCTGTTAACACAATAGTTATCGCGGCTACTATCCTTACGTTATTTCGCAACTCGATTTGCGTACGTAAACAGTGAAATAAACTTTTTCCCCCTACTATAAAAGATATAGGAGTGATTATCCCTGGTTTTATAAATAACCTGGCCAACTTAAAGTGAACGACAGCGCAAATGATATAACCTAAAGAAAGCATACGTTTCAAGTTAGTTGGATTTTATTTAAACAAGGAATAAATACTGCCTATTTCTTTTGTAGCAGAGGTTATTATTAATACTAATATGTAGTTTATATCTCACCTCCCATGCACATAATGAGCGTAATACTCTTCTTGGAAGACAAGTAACGACAAGTCGGTTCCCCTGCACACCCTCGGTAGAACAGCTGATGGGGCTCCCACTACTCGGTCCTGGACCCACCGAAGCGCAAGTAGCAAGGCGTACGATGATACCCAAGCTATACTGGCGACTGCCCACTTGTAGCCTTTGTTTTGGGGTAAGTAGCCTTGCCAGGGAGCCAAGATCTGACAGTCAATATAAAAAATATATATTTACAATAGGCTATGTTATTATCAACCATAGATAACGTCTTTTATAGTTGATGGAATCAGACGTTACTTTGCGGATATCCATGACTAAAGCTGTAAGTTAAAAACACGTCTAAAGCTGAGAAAGAGGATTATTTTCCTTTAAATTTAAAGCTTTAACTTTATATTTAAAAAAAAGAAAAATAATCCTCTTTTTCAGCTTTTGACGTCTTTTTCATGCATCCCTGTACTTCATAAGGTTTATAGGTACAGAAGCATATGAACTTCTTTTGTTTTAGCAGTGTCCCTAAATCTAGATCTAGACTATCGGACGGTTTTGAAACAACTGATTGTAGCAAGATAGCTTATAAGCTCACACACATTTCCCAATTTGTACCTTAGGGTGAGTCATGATGTCTTTATAGACTTACCTCCTTCTTCCAATTATGTTAATAGCGAAAGCATATTTTTATAACATTAAGCAGATATAATGGATAAACAGCAAACACGCAAACAGCTACTGAATCGATTCAGCATACAAACTTTCGCTTTAGGGTCATATCACAAAATGTTGACAGCTAAGCAGTTTTTTTTTGCCAAAAACATGGTTTTCATGTAATAAATTGAAAATATGAGCCAGCTACGAAGGAATGACGTAATTACATATATTAAGTAATGTATTGCGTAAGAACATTGACACCTTACAGACCGATGGATCGAAAGGAAAATTCAGTTAAGTACACCAATCTGTACATTGACAAGTCAATTTAGGAAGGCAGCTCTGCCAGTACATAAATGAAAGTACATTCATCGAATTACCTGCAAAATTAGCAAGGCCAAGGTGACGGTGTAGCTCGGGGGTGCTCGCCGGAGCGCTTGCAGGCGGCCCCATTCCCTCGCTAGAGTCGCCATTCGCCAACTACCCCCGTTATTTGTTACATTGTTTTCTGCAAGAAAAAAATACTTGTAAATAGTTTGGTAGGTAATTTAAATATACATGTTAATTTTAATTCAATTCAAAGAAAATAATTGGAATGTTCGTAGGCAGTACCTATTATATAAATTTCTCAGTGTTTTAAAAATGTATTTCAAGTTTCTCATGATGATAATTTGAAGGGGAACCTGCCATACCTAGCCAAGGTACGGCATGTTCCCCTAAATTACCTTTTTCCAATGTACTGTATTCAGTCCAATCTAAAAAGAAAACATCACATCGACACTGCTTCCAGTTCAGCCAAGCCACTTTCACCGCCTGAAAATATCATTATTTTACAGATGATGAATCAATACTACTTACATACTTTGCAGACTAGATAGATAAGGGTTTTTTTCTACTTTAAGCCTTATTATTTACCTTTAGGGAAACAGCGGAAATCACGAAAGCCCGTATGATTCGCTCTTCGGCCTTCGTTAAAGGTAATGTCATACCAAGCGTGCCGGCCTCCGCGGCCAGTGCGTGCAAAGTTGAAAACCACGCCGCCTGTAACAAATATTTTATTGAATACTCAATAGACAATATCACAACTGTTCTAGGACTCATATCGGTTTGCAATAAATGATTATAAACTTTTGCGTTGTATTTTAACACTAATTACTAGTTATTATATAGAGTAGACTAGAGTATTAGGTACTCACTGCTCGACGAGCTGACTGACCTGTCAGCTCGTGACCACGTCTGTGTGCAATCCAGCCAAACGTCGAGCAGTGAGTACCTAATACTCATTAAAATAGATCGCGTTTAGACCCGATAACCAGTAGTTAGTGTTCTAGGACTCCCTTCACTTACAACTAAGTAGATTAAATAAACGCTTCAAAAAGTACAAAAAGTATTTCAGTACACTCTTGTCACTGTTTTTTTTTAAATTTCTAACAGAAACCTAGAAATCTAAATAAATAGTAACATTTAAAAATAAAGTTGTTTTAGTTGGTTCAAAAAGATCAAGATCGTCTTCAGCCCTCGCGGAAATTTAAAAAACGTTTTGAATAAAATATAGGACGAGGCGAAATGAAAATTGGATAATTATGCAATCATAAAACGTTTCAAGGTATATTGCTCAGTTTAATTTAACAATGTTTGCATAAGAAATAAGTGTGAGTTTAATTTTACAATTTCATAGCAATTTTAAATCCATTTGCCTGTAGACCAATAAGTGTGTAGAAGCTAAAATAATATTTTTTGGTCTCCTAGAGCTCTAATTCCAATGTAGGTGATGTTGTGATTCTTAAGCAGATGGTGTTTTTTTTTTCTCATTGGCACGTTTCAAATCGTGTTAGCATATTTAGAGCTACAGACGATCGTACGTCAAGATAAACACTACTGCGAGTTACAGGGACATATTGCAACAAAAGTGGGTATCAAATCATCAGCCTATATACGTCCCACTGCTGGGCACAGGCCTCACCTCAACTATGAGGTGGTGCGAGCCATACTCCACCTCGCGGGCTCAGGCACCGTACCGTATAATGCGTCTAAATGCAGAGCAAATCGCGTCTTGCTAAAGAACGTGTAGTCTGTAATCTAAAGCTTTTAAAAGTCTTTACCGGAAGTTGTTTACTATTCAGTTAGAAACATACTGCTTTAACAACCATTTACTCACAAAGTACAACGCATCAGCGATGGAGCCAGCCATCAGAGGTATGAAGGAGAAGTGCAAGCCGCCCCTGCGCATCTCACCACGCCACTGCACAATTGCATACAGAGGTAAGAGAGTGCCTAGAACACCACCCCAGATCTGAAAAAAATATATTTAAATTCAAGCTATTTTTCATGGTAGTACTGTGGGTTTCAAAAATATTTGTTTAGTGAGCATCACTAACTAACTGGATAGTTTAATTTGAAAAGGACCTGCTTACTTAGCAGTAGACCGTGGTCAAATCCTAGTTAAGTCTTTCTGGGTGCTGAGCTTTTAATTTGTTCCAGAACAACCTCAGTTAAGTTAAACGTTACATGAAACGGTTTTGCATCGTCATTGTTCAGTTATGCACTTGCTAGAGATCGCTCTACGGCGTTAAGTCCACATTTTGCACAAAGTTTTGTTGTGCAATAAAGCTTAAAAAAATAAATTGATAGGTAGATTTTAAATTTTCATATCATTAAAAACCTGGGCACAGAATATGATAGGTGGGATAGCGTAAATATTGCCTTACTGCCGGTGTTAACAGATGACAGTCGCGGAAAATCTAGTTCTATCAACAATACATAAGATCAAACCTCCAATCCCCTAAATATCCCAGCGCTGGGCAGTTCATGCTGAACGCTCAGTGTGGTGGTGACAGTCTGCGAGAGGGACGACTTGGTGACGTACCGCACCTCGACACTGATGGCTAGACGGAGAGAGCCGGACTGCTGTTTGTCTCTTTCTATCCTAGAATCAATCAAGTTTCAAAAATATTTCGGGATTTAAAAAAAAATGAACCTAGAATCACAACAATTTGAAATATTTTCTAAGCAACAGACTAAATTAACATGAAAAGGTATTTTTGACCAAAGTAGGTAAAGTTTTTTCTTCTTTTTTAAGTATTTTTCACAGTAACTTTGTAATTTGTTCTATTTCTAAGTACAAAATGGTAAGGACATACCAACTTAAACTTTTACATTAACTAGCTAGTTTGCTTATTAATAAAGCTAACACAACATTAAACCAATTCAAACGTTTGTGTAACGAATTAATTAATTTCTCAAAACAATTATTCCTAAACAAACAATAACATAAGTCAAGTTCTCAACAGACTTACAAACAAATCACCACATGTTTCTCGAAACTTTAGCGAGGAGAAAAGAAGTTAATGCTTATATAATTGTTTGATAGCTTCTAAACAATTAAGTTATTCCACAAAATTACCTGTAAGTACATTGAGTAGGTAGAACAGGTATTCTATGGGTACCTACTATATTTTTTTTCAACTAACTTGCTAATTATTACACTACTGGCCCGCCCGCGACTTCGTCCGCGCAAACGTGTTTATCCCTAGGGAGCATTTAATCGGGATAGAAAGTCATATCCTATCACCTACGTCTACACATAACCTGTCTGTATACCTAATTTCATCAAAATTCGTTGAGTGGTTTCAGCGTGCTTGACGGACAAACATTTAAACATCCAAATATCCAAACAAACTTTCACATCTAAAATATGAAATGAAAATATTTGCGTATGAAAAGGGTACCTACATTAGTGTGTTTTATGGGGTATATTAGTGTGATACCTACGTACGTAACATGATTAAATAAATGAATTACAAACAGCGATTAATTCATCATCATGTCATTTCACTTATAAATAGAGCTGTTATATAGCATTAAATCACCGGTTTAAGAAGCTAGCAAAATACTACTTAAAATACGCTCTAATTTGTCACTATTATTTTATACCGTAAGTTTAAATATTAGACGTTTATTTAGACGGCTGTTAACCAACCAGCAAATTTAAAATGCGAACACCAAAGTTCCTGAAACGTACAATTAATAAAGTAATTAAAAAATTGCAAATTCAATAGGCACCTAATTAGTCTGAAACGGTGAAAACCTTTTCTTAACCGTTAAATTTGATCGCATTATAACGGAGCAATCTTTTGTGTCAAATGTAAATTTCTTACCGAAGTCGGACGGTGAAATCTCGCAGGTAAAATGTGCCGGTTAAATTATTCGTTGTAGACAGGAAATTGTCCACGAAAAAGTATCTTCTGAAATTGGTTGAACTCCAAGATCCTCGCTGTAGATGGAAAAAAAACTTTTTAGAAAATAAATTAAAGTTTTTCTGTACAATTAACTTTACTTTGATTGTATTGATTGGAACTATACTACTACTCGGGCAGCTCAATATCATTTGACAGCTAGGTTGATCACTTACATACATAAAAAACAACCCTCCACCAATCCGCACTGAGCCCACGGTGTGGAGTATAGCTCGCAACATTTCAAACATGTAATGAGGTCAAGCCTGTGCTCAGCAGTGATCATCATCATCTCAATGATACAAGCCACGTAATTTGACGACCACTTCGGTGCAATGGTCAAGAAGTTGACTTGTAACCAAGAGGTCGCGGGTTCGATCCCCGCACTGTTCAAACGTTTGTGTGCATGAACAAGTCTGTTTTTACTGGTCGGTATGTTATATGTATTAATTTAAGTTTATTTGTCATACCACTGTTGATTCTGATATCAGTAACACAAGCTACTTACCACGGAGTCCGATCAATGTATGTGAGGTTGTTGTATATTTATTTACTTAAATTATATTAATTATATTGGTACCTATTTCGTAGTTTTAATTGTAATTGACGTACCTGAATATAGTGGTCGCTCGGGGTACGCACTATAACAGGCAACGGTTTTAAAACTCCCTCCAAGTTGAGGAATGGAGCAAACGTACTGTTACGGTCTATTTCAGCCCATTTTGTTAAATTCATTTCACAGTCACGTCTGAAAGTTTTAAATATGAAATGATAACGGATATAGTGTTTAAAAAAAACTTTTGCCACCTGCCTCGAAAGTTTAAAACTTTAGAAGGAAGATGTACTTAGGAGTTGCTTAAAGTATTTTTTTACTTATTGCACTTACTCAAAATCCATACCAATATGTATGGACAATGGCAAAGAACACGGATATAATCTGTCGTTTGTAGATTCAAGAACCTTGACTCCACCATCACGTTCATAAACTGCTACGACCAAAGATAACAAGTTCTGAAAAAATATACGTCATTTTAATAACTAAACTAACTCAAGAAAAAAAGCTAATTAAAACGAGAACTGTAAATATATTTATTCATTCAGTACTTATGTTATGCAGTGTAATTATTTCTTTATCAAAATCATGTTATTGTAAATCGTGAAATCTCTAAAGCTAACTAACTCTACATCAAATAAACCACAGATAGGTATAATGACAAGATTCCTACCTTTCCTCTCGGCATGTCGAATTCGCCAGGCTTAAAATCGTTTGAAGTCGGGTCGATTAGGAGCTTGGGTAAACCTGAAAATACGAGTACTTATAGCTTTATGGAAATCTCCTGTGTAACTGAAGTTTGTTTAAACAGAGGGGACATGAAAAAGTAATTTTAAAATACGTAGGTCAGTCACTTCGGTGTACTAAGTTCCGTTTTCAATGTTTACAGTTGACTTAATTATTTGTGCATACGTTTATTAGAATAAACGTGTGCACAAATAAATAAGTTGACTATATAGATAATTATCTACCTGACGGTGTAGCGATCTTCGGTTGGATCCAGAGCCTGCACGGTCCTGCGAGCTTCGGCATATAAAAACTTCTGACGCATTCGCCAGCTAATACGCGACAAGCTAGAACATCGCCTTTCTAAAACAAACAAAAAGATTAACATATTTTCAACATCAGATTCCATTCACCACATGCACTTCGTCTTGGAAGATTGCATACTATTTTAAACGATGATAAATTGAAGTTCTACTTTTAACGGAGGTACCTACGTTGTGCCAAATCATGCGAAATAAAGTATTTTCGTGTACTTTATTGTTTTCATAAAGTACAGAGTACAATTGCCATAACGTACAATGCTTTATTATAAATTACGGGTGGCAATCCTACATGTGATACGGGCGATTTTGCATCAAAAATAACTAAACTGATATGTTGGCCACTTTACTTATGCTCTAGCCACACTAACTGAAGAGGTATATTTTTAGCCATGTAGCCTTATTAGCGTTACGGATATTTTTGGGCGGCATAGGTTAGGTTAGGATATGTAGGATATGCTCCTCGACGAATTTACCTAGGGGTGGTTTGCTCAATGGCACTCTACGGCGCCCCGGTCTGGCATGATGCCGTCTCGTCCGAGAACGTGTCAGTTTTGCGGAATGCTCAAAGGGTTTTGGCCTTGCGTTTAGCGCTAGCCTACCGCACGGCCTCCACCGATGCTGCGCTGGTCCTGGCCGGCAGCCTGCCCTGGGATCTCGACTCCCTGGTCCTCGCCGCGTTATTCCAGTGGCGTGGAGATCAAAGATCCCAGGGCAATAGGCCTGCACCGACGGAGGTGGAAACGGAAAGACGACAGCTCACTGAGCTAGCCCACGAGAAGTGGCGCCGTAGACTGGCAAGTAGCCACTTTGGCGTCCGGGTCATAAGTGCCATGCTCCCTGTTCTCATAGAATGGGTCGAGCGTCCTCACGGCCAAGTGACATACCGGATGTCGCAGGTGTTTACTGGCCACGGGTGCTTTGGGTCATACCTCTGCCGTATTGGCAGGGAACCCACAACCCGATGCTGGCACTGCGATGCTCCGGAGGATACGGCACAGCACACCCTTGAGGTGTGCCCGGCGTGGGTCGCTGACCGCCGTGCCCTCCGAGCACACGTGGGTAACGACCTCAGCCTGGGCTCCATAGTCCAGCGTATGGTCGCAAACAGGGAGGCTTGGCGAGCTATGGCCGCATTTTGTGAGCGGGTGCTCGCCGAAAAGGTGAGCGCGGAGCGAGAGCGAGAGGCTGCGGCTGACGCACTCCTCATGCGCCGTAGGCGCACTAGGCGCAGGCGGAATCTCCACCGCCTGCAGATGCCACTCCCTGTGCCTCGGGTCGTGGACGCGGGGGCGTCCGCTTCCCATTAAGAGGCGCGATGGTGTGTATGATGCGTATAACACGCATCATCGGGACATCAAGCATCAAGCTGGAGGATATCCTCCTCTGGCACTGGAGGTAGGGGTATTTGCCCTCTTCAGATCAGGTGAGACCGTGTGTCGGTCTAGTCAGTGAAGGGCCGCGGATGTGTGCTAATCGCGCTAACTCGTGGCCTCGAACTCATGGCTCCTGAGAACGCCGCTGGTTTTTAGTGGGTATGCCCCAGCTGGGGAGAGCCCCACATAACCTGCTGCCCTCCCCCGAGGGAAGCAGGTATGCGTAAAGCATTTTCCAGCGTAACAAAAAAATAAATAAAAAAGGATATGTATACGTGCTCAGATCCAAGATCCCGGGTGGTGTTATGGCAACACGTTTACGATTTTTGTCATCGGCTTATGACATGTAACTTTGTTTAGGGGCCCAGTCTAAAGACTAAGTGCTTGTTCATATAGGAACGCGCGGGCGCAAACTCGCTACTAAGATCGCACGTGCGTTTCGTGTGTGAACTTGTATATCATTTCATGTTTTCTTTACTGTCACGGGTCAGGGTAATAATTTTCTTTCATTTCCATTTTCCATAACGCATCAAGTGCTTACTTATGTAGGGACAAGGGTCAAGATTAAAAATAAATACACTTACCATGCACCGATATTCTTGCTTAACAACCTCCTGTATCATAATCGGGTGGATATTAATATCGACCTGCTTGGGCCTGTCCGCGAGGAAGCCCTTGGGCACGCAGGCGCCGCGCACGGCCGCCTCGGTGCGTGCGCACGCGCATGCCTCGCAGCGCGCGCACACGTTGTTCAGAGGCTTGAAGCCGCGCGCGCACTTTATGCAGAGAACCTCTTTAGTGGGCGAGCCATCGAGGTTCTGCGTCACTGGAGAGAAAGGTGATATTGCTTATTGTTTACAGGTTTTTTTAAACAACATTTAATAATATTAAAAGGTTTCTACGCCGAATTTGTTCGGTCTAATTGTCATAAGCACAAGATTTAATCAATTTAAAATAACGATTAAAAGTTCCATAATTTAAAATAGCAAAACAGAGAAGAACAGAAGCGATACTAATCATAATTTTGTGCTATTTTTTTCTCTCTAATCTTGGCTTGCATCTTGGCATCTTGGACCATCAGCTTGGGACATCTTTGCATGCAGTTCCTCGGTCACCTGGTCAGACCATCCTCTTGGTCTCCTGTCATCCATATTGCCGGTTATGATGAGCTTTTCTAAATTGTCTATATCACGGCACGCTATGTTGCCAAAGTATTCCAGTATTATGTGGAGGCAGACTGAAGAGAGGCGAGGATGTCTGTAAATCTTTAGCTCCCTTATGATGGAAATGTTTGTACGACGCGCTCTGTCCAATGTATGCGAAGCATTCTACGCCAGCACCACATCACGAAACATCGACTCTCCCTCTATCGGCGGAATTTAGTGCCCAGCCCTCACACTTGTAGTAGAAGATAGGTGAGACCATAGTATGGATAATGTAGATTTTTGTGTTCCTTCTTATGTTGCGCACTTTACAAATCTTGCTTAGCTCAGTCATAGCGGTCTTGGCCATACCGATGCATCGACAGATCTCTTGCTTGCAGACACCCCTTTTAGGGATGACGGAACCAAGATACTGGAACCCCTGTACCATTTCTTACTCCCTTAGCATGTCGGTTCGCTGCATGGCATTGAAAAGGTCAACGATCATAGCTAGATCGTTCTACTCGCCGAAGAAATTCCGCTATTTTAGCCTTGAATGCGGCCAACAGTGTGGTGTCGTCAGCGTATCGGAGGTTGGATATTATTTTCACGCCTCTTACCTTTGTTCCACCGTCCCATCTTTCTAGGGCTTTATGTAGTATATTTTCGCCATATATATTGACCAGGGTAGGACATATTTAGCAGCCCTGTGGGGTGCGACAGGGCTGCATAATATCTCCTACTTTGGAACCTGAACTGGTTGGAAGACTTATAATCAATCAAACCATGTGACGCGGAACGCCAGCTCTATGCAGAGCGTCCCACAGGTTCTGCAACCTAACGAAGTCAAAGACTTTTTGGTAATCTACAAAACAAAGAACGCCTGGCATGTTAAATTTGTATCAATTTTCGTCGCTAAACCTTAGGTTCGTGATTTGTTCCCGGGTCCCTTTACCCTTGAAAAAACCAGCTTGCTCCTGTGGTAATTGTCAGTCCAAGAATGACCTCAGGCGGCTGTTAATAATGCGTAAATATTTTGCTTGAATAGGATGTTAAAGCAATCCTTTACTGAGCCTTTTTATGTAGTGGAAGAACAGACGAGTGAACCTAATCAGGTGGCTATTCGCATGTTTTCCAGACGAAATTGCATATCTTGTCCAAGAGTGTAGTTTGAAGTCGCGCGTTAATTTGCGGATCTTTTCAAAAAGATGATGTGTTTCTCGGCATGTTTTAGACCTCGGCACATATTCTTTTAACGTATTTATTTTTATCTCTTCTGCATAGTATTATCTGGTCTTGTGTAGCCTCGAGTATTCCTGTTGTGCAGCCGGTGTGTTTATGTTTTTATTTCCTTTCTCTTGGTGATTAAATCTCATGTCTGGACTGTTATCCACCCTTTCCTAGCGGAAGGTTTTTTAGATATGGAGTCCAGTTTGCTAATGACCTTCGACTTAAGACCAGTCCATAGGTGCCCCTGCTTTGGATCAACACCTTCAGCGAGCTGTGCTAGTTTAATTTCACTTTCTTTCTGAAAGTAGTTCACCTCACTGGGGGAGATGCGTCTCGTTGGTTTGACGCGCTTTGTAATTGATTTAAGACGGATATGTACTTTCGTTACTAGAAACAAACACACTCAATCATTTCTCGTACCTATCTAGGAACACTAAATCTATTCCGACCCCTACACCAACTCTATGGAGGCATTTATTTTTATTTTTCTATCACTTACCGGAAATATAATCACCAGGGCACTTCCTGCAAACGACCCGGCCAGAGCCACTCTGACACTTCCTGGGCACGCAGGTGGACCCGTCAGCTGACACGACCTCGGTCGCGCTGCAGGGCTTACACCGCGCTATGCCGGATGGCACGCTATTAGCGTCGCATGCGCAAGAAAAGCCTGGAAGAGGTAGGGCCATATTCTTTCGGTTGGGGTGAAGTTCTCTATCTTTCGTTATTTTGGTCATTGATACCAGAAATCATAATAATTTTATTTAAGAAGTCACTGATAAAACTAGCCTGCTTTACATTATAAGGTATTTGAAAATTATAGGTTTTGCAAGAGGCGCTTTTTATACAACTGACGTTGGCATGCGTCATGTGATATTGGTGGGCAGGTACTATTTTTTACGTTCTTTTGAAAATTACGCCATTTGTAAAGTCTAATATTTTTAATTCAGTTACAGGGTCCTTAGTATCGATCAATATTTCTATCAAATAACTAATTCTATTGATAAATTGATAGATAGGATATTTAACTGTGATTTTGGAGCCAATTTGATTCCTAAACTTACTCGTAAATGCCATTAATTTAACCCCAATAAGTTTAATCAAGTTCTTACAAAATTATGAAAAATAAATGTAGATAGGTACTTACCGTCTGTCGACGCCACCATTGACACATTTGTTGGGCAGATCTGGCACACCATAAGACTAGGCTCCAAGTACTCACTCCTATTACAAGTTGGTATTTCAAAACTGTTAACTTCATACATTATGAACAAGATTAAAAATAACATTATGGCTGATATTCAGTATCTTTTCCGAACACAAATCAACCAGCAAATAAAATTACTTAATAACCCAACTCCAGAAAATATGTAAATCCTTAAAACAATTGAAATAAATCGTTATAAGCTCAAAATGTATTCAATGAAAACAAATGCAGTACGTCTTTATTTGTTGACGTAATGTTTGCGTTGCTAAGATACCATAGCTAGGGGGAGGCGGTGGAAACCGCACGATGCGGGTAGCGGAGAGCTGTTACATGAATATTTGTATTGTAAGTTTTTTTTAAATTGTGTAATTGTGAGGCACGCGTCCCTTCGACTCGGGCATGGTTAGCCCGCCTAAGAGCGAGTGAGACAGACATAAAAAGTGAAAGGCACGCGTCCCTTCCACTCGAGCACAGATAACCCGCCTAAGAGCGAGAGAGTCAGAGCGAGAGAGAGAGAGTGAGAGAGATAGGCATACACACCGGTTCATGTTATACGAATGAATATTCACATTAAAATTATTTTACCACTCAAAGTCGTTGTCACGTAAAACTTTCGCCCGTATACCGACTTTACAGGCAACCAATTTTTTTTTTAATAAATAAATTACTTGCTATATAATTTAGCTCGGTCGGTACCTATCTGTTTATGGAGAGCTAATAAGCTGCGTTACTGTTACGTCAAATGCGTTATTAGTTTTTTTCGGATACCCTCAAGATTTTCTAAGTTTTTATTGCAAATCTGATCGCTGGATTACGTCACGTATGTTAGGTATGTTAACTTCAGGGATTCGTAAATACAGGTTTGGCGCAACAATGTAGATATTTCTAGGGAAGATATATTCAATAGAGGATATTACCTTCGCACTTTTTGTCCTATACTTTATTGGGAAAAGTGCGATCGTTTTTAAGCTATTGACAAATATATATTTTTTTAATATATTTTTAAACTTGCCAAAAACATTTTTACTGACACCGTTACGGCTCCATAAAACATATAATATTTAATCGATGCTTTTGATTTTGGTATAAACCGATGGTGATGCAAAAAAATTTTACAATTTCGGCAATACTCATATTGATTGTCGTGTGTTGTATTATTATTATTTGCTGAAGCTGCGATGTCCATAATGCTTTTACAGTATTAATCAAAATTACATCCATCAAAATCAAACTAAAAAACTGTGACGTGCGAACCCAAATGGCGAATATGACGATTTAAAAATATGATTTATGATCATGGACTTGTCGTTCATCTTTTGTCTGTAAATAGAGGTTTTTTAAAATGCTGAGGTGTATAAATGCACCATTTCATAATAGGTCCCCAGAAAACTGCGACGCTGTGAACCAGTTTTCTCAAGTTTCAAAGCAACCTACCTATTGCAATATGAACACTTATCAATTGATTACTATGTCCTTTTGTGTAACTTTGGCTTTGTCTTCGATAAAATTAAAACATGAAACTAATTTCGAAGTTAAGGATAGACTTGTCGACTGTGCGTTTAAAATAGCAAATGGAAATTTTGACTACAGATTGCAAACTGCTGTTCTCTACAAAGACGTCGAGGAACAATTGGTGAATAAGTATCTGCAGAACTATCAGGGAACAGTCATAATCGATTCTAAAAGGGACGCCGCTCCTGCGAAACAAGTATTGATATTGGTGGAATCATTTCACTCATTTGCGAAAATAATATCAAAACTTAAGCCAGACCTTCGAGGAAAGACTGTCATGAGTAGTGGCGCTCAATTCATTATCATAATATTTTCTAATCCGAAAAGGATCGAGCGAATAACAACTTTCCTGTGGAGCTACTTCGTCGTCAATGTGATTGTTATTGTTACTGACAAAAATAATAAAACAGCCTTATATACCTACTTCCCTTATAAAGATAATTTTAATTGCCATAACACACTACCTACTTTGTTGAGCTACTGCGATGATAAATCTCTGCCGAGAGACATTTACCATGATAAAATGGGAAATATGCGAGGATGTCCGCTGTATGTGTCGACGAATAAGTTATATCACCCCAATACGGAGCAAAAGATCCCATTACAGATCATAAAGAAGGCAATAGTGAGGCTACTAAGGGACATAATGAATTTCACGCCCATAGTAACATCCAGAGATTACGTCAGCGTCGATTCTGACCGGGCTAAGAATTGGTCAGTCTCCCTAAATGATGTTATTTCGGGTGTGGCGAACATTTCCATTAGTACTATTCCGCTTGGAGTGGACCGAATGGGATTTTTAGATTATTCAATACCGTATTTTAGGGTGCGGTTGGCTTGGTTAGCTCCTCCGGTAAGTCCTGGGCAAGTATGGTGGCGGCTTTTGTTTCCACTCAACGGATATTTGTGGGCATTTATTATGTCCGTGTCTTTTTTTGTCAAATCCCTGCCTTTTATTTGGAAATTGAAGCCCGTGAAAAGGTTCTGTCGTCGAAGCTTCAAGAACTTCGACAAAATGCACGGTGTGGTGTTCAGATCATGGGGCATTTTCATGGGGCAACCAATTCGCATGGCACCGAAACGGTTTAGAGATTTCTACATCATCACTTTTTGGTTGTGGTTCACGTTTGTTATAAGAAGTGCGTATCAGAGCGTGTTGATAGTTGCGTTGAAGACTGACGCTATAAAGGGTAACTTCGTCAACTTGAAGGAAGCCGTGGACAGTGGGTACAGGTTTGGTGGCAGGGCTGGTATGCTGGCTCATTTCGAACATGACCAGCTCATCAGAGACGGTTACGAAATAATACCAGAGGATCGATTTGACGGTGTGTTCAGTGAAGTGGTTGAAGGTAGAACGGAGTTTGTGCTGGCAACGTCATTGGAGTACGCTTGGGCTTACTGCTTGGCCCAAGGCAAGAAGGAAGATTCCTGTGGCCACATTCTGCCGGATTCTATAATGACTCTTCCGTTGGTGGTGTGGATGAAGAGACAGTCTCCATTTGTAAGACCATTGTCTGCGTGGCTGCCTCGTTTGATCGAAGCTGGTTTGTTAGAACATGACGTTATTCGAACCCCTACATTTTTAACCGCGAAGACATCAGATCCTTCAGCTCTGACTCAAGAGCAAATTTCAAGCTGCCTTCTCTGTCTAGGACTTGGCACAATCGTTTCAGGAATTGTTTTTGTGTTAGAGCTCATGAGATACAAATTATATGAACGGAAGTCGAAACAATGCAAAATTACTTTTCTAAAATAAATAAGATGTACGAACATTATAAGAACAGATTTGATACTTAGATAAGAGTAGATTAAAGGTTAACGCGGTAGATTAATTAATGCATCTGATTTTTTCATTGTTGCTCTTTACCCCGATGCCAGCTTAATAACCCTACTACATTGATAAACTGTGCTACAACCTACTACTAAGTAAAATATATTGATTAAAACACACTGTAAAATAGTTTCCATTTATTTCTTCTCACATTTTCAGCTATCATTAAATAATTGACTCTAAAAATAATAAATACAAAAATTTATCGCTACGAAGAAAATGCTCTGATAACTTTATGAAAGCAACAGTAGACTTTACAACGCTCATATAAAAATAGACATTAATATGACATTTCTTACTTAAAATTACCTATTTGACATTTCGAAAATTAAATATAAGTTAAGTTACTTTATTTTCTAGCATTAACAATGCAATTTTCTTTAAATATTCGTTATAAACATGAAAGTAATTACCTACAGTAAAGTATCAATCCTCTCTATGAGGTATCATCAACTTTTAATACATAATTTGCATTAATAAGAACGATTTTACATAATTTAAAGTTTTTTGGCACTTTACTTAATTGTAGGTAGCTATGAATTAACTCTACTGAAGGACCAAGCTTAACCATAAATTAAATAATAATAAAATGCAAACAAAAATACTTAAAGTAGAATAAAAAAACTTTTGCTCTTCAATTCATTACTCTCAAACCGAAAGAAATGCATTATTTAAACAATCCCTTTTCACTTATTCACGCGTGTGTGAACAAGGATTTATGCAAACGACTCCATCGAGATGTAAATCTTATGGACCGTTATGTCGAATCATTTACTAGACTTTCATTAATTTATTTATCAAGCGATATGAGAGAGTTTCATTTCTAGATCATTAATTATATAGAAAGAATCAAAGAAAAATAGTTGCACTTTAATTTCATATCGTGACGAAATCACAGTCTTAGGTAGCCAGTGTGTCAGCATTGGGCTTTAAGCAGCTAAATTGCCTTCATTAAACATTGGGGCTGTGTTAGGGAAAACGGTCTGGGTACTGTAGTGTTCTGGCGTTCTAGCAGGCTCTTATTCAGCATGAAACTTTAGGCAGCCAAAGTAGGCGGCTCCACCACTAAGTAGGGGACTTGCAACGACATAGGCGGCTGCGGCAACGAAGGGAACAGGATCGGGTACTGCGGTGGGGGCTGAGGGCCCTGTAACAGCCTAGCCTCAGGCTCTGAGCACTGCAAAAGCCAGTGGGTCAGCATGCGGCCACGACCCTTCAGTTCCACTTCGCCCCGTCGCTCGACGACGAACGTGCCCCATTGTTCTAAGAGTGCTCGTGTGCTCTCGCTGAGGTGAATACGAAGAGCTGTTTAGGAAAAAAAATGCCCATTACAAAAGTTTTAATAGTCAATAGCATTAACAATGCAAATCTCTTTACAGTGTAAAATTAAAATATACGCACTTCTCACATGCCGGATTGCTCTTACCGATTGAGCTACCGTAACGTGACACTAACTCATTAACTAAGTTCTCTTTAGGCTGCATAGCCAGCAATTGGTAAGAGCAATCTCCCGGCTTACGAGATGTGCTTGTTAAAGTCCCGCTTGTGGCAGTCCGTTTTTTTCTTCGAGTGTTTTAATGTCACAAGACCATTACAGGTCGGTAAATTACCAAATCGTGATGACTTTGTCTAACAATTTTGGTAAGAAGATAGACATACGTTGCCCAGCAGACTCCATTCGGCTGGCGGTGTTTACGGTGTCCCCGAAGAGGCAGTAGTGCGGCATCTTGACGCCCACCACTCCTGCACACACCGGCCCAGAGTGAACTCCAACGCGAACCTAGGATACACGTTTACAAGTTACAGTTACGTAGAGCAGCAGCACTCTCCAATTGATCATTTTGACTGTGATTTTTTAGAGACGTTTGATAAATTTTTCCCGAAGGCTGAAGTAGTCCATTTTGTTTGAGGCCGTCATTATCGGCATCACCACAGGCATCACATAGATTCAAGGTCGTTAAAGCATTTGCTTTGATTTCAATTAATGCATATTGTCCAAGGACGCTAGGCATGCAGGAGGCTACCGAAGGCTGAAGTTAAGTACATTTCAAAATGTACTTAACTTCAGCCTTCGGTACTCTTATTTAACATTTTTTAACAGACGTATGTAAATTAGCACGCACACGCGTCGCACGACGAAGCCGAATTGCCCCGACCACGGCCAGCGCCATGAGGCATATCTCTCGCGCGTGCAGGTCGCTATTCCTCTCCCGGAGACAAGAGGCCACCATGTACGCGTCCCCCATGTTTCTATCTACGAAGGTTTACTTACCTCCAACCGATATGTAGGCCGATGTTGCACGATTAACCCCCTGACCGCCTCAACCACGGCCAGCGCCATGAGACAGATCTCTCGCGCGTGGAGGTCGCCGTTCCGCTCCGAGAGACCATACACCACCATGTACGCGTCCCCCATGTTTCTACCTACGAAGGTTCACGTACCTGCAACCGATGTGTAGGCCGGTGTCGCACGACAAACCCCCTGACCGCCTCGACCACGGCCAGCGCCATGAGGCATATCTCTCACGAGTGCAGGTCGCCGTTCCTCTCCGGGAGACTAGACACCACCATGTACGCGTCGCCCATGTTTCTACCTACTAAGGTTCACGTACCTCCAACCGATGTGTAGCTCGGTGTCGAACGACAAACCCCCTGATTGCCTCGACCACGGCTAGCGCCATGAGGCATATCTCTCGCGCGTGCAGGTCACCATTCCTCTCCCGGAGACCAGAGACCACCATGTACGCGTCCCCCATGTTACTACCTACGAAGGTTCACGTACCTCCAACCGATGTGTAGGCCGGTGTCGCACGACAAACCCCCTGACCGCCTCGACCACGGCTAGCGCCATGAGACAGATCTCTCGCGCGTGCAGGTCGCCGTTCCGCTCCGGGAGACCAGACACCACCATGTACGCGTCGCCTATTGTTTCTACCTACGAAGTGCATGTTACGTTTAAAGTTAAGCAAAATATTTTGTCAACTGCTTAATGGCTTAAAGCGTAAGCAGTAAAGTGTATATCGTCCTTAGCACTTGGCAACTCGGGCCCACCAGCAAACACTAGAAAGGCGCACTGTTGATCCTAGTGTACTTGTGGCATGTTTTTTTTTCCAGTTATTGCTATTTCAATAGGTTGTTCAATTATGACTACAGTGATTGTCAAATATATTTGTGCGGTTGTCCATCGACGGATACTGAGCTAAAGATTCATGGTGTGTGTTTCATATTGTGACGGAGGTGTATTTTTTTCTTACCTTATAAACATCATAAAACCCGATGATCCTGTCGAACGTGCTATACAGGTCGTTCAGTAGGTCTACAACCTGTATCGGCGTGGACGCAGCGCAGAGTTCCGTGAAGCCGACAATGTCACTGAAGTAGACCGTCACGCACTCGAAGCTCTCAGGCTGGACCATCTCGCCGGCCATCAGTTGTTGGGCTACTGGCCTGGGTAATGACACATGCAAAATATAAAATATAAAAAGAACGATAGATGGGAGGAGTTTGCGCATGGGAGCAGTCGCTATCCCACTCGCTAGCATAGGCGCGGAATGGGGTGCACGAATTCACCAGCACTTCATCTCCACTTCGTACCTCCAATATCGCCAGACCCATATATCGCCAGTGATCATTAGCGTTATTTTTATTTGGTGCGGACTTATAACTTACAGGCAGGTATTGTGTAGAAGGGGTAGGCAAAAAGCGTAGAAACTTACTAAATCATCATCATCATCAGGCAAAGAACGTCCACTGCTTAACATAGGCCTTCCCCACAGTTTTCCACATCGACCGATCACAAGCGGTCTGCATCCAGTGTGATCCTGCGATCTTTACAAGGTCGTCTGTCCATCTTGTCGGTGGACTTACTAAATGTTGAGATGGAACCGAAACACAAGCAATTTAGTATTCGCGCTTCAGACTACATAGGCTACGGGGCTATGTCTCCCGAGAGGTGGTGCATGTCAAGATTTCATGGAGTAAGCCTAATAGTTTTCGTCAAGCCTTGGATGAATTACTGCAAAGTCGACTGTCTTATTTGCGAAGGCTATATTGGATACATAAGCTAAAATTTCGAAAATGTTTATTAAGTCAGCTTATTCCGCCGGCCCCCTTTTACCATCGGACCACCAGACGTACCGCGGGATACCATCCGTACCGTGTCGATGTTCCACTGTTACGAACCAAGCGCTTCTCATCTACATTCCTGATGCGCACTGCAAAAGAGTGAAACTGACTACCTGCGTCAGTGTTTCCCTGCAATTACAACCTAGGAATCTTCAAAGCTAGAGTGAACAGGCATCTTCTAGGTGAGCTCGCTCCATCGTAGACTCAGTCTTTGCCTCGTTGGGCTTAGTCTTGGGTAATGAGCAAACTTATCCCAAATAATAAAAAAATCACTGGCACTCTTAGAAACCTACCTTTGTAGAACCTCACTAATCCCTCATTCATAATAAGCAAGGAGGTAAATAAAAATTGGTAAGTTCTCTCACACTGTACCAGGTAAATTTCAAAGGCTTACAGTTTGCTTGTTTGTTAATAAATCCCTTTCATTTTTTATCTAAAGAAAATTTATTCGGCTCATTTCATTATGCATATTTTTTCTTTCTTTACTCTTGTTTCAGTATAAAAAGGATTAACTGAAAAATTAGAATTTGGTTAAATGCGTCCTTAGGGGCGTAGTACAGATTTAACCAGGGTATTTTCCACATTATATATGAACCAAATTTTTGAGTTTATTTTATTATGAAGTACTTTCCAATATAAATCAATATTTGAGTGTTATGTATTTAATTATAATTTAACAAATAGGTTTACAATCAAAATTACCCTTATTATTTCAAAATAACATTAAATCTTAGTCTTTTCTAATACTTTCCCCTGATCGGTGCAGTTTTAGGGCCTTAACCATATTATCCGCCGAATATCCGCCTCTTTCTCTCGCAAGCACCTAGTTTCGCGCCTTTCTATGATAGAATAAAACAATTGTGAAAACTTTATTTATTTAACGACCCGGGTGTACAGAAGAACTATGGTTTAATGGGTACCAACCTACGATATAGCTCATGTAAGACCAACTACGTTTTGATAACTTACCTCAAATTTTTACAAACAAACCAATCTCGTAAATACACGAATAATGGTGCTCTTACTTACAGGATACAAAATACAATATAGTGTAATCTTTAAACTAGGATATAATTTAAGGAGAAAGCAATAAAATCTATGAAATTTGCAATAAATACTTTTTGAGTATGTATTTATTTCAACTAAATGGTTACTACGGTTTGGCAACGTCGTAGTTTCGAGATGTAGCGGTGGTTAAGTGTAGCTGTGCGGCTCAAAGTGAGACACCTGACCATAAGCAAAATATATTATAAAATATTTACAAAGACCTGTCTATTGATTCGTCAATTCTTTCTATAGGACGTGTGACTAGATTTGTACAACAGACGCTTTCCTTTGCGTAGGTTGTTTACAAATGTTTCTGTGAATTCATACGGGTGCGTGCGGGCGTGTGGTTTTATTTCTTTTGACAGCATTTCGTTTACCGTTTATTTACGAACCCATATTTAACTAACGTTCTCTTACACGTATTTTTTGGGCAAGAGTAAACATAAATTTAATTACCACAGCCTGCTGCTCACCAAGTTTAATAGTCTTCTTGCTAAAATGTAGAGTTCTATTTCAGTTATTCGGACGTTTTGGGCCGGTGGACACAGTGTTGCCACGGTAGCATTTTAAGCCAGTAAGTGATGGTACTGACCGGGTCAAACAACAATTTATCCAACTGACTTGCTAAGCTCGTTTTATCTCATTCTTATCTCGTACTTATTCCTAAGCTCGGATTTATCCCTCGCAGTAACCAATCAATCCTGTACAATAGCGGCGGCGCAAAGCCGACTCTAAGGTACGGTATATTTTTTCGTTGGTGGTAACAACCCCTGTGGTGTCCAAATGAAATCTATGTGGACCTAATCGGAATGGCATAATGATTTTTTAAACACTTTCCTAGAAAGATAAAGCCTTACTGACCTTGGCAGCACCTGGTACAAAAGTTCTTCCGAGCGTCGTTTCTCCAAAGACAGCTGTTCTGTCTTCTCCTCGACCAGGGACTCGAGGTTGTTGGCGTACTGCTCCATGCGTCTAAGCAGGTCATCCATCAAGTTGTCGCAGTAGCCCCTTTGAAAATATCGTGCAGGTTAATGTTGGCATTAAAACGGCAAATACGTTTGAACCGATGCTGATAGCACGGGCACAGTATTTGAAACAGAAATCCAAACCAAATACGCAACATTATATGGTAAATTCGATTCTCTTGCCCACTTCACTGGTATAAACAGAACAGAACTTCATTCAATAAGTTTTACGTAGACAAAGCAAAGCAGACATATTCTATTAACAGCCGATCAAGTGCTGAGCACGTTTAAAAACGTATCTACGTAGTTTTAAAAAGCTCAGCTCTTAAAGTGTTAATGCTCCCTTCAACGACTTACTTAATATAATTAGCGTTGATGGTATCAAACGAGGGTCTGTCATCAGGCACTTCTGCCCAGCATCTCGCAGCCAGGTCTAGAAGCTCGGCCGCAGCACCCCCCGCGCCCGCCCCCGCACCGCCCTCGCTCGCGCACACCGCCGGCCTGAAGGGCGGCGACGAGCGAGCGCAGACCAGCGTCACTATTTCTACAGAGAAATGATCTTTGGTTATATTTCATCTGCTATAGTACCTAAATCACGTTCTTGAGAAACTGTCCTGCCGAAATGCCGAGAAACAGGGTGACAGACGTACGCGGAACGAGGCAGTGCGTGATAATTTAATTTATACGTACGCATTATGTATGAAGTCTTGGGCGTCAAACCGGATAACAGATACGTTACAGGGTGACCAGAAAAGAGACGTCCAATATTTTTTTCATCTAATCTAGCATAAGTCTAGTTTTTTTATAATTAAATTAATTCAACTAATAATTAATGGGTAAGTAATCTCTTCATAGGACTTAATGTTTGATGTTGGTAAGTAATCTCTTCTAAGGACTTGATATTTGATGTGGGTAAGTAAGCTCCTAAATAAACGTACTTACCTTTGTTAGTCATAGTTGGTGTGTAATGATGAAACGGTCCAGCCCTCAGAACTATTTCTTCTAGAATGATCCCGAAGCTGTAAACGTCACCCTTGAGCGACGCTGCCGCGCCAGGGTAGACACTGCTCGTCAGCAGTTCTGGGGCTGTCCATAGCAGTTCTAGCAACAAATTATCGGAATCAACGATCAACGGTCAACATGAATAATTATAGATGATATAATAGTCAATCGTCATTTGTGGAAGTTAAGTGGAGAGTGTCAGTTTCAATGTGCGCATTACAGTAGTATAAACTGTAATGGTACAGGTAAAACGCCATAAAAAAGTAAATAATGTAATTTAAGTAAATTTTTACATAAGTACCTTTCAAAAAATAAATTAGAGTAAATGTCGTTTAGCAAAACGTTCAGATTCCCCTTTAACATACCGCACATTTAGGACTTTAAAGTCAGAAATGTCAATAAACCTTAAATTGAGTTAACCATGCCACAACGTTCCTTATATATTTCCTTATATACGAATCTATTGTTCTATCTATCTATCTATTATTTTTGACATTTATGACATTAAAGAACTAGATGTGCGATACATAATTCACTTTGGCACTTCTAAATTCTCAAATTCAAGCATTCTCCACAACATATCACAAACGTTCAACAGAACAGACGGATACAAACCGAATCAATTAGTGATAATTACTGTAATAGTACGTGTCGTCCTTAATCAAATCGGTGGGAGTGCACAGCGTGTTCAGGCCGTAGTCGGAGATCTTGAGCACGAAGCGTCCATCGATGAGGCAGTTCGAAGAACGGAGCTTTCCGTGGGCGCCGAGCCCGCCATGGAGGTAGCACATCCCCTAATAAATGTTTAGAAGAAGATGATATAAAACATAATAATTTTAAATAAGTTATTCGACAAGTTAGCGCGCAAACCTGCATGCGCTGTGAAGAGTCGTTAAGGTAGGTTATGTGTATTTTTAAATATGTATTCTTATATAAATTTATTGTATATTTTATACATATTTAATCTCATGTGTCATATTATTGGTACTATTATTTTTGTGTTTTCTCTATTATTTATTTTGTCGCACCGCCCTCTTATCATTTCCGCTTAACCCGAAGGTATGACTGGTAGAGAATGCCCTACGGCGTTAAGTCCACCTTTTGTACATAGTTTTGTTGTGCAATAAAGCTTAAATAAATAAATAAAATACAATTTGATAGGTGGTTACAATGGCCAGCCAAACGCTGGCCATTGTACCCCGCTACCAAATTGTACCCATTTTCGTTGCAACATCACCAGTATCACAAGCGCATAAGATACCATGTGTTTACCATGACTTGCTGGTCACCGTACATTGAGTCGCAGCGGAAGAGATGTCTTTGCGAAACTTCTGGTTTCTATGTGTTCGCTAACTGCTAACGACATGTCGCCTGCTGCGACTTCATGAAGTCCGCTACCAACTTGTACCTTTAGGGATGATGAAGTCTAGATATTAGCAGCGGGTGAGTAAAATGGATAGTGCGTGCTTTGTGAGATTTTTAACGTAAGTCGCTGACCCATTGTTCTTCGTGAGCAAGGCGACAAGCGCGATAATTGGTTACTGCAATAAATAATTTTATTTTTATTTTTTTTAATATCAAATGTATGTACGCCTCAAACCATGTCCTACGTGACGAAGCGCGGCTGACATTGACACAAGTATTGCTCGCGTCGCGTCGCATCGTGTCGCATCGTACTTATCGCGTTGCGTCGCTCACATATGACAGCGACTTAAGTAAAGCCAGTAATGCGATCTTGTGCCAGCCCGCCCGCACTGCCGGAACTCACATCTAAGTAAGTTGTTTTCCGGCAAGGCACAAAATTGTCAGAACAGGCGTTAATAAAGATTCCAAAATGAAATGAACCAAAAATTACGAGGAAATATTTTTTTACAAATTGAATCGTTTCGGTTCAAGAGTCGCGCGACAAATTAAAACTTTTTAATTATTTGTGCCATTACCAACAACGTTGCAACATTCTTTTAACAACGATTTCGGCGAACTTTTTAGAAATCTTTGACCTTTTTGCTCTTGACCAAATTGGATTTGAAATGAAAGCGGCAGAATTGCCACGTGGATCAAACTTTGGACCAACACGAAATGGCTCCACGCACGAGGAAACTTTACGTCTATTTTGGAACTTGAGCAAAGTTTCTGAGCGTCACAGTCTGATGTAAACATTGCCTTTCTTATTAATGAACGCAATGTAAACTGACAGTTGTTACTCGTATTCCACCTGTTGTCTTTTTAGCCCGATTTAAAAATGTATTTTGAGTGACAGAGACACAATACAAATAATTTATTCCAAACTTATGTTGAATTTATTAAAAGGGGGTTCCTACGTTCCTAGTAGTCTATCTTGCGTCCGGCGCCATACCAACTGTTTATTTAGTCAATCCAATGCAAAGAAGCGCAGGGAAATGTGATTAGAAATCTTTAGATTACACTCATTTAAGTAATAAGCAGTGCCTCAAAAACTAAAGAGATTTTTAATGAAGCGGTAGATAAGACTTGATACTTAAGCTCTTAAGGGCACATCCTTGGAAGGTCTATTCGGTAATTATGCAAAAGCGATTTCGTGAATTACGTGATATGTGACGCTAACGTACTGTTGGCAAGGGACTGGCGCACGTAATTACATCTAGATACGAATGAACTGTTTCACTACAAATTTAGCCTAATTAATGCTTATTCGACGCCAAATCGTGATCGAACAGCGGATTTGTTGACAAATGTTTTCGATTTCTAACAGGAGATGGATTTCTGTATAAAAGACGAAGTTACATACTCGTGAATCAAACAATTCACATAGCGGAACAATACAAATTACATACGGGTCCAAGTAATAAATAGGCTTGTAATAAAAACTATCAGCAATGCGGTCGTATCGATTAAAGGTCTTTCGAGAGCATGACGTAAGTACTAACTTTCGCACCTGCGCTTAAAGTTTTATTATAAGTATCTTGACCTTCCCATACCACACTGACCTGCACAATATCGTGTACCAGCGACGTCCTGAAATTCCAGTCGAGCTGCAGCTCCTCGTTTGCCAGGACATCTTTCAGGGAACCCTTGGGACAGTACTCCGTCAGCACGAAGACTAGGGGACAGTCCACGCAAGCGCCGATAAAGCGCGCTGTGTTCTCGTGAGATACGTTCCTAGCCTATGGAGTGAAGAAATAAGTTTTGAGTGATAAAATCATAATCATAGTTATGTACAATATAAGATGTCATGCGGCTGGTTATGAAGACGATTATGTTCTATCTATTTTAAGGGCACTTAGTCATCATCGCATCAGCCGTTTGACTGCCTCGTTGGTGTAGTGGCAAAGTTTCTGCCTTACATCCGAGAGGTTTTGGGTTCGAATCCTAGGTCGAGCCCAAATTGTGTCTGAGATTTTCTGTCATGAATTTCTCAAAAACAGCTCGGAGTAGGGAAGTTGGCGGTGTTACACCCCCGTGCCTCGGAAAGCACGCTAAGCCGTCGGTCCTACGCCTGATCTCTCTCCGGTCATGTCGGATTGCCGTCTCACCGAACTTTGAGAGTAAAGGAACAGTGAGTGCACCTGTGTATTGCGCTCACACTTGTGCACTATAATATCTCCTACGTAGTTGGCTGATATCTGTTGAAATTAGCCGCCGTGGTCGAAATCGGCCAGGAGGACTATTGACGCCAAAGTACTGCTCAGCAAAGGCCTCTTCCAAGGATCTCCACCGCGAACTTTCCTGCGCTTCCCGCATGCAGCGGCTTTCCGTGACCTTAACCAGTTCATCGGTCCACTTTGTAGCGGTTCGCCCACGAAACGTCGTCCGGCACATGGTCATACGAGAACCTTCCCATCTCAAATTACTTACAAATAATTTAAAAAATGTGTCTGGTTGGAACCAATTCGGATTATATTAGTACTTAAAGAAAACTTAAAAAGTATTTTCTATCTAACTTAACTTAATTTTTAAGATTTAATATGTTAGAGACTCGTGATCCCACAGACAAAATATGTAAATAGTTTTGTGGGACTATTGTCATTTTAGTTTAAAACGTTGTTTGTTTAATAAATAAATAAATAATAATAATAATTACTAGTAACTCTTGCGGGAATTTGCAATCCACGCCTGGTTCTTTTTAGAGTCGTTGGTACGTGAGAGTATGGAATTTGGTTTGGTTACAGTTAGTTGAGTCGCCCGAAAGCGGGCAGAAAAATTAATCGAACTGTTAATATTGGCACTTTAATATTTACAGTGCCTGTTAATGAGTCTCAGCAATAAATAACATGGACATAACAAACACGTAATCCTTTTTATTTACGACACAAAACATTTAATATTTAGTAGGCTATTTTCCCAGTAGGCTATTTTCTCAAACGTATTGTTTGCTCAGTTAAGCTTCTTACCGGACGACCTTTATTAAATATTAACAGCCTTTTAAGTAGATATTGGATATAAATACCTTACTTATTATGAAAACAAAATGCGACCTCTTGTCATATTACATAGCAAAAACTCGAAGGAAACGATCGCATTTATTTGTGGAAAAACATCAAAGATTTTTCGACTTCGATCAGTCGACTTTGTATGACTTCTTCAAACGGGAGAGAACGCTGCTTTGGGTTCACTCAATTATTAATACATAGTAGATTTGAACAGGATTCAAAACGGTAAGTTCTTGTCTATACATCTATACATATAATAAGACTGTAAAAGATCGATTTCTGTACATTGAAGATTTTTATGAAAAATTGTTACAGGGGGTCTTAATTACCGTAATAGAAGCCAAAACAACAATTTTTAAAATTTTTGTCTGTCTGTCTGTCTGTTTGTCCGGGCTAATCTCAGAATCTACTGGACCGATTTTGACGGGACTTTTTTTATTTGACTCAGTATCACCTGGAGAGTAAACTGGGATATAAATAATCACGCCGATGAACTTAGGGGGCAGGCAGGAAATTGAATCTCAGAATCTACTAAACCGATTTTAATGGGACTTTTTTTTTATTTGACTCAACATTACTTGGAAGGTAAAGAAGGATAGAAATAATATTACATATTGATAAATTCTGCCCCCAAAGGGATAAAATAGGGGTTGCGAATTTGTATGAAGCCCGGTCGCAAAAAACTAACATCCACGCGGACGAAGTCGCGGGCGGCCGCTAGTTGCATAATAAAATAATAATCGCTACAGATAAGAAACACTATTGAAACGAACAGTTACTTAAGCGTAATAAATTATGGCGCTAAAATTATATTTTCATGTAAATTGCAGTTTGCATTGTTTTAACCCGGATTGCAAGACGCAGGATGCATCCAATGCGAAAAATCTTACACAGTAAGTCAAAATAGCCGACTCATGGGCTCCACCTTAGACGCTTAGGTAAACGTAGAGTTGGACGCCTCCCGACTAGATGGACAGATCACCTGAAGAAGGTAGCTGGTAGTGACTAGATGCAAAGGGCGGGAGATCGTGCGCTGTGGCGCTCCCTGGGGGGAGGCCTATGTCTAGCAGTGGACTGTAACAGGCTGATATGATGATGGACTCCACCACAATCTCCCATCGCTGCTATAACCTATGTCTAGCCGAGATCTACAGCTAAGCCGAACTTAAAACCCCAACAAATAAAGGCTAGGAGGGTCTCGGAACAACTCAAAAAAAGATTTTTTTTTTCATAATCTGCTATTCAGACATTTGGTCAGAATCTCACCGAATGGTAAGTGACGATGTGGCTGGAGATGGATCATGTCTGTCTATCCGTCTAGTAACAAACTTTTCACTTTTTTCTTCGGTATAGGCTAGATGACACCACCAATCGTTGACATACACTTTATTATGTTATTGCAGCGCGTCTACATGTTCCGGAAAAGCATATAGATGGTTTCCACGTAATAATGAGAAAGCGGTGTGCAGCCCTCTTGAATCGGTTGAGGAGCAGCCCAAACCGCATCCTGGGCGCATTTGCTGAACGATGGGCCTCACCGATGCTGCGACATTGGATGCGCCTGCGCACCTGTCAAGGTGGGTAAATGCAGCCAATGTGCGCCGCACACGTATACTTTCTTTTTTATTTTTATTTTTTAATGTTGATTGAACTACTAACATTAGTTTTTAAGATACTGTGTAATATGTGCCTACGAGTATATGTGGATTATGTGGTAGGATATGTTACTATTTATATTACATAAGTTTATATTTAAGTCATCTATTGTAACATGTTTGTTTATAATCCCAAAATAAATAAATAAATAATACTAACAATTTATGGACATGGTCTGAAATAAAATGTTATTATTATTATTATCTGTCAAAACGGTCTGCCTCCATAATTTTTGTATGGGCATACAAAAACGTGACGTCACGGTAGTGTATTAGACATCGGGGTCAATTGACCGAATTTTTATTGAAATATACTGGTTGTATTAACTTCATAGGGGCTATGTTCTTTAAACGCCATGGTCTTGAAATATTTACGTTAGGTGTCATAAAGCCTAATCTAATAGAAAAGTACGTTTACCAACCTGTTTTATCTCATACAACAGCTTCTTATTCAAATCCAGCTTTTTCCTGTGTATTTTCTTAACGGCCACCCGGTTGCCTTTGTACAGGCCCACGGTGAAGGACGACAAGTTGAGGGATGGTGTGCTCACTCCTGATGCTGCTCCATTGCTGCCTCGAGCACTCCAGCCGAGAGAAAGCTGTGGTGCAAGGTTTTTTTTTACAACATAATCGCATACTTGATCTGACACCGTGGTAAGTGACTTAAGCACTTGTGTTATAGAAATCAAAATCAATAGTGGTATTACAGATAAACTTAAATAAATACAAATTAAAACACCTAGACCAGTACAAATGTACCAGTACAATGTCCATGCACACAATGTTCGGATCGAACCCGCGAACTAAGGAGTTGACTATTAGACCAAGATCTAATAGTCAACTTCTTAACCATTACACCAAAGTGGTCGTCAGAGCGAGAGGTTAAAAGGTAGCAGAAGAAGGGTTAAAAGTTAAACTTTCGCAGATAATACGAGAAGGAAAGGCGGGAAATGTGTATTACTATGAGTACTGTATGACACAGGCGGGAGCTAGCGTAAAATATTGTCTTTATCGATGGCCCCAACGAATAAACGTGCAATCGAAAAACGACAACATTTCAAGAAAATTAAAAAACTTTTGGAAAGGCATAACTTTAAACAGATAAAAAATTGATAAATATAATATATAATCAAATAAAAGGTAAAAAATATATCTTTCAGCTCATACACTTAATCTTTAAAAAATATTATTTGTTTACTACATATTTAATAAAAACCGTATTAAATTATTGTTTTAGTGAATAATATGTGTCTTGTTAACAGTATTGTATTGTAACAGATCGACTCTTAATATTTTAAATAAAGTTCTAAATTAAATAAAGAAATTATGAAAATAGTGTGAATAGCGACATCTAGTGTTAGCAGTGAGGAACTGCCGATGTGTGTGACTTGATTTGGGAGGATCGAAGGTTGAAGTTCGAAGTATGTTCTGTAGATGTCGTATCGAAATATTTTAAGATTCTTACATTAATTAGAAATTCATTTTGGCTCGGTAGTTGCGAGATTATTTCCTGTAAAATACTGAAAATTCATTTTAGATTAAATCTAAGAGAAAATACGTATGTAAGGAAGACGTAATAGTATTTTTGACTTGACATAGTGCTAAAACGTATTTAAGTGAAACTAATTGATTATCGAGCAATATTGGCGTTATTTGGGTGGATGTTAAATTGATTTATTGCATTTTATAATTGAATGTTAATCTTATTCAATTCCCGATGTTCTTGGAGTTTGAGAATTAATATTAAAAAAATGTCCTCATACTAGAGCAGGTCACAGTACGAAGGAAGTGACAAACGAGAGCCATCTATATTTTCAAGGCGCAAAAAAATAAGCAATCTTTACGAATGACTATGGATGTCTCTTTCGCACGCAGTTAAGTAGCTATAGGAAAGAGTAAGATAGATAACGCAAAACGTATGACCTGTTTTAAAAGTACTGCTACTCCACGCTAGATGTCTTTGAAATCTTGCGAGGAAAATGGAGATGCCAAGCGAAAAATTGTTTCTACTATTAGTAGTTTTTTTTTAAAGAGTAAGAGCATAAGATCAAAATACCTGAATCGATCAATTTCGGTTTAGTAATTACATTGAGTTGAAATATAATTTAGAATAAACAATAAAGTTGAATGTTTCCAATGCTAATTCTGTAAGATAATTGATTAAAGAGAAAATATTGAACTCGGAATGATATAAATCTAGAAATAATCTAAAATTCTTTGTAAACAAAAGGTTTCAGCGTTGTTTTGTTCTAATAACGAAAAGTCATGCATAGTGGACAAAGGTTTTACAACATTTGAAACTAAAACAAATAAATAGGGTTTGCTCTTGTCAACCTTAAGTAGTTATTATAAAACTAGCGGTTACTGCGACTTTACCTGCGTGTGGTTCTCGTTCCGTGGAGATCCCGATGACAAATTTAGATGTTGGTCGAATCTCGGATCAGTCAGATGTGCACGCGAAGTTTAGTTGAATCGTTTCGGAGGAGTATTTGAACATGTGATGCTAGAGTTTTATGTATAAAATAAAGGCACATATTCAAGCTAAACCAGTTGGTGGATTTGAATTGTACAAAACTGTATGGATATTCCAGTAGTTGGGTATCGCAGCCAGGCATCTGATCTGTTATTTCAGCTGTGGGATAGTAGAGTTGAGCGTTGTATACGATTAATGAAGTAATTTTCTAGCACATTCCATATTAATAATAGATTAGTTCACGCTTGGAACCTATTTACCAAACTTGGCTAGGATAAACCGGAAACTGTAATGGTAGAAATGGTAGACAGTGGAAGTGTGGGGATGACAACACTGATCAGGAATGTTCTGGAAGAAAAAGAGGATATATAGGGCCTACAGCGGAATAGGAGGGGCATTCAGATACGAATACGCGAGTGAAAAGAGGTAGGCTGAATTTCTGGTTGTGACGGTACTGAAAATCTGGATCAGATTATCATAGAAATATGGATTTTGTGAAGGATTTCTCTCAGTATTTTAAATTGGTAGAGTTTTAGTGAGTTATTCCGCGAAAATATATAAGATCTTGACTGGTGGAAGCTTAGTTTTACAGGTTTGCGAAAGATACAGCAGGCCGTAAAACTGGGTTTTGGTTAAAACGTAGTGAAAATCATACTTGGTGTGTTGTGCATCTTCCAAGCCTAAGGTGGTTCAATTTGGGCTCACAACAAACAAAGTATGCCTAGTGTTCTTGGTAAAAACTCCGACAAAACAAAAAAGGGAGTGGTTAGGTACCTAAAGAGTTAAGTGATTCAGTAGTTAAAGTGCTCAGTAACAGGTCACGATCTTATATTATGGAGTTGGTGCTCAAGCCCCGTGGCATTGAAATCCTAACTCCTCGTAATAGGGTGATAGGTAGGAAGCTGGAATCATTCTGAGGTACCAGCGGCGAGTCAACCTTCTCAGGTCTCGTTAACCTCAGCTAGGTGGTACGCTTTCCATAGCTCAAATCGTACGTGCGGATGGAATTGGACGCTGGATCCAATCGTTTGGGGTTACCCAGCTTCCTAGATCAGTACGAAGGGTTATGGCCACACTAGTCCCTTTATGTATACAATTATATATTCACACCACCATATTTCCTTCCGTAGGAGGATAACTGCCCAGCCACGGCTACATAGTTATCTCTCCCGCCTTAGGGTGCACTAGGGTATTAGTCAAAGTCTGGTTTGCATCCAGCACTTGTTACAGTTGAGAGTAGGTAGACTTTCATTGCACACCGAAAGTCGACACATAATGGGGGTTGTTTGGGGATAACACACCAGTATTAGGAGTCCAGACAGGTCCAGGTACACACCTTAGTTGAGTTCAGATTCGGGTAGGCAGGGTTTTATATATTGGACTAGGTATATGGTTCCTTTATATAATTGTGGTTAAGTCATAGGTGGATTCCACTACGGCTAATAGATAATTAGGAAAATAGATAATTAGGTAGGTAGTGATCAAATTGGTTAGGAAATATTTGGTTTGGGTTTAGGAAGAATTTCAGGTAAGTAATTAAATAGGGAAAGTTTTGCTCAGAGTGCAGAGTTTAATGGTTCAATTCACAGTAAGTACTTAAATATTCTTAAATTAGATTAACAAAATATCTTGTGAATTCTTTCAACTTTATTGAATTATTGATATTTATTTGAACAGTTTGGTTGTTGAGAAATATAACTTAAAGTTAACTAAGAAGTTTGTTTACTAAGTTGTGAAATTAAGGGCTTGCTCGCTTCCTGGAACAGGGGAAGCTTGCTACAAGTTTTTCGTGTGACTTTTCTTGTAGCCATAGATAGGGTTTCAAGTCCACAATAAAGCTAGTTTTAAGTTAGAAAGGTTCTATATGAACTAGTTGGTAATGATAAATGCCCTGAAACTGTTCTGGAGGACTCATATGTCATGGAAGTGGAAGTCCACAAGTTGTGCGTGGTTGGGGCACAAACTCTAAAAATAATCATATTATGTGAATCTAATAAGAATCCTAAATATCCTAATTAGCATTTTATTCTGACTAATTTAGTATTGTTTTATTAATAAGATTATGAGTAAAGCTAATCATTACTGAGCAAAACTCTAGGTCGGCAATAGTTATCCATTTATTATACTTAAGTTGAGTCAGCGGAAGCATATGAGGTTAGGTTAGGGTTTAGCTTCAACTCCACGCTAATAAAAGAACTTAGGGTCACTGCGGAAACTAGGGTCCTCTCTAGAATTGATCACAGCCATATCAAGTTAACGAGCCAATAACATAACATTCAATAGTAATTAGACCAAAGGTAGTATCAAGTAGGTTCCTAGTAGTTTATATCCATAGTGCAGACAGTTAGTGCGGATAAAAGTTAAATAGGATGTTTAGTTAGTAGGGGGGGTACAATTTGAATAAGCCATGACCAGGATTTTATACAGTGTAGGTGCGGCTAAGAATGTTATGTTTTGGTTTCATATGTACAAGTTTAGACTTGTACAATTTGTTGCACGTGAAATAGGATATTAGGTGGAGTTGATGTAGGCTGATGATGATGTAAACAGGAAACTGAGAATACATAGGTTGTAAGGTTAAGTTAATATAGGAAGGGAATTAGACACGCATGGTTAGTTAGTAATAAGATTTATTTTTAGAATAAATAAAGACCCTGTCTTCACTGTAATTTACCTGCAAGCAAACCAGTTTACCTAGTTTGGGTCAACTCATATCTACTTAGGGTTACCAGATGACAGGAATTTTCCTGACATGTCCGGAATTTCTGCTGTCTGTCAGGGAATCAGGGAAAGTTGGAAATTTTCAGGAATTTTTTAAAAAAGAGTAAAATATTAGAAATTAAATTTTAATCAAAGAATGAAATCTGATAATTAACAACCAATTTATTAATTATTGAGTATTCATCTGATCCTTATATTTTTTATTGCTGGATATAGAGTTCAGCAACTGCTGATCTTTCATAGCAATTGTATGAAAGTCTTCACATGATGCAAGGCATATAATAACACTCATACTCAGACTCCCACGCGCCGCTCGCGAGTTTGTAAAATAATATAATTTCCTACCAAAATGTCAGGAAAATTATTGCTGAAACAGGGATTTTTTCAGGAAAACTTATTTTCGGATCTGGTAACCCTATATCTACTTCTGTTTTACTTTTAGTACATTTCTTGAACTAGGTACATAGGTAATCATCTGAAATAAACAATAACTAAATTAGGAACTTATTGTAAAGATACAGACTTGTAGGCAGGGTTAGCTAATTTTATTAATTTGTTTTGTTTCTGGTTGGTAGGTTGTATAATAGGTAATGTTAGACAAAGTAACAAGTCATATTATGTATCAAATTAAATTACAAAGTACATTTTAGGATTTTATTAGTATCAATAGCTAAGTTAAATAATAGTATAGGCAGGTTTCCTTACTTAGGTTGAAGAAATTCAGTAGACATATTCATTAATTAGGTATAGGTGTAATAGAATCAGGTTAGAGATATGCTACTTGGTTCATAATATTGGTTCACAAGTCTTGTGAAAAATTGTTGTTCTGAAATTATAACACCAACAAATTAAATTACACACAAACTATTTGATGTTTATTACGGTCCGTAAACACAAATTCATATTTACTTAAAACCATTGTTGACATTGTTGTTTTGTTTTATTAGCGTTAAATTCTTTTCTAAGTTTAAATTACGAAAAACCGCAAAATATTTTCTACAGCTGACATGACAGTGACAGTAGTTTGACAAGACGGTTAAATAAGGCGTGACTAGCTAAGGTTATACGAACATACAGCCACATTTTAAGTTGATCATTAGACTAGGGGTATATTGTGTATGAGTGTGGATGTTTATATGTTGGCGGTTGGTGCCTTGTTTAGTTATTAGGGGCGTATTCGCTGTACGGGATAAAAGGTCTTTAAAGCGAAAGTAGGTTGACATTAATGGTTTCCATAGTGCTTCGTAGATGGAGTTACGCGTTTATTTGAGAGCGGTATGTACGGGAATTTTAAGCACGAAATCCGTTTGTTCAATTTTGCGAAACTAAGTACGCGTTCATTTATGAATAATAAAAGAAAATGATATAAATTAGCATTATTGAAATAAATAAAAATTTAAAAGTGGCAATGTGTTTAGTGTCGAAGCAAAGTGCTTTTAGTGAACTTGTGTTGCGAATATAAAGTTGTGAAATTTGTACCTATTGTAAGTTACGATTGAAGTTACGTATAACTAACTTGATCAAAAAATTTAAATATCTTATATATACATAAATAAATAAACACATGTTGTTTATTCGGAAACATAAAATAACTTAGGTCGATGGGGAAGTCAAAGTTGAAATTAGATTAAATTTGTTTAACTGCCTATCCTAAATACTGCAATGTAAATGTATGAATGAGGTTATGAATTAATTTGGAATTAAATCATGACACATTAGGTAGAAGCATGTAACATAATAGGTATGGCTATAATAGAACAATAGTTTGAACTTCTCATACAAATGTCTAGTTGTCAAAGATAGATTAATTACTACTAGAAAAATTAAACGTTGTCATAAAACAATACAAAATAAGGTGTTTTAGGGGCGCGAAAAAAAAAAAATTTGAATGAGAGGAAATGAAAAGTTGGGTCTTTTTATAAAAAAAAAGTAGGTAATCATAATAATAAATAAACATAACCATACTAGAATAAATTAACAGAGGTGTTCCTTGGTATATAATTTTAACAAAAGAACCAAGTTCGAGATTCAGCTGGGTTGTTTTAGGGGCGCGAAAAAACATGAATGAGGGGAATTGAAAAATTGGGTAATAGGTATCTGGATTGAAGGTTGTAATGGAAGTGAAGAATGTTAAGAAATTAAGTAGGTAACTGTCTGTGGTGAAGTATGAGTATAAGAGGCCTTGATAACCTAGCGAATCTATCTAGAGAAAAAAAAATAGTTAGAGCTCAAATATAAAGCACTTTACTCTACAAAGTCTACCTTACAGGCAATGCGGTGGTGTTAGGTTAGATTATTCGCAAGGCAGAGCCTACCTGTAAGGTTAGTCTTTCTCGACAAAGAGCCGGACTAAGCACACTTCACATATGCCACAGGTCGTGACATAGTTGACGAGATCCGCCTTAAGATGGGAAAATTCTGTCTATTAACCTTAATGTTGTTACGACAGCTTGAGAGGATTTTTGTAGAAATTCCTTGGTGGTACTGAATGTTGGATTTCATTTTCAAGAGAAAATGGATGGGAAGGTCTACAGATAGCTATTAGGGCGACTTGGATTCACAACCCGGGTTTCCTTGGAAAAGCTTGCTCTAACCCTATAACATTACCCTTAATAGGCAGCATCAAGCCAAGGCTTTCGTGGGTCGGATTAACGAAGGCGCGATTCTGTGGCCATTATACACTAAACATTAGGTACACACTACAGCAGGTACCACGACATGTTTGATACAGACGAATGTCTAACTATTATTGTTACAGTAGTTAAACAAATCTAGTTATGATATCTGTAACAAATGATACAGATTATACAATAAACTTCTTGAGTGCAGAACATAGTTGAATGATTTTTATAATAAATGTTAATTTAATAATTCAATATTGAGTTGTACAATATTTAAATGATTAAGTACTGTTAATTCTGGACTTACTTAAAGATGGTGATTATAACCAAGTTAGCTATTACCTTGAGGCCCGAGTTAGCTGGCACGAGTTTGACGGTTCGATAAACTAACAGTCCTATTAGTTGGATGTATAAATCACGTGATTGGTTGGCCGCTTAACCGTAGTTGGTTTTCGTTGGGCCAGAGAGGCGATTAGCTTAACTGAGCGTTGGTGATGATCACCCTCTTAACGTCACTAACAATTTTAGTGGACGTACGTTTGACACATGTCGTAATTCACATATCAGTAACGAAGGGATTATATGAGTGGATTTATATCTACTTTCTACATCTTAATTAAATTAATATGGACACTAGTTCACGTGTTGACTAAGAATAGTGTGTGAGTCCATCTATGGATCAGCTTAACTTTGCACTTCGATACTGATAATATATACACACTAGTTAAATATTTGAGCTCTATGGAAAAGCCAACTTGGTTAAACTTTAACAATTATATTTTACTGAGGAATATCTTACTTTGAAATTCGAACATTCAATAAGTTATAAATAAAATTCAAGTTAGTTAAATATTAAAGTCCCTCTCACAATAAGAATTAGGGTATGATAGTAGTAGGGTATGTTAGGACTAGTTAGGACCTCAGTTACTTTTAACTAGAAAATTTTAATAATTGTGCCCTAGAGATGTGAGAGTGTAACTTAATCAAATTTCATTTTAAGGTGATTTATTTGTTGTTGAGTAGATGGTAAAGGGTTCTCATATCGCAATTGTAAATTGTTGCAACCTTATGGTGGCAGTCATCAAGGTAGTAAGTGATTGAGTTGCTTAGGCAGAAAGGAAGTCCATGGAAGTTAAGTTACTGAAAGAAAGAAAGAAAGGAAATGATTTATTACTGAAACAATGGATGTAGAACATTTTGCTGTTTGAAAAGTGTTAGAAGTAAGTAGATGAATGAATGAGAGTATGAAATATGCATATTTGGAAAATAAAGACAAAAGTAAAATCAGTATGTAGGGCTGGGGGCAACTCAATTGCGTCTCCTTCATGACGGTTTGTTGATGACTAGTAATTCCGTACTCACAACACTTATCAAAAATTCTCATGAAATAGGATCTTGGTGCTAGGATAAGTCTGTAGACATGGTCCGGAAGTCATGTGAGTTTTACGTACACGCAGCCAGTGGCAAAAATATTCCCCACACTTACAAGCTCCAAGACACTAATGAAAATCTGTATCGGATAAAATCTGGGTGAGGTAGAACTAGTATGGGGAGTTAGCTTCTCACGGTTCAGACCGTCAGGGAGGTTTTGATCGGCACAGGGTGGTGTGGGGTCGTCCTCAGCAAACATAAGATAAGTTTGGATTGAAGGAACGAACACACTGGGTCACTAGGATCGGTTCGGGGTGGAAGCCGGGCTCCTTGTAGTCGGTTTCAATGTCCTGGTAGGAGAATATGATTTCCCATAATGGTGATACAGTAAACCTGGGGAACGTCCTTTGCAGACGGAAATTCTTGTCTTGGTTTAAATATACTTTACACTAGGTACATAGTTACATAATCTCATACCAAACATTACTTATTAAACGGATTATTATTTATCAACAAATTAATACATAGTTGCTTTATTCATAATCTTTTGGGCATAAATTTCTCTGGTTAGGGAACCTTAGCACCGACGAAATTTCTGAGGGGCGGCTGTAACAGATCGACTCTTAATATTTTAAATAAAGTTCTAAATTAAATAAAGAAATTATGAAAATAGTGTGAATAGCGACATCTAGTGTTAGCAGTGAGGAACTGCCGATGTGTGTGACTTGATTTGGGAGGATCGAAGGTTGAAGTTCGAAGTATGTTCTGTAGATGTCGTATCGAAATATTTTAAGATTCTTACATTAATTAGAAATTCATTTTGGCTCGGTAGTTGCGAGATTATTTCCTGTAAAATACTGAAAATTCATTTTAGATTAAATCTAAGAGAAAATACGTATGTAAGGAAGACGTAATAGTATTTTTGACTTGACATAGTGCTAAAACGTATTTAAGTGAAACTAATTGATTATCGAGCAATATTGGCGTTATTTGGGTGGATGTTAAATTGATTTATTGCATTTTATAATTGAATGTTAATCTTATTCAATTCCCGATGTTCTTGGAGTTTGAGAATTAATATTAAAAAAATGTCCTCATACTAGAGCAGGTCACAGTACGAAGGAAGTGACAAACGAGAGCCATCTATATTTTCAAGGCGCAAAAAAATAAGCAATCTTTACGAATGACTATGGATGTCTCTTTCGCACGCAGTTAAGTAGCTATAGGAAAGAGTAAGATAGATAACGCAAAACGTATGACCTGTTTTAAAAGTACTGCTACTCCACGCTAGATGTCTTTGAAATCTTGCGAGGAAAATGGAGATGCCAAGCGAAAAATTGTTTCTACTATTAGTAGTTTTTTTTTAAAGAGTAAGAGCATAAGATCAAAATACCTGAATCGATCAATTTCGGTTTAGTAATTACATTGAGTTGAAATATAATTTAGAATAAACAATAAAGTTGAATGTTTCCAATGCTAATTCTGTAAGATAATTGATTAAAGAGAAAATATTGAACTCGGAATGATATAAATCTAGAAATAATCTAAAATTCTTTGTAAACAAAAGGTTTCAGCGTTGTTTTGTTCTAATAACGAAAAGTCATGCATAGTGGACAAAGGTTTTACAACATTTGAAACTAAAACAAATAAATAGGGTTTGCTCTTGTCAACCTTAAGTAGTTATTATAAAACTAGCGGTTACTGCGACTTTACCTGCGTGTGGTTCTCGTTCCGTGGAGAGATGTGTTCCAGTCAGATGTGCACGCGAAGTTTAGTTGAATCGTTTCGGAGGAGTATTTGAACATGTGATGCTAGAGTTTTATGTATAAAATAAAGGCACATATTCAAGCTAAACCAGTTGGTGGATTTGAATTGTACAAAACTGTATGGATATTCCAGTAGTTGGGTATCGCAGCCAGGCATCTGATCTGTTATTTCAGCTGTGGGATAGTAGAGTTGAGCGTTGTATACGATTAATGAAGTAATTTTCTAGCACATTCCATATTAATAATAGATTAGTTCACGCTTGGAACCTATTTACCAAACTTGGCTAGGATAAACCGGAAACTGTAATGGTAGAAATGGTAGACAGTGGAAGTGTGGGGATGACAACACTGATCAGGAATGTTCTGGAAGAAAAAGAGGATATATAGGGCCTACAGCGGAATAGGAGGGGCATTCAGATACGAATACGCGAGTGAAAAGAGGTAGGCTGAATTTCTGGTTGTGACGGTACTGAAAATCTGGATCAGATTATCATAGAAATATGGATTTTGTGAAGGATTTCTCTCAGTATTTTAAATTGGTAGAGTTTTAGTGAGTTATTCCGCGAAAATATATAAGATCTTGACTGGTGGAAGCTTAGTTTTACAGGTTTGCGAAAGATACAGCAGGCCGTAAAACTGGGTTTTGGTTAAAACGTAGTGAAAATCATACTTGGTGTGTTGTGCATCTTCCAAGCCTAAGGTGGTTCAATTTGGGCTCACAACAAACAAAGTATGCCTAGTGTTCTTGGTAAAAACTCCGACAAAACAAAAAAGGGAGTGGTTAGGTACCTAAAGAGTTAAGTGATTCAGTAGTTAAAGTGCTCAGTAACAGGTCACGATCTTATATTATGGAGTTGGTGCTCAAGCCCCGTGGCATTGAAATCCTAACTCCTCGTAATAGGGTGATAGGTAGGAAGCTGGAATCATTCTGAGGTACCAGCGGCGAGTCAACCTTCTCAGGTCTCGTTAACCTCAGCTAGGTGGTACGCTTTCCATAGCTCAAATCGTACGTGCGGATGGAATTGGACGCTGGATCCAATCGTTTGGGGTTACCCAGCTTCCTAGATCAGTACGAAGGGTTATGGCCACACTAGTCCCTTTATGTATACAATTATATATTCACACCACCATATTTCCTTCCGTAGGAGGATAACTGCCCAGCCACGGCTACATAGTTATCTCTCCCGCCTTAGGGTGCACTAGGGTATTAGTCAAAGTCTGGTTTGCATCCAGCACTTGTTACAGTTGAGAGTAGGTAGACTTTCATTGCACACCGAAAGTCGACACATAATGGGGGTTGTTTGGGGATAACACACCAGTATTAGGAGTCCAGACAGGTCCAGGTACACACCTTAGTTGAGTTCAGATTCGGGTAGGCAGGGTTTTATATATTGGACTAGGTATATGGTTCCTTTATATAATTGTGGTTAAGTCATAGGTGGATTCCACTACGGCTAATCGATAATTAGGAAAATAGATAATTAGGTAGGTAGTGATCAAATTGGTTAGGAAATATTTGGTTTGGGTTTAGGAAGAATTTCAGGTAATTAAATAGGGAAAGTTTTGCTCAGAGTGCAGAGTTTAATGGTTCAATTCACAGTAAGTACTTAAATATTCTTAAATTAGATTAACAAAATATCTTGTGAATTCTTTCAACTTTATTGAATTATTGATATTTATTTGAACAGTTTGGTTGTTGAGAAATATAACTTAAAGTTAACTAAGAAGTTTGTTTACTAAGTTGTGAAATTAAGGGCTTGCTCGCTTCCTGGAACAGGGGAAGCTTGCTACAAGTTTTTCGTGTGACTTTTCTTGTAGCCATAGATAGGGTTTCAAGTCCACAATAAAGCTAGTTTTAAGTTAGAAAGGTTCTATATGAACTAGTTGGTAATGATAAATGCCCTGAAACTGTTCTGGAGGACTCATATGTCATGGAAGTGGAAGTCCACAAGTTGTGCGTGGTTGGGGCACAAACTCTAAAAATAATCATATTATGTGAATCTAATAAGAATCCTAAATATCCTAATTAGCATTTTATTCTGACTAATTTAGTATTGTTTTATTAATAAGATTATGAGTAAAGCTAATCATTACTGAGCAAAACTCTAGGTCGGCAATAGTTATCCATTTATTATACTTAAGTTGAGTCAGCGGAAGCATATGAGGTTAGGTTAGGGTTTAGCTTCAACTCCACGCTAATAAAAGAACTTAGGGTCACTGCGGAAACTAGGGTCCTCTCTAGAATTGATCACAGCCATATCAAGTTAACGAGCCAATAACATAACATTCAATAGTAATTAGACCAAAGGTAGTATCAAGTAGGTTCCTAGTAGTTTATATCCATAGTGCAGACAGTTAGTGCGGATAAAAGTTAAATAGGATGTTTAGTTAGTAGGGGGGGTACAGTATTACTGCACGTTTATTCGTGTCATTAATGAAGCTTTTAACAAGTGTAGTGAAATGTTGCATGGATATTCTATGTAAATATTTTTTTCCTGAGCCGTGCTCTGGCCGTTTACACACTTATTCTTGTTAGATTTGTTGCTTATACATGTTTGTAAAGATAAAAACCCGTATATTTGTGTAAACAAGAACGATTCATTATTAATGCAAGATGACTTTATTAGTTCATGGTAAAATAATGTTAATGAGCTGATATTTTTTGTTATAGGGTCAATAAAAAAAGATTGTTACTAAGGATAATTATTTTTAATTTATCGAATTTAAAACAAAGAAGGTACCTTTAGGTTTATAATTCCTAAAAAAAACAAAAAAATCAAACCGAAAACAACTAATGAGAGGGTAAATTCTCCTCGTCACTATCGTTGGTAACTAAGATGGAATTTAATGGCACTAGATTTTTATAAAAACCCTGGTAATGGTTTGGTATGGCTCCAGAGTCCCACAGACTTATTAAATCTCTAGAGGTATACAAAGGAATATTGTTTAGCATGTAGGAGGTATGGGTAGCATTCCATTGTATGCGAGTTTTAGGTTTTCAGCGTCTTCTATAGGTTCTTCTCGTCGTCTTCTTGAGTTAGTCCTCATGATATCTTGCATCTCTCGTTTATTATTTCGCGATTTATTTACATTTTGTTTTAACCTGACGTTTCGGACCCTTTTCAGCGTCTGTGGTCACAGGTAAACTAAGGTGTTAGTTGTCATTACATAGTTTGAAAAAATTTTAAACTACCATCACTCAAAAATGTTAAGTTACGTTCCTATCCACACAAAATGAGCTAACAGTATCTTGAGGTCTTGCAGTGCGGGGTCGAGCTTGAGTCTTGGCTAAAACAGGATCCCAAGCTGGTGGAATTTTCCAACCATCTTCTCTATTAAAATTAGGGTGTCTTCTAATTTCAATAGCCTCACGGAGCATACGAGGAAGAAAACGACGTTCTCTTGCGAAGACGTGCAAAGCGTATGAAGTGGTTGGGTTTATCTAATGCGTATTCACACACTGCAGACTATGTTCCGTTTATGTTTAACGTCGGCTATATGTTCTTTAATCCGTACGCTTATACTACGCTTTGTTTGCCCTATGTAGGAGAGTCCGCAGTCACATTCCAGTCTGTATACCTCTGCGTCTTGAAGAGGTATGTTACACTTGACCGGTGGTAAGAATTGGTTGATCTTCTTAGGCGGTTTGAAGTAAGTTTTGATTGCAGCACGCTTCAAGATGTTTCCAATTTTGTCAGTGAGACCCCTCAAGTATTATTACCGTAGTACGGCAGGTTGGCGGTCGACTGTATGAACTTTGGTCCGGGGTCTGCAACGGCGTGGTACTGGTAGCTGGTTGTCCCGTAGTACCTTCCTGACATGCTGAAGCTCAGCAGCCAGGTGTTGGTCGTCACAGATGCCCCTCGCTCTCTGAAATAAAGTTTTGCCCCAATAGCCAACTGTCTAGGATGATGGTGAGAAGCACCATTGAGATATTTGTCAGTATGGGTTGCTTTGCGGAAAACTGTGTGACTAAGAGATTTCTTATCAGATTCCTTATAGGTAAAACATCTAAGAAAGCTAGCTGATTGTCTGCCTCAATTTCCATACTAAATTGTATTTACTATGGAAATGGAGTCGGATGTATGGAATTTAAATGATTTAGTAAAACAGAAACTAAATTGGTGGGTAAAATTGTGAAAGTATCATCTACATACCGTTTGTAAAACCTAGGTGTTACACATCTTCCATAAAAATGTCTGTGACAACGTGTGAAACTGGAGAGCCCATTGCAACACCATCTACTTGTACGTAGAATTTATTGTCCCACAGTAAATAGCCAGATGTAAGGCAATGTTCCAATAGTTCTGCATATTCTAAGGGCATATTACATTCAGCCAACTTCCTCTTTGTTATTTTAATGCAGTCTAAACTTGTAAACAAGGACTGTACATCAAAACTAACCATAGTTTCATCATCGGCTAAGCGTAGGTGTTTGACTTCGCTGATGAAATGGTAGGAATCCTTCACATGCGCTGTAGTTGTTCCTCTTAGGCCAGATAGTGTCTGTGCTACGTGCCGAGCCAACTTGTAGGTTGTATCTGGCTCACGATTGGACGGAGCGGGACATTTGGCTTGTGAATTTTCGGCAACCCATACATTTTAGGCGGTCTTGCACATTGCACACTTGTGTATTAATTGTTTATCATCTAGACTTAAACATTCACTGTATTTTCGCACTAAGTCGCCGGTATTCTTTAGAACTTTGTTGGTTTGGTCGGTCTTTACTCGTTTATATGTGTATTCTTCCGACAGCAACAGTGACATTTTAAGTTTGTAGTCCGATGTATCCATTACCTCGGTAGCATTTCCCTTATCTGCGCGGAGTATAGTTACTATACTATACTCCGATGTCCCGCGCATCTTACATTCTCCGCCTCCGCTTCACCCCTTGTCTATACTAAGGAGCGATCGCAATAGACACTATTGGAAAAGTATCCGTTTATTAAACGGTTACTAGCAATAACATAAAATTAATCAGCAAAGAATATTAGGGCTATATACTTTACAAAATTAGAAAAAACAAGACAAATTAGTAAAAGACAATGGAATAGATGTAATTATTATGTTCAAAAATATGCCGTCTGCAATGAGGCATTACGGATAAAAGTAGCTTGCTTTCTTACACGAATAATCGTGTAAGAGTTATTACGTAAAAGCAAGGATAGCAACGAGCGGCAGATTAATTTAGCACGTTTTTTCTGGTGAACTCAAAGACACAAATAATATGCAATAGGCGCATGTTTGGTTATTCATGTGATAAGTATTTTTTTTATTCCGTACAATAAACGAATATCGTGCTATAAAAGCCTTATTGTAAGTCCAAATTATTTAAAAAAAATTACATAGGTGTATCTTTATACCATACAGACAAAGAGCACGAAAAAAAAATTTGGGTAAGAGCTCTTGCACGTTTATTCGTTGGGGCAATCGATGTTTGAACAAAGTAGCAAATTAAATTACTAGATACACAAAGTACATGAGCGATAATAACATTTTATGTATGCAACCTTATCCACTGAACTAAGTAGGTGTTCAACAGAAAAGTAACCCTATACCTACAGCATTTACTTGCATTATTTGGAAATAACCTTCCATTTTCTATCACACGCCCGAAAGAAAAGCGTGAGAGGATTGAATTTCCTTAAGTAAGTTATGAATAAATCATCTGCCGTATTACAGCTCAACCCTTATTGTATTTCGAATTTGCCTAAACCGTCGTGCAAAAGCGCTGAAACAGATTCTACTGATTGAACCTGGCAAATTGCAAAAGGCTGTAAAAATCGGTCAAGTGCGTGTCGGACACGAGCACGAAGGGTTCTGTACCATCCATTTTTACACATATACAAGTGTTACAAAAAACCCCGTTATAACTTAAGGATGTTGTTGTGCCCGGAAAACTGCACAACATTCCCAAAGATACCTAAGTCGAAATCTAAAAAAACAAAATCGGACTTCCCATACAAAATTACCATAAGGCTGATCGATTTACTATGGGAGAGCCAATTTTTTTTTTAAGATTTCGACCTAGGTTTCTTTGCGAAAGTTTTTAAGTTTTACGGGCACAACACCCTTCAGTTATTACAGTTTTTTTGTCATCACATCATTATCAGCCTATATACGTCCCACTGCTGGGCACAGGCCTCACCTCAACTATGAGGTAGTGCGAGCCATACTCCACCACGCGGGCTCAGTGCGGATTGGTGGAGGGGTGTGTGTAAAGTAAGTGACCAACCTTACTGTCAGGCCTCCGACTAGGCTTAATGACTAATATCTATCGATATTAACCGGGACCAACAGCTTAACGTACTTTTCGAAGCACGGAGAGGTTTTTTTTGTAACACCTTGTAAATGCGAAAGAGTATTCAACTCGAGGTAAACTCAACTTACGTGAATTACTAATTATGCTAGCTCGAATTGTCCGAGTTGTCACATCACTAACTTTTGGTAAATTTGATCTAATTCTAATTTTATTAATTGTATGTGGTCCTTAGAAGACTGAATAAATAAATAAAAATATTACTAAGTGTTGTTCTCGCAGACTAGCGGGAGCGGTCTTGAAATATCAAACATATGAAGTGATATCCAAGTGTTCACGTACGAAATGCACGTGCTCTCATACGTGAACAAACACTAACGCGGACACTGTTGCCTCGCAACCTCATCGTGATGTCATGGCATTTTCATTTGTCAAGTTGGATTTTGTAATTAAATTTTTAGGTTACGTATTAAACTGTCTAGCTATTACGTTTCATGAGTTACAGCCTGGTAACAGACAGACAGACAGTCGGACAGCGAAGTCTAAGAAATAGATTTCCGTTTCTACCCCTGGATACGGAACTCTAAAGCAACCTTACGAAATCGAGTCAGCGTGCGAGATCCGAGTTCAAATCAGAGAATACTCGTTCGTTATTTCGATTCGGAACGCGGGCAGTTGTAATCGATCGTTCGCTTCAATTTCCCGCTACCGTCGTTTAATTGGCTGCGTGAAACAAACGGCAAAAGGACGGACAGTCAATTTAACCAATTACTTAATCAACGGCCATATAGTGACACTACCTTCGATTAATTAAGAGCCCATTATATACCTCTTCCGTGGACCTGAGTACCTACTTACATAAATAAAGCCCATTTAAAGTTGACTCAAGAGCTTTAATATTTGTGGAAAAATAAAAGATACGATTACGAATAATACAACTTCTGCTCTAGGTCGTAAGTCATAATATGCAATGATTTATAAGCCATTTTTTCAAAACATCGAAATAACAAGCTCCCAAACTTGAGTGCCATTCTGAGGAGTTTTGTCCTAGAAGAATTATTTAATGTCAAATGTCAGGTAAAAAATCATTTGCCCAATAATACGAGTAATCCTAAGGAAAAATGTATCTGCAAATTAATTAAACTCAGTACTTGATATTGTTCTCTAGTGCTGAAATTCATTTAAAAGTAAGTAAGTGGTAAGTAAGTTACTTACCTAGTTCATTTCTGTTTTATTTGGAAGTATAAAGACCAGAAAAAGGGACATGGAAAGACAGCAAAACGAGAAAATTTGTTCCATCCTGTCGGTTAACATTTCTCCATTTGCTCCGAGGCTGTTCAAGTATTGCGTGAGCACTATGTGGGGCACGGATGACATGGGGGGTAAGAGAGGCTACAAAGGCTACACGATCTAGTAGTATCTGGATGATGATTATGTCATCAGTAGTTCTTTACTTTTTTACACAAATGACAACCCACTCATTGTCTTTGCTTGTACCCGAAACGCACTATCATGGATTCCCGCAAATCATGCATACGTTTAGAAACTCTCGCTTTATAACCGAGTAGAGAATTACCGCGCGCTTTACACACAAATTTCTTGATAAATGATTACGTAACCATAGGGAGAGGGAGCATTGCTTACTTTGCTGACAATTGTAGTAGCTAAGAGTTATCTTACCTTAAGGACTTCATTGATGCTGTGCAGAGCAGGACTGGCGCCGAGCGCCGTGCCGACTTCCACCAGCACTTCTTCTGGTCGCACTCGCCACGCCATGTTGTTTAACTCCGCGTCTATTCGCGCTTGCCTGATAGAGAAAAGTACAGTTTTGGACATGGGCTTTCGTTAATGGGACCTGAAAACCTACTGCGAAAAACGTTGTTGTTCAGTGGGCGTGACACCAACAACTACGAGTATTATAACGTATTCATAGCGTTTACCTTTTGTTAACTTCTCAATTTGAATAGAGAAACTGTCAATTTCTGACGTTTGTACTATACGAATACGTTACGATAAAGTTCGTGCTCACCCTACAGATGATGCCACATACTTATTGCAAGATCGCCCTTACACAAATGTCTCAATATTGACCTTGACGTGCTGTCATGTGGACAACGACCGAACTACTACCCTTTTCAGGGATTTCGTTACCCGTTGTTGGCGTACTGGTTCTGGACTTGGATTCTCATTAATAAGACCTAAGCCCTCTAACGTATTCGATTGTTCCCAATCTACATCAAAGATAAATTGACTGATTAAAATATATTTGAAACTTAAATTATAGGAGGACTCCGGATCTCCCGAAGTTTTCCCGACATTCTAGTGGACTAGAATCTAAGTCATAAGTAAGAAAAAATAAGAGTGCTGTTGGAACTACGTTTTTAGAAACTTCTTACTTAAAAACAAATCTCATAGCATTTTACGAACCACATTAGAAAACTAGTAGGCATCTTACCATGCATGCTTTGAACTAGTTGAGCACAAAATACGCAAAGTTAAACAGATAATTTTGCATCATAAGATCACAAAGTCCTATGGAAGGTACAACAAATGACTTTCCACAGAAAGCTAGCTAGCTATCCGAACCGTTTCGCCGTAAGTAATAACGATTTGTCAATACTACCTTGTCAGGTGGAAATCAACGTATTTCAGATACTTTTGCCAACCCATACGACCGTATACTGATAATAGATTGGAAAATTAAATTGGAAATTGGAAAATTAAAAATTAAATTCGAGCCCTTATCGAGCTTAGAAAACATAAAAGTAAAATGTAAAAAAAAACGATTAAGTGCGAGTTGGACTCGCGCACCGAGGGTTCCGTACAAACCTGTATGTATATAAGTAAAAGTTCACCCATCACGGGTATTATAGACTTAAGTATTTAATATAAATTTTAATTTAATATCTCACAACGCGTTCATGAGATAAGGAGTAGTAACTTTGAAATTTTCAAAATTGCAAAAATATTTTTCAAAAAGATTTTTTTTATATGATGAAACTGAAAATTTACGGTTTTCGTAATTTTTCCTATATCTGTACTATAACACGTTGCTTCGTACTAAATTTCAAGATTCTAAGTTTACGGGAAGTACCCTGTAGGTTTTGATTCCCGTGCGAGTTTCGAAAATTTGCGGAAATTTGCGGCCTAAATGGCTGTATCTTTTGATTGCGTTGGCTTAGAAGATTGATTTTTCTACAGCTTCCAGGGACAGTAGACCTAGGTATTATATAGAAATTTCAGTTTGATACCTCCACGCGTTCCTGAGAAAAACGGTCTTGACAGACAGACGGACGGACAACAAAGTGATCTTACAAGGGTTCCGTTTTTTTCTTTTGAGGTACGGAACCTTGGCATTACCATAAGATCCGCAGAATTTAGTATAAGAAAAGTGAACTTCAAAACCTTTTCTTAAATTACAACTTTCACGCTTAGTTTACTTGAGACTATCTTATTAATTACGGAAACTTCACAACAAAGAAAACTGCTGCATAGTTCATGAAAATGCGTTAAGTTCAAACGAGCAATAAAACTTTTCAGGACCATCGATATGAATAATTAAGTTACTTTCATAGCTTCAAGAACTGAGTTTTAATGAGAAAGAAAGAAAACATGTTTATTCAGCATCACATACTATACAAAATAGAAAAACACATATTCACAAGCATATGCACAAGATACTGAAAATTTGGGTCACAGCATGTGTCGTAGCATCTCAGAAATGCCACGACGCTGGTCTTCCGTGGACACCCAGACTGAGAGAGAGAAATTACTACACCGAACATGAGTTTCCATGACTATACCAGCTCTAAATCGGTTTCAATATTATATCTTCTTATTGTACAGCTTTCTTTGTTAAACTTGTCTGTAATTCTTGTTTTGTGTTGTACAATAAAGTGTTAATCTATCTATCTTGTCTTTTTCTTTGACTGAAAGTTAGATAACTGCTAGGTTCAAAAAAGGTATCTGAAGTTACAGCCGTTTGAATGAAACTGACAGATACCTATCTATCTTAAAGTAAAAGGTAGTAAGTATTGAAACCGACCGTATGTTAAAGTTTAATTAAATCAAATGGACTAAAAACTAGATCTACTCGTATGTCAGGTTTAAATATCCTATCTACCGTTGACTGAAATTTAAATCACTGTCACTTAGTTGACGACCACTTTGGTTAAGAAGATGACGCGGGTCTTTATTTATTTATTTATTTAAGCTTTATTGCACAACAATTCTTTGTACAAAAGGTGGACTTAACGCCGTAGGGCATTCTCTACCAGTCATACCTTTGGGCTAAGCAGAAATGATTAGTGGGCGGTGCGACAAAATAAAAAAAAGAGAAAACAAACAAAAAATAAGAATAATATGACACATAAGATTAAATATAAAATATACAATATACATACATATTTAAAATACACATAATATATACAAATATACACTAAATAAATAAATAAATTTGACGAACTGTTAAAGGAAGATCTATAATGGTCGCGGATGCCAAGAGGTCGCGGGTTCGATCCCCGCACTGTACAAACATTTGTGTGCATGTACACGTCTGTTTGTACTGGTCTGGGAGTTATATGTATTTATTAAAGTTTATTTGTAATACCACTGTTGATTCTGATATCTGTAACACAAGTGCTTAAGCTACTTACCACAGAGTCAGATCAATGTATGGGATGTTGTTGTATATTTATAATTTATTTATTTATTATTTATTACTTTCATATAAAAAATCTGAAACCTCTGTTAGCTTTTAGTATGAAACTGACAGCTATTTAACTTTCAGCCAATGGTAGATAGGATATTAAGACTGGCACTGGTCACTAACTGACTGACAAAGCTTGGCTTACACGCAAGTTCACTCACGTTTCAATTTAACTTTAAGTTCAATTAAAGTTCATTGCCACCTTCAAATAACAGACAGCACCAAAAATACATACTCAATTTGTTACGTATTACTTGATAACTTGCTCGCCTTGAGAATATATTTTTGCTAGACTATGGTACAATCACCGTTACAAATATAGAGACACTTAAGTACCATGTCAAAATAACAAATTTACAGATTTCAACAGAATGACAACGAGAACGCTCAAATTGTTTTTTTGACGTGGTATTAAAGAGCTACTATATTTTTGACGCTAACTGTACTTATAACTTACTTGTACGCAACGCAGGCGGCCGTCACGGCGAAACTTAAGAATATCGCCAGACCGATGAAACAGTAAATTATGACTGTTTGAGCCTCTTAGCAGCGTGAAAAAACAATAAATTACATCTTCAAAGCCACTTGTAATGAGTTCCATTTGTGCTAAGGCGCGGGTTTCCAATTTAAACTTTATGATGGAACTTAATTAAAACGCTGGTGTACGAGTACAGTACAGACTGCTTGTATTTTTTCTTTGCAACGTTACAAGTTGAAGGAAATTGAATGGGTTTACTCTCTAACTAAAAGCAAAGGTTGCTTTAAAATTTAATAATAATAACGCAATAAACACTTCAGCATTGTTTATCCATTATAAAGCTACGTAACAAATGACCAGGAAACTAGGCATAGAACAGGCTGGAAATCTGCATACTAAGTAGTCATTTTGAGTATAACCTGTTTTGTGGACACAGCTTCATAGTTGAAATATAATTTATCATCAGCAATGTTATCAAATGCAGTGACCTAAAAGTAAATGCAAATATCAAGAAATACACAATAACACATTAGAATATAATATATAATCCATTGCGAGAGAGACATTAAACTACACAGAATGCAGCAATAGTTTAGCCGAATTACCATGTTGCTCGTTGTGTACATTGTACACTATCTCGAAACAGGAGTACTGCCATTTCGTATGCAGACGATAAATCCACGCTAACTATGATGTATGAACCGTAACACAAAACGTGGGGTTCCTAAACTCTCGTAGTAGCGACTTTAGTCAAATGTTAAAACATGAAAAGAGAGTAACTTATATAAAGGACCTACGCGCTAGATTTTAACTTCCGTAATAGTTACTTACAATTTTTATAAGTATATATAGTTATAGGGACGCCAGGTAAACAAGTGGAATAAAAGGCTAAAAAAATACGTTTTTAGGAGAATTGTATCTAGTTTGCTATATGGCACAAGTAACATGTAATACCATACGATGTGTTGTTCTGTTACCATCACTACATAGTATAAAGCAAAGTCGCTTTCCGCGTCTGTTCCTATGTCTGTGTGTATGTATGCTTAAATCTTTATAACTACTTAGCGGTTTTTGATGCAGTTTTTTTTTATGAATAGTGTGATTCGATTCGAAAAAAAATTGTAAAAATGCGAAAACAGCGGGCAGAACATTGTTGCCGGGTCCACTAAAGTATAATATTGTGTTAACATTAAGCCACACATTTGAAATGCCCGAGCCAATTTATGAATGCGATTTCTAAATTAGTTGAAACCGAGCGCTCACTATGTTCATTATATATTTACCAATTCGCCAATCACGTTAAATTCATTTGTTACTTAGGAATCCCGCTCACACTTGCGAGTCAAAAAACAAAAATTAATTGACCTAATGCGTACATGAGGTCAATTGATTTTGTTTATCAAACTGACACTGCGGTTTGCGGTGGAAACTAGCCGGGTCCACACCAAACGACTTGTTTCTAGGCCGTCTGGCCACGGTAATATTATTACCGTGGTCTTGCTAGCACCGCCTTATCTTATTTTGTCGCCATATCAATGAGGTATTAAATTTTATTGTATTCCGGTTGTTAATAAGAGAAGAGAAAGCCAGTGCCTACTGGTAGCGTTATAAATTGTTAGCAAGATTGCAAAAGAGCCTCAACCTGAGCTCAGGTGTGATTAAGTCTAAGAGCGAGGTACTCCGTAGCGATAAAATAAAAACTGTCCGTATTGGATTGGCGATCCTGATATCTGCGATCCAGGGTCGTGAGGCATAGAATGGCATAACAATTAACTAGGCAACTAGAATCCGGTACGTTGATACCAACGGCTCGTTGGATCGTATGGTGTGGACTTATGAGGTTCAGTCAGGTACCCAACGGGACAGAATGTGCGCTGGTTTGGACAACAACCACCTACCAATTTGTGCAACCCACTGGGCGTGATTATACATCTGGTTGAACTGTATACAGCCCGTTATAGAACACTGCGTTATTGTACGTACATTTCATAGCAGTATTGGTGGATGTTAACTCGACGTTTGTTTCTTTTAATACCAACTGAACAATGAAATTGAAAGAAAATTGCTTTGAGATTACTTTTGATTGTTTTTTTGGTGTGTATGTTTAGCTACAGAACTTAGATTAAAAATATAACATGAACGTGACTTACGTGCCTTTTATATTCGACCAATAACCTTTAAAGCTTCGGGTATTAATGAGCAAAGTCTGTGCAGTAATCTATGTTGAAAATTGGCCGGTGCAATCAAAAGTTTATATCATTATAGTCAGGACTCCCAAGCAAAGTTACAATTGTATAGCCTCGGTAACTAAAATCGCTATCCACCTCGATAGCAAAATGTATGAGTTGTGTGTTGTCACGTGCCTTCGGGCAAATTTCATTTTCATATACGAGTATCATCGAATTTATTGTATCTTTGGCTAAGGCGTTTTTCTAGGTATGCGAAGCAATGCGACAAGTGCAACGCGACGCGACCAATACTTCAAACGCCTTGTGTCTATGTCAATCGCGTCTCTTCCCTCTGTCGCACTTGTCGCATTGCGTGGCTCACGTAGGACAACGGTTAAGGCTTCAGATCATTTTTTACGTCTTGAATACAGTACTCTGTAGTCAAGATCTATAAGACAATGAATGCGGAAACTTTCCGCATTAGCATATCACTCCAAATGTAGGCACTCACCTCCTTGGCACATGGGGTCGTTTCCTAAGAACCCACAGCGCGGCGTGTCCGGTGGCGGACCGCGTCGGCCGCCGGGCCAGTGGATGGCTTTCCCCGCTACCGGTTTGTAGCTGCCGTTGAGGCCGTGGTAGAAGGCTACTACCTGTTAAAGATAAAGAATTTAACAAACAGATTTGAAAAAAAAACTATTCTATGTGACACTTTAAAAAAACCCTGTACCAAAATAAAAAAGCCCGGTACCCGAATCGCGTCATAAAAATTAAAAATTGCAATCCGTCTATCAAATAACATTGCTGCTACGGCTACGCGGAGCCGTAGCACGTAGCTAGTGGAAACTCGTAGCAGCTTGTAGTTCGTAGCAAACCTGTCTACACTAATAAATCTAAAGAGGAAAAATTCGATTGTTTGTTTGTATGTTCGTTTCTTTGAATTAAATAGGGTCCGAAACTAACTGTACCGATTTAAAAAAATATTTTAAAAGAATATTAAATGTTTTAAAAATATTTTATTTTTAGAATTTTTTCACTTTCACTTTTATAAGTGACCATGTGGAATGTACAGAACGAGTTTGATAAATATTCAAATGTTTTAAAAATATTCTTGTTACAACACTATTTGTGGTTCGAATGTAAAGTATCTATTCGTTCTCAATTGTATTGCATTTGATATTAACGAGTATGTTTCATTACGTGACACACTCAAGTTTCACTTGACGGTGGTTAACATTATGCTATGAGCATGAAACATTTACATAAACAGCAAATTACTAACACTGATTATGTAGGCCTAATGGTTCGCGCGGTAGTAACAAGAATAAATTGTAGCGATTCCAGGAAACTGACACAGGAACATGTGGTATTTTGTCTTGAACGCGAATAATTTAATTCCCTCGCACGTTCCTGGCTATGTAAAGACCACATTTCCTGTTTCTCCTTTAGGAAATTAAATGGACAGTTCTAAGAAATATGTATGTTAAAATCTGAGTTCATTGCAATTTGGAGTTCGGATAAATTGATATGTATATTTTTTATCAAAAGCGAACATAACGATAACGTTCTGCTAACTAATGTTTTTTTCTACTAGCAGATGTTAAATGTACAAGTAGGCGCAAATAAATTCTACAAGTATTAGCTTATAAATAGTCATTGAATTATCTGAATTACCGGGTGTTTATTTTTAAACTACTTACACGAAGTATAAAAAAATAAGATCCTCAATTGAAAGTATATTACGTTAGATATAGTACGTTAGTATAAATTGCATTTGCATTGGTCGTCCACCGCCCCAAAAAAAGGCACCAATCGTCCATACAAATCAGTCATTGTCATTCAACCTGGGAGTTGAAACTTTCAGCATATTGTCGTGGGCGAGCTCCATACGAGGCTATTCGCACGGATTGCTCATTTATTAATTTCTCTTTGCGCTGCAGCCTTTTACATTTTCACAGATGTTTTGTAGTTGTTGTTATTGTTTTATTTATACTCGTACTACCAAGTAGTCTTCGCAGACTTGTTTAATTGGGATGATGACACCTATCTTAAATATTGTCAAGAACATGGTGTTTAAAAAACATAGCCCCTATGAAGTTAATACAACCAATATATTTCAAAAAAGCTGTAGAAACCAATTTTTAAACACACAAAACGCAATAAATATTCGGTCAATTGACTCCGATTTCTGACACATGACCGTGACGTCACAATCATTTATTACCATACGAAATCTATGGAGACAGACCGTTTTGACAGATAATAAAAAGTATGTCAACGATTGGTGTGGTGTCGTCTAGCCAATTGTTATTTGGAACTCAACATTTTATTTCATCACGCTGATGAATATCCCATCTTTCTTTGTTTATTTATTTATTTATGTTAAACAATTTACATCAAAAAACATATTTCCATACCAACAAAAACCTATTTAGATTAATACGTGGTAATGAGAGTCACTACACTATTCGATACAATTTTAAGACAATATTCGATACTCGATTCTTTTTTCAATTTAATTATATATTTTGTCACAATACGTTATATTTCGTCTGTTGACCATACAAACCAACTAACTTGTATTTTCTTTATATTCAACCAGCCTGCCTTAATACCCCCATATTACGAGGCAATTTATTCACAAGCTACTGCAAAGATAATCATAAATCTTTTGTGCTACTAGGGACTATAAGGTTGTGAAGATTGGACACTTAAGGACATTAAAGATGAGAAAGGGTTTTCCATCGAGAATTACCTACGCGCTTTGACAAAGAAAATTCTACGGAAATTCTTCAATTTTGGGTTTTCATGATATAGGTATAGGAATAGTAACTATGTTAATCTCTATATATATAAAATTCTCGTGTCACAATGTTTGTTCCCTTACTCCTCCGAAACGGCTTGACCGATTATCATGAAATTTTGTGAGCATATTGAGTAGGTCTGAGAATCGGCCAACATCTATTTTTCATACCCCTTAGTGATAAGGGTTGTCCACCTTAAACATTTATATGGCAAAACAACGTTTGCCGGGACAGCTAGTAAAATAAATTTTTTTATTTATATTGCCTAAAATAGGTAGGGTACGGCAACTCAGACACTCCAACTTATTTGTTACAATCTAAACAGTGTTAATATATTTGTTAAGTATTTTTTTTTGCGTTTACAACGCTATTTTTTAATTTCGAAAAGACATTTTAACACTTAAAAAATTCTGTTCGGCTCCGGTCGATTTCGGGGAGGAATCGAACCTCCGAAAATATAAGCGTGATGTAAGTGGGAATGGTACTGGATCAAAACTTCAATTATCTTAAAAAGTTATTTAAAAAATTGGGTATTGAACACTAAAGGGTTATTATTACACAATGTTTTTACCTCAAACTTGCCAGTGACAGGATCCAGGTCCAATATCGCGTAGTCGGCGTCCCGGTCTCCTACTGAGTCTATCCGCACGTGGCCAGTGATACCTGGACAAGTAAAGCAAACTTTTAATTTAAAGGTGTATATAGTGTCACATATAGCTCCTGCAGTTTCCACTGGCTTTTCAAACGTAACTGGGCAAACTGGGCTGCTCTCTAAGCCTTTGATTATAATGATATAATGATAATGTTTATTTCATTTCCAAGGTTACATAAACAAGATAGGGATTGGAAACTCCTTTTAAGCATACAATGCTTGTGCCAGGAGATTCCGCTCTTGCATAAATATCAAAATTAAATAGCGTTGTAAATGATAAATAAACACTTAACTATAAAGTTTACAATGTTTTTATAAAAGAAAATAAAAATTTAAATGAAGTACTTAATTATTGTCCACAAATCATAAACAATTAGCATAGAAACGTGTGTGTGTGCATGTCTCTCTGTGTTTGTGTGTGTGTGTGTGTGTGTGTGTGTGTGTGTGTGTGTGTGTGTGTGTGAATGTATGTCTACGCTTGTGTGTGTATGTGTGCGTGTGTGTTTGGGTGTGTTTTTGTGTGTATGTGTATGTTATTCTGTCTGTATTTGAGTGCTTGCGAGTGTGTTAGGTATTTGCTATTAAAACAATTGTTGTAACAACTGTTCTGTCGTTTCGTAATTTAATGTTTTTAGCCACTGATCCAATACAGTTTTACATTCCTTGTACTGCTTATTATATATTATGTAATATCTTATTTATTTTATTATATAAACGTTTGTCATATTGGGAATGAGCAAATTTTGTTCTAGTTAAAGGGACTTCAGCCACATTACAATTACGCCTTTTAGCCACTTTACCTACGTCAAAAGTAAGACTTTTGTGCTTTTTCAAAACAATTTGTTTGATATAAAGCTTTCTCACTGATAGCAATTTGCAAGTCTGGTATAAGATCTCCGTTGAAAATCTTCTGCGTTTAAATAGCATGACTTTTAAAAGTGCTCGCTGTGCCCTCTCCAAATTTTTAAACTTAGTTTTAGCAGCTCCTCCCCAGGCTGAGATGCAATACGACAGAACGGATTGGGCCAATGCCACATATATTTCATTCAAAAGATTTTTGACGACCCTTTTTTAACGGATGATCTAGATGGAACTACATGTCTCAACGTTCTAAAGATCCAGATCAATTTCCTGATCCTGCTAGTCACTTCTTCGAGATGTTGGTACCAGGATAATCTTTGATCTAACATGATTCCCAGATATTTCGTCTGTAATACCTTATCAATTTTGGTGCAATTGCAGTTTATGTTGTGTGCGTCATCACAGACATGTATTTTTATTATATTTTCAGGTGTAGCCATTACTGTCAATCTTACAAGGTTGACCGTGCGAGCGATTTTTACTATATATTAATGCATAATCTCTTTGCAGATGGTACTTGTTTGATTGTAAAGAGCAATGACCTATCACCGTACAATGACGATACAATTAGTTCATTATCTGTGGTATGCAATAAAGTCATTTTCATCCCACCATCTCGGAAAGAGTATTTTTGCTCTTCAATATCTGAGTGCAAAAGCCGTTTTTATTCACTAGAGGATAAAGTAAATTGAATTGAATTTAGAACATCGTGTGCACTAAGTTTGTGAATTAAAAAAATCATTAAACCTATTTATTGCTATCTCTATGGTCCCGAATATATCATACAACTTTTTTTTTATTTGTTAAAAACTCAGACTCGGAACCTTCTTGGTGTTCTTTTTTCAATTTGCTTTGTAGGCGGTTCTTTACGCGGCATTTTTCACGTCATTGTTAAACCATAAATTAAAAACAAGAAACTTGAAAACAAGTGAAAAAACTAAAATGAGTGATTCTAGCGACGATGAAGTTTGTCTGACGCCAACAGAATTGACTGAAACTGTTAATAATGCGCAAATGAGCTTTCTCCCTCAACAATCACGCGAGAAATATTTAAAACAGTACGATATGTTCAACACGTGGCGACTAGCAAAAGGAGCCAAAACTTTATCATAAAACGTTTTGCTGTCATATTTTATAGAATTATCCGAGAACAAGAAAGCAAGCACTCTATAACTGCTAACTCGCACGAATAACTGTAGCAACGTTACTTTAAATTTTACTTAATTATACCTAAGTATTATTTTGTTATAATTTAAAGATTATTCTATAATACTTACAAACAAATAACTAAAACAAATAACTATTATCTATACACTTTTAGGTTTTTTTAAAGTAGGTAGAACAAAAGCAACCGCAAAAAATGTACACAAATTTATGTTAAGAATAAATACATATAACATTTCAGCGAAATAATAACGAAACTAGGGAGTAGGTACTGCCTCAGATTCTATAACTATTCCCGCCTCATACTTTTTCACTGTACATCTTCCTTTGTTAGTCCAGTCTGTAATTTTTTTTTCTGTGGTGTGCAATAAAGACATGTATCTATCTACTTTAAGAGAAATTGTAAGTAGGTACAATCAGCGTCAAAAATATCGTGCCACTTTAGCACTCTGTTAAAATAAAATAGAATTATGCATTCTCCTTGTCAATCAGTAGTGTCGAATCTGTCAATGTGACTGCTACTACAGATACGCGCCGACTGTACATACAGGGTGTAAAAAAAAACTTAACGAAGCCGTGAACCACGCGTTCACTACATCAAACCAAATCGTATGAAAAATAAATTTTGGCTGGGAAACAACTTTCATTTTTTGACATCAAAAAAAGCAATTTAATTCTAACCCCCAATGTACATCGCGCACGCGGAAAAGTGACCGTAGGGCGTGATGCTATACGCCGCCGCGACGCGGTTCGGTTCGAGTGTGTGTTCATTGCGAAGTGTGCCATTTAGAGGTTTTTTATGAAATAACTAGTGAAAATTTGTATTATGTTTCTTTGGAAAAAAGTTCAGTTATAACAGACAGAAGACATTTCTGCAAAAATCATCAATTTTTAGGGTTTCGTACCTCAAAAGAAAAAAACGGAACCCTTATAAAATCACTTTGTTGTCCGTCTGTCCGTCCGTCCGTCCGTCTGTCAAGACCGTTTTTCTCAAGAACGCGTGGAGGTATCAAACTGAAATTTCTATATGATACTAAAATCTACTGTCCCTGGAAGCTGTAAAAAAATCAACCTTCTAAGCCAACGCAATCAAAAGATACAGCCATTTAGGCCGCAAATTTCCGCAAATTTTCGAAACTCGCACGGGAATCAAAACCTACAGGGTACTTACCGTAAACTTAGAATCTTGAAATTTAGTACGAAGTCACGTCTTATAGTACAGATATAGGAAAAATTACGAAAACCGTAAATTTTCAGTTTCATTATATAAAAAAAATATTTTTTTTTAAATATTTGTGACAATTTTGAAAATTTCAAAGTAACTTCTATATAAGAGTTATATACCTACAGGTTTGTACGGAACCCTCGGTGCGCGAGTCCAACTCGCACTTGACCGGTTTTTTTTTCAAACTTTAACCATCAATACCTACCTCAGTAACCGGTAACTTCCCAGGTATGGTGTAAAAGAAAAAAAACACGGGTTGCACTCCGGGAGTGCCGGCAGAAGTGAAAACTTGATTATTAACGTTGTGCATTTTTGATTTATTTGAACCGTCTTACCGTTTTTCGATCAACATCACGTGACCTGACGCGAGTTTCACAGTTTCTACCCATGCCACAAAAGTGCTCAACGCCGCTAAAGAAGTTTTCACTTCAAAAATGATCGTAACAATTAGTAAAATATGTGGTATTCGGCTTCGTTAAGTTTTTTTTACACCCTGTATATAAAGTTATAGTATGCCCTCACCATGAAAATCCCTTCCCCACATGCGTCGAGTGATGTTCCTTCCATCTCGGATGTCGGCACCTTCCGTCAGCGTTTCGTTCAACGCCATGCCCAGCAAGTACACGCCATCGTAGAACGCGCCGATGAAGAAGTTCACCTAATAAATACATTTCCTACTTAGTAAATAGTTGAGTCTAAAAATATATGAAACAACCGTCGAGTACTATGGTTACTGCCATAGTTAATGGTGGTGTAGAAGTTATATGTGGTCCGTAAAAAAGACGTTATTTGACTTCGGCCTAGGACCGTAAGAAAATAATTGGGATGATGACACCTATCTTAAATATTGTCAAGAACATGGTGTTTAAAAAACATAGCCCCTATTAAGTTAATACAACCAATATATTTCAAAAAAGCTGTAGAAACCAAATTTTAAACACACAAAACGCAATAAATATTCGGTCAATTGACTCCGATTTCTGACACATGACCGTGACGTCACAATCATTTATTACCATACGAAATCTATGGAGACAGACCGTTTTGACAGATAATTAAAAGTATGTCAACGATTGGTGGTGTCGTCTAGCCAATTTTATAAACGACTCACGCAGTTTGATTCTGACATCTGACTTATTCTTTTACAATATCTTTTCTAAAGCTAAATGAATGATTATGAATTTAAACACAAAGTAAATTAACCCAATGTCTGCGCGGTATGGCGGATACAATAAAAATAAATAATAAATAAATATTTCACAACAACCACACCAATTCTCTAGTCCCAAACTAAGCTACGAGGCTTGTGTTATGGGTACTAGACAACGGATAAACATACTTAAATACTTTTTTTTTGTAAATAAATACATATTATACATAGAAAACACCCAGACCAGTACAAACACACATGTTCATGCACACTTATGCTTGTACTATGCGGGGATCGAACCCGCGACCCTTGGTTTAGAAGTCCGACCTGTGGACCACTGCACCAAACGGTCGTTATAGTCAGAGTATCAAGATACGCTTTGTTCGCTTACGTTTAAGAGGTTAATTAATCTTCTGTCATTTGCATTCAAAACAAAATAGCAAAGCTATCAATCTCAGCACGACATAGATAGACAAAAAGATTGTCCCTTGGTTTAGAAGTCTGTTAGAGGATTTCGAATAAGGTAACACAAGTATTTGTTTTATGTCGAAAATAGCGCGAGGCTTTTATTTAAAAGCAATCAATCAGAATCATGATAAAGACAGAAAACAGGCGTCACAAGGTCTACTATGAAATTCGACATCCGAAAATATTTCTTTTTTCGGTTTTCCTTACTTAGAAACACTTCGGATTCATCCAAATCGGATCATTCATTGATGTATTAAAAAACGAAAATGTTTTGAAGTAGGAACAAGCTTTCGATTATCGTTTGTTTTTTGTATTGTCCGTGCTTAGTTCTTCGTAGTAGGCCTACAGGCCCGTCGAGCTTCTAGTGGCTCGAGGGTTAATCTCAGCCTATTCTCAAGGGATTCCTTTTGCGAGATTTGTTTTATTTGTTAGTAGGTATCGGATATTCGTGAGCAATGTTGTTACAAGTATGTGACGAAAAGCAACGTATAAATTCAGTCAGTATTCAACAAAAACCGTACTTATAAGACCGAAAGCAATACTGTCAATTTATACTACAGTTATCTTTGACTACAGTAATAAATTAATTTGGTAAACAAAACATCTTTATCTGTTTGAAACACAGATTTCTATTTGACTAGATCCCGCAAGTCTCATTGCCCGCGTAGAAACCAAGCGTGTCAATATTTTTATACCTACTGTGACGTCACAGCAGTTATTTAGTGATGGGAACTCCCGTCCACGCCGCCCGCGATCCGATCGTAACGTTCATCAGTACGCCATCAGCCTTTGGAGGTAGAGGTCGCGCGCAGTCCGCTGGCCGCTGGCCATCTTTCTATATACTATAATAAGACTGTAAAAGATCGATTTCTGTACATTGAAGATTTTTATGAAAAATTGTTACAGGGGGTCTTAATTACCGTAATAGAAGCCAAAACAACAATTTTTAAAATTTTTGTCTGTCTGTCTGTCTGTCTGTCTGTCTGTTTGTCCGGGCTAATCTCAGAATCTACTGGACCGATTTTGACGGGACTTTTTTTATTTGACTCAGTATCACCTGGAGAGTAAACTGGGATATAAATAATCACGCCGATGAACATAGGGGGCAGGCAGGAAATTGAATCTCAGAATCTACTAAACCGATTTTAATGGGACTTTTTTTTATTTGACTCAACATTACTTGGAAGGTAAAGAAGGATAGAAATAATATTACATATTGATAAATTCTGCCCCCAAAGGGATAAAATAGGGGTTGAGAATTTGTATGAAGCCCGGTCGCAAAAAACTAACATCCACGCGGACGAAGTCGCGGGCGGCCGCTATAAAAAAATAAAATATTAATTACCTGGTCTAATTTTCTTTTTTGCGTGTTAGATGGTGAATGTATTTTCGCTGAAAGATTTTCGTCGGTATTCTACAAAAAAAGGAAGTACTTTCAATTAAAAAGTAAACAAAATAATAAAATATAAAGCTTGGAGATATTAACTGTCATTCTTTAGTCATTAAATAATGAATCTTATTATAATATTATAAATGTGAAAGTATATTTGTTTGGATGTTTGGATGTTTGTCCGTCAATCACGCTAAAACTACTGAATGGATTTTGATGAAATTTGGTATACAAGCAGGGTATAGGCTTACTTAGGTGATAGGGTACTTTTTATCCCGATTAAACTCTCCCATGGGATAAAGCAGGAATCTTGATAATCCTCAATCACGCCGGAAGTACTGAATGGATTTTGATGAAATTTGGTATACAGGCAGGGTATAGGCTAATTTAGGTGTTACTTTTATCCCGATTAAACTCTCCCATGGGATAAAGCAGGAATCTTGATAATCCTCAATCACGCCGAAAGTACTGAACGGATTTTAATGAAATTTGGGTTACAGACAGTTATTAGCAGACATAGATTAAATAATAGTTTTTTGTTTAATTCAAGTTAATGAATCAACTACAATGCAATACATTTTCTTCATCCCTAGACAGTTTCATTCTACGTAAGCGTAGTCTCAGTATAGTTTATTGAGGCGCCAATAAATGGCGTTGCCTGTATTTTAAAACGCGATAGTGAATTACCACAGCTACTTGGATATTAACGACTGTGACTTTGAGGTAAAATTAGGAATTTTCTTCTTTATAGGTTAATTCTGTGTCGTTTCAGTTCTGCGTTGTCAATTCGTTTTTCGAATCATTTGTCGATTTGGCTTTTCTAACGGACTTGATTTTCTTTGCGATTGTGGATTTGGTTGATTGTTATTTTGTGTATTTTTCACAAGTATTCTTTCAAACAACTTAGATAGGTATATAAATTTTATAACTTTACATATTTGTACTAAATCTAGCTATACGATTTATTACTACCAAAATCGTGAAAAACAAACACGGAAACATGGTAAAAATATAAGATAATTCCCTACGGAATGATCAAAATTAAACTTTTTATATGCAAAAAAATACAGTCACTAAGTCATTTGTAAATGTCCTCATTCTACGCGGGCAAAGCCGCGGGTAAAAGCTAGTTATTACATAAAACCAAAAACAGCCGCGATGGAAAGAAACTTAAATGTAAATCTATAGCTTAAAAACGATAGACACGATTACGAAATCGACATTGACAACATCTAGGTACTATTTTTTTCTATGAAATAAAGATGATTTTAGGTTTTAATTATGTATATAGGATGTAAGGGACAGCCTTCCGAAAACTTTAACCATGAAGTCAGACCATCACCCTGAGCAAGCAACTGAAGGATTATTTCCCCAGAAAGTTTTTCTCACAGAAGATCGACGTAAAGTAGCTTGCTATGTTTCGCTCGGTGAGTGAGGTCTACCGATGGCCTATTTCCCTATTCCTTCCTTATCCCATTCCTTGATTTCCCTACCTTACCCCTTATCTCCAATAAGGCGGGCAACGCATCAGTGACTCTTCTGGTGTTGCAGATGTCTATGGGCGACGATGACCGCTTACCACCACGCGGATCGTCTGCTCGTTTGCCCCTTTTCACATAAAAAAAGTCGAATTTTTTTTTCATATCCGGGGAAAAAATTCTTTAGTATCTTAATCAGGGTGATGGTCTGAGTTCATGGTTAAAGTTTTCTGGAGGCTGTCCCTTACACCCTGAATAGTTTTGATGCGAGTGAATACAAACATAAAATCAATCAACTAACTTTTGCATCAGATAGCGTCTTTAGTACATTTAAAGTGGGAATTGCAGTTTTCGATAGTCGTCGAAATTTTTTTGTTTCTGAAAAGCTTTCTTCACTAAAATGGACGGAGCAAATACGACTATACTGTGTTGGGAACCAATTTTTTGTCCCGTCGCTTCAATCCATTTTTCTTTAATGACGGGGTCTCTTAGAAATCTGTAATTAGAATTCGTATTAATCTAAACAAAAGCATTCAATATGACAATTGCAATTAACAAAATAAATACCATAAAAAAATCTCATTCCTCTGACCCCAAAGCGAACAGTCTCATTCCTCTGTCCCCAAAGGGAACAATCTCATTCCTCTGCCCGCAAAATCGATTGTTATAAATAATCGATAAGAACTGAGTGTACGACACAACACTATTTGCTCTATTTGACAGAAAAATGAGAATAGTGACCGTACCACGAAGCTGAGCCAAATGTGAAAATTAATTCATTTAAATGTCCATTGCGTGTTATAACAGGCAAACCCTACAATACAATCTAGTCAAGAAAGCAATGTATTATAAAATCTCCGTTACATATTTTATATACAGTTTTCATTGTAAAACCACGAGAAACATAAAATGTTTCGTATTTAATAAATAAAGGATAGTTTTAATAATAAAATGACTTACCCATGAAATGAAACGTTTCCTTTATCTCGTCCCACTTTTTTTGAATAGTTCTTGCAATTTAATACGGCGCAATAAGGCATTTTTAATTTTTCGTCGGACGTTCGACAGCGAGAACGTACAACCGCGGACTGAATCAAGTCGCGCTAAAGGAAGCGAATTTCGCTCCCTTTTTACACGCGAGGTACATACACTTGCGGGCTCTAGCCAAATAGGAGCTCTGTGGTTTGAAACATAGGATAGGTGTATGTATAGGGTGCTTTCTAGCATTGAGTCCACTTTAGTATTAAAGAAAAAAAATACATTTTGATCCCGAACTATGGACATGTTTCTTTAAATGTACCTACAGCAAAACCAAAATAAGTATGCGCGATCCTTTTAATGCAGTATTTGTTGCCAATTAAACCAAGAGTAAAAAGCATCCCACACGTAAAAGTATTAAGATTTGTTCATGTGTAGCCAATGTTTTGAACAACGACCTATAACAGTTTCCAGTGTCACAAGATATCCTTGTCTACGTTGCTCATTGAATGTCTGAATTAATCACAGCACCGCTTTCTCATTCCAATCATCCTTGAGCACAGACTCAATCTAGTGTTTTGTTCCGTCGAATAAGGTTTCAAGTCCGATACTTTCCACTGTAAGGTTAGATAACAAGGGAATAACTCCAGCGGAAGATTCCACCGAGCTTATTATCCCGACTCCCGACAGCTTTACAATGAACACTGCAAAATATAACACGAGGCAACACCGTTCGTGTATCGTTTAAAGTTATGACGTTTTTATTTATCGCAACATTATTGCTTGTCTGGTGAATTTTTAGTGTCGTAGATTCGGATCATTTTATTAAATTGCTTTTAGAGATCAATTTATGGCCTAAGTTAAGACCTAGAGACAGCTTTTGTAACCTAAGATAAATACGACGTACGTTCTGCAGCAAACAAAAAAGAGATTAGATACTTACTGCTATAATCTTTTAATACTCCACGTATTAAATAAAAGTACAGGTTTCTTTAGATCTAGTGCGTTAGAATGTGTAGTTATAGTGCAGCAGCTTAGTTAGCTCTCGCTTTGACATCGTTGAGTTCTAAGAGCTTGAGCCGCACGTTTATTGTCACTTACCGCTGTCCCATTCGAGAAAGCGTAGTTGTAAGTGCAGCTTAGCCCACGCTTTGACTGCGTCAGCAGGCCATCGAATCGGTCGCCGATCGGCAACTTCAGTGACACGCGCAGCAATGCTTCGTACCCTTCGAAGCCTCGTTGCGTGTGTCACTGAAATTGTTATGTAACTCGAATTCTGTGTCCGTTCCGAGAACGTGTTGTTGTAGTGCACTAAGCCCGCGCTTTGACTGCGTTAGCAAAGTCGCCGAATCGGTTGCCCGTCGGCAATTACAGCGATACGCGCAGCAAGACTTCGTAGGCTGTTACGTAACTCAAATTTCGTGTCTCACTCACCTCTTCTCCATCCGAGAAAGTATAGTTGTAGTGCAGCTTAGCCCGCGCTTTGACGGCATCAGCGAAGTCATCGAATCGGTCGCCGGTCGGTAGCTTCAGTGACACGCGTAGCAGAGCTTCGTACGCTGCGCGCGCGGCGGCATCGCGGTCGTCCCCCGCCGCCCAGCCCGTTTCGCCCCAGTAGCCGCCCTGGTATTGAGAACATATTTTTCAGAAATGGCTTTTGCCATTTACAAAGTACAAAGTGTTAAAAAAATGAGCAACATATTTGCAAGGACATGTAGTTTAAGCAATTTCTAAATATGGGAGCTTATAAATACTAATTTTATATACGCAAAAGTTTGTAAAAATAAATGGATGTTTGTTTGTTACTCTTACACATAAAAACAACTAAATGGATTATAATAAAATATTACAAAATAAAGCTTATACACTCGCGAGCAATCAAATCGACTAATGTGAAATCATCCTACCTAAATCATATCTTATCTCGAATTCGTGTCTCTCCAGCATTAAATTAATACCATAACTGTCAGATTTTTTTTTCAATTATGACAAAAATTATTAAATTTGATACTCCTTTCTAGGCCTGATTACAGTTCGCGGTCGGTTTTTCATTGCACAAACAAGCTTCTTCACCGTCTTGTGATAAGCGACTGATAAGGTTGACCTTGATGGGGTGACTTATAGGGGTTGTTGCGACCGCAACTCGTGAGTGTTAATATGACAATTTTTCGTTACTGTGGGAAAGAAAATACAGTGAATTATATTTTGATGTTTATGTAAGCCTAAAGCTTGAGCTTTGAGTATTTAAACCATACATACATATTATTCATAAATTAAATATTTTATGCAAAATACATATAAATGTGGTAGCGTATGCGTTGACTCGATTTGGTTGTTCGCGAGTGTACATCAGACAAACAGGCTACAATTTATAAACCACTGTTTTCGCAAATTATCAATATTTTCTCATCGTTTAAAACTTCCCTGGACTTCCACAAATATTTCAAGGCTAAAATTATTGAAATTGGTTCAGCCGTTCTTGAGTTTTAGTGAGACTAACGAACAGCAATTCATTTTTACATATACAGGGTGTAAAAAAAACCTTAACGAAGCCGTGAACCACGCGTTCAGTACATCAAACCAAATCGTATGAAAAATAAATTTTGGCTGGGAAACAACTTTTATTTTTTGACATCTAAAAAAATAATTTTATTCTAGCCCGCAATGTACAGCGCGCACGCGAAAAAGTCACCGCGGAGGATGTTGCTTTACGCCGCCGCAACGCGGTTCGGTTCGAGTGTGCGCTGTTCATTGCGGAGTGTGCCATTTAGAGGCTTTTTATGAAAGAACTAGTGAAAATTTGTATCATGTTTCTTTGGAAAAAAGTTCAGTTTTAACGGACAGAAGTCATTTCTGTAAAAATCATCAATTTTTTTTTCAAACTTTAACCATCAATATCTCAGTAACCGTTAACTTCCCAGGCATGGTGTAAAGGAAGAAAATGATCGTAGCAATTGGAAGAATATGTGGTATTCCTACGGGAATGCGTTATTTGCCTTCTGTAAAAAGTAGCCTATGTCCTGTCTCGGGTATCAAAATATATCCATACCAAATTTCATGCAAATCATTCATTCATCAATTCATGTTCAGTAGTTTTGGCGTGATTGAGTAACAGACAGACAGGCAGAGTTACTTTCGCATTTATAATATTATAGTATGGATTGTGAAGATAAAGGGTTTCCACACGGACGAAGTCGCGGGTGGCTTCTGGTTTAGAATAAATATGGGTTACGCAAAATGACAGATTCAAATGGTTTAATCACTTCGAGCGAGGTCACAAAATATACGAAGTTATTTCTATTCATTGCCTTCGCGTCAAATTGAAATCATATAGCTATGTATAGGTATATTTTTTTAACGATTGGTTTGGGAAAATAAACTAATTGTCGTTATGTGTAACTTTACAAACTTTATATTGTGGTAATCAATTATTCTATGATAGACTGTAAGTACATAGTAACATAGACACTCTATCTTATTCAACGCTTGGAACGTGATCCTGTGTTATTGTAATCAAATAATATGATCGCGAAGGCAATTTATTGGCCTAAACCCTCTGCGAAAGACTATTCAAGCTTAATCCTGCTTTGAGAGACTTAACGAACGAAACGAACTTAATGGACGAAAAAATTCACAAGATATTTAGAAATGAACAAAAAAAGTGAAGATTACGTTATAGCACTGATCCTCCCTTATACATATTTTAGGTGCTTCAGTCTCGGTTTTGAGTACTATACTTTTAGTTCTTAAACCTTTAAAGTCCCCTTCAACAATACTTAAAATAAGAAAACAAATTATATTTTCATCTTTGCCTTTGAACTATTCTCATGAAATAGGATTTCAGTGTCAGACGGTATAATTTTACGAGTAGAACTTACTTACTTAGCAACTACAATAAATATTTTAATAATTTTCGACTTAGTTTAACTAATTAACGCGGACAAACTATTGTCTGTCCAACGCGCCATACTAAATTAAATTTTTGAAATACAATATTTTTTGAGAGTGTGGGCTTTGAGGCTTGAAACATTTTTTTTTATTCATACCCACTTCAATTTATTCATTCATCATTCGTAACCACTAGAGGTGGGCCGAGTACTCGGTTAGTATTCGGTACTCGGCGTACTCGGTGGTTTTTTTAAAACTCGTACTCAGCGGAATAACTCGGTTCAAGTGACGAGTAACTTGGTTATGTAAATTTATTAAACAGCATGTCTGGAATAAGTTTGCTAGTGGCCAACTGGAGTAATTAAAGTATGTACCTAAATTACCACATACTTAAGTCAATAAACAAGCCCCTAATCTAGCGTTTGGTAATTCCTATTGGTTAATTATAGGACAGCCAGGCCGCTGCAGATCGACAAACGGCGATCGATCGGCGTTGCGGTCATGTTTGATCTTGTTTGAAACCGAGTAACTCGGCCGAGTACTCAGTACTCGGCAAGCTTTAAACCGAGTAATACTCGGTACTCGGTAAAACCACTACTCGGCCCATCTCTAGTAACCACACAATACATCTTCTGTTCCCGAATTAGTAAATGTTTATTTCTGCCAAAAGCTAGACTTAAGAATTGACACACTGGATGTAGAGATACTAAAGTTACAGGTCAATTCATCGAACGCCAAGTTTGCAAATCTCTTGGGCCAAAGTTTGACGCTTGGAGACGGATCCTGAACAACAAATTGATAAACCGGTCAAACTTCCTGAGGATATCTTGACATAAGTCGCTAAAGTAATAGAAGTTACCTACTTGAAATTGTGCTTGAATTGTGCTCATTGTTTGAAAGAAACACTAATCAAATTATTGTAGTACTTACGCGAATACTAGAAATTTATATGATACACTTTACGATTTATTTACATTTAATTTTAACCTGACGTGTATCGGAAACGCGTCCGCATCGTCAGATAAAAATTCATGTAAATAAATCGCGAAATAATCCGCAAAAAGTTATATCAGCTATTTTTTTTTCTTAAACACCTTGTCTAACAATAAGTCATTTCACAAATACCTAAGAACTTTATTTTCATATTACGTATTTACTCTAGCAACTTATATGAAAATAGCTCGCGAATGCCTGGGCAGACTTAATTTTAAAAAATCTAAGTCGAACTTTCGAGGCTTCTTATTTGTACGGAAATTTTTCTTGAATATTGTAATGAGATACAAATTGTCAGATAAGTAATCTTAAGTTTTCTCTGAAGCTTTAGAGGCTATATCCGGTAAAAATACATTATGAAAGTTTTCTAGTGAAAATATTTGCTAACCTGGAATATTTCGACATCCAAAAAGGCCCAGTCCCCGCGAGTCATGCCTAGTGAGTGAGCAGCGAGCAAAAACTCGCGCACCAGAGGACCTCGCACGCTCAGGATCACCACTAGAACAAAAAATACCAGTTATAATAAAAAATATATATTAAAAAACCCCCGACATGAGCCAGGAAAAAAAGCTAGTGAGCGTCAACGTCGGGACAGATTTGACCAGCCATAGATAAAAACCACCGTGATAACATTACCTTTCGAATAAAAACATACCGCACTGAAATCGGTCCATTTGTTTGGGAGCTACGATCCCACAGACAAAAACACAAACACACACACATACAAAGAAAGTAGACGTCAAATTTATAACACCCCTGTTTTTCTTCGGGGTAAACACGTAACGAAACTTTCCAGCCTGCCTTATAACAGCTGGGTGAGCACGAACATTATCGTAACGTGTTTGTATCGTCAAAAAATCAGAAACTGACAGTGCAGTCCCATACAAATTGACAAGTAAACGAAGGGTAAACGCTACGAATACGTTACGATAATTGTTCGCGCTCACCCCCCTGTTACTGTTGGTCCCGTTTACTGTGTTCACCGAAACAATACACTAGCAAAACTAGAATTAATGATATGCCACGTTCGACCTATGACAGAAAGTTGGTTAACGAGGCCCAATCTCTGCCTAATGGGTGCATTGATCAGTTTTTGAAATCATAATAAAACTTAATACTGTGTAAGAGCTGTACTTTTCATCATCTCTTATAGCACCATGAGGGATTTGAAGTAAATGATGAAAATAAAAAAATGCCTATGTATCCTTTTTTCTTATCCATAAGGTTAATGAATAGATTTTTGGGACATGATTACTTTACGAAAACAGCAAAAATTTCCTTGTAATAGTCCAAAAACTATTAAATGTACCTATGTCCGCTAAGCCGTCAAACGACTGAGATACGAGTGCAGACCTAATTTTATATTACCCTAATAAGCTCTATAACAAGAGACCCCATTAAATAGTTTGCTCAATGTCTAAGAGCAAGATCAAGTTAAGCAGCACAGATTAAATTGTAACTTTCAGACCTCAGTTTGTCCTGATATAGAAGTGCCACCGCGTTAATTGTTCAAAGTTTAATTGCTTTTCTGTTTGTTTGTTTTTAATGAGAACGAGTGTAAATAAGGTATAAATACCTCCTAAATAAACATTTAAAATTTTGCAAGCCCAGCAGACGAGTGACCTTTACTGCTACATAGTTTCATTCATAATGATTGCTTACATATCTTAATCTTATCTTCTTATATACAAAAAGGAATTGCTGTTCGTTAGTCTCACTAAAACTCGATAACGGCTGAACCGATTTGACTTATTTTAGTCTTAAAATATTCGTGGAAGTCCAGGGAAGGTTTAAACGATGAGAAAATATGAGAAATAGCAAAAACAGCGGGCAGGACAGCGTCTGCCGGGTCCACTAGTAGGTATATAAAAAAATGAGTTGCTGTTCGTTAGTCTCGCTAAAACTCAAGAACGGCTGAACGGATTTGAATGATATTAGTCTTTAAATATTTGTGGAAGTCCAGGGAAGGTTCAAAAAATCAGAAGCAACGGGCAGGACAACGACTGCGGCTCCGCTAGTAAGTGAAAAAAATTGATTTATTTTCGAGGAAAAGCAAACATTGAAAGATATAAACACTATCGAACTACCTCTGGCATACATGCTGACGTCTCGCAGCAGTGTTTCACAGGATTCCCTTTCGTTACCGTCTAGTTCACGAACTGCCTTCAGGATGCCTTTCTTGCGCAGTCCCCACTCTAGGCTCTTACCTGAACAAAATTATGCACACATTTAATATTAATATAATAATATACAACAACATCACATACATTGATCTGACTCCGTGGTAAGTAGCTAAAGCACTTGTGTTAGAGATATCAGAATCAACAGTGGTATTACAAATAAACCTAAATAAATACATATAACACCCAGACCAGTACAAACAGACATGTTCATGCACACAGTGCGGGGATCGAACCCGCGACCTCTTGGTTAATAGTCAACTTCTTGACCATTACACCAAAGTGGTGGTCATTTGTAAGGAGTTTATAATAGCTATATCTTCAGACCGTCAGTGTGTTATAATAAGTGTGTGTGGAAAATCTCTAGCAGTGTAACGTCGCGACACATGAAAAAAAGTGCACTGGGTATTATTTCAACAAACGTGCACGCGTTTTCCACTATGCAATAGAAAATCGTCCTGGGTGGCACGATATTAAAAACCTACCTGAAGTCACCAGCTTATTTTGTATGTACGTACAATTGTTCTATTCTACTGCAAAAAATGTATTATCTTACGTTTACAACGCGAATGCTTATCATGATAGATCATAAAACTATCATGTACATATCATTATTTGCGTGATTTATCCATCATTCTTTTAGACTTGCCCAGCATTAAAGCCGTGGGATCAACCAAACCGTTTGAAGTTGCTGGAAAACCAGGGGTACTTAGAAGTATTTCATAAAAGTCCTCCTGTCCGATTTCGACCATGGCGGCCAATCTCAACAGAGATCAGCTAACTACGAGTGCAATACACCGGTGCACTTACTGTTCCATCACTCTCAAAATTCGGTGAGACGGCAATCCGACATGACCGGAGAGAGATCAGGCGCAGGACCAACGGCTTAACGTGCTTTCCGAGGCACGGGGGTGTAACACCGCCAACTTCCCGACTCCGAGCTGTTTTTGAGAAATTCATGACAGAAAATCTCAGAAACAATTTTGGCCCGACCTGGGATTCGAATCCAGGACCTCTCGGATGTAAAGCAGAAACTTTGCCATTACACTAACGAGGCAGTCAGAAGTAGAAGTATTTGATACTTACCTACTGTAAGTGAGAAAAGGTCGGACTTGTCCAGTAACAAAGCAACGTGTGCCCAACCAAACCGCTCGAAGACGCTGGTGAACACGTGGGGTAGTCGGCACTGGCAGTACGACATGCGTGTCAGGGTAGGGTACTTGCCCTTGTCGTTGAACAGAGTTGTGGGCTGTGGATAAAAAAAAACGTTGAATTGACTGTACATTGAGGTACCAGGCGGTCGTAATCGAAGAGGTAGACCTACAAATCGACGTTGCTGATGGAAAATAGAGGTCAGTAGAAATGTGTGGGAGCGACCTCTGTCCAGGAATGGGTTACATGGGTTTAAAAAAGTTGACTGTGATGCCACAGCTGGGTCACTGATCATGGGCCGTATTGCCATCTTTTTTTCCACTTATTGGAAACGTTTTTATTTTAAAAATAATATAGAACCAAATTATCATTAGCATTTCAGCTGAGCGATTAGCAAGATCGATGGGGCTCCAGAGAGAATACTGTGGTTGTGAAGGTGGAGGAACTTAACAGCGTAGGGCTCGAGTAGAGGTAACAGTAAGGAATCTTAACAAACCCTTATAGACAAGTTAACTTCCCTCATAAAGAGGCTATTTACAATTCTGTTTTGCCTGGTAAAATAAGTTTTCTCTCGATTTTAGGTTAAGCCAGTTATGCACAAACCGAATGCCGTAGTACGCTTTTCGCAGAAAGGTACCAATGGAGTCAATTAGTACAAAAATATAACAATCAAACCCACCTTAATACCTTTGCGCAAGTTTCTTAGTCTGTGCATCCGGCTGACAACACTTGCAGGGGCAGCCAATTCTCCCTCCGACGGGGGCTGCAAAAACAATTAACATCAACACTTACATAAACACCAAAATGGCGCCGTTATTTTCGCAACTCATAAAATATTTCATATCGCACAAATATAACGCTTTGAACACTCAACTCTTATTCAAGTAACCCCCGCTGGGCACACACGCTAATAAAAGTTACGATGACGTGGGTATACGCTTGTATTGTCTTAATATTGTCTTCTATCTAAAGTAAACATATCGAAAATAATAAGCCCCGATCACAATTCACGCTGAGCAGCCTTTCGGCACACTATTAATTTGTATAATGATTAATTAATTCATGAAATATAATTTTACATCGTATTTTTGGTAAGCCTAATAAACATATTTAATTGTCTTTCCGATGATCATCAATTATCGATATTAGAAAGAAACGATGTAGAGAATTTTAATCTGAATACTGAAGTTTCTTAACTCCCAAGTTGTACAAAACAACTTACGTCTCTTGCATAGATAAAACCGAACATCGATATCTTCCAAGCATCACCATCATTAAAACAGTAGCTACACCACCTCAAAATTGGATAATTTACCTATAAAATATTTAACATCAATACGTAATCAAATTGAGTCGTTAAACAATCGGCATGAAGGGTAAACAGCCCATCTCCGGCACGTGTTTTCGATAAAGCCGTGTGTAGACAATCGCTTTCGTCGCTCCATTACCCTCCAATCCAATCGCATTCCTCTCTCGTCAATGCCAAGTTCGCTACAGGGACAGCTGAGCTTTCACACTGATTTGTTTGTACCCTTGACCAAAGGAACGACAGGTGAGAAATAACTGTATTTATCGCCCGCAATGGACTCACATTTCGATATTGAGCACTCCACCTTATTGAAAGGGTTTGCGAATTGAGCGATATTTTTGTGGATTCGCAAAATGAAGGGTTTATTTATATTGAAAGTGTGTATTTAAATTTAAAAGAAACAGAACTAATTTAGAAAACGTTAGTTCGCTCGGAGTTGTCTTTAAACGCTATAAGTAATTACTTAATGAAACTTCATCAGATAGACAGGTACATAATTCCTTGAATGTGTCTCTTGATCACAGACTAAAGTAATCTCCAGCGACACGCCATCTAGAGATTTGTATCTACGTGACCTTATACGATTAATCGGTTTTCAAGCATTTCAAGTAAGTAGTACATAATTCTCATTTGCTTTGTCGTTTTCGAGTTGTGTTATCGTCAATTAAGAATGTGACTTGTGCAAATTCGTAAGTCGGATCGGAGTCGGTCCGCGTATCTCAAGGTCACTTTCCTTGCGACTAATTTAGTTTCGCAGGTCACTTTCCTTGCGACTAATTTAGTTTCGCACCTACAGAGCTAGGTAAATGTTCAGTTGAATTTTATTAGTATAGAAAACTCCTTCTTAGCCGGTTCAATATAGGCATAGTCAGACATATCATATGGTACAGCACCAATTTACTCGTACAATAATATGTTATTTAGGAAATATCCCCTGTAGAGCATTAATTATTCACTCATTAAGTGGGCTTAGGTGCAAACGAGGCTTTATCACAAATCCCGCTCGTATCACCTTTAACAGGGCTACTAACTAGACTAGAGCTTATGGGACCGAGCTTTTAATGAATAGCTTACACATTGAAGACAAGATATTAAGTAAATAGGGATCTTGGGACTTCTATTTACCTTACATTTGAATAGAGATGCTGGAAGAATAAAAAAATACATTATTTATGCCTGCACACTTTGATGATCGCTTTGGTGTAATGGTCAAGAAGTTGACTATTAACCAAGAGATTGCGGGTACGATCCCCGCACTGTACAAACATTTGAGTGCATGAACATGTCTGTTTGTTCTGGTCTGGGTGTGATTTGTATTTATTAAGTTTATTTGTAATACCACAGTTCATTCTGATATCTGTAACACAAGTGCTTAAGCTACTTACCACAGAGTCAGATCAATGTATGAGGTGTTGTGTATATTTATTATTATTATTATTATGCACATACCAAGTAGTATGTGCATGTGATGAGGAGGAATGAAGGCCATATGACGCGGAGAGTGATGAGTATGCAGATTGAGAGATTGAGAGGGAGAGGCCGACCTAGGAAGACATGGATGAATGTGTGTAAAAAGATATGAGTATGAAAGGTGTGGATGATTCAGTGACGAAAGATAAGATGGTATGGAAGAGAAAAGCATACTGCGCGGACCCCAGATAACCTGGGAAAAGGGCAAGCGAATGATGATGATGCTTCTTTATGCCTGCATGCAGACATACATACATGCATACAGACATGAGTTTACTATTTAACATCTGCTTTAGCTTACGATGTATTCTGGAAAATAAGTGATTTAAAATAAACTTTTAAAGCTTGAGCTTATTTCAAATTACGACAAGCAAGTTCATATAGTATCAGTGTGTACATTGCAATTTGTTTTGTCATTTATCAAATGCATTGAAACTAACAAACCCGGTTTTTTTCTTTGAAAATTCACTTATAACGTCAAACAATATATAATATAATAGCTAGCAAATTACAGAAATACACCAAATGAAAATGCTACTGTCCGTTCTGTTGGTTAGTTACGCTGAGATTTTCCGCACTTTCTAGCTTGATTGTGCCATTGTGCGTGTTATTTGACTCCCTTTATTCCACCCTACCCATAACTTTCGCTGAGGTCAACGTGCTTACTATATAATTGTCACTAGCTTCCATTTAGTTCAGCTACTCGGAAATACTGTAACAACGTTTTTTCTGCCCCTGAACATTGGACATAAAACTAAAAAACCAGTCAAGTTTGAGCCAAACTCACGTACGCAGGGTTTCGCACCATGCGATTGTAAATTAAAGAAAACACCGTTGCCTAGCAACCTACTAGCGTTTGCGTCTGTTCAGTTAAATTTTGTGATTGGATTGGAGGATATCTGAAATTATGCACGAACATTTTTGTTTTTGCTGTTATGGCGGCAACAGACATACATCATATGTAAAAATATTAAATATCTTGCTATTACGATTCAGGAGATATAGCCTGGTGAAAGATAGACGGACAGCGAAGTCAATAGAGTTCCGTTTTACCCTTTGGGTACGGACGGAACACTAGAAATCTGAAAACGTTTCAAAAGCAATTATTACGCATCAAATACTATACGAAAGAACTACAAAAACTCGAAGTATTGCTACGAGTTTTCGTAGTCGCGTAGCGCTACTAAAAACTTGCTACGGCGCGGCTGTAATTGTAACTCAATGCTACGAACACATCATTCGTAGCAATCGCTCATTTTCAATTAAACTGAATTTGCTCATTCACTTTTTATAAATTGTACCTAGTACGTAAATTAGACTGTGTTAGGCATGCCACCTTCAAAAGACTGAGAAACACAGTTTAACATAATTAATTGATTGTAACTTGGGAGATCATAAACAAGTCTGATCAAATGCTAAACTAACTAACCAGACTGAAACTGATTAGAGGGAGGTAGGTACTTAATAATGTACGTAACAAAACTTTTCAAATTGAAAATATCCTTTACGTTAGTTCAAAAAAGTAAATATGAGTTTTATTTGCCGTTCAGCGGCCAATGACTCCATTACAGCTTAATTTTTTTTTAATATCGATATGTGTTCACAATCAGTACTTTTTAAAAGTATAATGAATACACTACACGGGTACTAAGCAATTAAAGTTAGGGTTGTATTATTCGCTTTACTCAAACACGATGCAGAGATGAAAATTATAATAACAAAAATGAAGATCGTTTAGTGATCTAAACTGTGAAGGCTATTCCTAAGCAAATACGGTCGAGTAACTTAAATGATGACTATACTTCGATGACTATCGAACAATTTTATGATCACATACTTTGAGTGGAAATTCGACATCTATGAACTATACAATTAACTTACCAATAGCAAGTTATTCTCACTCACTCACACAGTCACTTATCCCAGGAACGATGGACGTGTTCCATAAGGCCGCCAGCTTCGCACAGGCTCTAGAGTGAACGCAGAACCTGGTTTTATAAACGTATGACTAACAGGTGTAAAGCATAGTTAGATAGTACTCACCTGGTCTCCCATCCCAGTGATGATGGGCGTGTTCCAGTAGGCCGCCAGCTTCGCACAGGCTCCAGAGCAAACGCACAGGCTCCAGAGCAAACGCACAGGCTCCAGAGCAAACGCACAAGCATGTTTTATAAAGTTTAACCAACAAGTACAAACATAACCAGAAAACACTCACCTGGTCTCCCATCCTAGCGATGATGGGCGTGTTCCATTACGCTGCCAGCCTCGCACAGACTCCAGAGCAACACAAGCAGGTTTTATAAACGTTTAAATAACAAGTGAAAAACATAACCAGAAAACACTCACCTGGTCTCCCATCCCAGTGATGATGGGCGTGTTCCAGTAAGCCGCCAGCCTCGCCACCGGCTCTAGAGCGAACGCACACGCTGGCCCCACAAACGCTATGACGTCGTCTTTGAAGTGCATGTCCGCTGCCAGCCCTGGGGCGATTGCGCCTGAGCACGTTGGGTAACTAGGAACAAATGACACTTTTAGGCATATATACTGGGTGTTACAAAAAACAGGTACCTAACGGCTAAAGGGTGTTGTTGTGCCCGTAACTCAACAACTTTCCCAAAGAAACCTAAGGCGAATTCTAGAAAATAAATTTGGACCTCCCATACAAAACTGTCTATCAGCTGATAGATTTACTATGGGAGAGCTTGTATATGGCTAGTATGAAAAGGCCATGTTCACAGAAGGGTACGCACGAACACACTTCAAGTTAATCACTGCGGTACCTTATGCTTACGTAATAAGGATTTTGCAACGAAACTGAGTAGCTTGATGTTGAGCCGTGTGTACGTACATAGTACGTGTAATACGTGTATAGTACATCGTACTACTGTGTGTGTACTATCATAAAATATTGACGCAATGACGTTTCGATATGTTTACCCATTCAGTCTTCTATCTCATCAGCGAAAGATATGAAGTAAAGTTAGTCGAATAACGGTAGTTTAAAATTAGAAAACATCTAAATACATACAACATTTTCATCATTAAGCTCGTACGATAACAACATCGACATCTGTCTACATATTTGAACCCCTATCACGAATAATCTTTATCATTTACAAAGCCTTCTAATTTATGAGGCCCACCTATTTTGGGGCTAAATAACCCGGCACGTGTATCGTTTATAATAATCACTCAGCGCATATACAACTATGCATACATCAAAAATTTGTTATCGAAACTTAAGATTTTGAATTGAATTACCCTAAATTTAGCTGCAGTCACCGCTAAAGAACTTTTATTTGCAAAACATTCTGTAAATCAAAGGGATTCTTTGTCCTAATGCAATAAATAATACGAGTCATTCTTGTCAAGTAATTGAACAGCTTTCAAAGAACAAAAATATGTTCGACCTTTGAATCTTTAATTACGAAAATCAGAAACTTTTTTCATTATCTGCTCGAACAGTTTGTAGTACCTAAGTGCTCTAGGTATCAATATGGTATTAGAATAGGTTTTATGAGCAACATCAGTAGGAGTAAAGACCGTACGTTATTTGAATTCAAAGTAGTAAAGGGTCGGTGTGATAAGTTTATGACCCGAACTGAAATTCAGAGATAGAAGATAGACGCTAATGAAACATAATATTTCAGACGATTCGTATTAAATAACCTTTCCTTTGAGTACACGTCAAACTAATTAACGAGCAGTATTGTGTTATTATTATTGGTTCATAAACTGATAATAATTTTATAGATGTACCTATTATTGGTGGAGGGGTTGCTTGTAAGGTAAGTGACTAACCTTACTGTCAGATGTTATTGAGCCGCCCTTACCAATCCACACTGAGCCTGCATGGAGAAGTATGGCTCAGACTACCTACCCCATAGTTGAGGTGAGGCTTTTGCCCAGCAGTGGGACTTATATAAGCTGATGAGATGAGATTATGTGTAGTAGTTTGAGCTAGCTGAATAAACTCTGACTAGCAGTTCTCCTAATGAATAATCTATGAAATTGCCAGTTTTACTTATTTGTAAATTTTAAGTTGATAATTCAGACTGGGTGGGAGTTAGTATTTAAAATAAGTATTTATTTATTCAAGCTTTATGCACAACATAACTTTGTACAAAAGGTGGACTTAACGCCGTAGACTAACCGTAACTTAAGTAATGTCATAAATTAAGGCTAGGAGAAGAACGTTTGCCACTAGCATTTTGTATTGTTTTGTGGCATGATTTTTTGTTTTATTTTTGTTTTTTTCCACGTAGTTGGTGTTAGTTTAAAGAAATTCGTAAATTTAATTCCTTACCAAGACAATTTTTTTCAAAGTATGGTGGTATCCAATATAATTCAATTCAATATACAGTTGAATTCCTATTGTGATAAATGGCCTTTTTTTGATATTCCAATCGTTCTAAATATACCGGGGGTACACTATTTTTCCGCTTTATATATATATATACAGGGTGTAAAAAAAACCTTAATGAAGCCGTCAACCACGCGTTCAGTACATCAAACCAAATCGTACAAAAAAGAAATTATGGCTGGGAAACAACTTTTATTTTTTCACATCAAAAAAAATAATTTAATTCTAACCCGCAATGTACAGCGCGCACGCGGAAAAGTCACCGCGGGGCGTGTTGCTTTCCGCCGCCGCGACGCGGTTCGGTTCGAGTGTGCGCTGTTCATTGCCGAGTGTGCCATTTAGAGGCTTTTTATGAAAGAACTAGTGAAAATTTGAATCATGTTTCTTTGGAAAAAAGTTCAGTTTTAACGGACAGAAGTCATTTCTGTAAAAATCATCAATTTTTTTTTCAAACTTTAACCATCAATATCTCAGTAACCAGGTAACTTCCCAGGTATGGTGTAAAGGAAAAAAATGATCGTAACAATTGGTAGAATATGTGGTATTCGGCTTCGTTAAGGTTTTTTTTACACCCTGTATATATATATAAATGTAAATCTAAAAAAACATGCAATTGATAGCGAAACCTTGCTCACCCTGTATAATACATTTAATAAAATCATAAATTTTTAAAATGCCTGCTCAATAAGCCAGGCTCTTAGTTTTAGTTGAAGATATTAAATGTAACGGCACTTTATTTGGTCCTGAAGATTGTTGTACACTTTGGGTATAGTATTAATTTAAACAAAGAGTTTGAACTTGGAATATGAATATAGTCTGGGAAAAATTACCTTCCTTGCACCTTCTGCAACTGAACACCGTGATGCGCCAGGAACCGGTCGTTGACCTTGTCCAGCGCTAGGTCCACAGCAGGCCCGCAGCGCTCCAGGTCGAATGGAGAATCCAGCCGCGAAGCCATCAACACGCCGACCTTGTAAACCGTGTGCGACTCGGATCGCAGCACCGGGATCACCAGCCACCACCACGACGCGACTAGTATTTTCATATTTCGAACGGTAAAAGCTCGGGAAGCTGTCACTTGTTTTTTTTTGTTTAAGGAAGTTAAAAGTTGAGATTTGCTTTTCCTTGTCGTCGCTCCGGAGGGCTGTATCCGGAATATAAAATTCGATGGCAGGAGTCCAAAACATAAAAATAGGACAGTCATTTAATTTAAGGCAATAAGCAAATTTACCCACCCTCGTGTGTTTATAAAGTGAAAAGTAAACAACGTCAGTTAGGTAATTTAATTAAAAATTCACGTCATGGTGATTTAGAAAGATAAATCAAAAATTGTTTGCGAATATTTTGGCGCGTAAATTTCTGGGAGCGCGTGACGCGTCCGTCCCGTTTCACGCCGAGACAACACTGGCTGCTGAAAACTGAAGAAGCTCCAAATACCGAGATGAAATACTACGACACAAGTACGCAACAGGTCTGTTTTTTTGTATGCTTCAACTACCCGCCCCTCGGCCTTTATTTATCCCTTCGTAGTCCGTCTGAACTTCAAAAACAGGTCTGTTTTGGTATGCTGTAGGTAAACTACCCGCCTTTGCCTTTTACGTGTCCCTCGTCTGAACATCAAATGTAATCTACCTTCTGTTACCGTGTCCTAAGAACTTATAGTTAATGACACAAAAATAATTTAGCTTTAACTTCTAATGTGCGTGAGGTTGTAGGTTTTTCCTATATAGTTATATAGTAGAAATATAGTTTGGTGTACTACTAGAACTGGATTTTGGAAGCGTTGGTTCCCTCTGTTAGTCAGAATGTTTCATATATCACACAATGGATTACAGATCAATACCATTTTTAAGCTTTTACTTGGAAAGAAATCGTTTTCCATTTTACAGATACCCCTGGGGCAGCTTTGAACACTATCATGGGGGCAGTACTAAAAATTACTGAAAATCAACTTAAAAATCTGAATAAGGAATTGAATAGCTAGTCATAAAAGACTGTAGAACTAGAACTTTACAGTTGTTATTGATTAGTCATCTCCATCGTGTCTTATGTCGAGTCTATTAATGCTGTCACTTAAACCCTAAAAATTTTAGCAAATTGATTGATATTTCAAAACTGTAAAAGGTGTCTTAAAATTATTATTCGTTGATTAAGAAATCATGGTGGATTGGGGCTAATAGCAGATTAATGAATTATAAGGCATTTAGTAGTCAGTTGATCAAACATTTTAAACAATTTAAAGTTTTAACTATCGCTAAGAGCGGAACATTTAGGACCTTTGGTTAAAAATAGCATACACATTCCCGGGATAGGGCACGTTGGTCATGTTGTTATATGGCTGTAGGTAGGTAAAGAGCTTCCTTCACCCCATCAAACTTTAACGAGCTGTTATTATTAACGTTCCGGTTGACGCAAAATCTTACCAAGTTTATGTTCTCACATTCTGTACAGAAACATTACGGCATAATGGCCGGCGTTATATCTCCGACGAATTCGTGACGGATTTATTGCGCATTTAGCGATAAGCGCTATTATTTTGTAACAAAGATAATGAAAAAAGGGAATACATACCTAGTTCCTATATTTACTATCGTTAAGACTTTTTAATAGAAACAGTGAATTACGCGTATAATTATCTTTTGTAAGTCAGACTCATTACATTCGTAATACTAACCACATATCGGAAATATTTAAATCACTGATCTACTTAAGTTAAATAAGTCAGTTGGTCTCTAGCTTACTTAATAATACTAAGATTGATAAAAAAACTAATTGTGGATTCATTTGAATAACTAAGTCCACTCATCTTCTTTCTTTCACGTTTACTTAGTTTAAATGACGATAAGAAATGCAAGCTATTAAGCATTGAGAGGAGGGGTTCTTAAAGTTAGGTCTTTGGTCACCCAGGGGGTTCGTGACTTGTGTGTCAGGGGTCCCCGAAGCTTAATTAAATCACATCATACTTATCAGGAAATTACTAAGCAGATGACATGGCAGACTATTCCACAGTTTAAAGTCCTTATTGAGGTCATGCAGCAGCATATTATCCTTCTCCTTAATTTAGTTCTGGCAATATTTAATTAATTTTATTAGTATGTGTAGGTAATACGAGTAAGATTCTTAGAGGGTTCCGTGACTGCAAAAAAATTAAGAAACTCCGTTAGAGCTTTTAACGTTTCAGTGTATACTTTCTTGAACCTACGTAACTTAATTTCTCTTTGGACTTCGCAAAAATTACAGCTTTAAATCGAAATGTTACATTTTTTACGGATCGTTTATTATATTCCTGCGGCTTGGGATCCTGTTTAGTCAAGACTCAAGCTAAACCCCGCACTGCAAGACCTCAAGATACTGTCAGCTCAATGTGTCTAGATAGGAACGTAATCTAATAATTGGGATGATGACACCTATCTTAAATATTGTCAAGAACATGGTGTTTAAAAAACATAGCCCCTATGAAGTTAATACAACCAATATATTTCAAAAAAGCTGTAGAAACCAATTTTTAAACACACAAAACGCAATAAATATTCGGTCAATTGACTCCGATTTCTGACACATGACCGTGACGTCCCAATCATTTATTCCCATACGAAATCTATGGAGGCAGACCGTTTTGACAGATAATAAAAAGTATGTCAACGATTGGTGGTGTCGTCTAGCCAATTTTGAGTGATGGTAGTAATACATTTTTTTCAAAACTATGTGATGACACTTTAGTGTATGTAATGACATTTTAGTATATGTAGATGTAATGACATTTTAGTCTACAGCCTACTTGAAACTAACAACTTAGTCTACGTGACCACGGGCGCTGAAAAGGGTCCGAAACGTCAGGTTAAAATAAAATGTAAATAAATTGCGAAATAATCCGTAAAAAAGTGTATCGTTTCAATGTCTACTGTTCGCGTACTCCACAGAAACAAATAAGGTTTAATATCGAATAAAAAAAGCCTTTCCTTTTACCCTCTTCGCACGGTGATGATGCTTCAGAACACTTATCATGAAACTTTGGTAAGGGTAGAGCTACACTAAATGCTAAAAGTATGCTGTCAAGATTTACCACGATAAGCGCTTACCGTGGCTTGACTGTACTAGAGACGAAAGCAAGAAATGAGCTCAAATTATTTATTGACATTGTTAATTTTTGTTTTTTTTACCCTATTGTATTTGCATGCTAACAGTTTTGGCAAGACATGTTTATTTATTTAAGTTTGGTACACAAACAGATATCTGTAATTAATTACATATGCAATATACATTAACTAAAAAATTTACAAACAGTACAGGAATCCAAGATCAGTGTACACCACGTGTTTACAATATAATTAATAAAATAATGCTACATTATATATATATATATATATATAATATAAACTACTATTTAATTTACTATTTCTTAAATCTACGTAAATGTGTGTGAGCAGGGTCGAGGGTATCTAATCACTCTGAAATATGTTCGTAACAAGTTTTTTGTACCGGGGAAAACTGTCATTAAACAAATCAACGTCTGTACCACTGCGGGCCATGTGCACTGTATTTATTGTAACATCAATATACCATGTTCTTATCCAAATAAAAAAACACGGGTTGCACTCCGGGAGTGCCGGCAGAAGTGAAAACTTGATTATTAACGTTGTGCATTTTATATTTATTTGACCCGTCTTACGGTTTTTCGATCAGCATCACGTGACCTGACGCGAGTTTCACAGTTTCTACCCATGCCACAAAAGTGCTCAACGCCGCTAAAGAAGTTTTCACTTCAAAAATTAAATTAACGAATTATTCATTATGAATTATGAAACTCGTAACATTTGTTCGAACTCGAAGGTTGACAAATCCGCGAGCGGGCGCTAGTGTAAATTATAATTTCCTCATTTCTCCTGTCCTTCGCCTCGCTCTCCGGTGTACCGGCTGCCTTATCCTTAACTCTAGTAGCGGAAAAGGTTTACGATTGTCAGCAGTCGTCACAGTTTACTTCGTGCGTCGCGCTGGTCGCGAACTATTGACACGTTGACCCGACGAGAGGCGAACGTAAAAACGTCCATTTATCTGTTTCGTCCAATAAAATGGTACAGTGACAATGGATTGAGTTTTTATTGTAACAGCTCCACTTTGCAACAGCGATAGATGGATTGATACACGCGGAGCGATATCGTATATGACTTTTAATTTACTGACACTTTCTGCATGTTATGGAAGGTTTAAACGACCCCGTGTGTGGTCGAATTGCAATTACATACTTACAGAAGAAAGCAAAAACGATCTAAGAAATGAAATAATGCAGTCATTAACTTTAGATCGTAAATATTGACCGCCTCGTGTACAGAGAGTCTTAATTGTTAAATAAGGGGCTATAACTTAAAATGTTTGAACCCGAAGTTCTGTTTCATAATGGACACGCAAAAAGGAAGGAAAACTGAATATAGGATCCAGTACTGGTATAAATCAACGACATCTTTCGAAACATGACATTTATTCAACAAAATCTCTACACACTGCTTACATTTTTGCATAAAATATTTTTACAAATATGAAAAGGTACGATTTGGTGTTATAAATTATTACACATAACAAAATAGGTACATGATTTTTAAATATATCGAACAGAACCAAAGTTACAACAATCTTTAACATATAACATTTTATACTAAATGTTCAATTATATTAATAAATATTTGTGAATTTATTGTTCGAATCGCCTACGCAGGGTAAAATATTTTCTGTATTAACCCCCTAATCTATGGATTATATGATAAACATTAAAATATCAATACATTTCGTAAGCGTCAATTTTGAATATGTACCGACTACGACCTCTGAACAACTAGGTACCTAATAAGTGCGCTAAACATTACCTGGAATATATTATTTAAAAATAAGTTCAATTTGTTAAAACATTTGTTAATACCAATACAAAGTCTAAACACTCTAATGTAATACAAATGAATAACACTCTATGTTCAACTATTCCTACCGAACTCTACGCGGGCTACATTGCTAAGGGTACATTTCATCGATTCTCCATCCAAATGGATATGGAAGAGACGACATAAGGTATCACGTACCTTTATACTCTTGTAGCCATTACACTATGCAACTTAGGCCTTTTTATCTATAACTTGGTCACAGAACTCATATCAACTCATCTCTAATAATCAACGAGGATTGGTTCCGAATAACGCTAAACACTAGGTACACACGACGTAACGATTCGACACAACTAGCAAAAACGAAACGATACCGGGAAATGTTAACTTACTTTTGATGAAACTTATTGTCAATGTTACAACTCTAATAAATACGGTAGTTAAAGCAATGGCCACTAGAGAAAAAGTATTTTAAAAGTTCTCATTCAATGGAAAATAAGTTAGAAGCACTTTATTGCGTAATAATAATATTATTATGGGATTTTTGGAAGGATTTATTGACGGATTTTGGAAAGATTGCCTTAGCAGTAGCTTACAAATAAACCAAACAAAAATCATTTACTTGTAAATAAATGTAACGTAACAATTACTGTATATCAAAATTCGGATTTGTGGCACAAAAATGCAATAGAAGTTATTTTTCAATTAATACGCAGTTATTTTATGATGATGAGTTAAGGAATATCAGTAACTTCAAGAACCAACGCGCACGGTCATTACACATTGCCGGTTATAAAATAGATTAAGATAACGAACTAAAAACTTTTTTAACCGTACGTGCTTGCTATTATTACCCACGGCTAAGCAAAAAGGAGGTTTATTTATTTTGATTATACAGGGTGTCCAGGAATTAATGGATAACCATTAATTCCTGGACACCCTGTATATACATTATACAGGATTGTATGAAAATCAAATACCAATACATACAATAATAATGCTCATCCATCACATATTAGCTGAACTTATGTCGCGGCAATATAAATTGTACTCAAAACTAAGCGCAAATTGGTCTGATTACAGAATACTACGTTTACCGTTTCGCTCTTCTAGTCTCCACACATACGGTTTAGACGAACATCTACTTATCTATACGAAATAATGACTAGATTTTAGAACCTATTGGTGGACACAGTACTAGTTAGTAAAACAAACTGGTTAAAATGACCTTGTTTTAAAAAGAATTTCATACCCAAACCGATTTTGACAAAATACTGCGACTATTAAAATGTTAAACACCAATACATTTAAAAAGTTGAATACGGTTCGGATATGAAATGTCTCGTCTAAAATGCAATAACATCTTTTAGCACTTAAAATTAAAATATAAATAAGGTACAAATTAGAATGTAATCCCACGGTTAGGTTTGTAGGCGTTAGACGCCGTTCGCGGCCAAGCTCAGGTTCCTTATAAATACTTCGAAAGGATTATTATATACCCTAGTTTGACACTGTCTTACTGCGCCGGGCGTCCGCTGTTGGCGCGCCCAGCTGTTGTTTGAATGCGTGTGGATGTCTCGAATTTAGTTAATGTCGCTTAATAAGTCTATGGAAAATTTCAATGACACATCTCACTCAAAACCATAAACATAAATTTGTAGAGCAAAATTAAAAAGTATTAAATTTTGTGTAAAAACTACGTCTAAATTAGGAATTGAATGTATCTTAAATGTTAAATGTATGCATAGAACTATGATCATATCGGTGCTTGATCCTGTTTGAAAAGGACAACATGAAGTACTTATCAAGTACTCAAGTTAAAAAGTTATCAAGTACTTATTTGGCGACATTAATAAGGAATGTAAATGGCACGTGTACAAAAACGAGGCATCCGCGCGCAAGTCCAATGAAACCAACTGTCACCCCGTAATCTACACTAAAATTTGTGCGTATCGACCTAACATTACTCACGACACTCTCAACCAACGACTAAGGGTATCAAATACATACACCGATTAGTACACTATCATATAAATATACTCGTTTACTCTATATACTTATTGCTGTCTCTGTCACACAGATTAAACGAAGAGCTCGATATATCTCACTTACATTAGTTAATTGTACTTTAAGGTTAAAAACAATAATATACTTAAATAAACATCAAAACACGAACGCAAATGGTAACTTATTGGAATAACACTTTGGTTAACGAATCGCGAATGTATGGCATTGATATAGCTACGTTGGATTTATCTACAGGGTCCTCTATATGTGATTTGAACAATTACGTGACGCTATAATACTACGTGTGTAAGCTAAACATTTAAAATCTAAATTAACAGTAATCAATGGTTCAAAATACAGCGTAATACGTTTTTACAGTTATTTATTGCTCTTAAGGGTTCCATATCGCGGAAGACATTACCTTCTAAGCTAGTCTTGATGCCTGGTGCACTCTTCCATAAACGCATCATGAGACTAAATCATGACATTCAATAAAATTGCATAAAAATATTATAAATATTACAAAATATGGTTATCATACAATAATTTACAACAAACATTATTTTACACAATTATTTCGACTCCCTAATATATCGCGATAGGCGTAGGGTAATTATGATGTACAATCAACAACATAATCAATGCTGATTCAAAATGAACGAACGAATGAACGAATTAATATGTTGAAATTACAATTGAGTGCGCCTTTGTTGCGCGGACTCAATCGTTATTTCGACGTCTCCAGCGCATTAAAATGTCAAACACTCTCTGTAAAGAAACCCGGCAAGATGGTACACAGATTACGGTCATGTGTATCAATTTATGTTTAAGTTATACTATCGCGATTTATTAGAGCAACTTGGAGGCCAATACAGGATGAATACGCGAAAATTGTTTAAACCCGAAATGCGCAGACCTAACTGCATTAACGGAAAAGCGAATAAATTCTCGCGATTTAACCATTTCTCTGATAGCAAAAATTATATCGAATTTAATACACTAAATTTTTTCATATTCAATCTGTATCATATGAAAATCATAGGCTTTAAGTACATAAAAAAATAACTCTTCAGTGATTTAACAAATTAAATTATAATATAACAGTATGATAAAATCTCGGTAAAATCAATAAACAGAGTTCCCCAAAGGCGATCTAGCTAACTAAAACGATCAAGTTCTAAAACAAGACTATGCAACACTAATAACAAGACGAGTACTTAAATGTAAGGGAATACTTAGACATAGAGGACCGAGGTTAAAAACTATTAAAATAGCTGCGGGTTTTTTTAAATGCACGAAAAAGCAAGTACAGTTATTTTGCAAGTATAGGCCAGTATTCTCTCATTTACAGCTCAATAAATATATAATCATATCTTGACATCGATGGGTCTCAGATGTGTCCCTTTTAACCTAGTGACTTGATTCCGAAATACTTTTATGAATCCACCATAACGTTAATGCAAATGATCAAACTGATCGAATTCTCAATTTCTGTAAAAAAGCATTTCATGGCAATTCCTACTACACAGTATACAGCGAATCAATATTGGGACAAACAACGTCACATTGCAAAAAGAACTCATCTGATTACATTAGTAGATCGTACACAAATTATCGAATCAAACAACGCATTCAGGTAAACGTGAACAAAAGTTCATTAAAATACAATTTAAACATCAATTTGAGGTAGAGGGAGGAAGGACATAGGGCGATCGTGGTAGCCGATTCTACAAACTTATTTTCACAGTGGGGTGAGCACAAACAACTATCGTAACGTATTCGTAGCATTTACCTATCGTTAACTTTTCAATTTGTTTGGGGGAACTGTCAGTTTCTGACGTTTGGACGACACGAATACGGTACGATAATGTTCGTGCTCAACCCACTGATCGTAAATCGAATCGCAGTCGATACGCAACTCAATGACATTTTTTCCTTGCTATTCGACCACATTCTATCGCATAGTTAATAAATTATACTGAGGACATTTTTTCCAATTGTCAGATAAATAGTTATCTGACTGTTAAATATAAACTGACTGATTTAAGATGTCATACGGTTTCACCTTCTGCATAATCAAGTTTGACATTTCAAAGCAGCCGTCTTAGAATTTTATCACACTGTTAGCGCTATCTGTCTATAGAAAACCAGCCCTAAATAAATGGAAACAACGGCACATGTATTTCGTTGGTTGGTTGAAACACCGACCGATCGACCGACGATTTGATCTCTGATCCCAAAGTTTATAGATTAAGCCCTTCTGTAATGGAAATCAAAAACAACGCATCTTCCTAAAACACCCAGCAACAACAGTGTCAAGATAGAAAATTGTTTTTTTTTAATTGTTTACCTTGAAAACCTACGCACGCTACTACACCGTGGAGGTTGTCAGAGAAGTTGCGAATCGACTTAGATGAAGTTTACGTCAACTCAATTTTGTAGTAGAATAAGGCTTCTGTCTATAAAACACCGACTAAACGCAAATATTCCAAATCTCACTAGTTCATGTTAGGAACACATAGGCATTTTGGCTTAACGACAAAATCACATGTTTATTTTTCAAAAAATATTATAAAATATCTATTCAAAAAGGTTATCTGCATGAAGTAAAATTGCCAGATTCGTATCGCTAGTTTTAAAATCGTCGCCACAAGAGTTCCGTTTCATACACGTGTCAAGTCCGATTTTGTGCATGTTTTACCGTTTCTTTAACCTTACTCAAGCCTTAACTAAGTTTGGAAGATGTTACGACGCTTTTGCACTAAAGTATTTAGCAGTATTTTTAAATGATAAAACGAATGAAGTACGTTAGTAAGTACCAAGTGAAGTTCGATCTGAATTATCCTGTTTTCGCCTCCGAGACTGAAGTTCATTTACTATGTAGTATCCTTGTAAGACAGGGTACTATTTGGTTAAGGAATTTAAGTCTCGAAGGTGAAAACAGGATTATAGTTATAATATCTGTTATTTCATTGAACTCTTTTATCGAGATATCTTATGTGCAGGTCACATAAGGTTAGTTGTATTTTTAGTACTTATAAGATTTTTAAACGCGCTTCAATTGGGAAATGCTAATAGATGCGCGACGGAACATCTTAGCAGTAAAATCAAACAACGAAGTTAGCACTTGACGTACACCTGACCAAATATCGCAGGTTCGCTGTTATAAGGCTTCTTTTCCACTATATGTCATATTATGCGTTGCTATGGATGTAATTAATATCCACTTATCATATTCATTGGCCTATACAGCATCACCTTGTTGGAAACGGATTATATTATGATGAAGGATGACTGCGAACGATATGACCGCCAGTGGTGGTGCTTTGCAAGGCACATCTTACTCGCCCCACACTATTGCTTAAGCATCAGTTGAAACCGTCACATCGTTAAGTAGAATACCTTTAGTATCCTGGCAGCATAAGTGACTTAACTGGTGGAAAAACACTCTAATAACGCGACTGACACGAGCAGTAGGCTTAAAAAACGGTAAAACCACACCCCCAATCACGGCAAACTGCCTTCAAAATCACCACTCACATCTTAATACTCCGGGTTCTTGTGGCATATGAGGAATCGTGCGGGCGAGGGCGCGGGCGTGGCCCAGGGCGCCGGCTCGGCCGCGGGCGCGCGCTACGGCTCGCGGCGCCGGCGCCGGAACACCAGCGCGAAGATGCTGCGCAGCCGCCGCCAGCGGCGCCGCCCCCCGCCCGTACCGGAGATGCCCGTGCCCATTAGGGATGACTTGAAACATACATGTGTAGTTTGAGTTGGGGGTTTATTAACATATTAAAAGGTCATATTGTAACAAAATGAACATCTTTTATACCGGGAATATATATATTCCGCCCCCGCCCGCGCCGGAAATGCCCGTGCCCATTAAGGATGACTTGAAACATACATGTGTACTTAGAGTTGGGTGTTTATTAACATATTTTTTGCAAATAAACATAAAGCAGACTATTGATAGTACAACAAATAAGTAGACGACCGCTTGGTGCAGTAGTCTACATGTCAGACTTCTAAAACCAAGGGTCGCGAGTTCGATTCCCGCACAGTACAAACATATGTGTGCATGAACATGTGTGTTTGTACTGGTCTCGGTGTTTTCTATGTATAATATGTATTTATTTACAAAAAAAAAAGTATTTATGTATGTTTACCCGTTGTCTTCTTCCAGTCTTCTGACCATACTAGTGACGTCTATTTACAAGCATCTCCGTGCTTCGGAAGGCACGTTAAGCTGTTGGTCCCGGTTAATATCGATAGATATTAGTCGTTCAGCCTGGTCGGAGGCCCTCGGGCGGCTTAATAACATCTGACAGTAAGGTTGGTCACTTACCTTACACACACCCCTCCACCAATCCGCACTGAACCCGCGTGGTGGAGTACGGCTCGCACCACCTCATAGTTGAGGTGAGGCCTGTGCCCAGCAGTGGGACGTATATAGGCTGATGATGATACCCGTTGTCTTGTACCCATAACACAATTTGAGACTAGAGAATTGGTGTGATTGTTGTCAAATATTTATTTATTTATACACCCAGCAGGGCACAGCAACATAAGGTAATTAAAATCATCAATATCATCAAAACATTCTTGTTATGTTTATATGTGTTTATTGTTGCATAAATGAAAGATATATGTGTCCCATTAAGCTTATTCAGGGACTACCGAAATAACAGGACCCAGAGGGTAAAAATTGAGGACTGGTCCAGTGATGAACCTTTCATTACTCATGAAGTTCCACAGGGCAGTTTTCTCGGTCCAATATTATTCTTAATATATTTTAATGATTAATGTTTGCTACATCTTAACCGTGGTAAAATACCTTTGCCGATGATACTGCTCTCGTTTTTACTGGGGATTCGTAGCAAGAGGTTTTTGAGTCGGCGCAGTTAGGTTTTAGTATCGTAGGATTCGTAGGACAATGGCTTAAGGTGAATATACTTACACTCAACGTATCCAAAACGAATTATATTACTTTTGCTCTTCGCTCAAACCAATTGCCTACACTTGACATGAACATTGTTATAGTTGATGGAATCAGGCGTTACTTTGCAGAACTCCATGACTAAAGCTGAAAAAGAGAGTTGTGAGTTGTATTGTAAGTCCTGCGACTTCCAGCTCTCGTTTTTTTCAGGTAGTTACAGATGGTGGATTCCTGTGCCTCTCGAGGCGCCGTATCTCGCACACGAGCGCGTGGAAAGCGTGAACAAAGTGCCGCAGAGCTGCCGACGTCTCTAAAAACGAACATAGTAGACCACTAACTACATAGACAAGAACACAATTTACCTGTCTCTGCCGCTCGAGGCGCCGTATCTCGCGGACGAGCGCGTGGAAAGCGTCGTCGACGAAGTGCCGCAGCGCTGCCGACGTCTCGAAGAACGGACATCCTAACTGGGTGGCCAGCGCCTTGCCTTCTTCTGTGCTCACCTGGGAAATAAGCAAACGTTAGTGTGTTAAAAAATCAATAATTGATCGATCGTTCATCAGCGGCGTTGATCAATAGTAGAATGGTGAGTCGATATAGATTAGTAAAAGGGCGCTTTTAATATTAGGTCCTTGAAACCTATAAAACCTTTGTACGTATGAAATTGCCGTTTTTACTTTGCACTTGAATATCTTTGGACTGGGTGGGAGTTTGAAATTCAACTTAGTCTTAAATTTAAGCTTGGAATAAATTGTTTAAACATATGCAATTTATTTGTTTTATATAATTTGGTTTCGCCAGGTAAAGACTATGAGCACTACCATGGAAAATTAAAAAAAAAAGATTATTCCATCGTGTCAGTAGTGCGGTAGAAAGTGTAGAAACGGTAGAAAGTGTTTTGAGCCTTTATAAGTAAGGCAAATCTACCCAATGCATGACTTTTTGATTAGCAAGAGCGGCAGTCTCTCTGTCGGCGGCGCCTGAACTAGCAATCTTATATACTCCGCGGAAGCGCGGAACTGCGGAAGGACCGCCGATTCATCACAGAGTAGCAGAGAACGAAGCCTTCATCACGTTGCAGTGGAACCTAAAGATCGTTGCACACATTACCGGCACGGCTGCAACCTAGCACTTAACTTGCAATTCTAATTAGAGAATTAAGCTGTGAGTCGTACTATTTATTTTGCAATATTAATATGATAAAGCTACTACACCTCAAATCGCAGCTTGCGTCCTTTCGGTGTGCTTACCGCAAGACGGCTGCATGCAGTAAGCGCCCAGACTCCGAGTCGCTAGCAGTAAGCTTGGACCTTGTGACCGGTGAGCTTGCAGCCCGTTGCCGGCGCGCAAGCGGCTCGCCGTAGCTTAAATTCGAGGCGAGGCCGTGCTGCAGCTGTGCCGATGCTAAGCCAGTAAAGTGTGCGATGACCTTTATTATGAGGTCAATGACCCTACTGCATGGGTACAACTTACTTGTCTGAACCGCGGTGCCAAGTCGAGTTTGTTTCCTACAAGCACGAGCGGCAGTCTTTCCGTCGGTCGTGCCTGTGCCAACAGTCTCCGATACTCTGCCGCGGCACGAAATGAGCGGCGATCCGTCACTGAGTAGCAGAGTACAAAGCCTTCACCGCAACGCATGTACTGTTCTCGCATGGCTGTGAACTCCACCTGTGGGAAAAGATTTACATTTCAGAATTTAGGTTATAATATAAACTATAATATCTGGGGGCACAATTAGGGAATGCAATCTCGCGAGATTGAGGATCGGACGAGATCTCGCGAGATTATGAAAATCAATCTCGCGAGATTGGTAGTTAAGATTAGTTATATTGATGTGACTGACTCAGTCTGTTTTATACCATGCTGCGAATGCAGGCGCTGTATTAATGCTTTAAGTTCAGTGCGAACTACACTTTTCGGAAGTAATTTATAGGTTTCATCTCTCGCAAACTCTTCTTTATCTTCTTGGTACTTAGCTGGGTTTCTTAAATATAACAATCATGCCGTTAAATTCGTCCGACACTCAGCAATGCCTTTTCTCCAGTGGAGTTTTTAGCTCTTCCAGTTTACGAATCATAAACCTAAGTGTTTTCTCATCAGTAGCCAAGTCGGTATCTCGACGACATAGCACCTTCACTGCCAGCTTCACGGGTTCAAATACCTTGTCTAAGTTCGCTAAAACCGCATGTTCTTCTGCACTCATATAGTAGTTTGGGTTAGCATCCAAGCCAAGATCAATTAAAGCTTTGCTGACACATAGTTTGATTCCATTTAATGTAGAACTTCAAATAGGACGTTTTCATGCTCGAGTTCAATCTCGCTAATCTCGCGAGATCTCGCCTATTTTTAGGCCGAGATTAATCTCGCAGAAAAGGGCCGAGATTGCATTCCCTAGGCACAATAGTGTTTTTGTGAAGTACAAGGGCTTGTTGATGCATGGTTTTTTGAATAGACATAGTTCTGATAAGAAACTTCAACATGCTTTACAATACAAATGTACACAATAATGTACATATGATAATACACAAGGCACAGTAGCAGTAAGACCCAGGTTCAATGACTGACTTAAACAGCTGCAATTTCTTTTGCAATAATCTCCTTCTTAATTACATTTTAGTCTGAGGTTAGGGCAGGTCAACATACATTCCATATTTAAAAACCTTAACATAATTCAATTAATTTAATGATAAGGAGAACGGTTGAGGAAAAGCACAAAGCTTTTCACACAACACATATGTTCTGCTCTGCTCATAATCTATTGAACATACCACACCCAACTTTACTGCATTGATAAGAGTGTTATTTTTTAATAAGAACCATATTTGAGACCAAATTATGAAATTATTGCAAATTACACCATGAAAACACATTCCTTGTTACTGCAAAAGTACTAACCTGTCCTGCTGTGTCCAGTATATCCAACAAAGCGGGTTCCCCGTCAATCACTGCTTGCTGCTGATAAGAGTCCTCTGAAAAACAAAACATTGATAACTTCAAGACATTCCAAGTGAGTTAGTACTAAGTCAATATAATATTAAATTTTATTTTTGTGGTAGTATAGCAGGGCTGTAAGAAATTGTAAATGGAATACTGTTTAAATTTTGTACTTGGATATGGTTTCCATATGACAGGTACCATATACCTAGCTTGTAAACATATGAGAATGACACAAATAAATATGAATGAAATGAGGAATTTTAAATAGAAATCGTAAATTACACAGCACGAAACAGCTGTGCAAGCATACCTATAGTAGGGTCATGGTAATCCAAGAAGCTGTGACTGACGAACTGCAGAGTGACCGCGGATTTGCCGACGCCCCCGTCGCCGAGCACCACAATCTTGTAGACGCGGAGGCCGCGCGACGTGCCCGCAGCCTCGCCCGACATGCCGCCGCATGCCTGCCCCCGGGGCTCCACCGACGAGCCCAATCCGCGCCCGCCCTCACTCCCAGCCCACCGCCATCGCCCCCCACACACAACCAACACCACTTTGACCGATTTATTTAACACCCCACACAAAAACAGACACACATTTATTCACACATTTTAATAAAATACAACAACATATAAATTATCTTCAATAAAAAATCGACAGCTGATTGAATTGAAGGCGATTGACATTTTGATTTTGTTTTTTTTTATTTTGTTGGCTAATGGCTAAAGTCTGCTAAAGTTGGCTAAAGTGAAAGGAGCAAGGAGTCTGGAGTGTTGTATGTAGTGAACGGGTTCATTCATTAAATGTAAAATAAACAACTATTTTTTGTTTGATTTACACTTGAAAGTGGGTAAAACTTGAAAATTGTTTTAATTAACTTTGCAAAAGCTGTGGACCATAATTTGATAAGTTTCGTTTCTATGTGAAAATTAAGCTCAAAAATAAGCAGAAAAAAAAACTTATGAACGTATTCTATTTCTATTATTTTGTAGTTTGGTTGGTAGCATTGCTTTTATAAAAAGTAAAAACATCAAAATTGACATTTTGTTTTTTGATCACTGAATTACCCTAAAAACATTGCTTTGCTTGTTTTTAGAATAAAATCAACGAATATTCTGTAAAATAATAAAATATGGCTCATATCCAATTTGTGGATGAGCTAGTGCGTGAATACTTACTATACCGAGGCTTTAACTCCACCGTGAAGGCCTTTGATACTGATTTGAAAGCGGATAAAGACAAAGGATTCCGAGTAGATAAGATTATCGAACAAATTTTGCATTATATCAATGTTTCTGATCTAAATGGGTTAAAGGAATACTGGTCCCATTTAGATAGTTTGGTTTTCTCCAAACTAGAAATACATGTACAGCCTGGTATGTCTAATAAACATTAAAATATAACCTTACTTTCTAATGTTTTGTTAGACTGTTTTGGTGACAAAACATGATATATCTTTTTAGCCGTTCGCAAATTAGAATACAGTCTGTATAAGCTGTACCTGGTGGTAGCTGCTCAAAGCACTGGAGGTGTGCGCAATGAGAAAGTGGCTGAATTTCTTGCGAAATTGCTCCCAGAACTCCAAGGACAAAATGAGTGGAAGGATTGGTATAGTAAGTACCACAAAAATGATGTTGTGATTAGCAGTAGATAAACTTCTTGAATAAATTGTTAAGATTTGTTAAATAGACAAAGAAGTTAATTTTACTAGTACAGTACTGTATTTTTCATGCCAGTCTATGTCATATTTAGGGCATGAATCATAGATTTTACTTGACAAATCTGTAAGCTTCAGTAATCTATTCATTAAACCAAATTTCAAACAAAAACAATTTGAAATTGCTTTTTCAGTGCTGCCTTACATCCTAAAACCAGAAGAGAATCCTACATTCAGCCTGTACTTCACACGAGCTTGGCAGGACAGTGTTCTTGTCTCACTGCACAACCTGTTGGCAACTGTCTTCCAATGCATGCCACAGCCCACGCTCACCAGCTACGAGAGCGATGCTGCTCTAGTGAAGAGACTGCAAGACGAAGTCACAGCTCTTAGAGGAAAGGTAACTAAGTTAACATAAAGAAACTTGGTCTTAGTTAATCCACAGCAAATTATTAGCTACATATATATCCGTTAAACACCCATTTGAAGCGTCAGGTCCTTAAAATCTTCTGTGTGCTTAGGCGCAAATTAAAAACATTGATGAATGAGGAACACCCCAGTGCTGAGTGGGACCAATTTGGTCTTATTAATGTTTTTCTTTCATTGTTCATGTAATATTGTTGATAATATGATATGTACCAAGAAATACTTATTCTATTCAATTCCATGGTTAATTGGCATATGCAATGGTTAAGATTATATTGCCATCTTTAAAACTTCATCCCCAGTTAGGACATAAAGTCGTAAAATAACACTTTTTTGCTCTAGATTGTTACAATGACTTAACATTCCCCTATCAGGAAAAAGTAAATGTACCATGACTCTGTGTCGAAACTGAATACGCCGTTGCGGTGAGCTGGCGAGTCAAATCTTATGGCATTAGTGCACACATGAATGCGCGGGTGCGGGCACGGGCGGACGCGAGCTACATCGCACGTGCGATTCGTACGTGAACACGTGATATGACTTGATATTTTGCGATCGCGCCCGCAACCGTGCCCGCGAGTCTACGTAAACAAGCACTTGGGCTCCTACCTGAGTCAACACTACAGTGTAGACGTAAATGTGTGATATTTGCGATAGACTGCGAACCCACCGTCGGTCGCCACCGCGGTAGGCTCGCAGTGTAAACCCTTTATTTGCACCAATGTAAAATAATAAAATAATTTATAAAAATCATAATATTATACACGCTAGGAGCACTTTAAGGATTACAATCTAGTTTAAGCTTAGTTCATAAAATTGTGATTTTGTAAGGGTTGTACTCTGTTTGTGTTCTTTAAATAAATAAATAAACAACATGTAACATTAGTGTGTGTTACCCATTTAACCCAAAACCTGCCCTCACCAGCAGGCACAGCAACAAACACTCGAAAAGACATCCCCCATCGGCCATCAGTCCCGGCTCGCTCAGTACTCGGAGCGTCTCAGCGGGCCGCTGCCGCTCGTGGACGACTTTTGCGCCGCGGCCGCCGAGCAGGACGGCGCGCGCGAAGCCAAGGGGCTGCGGCACCTGCTGCGGCACATGGCCGGCAGCCCCGCCGCCACGCGGAAGACGCACCGCTCGCATAGCCAGCACTAGTCACACGTGTGTACGGATGGATCATAGTTAACGATGTTGTCTATTGTGCGGTGTGACTAAATTCTACGGACATTGGCATAAAGAGATAGGGCGCCAGGCTTCTTACATTGTTGTAAAAAGGATGCTACCGCAACAAAATGTAGTCAGAGCTCGGATATACACTGGCAAGTGAGGCAGTTACGAATAGGTACACATGATTGGCAGCCCCAGCGTGAGGCGGAAGTCGCATAGTCAGCACTAACTTCAAAAGAGGTGTTTTTATTTATTAGGGGCGCATGCAGACACTTGGTAATAGAACAGATGTTAGATAAATAGTTTGGGACGATTTTTAACACAACACAAAACAGTCTGATGCAATTGTTAAATATAGAAAAGGTACTGAATGAGCACACGAAGGTACAACTTGTGCGTTACAGCAGTTGAGGCTAAGAATAATCTTGGTTTGAAAATAAACACATTCCGATATTAAAGTAGAAATAAGTAGGTTTCTAAAATGTATTCAAAGATCTTTTACGTTATGATATAAGTAACAATAAATTTATTCGTTTGTAATAAAGTATTTTATATTATACACTTTCCGCTTTTCTTTCATTGGCATGTCCTTGCTTTTCATTACTTCGCTAAGAGACCAAAATCTCTTCCAAGTGTTGGCTATTCTTCTGTCAATTTCCCTTGGCATGGTATCATTTACAGCTATTAGCTGCCCTAAGTATATGTATTCTTCCACGTATTCGATTTTTTCTTTGTTTACTTTTATTTCATATGTTTGTGAGGCATTAGTTAGAATTTTTGTCTTACTCGTGTTCATTGAGAGCCCTGCTATTCTACTTTGGTCTGACAGTTGTTGCAGCATTTGTTCTAACATTTTTGGGCACTCGGAAAATAGAATCAGATCGTCTGCAAAGCGTAGATGGTTTAAGTTTTCCCCGTTTATGTTAAGTCCATTTTTATCCCAATCTAGATTCCTGAATATCATCTCCAGAGCCGCTGAAAACAGCTTGGGTGAAATGGGGTCACCTTGGCGGACACCTCTCTCTATAGAAAACTCTTCTCCCGTGGCTTCTAGCCTGACTTGGGCTGTGCTTTTTGAGTAGATGTTCTTTAGTATTCTAATGTACTTTCCATGTATTCCCTGAGTGTGTAGAGCTTCCCAGATATAGTTGTGTTCCAATGAGTCAAAGGCTTTATTATAGTCAACAAATCCCAGATAGTAAGTCTTGTTGTATTCATTGTATTTCTGTAGTACTTGTCTTAGTACATGTATGTGATCTATTGTTGAAAATTTGCTACGGAAGCCTGCCTGTTCTTTTGGTTGGTTTTCTTCAAGTATAGATGTCAATCGGAATAAGATTATTTTGGAAAAAACTTTATACAAGTTGGACATTAAACTAATTGGTCGATAGTTTTCTATTTCTCCTCGATCTCCTTTCTTATGTAGCAATACTATTGTTGATTTTGTCCAGTCTGCAGGTATATTTTCGGTTTCTATAATTTCGTTAAATATTTCTGTTAAAATTGGAGCAATCGCGGTTATAGTAGACTTTAATAATTCATTTGTAATTTGGTCAGTTCCAGGACTCTTATCCGGCTTTTGTGTTTTTATTGCTCTTATGGTTTCCTCAATTAATATTTTTGGTACTGGTTCAGAGTCTGCTATATTTCTATATCTCGGCACTTCCTTTGGGTTTTTACTTTGGTACAGGTTTCGATAGTAATCGGTAGCTATTTTGAGTATTTCCGGTCTTTTATTTGTATAGTTTCCATCTTTAGTCTTCGTGTTTAGCATCCAATCTTTTTTAATAGTTAGCTCCTTGATCGCCTTTTTTATTCCGCCAGTTCTCTCGATATGTTTTTTCAATGTGTTTTGTCTTTTTAGTTTCCTATCTTTTCTAATGTTTTCGTTTATTTTTTTACTAATATCTGATATTTTTTGACGGTTAATTTTCTTTTCTTTGCTCTGTGATAGTTCTTTCCTTTCTTGCAGCAGCTGTTGTGTTTCGCTTGAAATTATCATTTTGCTATCTGTATTTACTTTCTTTGTTTCTGTTTTTAATAAATTTATAAATTTTGCATATTTTGTTTGAATTGATAAAGATTTTAAATGTTCTGTTTCTATTGAAACTTGTAGGTTGGTCGTAAGTTGTTTGCTATCCCCGGTGCATATAATGGCTGAGCTATCAGTTTGAAATCTTCTCTTTTTCTTTATGGGTGCGCCTGTTAATTTGGCACGAACCATTCTGTGGTCTGAATGAAAGTTTAGATTCTGGATAACTGATACATCCTGAATTACTTTATAGTTATTAGACATGATAAAATCAATTTCATTTTTATAAAGTCCGTTTGGGGAAATCCATGTCCACTTCTTCGTTTTCTTTTTCTTGTAGAAACTGTTGAGGATCCTTAGTTTATTTTCTAAAGCAAAGGTTACTAACCTGGCTCCATTTTTGCTTCTTTTACCATGTCCATATTCACCCACAGTGTATTCTTCTCCATTATTTTTCCTCATTCCTATTTGCCCATTAAAATCGCCCATCACAATAATGTTTTTGTAACAGTTCTGAATGGTCATTTGTAGATCGTCGTAGAATTTTTCAATTTTCGTTATGTCTTCACGTTTCTCCGACTCTGTTGGTGAATATGCTTGGATGATAGACCACTTTTCGGCATTTTTTAGGGGTAGCGTAATGTTAAGAACGGTTATTCTTTCGGAAATTCCTTTGATTTCTTCTATACTGTTTGCAAGTTTCTTTTTGATTAAAAATCCCACTCCATACGATCCTGGTGTCTCACCTTTGTATTGTAGAATGTAGTTTCCGTAGTCTTCTATCCCTTCCCCATATCTTCTCATTTCGCTGATTCCTATTATATCCCATTTCATTTCGGCTATGGCTAATTCCAGTTCAAGAAGCTTCTCGGTAGTTCGTAATGATCTTGTATTAAAAGTAGCTATGTGTATGTCCGAGGTATTTTTGGTTGTCTTTAGAGGGTGTTGGTCATTTTCCCCCACGAGGACCAGTCGGCTTGGGGGAGGTTGTTTTGTTCCTGTTATTCCGTTTTTTTCCTTTTTATTTGTTTGTTGTTTCCGATCTCCGGTATCTAGTTGCTATTGTTTATTTTTAGTTGCAATGTCTGAGAGAGAATTAGATCTACCCCTCATCATATCGAATGCATTTATTCTGTTGCTCCTTGATGATGTTAATGTTTGTTGCTTCCTTGGCTGTAAATCAGATTGCGGGGAGGTAGATGGATTTCTCTTTCTTTTATCATTTACATTTCTACTCGTATTTTCTTTGACAACCAGTTTATCATATTTTATATAAGCATAATTTCCTTTTTTCCTCTCTTCCATCATCTTGGGTTGAAGAGCCTTCCTTCTTTCTAAAATTTCTTTTGAGTAATCTTCCACCAGGTACAGTTCTTTGCATTTCTTTTTGTTTCTCATTATTTCACTCTTTTTCCACCCACTTACTAATGACAGAAGCGTAGGCCTCGGTTTCCCATCCTTATTTTTGATTCCAATGCGATGGATTTTATTTATTTCATTGTCTCCTATAGAGATACCCAATTCATCTAGAAAATATTTTCTTACATTTTCCAATAGATCCAAAGTAGATCTTTCCTCCTCCTTCAACCCATGAATTATTATGTTATTGCGTTTCTTGTCTTTTTCCAAATATTCTATTGTTTTTTCCAATTTTTCCACCTTTTGTTTCAGTATTTTGTTTTCCTCTAAGACTGGTTTTAATTTTTCCTCCATTTTATCCATTATTGTGTTAGTTAATTCTACTGTTTGATTTCGCATTTCAATTTTCATTTTTTCAAATAAAAGTTGAAATTGGTCTTCCATATTTTTTGCGTATAAAGGAACGTATTTGTTAGATTTGGAGATTTTTCGTTTCCACTAGCAATACCAATATGACCCTGACGTATTGATTTGACGGTTGTGCTGATCTCACTCTGAGTTGCTGAGTGATAGTCTATGGTTAAATTTCTAACCTCAAATTTCGCCGGTCTTATTTTCACTGTTCGAGTTTCACTAAAGCACTGTTTTTGTTATCACAAACACTTAATCTTGATTAGTTTTATGTTTGAATGTAACGTGATTATGCTAAATGTGGCTTTTATCAATTTATTTGTGATATTTTTCTGGAGCTGTGACACTGTGATGTTTACGATACGAGAACCGGAAACAATGTATTTTGCCATGCTTGACATATGGTTGCCAAACATGGGCATTAACAGAACAATTAATAAATAAAATAAACGTATGTCAAAACGGAATAGAAAGAAGTGTTATAGGAGTGAAAAGAAAAGATAAAATAAGATTAGAAGAAATAAAAAATAAGACAAAATTTAAGGAAGCGAAAAAAGTGTATAAAACATTGAAATGGAAATGGGCAGGGCATATGTTAAGAGAGAAAAACGAGAAATGGACCAAGATAATATCAGAATGGTACCCTAGGGATGGTAAAAGAAGCAAAGGGCGACAAACGAAGCGCTGGGAAGATGAATTTAAGAGAGTGGCTGGTCCAGTATGGAGGAGGATGGCTAAAGACAGAGAGGCATGGAAGTCCTTAGAGGAGGCCTTTGTCGAAGGACAAGCTGTTGCCGATCAATAAAAAAAAAAAAAAAAAATTTATATATATAAAAAAAAAAAAAAAAAAACATTATAATTTAGATATTAAGAAAGATAATAAATAGTTATAAGATTAAGTTGTAAATTTAAACAGCAATAAAGGCTTATTTTATTTTATTTTATTTTATTTTTAATAAAGTATTTTATTTTTACTTACCTGTAAGTGTTTTGATTTCTTGTAATGAAGCGTTTTTGCAACAAAACATGTGTAGCTATGCTGCGGTCTGTACAAGAAAAATAAACTTATCGTTTCACTTTCACAAACTGCCGCGTGCGTTAGAATTACATGATTCTACCCACCGATAAGAGAGATATGTGTACAACTACCCCCGGAGCGAATTAGAGCGTCTATCTAGCTTTACGAATGTAGATGAAGTCAAGTCTCTGCGAGTCCATATATTCTCTCATATATGTATATAGATAGAGATCTCATATATATAGAGTCTCTGCGAAACCGTAGGGGGCAATGGCCCCTTTCGGTGGGTTCTACCGCCGACCGTAAAAACGGGCGGGTCATTGGGTTGGCAGGAGCGAACTTAACTGCTGTGGTGGTGGCCAGCGTCATAAGTCAAGTCTCTGTCCCAGGTCCCACCTAGTGTATTCTCCTCGGTGCAATGCTCCTGTCTGGCTTTACGTGAACCTGGATTTCTGCTGTCCTCTATCTAATCTTGAGCTCAAAGACCAACTTAACTTTCTTCGAGCATGCGTGACCATCAAACATGATTTTACTAACGAAACATTTTTAAATCCAGATAAAAAACTTATTGCAGTTATAACGACTACCGACTTTAACACATGTCATCATGACATTTGACGAATCATCGTTCACGATAACCGTAAACAAACGTGAACGCTTTTATTAGGTATTTTTCTAAATTCTCGTGAAATAAATTACCAGCAAAATGAGTCACGCGTACAAAGCGGACGCCATGAACAAGGCGAACCGGCGCATCATGCGTTGGTACCAGAACAACCTGATGTCAGTGCTGCAGGACGCCAAGGACCGCCAAGTGCGAGAGATCGACGTGTCCATCGGTATTGCGAAGGAGCTTATGCGGGTAGGTTAGCTTTAAGGTAAGCGTGCACAGACTCGCATCGCACGCAACGGATTTTAGTTTACCTTGTATAAAAACTCTAACAACAACATCCACTGATCTGAAGTTTTTATACGATGTGTCCGATTCGGGCCTATGGCTACTCACGTCAGTCCCCTCGAGTTCCTCGTCGAGTTTAGACTTGGGGTGAGAGCAAACCAATCATGAAAAAAATATAAAAACCAAGGTCTAGACTCCAGCTTTAGTGCATCTTTACCTGAGGCACGAAACATTTCATTAACGACCTCTATAATGTAGTGGCGTGCGTACCGGTGTCAGTCAAGATGCCGCCATCTCCGAGGTCCTGGGCTCGATCCCCGAACGTGTGATATGTAATGAAGATGATGACGGAAACAATTTTATGCGTTCGTTGATAATGTCGAAACTAGTGTATCTGGTACCTTCGTTGTTTTCATAACTTAAGTGCTTAACCAACTTACTTTGGAATAAGTAAGAGCAATGTATGTGATGCAGTCCCCATTTTTCAATAATAATAAAAAATGCAACTTTAAAATGTAAATTATCGAGTTTTTTGAACTGGAAATCATATTTCTGGCGACCTGCCTAACTCTGGATAACCGGTATTTTAAATCGTCATCTTACGATAGCAAGTAGGCTACTTAAACGTACGGTAATTGATGTCGATTGATAAATGCGTATTGTACCTACTACTAAAACAGATACTGGACGAGAAAGTAACAAAGCCGACGGAGGTGCCAATCCACGAGCTGGTCCCGGCCGAGAACGACGACTTGATGAAGCCCATAGAGCCCGAAGTCGAGGACCTTCTGTACGGCAGCACGGAGAAGGGCGCCGCTGAGAGGTACCTCAAGGCGAGGAATAAAAAGGCGCCCGAAGACAAGTAAGTAGTTTTGAAGTTTAAGAACCAGCTCACAAAAAAGTTTTGCAGTTTAAGAGCCAGCGCACAAATTAAGGCGAGGATTAAGAAAGCGCCGGAAGACAAATAAGCCGAACCTAGAAGACATGTAAGACTTTCGTAGTTTTAAATACTGGTATTTTTGTGATACAAAAGTTATGCAAACTAAAGCGCTGTCGTGTTTGGAATGTCGGACCATCTGATCATATAAGCGATGTTTACAAACATCTTCGTGCTTGGGAAGGCACGTTAAGCTGTTGGTTCCGGTTAATATCGTTAATGTTTTTCGTTAAGTCTGGTTCGGGCGGCGTAATAACATCTGACCTAACAGTACCTAAGGTTTTTGTTGAGTCACTTCTTACAAACAACTCCTCCACCATTCCGCACTGACACAGTTAGGTGGTGTATGGCTTGAATCGTACTACCTCATAGTTGAGGTGAGGTCTAAATGCGAAGGATGCGGTTAAGTGAGATCTCACAAATCTTTACGATAGACAGCTTACTTTTTACATGTGTAAATTTCTTTAACATTCGGAGCTTATCTTATCCCTCCGCAACTTTTCCAACCCTGTTGTTACTTAGAAGTTGCTGGGCCTCAAATAGTCTATCCACCACCGTTCCAGATACTTCTTCCGCATAGTAACCAGCTGGGACTACGGCTGGCAACAGAAGCAATCGCGGCAGCGAGCTCGCGACGTGAACCACGGACGATGCGCGATCCTGCGCGACACGTTCTACAGGAAGAACAATTTAGCACCAGACCCGCGGCACTACTCGCAGCCCGCAGGTGGAGAAGTATCGATTTGCAGCGAGTACTCTTGCAACTTTACGTAGAGACGTGATAATAAGGATCTGCAGGAAGGACTTTTAAAAAATCAAGATAAATTCCGAAATCAAGAAATCCGATCCTGCCGACACGATCTGCAAGAAGAATAACCTGGCGCCCGACTACTCGCAGCCGATGATGGCAAGGTCTCAATATGCAGCGAGTTCTCTTGCAACTTTTAGAGACGAGCAAATGAGGAACCAAGTTAAAAAACAACAAGAGATGTGTGTACTACACAAAGAATACTCAAAAATACAAAAGCTAAAACGGTATAATATACTACTACTATAGTAATAGTGTTTAAAAATAAGATAAATATCATCAAGCATACCTCTTGTCCTATGTGAACTAAATGACAGTGAACTTGAAGAATGCACCTACAACAAGATAATTTTATATTGGTAAACCTAAACAAAATAAAAGTATCTTGTATAGCAAAAAACATATATTTTATAATTTTATTATTTACAATAATTCAACTTTTATTTACATATTAACAGCAGCAAGTGTACCCCTATCCGTAAGGCCACATCTAACTGTTTTTTAAGGGAATTATTAAAAATAAAAATGTATGTATACAGAACTATAACCGTTTCGATTTTGTGTCGCCGCGTGGGAGTAGCGCGGGGGACTGCAGCGTCGCGGCGGACGGTCGCGGGTTCGAGAGAAGCGGCCTAACTTAACTATGATAAAAAATAATATGAACATGGAAAGTTGTAACAATCGTTGCGACTAAAATCAACTCGACTCATCCGCCGAGACACCGACCCGAAACGCGGTACATACTCAAATGCCATATTAAAATTAATTAACCAGCAAATCGTCAACAACATTCGCTCACCCTAACATGTTACTACGAAATAATTTTAATAATCAAAATTAATAAATATGAGACGTTTTTGTTCTTTCTCAAGTTCATATTTGACACATTATGTACAATTAAATCATCAGTCCATACATTTCTGTGAAACCATTACTAGTCGAAATTCGTCTACATTATATTTTATTGTGCAAAATAAGACATTATTATGCTCTCTCTCCTTTGGCGTCATGTCTTACTTTACAATATCATTAAGCAAGTTAAAGTATAATGTACTCATGCATACATAGATACAAGTCTTTGCTTATTTACAATTTTATAGGAAGGCATATCTCATATTCATACAGGCATACATATATGTAGACATTTTTACAAGAACAAATTTTCATTGGACATAAATTTAGGATTAAATCATCAATACAAGTCTTGAGAACATTTTATAAAGTAAGAATGGGTTGGATAAACACAAATGTTTTAAGTGAATAAAGAATTCGAATACAATTAAACTAACATAATATTATATCTTTTAAAATTAAACCTTTGCTAATTACAATAAATATTACAAAATACTACTTATTTTTGCAAATAACAGTGACACAGTTACATAACTACTAAACTTTCCGACATAAATTACGTCAATATTGCTTTGATAATGTGATGATGATCATGAGATCACATTAAAAACATACTAATCAAAAATTTAAAAATTTAAATTCATTAGTATGGAGTAGATAAAGTGACCAATGAAAATGAATCTGCTGCATTGTTTCCACCTTCAAGTTCATATTTACAGTGATTCATGTTCATTAAACAATTTTAGTAGCAATACAAAATCCAAACATGCAAGTCTGATATCAATTTATTGTCACAATATTTTTCTACAATCAACTAAATCAACACCACAAAACTATATTGGAATTTGGAGCGGAGATTTGCTTAGGTGATCTATTCACTCCTTACCGAAAACGAGGGGTCACACCACAGCAGGTGGGTCTCATAATTCTATTTATCATAACAATTTAGCTACAAAACCTTTTGCATCAAAACCAAAAGTCGATTATTCGAATAATTTAGATTACTTTTCATTAGGAATCATCTTAAAAATGCTACAAAATCTAACCATACAACTATAGACGCGATCACTCAGTGGCGTGTCCCCTCTATCTACGTCGAAGTCAACCATCGAACAGTCATACACACACAAATTTACACTTTCCGAATTCAGATCATGGTACACAACTCGGCTCGACGCCGGACCATCACTGCTCCGTGTCAGTGGAGTCACTGGCTCGGAATATCACTTGTCTGGTAATGTCTTTTATTTAGGCCAATAACAGCATTGTACTTTTGCGCCGAAGCGACTACCCGCAAAGGTGTGACCGACCGCTTTTTTGTTGAAACATTAAACGATTTCTAAAAAAATATTTACAGATGCTGCTCTTTAGTAATTTAAATGGAAATGGCTGCTGTTCCACACCTTATGATGCCACTGAACTAAGTTTTTTATGTTTTTTCACAAATCAAACAAAAATAATTAAATTGCAGTAGCACGGTAATTTCTTCACTTGCCAATCCCATCAGAATAATCATTTCACTCTGTTTTCCGTTTTCAGCACCGCGCGCAGAATATAATTAACAAGAGCAATTTGGTTCAGCTACCTAATTGATGCTAGTAGCTACAGAAACTAAGGGCATAAGAAATATTTGTACATCGGCGGTTCACGCACTAACACATTCCCGTTTAATAAGGCTGACAGACACCACCACACTGACTGAACTTTATACTTTGCAATTGGTGACCAGTCGCAAGTGGTCGCCTCGAATGCGGGCTATATGCATCAGCACATCGCACAGTCACCATCGTTGGAGGACGTGAGCTGAAGCCACCCCAAGCAAGCAAGGTTGAACACCACACTTGGCATAATCGTAGGTGAGAACAGAGTGGTGTGCGGGCTACGTGCTTCACTGGTAGGCGGCGGGCCCCTAAAGCTAGCATTCGATTCCTCGCGGCCGGGTTGGACTCACGCTTGGATTTATATGAAACACTGACCAATCCTCGCGACCGCATCGTTCTTAAGTGAGTCGCGTGACGTCACGAGTCGCGGTCTTGTGTCGTGGAACAACGCACAAAGCAATCGCGCTCTATCACTTTAGTCACTGTTCGGTGGTGGAGCAAGCTGGTCTAAATAAGGTGTGGGTGTTAGCGCGGCGGGGCGCCGTTAGTCCAGTGCATAGGAAGTGTTGGCTACGTGACTTCTTAGTCGTATAACGGTCGGGCACTGTCACGTTAGACTTCGTAGTCGTATAACGGTCGGGCACTGTCACTTTAGACTTCGTAGTCGTATAACGGTCGAGCACTGTCACTTTAGTCACTGTTCACTATTGGCCGACGCGTGCAGCAGCCGGGCTGGCTAGGTGTGCGCGTGCGCGGGCGGGGGCGGCAGCGCGGGCGGGGCGCCGCTGGTCCAGTGCACGAGCGCGTGCTGCGGCAGCTGCGTGGCCTGGAAGTGGTCCTTAAGCAGCGCCTGCGAGAAGTTGCAGTGCATCTGGTACGCCTCGTTCTCGCGCTCTGTGTCGCCCGCCAGCCGGTACAGATCTGGGGAAACATGGATAGAACTAGATTTACAGAGTAAATACAGTGTTATTTTATTCTGCTACTGGCTGGCACTGCCCTATATCAAAGGTGAATAAGGCTTTATTACTAAAAACTTTTAATAGGGATGTGGACTGTACTCAAATAAGTATATAATTTTACCACAAAAGGGTAGTTTCTATAATACAAATCATAAAAAACACAAAATTTTCTTCAATAAACAAGGGAATATTTATTTATTTAATAAAATGTAATTAAATATTTCACTCTCAAGTCACGTGACAATGAACACCAATCAAAATTCGTCACGTCACCTGTTGCCAAACAAGAATTTTCACTGTCAATTACTATGGTGTTTGTTGATATTTGGATAATATTATTGTTGTAATTCCTGTGAAATTTCTTCGAAATTCGTTCAATTTTCTTATTGAATCGATTTTTAAAGGCTTTCCCATAATGGACAGTGGATTTATAAAGGCAGATAAGTTCAAATTTGCCAAGAATCGATTGCTTTACGGTGGCTAATTTCTTCGCAACAAATAGTAACTTCTGCTCTGCTGAATTTAGAAATGTGAAGACCTCCATGTAAGTAATATAATCAGGATACATTATAATAGCAATCGTAGGTATTTAAACTGGAAAAGTTATATTGATTAAATTAAATGATTGATGTATGATTTTGAGGTTATGTTTTATCTTTATAACAAATTGTTTCATTTCTTTTTAGCTCCTCGAGACGGTCATATGGAGACGAAGCTGTGGGATATGTCCAACTTCGTCGAGATTCAAAATTGTGCACAGTTAAGTGCAAAATTTGCCCGGAGCATAAAGTTCGTAGCAAACCATATTCAGCCACTATGGTTGTGGATAAAGATGCTGTTCGCAAAATCGTAGAGATTAAACTTGGAGCAAAAATAGGAAAATGTGGATTAATGATTTCTCAAGAGTATTTGATGATCGCTGGTTCACCCAGATGGTATAAGTGATGAATATGTCATCGAAATTAAGTGCCCAACTAGTGCCAATAATTACAAGAACAATGTTCAGGAAGAACAACCTACAAAATTATATTATGCACAAGTGCAGTTACAAATGTTTTTGTCTGACAAGAAAAAGAGTTATTTTTGTGTAGCAGATAATAACTTTGAAACCAATGAATATGTGAATATCATTTGTGTTCACTTGGATGTTGACTAAGTATGTTAATAATTTACTAGTTCAACTTTCAGCATTTTGGAAAGAGTATGTCTACCCATTGTTGAATAAAAGTGTACAATAAAAAATTAAACAATACTTTCCGTTAACAATGTTTTATTTTCAAACAGCCTTTCTAATATTTAAAATGATAGTTACTGTTTCACGGAAATTGTGAAATATTCAAAAGTTACACTTAAATTTTATCTAGACTACTGAACCGATTTGAATGAAACAAAGCTCAGAACCATCTCGATTGAATTGGCTTCAAAATAAAGAAAACTGCATTAAAATTGGTTCAGCTATATGGGAACTACGGTGCCACAGGCAGACATACAAAAGTCTGTTTGTATGTCACACTTTTAATACTCTCCTTTTTGTAGAGGGTTAAAACATTACATAGTAAAACTTAAGTCTAAACCTATCAGATATGATTCTCATCATCCTATAGTATAAGTCCTCAACTATGAGGTGGTCCGAGCCACACTCCACCACGCGGGCTCAGTGCGGATTGGTGGAGGGGTGGGTGTGTGTAAGGTAAGTGACCAATCTTACTGTCAGATGTTATTTAGGCGCGCGAAGGCCTCTGACTAGGCTAACGGCTAATATCTATCGATATTAACCGGGACCAACCGCTTTACGTGCCTTCCGAAGCACGGAAATATTTGTAAATAGACGTCACTTAAATGGTCAGAATGGTCACCCATCCCAGACATGACCGCGCCTTAGGTTGCTTAACTTTTGGTATCACTACCAAAGCGCTGCAACCACTGCGCCACAAGCACCTTATTAGGTGTGATGATTGTAATCAAACTAAACATGGTCGTTTTTGTACGTGGAACGTGAATAAATAGTTTTTTAGGTGTTTTAATAGTAGTACTTTCACACTGCGGCACCGCACAATATTTATAAAATTTAGAATCCATCTTAGTAGCACAAAACTACGAAATAGCTTTCTTTTACATACAACTTCGACAACGTTTTGGAACAGGTGACGTCACAGCGGTATTTTGACAGGTTCGTTCGTTCTGGCGCGAAATTTGTAATACAATTTTAAATAATTAATTTTAAAGGTATTTGTTGTATTAAAAAAATAAATAAAAATATTTAGTGCTATTTTTGGTACTTATATATGGTTTTAAACACTTTCCCAAAAATAGTCCACATCCCTATTTTCATAATAATAAAGCACCCAGTGCTATATGGCCTCTTCCATAGATTTCTCAATACAATGATTGCAAGGGCCTAAACCCGTTTAGACCGTGCGACTTTTATTATATGCCAAGTGTATATTGCGGTACCGTGCGACTTTCAATAGTATAATGAAAGGCACACGGTTCTGCGATCGGTACTGGGCTTCCCGCATCCAACGGCTTCCCGCGATCTTCGCCACATCGTCGGTCCATCTTGTAGAGGGTTTGATTACGGAACGACGCCCGGCACGAGGTCACCTAATCACCTTTCGAGAACCTTTCCGCCTTAAGATATTGTGAAGCCACCAATCCGTCAAGCAAGATATCCTCTCCTTTTGACAAGGGCGTGCATTCCATATATATAGGTAGTTAAGCAGTGCCTACCTCATCATTATGCCCATTTTATATTACAGTTCTTGCATTTCACGAAGGCGAGTAGTCTTTATTTGTTTTTAAACGTGTACATGCATAATGCAATAGTGTGCGTGTATGACGACGCGGTCAGTCGCGAGCGCGCTGTCGCTCAGGTTAGTTGTGTTTATTGTTTCCGGACGCTAATTGCCGTGAAGTACTGTCAGCATGTCAAAGCGCAAAGTTATCCATAGCGAGGTAAATATTTTTTTTCTAGTTTTGACATTAAATAAAAATGATTATTTTTTAATTTAAGTAATAGTTTAGTTTTGACTTTTGATACTTATTCAATTGTATATTTTATTGTTTTTAGGGTCGAGCAATCATTGCTAAAGTCTTTCACTTTCTAAAAGATGAATATAATTTTATGAAAGCAAATAACACTGATGGATGTGACCTAAGTCCATTAGCAAACATATTAGAACGAACTGCCCAAGCAACAGGCGTCAGTGAACGCACAGTAAGTAGGATTTTAAAAGAAGAGAAAGAGTTGCCATCTTCATCAACCAAGTTTACTTCACCCATGAAAAAGCGACGAAAAAGAGACGGTAAATTTAATTTAGATAATATGAATCGAGAAATTATTCGAACTACAATTCAAAATTTTCATATAGAACACAATGAACTTCCAACTTTGGCAAAACTTCAGTCAGCATTAAGAGAAAAAATTGGTTTTGACGGATGTTTGAGCACATTACGTTCGTTGCTTATAAAAATGGGCTACGAATGGAACAAAATTGAAAACAATCGTAAATCTTTACAAGAAAGGCATAAAATACAATTGTGGAGATTTAATTTTTTGAAAAAAATTCATGAATACCGTGAAGAAGGCCGTCCCATTATATATACAGACGAAACATATGTGCTAACTTCGCACGTACGTCAAAACACGTGGAATTTAAAAAAACTAGATACTAAGACAAAAGACAAGTCATTTTTAAAAAAATTGAGTACCGGTGCTCGTTTTATTATAGTGCATGCGGGTAGCAGTAGTGGATTTATTAAAGATGCTTCGTTAATATACAAAGCATCATCCACAACTGGAGACTATCACTCAAATATGAATTTCAATAATTATAGCAAATGGCTGAATGAAAAGCTGCTGCCAAATTTACCAGATAAATCTGTTATAGTGATGGACAACGCATCCTACCATAATACTCGAAGTAGTAGTATACCTACGTCAAATTCGCGCAAGAGCGACATGCAAAAGTGGCTGACGGAACACGGTATTCCTTTCAATGCACTGTCCCGCAATGTAGAATTGTATGATTTAATAATCAGAAATAAGCAGCGTTTTATTTCATATAGAATTGACGAGATAATAAAAAGCAAAGGTTTCGAAATACTACGACTGCCACCATATCACCCCGAATTAAATGCCATTGAAAACATCTGGGGTATTCTGAAAAATAAGATTGCCTCGAAAAATATTGGTCAAAATATGACAGAAGTTCAAAATTTAATAGCTGAAGGTTTAAACAGTATCGATAACAACATCTGGCTTAATACATGCAAGCATGTCGAAAAAATTGAAAAGGAGTATATGAAATATTTTGATTATGACTTTGAATTTGTAATTAATGTGGGTGAATCAAGTGATAGCAGCACGACTGACTTTGAAACTAACGAAAGCAACAGTTTTTCCGAAGAAGATTAAGGCGACACATTTTTCACATACGTAAAAATAGATAGAAATTTGTTATTAAATAGTTCCAGCCTAGCCTTATTTTCATAATTTTGCCATATCTTGAGTTCAATTGTATATCCTTATTTAAGTCTTATGTTTCGCTTAAATTAAAACTTAAACCCAAATGTAGAAGAACATAATTTTATTTTAATACATTCCCTTATTTATTATTTATTTTAAATAATAAACATTTTAGTTTAAAAGTTTTGTTGTTTTATTTTATTATCAATTGAACATACAAAAATATTGGTATTATTTTTATGCTAACCATACCCGCTTTCGTTTTCACGCACACATCGACACATATACGGACACATATTTACCACAAGTAAATTCTGCTCGACTTCGTGATTTGAAAGAACTATACAATAAAGCTGCTAAACTAAGCTACTTAACAAAACCAATTTTAATATTTTTTTGAACATGTTAAAAACTGTAACTAAGTAAATAGGCAATGCTTGCCTTTCTAAGATTGCTGTGCTCTAGCCGGGCGTCACTGTACTTTGACATTATTTGTAACACCTTTTACTCATGTGACTTGCAATAAAGATTCTGATTCTGATACTGTCGTCAATTAACACGCATTAGTACCACGCGCTCAAGTCAAAACCGAAAATAATCAGGCAGTAGGCTGCCGTCTGATTGCGTGCTAGATACACGCACACATTTGAAATCCCGTCTCATACCTACAACGACACCATAGATTTAGAATTTTTTCGCTACGCAAAAGATGCATGAAGCGTGAGAGCGAGAAATTCTTATCAAGTTCAAACCTCCCGAGAGAAAAAGAGATAGCTAATAAAGTACCGTTATGTCATTATTTTCGCGAGTAAGAAGGCCATAGCGTCCAAGTATGTTTAACGTCGCAGTGGAATTTGTGAATTTCTAAAGTAATCTTTCGATACAATTGTGAATATTGAAAAATACAATAATGGTGACGTGTTCTGTACGTGAATGTGAAGTTACAAGACGAAATAATCCGAATCAACACACTTTTCACAGGTAAATACGATTTTGATATTGGAAGTTTTCGAACCATATTTTGTGTAATTTCTGATAGTAATCGGCTCAGAAAAATATGTTTATAATAGTATATTAATTTCCATTGATCTGTTTAAATGTATATTGCGATAAAGACAGAATTTACAAAGAAATTATGTAAAATAATAAATTGTTAGATTACGCTAGTGCTTGACAAAGCGGTGACGTCATGTCATGAGTATCGATAAAAAAATATTTGTGACATCAAAAAATATATTTTTTAGGATTACATACATTTCCGTAACATATACAATGTTAATAATATAACCCGATAATAAGGTGAGTAGTGAATCTGCTTTCTGAGCTGAGGGTAGCGAATTCGATTCTCGACCGTACAGATCTATATACAAATATATGTAATCATCGTGTCTTGTGTATGTAGGTACCTACTTACAAAAAAAGTATGTATTTATCACGTGTGAATCCGCGGTGGCTCAGTTGGTTAGAGGACTGCTACGGTACAGCAGAAGTCGTGGGTTCAAATCCCGCCTGCGGATTCAATTTTTCGATCTTAACGTTTTACTATGTAATATATCAGTTGTCTAGCACTCTTAGTACAAGCAGGCTAGATAATGTTGTATGTATTAAAGGTACAAGGTATATTGAATTCATAGACAAGTACGAGTAATAGGAAGGACAGAATACTAAAATCATACATTTTCTAATGTATTCCTGAAATGTAGTTGAAATTGAATAAGTATTCACACACATTGGAACACATTATTTACGAAAAGGATTTCAAAACTTGTTAATCTACTATTATAATTTTTTCTAGGTTTCCAAGCAATCCAGCATTGCGTGAAAAATGGATACGTATTGTAGACAGACCAGATTGGACAAACTCATATTTTAGATCAAGACCCTTTAGAAAGTCACAGATTTACTTATGAAAGCTATAATTGAAACTTATTTCGATGTCAGATTAAAGCATGAGAATAAATTCTTAAAATTGAATAGGGAAACGTTACGAACACAATTAAACTGTGATATTTCTTGGGCAATACATAATTAATCAAAATTAAGGTGTTTTAATTATTTGTACATTTAGTATTAATTATTGATTTAGCCGAATCGTCTCCACTATATTGACAGAGCATTGCTGGAAAATGAGACAATCAAATTTGGTGAATTCTATTTTACTTCCACTCTTCCTTTTCTTCAATCCATCGTCGCTAGTAAAAATAAATAATTTACTCAGGCTCAAGGATTTGAATCAAAATCTTGGTTAATAGTTAATTAATAAATCCATTACCAATAATCAACTTCTGACTGACCATTTACGCAAACCTAACTTCCTTATACAAGCTATAAGTATTAGAAAATTGTACTTATGACGTTTTTATTGTTTATTATAATGTGATATCTAATGTATGGAACGATTTTGCTGGCTTAAAATCACTACATTAATAAAATTTCGTATAAATATTGCTGCACAGATTTCGAATAGCGAAGCAAATCCTGCTTTGCTTGAACTTTGTCAAAATAATAAACAAATTACGAGCGTCTTTGAGTAGGTAAAGATTTCTTATGTTTCTGCATTGCAGTAAAGGATTTTTATATTATATTTTTATATATATGATTATATTGTTATCATGATGTGTTTTGCTTCCTGTATAAAAATGCCTACCAACTGAAACAATCGATAAAGTAAAAGTATGGCATATTTTGCCTGGACAACACTATTTTTAACTCACACATAGACATTCACCAACACATGAAAAAAAATTTTTTCGTCACATCTCCATGTCGACTTCGTGTATCTTGTACATTCTAAATCTATGCAACGACATACACAAATTAAAAACCCAAACAAATTAAAAATGACACATTGTTCATACAACTCAAGGTGACAGGTGACATACGCATTTTATACCCCTAAAGTAGGCATGCATACTGGATGACGTAGAATACTTCGGAGTCTATTTAAAACACAACTTATTACTTTAAACTTTTGGATTGAATAATGTTAAAATATTGGTTTCAAATTGGTAAATCATGTATTAATTTAAACCTTAACATTGTATTGCCAAACTAATAAAACATTGAAAATTTGAGATCAAAATCTTTAAAAGAAGATCGTGTGTGTGTAGGCGGAAATAGAAAACGTCCCGCCATCTAGTATCGGGTTAATCGGGTAATTGAGCTAATAGAGCTACCCGATACTAGATGGCACGATTGTAGCTGTTTCCTGCGCCTAGAGTTTTCTTACTTTTATGAAATAAAACCTCATAATAGGCTTGTTTCCACTATGAAAGAAATATTCAAAAACTGATTTTCTCTAAAATAATTCATAATTTCAGATGCCTTTACACTAATATTTTTCTGCAGTTCGTATTATTTGATTTTTAATTGGAATTCAAATGATAATTAGTCACTCAGTCGGCATTGCACGCGGTGACGTCAAAGTGTGTTATTCCCATACAAGCTCTATGAAGAAAAGCGTTTTGACAGTTGATAAAAAGTACGTCAACGATTGGTGGTGTATTGATTTTTTGTTTAAAAGTAATGCAAAAATTGTTTTTAAAGAAACTTTTCGGCGGCCATTTTTTATCTATGTAGTTGCTTTCGACTTCATATCCGCGAGTGTTTATAAAATTGTAATTTACTAAAGATTCGGTTATAAGTGTATGAAAATGTTTCTAAATTTTGTTTTGCATTCGAAACGATGGAGAACTGCAGTGTACCGTTTGTGATGGCAATTCTAGTGTTTGGTCTTGAAAAGTTACGCGCAGACAGTAACAATTAACAACGGCTTTTCTGTTTCTCAAAGCCACTATGGATATTTCATTATGTATATATTCATTCATTTCCTAGATGCCTGTGGTGGTAAATTAAATCATCAATTAAAGAACATACTACACTGAACATCAAGAAAACTTGGTAAGTCATTTTTTGTTTTTATGGTGTTACGCCGTCATCTAACAGAGCTTTTACTCAAAATATGTATGTGCATACTTCAATGAAAATCCAATGCACGCCCTTGCCTTTTGAATCTCTTCATACCTGGTTCGATCCTGAGCACTGCCTTTACCATATCTTGGTGCGTAACCTAGAGCTTTTTAAAGAAATTTCTGCATTGAAACACAGATGGAAACTTACCCTTCAATATATCTGAAGCCTACAGCGAGCACATCAGGTATCTTCCTGCGAGCTGCATGGCCGGCGTGACCAGGTTCCTACTGAACACGTGCTGAAGCCCACTCACCCTTCAGTAAAGCGGAGGCCCACAGCTGGACGTGCACGTCAGGTATCTTCCTGCGAGCTGCATGGCCGGCGTGACCAGGTTCCTACTGAACACGTGCTGAAGCCCACTCACCCTGCAGTATAGCGGAGGCCTACAGCTGGACGTGCACGTCAGATATCTATCTTGCTGGCGAACTGCACGGCCGGCGTCACCAGGTTCCTACTGAACACGTGCTGAAGCCCACTCACCCTTCAGTATAGCGGAGACCCACAGCTGGACGTGCACGTTAGGTGTCTTGCTGGCGAACTGCATGGCCGGCGTCACCAGGTTCCTACTGAACACGTGCTGAAGCCCACTCACCCTTCAGTATAGCGGAGGCCCACAGCTGGACGTGTACATTAGGTATCTTGCTGGCGAACTACATGCTCGGCGTCACCAGGTTCCTACTGAACACGTGCTGAAGCCCACTCACCCTTCAGTATAGCGGAGGCCCACAGCTGGACGTGTACGTCAGGTATCTTGCTGGCGAGCTGCATGGCCGGCGTCACCATGTTCATGCTCTCGCGCGAATTGTTGATCGAGAGGAATATGTGTCCGAGAAGCACTAAAGAGCACGACGTGAGACGGTTCAGGTCCTCAGCGTTCGCCATCTTCAGCGTTTCGCGGAGGTATCGTCTGGGAAAGAATGCGTATTATATGCAAGTTTCATCTGACAGTAGGACGCCTGTAATTTTTTTGCAAACGAGCGTTATAACTTTGTAAAGTCAAAAGCTTGGTCCATCTTCTTCGTCGTTCCCGCAATGCTGAGAATCGCGACCACCCAAAAAGTTCCTCCATCCATTCCGGTCGTATGAGGCATGGACTGCTCGGTAAAGATTGCAATCCACTGTTCATTTAATGGTCAACGTAAACGTCAGACCATCTTCTTGGCACCCGTCTTCTAGCGCGATTTCCTTCTTTAACTCATTATTATAGTTTTCTTCAGACAATGCTAAAAGACCGCAAGTCTATGCCAACACCATCTCAAAAGGCAAAAAAAAGGTTGGTCCATAAAGCTTCATAAAGTATAAATGACGATTTAGGATTTTATTTCTATCAACAAATTGAAAATCTGGGAAATCCAAAACTTCGAATGCAGCAAGCTAGATTACTAGACTAGACGAGATTTTATGAGGCTGTTTTAAAGTGTTTGCCACATAGAGGATACTTTTTTTGACAAATCACATATTTTGTAACAAAAAAAAAGAAGTGACTCACTTGGCCTCATTATACCGGGCCTGGAAGAAGGCCTGCAGCCCCAGCACGTAGTACGACGCCGCTCGCAGCCCGTGCGCGTACGCAGGCAGGGCCTCGGGCCGCACCTGGCAAATTATATAAATGTCACTTCTTCATGCACATAGCTCCTTAGCTCTTTATACCTGAGACTGTACTCTTTATAATGGCTAGCCTCAATAATAATAATAATAGTCCTCCTGGCCGATTTCGAACTCGGCGGCCAATCTCGACAGAGATCAGCCAACTACGCAGGAGATATTATAGTGCACAAGTGTGAGCGCAATACACAGGTGCACTCACTTTTCCATCACTCTCAAAGTTCCGTGAGACGGCAATCCGACATGATAGGGATCAGGCGCAGGACCAGCGGCTTAACGTGCGCACCGAGGCACGGGAGTGTAACACCGCCAACTTCCCGACTCCTTGCTGTTTTTAAGAAATTAATGACGGAAAAATTTCCGAAACAATTTTGGCTCGGCCTGGGATTCGAACTCAGGACCTCTCGGATGTAAGACAGAAACTTGCCACTACACCAACGAGGCAGTCATATCTACTGTTCATACTTAAAGCTATCTGAGGTTCTAGATTTTTATATAATAATAATAAATTAATATTTCACAACAATCACACCAATTCTCTAGTCCCAAATTAAGCTACGAGGCTTGTGTTATGGGTACTAGACAACGGATAAACATACTTAAATACTTTTTTTTTGTAAATAAATACATATTATACATAGAAAACACCCAGACTATTACAAACACACATGTTCATGCACACATGCTTGTACTGTGCGGGGATCGAACCAGCAACCCTTGATTTAAAAGTCCGACATGTAGACCACTGCACCAAGCGGTCGTCGTCGTTATATGATAGTGATAGTTATGTAACTTTCAGTCAACGGTAGATAGAATATTGAAACCGTAAGCCGTTGTGATTACTTTCGGATGCAGAATTGCAGACATCTCTGTTACTTTTCCAAGCATGACCGTGCGAGCGAATGCGCTGGATGGATTCGAAAATACGAATGAAACGATGGATTGTTCAACCTCGTTTAAAAATGACCCACAGCTTATGCTAATTTTTTAGGCCGATGCTAATAGTCCCAGCGCCAATATAATTATCTGTGGTGTTCTTAAAGACTTCACTTTATTAAAATAAATAAAGTCAGACAAAAATATAAATATATTTTTATACCTGTTCCATAAGTTGCGCCAAATCGTTGTCTCTTCTCCCTCGTAGGTATACAATAGCTAAGTTGAGTTTCGCGAACATCCATAGATCTCGTTCTTGTGACATCTGCGAAACAAAACATAGAATAATAATGTATGTGTCTCATTCAAGGAGGAGTCTCTGTTTCTGAACTTGGCCGCCAAAAAATATTCTTTCATGAAATTACCAACTTGGAGGGGCTTGTAGCGCAGTGGTTGCAGCGCTTTGGTAGTGATATCAAAAGTTGAGCAACCTACGGCGCGGTCATGTTTGGGATGGGTGACCATTCGGAACATAAGAGTGACGTCTATTTACAAGCATCTCCGTGCTTCGGAAGGCACGTTAAGCTGTTGGTCCCAGTTAATATTGATAGATATTAGTCGTTAAGCCTGGTCGGAGGCCCTCGGCGGCTTAATAACATCTGAAAGTAAGGTTGGTCACTTACCTTACACACACCCCTCCACCAATCCGCACTGAGCCCGCGTGGTGGAGTATGGCTCACACCACCTCATAGTTGAGGAGAGGCCTGTGCCCAGCAGTGGGACGTATATAGGCTGATGATGATGATGGTGATGAAATCACCAACTAATTTGAATTTTTTTTTAATGTTTTGAAATCGCGAGCGGCCTCTAGTTAGATACTCACATGTATAGCGGTGAGGAACTGCGCCTCGGCGGCCTCCATGCAGTTCATGGACATCGCGTACAGGCCCAGCAGGCAGTGCAGCTGCGGCGTGTGCGCCGCTGCGCTGCAAGCTGTAACAATACACATACATATTTTAGAAATGTTTGAACACGTGTGCGGACCCGTTGTCCTACGAAGCGATAAACGCGACAAGTGCGTCTAAAGGCAAGCTATCATAATAGTCCTCCTGGCCGATTTCGACCACGGCGGCCAATCTCAACAAATATCAGCCAACTGCGCAGGAGATATTATAGTGCACAAGTGTGAGCGCAATACACAGGAACAATCACTGTTCCATCATTCTCAAAGATCGGGGAGACGGCAATCCGACATGACCGGAGAGAGATCAGGCGCAGGACCAAAGGCTTAACGTGGCTTTCGAGGCACGGTGGTGTAAAACCGCCAACTTCCCGACTCCGAGCTGTTTTTGAGAAAGTCATGACAGGAAATCTCAGAAACAATTTTGCTCGACCTGGGATTTGAACCCAGGACCTCTTGGATGTAAGGCAGAATCTTTGCCACTACACCAACGAGGCAGTCGAGCAAAGGCAAGCCATACGCATCGCAAGTAACGGATTATTTTTTCACTGCGTCCATTGTATCAGCAGCGATCGGATTTCAGTCGCCAGCATCAGCAATCGGATTTCCGATGACACTTTTCTTCGGATTTTTGTAGATCGGCATTGCGTTTGACATCATCGGTACGCATCGCATTTAGGCAAGGCCGATGTGCGGTCCGTACGATGCGGTTTAGTGGTCGCATTTGTATACGATTTTATACAAGGCAAACTAAAATGCGTGCGATGCCGGCATGTGGACGCTTGCGTCAACGCGACAAAGGGACGAGACGCGACTGACATTGGAACAAGGCGTTTTAAGTATTGGTCGACTCGCACTTGTCGCATGGCGTCGCTCACATCAGACAACGCCTTATGGCCAGTATGAGCTTGAGTTGGGTTTAATTTTTATTACAAAATTTACACAACGGTAATTACTTCGTTTGACTTAGATTACCGTATCTTTGGACTGCTTAGCAAGCTTTTTCTTGAAAAGATTAGAGTTGAGATTAGATTGAAGTAAGATTAGAGAGAGGTGATTGACCTGTCTATTAGCTCGTAGGCAGGGTCAATAACCTTATTACGAGATGTCATCGACCTGACAGTGAGTCTAGATGGGAGAAACGGATCCACAGAGGTCTTCGATCTTGTCTAATAAGATCTTAGATGAAGTGTCGGCACTTTGGAAGAAGCAGCAAAGATATCGTCTTATTGTTACTGCTAGGGTGTCAAGGACCTATAGAGATTGTAGGAACGCCATCGACCTGTTAGGTGTTGGGCAAACAGTTGGCCCGAAACCAAACGTTATTGGTCATTAGAAAAAATCACCAACAAACACCAATCAACGTAACCAGCCAACGATTTTTTCTTAGTCTGTTGCTGATTGGGTGATAAATTTTTCCAAGATAAGGCAAATTGTTTGCCCAACGCCTGGGTATGGGGTTAGGGTGATAGTATGTGCAGACGCTGATTAGCGCCATGTTCATTGACATTTATCATCACGCTATCGGCTATCTAGTGTACTTTACCAACCTACCTACCTACCTGCCTTGCGGCATACGATCCGAATCACGGGAGTGCGCGTGGGAACTACGTGGGCTCTTTAACCCTACGGCGCTATTCTATGTTCCCTACAAATTCTGTTTCCGTCCCATCTGTTGTTTGACATCTCTCCCCCTCCCCTTATTTTAACCCTCAACGAGAAATAGGGGTGCTATAAGTGACCTCTATATCAATTTGTGTGTGTCTGACTATGGCATCGTAGTTCCCGATCGGATGGACCGATTACAGTTAATCACGGTGGTTCCTAGCAATGGCTGGTCAAAATCCGTCCAGCCCTTAAAGTTTACCAACTGTTTTCCTGGCTCATTCGGGATCTATTTCTATTCTACCGGCTGGGTAGTTTTTTTTTAATATGAATAACCTGACATTTGGCCGCGATCTCACCTGATGGTAAACGACGATGCGACCGAAGATGGATCATGTCTGGCTATTAACAGCCTATTCACTCTTTTCTTGAAAGCATCCAAATCATAATGTTCCGGAAATATTTTAGGCGGCAGCAAATTCAACTCCCTAGTCCCTAGGTAGTGCAGCGTAGACATACGTGTGGGCGCGACGGAGAGCAGGTGCGCGGCCTTGGCGATCTCGTGCAGCGCGTGCGCCTTGCCGCCCGCCACGAGCCGGCACAGCGCCGAGTGCTCCACCAGCGCCATGCGCAGGCGCCACGCCAGGGTGGCGCCGCTGCGCACGCCCACCGCGCCCGACGCACTAGCACCGTCCGACGGGCTGCCTTGTGCTGTCAACGGAAAACAAGTTCATTGCGCGCTGTGGAGGGTCCAAAAGGACTTAATTAAACACGGACTGTATATTAATGGGCTAGACGACTGCTGAGTGCAGTGGTCCACAGGTCGGACTTCTAAAACCAAGGGTCGCAGGTTCGATCCCCGCACAGAGCAACCATAAATGTGCATGAACATGTGTGTTTGTACTGGTCTCGGTGTACTGTACTGTGCGGGGATCGAACCCGCGACCCTTGGTTTAGAAGTCCGACCTGTGGACCACTGCACCAAGCACTAGGTGTATTCACATTATATCGATGGTAGTTATAATGCTCAAAAACTAACTTATTAACCTAGTTACCAAGAAGGTGTTGCAAGTTTGAGGGCAGGTTCAATAGGTTTACATTTAAAATTAAAATAAAAAATGAGATCAAGTGTTATTAAAAGCATATGTAAGTATAGTCTTTGCTAAAAGTATAGAACAGACAGAATTTCTTGTTAATCGTCAAAGTATTCATCTATTGAATAATAACATCTTGATACGAGGTGAGATCGTAGGGTTCAAAAGGGAAAAGAAGTTCATTGCGCGCTGTGAAGGGTCCTACAGGACTTAATGAAACGCGGACTGTATATTAATGGGCCGGTTTATTGTCATTTACAGTAGAAACCCGATTATAATGAATGACATTGTAATATGTACCAATGTTATTTACAAGCAGCAGCTAGAGCCGTAACGCGAATCCGGATAATCGGATGTTCGGATAATCGGGATTCTACTGTACGTAAATGATCCCGAACAAACACTTAGTGCCAAGGAAATCGATCGCGGGTCGCGGCCGGAGCTTTGGAGAGGTTCGTCCTATTCCGGGTGCAGGGTGCAGTGTCCGGGGGTCCGTAGTCGCCGGTGCCGTGGTAGCCCTCCTCCCCCGCGTCTCGCCCCGTGCGTAGAGGACCGGTTCGCGACAACGCACTTTAAATGCATTCCGAACGTTCACTCAGTACACGAAACAATAAATCAAACTACCAGAGTTGCCAACATGTTTCATCATATAATTACAGCACTCACCGGTGAGCTTGTCGATCTGCGACAGCGCCTTCTCGGTGTACTTGTGCGCCTTGTCCATGTAGCCGGCCTGCGCCGAGTGCATCACCGTCACCAGGTACACCAGCACGTACAGCTGCTGCCGCGACAGCCAGACGAACGACTCGCCTAATGCGCTGCCGCATACGGCTGGAATGAAAATAGTTAATTGAGAACTTTTCTAGGCAGGATTAACCACAAGGCACTGGCTCCCGTATAGACAATAGGCTTGCTGTCACCACCAATCGTTGACATACTCTTTATCATTGTCAAAACGATCTGCCTTCATAGATTTTGTACGGGAATACTATAATTTGACGTCATAATATAGTATCAGAAATCGAAGTCAATTGACTAAATTTTTATTTCTGCGAAATTAAAATTGGTTTCTACGGCTTTTGGATATAAATTGTAGAAAAGAAAGAAATATAGTTCCTTGGTATGATTTCGATACCGCTTGTAGCGATCGAATGAAACGAAAGCGCATAGCTCCCGCTCTGAAAAGTCATAAAAGAGCTTCAGAAAGAATGTTTAGACTAGGCACGTATGGTCATGGCACGATTCGGCTGTTAGCAATCTTGTTGATGGCGCAGCAAAAAAATGCAACACGTGGACTTTTTAATTGCCAAAATCTTTTTAATACAAATGCATAGAACGCCGTTTACTATGATATGGAGTCGCCTACCTGTACATGGAAATAGAAACAGCAAGTTTATTTTCGTACGTTGGAAAGCTATAACTCGACGTGCTCGGACCGACCCCAGTGTTAGTCGAATTTATCTTCAATGGTCTATCTGACACACACATAGTAATTGAGACTATTTTCATAAGCCCAAGCCTCAAACACCATCTGCTGTATTTTTTTTAGAATTTAAAGCCAAAAATGGTGAGATGGATTTGTTCAAAGTTTCAAAATGAAATGTAATGAACTTACTGTCGTCGTCAGGCCACGTGGGTGCCATGATAGTCTGGATGCTCTGCTGTAGCTGCTTGAGGCACGGCTTCACGCTCTTCACCTGACCAGCCATCAGGTAGTGGCATACCTTCAAACAACATTTGCAGTGCATGAACAAGTCTGTTTGTACTGGTCTGGGTGTTATATGTATTTATTTAAGTTTATTTTTAATACCACTGTTGATTCTGATATCTGTAACACAAGTGGTTTAGCTAATTACCACGGAGTCAGATCAATGTATGGGATGTTGTTGTAAATTTAATTTAAATTTAACATTTTATTAAGTACCACTATGAAGTGCCTCGTGCAAGCTCTCTACAAGTTGGACCCACAATTTGGTAACAGGTAGCGGGAAGCTGCTGTATGCGGACAGCGCAGAACCGTTCGAGGTGGAGATCCTTGTGGGAGGCCTATGCTCAGCAGGGGGCGTCGTGCGGCTGATGTGATAATAATAATAAATAAGTATACAACAACATGACATACATTGATCTGACTCCATGGTAAGTAGCTAAAGCACTTGTGTTACAGATGATGATGATGATTATGAATGATGGTGACAAAAATCATCATCATCATCATATCAGCCTGTTGCAGTCCACTGCTGGACATAGGCCTCCCCCAAGGGCCAAAGGGCAAAGGCGCCACATTTGCTCCAACATGCGTCAGTGACAAAAATGACTATATGCAATCGCGTGCATGCAAATATGTAGCGAGCGACTAGCGACTGTACTTAACATTTCCCATTTGCTAAACCCAATTGTATCAATAGCCAATCACAATTGTTTAAAAGAGCTTGACCAATGGAATGGATGCGTTCGACAAACAAGCCAACGTGATATGTGCAAGAGCTCAACTCGTCTGACTTGTCTGGATTATATGAACGTATGCTCGAGTACTGAAATTTGTGTCAGATAAACGCTATACTACCATCTGAAACGTTGGCGTGAAACGAGGCGATAGGCGGGGAAAAAATAAGTCTAGTCAATTTTCAGTTCTGTGGAGCTTTAGTAAATTATCAGCACGCGATTTGAAAAAAAAACACGCATATTAAGTAAAATAGCTTAGGTATTATCACTATCACACTCCAACACACTTTGTCGCGGTCCGCGGTGCGACAGATTCATTATTTGTAAGCAAGGTTCACACGAACTGCGGTGTGATAATCGCCTTATTAGGGCATCTACATACAGTGAAGTCATTCCTAGTATTGAATTGTGTACTGTACACAACTAAGGTCGACAACACCCAGATTCATGGAATCTCAATGCTAATGTTTGCTAATTAAATAATTTCTTGATTGCCCTATTGTTTGATGCTAAGTCTAGTCAACTATTACAAGTAGCTTATATTTACAGAAAACTTTAAGCAATTTCATAATAATCTGTACCCTCAAGATGCCTTCTTCTGAACATAAATGTTCTCAATAGTCTTCTAGGCTAACCAGTTACAAGTAACTTGCATCCAATTTGAAGTTGCCAGTTTATTTTTCTGGTGGATGCTATAGCATCCACTGCTATATAATATCAATGATTTTGACATAATAATAATTATGTCCAAATCATAATAAAAATCGAAAATTAAGTAAGCACTGCTTATTAGGCTATGTAACCAGATGTCAAATAGTTTATTGACCTACCTACATTATTTATCTTTATTTTATTATAAAGTAAACATGTATTTACGCTATCATAGCCTTAACATCCCACATTACAAAGCAGCTTGATAGTGGTAATGAGTGTTTAGCGGTCTTCCTCGATTTAAAAAAGCTTTCGACACGGTCTCTGTTCCCATTCTTGTGCATAAACTAGAACAGATCGGAATAAGAGATGTTCCACTAAGGCTGTTTCAGAGTTACTTAACAGGTCGTACACAAAGAGTGAAAATTGACACCATAATTAGCAATGATACTGAGGTCACATTTGGCGTTCCACAAGGTAGCGTGCTTGGGCCCACTCTGTTTTTAATTTATATTAATAATCTGTGCAAAGTGCCAATTAATAGGGCCGAGTTCTTTTCGTACGCTGATGACACAGCGATAGTATTCTCCGGAAAAGATTGGGAATCTGTACACGAGGTTACTGAAGCGGGAATGTCCAAGGTGGCTAGCTGGCTTAAGATGAATCTTCTGACATTAAATACACTTAAAACTAACTATATACCATTTTCTGTCAGTAATAGAACTCAACCGATTTCTGATTTTATAATAAATATTCATAGCTGTAGCTATGACAACAATCATCCATGTGATTGTCCTAGAATAGAAAAGGTGGCAAGGACTAGATATCTTGGAATTATTATAGACCAATTTATGTCATGGCATTATCAGGTAGAAGCAATTAGTGACCGCATCAGAAAATTAATCTGGATCTTCAAAATTCTAAGACATGTAACTGCTCCAGATGTGCGTAAGCAAATTTATTTTGCATTAGCCCAATCTATCATGACTTACTGTATTTCTGTCTGGGGTGGTATTGGCAAAACATTATTTCTGGCTGTAGAAAGAGCGCAACGTGCTTTAATAAAGACGATGTATTTTAAGCCTTATCGTTTCCCTACTAATCTTTTGTACAAATCAACTTTAATTTTGAGTGTCCGAAAACTATTTATCTTGAACAGTGTACTAAAATTGCATAAAATTACAATATTTGATTCTCGTTGTCTCTCTAAACGAAGAAAGGACCTTGTTTTACCCTCAGAAACTTCAAAAACCTTTTTTGCTAAGCAACAATTTCTTGCAAAAGCTACATTCCTATATAATAACGTCAATAAAGTATTAAATATTTATCCTAAAACTAATTATCAGTGTAAAATTCTAATGATAGCATGGCTTGAGACACTAACTTATGAAGAAACCGAACTATTTATTACTTACAAAAAATAATTATTATATCATAAGCAAGATAAACACTATTAATATTTATTTAAACACACTCGCACACACCCACATACACCCACACACACACACACACACACACACACACACACACACACACACACACACACACACACACACGCACGCACGCACGCACGCACGCACACACGCACACACACGTAAATGTTATTAATCACACTTGTTTAATGTTAAATTTAAATATTGCATGTAAAAACTTATACCACTAAGAGAGAGCGGGACCTCCTGACACAAGCATTTATATGTTTAAAAGGCTGGTCCCAACCACTATGCATTGTATGATTTTTACATGTATTGAAATAAACTTTTTTCATTTTTCATTTTTCATTTTCATTTTTCATTTTTCATTTTCATTTACCTACAGAATGCATACTATTTACACAGATAACTAGACTAATTTTGATTTTTGATTGATATACAACAGCTATACACTGTACTTTTGATCAAAAAGGCTCTTAACATTTTAACCGGCAATCAGGTCTTTATTTAATCACCCCCTTGCCCTGTTCTACTTGAAATTTTCTGCTATAAATTTTATGATGAAATACCTGCAGTTAGTTAGTTAGTTAGTTAGTTTTGCAGGGCTTTTTCCGCACTTAGCCTCACGATTGGGCCATTGTGCGTGTTTGCCTCTATTCCAACCAGCCCAAGTCCTCCCAGAAGGCTAGCAGCCTGCCTAGGCCACTAAAGATTTCTGGGAATGATGTTGGGTTTTTTAGAATGTCTGCTCGCTGTTTTTCCACACTTGTGCACTCCATGAGTACATGCTGTGGCGTTTCCTCTTCCTCGAGGCATCCTCTGCATCGCGGGCTGTTTGTTACACCTATATTAAATAGGTGCTTGTTTAGGAGACAATGGCCTGTTATTATCCCTATAACTCTGCGTAGATTGTCGCGCGTTAGTTTGGCGAGGTTGCGGGCAAGCTTTTTAGATGGCATTCGAACTGCATTTTTAGTTTGCCTGCAGCCTTCAACCAAGAAATACCTGCAGAACAAGAAAGAAGACTTTGAGGTATTCTTTCTGGTGTGGGCTACCGGTCCACGAGTCCACAAGATGGCCGGCCTGGTTTAACAGTGGTAGCACTTCTTGTATCTTTTTGTCTATTAACAGCAACTGCAAAAGAAATGATAAATAACTTTTACTTTTGAGATCTCTGGTGGACCTGAGGAATGACCTTTTTTGTATAAAAAGTAAATTTACAATGGGAGTAGGACTCTACACAAAATCTTCTGACACCAATGTGCTTGTTGTTGAAAGGCTGATTGCATCATATATATATATATATATATATATATATATATATGATGCAATCATATAAATTATATAAATTCATATATATATATATATATATATATATATATATATATATATATATATATATATATATATATATATATATATATATATGAATTTCTGTTTGTTAGTCTTGCTAAAACTCGAGAACGGCTGAACTAATTTGACTAATTTTAGTCTAGATATATTTGTGGAAGTACAGAGAAGGTTGAAATTGAAAGAAATAGAAAATCTGCCGGGTCTGCTAGTAATTTGAATAAATAAAATAAAATCTAATGCATATTGCAATTTAAAATGTAATTTAAATTTAATAAAAAACTAAAAATGTGTACAAATGAATTATCAGAAATCTAAAAATTCATTTTAGTAGTACCTGGTGAGTAATAAATCAATGTTTTATTTAATTTACTTATTATTTCTTCTTCAATCATTTCATCTTCAAACATTGTTGCTATCCTATACTTATTATGATCAAAACCGAAATTAACTGATACATACCATTACCCTACTGAGTAGAAAAAGGACTCTGGTATAGGCAGCATTGGATATTTGTGCGTAGTCCACACCAACGCCAAGTAAGCTGCTAGCCACTTCATATTCACGCTCTGTTGCATGGATTTGCTAAAGAACAAACAAAATACAGTTAGGTACAATACAATTATTTACAAACTTTATATATTTTAGTATGTATTTTTTATTTTATTAAAACTCAAGGTAATGTTTTTATTATTACTACAAAACACTAACAAAAATATTTACTATCCAATGATATAGCTAATTTTCAGTAAATGTTTAAGATTCTAGTGTAATTTATTGATGAGAGAAGTAATTTTCACTTCGCTTTTACTAGAAATGTTGAGTTTGACAGTTTTGTTAATAAAAATATTCAAATTAATATTTGTTCACTGTTAACTTTCATATGAAAGTTAAGTTAATGTTACTATTTCTAAATTAAGGAAGTACAGAGATGCCCTAATTATTAATCATATTTTATTAAATACTTACAGCCAACTGGAATATCAGTCTACAGTGCCAGTAAACACTGTGTTGTGACAATTCAATTGCTTTCCGTAGAATAGGTTTTGAGTGAGTTGGCTGACCCTGCTGCTCGAACAGCTCAGCCAGCACGCTCGCTGCCTCAAACTTGACATCGTCAAATCCATTGATAGTCTGAGACAGGCACCACTAAAACCAAAACAACATTTTGACCCATTTCAAAATCATTGTTTACATTCTATGACACCTATACATCAAGCAATTCGAAGCGATTGAGATATTTACAACAGCTTCCAGGGGAGACACTCCTGACAACAATACACTGTCCAAATTCACAAATAATAGAAAATAACTTACACTCTGCTCTAAATGCGTCCTCGCTAAGTCGATGTTTTTAGTGTGTGTCAGAAGGATATTACCAAGTTGTAAATGAGTTCGGGCCTCCACTCTTTGAGGTGGTTTAAAATTAAACACGGCTTGTAAGCATTGAATACAACTTTTTATGTCAGGAGGATTTGATGTACGAAAATGTTCTGCTAAACCAAGTAAAGAAATATACCAAGCGTCCTGCGTTGACGCCATTTTGACATTTCTGATTGGAGGGAACAGTGTTGCAAGGATATACTGCTTAAAATCTACCATTGATGTAAAACTACTATAGCACGCTCGGATAAGCCAAAGCCAGACTGAGCTATATTCGAGCTCAAATGAAAAACATGATAAAAAAATCTCATAAATAAAGAAAACAATACGAAGGATTTTGTTAGTATATTGCGCGGCAACTACAGTCAATGGAGTCTTTTGTCAGGAAATCGTATAAAAAAGTTAAGGAAATAGAAACAGACCCAATGTTTAGCCCTGGTCAACGTCCATAATCATATCAATTATCACTTATTTATTAATATTATTATTAATTATTAATTCCAGACCGGACGACAAAGATTTGCAATAACATTATAATATCTCACAAAAAACAGTAATTGCTGTAGTATGTAGGTTTTTCTTCCGTGAAAGCTGTAAGCTATGCCTGCTGGACCACCTATTAACCACCAGGTTACTTCTGCAGGCTTACTCTTAAAACCAAGCTTAATTACAATGCAAGACCAATACGATTCCAGTCATAAATTTTTAGTCACGTAATAGTAATGCGTTGAACCTTGTTGCGCGTGGGATTATTATAAAATACAGCGGGATGGAGCTGATCATCCATTACTTTACTTCAGCCACCTTACATTTTTTTGATCACGAATCGGAAAGGCTCATCAGCTCCATAACGCAATGACGCTCCATACACCTAAAAATGCAACATCCATTTAGCTTGGGTGCTTGGAGTTGTTTTCTATTCTGTGAAGTAGTGTCAGCTTCATTTATTTTCACACAAAACGCAACGTGCAGCAGCAGTGCGGTTGCCGAACGTTCTCGTTACTGAAGTCGCTTTGTTGCCGCACGTTACATTTGTATGAAAACAAATGACTGTGCGTGCGCCATACCGCAATTACGCTGCGGAACGTCACGAGATGCATTAATCTTTTTTTAGAAAAATGCTCTACCATTGTAGGTATCAAAATTTCGCTTAGCCTTCTAGGCATACAAATTCTGAGCTGGGCAGGTACTAACAACCTATTAAAGATCATTCCGCTTTCTCCAACACTCCTGAAAACCTAGCAAAGTAAATATCTACCTATAAAAACTTTTTTTTTAACCGACCAGCAGCCTATCCCGGCTTCCCACGGGTAGACAATAATTTTTACATATACACATACACGATAGCCTATGTTCATCAGCGATAAAATAATTCTATTATTAAAATATTGTTTTGAATCGGTTCAGTAGTTTCGTAGCCTATCAATGTCAAACAAAATCAAATCTTTCCTCTTAGTACCCGTCCTTCCATGTTCCATATCATTCCATTGAGGATGGCTTAGGGATTCGATCTTGATTCTCGGAAAAATTAATTTATTCGAATTTTGACCCCTACGTCAATTCTCAACACGACAATATCATTTTGATATTATGTATGTACGCTAAGATAGCAGGTATAAAATTATTGGTGTTTCTCTTTATTATTTATTTATTCTCATCACACTTTTAGCATCGCTCACGTAGGACAATGCCTTAGCAAGCAAAAAAAAACACTTATTAGGTCATATCCTTAAAACTTTATTCATCAATGGTTAGTGCACCGCTGTTGATATCATTGATGAGGTCATGAGGGGGCCTGCCTTCAACTGTGCATCCAACAGATTGTGCAGTACCAAGGATCTCCTTCACTGTGCCAGATAGCTGACGGGCCATAGACCTTGGCCTCATGACTTTGGCGATTCCAATGACATCCTCAAGAGTGATGTTGCCGTTGTGCTTAACTGGAAAGTGAGAAAAATATAGGTCAGAAAAACATAATATGAGAAGAGATGCTATGACACATGCTAAGTAGGGCCACTCAGCATGTGTCGTAGCTTCTCAGTATCTTATGTATGTGCTTTTGAATATGTGTTTTTCTATTTTGTAAAGTATATGATACTGAATTAACATGTTTTCTTTCTTTCTTTAATATGACTGTAATGAAAGAAAACCATAATAGGATATTCAATCATGCTTCTTGGAATAAATATCTGTTAGGGAAATATAGATACACTATTGCATACATACAATGGTTTGATTGGTGGTAATTTTTTTTTAAATCCCAGATGACCAGTTTCAGTTTAAAATAGATCAAGAGAACATATTCTATTATTAGTTTTAAAATTTATAATCACATAAATTTTAAATAAATATTAATTAAAATTTATTTGTATAAAATTGAATGCATTCTTAAAATTACAACTATATTTATTAACCTAAACTAAGGATTACTAACAATTTATATGGAATCTTATTCTGAATTATATTATTTGAATTTGAAAAAGTGTGCACTGCAAAATATGTTATTTTACTTACCATTCTTCTGTTTTTTGCGGTCACGTGGTGGCTCCTTTAGTGCTCTGATCACAAGGGCAGCAGCTGAGGGCACCACAGAGATCTGCGCCTGTCTGTTCTGTACGATCAGCTGGACAGTGATCTTCAGACCTTTCCAGTCTCCGGTCGCTTTAGCAATGTCATCACCAACCTTTTTGGGGGACTACACCAAAAAATAGATTAGCACAATGATGCCACATGATTATCACTGTCAACATTTAAGCTAGGTATTATAAAAGAATGAACATCCTTGAAAAAGTTTATTTTCTTGCCATAATAATACACTAAAGGTGTAAATATTACATTTAGAAGTAAAGGATTATCATTCCAATTAATTATGACACTATTTAGGTAACCTATAAAGCTTGGCAGTCACATGGCCTGGTCCGCGACTCCTTATTGGACATTCGGAGTAGCCGCGACAGGGAAAGAATCCTGAGTCGCGGGTTCCTTCCATCCGCCACCCGGAAGGACGCGCCTGGTAGGGAGGCACCCCCCAAGATCATTCAATCACCACATGGAGACAATCAAGACATCAACACAAGTTGCAAGATTTTATTTAATCAAATTAGTGATCATTTGATTTAAAGAAAAGTTCATGAAATAAATCTGTTGTCCAAATCTTGATTGCTCAGTTCAAGTGTACAAAATGCAAGAGCATTAGTACACTTATGAATAATACGACTGCCAAGCAAATTTAAGGTTAGAATGATCCACATGAAATTGTATGCTTACCAGACCAAGAGGACCGATTTTAGGAGCCAAGGACGACGTGGCACCGACTTCTCCACCAACACATCTCAAGTTAACTGTAACAATTGACGAAATCGTTGAAGAACCCACTTCTATCACAATACTTAATTTTACACTTCCAGACAATCTTACCGATTTTAATTTCGTTAGGATCGAACTTAGGCGGCATTGTGGTTATGTATTTTGTGTACTAAGCAAGTGTTAAATATAAAATTCACACCGATTAATACGGATTTAAAAGCGAGCTGCGCTCAACACGTTCTATAAACGTCGCTAGCCCGCCGGAAAAAGACCTCGTCGTGCTGTCAACTTGACGTTTTGTACTATTTAGTGATGTGCGCATGAAACTTAAGCAAGACTTCTTTTAATCAATAGGGATGTGGACTATTTTTGGGAAAGTGTTTAAAACCATGCATAAGTACCAAATAGAGCCCAAACTAGTTGTTATTATTTTTTTAATACAACTAATACCTTGAAAATAAGTTATTTAAAATTCCATTCCAAATTTCGCGCCAAAACGTGGATACCTGTCAAATGCCCGCTTTAACGTCAACTTGTTCATTGTCGAAGTTTTTTTTTATTTTATTTTTTAAATTATTATATAATGAGTTCGCTCTTGACATCATTGTCCCTCTCAGTCAGAGGTAAAGAAGCTTGCTACACATTATTAATCTGTGAAGAAGATGTCGACGAAGTAGCGAGCTTACCCAGAAGGTGCCTATTGACTTTCGCTTTGAATGAGCTCAAGTTGTAAGAAAGAGGGAACACCGTCGGCGGAAGTGCATTCCATTCCTTGGCTGTGCGCATTATGAAGGATGAAGCGAAGCGCTTAGTGCGTATAGTTGGTATATCAACCAAGTATGGATGGTAACCCGCCGTACGTCTGGTGGTCCTCTGGTAAAATGGACTTGGTGGAATGAGCATATGGAGCTCATGAGCACACTCCCCGAAGTTGTATGTAATAGAAAGTTATTTCGTAGTTTTGAGTTAATAAGGTGGATTCTACATTTTATAAATGTTTTGCGGTGCCGTAGTGTGAAAGTACTTCTATTAAAACACCTAAAATCTATCTATTCACGTTCCATGTACAAAAACGATGCGGATAATATGGCTTCAACTAGCCCGTCGAGATCCAGCACTTGTATCTTGTGTCTTTGATTTCCATTTAGGTATTTTTAATAAATAAGGAGCTGGCTTTACCAAAAAACTCTCACAGTCAACATCCTTGTATTTCAAGCACAGTTGGTGCATTGAACACATTATAACATCATCTTTGTAGAAATCCGACTGGTGTTTCAAAGGCTGAACATTTTTAATTGTTTTTTCTTTCATTCCTTTTCACATGATGAATGCCACAGCATGTTTGCAACCTCCTTGAGAAACAGCACAATCATGACACTCCGCACTCACTATTACACCGTTTTCTTTATCCACAACCATAGTGGCTGAATATGGTTTACTATCTTCTCGGTTAAATTTTATGCTCCGGGCAAATTTTGCACTTAACTGTGCACAATTTTGCATCTCGACGAAGTTGTACATATCCCACAGCATCGTCTCCTATATGACTGCCTGCTGACCAACTAAAAAGGAATGAAACAATTTGTTAAAAAGACAAAACCTCATAATCATATTATTTTTTATAACATTTAATTTTACTTTTGGAGTTTATAAATACCTACGATTACTATTATAGTGCCGACACGAAAGAAGAAGAAGAAGAAGACTATTATAGTGTATCCTAAGTAATACCACAGATTACTAAATATTTATGGTAATGGTAAGGTCTTCACATTTCTAAAATCAGCCGAGCAGAAGTTACTATTTGTTGCGAAGAAATTTAGCCACCGTGAAGCAATCATTACATGGCAAATTTGAACTATCTGCCTTAACATATCCGCTTACCATGATAGGAAAGCCTTTAAAAATTGATTCAATAAGATAATTAAACGAATTTTGAAGAAATTTCACGGGAATCAAAATAATAATATTATCCAAATATCAACAGACACATAGTATAGTACTCGACAGTGAAAATTCTTGTTTGGCAACAAGTGACGTCACGCATTTTGATTGGTGTTGATTGTCACGTGACTTGAGGGTGAAATATTTAGTTACATTTTATTAAATAAAAAATTAACCCTTTGGTTTTTGAAGAAAAAAATGTGATTTTTATTATTTTTATGATAGAAACTACCTTTTAATGGTAAAATTATATACTTATTTGAGTACAGTCCACATCCCTATTGAACATTTAATTCAATTGACTAAATAATATGTAATTATTAAAGTAGAAAATATTGCTAGGATAAAAAATTTCTAATGTAGAAAACTAAAATCCTTGTTATTTGTTTACCGATTCAGCTACGAGTTACTTAATTTTAATACACAATCCGATTAAGCTTGGTTTGAAATCAAATGTTTGAATTAAGCTCATTGGGGCTACAACACTACCTCTTAACCAAAGACAAAAGAATCAACAGAAGAAAAAAATAAGATGACAAATCCGATAATTTTTGACAGATCAATCATGAGTGGGTGATGAAAGAAAATACACGTAAAAAATTAAGTGAAATACTTTGTAATTTTGTGCAGTGTTTTGGATTGTACTTTGTGTTTTTTACTAACTAAATTTGTTTTATTTTACGTATTTACTGTTCGCATCATGGCAAATGACGAGGTGATCCTAAAACAGTACCTATCAAAATATAAACACAAAGATTACACTTCACGAGAAGTGATTAATTTGATTCAACTCTACAAAAGTCTCACTTATCGCTTGGAAGCCTTCGTTTTCAACAATGGTACGAGGAAGGATTTATTGAACCTTGAAGGCACTATTCCTGTGAATTACAAAGGCGCTTACTACAATATTCCTATCTGTATCTGGCTAATGGACACTCACCCTCAGAACGCACCTTTGTGTTTCGTGAAACCGACAGCGGATATGTCTATTAAAGTCTCTAAGTATGTAGACAGCAACGGGAAAGTATACCTACCATATCTACATGAATGGAGTTCAAATGGCTCAACACTTCAGAACCTTATTCAGTGTATGATCACCGCCTTCGGAGAGTTACCGCCTGTCTATTCGAAACCGCGTATAGAAGCGCGACCGCCGTATCCTGTGAACTCATTCATGCCTCAGCCTGGCTATCCATATCCACAGCAAGTTGGTCCACAGCCTGGTTATCCAACTGGTACTCCATATCCCACCACTTCTAACTTGCCATATCCAAGTTACGGTTCTCCATACCCAGGGTCTGTGAATACTAATGGAACACCATACCCTCCTGCAGCAACTTCTACCCCCTACCCAACTTCCAGTAACTATGGAGCTGATCCAAATACAACTGGAGGCACAATCACTGAGGAACATATCAAAGCATCTTTACTTTCAGCTGTTGTTGACAAAATGAAAAGACGCCTGAATGAACAGTCACAGCAGTCTCAAGCAGAATTGGAGACTTTACGCCGCACCCAGCAAGAGTTGAGAGATGGCAAAACACGCCTTGAGGATATTCTCTCAAGATTAGAGAGAGAAAGATCTGAATTAGATAAGAATGTAGTTGTTTTGCAAGAAAAAGAGAAAGAATTGCAGGCTGCTGTGGAGCGCTTAGCTGAACAGGAGGGCATAGATGTTGATGAGGCTGTTGTCACTACAGCCCCTCTTTACTCACAACTTCTTAATGCTTTTGCTGAAGAGGCAACACTGGAAGATGCTATTTACTACATGGGAGAAGCCTTGCGTAAAGAAGTAATTGACTTGGACACATTCTTAAAACAAGTTCGTACACTGGCACGCAGGCAGTTCACTCTTCGAGCTCTTATGCATAAATGTAGACAGAAGGCTCAACTGGCATGCTAGTAACAATAACTTTCAATGGCTATCTGAATATTTAAAAACACTGTCTGTGTATTACTCATAGAAGTGTGATGCTTATACTTATATACATACTTATATATATTTATCATCCTAGTTTAATTTTGACATGTTATTATAAATATTATATTGCTTACTTTTATTCATAATCTTGTTATACTTCAATTATTTTATTTATGTTAGATCCAATTTGAATTGCTTATGATCTGTTAAATATCTGATCTTTTGTATCCATTTAATAGGATAGAATTTGAGCTAGATATTATCAATATTGAGATTAAAGCAGGGTCTTGTTTTACTTCAAATTGAATTGTATAAGCTTACAGTAAAATAAATTAATGTTCAAGATACTTTTAAAATGTGCTCTATGTGTACACTGTACAGTAGATGCAGATTCTCACAACTACATTAGTCTTAAATGTGTTAGACAATAAGAACACAATACCACTATGTTACACACAATGAAATGAATTGTCCTATCTATAATTCCAGGTTGTTAAACTTAGTAGTGCCATTTTGCAAGGCAGTATGTGATTTAAATGAGTATATTGTTATAAAGTAGTATTTAAATTTTGCATTAAGGTTGGTATGACTGCACTTGCTTTTGTATGTATAACCATTATAAATATTAAATTACTGTTTATCGGGAAACTGAAGTCTTCAGTGTATGATAATACATTGATAGAGTAATGATTTATTGGAGTAGTAATTATGAATACTATTATGCATTTTTGCTTTTATTTTGTGTCATGGAACTGTACTGCAAACATTGTGCAACTTTAATGTATGCTAGATAAACATAAATGATAGTAATTGATTATATATTTACCTTTTTAGTTGACTACCAGGGGCGTAGCTAGCACCGTATCTGCCATATAGATCATATGGGGCCCCCAATGACATGACAAAAAGTTACATTTTTTACCTTCGGGTTGCGGGCTGCTAGATTTGCCGAAATTGTTGTTTAGGTGTAGTTGTATTTGTAAAAAAAAGAGTGAAAGTCGCTCTGCGACACATCGTGCGTTCGCCTCACTATCGCACTCGTTTATATTACTTTCTAAATGATCGCTTCGTTCGGGCACTTTTACTTTTTGATGTTCTGAGTAATGTTAAAGCTCTACATCTCGGGCGGTCGCTTCGCTCGCGCCCTTGCATATCATTTTGTATTTCCCAGTAAAAAATCTCAACCGCCCGCTTCGATCTCGCAGTGATTTATTTTACCATCTGATAGATCGCTACGCTAGCGCACTATCACTGTTTGATGTTCTGAGAGAATCTAAAAGCTCGAAAACTTATTGTAAGTCTGATAGGTGATAAATTCCAAATATTTTGCACCTAAAGACTTGATTTATGCAAGCTTTTCAAAAGCCAACTACCAATCCCCGCACCAAGGGCGCCCATTAAAACTTGCTATGTGCGCTGGGTATCAAAAAACACGAATCGTCTACGTGGGTATGAGCACTATATACATGGTCAGGAAATGCAGTGATTTTTTTGAAAAAATAGCTGTGGACACCCTGAAAAGGGAGGTCATAATAGTGTCGAAAAGTTTATAATTATTTGAGAAACCAGTAAATTTTTCATCTGCATCAGGGCCTCCCAAAATATTATACGGAGCGCCGCCAAAGCACGCTACGCCACTGTTTACAACAGATCAGAATAAATATCTATAATCTGTTTTAAATTATATCATCTTATATTGTAAATAGGGTAAGTTTTACATTGCATTATTTCAGCCCATTAGCTGATAAACATTGTCACAATAAATACGAAAATGTGTCATAGTGTTTTATTGGGTTTCCATTTGTTTGCGTTAATTGGCGGGTAATAGTTGTGATAAGATAACTATGTAAGCAATGAATAATAAATAATTAAATAGCAGAGTGCATATGACCTGGATTTAATCAAAATGTAAAATATAAGGTAACATGTAAGCTTAGAAAATAAATAATGCAGCATCTGGCAGGAATGATACGTGGTGCGATCGGTTATTTCTTTTCGTCCTTCTTTTTGCCTTTCTTGGCTGCGGCGGCCGCCTCCAGGTCGATTGGTGCGGGCTTCACGAACGGTATGAGCTCTTGGTACTGCTCTGGCATCCACGGCTTCAACACTTCAGGAACCTGTAAAATAACAATTGAGAATTTATCTAATGTATTATTTCTGATGCCAAATAAATAATTTCTAGACTTTTCTATTCCAAGACTTTTTTAAGTAACTTTTTTCTGTTAATGAATGGAGTATTGTAAAGCTAAGTCTATAAGATCCATTGTACCTAGTGATTGATAAGACAAGAATGGAATATTTATTGAAGACATACAAAAAGCCCATCTCAAAACGCTTATATACGCGATAAGCATAGTCTTACGATAAGAAGCGACTTCGGTGCTAACTACAATTTTATTTTAGACACCACCCTAAAGTAATTCGGCATATTAGGCTTTAAGCGTCTCTCATTGAGAAACATTGAATCGGATGACGCGAATATAAACCATAGTGTGTAATTGGCCCAGTGCACCATAATAGATCAAGCATTGGCCATTGTATCTTATGCCATACTGGCGCCATAAGGAGTGTGGTTAAAACTCCACACGCTGTAAAGTCGCGCCATATAAAATGAACTCTTACAATCACCTGCGCACCAAGACGATATTTGGGTTTAATTGGCGGTAAATGGAAAGGGAGCAGGCATTTCGTGCGCGGCCACGAGCGATCGGGATAGCGACTGCTCCAGCTTTCTTTTTTTATATGTCCCGATTTCTATCTACACTTTGCAGGACATTTGTACTCTAATTCAGTGTTCCCTTTAAACTTTTCTAATCTCCGTCGAAAAAGTGGGGCTTCATAAGTTTGAACACTATGTCTGTTTGTGTTTTTGTGTGCGTCGGCCTGTGTCATCGTGCTTCCCGAACGGATGGACCTATTTCAAAGCGTTTTTTTTATTTGATGGATCATTTGATTTTGGTGGTTCTTTGCTATACCTGGTCCAGCCGTTGAAACTCACCATCTTTTTTACGTGGCACCGTGGGGGATTTTTTAACTGCAAAGTTATAGTGCGATGAACTGACCTTGACTCCCTCCTCGGTCTGGTTGACTTCGAGCAGCGCGCAGATGACGCGCGTGGTCGCGCACATTGTAGCGTTGAGCATGTGCACGTATTCCGTCGCTGCGTTCATCTTCTTCGTCTGCCCGTACCTGTTGATAAAGCAGTATTTGTTTTTAATGTTATGTGTGATCATTCATCATCATCTTCTTCTTTTCTTTTTTTTGAAATTTTACGATAGTTTGACAAATAAAAAAGCAGAAGAAGACTACGACGGATCGCCGTATTAAATAACTTGCAATTAGCTATAGTTTGCTCTATTTTCCGTGAAACTATCATTAAAGAAGCAGACTGTGATGGCAGTGTTTTCTCATGTTATTGCATGCCCACACGCCCACACTATAAGAAGCACACTGATGACGGTACGGACGTGCCGTGCCGTGTATCTATTTTAGTCTAGCTAGCCAGTATTGTATTTTCCACGCATAGTCCTGTTAACTAAGTGACAGTTGCTGCAGGACACCCGTTCGCGGTAGGTGCTGCAGCCCAGGAACCACGCCTCCAGGTCTAACTACACTACTTGGCAACGAGTTCTGGGGACACGAGTCTCACCTCTATAAATGACTTACTTCTCCAGCAGCCTCCTTGCCTGTTACTCCAAAAAGTTGCTGCAGGAGACCAGTTCGCGGAAGGCGCCAGAGCCCGGGAACCATGCCTCCAGATCCAGCTACACAACTTAACAACGAATTCTGGAGACACAGTCTCACCTCAATAAATGACTTACTTCACCAGCAGCTTCCTTGCCTGGTACTCCAGACAGGAAGGCGCCAGAGCTCAGGAACCACGCCTTCATGTCCAGCTTCACTACTTAGCATAGAGTTCTGAGGGCAAAGTGTCTCCTCAACACATCACTTACCTAACTAGCAGCCTCCTGGCCTGGTACTCCAGACAGTTGCTGCAGGAGACCAGCTCGCGGAAGGCGCCAGAGCCCGGGAACCATGCCTCCAGATTCAGCTACACAACTTAACAACGAATTCTGGAGACACCGTCTCACCTCAATAAATGACTTACTTCACCAGCAGCTTCCTTGCCTGGTACTCCAGACAGGAAGGCGCCAGAGCTCAGGAACCACGCCTTCAGGTCCAGCTTCACTACTTAGCATAGAGTTCTGAGGGCAAAATATCTCCTCAACACATCACTTACCTAACTAGCAGCCTCCTGGCCTGGTACTCCAGACAGTTGCTGCAGGAGACCAGCTCGCGGAAGGCGCCAGAGCCCGGGAACCACGCCTCCAGGTCCAACTTCTTGGCGGCCGCGTGGTTGAGCGCGCCCGACACGATGTTGACGACGCGGTACGGGATGCCGAGCGTCTGGTAGAACTCCTCGGCGTTCTGGATCATCTCGTCCATCATCTTCCAGGAGGCGTCGTCGTGGGGAGAGGTCAGCACGAATTGCTCTACCTTGAAAATTTTATAACAATAAGCATTTACACGGCAAGGCTGTCAGGTACAAGATAAGTCAGTTTGTCACGGCACCCTACCAATGCTTACTATTTGAAAAAGAAACAGTCAAACGAATGCCAACAATATATGTGCTCGCGAACATGATTATGATCGACTCACGGCGCCCTTTTGCATTCTACGGTGCAACAGGGCGCCGCAGCGCAGTTTGGGAATTGGGAACCTTGAGGTGATGACAATGCGAGTAGAACTCTATAAAAATGCGATGTTACATAAGTGATAGAGCGTATAAAAGCGTCGTGTATGTCCCTCAGTCATTCAACAATAGGCTAGATGACACCACCAATTGTTGATATTCTCTTTATTATCTGTCAAAACGGTCTGCCTCCATAGATTTTTTATGGGAATACATGATCGTGACGTCACGTTCTTGTATCAGAAATCGGAGTTAAATGACCGAATATTTATTGAATTTTGTGTTTTAAAAAAATAGTTTCTACAGCTTTTTGGAAATATACTGGTTGTATTAACTTCATAGGGGCTATGCTTTTTAAACGCCATGGTCATGAAATATTTAAGATCCATAATAGGCGTCATCATGCCTATTATGGATGAGATGACTCATTCAATATGGATGGTATAAGGAAAATAATTTAAATTGCATCATCCATCAATCAAATTAACTCAATTAGATATATATTCTATTCTAAACAAAGGGAATATTACATCATTAATGATTAATGGTAGTTTTGTAGTTACGTCTCTCATGTAGATAAAATATTTTATACCTTTTCAAATTGATGCACCCTGAAAATGCCGCGCGTGTCCCGTCCGTGTGAACCGACCTCTTGTCTGAAGCAAGTGGACAGGCCTGCGTACCTGTGTAAATAGTTTAATATAGTTAGATTTTCGCCACGGAATTTCGATATGGAATATTTTACTGGTAACAATAGTAAGTAAAGTGCGGAGACAATTTTTTTATTGGATTTTAAAATAGGAATTGAATAATCTTACTCGTTAAGTTATTTACTTAACGAGTAAGATTTGTTAGCATTAGCAATGTTAGTTTGTTAACACACAATCTTAGTCGTTGTCCTACGTGAGCGAGTAGGTGGCGCGACAAGACACGACGCGAAAATATCAAATGTATGTGCGTTAATGTGTGTTTCGTGACAGACATTGACACAAGTATTGGTCGCATTACGTCTTACGTCGCGTCGCATATGTCGCACCGCCTCTAACTTGTCACGTTTCATCGCTCATCTAGTACAAAGCCTTAGCTTATTACCTTATTGGCAAAGAGGCCTCGGGCAGCCACTCGTCTCTGTGGTAAGCTGCAATAGGCTGCTCTGAAGTAGCAATCAGGTACTTCTCTTCAATGGCTGCATCTCCTTTGTTTTCAGATCCTTTCCCAACTACTTTGTACAGTTCCTCGTCAAATTGAGCCAGCTGGGCAACTTCTTGCATCACCTGTAAATGGTATTGGCATTCAGTGACACAGTCACAGATAGCATATATTTCCAGATTTAATTCAGGAATGAATTAATTAATATTGTTACAAAAAGTTGCCAACATTTTTTTACCTCTTTCCTCATAAAGAATGGTGTGTACAGTGGTGTGTATCCCTTCTTGAGCAATATCCTGAGGGAGAGCTGAACTAAGGCTTGTTCCAGGAACACTGCAGGACCCTTCAGATAGTACCCTCGCCCACCAGCAACTGCTGCCCCTCTCTCGCCATCCATACCTAAAATTCAAAATCATTTTTAGCATAAAAATTTTACAGTCAGTTTCTAGCGAACGCGACCGTCAGACCGAGACTCGTGACGTAACGCGATCCAGTTTTCAAAAGGACACAATCCAAACGTGATGTCATGAGTCGCGCTCATGTGACTGGTCGCTAGGTACTGACTGCCACCAGTTAAGTTTTACTTAGTTAGAAGAGCTGTGAATTCATGTTAACCAATAATAGAAATAGAATCCAAAATAGTAAAACCATGTTAAGAACTTCATTTTACTATACATAATTACAGAAAAGAAATACACTGCTCAACAAAGTCTAGGGAACAGGAGGTTTTTAGGGAATATTTTTATTTTTATAAATTTTGTTTTAAAGTTTATATACCAATCGATGCGTAATTTAATGCTTAATTAGTTGCGTATACAAATAAAGGATTCAGTTTTTGAATTACGAGGTAATTTTAATGAAAAACAAAGAAAGTGTATTACAGAACTATACAAAGAAATTTAATTTAATAAAATTTCTTAAAAATTAAAACATTACAGTTAAGAACAAATATGCGGGGACTTTTTTAATAATCAGTTGGACCCCCTAAGGCATTAATAACAGCTTGACATCGTCGTGGCATACTGATTATGAGACTATCGATTGTCTCTTGTGGAAGAAGACTCCATTCTCTGGAGAGATGTGAAAAAAGTTCATCTGCTGTGTTCAAATTTTGATGGAGATTTCTAAAAGCCCTTCTCTTTAGTAAATCCCACGCGTGTTCAATGGGATTGAGGTCCGCGGACTGAGCAGGCCACTCCAGCACTTCGATGTTGTACTCGCAGAACACATCCATCACCTGACTCGCAGTATGTGGTCGTGCATTATCTTGCATAAAAATAAAATCTGCGCCCAGATTTTGTCGGTGCGGGATAACCACGATTAGACTACCTGTTCGCAGTATCGCTCTGCATTTAAATTTCCCCTGATCAAAACGAGATCCGTCCGTCCACCCAGGCGGATTCCAGCCCACACCATTATTGTACCACCTTGGTAGGGATGCACCTCCTGTGGGTTTTGACCAGGAATCCGCCAAACACGCACTCTTCTTGAATCTGGATGAAATCCGAAGCGAGATTCATCGGAGAACAGTACATGTGCCCACTGATCTACGGTCCACTGCAAATGTTCACGTGCCCACAATAATCGACGTCCTCGATTTCCATGACGCAGCGCGGGCACTCTTAGTGTTCTGCGAGCACGAAGATTAGCTTCATGGAGTCTCCTCCGAGCAGTCTGGTCACTGATAGCAACCTGGTGCTGCGACTGGAGGTCTTCTACCAACTGACGAGCCGTAATGGTGGGTTGCCTCCTTGCGACATTTTGCAAAAAACGGTCTTGCCTTTCCGTAGTAACCCTATACCTGCCTCTGTGCCTTTCGGCTACATCGCCAGTAAGTCTGTAACGTGCCCATAGTCTGCAGATAACGCTCGCGTGAGAATTCAGAGCAGCTGCAACTTCGCGTTGGGGTAGCCCAGCTTCCAACATTCCTACAGCTCGAATCATTTCTTCCCGCGTTAAATGACGTCGTGACATAATGGCCGTAGTCGCAAAAGTTACGAATAACAACAGTTAATTTTGTTTTTCAATAAAATCATAAAACAATAAAACAAATTTTTATCTTTAAAATTCTCATACAGTATCACTACACAGCAATCAAAGTGAAAGATTCCCGCCTTTTACGAAAATTCTTTTGTTTCTATTTTTTTTTTTAAATTCGAACAACGTTTGATAAACATTCAGCCTACCTGTTTACCTCAAAGAGATCAGTACTTTTTTTAAAGAAGATTTTACAAATCCTACTACTATTATAAAGGCGAAAGTTTGTAAGTATGGATGTATGGATGTATGGATGTTTGTTACTCTTTCACGTAAAAACTACTGAATGGATTTGAATGAAACTTTACCACAATATAGCTTATACATCAGAATAACATATAGGCTACAATTCATAAAGAATTTTTAAGATAAAGGCTTTCCACGCGGACGAAGTCGCGGGCGGCCACTAGTAAAGTCATATAGTTGGCTTGTTCCCTAGACTTTGTTGAGCAGTGTATTTAAAATTTTCATACAATGGTAGCAATAGTAACAGATGGCAACTTTTACAACTTAATTATTGTGAAGAAACAAATGGTTAAGACATTTGAGACCACAAGTCATTAGGTTTGCTCTCATAGCAAACACAACAGTTATTTACTCAAGTGTTCATAAAATTTAATGAACATTGAAAGTCATATTCAGACAACAAATTACTGTAGCAAAATACTGACATTATTGTTTAACTGAATAAAAAATTTGCATATCAAAAATTATAACAATATTGACACTAACAGAAAGATCTAAAGAAAAAAATTTTTTTTAACAAGCTTTTCAAATTGTGTCTACAACATATCAGCTTAATCAGACATTGAGATGTGGGTGAAATTTATCTTGCAAGATTTGATTACACACAGATAGGGGACTGGTGATGCTAAATAAAAGATTGTAAAAAGTAATCAGTTATTAATAATAAACTAAACTAGATGTGGATGTGTACCTGTATCATTGACAGTTTAACTTCCTATGTAAAAAAGTCCTGTTTATGTCATTGTAATAAACAATCGGAATTTAGTGTTTACTCCAAACGCTAATTTGTTTCCAAAAAAAAAAGAGAAGTAGAGAAGAAGTGACCAGATCAACAGTTACACACAAAATAACAAAAAATCCCATACAAAAATTGATTTAATCAAAAAGTAATCTTACCATCAATCATGCAAATCAAATCTACATGAGAGTATTTGTTCCGAAATGTGCAGTCGCCGTGAGTCCTCTCAACAGCATTGTGGTCTTCATCATCATCAACAGGCACTGAGGAGTGGAGGTGGTTGCCCACCTCCCTCAAGGCAGCAGAACGAGCCTTCTCAGCTGCTATCAGACCCTGTTCATTCTTTGTGATAGCTTCATCTATCAGGACACGGACCTGGAAAACATCGTAACTTTTTTAAATACCTAATGAAAGGTACTAACAATAACATACCTACTTTATAACTTTTTTTTGACAAAAGATAGGTTCAATACAGAAGGTTTGGTTCATAGTAATGTAATATGTCAACTATAAAATGAACACATATGCCTACCTTTTTGATCTGGTTAACAGTCAGAGGTTTAAGATGATCGCCAGTAAGTTCACTCAGGTTACCGGCGACTTCTGGTGGCACTGGCTGGTCCTCCGGCCCGACAGGCTCCTTGCTCTTCATCTTTAGACCAATCTCCTTACTACAGACATTCTTCAGCTTATTCAAGTTGTCGGCGTCGTGGCGCAATCGTCTCCACAGCAGGTCTTGTTCCACCACTGTGTCCACAAGGCCCACATCCTTGAATCGCTTCCGCTGGTTCTCCCGGATTTTATCTGGGTCACCATCCTTGTCAGCACGAAATAAGTCTAGGTCGAGAACCATGGTTAATTTATGAAAGTGGTGATGAATTTAGAAAAAATGTGAACGTAGCAGTCTCACAGCTGCTGCATGCGGCGAAAACTACGTTCAAAAACCAAGTTGATAATTTATTAACTGTAACGTCAAACTGTACATATTTAATTTAACATAATAATATTTTGATCATAAGGTAGTAAAACTAATGATTTTAGTTTATAATTTTCTATTTTACAAGTAATGTCTATCTCAATATTTCAAAGGGTTTGAATTTAATTAATTAAATTAACTTTTTGTTACAGAAATAGTTTAAAACTGGTATTTGAATGTGTTCCTTATTATGACGGACGCTAATTGATATGTCTTTCTTATTTGATATCTGTAACGGTGATATTGACTCCGTGAGGTTATCAAGTTCATTCTTGAAGTTTTTTGCTCCAGCCACCCGCACTAGACACACACCCTCATCCTTATTTCATACACCACTTTCACGGACCAACTACGCACGTAACTCTGTAATAGCCCGAACTCTTAGAACGTATAATAAACTCTTCTCCTCGGTAGACGTGTTTCACCTAACGAAGGCAGCTTTCAAAAAAGGGGTTATAAGCGAACTAGAGCCACTCTCTCAGTGTGAGAAAGAATAATTTGTAATTTGTAGTTTTCTGTTTATTTTTAAATTTAAAGTGAAAGTTTGTAAACAGTTGTATCCGCGTCAAGACTTGTTACTCATATATATATAAATAATTAATAAATATATACATATTATATAAAATTAATGTTAAATTAGTTCAATGTGATTTTTAGACCATTGTTAGCAAGTTACACATACACATTATAAAACTTGTGTATTATGTCAACCCGTGTCAACTTAGATCTTTATTTGTTCTTTTTATATAATGTAAATTCGTTATTGGCTGTAAGTTTAGCATGTAAGATAAGCTTAATTTTTGTAATAAGAGCTGTGAATTTTATAACAATAAAAAAAAAAAAAAAAAAAAAAAATGACATTGACAGCTGTCGTGGCAGACGGTTGGTCCGAAATCAGCTGAAAATGTACTTGCGTAAAGTCTTTGCCAAATGACTATTTATCCATTTCATTCTAAGCAAGTTTTTATTACTCGTTGTATAAAATCCTCATTTAAAATTTTGTGTTAAACAATAAAATTTACTAATAAAAATAAAATCGAAGAAAGGATTTTTTTGATTATTTTACGCCAGGGCAACATTGACAGCAGATGTCAAAAAAATAGCGAATGATTTGTCGGTCGGTCTCTTTCTTCAGCTCGCTCATCTTTTTCGAATTTGTGATTTAATTTGTTTATTATGTGGCTTTTGTTCGATACTAGATGAGAAGATCGAATCTCTAGTTATCCACCTATAAATTGTAAGTATTACTTTCACCGTGGTTTTGTTGTTAGGTCCCGAAATTGCGTTGCTTTATTTCTTGTTTACACGTCCACAGCGCCTTGTTTCCCGATCTATTTACAAAGGGGAGGATTCGCACTGATAAAAACTGTTTTCCTTCTCATTAGAATTTGTCATATCGGTTTTAATTCGACACAGTACTGAATCTTATGATAGTCTTGGTACTGCAGAAAAAAGCGGCAATATGCTTCAATTTCCTGATACCCCACTGTTTTTCTAATATTGGGTAACTTACTTGTACAAGTGTTAATGTTACCCTTTTTTCCGTGTGTTGCATAGTTGAAATTAGGGATTGTAAAGTTTTTATCATTCTTTTTTTCAGGCAATGGTAAAATGATTCCTTTGAAAGATAACCAAGATGTGGCGTCGTTCCTCGTCACGAAACACTCTTGGAAGGGCAAGTACAAGCGGGTGTTCTCTGTGGGAACACATGGGATCACCACATACAACCCGGATCGGCTGGAGGTGACCAACAAGTGGTTGTACTCCGATGTGGTGACAGTTGCCTCTTCGAAACATTCCAATTCCGCAGCCAACCATGACTTCACACTGGTCATGAAGAAAGACAAAAAAGTGGACACAATGAAGTTCTCCTCTGAACACAAGTGTCTCATTTTGACTGAGGCTTTTAAGTACAGGCAACTGTTTGCTGAGAAACCAAAAGATATTTTTGTAAGTGACAAAATTACTATCATTATGAAGAGTAACTATTCTCTTTTAAGCATCTTTTTAACTGACTTCAAAAAAAAGGAGGTTCTCAATTCTATGGTTGAATTGAGAACCTCCTTTTTTTTGAAGTCCTTTTTTTATAATTGTTTATGTATGGTAACTCATATTTCTGGTCTATATAGTCAGTTCTGAAAATTTGTATTTAAAGTCTGGTCATCCATATGGAAAATATTGCAGGAAACTCCTCAAAAAAAAAGTTCTGCAGTTAAATTTTATCTCAGTAATCTTGAGGTTTTCAAGTATTTGCATATGAATGTCATAATTTCAAAGCTAGATGATGATGGAGATCTCTACGATTCTTAGTAGTTCAGGGAATCTTTTACCACAGTTGACCATTAATGACCATGATCATTTCTACTGTTCAAAAAGTTTTAAATAAAAAAAAATACTCTCTTCAAAAAGTCATAAACAAGTCCAAATTATTCTGAAGTTGGTGCCATCATGATAAAAGATTGTCAGAAAACAGATACAGTGGCACCAACTTCAGAATCATTTGGGCAGTAAATTCCTTGTTTAAGACTTTTTGCATGGTTTGATTTTTTTAATAAAACTTTTTGTTTAAATAATATCTATTTGTTACAGAGATACCAAGCGTACAAACACCACTGGAGTGGGACCCGTCTGCCAGTGGTCTTGGAAGTGGGTCCTTGCGCCCTAGAGCAGCTAGATCCGTCTACCCACACACTGTTAGCGAGTTACCCATACTGTGAAATACAGGGCCTATTACAAGTGAGAGATGTACCAGGAGGCATTGTACTAGCTGTCGGAAACTACAGCAGACTGCATCTCTTCTCAAATGCTATGGAACATCAGTCTATCATAAACAAGATGCTGGAGATGGCCAGTCTATCGTTGAATATAAGTATAAAAGTCCTGTCCACAATGATTACGCTGAACGACTACCATGATCAAAGATTTGGGAAGTACAGGTAAGTGAGTTCCATTTTAATAAATCACTAAGTTTTAATGTCGTGTCCACTACAATCAAGAAGATGTTCATGTATCACAATTGAAAAAGTAATTAAAATTCCAATTCAAGATTACTGTAAATAACATTTAAAACTTAATTGAAGAAGCATTATTACTAGTGAGCCCGATACTAAGACCTCCCTAGCAAAAGTTTTGGTATAAATTAATAAATTAAATAGAGTAAAAATAATAATATTATATTGTTTTTTTTTCTCAATTCTATTTAGGTCTAGACTACTTCTAATTGAGCCTGCATAAAACAAACTAAATAATGAAACTAAAAAATAGTCTGCTGATAATTTAAATGCATTCATTGAAGTAATTGGCTGTGGACCCAAATAAATTTTAATAAAGACCCCACTGTGTTTGATGTTTCAATTAAAATGTTGCTAACTGAAGCCATTGTCCATTTTCATAATGCAGGCAAAACAATGATTTACATGTCCTTGTGTTTACTTATCTAAATCTGAATCCACTGCTGTGGCAGAATATCAAATGAGTAATCTGGTTTTTTTTCATTGTTTATCAGTTAGAAAAGGGCATATCTATAATTATTTTAAACACTGCAAAGTATATTCAAATGAATTATCATTTGTGACCTAATAATCATAATCATTAAAACTAGCAATTTTTGTGGATAGAAATCTATTTATATTTTGATCTATAAATATATATTTTTTTCAATCTAGTTCATAAGGATTTTAGATTTTATCCTCATTATTAAAATCAATCGGGGATAAATAATTTTATCCTGTTTTGTGAGATTTTGATTCCCTTTATTTAAGTTATTATTGTTGTATTTGTTATCAGCATTTTGGGGCGATGTTTTGGTATTATAACCTTAGAGGCGTTAATGAAAGTTTTCGGGTCTTTCGTGTACCGACTTTTGGCAGCCGATACTAAGAGCGGGTATAGTTTGGGCGTTTTCCAGCGGGCGCTTAGTTAACGCGTGTTTTGAGGTCAAGGAAGTCCTATTGAAGTGTTCACATGCAAGCGCGCGTTTCTGGTCAAGCGTTGTACGAAAACGCGCTTAACGCTAACGCCTAGCGCCTAATGTGTACCCGCTCTTAATCACCCACCACTGCTTAAACTAAATTTAATCACCTTCAGTGGTGCCTTCACCATTACCCAAGTCTGATAGAAGGTCAGTCAAGACTTAGAGACGCAATCAGCTCTTCTACTGTGTGCTAAAGGTTCGCTCGAGCGGAGCGCAAGCCAACCCGCTCTGCTCGTGGTGACAAGCGTGGACACACAAAAAATTTGATGTGTGTTTGTCAAAAAACCGACAATAGGCGGCGCACAGTCGAAACACGAGCCAAAGTAATGTTCGAAGCGCTTCGATTCAAACTCTGTCCACACTACACGAATTCTGGGTCGTCTCGTGCTCCGCTCGTGCTCGTAAGCGTAGACACCGTAATATATTAGGATAAGGGAAGAATACTTTGCTTAGTAGCGGCAGCCGCATACAAGACCGTATTGGCCATTGTTTCGTTCGTATTTTGGGGGCTAGCCAGCGCGTTCGCTCGCACGGTCAAGCTTTCAAGAGTCACAGGGATGGCTCGGATGGCTACATCTGAAAGTACGGACAACGGCTTACACAGTAGGGGCTGGTTTGGTGTTTTTATCCATGCTCCAACTAAACCTCCAGACTTGAAAGCATCTAAAAAGCCTAGCATATACTATATCTGGAGCTGAGGTTTGTTCTTTATCTTTACAGTGGGGATCAACATCAAACGTCCCTGAGCGAGTTCATTGTGCACAAGGTGGACCCGGCGCGACACATGGAGCCGATGAAACGCACCATGTGTCTCTCCGACACCTGCATCCTGGAGCGCGACCCGCAGACTTACTCTGTAAGTTTAAATGTATACTTGAACAGAATAAGATTACCGAATAAATAAACGGTTATAACCCGTGTAAAAAGAACGCTCGTCGCTGACGCACATGCGCGGACGTGCTCCCCCACTTCGTACCACCAATAGGCTAAATGACACCACCAATCGTTGACATACTCTTTATTATCTGTCAAAACGGTCTGGTCCATAGATTTTGTATGGGAATACAAAATCGTGACGTCACGGGTGTGTATCAGAAATCGAAGTCAATTGAATTTTGTGTGTTTCAAAATTGGTTTCTACAGCTTTATGGAAATAAACTGGTTGTATTAACTTCATTGGGGCTATGTTTTTTAAACGCCATTGTCTTGAAAATATTTAAGATGTCATCATGCATCGTCTAGTGTGCAAGTGACCATTAGCATTCTTTGTATATTGAGCGACTTATAGAATTAAACATTGTATGTCACCATTTACATATCAGAGTGTCAAAACTTATTAGTTTTTTTCATTTTTTAGGTGGTATGCCTGCGGCCGTTATGTGATGTGTTCGCCCTGATAAGAGATCCAGAGCATCCTCAAAAGTTTTCTATCGAATACCTCAATGGGCAGACTCGCACGTATCTCGCCGGGGAAAGGTATAATTATTTTACTGGTCAATGCTTACTCCACTAAATATTATCAGTATCTTATTTTATTATCGAGCAAATCGTGGTTTTGACAGTTATTGAACCTCAGGTAATACGTAGGTATTTATGCCTACACTATAAGTGTGCCATTTCTGTATTGACACATTCATCTCGAGATTCAAAAAATTAAGCAAGAGATGTTTGGGGTGTATTAAATACTTTTTCTTTATAACCTAGTATTTTTATGTTATCATTTATCAGAGTCCCTGTTCCAAATTGCAAATCATTCATCATTTTCGTGTAAAGTCATTACGTTTGTTCGCCACGGTCAGGCTAGCATGAGTGACAGTGACGACTGCATTTTATAGAAGTTGATTTAAAAAAGAAGGGTCTCTGTATGTGTTAAAAAAATCTTGTCATTTACAATTTGACGACCGTTTGGTGCAGTGGTCTACATCTCGGACTTCTATAACCAAGGGTCGCGGGTTCGATCCCCGCACAGTACAAGCATATGTGTGCATGAACATGTGTGTTTGTACTGGTCTGGGTGTTTTCTATGTATAATATGTATTTACAATTTACAAAAAAAGTATTAAAGTATGTTTATCCGTTGTCTAGTACCCATAACACAAGCCTCGTAGCTTAATTTGGGACTAGAGAATTGGTGTGATTGTTGTGAAATATTTATTATTTATTAATTTTCACACAGAGATGCACTCCTGGCGTCGCTACTAGACGGCGTGCGTTCCGCCGGACAACGCGATGTACACGTGCGATCCGCTGCGACGCCGCGCGGTTTCCGGCTCGGCCCGCTGCACCAGAGCGTGGACGAGGAGACCGAGTCCAACCACCTGAGGTACTGTTCCAGCTACTCTCTATTTACTAGCTTCTTTTTTTTGGTATGTACTTACTACAATCTGTCGACTTCATTGGGACATTCAGCAGTATATTGGGCGTTGCTTAAGTTGGCGGCGCTCTAAATATCTATACCAGCTACTAGCGTCGTTACTATAGCGTGCGATCCGCTGCGAACCCGGGTGGCGCGGTGCGTTTCTGAGTCCAACCACCTGAGGTATGTATACGATATCATATGCAATGTCTTAAAGAATATATGTAGTCTTTTACCAATTCACCGCTTCGAATCGATCGATCTGTCTTTCGAAGCGATTTCGCTTCGTATATTGAGTACTTCCAAGACACGTGTTTCTGGCTGATAGACCCTTTATGTAAGGTTGTATAATGCGGTCGATAGACAGGTCAAGGCTTCCCCAATGACCTTCCTTGTTGAACATTTAGTAGATATTTAAGAAAACTTTGGCATATTTTATACCTAAGTTTCTTTAGACTATGCCTTCTTTAAAACACAAAACTGTTTAAAAAAAAACAGTTTTGTGTTGTTTAAGAAGAACTTTATTTCTCAAAAGAATTACAGATAATTCACTCACTAAGAAATTACATTTTATAACAATTTTGGAAAACATTCTGATTTCCACAACGTTACCATGAATGAATAACTCAAAAACAGAATCACTAATCTATAACCATTTTCCAATCTCAGGCTTTTCCAAAACCCGGTGGGCATGAGTCGCGTGGAAGTGATAGAACGCTTCAACGCCAACGTGGGCTACAGCGGGCTCAACTACTCCGTCAGCCAAGACGTAAGCCGCTTGAATCACTGTCACTGTACACTGTCCGCTTTACTAACACTTCGGCATGATGGATAAATATCAGCAGCAACTTTAGCGACGTCTACTATAATACATTAGCGTGAAAAATTGTCACAGTGCAAGTAAACTCGATATAATTGTTTGCGCTTCTCTGTGGTGAAGTCAGCGTCAATAATAACGTGGCACTTGAATTAGTATCTCGATATATCTTTGTCTGATTTCTACACAGTGACATACATAATGCTCAGTGTAACCTGTCATTGTATATTTGACGTTGACTGCGTGTAACCATGATAATGAAAGTGATTTCTTTTTAACCAAATTCTTTTTAACCAAACTATATTTTTAAAACACCGGCTAATAGTTATATATTATTTAAAAACATATTTGCTTCTGATGTTTTTTCTTTTTGCTTTCATAAAATTAATAACTTAATTCCAGCAGCGCATATATTTGGTTAATTGTTTTTGTACATAGATTTCACGGCAGTAACAAAATAATTCGACATCATTCAAGTTTGAAATTTCTAAAGTAGATTGAATTTAAAGCCCAAAATACTATACAGTTGTGTCTCGCTAGCTTTTTCTGCCTTGCTTTTTGCATTAATGTTTTGCTTTTAATTTTTTGTTGCTCTTGACCGGGCTTTTAAATGATACCGTGTGCCCTGTAGGCTCGACCCCTGTTGTGGCTGTTTCTTACGTGGGATCTCGTAAGTCCCCCCATAATATTATTATCTCTATACATACACCTTCTGTAAACTGTGGACTGGTCCTGATTACCCTCAGAATAATAAAAAAACATTTTCGATCGCATGGGGTGATTTGTCTTTGAAATATTTTGCTCCTTTTATATCTTTTGTTTATAACAATTTAAGGCTTGCATGAAATTGTCATTCTTGTGTAATTTTATCATTTTAAATGGTTCTTTATTATTCTGAAGTATCACTAAAGCAAAGCAATAGAAAAAAATCATTATACACCATTGGTTTGGGTGGGATATTACTTTTCCTAGAAAATATCATTCTGTCTGGTTAAAACCATAAACATCTTCATCTGTCCGCCCTTATTTATTTATTTATACATTCCCGCCCCTATGTACTTATACATAAAACACGACTTATGCTTATATACTATAATTATATTGTAAATATTTCTTCATGTTTCCATATTTTGTAAATTAATTTTAATAATGCAAATACAAAGTAATATACTGGAAGGATATCTTACATTTTGTGTGTTTTGAATAAAGATTTATTTAAATCTCTTTTTAATAACCAGTTTGATCCTGTTGCCTTTGCGATTTAGACCTTTAACACAAGGAATTCTAGAGTAAGCAACCAAGCTTTCATGTGAATACAAAAAAATCATACAAAACGCACGGTGCGGCAACACTGCGTTCTTGGTACCGGGGGGTGAGCACGAACTACCATCGTATCGTATTCGTAGCGTTTACCTATCGTTAACTTGCCAATTTGTATGGGGAAACTGTCAGTTTCTGACGTTTGGACGATACGAATACGTTACGATAATGTTCGTGCTTACCCCACCTACGCCGCATTGCTGCCGCACCTTGCGTTTTGTGAAAACAAATGATCGTGCGTTTGCTGTACGACACACGTGTAGTGCATCAGTCTGACACAAAACGTATAAATTGAAAGCGCCCTAAACGTTACACCATACTCCACTAACTAATACACCCCGGAAATATTTTTCCTCAGAGACTCTTCGCGGAGAATAAAGAGAAGCTGATAACTGGGGCACTCACCGCCCTGGTGGCCAGTTCCGCATCAGGAAGCGGTCTTCATCCGAGAGAGCTGGAGGCGCAGTTCCATGCGTTGAGGCGGCTGTGTGCCAGCAAAGTGGGTTTCGCCGCGTTTACTGCTTTGCCTGGGTAAGTTGTAACTTAATATTTAGTTGATTTATAGACGTGCACTGTTGATGGCATGCGTACAGAAGGCTTATTCCGAAATCCGTCGAAACGATTAGTGTCCAGAAGACAGCACCTCAAGCTACGAATTTGTCGCCCTTATTAAAGTTTTAACATTAACGTGCTGTCATGGTGGACGATAACAAATCGTTTTGACGGATTTAGTTTTTCGGAATAAGCCATCAGTTTCAATCGTATACTTGACAGTAAACATCTAAGCAACAGTGCCACCTTTCTTCAAATGACAATTCATAACTCGTATCCAAGCTATAGTTATTCGAAAAAATAACTAATGTTGTGTGCTGCTAAGCCAACTTTATAGCCGCAATTATTTCTTGTTTATTCATATTGTTTTATTATTCGTCATTAGTCATATTATTTCTACCCACCTAGACTGCATTAAAGGAACAAAAAGAAGCCAAGGGAATTCAGTTCATCTAGAAATTGCTCAAGAATTACACATTAGGTACCCGGGCTATGCTTATATATTCACTGATGGGTCAAAGAACAGTAATGGGCTAGGTGCTGCGTACTATATGATCTCACAAGAAATGTATCCATGACTTACAGAGTAGAGACTACAGTTTCTATTATGACTATGGAGCTCATTGCAATCTCAGAAACACTAAATTATGTATATTGAATGTCAATATAATAACAATAGAAAGGTTGTCATTCTTGTGGACAGTAAAAGTACTTTAGAACACTTGGCTCGATGTGCCTCTGGTCATAGCAGAGGGACACCGATAGCCTACACAGTTTTAAAGTCACTACACAGAGTAACCGATACATTAGGCCTAACTCTGAGGTTGCAATGGATCCCATCTCACCTAGGCTTAAGAGGTAACGAGGAGGCTGACAGATTGGCTAAACTTGCTTGTACTGATGGCACACGGTTTTCGATATTGCCTTTTTATTCTGAAATTTTATCAAAATTCAAAAGTAATTGTTATAAAAAATTCAAAGAATATTTTGACGAAAAAAGTAAAGAAAGAGGCATTTGGTTTAAAACTTTGCAGTGTCAACCTCCTCGAATTCCATGGTTTTATAACATTAAATTAAATAGACAGTACATTGTTACTCTTCATAGGTTGCGATCTGGACATTATCCTAGTAATAAGTTTGCCTACATGATGAAGAATGTTAACTCCCCAAACTGTGACCTGTGATGATAGGGTGGATGACGTATATCACATCCTTGTGGAATGTGCTAAGTTTACAACTGAAAGAGACCTAATTATGCAAAAATTCAATTTAAATAAGCACGACGCACAACCTTTCCTTAGCATCTTGGCAGAGCCAACAAGCGAGGCTGCAAGATTGTTGGTTGAAATGATTTTGCATAATTAGTATTCTTTCATGTAAAATAGTTTAGTATTTAAGTGTAACCTGTACCTAGATTAAGATTCGATGGGGCTGACATGCCAATCTGGTAAAAGCCTCTAAAAAATAAAAGATAATAAAAAAAAAATTGTTTTGTAACATATATCCACATTTATTAGCCCGCGTATTTGTTAGCGAATTAACCAAGTAGTCCGAATCAAAACTCGTTTATTTTCAAAATTAGGAATATATATAATTTTGAAAATGAACGAAAAAAACAAGAAAATTCCGAAATTTAGCTCGGTGCAACTCGGTACAGCGCCATCTATCGAGAGGTGTCGAAACTAAACATAATAAATAATATGACGAGTGCCAATGTGTATCTACAACAATAACAAACGCTGTAGTGAAACTGGATGTAAACTTGAAAAGTAAAACTCTTTTCAACCAGGTTCCGCGAGTGGATCGGCACAGCGGTTGTTTCGGCGCTACGGCGCGGTTCAGCCGCCTGTTCCCATGCTGCCCTAGACGCAGTATGTGCTCTCATGCAACCGATGCACCAGGAGCCTGATCTTAGACAGGAGCAGCTCAACAAAGCCAGTATGCTGTCCTCGCCCGCATTCCTGGAAGGGCTGCTAGCCATGTGGGCTGAGCATGTGGTAAGTACCTATAGATACTCGTACATTTTTAGGTATGTTAGGAACAGCTGAGTTTGACGCGGTGTGTGCTCTCATGCAGCCGATGCACCAGGAGCCTGATCTTAGACAGGAGCAGCTCAACAAAGCCAGTATGCTGTCCTTGCTCGTTTTTCTGGAAGGGCTACTAGCCATGTGGGCAGAGCATGTGGTGAGTACCTATAGATACATATATAGTAAATGCGATACAGCTGCGTTGAACGCGGTGTGCCTGTTCTGAGGCAGAAACAGCTGAACTTTTACACCAAAAAAAGGGGTTGATGGTGCCAATCAACTACCACGGTGGCGAAAAGGAACGATTCAAGAGCTGACGGGTGGAATTAATAATATTTTTTCTTTCTTTGAAAGTGTCCAGCTGTCCTAACAAATTAATAAATGCAAGGTTTAAGAGTACGAAGAAAATTGAAGAGCACGTGAAAGTGGAAGAAACATGCACACTCACCAAGAGTTCTCGTTCTTTGGCCTCGTCCTTCAGCTGCAGCTGCTCACATTAGGCATCACTAAACACAGTTCACGGCGCAAGAGCTCAAATCTATTAATTCAAGTTTATTAAATATCACAATTAAAATAAAGCTCGACGCGTCTACGCGGTGACGCGTAATCTGAGTATGCTTGTCCCTCCCGCCTTCATGGACTACTGGTATCTAAGCAGAATACTTGTTGAGTACTTGTAGGTATAGTTTGACAAGTTTGAGTGGTACGCTAATGCCGGCAAAAAGGAAGGGAGCTTCCGTTCCTCGGTACACCAGCCGTGCCTGCAAACGTCTATCATTTATTTATCCAGGATCAACAGCTTCGCCGCTAACCTTACTAGTAAAGGGTGCATTATATTATGTGAAAAATTGCTCAGAACTTACCGAGAATCTTTCAGAAAACCTTGCTTTTACTTTATTCAAAATAATCAAGGGACAGACACAGTACAGTTTACCTGAAACCTATAAAAGATGTTGTACCCTATGACATCCCTTTCAACATGACCATCTTTTATGTCTCAAATAGCCTCAATCTCTTCATTAAAAACCTTCTCAATAAAATTAATAATAGTTTAAAAAAACTTAAAAAAAACATGCTTTTATAGCTAACTAAGAAAAGAGAAAATAATTTCTGAGTATACAGAATTTATATTACAGTAGAGTAAAAAGCGTGGGTTGCTTGGTGTAGTAGTATGTGAAAATCATCCTATTATTGGCAACTATTAAAAGAGAAGTATGAAAACGTCATAAAGTGCAACCTACGCTATTTACTCTACTGTAATATAAATTCCGAGTACTCAGAAATTAATTTTTCTTTTTAGTTAGCAATAAATGCGTGTTTTTAGTTTTTAATCATCACTCCTCCACTGCGATCGGACTCCATCTGCGGTCCTACGGTTTCATTTTAATACAGGGTGGCCCATAAGTCCTTAGATATGAAAAAACTTTATTAAAATAAAACTAATTACTTTATGAATTTTATTTTTATTTACAAATAAAGCTTGAAAAACGGGAATTACTTTTTGAAAATGACATCTGATCCGATCACGGCACTCGTGCAAACGACGTCTAAAATTGTCGATGACTGCGCGGCACGTCACTGCTGAAATGCTTGCCATTTCTCTGCGGATGTTTTCTTTTAGGGCTTCAATTGACCGCGGGTTTGTGTCGTACACTTTAGCCTTAGCCCCACAAAAAAAAATCCGTCGGGGTCAGATCCGGACTACGTAGAGGCCAGGAAATGTCTCCTCTCTTAGAGATCACTTTGCCAGGAAAAAGTTGACGGATAACGGGCATAGCAGTGTTAGAGGTGTGAGAAGTTACCCCATCCTGTTGAAACCACGTCCTGGCATTAAAGCCTAAAAAGTTTTGCAATTCTGGTATGAAAAACTCTTCGATCATAGCCACATATCGCTCCGATGTAACAGTAACTGCGCGTCCTCTGCCATCCTCAAAGAAGTAAGGCCCTAGGATACCATGGGCTGACATAACATATTATTTTATTTCAATTTATTTTATATTTAATTAATTATTGAAATTTATGTAAATTATGGATAATGTTTATCTGAAATAAATGAAATTTAATTTAATAGCGGCCCAAACAGTCACTTTCGGACTATGTAAGGGCTTCTGATGCTTAAGTTTTGGATTGATGGGGCTCCAATAGCGGCAATTTTGTTTACTAACATGCCCGTTCAGATGGAAATGAGCCTCGTCAGAGAACATTATGTTATTGAACGAAGTAAACCGATTCAACATTTCATTCGCATAATTTTCTCTCTGAATAGCGTCAGTTTCTTTTAATTCTTGAACCAACTGAATTTTGTAAGGGTGCATAAGTAAATCTTTCTTCAAAATCCGTTGTAATGATGTCCTAGATACGTTTAATGCTCTGGCGCGCTTACGAGTTGACTGTGTCGGATTTTCGCGAATAGATTGTGCCACTGTGTCTATGTTTTGTTCCGTACGTGACGTCCTTGGGCGACCCAACCCAACCGCGGTTTATCTAACGTCGAACCGATCTCCTCGAACTTAACAACCCAGTTCTTAATCGTTTGAAGAGTTGGAGTGTCGTCAAAGTTGTGTAAACCTTTGTGTTGTTCTGATAAAACTCGCGCACACAAAACGCACGGTCCGCTCCGGTGAAACGCTCCATCGCGACTAAATTCCCAGAAACCGAAGTTACTCCCCCCGCTTCCCCAGCACCGCTCACGCGCGCCCTGTTCGTTTTATTCAAATTTTACTTTTCAATGTACAATAATCTTATCTTCATCCCCGCAGACATCAGGCAGCGGCGCGCTGGTAGTGGCGGCCATGTTGGATTTCCTCACGTTCGCTCTCTGCGTGCCATACAGCGAGACGACGGACGGCAAGCAATTCGACCAGTTACTGGAGATGGTGGCAAATAAGGGACGGATACTTTTCAAGCTTTTTGAGGTGAGTAGTGTTGAAATTTGTATTTTCATCTTCTCCGTATTAAAATTTGAATTATAACTATTGAGCGAATGCCATTATTTGAAAGTCGTAAGCTTATTACTCTAGGATTAGTTTCAAATCTAATCATGTTATTTATTTTATTTAAAATACCGATTCTATTATGGTGACTTCCGACGGTTTAAAAGATATGATATATTATATTTTATACGCAGCCTTTCAACGATTATTCTGCAATGATACAGCTTCAATGTTACATGAAATTAATGAAGATTGGATTTTTAGTTCAAGAATGAAGTGAATCGCTACTATCACATCAGATTTCTGTTATTTTTGTCACAGCACCCATCAATGGCAATAGTGAAAGGCGCCGGCCTAGTGATGCGGGCTCTCATAGAAGAAGGCGGGGGTACCGTGGGGTCCCGCATGCAAGCGCTAGCGCTAGCCGAAGCGGCCCTGCCGAGGCATTTGCTGTCGGCGCTGTACGCCCCTGCTAGATTGCATCATAGACATTTGGCAAGACATTTGGTCGCGTTGTGGTTGGTAGATCACGCGCCGGCACATAGTCTGCTTACGAGGCTTGTGGTAAGTTCGTATTGTGTTTCCAAAAATGTGGTTTACCTTCTTTAGGGTCTAGTTCGTTCAAAACTAAGTATCAAAGGTTTTTCTGCCCTTTACCATTTTAAAGTTTTTCCAACCAGTGTAGCACTCCTATCCCGGTATAAATTGTCGCTCGCAATATAACACCATAGACTTTTTAGGTGAACTAAAACATTAAATATAAATAAATGTACTTCCATTGAATAAACACAATTTTTCTTACACACACCTGATTAAATAAATATACTTACTACAACATCACATACATTTATCTGACTCAGTAGTAATCAGCAAAGCACTTGTGTTACAGATATCAGAATCAATAGTGGTATTACAAATAAACTTAAATAAATACATGTAAACCTAGACTAGTACAAACAGACATGTTTATGCATACAAATGTATGTACAGTGCGTGGATCGAATCCAAGACCTCGTGGTTAATAGTCAACTTCTTGACCATTACACCAAAGTGGTCGTCTTACGTCAACATTGTGGCAAATCTTTTCTTATAGATACTAACTTATTTATTAGATTTTCTTAAATCGCACTGAAGATATTTAATTTTACTATATCCTATTATTTCACAGCCATCCGGCCTCCTAGCATTTCTGGAATCTGCGGAAGCACCGCCAGCGGCCGCGCTAGAAGAGGAGAGACTGAGCGAGCGAGACAACCTGCAGCTGGCGCAGGCCACGGTGAGGGCGCGCGCGCCGCACTGGGAGGCGTTGGAGCGGCAAGTTAAATACGTCGAAAAACACATCGAGGTAAGCTTCATCATCATCATCATGGGGTACCATCTTCAAATTGAAGTTTGGAGGTCAGCATGTAGAAACCGATGCGGTCTCGTCCGCTCATTTTAGCTGGTCATAAAAACGAAAGGTAAACTTCAGGGGACGTATTCTGGTGCAAGCGAAAAAATTTCACATTCGTAAAAAGTTCGATCGATAACCACTCGAACGCAACGTGTGGTTCTAACCAGTTGAAATATGAAATTCATATATGACATATCTTGTAACTGTCATGAAATGCACCCGTCAACAGTGATTTGAAGTTATTAGTTTAGTTGGCTGCATGTAAATTATCGTGCAGACAAAGTACGAATGCACGATAATTGTACCTCTGGTTATTTTTGCACTCTTCTACCTGTATTAAGTGTCTCAGAATATGGATTCACTCTTAAAACGCTATTCGATTGCAACGAAGTGAACAAGGCACACGGAGCTATTAGTGAAATGCTCGTTTTCTGTGCATATACCCGCATCTATTCCGCATATTATGCAGACCATTGTATCGCATTATAACGAGCTCGGAACGGAACCCAAACGCAAAAACAGCATCCATGACGTTAAACGCGCCGTATAAGACCCTAAGATGTAAAGCTGAGCAATGTTCATAATACCTTGTAAGCGTTGTAACATCATTTTGACGTTTTTAGGGTTCCGTACCTCAAAAAAAAACGGAACCCTTATAAGATCACTTTGTTGTCCGTCTGTCCGTCCGTCCGTCTGTCAAGACCGTTTTTCTCAGGAACGCGTGGAGGTATCAAACTGAAATTTCTATATGACACTTAAGTCTACTGTCCCTGGAAGCTGTAGAAAAATCAACCTTCTAAGCCAACGCAATCAAAAGATACAGCCATTTAGGCCGCAAATTTCCGCAAATTTTCGAAACTCGCACGGGAATCAAAACCTACAGGGTACTTCCCGTAAACTTAGAATCTTAAAATTTAGCACGAAGTCACGTCTTATAGTACAGATATAGGAAAAATTACGAAAACCGTAAATTTTCAGTTTCATCGTATAAAAAAATATTTTTTAAAAATATTTTTGACATTTTGAAAATTTCAAAGTTACTACTCCTTATCTCATGAAGGCGTTGAGATATTAAATTAAAATTTATATTAAATACTTAAGTCTATAATACCCGTGATGGGTGAACTTTTACTTACCTATATACCTACATGTTTGTACGGAACCCTCGGTGCGCGAGTCCAACTCGCACTTGACCGGTTTTTTAGGGTTCCGTACCTCAAAAGAAAAAAACGGAACCCTTATAAGATCACTTTGTTGTCCGTCCGTTCGTCCGTCCCTCCGTCCGTCTGTCAAGATCGTTTTTCTCAGGAACGCGTGGAGCTATCAAACTGAAATTTTATATATGATACTTAAGTCTACTGTCCCTGGAAGCTGTAGAAAAATCAACCTTCTAAGCCAACGCAATCAAAAGATACAGCCATTTAGGCCGCAAATTTCCGCAAATTTTCGATACTCGCACGGGAATCAAAACCTACAGGGTACTTCCCGTAAACTTAGAATCTTGAAATTTAGTACGAAGTCACGTCTTATAGTACAGATATAGGAAAAATTACGAAAACCGTAAATTTTCAGTTTCATCATATAAAAAAATATTTTTGTCAATTTTGTAAATTTCAAAATTACTACTCCTTATCTCATGAACGCGTTGAGATATTAAATTAAAATTTGTATTAAATACTTATCTCTCTATAATACCCGTGATGGGTCGTCGGTGCGCGAGTCCAACTCGCACTTGACCGGTTTTTTTATTATAATTATTGCAGCACTATGCAGCCTTAGCGCTCCAGCACTGGGCCCAACGCACCGGCCGGGGCTCCGTGTCCGGGCCGGGCGCTCCCGGAGTCGCCAAGGAAGCCCGGGAAAGACCTGTGGTGCTCCGGAGACGACGCGAAAGATTGAAGAGCACAGCGAACTGGCCGCTCTTTTACTATCAGTTCCATAGAGATCACGCGCTGCCTAACTTGATATGGAATCACACGGTGAGTAGATGCCGTGTTTTTGCGTTATACACAGTAAATATATCGCTTAAAGTTGTTTAATTGTTTATATTTGGTTGGTAATAAATCGTATTAAACCAAACTTCGCACACTGTTAAGCCTTTGACTGCCGAGAGAATAGACACAATAGATGTAAAATACGGTAGTTGACACCACCAATCGTTGACGTACTTTTTATCAACTGTCAAAACGCTTTTCTTCATAGAGCTTGTATGGGAATAACACACTTTGACGTCATCGCGTGCAATGCCGACTGAGTGACTAATTATCATTTGAATTCCAATTAAAAATCAAATAATACAAACTGCAGAAAAATATTAGCGTAAAGGCATCTGAAATTATGAATAATTTTAGAGAAAATCAGTTTTTGAATATTTCTTTCATAGTGGAAACAAGCCTATTGTTTTGGGGTCACCGGTGACTATCATTACATTCAATATATTAAAGAGTGTAAACGTCACGCGCTATAAGCGATCTCTAATATAAAATTGTAAATTTTTATGGTATAATACTATGCTTAGCTATGATACTAGTATACTACACCGAGTAATCTGGCTTATACATAAGTTTTAACATTCACTCATCTTCTACAAAATAAATATACAGTATTAAAATAATATCCAACTAACTTGAAAGATATGCATGCGTGCTTTAGGTTTATATCATTTGCACTGTCGTTCACTTTGAATTGGCCGGCATATATTTAAACAAGGGATAATCAATGCCTAGTTCTTGTGTAGTAAAGGGCCTAAATCAATCCGATCTTTATTTTTCATAGACTCGCGAGGAACTCCGCAACGCGTTAGAAAACGAACTCCGCGCGTTTATATGTGATCGTGAAGCGGCCGGCGGGGCGTTGACCTCGTGGAATCACACAGAAATGGAGGTCCACTACCAGTGCTTACAGAACGAGGTCAAGATCGGCGACTACTACCTGCGGATACTGTTGGAACAGCGCGACAGCGATGACAGCCCCATACGCAAGTCGTAAGTGCGTCCCGCGTGTTTGCGTCACACAGCAGAGGCAATAAACCGTTGCCAGTAGTTTCGAATGTAGCGATCTCTGTCACTCTTGCGAGCGAACGCGCTGGCTCAACCCAGGAATGCAACCAAACGTTACGGAGTACTGCCTCAGGACTTTGGTTGATGAGGTCCACTACCAGTGCCTGCAGAACGAGGTCAAGATCGGCGACTACTACCTGCGGATACTGTTGGAACAGCGCGACAGCGACGACAGCCCCATACGCAAGTCGTAAGTACGTCACGCGTGTTTGCGTCACACAGCAGAGGCCCTAAACCGTTGTCCGTAGTTTCGTATGTAGCGATCTTTGTCACTCCTGCGAGCGAACGCGCTGGCTCGACCCGAAAATACCACGAAACGTTACGGAGTACAGCCTCAGGACTTTGGATGATGAGGTCCACTACCAGTGCCTGCTAAACGAGGTCAAGATCGGCGACTACTACCTGCGGATACTGTTGGAACAGCGCGACAGCGACGACAGCCCCATACGCAAGTCGTAAGTACGTGGCGCGTGTTTGCGTCACACAGCAGAGGCCCTAAACCGTTGTCCGTAGTTTCGTATGTAGCGATCTTTGTCACTCCTGCGAGCGAACGCGCTGGCTCGACCCGGAAATACAACGAAACGTTACGTAGTACAGCCTCAGGACTTTGGTTGATGAGGTCCACTACCAGTGCCTGCAGAACTAGGTAAACAATATTGACAGAAATCCGTTTTTCACCGTCTTTCAGTAACGTCACTTATGATTTTATTTATTGTCTTACATAAGGTTTAATAACAAAAATTAGAGGATAACACTTTTCCCTTTGCCTGCAGATACGAGTTCTTCAACGACTTATACCATCGGTTTCTCTCCACACCCAAAGTTGAGATGAAATGCATGTGCCTGCAAGCGATGAGTATTGTCTATGGAAGATACTACGAAGACATCGGCCCATTTGCTGACACCAAATATATTGTACAAATGCTAGATAGGGTAAGAAAACCGCTGTTTTGTTTGTACAGTGGCCAGCACATCAAGCTACCCATTTTTGTTGTAAAATAGCCCGTATCACAAGTGTGTAAGATACCGCCGTGATTACCGTGACGAACTGGCCACCGTAATTCCAATAAATTTGTCAATGTTGAACGCTTGTAGAAATGATAAGCAACCAATATGAAATGTTTGTCTCCTTAGGTTATGTCACTATGTCTTTCACTTTAAATCGGTCGTTTAACACTTTCGAGTTTGTTTATACTAAGGTATGTTTTTAATATGTAACCTTAAGTTATTTGTGTGTAAATAAAGATGATATTTTTTGCAGACATGTGACAGAATGGAAAGGGATAGACTAGTACAATTTGTCGCAAAATTAATCCTACATAGAAGAAATGTTAGCGAAATATTAGAATGGAACGGTATTAGGTAAGTCTCTTCTCTTGTAACACACTTTAGTCGTGTTTCTTCTTAACATAGGAATAAAAAACATATGTTTTGAATTATTTAACGTATGGTCGCGATCTGAAAGTGTTTACCAGTTTTTGAATTAAATTTTATATCACACTTCTATCACTAAAGTACAAAATTCTTTAACAAGTTACTTGTTACCTTTCAAAATTATTTAATAAATTTCTTTAATAATGTAATAGAATGTAATAAGAAACTATTTTCGTTATTCTTTGAAATGACAATTAATTAAGTAGGCAGTGTCTATTAACCTCATGAAGGAATGATCGATTCTACTATTCAGTCGGTAATTTAGTCAACTAAATTATTATAAAATAGACATTTAGAACTTGTGAATAAAATGTGTGCAAGCAATTGTGACCCTTAAACGTGGTCACCTCTTTCTGTTGGCGACGGTACCTACCATTAATTTAACTACAACATAGATTTGTTATACTTTCTATTTACTACGTCCTACGTAGGTTTTCGTGTTCAAATAAATCATCGTCGTCATCATATGCCACTGCTACTATTCAATACAACACATTTCTCATCGTACCAGGATACTAGTAGATCTAATGACACTGGCCCACCTCCACACGTCGCGAGCCACGGTCCCCACCCAGACCAATGTGATTGAGGGCCCCGCGCAGGTCCAAGGCGGCGGGGACCGCGAGTGGTACTATAACCTTGAGTCCGGGGACAAGGTGCAAAGGATGGGCCCTGTTAGCTTCCAGCAGGTATGTACCATGGTATTACAACTTATAATGAAAGTGGTAAAAAAGTATGAGTAGGAGAAATCCACTGCTTCAGAGCCCTTTCAACAAAATTTTAACAGGTAAGCAGTTTATTGCCGAAAACTTGGATTTCAAACGATGCACCAAAAATCGGAAGTCACTTTAAAGTTGGTATTTCATAATGACATACATCATACATAAGTAAAAACATTATGTACAGATCGATGCACTAAACTGAATTATCCTTTTGGCCCTTTGTTCTGTACATTGACAATGTTTTTACTCAAAAGATTATTTAATATGTATGTAATTACGAAATTCCTATATCAAGTGTGCGTGATTTTCGATTTATTTATATATTTTTGGCAAAAACAATATCATAAATTCCCAGTATACAAGCGGCCTGCAACCATTTCAACATCGTCATTTTATCTTCACAGTTCATGCCTTCTTTGCTTCAGGCTTAGGCCATACCTGCGAATTTCTGTCGTCGCGATTCGCTTCTGACATCCGTGTCAAACAATCGCTGTATCTCAATAGCTGACAGTGTCAGGTCGCGGCGACAGTATGCCTAATTACCTACCTAATGACAGTGTGCATAGTTGTAGTCTAAGCCCTAACCCTTAAAATGGTTCCAATTGAAAGAATATCGTTACCAACTTCGTGAAAATTTCGGCGGACCCTTCTTCCATAGAAATGCAAGTCCGTGATGATGCGAAAGAGAGGGCTAAGCCGGCGTTATCAGCTGGCAAGATATTCTACAGGCCAGGGGTTATATTGATTGTAAGAATCGTTTTGTTTAATAACCAGCTGTTCTTATACCCAACAGCTAAAAGACCTCTACAAGGCCGGCGAGATAAACAACAAGACAAAATGCTGGGCGAACAGTATGGAAGGTTGGCGCGCTGTAGGCAGTGTACCGCAACTGAAATGGACGCTAGTAGCGCGAGGCACACCTGTCTTAGACGAAAGTGCGTTAGCCGCTACCATATTGGATCTGCTGATCACTTGCACGCGGTATTATCCAAGCAGGTTAGTGATTGTCTATCTCGGTGTATTTTTTTTTCTGTAGCTCAATTACATTGTAGCGCGAGCAGATTGGAAGGCTGGCAAGCTTTAAGGAGCGTGCCGCAGCTAGAATGGACGCTAGTAGCGCGAGGCACCTGTGTTAGACGAAAGTGCGTTAGCCGCTACCATATTGGATCTGCTGATCAATTGCACGCGGTATTATCCAAGCAGGTTAGTGATTCTCTATCTCGGTGTATTTTTTTTTCTGTAGCTCAATTGGATTGTAGCGCGGACAGGTTGGAAGGCTGGCGCGCTGGCATACGAAATAAGTTTTAATGTTCAAGGTAAACAATAAAAAAATACTGGTCAAATTAAAAAAATATCAAATTAAATAAAACTACTTTCGTATAATGTGAATGTCAAGAATGAAAACCTGTGCTAGACGAGAGTGCTTTAGCTGCTACCATACTGGATCTACCTGATCACTTACACGCGGTATTATCCGATCGGTTATTTATTGTTTCTGTAGCATATTACAGGCAAGCAGCTAACAGTTTATGTGATATAGTACGTTTCTGAAAACCTTCGTTATCGCTCACTTAGTAATTTGAATCAGTTAGTTTCTCCTGCCAAGGCGGGTGTTTCAAGCTTGACTGTTGAAATATCTTAACTTGGGACCTTCATTTCCTTTTCCTTTACTAGGGACGAAGAAGACGCAGTGATCAGACCGTTACCAAAAGTAAAGCGGGTGCTATCAGAGCCTGCGTGCCTCGCGCACGTCGTACAGTTGCTGCTCACATTCGACCCTGTACTTGTGGAGAAGGTAAGTTTTTTTGAATATGAATATTTATTTATTTACTTTTGCCCTTCTATAAATTAACACTGGGATAATGCGTACTGGACAAAACCTAAACTTTAACAACACAATCAAGTTGATGTTTTAGCATTAAATATGATCTCTGAATGCAAATGCGAAAAAATACAAGTAGCTGAAGTTGTGAGGTACATGTAATACGTCTTACTAAGCGGGAAAGTGATGTCCTTTTGCGTTTGTTATATCTTCTCCTTTCATTTTCGAGGATCAGAGAAAGTGGTTTATAAATATTTTTTGGTCACATTTCGTTAGTAAATAAACGGGTTATTATAACGCTATCTCATTATTTCTCAGGTAGCAACGCTACTATTCGAAGTCATGCAAGACAACCCGGAGATATCGAAGCTGTACCTGACAGGCGTGTTCTACTTCATGCTGCTGTACACGGGCTCGAACCTGCTGCCCATCGCGCGGTTCCTGCGGCTCACGCACATGAAGCAGGCCTTCAGGGCTGACCAGGTGTGTGTGTAGAACTTGCTTAGTACAACTATACGTGGTGACGCAAGTTAGCCCGGAGATATCGAAGCTGTACCTGACAGGCGTGTTCTACTTCATGCTGCTGTACACGGGCTAGAACCTGCTGCCCATCGCGCGGTTCCTGCGGCTCACGCACATGAAGCAGGCCTTCAGGGCTGACCAGGTGTGTGTGTAGAACTTGCTCAGTACAACATACGAGGTGACGCAAGACAGCCCGGAGATATCGAAGCTGTACCTGACAGGCGTGTTCTACTTCATGCTGCTGTACACGGGCTAGAACCTGCTGTCCATCGCGCGGTTCCTGCGGCTCACGCACATGAAGCAGGCCTTCAGGGCTGACCAGGTGTGTGTGTAGAACTTGCTCAGTACAACATACGAGGTGACGCAAGACAGCCCGGAGATATCGAAGCTTTACCTGACAGGCGTGTTCTACTTCATGCTGCTGAACACGGGCTCGAACCTGCTGCCCATCGCGCGGTTCCTGCGGCTCACGCACATGAAGCAGGCCTTCAGGGCTGACCAGGTGTGTGTGCAGAACTTGCTTAGTACAACTGCACGATAGAACTGCAACCCGGAGATAGAGAGCTCATCAGGTGTGTCATAATATTTGGACAGGCAACCCTAACGTTTCGTCAGTATTTTTGGGTTCAGCCAGCGCGTTGGCTCGCATGATCAAACTCGTAAGAGTGACAAGGATGGTAACATTGGAATCTACGGACAACGGCTTAGAGAGCAGGGGAGCAGAACTGTGAATCAAGTCATTGCTGTATTTGTTGTTAAGGCTTTAAATTACTCTCTTCGCCATCTATTCATCTTTCCTACTGACCTAAAACCAAACATCACGAATCGAAAATCCAAATTTTGGCAACATGCTTAGATTCTATTGCATGTCTATATGTTGTCAAATTCATTCTGGTGTGTCTGTTATATTTCTTTGTACAGGAAAATACTCTCTTAACAAAAAGAGAGGTTTATAAGTAAAAAGACGCGGCTTTATTGTAATTTTTATACATCGTATAAATGGTGAAAAAGTTCAATAACTACATATCTGCTCTGGTAACAAAATACTATTTTTTTTTCGCTTTCAGACTAGTTCGGACATAATGCAGCGGTCAATCCTGGGACAACTCCTGCCAGAAGCAATGGTGTGCTACTTGGAGAATCACGGTGCGGAGAAATTCGCGCAGATATTCTTGGGCGAGTGGGACACGCCTGAAGCGATATGGAATAATGAAATGAGGTAAGAAAATAATCCTCACATTAAAACAAATGTTTTTTTTTTCTAATAACGTCAACAAACTAGAGTTCGGATTGATAAAAGGTTCCGAAACGTGTATCACTGTGTGTATCACTATGTACTGACAAATTAAATACAACATAATATGATCACTCGTATCACAAATGTAATTGGTAAAGTCTGATTTGTTTAATAACGACCCTTCTATTGATAGAAAAGGTGACAGATTTGTGTGGGGTGAGATGGCAAGAGGTTGCTTCTTCACACCATCACCATCGACTTACAAAACAAGAGCGAAGCGCGGGCGCTTTTCTTTTTACTATAAAACCACCTGTAGGGTGAGCTTGAAACATTATCGTAACGTACCTATTTGTATCGTCAATACATCAAAAACAGTCAGTTTCCCATGCAAATTGAAAAGTAAACACTTAAATAACGTTACAATAGTTAATCGTGCTCACTCCACAGCTTCCTTCATGTGGGCAACTTTTTGAACTCTGCGTCCGCCAACGTGTGCTACCCCTTCGGTAGGTTTCACACGATTTCGTTCGCTTTTAGAGACTCCCACACTGTATGAAAATCACTTCTTTTGTTAAGAATATTTCTAGCTATAAGTTTGTTAATGCCGACAACACTAGCGTGACGTCACAACCCACACGACAGACCGGAAGCGGCGAGCCCGCCATTGCGCTCTGAGCACTCAAGAAGCTTACGTTATATTTCCATATTTTGACATCCTTAACATTGTATCATCTTATCATTAAAACCTCATCATCAAGCAACTTGGGTCTCATTCCATAACCATTGATTAGGGCGTAATCAAGTTTATTAACATCACAAGCTTCATAGTTTCACAGAAAAGTCATAATATCTCTTTGTGTTTTAAAAACAAATTGTCTAAAAACTTTTATATCCGTTTCCTTTAAGCAGCTACACAAAAAAGCCTGAATACGATATGAAATGAAAACTTAATAAATTACCAGATTCATCCTAACCGATTGTTAAAACAACTGTGTTTCATTCGGATGTTGTAGGTATCTTACCGCAACAGTGACGAATCATGGCTGCAGCCTAAGGAGCATCTAAAGAAATTCGGACCGATGTCACGATAGCTCAATTGGCTAGATGACACCACTAATCGTTGACATACTTTTATTGTCTGTCAAAACGGTCTGCCTCCATAGATTTTGTATGGGAATACATGATCGTGACGTCACGGTTGTTACGTATTGTACTAGATGCCTATGCGTTTGTATTATCTTTAAGAAAATTACTATTGTTATCTGTGGTCTTCCTGCCACCAGAAAAACTTACTTTATCTCTGGTCACTTCTTCTTGTTTGTCATGGCTGCTGAATATAACACGCATTATACTAAAAGTCTGGTCTTCTTATTATCGTCATCGTTTACCCTGACCTCCCATCATAACATGGTGTCAGAAGTCCAAGAAGTCCTGGAAGCCAGCCTACAAAAGTAAGTCGTCAAAACAACATATTTTCACGAAAATAGTCGCCGAGCTGCACCAGTCATAAAATGGCCGAAAAAAATGCAAGTACAAGTCCCCTGCCGCCGAGTAACTTTAGTCTCGATATCAACGCCTCGAATATGCCATTGGCATGGAGAAACTATAAAACTAGTCTTGACATCTTTATGATCGCCAACAGTTTAGAGAACGAAACTGATAAAAGAAAGGTAGCCATTTTGTTGCAAACAATAGGTCCGGCTGCTCTTCAGATATTTTACTCGTTCAATACAGATATAGAGAAGATCACATACAAGGATCTACTCGCCAGATTTGAGGACTATTTTGCGCCACGTGTAAATATTTCCGTCGAAAGGCATAAGCTGTTCAACAGGAAACAAGGCCCAGATGAAGAAATAGAGACGTATGCCACTGATCTCAAGAACATAAGTATCCAATGCAATTTCGAAAGTCTTGCAGATGATATAGTAAAGGACATATTCTCATGGAACTTAAACTCATCTTGCTCGTACATCAGAGAACGCATACTAATTGAGAAACCATCTTCATTTGATGCCGCCGTCAGTCTCGCCAAAACACTAAGAAACACTAAGGTACAGGCCCAAGCCTTATCAAGCCACGAAGTAAGTGTCATCGCCAGTCGTCAATCGAATCACAGTCGCCAAGCAAACCGTGGTCAAGAGAGTCACAGTCGTCAAAGAAGTCGCAGTCGTCAAAGTCATCAATCAAGCAGAGCATCGTCCAGTCAAGAACCTCAATCCAAGCAATCTTCCAAGATCTGCTCCAGATGTGGTCAAGTTCATCGAACAAAATGCCCAGCCATAGGAGTCACCTGTCACAACTGCCACAAGCCGAACCACTTTGCTAAGTGTTGCCGGAACAAACATGTAAGATTCATAGAAGAGGAAAGTATGGATAGTCCAACTGATACTTATTTCTTAAACAGTCTTTTCACTAACGAGATTTCTGTCAGTCAGAAAAACTCTTATCATATAACTTTGTCCATAAATAGTAAAAATGTAGACTTTTTACTTGATACAGGTGCAGACACTAATATTTTGTCATTCAACTCTTATAAAAAACTTAATTTGCCATTAAGTAATTTAAAAAAAAGTTGTCACAAACTCTCAACTTTTAGTGGTGAAGTATTACCTACAGTAGGTCAATGTATTCTGTCTGTCACACATAACAACACTGCATACAATGTCAATTTTCACATTATCGATATACCTTGTCAAAATATTATTGGTCGCGACAGTTGTGATATTTTAAAATTAGTCAAAAGAGTCCATAATGTCCAATTTCATGAGTCAGTTGATGTATCACAACTTGTTGAATATAAAGATCTCTTTTCAGGAATAGGTTGTCTTAAAGATTATGAATGTCATTTGTCAATTAAGCCAGATGCTACACCTTCTGTTGATGCCTGCCGTAGAATTCCATTCAGTCTCTCGGAACAATTAAAGGAAGAATTAGCCATGTTAGAAAAAGATCAAATTATAGTCAAAGTCGAGGAACCTACCGAGTGGGTAAGTTCTATTGTAATTGCATCCAAAAAAAATGGTAAACTACGCCTGTGCATTGATCCAAGAAAACTTAATAAAGCTATCATGCGTCCTCATTATCAGTTTCCAACTATAGATGAAATTAAATCCAGCCTCTCTGGTTCACAGTATTTTACAACCCTAGATGCCAACAAAGGCTTTTTCATGCTCAAGTTAGATGAAGCTTCTTCAAAGCTTTGTACGTTCATTACACCTCAAGGTAGATATAGATTTCTAAGACTTCCCTTCGGCATAAATGCAGCCCCAGAATTGTTTCACTCCATCATGACAAAAAAATTCTCCGACATCTCAGGAGTAAAAATAATGATGGATGATTTTTTAATTTATGCTCAGACAAAAGAAGAACATGATTTCAGGTTAAAACAAGTCCTAGAAAGAGCAAGGGAATTAGGAATAAAATTTAATAAAGAAAAGTCAAACATATGTAAAAGTGAAGTCAAATACTTAGGGCACATCTTTTCCAAAGATGGTGTTAGAGTTGATGAAAACAAAGTCAAAGCCATTTGCAGTATGCCACCCCCTACAAATATCTCAGAACTACAAAGATTCTTAGGCATGGTCACATATTTAGGCTCATACATAGAGAATTTGTCAGAAAAAACTTCTAATCTAAGAACACTTCTGTCCAAAGATAATGAATGGTCTTGGCAAGATAGACATAACAAAGAATTTAATTTATTAAAAGAATGTATAACTAAAGCCCCTGTCTTGACATACTATGATCAAAATAAGCCTATTACACTGTCTGTCGATTCGTCTAAGGATGCCATGGGTGCAGTGATTTCTCATGATAAACAGCCCATCGCATATGCTTCAGCTTCATTAAGCTCTTGTCAACAGTCATACTCACAGATTGAAAAAGAGCTGCTAGCTATCTTATTTGGTTGTACTAAGTTTCACCAATATATTTATGGTCGTCATACTTTGGTTGAAACTGACCACAAACCAATAGTGTCGCTTTATAAGAAACCAATTTACAATATTCCACCCCGTCTTCAAAGAATAATGCTGAGATTACAACCATATGACCTAAATGTTACTTACAAACCAGGTAAATATCTATATGTAGCTGATACTTTGTCCAGAGCCGCTTTACCAGAACAGTCATTAAGCGATCTTGATTCTGACCTAGATTTGCATCTCAACTTAGTCATTAGATCATTGTCAATTAGTCCAAATAAACTTAAATCTATTCAAGAACAGACTTCCCAAGACAAGGAATTGTCACTTCTAAGTAAATATTGCATAACAGGTTGGCCTGAACATAAAAAATTACTTCCAGATATCATTAGGCCATATTTTCCATTAAAAACAGACATACATATTATTAATAACATAATTTTTAAAAATAACAGTGTTATTATACCTGTAGCTATGAGGAATGACATATTAAAACAGATCCATGAAGGTCACCAGGGTATTCACAGTTGCCAAAGATTAGCTAGAAATTTAGTATACTGGCCTAATATGTACTCTGATATAGAAAGATATGTTAACAATTGCCATATTTGTCTTACTAACAGACGCAGCAATTCAAAAGAGCCACTACAGCCTCATGAAGTGAAGCCAATCCCTTGGAATAAAGTTGGTGTTGATCTATTTGATCTCAACTCAGACAAGTATGTCATAGTCGTTGACTATTTTTCCCAATATGTTGAGCTTGCTAAGCTAGTAAGTGGTTCCACTAGTAAAATTGTTATTAGTCACCTAAAGTCTATTTTCTCCAGGCATGGAATTCCTAACATTCTTATTTCAGACAATGGCCCCCCTTTTAACTCGAAAGATTTTAGCAATTTTGCCTCGGAATGGCAAATACAACATATTACATCAAGTCCCTATTTTCCACAGTCGAACGGTCTTGTAGAAAGAACCATAGGCACAGTTAAAAACTTATTAAAGAAATGTCTTACTGATCATTCAGACCCCCATTTAGCATTGCTACAGTATAGAAATACCCCTAAAGAAAATATGTATTCACCGGCTCAATTACTAATGTCCAGGTCACTTAGAACTAAACTTCCAGTATTAGAACAGTCTCTTAAACCTAAAATACCTAACTATAGGTCTCTAAAAAATAAAACTCTTATAAAAAATAACAAATCACAGCTTTATTATAATCAACATTCAAAACCGTTGTCTTCACTTAACATTGGTGATAAAATTTATTTCAAAAAACAGCCAGATAGTACATGGACACCTGGTACTGTTTCAGACGTAGGTCCACAATCCAGATCGTACACTATTGTCTCCCCTGAAGGTACATTTCGTCGAAATCGCCAACACATCCTCAAACCAAATTTTTCTCCCACATTGTCAGCTCCTAGTAGTCCACTGTCATCTCCATCGGTTCAACCAGACAAGGATCCTCCGCCACTTTCCAATCCACAGCAGTCGTCTCCACCGAAATCTCCTTGTTTATCTAGCCCCGTACCAAAACCTGAAACAAAAACACACACATTAAACACACCAAATAGTCATACTAACCGTCCAACAATTACCTCTTATTCTTCATTCGGCAGACCTATCATAAAGCCCCGAAGACTTTGTTAGATTAAGTCTAGATTAAGTTCATAGGCCAAGTTTTAAAAAGCTTTTAATGTGTTATCCAAGTTGACTATGTTTAACATAACATCAATCAATAAATTTATTTTGTTTATATGTCACTGTCACAGAACCGTCAAAATGAAAATGACAGATGTCACTGTTACATAGGGATGTTCCGTTTCATTATTTAATTAATAATTCTAGGGCCGGCAGACTAAAGCACATAAGTCACAAAAATCGGTTTTATTTTTATTTTGCATAAGTCATATTCTGTGAACGATGCGTGGCCTGGCTTAATAACATAAGTCAAACAAAAGTATATGGCGCTCAAAAAATGGTTGAACCTTTTCACCTTCATATTTTAAGAACTTACTAGGAACGTAACAAAACACTTAAGTAGACTTATGTGAAAAAGAATCATACGAATGGTCGTCGGCAGTTATGCTTATGGTCAAAGCGAAACTGACTTATGTTAAAAGGTGCACGTTGGAATGCTATGTCAAGGGTTATTGTTATGAAGTGGGTACTCCTAAAATAATTTATTACGTCAATACCCTTTCATAGAACTTTGTTTTACGGCTCAGTACTGGCATTTGGTTACGTTGACTGGTCCAGTTTATACGATTCTGTTGTGTTGTGTATTCTGTTGTGTATTTTTAATTCGAATTTATTAAGCAGCATGAAGAGGGGACAAAATTTAGTAAATCTTGCACTAAAGAAAGGGGCAAATAATGGTAAGTAATGTTTATTTCAAAGCTTTAGACATTATAGTGGTACTTAATCAAATTTGGTAGATAATATCAGTGCTTTTATCTTTTGAATGCAGAAAAGGATGAACAAATAAAACCACAGTTAGAACCTCAACCATCTACATCGTTCCAACCAGACACTGTAAACCAGGGACCTCAACCATCTACATCTTTTCAACGAGGCTCTGTAAGTCAAGAACCTCAACCATCTAAATCTTTTCAACCAGATACAAGAAGCGAAAAACCTCAACCAACTGTATCTTTATTAGTGGACAAAAGCGGACATCACTTGTCCAGTGATGATTCGCTGGATAGCTTTACTGGTGAGTAATGAAGTGAACAAAGGGGAATATATTTTTACCATGTGTCTATTTATGACTAATGAGCATAGTGATGCTATAATGTTAAATATTTTTGTTTTTTTAAGGGACTGTTCAACATTCAGAATCAGCACCTCAACAGGGTACATCGTCAGTAGAGGACAATCCTGAACATGATTTTTCCAGCGATGATTCTGTGTTGGATCCGATATATCAACCACCTGTTGGTGATCAGATTGCAAGTTCAAGTGATGTTGAATTAGATAGTCAGCAAATATCAGAAAAGGCCAGTTTACGGTTATTAAAACGCGAGAAAAAGCTTTTACGAAATCTTGGTAAGTCTTATAAAACTCTTAAAGGCAAATCAATTCCAGAGAGAAAGATGTTAGAGTTGGGTACATGCAGAATGAAATGTAAAGACCGTTTTCCGTATAATGTTAGACAAGCTATATTTTCTGAATACTGGAGCCTAGGTTCACACTCAAAAAGAACAGCGTACATGGCATCGCTAATGGAAATCGTAGATAAAGCCACAATGAGAATACGTACTTCAGATCCTGATAAGCAGAAATTTAGAACTAAGACTTACAAATACTCCGTTTTGGTACATGGGAAACGAGAGTCAATTTGTCGAAATTGTTTGTTAAAAGTTTTAAATGAAACTGACAACTTTATAAAGACGGTGGCTTTAAAAAAGAGGTCGTCAACTGCTGGGACACAGACTGATGACATGCGTGGAAGAAACTTTATTCCTAAAAATAAGATATCTGATTCTATTCGAGAAACTATTAAACAGCATATTCTTTCGTTTCCGTCTTACGAAAGTCATTACACGAGGAAAAGCACATCAAAAAGGTATTTGCCGTCTCATTTAACAATACAAGAAATGTACAATCTATATTGTGACAACCGTGAGAACTCCCCATCTATCAAAATTTACAGACAAGAGTTTCATAAGTTGAATTTAGCATTTAAGAAACCCAGAGTAGACACATGTGTCACGTGTGACAAATTCCAGATGACTATTAAGTGTGCTCAAGATGAGCATAGCAAAGCCACTGCGATTAACGCACACGATCGACACAAAATGTTAGCAGATCAAGCGTATACTGAAAAGGCTTTAGATACTTCTTTGTGTAAACAAGACGATTCTCTGGCTGTCTTTACCTTCGACTTACAACAGTGCTTACCAACACCGTCATTGACATCGTCAGTTGTATTCTACAAACGTCAATTGTGGACTTACAACTTAACTGTTCATAATAACAAAACAGGTCAAGCAGTCTGCTACATCTGGTATGAAACTGTTGCAGCACGAGGTGCAAATCAAATAGCATCTTGTTTGTTAAAACATTTAAAGCTTTATGTAAGTAATAATGTGAAACATGTTATATTTTACTCTGATACCTGTGCAGGTCAAAACCGAAATTCACACGTAAGTTCTATGTTCACTTGGGCTATACAAAATACACACATAGAAAAAATTGACCACAAGTTTATGATCCCTGGACACAGCCATTTAGAAGTAGACACAGACCATGGCATTATCGAAAAAAAAAAGAAAAAAACCAATTTGCAGATTTACCATCCACATGATTGGATACAGTTAATCAAATCAAGCAGTTCTAAATTTGATGTCTGTGAAATGAAATCAGAAGATTTTTTTGAATTTTCATCGCTTTTAAAAGGACCTCTAGTCTTGAGGAACAAAGATTGTGAAGGTCAACAATTTAAATGGCTTGAAAAGAGGTGGTTGCGATATGAAAAAGATTTTGGCGTAGTCTTATTCAAAGATGTGTTGGAAAGGGAAGTGTCTTTTAAAGTTTTAAATTTAAAACGTCGAAATTGTCAAATTCCTACAACAATTCCGGTTTGTTCAATGATATCACTTCCTATATCAGACGAAAAAAAACAGGATCTCATTTCTTTATTCCCCCTTATACCAGAAGTATTTCATAATTTTTATGAAAACTTACCAACTCATGCAAATGTTCGAAATACTGATCCAGACCTAGACCTAGACAACGACGAAGTCGAGTTTTAATATAATTTAGCAGGAAAATCATATTTAAGATATTAGTCTAAGTTACACTTAAGTCCATTTTTAGCTGTAATTTTTTAACATTAGTCCAGTTAAGTTATTAGTCCGCGGCAAATGTGCTGCTGCTAATAACATAAGTCTACATAAGTTATTTAGTCAGTTACAAGTTTGTTATGACGTTTAACATAAGTCACACAAATCTTTCATTTACTATTAGTTAAGAAATAATATTGTTTACTAATATGGCCATGTATAAGTACTATTATAATTTGTGATGAAAAAAAATATTAAAAATACTACTAAAATTTTATAAAGTTTTTTTTCATTCCTGTAAAGTTGCCATTTTTGACTTATGTTCTTTAGTCTGCCGACCCTAGAATTATGTTACAAATTATTTTGTTAAAAAAAAAAAAAAAAAAAATGTATACTTACGCTGCATGTCGTTCACTTTTTCTTAACAAGGGAGATGTTACGTATTGTACTAGATGCCTATGCGTTTGTATTATCTTTAAGAAAATTACTATTGTTATCTGTGGTCTTCCTGCCACCAGAAAAACTTACTTTATCTCTGGTCACTTCTTCTTGTTTGTCATGGCTGCTGAATATAACACGCATTATACTAAAAGTCTGGTCTTCTTATTATCGTCATCGTTTACCCTGACCTCCCATCATAACAACGGTCATGTATCAGAAATCGGAGTCAATTGACCGAATATTTATTGCGTTTTGTGTGTTTAATATTTGGTTTCTACAGCTTTTTGGAAATATATTGGTTGTATTGACTTTATAGGGCCTACGTTTTTAAACGCCATGATCTTCAAAATATTTAAGATAGGTGTCATCATCTCAATTGGTAGAGCAATCGCCCGGATTGCGAGAGATGGTATATTTGATATTAATTTATATATTTTTTTTGCAGACGCATCCTAATAATGAAAGTGGCAGCCCACATCGGCGAGTTCACACCGCGCTTGCGGGCGCACGTGTGCGCGCGCTACCCGTACCTGGCGATCCCGTGCGTGCGCTACCCGCACCTCGAGCGCGAGCTGTTCTGCGACACGTTCTACCTGCGCCACCTGTGCGACACGAGCCGGTTCCCCGCCTGGCCGATACCGCAGCCGGTGCGGATACTTTGATCTGCTATATAAGTTTATTTTTTATTTTATTTTATTTATTAGGGCACAGTTACAGCAGGCAAACTTATTCCGATTATAAGAGCTTACACTCTAAAGTAGTCTAAAGTCATGTTCTAGTCCGACTGCCAATTAAAAAATATACACAACATTTTTTAAGAACTTAATTTAAATTGACAAAAATTAAAGCTGACAAGTACACTAACTTTTTTCTTAGTTTTACTAGTTATCATTAAATAATAATAACAAAAATTACAACAACAGCGAATACATTGATCTGACTCTGTGGTACGTAGCTAAAGCACTTGTGCTACAGATATCAGAATCAACAGTGGTATTACAAATAAACTTAAATAAATACATATAACACCCAGACCAGTACAAACGGACATGTTCATGCACACAAATGTTTGTACAGTGCTGGGTTCGAACCCGCTACCTATTTGTTAATAGCCAACATCTTAACCATTACACCAAAGTGGTCGTCGAAACCTCATCATTATCTTACACAAGCAAGTGTTACGCTCACGTAAAGTTTAGGAGCGGACGCGGTGGTGACGTGTCGGTTGCGGGCCAATGCGCAGATCTAAATCCGCCTCGCATCGACCATTACGCGATTATTGTAGAATCAAAGCCTAGATGCGGCGCATACCGCTTGAGACACGCGCCATTTCTTCGCTTCGAATCTTAAACGTGTAAGCGACGCGCCTAAGATAACCCCAAACTAGTATCTTGGTAGTGCTGTAACGAGTCGAATCGATTTTCGATTCGCTAACAGTAGTTAATCGTTGTATGTATTAAAATCATAACAATTCCTTCTCCCATTGCTGTAATTGCCTTTCATCTACCATATTGAGTACTTATATAATGATATGATTTATCTCTCACCAGGTTAAACTGCTCAAGGACGTGCTAGAGGCGTGGCGACGCGAAGTAGAGAAGAAGCCGCCTTCTATGACAGCGAGCGAAGCATATGCCGTCTTAGGGCTAAACGGCAGTCAGCATGATGAAGCGGCTGTGCGGAAGGCATACTACAGGCTGGCGCAGCAGTTCCATCCTGACAAGAACCCGGAAGGACGAGTACGTTTGGTGTTTAATACCTCGCTTTAAAACCACTGATTATACCACCCTACGTCACAGAAAAAGAAGAAATTCACACGGTCAATGACATCTATCAAAGATGAAAAATGTCATAGAAGGCAACTGCTTCGTAACCTAGTAGTAGCCCTTAAGAAGCACATCACATAGTTTTGACAGCCAAGCATTTTTTTTTCAATCATTGCCAATTTACACTCACATGTTATAATATACATATACACGTTGTAAGATTTTATATATTAATTAAGATTTATATGTTAATACAAACTATTACAAAATTATACAGTGTGAGTCTTCGTATATTCGTATAAAGTGTACGTATATTAAAATATGCTAAACTGTGCTTAATTTTATCGACAAAACCTTTGAAGGTGGGATACCGGGAAAACAAAGTTTTCGGCAAAACAACAGACTGAGCAATTAAACGTTTAAGTTTGAGTTTGAGAGAATGTGATATGCCCCTCAACGTTGCAAAGGGACATTCACACATTTCTTCAAAGTTTACTAAAACCAATGTTATCCCCTTCAGGATCGCTTCGAAGCAGTGAACCAAGCGTACGAGTTCCTGTGCAGCCGCAACGTGTGGACGGGCGACGGGCCGAACGCGAACAACATCGTGCTGATACTGCGCACGCAGACGATACTCTTCAGGCGATACTCGGATGGTGACGTGCTTTTAACATTGTCTTTGGATTTATTTTCAAATTTTTTACTCATTTTACTGCACTGCTTTTACTGTTTCCATTTTTAATGTATCGAAGCGATAGGCATGTCTATGGTCTTGATAATATTTACGATAGGGGTCATCTATCGTAAATATTATCAAGACCATGGTTAAAAAAACAATTTTATTTTCAAAAGCTCTAAAAACTATTCTTTTTATTAACACAAAATCCAATAAATGTTTAGTCAATGAGGGTTTTCTGAAAAGGCCTACGACAGATGGCAGCACCGTAACGGCGGTCCAATGAAAGGAATATAGTATTTAGTGTGTTATGCTACTGCATAAGACTGAATTACCCTGCGAGGGTGAAGAAAACAAGAGGACTTGAGTTCTCTACCTACCTAGTTTAAATCATATATAAAACCGATAAAATTTTGTTCAAGAATAGCAAAAAACTATACACTTATCCTAAAATCTCAGAAACAAGTACGGGAAGATTTAAATTTTGACTGGGGTTTCTTTTTGGGAGGTATGTGCTCATCATCTTGTCGATTTTGCAAATGATGAAATTCTCATACATCAATTTTTTTCACGAAAATATTAAATTAATCAAGTATGTAACTCGTCAGAGCTTCTATTATATTTGAATTGTAATCTTCATGACAACAAACATAACAAGAATATTGCTTATCGCGGATTTTTTGGAAAAACACACCAAATACCTAGTCCCAAACTAAGCGTTAGCTGGTCCTATAGTAACTTATTTTTAAATTTTACTTCTCAACAGTTCTAGCGCCATACAAGTACGCCGGCTACCCGCAACTCCTGCGCACGGCGCGACTCGAGGCGGAAGCGGAACAGCTATTCGCTCAGAGTGACGCCCCGGCCTTACTGCCGGCAGCTTGTGAGCTAGCACACGCTACCGTGGCATGTTCCGCGCTCAATGCTGAAGAGTTGAGAAGAGAGGGTGGCCTGCAGGTCAGTAAAATATGTAATAGTGTTGTTTCTTGGTACAGAGTATAGTAATGGTCTTAATACCGGCCGCTAAATACGCTATCGTACCTTGTTCTGCGTTCAATGCTGAAGAGTTGAGAAAGGAAGGTGGTCTGCACTCTGCAGGTCAGTGAACTATGTGATAGTGTTATTTCTTGGTACAGAGTATCGTTATAGTCTTACTGCTAGCCGCTTATTAACTAGAACACGCTACCGTGGCATGTTCCGCGCTCAATGCTGAAGAGTTAAGAAGAGAGGGTGGTCTGCAGGTCAGTGAACTATGTGATAGTGTTGTTTCTTGGTACAGAGTATAGTTATGGTCTTAATACCGGCCGCTACATACGCTATCGTACCTTGTTCTGCGCTCAATGCTGAAGAGTTGGGAAGGGGGTCAGTGAACTATGTAATAGTGCTGTTTCATGGTACAGAGTCCCGTCATAGTCTTACTGCTAGCTGCTTATTAACTAGAACACGCTACCGAGGCTTGTTCTGCGCTCAATGCTAAAGAGTAGAGAAGGGAAGGTGGTCTGCAGGTCGGTGAACTATGTAATAGTGCTGTTTCTTGGTACAGAGTCCCGTTATGGTGTTATTGCCTGCAGCTTGTGACGAAGCACATGTTACCTTGGCTTGTTCCGCGTTAAACGTTGAGGAGGGTAGGTGGTCTGCAGGTCAGTGAAGTATGTATTAATGCTGTTACTTGAAAAATACTTTCATTATGGTGCTACAATCGGCTGCTTGTGCTCTAGCACACGCTATCGAGGCTCGTTCTGCGCTCAATGCTGAAGAGTTAAGAAGGGAAGGTGGTCTGCAGGTCGGTGAATTATGTAATAGTGCTGTTTCTTGGTACAGAGTCTCGTTATGGTCTTAATACCGGCCGCTTGTGAACTAGTACACGCTATCGAGGCTGGTTCTGCGCCTAATTCTGACTAGTAGGAAAGGGAAGGCGATCTATAGCCATAGATTACTAAATAGTTACTACGTAACAGATAAATCACTCCATAGAAAAATTTCGATACCTACAGCGTTAATAGACTACTTTTTCTGCCGCGTACAAAAATGCACCTACAGCTCTAGCAGTATAAAGTCAGTATTGCTTCGCAGCTGCGCGAGACCACGTGACGTGAGACCGAACGACAATCGAACGAATGGGTTGGCACTTTCGGTAAAAATATTTCAACCACATTTTTCTAAAATGGTATTTGATTGACTTGATAGGTATAATAGGTACTTAGGTATTATTTCGATAAAGAAACTGACCTATGTTTCACTGTAGGTATTACATTTTAATTCAATAAAGCCGAACCCCAATTTACCTGAATTTATCCAATTTACCTACGTAGGTAGCACCTACTATTTGTTTGTTTTTATACTTTGTAAATAAATTACTAACTTACCGGGTAATAATTACATTATTTTAACAAAAAATAATAGGTTTCTTCATTCTTCATTAGCTGGTAGACTAAAAAAAGAAAGCGTTTTATTTATCTTAGTATACACCCATCAACAGCACATAAATTTCCACCACCAGAAGTCATTTTTCTTAAATAAAGCTAACGTTTAACAAGCACAGATTACTTATTTGGTTCGTATGAAAACTAAATTGATCGTAAGCGGAACACGAAAAATTATAGTGCGTCGTGACCGCGTCCGACGGTTTTTGGCAGCCCACCGAATTCGCACCGCCGGCGGTGCGGGCGAGAGTAGGCTATTACCGCGCGCAAGTACATCGAGTGAGAGAGGCCTGCTATAGCTAAGTAATATTATGTTTTCAATGTAGTTTTCTTAAGTTTGAGAGTTGTGTACCAGGTATCAATGAGTGAAGATATTAGGATAGCTATTGCTACAGTTATTTACTCAATGTTCATATTTCGATCCCCGCACTGTACAAACATTTGTGTGCATGAACATGTCTGTTTGTACTGGTCTGGGTGTTAAGTGAATTTATTTAAGTTTATTTGTAATACCACTGTTGATTCTGATATCTGTAACACAAGTGCTTAAGCTACTTACCACGGAGTCAGATCAATGTATGTGATGTTGTTGTATATTTATTTATCTTTATTCATTATTTCTTCCAGCAGACGGGGGGAATAATGACATGCATGATATCGTATCTTGATACTAATGATTCTCGAAAGTAAAACAAAGCTTATTATATAATAATCTTCTCTATTTTCAATGAGATATGCAATTTGATTTCGAACGTGGTGTCAGTTTATGGTGCGGCACAGTGCTACAATATCTCGCTACCCCGTGTGTTCCTTTAATTACGACGTAGACATGGGATGCCACGCTCTTAGTGCTTGTTAACATAGGAACGCGCTTGCGCGGGCACGGGCACGAGTTCGCTACTTAGAACGCACGTACGTTTCAGAAGAAGAAGAAGAAGAAACAATATTTATTTGGCACATATTACATATTTTTTGTTTTGTATGTGTTATGTGAACACTCTGATATCGGTTCATATGTTTGATATTTCGTCACCGCGCCCGTTACCGCGCCACACGCGAGTCTATGTGAACAAGCACTTAGATTTACTAGCTAAGCTAAGCACTTATCATACGCTTCATCATCAGCCTATATACGTCACCTCAACTATGAGGTGGTGCGAGCCACGCGGGCTCAGTGCGGATTGGTGGAGGGATGTGTGTAAGGTATATGACCAACCTTATTGTCAGATGTTATTAAGCCGCCCGAGGGCCTCCGACCAGGCTTAACGACTAATATCTATCGATATTAACCGGGACCAACAGCCTAACGTGTCTTCCGAAGCACGGAGATGCTTGTAAATAGACGTCACCTGTATGGTCAGAATGGTCACCCATCCCAAACATGACCGCGCCGTAGGTTGCTTAACTTTTGGTATCACTACCAAAGCGCTGCAACCACTGCGCCACAAGCACCTCTTATATCATATATCTTATATCATACGCTTAGGAACGTTATTTTTTCTGCTTAACTTTACTTATTTTTACCAGGTGCTACACGAAGCGATGTCGCGCTGCGTGCCCGTTCTATCCGAGTGCACGAAACCGACGGACATCAGCGCAACGGTGTGCGCACAGTGCGCGCGCTGCTTCGCCGTCGCCGCCGCGTTCCCGGCGTGCCGCGCCGTGTGCGCCGACATGCCGCAGCTGTGCGCCGACCTCGTGCCCTTGTTGAGAAGGCCGGTGAGTGTGGTTACGGGAAAGCGCGCAGTAAACTTTTGGGTGGTGGCAGGCAAGAACTAGAGAGGGAAGAGAGAAATCGCATCAACTCGTGACTTAGCGTCGTATCCGAGATGTGTTTGAATATAACGTAATTTACGAAATATACATTATACTTTGTAAATACTTAAACAAAATCGCCAGTATCACAGGAGCATATGATACTGCCGTGTTTACCGTCACATGCTGGCCTATGAATGTTACGAAGTTGGTGGGCTGCAGTGTAAAAAGAGAACGAGACTTGGTGTCCAAAAGTGTCCAAAAACATGTAGCGACAGATAATGTATTGAATTCATGGCATTTCATCCAATCTTCTCTTCCGATGAAACTAACCCTGTCGACCATGTTTTAACCTTCAACTTTTTTTCGCAGCATCTCGGTGACACAGCGTGTGCAGGAGCCGAAGCTGCGGCCGCACTAGCTCGCTCGGGCGCCTGCCGCGCGCAGCTGGCCCGCGCCGGAGCCCTGCACGCACTGCTGCCCGCCGCGCTGCAGTACGACTACACGCTCGCCGAGTCCGGCGTGGAGGCCGACCGGCAGGCCAACAAGCAGGTGACTACACACAGCACTAGCTCGCTGATGAGCGATCATACCTCGTATAGGGCGCGCCAGGGCCAAATGCCTAGGGCGACAGCTTAATGGGGTCATAAAGTCCCTTAACTATTTTTATCAAAATTGGTTTTAGCATGGCCCTTGAAGGTTTTATGTTAAAGTCATGTTACACCTACTCGAGATATGCGGTTTTACTATCGCTGTTATCTACCTATTTTTATTTACTTGCAATTAGCATGGCCTTTGAAAGTTCAAAAAAGTACTACAGTCGTTATACACGTACTGGAATTATACGCTTGCAAAGCCCAGGCAAGGTGAACGATTGATTGAAATCTGAATATACTACAATTTTTTTAATTTGTTTCTCGATTCTCGATGTACTGTACTGTATTGATCAATTACTATATTCTCAGGAGGAAGCGAACCAGCTAGCGAAACAGTGCGTACTAGCGCTCGCGGCGATGTACGGCCCGCACGAAGAGACAACGTCGTTCGATGACAGGATAAAGGACGCATTGCATACACTGCTAACACCATACCTTTGTAAACGCCTGGCGGAGCCTGATCAGCATCAGGTGAGATATAATAATAAAAAAATGTGTCAGATTTTTTGAGAGAAGAGAGAGTGAGAGAGAAGAGTGGAGAGAAGAGAGAGAAGAGAGAGAGGAGAGAGAATAGAGAGAGAGAAGAGTGGAGAAAAGAGAGAAGAGAGAGAAGGGAGAGAGAGAATACAGAGAGAAGAGAGAGTGAGAGAGAGGAGAGAGAGTGAGCGAGAAGAGAGAGAGAGAGAGAAGAGAGAGTGAGAGAGAAGAGAGCGTGAGAGAGAAGAGTAGAGAGAAGAGAGAGAAGAGATAGAAGAGGAGAGAGAGGAGAGAGAGATGAGAGAGGAGAGAGTGAGAAGAGAGAGGAGAGAGAAGAGACTGGAGAGAGAGTGAGAGAGAAGAGACTGGAGAGAGAGTGAGAGAGAAGAGATAGAAGAGAGTGAGAGAGAAGAGAGAGGAGAGATAGAAGAGAGAGAAGAGAGAGAGGAGATAGAAGAGAGAGAAGAGAGAGAGGAGAGAGAAGAGAGATAATAGAGAGAGAAGAGATATGAGAGAAAAGATAGATATAGAGAAGAGAGAGAAGAGATAGAGAGAAGGGAGAGAGAGAATATAGAGAGAAGAGAGAGAGGAGTTAGAAGAGAGAGTGAGAGAGATGAGATAGAAGAAAGAGACAAGAGAGAGAGTGAGAGAGAAGAGTGGAGAGAAGAGAGAAGAGATAGTAGAGAATAGAGAGAGAGGAGAGAGAGAAGAGAGACAAGAGAGGTGGGAGAGAAGAGAGAGAAGAGAAATAGAAGAGAGAAGAGAGAGAGAAGATAGAAGAGTGAGAGAAGAGAGAGGGGAGAGAGAAGAGATAGAAGAGAGAGTGAGAGAGAAGATATGGAAGAGATAGAGTGAGAGAGAAGAGAGATAGAAGAGAAAGAGAAGAGATAGAAGAGAGAGAGGAGAAAAGAGAGATAATAGAAAGAGAGAAGAGAGATGAGAGAAGAGATAGATATAGAGAAGAGAGAGAACAGATAGAGAGAAGAGAGAGACGAGAGAGAGAGAATATAGAGAGAAGAGAGAGAGAAGATATAGAAGAGAGAGTGAGAGAGGAGATAGAAGAAAGAGAGAAGAGAGAGGAGAGAATAGAGAGAGAAGTGAGAGAGGAGAGAGAGAGGAGAGAGAAGAGAGAGAGAAAAGAGAGGAGAGAGAAAAGAGAGGTGGGAGAGAAGAGAGAGAAGAGAGTTAGAGAGAAGAGATAGAAGAGAGAGAGAAGAGAGAGTGAGAGAGAAGAGAGATAGAAGAGAAAGAGAAGAGAGAGTAAGAGAGAAGAGTGGGAGAAGAGAGAGAGAAGAGAGGGAGAAGAGAGAGAGAAGAGAGAGATACGCTCATAACAATGATTGTAAGCCACCAGTTATTTATCTCTGGTATACAAAAGGTTCTCACAAATCCATAAAAACTAGTACTTTATAAAGTTTTTAAAAAACCTTACGTCAGTTTTCTCATCACTCATATAATTTGCAGCTCCTAAAAACCCTGACATCGAACTGGCGGACCCCATACCTCGTATGGGACAACAGTACCCGCGCAGAGCTACAAGATATGCTGCGCAACAGCCGGCTTTCTACCGAGGACGATGGACCATTGGTCGACGCGTTCGCCTATTCCGCACACGAGGGCCTTGTCACCGTTGGGGGCGTGTACATACACATTTATAATGAGCAGCCTGAATTTCCTATAGAGGTGAGTACCACTACTGTAGTATGGTTTCCTTTGTATAGTCCAGGGTATGGTCCGTAACAGCCGGTTTTCTACCGAAGATGATGGTCCACTGGGCGACGTGTTCGCCTATTCCGCTAACGAGGGCCTTGTGGCTGTTGGGGGCGTGTGCATACACATTTTTAATGAGCAGTCTGAATTTCCTATTGAGGTAAGTACCACTTCTGTAGTATGGTTCCCTTGTACGAGCATAGTCTTGATATGGCCCGTAACAGCTGGCTTTCGACCGAAGATGATGGACCATTGGTCGACGCGTTCGCCTATTCCGCACACGAGGGCCTTGTTACCGTTGGGGGCGTGTAAATTCACATTTACAATGAGCAGCCTGAATTTCCTATTGATGTAAGTACCAATACTGTAGTATGGTTCCCTACACAGATATATATTTACATAGATAACGCAAATGCATGCACTTCGCGTGTCCGAACCCCGACCAAACGTCAAGGTTGGTCGCCGCTAAGTTCAGTCCGCTCGCTCCGTTGCAGCTGGATGGGCCGCAAAAATTTAAAAAATGCCTCGTTGCGTGATAATTAACTGCAGTAGCTCAAAAATTTCAATCGGTTTGGATTGCCCGTCACTAAATTTCGCCTGTGACGTCACAGTAGGTGTTAAAAAGTCGGCACGCTTGGTTTCAATACAAATCGTGATACTTGCGTTATCTATGTAAATATATATCTGTGGTTCCCTAGTATAGTCAAGATATGGTCCGTAACAGCCGGTTTTCTACGGAAAACTACGAACCAGTCGACGCGTTCGCTTATTCCGCACACGAGGGCCTTGTCACCGTTGGGGGCGGGTACATACACATTTATTATGAGCAACCTGATTTTCCTACTGAGGTAAGTACCACTACCTTAGTATGGTTCCCTTGTATAGTGTTGATATGGTCCGTAACAGCCGGCTTTCTACCGAAGCTGATGGCCCCCTGGGTGACGTGTTCGCCTATTCCGCACACGAGGGCCTTGTAACCGTTGGGGGCGTGTACATACACATTAATAATGAGCAGCCCGAGTTCCCTATTGAGGTCCGTTATACTACTGTTAAATACAGGGTGTTTCTTTTGGGGTGTCAAGCCGGCACGGGGTGATACCAGAGTATCATCATATATTCGGTGATTTTTTGTAGTTTTCAAGTTATAATTATTTTATTTTTGACCGGCTTTAAAAATATACGAGGGTGAATCAAAAAGTTCTTAGAAGTGCATATATATGAAACCTTTTTGGATCAAGTTCGATATTCAAATTAAAGAGTGTCTATCACACTATATTTATGCAGACTGTCACTTGTTTTTGTCAGTTCGTTCGCATGTAATAAATTTTTTTGTGCAACGAGTTGCTAAAAAGTCAAAATTATGGATAAAAGTGAGTTACGTGCGGTGATAAAATATCTCAGTTTGAAAAAAATGTCTACGAAGGAAATTTTTTTGGACATTCAGCAGACATTAGGGGGTGATGCTGTACCCTATTCTACGGTTGCGTACTGGGTGGCTGAATTTAAAAGAGGTAGATCAAGCTGTAAAGATGACCCGCGCTCTGGACGGCCTTCAACCTCCGTTACAGAAGAAAATGTCAAAAAGGTTGAGAATCTGGTTTTGGAAGACAGAAGAATGACTATAAAACATATAGCTGAGATCCTAAAGATATCTTTTGGTAGCGTTCAATCCATTTTAATTGATTCACTGGGGTTCAAAAAAGTGTCTGCAAAATGGGTGCCACGGATGTTAACCGACGAAAACAAAAAGCGACGTTTGGAAATTTCCAAGCGTAATCTCGAAATGTTCCAGCGTGATTCGGATAATTTTTGCCGTCGTCTTGTCACCATGGATGAAACGTGGGTCCACCATTTTGATCCTGAAACTAAAAGACAAAGCATGTCTTGGAAACGACCATCCTCTCCATCCATTAAGAAATTTCGAGTTGCTCCTACCGCTGGCAAAGTTATGGCCTCTGTGTTCTGGGATAGTGAAGGAATCCTTTTTATTGATTACATGCCAAAAGGCCAGGCGATTACTGGACCCTATTATGCAAATTTAATCCCGAAAGTGCGTGAAGCGATTAAAGAAAAACGTCGTGGAAAACTGTCGTTGGGCGTGTTGTTCCTTCAAGATAACGCTCCTGCTCATCGATCGGAAGTTGCGCTCAACGCAATCCGCTGTGCTGGCTTCAATCTCCTTGACCACTCACCATATTCTCCGGGCTTAGCCCCAAGTGATTTTCACTTATTTCCAAAATTAAAAGAGGAAATTCGTGGAACAAAATTTCACGATAATGACGCGGTTATAGCTGCCGTAGAGGACTTTTTCGAGAGTCAAGAAAATAATTTTTTTTCACAAGGAATAAGGAAGTTAGAAACGCGTTATTCTAAATGCATTGCATTGGAGGGAGATCATGTAGAAAAATAAAATATTATTATTTAAATCTTTGCATTTTTTAATATTGATTCCAAGAATTTTTTGATTCACCCTCGTATATCTTTTTTGGCTGAGTTTTTTCTATGGTTCATCACTCGAATTATAAAGATACTTCTCTGTCGATAACTTTTTTAGTCCTCGTGTAAGACGCGGTCGAGATTGTATCATCATCATCGTCATCACCATAATCAGAAGACGTTTACAGCTGAACAAAGACCTTCGTTTAAACTTCTAGGTTGACAAATGCCCTGCATTCATACACATATACGTAGTTTACAATTTGCATCTACTTATTAGGCGCCGTCTTTAACCCGCTGCTGTTAGAAGTGAAAATGACATTTAGATTGAGTCCATTTAATATTCAAATTAAAATTATTTATTTGCGAAAAAGTAGGGTTCAGTTCATGGTGGTAGTAGAAAAAATAAAATAAACAGTAATATAGCATGCAAATATTACAAGATATTTATTTTTTATTCCTATTTATTTAAAAGTTTCAGTTCAATGTTATTAAGAGGGCAACCGTTACCTTTTATGTACTAAATAATTGTTTTTTGGCCATCAGAATCCACAGCAGTTTATTCTGGAGCTGCTCAAATTCATCCAAGAGCAGATTCAGCTAGACATGACGCCGGACCGGGTGGAACACATTACACTGGCATTGAGTGCCGTTGCTAATGTCATAATTAAGAATCCAGGTGAGTGTTGTCAATTTTTGACAAATGACATACGAGTAGTTTCTAGCTACCGTATATTCTGTGTAGTATTCTATGAAACAATGAAAAGCTCTTGATTTTTTGGACCTATTCATTTATAGTTCGTTTGAAGACCAACTTGCATAAAGCAAGTTTATCTTGATACTAGATTTTGAAACACGTTCTGTCTCTATCGTTATAAAAGCAACTGACAGCAACAGAATGCGTTCTAATGCTGAGTGGCCCACCTTTTCAGTATCTTGTGTATGTGATTTTTAATGTGATACTGAATAAAATGTTTTCTTTCTTTCTTTCTAAATCTCGTATCTAGATATACCTGCTTCGTACAAGTGGGTTTAATGCCTAGTTTCTAATTTTCTTTTCATAAAAGATCAATTGGCTAGAGGAGAAGGATTGCTAAATTTCAAACATCCTGTCTTAAGATTTAACGTTTGAATTACGAGCTCATTATCGATGCCTTTTAAAATTACTAGTTTAAGGCAAAACAAATTTTAAGACAAGTTTTCTAAATACTTATACTTTCCAGGTGTAGAAATCCAATGCATCGGCCAGTTCGGGCTGATCTTCGGTCTACTATCAGCTCGGTCACAGCCTCGCCTGCAAAACGCTGCGTTACAAGCTGTGAGAGCCACGAGCGGCTGTAGAGAATGCGTGGAAGATGTCGCCGCTAGCGGTGTACTCGGACATCTAGTGGCGTTGTTGCCCACTGCTGGACTAGCAAGGGTACCAATACAAGGGGCTCCTGATGTGCTGGATGTACTGGCTGCCCTGGCTGCGCTACTAGCCAATACAACTTTAGTTAAAGAAGCTCTCGCCAAAGGTAAGTCGTCAAAAGTCCAACTCTGGCGTGCTAAGTAGATGATAGCTTAATTCAGAATCTCTCGGTGATATGAGCGGCTGTCGAGGATACGTTGAAGACGGCGCCGCTAGCGGTGTACTCGGACATCTAGTGGCGTTGTTGCCCACTGTTGGACATGCAAGGGTACCGATACAAGGGGCTCCTGATGTGCTGGATGTGTTGGCTGCCCTGGCTGCGCTACTAGCCAATACTACTTTAGTTAAAGAAGCTCTCGCCAAAGGTAAGTCGTCAAAAGTTCAACTCTGTCAGTGCTAAGTAGATGATAGCTTAATTCAGAATCTCCCGGTGACACGCGGCTGTCGAGGATGCGTTGAAGACGTTGCCGCAAGCGGTGTACTAGACATTAAGTGGCGTTGTTGCCCACTGCTGGACATGCAAGGGTACCAATACAAGGGGCTCCTGATGTGCTGGATGTGTTGGCTGCCCTGGCTGCGCTGTAAGCGAATACCACTTTAGTCAAAGAAGCTCTCCCCAAAGGTAAGACGTTGGTTCTAACTTTAGATTGACACTTTTAGAAGCTTCAAGGGTCTCGTGTGGGTGTAGAGAGTACGTGGAAGATGTGGCTGAATTTAGTCAGTTTTTGTAGATGATAGTTAAAAGATGCATCTGCGTATCTGGCGGAGCTGTCCCTGGAAGACCGTTGACCCTAACGTACTGGGTGCATTAGCTGCGATGCTGACCAATTTTTAGCTCTACTTGGGCAAAGTAGAGCAAAAGTTAAGTTAATATTAAGTGACATGTTGGTAGTCTAACTAAGTCGCGAGACCTCGCGTATATAATATAAGCAAAATTGTTTCTGAGATTTTCTGTTATGAATTTGAAATGAAGTTGGCGGTGTTACAAAGCCCCGTGCCTAAAAAGTACGTTAAGCCGCCTGATCTCTCTCCGGTAATGTCGGATTGCCGTCGCATCGAACTTTGAGAGTGATGGAACAGTGAGTGCACCTGTGTATTGCGCTCACACTTGCATACTACAATATCTCCTGCGTAGTTGGCTGATCTCTGTTGAGATTGGCTGTCGTGGTCGAAATCGGCCAGGAAGACTATTATAAGCAGAACGAAACCAATAAATACTGCAAATGACACATGTATACAGACGCGCGTCTCATTAGGTTGCCAATGCGAGTATTGGTACGAGTCGTGCGGGCATTGCGAGATGACCTTCGAGCCGTTATGGCGTGCGTATTTTGTGCGCTTGTGTCATTTCGAGCTATTTAATTGTGTTAAGCTTATCCACTGATTTAGCTTACATCTTTACTGTAAAGCTGTGAGACTTGGATTTGGTCCCTTTTATTTTCGTTTCAAAGCAAAGCGAAAGTTTAGCATTATTTTCAGTTTTAATTGTTTTGATCTCCATTCTAACACGACGGTTGTACTTGCAGGTGCTGTGATATACTTATTAGATCTGTTCTGCAATAGTAAGCTGCCGGACACGCGCGAGGCGGCCGTCGAGCTGCTAGCAAGGATGATGCAGGATAAATTGCATGGGCCTAAGGTATGGTTAATTAACACACTTTCTTTTTGTGTGTGTGTAGAATTTCTCTTTGATTAAGACTAGTAGAGCTTCCGCAATGTAAACTATGTAGTTTAAACATTATAAATGATATAAGTACGCGATGACAGTTAGTATTCTAAAGAAGTTTCTAACACGATGTGTAGTTCCTTTGTTACAATAAGTGAAACAAGCTTTCTTGATCTTGCAACATTGACAATGACAGATAAGGGCACCTACACAAGCAAGCATCATGTTGTAGCAAAAGTAAAAAAATCAGGCATTTCTGTTCTTGCTGTTGTCATAAGGATAATATGAAAATTTATGAAACTTTTTGATGTGTGCTTACTTTGTACGAGTATAAATGGCTGTAAGATACAGGTTGAGGAACCAAAAATATCCAAACAACTTGTAAATGTAATAGGATCGAATTATTTGTATTTGTACAATTCAGTTTGATATGATAGGCTTATGTTAAACAACTTACATAGTTACTGATTTTACACACAAGACAATCTTGTCTTGCCTCGTATGAGATGATTTGACAATTTTCTATTTGTCTAAGAATTTGTAAGTAAAAAAATCAGAACCCTTCAGGGTTCTTTCCGTTTGTCTGTTGCAATGTCGAAACTGAAAACATTTTTGACTGACGACAACTTTAATGTCATGATGCAGGAATCAAACTCGCAACTTAAGATAACTATTTAGTTATTTCATGTTAGAAACTCTCTAAAAATCAATGTAAAATGATCATAAAGTACAGAAAGAAATTTTTTGACATCATTAACCAAACAAAAAAAATCTGTTTAATCAACAAGAAATGCTGTGTTAATATTATCATTGCTATTGAGTGTTAAAAAATTTAGATTTCCATAATTTTTAATCTATGTGAGGTAAATATCAAAGTATATAGGTACGTACCCACAAGTAAACAACTCACAAGGCGCGTTTCGCTGATTTTCAGAATTTTACACGGTGCATCGAATGATCAAGAACAAACAACACCTCTTATAGAATTTCTATTTTAAGATTGTTACAACTTTATGTTACTGAAAAATTCATTTAGAAATACAAACGATTAATTTAGAAGAATAAAGAGATTTCATTAATGAAAAAAATGGCTGTAAAATATCATTGGCGGTCTAATACAATGTTTGTACATATCAAAATATTAAAACTACTAAAAATCCTGATTTCCTATATAGCCCAAAACATTTCTACGTACCTATTGATTTAATCTAAATGCTATTAAGCCGTCAACAAACGGTATAACTAAAATTAATTGCTTACATATTTTTTTAAAATATACAATAATATATTCAATAAAATATAATAAGTACTAAGTACACTATTCCATAAAATTTTAAATCTTTATGCAATTAGTTTGTAGTTTTAGGCCCGCTTGCGCATCGTCGTTAAATACAGTTTAAGAGCGACGTAAACGCATTTTAGTCTGCTAAATATAATTAGCGTCTTGCACAACAAAAATTTAGGCACTAATCATGTTTAACGAACTGTCAAAGTTAAATACCCAAAGATGGCTATTTAGCGTCGCTAAACACGTTTAGTAGCAATCGCGCGTCATGATTTTGAGGTTATGGAAATTTACTATTATTTTATAAAAGATTGTAAGGAAGTTTGTAAAATGGATTTGTGGAATTGTATTCTGACGATGATGAGGAGATTATAGAATATATCAACAGACCGAGGGAATTGTTTGAGAGAGCAGACTTATTTGGAATGTATTCGGACGACAAATTCTTCAGAAGGTTTCGTTTAACGAAAGAAACCACTATAATTTTGTTATTGCAAATAGCCCCACATTTAAAAACCAGCAACAAGTAAGGAAATGTACTCATTATTAATGAATATTCAATAAATAGATAGGTAGCTAATTAGCTATTTTTGTTTGTTTTGCAGGATCAAATCAGTCACTCCTATGAACCAACTTTTATGTACGCTGAGATTTTATGCGACAGGAAGTCAGCTAATAACTTGTGGTGACATGATTGGTGTACATGAAAGCACAGCTTGTAGAATAGTGCATCGTGTCACTCATGCCATTGCATTATTGTATAAGATGTTTATAAAATTTCCAAGCACAACCGAAGAGCAAAATAAAACAGCGTATGATTTTTATAGAATTGCAAAGTTCCCTAGAGTAATCGGTGCGTTAGATTGTTCTCATGTCAGAATATTATCTCCAGCTGGTGATAATGCTGAAATATATAGAAATAGGAAAGGATATTTTTCAATAAACACCCAATGTGTAGCTGCTGCAAACCTTAAAACATACCCCCTGAAGATCAAGAGGTTCCTGTTATTATGGAAGGTAGGGATGATGATGTTGCACCAGAACGGTATGGAAGAGGAAGCGCTAATTTGCAACGAAGACTACTAATAGAGGGATATTTTGCATCATTGTGAAATAATAAAAACAAAAATATTACTTAATGTTATTATTAAATATTATTTAATGTTTCTACAACAACTTAAAAGGTTTTCGGCACTTCTTGAAACACCTATTGTGTTGGCATTAAAATCATGAGCGATTTTGACCCAGGCATTTTGTTTTCAGTCCGTTTAATTTGGTCGGTCTTTTTGCACTCAATAATATGGGTATATGGTTCCATCGCTGCGATCAGCAATATCTGTTCTTCTTTTGTAAAATTAGGCCCTCGGGCTCTAGAAGAAACACTTTTGTTCGCCATGTTAATTATCACTGAACTGAACTAATAAAATTATTATCAATAAAAATTACCACGAGAAATAGCACGAGAACACTTCACAAATCACAACAAACACAATTTGTGTGACTTGATTGACAGCTCGGTTGACTTGATGTGACAGTTGAAAGCTTATCGGTCCATTTCACGCATTTTTTTTAAGAAATGCAACCATTTTGCTCTAAGTCAAGTGTACAACGCACGAAAACGTAAAAAGGAACGCAAGAAACTGCTTTACCGACTCCCTAACTACAATTAGTTAAATTACCATCCAAACGAACGTGAGCAAGACCTTTTTAATTGTATTTAGGCTAAACATATTTAGCAAGATAAACGAATTTAACTAAATTCTGATTAGACCAAATGTTGCGCAAGCGGGCCTTAAATTTAAATTTGGAAAAGGAAATACTAGCCTGTTATAATAACTTAAAAGAAAAAAAAAACGGATGATCACCTGGTTATAAATTTTCACCTTTCTTTGGATTTTAAATTTCAAAAGGGACAAGAGGACTTTTCTTCTAGGGACACATAGTTCGAGGGGACAAGAAAACTTCTCTGTTCGGGGACTCGATGTTTATGTTCTCCCGGCTGCGTCCCTCTTCCGACACGAACAACTCCCGGCACCCTGCTCATAGCTGTTAACATCCACATCAGACTCCCTCATCTCCCGGCGCCCAGCTCACTGTTGTTACCACATCTGGCTCCATCATCTCCCGGCGCCCAGCATTTTTAATCCAGTAACTCCAATGTTATTTGAGTCCAAACACTTTTTATTTTAACGTCTTAATTTTATTGAAGATATTATATTACGATGTTTTAAGTCCATTTTCTCACAGCATTATTTTAAAGAGTTCATTTTTTTAGACACTTCACGTTAAAATAAACTTTTTGTAAACCATCTGCTCAGCGCCGCCATAAGGCAGCACTGGCAGGGTCGCCATGCAATGTCGTGATTAGGGCGACGGGAAATAAGATACTGACTGCGATCTAAGAAGGTATTTATTATAATAGTAAAGATGGGGAAGAGTGTGTGCGTGTTAGTTATACGGTAACAGCACACTACACTGTGAATATTGCTATCAGTGGTGGCTGGAGGCTCGTCAAACCGGTGCTGCACTTTACTCACTAAGTATAATGATTAGAAATAACAACATTTTAAGTATACTATAGTTATTTTTAAAACTATAATAAATATAAATCGGTACGCTGTAACCAAATCAAAAACATTTAGATTCTTATTATTACGGACGCAAGCAAACAATAAATAAACGCGTCACGAGAGGTCGTCAATCCAATATGGTAGATGCCGCGCCGAGTACTCGGCCGAGTTACTCAGTTATATTTGAGGTCCTAAAACAAGATCAAACATGACCGCAACGCGCTGCCAGCAATACCTACTCACTGTAATTTTTAATTAATAAATCATGACTTTACTAATCAACATACAAGTAATATGTATTTGATTTTATGATATATCCCTTGAACTACATACAGTTTGTCGATCCGCAGCGGCCTGACTGTCCTATAATTAACCAATAGGAATTGACAAACATTAGGGCAACAAAGATTAGGGGCTTGTTCAATGACTTAAGTATGTGGTCATTTAGGTACATACTTTAATTCATCCAGTTGGCCACTAGCAAACTTATTCCAGACATGCTGTTTATTAAATTTACGTAACCGAGTACTAGTCACTTGAACCGAGTTATTCGGCCGAGTACGAGTATTAAAAAAGCCACCGAGTACGCCGAGTACCGAGTACTAACCGAGTACTCGGCCCATCTCAAATTTTTATTAAGCAAATAATAATAGTTTTTATTAATTTAAATGTGTTGGTTCAACGCACGAGCGCACTCAAGGGACAGCCGCCAATGATTTCGGTTACAATCGTCACATATAGAAAGTTACAACTTGCATAGAAATTCCATCATCTAACCCGCAGGTCCGCCTAACAATATCCCGGTACGTGCCGGGCGTGTTCGCGGAAGCGATGCGCGAGGGCGGCGCCGCGAGTGCGGTGCACATGTTCGATGCCCAGCACGAGCACCCCGAGCTCGTGTGGAGCGACGACACGCGACGCAGTGTGGCCACCCGTGTTGCCGAGCTGCGGGACAGGTAGGTGGCGATGCGCGGGGGCGGGTGCACATGTTCGATGCCCAGCACGAGCACCCCGAGCTTGTGTGGAGCGACCATACGCGCTTGCTCATTCTTAAAGCGCTTTTTAATACATGCTACTACAGGTGTAAATAAATTTCACTAAATATTCTTATTTTACTTGACTTATTTTACTTGACTAACTTTTAATTCGATGTGTTAAATTGATTAATGTATTTGATATTAAATTTGAATACAGTCACCAATCAGCCCAGCTTCGCGACGCGAACGCGACGTTCGAAGACCGCGAGATCTCTGATCGAACTTCCAGCGAAGAAGCGTGGGCGCCCCCAGGCGAGGTGGTCGTCGCTGGCGTCTACTTGAAATTATTCCTTCAGCACCCACACTGGAACTTAAGAAGCCCTAAACGGTTCCTGCAAGAACTGCTGACGGAGACTCTCAGTGCGCTGTCCAAGGATTCTACAGAGGTAATGCTTGTTGTAATCGTTTGCTGAACAGTCTTCAGACTAGTCCTATCTAACTAGCACGGTCGATTAGGCGGTAACGGCCAATAGATACTTAGCTGAGCTATCACTTAGTTGATCTTGTTGGCACGACAGAGCTAATATCTATAAGTTCTTGTTCATAGAGCAACGCCCGGGCGCGGGCACGGGCGCAATCGATATTAACCGGGACCAACAGCTTAACGTACCTTCCGAAGCACGGAGATGCTTGTAAATAGACGTCACTTGTATGGTCAAATGGTAATGGTATATAGAATAGGTTGCTTAACTTTTGGTATCACTACCAAATCGTAGCCACCACTGCGCCACAAGCACCTCATAGTAGTAGTAAGCGGTAGTAATAGCTACCTCATTTACCCTTTTTAACACGCTTTTATTAGATCGGGGTGTATGTATGTATGTATGAATCATGAAGCAAAAACAAAGAGGAGTCGTAACAGTCAAATTTCTTTATGAAACGACGCGTGATATTTTGCGGGGTGCGGGGGTGTTCAGCTCTGCCCGTGGCTCCGCCCACTTCGCAATATTTAATCTATGGGCTAATAGCAAAACTACTAGTTTAGGTGTATGTTGATGTTACTACTAGTTCAGCTATCTCACACTAGATGTCGATAGTCTTGAATATGATGGGACGTACTCAGAACTTTAAGCTTAAAAAAATGTAATATGTATTTTTTTTCTCTTTATTATCATGTAAAAAAACCGTTACATTACAAAACACTTAACTAACATACTTAGTACAAGTGAACCACTTGGGTTTGTAATAATTATACTAAGGGTTACAAATAAAGTTAATAAATACATAAAAACAAGAATTGGACAAATAATATATGTAAGCCGTTTGGTTAATAATTGAATTATTGCTAATTACAGGAAAGAAAACCAAGAAAGTTAAGCTTTAATTTAATATTTTTGAAAGATAAATTATCTCGTAATTCTCTTGATAGTTTATTTATTAGGCGAGGCACAATAAAATCAGAAGTTCGCTTACCGTAGTCATTATTTACGCGAGTCGAGCTGCACCTCAACTCACGCCGAGCTACCGATCGTGTGTTTACAGGGTTGTTTGTTTGTGGCTGATTTTTACACGTCTTGAAGAACAGATTATTTAGCAAAATGAATTTAACTTGGATTTGAACAGGTTGATTACTTTACAATATTCAAAAAGGCCGGAATAGTCATCACTATAATGTTGCCTGATTCCTTTTGGTACTATATTCTTTAGTATTCTTACTTGAAGATCGTATATTTTATTTAAGTATGTATTATAGGTGCGACCATAGCTGCATAAACCGTATTGGATGTACGATTTCGCTAGAGAATTATACAGCATCATCCTCACCTTGTACGGGATCCGGTTTTTAAGAATAATTATGTTTGCCAAAACCTATCTCAACTTATTACACACATATACATTATGATTATACCAGTTAAATTTATTGTTAATCTGTAGACCTAAACATGTTTGGCAATCTACTATTTCTACGGGAGTACACATACAATTAAGCGAAACAGATGAGTGAAAGTATTTATGGTCATGAGCCAGAATGCCCTTTAAGGGAACACTTTTAATATAAGGTGATTTAATCGGCAGTAAATTTGTTTTTGAAGCGTTGACAACTACTCCTACATCGTGACACTACATCAAAAGAGCGTTAAAGTAAAAAACCGATTGCAGCATAGCCCATGCTTCATTAGGGCCACTATGGGCAGACACTAGGCAGGTGTCATCAGCAAACTGATAGCATTTACTATTTTTATTGTAATTGTTCATGTCGTTGACATATGAAAGAAAGTGTAGGGGCCCTAAGACCGATCCTTGGGCCTAAATAAGAGATGGTTTGGCATTTTGACCGAGTAAACTTAATTTTAAAATATTTAGAGTAGATTTAAAAATAATAGACAAAATTTTATTCCAAACATAACTTTGTTTAAAAAAATCAATTACCAGTAAAAATAATAGTTTTGGTTAGTTGTTGTCGGTTAGTTGCCCGTTCGTTTTGTATTGTTGCAAAGTGCTTAAAACGAATATCAATATATTTTTCTGCAATCGATTTCATCAGAAGTACAATATGATTAGCTGTAGGTGATTGGTCAAACATATGATTGGCCGATGGTTTGAAACAATCTTGTCCAATAAGAGATTGAAATGTATACGATACAATGCTATGTTTACGAAAGTTAGGAGTATTCAAAGATCGCGATTTAACAGAACGAATACTGCATTCGGTCCGAATACATATTTTTATGTCATCTCTAGATGGCAAAGTAAGACCACCCTTATTTTTTGTATTTATCAAATCCAGATCACTATCATTATAATTATCAGCATATAACTCTTTGCCTTCATTTACCTCATTTACCTACTTTTTCAAGCGCTTAACTTGCATTTGTAGTCTTCTGATTTTTAATCCAGCCCTTTTTTCTTTAGATCGAAGTTGTCCTATTTCTTGCTTTAGCTTCTTTTTTCTAGGCAAATCATTTAGTATCAGAAATTCATTTAAATCACTTGTGGTAGGGTGAGGCACAGATGATTTTACAGGCTCTGGTAATTTTCTTTTAAGCTGTAATATAAAAAAATAAAATTAACTAGTTATTTTTTAAAAATTAATTAAACTCGGTCACGCAAATATCATTTAAACAAACCGATAAATCCAGTTTTAAAGTAGGTAAAATGCCCTTTTTCAATTTTTTAAGGCTCTTTTTTGTCACTATGAAGTCCACGTCAATGAAATGGCCAGAACAAATCTTTGTATACTTTGTTGGTGCCCAATCCGGTCTATTAAGTTTTGAAATCCATTGCTATTTTAAATTTTGGTCAGATGGAAATCTGAAACGAACATATAAAAATAAATATTTTTTCACAGGATCATTTAATTCTTAATACGGCCCTGGATATTTGTTATATTTAAAATAGTTATTCTAGACGACGACAGATAGCGGCCCGTTAGTAATATAATAATAAAAGCTATAAAAGTACTGTTTTAGCTACTAAAAGGTATTTAATACTAAGTTTATAACAGTTTTCAGTTTAAACGCATGAGTATTACAATATACTACTGCAAAATGATACGTAAACTTATGTTTTTACTTCCCAAAACTGTCGCCATCTAGTGTCAAATAGAATAATTTGAACTGAACTGAAGCTGAAAGCTGAGAATGTTATAGACTTTTTATTTTTAATTTACGATTAAAATTACTTACAAACGAAATGTGATGCCATCCATATTATCAGAACGTCTGTTTGAGTAACTTTGACATTGTAAAACACAACACTTCATCCTTTTTTTTGTTAAAACGCAAAAAACACACTTACAATGCGAGTATCGTTACGTGTGCATCTGACGAACGCTGACAACAAACTAAGCTAGGCCCCGCCCACAATGATGACGTCAGGACCTAGTTGAAAATCACAGTGCACAGTTGCTTAGGCCAGCTCCTCTTTGTTTTTGCTTCATGGTATGAATGTATGTAACGGAATTTTTGAGCTCAATTTTCACCAACTTCCAGAAATCGGATTATTTTGAAACTTTGCACACGCATTAAGTACCGATGACAATGCAATAATTTGATAATAGTTTTCCATTATCCTAATAAACTAACAAAAAAAAATTAAAAATAGTTTGAAAAACTAAAAAAAACACGCTTTTATTGCTAGCTAAAAAAGAGAAAATAATTTCTGAGTACACGGAATTTATATTACAGTAGAGTAAAAAGCGTGGGGTGTTTGGTATTAGTATGTGAAAATCATCCTATTATTATTTCTTTAGGGGAGCCGCGGCACAGTGTGCGCGGCGGCGCTGGCTGCCTTAATTCGAGCAAAACCGAACTTGGGCGAAGCGTGCGCCTCGCTCGGGGAGATGCCGCGCCTGGCGCGCCTGCTGCCCGCCTGCCCCGAGCACGCCGTGCCCGTGCTGGCGGCCCTGGTGCACACGCAGGTATGTACACTCACGGTTAGATTGTGTTTTACACATTAAATATAACAATTGCTTCTACACATTTAGGTCACAAGTTCTAAATGTCTTTTAATAATAATTTGACTGACAATAAATAATAATAAATATTTCGCAACAATCACACCAATTCTTTCGTCCCAAATTAAGCTACGAGGCTATGTTATGGGTACTAGACAACGGATAAACATACTTAAATACCTTTTTTTGTAAATAAATACATAATATACATAGAAAACACCCAGACCAGTACAAACACACATGTTCATGCACACTTATGCTTGTACTGTGCGGAGATCGAACCCGCGACCCTAGGTTTTAGAAGTCCGATCTGTGGACCACTGCACCCAGCGGTCGTCAATAGATGATAATATTTCTTCTAACTGTAGGAGTTTGTCCGACACTGTCTCCATTAATGTCATTTCACAAATAAAGAAATGAGGTTCGTTATCAAACCTCTGTTTATAATTCTTTCTGACTTTCGAAAAGTAGATAGGACTAAAATTAAATCGTTTCCCAAGCATTGTTCCATTTTCTATAATTATCTATAGCAAATCCTGTCGAGGACTAAAACTTTGTTACGGTACAGATTTTGTACCGTAACCGAATTTTAAGAAAGCTTCAAACATTTTTTCTTTTAAGTATGTTTGATAAAGAAGCGTACAAATCTTTACCGTAACGTATAGTGGCTAGCACATCAGGCTACCCTTTTTTGTTGCAAAGTCGCCCGTATCACAAGGTCATAAGATACCGCGGTGTTTACCATGACGCACTAAACATTCAATCTATATATATTTTTTTAGTCGTGCGTCGCCGCGTCGTGGCGTTGTCGTCGACCGACGTGATGTCGATGTGATGTGATATCAAAAAGTGTATCAAATCCCTTTTGCTAATTCTTTCTGACTTTTGAAGAGTAGATAGGACTAAAATTAAATGGTTTCCCAAGCATTATTCCATTTTTTATAATACGGTAGTTGACACCACCAATCGTTGACGTACTTTTTATCAACTGTCAAAACGCTTTTCTTAATAGAGTTTGTATGGGAATAACACACTTTGACGTCATCGCGTGCAATGCCGACTGAGTGACTAATTATCATTTGAATTCCAATTAAAAATCAAATAATACGAACTGCAGAAAAATATTAGTGTAAAGGCATCTGAAATTATGAATTATTTTAGAGAAAATCAGTATTTGAATATTTCTTTCATAGTGGAAACAAGCCTATAATCTACAAATTGTAAATGCTATTCAGGACTAAAACTTTGTTACGGTACAGATTTTGTACCATAACAAAGTTAGTATGTTTGATCAGGAATCGTACAAATCTTACCTTATCGTATAGTGGCTAGCACTACAGGGTACCCATTTTTATTGCAAAGTCGCCCGTATCACAAGCTCATAAGATACCGCAGTGTTTCCCGTGACTTGCTGGCCACCGTACTAAACATTCAATCAATCGAATATTTTTTTCAGTCGTGCGTCGTGGCGTTGTCGTCGACTGACGTGATGTCGGGACTGAAGGCGGCCATCAAGTCGTGTCGCGAGATAGTGGGTAGCGCGTGCGAGGCGCTCGCTACCATATTCAACAGCAACGCGAACACTGATCGGCTAGTGAACCAGGTGAGTTACATCACTACATAGTATGAAGCAGTCGCTTACCGCGTCTGTCCCTATGTTACATCGACCAACGTGATGTCGGGACTGAAGGCGGCTATCAAGTCGTGTCGCGAGATAGTGGGTAGCATGCGAGGCGCTCGCTACCATATTCAACAGCAACGCGAACACTGATAGACTTGTAAATCAGGTGAGTTTCGGTGTTTCAGTTCGTTCAGTATCTTGCAAACCAGACTATACAGTTTCGTTCATCGTTTGTTCCTAATTACCTCATTCTTTAATATTTATTGCTACAATTGACCCCTTTTTTCTATGGGAGTCTTTGAAATCTTTGAAATAATATTTTCATCATAGATCCCGTGATACATAATCAACAAGCTATTTTTTTGTATACTACGCGCTGCAGAATTACGTCTTCCACCCGTTAACGGATAGAAAACGACAGAAATGTATTTTTGTGCATATATTTATAAATAAAAATATTCTTTTAGCATAAATTTTGATGTTGTTCTATTTCAGGCGATAGAAACGGACCTAATCACCGAGCTGCTATCTCTTCTCGAAACTCGTCTCGAAGGGCAAACGGCCGCGCAGCTAGTGAACGCGCTAAAGGCAATGGCGAGATCGAACGCGCACGGAGAGAGAGTGCGGGCGTTACTGGCTAAAAGTCGCGTGTGGGAACAGTATGCGGCGCAGAGACACGATTTGTTCCTGACGCATGCGACGCACCATCACTCTATTGCAGGTTAGTGTTATACAGAATGTATGAAATTCACGAATCGACAAATTACAATCACTTCGTTGTCAAGACGTTTTTTATATACGGCGAGCACCGAAGCGCATTGCGGTGGCCAAAAAATGTAATAGACTTTGTCATGGCAGGCCCGTGGCGTGGATTCGCGAGCATACTTAATACTAGTGGTCAAATTATAAATTGGGTGCGAATAGGGCCTTAAAACCGATATTGTAAAAAAGACATTGTAAAGAAAAGGAAAACGGTACTGTCCGAGTCAGAAGACAAACATAAGCTTTCGAATCCCTTTAAACATCGATAATTGAAAGTTAGTGTGTTCTTACTTTATTTTGAAGGGTAATACAGGGCAGCAAGATGAACGCCAAGATTCCGTAGTAATAAAGATTTAGTTTATTCCAACAAATAATTTACAGAGCACGTACGTATTAGTTCGGCCATTAGCAAGGAGCGAGAGAACGAGCGCTATTCCCGTGCAGAGGGCTCCACAGTTCAAATTGTAATTGACATATTGTATTCGTTTACGTAAAAGAGGTTTCGTTCTAACATGTTTATAAATAAACTAGTGGCCCCCCGCGACTTCGTCCGCGTGGAATCCCTTTGTTTTCGAAATCGCGGCCAAACGGGATAAAAAGTATCTTATGTCCGTTTCCTGGTTCTAAGCTACCTCTCCACCAATTTTCAGCCAAAGAGTAAAATCCGTTCTTGAGTTATAAATAGTGTAACTAACACGACTTACTTTTATACAGGGTTAATTTTAATTAGCTGATCACCTCTTGCAGGCAGCCTCTCAACATCAATCCCAACAACATTTGTTCTACGACTTTTTACAAATCTTGATAAATAACACAAAAAAAGAAAAACAAAAAAAATGATTGTTCCTTCTGTTCTCGTACTACTCTGTATGATCGACCTAAAATAACAACGCCGAGGCGCGCATTCAACGTTGTACTAACTACCTACTACCTACATACTATTTCCCGCGCTTTTTTCTTCGCCGATCAATTTACTACGTCGTTTGTACCTAATTTATTCAGATTATCTGGGGGCTTACATTTCACGTTGAATTTACGCATTCAGCTTTTTTTAAGAAGTAAGTTTGTTGAAACCCAAGCATGTCGCGATACCTACCTACTAAGTACCTACAGTGAATCAAAACGAAATTATTTTTCTCATCGCTCGTCCGCACTCTGAATCCACTTTCCCTTCATACTTAACCAGGCTTAGGACCGGCTACATTAAAAAAGTAAAAAAGAATTGCTGATATTGAAATTGCACAGTGCTTGCACATTTTCATCTTCAGCAAGGTGTCTTATTGGGTTTGTTTTCTTATTTCTCAAGTTTTTTCAGAGTCTTATAATCTCTCTTAAGTTTTTCTCTACAAACATTATAAAGCTTAACTTCTCTAGGAGTCAGTTCCCTCTGTTTTGATACATCAATGGCACTTAGTATACCACCTGCACCTTGATCCTGCAGATGTTGAAGGTTGAGCCAGAAAAGGTTTTGCCTGTATATTTTCTATTTGTGAAATTGGCACTCTAGACCAAAGCTTTATGGGTACACTTGGCTGTTGTATATTCTGTAAAATTGGTTGCCTGTAAAGTCGGTATACGGGCGAAAGGTTTACGTGACAACGACTTTGAGTGGTAAAATAATTTTAATGTGAATATTCATTCGTATATATAACATGAACCGGTGTGTATGCCTATCTCTCTCACTCTGTCTCTCTCGCTCTTAGGCGGGTTAACTATGCTCGAGTGGAAGGGACGCGTGCCTTTCACTTTTTATGTCTGTCTCACTCGCTCTTAGGCGGGCTAACCATGCCCGAGTCGAAGGGACGCGTGCCTCTCACTCGCTCTCATTGTGAGCGCGGAACGTGAGCGGAGCAGCGTAACGCAGTTTCTTGAAGAGTCACCCGGCAAACCAATTTATAAGACGTTGTCACGTCAAAATAAAAGAATAGGTAGTCTACAACCAAAATTTCCATTTGAGAAATGAGTTTAAAAATTATTAAAAAACATTTTTTTTATGCAGGCGTATTTTAAAAGTGGAATCAGCATATTTATAATAATTCAATGTCTTATTTACATTTACAAAGGGATTAGATATTTACAAATTACCTATTAAATTTAAATCTCGCGGATGCCGGTGGGTATCACGCACATACCGTTCAAAATAGGTAGTCACCATCACATTCAACACAAAGACCTAAAAATCAACTGTTCACCAACTCGTGACAGTACTTGGGATTTGGTTTTAATTTGTTCATACGCCCAAACAATTATTTTGTCCATCAACATATCGCGGCTAGCTACTTCCCTTAGGCGCAGGCACCACACCTAGCCAGCACTCGTACGGTACCATCTCAGTGTACTCGATATTTGTGTAACGGTACAGCATCGCAGTACTGCTTTCCGTAGGCACTCACTAATTAGGTAATTGAAATTCGGTTACGCGTCGTCGGTTCGGTTATGTCGACCGTGACGTACGACTGACTGAGGTCAAGGTCAAAGTGCATCGCTGCCCGCTGCATTTATTTTGTCTACGCAAGGCGCGTACATAGAGTAGCGCAAGTTTAGACTCAATAAATATTTTTTGTATGGGAAAACTTAAAAACTATTAATTTTGAAAAATCGTAGAACAAATGTTGTTGGCATTGTTGTGGAGAAGCTGCCTGCAACAGGTGATCAGCTAATTTAAATCAACCCTGTATATATAGATAAATACAAATATTTCACAACAATCACACCAATTCTCTAGTCCAAAATTAAGCTACGAGGCTTGTGTTACAACGGATAAACATACTTATATACTTTTTTTTTTGTAAATAATAACATATTATACATAAAAAACATCCAGACCAGTACAAACACACATGTTCATGCACACTTATGCTTGTACTGTGCGGGGATCGAACCCGCGACCCTTGGTTTTAGAAGTCCGACATGCGGACCACTGCACCAAGCGGTCGTCAATTAAATTTAAAAAAATATATCTTAACAGTCTCGTAGATGGGTGCCTTCTAAGTTTTTTTAAAATGTGGAATATACTTTCACACTGTAGTAGTATTTCCGGAGCTTACCAAGTGTTTGATTGCGGTTCTAAAGTGTTGTTATTGTCAGGAGCGCCGCACACGGCGGGCTACCTCGCGGCGCCGCCCGCCAACATCCCCGCGCAGCCGCCGCCCATCGACTGACCGACCCACACACTCCCCACCACTGCGGTACCGGCACATTTGATAACTACGTCCACGCGAAACCGAATAGAAGCGGGTACATGACACTACCGAATAACTAGGAAAATCGAAAATTATGTTTACGGACGTTTATGAGCTTGTTCACATAGGAACGCGGGGGCGTGGGCGCGGGCGCGAGCTCTCTGCATAGATCGCTCGTGTTCGTACGTGAACACTTGGATATCACTTTACATGTTTGATATTTCGCCACCGCGCCCACCACCGCACCCGCGAGTCGCATTGAACAAGCACTTATTATCCGAGTTAGCAGTAACATAGTTGTACTAAAAAGATGTAGATGACACCAGTTAGTTTAAAATTTACTCCTCAACCAATCGCATCTCACATAGACTGAACTAAAGTCCTTGATTTATTTTACATATTAATATTGTGAGATTTTGACTAACCAATATTTTAGTTAAGCCAAATTGTGTATTTGTTGTTTGCAATCCCAGTTATTATTAAACAAATAATTGAAGTCATGAACCCTTTATTCATTAGAATATCCATTAAGGCGTAGAAAAATTGTATTTCTTATGAAAATATAAATATACGGCAGCGGTTGTTTAACATGTTCATAAAGATTTCAAAATATCAAATAATTAACCAAATTATATGTTTTATTATCCATGGTCGGTATAAAAGTAACATTTTAAGGGAATATACTCATTATTTCGACTGAATAATTTCTCTATTGGAAAAAAACCTGTTTTGTTTGATACTCAAAATTATAGCATTTCCAAAATTTGGAAAATCTTGTACTATTATCTAGACTTCATGTTATCATGGTATATAAATAAATAAATTATATGAGATAGAATATTTAAGGAAAATAAATGATAAATATACCATTAACTGACTGTATTTAATGGTACCCAAGAATTAAGAAAGCTACATACTTACTCAAATTAAAACTTGTTTATCCGCATGTTTTTATCTATTGCAAAACTATCTTTATGTACTTATGTAAAAATATAGATTCGTAGCTATCTGTCAACTAATATTTTAATAATATTGAAATAACTATGATATTAGTTTTAGCACTATTACTATACACAATTTAGTATTGCCAACCAAAGGTCGATATGTATTATTTTTCATGTTATCATATTTGTAAATGAATAGTTGGTCCATAGCTATGAAGACAAAATACATCTATTCAAACGAAATCAATCTATTCAACTATTGAAAGTATTTTACTCACAGCCAACAACCATACTATTGTGTATTAGTTGGAATGATTATCCTATAACCCTCATCTCTGTGAAAGAGCAGATTAGATTTTAACGTTATGTCTATTATTATATAGGTCTAAGGCATTAATAATAAATACGTGTAGAATTCGCACTTTTCTATGATGCAATAGTTCGCCTGGCAGAATAAAATTGTTCCGTTTTAACCTCATACATCATATATAGTTTGGAAATCACGTTATCAGTTATTTATAAGCATGGGGAAATGATTTAACCATATTCAATTATATCGCGAAAACATTACATATAGCTAGGTTAATTTGTGTAACATAAGTTTCCAAAATATTTCATGACAGAGAGCGTACTAAATCTACTAATTATGATTTTTGTGTTTAAAAATGTTTCTTTTTAGTCTTGCCATTCCTAAATATTTGATAAGTCCAGTATTAATGTGAGACTAACCAAAAGTAGCAAATTTTGCTGGCTAAATAATAGTTTATATGCTTAGAGCATGCTTAAAATATGGAACCGCTAGTTGATTAAGTTTGGCCTTGATACCCGCAACGAAAAGAAAGAAATGTGAATAGATTGTGCATACCAAAATGAGTATCACATCTTTTTTACCATCTTGTGCATGTTTTCCTTTTAGCTTTGTAAAAAATGATAATTATCTATACCAATTAGTTTAAAAGATTTTGCGGAATTTCATCGCAAATATTCTTTTTTTTTTTTCAATTTATTAACATATTTTTGAGCACAGCAAAGATTGGAAACATCTGCCGATTGATATTGTCACTGTAACAGTTGAACATTTTGATTGATAATTTCAAAATTAATGAAGGAATGAGTACGGAATGAGTAAGGAATGAGTACAGAATTAATATATTCCATTATACTTTTTGTTTTGATCGTATTATAAGGTCTACTATTCAATTTATGTAAATATGTGTGATACTGAATATTAAAGAAAAACACTACATGATTGTTGATTTTAGCCATATCATAGAGAATTAGGCAGGTAGGAATGAGTTTACGAAGTAGGTCTTATTTTGCTCATTTGAGTACGTCTTGTGTGCGTCGGTCGGTATAACTAAATAATGGCATGCGTTTGGTCTTGTGTTGGTGTGTTCTTCGCTTTTTATGCTCCTATGTAACCAATCATCACATTGTCACGTCACATATTAAATGTATTTTACATTGCATAAAGCGTTGGACACACAATCTAAGAATGGATTTGGACTGAAGGCACCACGTGATGTTAACGAATGTAGTTATGAATATGGATATTTTTGTATTTAGCACTAAGTTATATCATTGTAAAAATATATAAAAATAATATAATATGATCTATTTGAAAAATACATCCTTTATTTTCTCATTTTTGTATATTATATACAGCAATGTCAATCGTAAAAAGCTAAAACATGTCATGGTTTGGTCCGATTTCTTATTCATCTATTATTTGTTGCTAAATTATTTACAGAGTTTAAAAGTATAATTATTATAATTAACATTAACACATGCATTACATAATACAGCTACTCCTTGGCAACACGAAATTCGATTTAATCGATCACTTAAAAATAAACACCTCGTTTTATCACTGATAGTTATACTTGTTGATTCTTTCTTATGAATATCTTCAATTCCTATCTGTGACTTCAGCGCTGTCATCAAACATTTAAAATTATTTTATAACACTATTTATTCCGCTAATTAAAACTAAAGCTGCAATTAAGTTTATGACTTAGACTCAAATACTTCAAGCCTCTTCCTGTCCATCTACACTATCAAAGAGGCCTAATTTCCAGACTTCTGTTTAACGACATACTGTTTAGTGTGCTATCAACTATACCATACAACCAAACAAGATTGGCATAGAAATGGTAACTATTGATTTTATCATTTGTTTATATTTCATTCAAGGCAAAGAAGGCGGCGTATGTAGGAACCATAATCTACATACTACATTATTTACTACGGTATATAAAATACGGATTGGAGTTGACACAGTTGCACAGATACATATATAACTAAATCTGTACATGGTCTGTTACACTAATGCACAAAATGTGAGCTCACACATTTTCATTACGAACCTTATTTGAAGGCTCATACTTTCATAACTTTACAAAGACAAATCTGCAATTTCCTAGTTATGTTCCTGCGTAAATGATGCCTTTAAAATCTATACAATAAAGTCAAGATACTGGCTGTAGTTTACATGCAGACGCAGGCGGTGTGGAGTAATGGTTGCTTTGCGACGTCCACAGCGGTCGCTCGTACGATTCCCCGCGATACCATCCCAACTTTTCCCTGTTTAAATACAAATGGGAATATTGTTACAGAACACAATAGAAGTTAACAATAGAAAAATATCAATTAGCTCTAGAGTTAGTCGTTTCTTCCAAATGTTACTAATAAGTAAACTATCAGTAACATGATGTATTTTTTAACCTAGTCACACTGTCCCATCGTCCACTGCAGAATCTCGAATGTCTGCATTCTGCACCTAGATTGTTAGCAAGCATTTTTGTTAATATGTGTACAATTTGTATAGCAGGTCTATATGGCGTACAATGTTAGTATAGAGATACAGGGTGTTCACTTACCTGAGATAATGTTTGGAGTGCCTACTCCAAACATTATCTCAGGTAAATGGCACTCTAGCGAGAGGTAGTGGTTTGCGCTCGCTTCTTGCAAAAGTTTGTTCAATCGCGCGTGAAGTGCGCTGAAGGCGGACCTGTTTAGCCTCATTAGGATCATCATTCAGGATGTACTCACTTTAGATTGAGCTTGATGTGTGATTTAGTAGGCGCCGTAGTGGGCTCGCACTCTAGCGAAAGGTTAGCGATTCGCACTTGTTTCTTGCAAGAGTTTTTCCAATCGTGCATGAAGCTTGCTGAAAGTAGACCTGTCTGTCGCCTCACTACACTAGAAAGGATACTTACTTGAGGTAGAGCTTGAGATGTGATTTAGTAGGCGGTGTAGTCGGCTCGCACTCCAGCGAGAGGTAGGGGTTCGCGCTTGCTTCTTGCAAGAGTTCGTCTAGTCCCGCGTGAAGTGCGCTGAAGGTAGTCCTGTCTGTAGCCTCACTACCCTAAAGAAGATACTTACTATTAAGAGGATACTCACTTGAGGTAAAGCTTGAGGTGTGATTTAGTAGGCGGCAAGAGTACGCCGACAGGCTCGCACTCTAGCGAGAAATAGTGCTTCGTGCTCGCTTCTTCCAAGAGTTTGTCCAATCGCAAGTAAAGCTTGCTGAAAGAAGACCTGTCTGTCGCCTCACTACACAAGGATACCCTTGAATACTCACTTGAGGTAGAGCTTGAGGTATGATTCAGAAGGCGGCGTCGTCAGCTCGCACTTTAACGAGGAATAGTAGTTCGTGGTCGCTTGTAAGAGTTCGTCCAATCGCGCATGAAGCTTGCTGAAGGTGGACTTATTTGTTTCTTCGGTTTACGCGAACAGTAGACATTGAAATGATACACTTTTTACGGATTATTTCGCGATTTATTTACATTTTGTTTTAACCTGACGTTTCGGACCCTTTTCAGCGTCCGTGGTCACAGGTAGACTAAGGTGTTAGTTGTCATAACATAGTTTGAAAAAATTTTTAACTACCATCACTCAAAATATTAAGTTACGTTCCTACAAGTACAAGTTGGCTCAGCACGTAGCACGGACACTATCTGGCCTAAGAGGAACAACTACAGCGCATGTGAAGGATTCCTACCATTTCATCAGCGAAGTTAAACACCTACGCTTAGCCGATGATGAAACTATGGTTAGTTTTGATGTACAGTCCTTGTTTTCAAGTTTACCAGTCCAGGACTGCATTGAAATAACAAAGAGGAAGTTGGCTGAATGTAATATGCCCATAGAATATGCAGAACTATTGGAACATTGCCTTACATCTGGCTATTTACTGTGGGACAATGAATTCTATGTACAAGTAGATGGTGTTGCAATGGGCTCTCCAGTTTCACCCGTTGTCGCAGACATTTTTATGGAAGACTTCGAGGCCAGAGCTCTAAGCACAGCACCTGTAACACCTAGGTTTTACAAACGGTACGTAGATGACACTTTCACAATTTTACCTACCAATTTAGTTTCTGTTTTTCTTAATCATTTAAATTCCATACACCCAAAAATACAATTTACTATGGAAATTGAGGCAGACAATCAGCTAGCTTTCTTAGATGTTTTACTCATAAGGAATCTGGATCATACACTTAGTCACACAGTCTTCCGCAAAGCAACCCATACTGACAAATATCTCAATGGTGCTTCTCACCATCATCCTAGACAGTTGGCTACCGTGGGCAAAACTTTGTTTCAGAGAGCAAGGGGAATCTGTGACGACCAACACTTGGCTGCTGAGCTTCAGCATGTCAGGAAGGTACTACGGGACAACCAGCTACCAGTACCACGCCGTTGCAGACCCCGGCCCAAAGTTCATACAGTCGACCGCCAACCTGCCGTACTACCATACTTGAGGGGTGTCACTGACAAAATTGGAAACATCTTGAAGCGTGCTGCAATCAAAACTTACTTCAAGCCGCCTAAGAAGATCAACCAATTCTTACCACCGGTCAAGTGTAACATACCTCTTCAAGACGCAGGAGTGTATAGACTGGAATGTGACTGCGGACTCTCATACATAGGGCAAACAAAGCGTAGTATAAGCGTGCGGATTAAAGAACATATAGCCGACGTTAAACATAGACGGAACACAAAGTCTGCAGTGTGTGAACACGCGTTAGATAAACCCAACCACTTCATACGCTTTGACCAACCAAAAGTCCTCGCAAGAGAACGTCGTTTTCTTCCTCGTATGCTCCGTGAGGCTATTGAAATTAAAAGACACCCTAATTTTAATAGAGAAGATGGTTGGAAAATTCCACCAGCTTGGGAACCTGTTATAGCCAAGACTCAAGCTCGACCCCACACTGCAAGACCTCAAGATACTGTTAGCTCATTTTGTGTGGATAGGAACGTAACTTAATATTTTGAGTGATGGTAGTTAAAAATTTTTTCAAACTATGTTATGACAACTAACACCTTAGTCTACCTGTGACCACGGACGCTGAAAAGGGTCCGAAACGTCAGGTTAAAACAAAATGTAAATAAATCGCGAAATAATCCGTAAAAAGTGTATCATTTCAATGTCTACTGTTCGCGTAAACCGAAGAAACAAATATGTGACCCAGTACGGACTGGATATCGCAAACAAAATTCGCCGGTTGGAAGATCTACAAACTAAGCGTGCAAGGAATATATCATCTTTGAATTTCCTGAAGAGATGCAGAGACCACAATCTCATCCCACGATGTGTTCAAATATCACCCAAAAAAGACATTCGTGGGAGCGCGAAAATCTTACAACAGGCAAGTGAAAAATTGCTCCGTCATCTCATACACCAACATCATTCCGACCTTATCTACATAAATGCAACCGTCGATAAAATTTGTTTAGATTTAAAAGAACAACTGACCGAAACAGATTTTGAAGAATGTATTCTGATTCTAAACAGACGTGAAAAACACCGTTATAACGAATGCAAATTAAAACAGATACAAAAATTTGACAAACTAACATCTAAAAATCAAGTAAAACGAAACGCAAACGTCATCCAAACAACCATAGATAACATAAACTCGAACCGGTCAGTTGTCAATTTATCAAAACAAACATTGGATGATACGACCATTGAATTACTAAATAAAGGCCTTAATTTCTCTGTAACTCCGCGAAAAATACCATATGAGGAGATTATTTGCAGCGTAGAGGATTGTCTAGTGAAAAATAATCTAAAGAAAGAAGACTCAGAGTCCTTACGTCAAGATATATCATCTGTCTTACGACATAGCAAAGTACCCAAGTCGAATCTTTCCCGTGCACAACATATCGCATTAAAGAACCTTAAATCTAGACCTGAAATAACTATACTCCGCGCAGATAAGGGAAATGCTACCGTGGTAATGGATACATCGGACTACAAACTTAAAATGTCACAGTTGCTGTCGGACGAAAACACATATAAACGAGTAAAGACCGACCAAACCAACAAAGTTCTAAAGAAAACCAGCGACTTAGTGCGTAAATACAGTGAATGTTTAAGTCTAGATGATAAACAATTAATACCATCGTGTGCAAAACCGCCTAAAATGTATGGGTTGCCAAAAATTCACAAGCCAAATGTTCCACTCCGTCCAATCGTGAGTCAGATTGATACACCAACCTACAAGTTGGCTCAGCACGTAGCACGGACACTATCTGGCCTAAGAGGAACAACTACAGCGCATGTGAAGGATTCCTACCATTTCATCAGCGAAGTTAAACACCTACGCTTAGCCGATGATGAAACTATGGTTAGTTTTGATGTACAGTCCTTGTTTTCAAGTTTACCAGTCCAGGACTGCATTGAAATAACAAAGAGGAAGTTGGCTGAATGTAATATGCCCATAGAATATGCAGAACTATTGGAACATTGCCTTACATCTGGCTATTTACTGTGGGACAATGAATTCTATGTACAAGTAGATGGTGTTGCAATGGGCTCTCCAGTTTCACCCGTTGTCGCAGACATTTTTATGGAAGACTTCGAGGCCAGAGCTCTAAGCACAGCACCTGTAACACCTAGGTTTTACAAACGGTACGTAGATGACACTTTCACAATTTTACCTACCAATTTAGTTTCTGTTTTTCTTAATCATTTAAATTCCATACACCCAAAAATACAATTTACTATGGAAATTGAGGCAGACAATCAGCTAGCTTTCTTAGATGTTTTACTCATAAGGAATCTGGATCATACACTTAGTCACACAGTCTTCCGCAAAGCAACCCATACTGACAAATATCTCAATGGTGCTTCTCACCATCATCCTAGACAGTTGGCTACCGTGGGCAAAACTTTGTTTCAGAGAGCAAGGGGAATCTGTGACGACCAACACTTGGCTGCTGAGCTTCAGCATGTCAGGAAGGTACTACGGGACAACCAGCTACCAGTACCACGCCGTTGCAGACCCCGGCCCAAAGTTCATACAGTCGACCGCCAACCTGCCGTACTACCATACTTGAGGGGTGTCACTGACAAAATTGGAAACATCTTGAAGCGTGCTGCAATCAAAACTTACTTCAAGCCGCCTAAGAAGATCAACCAATTCTTACCACCGGTCAAGTGTAACATACCTCTTCAAGACGCAGGAGTGTATAGACTGGAATGTGACTGCGGACTCTCATACATAGGGCAAACAAAGCGTAGTATAAGCGTGCGGATTAAAGAACATATAGCCGACGTTAAACATAGACGGAACACAAAGTCTGCAGTGTGTGAACACGCGTTAGATAAACCCAACCACTTCATACGCTTTGACCAACCAAAAGTCCTCGCAAGAGAACGTCGTTTTCTTCCTCGTATGCTCCGTGAGGCTATTGAAATTAAAAGACACCCTAATTTTAATAGAGAAGATGGTTGGAAAATTCCACCAGCTTGGGAACCTGTTATAGCCAAGACTCAAGCTCGACCCCACACTGCAAGACCTCAAGATACTGTTAGCTCATTTTGTGTGGATAGGAACGTAACTTAATATTTTGAGTGATGGTAGTTAAAAATTTTTTCAAACTATGTTATGACAACTAACACCTTAGTCTACCTGTGACCACGGACGCTGAAAAGGGTCCGAAACGTCAGGTTAAAACAAAATGTAAATAAATCGCGAAATAATCCGTAAGAAGGTGGACTTGTCTGTAGCCTCACTACACTTGGGAGGATACTCACTTGAGGTAGAGCTTAAGGTGTGAATTCGCACTCTAACGAGAGGTAGTAGTCCGCGCTCGCTTCTTGCAAGAGTTCGTCCAATCGCGCGTGAAGCTTGCTGAAGGTGGACTTGTCTGTAGCCTCACTACACTTGGGAGGATACTCACTTGAGGTAGAGCTTGAGGTGTGATTTAGTAGGCGGCGTAGTCGGCTCGCACTCTAGCGAGAGGTAGTGATCCGCGCTTGCTTCTTGCAAGAGTTCGTCCAATCGCGCGTGAAGCTTGCTGAAAGTAGACCTGTCTGTCACCTCACTACACAAGGGAGGTTACTCACTTTAAGTAGAGCTTGAGGTTTGATTTAGTAGGCGGCAAGAGTGCGCCGACTGGCTCGCACTCTAGCGAGAAATAGTGCTTTGCACTCGCTTCTGCCAAGATTTTGTCTAGTCGCGCGTTAAGCTCGCTGAAGGTAGATCTGTCTGTAGCTTTACTACACTAGGGAGGATACTCACTTGAGGTAGAGCTTGAGGTGTGATTTAGTAGGCGACGTGAGTACGCCGACTGGCTCGCACTCTAGCGAGAAATAGTGGTTCGAGCTCGTTTCTTCCAAGAGTTTGTCCAATCGCAAGTGAAGCTTGCTGAAAGAAGACCTGTCTGTCGCCTCACTACACAAGGCCCCCCTTGAATACTCACTTGAGGTAGAGCTTGAGGTATGATTCAGAAGGCGGCGTCGTCGGCTCGCACTTTAACGAGGAATAGTAGTTCGTGGTCGCTTGCAAGAGTTCGTCCAATCGCGCGTGAAGCTTGCTGAAGGTGGACTTGTCTGTAGCCTCACTACACTTGGGAGGATACTCACTTGAGGTAGAGCTTGAGGTGTGATTTAGTAGGCGGCGTAGTCGGCTCGCACTCTAGCGAGAGGTAGTGATTCGCGCTTGCTTCTTGCAAGAGTTCGTCCAATCGCGCGTGAAGTTCGCTGAAGGTCGGCCTTGCTCGGGGGTGCGCTCGCCAGCATGATAGCATCACCTCATATCTGAACAGAAATAAATAACGTTTTTTTTGGGCGAATTTACTTCTAGATACCGAATCCTTAACGTCCTGATGTTGAAGATCTTAAGTTTCCCTCAGTATGAAAAAGGTAACCAAACAATCAAGTAGAGCATTGGTAGATACTAGGTATCCACATAATACTTTGCGCGTGTTCCCGCGCGCCGTCTGCTGTTTAAGCGACGGGGTCGAGTTTCTCCCTCGTCGCAACAGGTAGGGGCTCGCTGCAAAGTGAGTCGGCCGAGTCCGGGGAATTGCGGTGACTGCCTGTGGCCTCTCGGCCTACGGGAACCCGCCACGTCCCAGACTCACATGGCACCGTCAGGTTTTTAGTGGGTAGGCGGGTTTTCTCACTGAGGCCTGGAGTCCCACATAACCGACGTTGTGCGTAACAGCATATGCGTAACAGCATTTCCCTGACGTTAAAAAAAGGTATCCACATAATGAGAAATTAGTTAATGCTTTCTGCAAAGTGTGGTTTTATTGAGACTGGTATGAATGGGGACTAAAATGTTATGTGACGGTGTACGAGCTAGCATCGTACATGTAAATTGCCCAACATTGGAGCGCCGTCAGCGACCTACATACAGCTGCTGGTAGATGGACCCTCGTCGAGCCCCGTTAGCACTCTACACCGACAGCACACATCTACATATCTTTACATGCTTACAATCAATAACTATATTATAAATACAACTTCTTGCATTAATAAAACAGATATCAGCCGTCAGAACGGCATACAACGGGTTCGTCTATTACTATAACTTTCCCTCTCAAGTCGCTATCACTCAACATCTGAAACTTTATACGTGATCGTATAATGACTTGCAGGGATGAAGACACAGCGACTTGCAACAGCTGGCAGGAAACCGGGGCAGGTATGTGACAATGATCGCTGCAAATTGTAATCTTAACGCTATGTGTACGTGCAGCGAGTGTCTTGCAGCCGTTGGCGGGCCGCGGCGCACACGCGGGCCCACGCCCACAGACATCACCGCGTCGAACGAACAAGTGTGGATAAGGACTAAAGACCCTAAAGTTCTTATATTGTGTACGTACAGCGTCTTGCAGCAGTTGGCGGGGCGCGGCATGCGGTACCCGGCGCGCAGCAGCCGCGGCAGGCGCGCGGCGGCGACGCCCGCGTACGGACTCGCGCCCACAGACATCACCTCCCACATCACCACGCCGAATGACCAGCTGGGGAAAGAAAAAAGATGGGTTGATAATAGGCATGATGAGTCCTATCTTAAATATTTGTAAGACCATGGCGTTTTAAAACATAGTCCCTAGGAAGTTAATACAACCACTATATTTCCAAAAAGCTGTACAAACCAATTTTTAAACACACAAAACTCAATAAATATTCGGTCAATTGACTCCGATTTCTGATACATGACCGTTACATGACGTTATGCACATAACGTCACGTTCTTGTATTCCTATAGAAAATCTATGGAGGCAGACCGTTTTGACAGATAATAAAAAGTATGGTAACGAATGGTGGTGTCATCTAGCCTATTGATAAACACAGTATAAGGCGAGATTTCCACTCAAGCTCCCGCTTAGTAGGAGTTTGTAATCGTTGGTGCAGGCCGCGAGAAAATTATCACATGAGACTATAACAAAGGGGGTATTTTAAGAAAATTGTCTGTGTCCCCTCTTTCAAGCATTATTTTAAGTTTGATCATCTTAAGCGATGACTATTTACATTTATGTCCAATTATGTTTCTCAGTAAGTGAATTGTAAATTCTTATGAGAAATAAAGATCTTTAACCGTAACCGTGTATTGACGCGAGCAGAACCAACCACAAAAATATGACACCCTTCAACTATTTACTTTCAACAATCCCACTTGTTAGGTTCCTGATAGAGTTTTACAAATTTACGTTTATGTCCAAATATTCGTTTTATAAAATGTGACGTCATGGCACTCTCTTAACGTAAGTATTCTTGTTTTGATCAACAATACCAAAGACGAGATCTTACTAACGTAACAAACAAGACAATAAAGATTTAAACCAGTTTCAAACAGTATGTCTGGATGTGTGTGCATTTTGAATAACATCATCACAAACAAATTTCTAAAAAAAATACAAATGAGATAAAACTGGTTAACTAAATAACCCTTAAACATATGTAAACAGCAGTCGATTAAAATCTTAAAATGCAAACAACCCACATTTGTAAGTACAAGTTACACGTTTTATTTACACTAATGTTGTAACATAGAATATGCAAGTAACTTACACATCGCTCTGAGAAGTGTAGATCCTTTGGGTCAGGGACTCTGGCGCCATCCACTTCATGGGCATCTTCCCGTTGCCTTTTTGTTTGTACAGATTCTCCTCGTACACGTCTCTTGACAGTCCAAAATCTGCAATCTTCAGTGTTCTATCGCCGGACACGAGGACATTTCTTGCCGCTAGGTCTCTGTGTACCAATCTGTTGGACGCAAGGAACTCCATTCCCATAGCAATTTGACGGCAGAAGGAAAGGAGGTCCCGTGTCGTCAACTCAGTGTCGCATATACCCTCAAGATCGTACAACTTGTTGACGACCAGTGTCGAGTGTTCGCCTTGGAGTTGGCACTTGAATAGGTCGTTGCGGTAGTCGCTGCTCTCGATGTTGTTGTTGTAGTACTTCGCTTTGCGTTTAGATACCATGACGTCCCAGGAACATCTGGATGTAAATGTTGACGAAATGTTTTGTTCAATGAGTGCTATTCGAAAATGCGGGTTTCACACTGTTAAAAATAATAAGGGTCTTGTTTAAGCAAATTACAGTGTAACGTCAGATAAGCTCATCCATGGACAGTTCAGCAATAACCTAATTAAAGTCTTCTAATTTATGTCACATGTGACAGAAAAAAATTGGCCGACTTTCCAAACACTTGCGAGTAACTGCTGAGTGATGTCACCTAACTTTGAGCTGAGCTCTAGCGAGGGCCTAACAATGAGAAGTAATGGTTGGGCAATTTACGAGTAAGTGTTGCACCAGGGGAGGGATACTGTCATTAACTTTGGATTCGGAAGTAACTGAGCTGACTTACCTCAAGTAACTGAGCAAGTCGCCGCGGCTGCAATACTCTGCAACTATGAGCGGCCGGGCCCCGCTACAGCAGCCCACCAGGCTGACCACGTGAGGGTGAGCGCCAACACTTTTCATCAGTTCCATCTCGGCGCGGAAGGAACGGATCTCGTCCAGGGTGGGAAAGTCTGGAACAAGGTTGGAACTTTCAGGTATTTCTTCAGTCAGAGAGAGACATTTCAGACGACGTACGTACGTTACGTAGAATTGTCTGCACACAAGAGTAAACATCTTATGTCACAACTCGTCACTGTCATTATTGTATCCTTTAGCATCTTAACGGCGACTTTCTACCGGCGTGTGCTTGGCACAAAAATGTTGAGGCCCCTACGAAGACACACATTTCTTTGTAAAATCATGTCTATACATTGATCACTTGATAGGCAGCGAACTCTTCGGACACAAGTTTACATACCAGACGTATTTCACAAATACTTCGTTGATGCTAAACAGGTATCACACGTGCAAAGCACAACTTTGAGCATCTTGACGGCAAGCTCGCAAGCTTGTCAACGATTTTGGTGGCGCACCGCTCTTTGCATTGCAAAACTGACTCCTATCACAAAACTGAATAGTGTGCCTTGAGCATCTTGATCTTGAAGATTGCCTTGTCGCTGATCCCGGTAGCACACTGTTCCGTGCACTAAAATATCGTCTCTATCATACCTTTGAGCATCTTGACGGCGACGGTGGTGGCGTGCGGCGCGAGCGTGGCGCGGCGCACGAGCCCGAAGGCGCCCTCGCCCACCGCCTCGTGCAGCGCCAGCCGCTCCGGCGCCAGCTCCCACGCGTCCGACCCCGCCGCGCCCGACGGCTCCAGCGAGCTGGTCTCCTTACACGGCTTGTCGAGCGGTTCCTGCTGGAATACGCTGCCGTCAGTTGGTTAGTTTCAGGTAAGGATCGTTATCTTATTGAAACTGACGGACTGTATGAGCCTTCAGTAATATAGGAAAGTATTGGGAAATGTGCGTGGGTAAAGCGAGTGGTTTAGATTTTGGGGTTGATAAGCGCTCAGCATTGCAGGAAGGCACTCCATAGTCCAAGTGTCCAGCAATACATTAAAATCGCGTTAATACATAACGTTTTATAATAAATTTCGGATTACAATTTTACAACTTTCTTTTATGAAAAGACAAGGGTAACTAATCTGAATAGGGAATCTAATATCTTAGGGAAACAGTTTTGAAAAAATCGTAGTATCGGAGTATTGAAAAAAAAACACGAATCAACAATAAATTAATGAAAAATAACCGGAAAATAAATTCGCTTGATGTAGACTTCCTTTCTCCGGTTCTACAGCATAGCGGAGCAGGCAGATAAACCCGCCACCTAGCGCCTGAGTCACGCCACGCCAGCTCGCGACTTTCACTGTACAAGTAGATAAGTAAAACAAGACCTAACGGTGTTAGCAGTTTGGTAGTTTACCGGAAAATAAATCCTCTTGATGCGGTCCTACTTTCGTCGCTTCCACAGCACGGCAGCCGCCGCACTTGGGATTCCCAGGTAGATCAACATACCCCACGCGCAAACCTGCGCTTGAGTCACGCCGCGCCAACTGGCTACTTCTCTGTTCACATAGATGAATGACACGAGACCTAACCTAGTGAGGTGCTTACCAGAAAATAAATCCTCTTGATACGGCCTTCCTTTCGCCGTTTCCACAGCATAGCAGCCGCTGCACTTGCGATTCGCAGGCAGATAAGAGCACCTCATGCACCACCCAGCGCTTGGGTCACGCCGCGCCAACTGGCTACTTCTACAGTTTACATAGATGAATGACACGAGACCTAATCTTGTAAGGAGGTTGGAATCTTACCGGAAAATAAATCCTCTTGATGCGGTCCTCTTTTCGTCGCTTCCACAGCATAGCAGCCGCTGCACTTGCGATTCCCAGGCAGATCAGAGCACCCCACGCACCACCCAGCGCTTGAGTCACGCCGCGCCAACTCGCGACCTCCACTGAAATCACTTTACCTTGTAGGCCGGTGGTCGGAAGATGATGATGTGATGATGGTAATGGCAGACGCTTTGCGTAAATGAATTGTGACTGTGATAGAAGTTCGTGCGTGACCTCCGTGGCGACAGAGGTGAGGAACAACGTTGAACCAAATCGCTGATCACACAGATATGACATAAGGTGTTTGTGGCGCAGTTGATGCAGCGCTTTGCTACTGATATTTAAGTTAGGTAACCTTTAGCGCGGTCGTGTTGGACCATCCGACCATTTCAGTGACCTCTATTCACAAGCATCTTCGTGCTTCGGAAGGCAACCTTGGTCCCGGTTCATATCGATTAATATTAGTCGTTTATCCTGATCATAGGCCCTTGGCCGGCTTAATAACATCTGAACGGTAAGGTTGGTCACTTACCATACAGTCAACCCCTCCACCAATCCGCACTGAGCTCGCGTGGTAGTGTAGGAGTATGGCTCGTACCACCTCATAGTTAAGGTGAGGCCTGTGCCCAGCATTGGGCGTTGGATCTTCTTGGATCAGCGTATACAGGCTGATGAGATGAGATAGATATGTCAGCGCTGCTATGACTGACGTTACAACCGACACCATGTTACGAAGCAAGATATTAAAAACTTCCCTTCCCTAACATATAGCATCAGTAAAATCTTAAAACTTCGTCTCCTACAACGTCTGTCTTGCTGCACAAACGTCACACACGAACTACAATGACGTTACCTTGTGAACTGGTGATGGGCTGCCGGTGAAATGATGATATGAGTTTAAGATGAGTATGATCCCAATGGTAAAAAAGCAGTGGTAACCAGTAGACAATCGACGTTACCCTTATGAAAGCTGGTGTGGTGATATTGAATTAATTTTAAGGTCATCAACTAGTGCTGAGCTGATAAGCAAGTTTATAGTTTTTACTATTCATTTCGTTCTGTATATGTGATGATGACCTAAATAAAAAAAAACGCTTTTCTTTCTATCTTTTAAGTTTTAGCAGTGACGAATTATTTGACCTCAAAAATAATTCTCTGAAAAGCTTAAGCTGATGTCAAAGTCGATATCTATATAAGCAGAAAACATAATGTCATAAATGTTTAAAACTTACCAGGGAACAGGCCCCTGATGCTGGTATGGACTGTCCTGTCCTCCAGCACGGAGTTCACGGCCACTGTGTACAGTCCGCTGTCGTCTACGTCCTCAAATACCAACTCGGTGACATTCTGCAATAAATCCACACAATACATCGGGATCAGGATTGGGAGCCATGCACGAATTCGCGCACTACTGGTAAGCGAAGTTTTGAAAAAGGGTTGAAGGTAACTCAGAAGAGCAGCTCGACGCGAAGTCATGTTAATGTGGTTTTACGCCCCAGAAGGGGGAGAGGTGTAAAACAACAGATGGTACGGAAACAGAATTTGTAGGGAGCATAAAATGGCGCCGTAGCGGAAAACAGCCAACGCAGATTTTTTTTAATGGCAAATCAGGAAACGTGGCATCATATAGTACAACCCGAGGTAACTAACGGTGGAATCGTTCGGTAAAAAGTAAAACGTTCACTTACCCCAGGCACCTGTTTGTTCCTCTTAACGTTTTCTGACTCAAACGTGACGTTGTATAGGAGAGGCTGATGAAAGTAGGACCAGCTCACGGACACATCCCAACCGACGTTGCCTTGAGTAGCAGTCAGAGATATGTTTTGGGCTTTTTCGTAACCTGTCAAGGTAAATTAGAAATTGTAGAATAAAGCTACGATTTCTAGCTACAGACTTTTCCGACTATAGATTCATGACAATGTTAGGAATAAACTTTCTGTTAGCTATTGTTTGTAATGTGGCGAAATTCACTGGCTGACTATCTAAGCTATAAAACCAACCCATACCGAAGCGATTTGATTTCACTTGCTTACCTAGAGACACAATTGATTGTTTAGAAAAAAAATGCTCTTAAGAAGATAGATGACAATCTTTATAACGTTCAGAATCCAAGCGGCCAAGTCTCCGAATCCAGGTGTGCGGTAGGAGTGCTGCGTCACGCCGGGCTTGCCGCTCAGCATGATCCCACACTCCTTGCCCATGGCAACCCGCTCAGTTAGTGACTTGTGCCTTCATCTGGCTAGAAAAGAGCACACTTACTGATACAAGCGGCCAAGCCTCCGCATCCAGGGGTGCGGTAGGAGTGCCGCGTCACGCCGTGCTTGCCGCTCAGCACCACCTCGCACTCCTGGCACATCAGCAGCCTGCTCAGCTGGCGACTTGTGCCTACATCTGGCTCGAAATGAGCACACTTACTGATACAAGCGGCCAAGTTGCCACACCCAGGGGTGCGATTAGAGTGCCGCGTCACGCCGTGCTTACCACTCAGCATCACTTCACACTCCTTGCCCATGGCAGCCCGCTCAGTTAGTGACTTGTGCCGACATCTGGTTAGAAATGAGCACACGTACTGATACAAGCGACCAAGTCTCCGCATCCAGGGGTGCGGTAGGAGTGCCGCGTCACGCCGTGCTTGCCGCTCAGCACCACCTCGCACGCCGTGCCCATCGGCAGCCCGCTCAGTTGGCGACTTGTGCCTTCATCTGGCTAGAAATGAGCAATCTTCTTAATGACGTCTTAAAATTCCCTTTAATAGTCTCGAATATAATTTTTGAGATCCCAATCGCCATTCGTATTTCATTTTCGTGTGATTTCCCTCTAGCGCAATCGTGTTTTTATTGCCGAAAGGAATTAAAAAAATAGGACTATGAACTCTGGAGGCTACTTTTACTGTCTTATGCATTCGAGTTCCGAATTTAGTTGTCCCTGTTACTTGACCGTGTGATGATGGAGTGGCAAATACGGAGCAGGCCCTCATGCCAAATTACATCAACAATAAATTTTGTTCTAATATTGCAAGTATGCATAAAAAGTTAAAATTATATTTTAAAATTTACCAATATTTTCACTTCTGTACTTCTTCCGTCGCAAACGTTACGTAAGTCGAAGCAGACGTCTTCCTCTATTGGAAAAGAAAAAAAGGTACATTAGCAACACATTTTTGGAAATATTAAGTTGAGGTTAGTGACGAGATCAGCAGGGATCAGCAGACGAATCAATTTTACGATCTTGTTCCAAGCTCAACAGAAGCTCTGCGATAGCGCTATTAATCGTAGTTTTGTTCAAAATTTTGGAAATAAAGACGCTTCCAGTAAGTTGAAAAGAAGATCGTAACCCCAGGATACTACTTTATCAACAACACGTGGAAACACGTAAATGGTGTTAAGTGACAAGACTAGCGAGTTATTTAGTTTTTAAGATACTGTAGTGTAAACCTAATAAAATAAAATAAACAACTCACCATCAAAAGACTCCCAGCTAACGATAGCATTGACAGCCGAGTTCCCATCCAAAGTTTGATGTTCAGTCTTAACTCTTATATCATAATTCCTCTGCCTTGTCTCCCCTGTACAGTTCCAGGACCGAATGACTGATCCCTTGAGCCAAGGGGAATGGCTGCCGTCACCAAAGAGCAGGGTGGTCCAGACCCGGAATTCTCCAGAGGAGATGTCGATTGCGCTGAATTCTTCGCTGTTGCTCTCCAGTAAGTCGTAGGATAACTGAAATTGTTTATTTTGGAGGTATTATTATAGGACACACTTTTTGTTTGATTGAGAAAACATAAGCGTAGAATGAAGCTTAGACTGGTCACTACCAACACCAAATTGCCAATATTTTAGTACGAATGTATAAAATAATTAGCGGCTGCCCGCGACTTCGTCCGCATGGACCTAAGTTGTTTTCCATCAAGGTTCACACAAACTTTCATCCCCTATTGTATCCATTCGGGGCAAGAATTTATCAAAATCCTTTCTTAGCGGATGCCTACGTCATAACGTCTACCTGCATGCCAAATTTCAGGCCGATCCGTCCAGTGGTTTGGGCTGTGCGTGGATAGATCACTGTATATCAGTCACCTTTGAGTTTTATATATTCAAAACTGCCAACTCATTAAATTTCATTTTTTTGATCATCTTTACATCAGACTCCAAAAAAACTGCAGGTAGGTAATACTTACGTGTGAGGATCATTCTGGAAGTTATTCTAGCACAAAACGGTTGAGTGATACCTAATACAATATTTATTAGGAAAACGTTCTACGTGCGGGCGACAAAATGATAAACTTGCAGTACCATAATATCTAGAAATGCGTGAAGCATTGCCGTGAAAATTCTTTACGGCTTTCGTAGCAACTATTTGCCATTATCAAACTGCTGGTATGTAAACTGATTGTACTCGTAATATGTGTACCTAAAAAAGTTCCTGATTTGCTATGCATGCACAAACCGTTCCTGATTACCGTTCCTAGACGACCACTTTGGTGTAATCGTCAAGAAGTTGACTATTAACCAAGTGGTCGCGGGTTCGATCCCCGCACTGTACAAACATTTGTGTGCATGAGCGGACATGTCTGTTTGTACTGATCTGGGTGTTATATGTTTTTTTTTTAAATTTATTTGTAATACCACCTTTGATTCTGATATCTGTAACACAAGTGCTTTAGCTACTTACCACGGAGTCAGATCAATGTATGTGATGTTGTTGTATATTTATTTATTTAAAGACTGGCTTTTTATCTTTAAGAACTATCCGGAACGGGAACTAATCCCTTCTAAGCAAAACATGGGCTTAATAAACTATCTTGCTTTCCGTTCGCTGGCATGACAGTTTGAGTTTTCTTATGAAAATAATATATAACAAAATTATGATTAGAAGCGCTTCTTGGACCCAGGACACCCAAACCATACACAAAGCAGAAGACAAATAAAAATTATTACTGCCTGATCGCATATCCATACTAAACCATACTAATATTATAAATGCGAAAGTAACTCTGTCTGTCTGTTACTCAATCACACCTAAACTACTGAACCAATTTGCATAAAATTTGGTATGGAGATATTTTGATACCCGAGAAAGAACATACGGCTACTTTTTACCGTGGCAAAATGACGCTTTCCCATTGGAAAATTCAAGTGGGCCTAAACTACTGAACAGATTTAAATGTATTTTGATAAGGAGATATAGTTTAGAGACTTAAGAAAGGACATGAGTTACTTCTGGCCAAAAAAACTCAAACGAAACAACGCATTATAAAAAATCTACCTGATGCGAACGAAGTCGCGGGTAAAAATTAGTTATGAATAAAAGTTTTTTATTTTATTTTCACGCATAGTATAATTAAGTATCTACTATTACAGGTATATTGTATAATTATCTACTACCATCTCTATATACTTTGCTAATAAATACTGTTCACTTACAAAATACGCTGCTTCGTTGATGGGACTGAGTACCACCAGTCTCCGAACGTCAGGGTCCTCAATAGGCGCTATGTCAAACACTATGTTGGACTGGTACTTGCATCTTACTTGCGCGTTTGGTGGTTGCTCCTTAAACGCGATTGATTCTAAAACAAATACAACATTTACAATAACGAAATCAAAAAGCAATAGATACGGCACTAACTCTTCCTTCGTTATGATTCAGGAAAAAGTGTTTCGAATAAGTTGTAGAGGTATTTGTAGCAATAAACATTGAATCTAAATAATAGTAGCAAGCAAAGTCGCTTTCCGCGTCTGTTTCTATGTCCGAAAGTTTATGTTTAGATCTTTAAAGCTACTCAATTTTGATACAGTTTTTTTTAAATAGATAGATGTAGATAGATAGAGATAGATGATGATAGAGCTTTATATGTATAATACCAAGCTTCATATTTTAGATTATTTCAAGCTTTCTAATCCCCGCGAGCGAAGCCGCTGCCGGGAAGTTAGTAATCAATAAACAATATAAGTAAAACATTCAAAACAACTTACTCATGAAGTTATTCTGACAGTCTTCGTTTGAAAAAGGAGAAGTCTGAAAAAAAACAAATCTCATGTAAAAATATTCTCCACACCTTCAAACGAAACATATACCGAATCGATAAATAAAGATAGAGGACCGCTGAGCTTACTTGATATTCCGAGACAATATTATGTGTTACCAAAATAGGCTACGACCTGTGTAAATATAGGTACTGCAAAAGTATAACAATGTGTTAGTTACACTATCTATTTCGCACAGCGACTGTGATATTAACATCAGAAACCCTTGTATTGAAGTGATCGAAAATGTTAAAAATGAATTGCTGTTCATTAGTCTCTCTAAAACTCGAGCGCGGCTGAACCGATTTTGCTAATTTTGGTTTTGAATTATTTATGGAAGTTCAGGGAAGGTTTAAACGGTGAGAAAATATAAAAAAGAAAATAAGAAAACAGCGAGCAGGACGACGTCTGCTGGGTCAGCTAGTTTATAATAAAAAATAGATTATTACATCAACGCACTGTGACAGTTACACTGGGAAATTACTATTCAGAATATTAGTTAATGAAATGAAATTACCTATAAAAATCATAAAAGAAAAGAAGAATATCATCTATCGTGTCGCTGCATGCACATAAATCAGTACTTGGACAAGGGGAATATTTTCCAGCGTAGTTTCATCAATTTCGGAATGTGGCTACCAATGATTAGAATCGAAAACCGTTTGGCAGCGGCAAAAAGCTATCTTCGGTCATGAGCTTCTGTTTACAAGAGCCCTCGCCATGCGATTGACTCGTGCACACCCCGCGTGTTTGTCAATATTACCACAGAAATAAGTGTTATTGCCATTCTTAGGATTCTATGGATCCCTTAATTTCTAATTAAATTTTTCATTATACTTCATGGGATGCCTTATTTATTAGGATTAAGCAAAAATGAACTGTAATATGATTCGTTCTGTCGTGTTGGCCCCTGAATGTGAGTTAGTGGTGCTGTACAGTAAGCGTAAAAAAGCACCTCGGAAAGCACGTTAAGCCGTTGCTGATGTCTCTCCGGATTGCCGTCCCACCGAACTTTGAGAGTGATGGAGCAGTGAGTGCACCTGTGTATTGCGCTCAATCTTGTATAATATCCCTCGCGTAGTTAGTTGGCTGATCTCATTTGAGATTGGCCGCCGTGGTCGAAATCGGCCAGTGGGGTGAGCACGAATATTATCGTTACGTATTCGTGTCGTCCAAATGTCAGAACATGGCAGTTTCCTCCTACAAATTCACAAGTTAACGACAGGTAAACGCTCCGAATACGTTACGATAGTTGTTCGTGCTCCCCCCACAGTAGGATTACTCGTATTATTACAGTAAGCGTTAAAAATATAGTGGCACTTAATTGTAAAAATACATTTGGAACACTCTCCTTGTCACTCTGGTGATATCTGTAAATTTTTGTGTTTTGACATGGTACTAAAATGCCACTATATTTTGAACGCTGACTTTACCTAATTTGTTTTAAACGCTAAAGGTTTGGTTCGGTACACGGTTAATCCCGGATCTAACGTTGAGCGAACACCTATCCTAAAAACCTTTACTAGAAAAAATCCTTGGCCTCAACGTTGATGTTTTCTTTTCTAATGACAAATAGCGTTAATTTCGGGCCTACTGTTCACCTTAGGCATTTTCAGCATCGCCTGTAGTATCTACCTATCCATATGCAGTACGATTATACGGTGTATTTTATCTTTATATTATACCTACATGACTTTTTATATTATCCATGACAGTCTTATTTCCATCTTTTGTTCTACGAGCATTCTGAAACGCCCTAAGCATGGGTTGCAAGTCAAAACTTTTTTTTTCTTAATTAGGGAGATGGGGGCAATTTTAAACAGCTTTGAACATTTGACTTCTACTATAACGAATATTTCGGCTAATTTGCGTAATCTTCGTCATATGATATATTGAAATTTTATAGCCTAATATTCCAACTCACCACTGTAAAGGTTCAGAATTAGATATTCTAAGGATCTGAGGGACAGTTTTAAATGTGATCAAAAGTGGCTTCCTCTCCTTACTGCCGAGATTATATTCGTAAAACTTGAAATAGTGTATTATTTTCCAGCCGTATGCATTTGTTTACTGCATGTTAGAGAGGTAATAATTCACAAGTGGTGCGCTGGTAAACTGCAATCTAGCATCGAACATGATCTTCATGAACTATCTATTTAATCAAACAGGCAGTATTTTAGTTATCTCGATAGCGCAGTTGATTACTGCGTTTATAGTCATTCGACAGATAAAGCTTGTAAAGGACACAACATCTGAAGGCCTACTACGAGAAACGATATTCGTCAAAAAAACGTTTTTTATTAAATAATAATAATCTTCCATCGCCTTTATTATATGGGTATAAAATGCCACAGTTTTTACCTTGTCGTGCTGGCATGAGTAGTTGTCATAAAACGACAAAAAGGTTTAGACGAATTTTGTTATTCGTAGTACTTTGTGTTTGTACAAATAAAGTCAAGTTCAAAAATTTAGGTACACAGACACACACAAAATTATGAAATTATGAAAGAAATTATGTAAAAAATAAAATCGGTTAAGGGGGAGCCGGGGCTCGCACGCGAAGAGTTTTTTGCCTTTCATGTTCAAAATAAATGCGAAAGTGTTAGTCCACTCGATTTGAACTTTTTTGTAGATCTGAGGGAAAATGCGTAAAATTCATCCGGCAGATTACACGCAAAATGGCTACCATGTGATGTTTTCCTGTAACTTTTTTAGTCTTCGATATCTATCTACACAATCTCAGGAACATAGTTGATACTTTAGTCAAGGGTGGATTTGTTGTGCTTCTGGGCGAAGGTACTTTAATATTTCACTACCATCAGAATATAATTCATTACCTTCACATGACCTTTTATTTCAGAAGCCTGTTACTTCAAAATCAGTCCGTGCAATTACCCATAAAAAAAATTATTTATAAATTAAAGGCTCATTAATAAATGTGCTTATGATTTTTTATGCTTGAAAAATTTCACTTTCAAAAAAAATATGATCGAATATGAACCAAATCAGAGAATTAACCAGATAATCCAAGGAATATTTATCTTTTTTTATTCGGCATTAATTGAGCTTTTAATCGAGTTCAAAGTACTAAAATCAACACCTTAACTTGTAATACAGGCTGAAAGTAAAAATATACTACCATAAAACCGCTGTCCCTAATAGGGTTACCAGGACTGTATATACCGGTCAAAATCATAACCCTCCTTTTCGCTTCGCCGTAGTAGGGTAAAAAGAAGTAACTTCGCAGGAGCTTCCATGATTCACGATATTTAAAACGTAGTCTTCAACTACCCAACCATCTGGATTGGTAAGTTTTATATCTGTTCGAATTTTGGAGTGCCTTTACTTATTTCTTATATCTAAAGTTTATGTCTAAATGAGGCATTATTGGAAATGGATGCAGGTTAAAGGTAAACCACCCCATCAAGTATAACACTCACACGTATTGAAATTCAAAACAATACATTGTTATGACTGCGTTTGCTTACTTTTTGTGTGACGTCATTAAAGTCCTATTAATAAGAAAAGAATTGCGATTCTGAAAATTTCTTCTAGGATCATTTCGTAAAAAAGGTCGATAGATCAACAAGCACACTTTCCTTGTAACTTGTAGCTACAAAGTTACAATGAAACATTGTAGCTTAGCTAGCTAGTCCAAATATATAGCAATCCAATCTAAACAAACAAAAATGAATCGCCGAAATGTATTTTAGTTTAAATTTTCACTATATTGTATTGTAATATGTGCCAAATAAATATTTCTTCTTCTTCTTCTTCTTCTTCTTCTTCTAAATGTATGTACGCGCATAACTTCATACCGACTGCACTAAATTTGATGATTCTTTTTTGTGTGTTCCGTATTGTCAGGACAAGGTTTTCATACCAATAAAATAATTAAAAGAAGATTTATTTTAAAAATTACACAGACAGTAGTTAGAAGTTATAATTTAGAAAGAATATATACAAATAACAACCAAACAAGATTTCGCACTTTGATTGTCCGATCAAAAAGTGCGAAATCCTTAATTAAGCCTCCGATGCAATTCACGTGTAGGTCTTATAACACCGTTTCAAAATTTGGGATACATCTGCGTATTATAAGATATAGATGTCTTTGTAAAAATACACATACAAACCTTATTTTGCAAAGAGTGATAAGCTTCTAAGTCGAAGCAGATATCAATGGCCAATGACGAAACGAGGTTTTCATCTGCATCCAAATACTCCTTTAGGTCTCCCTTATCAACAAGCCTCATAGTTCTGCCGTAGGTAAATGTTACATTATGTAAGAGCACTAAAACTATTGTTTTTATCATAACCACTTTTGAATAAAACATTTTGGTTTTTCACCATTGACGTCTGCAATGATATGAAACTTAAAACATTTGTGCGTCTACCCACTATAGGCGGTGTCTTCTTAAAGTTTTATTTTATTGTTATTTTATTTTTAATTATTTATGTAAGGAGTTCATATATCTACTCTGCACTAATAAAGTATTAAGTTAACACTGGCCAGTAAGAATGAGCACAAGAAAATCAATTTTAACCACTAACAAAAGCGGAGGAAAACTATTTTTTTGAAATGAAAATCGTTCCAAATTCAAATGCTTGTTCGCTTCACTGTAGCCGCGTGCGGTTGGTGCGTGCGTTGGTGGCGCGCGCTCTCGCTCCTCGACCAAAACTGGGGCACGGACAAGCGCCACCGAGCTTTAAGGCGCCGACAGCGAGCTTACATCTTCAGAGATAGTCTCATTAAAGTTTTTTTTATTCGTTTATTAACTTTGTAATAAAAAAAACAATAAATAGCATTAAAATTATTAGTTTAATTTATAAAGTGAGTGAAGAATGAGAGAACTCATAAAATACGAAAGAGTTTTGCAAAATTGCAAAAACTTACTTTTAAAATTAAAATATCGCTGAACTTACTGAACACTACCTAATAATTTAATAAACCATGGATCAAAAACATAAGTATTAATTTTTACTCGTTACATTTTTTCATTACGAGTAGAATGTAAGGTGTAATGAGTATGTAATGTGCATGATCGAAACAACATTACAAGTTGTAATGTTGTTTCGATCATGCACATTACATACTTACTACTACTTACTACGAGATCAGAATTTCAAGAGTTGTAATTTACAACTCTTGAAATTCTGATCTCGGTTAATGACATTAATATTAATTAGCCAATGTTTCATCACATTACGAAAATCAATAAACGCACTCCATAGGTGTTCCGTATTGATTTTATATACAGGTACGCGAGTATGCACCAAACATTCGATCTGTAAAACATATATATATGGCCAGCAGCAAAAAATAATTTTAAAAAAATATTTCAAGACTAGCGGACCCGCAGACGTTGTCCTGCCCGTTTTTTTTAAATTTTGAGACTAAAATTATTCAAATCGGTTCAGTCGTTCTCAAGTTTTAGCGAGACTAACGAACAGCAATTCATTTTTATATATAAGACTAGCAGACCGGCAGACGTCGTCCTGTCCGCTATTTTCTCACTGTTTAAACCTTCCCTGAACTTCTCCGGATAATTCAAAACCAAAATCATTCAAATCGGTTCAGCCGTTCTCGAGTTTTAGCGAGACTAACGAACAGCAATTCATTTTTATATATAAGAAGATAAAATAGAGTAATCACATTTTTAGTTCATTTATATAAATGCATATTTGCCACTTTAAACTAATTATAAAAATTAACTTACTCTTCAAAAGGTCTTATTAAATTACTTAAAACTACTTTTTACCACATTCAACTTGAACTTGCGTCATTCATTGAACCCTAATCTTAAATTTTACTATCATGGCATCAAAATGAATCAGCGTCCAATAATTTTGCAGTAATGCGTCACTTTCGGAGTACAAGTTAGCTCGCATACCGCGTGACGGGGGCCCAAGACAAGAATGTAAATTAGCTACCCGATTCCTAGGATCGGATATATTTTAAGACAATTATAAATTCAAAAATCAGTTCGAATATGGAAATATTTGCAGTTTAATAAGCCGTTTTCACACACCTGGCCATAATTTTGCATAATCTAGTTTGCACCAGACGATTTTGATTGGCATTTTTTTTGTTAAAGGGCATAAGTTTAGGTAAGTGAGAAAAAAAATCTTAAAAAAGTTAAGTAAGTAAGTATTCTTATGTATTATTTCAAAAATTGCTGAAATATAATTAATTCAGTACAAGTGCAGAAAACCCTATTGTGGAAACAACAGAAAAATATATATTTTTTAAACCTTTACGAGCTCATTTGTCCGACCGTTCACAGGATTAACATATTTTCGCTTTCCAAATGAGAACGTGAGCTGTGAAGACTGAAGGGCCGGCGGCAGTGAACTTGTAAATGGACTCCGAGGTGACAGGCTCTCCATGCATGATATTTCCTTCGCATATAAAATATGTATGAGTTTGTTTTTCTTTAAGAGTATCTGATATCTCGGTGCATAAGGGTCAAAGAATATTTATACTCAAAAAGAGAAGAAGCACCACTAGAAATAAAATAAAATATCCCGTTAAAATACGTTAACTGTCAATTTTAATTTCTGCGAAGTAAGGACAGACTGCGCTACTGTCGCAATGTAATCAATTGGCGGGAAATTTGAAAATCTACCATTCTGGTTGTGGCGGGAAATTTAAAAATTAGAATCTGGACCGCGACGGGGTCTTTCTTATTCAAAGTTTTTTTCAATCATTTATTTTCGAGCAAGTTTAGATGCAATAAATCACGAAGTGTTGAGGAAACGTTAATTTACTAACTTATGATTGAAGCCAAACTGCACAAACTTGCTCGAAACATAACGAGTAAACATTTGCCCGACTGCTTAAATAAAACAATGATTGATATTTTTTTTTATATTTATTATTTTGGCGGATTCAATGGTAAATATTCCTAGCATGAGCCTCCATTCACAGGCCTAATGATACGTAGTCACGTAATAACGCGAACTTTTACTGACCTCCGGTACATATCAGACATTGTAAACCAAGTAAATAAAACAGATTAGGGTTAAATAAAACTATTGGAGTCCTTTCTCATAAAGTGTCTCAGTTAAACTGGCACAAAAGTAGTCACTCACAAGTTCACAACACAACACCGTATGGTAAGTACATAAGCCTTGAATCACCTAAAGGGAGCAATACGGAGGAGACGCAGGTCTTCAACTCGACGTACTGCTGCTGCTTGAGGATTACAAGATAAAATTTGTGATGAAATTGAGAGAAAACCGGCAAAACTTTCTCACAACTGTTTTTATTCCAAACAAATGTCACATTTGAATACCTAACGATGTTGCCAGTTACAACTAGAAATTCTTCTTAAACTACTACCAAATATTTTATTGTACGAAAAGGCATAACGTAAATTGTTGTTTTAGCAAAATTAATGTGTGATCTTTTTTTGTCACTGTAAAGCTTAGGCAGTTCGTTGAAAAATTTCGATAATGATTTTTGAGTAATTTAAGTTTTTATGAATCTACCAAGCATTTAATTCGTACAAAAAGTGGCCACACTTAATGTAGATCAACTATCCTACTACTATTATAAAGGCGAAAGTTTGTAAGTATGGATGTATGGATGTATGGATGTATGGATGTATGGATGTTTGTTACTCTTTCACGTAAAAACTACTGAATGGATTTGAATGAAACTTTACCACAATATAGCTTATACATCAGAATAACATATAGGCTACAATTCATAAAGAATTTTTAAGATAAAGGCTTTCCACGCGGACGAAGTCGCGGGCGGCCACTAGTGTACTATAATTTTGTCTATGTGTGCGTGAGCTCTCACCGACACGAAAGTGATCAGCCCCTGATAAGGGTTACTTACTATGGCAAGATGCTTTTCAATAATATTTTACTTCTATAATGTGTTATCTGGCCATGCACAACAAATAAGCTTTCACAAAAGCTTTGATTAAAGCCCTGGAATAATATTCAAATCTTTGCGAACCCTCGCAGGTCCTGAACTGGCCCTCGATCACTATAGAAAAGGTACTTGAAACTTTATTGTTTGAAAAAAAAATGCAACTTGGTGCTTTCACATTCCTATGAGTTCTAAACAGAGGAAATGACACTCATGCAGGAGTAGATTTAATGGACGTTAGTGACGCTTCAAACAAAACAGCTTTTGAACTATTTCAGGTGGTGGTACAGTTATAGCAAATACGATCGTATCGCAAGGAACGAGATGAAATCGTCCTGCATAACAATAAAATATCTTTTGTGTTTAGTTACACACGGCTCAAGAGAAAAAAATATTTAAGAAACTACCAAATTCTGTAAGTTAATATTATGTACTACTAGCGGTCGCCCGCGGCTTCGTTCGCCTTTGTTTCAGATATCCAAAGTTACAATACCACCCTGTTAGTTACGACTTCACATTCGTGATTTACACATTTTATTTTGAGTCAACCATAGAAGATAGACGTAGGCTGTCGTGGGATATTTTTTATATAATTTAAACGAGAAGATTTCCGTCAAACACTATTTCTGTGTAGCTTTAACCATTAAGGTTAACGCGACGGAAGCTTAAACAATGGAGTAACTTCTCCTGATTTCCCAACATTTCCCTTCACTGTTCTGCTTCTATTGATTGTAACGTTATAAAAAGTATACTACAATCAGCTCAGGAGCATGAAAAGTAATTGTACCAAGTTTCGTTAATATCCGTAGAGTAGTTTTTGTTTATTTAACGGTTATACAGACGGACAACATTTTTACTGATTGCATTTTATCGATTCCTAATCAAATCGCCCACTGATAGTTATTTTGGAAACATATTTCATGTACAGAATTGACCTCTCCACAGATTTATTATAAGTATAGATTTAAAAAAATACCTACTCGAATAGTAAGACAGATAGGGACAAAAACCTCGTAGCGTAACATTCTTAAATGTTAGCTACGGGTCACAGATAGACAAACTTTTTATGAAAGGTCGTTGATGCATTTCAATGAATGCAAAATGCAAAAGGTTAATGATTCAACATTCAAAATAACAAAAATATGCTGCAGTGATAGGTAAGTTTGTGGAACTATACAACTGATTGGTATTTTTATGTCTGTTCAACACTTTTTATTTCTCATTAAAATAAAAATTTAGAGGCACCTAGATAACACAATAAACTTATAGGTAACGTTGTAGCCACTAGCTTTATTATCTGATCACTTTAGTACAAACATAACAAGAGATTCACTATCGTTGAAAATCTTTGTAACTGTCAATGTCAATTTTGTGAAGAATCTACTTAGACATATTCATATCAGCCTGTTACAGTCCACTGCTGGACATAGGCCTCCCCCAAGGAGCGCCACAGCGCACGATCTCCTGCCCTTTGCATCCAGTCACTACCAGCTGCCTTTTTCAGGTCGTCTGTCCATCTAGCCGGGGGGCGTCCCACACTACGTTTACCTAAGCGTGGTCTTCATTCAAGAACCTTCCTGCTCCACCTCTCGTCGGTTCTGCGACAGACATGGCCAGCCCACTGCCACTTCAGCTTGCTACATTTTTGGACGACATCAGTTACCTTAGTCTTATGTCGTATGACCTCGTTCTGGATCTTATCCCTTAATGAGATCCCCAACATAGACCTTTCCATAGCGCGCTGAGTGACGTGTAGTCGGTGAGCCAGCTTGACTGTCATGTTCCACGTTTCGGCTCCGTACGTTAAGACTGGTAAGACGCATTGGTTAAACACCCGGCTTTTTAGGCATTGCGGCAGGGTCGACGTGAAGATATGACGCAATTTCCCAAATGCTGCCCAGCCAAGCTGCACTCTTCTGGCAATTTCCCGCTCAAAGTTGTCTCTACCGAGCTGCAGTACTTGCCCAAGGTAGACGTACTCTTGGACAACCTCGAGCGTAGTGCCCTCGACGGAAATTGGTTCTGGGATTACATGATCGTTGAACATTACCTTTGTCTTGTCCAAATTCATCCCAAGCCCCACACGTCTCGAGGCAGCATTGAGACTGTGCAGCATTTTTTTCAAATCCTGCAGCGATTCTGCCATAATAACTATGTCATCGGCAAAGCGAAGGTACGTAAGATATTCGCCATTTACATTGATGCTCAATGTAAATTTAGACATAACACTTTAAAAAATATTTTGGGCTCCGGTCATCGGGGAGGAATCGAACCAGGAAGTTGAGGGCGTCTGCTACAATCATTGATAAAACATACGCTTGCTCAAAGCGTTAAAGAGCACTTACCAAACCTATTTAGATTTTTTTGCTAGCGACTGTACGTTCGTTCCTTCCTACACATATTTATCCTACTATGTATTTATCGACAATTCAAAGGATCTGTTCTCGTGTTACCTGAGTAAATACAGACTGCCAGGCACTAACAAAAAACAGTTGATTTTGAAATTATAATGCTCTGACCGCTTCGACCGCGAATAATAAAAGGCAATACAATTTTTTTCACAACAGAAAAATAGCTTTATAGCATACCTACTTTTAAGTGTTTCCATTAAAACTTAATCTTCGACTCACATTCATTACCTTATTCATTGGAGGCCTAGGATATTGCTTGATTTGCTTGTTGTTTCTTCGATGAAGCAATACCAAGAACATATTACAACACCAAAATATTTTTAGAGACAATTATAAGAGACAACACGATATGTGATGGCAGAATAAAAAAAAAGGAAAAACGGTAGGTCTACCAATCCTACTTTCTTTCGGATTTTGCTAAGATAAATGCGACTGCCATTTATATTGGCAATCGTGGTCATATAAAATTAAAAAATAAGTATAAATTAATAATAAGGTACTGTTACTGCATACAGGGTGCATGATAGAAACGCAGGTAAGACCTTTGGCATTTGTATGTTCATCGATCAATCATAAACCCTGCATCAGTTATGTTCATTGAAATGACGATTGCCATTATACAAAATCTCTCCTTTTCATTAACTATCGTACGCGTATCGAAGTACAAAACTCGTATGACCACATATTACGCGTACGATAGTTAATGAAAAGGAGATATAATGGCAATCGTCATTTCAATGAACATAACTGATGCAGGGTTTATATATATATATATATATATATATATATATATATATATAAATGAAACCCGTTTTCCTTGGTCACGGCATCACGCGTGAATGGCTGGACCGATTTCACTAACTCTTTTTTTGTTGTATTTGTTATTATTAGGAGAAGGTTCTTACGTAAAATAATATTAAGAAAATCTCTCAGAAATATTGAAAAATATACATTTAATTTTGCATATTTTAAAAAACGCGCGTTACTAATATCAAAGTCATTCGATGACATTGTTAAATCATTGCAACGCTAAGGCGGTACGAAGTTCGCAGGGTCAGCTAGTTGACGATAAAATGTTCACATTGGAGTTGTCGGACTATAGCGGTCCGAGTCTCAAATGTCCTATGCCAGTGCATGCATGATTAATCGCGCTTATCCCTGAGAATCGATGAAAATTCGTTTCGACTGGCCTTAAGATCTCAACAGCCAATATCAATAAAAAACTAAGTATACCTATCTCGAAAATTGTGATACATCTTCTATCTCTAACTTGAAACTGACCGTCTTATACATATTTACAAAAGACTAAAACACTGTTTCATTAAGACTTTGCTAGCTACATACACAAAACGGATTAACCGATAAGAACTTTTTTATAATATATTCGTTGACCCCTTTTGGGTAAATTAAATGTGTATCAAATCATATTGATCAAGTAAATAGGGCTCATGCATCAATCATCTTAACATTAGAAAATGATGTGATAAAAGCTCAAGGCAGCCCGAGTTTAGCCATTAACAGCGCACACGTGTGGTCATACTCACAACTTCCGGTTGCCTTACCTACTAAGAAAATAAATAGTCTTCTATGTGTATTTTAGCTTCAGAGATTCCCTAAACTACCATAAATGATAAATTATTAAAACTACATTAATTTTTCTGTGATTCATTATGATAATTATCAGGTTAGGTACACTTGATGGTCGTCCTTATTCAAATTCTTTCGAGTTCGAGGGCCAGCGAGGTCTACGGCCTCTTAATCCAATAATCCGTGCCTACGGCCGACCTACCCTGGATAAAAAAGATCGTCAACTCAAATTTATTGGTTCAAAAGTCTCGTTAGGGTCGAGGACCTGCGCGTAGTTCCGTAAGGTGCGACTTTTAATAGTTTTTTTTTCTGAACTAATCAGAGGGCACCGATCGCCGCTTACCTTGGCAAGTCGTACACAACCTTCGGAGTCGTTTCGTCACGTTGGGTCGTCGAACTATATGAGCGGCGGCGTTATTATTTTGCAATTTGTAATTGAACAAGGATCTGGCGATTGTCTGACGAGCTACCAGCTACCTGCCGCTGGAAGAATGTGGTCCTTGTTTTTTGCGCGACCGCGAGCGCGACGCTACGATACGACATTTTCGCTCAATGAGGTCGATTCTACATTGATTGATGGAGTCTGTGGAATGTAGTACTATTATACTATAACTATTTTTCAATTATTTTTGTCTGATTATACTTTATATTGATTCATGTTTTTCTTTGAAGTAAAATTATCTTAATTATTTATGCATTTAAACTCCCATTAAACCTTCCGATATCTTGTGAGGAGATCGCTCTTAGATATAAGCCCACCTAAAAAAGCTTTCCATGTTGTCTTCCGTGACTACATGACCGTATATGTTTCATTCGTTTTGAAAAATATTTTTTTTGACGGTATTTTAAATAGATCAAATCTACCAGAACCTAATTTGATTTAGTGACGAACTTTGTAACCTAGCGGCTTAGGAATGGAGCGCCATGCCTGGACATTACTATTCTGTATCCCAGAAATATGTAACCGTGTCAGAAAGCAACCTCTAGTCCTAAGCGTTTCCGTTACATTTTCACCTATTCAGGCCCCTCATAAATATAACGAAATTCATGATTAAGTAGATAGGTGGACACTGCCCCTAAAGCGAGTCACGTAGAAAAAAAAACTACGCCGGAAAATAACAACCTAAATAATTACACAAAGATTACATTAGAGATCGTGTGGCAGATTAGATGATTGATTGTAAATGAATAGTTTGGCGCCAAAATTCCGAGCAAAAAACGGCCGACCGGCCGTGACTCGGATGGATAAAAAATTCTCAAGTTATTTGAAGCAACAAATAAGTGGATGACAAAAATATCAATTGAATATATTGAAATACCTGCGCGTGATTACTTTGACGAGGTGACCATAATTCGGATAAAATCGTTAATTATTGATGAAGCTATTTTAGGCCAACATAAGCAGCGACTTTTGTAGGTATTGATTGAATTTGTAGTTCCTTACACCTTGAGTTGTGCTAAAAACTAGAAAAAAAAACATTTTCAGGAAAAATTAGTGTAATGAATACATTAAAATTTGTCTCCTAAGACAACATTAAAAACTGTCTATTCTAGGAGTCACATACTTGTTGTCGCCGGTCAGCTTACCCTCCGCGATCTGTCTGTCGCGTTCGTTGCGTATCGCCTGAAAAAATGTACACATCATTTTTCAAGACAGGAAAGTGAGACAAAAATGTTAAGTAAAAAAAATACGACTAAAATTTTGAGGAACATTGACCGTTCAATATAAAAAGGCAGTGTTTCAAATCCGAGGTACGTAGGCTCAGTCAGAAGCTAGACAAACCGAAAGTGCCTGATAATTTTTGTCAAGCAATTTTGCAGCTACGAAAATAAGTCAAGGCGCCAAATGTTTCCTCCACGAAAAGAACGTTATTATTTAGAATTCTAAGTTCAATCATAAGCAAATGACTTTTGATGTATGTGGCAGTCACCAAATTTAATTTCATTGACTTTTGATAAAATTAAAACAGTTGTAAAAGATGTATTAATGTCGAAAGGATATTATAAAATTGATGATTATATTAATGACAAAGATAGAAATGTTTGAATGTAAACAATTACAATAATTGTAAATCAAATTTGAAAAGAGGCAATGACAATAGTGACTGAGTTTTTTGCGCCGCTTCTTCTCAGCACTGGCCGTGTGCTATTTGTGAGTCTATTTAAAAAAAAATGATTTTATTAATTTTTATTTCATTGATTCTCACTCTTTTAGAATGTATAAATTCCACTTACCACAAACCGTTTGAACTGTTTAGTCAACGTGTGGCACTCCTTGAAGTCCTCGATCAGGTCTGTACACTTCTTGATGCCGCGGTCCAAGCCGTAAGCCTCGATGCAGTCCATCATCTCACGCTCTTGGTTGGCACACCGCCCGAGCATTTGGTACGAAACTATGCCGCCGGTAAGGTCGGTTATAGGACAACGCAGGAAGGGAGATATGTTATGCATATTGAGTGGAATAAGTTTTGAGTAATTTTAAAACAAATTAGATCTTTATCAGGTCTGAATAAACTTGACAGTCAAATGACAGTAACAAGACATGACATGACATTTTTAAGTTAGTCAAAAGGGAAAATAAATAAACTAGATAAAGAGTTTTCAAGGCTGTCTGTCCAGAGAACTGGTCAAATAAAATCTGATGGTGACATATACAGGGGTTTTGCAGATTAATGTTTTGCTGTTATTCGAATTTGGGTAAAATGGTTTTAAATGTCATGAGATTTATCTGGCGAAATAGCCAATTTTGTATCGTTTTATGAATTTGGTAACCAATGATAATTTACCAAAATTACATGAAGATTATTCTCTTTGAAGTTATTTAACTAGGTACTTTACATATGAGAATAAAATAGACACTATGAAAATAAATACACACTATACACATCTGAAGCCCACATAACCTTTATGTGGGCTCCAGTGGTGTTGCACACTATTACAGAATAGCTACCTACATCTTACTAAAATATTAGTAGTACTATTTGTTCCAAGTTTCCAACAGTTATTACTATTAAGATAATATAAACTAGAATAAACATAAAACTATACTAGATAATCATTTATTTACCAGAAACATTGGTTATACTTAAATATTGGAAACAACTAAAATACACAGTGTATAATTGATTTTCACCTACTTAGAAGCTGTCAATCCTTGGTGATAGGTACTTATTGTCTCCCTTCAGCTTTCCTTCAGCTATCTGCCTGTCTCTTTCATTCCTCATAGCCTGAAATGAAGAAAAAAATATAAAACAAATATGAAACAGGCTCTCAGCAAATTATCATTCAAGAGACTCATTTGCACCCACTTCATCGCAACTGTCATCATAGATCTTTCTTTAATAGTTCATCAAATTTATTTATTTATTTAGTATATATTATTATGTGTATTTTTAAATATGTAATGTTATATAAATAGTTTGTATATTTTATCTCATGTGTCATTTTATTGGTATTATTATTTTTGTGTTTTCTCTTTTATTTATTTTGTCACACTGCCCACTAATTATTTCTGCTTAGACCAAAGGTATGACTGGTAGAGAATGCCCTACGGCGTTAAGTTTACCTTATGTACAAAGTTTTGTTGTGCAATAAAGCTTAAATAAATAATAATAAAACTTATTGAAACTTTACATTTACAGAAACTTTATTCCTCTGTTGGTTTTTTTTTCAAACAACTAGATACCTACTAAATCAACCGTTTCCTTTTGACTGTAACATCAGATGCATTCTTATATTCTACACTTTACAAACTATTTGAGCATTTGTATAAACAGTCAGTTTGTGAAGCATGTTTGTTCATTATGTTATTCAACATAGCACAAGCTCACTCAGTTTGGGGCTACATGATTTACAGTGTATTAATCAAATAAATGCAACCTTCTGTGCATAGGCATACTCACAATAAACCTCTTGAACTGTAAGGTCATGGTCTGGCATTCATGGAAATCGTCAAAGAAATGGGCGCACTTCGAACGACCGCGGTCCAGGCCATACACTTCCAAGCATTCCATGTAACGTGCTTCCTGCTTCTGGCATTTTCCCAGCATTTGATGGGAGATGAGGCCTCCAGTCAGATCAGTGACCGGGTTCCGGAGGAATGGAGAGATCGACATTGTTTATCACTGAACTGAAATCGAAAGAGGTTATAATTACGTAAACAAGAATCAATGAAATGCTGGCATTGCTGGCCACTACGATAAACAAGCTTGCTTTTTGTAGAAGGGCTAATAGAAAACAAATGAAAAATGTTCACTCACATAAAAACTTTTCGTAATTAAAAAAGTCCTCTTTTTTCCGAATAAAATTCGAAAACAATATTTTTTTATTTTAAGATGTCAATGTCAAATATGTCAAAAAAAAAGTAGATACAAAAAAAAATACAAAATACAAAATATTTATTTCTTTTTAAGTGTGTACATAGCACAATAAGTGGCAGCAGTCTCCTTTTAAGCAAATTTATGCCTGTGCCAGGAGACTACGCTCTTAAGATCACTAACCTATAGTATAAATGCTAACTAATCGTAGTTACAATATTTGACAAGAGTGTGTGCGCGTGCAAGTATAATATAAGTAAAAGTAAAGAAAATATAGACGATTATGTCTACCTAGCCCTACGACAGGTGTCTTGGGATCGGGGTTTGAAGCCACTAGGTAGTCTGTGTGTGTGTGTGTGCGCGTGTGCGTGTGTGTGTGTTTGTGTGTGTGTGTGTGTGTGTGTGTGTGTGTGTGTGTGTGTGTGGGTGTGTGTGTGGGTGTGTGTGTGGGTGTGTGTGTGTGTGTGTGTGTGTGTGTGTGTGTGTGCATGTGTGTGTGTGTATGTGTGTGTGTGTGTGCGTGGCGTGTGCGTGTGTGTGCGTGCGTGCGTGTATGTATTGTGTTAGTATTATTCATAATTTTTTATTACAATTTGTATTCTTACTTAATATACTTTAGGAGGGACTCTGTATCTCCGTAGTTTAGCCCATTCAGCCACTTTGTCAAAGCAGTCTTACAATCTGGGTACGTCTTAGAGTGTAAGTCTATTTTTATGTTTATTTTATTATAAAGGTGAGCTGAAAGTTTTTCAAATTGCGAGCTTGCAAATGCAGTTTTTGTTGTGGGGACAGGAATGATATTCTTTTTCCTTCTCCTCCTTTGCAAGTCTGGTGTATGTGATATAGTCTTGTGCTTTTTAAGAATTGTGTTGATAACATACAATTTCCTAACGGACATGAGTTTGCAAATTTTGTATAGAGCATCCGTTGGAAAAATTTGCTTTTTAAAGTACATAATTTTAATCAAGGAGCGTTGAGCTCTTTCCACCTGAAGAAATCGTGTTTTCAGTGCTCCACCCCAAACAGGAATACAATATACCAAGATTGACTGGACCAACGCTATATATATCTGATTTAGAAGATTTTTAGATGGGTCTTGGATGTTAGATTTTCTTATTGGTGTCAAGTGACGAAGAGATTTAAACATCCAATTGAACTTTCTTATTCTTGATGCAAGCTGTTCTATTTGTGGATACCAAGAAAGTCTCTCGTCCACAACCACGCCTAGATACTTAATGTGATTGACTCTATCGATAATTGGGCAGACACTACATTGGTCAACGGTACTAGATTCACAATGATGTATTCGTAAATGAAAATCTGGACTGGGCTGGGTCCGTGCATTTATACTAAAGCAGATGTAATTAGTCTTAGTTGTATTTAGAGTTAAAAGATTGTTTTTTAACCATTTAGAAACTTGAGCAATACCCAGTTCAGTATCAGTTTTAATGCTACTCCAGGACGATCCGCCAAATACGATGGCAGTGTCATCTGCGTACGAGAATATTTTTGCATTATTGATCGACATGTTACAGAGGTCATTAATATAGATCAGAAACATTGTTGGGCCCAAAACGCTGCCTTGGGGAACACCGCAAGTTACCTCAATATCTTTACTGACAGACTGGCCTATTTTGACTCTCTGTTTCCTATTTGCAAGGTAATTTTTAAAGATAGATAGTTGGATACCCCTTATTCCTATTTTTTCAAGCTTGCTTACAAGGATGGAAAGTGACACGGTATCGAAGGCCTTTTTTAGGTCTATGAATACACCAAGAGATTTACGCCCTTTATCAAGTTGTTCTGTAATTAATGAAGTGAGAGATATTACTGCGTCTTCTGTTGATGTATTTCGCCTGAAACCAAATTGTGATGCTGATATTATTTTATATTTATTTAGATAATCTAAGAGCCTATTGTTCAACAATTTCTCCAGGATTTTGGATAGTGCTGGTAAGACTGAGATTGGCCGGTAGTTGTTGATATCATCCTTCTTTCCACTCTTGAAAACAGGCGTTATTATAGAGTGTTTCAGTGAATCAGGAAATATACCTGTTCTAAAACACAGATTAGCCATGTGGACTATGATTGGAGTAACCTCCCGTGACACATATTTGAGGAATTTGGAGGATATATTATCTAAACCTGGAGCACTATCAATCTTTAGGCTATGTATCACCCTATTTATTTCATCATTGTCTGTGTCTAAAAGCACAAAAGATTGAGACTGGTTAGGAAGTTTACAAATATATTCATTTTGTTCATCCAGTGATAAAGTTTGATGTATATTGTTAGCTAGCTGTACACCTATGTTGGCAAAAAAATCATTGACATAGTTAGCCGATTCTATTGGAGAAGGCTTAAGTTGAGTAAGCTCTATATGAGGTTTGTTTGTTTTAGTTGTGAAGGTTATATTTTTTATGTTTTTCCATAATACTTTGTTATTATTTAAAGAGTTGGCAAGTAAATCTCGTTCATATTTTCGCTTAAGTTTTTTAATAAGATTGCCGCAAAAGTTCCTGTATCGAGTGAATGTGATTCTTTTAATTTCATTAGTGGGGTCATCCTGAGATTGCTTTTGCAGTCTATTTCGGTTCCGAATACATTTAAGTATCCCGGTGGTGATCCATGGCTTAATAACACGTTTAGATTTTGGAATAGACAGAGTATAACTATTATCAACCATAGATTTAGTCAGTTTCTGTATCAGGTGGTCAGTTACTTGATTAGGGTCATTGTAGGAGAGTAAATCCAATAAGTTTGAGCATTGCAGATCCCTAAGCGCGTTTTCGAAATCAACCTTTGTAGTAAATTTGGGATAGTTACGTTGTTTGTTGTTTTTAGTAACAGATAAGAAAGTTGTAAAATGGTCAGTGATAGTAGAATGTAAAATAGCTATAAATGCATCTTGTTTTTTAGTATTAATTCTAAGCATGATATGATCAAGGCAGCCCCTTTCTCTTGTGGGTATTTTATGCCCAGGAAGAATACCATAGGTTGAGAGATGGTTGAGATATTCGGTTCTGTTCTTATATTCATGAGGGAGCTCTTTAGGCTTAGGTGCTATATTAATATTGATATCACCTGTGATGATTATGTTACCCTGCACTTTTGAGTCCAAATGTCTGCATAGAGAATTTATGAAAGAATCTGCATATTTATTCGAGGGTGAGCGATAGATACATAAAATAGTGTTGTCTGAGATGTCTACCTGCAAGCAAGACGCCTGGCATATTATTACCTCGACTACTTTGCATTTTAACGTGTCCCTTATAAAAACAATAACACCGTCATTTTTATTAATATGGGATGTAGTCATATAGGAGCAGTAGTTATTTAATGTGGGTATTGGTTTATTTACGTCAATATGACACTCCGTTAGCACGATTATGTCACACTCAAAGGTAAGATTAGATAGATTTGTAACAAAATCATCAAAATTGCAATAAACGCTCCGAATATTTTGCGATAGTACGGTTAAATTGTGCTGACCGCAGTTATAATGTCTAGATAGTTGTGAAAAATCACATTCAATACATCTGGCTATATCTAAGTTATCTACATAGTTTATCGTATTTAGTGTATTATTCATAATAGTTGTTAGAGGTCACTAGTCGTGGCATAAAGTACGCCAGTTGTTGGGCTATTACGCATAGTAAACAAAAATAATTAATGTAAGATACATTCGTATTTTGAGCACAATAATTATAATCACAGTTCTTAATCTTGATAAATAATAGGTTATGCACTTCTGTATATGTATTGTTGTGATGTGTGTGTGTTGTTGTGTGAGAGATAGATTGTAAAATAATAAAGTAAATGTATAGTTGTAGACAGTATGTAGTAAGTAAGTGTTCTGAGTTTTTGTTAAAGTAATATAGTTTTACATAATAGTATAAAGTAATGAGATATTTCGACTTAATTATTGTTTTAGAAAAGAAACATGTTTTTGACTTACGTTTTTGATCGTGGATATCACACATAATCAAAACTAGACAAAATTCCTCAACGAAAAATAACAAAAATATATACCACATTATAATATCACTATACAGTCATGTTTGTTGCATTAGGTTATTGATTTGAGCTTCATTTGTTATGAGTATAACTGGAGATTCAAGTGTTTTTCGAACGTAAACACGTCCAAAAGATGTCCAGCAGAATCTATATGATTTTACCCTTACAAGGTCACGGGCAAGGAAATGTAGTCTAGCTCCTTTTGGTGTCAGGTGTTCTGAGACAAATATCGGTGTGTCATCACTTGTTCTAAAGCCCAGGTGTTTAGCTCGAAGTTTATTCTTATTTTTGATATTGTAAGCCTTACATTTCTGCATTAATGCTGATTTTAGCAGGCACGAATTGGTCTCAACTATTATAGGGGTAGTTTGGGTGCCCCCTTTTTTTGTTCCAATTCTATATATGTCGCTAATATCTTTTTCATTCATGGAGCAGTCCACAGACTTTGACAGACACAGAACCATTTTCAACAGGTCTTCCTTCGTCTCCTTAGGTTCGATTTTAGGTACATTCCTCATTTCAAAATTCCCCTTTTGATTTTCTCGTTTGACGTCCTCCAGTTTGTCCTCGATGACTTCTACTTCTCGATGAGTCCTAGATGACTTGCGTTTTGGTTGAGCTATGTAATTTTGGTAACTTTAGTATAGTAGTAAGTAATTAATCATTTTACGTACATATTATTATTTTTTCAAATTTATGACAACCGTTAATTTATACAGTTACTAAATTTTAGTTGTAATTAACTTACAGTGTCTTTGATAAATTTTCCAATTGACGAAATTATTGTATTCGTACTTCTGTTGTTGACGTGATATTCCCGAAATGGTACGACTCCCTCTCTATTAAGTCTAAAGTGTGGTATAGTATTTATATTTTCTTGGGGTTTCGGTCTTTCGGTATGTGTAAAATTAATTTGTAGTCGTCCCGAACTCTCAGTTAATAGTTTTTTTGTCAATTCCTCCTGCTTTATGTGTTATTTTGATCTTTATTATTTAATATCCTCTGTACGTACTGTCTTGTCCTAATGTGTTGTTCTTTTTTTAGGTTGACAAATTTACTTTGCTTTTGAATATTCCGTCAAAGTTCTCTCCACCCACTGTGTAAAAGCTACCTTACGTGATTGATTACGTGTACGTGACATTTACCACCTGCACAACACTAAATTAAATTGTCGCTCGCTACCAATAAAAAAAGAAGAAGAAGAAGAGTTTGTAATTTGGAGTATGTATTTTGGAGAAAAGTTACTTTTGAGTTTATTTCGATTTTTTTTAAATAATTTGATAATGAGAGGATAATAAATATGGAAAAGTGGCTAACAGAAGGTTTATCCCGAATTTTGGATTTCCAAGTTCCAGATGATTTGATCAGGTACTGGTTATTATTATTATGAAAACAAGACAAAATAGTCTGAAAATGATACATACTTATTTTCATTTTATTTTCTTAGGTATATTCTATCAATCGAAAATGACAGTGACTTAAATGAGTACTTAAAGACTCTGCTCGATTTTGAAAATCCTCAACATAAAAATTTTGTATCGGAATTAACAAAAAGAAAATTTCCAACCAGAGGTAAGTAGCTACTTCAGTAATTATGTCAGAAAACAAAAGGAACATTAATTATTATTAAATTATTTTGTGTAAGCACACCAGATTGCACAATTTTTAAATCATTACTTTGTTAACATTACCTTAGTTTAGTTACAAAACACTAATTTTGAGAAGACACTCAAACCCACTCAAGCTCTGAATTGTTGCTAATTTTAAAATTATATTACAGTAGAGAGTCAATTATATTATATACGGAACTAACTGTGGGACATGAGTATTCACAAAACCAAATATTTGAGATAATCTAACTGGATCTGGAAGCAGTCTATTAAAGCCTTCCTCTTATGAAGCAAGCTTTACTCTTATGAAGCAAGCTTAACTCCTATTAAACACTTTTTAAGTTTTCTTTGTGATTCTTTATACATTTTGGTACCCAAGGTGGGCATTCGGCAAGAGGTCATCCAACATTCAGGTAATCGTCACCCTACTGTATTTGGTTAAAGTATAATCCTGACAAAGCATAACAAAATGAAATAGTCGCATCATCTAAAAATGTTATAGAAAAAATTTTTACTCAACATTAAAATTGGTACAAATTTCAGTGAGTTCACTACCAAAACAACAAAAGAAGAAAATATCAAAAAACAAACAGCAGAAAATTCAAGAGTTTGTGTCTGTTGAAACACCAGCAGCTGAGTGCGAACAGGAAGCCAAGTCCAAGAAGAAAACCAAGTTTGTCAACCTCTACTCCCAGGAGGGAAAGAATGCCCAAGTGATCCTGTTAAAAGGTTGGTTGCCATCTCTTTACCAAAAATGTGGAGGCTGTGCTTTTTTTTAAGGGACATGTTTAGGGTTTTTTTCAAATTCAAATCATTTATTGCATGTCACATTACATCAAGTTGGTATAACGTTGGTTTGACGACCGCTTTGGTCTAATGGTCAAAAAGATGACTATAAACGGGTTCGATTCCCGCACTGTACAAACATTTGTGCGCATGAACATGTCTGTTTGTACTGGTCTGGGTGTTATATGTATTTATTTAAGTTTATTTGTACTACTACTGTATACCACTGTTGATTCTGATATCTGTAACACAAGTGCTTTAGCTACTTACCATGGATTCAGATCAATGTATGAGATATTGTTGTTGTATATATAAAATTTTAATGATATTGGTACATGTGACGCCCTTCACAGGGCTTGCCACATTTTGAGGGCTAACTAACTATCGCATTATTATTATATTGTAATTATCGTACACCTGTACTTTATTTTATAATAAAGTATTACAATGCCATACAAGTACGTTATTTCAGGCAATTGTACTCTGTACTTTAAAGAAACAATAAAGTACACGAAAATACTTTATTTCACATGATTTGGTTTCTTTGTGATTTTGAAGTTGAAGTTTAGTCGTAAGTATTAATATAATTATATTTTGGAAGTAATTTATTTGTTGAATATGTTTTTAAATATATATTTTTTATTTATTTATTTAGCCTATATCATCCCACTGCTGGGCAAAGGCCTCCCCCAAATCTCTCCACCTGTCCCTGTCCATTGCCAACATTTCCCAGTCCCTTGTTGTATTGACCAAGTCGTCACACCATCATTTCTTATCTTTCTTTCAATATTAAAAGATACAACATCAACTCAAGTCAAAGCATAACTAATTTATTATTCGACTACCCACATAGTTGACAATATTCAAATACACAATATACCTTTACACCATATAAGTGAGTGAAAACAATCATCAATATTAATTACCTACATAAATTCTGAATAAACTGTTGCAAATAAAGTTAATCAATTAGTATTGGGAATACCAATAATATCAGGCCACTGTTCAGGGGGAGGTATGACAATAGGCGGGTCTGGAGAAGATGATCTAGAATTCGACGTCTGTGTTCGCCTTGGTTCTGAATGCATCGGTGGTGAGTGATGGAGCTGTTCGACTAACTAACTGGTCTATATGTCGATGGTGTAGCTCGCCATCTTCCGTCCTCACCATATAAGTACTTGGCCCTTCCACCATCTCTACTACAGCTCTTTGCCATTTCTCGCCTGGCCCATACATACGAGCCAAGACTGGCTGATCAGCAATGAGGGTACGGGCTGGTGTGCGGCGGGAAACTGCTAGCTGCACTTCAGTCTCAGATGGTGATGTCTCCGGGTGTAATGAAGACACAGCAGTTCTGTAACGGCGTGCATTCAGCATCTCAGCTGATGTCTTATTGGTGCAGCTGTTCGGCACAGTTCTGAGTGCGTATAGGGTTTTGGGTAGTTTCTCGGACTACGGCCTATGTTCGTCTGCAATCTTCCTGAGTTTATTTTTAAACGTTTGAATAGCCCTTTTAATTTGGCCGTTCGAGGCTGGATGGTAGGTAGGGGAATACAAGTGCCTGATGCCATTATTCTTTAAGAATGTATTAAATTCTCGGGATGTGAAATTCCTGCCATTGTCAGTGACCAACACATCGGGTAATCCTTGCTAAGCAAAATTTTATCTCATAGCTGCAATTACCGCTTCACTGGTCATTGAGGGCATTATTTCGGCTTCAAACCACTTGCTATAGCTATCAATCAATACCAGAAATGTCTTGCCCTGGAATGGTCGTGCGAAATCTACATGTAGGAGACTCCAAGGCTTTGCAGGTGATATCCAAGATTGGGGATCGCGAGGTGGGTTGTTTCTAACCGACTGACACTGCTCACATTCTGCGACACACTGCTCAATTTGTCGATCCATTCCTGGCCACCAAACGTATCCTCTGGCATAAGCCTTAGTTTGAACAATTCCAGCATGCGGGGCGTGCAACAATTTGAGTACCTCACTTTGTAGTGATGTAGGCACGATCACTCTGTTACACCACAGTAAGCAACCGTTACTATGTGAAAGAGCCTCCCTTCTCGTCCAAAATGGCTGCAAGGCAGAGTCGTTATTAGATCGTGGCCATCCATGAAGAACGTGGAACAATACTTTCTGTAAAAGCGCATCTTTCTTCGTTTCGCTCGAAATCTTTGAAACATCAAGATTCCACCCTTCCGGTCGATCATCCAGCAAAAGAACTTCTTTAATCGGCTTTTCTCTAACTGCTGATGTCGTATCAGCTGTCCATCGGCTTAAAGCATCAGCATTTCCCAACGATTTACCAGGTCTGTGCTTAATATCATAATCATATGCACTCAATTTCAACGCCCAGCGCAACATTCTTGGCGAAATCTGATCAGGGATAGGCTTTCTTGGGTTAAACAAACCGATCAACGGTTTATGGTCTGTTATAATGCAAAATTTGCGACCTGACAAAAATTCATGAAATTTTGTTAGTCCAAAAATTATCGATAGGGCCTCTTTATCGATTTGGCCGTATTTTCGCTCATGTGGCTGTAGCGTTCGAGAAGCCATCATGACAGGTCTTTCAGTGCCATCATCCATAACGTGAGCAATAATCGCTCCAACGCCATAGCTGGAAGAGTCGCAAATCAGCAATAGTTCTCTGTCAAGTTCATAGCCCACTAAAGTCAAATCGGAAGACAGAAGTTCCTTAGCTCGCTCAAAAGCCTGATTTTCATCTTCGCCCCACACCCATGGCCTTCTTGCCTCTAATAATCGATATAAGGGCTCCAAGATTGTTGACTTGCCCGGAATAAACTTTTCGTAAAAGTTATACAGTCCCAAAAACGCTCTTAAGGATTCCTTATTCGTAGGAGCCGGTTTTTCTTTAATTTCTTTGACTTTTAGGGGTGAAGGGTGTAAGCCTTCAGCGTCAATCATGTGTCCAAGAAAGTGAATCGAATTTGAAGCGAAAACACATTTCTTCAAGTTGAGATGAAATCCTAAATCATTTAGTATCTTAAGAACCTGATACAACCGGTCATTATGTTCTGTCACATTCCTGCCGCTCACGGCTACATCATCAAGCAGGCAAGCCACACCATCTAGGCCTGACAATGCATTCGCCATCACTCTTTGGAATATTCCAGGCGCCGCATTCACACCAAAGGCTAATCTATTCATTTTCATCAGACCTAAGGGCGTATTCAGGGTCAAAAGCTTGGACGTCGCGTCATCAACTTTTAGTTGCAGGTAGGCTAATTTAAGGTCTAATTTGCTAAAAACGCGACCTCCGCTCAGCTTCACGAATGACTCAACAGCCGCCGGTAACGGGTATGTATCGACATCAATCGCCGGGTTGACTGTTGAACGATAAGCGCCGCATATCCTAAGCGAGCCATCATCTTTCTTAACAAATCTTAGTGGCGTTGCCCATTCCGAATATCTGACAGGAGTGAGAATGCCGCACTCGATCATGCGCCTCAACTCTTCTTCAACTTGGTGCTTCAATGGAAACGGCACTGGGCGCGCCTTTAAGTATCGAGGCGTTGCGTCTGCGCGAACATGCAACGATATCTCTGGACCGTTATATTCGCCGAGAGATTCTTTAAACAAATCTGGGAATTTGGACACTAAATCATTGACCTCTGGGCCGCTCCAACAAATTCCAGATATTTCCAGGCCTAAGGCGTCAAACCAATTCCGGCCTAAAAGACTAGGGCCTTTTCCAGACACAACTAATAGTTCACACTGAGCTTCTTTATTGCCCAGTCTAGCACAAACATGTGTGGCCCCTAAAACCGTTAAAGGATCACGAGTCCACGTCACTAATTTAATCTTAGTCGATTTCAGAGGAGGAGGTGAGTACCAAAGCTTCTTGTAGGTTTCTTCAGACACTGGTTCGTGACGCACCGGAGTCTACCTCCATACTAATGGGAGCGCCATCGATCGTAATATCGGCCATAACAGGGGGCTGGTAGCTTTCGGAGCATTTATATACACCCATCATCTTTTCAGGCACGTCTGTAGGAGCTTCCGTATTATCACTCTCAACCTGGTGCACTTTAGCATTTTTCTTTGAACAGGCAGTCGTAATGTGTCCATATTTCTTACAATAGAAACACCTGGCTTTCATAAACGGGCACTGCTCATTAACTTTATGACGTCGTGCACAATGTCGACAGTCGTTCGATTGAATTTTGCCGATCTCCATTGGCTCGATCGACGTGGACGGAGTTAGCTTCGAGTCGACGCCAGCGTCGGGGTACATGTCATGGAACGTCGCCTGGTAGTTGAGGCACTGCTGCACAGCTAATTCGTACGTGACGTTCTTTGCCTTCAACAATTCACGACGCAGGCGCTCGTCGCGCACACCCAACACTAGTCTATCGCGTAGTTGACGTTTCAAGTCCGTAAAATTGCATTGCGCGCCTAATAAACCGATGGCAGCCACAAATTCTTGCACACTTTCGTCCTTTAATTGTATGCGCCTATGAAATTTCCCGGCTTGCAAAATTTCATTAACTTCAGGCTCATAAAATTGGTCCAACACTGCCAAAATGTCTTTAAAGGGCACACTTGTTGGTCGACGAGGCACCAATAACGACACAATAAGCGAAGTGTCTTTGCCGCACTGAGAAAGGAACAACGAACGCGCCCTATCAAGGTCATTGTCGGAAACCCTGCTACTTCAAGTGCACACAATAATCTTTCTTTGTATTCACTCCACTTATCACACTTAGGGTCAAATTGTGCGGGAAACATAACATTTGTGTAATTAGCCGCCATAATCCACAACAAATAATTAATTTCACTCAGTCGCCATTAAAAGATACAACATCAACTCAAGTCAAAGCATAACTAATTTATTATTCGAGTACCCACATAGTTGACAATATTCAAATACACAATAAATATAATAAGAAAGAAAATAAATTGTACTTTATTTTGATACTATGTACTTTTTTTCGTACCTATAATAACCAATTTACTTTATGTAACAAAACAAGGTGGCAACCCTAGACAAGATCTTGAAATATATTATTTTTATTTATTATTGTTACATGAGGCAGCCTCCTCTCCCTCTATTCCTCATTTGGGCAAGTCATACATAATGAAAACAGTTTAGTGACACGCTAGCCAACTGCTGTCTTAGGGAGTGGAGACCTTTTGGAGACCCCTGCCTGGCACTCTTCTATGTTACAATTTTATTTATGACTGTCAAATAAATACGAACTTACTCTTAATGGACAGTGGGCAGCACATCAGGCTCTCCATTTTTTGTTGCAAAATCGCCCGTATCTCAACAGCATAAGGTACCGCAGTTTTTACCGTGACGTGCTAACCGCTGTACGTACCACAAACTTGTCTAAACCTCCATTCACGCGAAGTTTTGTAACTTAATGCAAATGTGGCTTAATGCATACGTACCCAACAATAATATAAATCCTATTAACGCAAAAGTTTGTAGGGATGTTTGTTACTTTTTCATGCCAAGATTACTGAACTGATTTGGCTGAAATTTGAGACATAAATAGATTATTACCTGGAATAACACAAAGGGTTACTTTTTTTTCCGTAACACTACGGTTCCTGTGCGATACGCAGAAAACTGTATCTATGCGGGTGAAACCGCACAGCTAGTAAGTTATAATACGAGTAGTTATTGTAAAAAACTAATTTCCAGGTCGCCACCACTGCGACTGCCAGGCATCGAAGCACGAGCTCGTTAACAACTGCCTGCAATGCGGCCGGGTCGTTTGCAAGCAGGAAGGCTCTGGGCCGTGCCTGTTTTGCGGGAACCTGGTGAGTATACTACATGGTACTCGTAGGACTGCCTCGTTGGTGTAGTGGCAAAGTTTCTGCCTTACATTCGAGAGGTCCTGGGTTCGAATCCCAGTTCGAGCCAAAATTGTTTCTGAGATTTTCTATCATGAATGTCTCAAAAACAGCTCGGAGTAGGGAAGTTGGCGGTGTTACACCCCCGTGCCTCGGTGCGCACGTTAAGCCGTTGGTCCTGCGCCTGATCTCTCTCCGGTCATGTCGGATTGCCGTCTCACCGAACTTTGAGAGTGATGGAACAGTGAGTGCACCTGTGTATTGTGCTCACACTTGTGCACTATAATATCTCCTGCGCAGTTGACTGATCTCTGTTGAGATTGGCCGCCGTGGTCGAAATCGGCCAGGAGGAATATTACTACCTGGATCTTTGTAAATAGCCCCAAACGAAAAAGAGTTGTGTTTTAAGTTTAAACCGTATGTGTCTGTGTGTGTATGTATATGTTTGTGTTGGTGTATTTTGTATGTTGCACCGCAGCTCCCGAACGGATGATCCAGTTTCAAACCAGTTTTTTTATTTATTTAAGGAATAATTTATTGATGGTTCTTAACTATGGCTGGTCAAAATCCGGCCAGCCGTTGAAGTTCACCAGCTGTTTTCCTCGCTTTCAGAGGTTTTCGAACTAGAAAGTTAGTTTCCAAGTAATTTGGAGACTCACTTTACCATTGCTCCTACATATTTACCTAAGACTCTTTAACTCGTGCATTGTAGCCTAGCTAATAGACAAAGTTACACTGCAAAGTCGATATACATACATTTCTAAAATGTATGGAAATTACATTTGCTTTAGTCAAGGTCACGTGATACTTTCGCAAAGCCATTTTTTAGGGTTAGGTTTTCTTTTGTCCCAAGACTAAGCCCCGAGGCAAAGACTTAGTCTACGTACATGTAATTCTGTCGAGGGCTGTGTTTATTATAAATGACCTCGCTGGCTTGCTTGACACGTTTCGCGACCCGAAGCCGCCACAAAGGTCCTAGTACAAAAACTAAATCATCATAACGATAATATTTTTTTCGTTTTATGACACAAGTAGGTACACACGATAACACGTCAAGGTAAAAACTGTGCCATCGTATGCGAATGTAATAGGGGCGATGAAATTCTTAGCGTAATGTACTGTCGTCTGTACACGTGATCTTTTTGACGGATATTGTTTTTCGTAGTGGGCCTTCAGTTGTAATAATTTGATTTATTAATCAATCATTTCCAGGTGTGCACCCCTGGCGAGCAAAAGGAACTGAACGCCAAGACAAAGGCTTCGGCCAAGCTGAAGGAGTCTCTGATGGAACGCTCTAGACCCAAGGGCTGGGAAGCAGCACTCGATCATAGGAATCGGCTGCTGGAGTATGATCGCACTAGGTAAGTCCACCTTTTGTACATAGTTTTGTTGTGCAATAAAGCTTAAATAAATGAATAGGTAACAACAATATGGGATTACACACATTTGCAACCAGTGTATTTTGGGCCATTCACCCTAATTCATGATTACAATTCAGTATGGCAAATGCGAGCTTTTGTCGAGAAGTCCTACAATGTGAAATTTAAACACACTTAAAGTAAAAACGTGCGGGTGCGGGTTCTAGTCCCGCCGGTGGCAGTCGCCACAGGCGGGACTCGAATTCGCACCTCTCGCAAGGCGGGCGATTGCTCTCCCAATTGAGCTACCGTGACACTTACTCCGAATTTATTTAAGTATCTAACCGCAACAGTGATAAATCATGGCTGGATGCAGCCTAAGGAGCATTTAAAGAGAGCTTGCGAGGGTGCGGATTCGAGTCCTGCCTGTGGCAGTTCATTTTTTTAAGTGTGTTTTAATTTCATAGTAACTTAATTGAGAAGTCCTACATAAATCATTGTTGTCTTCATGCGGGGCAGCTTATAAAATATAGCTGTTTTGAGCGCGAATCGTAGATACCTATGTTCATAGAATACCCAAGATAATATTTTTTTACTGAACCATTACTTTTTTTAATAAGAGATAACACGGTATAATGCGTTGTCTTCACTGTTTTACCTCTGTATTTTAAACAATGGCATTAATCCCAGCAGTTCGAAGTCAGGTGATAATCTCAATCCGTGTGTCTTTGCGCTTGTTTGTCCTCTGCCCAATCTTTTTGTTGTGATTGGGATATTGTTTTTCGTGTTAATTTAACAGCTGCGATTAGTAACCTAATTTGAATATATAAATAAAATAAAATAAATTGATTCAACGAACACACCAATTACCTAGCCCCAGACTAAGCCATAGCTTGTGCTATGGTGGCTAGAATAACGGATTGAAATACTTAAATCCATTTATTACCCATGACTCGGGTACAAGTGCTCGTGCTTATCGCACAAACATGTGCCACTCGCAGAAATCCAGTTTTGTGGTGTGGACATCAGACCACACTAGACTAAAGCTGTCGTCGTCACCATGTTGAGACTTGAGTTCCAAAAGGAGGCAGGATGTAATTGCTCCTGTTCGTGCTGTACGTACTGCTTTCGCTAGAAAGTAGTAATGGAATAATTAGCATTAGCATCAATAATTAGCATGCGATTTCATCGTTAGCAATAATTAAATTATTTGACGATGCTAAATTGTGTGAATGCTAAAATTCACGTGACTGCTAAAATTCACGGACAGCGACGTGTCGTTGCTTTCATAGATTCGCACGCACTGCTTTAGCAGGCTGCTACTGCTAATAGCAGCCGCTATTAGCAGTAGCAGCCAATTGAAACTCGCGTTCGCGTGCTGTCGGGCGACGATCGGCTTTTGAGCGTTACCCGAGTGAATGGCGAACAAAGAAAGAGAAGAGAATACGGCATCCTTGCATTTAGAGTCGTATTTTGCGTGCGGTTTATTGAACTGTTTATTGGAATGAAATTGTTTGTCTTTTCGTGACTTGATTGAATTATCTATTCGGAGCAGTTTTAATTTTAATAAAGTCAAATTTAATCTAATCTTAGTCACAACATTAAAATGTACGTTGCATAAAACAGTCACAATTTAATATTATACGCTAACGCTATTTCTCAATTTTGATGAAATTTCATAGTAGCATATCAATAGCGCGTAGCATGCTATGCTATGAAATTTAGCATGCTAATTAAATTAACAAAAATAGCAATAATTGCCATTACTACTAGAAAGCAATGCACAGTCGCCTTCATGTACAGTAAAATAAATAAAATACTTAAAACGAGGTGCGTGTGGCGCAGTGGTTGCAGCGCTTTGGTAGTGATACCAAAAGTTAAGCAACCTAAGGCGCGGTCATGTTTGGGATGGGTGACCATTATGACCATTTAAGTGACGTCTATTTACAAGCATCTCTGTGCTTCGGAAGGCACGTTAAGCGGTTGGTCCCGGTTAATATCGATAGATATTAGTCGTTAAGCCTAGTCAGAGGCCCGCTTAATTACATCTGACAGTAAAGTTGGTCACTTACCTACACATACCCGTCCACCAATCCGCACTGAGCCCGCGTGGTGGAGTATGGCTCGAACCACCTCATAGTTGAGGTGAGGCCTGTGCCCAGCAGTGGGACATTATAGTATAGGCTGATGAGTGACTTAAAATACATCCCATGCCATCATACACTTGCAAGCGTATTTTGACTGAATGGATGGAATCACTTAGCTATAAAGAAGTTGAAGAACTTCTCATAAGAATCACTTAATATAGGAACCTGTACACGTGCTATTTGTACTGATCCCAAGGCAACCAATCTGTAGGGCACATAGGTGTCTACATTTGTGTCCAGTGCACATACACGCTGATATACATTCAATTAAATACACAACACACATAGACACAAACACTCACAGACACGAACACACACACACACACACACACTCACTCTACTCACTCCATACCCACATAATACACATCCCACCCAAACCACACACACCTCACCCGCATCACACACACCTCACCCACATCACACACACCCCACCCACATCATACACACGTCACTCACACCGAACTATTACTTACCATAGTGGATGTAATTTAAATTAAGTCTAATTTAGTTTTTACCTTAGTCTTACTTCTCAAGTTGTAAGGGAAGGAGCGAGTTAGTTAGTAGTTAGTTTTGCAGGGCTTTTTCCGCACTTAGCCTCACGATTGGGCCATTGTGCGTGTTTGCCTTTATTCCAACCAGCCCAAGTCTTCCCAGAAGGCTAGCAGCCTGCCTAGGCCACTAAAGATTTCCGGGAATGATGTTGGGTTTTTTAGAATGTCTGCTCGCTGTTTTTCCACGCTTGTGCACTCCATGAGTACATGCTGTGGCGTTTCCTCTTCCTCGAGGCATCCTCTGCATCGAGGGCTGTTTGTTACACCTATGTTGAATAGGTGTTTGTTTAGGAGACAATGGCCTGTTATTATCCCTATAACTCTGCGTAGATTGTCGCGCGTTAGTTTGGCGAGGTTGCGGGCAAGCTTTTTAGATGGCATCTGAATTGCATTTTTAGTTTGCCTGCAGCCTTCACTGTTCGTCCATTCTAGCAGATGGTTTTTTGCGGTGTCTTCTCGCAGCCATATTTTTATTTGGGCCTGCGGTATAGGTAGTAGCGGTTCTGGGCCAAACACTGTTGTCGCGGATCCCTTTTTCGCGAGTTCATCGGCTGCGTCGTTGCCGAGAGAGTTGCTGTGTCCCTTGATCCACTGCAAGGTTATCTTATTTTTCCTTGCAATGTGTTGGAGTGCGTTGTGGCATTCCAATATGAGGGCAGAGGTTATGGTGTTGTTTTGTAGAGCTTGAAGTACGGATGCACTGTCCGAGACAATTTTGATGTTGAGGTCTCCGACGTCTCTGGCTGCAACCGCCTGTGCTGCTCTGATAATTCCGATACATTCTGCTTGGAATATTGTGTTAAGTTTGTCCAGGGTGGTTGATATGTTGATGTTTAAGTCGTATGAGAATACTCCGGCTCCAGTTCCTTGTGAGGTTTTGGAGCCGTCTGTGTATATCCTAACTTCTTTGACGCCAGAGTTGTCTTTCCGTTCTTCGGTAAGTTGGATAATGTATTCTCGATCAAAGATGTAGTGGCATGGTATCCTGTCCATGGGTGCATCTAGAAGGGGTCTTTCCTTCGTGATGTCCTCCATGATTTTGGAGTGCGTTGTCATAGTGTTTTGTTTCCATAGCCCATTTGCTCTTAGTCTTAAGGCAGCTGCCTTAGCTTCTTCCTGTATGACCAGATGAAGAGGTCTAAGGTTCAGTAGGAACTCTAGGGCGGCTGATGGGGTGGTTCTCATACATCCTGTAGCTGCTACGCTCGCTAGGCGCTGCAAGCTTTGTAGTTTGGATTTGATAGTGGACAGTTGCGTTCTGGGCCACCACACAACTGATCCGTAGGTTAAGGAGGGTCTGATAACTGATGTGTATAGCCAAAGTGTGATTTTTGGATTAAGACCCCATTTTCTGCCAAGGAGTCTTTTACACTGATAGAATGCTATACAGGCCTTCTTGATTTTGTTATCAATGTGAATTCCCCAGTTCAACTTGCTATCGAGAGTGATGCCCAGATATTTTACTTGAGTTGATAGGGTTAATTCGGTGTTAAATAATTTTGGTAGTCTTAGATTTGGTAGCTTCCTTTTGTTAGTGAAAAGGATGAGCTCTGTTTTTTTGGGGTTGACTGACAGCTGGTGTTCCTCACACCATTTTTCTACAATCTGAAAAGCAGCACGCATTACATCACAGAGGATGTTCTCTGCGTTCCCATTTATCAGAATTGCTAGGTCGTCTGCATAACCAATGGTAGTATAGCCTCTTTCGTTCAGTGTCCTCAAGAGGCTGTCTACTACTATGTTCCATAGGAGTGGTGACAGAATGCCCCCTTGGGGGCACCCCCTGACCACCCTTGCACGGGTGATCGTTTTTAACGCAATTTGGACCGCCCTTTTACTGACCAGCTCATTTATCCATTCCGTTATGACTGGTTCTACTTTCAGTTTTTGTAGGGCATGGTTGATGCTGTTGTGCATTGTTTTATCAAATGCCCCTTCTATGTCAATAAAAGCGGCAAGTGTTGATGCTTTGTTGTTAACGGCCGATTCTATTTTATGCACTACCATGTGTAGCGCTGACTCTGTTGATCTGCCTTTCCTATAGGCATGTTGCTGTGGGTGAAGAGATCTGGTTTTTAACACATCGTCTCTTAGGTGTCTATCAACTAGTTTTTCTAGTGTTTTCAGGAGAAATGAGGTTAGGCTGATAGGCCTGAAGGATTTGGCTAGGGTGTAGTCTTCTTTGCCTGGTTTAGGCAGGAAGACTATTTTTGCTTCCCTCCATTGCTTCGGTACGTATTTGAAAGCTATGCAGGCTCTATAAATTTGTAGTAGGTGATGAGTGATTTGGTTCGAATGCCATTGTAGAAGCGCTGGGAATATGCCGTCCAGTCCAGCGGATTTAAATGGTTGGAAGCTTCTCAGGGCCCAGCCAATTTTATCCGTGGTTACGATTCTACTTGCAGTTTCCCATTCTTGGATAGTTGGTGCTTTTTTGTGTTCATCTTGCCATTCGGAGTCTGATGCAATCTGACTTCCGGGAAAGTGGGTCTCTAGGAGTAGTTTGCAGGTTTCGTGGTCTGTATTTGTGTAAGTGCCGTTTTCTCTTTTGAGAGAGCCCAGAAGATTAGTATCCCCTTTGGACAGTATTTTCTTGACTCTCGCGGCTTGGTTTGTTGAGTTTATGCTGCTACAGAATTTGTGCCAGGCTTCCGTCCTCCTGAATCTGATACGTTTCTTGTAGTGTTTCTGTGCTGTTTTGTATTTGTCCCAGGCTTCAGTGGTCCTGGTATTTTTTGCCTGATTGAAAAGTGTCCTGAGTGCCTTCCTGAGCCGTTCAAGCTCTGGCCCCCACCATCGATTTTTATCCGAGTCGATAGGTATGACGGCGGGACAGGCTTCTTCATAACTGCTCGTTAAGGCAGCGGTCAGGAACTGTACATTGGTTTCTATGTTGTCTGTGCTGAGTGTCACGTCAGAGGGTTCGAAGTCATTTAGTTTTTTGATTAGTGTGCTTGTGTATTTTGTTGTATCTGTTTTACGGGGGTTACGATATGGGGTGGGGTTTGGTGGTTTTATGTTTATTTGGAAGCAGATGCGTCTGTGGTCTGCGAAGGACGGCTCGTTGGATACTTGCCATCTTTCGATGAGATCTGCCGCCAAGTGTGTTGCCAGAGTGATGTCGATAGTGGTTTGGCATCTGGACGTTACAAAGGTGGGCTCTGTGCCTCTGTTTATAATGTTCAGATTGGTTTGGAATAGGTATTCGGTTAGTTGCTCACCCCTTTTGTTTGTATCCTTACTTCCCCACAGAGTGTGATGTGCGTTGCAGTCTGCTGCAATGATGATGTCCCAGTTGCTGGCTTCGCAGTGTTGTACCAGCTCGACTAGTTCCTTTGCGGGAATTTCGCCTTCGCCTGGCATATACACCGAAGCAAGCACTAGGGTTGTTTGGTCCCCTGTAGGGTTTATTTTAACGGCTGTAAGGTCTCTAGAACAGAAAGGGTTAATTAAGGTGGCATTCATGGTTTTGGGTATGACAATACACGTTCTTGGTTTTTCTGCTGGTGTGTATAGTAGTGACTTACCACTGATGTTGTTCAGGCCGAGTATTTTGTTGTTTCTGATCCAGGGTTCCTGGATCAGTGCGACGGTTTGGTTGTCTTCCTCCAGCACTCTGCGTAAAGTGACCGCCGCAATTTGTTTGTGCTGGAGGTTGGTTTGGATGACGGTGAGGGAGCTAAGGGCTGGGGCTACGTAGCACGCCATCTTCGTCGCTAGTAACCCCCGCGCTTGTGAGCGGCGAGCTCGCCTCCATCCTGCTCGGACCCGGTTGGGGAGCGGAGGTGGAAGGCCCTGGAGTTGCCGTCGTGTCGTTTTGCGTCGCTTGATCAGTTTCGGCCGTGGTCGCCTCTACTGAAGGGAAGAAGCGAATGTACCCACTTCCCGTCATGTGGGCTACCCGGCGGTCTCGATCCAGGATGGTTTGTTTCTGGTCTTCGGGGATTCCCAGGACAAGGTGAACCACCTTTTCCTTGGAGCCAGCCTCGCCAGTTTGGTCGGTCACTGATATGTCGTAACACTGCCAGGAGTCGACTTTGTACCAGGGGTTCTGGGCACAAAGAACTTTCTGCAGTATTGCGGAGTCGGTGATGCGGGTGTGTATTAGGAGGCCTGCTCTGAGCCTCTTTTTTAAGTCTGACTGTCTGATGACAGCCAGAGTGGTTCCGGGTATGGGTGACGCGATGTTCTGGACTTCCCTCTCGAGCCAAGTTAGAGCGTTCGCGTTCTCACACCACATCGCGAGCACCCCATCCATGAGGAAGGGGCGCCCCCGGAAAGATGGAGCTTGCGCGCTCGGAGACGGCGGGGACAGTACCGCTTGCAGGATTCTATCATCGATAGTCTCCCTAAGCTGGTCTGCCTGCTCCTGCGAGAGGTCGCGTGGGGGGACGGTGATAACCGCTACTCTCAGATGCGACTGGCTCGCGTCTGCGTAGCTCACCGTCCGCCTCTGCCTCGTGTCGGTTCTCGGGCGCTTGGCTTCTCCCCTGGGAGTCCGGGTTTCGTCCGGCCGAGCTCGCTTCGAGGAAGCACGCTCGTCCGGGCCATTCCCGGCCCCAGTTTGCTCCCCTGCGGGAGCAGTGGAAGCCACCGCCTCGATACGTCGACCTCGGCCGCCTCTCGGTTTCCGTCTCCTCTTCGGCTGATTCGGTGGTCCTTGTTGTGATGGCGGTGACTCCGTTCTGTGCCGAGCCACTCCTGCGGAGGTCACCCCCGCGGAGGTAGATGGCACAGGTTCGCGCTGCGTTTCCGCTGCTGCGGTCGGTGTCACTGCTGTTGTTGCAGGTTGTCGAGCTTCCCTTCTCGCGCGCCCCGTGGGGCGACTGCGTTCTGGTCGGCTTGGCAACCTTTGGTTTATTGTGTTTGGTGTCTCGGGCTGTTGGGACTCCCTCATCTCGCGCGCCGTGGGGCGACTGCGTTCCGAGTGTCCTGCCGGTCCATGATTGTTTGGGGTGGGTTTAGCGGCTCCTTTGGAAGGGCGCTTGTGGTGGGCTACTACCGTCCACTCTGACACTCTGGTGGTGTCGGTGGTCGAGGTTGACGGTAGCGACGTTATGGCCTCTGCGAGGCCTGATAAGTCCAGGCTAGGGCCTGGTGTTGGGCACAAGTTGTCCCCCCCAGAATACGTGGGACAGACCGAGTTAGACTCGGTGAGGGATTCTCCACTGTGCGTGGTACCCTCCTGGGGTATAATTTTCTTGTCTTGTGCTGACATTCTTTGATTTTGGTTGGGCGAAGAGGACGCACACTACCTGCCCATGGTGAGTGTGGTACAACATTTTTGGGGGTATTTAGTGCCCCAAGGCTGTGTGAGCCTGGAGTGTGGATAGGCGCCGCCACAGGTTCGGCTATGCGGGATTGGACTAGGAGAAGGATGGGTTATAGGGGGGGAAATAATGGGGAAGGAGCGAGTTATTCCCAACACACGTGTCTAGAACAATCTAATGAGAAAACTCGACAAAATGTTTGTAAAAAGACGTTGTTCATTAAATTAATTTTTATTTATTTATGTCGATTGAAGTTTATTGGTGAACCTCATCTACCAGTGAGCGGCGCACGCGCGTCACGGACGACGACAGCGACTACTTCAGCGCGGGCAGCGTGTGGCTCAACGCAGACGAAAAGGACAAACTGCACAAGTACCAGCAATCGCTGCACGACAAGAAACACGCTTCGCGCTTGACCAAGAAGATGACATTTGATTTTGCCGGTAAGCTGTATTCTGAAACCGGCTCAAATTTAACAATCACGCCTCGCGTGGCATCACGGCACTTTTATTTTGCTAGTAAATGTAAATGTTCAAATATGCATGGGCACCGCTAACAGACTTCAAATTGGTGTCAATGTGATCATTTTTCGTTTTTTTTTTTTAAAAAATCAAATGCGTAGCTAATCAGAAAAAAAACATAAAGGATTATTATACCTTATAAGTTTCAGTACAGAAAATTAACACGTTAATTACAAGGAAAAATATTTTTAATTTAAGTCTTCTTCTTCTTCTTTCGTGTCGGCATGACGGGCTAAATCTTACTTGCCCAGAAAGCGGCCCACCTCATGAACTGTCACGCGTGCCCGACCACCTGCTCGCGTGAGGCTTACTAGCCTATAACCAGAGGGCTGCCACGGTAGCCGCTTTAATTTAAGTAATTACACAGTATTCAGTCATCATAAAATCAAGTTATCATAAAAGAGGATATTTTTAAGCGTACATCAAATAACTTATCATATATATTTTTTTTTACATCAATTAAATTATTGAGCTGCAACTATACTAATTGTTTATCAAAACTGCAAATATAAATAATTGGAAAACATACATCAACAACCTTTAACATAATTTCCTCAAATGTGCACCTAAAAACTGTTTGTAAACTAATATTTAGTATTAGTGCCTGATTTTTCATTGACATTTCATTTCATTATTGTGATTAATAAATAAATAATTAGTTTATTACGATACGTAAAATGGTGTTTGATTGTGTGTTTGTTACGCATTGCCAGAGTTGCGTCTCATGATGAACTTAAATGGTTGCCAAGATCACATTAATTTGAGTTGCCAATTATGATGTACAAAGAGTATTTTTGATTGAAAAAGGGATTTCTTTAATGAAAAAAACCGAAGTTTTTGTCTTGGATTGTTTGTTGTGTACTAGTTATTATTTGATATGCATTCATAAAAAAGCTTTACATTTAGATAAATTGAGTTGCGTCATGTACTTAAATTGATGCCAAGATCACATTAGTTTGAGTTGCAAATTTTGCTGTACAATCAGTATTTTTGATGGAAAAGGGGATTTTTTAAATGTTAAAATCGCAAATCTTTTGATTGTCTGTTAAATACCACCCTCATAAAAGTAAAATATATTTATCAAAAAGGAGTATTTTGCAAAAGAACCTCACCGACGCACATGTAAGAAAGTCACAATCTTTAATTCTTGACGATACCAATAAATTTGCAGGAATGATGTGCAAGAAAAAGGGAGACTTGGCCACAATAACAATGACTCATCGTTTGAGTACATTACAACAGACTTGACATCCATTTACTCATACAAGTTATCTATTCCAGGCCGGCAAATAGTAGAAGATAACACCATAGACTATGACGTGGACGAGGACAAGATTCGAGAGATTTCCGGTGGGGCCTCCAACGGCCCCCAGCTCCTCAACCACGAACTGTTCACTCCTGGCGCCAGCGAGAGGGACGTGGCGCCCGGCGTCAACGCTCAACTTTTGCAGGTAAGTACGTTAACTTTACGTTACGGTAACTTTAAAAAAAACTATACATGTGGTGCCCATTTTTTGACACTGTATTCAGAGTAATGTATAGATACCTCCCGTAAGCGTTCGTAAAAATTGTGTTTTGTATTATCCGTATATATTGTGCTCAAATTCCCCCTTCCTGTTAATTAAATGTTCCTTTCAGCGAAGGTTGTCTTGAAGAGATCGCTACAAGCGATAAGACCGCCTTAATTGTACATCTTTCTTTGTTAAACCTGTCTGTAATTTTATTTTGTGTTGTACAATAAAGTGTTAATCTTTCTATCTACGTTAAATGGTTTTGTAGCTCATCTGATTGGTTGATGTCGAAGTCAAAATACGAGATATATCTAGTGACGCCTTTAACGGCAGTTTCACCATCACGTCCTTTTCACTCTTGGCGCCAGCTAGAGAGACGTGGCGCTTGGCGTCAACGCTCAACTAGTTACATAGTTTGGTAGCCCATCTGATTGGTTGAAGTCGGCAAGTAGTAAATTACATGACAAAAGAATGAGACTTGGACGAAGACAAAATACGCGATATGTCTAGTGACGCCACCAACGGCAGTTTTTTAATTGCGTCCTTTTCACTCCTGGCGCCAGCGAGAGAGACGTGGCGCCTGGCGTCAACGCTCCACTAGTTACATAGTTTTGCAGCCTATCTGAATGGAGGAAGTAAGCAAGTTGTAAATGACATGACAAAAGAATGAGACTTGGACGAAGACAAAATACGAGATATGTCTAGTGACGCCACCAATGGCAGTTTCGCAATCTCGTCCTTTCCACTCCTGGCACCAGCGAGAGAGACGTGGCGCCTGGCGTCAACGCTCAACTAGTTACATAGTTTTGTAGCCCATCTGATTAATTGATGACGGCAAGTGGCAAATGACATGTTAAAAAATGAGATGTGGACGAAGACAAAATACAGGATATGTCTAGTGGCGCCACCAACGGCAGTTTCGCTATCACGTCCTTTTCACTCCTGGCGCTAGCGAGAGAGACGTGTCGCCTGGCGTCAACGCTCCACTAGTTACATAGTTTTGTAGCTCATCTGATTGCTGTCGGCAACTAGTAAATGACATGACAAAAGAATGAGATGTGGCATCTGGCGTCAATGAAATAAAATAATAAAAATAAAACAGATTTCATTCAGCATAGGACATAAGGTTTAAGAAGAACTTTATTTTCTCAAAAAGAATTACATATAATTCACTTTCTGAGAAATTACTGAGACATAAAAGTGCTAGTACCAAGTTCAAAACGTATTATGCTTAACTGTTGTAGGTATATCTGATAGTAGCGTAACAATAGAATAGAATAGAAGTAACACAACAATAGAACCTTTAAGTAGAATCAGCCACCTGCCGAGGCCTGGGAGTAATTTTGCTTGGTACCTATTTTTGCGAAATGCTTAAGATTGTACTTCCGAAAATTGGATTCCTTACTGCTAAAGATGTGGAAATCGACTAAATCATGAACAATAGAGGCCTGCATTCAAAACTTGTAACATTAGGTTTTCAATAAATAATACGCATTTATTAACATTACTTAGCTGTTTAAAGGTTTTTTTTCTTTAAATTTTGGTAGATATATAAGTACCTACCTGCTTAATCCTAACGTCATATCCACCCCTTTGACTTATTACTATAGTACCTCGTGGTCAACTGTAATTGGCTAATTAAGTTATTTCCTCATGTAATTTTTTAAGTTATAATGCTGTTGTTGTCCCTAATAAATAAATGAAATGAAATGACTGACTTATAAATAGACTTTTTTCTTTATGTAGTTCGACTCAACAGTCCAAAGCAACAACTACGCGCTGGCAGTGCGGAGCCCGACGCTATCGCAAGCGCCGCGGGTGCAGGACCCGGCGCTGCAGGAGATGAGCGACACCGGGCGCTGCCTCTCCATGCACCAGCCCTGGGCCTCGCTACTCGTCGAAGGGATCAAAATGTGAGAATTCGCATTCAGTTTTTGAAGCTGGAAAAGAGGATTATTTTGCTTTAAATTTCCACTAAACGACGCCAGCGCAAGAACCAAAAAACATCTAACTGTAATCACCCGAAAAAGCTAGAACTAGAAGTCGCAGGACTTCCAATATCTACAACTCACAACGTGACACAGAAGATGCACCTGGAATCACAACACTGACACCAACAAACACTCGACGCGTTTCGCCACTCTACGTGGCATCCTCAGGACTACGACTACGAGCGACTGAAAGTCAGTTCCTGCGCTGGCGTCGTTTAGTGGAAATTTAAAGCAAAATAATCCTCTTTTCCAGCTTTAGTCATGGATATCCGCAAAGTAACGCCTGATTCCGTCAACTAACTCAGTTTTTGAGCCAGGGCACACTTGCTGCATAGTGTCGCCGCGACGCGTGACTGTCAGCGATGTAGGTATATTTTGTGGTTCCTAGACGGAGTTAGTATTAAAACCGTGATTTATTGCCCGATTTTGACATTACTTCCATACTAGAACTGTCAATTCGATAACGATTTTTTAGCGAAATTAGGTTTTATTACAAGTCTGATATTATGATCTTTCCTCGGTCATAGAGTCGCTTACAATGAGGTGAGATTGCGGCCAATTGTTTGGCTATTATTTAAAAAAAACAAACAAAAGTACTAGTGTTAAGTTTGTTTTTATTAGGTTTTTACTTAATCGGTTTTAACCGGTTTCGCAAAAATCCTTATTCCTTTTTGACGTGACAACGTCTTGTAATTCGATGGAACTGGCTGCACGCACCAAAAAACATGACGCATGCGGCGTTACCTCGCTCTGAGGCGTTCCATTCAAGGCTTGAAGTGCAAGCGAGAGCGCGGAACGAGCGACAAAGAGGCAACGTGACAAAGACGTTGTCACGTTCAACTATCGTCAGTAAACCGACAACCGATTTTTTTTAGCAAACATCCTCCGTGCTAACGCGTCGTCAGATATTACAAACCTATCATAATACCATTACAGTCGTGGCAAGTCCTGTGGGTGACTTATGTCACTAAACTCAATTAGGAAGTCTGGTATTTCGGTTTAAAAGTGTTTCTCTTATACTCAATAAAAACATGGTCAAGCTAGCCTATGGTTTAGAAGATTCCTTGTCTTGTTATTTAAAAGTGGTCATAAAGGAACCGCTCAGACAGCGACAGCGCCCCGCTCCCCCCGCCGAAGCGAAGGGCGAACGGCCATCGAGGGCTGACGGGAGACGCCACTCTCTACCAGTAAACTACTCTTCATTACGACCGATACGATTTTGACGACCGCTTGGTGCAGTGGTCCACAGGTCGGACTTCTAAAACCAAGGGTCGCGGGTTCGAACCCCGCACAGTACAAGCATAAGTGTGCATGAACATGTGTGTTTGTACTGGTCTGGGTGTTTTCTATGTAAAAAAAAAGTATTTAAGTATGTTTATCCGTTGTGTAGTACCCATAACACAAGCCTCGTAGCTTAATTTGGGACTAGAGAATTGGTGTGAGTGTTGTGAAATATTCATTATTTATTAACTTTCAGTATATTTTTGTCAGGCACGAGGGTCGAACCTGGTACACGAGCCACCGCGGCCGGCTGTGGATCGCGTCCACGGCTAAACCGCCCGATCAGGACATCGTGCGTGCGATCGAGAACCAGTACCGCGTGCTGTATCCAGGTTAAAAGTCATGTTGTAATGTTTTTTCAATAGAAAAAAAGAGGCGAGTATCGAACCTGCGTCAATGGAAATCCGGCCCGTGTTACTAAACCACTCAGTTATTTTGGTAAAGTTTTTTGCCTATAGCTTTCCTAACGGGTAGGCTGTGTTTATGTCATCAAAAATATTATTGCAAATAATTAACTGTCAGTAAAGATGAATCTTGTCATTCAAATAGTTTTATTTGAAGTAGTTTCCAACGTGAATGCTTATACAATATACTATAGATATTCAACTAGTCATAACATTCTTAAATAACATTTGCTATGTAATATAGTCAGTTTTGATGATATAAACTACTTGCAGAATTTAGTATTCTGATTAATGATATTAATAAAAGTAATATTTCAAAAACACCCGACATGAGCCAGGAAAACAGCTGGACCGATTTTGAGCAGCTGTAGCTAAGAACCACCGGGATTAAATTGTCACTCTTCTATAAAAACGCGCTATACGTCGCGCCATCAAACTTAATTAATTCCCGTTCATCATCATCATCATTATCAGCCAAAGGACGTCCACTGCTGAACATAGGCCTTCCCCACAGTTTTCCACATCGACCGATCGCAAGTGGTCTGCATCCAGTGTGATCCTGCGATCTTCACAAGGTTGTCTGTCCATCTTGTCAGTGGACGTCCTACGCTGCGCTTTTGGTCGAAGGGTCTCCAATCCAGAACTTTTCTGCCCCAACGGCCATCAGTTCTTCGCGCTATGTGCCCTGCCCATTGCCACTTGAGCTTACTGATTCTCAAGGCTGCGACCGTTACTTTAGTTCTTCTACGTAGTAATTTTCGTTGCAGAGTCCCAACTGAAGTTCCCGTCGTTCTATCCGACGGGTTGCCTGCTGGGCTGCGTTACCGTCGAGGACTGTCTCCCGCAGGAAGAGTACCAGAAGAAGTGAGCACTTCTCTTTGTATTCCCATCTCTCAAGTTTAGGAAATACATAATGATATGCCCTGTAAGGATGGGACCCAGGAGCAGCCAATTAAAGAGTTGTTGCGCGTTTAACGTATGGTTTATTACTACAACAATTACAAATGATAAATATAAGTGCTTAGGTATGGGAGACGCGTCACACACTACAGCCGTATCCAAGATTACGCACCAACCTTTATAACATCACCTTTCAAAAACGTAATTAGTACTGAGCACAGAACAAGGAAATTCCTTACTGTATCCGAATAGAAATAAGTGTATTTGGGCGGGGCGCGAGTATAACTAACTGCGTTCTTGAAGACGCACTTGTTGAGTTTGTTTGTGTGTGCGCGGCAGTTTGTGACGGCAACCGGCAGTGACATTATTTGTCAGAAAAAAAACAAAAAAATATTCGTTTAGATTCTAAACGTACTAGTAATAAGGTACTTGTTGAAGCTCAGCGTATGTGTGTACCTACTCCAGGTAGATAAATAATATGCAAAATTTGAAGAGTATAACGTTTACTGTAGTTACAAAGCAGTGGAATATGACACCGCGACAATATGGTATGATTCGCGAGGAAGAGGGCGCTTGCGAGGCGCGCACGAGTTTATAAATGACTTCTACGGGGAGCCTATGCGAGTGGCGGCCGCGACCAGTACTACTTATAAGCTCTTTTGTTACCAGATAAATAAGTTACATATTTTTCTGTATCTGAGACCCTATCTCAGCATCTAAATATCTGAAAAATTTCTTTCATCATTTATTGTTTTAATTCAGGTATCCTGATGGCGAGAGCGACAGCCCATACGTGTTTATTTGTTCAAATCCCATCAGCTTGCGGCTCCGGTTCCCGATTAAGGGACAACACAAGATTTGTAAGTTTAATTTTTTTTTCCCCTTTTTTTTGTAAAAGGTATAACGGTGCCTGTTCACCGGCAGCTACGTTGCTACAAACAGACAAACACAAAAACACAAACACATACACACACAGACATAGGGGTCAACCTTATAACACCCCTTTTTTGTCGGGGGTTAAAAATGAATCGCAAAATGATTTGGTATACGCATAACTCAAGACCGTCGGGACCAATTTAGCCAATTATTTTTTTTATGATATTCCATAAAGTACGGAAATGATACTTACGACGAAATAAAATCAACGGCATGACAACGTCTGCGAGGTCCGTTCGTTTAAAAAAAAAAGATTGACAAAAGGCGTGATGACACCTATCTTAAATATTCTCAAGACCAAGTGGAGACGAGTGGAGATGTGCTTAGATAACCAATCAGATTTAGTTTTTTCCACATCTCTCTGCTTAGATACGATGGAAATGGATCAAGCGGAGAAGCGGGGAGATGTCTTATTTTTTCTATGTAATCTTTTGCCGCACGCGAGCAAGCGGGCGGGCAGAAATGTGAGGTGTGTGTAAGTCGATCGACTTGGCGGCTCAGCTCAAATCTCCTCTCCACTACAATATAAGTTTTATGATTATCTCTCATAATTTTAACAGGCACTCGAGATTTTTAGGCTCGTACATAACTAAGAAAAGAATAACAGGGTCTAAACCTATAAATTGTAAAATAAGCAATTGATAAGCAATCTTTGGTCCACGAAAAATTCATTTATTCTACTTATTTGCGATTTTACAGACATTGACCAGCCATTCAGACGTCAGAATTGACGGTCAACCTTAAATACTATTTTTTTTTTAAATTATGTTATAAGCAATTCTATCATCACGATAAGCAAATATAAGTAATTCATAAGTAAATTTTAGACACATCTTCAAAATTAAATACGTTTGTTGACCGGCGATTCTGACGTTCACAAATAATCTGCCCGTTTCGCAACACATCCCCCCCCTCTCGTCTCCTCTCCTCTCTTGGTGGTAAGCGGCCCTTAACGCGCGGCAGCATCGAAGTTCAGAGCGCAGTACCCCTACTACTACGAAAAACGAATTCCGTCAAACGATAGATACTAATTCTTTCGTTAGATCTGCAATTCAATTACGAGTATCTTCTTATTTTAATCTGTTTGTTTGTCAGATGCCCTGGACAAGACGATCCACCACGCCGCCCTGAAGTGTATCCAGAAATCCAGCAAGATTCAGGCTGTGGAGGCCAACGCGGGAGCTGGTTAATATTAAATGCTTATTTTTTGTTTTTAAATAAATAAATAATTTATTTCGTTTTCAACTTATTCCTAATTGCATAGTTAAATGCAGATAATTACGAGTATATTGTTTTAAACTTTTATAGTCACTAACATTAGAGAAGTTATTAAAGAGATTTCTACCATGTACCTTATTTATGAGTACTGTATTCACGGGTACTGTGCACAATAATCTTTTATTGCGCACAGTACGAATGAGGGTAGACCGATATGTTTGCCAATGACAACTCACCCGCAAGATCTCAATCTCTCTTTAGAACAGTGCCGAAATCTCGTTAATAACTTCTCTAAATTTAATTTTACACAGTCAAAATCATCAAAAGGAGGTAGATAATTGTGCAAATAAATCCTCTTTAATTTTATGCAACCCAATAACAATTTAATCATCACGATGAACAACAATAAGTTTTCCTGGTCGAAAACCTATAGACTCGATATGTTTTTTTTTAAATACTTGATTAAAGGTTAGAATTACCTTCTTTTATTATTTATATATTTGAATATTTTCCCATTTGCAGACAGTGGCAACAAAATCAGTGAAATATAACTAATTCAAGTTCAATTCCTTAATATTTAATTTGAGTAAATAAAGCAAACAATTTTGTTACGAAAGTCGTTTATTTACACAGTTAACAACTAAGATTTAATATAAATATTTAGTCCCAAGCACACGCTTTACACACAAGCAGACTCACAGTATTACATAGTTCATATAATATTAATTATTACGAATTTAACCGCAATTGGCCAATCATTCATATCACTTCGCAAGTATTTAATGATCTTACACACTAGTAACAATCAGCACCTTCTCATAGAATAATATTTAAGACAATAAAAAGACATTACATTGAAAACAATGGAGTAAACGTATCTTGTAATCTTATCACAAGATTAATAGGATATAAATTAATTACAATCTTATAGAAAGCGTAATAGACTTTCACATTTTTAGATAGGTACAGTTTAAACATCTGAGTATAGAATTTTTCTTAGCTTATGTCTAAATACAATAAATATCATAGCCCGTATGTATACTTGTATACGTTTCGCCTCCTAAATTAATACACGTATAATATGCTTAAGAAAATACACGTGGAATAAAATACATCCTGTTAGCACAGTAAATTAGATGAAGATTTAACTTTGGCAGTCGAAAGAGATTTGGTTTTGCACACTTAACTACTTAGGAACGTTATGATTCCTTCTTTTGGTTCAACTGAGGGAAGAAAGCCTCGATGGGTAGTATCGGGTCGTCGGTAGCTATCGTGAAGTAGTTCGGTATCCTACGGCTATTCGAAGATACAGTTTTGAACATACCCGGAGTGTTGTAGTCCTTGCTGGCCGCAAGTGTCAAGTCAGAAACTCGTTTAGAATGCTCGAACAAATGCTCTATGTGATGGTCATGGTGCTTCTTATCAGCTATTTTCATGATGGCGCTCTCGGACCGAGTTCTCTCCGAAGTTATGTCGTTCTTGTGATCGTAGTGCACCGTGCTGTCGGTCACAGATATATCCTGAACGGATTCTCCCAGTTCAGAATCACTGATCTTTTTCCTGAGGGGCCTTTTGCTGTGAACAGTTGTTGGGCTTGTCACTTCGATAGCCTCTTCGGTAGGTTTCGGCCGACGCACACCGTTCCTTATTCTCGAAGATATCTTTTGTGTGGTCGGTTCAGTGTTATCTGCTGAAGTAGTTTGACGCTGTCTTGCAGAATGTCTGGTGGTGTGAGTTTCCTTCTCAACTTCTTCATTTACTTCTGAACCGTTTGCTACCTTATGTCGTGGGTCTTTAGGCGTGAATTTCTTTCTTTCAGTTGTAGTTTCGATGTCAAAAGAAAAGTCTGTGGTGGTTTTCCTTTGCGGGAATCTGAGTTTAGGGGTGGACTCTGTCGATCTTTCAGTGGTGCTAGTTGTGGAACTCAAACGATTTCTGTAATCCTTCACGCTGAATCTTGTGCGGTTAAACTTGTTCTTTAGCCTTGGTCTTTGTATTTTACCACCGGTGCTAGATGTGGTTTCTGATCGGCTAGTTGATGTCGATTCGGTTACTTCGTTGGTAGTCCGGAATGACTCCGTGGTGGATTCTAATTTCGCTTCAATTGGTTTTACATCCTTGTGGAAGGCAAAGGATTTAGCAGCATCATCACTCGACTTGACTGATTCTAAACTGACATCTACATCGCTGGTTGGGTTGTCTTTTTCATCCTGCTTATGACTGAAGTCTGGAATATCGTCATTGAATTTGGGATATTGTGGACGATTCGCAATTTTCATGATTGACGAATCCTTGTTGTTGTCGACTTCTTCGAAAGACTGCGTGGTAGTTTCGACCCTATCAGTGACGGTCGTCAAAGGACGACGAACGAGTTTCTTCTTTATAATCGTGGGTGCTGTCGGTGAGATGGTAGGCACCGCACTGGTTGTCGAATCTGTCGTGACACTAGGAGTAGTCAAGTTAGGTTGCTGTTTCAGTTTCGCAGGTCGGATCCTTGGTCTTATGGTGTGAACTTCATCATTATCTGTAGTGTGTGGTAATTCCGTTGTAGAGTGGTAGTATTTTCTAGTGCTAGTACCGCCTTCTTTATTAATGTTGGCTAGCGGCGGGCGGCGCCTTCTGTTCTTATTACGTTTCCTGATTCTGTCCTTGTCGAGCGGGGTATCAGTGGTCGATGGTCTCTTGAAATGTTGGAATGGAGCGAGTGTTGGCAAGGCCTCAGTGTTATCATCAACGGTCTCTTTAATCAAACTATACGTAGTCACTTCTGGTTGAGCGGTGAGCTTAGACGATTCAGTGGGCTTTTTCGTTCGTTTCGAGGTGCTGTAATCGTCATACGAAGGAGTCGATACTTTGTAGTAGTAATCCTTGAGCTTGTGCTTGCCGATCGGTTCGAAGTCGTCGCCTAGAGGCCGCCTACTTTGAGATTCGACGTCGCTATCGTAGCCCAAAGAGTTTTCATAGCCTTTCTCGGCTTCGGTCACAATGGCGTATTCTTCGGGTAGATCGGCAACTGTGGTCGTCGTCTGTTTACCATACACTGTGTCGGGGTGCAGTTGCTTCGTCACAGTCTCTTCGGTCGTCTTCGGATTACTGTCGTAGGATTGCTGAACCCAAGCTTGTGGCGGGGCATGTGTGATAATGTCGCCAGAAACTGAAGATTCAAAAACTTCGTAAGTAGGTCTGGATATTGGCGGAGAAGCGTACTGGTGGGTGGCTTGGTTGACTCCAGCTGCAACGCTGTCGTGAATCTTTTGCTTCTTCTTTTGGTAGTTGTAGTTCTGAGTCTGCTGGTCGTAGTAGTTTTGAACTTGACTGTTTTGTTGCGATGGATAGTCATAGTGGTTGCTCACCGCCGTCGTGGTTTGAATAGGGTTGTAGGTGGTCACAGCTATTTTGTTGTAGTCACTTTGATGATGTTTGTTGATGAACGGATCTTGAGGACTGGCCTTGAATGAGTTTTTGTTTCCAGCGTTAGGATCGATCTTCGGCGGGCTGCTAATTTTCGTTGCTTGTGTGGGCGTGTTTTTGTTGTAATCAAAGACGGTGGGTGCGAACTGTATATGGTTAGCTGTTGTTTGCAGTTTGGGAGTTGTGGAACTGAAGAACGGTGTGGTCTTAAATGATGGCGAGTAGCTAAACGAATTGAAGATAGTTTGCTTGCTCGGCTGTGGAGGAAGGTATGTAGTCTTTGTCGGAGAGTACACGTTTCCTTTCAGTGATTGCAAGCCGAATGAGCCGAATGTCCCTGAAAAATAAAAAATTGTTTTTGGGTAAGCGTTTTGGTAATAAAACGGATAATAAATATCAGGAGAAATTACAGATCTTACCTAGTACGTTCGAGGGGAAGACAGGGTTTTGGTAAGTATATTGTGGGTATGGGTTGAAAGGCGTCTTCTGTGTCCCGGCCAAGCCTTGCTGCTGCTGCGCTGTCTTCACCTGCTGGCTGACCTGCTGTGGGGCTGGCTCGCTGTCCTGCAGTTTGTACACTTCTGGCTTGTAAATCTCTGTCCCTGATTGGCTTTGCTGGCTTTGTTTATTCTCCGTCGGCCGAGCGTACCCTTCCACCGGCTTCCCAAACACATCCAAAGGCTTACTAGTCTGGTACTGTCCGAATTGGAGGGGCTGGACATTATTCAATTGCTGCAGCACAGTGTTTTGCAGCTGCTGCTTGTTTTTGTGTGAGTATTTAAACACTGGCCGTGCAGCGTAAGGGTTCTGAGGGTTTCTGATCAGCACGCTGTCTCCGGGGTAGTTTTGGATGTACTTGTACGAGACTCCATTGTTGGTGAACACAAATGGGTTGTGGTAAGAGTTTATGGGTTGGTTGGCTGGTGGGGCAGGCTGGGCCGTTTGCACGGTGCGGAGGGTAGTCGGGCGGTACGACTGGGCTATCGAGGTCAGTTTCGCGGAGTCCCTCGCGACGAGCGGACGCGACGAGGACTGGTACAGGTCGAGCACTGGCAGAGGGTATTTGTACGTCGGGGAATGGAGGGAACCGCTTCCGTACGAGCCGTATACGAGTCCGCTGGAACCGATGACGGGCCGCCAGCCACCTTTCGATACTGGTAAAGTCTGAAATGAAAGAGAAAATTTAATATTTATTATAATGAATAAATTAATGGGGACGACATCACATACATTGTTCCAGATCCCAAAGTAAGTAGCTTAAGCACTTGTGTTATAGGAATCAGAAACAACGGAGGTACTACAGACATCTAGACCCGTGCCAACATTGAAAATTGGTTTCCAATATCTCCATCTCCGTTAGGGTTGCCACCTATTTTTTTAAATAAAGTACATTGGTTATTATAGGTCCGAAAAAAGTACCTACATAGTATCAAAATAAAGTGCAATTTATTTTTCTTTATTATTATACTTAAAAACATATTCAACAAATAATTATGTATACTTCAAAAGTATAATTATTTTAACATTTACGACTACACTTCAACTTCAAAATCACAAAGCATCAAATCATGCGCGATAATGTGTGTATTTTATTGTTCTCATAAAGTACAGAGTACAATTGCCTGAAATAACGTACAATACTTTATAATAAAGTACGGGTTGCAACCCTAGTCTCCGTCTAGGATTACCGAACTAGGGATCATGCATGGCGGCATCTTGACATCGGTACTCACGCCACTACACCACGAATGTTGTCAAAATTATCTATGAATAGTGCTTACTGCTTGGGTAGGCATCGACCGCCTGTGGTGCCTGATACAGCTCGTCGATAGAAACAGCAGCTGTAGACACGCAGCCGCCAGCCATAATCGTGCCCCTGTAACAAGCGAAAACGCTCTTTAGACTTTAAAAAGAAAGATAGAAAACAGTTTTTATTTGGTACATATTACATTACAACACGATGAAACATAAAGCTAAAACTTAGCAAAACTAAAAAAAAAGGATTTAGGTAATAATATAACCAAATTGGTCCCCACTCAGTATATTTCATAAAAATAAAATTTATGCGATTAAGTTGCTATGGTGGTACTTAATGCGGATCCCAAATAACTAATTAGGTAAGAATTAAAACAACATCATTTTAAGTGATCAACGTTTCGATTCAAAATTAGACTGCTGTCACTTAACGGTTGATTAGATTTGCTTTTTAACACCGCATGAAGTGTTTTTCTTAAGAACATTGACACTTCAATTAACGATCAATATTAATCACCTATTACTTTTTTGTTCCATCAATTAATGTGTCAGTAATAAGGCAATATTGCACACAGGTGTCGTAAACGTTATTTTAAGAGAACTCTATCTGTTTTACAATAGGTGCGCTTATCGGTAAACAGTAAACTTGTGATAAAATGAAGATGCTAGGTACCCGGAAGAACGGTACATGGTACGGTATTGTTAATTCTCTCATTAAGTTACAGACATTGTCCCCACGGTAACTGCCCATAATTTGATGTCGTCAAATTTTAAATTAATGACCGTTATTATGTCCACTGTCACACTTTCTATGCTAACAGTGACTTACAAGTTACACTGACGAATGAAAAGACTTCGGCAAATAGCACAATCTGTCAAATTATCCGTCATTATTACTCAGGTAATTTTTAGAAAGCAATGAAAATGTGCTTTTTAACCACAAAGTTAGTAATCAGTAATGGAATTAAGTCTAATTGCTATTTGAGTTAATTAAGGGGTTCCTTTTCAGTTTCATATCATTAAATTAAAATCATCTTAATCTTTACCATACAGGTAAGTGTTATGTTAGTAAGTGACAAATAACAGATGACAACACATTTAGCTGACCGAAATCTCATTTAACTGTCGGTCTCAATATTCTATCTACTTTTGACTAAAGGATAGATAACTGACTGTTTCATGCAAACCTGTAACCGCAGATAGCTTATAATATGAAACTGATTGTTAACTTTCAGTCTAATCAGTTTTAGTATTGCAACCCTACCGTATCGTAGTTTACTAAAATATGGTGAATCCTTAATCATCCAATTTGAAACCAGTATTAGTAGTATTCATAGGAGTGGCATCCAAATAGCATCTACCCGACCGTACGACACGACCGAAATAACATTAATGAAAACCTAATATACGTTCGACAAAACTTAGTGCTCCTTGTGAGTCTATTTACAAAAATAAATTGATTTTATTGATTGAATGATTTTAATCAAGACGTCACTTTCCAAACTAAAAAATATTAAAATTAAGTTCAAAGAATATTTTCTCGGAACGTTGTAGACTAAAATTATTTTTTGTTGTTAATATTGTATTGAATTGTACCTATTGCTTAAATATGTAATAGAAAGGTAAGTAGTAGTTTCGCTTCAGAGTAATTTATTGTACTATTTGTAAATTGCAAGCTCCGATAGCACAAATACAAACCTTTGTGGTTTTAGTTCCTATCATTATGTTCGTATGTTTGTAGTGTCTTTTATATGTTAAATAAATTTAAAAAAAAAACAGGGCGAGACTACAATATTTTACGACAATCATGGAAATTTATAGAAAAGTTGAGGAAAGGGCTCGATCTCGGTAGAATAGTCAGGTCAGACCTCATGTAGAGCGGAACCGCCTGAGTATAGTTCCCACGCTTTGTCGCTCACCCAATAAACCTCCGTTTTGACATTTAGTTGTAGTTGTACAATTTCCTTTGCTAATAAAAGTGTAGATCGTGATCCGGGATAAAAAAGAAAGTTGAAAAAGAAACATTTGATGTTTAAAAGCATTAGCTTAGGCTGATTCCTCATGTGGTGGTCGGGTGAAGTAGGAACTTACTTATATATTACTTACATATATTAATGAAATAAGAACCTCTATAGTATTAAGTTTTTTTGTTAGAAAGCACTTACAAAATTCAACGACTCCATTAAGGTTCTCGGTAGCTCAGTTGGTTAGAGCATTGGGCCGGACTTCCAAAGGTCGTGGGTTCGAATCTTCCCTGATGACCGAAGCGTAATTTTTTTTTAATTGTTTTGTCTTTCCGAACATCTATAGTATTGCCGTATAAATCATAAATTGGGCTTATCTTTACCAGTATCGGCATATTTTCCTTTAAAATAAATAAACAAATATAGGTACCTACCTACTTCGAAATCCGTGAAAGATTATAGATTCGAGTTCTGTCTTATATAGGCGTTATGTGCATTAAACCTTAGAAAATTTGAAAGAAAGTATTCGTCCACTTTCAAAACGTAAAGCTATTACAATATAATAGCGCCGTGACACACACACGTCCAATAAATAAATCGTACAATTTTCCAGTGGACAGTGTGTGTAAAAGTGTAGAAAGGCTTCGTGGCGTACTGGCGAGTGAGATGTCACTTTCTACGTGCGTTCACGTACACGCAGAGTTACGTTTTTAATGCATTCGTACTTTTTCCACACGATACGTATGTAGCTAGCTAAGCCTAGGTGTTAAATAATAACTTCTTCTGTTAACAAGTGCATTTCATGACAACCACAAGATATTTGGTATACGACTTTCAAACTTCGACTGGTCAGCACTACACGTTGCGTTCGAGTAGTGATCCGATCAACTTTTGTACGAATGTGAACTTTTTACGATTGCACGAGAATCGGCATAATGACACCTATCTTAAATATTTTCAAGACCATGGCGTTTATAAAAGATAGCCCCTACGAAGTTAATACAACTAGTATATTTCCAAAAAGCTGTATAAATCAATTTTTAAACACACAGTACTCAATAAATATTCGGTCAATTGACTCCGATTTCTGATACACTACCGTGACGTCACGTTTTTGTATTCCCATACAAAATCATGGAGGCAGATCGTTTTGACAGATATAAAGAGTATGTCAACGATTGGTGGTGTCATCTAACTGCCTCCAGAGCACGTGCGGTTTCTAGCGGCGGCCATCGTGTGGTGATGATGACTGTTTCACATGGGCACGTGTTACGCATAATTGTGAGGTGTGATGTGATTTAGTAGTTTGTATTCGAAATGTGCTGGTCCATTTTTAAATCGGCCTTGCGCATATACTGGATGTCGATTTCGAACTGTCATCTCCGTGTTACGCGTATATCTTCAGATTTTTTAAATACTTATACGGTATCTGTGTAAATTATGCAACTCTCTTCAGCTGTTTTTGATAACTCAAGACTGTGTTAATGATTCTGTATAAGTAATGTTATTTGTATAGATTTTGAGAACGCGTGTTTTTTATTTATCTCCAATCAATATGCAAAACTAAAGTTATCATTTGATTTATTTAAAAATTTAGGAAAACATGACTAACTACCTCAATTTACTACCTCAACTAAATTCAATACTAACATATCGCACAAGGACGGCTACTCTAGTAGTATTTCGGCTTAGCCCAAGGGTATGACTGGTAGAAAATGTATTTAATGTTGTTAATTAAGTCCACCTTTTGTACAAAGTTTTGTTGTGCGATTAAGTTGAAATAAATAAGTACTCTGGTACAGTAAAATAATATCATGTTTATTGTATGAAATAAGTAAGTAGGTACTATACCATATTTTACTCTCTTAAAAAAGTAACAGCTGTCATAAAGCTATTTTGGCATTGATTAATCGTGTTTTGTCGTCTTATCAACGTAACGGATCTTATATAACGCTTCATTAAAATGTTTTATGAGTCATAAATTATATAAAATAGAGTGTCATGAAATTATATGAACATTGAATGCAAATGGTCTCATCAGACCCAGTAAGGTGTGAATTTAAGGGACCAGAGAAAGTGCAAGTTGGTTGACTATGTAACGACTGACAACATCATTATATTCTTCATATATAGATTAAAGATTAGCAAACAAGACTAAACATGATTTATGGTCTTCATTATGTTTTTTTTTAATTTACTTATAGGACTTCGTATTGGAGTCCATTGACATGTTGACAACAATTTATGTAAATCTTTTTTACAGGTTTAAATGTGCTCGTGGCGCTGTGCTGGCAGGGCTATGGTAGTGATGTCGCACTGAAATAGCAAAATCAGGTTTTTTACCATAACATAATTATACACATAATTTACCTAAAAAATCGGTAAACTGACAACGAGTCCACTTTCTTACAAATTAACGACCCCGTTCCAGGGATATTACAATTTCACTGCTGGATCAATTCAGTTAAATTGTAATTTGATTAACCTTATTTGTCTTTTTAAAATTCCACAAATTATAGTCATAAAATCACGTGTATTTCATAAGTAATTTCTTATTCTAACATACAAACAATATATATTTTAATAATCTTGTATTGACACATTAATTTCAGCTTAGTTACAAAATTAAATTTAACTTTTCAAAATCAGTCTTAATAACCTTTATTAATATCTGAAATTAATTGAACTGTCAATTTTGACTATTGTGTAACTTACGAGTACATTACATTACCGGCAATAAATATTCTGCATTGTTCTATTTCTTTAAAATTCATTAATTTTGTTGGCTGTACATAGTCGTTTAGTAACTCTATGATAAAATACTGCCTCGTTGGTGTAGTGGCAAAGTTTCTGCCTTACATCCGAGAGGTTCTGGGTTCGAATCCCAGGTCGAGCCAAAATTGTTTCTGAGATTTTCTGTCATGAATTTCTCAAAAACACCTGATTTTACAATTACCCTGCGACAGAGACAAAAGTTACAACCAACAGCGCGGTCATGTGTAGGATGGGTGACCATTCCGACCACGTTATGAGTGACGTCTATTTATAAGAATTTTCGTGAATGGAGGAGAATATCTCTAACATATTTACAAAATTACTAAACACGGGTAAAAAAAGTAGACTAGGTTTATGTGCAGAAGCTACCAAGTATAGTGTTTCATGCTTCTCTCGAAGTCACTGACTGTTCCGGGGTATTCGTTTACATAAGCCACGTTCCCATTTCCAAGAGAGACAATAGCTAACTACCGCCATTTAGAAGTTATGTCGATCGCTAGTGTAGAATTACTGTCGAAGCGAGCAAGAACCTTCCGTATTTATAAACGTCAATATTGCCTTTTTTGAAACTATTTACCTACAGCTAATAGATCATAATAAACTTTGGTTACAGGATTTCCGCCTAATTTACGGCAGAATTATTTATGTATATAATATGATGCTGGTCCTGATGAGAGGTCCTGGGTTCGAATCCTATGTCGAGCCAAAATTGTTTCTGAGATTTTCTGTCATGAATTTCTCAAAAACAGCTCGGAGTCGGGAAGTTGGCGGTGTAACACCCCCGTGCCTCAGAAAGCTCGTTAAGCTGTTGGTCCTGCGCCTGATCTCTCTCCGGTCATGTCGGATTGCCGTCTCACCGAACTTTGAGAGTGATGGAATAGTAAGTGCACCTGTGTATTGCGCTCACACTTGTGCACTATAATATCTCCTGCGAAGTTGGCTGATCTCTGTTGAGATTGGCTGCCGAGGTCAAAATCGGCCAGGAGGACTATTATGATGCTGGTAGTATAGCTCAATAAAATGATATAAAAGCCGAGGGAAAGAAGGAATATTAATTAATTCGCTATTTTATTTCAGTCAATGGAGGAAATCCATAAGTTGTAAGTAGGTTCTTAACACTTAATAACAAGATTAATTTATGGAAATTGATCGATCGTGCATGATTAGCGATGAGTGTTGAGAAGTTAACGTTCTTAATAATAATTAACCCGTATTTGCATAACGTAATAAGACTTGTACCGAACATATCAAGATAAGATCAATAAGGTTTTGTCTGCGATCATTTGATCTGATCGTATTTTTTTTAATTGTTTTCTCAGTTAGTGATTTTGTTTGCGATTCTAATGAGAAATAAATATCTTTGAACCTAACCTATCGCTTGCTTGCTCTTTCTACTTCAGCCACAGATCACCAGCTAATCATCAGTTTTCAATACTAATAGATATCGAGACTTGCTTATTATAGTTTTTGATTAATTAGTGGTAGTTACGAGGGCGTTTTGATAACTCCATGACTTTCAGGCTGAATAGAAACTTTTTTTATTTTTAATGATATTTTCTTAAAAGTAATATTTTTGCGAACCTAAAATAATTCTATTTTCAAATATGGCGCGAAAACAATATTTAATAACAAAAGAAGTTTGGCGGCTGTGAAGGTGTTCTTCGAAAATGGAGAAATCCGAGTTTCGAGTCTTGATTAAACACTATTTTTTACGCGGGAAAACCATTAAGCAGACCGAAGACAAGTTGAAAAAATATTACGGGGATTCAGCGCCGTCTCATGGAATGGTACATAAATGGTTTACTGAGTTTCGTTGTGGACGTATTACAACCAATGATGTCGAGCGCCCAGGAAGGCCGATTGAGGTAACCACTGAGGACATTGTTAACAAAATCCACGATATTGTTTTGGCTGACCGTCGAGTAAAGATACGCGAGTTAGCTGAGGCTGTGCACATCTCAACTGAACGAGTTTTTCATATTTTGCACGATATTTTGCGATATTACTGACAGTCGACCAAAAGCGAAAACGCGTGACTACTTCTGAGGCATGTCTGGCTATGTATAATCGCAATCCAAGTGAATTTTTGCGTCGGTACGTAACCGTGGATGAAACGTGGGTCCACCATTATACGCCAGAGACTAAACAACAGTCAAAGCAGTGGACTTCTACCGGCGAACGTGCACCAAAGAAGGCAAAAACGGTATGTTCGGCTGGTAAAGTGATGGCAACAGTATTTTGGGACAGTCAAGGGGTTATTTTCATCGATTTCTTGGAGAAAGGCAAGACAATAACCGGTGCTTACTATGCTGCATTGCTGGAAAGATTTAATGAAGAGTTGATGAAGAAACGACCGCATCTAGCAAAGAAAAAAGTTCTATTTCATCAGGATAATGCTCCGGCCCACTCGTCTGCAGTCGCGACTTCAAAACTTGTCGAATTAGGATACAAATTATTGCCGCACCCTCCATATTCACCAGATTTAGCTTTAAGATTTTCATCCAATGAAGAGGTGATAGCTGCAACCGAGGCCTATTTTGCAGGCTTTGACAAAAAGTATTTTTTGGATGGGTTGAAGAGATTGGAGCATCGCTGGAAAAAGAGTGTAGAGTTGAAAGGAGAGTATGTAGAAAAATAAATGTTTTTGTACACAAAATATATGTTTTTCTTTTCAAAGTCATGGACCTATCAAACCGCCCTAGTACATTAGTGGTCACCACCACCAACCACATGCCATTGAGCGGTTCTTCGAAACCATTCAATAGAAATCAAGCGTTGAAAAATGTGTTTGTACAATCACAATGCGCTCTTCTCTTCGGTTATGGATCGCAATACATTCCGTTTATTAGCTAAACAATTAGCTGCCAGAATCTTTTAATTATACGCTCTGGGTGGGTGTACGGCAGGGTGCGTCGCCACGCCAGCGCTGCAGCGTCACGCTCCGCCGCGGCGACCGCACGTTTCACTCCAGATATTCGCTCGAGAAAACATCATCCGCACATTTTTATTCTCTCATCGCGCATGAGAAAACACCACACACGCTGAACGATCAGCTAGTAAAAATCTATTTTCTGTACACGAAAATAAAAGTGCTATTCCAGTGCTAGCTGACAGCATGCATTGATCACGAAACTCCTGATTAAATGTAAATGCGATTGATTGGTGACTCGTTATGCTGAGTAACGGTCGCCGTCCGTGATTGGTTATTTGTTTAATGACTATGTAAACAAACATTGCGCTCATTTCGTGTTGGACAGCAATATGCAAAGTAAAAAAGACGGTTAAGCAAGTAAGATCACAAAATTAAAGGTCGCGTTCGCAACATCAAATCATTTTTTTCCATTACATATATATATATATATATATATATATATATATATATATATATATATATATATATATATATATATATGTGTGTGTGTGTGTGTGTGTGTGTAGTGGTTGTATGTAGGGTTTGTAGTGAAGAGTTATCTTGGTAAAAATAAACGGTAATTTCCACCGCTATGATGGCCAAGACAGTATAGATAGAGCAATCAAAATGAAGACAAAATAATTATTCGTCTACCAAGACAAGGTATTCCAACACTAGCCATATGCTAATCTTATAGTCTACCTGAATTACCATACTAACGCACTGATTCCATTAAAATAAAGTGGTTAGGTACTCTTTCTCTGTTACAAAGAGAAATTTTAATATTTGGATTAAAAAAATTGAATATGGTTTAACTATAGCAAAAGCTATGCGACACGCGATGCGATACCGATAAGCGAATTGGTCCTTGTACATTGCTCTACATTTTATTGGCATGTATTTAACGCGGCGACTAATAAATCTGACTAAGGGCTATTTTTTCAACAGTCAAATAGCCTATCGGACTGTTAAATATAAGCTGACCGAATTTAAGATAACAATTGGTTTGCCCTTGCAAGTTTGACATTTTGAATCATCCATCTTGGAATTATATCAGACTGTTAGCGCTATCTGTCTATTGAAAAACCTGCCCTTATGGTTTAAAAAATAATTCAAACGGATTGCAAAAATAATAGGTTGGCAGCAACAGAGGAGTACAGTATAAAGTAAAAACCAGCAGCATTAAATCCATTATCCATCTTATATATAAAATTCTCGTGTCACAATGTTTGTTCCCGTACTCCTCCGAAAGGGCTTGACCGATTCTCATGAAATTTTGTGAGCATATTGAGTAGGTCTGAGAATCGGCCAACATCTATGTTTCATACCCCTTAGTGATAAGGGTTGTCCACCGTCAGCAGGACAACGCCTGCGGGGTCCGCTAGTTATAGTATAGAAGCTTTTTACTCTACTGTAATATAAATTCTGATACTCAGAAATTATTCTCTTTTTTAGTTAGCAATAAAAGCGTGTTTTTTTAGTTTATTAAACTATTATTTATTTTGTAATCCATTGAAATTGCAGCTTATCCAATATAATTAAAGCCAAATTATTGAATCACTTCCCAGTTATTTTTATAGATGCCAAAAGGTAACAATCCAATTTTTTTTCTGTCGCCTCAATAATAGTAGGCCCAATTTATTTTTGGTTAAAATTCTAATTTGTGTGAGTTAGGTATCGTACTGATTGTATAAAATCCCAAAAACCATAATTTTCCTAGCCATTTGCCGCAAATATTAAATACTCATCATCTTTAAATTAGTAAACAATTCGTGCTTTAAAACAATTCGTGCCATATACAGTTTTTAGGTCATTTTCCGGTTTTAAACAACTGCTTTGAAACTTAATTTTCGTCTGGGTCTACATTTGAATGTTTCATTCTTTTAAGTCAAAGCAAACCAATCCATATGGTGGTTTTTTTATGTCCCCTTTTTTCTAATTACTTAATTATGACAGTTATAGACTTAGCGGAAGCTCTGCAGTGCCGTGCCCAGATTAAAGTGATTCAATTCGGTATAAGATAATACTTAACAAACGCTGAAGAATATAACTTTAAAATTGATAATGTGTACTCCCACGTTTATGGTCAAGTTTTTAACTGGACAATGAATCGTAATAATAACTTAAGCGTGAAATAAGAAATTCGTATCCTAAGTCTACGACAGGAAACGCGACAAATGAGGTAATGAGCTCGATGGCTGCCGGAACTGATTGTCTAGTCTATGGTCGCTACGCTAGTCGACCGTTGGAGGCCTACAACTTCCCATTGCTTGTCGTATGGTTTCTGTTATAAAACATTATCGAAAGTGAAATTTCAATGTAAGTAGATCGGCGGAAGACATGCATAACCATCGGAAAATAGAAAACTTGTACACTTATTTACGCCTGTTTATTAAGGGGTCCAATAGACAAAAATAATTTTCTTTATTAAGTTTTTTTTTACTACGCTATTACGCTATTTTTAAATTCGAAAAGACATGACCTAAAAAGATTTTTGTCGAAGTGTTATGTCTTTTCGAATTAAAAAAAATATTGTTCGTATGGGAAGGCTCAGATAGGACTAGAACACCCTATATCTATCCTACTTAGTTCCGAAATGCGCGAAGAACCTTGAGTTTCAAACATGAACGCTGCAAAAGTTATCTTTGCCATAATTACTAGAGTGCTTATTCGTTCTTCTTTATGATTTCGTACAGCATATTTACTTAAGCAAAGTAAATTTGGGAGCTTAAGCCCTTCAGGGTATGAGCTTTGGGTAGGCTTAGAAATTTAGTGAGCCAAGAAGTGATTGAGTCAAAATTAAGTATTATTCAGTTCCAAAAAAAAAGAACTTTAGAAACTTATATGGTAAAATAAGTTGCCATTATACTCGTAGATTACATTGAGAGGAGCAAAGACAAATGCCCAAAAAATGCCTGCAAGGAACAGAAACTGCCTATATCCCTTAATTATACATAAAATCAAATATAAATTATCAAATTGTTCTCAAGTCTGTTTAAGTAGGGAACAAATTCTTCGATTTTTTTGTATTTATTTTGATAAACATGGTGAATAAAAGTTTTCATTCATTTTTGACAAATCACATAACTTCCTGTTAGTTCCTAGTGACAAGATATTATTTGACAAAGGTCAATCAAACCATTTTTAGACAGTATTTTACCTTTTCATTGATTTAGCCTTCATATTTTGCAAGTCTGATTATTTAGCATGCCAGCACGAAAATAAAATACAATTATTCATAGGGACTACATAGGAGAAAAAATAACTGATAAGGCTATCTTTTGCTTCACTGAAAAAAATACATATGACATAATAATTTCATTTTGACATTTTGTTCACTTGATTCTTGTTTTCTTGTTGTGATTGCCTTTGATTTTTATGTGATATTTCATAACGACTCTGGCTACTTTAAAAGGAATTTGAAACTCACTCTGTACACGGTAATACCCATTTTTAAACACGGACTTGAATTGGACCTGCTGCCTAACTCGACGACTCAGCTTTTTCAACACGGACTTGAACTTGCTTTACACCACGCCTGTATTTTTCCTGATTGGACTTGTGCCTCATCTGCTTAAAACAAAAAATGGATGGGAGTATTAGGAGAGTTAGGGAGTATTATTTGGATATTACACGAATGAGACGTAACTCCTTGTCAATACAAAATGATGAAGTACGTTCTCTCATACAGGAATGGATAACACCACAAACTGTAAGTATTGATATTTTCTTGCGTATAGACTAAACGATCTGTCATTTTAATAGCTGTAAACATTCAAAAACCTATTCTAATTATTTCTTTTGTCTCACAGGTTGATCAACACAGCGCTATTTGTGATGCATGCCTCAGAGTAGCTATTCAAACTATCACTGAGACACCAGGAACTAGTCGATAGGAGAGACATTTTGGCCATCGTCATGTGTGTGTTTGCTGTGGACAATCTGTTCTACGACAGTGGTCGCATAGTGTAAGATCAAACACTGATGGACAATGCATTGGTTGAGGAATTAGATCTTCCAGTTAATTGTTTTTTACTAAGAGGAAAATTACAGAGCAGACATGTATCACATAAAGTGTATTTTGTTTATATTATTATTAATAATTCTTTATCTGGAAGAGAGGCTATACAGCACCGATACTGTAACTGTTTAGTGGGACGTCGGACAGTTGGTACCTGCGCCCATATTATGTCGATAATATGGTACTTAGCATGGGCCCGCTACCAATCTAATATAAGTATATCCTCCTGCACAGTTTCTTGATGACTTCTTGATTGTATTTCAAGATGAATAAAGTGGGTTTTTTTTCAATTTGTGTTTATTTTTCCCCTTACAATGTATACCTTGGTAGGTAGGTCGAAGACAGCGTGTGCAATATAATTAAATCCTATTTTCTTTCCTACTAAGCAGAATTGCGTCCATCTTTTTTTACGTCTGTGGACATAACCTACCTTTCGCAAAATTGCTTTTAACGGGCTTCTCCCTAGTTTTTTGGCAAATATTTTAATTGTGATGGATTCCTTGCCATTCAAAGTACAATTTGGCATAAGATTCATTTTTGTTCTTCTCAGGCATTTTAATATATCGCTGATGAGCAATGTCCTTTGTAAGCTAACGCAAATAACTAAAAGTTAAATCAACAGCTTGTTCTGATTTTAAGGCCCTTTTTTATCTTCAACCTTATTCCAATAACTTTTAAGGAAAGTTCAGTGACCCAGTTCTTTCTCACGGTAATTCGAACAATCGATTGGCGTCGCATCATTTGTGGCAAAATCGTTCACTTTCATTATCTCTACAAAAACGCCGTATGAAGTTAGTCTGTGGGAACATCGTCTATTGTCGCCGATTAATGTTTTGTCATAGTAAAAGTTACGATGCATTGTGACCAGGGGTTAAAGTTTTGCAAGTTGTATAGTGTACAACCGAGGTTCTGCCTGTTGTTCCATCACAATGTAAGTATGCAGAGGACGTGTTTTTTCGTAGGGTGTACGTAACTGCCGCTTAAAGAATAGCTGCATGATGCATGTTTTTGTTGTCTATTGCACAATAGCACGCTTAGCTATTCTATCGTAATTTCTCCTATGACCGGTTGTACTGACTTACCGAATAAACATTGCGTGGCCCTATGTAACAACGTGTAATATACCCCATAATCAAGGATTTAAATGCGAACATCGTCATTTTTACAAACACCACAGAACTTTCAGGTCGACAATTGTTATTCAGTCGAAATAATGTGCGACATCAAACTTACTCACTTGTGTTTTGGGTAAGTCATTGTTAGAAATTCTGTCGTAATCCAAGTGAAGTACTGTATTATTAACATATTAGGCAACAGTTTTTTTCGTAGGGTAATACTAAAACACGAGTTGATCTTGCTATACAACTTACAACTAAGGTCTAAACAGGCATATGTTGAGAAAAAACGGTCGGAGCGAGGCCACGGAGCGAAGAAACGAAGAAATATTAATAGGATCCAATATGATTGTCTACTGAAGATCTTTTTCCTACTAATAATATAAATGGATAAGTCAGTTTGTTTGTTATTCCTTCTTTCAGGACGCAACAGAGCAATTTGAAGAAATGTTTTTTTTTGTTTTCCGCGATAAAACATCTTGATCTCATGAAAAAAATTGAAAAATCAACTCAGAGCTTGCCGATAGATGGCGCCTCTCGGTTAAGTTTTGAGTTCGAACGCTGGTTGGGAAGATATAGGATTTTCTACGCGGACGAAGTCGCGAGCGGCTACACTAGTTGGTTAATATTACTCCCTTACTCCGAAGCGTGGTCTCGCTCCATATCGGTGGACAGGCGCCTTAACAAAGTAATGTAACAATCGTAATCGTAAGAAAGTCTTTAATTTCTCTGATGGATAAGGCTTCGATTAACTATCTCTACACTATGAATACGCCAGACGCATAGAGTAATTTTGCTAGTCACTGGATTAACGCAGAATTACTTTCTACTTGTAATAATAAAATTACAAGACGCAGCACATGGGCATGTAAAAGTGAATTTCAAACGTAATGACGATACAAGATAAAGCTAACTACCTAAGATATACCTAGTACCTATATACCTATAATACCTACTAGGGTAGGTATCACATGTACCAACCTTTTGTTGTATTGTACGTAGTACGAGTAGACTGTAGAAAAACTATGTTAGTAAGAATAATAAATAATTTATGTAGGTAGAGGTTTTAACTACATATTTCGAATCTATGCTGAAAGTTTGAAACCATTAGTATAACGACTTGTCTAAAAGAAAATATCACGACTTGTCTAAAAGAAAAGTGCAGAATCATAGATTCGAGGTATTTTGTATTTGTTTTTGTAGCTGCCATTGTGTCACTCTGCCTAGTGGTGTAGTTAATAGGTACTTAATTATGTTTAGATGTTAACGTTCAGTTCACGAGTATGCCTCTCGAACCCTCCCAAAGAAAAAAAAAAGTAAAAAACTTTATTTAGTCTTGACAATCAATATAAAATATCACTTATGAAAACGTATTAAGAAAATGTCTCCTTATTTTTTGGACCCTACTATGCGCTTAGAGACAACAGAGGATTCTGATCTAATCCTCACTTAGCGATGTGTTGCATTTGCAATAGATATACTCGTAATACGTGGGCCAAACTGAAAGTTTTGCGTAACTCATAAATAAAACAATTAATTTGTATAATATTATATTTACTGCTTTTCAAAGTATTCTCCGTTGCATTTTAAACATTTTTTCATCCGTTCAAACCATTTTTGGAAACACGAGGACCATTGGTCTGAGGGTATGTTTTCTACGTGCTGGTTGAACGCAATCACTGCCTCTTCTGGCCCCGTAAATGTGGAACCTCTCATTAAATCTTTGATTTTTGGGAAAATGAAGAAATCGCAAGGTGCTAGGTCTGGACTGTGTGCGGGATGGGTCACGAGCTCTATGTTTTCAGAAGCCAAAAATGACTTTGTTTTTTTCGCGGTGTGCGCCGAAGCATTGTCGTGGTGCAACAAAATGCGACTTCTAGGTCGTTTTTCCCTTACTTTTTCTGAGACATTGGGTAAACACATAGTGGTGTACCATTCAGCATTAACGGTTTTTTGTTGCTCAAGTGGGATCGTGCAGACAGGACCCGTCTTGGAGAAAAAAAACGCAATCATTTGTTTGCCCACGCTTCTCGTTTGCCTCAATTTTGTTGGTTTGCTCTCACCTTCAAACACCCACACAGAAGATTGTTGCTTTTTTTCTGGAGTATAACAATATGTCCATGTTTCATCACCTGTTACGATGTCATACACAACATTAGAATGTCCGTGATTGTACTTTAATAGCATTTCTTTACACCAATCCACACGATTCCGTTTTTGTTCTGGAGTGAGTTCGTGAGGAATCCATCGGCAACAAAGTTTCCTAACTTTTAAATGATCATGTAAAATTTTCTGAATTTGGCTCATACCAATCCCCAAATGTCCTCGAATCTCCTCATAAGTGATACGCCGATTTTCTTCAATTAGTCGTCTGACTGTAGCCACATTTTCCTCCGTGATCGCAGTTGAGGGTCGACCTTCACGAATTTCATCATGGAGAGAAACACGGCCGCGATCAAATTCAGCATACCAACGCCTTACAGTGCTCAGATGTGGTGCTTCTCTCCCAAAAGCATTTTGAAGACGAGCAGCGCAATCTTGCGGAGAAAGCGAACTTTTAAAATCATAAAAAATCATCGCCCTAAAATCTTTTCGTGTTAGTTCCATTTTTGCGACGGACAACGAACTTCAATTTGAGATAAAAAACAATTGACAAGTGACATCCCGCCAGAATTTATTTTCATTAACTAATGAGATTTCATGTTTTAAAAAAATATTACATTCGAAATTCAAACATTTACGGGTGGCCAGCTACGCAAAACTTTTAGTGTGAACTAGGTATTATGCGGATTGCGGACTGATTTATTTGCGCACCCAATAAGACAATTTTCAGTCAGCTCGTGACCACGGCTGTGTGCAATCCAGCCGAAACGTCGAGCAGTGAATACCTTATACTCATTAAAATAGATCGCGTTTAGACCCGACATCCAGTAGTTAGTGTTAAGACAATTTTCTCTTTCTGAATATCAAAACGCACGTGTAGAAACGAGTAATAAAGAATGCATGCATATTAAGAGAGACGCATGCGACGCGGTCGATGCACGAAATATTGAATGAACGTTATTTGTTTGACAAGAACATTGCAAGCATGCGCAGTTCATAAAGCTGGTTTACACTGTAAGCGATTTTCGTCAATCAAAACAGTCAAAGAATCAAAGCAATCAACAACTTAATTACGTAAACATTTTCAAAATAGGATCCAGGAGCTAATGTGTCGTGAAAAGGATAATCTGTTTTTATTTTTGACCTGTTGTAGCACCGGTTTATTGCAAAGCTATTTCAGGCACCAGCCTCTCGCACCTTAGGTGCACATACTTAAACTTAGAATCTTGAAATTTAGTACGAAGTCACGTCTTTTAGTACAGATATAGGAAAAATTACGAAAACCGTAAATTTTCAGTTTCATCATATAAAATAAAAATCTCAAAAAAGAAGAAGAAAAAAAAGATATGTCAATGGTCTCGTTTTAGTACTATTTTAGAATAACTTGCCCGAATACGTAAAAAAACTGTAAAAAAAACTTTCTCCTTTCGGCAATTAAAGAAAGGAGTCATTTGATAGCATATTTTTACTGTATTAGTTACACCATACCTTCTTCTTTAAAATAACACCAAAATCCAGGCCCTATACGACTTGGGACTCAAACCGCCGTAAATTTTCCTAGTTGGGAGATTTTTGTTAAAATAAAAACAAAAGTCACTGCAGTATGGTGGGGTTTCGGAATTGACACCCCCCCCCCCCCCCATATGGGGTACTTTCGTCGATAAAATATGTTGTAGATACTGCTCCTGAAGTTTTATTACTACTGGACAGATTGTAGAACAAACGAGAAAATTAGCTTGAAACGTTCAGTGAGCCTGTACCTTGCTCCACCATCTTATAGTATAATATATATAGATATAGCTTCATATGAGTACATGTAAAAATCGCGGACTGCCATGTAAATACGGCAAACGATTTCGTAACGCATCCGATGCCACTGCGGCCGTGACCTTCGGTGAATCCCAATGCTGGTGGTGTCGTCACCGTCACTTTCCTCGCCCGTGACTGGACTGCGTCTGCGAGCACTTTCATTTCGTTCCGATTGTTTTTGAAGAGTGGCCAATGATTGGTATATTTGTCACGGATTGGGTGCGATGTTAGGGCTGAAACTTTTGATATATTACTTCTTCTTTGCTAATGTGGCGAGCAAATGTAAGCTTACCATGATCTCGGGCAGAATGTTTCGCCAATATCGTTCGCTACTGCATCTTAAGATGAAAAGTTTTGGCATTTAAAAATAATCTTGTCAAGCTCGTAAAATACAAGTATGAGTTAATGAGAATTCGACTTCTCACGAGAACAATAAGTAAGACATCATCAAGAGAGGTTGCCGGCTAAATGCATTTTAAACTTATCGTTTTTCTAAATTTTTATTTCCTTGCAGCCAGGATCGTGGTTGATTTCACGTCTTTTTTGATCAGGGCCACAACACAACCAAAGATTTTTCAAAACAAAAAAAAACAGCGGTAGTCGATGTTAGTGAAATCAATTTAATAGCGCTTAACTCTGTACAAGCGACTTTCGACAGTAATAGCCCTGCAAAAAGTCAACAGAAAGCTGATGGCCTGCAATATTTGCATGACATGCATTTTGAGCCTGTATTTTACCGAGTCATGGTGTTCTTGAAAGTGCGTTCTTTTTGTTGATACTTGAGAATCGTTGGTCATGGGCCCCTGTGCAAAGATACACGGCATAGCTAATCGAAAATGAAATTCGCCAGCGACTTCGATTGTCAAATCTATGAAAATAACATTAGTTAGCGCTTACCCGTTCTGCGTGATTGACGTTAAGTTACAAGTGCGACCAACACAACACGACAAAGGGAGGAGACGCGTTTGACATTGGTAGAAGGCGTTGATTGAAGTACTCGTATCATTGGTCGCGTGGCTCGCTCTCATATTACATTCGCTTATGTTATATGCAATTTTAATTTTCCTGGTACCCTAGGGCGCATGACCCCTTAACATTCTAAAACTGTAATAAGTAAATGCCACAAAACTTTGTCTTTTATTTTTTATACCTAATGATTTCATGAAGATTGTAACCCACCGTAACCTACTTACGAGTATTTCAAAAGAAAACGTTGTACTTGAAAATAAGATGACTCCTCCATTTAAGTATTGATGTATTGTCCAGCCCGCTTTTACGAGTGACACTCCTTTTAAACCGATTTTAAAAAATAAATAAAGTGTCACACTATTATGTCAAGACGATACATTACAAAACATTGCCGTGTTTAGCCCTGCGCCTGCACTTGAATCGCTAGCGATTCAAGTGCAAGTTTTCCCAGCGAAAGTTTATTAGTAACCAAAAAAGGAGGCGGTCAGTTAGCAATGATTAACGTCGCAATTGCGATTGCGATAGATAACGTTTTTACACGAAACGACTTATTTCTAGACTAGGCAAGTTTATTTCGTAGCGCATTAGTGAACAAAATAACGTAGACTATACGACTCTCAGCATAAGGTACTTAGTTGTAGTAAAAAATTTGACCGGCGATGAGGCTCTTTTGACATTCATAATAGCAAAATTACTTACGACATTATTTTGTCTAAGTATTGATATTGACATAAAATCACGGCTTGAGCTGAACAATTTTTTACAGAAAATAAAATTCAACTTCCCGATCGATACAGCATTTTCTTGGTTAATCAGAGTAGGTATATAGTATCTAAAAAACTACTCGTATGTTGAAGAAAACAGATTGAGCTGCTGAAAATGTTAAAATATTAGAGTCGTCATGTGTAAAGACCCTGCCTACGCGTAGTCGTACCTCGCTCAGTCACCGTGAAGGGACGTGTATGAGATTTTATTTTACTCGTAGCAGAAAAGCGAGCGCTTGAGCTATTTATAGCATCCTATAGAATTGTAGCTAATTATGTACCTATTTGGGTATAGGCCTCTTCATGAGCACGCCAAGTGTTGCGGTTCCGTGCTAATCGCATCCAGTCCAGCCCCTCCCTGCCACTTTTGCAATGTCATCGACCCAACGGGTGGGTTGTCTCCCGACTTTCCGACGTCCCAACCAGGGTCCACTCCACTGAGCAACATGAAGATGGCGTGCTCATGAAGAGGCCTATACCCGACTATGGGTGACCACAGACTGGAGAAGAAGATGTACCTATTTAGCTTAGAGTATCTTTGCAGAAAGGTCTTACTGGGAGATAAAATATTAATATATGTTCAAAACATATTTGATGTATAGAAATACCTACGACACAGTAGTACTAGTAACTTAGCCCTGATCACACAATGTCAAGTAGGTATTAGGTAGTAAGTGGTGATATAACTAAAAGTGCTTAATCCTATCGGAATCCTCAAGAACTAAAGTATTGCCTAGATATCTCACAACATAATCTAGGCTAAAAAAACATCGCATGTCAAATAAAAACAATAAACGGGAAGTAAAACACTTACTACGATCGGTTACGATTTGTATTACCTTTGGTATTACTCTATTTGCAATCGCCTAATCCTATACCACAAAAATATTGCATATTCAAACTTTTTATTGCTACAATTAAGCTGTTAGTACAGTAATCGTAACATTCCTGCGTTCCGTGTATGTAACCTATCGGGTACACATGATTTTGCTAAACTTAACACGCTACATACTTAGAACTGAAATAACAATTTCATTGCTGATTTATTTGAAATAAATGTTGTGATATTTTTACCATTGTTACCGTATTTTGCATCGTGAATTCATAGTGCTAGAGTGCAATTCTTTTGCAATCGTAGAAAGTTCATATTCGTCAAAAGTAACAGTAATTTGAAGTTATTAGGTTACCTGGCTACGTGCAGTAAAAGTACGAATGCATTAGAATCGTAATCCTAATTTAATGATGACTTTTTGACATTTTGTGATTGTTTTGATAGACATTTTACTATTTAAATTTATTATCCCAGTATTACTTTAAGATTTGCATGCCATTGATAATGGTTGATTAAACGCCAATTTACAATTGCATTTTTTTATATTAACACATAAAACATTATTCATTGATTTTTTGTGTTATTTTACACACACACTGATATCAAACACCTAAGATGTGTGCGATTTTGTCACAACTTGTAGTTATTATTTAAGTTAACGTTTCCATTAAGCTGTGTTTTAGATACACACAGAAAATGAGTTTGGGTTAGCCACGACAGTAAACAGGCGATTGTGATTTACTGTTTGCAGAACAATAAAAGTGAAATTGAACAATCGATCACGTTTGGCTTTCTACTTTTTATAGGAAAATCTGAGGGACAAAAGAATTTTACAAGACGCCCAATCAATTCGGTCTTACTCTCAAACGCTTCAAAAAAAATAAAATGGTTTTATTAAAATCAAGGTAACATTTTAAATTTAATTCCGGTCCCTACTTCAGGGTTCTCTAAGTCAATGTAGGTACCTAAGTACTTAACTCTATTTCTCTTATCCTTTATACGAGTATTGTATCTTTACGTATTCTTTTTACACGCATCAATACAGCCTGACTCTAGTCAGGCTGTCTTGATGCGTAAGTTTTATGATAGATAGATAAGATAAAGATAAATATACAAAAACATCATATACTATTTTGTATTATTTGTAATACCAGTGTTGATTCTGATATCTGTATATCAGAATCAACAGTGGTATTACAAATAAACTTAAATAAATACATTAACATACATGTGACCTAAACAAACAGACATGTTCATGCACACAAATATTTGTACAGTGCGGGGATCGATCCCGCGACCACTTGGTTAATAGTCAACTTCTTGAACATTACACCAAAGTGGTCGTCAGAGTAGAAATTGCACAATGGCAATAATGGTAATTTTTATTTAGGGAGACCTTTGAAATTTAAATTTTTTACTTTAATTTCAGAAAAATCGAAAAATAACGTATGCTCAAATACTGAAGAAATGTGTTTTGGATTACCTACGTTAAAACGAAGGCCGTTGGTGCGAAGGACGTAGTGTCGAATTATTTTCCGGCTACCCCGTAGCGTCGAATGCCCGTGGAATCGAAAAACTTTATTTTGCCAAGGGCTCAATTTACATAGAAAGCCTTTTTTCGGTCACCGTATTTTTTTGAAAAAGAGGGTTGGGCTCAAGGCGTCCTTCAGGAAAATTTTAATAGTCAGTTACATAGTTTTTTCCGAAAAATTACTTTGAAGTTTTTCTCATTCCAACCAAAAATATAAAATTTGCGATTCATTTTCCTCATAAACTATGAAATCTCAAGTGACTTAAGGACGCCTTAGGTCTAATCCTCTTCGCCGAGAAAATTCGTTCATCCAAAAAAAAGTTTTCTATATGAATTTAGCCCTTAGCAAAATTACGATTTTCGATTCCACGGGCATTCGACTTCACGGGCTTTCGACGCTAAGGCATAGTCAAAAATAAAAGGACACTACGTCCTTCACACCAACGGCCATCGACTCTCGTAGGTTACCCGTTTTGAATAGTATTTGGCAACTATTTAGGATTATTCTTTTACCAAATATCATTCATTTATTTTCATCATTATTCATGATTTATTTTCAACACTTTATAGTCAGACTGTAATAAAATTCTAATCGCGACATACTTAGTATAAAGCAAATTCGCTTTTCGCGTCTGTCTATATGTATGATGTCTTCTGCTCAACGGGTTTTGATGCAATTTTTTTTTAATAGACAGAATGATTCAAGAGAAAGGTTTATATGTTAAATAACATGTTTAATATGTTTGATAATAACATGATTTATTATAATCCACGCGGGTGAAGCCGCTTGCGAGAATATAAGCTAGTCTCTTACTACAAAAAAATATTATAAAAAAAGAAGTATTTAAGTATGTTTATCCGTTGTCTAGTAGTAGCTTAATTTGGGACTAGAGAATTGGTGTGATTGTTGTGCAATATTTATTTATTTATTTTACTACATGAACCTGCGCTGGATAGTTAAGCTGGTCTTGCAATTAGCTACAGGAACGATTAAGTCCTGATCTCCAGGAACTGGGTTTCCAGGTAAGAAGGGCTGATTTACTTATCTATTATTGACCGTCAGTAGTTGAGGTAGGTAAGTATAAAGCTCGTGAATCATTATTATTTGTAGTGGCTTGCCACGTATAATATTTTGTGGAACGTCAACTATTGGTGGTGTCAATACACAATTGTTTTGAACTTAGACTGACCGATCTCACAGACTTTGAACGACAGATTGGAAATCAATTCGCCGGTTTCTGTCTATGTTAAATGTCTAACTAAAAACTACAAGCTCGGTGACTAAAGTGGGTGAGTGTGGCCCTATCAGATCGATCTTATAAGCGATAGCAGCCTTATTACAACCGGATTTATTAACCCTGGACCATAACACGGTTCCGAAAGCCTGATATAAGTAGGTAGCCGTAATAATACCCTACTTGACGTTTAATATCAATCTCGTCGGTAGAGGTAGATCGTATCCGCAACCGCGACGATTCTAGAACACATGAATACATGATTACTAAGCACTTGTGCCTAGTTTCCTGCAGAATGCTATTTACGGAGAGAAATAACGGTAGGTAGGCTTCAATATTTTTGATGAGTATAATTTATTTTCACAACTGTGATGTCTTACAGTAAATGTTAGGCCGGGTTTATATAACCTGTATTTCAGATGTCAGTGCAGTTCCAATGAAGGTTAGCTGTAAGAACTCAAATTAAGGGGGCTCAATATATGAATTGAAGGAAGTTCGCGGAATACGCTGACTTTAACCGTGTTATAGCTGAGTAATCTCAGCTTATCGCCCTTGTCTTTCTGAACCTGGTCTATAGTCTTTAGGATGATATTACTCTATATTAAAACCTATTATTCCCTTAGCTTTTTATTCATACACATATTTTTGTAAGGCTCGATAAGGTAGGTATAACTGCTGTTGTAAGAAGAATAACGTAACTTTAATTTCAAGTATAGTAACTTTAAAACATGAGTAGGTATGAATTTTAGTTATAATTTCATAACACATAAGTAGTGGGATGTCGCATTTCAAATATTTTTATGCGAATCTTAACGACGATATTAATGAGCGTAAAACATTAATTGCGGTCCGAGGCTTATCATTTAGGATGATCTTACGTTATAATCTACATTATCTATTACTTTTGTGTACTTTCACGCGTTGTAATCAATCATTGTAGTGAGCACCTTTCGACACTTTAGGTAATAAAGTGATTGCAGGAACGATAAATATGCAAGAATGAAATATGCTAATACATTTTTTTTTAAACCAAGTAAACAATATTCAAATGTCATATGTATTTGTAGTATCTAAACCTCACTAACAGAATACGTAAGTAAATCACGGAGTTTCACAAAAAATATGTCTTTTCCAAATTGCGCTGAAAATAAAAGCTTGAAACAAGAGTAAACCCGACTCCACATTGCACCACGTTTTTTCGTCACTATTTTATGATAAAAATTAAAATTACTCTATGCCTCTTATCTGTTCTTTGTTAGAATGTAAGTGAAGATGAATATATTAAGTGAGTGAGCACAAGAGCGTCGCATGCGCCCCGGTGCTGGTCCAGTGAGTACCGACAAGAAAGTATGGAACATGCATTCCTAGTTATGTACAGTTGTAATTTACTGTAATTTTTGAGCTGCTATTAAATAGAAACGATACGGTATACCTGCACACTCGTATGCACATTATTCGCAGACAAATAGGTCCTAACAAGAACCTAACAGCCTGTAATCTGTCTAAGTAAAAACTAAATATTTTTATTTATAAACGTTTTTAAATAAATATTGTTATACTCAGGTTATCAATTAAGTATAATAGCTTGGTTTTGTGTAAGAACATTGACTCAAAATTAAATAAGTAACGCAAAATACACATCCTATTAAAGATAAGGTTTAATAAGTCTTATAGAAACAAAAACAAACAGCCCATAATATATAAATCCGTCAAAACTGCACGCAACTCAAACCGCCCTAGTAAAAGACATCAACGACTCACCGCACATTTTTGCACTACGAACAGTCCTCATATTGTGTGTAAAATCACAAGTTATATGCACATCACTTCACAACACTAGTTCTCTATCACTGAAGCGGCCGGTACAACGTCCGCGAGCCGACTGCCTGCGCGAGCGCAGCCCGCCTAAACTCCCCTCAGGGATAGACTACTCTACGGTAACTTATGTCATTAATTTTTCGGTATTGAAACTTTCTCTGTTTATTCGGGAGTGCTATAATATTGCTGGCCCGTAGCAAAATGTTAGTTAATTTACTCGTACTTTCTACCGTACCCTTACGGTTGGCTGCGCTGGTTATCTGCGGATTTAAAAATGGAAATCGCAGGGCAAGTTAAGTAGCCAGTAATTAAACTTTTGTTTGTTTTAGGCAAAAATATATCTCATTTTTATCTGATTTAGCATATTGAGAAATGATAAATACCTAAGGTTAGGGGTACCGGAATCTGATGAAAATTAAAAATGTTAAATATAAGATATGGCAATAATAATTTGCTATTGTCGATGCCATGAAAAGTCATTGATTTATTTTACTAAATATATTAGTTTACTATTCATATATTTATTTTACTAAAGCAATATCGTGTTGTAGCCATCGTTGTATGGACTGTAAGATTGAAAAATATAATTACTGTGTCTCGACTAGCTGGATAGTGCTTGATGGCATTCTCCCCATTTATCAAACAATTTTGATACTTCACAAATAAAAGTGGTGCATGAGATTTTGGTACTTTATGTTTCATAAAAAGCAAATGTTTTATGAGATTAACCGAAGTTTGTATTAAAAAAGGGAAGAATTATGGTGTTTTTGTAATTCTTTAACATTAAATAAAGGGCAGCAAAGCTACAAGTAACATTTCTAATGAAGTGAGGAAACTTTTCACATGATGGATGTAATATAAATGTTTTTTTCTCCTATTTAAGTACCTAGTGTTAATAAAAGCCTAGGAAACCAGGATAACAAACTTTTCTTTAAAACAAAATATCGGTTTTCTTACCATGATAAAAATTCAATATCTTTGGCTTTTTATTCCAATTTCCTCAGTACCAGTCTACCATACAAAAATTCACATTACCCCGATTTTCATGAGATTCCGGTGACCCTATAGTTTAATTATTTCCCAGACACACAGAATTATATTGTCCTCAGTAAATTATTTTTTTTTAAAGTTAAAATAGCTTTAAGACCATTCTGTTACCATATTCTTGGAAATAGAGAAAATTTGAATTTGAACTATTTTTATAACTATGTACTTGTCTTGGACCAATTTAATTCTACGCACGAAGTTTGCTTAACACTATTGTCATAGCATTGTGTTCAAAACCGTGCGTGTGGTCGTGACGACAGAGAAAAACTTTGGGCCCTAAAGCGATCATTAAATGGTATCGGAAGCTATCAAGGCTGTCACACAGTGAAAATCAGTGGAATGGAAATTTTCCCATAACTTAATTTATCATAAATCTACTTACTAATTTTAGCATAAAATAGGTAATCTTTAAAGATCTGCTTAAAATTCAAACCCTCGTCTATTTTTACCGGTCTTAAAAAAGGAGGTTATCAATTTTATTACCGTAACCTACTTTAATATTAACAGCGGATTTGTTATGCCAGAGTGATTTTATGATTTCAGATTGGAGGAGTATCATAAAGTCTTTAAACGCCTAAGGGGCAGCCCTACGATCCTTCATGCCTCGCGTAGTATCACATCGTAACTTTAAGAACCAAGACCGTAACCACGTGTCAATGATATTAAACACGCTTCCGGAAAATACTTGGAAATCTTAAACGGTACACGGCTATTTTGAAATCGGGTTCAGCACATGACGACTTCAATAAAGCTGTTACTTCGACGCAAGACGTTGAGTAAGCCCGTTACGGGTTTTTTTGGTATGAATACCAATTGGTAAATTTTTAATGTCTATTGTTTTACATGCGGTTCAACCGAAGTGAAGTTCGACATGCAACGTAAGTGTAGACACATTATGCTGTTTCTTCATCAAAGTATAGTTTATCACATTAAACAATATATATAAATAGAAAAGACTTCAAAGATATGCCACCATGCGCAAGACAAAATTAACATATAAATGTCAGATTTTCCACACGGCTCTACCATACATTTCAAATAGTTGATTTTCCATAGCTTCTGCATCGATAAATAAATTAATATCTATTGTGTTTGCTTTCCATACTATTGACATGCGGATCACATGCGCCCGCGCATATCGGAGCCCAGGCGATATAATTTCTCTCGTCCTTTTGAAAGTGCAAGGAAAGTCGTTCCGGCATTTTTTTGGGCAACCGATAAAATAGAAAGTCATAAAGAACTTTACATAACTATTATGTGCTGTTGTCATAGATATGGTTTTGTTACTCACTAATAATAACAGCTTTATTAAGACTTTGTTTTGTGTAGCCATTGTGTAATTTTCTAGATAATTATGCAAATTTTGTTTGAGTAGATGAGTGAGAGTAGTAGTATTGCCCTTTTATCAGAGAAAATAAATCTTCTTGGAAGTAAAGTATTGGTGGTCATACACAAACTCACCCATTAAGCTTAAACCTTCATTTATTGCAATAAATCATTAATGAATTGCAACAAAAAACTTAACGTAAATACATTTGAAAACAAATAACAAAATCAATAAATTAGTATGTCAAAATATTATCTTTCATAAAATGTTAATATAATCACCTAGTGGTATGATATTCCAGGAATTCCAGCACCTTCTATGATCTCTTTGACAATAACAAGATTCTTCTGTCTTAATTCTGCGGTTTCCCCTTCAAGCTTTAGATTCTTCTTCAGCGACAGTAAGGTTTTGACTATCAAACTGTCTTTCGAAAGACTCATCTTTCTTTCTCCCTGACTTTTCTTTAGAGTAATCTTCAGAAGCGTCAGCCAGTTTTGAGTGAAGGTAAGGAACTCAAGAGTGACTTTCTGAGTGAGTTGGAACTGTATGAGTGTGTGTGTCCAAGGTTGCGAGGTGAGGGTAGCTACCAATTTCGTGTCGTTTTTGGCCACGATGGCGTATTTGAATAAAGATGATAGCGTCTTCCAACCAGCGAGGATTTGGGTTTCAGTGTCCTGTAGTATAAGATATGTGTGGTTATGGTTAATGTTACCCTGAGTACCAGTTCGTCAGTTGCCAGGTAGAGATCGCCCTTGACTATAAGATCTCCTAAATTGTACTTTTAAAAATAAATAAAGTTGATATTGCACATTGCAAAAGTCAAATATACTTGTATATTTAAGTCGTTAATGTACTGCATTACCGATATTAAGCCACTTTTTAAAAAAAACGTAGAATAATGTTTTAAATAGTATGATAATGTTAAGAGTCTATTCCATTGGGACTGTCGAATTTCAGTAGGCAACTGGTAAAATATTGTAGTCGGCTCTCATATCATTGAAAATAATTGTACTTAAAGTTAAACTAGAAACTGGCATTAAAACTTACCCTGCAACACAGCATCAGCTGAATCCTAAACAGCAGTGCCCTCAGCGCGTTGCATTGCTGCCCCACTGAAGGCGGTGACCCCAACTCCTGGGCGAGCACCAGCGGCGTGTGCATTCCCGAGTTAAGCACCGTGTACACTAGCTGGAGCAGGCAAGCGCCGCGCTCGTTCGTGCTGTCTCGCCGGAGGGACTTTATGATGCACTGCGTTTCGATTTGAAGGACTGATTTTGGCTAGAATGATAATATGGGTCAAAAGGTTTAAGCGTCATAGTATATTCAGCGTAGCAGGCATCGACAACAGAACACAGCCTAGATCTTCTTCCGTTAGACGTCATACGGCTTCGTTTGACGCTGTAACTTTACAGGATCGCCGGCACCTATCGTCGGTCAGTCGTGTCAGCGGACGCTTTAAGCTGCGCATTTAGATAAATCGTCAACAAAACATCTAGATCATTTCTGCCCTAATGATCAACAGTTAATAAATAAACCGTGCTCTATTTTCGATGCCAAAATTAGAAATACCGTTCGTCGGCGTATGGAACTTTGGGAGAGCAATAAAGCCACCATTAGACGTCAAACGCGATACCAGCGTTGTATTACCCTAAGATAAGACCAGCTAAGAAGAAGAATTTTACCTGGTTGAGGTTTCTGGTGAAGTAGTTCATGACGTAGGACAGCGCAGCGCTGCGCAACGCGCTCATCCTGTCAGTTTGCTGCCATAAACACGCTCGCCAAGTAACCAAGAGTATTGGAGACTGTAAGGGCTCACACTAAACTTGACCTCACCTGGAAGTGATTCCTGGTAAAGTAGTGCACGACGTAGGAAAGCAACTGCAAAGCGGCGCAAGCTACGCGCTCATCTTGGCTGTTGGCTGCGGCTAACACGCTCGCTAGGTAGCCAGCGCGGTTCGTGAACGTCAGTAGAACTAGGTATTGTTGGAAGATAATAAAGGTTAGAATGCTGTATAAAGTAACAACATCAGATGAATGAAGCCACATTTTAGTTAAGACCCGCTATTATTTTAGCATAAGTAAGGGGTCAGGCCATGGACAATCTTTTTTGAATTGCTGTAAATGTCATCCACGTTACAAGAGACGGCACCCTAGTTTTCCCGATCGAATTTATTGAAAATAGCCAGTACCAAAATTTTAGAATTTTTTTATATGTCTATGTGTCCAAGTCAAGGTTTAGTAAATGCTTATAATATGTGAGTTTTTGTGTGAGACGAGATGTAGAATATAGTGCTGACTGGATATTACTTCTGTTATCATCATTGTTGTCAGCCAATCCCAGCAGACACAAGCTCAGTTTCAGACACACATATTCGTAGTAAAACCTTGACTCTCCTTCGTTGCTGTGCTCCAAGTTTTTGGAGAAGATAGTCGTGATGAGCACAGCTGTCTTCAGGCATATAGACTGGTCTACTTCTGTAGGTAGCAACGTCGTGGCCAGGTCCAGTAAGTGGCAGATGTTTGAGTCTGAAATACGAATTTCTTAATAGTACGAGAGCCCACGACCAAAACCATGTCTCATAGCAATACGGCAAAAACCCTATAAAATCGTTAGATTATATGATTCTGAACCCGACTAGGTGTGTAGTAACGGTCGAAAGTGTAGCAACTGCGTGGGAGGCCATTTCTGCTGTGTCAAAAAAAAAAGACAGTCGGTATTATAGCAATACGTCTGATAGTGAAAATGTACATAGATTTTATAATTGTATTACGAAAAAGTTTGTTTTCAGACAATTTGCGCGTAGCATATAGCCTGAGCGCATTTTTGAAAATGTCAACAAATTTAGCCGACCTGTATCATAGCAATACGGATAAATTTTTTTTTCAACTTTTCGTATTGCTGCCATGATTACCAATAACCTGTTTTCAGACACTTTAAGTGTAGCATATACTCCCAAAAACGAAAATAACGTTTCGGAGTCGCCTGGCCGACGCCTCTGTTAAATGTTTTTTTAAATTTACAGCCTTCATAGATATTCAAGAATCTCCCTTGTCTATTATATGTACTTTGACAGATGACAGATGTCATTACTTATTTCTTTTGTAAAAGTTACTCAAGTGTGCTTTAAATAAAACCAAAACTATAAAATCAATCAGTATTTAATTTCAACAGCCTCAGCGCTTGTTACGCTCTTGCCCCTTCCCTTCCCTTCATCCCAGTTTTCTTTTGTGCGATTTATTTCAGTCCTTCAACTTCAATGTTAAGGTTTCGGGTAAATTCTTTGTTAATTATCATCTAATAAATTCAGGGTCGCAACGTATTCATTGGTTTGTAACAGAAAATTCAATATGCCTCAATACGATTTTTAAATGATATCTGAGTATCGAAAAGTTGTCTGATAGAGAAGGTGCTACACTTAATTTGTCTGATATAAATTTTTTGCACATGTGGACAACTTATTTTATCATGTCCAACAATTTTCAGACATATTGCTATGATACCGATCGGTAAAATTTGTTAACATTTTCAAAACGGTCTCAAAATTTAATGCGTTCACATTTCCGTCTGAAAATTGTTTTGTTCGCATCAAATAACCAAAATTTACTAATAAAAAAGATTTTCAGACGTATTGCTATGAGACATTTTTTTTGTCTCATTTTTAATTTTTTTAAGTGATTTTACGGGTTTGCGCTACACCACTAACGTCTGAAAAATATGTTTTCGGTATCTCAGAACTATCATTCAACTACAGTCTGCAAATCAGACATATTGCTATGATGCAGTTCGGTAAAATTCTTTGACAATTTTGAAAATTCGGTCAGATCATACGCTACGCGGAAAATGTCTGATATTGGTATTTTCGAGTTCAGGATAATCGTATCTATCGATTTGATGCAGTTTTGGCCGTATTGCTATGAGACAAAAATTTTGGTCGTGGGCTCTCGTACTATAAGCAAGAGGTAATTTAACGACATTTACTCTGAAATTTTCCTTCTTTAAGCCAGAAAAAAACTATTAAAGTTACATTAGAAAATCCGACTTTGCACATACGTTTCATATCAGTTTTTCATTTTACAGTTTTGGCTATCAGTCTTTTTGTTCAAAAACAGGCTGACTGACAGGTCTAACTTTCTTATCATTTTGCGTCGAGGGTTAAAATGTAGGTGCCCAAAAAAGCTAAATCAAAGTGAAAATCTATTAAAAAGTAGTTCCATTGTCTTATGCTACTAGACATTAGTTTGAAAATAAGTTAGGTGGGCACCTATTTCAGTTTCATAGTCAATCAGAGTCTTCGACAGTGCATTGGGCAACATCACCCAGACCATAGCAGCAAAGCTTTGCTTTTCTTCCTCGCTCACTTCTTCAAGACAAGTATGGAGCGCCTCTGTACAGTTCTCCACAACCGTCGAGTTCTTGTTACGGATCAGTATGGTGAGGAGCAGCTCCCACACCGTCGGGATGGTTGTCAGCTCGGTAGGGATGCAATCTTCGGCTTGAAGCCATTGAGATAGCTAGAAAGATTTGCACAGATGTGACAATTAGTTGCAGTCAATTGTAAAGTGTTTTGTAATGGTTAGACCTTCATGAGCGTGCATGAACATGTGTGTTTGTACTGGTCTGGGTGTTTTCTTTGTATAATAATATGTATTTATGTATTTACAAAAAAAAAAAACCCATAACACAAGCCTCGTAGCTTAATTTAGGACTAGAGAATTGGTGTGATTGTTGTGAAATATTTATTATAATTATTATTTAAGTACGCCTGCTAACTTCTAATTATTTATTTACCTTTTACTACGTTTATGGGTTTTAAACTTCCAAGGCAGATTAAAATATTGAAGCTGGACTATTACTGAAACTGCTTCACACACTTCTATGATTGCTTGTTAAATAAGTATGGCGGGGCTTTGGGTGTAGTACGCCGAGGGCCCGGGTGTAGCAAACCCCACTAGGCGGTCTGTCGCTCGAAGTATCGTCATAGTGACGACTACTTACTACATGAATCCTAACGTAGTTCGGGATCCTCTGCGAAGTAAACGCCCAAAGTAGGATGGCAGGGTTGAGGGTGTAATACGCGGAGGGGTCCGGGTGTAGCATGCCCACTAGCCGGTCGCTCGCTCTAGGTATTATCATGGTAACAACTTACCACATGAATCCTAACGTAGTTCAGGATCCTCTGCGAAGTGAAAGGGCAGTGGGTGTAGTACCTACGCCGAGAGGACCGGGTGTAGCATGCCCACTAGCCGGTCGCTCGCACTAGGTATCATCATGGTAACTACTTACCACATGAATCCTAACGTAGTTCGGGATCCTCTGCGAAGTGAACGCCCACAGCAGGATGGCGGGGTTGTGGGTATAATACACGGAGGGGTCCGGGTGTAGCATCCCCACGAGGCGGTCGGTAGCTCGCTCTAGGTACACTCGCTCGTCAAGGGACTTTAGTGAGCCGTTTGAGACCGTGGACATCTGTTTGGAGAAATATTTACATTTCCAGGAATTCTGGAATGTTCTTCCGTAATCTCTGTTAAACACTAGTTCCACATGAACTATCGCATGGTTTCACAAATTTCGTACCGCCCTGTAGATTAGTTTGACATGTTCAATGTCAAACTAATCTACAATGTCGAAATCTCTACAATATGGACATAAAGCGCTCCGAAAAATAAAGCTTGTAGGTATCTACACAACATTTCTAAAAAACTTTCAAGTAGCTTACCAACTTTTTCCAAATATTCAGATGTTTTTCAATAAAACGCTAACACCAAGTGATTTTTTTAGTGAACCTACCTGGTCACTCTTGTGTGGTGTTAGTGGCCTTCGGTCTGTGTGCAAAAACTAGATGGGTAGATTAGCTCAACAAAGTTTCTCCATACGCAGCGCTTTGAAAGTGAAATCTAAATAAGGTTTTCTTTACGCTATACGCAAGTAAGTTGATGCATCATTCATGCAGCATGACATCTGTTACCGTTGCTTAATTTTAATATAGGACATGACATGGTTATGTTAAGTAAAATAAGGCATTATCCAACTGCGAGACACACGCTCTCTCATCTTAGGAGGTTAGTTCTGTACGAGCTAGTAGGGGAATCTATTGTACCTGGGCCAGTTTTTTTATTAATCAGAATTCCTTTCTCGGGATCTCATGACTAATTGTTAGTACTGACCGCAAAAACCAGCCATAGAGCCTTAACAATATAGGGTGGAGGCTTGAATCGGCCGGGGAGGCGCAACACGTGCTCCACCAAGTGAGGCAGCAACGCTGCCGTCGCTTCTTCTGGGCTAGAGAAAAAAAAAATTTTTTATTAATGAGGTCAGAAAATTTAATAAACCTCTAAATTAGCCAGAAAAACAGCTGGTGAGCTTCAATGGCTTGACGGAATTTGACCAATCATAGCTATGAACTACCGTGATTGAATAATCTTCCGAAAAAAAGTATGCTTTAAAATCGATTTATCCCCTCGGGAGCTACGATGCCACACACAAAAACACACAAACACATATACACACACAAACAGATATACGGGTCAAACTTATAACACCCCTCTTTTTCGTTGGGGGTTATACTAAAAAAGTAGTCCGTGCATTTCGTGTTATGTCTCAGCTGCTAAAAAGGTTCTAGGTTAATGCTCTAAAAATGTAAGTATATTAAATATCTACCCAATATTGACAGTCAGTCAATCCCCCAATCCATTCATTCCATCCACCGAAATGCGGCGAAGCAAGAAGCGCAAAAGAAGAGAACCAGAGATTTTGTACATTCAATCTTTCAATATTTCGCCCTTCGTTTCACTACTCCAGTGCCACGCTCCGCTCACCAACTCAAACCAGCTTATTATGCACAATATTTCTCAATCAATTTATAACTAGAATTTTTAAAGGATCGCAAAGTATTACTTATCCAAAGACTGGCAGTAGAAGTAGATGTAGATCAGCAGGCTGTACGGCTGCCCCTTCTGCAGCTGAGCGCCGATGCTCTGTGGCCTTTCGATTCCGTACTGCAGCTCTACTAAGCCCATCTGGAATTAAACATTGAAATGGAATCTTGGGTGAGCACGTACAACTATCGTAACGTAATCGTAGGGTGAACCTATCGTTATCTTGTCAATTTGGATGGGGCAACTGTCAGATTCTGACGTTTGGACGACGTGAATACGTTACGATAATGTTGTGCTCACAGAAATTAAGCCGCAGCGTTTGATGGACACGCTGTCAGTCGCGAATCGCAGCAACAGTATGCCGCATATGAGCGCTGGCGGATAATGCCACTTTAGACACAATCAACAGCTTGCCCAAATTGAAAACCTTACTCTGTAAAGTCTGAGTTGTTCCAGGAGAACTATTATTTTGGATATCTTAAAAGAAAAATCATTTAAAATTACTTATGAATTGATACTATTGATAGCATGCAAATGTGGGTCGGAAAGCAATTAAGGAAAATTTTGACATCAACAGAGGCAGTCCTCTCTAACGTTTCGTTCGTATTTTAGAATCTAGCCAGAGCGTTCACTCGCACGATTACACATAATAGTGACAGAGGTAATTTACGGACATCATCATCAGACGGAGTCATCAGAAACTACGGACAACGATCTAGAGAGTAAGGGAGCTGGTCCATGTCGTGAGCTCGTAAAGTGTTTCTAGTGAATCGAGTTATTTGTCTGTTACTTACCTGTATATCTCTTGCGTAAGTGCTCTCGTCTCCAAGCTCAGAGTCGTCAAAATTCAGGTATTTGTTTGACAGCACCTTCAGCATTTCACCAAGGATCAACGTGCTTACTTTGCGGATTGTCATGTCATTCCTGTTGATGGAACACGACAATTTGAAAAGGAACAAAAGCCAGGTACCCCTTAAAAGCAATAAGTTTGAAGTAGTCTATTCGATTCAATGATGAATTAGGGGCGTGGCAGTTGGGCATCGACAGATCTAGTCCAATTCCTAGGTCCGTTGCGTTAGGACATTAAAAAAAAACTTGAATCAATAAGATGTAAATGATGACCTTTCTTACCTAGCAATTTGAGTATGAGGCAGCAAAGTCAGATAGTTCCTGGAGAACAGCATGTCACAGAAGTCGTATAGAACTTCCTGTCTGGCATTCTCGTAGAAGAAACTTAGCAAGAATTTAAGAAAGACGCTGTACTCTTCTGTGGTTATTTGACTAAGGTTATCCTGGAAATTAGCGATTTGCATGTACCTAACTTGGTTCGAGGACACTTCACATAAGGATCTCATTTTTTAAAATACGAAAAAAAAATTTACGCCTTTTTAAGGGTACCTCCCTGTTGATGAGATTAGGGTTGATATTTGCTTAGCTAACTTTTATGAGAGTGAAAGACGTGTGTCTGCTTTAGAATTGTATTTGCGACTAGCTAACAAATTACATTTTGAACCGAACATACCGCCCACCAAAGGACTACTTATAGTCCTTTTAACATTATAATTAACAATTAAATATATGGCTGCTTTTTCATTTACATTGCAATGTTGGGCTGAATAACAAAATGTAATAAACAGAGCTTTTAACTTAATATAGGTGCAAAGTTATTGTTTTTATGAAATAATTAATTTTGAAATGTTACATCGAGAAAAAATATTATTCATTTAACGAATTAAGCAAATTAATTACATGTTGTTCCAAATTATGTAACTAAGACATCAAAAAAAAATATATTAATTAATCAGAAGCAGTTTCAATAGGTCAGTAACAAAGTTTGGTAATAGGTCTTTTCGTTATAGTATCACCACTTTTAACACTATATACTCTGCAAATACCGTCAGTCCCTGGGTGTTTATGGATGATTCTGCCTAAGGCCCATTTTCCTGGTGGCAAAAATTCATTTTTGATGAGCACAATCTGGCCTACATCAAATTCTGGTTGTTTCTTTAGCCACTTAGGTCTTTGCTGAAGTCTAGACAAGTACTCTTCTTGCCACCTGTGCCAAAAATCGTTAAGAAGCTTTTGTGTGTGCTGCCAGCGGGACAAATTAGAGCTTTTTACATTTTCTACGCTAGGATTGGGTACAACGACAGGTGCTTCGGATATTAAGAAATGACCAGGCGTGAGTGGGTCTAAGTTATCTACCCTTGTATCATCAATGGGACTCAAGGGACGTGAATTCAAACACGCCTCAATTTGACAAAGGATAGTTGTGGTTTCTTCAAATGTCAGATTAGCATTAAGTATTCGCTGCAAGTGGTGTTTTATCGATTTCACACCTGATTCCCAGAGACCTCCATGATGTGGACTGTATGCTGGAATAAAATGCCATGTGGTTCCGTCTTTGGCTAGGGAATCAGCGATGTGACCACTGAACTCCAGACAGGCCTTGTTGAACGCTGCGATTAGGTCTTTATTCGCTCCAACGAAGTTTCGTCCTTGGTCACTCCATAGGTGAAGACACCTTCCTCGCCTTGCTACAAATCTTCGGAGAGCTCCTATAAACGCTTCAGATTTCATATCACCGACCAATTCTAAGTGGATGGCCTTCGTGGCCATGCAAACAAAAATGGCGATATAAGCTTTCTTAGTGCGTGATACTCTACCACTGTGCGAGAAGGGTCTTGATGGAGTAACTCGTTGCATCGGTAAGTCGCCCATTAGTTGCGTGCGAGCTGCGGCACTTTGTCTAGCACAGATTAAACATTTATGTATGTGTTTTTTGACTAGCCCTTTAGCTCTTATAATCCAGTACTTTGATCTCAAATAACATAGCCTCAGCTGTACTCCTCCATGCATTGTCTTAGAGTGAGCGTCTGCGATAATCAAAGATGTTAATGTATTGTTGTTTCCTAATATTATCGGATGCTTGCTGTTCTCGTCTAGATTCGCGTGTCGTAATCTGCCGCCCACCCTGAGAATACCGTGCTTGTCTAAATAAGGATTGAACGATTTTAAAGAGCTCTTCAATTTAACTTCTTTATTCGTCTGATCGAGTCAATTTCTTCAAAAAAATACTATTCTTGTATTAACTTTATGCACGCATGTAATGATTTTTCGATTTCATCTGGAGTAATTATACTATTAATGCTGTTTCCGTATTGTTTATATCTTTAAAATCTTCTGCAATAAGCTAGACACCTCAGTAGTTCGTTAAGATCATCAAAATTTTCTATTTGTCTTATGAAAGTTTTCATTTCATCCTGACATACTTTTAGATTGACTTGTATCGTTTTCTTCATTTCTATCTCTGTAGGAATGTATGTTGGTCGTTTGTATTCTATCTCTTCACTCGAAACCCATGCAGGTCCTTCCCACCAAAGCTGACTGTCTATTAGATCTTTAAGAAGCATACCTCTCGATACAATGTCTGCTGGATTATCTTTGGACTCAACATGATACCATTGGTTGGTATTAACATTCTCTAAAATATCGATAACTCGGTTTGCAACAAACATTTTCCATCTACTTACGTCGCCGAGCAACCATGATAACAAGATAGAGGAATCTGTCCATGCTGTAATCTGTGATCTGCGTATTCTCATGGCTTGAGAGACTTTTTTAAGTAACTCCGAAAGCAAAACTGCTCCACAAAGCTCCAAACGTGGCAATGATACCGTTTTCAGTGGAGCCAATTTGGTTCGTGCGGCTATGAGATTTGTTTTTATAGATCCATCTGGCTTCTGAACCCGGCAATAAACCACAGCACCATAGGCGCTCATAGATGCGTCGCTGAAGCCATGAATTTGGATAGCATCTTTTTCAGCAGTTAAAGTCTCAAACCATCTTGCTATTTTTATGTTATTTGCATACTCTGTAAATCAGAACGGATAGAACTCCATTGATCTTTCAACACTTCTATTAAGTCTTCGTCCCAGCCGACATTTTCTTGCCACAGTTTCTGAATTAAAATCTTTGCCGATATAATAGCTGGCGCTATCCATCCTAATGGATCGTACAGTTTCTGGATATCTGAGAGAATTGACCTTTTTGTGATTGTATCACACATCTTTGGAAAATTCCAATTGTATTGAAACTCATCGCTGCCCATGTTCCACACAACACCTAACGCTTTTGTCGTGCCATCAATGTTCATATCAAGACTGACTGAAGATGGTCTTTCATTTGGTTCGATTGTACGTATAAATTCGGCGCTGTTGGATGCCCACTTCTTAAGTTTAAACCCTCCAGATTTAAGCATTTGTTGCAGTTGTTTGGTTGCTTTGACGGCGGAAGTAACGTCATCACATCCCGAGAGAACGTCGTCGACGTAAAAGTCCTCACGAACGATATGCGCTGCTTCGGGATAATTCTGACCCTCATCAATTGCAAGTTGAAGAAGAGTTTTAATGGCAAGGTACGGGGCACATGCCGTTCCAAACGTTACCGTGAGCAACCTGTAGTATTTGATTGGATCACAAGGATGGTCTCGCCACAGTATTCTTTGGAAATCTGCAACGTCTTTGGATATCCTTATCATCCTATACATTTTCTCAATATCCGATACAAAGCATACTTTATGCATTCTCCACCTTATGATCAAACTTCTGAGATCATCTTGCAATATTGGACCTGTCAATAATTCATCGTTGAGCGATACTCCGTTAGATCCCTTTGGAAAAAAAATTCATATACGACTCGAACGTTGGTTGACTCTTTGTCTTCACGGATAACGGCGAAGTGTGGCGCGTAGACAGACTTTTTCGTTTCTTTCTCATTTGTTGGTACTTCTTCTAAATGTTTCATATCTTTGTATTCGTTTATCACTTTCATGTATTCTTTATGTCTCTCAGGCATTCTCTGGAACATTCTCTCTTGTTGTATTAATCTGTTCATAGCTACTTCCCTTGTGTTTCCTTCTGTAGATTTAAGCTTTTCTTGCTTAGAGGGTAGCTTGACTCGTTTCTTGTATATGTATTATTGTATATTTCTTCACATAGTTGTTCTTCTCGTATGTACTTTCTTCTTCGATCAGTATTAATCTCCCATATTGTTTTCAACATTTCTTCCACATCTACTTGATGGTGCATGACAACAATTGATTCATCGCATGAATTGGTGTGTATATCTCCAAATAAAATCCAACCCAGATTGGTTTTCTGAGCGCAAGGCGCACCTGGTGGGCATCTGATTATATCTTGTTGAACTATTTGTGCGTATTCTCTTACACCCAAAAGCAGATCTATGGTCCCTGGTGTATAATAAGACGGATCAGCCAGGTTGAGTCCTTTTAGGTGTGACCAATTCGACACAGGAATTTTCTTGGCGGGAATTTGTGAAGTAAGTTGCTTTGTCATGACGTAGGCTTGTATATTGAGACTGTACTTAGGCTCACATCTTGAAAGGATTTCAAATTGGACAACTTGCTTTACGCTTGTTTTTGTAGATCCTACGCCTGTTATAGTTCCTCTAGCAGTTTGTCTTTTCAGCTTGATGAGTTGAGCCGTCTTTTCGCTTATGAACGATGCTTGAGAGCCGTTGTCTATCAGCGCGCGCAGAACAATGGCGTGTCCTTGTTCACTTCTTATTGTCACCATTGCGGTCGCTAATAGTGCTGTTCCTTGTCTGGTATTGCAATTCAGATATGACGTCATCATTGTATTTACTTGGATCTCTTGTTCTTCTACATTGGATACTGCTGATACTGTCGGTTGAATGTTTTCTTGGTCACCTCTAGTACTCGCATTGCTTGATTGTTGTAGAAGAGAATGATGCCGCTTGTTACAGACACGACAGGACATTGGAGTTCTACATTTTAACACAGAATGTCCCGGTACCAAACAGTTGAAACATAACCGGTTTATCTTCACGTATTCATTTCGTTCAGGAATAGACATCTTGATAAATTCTTTGCAGTGACACAGCGTGTGATTTTCTTTACACAAAACACAACTTTTTTCTCTAGTTGCAACATGGAATGGACGCTCTTTAATCACTTTTTCTTTGGATATGTGGATGGGGTAACAATTTCTAATGTTTGAAATCGGCTTTCCAAAAACTTCTGTAAGTCGTTCCACTTGAGCAATTCTTGTGATTTATCCTTGTAGGCGTACTCTTCCCATGCTTGGTGTGACTCCGAGTCCAGTTTCTGGACGACCAGAAATATAATTAATGGATCCCAGGAGTCGGTGGATATTTTCATATTATGTAAGTTATTGATACATTCGGAAGTAGTGTCCAAAAGTAATTTGACCTGATTAGCTGAAGGTGTAATTTTCTTTTGATTAAATAGCCTCTTCAAAATGGAATTCACGATTATGCGTTTGTTGCCAAATCTGTCTTTCAATGTATTCCATGCTTGTAAGTAGTTGTTTTCTGTCACTTGTATATTTCTCAGTAAAAGTTCTGCCTCGCCACCGACACTGCACTTCAAATAATGTAATTTTTCCACATTACTAAGCGAGGAGTTTTGGTGCACTAATGATTCGAACATATCTTGGAAAGCTGGGAACTCTTCATAGTTTGAGTAAAACTTCTTCACTTCTATTTTAGGTAATTTAGCGATACTGACGTCTTGACGAGATACAGCGGCGCTGTGAAGATCAGATCGAGGTGGTAAGTCTGCTATTAGGTCCTTAAGATCGGCTACCAATGAAATGTACAAGTCTTCATAGAAGTAAAACTCTTCGTTTACAAAATACTGCAAAATTCCACGATCTTCAATTGTTGTACACTTTATCAGCTCGTCGTGATACATTTTAATCTCGCTTCCAGGTAACCACGGCTGCTAAGTCTTTGTTTTGGAGATTTCTTTAAGTTAATTTGAGCTCTTTTCAGTAAATTTGCGGTGTCTTCCAATACGTTTATTATTTGTTCCTTCGGTGCACTCATCTTTTAAGTGAAAAAGTCCAAAAATGCGTTTGAAGTTGTTAAATAATGCGTAAATCCTTTGCTTAAACTTCCCATGGCGCGATCCAGCTCGTTATGGCTCGTTGATGAGATTAGGGTTGATATTTGCTTAGCTAACTTTTATGAGAGTGAAAGACGTGTGTCTGCTTTAGAATTGTATTTGCGACTAGCTAACAAATTACATTTTGAACCGAACACTCCCTATACATGTAAAGGGGGGGGGGGGGGTGAATTATTTTTTTGAGTGCAACCCCTTGTGTGGGGTATCGTTGAAAAGGACTATGAAATAAGACAGGGTTTCCATACAACACTTTTTTATCAGCTTTACCATTTGCGAGTTATAGCCCATCAAAGTCGTTTAAACTTTATTACTTTACCATACTTTCATCATTCTTGAATTAAGGAAACCAAAGAAAAAATATTGGACCTAAACAGAGATATAATGGATTCTAGAGATTCTTTTAAAAAGAGGAGCTGTTTCAGAACATAACTTAAAAGATAGCCTCCCCAGAAAATGCTATGATGACCTTACCTTCGTAAACACTACAAGCTCAGACACAATGTGCTGGATGCACTTGTTCATCTCACGAGCGCTCTCCTTTAGCAAGCCTATCTCGTGGTCATCTGTTAGTATGCTTTGAACGAAGTCCACGTTTCGCTTCTCGCGGTTCAGGCATTTTGTTAGCCTGCAAATAGTTTTAGTTGAGGCTTAGGAAAAGCCTTGCAGTCCGTTCATGGGCGAACGTCCTTGTCAAAAAAACAAGTGTCCTAGACGCTCGAGGTGCAAGGTAGCACGGTATCTCACGAGTGACGTTGTAGGACGTAAAAGAGCGTGCTGCACTATCCACTTAATATGTACCTGCCCCTATCAACATTTGAATCTACCTAGCACCTCGACCGGCAACGTTATTGCTTGTAGGAAGATCGCGCACAAACTTGTCGGAATATAGTGAGTATTAGATACCGGAGTCCAATCTGGAGACATAAAACAAGCAAGGGAAACCTTTTGTGATGTAGGATAAACTTGAACAAAACACAATCCATCACTTATGTAGTAAGTAGGTTTTAGTAACAATAACGGTTCTTACAGAGCTAACTTACTCGTCATCATCATCATATCAGCATTTTGACACCCACTGCTGAGGATAGGTCTTCCAGCGAGGATTTCCAGCGTTATCGCTTCCCGTATACAGCGGCTTCCCGCAACCGTCACCAGAGCGTCGGTCCACCTTGTAGAGGGCTTGCACACACATTCAAGAACCTTTCTGCCCCAACAACCATCCGTCCCGTTCACTGTCACTTTAGCTGAGCAAACCTTCCGAGCAACTTACTAGTATCATGTTTGGAACGAAAGGCTTACCCCAACGCATCCATTCCCAGTTGGCACAGAACAACGTACGCCATCCCGGACACACCACCATCGCTAACCAGCATAGCATGGTTCAGAACTCCCAGCAACAGACCAAACCAGTTCTTCAAGACTTCTGCCAGCGAAGACGCTGTACTACCGCGAAGTGCCAAATTCTCTGTCTGGTAAGAGATCAGAGCGTGCAGCACTAAAGCGCTGGATATCACGGTCTTAGGGTTCGCGTTAATGTGAGAAGCTAAAGAGTTGAGACACGCTAACAGCTGCTCAGCGCTGTAAGCGCTTTGGTGGGATAGCGGTGGAGTGGTTTCGTTGATACGCACTCTGAAAAAAAATATTATTTTTATAAGAGCATTCCATTCCCACCAGCCTGTGTGTCGATGCTAGGGTCTAAAAATATGATTTAGTTTCCGTTTTAAAGATCTTGGCGAGTAGACGGGTCCAAAACTTAACATTTGGCAGCAGCTAATTAAAAAAAACATTATTTGACGTGTTTTTTTTTTACTGGCAGAATATATCGCTCGATCCGACTGACCTTACGTTTTAGCTATGTAAGTTCGAGTAATTGCGTTGTTAAGGTTGCCATTAAAAAGTCTCACCCATCCAGCAGGTCGGCGAGGAAGTGCAGGCACGCATCGACGGCAGCTTGGGGCCCGCCGCCCGCGTACTGCGGCAGCGCGCGCGCCACCGCTGCCAGAGCCCCCGCCGCGTGCTCTTCCGTGAAGAAGCGCCGCGCTCGCCACAGTAGACGTACGCATGATAGCACGGAACTGTACAGAGGAAACTCAACGGGTCACTCAAGGAAACCTCCTTGAGTGACGCCTATACATCTAGTCGAGGCAGACTGTCTGCTCGGGGAGCACAATAGTTGCCATACTCGGTTAAAAGCCTGCGTTAAAGTAAAAACAAATATCTTACTCTTCTCTTGCATTAAAGGTAAACTTGGGCACACAAGCAAGTGAGACCAAATCTTTATTTCGTGGGAACGGATACCATAAAAGTACCTACTAACTTCATAGGCACCATAACTTACCGTACTACATGATAGTAAATTAAACTTACCGAAAGAGGGAAAAATCTAAATTCGAAGTTGCTTCGCAGAGGAAAACTGTTATATCATTATCTAGAAGATAGTCCACCATACGAGATTGTTCGTTGGAATTATTGTTGTAACGGCTTATTACTTCTATGAGGTATCCACAAGCTTTATTTTGTGCTTCCGTGTGGCGGGATGTTAGCAATCGCTTTATATCGGATAAAGCATTATGTTTGCCTCTCGGATTATAAGTGCGATTAAAGTTAGAATTTACTAAACTATACATTTTAAATGAAAATTACAACGGTTAATGCACACAGCAACTTCTTACAAGTAATTTAAATATTTCCCGCCTAACTTTTTGTCGTTTCCGGTTTTGTTTAGTAAGCAAAGGCATCGAAACTATAGGTTTTTCTCTCGATTAATCGAATAAGTAATTAAATCAACAATTTTAAGTAAATGGATTCATATTTACTCGTATATAATGTAGCAAATTCAAAACATGATTTTTGAGAAAGTTTTAAGGATAATTTGTTTCTATACAAAAATAGTAGTCGATTAGTTTATAATTCGTCAATGTCTGATCGATTTGATTTTATTTATGTAATCTGTGCTACAGTGTCGCCACATAAATGGACAAAGATTTGCTCCTCTATTTTGAAGGAAAGATTGCAAATTAAGGCAAATGTGACACCACACCACAGCCTCGTTTCCTAATTTCCATTGTCTGTTGCTTCAGTTCTTCTGCTGCCGAATCCGTCATCCGTCGAATAAAATAGTTTAAATTTGATAGGTACGTTGTAAAGTTACTGCCAATATTTTGCTCTAATTGACTTGACGACAGCATTGGTCTGGTAGTTTGAGCTATGAACTACAAAATCAGCTATTGCGGGTTAAGTCCTGCTAGGGGAAAGTTTTAGTGTGCTGAGCACGAGGATTTGTACTTGCGTCATGGTTTATGTTATTATGACACATGTATTTAGGATGTGTTTGATAAAATTTATTTATATATTTAAAAGTAATGAAACAAAATTACATGGATATTTTGCTTATTATGTATGACTTGCTTCTGGGGAAAACGTACTGATTGTCATCGATGCTGAGGAACTTCTATGATTTACGTTTGCAACCCATTTCTCAGCTGTCAATGTCATTCTCATCTGGTTGCTGTTGTGGTCGTCGATCATTTAATATACTTTTCTTATTATTTGGCTTATAATCCAAACGTAAACAAATTCTGAAACCTATCCAACGATAATTAACACTATTTCATCTCATTATCAAAATGGTAAGTTATGCAAAAGTCAGTATTTGTGAAAATTAGTATTTAACTGACCATGCTACGGCCAGACCTTGGCTGATGCCAGCCCTTCTATTAAATTTGTCTAAGTAATAGCATCGTTTTTCGACAGTCGGTGATGGAATTCCTAAAGGACCTGCCTTCGTATGACGAACACAACTTTACATTGTTCAACACTGACCACGGCATCCGAAATTGTTCGAAAAGACCGTCAATATACTTGCAAACTAAGGACATACCTTCTGAACAAAGTTGAGTATTCGTTTTTTTTTTTTTTTACACAAATATACTAGAATATCAGCTTATTTTATTATTAATTCAATCAATTTTATCTATAACTAACCTCTTCAACTGTTTTTTTTTTCATCATCTTAAAAATCTAGTTGGAACACAGATAGTAAAGCTATTTCAGCCCTTTTTAGGAAAATTTTGTCCTAATAACTTACAGTATTATTTATGCCTAAAGACTTTGACACAAAACCTTATAAATTTTATCAGCTACTTAATAAAATTAGGGGATTTTAGTACTTACTCTTACAAAGTTTATGCTGCTAATCCTGTTTTTCCTTTTTCAGTAATTGTGACGGAAAAAACAAACATTCTTTTGAGATACCTACACCAGCAATGGGAGAAAAAGGTATGAATGAGATTGATGAAAATATATTTTGATTTTGATAAAAAAATATTGAAAATGACTAATAATCCTAGAAGTGAAATTAAGCAGCAGGGGCTTGATTGGAAAAGTTTTATTAAATCAATGCTAAAGTATAATTTTACTTTTCAGAACAACAGTTCTCCAAAAAAACGTGACCAGAGCCACATTGAACAAAATGGTGATGAGACGAGACCACGCAAGAGGCCTTGTGTAAACTCTCCACTAAACTGAATTACCACTTCCCAACATGGCATACATTATGCTTGTTATTGACTCTACAGTGTACATTTTATATCAACATTAGATCAAACTGTACATTGATTTCTAAACTCATGGTATTGGAGAAACTAAATCTGTAGTGCCATTTTTGAGTGTCTTGAAGGTTTTTATAACACCTTTACCATGGAGGCTTACTCCTATTAAGTACCAAGGTTGTTTTTTGAATGCTCTCATTCTCATTCCATATTAGCCAGCTTTTTGTTAATTGCTTCTTTAGAATTTTAACTATATAGCACCTGATGGTATAAAAATAGTTATTGATAAAAAAGTAAAGCAGTTTTTTCAAACTTTAAGATGTGTTCAATAATTTAAGTGCTTGTTTTACACAAGGTCCCTCACTAATGCAACTTTTTATGCCAACAATTTTGATGTAATGTATTGAAATAGTTTTGTCAAGTTTGATTTTTGTAATGTTAGTAGTAGAATTTCGTTATCTAACTGAATTTGGAGTTTGCGACTTCATCAAATAATAAAATATAAGCTAGATACCTACACAGAAGTTAATTTAAAAATATTTAAGATAAAGTATGTATGTTTACTTTGATTTATTGTTTTAAAAATATTATACTTACAATAATACTTTTTTTAACATGGCAATATAAATTACTCAATAATAAATCAAGGCAGTTTTGAGTAATTAAATAGTTGTTTTAATTCATTCATAATTTTAATTAAATTTCATAATTGAAAGTTAGCTTGCAATATTCACAGCCAATTTAGAATTAATAGTTATGAGAAATTAATGATTCACAGGGCAATAAAAAGTTGGAAAATAAAACACCCAAATTGACTGAAAAATAACTTTATTCTAATTATACTTATCTCACAATTTGCAGAAATTGTTCATAAGCTGCAAGTAAACAAATGTTAGGTTTGAATGTACCTAATGGAATTATTCTTATTACTTTATTAGTGATATCTTACCTAAATAGTAACACCCAATAGTCACTAGATCAAGTTCTCTAAAAGCTTCTTACATCATTTTTTCAATAAAACTATTTAACTGTTTGCTAAAATACAAATCAGTAGTTTAAAGACAATCTTTTATGTATAAAGTAAGAGAACCCACAAAATTATACAACAATGTATTTTAAAATAAAAAGTTAGATTTATCCAGCTCTGAAGTAGTAATCAATTTATGTAAAAAATATTCTTAAAACATCTGTAGTCTTATAATTTAATCCTTAGCGGGCACTTCAATCACTCGTGGCTTGTCAATGATGCGGGCAGTGCGGTTGCCCTTCTCAACAATACCAATGATCCAGGCCTGGTAGCCTTCTTGCTTTTCAATGTCTTTACAGTATGCAGCGGCCTGCTCTCTTGGCAGGCAGATAAGAAGCCCTCCTGATGTCTCTGGAGCATGTCCTTGAAGCAACTGGAACATGTTACCACAAGCCTTAGCCACAGCAGCCATTTTAGCTATTACCGGCAAATTGTGGATAACAAATGAAACTTCATTCTTTTGGTGTGATGCTAAGTTTTGAGCGTGCCCAAGTAAACCAAATCCAGTTACATCAGTGGAACCATGAGCATTGTACTTGTGCATCAATCTTGCAGCGATCCGGTTGAGTCTACTCATAGAATCCATTGCACGATGGTACGCTTTTCTGACATCTTCCTCTGAAACAACCAACTTGATGCGGTTCCAGCGCTCAGGCTGGTCTAACCACTGGTGGGCGTTTACGGCCACTTGTGTGCCAAGTGGCTTAGTTAGAACCAAGACATCACCCATGACAGCATTATCAGGAACAATATATTCGTTAGGTTGGCAAATGGTGGTTGCAACCCCCCCAATAGTGCACCAAGGGTTGATAACAGTCTGACCTCCTGTCACTGAAGTTCCGGCTTCTAGGGCAGAATCCTTAAATCCACGCATTATGAGTGGGATGACTACGTCACGTTCCTTTTCAGTCATCTTTGTAGACACGCCAAGCAGCATCAACATATTATCGCACTCGGTTACACCCATGGCATATAAGTCGCTCAATACGTTTGCACACGCTATTTTCCCCATCATATAGGGGTCGTCAACTAAAGGATAGAAGAAATCTGTAGTTTGAACCAAACACAGGCCTCCGTGTCTGAGCGGCGTCACCGAGCAATCCAAGCCGATGCCGATGCGAGGTATCGCAACATGCATAAATTGGTCCTGGTCCTGTTGAGAGTAGTCCTGTTGCAGGGACTCCACCAGTTTGCCCAAAACATCTTGAGGTACTTTGCAGCTCCTCCCTTTTAGATCAGCAAATCGTGTTAGACGAAAACTGGCCTCCAAGTCATGAGCCACCGGGTCGAATGGCCGACGCAGAGCCAAAGCGTTAGGGTTACCGGCCATCTCTAACTGTGCCGCAGCTAATGAATCTTGTGCTACACTAGACTGATACGACATATTACACAAAAACAAAACAATATTATGATTGGCGTGGTGGTACAACCGCCTAAAATGTTAAAAGTGCACACGCCGCCAAGTGACGCTTGCAAAATGGCGTCTCCTTTACAAAGAGGAAATGGCAGGACAAATTTCTTTTGTATCCAGTGCCGCGATTGGTCGATAGATATTGTAAACAACAATTCTCGAGCTGTGATTGGTTTAAAACATATAAAAATTCTACACCGATAAAAGGAAACTTACTGCTTGTTTGATGCAACGTTTCGTTCCACGATGTCAGTTCTACTTGTTCTAAAAACAAAAGAGTACCTTATGACATAAAGTTTCGTTATTTGTATTAAGGCAAGATTTTTTACATAATTGGTCAAGTGAGTATGTTTGAAAGCGTGTTTAGGTTGACAAAAGCAAAGAGTTTTTTTTTTCAATATTTCAATTTCTTCTAGGTTTTGTTGAAGAAACTAAAAGCTTTGTCATTATTTAACGTGGAACGGAGCGTTGTGACATTAAATTTGGTCGCTTCGTAGCATAACATCCTCTAGGCTTCCTATTGGCTACTCATTTGCTTACGAATTTAGGACCACACTTATTTCATCATCTATTGGTTAATCAAGTTTCCATAACTTTTTTGATTGGTCACAGTGTTGGAATGTGCAAAACCAGAAAAAAGAACTTTCAGGTTGTGGATTTTTTTGAATAATTTACGGCAGTTGAATTGAAATTTGATAAAGTTAAATTAGATGTTTCTTTCTTCTTACCTTGAGAAACGTGTATATTATAGCTGGCGTCTAACTATGCTTTCGAGAAGCAGATAAAATGGCACTCAATAATTGGAAGAAGGTTGAAAATGAAGTTGGTTATCCGTGTTATGTTGAGTAAGTACATACATACACTTTCACAAATAATTTATGTCTTTCGGGAATTCTTATGTGTTTTGTGGTTTTTAGTGAAACGACCGGCAAGGAGCAGTATGACCACCCGGAATTCCAAAAGATAATACAATCACTACAAGAATATGATGGCATAAAGTACAGTGTTTATAAAGAAGCTTTCAAGATCAGTGCCCTACAGAAATATTTGCGCGGTAAGTTATGTTATGATCTTTACTAACTTTACTTGCGGTAAAATTCCTCAAATTAATCCTCTAGGTTGCACATGTATATCTTGTAAAAGTGCTAATGTAAGATCATTATTTTGTGTCTGTTGGTAAAGGAGATGAAAAAGTTTTTTTTATAACAGCAGTAATTTAAGGAGTCAAGGTTTCTAATTGTTACAATATTTTTTCATGACACTTTTGTTATATTGTAATGAACTACTTTTGTACACTTAATACCACCAACAATTTTATCAGTTATTGGCTTATTTTCAGTGCCCCCACTACGCATAACTTCTGGAGTGTTTGCTCGTCACCAGCTCAGCCTCTCCGAGAGTAGTTTGTCTCTGGACACAGCTGAACTAGAGGCTGTGCTGGCTGATATCTACTTTGCCGCGGAAAAAGAAGGGTTGTTCAGTGGAGATGTTGATTTGACAGTGGATTTGCTAATCAATTTGCTACTTAACGTTTATGACAAGTAAGTGTTTAAGATGATTATTACTTACTTACTTACTTTGCTGGCTCAGCAACCCGAAGTGGATCTTGGCCTCCGACCTTAAAGTGCGCCATTCTTTCCTATTCTGTGCCAAATCTGACTATTCGGCCAGTTGGAGGCTGTTTTATAATCTGTTAACTTACTTAAAAATGTAATATTCTATTGCTTCATCTTATTGTGACTTATGAAGACACATTAAGGGACATTTGGGTTGTATTGTGTTGTGTATGTCAAGTGTCCTGAGTTTTGTGATGAAGAAAGCAGCAAATAATATCACTTTAGTGACTACTGACTTCGCAATATTTAGTGCTATCTGAGACAGAGCTTAAAAGCTGCTTTATATGTGACGGGGTTATTATGCAAACGAGACGGGACAGGAAGTTTCATACAAAATGCATATGGCATGGAGACATGGACAGGGCGAGTTTTTTTTATTTATTAATCATGTTTCCAAAACATCACCTTCTGTCCAGATAAAGACCTGTCACACAGTGGTACTAAGTCATAACTTTGTCATATTAAATTCATTACACATTCCTGTTTGCTATTCCAGGGACAGGAAAGAACCTGTCCGAGTATTGGCTGCTAAGACCCTTCTCATTATACTGAGTGAGGAACCAGCGTCAGACAAGTGGGCTGCGCTCGCAAACTGCTGTGCAGACCACAATGGTTGCGTCTCGCCCCGCAGGCTGGCTGCGTTACTGACACATGTGACTGCTTTGCCTGTGTACTTGGGATGTACTGTGGATAATATTCAGGAGGATGTTGACTCATGCTTCGAAAAGGTATTAGAGGTTATTTATCTGCTTCACACACTTGGTTGGTCCACTTAGGCACTCCTAGTTATTTTGTTTTCAATAGGTTTAAGCTTTAGGTTGTGTTGTGTAAAACAATGCTGAAAGGCAGTGGGAGGGGTGTTTGCGCATGGGAATAATGGGAAATACTGCACTGGAAGCAAAAATCGGCTAACTAATAGCCCAATTGGAACATAACCCCCAGGCGCCACCTCGCGTCAGACTTTGTTATTCCAAAGACTAATATATCGCTTATTAAGCAGCTTGACCGTTAGCGTTCTTTTTACATGACGCCATTTGAATGATAACAGTGTTGCATTGACCAATGTGTTAAAATCCAAAATCGACCAAGAATTCGACATCTAATCGAATGTTACGACACTACTGTTTTAAATTACGATTGCCTCGTGTGTGTAGTGGCAAAGTTTCTGCCTTACATCCGAGAGGTCCTAGGTCGAGCAAAAACTGTTGCTAAGATTTTCTGTCATAAATTTCTCAAAAACAACACCCCCGTGCAAAAGCACGTTAAGCCTTGCTGCGCCTGATCTCTCTCCAGTCATGTCGGATTGCCGTCTCACCGAACTTTGAGAGTGATGGAACAGTGAGTGCACCTGTGTATTGCGCTCACACTTGTGCACTATAATATCTCCTGCGTAGTTGGCTGATCTCTGTTGAGATTGGCCGCCGTGGTCGAAATGGTCTAGGAGGACTATTATTAAATTATAACACAGGTTCCAATCGTTCTTCTGCAGAGTGCAGGCATGCTCGGCGTGAGTTGTCGCGCCGTTGCAGAGTGGGGCGCCCAGCGGTGCAGTGGTGCGCGGTGGCTGCCGCTGCTGCAGCGGATAGCGGCTAGCAGGACCTGTGTTAGCTGTGGTCTCCTCTGTGCTGCTTGTGGGCAGGCGCTTACACAGGTAAGTGAACATTAAGCCTTGTTTCACACCAAGCAATCCATTTTGGTACAAGGGATCATACACTATACCTCATGGCTGATATATCTAGAAACAGTGTTATATCTAGGGAGTAAGTAACTGCTGTCCCATCTTGAAACACTGGAATAGTCCATGTGGGCTCGAGACCGGCACTTGTTAATATTAAGTAGATTTTAATTTTAATTAAAAAAAACTTTACATTATAAGCACTTTCTGTTACTAACCTACACTATGAAAATAATTCTTTCTGAAATATATGTTTGTTATTATTATATTTCTATAGTGACTTACCCACTTGCCAGTTTGTCATGTTTGGGAAAATTACAGGTCTCGGTAACATAGAAGACAGCTTTGGTCTAGTTGTCTCGACGTCTAGACTACAAAACTGGCTGTCGCGGGTTCGAGTCCTGCTAAGGGCAAATGTTTGTGTGGTGAGCACAAGCATTTGTACCTGAGTCATTGGTGTTTATAAATGTATTTATGTATTTCTATCCGTTATTCTAGCCACCATAGCACAAGCTAATGCTTAGTTTGGGGCTAGGTAGTTGGTGTGTTAGTTGAAATAATTTTTTTACTTATTTATTTATAGATAAATAAATAAATAAGTATTACAACATCACATACATTGATCTGACCCCGTGGTAAGTAGCTTAAGCACTTGTGTTACAGAAATCAGAATCAACAGTGGTATTACAAATAAACCAAAATACATATACACCCAGACCAGTACAAACAGACATGTTAATGCACACAAATGTTTGTACAGTGCGGGCATCAAACCCGCGACCTCTTAGTTAATAGTCAACTTCTTGACCATTACACCAAAGTGGTCGTCATGGGACAGATGTGTGATGTGTTGATATATGTATGTGCACTTCTAATAAACATTCTGTTTCAGATGCTCAAGTTCAAATGTTCAAAATGCAACGAAGTGTTCTTTTGCGAAAAGTGTTACTTATACGGCAAAGATCTGACCAGCGTGTGCGGGCACAAGAAGTCTCACTTAGTACACGAAATCCTTGATGGAGAGGTGAGCAATATTTTAACTACACACAAAGAAATATTAAAATTGAGTTAGTCTTCAGTTAGCGTCTGAAATATTTTATTTTGCATTTTTGGAATATTTACAAATATTTACTAGAAAGATATTAAATAATAGTTTAATTAAAAAGAAGGCCATTTACATGTCTCCACTGGTAGAATTAGAGTACATAAGAATGTAAAGCCCTGGTAAATCAAGAAAGCTTACTCAAAAAAGTATAGGCAAGTTCGATATTAAAAAAAAACGTTCCATAACCTGACTTACACTAGTACAGAACAAATCAAAGTCATAAGTGTACTGACATTCGTTATTGGCAATTTAGTACCAGTGGCCGTACTACGGAACGTTTCGTCCGTATTTACGGGTCTAGCCAGCCCGTTCGCTCCCACGGTCAAGCTCGTAAGAGTGACAGGGCTGGCTACATTCGAAACTACGGACAACGTAACATTACTTGTCAATCTGTTCCAATCTGATAACCCTAAAATGCCTAAAATAGAGACAGTTGAAAAGATTAAAACCACTATCACATTAAATATGTATTTTTACACATTTGCCCTAGTACCTTTTTCTTTATACAATTTTATATATTTATTTCCAATAAAACTTTTATTTTTTTTGACACGGTTTCTACTAAATTTCTATTATATTTTTGATGCTGACTACGCAATTTGACTTAAGTACACCACTAAATACTGTATCCGCAATCCGTGCAACAGATGAGTAAAAAAATAAAATTCACTTGTAAATCTCTGAATTTCAGATCAAACCTGCACATAGTATAAGCTTCATGAAAGGCATGAAACGATTTTTCTTTTGCACTCGTACAAAGAAAAAGAAAATCACCAAAAAGTGCTCTAAGAAGAGTGTAGATAAGATCGAAAATAACGGGACGATGCGACGGAAAAAAGACGGCAAGCCTGCTATGGTCACGTCCACTGTTGGGAAAGCGTCTGGGAATAACGCGAATAACCCAGCATCTTTACTGCAAGATATCATCAATCAGTTGGAAACGCAAAATAAGTAAGACAAAGAATACACTTGAAAGCAATAAAATCGACACACTGAGCATAGCCCAGGTTAAAAGCACGATAGCTAAAAATTAAGATATTAATTACAAAAACTAAATGTAGTTTGACGATATGTTTACTTAGCTTCATGAAGGTACCTATTTTTTTAGCGTAAATAATGCAAATTTCTTTATAACTTAAAATTTGATCACACTTAAAGAAAAATGGCCTGCCACAGGCGTGAGTTAACCGATTGTAAAACAGCTGAAAAGGTGGTCGGCTGTCGGAAAGGTCGGATGTTGTAGGTATCTTATCACAACATTAATGAATCATGTCTGGCTGCAGCCTATGGAGTACTTAAAGAAATTAGGACTGAAGTGTCACGGTAGCACAATTGGGAGAGCAATCGCCCGGCTTGCGAGAGGTGCGGGTTCGAGTCCCGCCCGTCCATTTTTATTTGAGTGTGTTTTAATTTCAAATTCTTAGCTTCATTTTCACTACAATTAGATAGACTAAATATCCTGGATGACATTTTCTCACTCGCTCCAGAGGGAGTTGTATGCATTTTGGTGGGTCGATTTAATTGCTCACAAGTGTATTTTAGTTATGTAGGTAAATACCTCTTAGATTGTTAAACGTTCTTCTTCAAATGACAGGATCAGAATAAACATAGTCCCCTTGCAAAAAGTATTTGGAAATCTATAGAGAATGACCGTCAGCAATCGCAGTTGAATGTCCAGAGAGGGAATGGTGATGATTTCTGTCTTTTCAGCTTGTTATTTTTAGTGCCATAGATATATATAGATAGTGCAATGATTTATGCCATATTTTAAGATTCTGCTATTACATTCGTGAATGTAATCAATGAATGAGAGATTTAACTTCTAATTAAAAACTCTCTTTTTTCCTATTTTAAGTAAAAAGTGTATTTCCTACGTTCATTTCAGAGCTTTAAAAGATCTCTCAACCCACTTGAGCAACGTATGCAAAGAACCGAAAGACGACGATTTGAAGGTGAAAGTGGACACGCACTGGGCTCAGATATCCACGCAAATCGGCAGGCTCAAGATGTTAAGAGTAAGTAGTTATTATAGATCGTAAATTCGAAACATCTGCCTCGACTTATCGCCGGCCGCACACGACCGATAATTATATAATTGCTCACCAATTTATGTTGGAGAAAAAATCCCCGACATGAACCCAGAAAACAGCTGGTGACCTTCAACGGATGGACAGCTTTTGACCAGCTACAGCTAAAATCCATCGCAATTAAATTATTATTCGAATTAAAAAAAAGCGCACTGAATTCGGTTCATCCGTTTGGGAGTTACAATGCCATAACATACAAACAGAGTAGGGGTGAAACTTATAAATAATATATTTTATCCCCAACGAAAACTGCACCCCTCTTTTAATAATTCAATTAATAATCTCAATTAAAAATAAAACAGACTGAAGTCAATCGTGGACAACCAACGACAATCGTGGGCGGGCGTATATTGAATTATATACCAATATTAATTGTAATATTTGTATACAAAACAACAACGTTGTTAATTATTTGTAAAGAAAGAATAACGATACATAAGATTGCCTATTTATGCAGTCGCATATACTATTTCTAGTTACCCCCGAACTACACGTTGGGCGAACAGTTGGCCCCAACGCTACTCGCCCAAAGTGTGGTTTGGGATTTTGGGCGATTCCAACGCTCGGGCCAATGTTGGCTTCGTGTACACTTCGCCGCATCCGCACGTAATCGGCTGCCGAGAGTCAGTGATTACGATTTTATGGCGTATAAAAGCGAAACACAGCGTAACGCTTATAGTCAGCAGCGGACAATTCCGTTTGGTATGAACTATGCCTAAAACATACTGATTGTTTCAGGATAACCTTTCATCGTCCGCGCCATCCGTCCCTGCAGAAACACAAAAGTCTGACAAAGTTGAACGACCCCAAGCGTTCGATCTCTTCAGCCCCATCCCTCTACTAGATGATAAACAGTCAAAAGTCACACAGAACATGAAGAATCAACCTCGGGTACTGAGCTTGGACTCTGGAAACTTCTCCGTGGCGTCGAAACAGACTGATTTGCTGACGGTGTCAGGAGATGCGTTGAAACCTGTGGTGGTACATACTACGTGTGACACGATTTCTACTGTGTCGATGAACGATATCACGCATTGGTATAATGGTAAGTACATTTTTAATATTCAGATTAATAACCATTTAATAGGACATAGGACACGACGTATACTGTCTTGAATGATATCATGCATCGATTGTGAGTGAGTTTTTAATGTTTGGTTTAATAGGAACGTACCTCGTGTGTTCATAAGTTTTGAAACAAACTTTGTGCTAAAAAAAAGAAATAAAAAATTACTGGCTGCTATTTATTTCTTTTTCTAATTTTGAATTTCGAATGAAATGAAATGAATTCGAAAATCAAAGGAATTAAAAGTTATTTAATTCCTTTGATTTTCAAATTCATTTCTTTCAATTTTCTCGTGATGGAGAGAACAAAAGAATTGCGTGCGACTGTGATTTCGCTATTTAAGACGGGAAAAAAACCAATGGAGATTTTCCGTTAGGTGAAAACTTTTGGTGTGAGCCGTAACTTCGTATATTACACTATTAAACGATACAAGGAGACAAGTTCTTTGCACTGCTTAAGAGACACGATGCGAGGAAAATACTCTTCACCGATGAGAAAATCTTTACTGTCGAAGAAAAGTTCAACTGACAAAACAAAGTGTATGCAAAAAGTAGCAAGGACGTCCCAGCTTCAGCACGGAATGTATCGCGTACCCATCATCCGGCTAGTGTGATGGTATGGTGGGGAGTTTCGTATGAAGGTGTCACTCCGCTCCATTTCTGTCGACAAGGCGTCAAGGTGAAAGCCAAGAACTATCAAACTGACATCTTAGAGCCTGTTGTGAAACCCCTCCCCCTACTTTGTTTCACAACAAGGATTGGGTTTTCCAACAGGACTCAGCGCCATCCCATAAAGCAAAAACCACCCAAGCGTGGTTGAGGGAAAATGTGCCGGCCTTCATCGCGGCGAACGAATGGCCCTCTTCCAGCCCCGACCTCAACCCGCTGGATTATGCTTTATGGGCTGAGCTAGAGCTCTGAGCCTGCCGAAAGTCCCACCCAAACTTGGAGTCACTGAAGCGTGCTCTTGTCCGAGAAGCAAAGCGAATCCCGCTGGAAAAGATTCGTGCCGTCATTGATGACTGGCCAAATCGTCTAAGGGCCTGTATTAAAAACAATAGTGGTCATTTTGAATAATAATAATTATTTTTTGTTTATTATTATCTACTAATTGTTTACTGAAAATTTTAGAAATATATGTTAATGATAAAAAAAGTTATGCAACTTTTATTTCGTCTCAAAACTTATGCACACACGAGGTACATTCATGATCATAAAGTCTTTACCACCCTAAGGATAACAATAGCTTGCACAAATTTAAGTCATAAGTTCTAAATCATTGCTGTAGGAGTTTGACTGACACTGTCAACATAACACAAATAAAGGAACGAGGTTGTTTATCAAATAGTGTACAAAAACCTTTTTTCTATTCTCTAATAATTCTCTAAGTCATATCTGATGATAATGAATTTGGAAAGTAACAACAAGTAACTTTGTGTAGCAGGAAAGTGGAATTTTTGGAAGTGTGTGTGGTATAGAATCTAACTGCAAAACTGGTAAACATTTTCTGATCGTGACTATACATACCTACTTTGAAAGTCACTCTGCGGCGTTAAAACAGACTGATTTGCTGACGGTATTAGGAGATGCGTTGGTACATACTACGTGTGACACGATATCTACTGTGTCGATGAATAATATCACACATTGTAATATTGGTATGTGAGTTTTTATTATTCAGTTTAATTGTTACAGTGGCCAGCATATCAGGTTATCCATTTTAGTTGGAAAACTCGCCATAAACGCTTAAGATACCGCAGTGTATATCATGACGTACTTGCTACCGTACGTATTTTGAAAGTCTCTCAGGCGACAAAACAGACTGATTTCATAAGTGAGTTTTAGTATTACTCGTAGATTTAAATGGTAGCATTCCGGCAAAATGAAATATATACATATGTTATATTGCTTTCTTTTTTGTAACTTGTTTCAAAGCTTATTTAAACAAAAGTAACTAAAAATCATCATCACCAGGTCGTCTTGATATCCAAAATGGATACCTAGTCGAGAAATCGGAAATGTAAGCAGCTTGGCCGTCGTAGAATTCTGCAGTCAAAATATTTAAATCAACGGATAATTTATGCACATTTTCTGCTGATTTTTTATTGGTACACACGGCTCCACATCAAGCTGCTCATTTTTGTTGTAAAATCACTTTTATTACGTAAGCATAAGATACCTCAGTGATTAATTTGACGTGTGGCCGTGCATACGCTTTTAAATACTGATTCATTTTGATCTACCTGCCGCATCACGCAGACGACTGATGATCGTTACCACCACATAACATAAATAGTCTGAGTAAATAGAGAAAGTGCTTTCATTAATGTGATTTTAATGATGAATTGATGACAATATTCCAGGAATATAACAAGCATAATGGCTTATGGTATATTCATATTAGCAAAGTCATTAATTAATTTTATATGAATTTTTTTGGTCAGTGTGTCAAGTGCAGTCACATCGCGCGTATTGCATACTGCTGCAATGATTTTTTTGAAACGTTTTTCGCGGTTGCCCGGTACATATCAGCGCTACAAACATGGCGTCGTCATCGGTTCCACACCGAACCCTTCCGACCCGTACTTTCAAGAAAACAAAGCGCGTATGAACGAACTGGTCGCAGAACTTCGCCAGAAAACTCACGACGTGATGACGCCCGACCCACAGTCCGCTGCGAACTTTGCTGCAAAGGGAAAATTTCTGGTTCGCGACAGAATCAATCGCGTCGTTGACGAAGGCAGCGATGTTTTAGAACTCAGTCCGTTAGCCGGCATACACGTCCAAGTCCCCAGCGGCGGGCTAGTCACCGCCATCGGGAAAGTTCACGGACGCGACTGCCTGATCTTGGCCAACGACGCGACCGTCAAAGCGGGCACCTACTACCCCATCACGGTGAAGAAACACCTCCGGGCGCAGGATATCGCCCTACAATGCCGACTCCCGTGCATCTATCTGCTAGATTCGGGCGGCGCTCACTTTCCGAGCCAAGCCAACATGTTCGCTGATAAGAACCACGGTGGACGGATATTTTACAACCAGGCCATCATATCTTCGGAAGGGATACCCCAAATCGCGGTCGCCCTCGGATCCTGCGCGGCGGGAGCGGCCTACGCGTGCTGTATGTCGGACGAGCTCATCATGGTGAAGAACCAGGGAACAATCTTCTTAGGCGGACCGAAGTTAGTGCGAGCGGCAACGGGAGAAACCGTCAAGTCCCAGAATCTAGGCGGTGCTGACCTGCACTGCCGCATCTCAGGTGTCGCCGACCACTACGCTGAAGACGAGGAGCACGCCTTATGTTTAGTAAGAGACCTTGTCGCTAATCTTAATGTCAACCAGAAAACAAGACTACCCATAGCAAAAGTTGAAGAGCCTGTGCATGATTTGGAAGACTTACATGGTATTGTTGGAGCCAACTTACAAAGACCATTCGAAATGCGCGAAGTTATAGCGAGGATAGTCGATGGCAGTGTCTTTAGTGAGTTCAAGCAATTCTATGGCGAGACTCTGATATGCGGATTTGCTACTCTATACGGTCATCCAGTCGGTATCATCGGGAACAACGGCGTTTTGTATTCGGAATCCGCTTTGAAAGGAGCTCACTTCATTCAGCTTTGTGCAATAAGGAAAATACCACTGATATTCCTTCAGAACGTTACCGGCTTTATAGTAGGAAGGGATGCTGAAATCGGGGGCATAGCGAAGCACGGAGCTAAAATGGTGACCGCGTTGAGTTGCTTCAAAGGCCCGAAGTTGACTGTTATAATTGGTGGTAGTTTCGGCGCTGGTAACTATGGGATGTGTGGTCGGGCTTTTTCGCCGAATTTCTTGTACATGTGGCCAAACGCGAGGATATCTGTTATGGGCGGGTTCCAAGCTGCGAGCGTGCTGTCGTCGATAGCTAGAGAGAAAGCTCAGAGTGAGGGCAAGGAGTGGACTGAGAAAGATGATATGAGAGTGAGAGCGCCTCTTGAAGCGCAGTTCGATAAGGAAGGTATGCCTTACTACAGTACGGCGAGGCTGTGGGACGATGGAATCATAGCTCCAAGAGATACAAGGAGAGTGCTGGGCCATAGTTTGTCGGCCGCGTTGAATGCCCCTTTCGGAGACACGAAATTCGGATTGTTTAGAATGTGATGTTGTGTTTTGTATGTGTGTAATGTTAAGCTACTTAATTGTCAAATACGTAAATGTTTTTATAAAACTTTTAAGGTTTATTTAAAGCCCTTTTATTGAATAAAGGAGATATTTCAAATTATGTGTTTTTTTACGTCAATGCTGAATTGAAATTAATGTTTAAAGTAATTAATTTTTTAATAAAATGAAAATTTATAAGACATCACATGAATGGTTCATGATGTCTTATCAATTAGTGATTTAAGTAAAAAAAAAAAAATAGGTAACTAAAAAAACGGAGGTTTCTTTAATTTTTTAGATATCCATATACTATAAAGAGATGCTGCAGATTTTTATACTATAACTATCTGATCCGGGGAAGTTACTGAGGTGTAGATGGATAAAATTTGAAAAAAATTGGTGATTTTTACAGAAATGTCTTCTGTCCGTTATAATAACTTAACTTTTTTCCAAAGAAACGTGATACTAATTTTCACTAGATCTTTCATAAAAAGCCTCTAAATGGCACACTCCGCAATGAACAGCGCACACTCGAACCGAACCGCGTCGCGGCGGCGTATAGCAACACGCCCCGCGGTCACTTCCCCGCGTGCGCGCTGTACATTGCGGGTTAGAATTAAATTGTTTTTTATTGATGTCAAAAAATAAAAGTCGTTTCCAAGCCAAAATTTATTTTTCATACGATTTGGTTTGATGTACTAAACGCGTAGTTGACGGCTTCGGTAAGGTTTTTTTTACACCCTGTATAGAGATCTTTTAATAGTAAGAGGGTTATAACATTTTACAGATATTATTAGCGAAGCCGTGTTGAACTATTGTACATTTTTTTTTACAGAACAAGAGTCCGTCGCGAAATCGCAAGCGGTGCGTCTAGACAACAATCAGTCTATATCCGCGACAGAGAAAAAATACGCTGCCGACATACGCAGCGTGGCGAATAGCAACGACAAGATGAAGGAACTAAACGCCGACCTAGACACAGTGCTGGACCGGCTCCAGCAGATACTGAGCAACAACTTCGCTGTCGACGGTAATTTACTGCCTCGTTGGTGTAGTGGCAAAATTTTTGCCTTACATCCGAGAGGTCCTGGGTTCGAATCCCAGGTTGAGCCAAAATTGTTTGTGTCATGAATTTCTCAAAAACAGCTCGGAGTCTCCTGACTCCGAGCTGTTTTTCTCTCCAACTTCACTCCAGCTCTCCAACTTCCTAGTTGGCTGTGTTAAACCCCCGTGCCTCGGAAAGCACGTTAAGCCGTTGGTCCTGCGCCTGATCTCACTCCGGTTATGTCGGATTGCCGTCTCACCGAACTTCAAGAGTGATGGAACAGTGAGTGCACCTATGTATTGCGCTCACACTAAACTTGTGCACTATAATATCTCCTGCGTAGTTGGCTGATCTCTTTTGCGATTGGCCGCCGTGGTCGAAATCGGCCAGGAGAACTACTATTACTATTATTATTTTTAGCAAAAGTTCGTCCTTATACTTTGTCTTTATCACAGACGATGGATGACTTACATCTTACTACTACATATCCGCAAATAGAGTCAGGGGCCAGCTCAGTGGAAAAAATTTGGCACTTATTTACTAGAACATTTTTTTTAAAATGTAAAATTAAAACACACACACAAAACACACTTAAAGAAAAACGGACTTCCACAGGTGGGACTAGATCCCGCACCTCTCGCAAGCCGGGCGATAGCTTTTCAATGCAAATTAGAGATAGATGCAATAAAACACACTAAAAAAACCTTTTTTTTTCTTTAAGTGTGTTTTAATTTCACATTGTAACAAAAATGCATTGTTAATGCTACAGAGTGTAAAAAAACCTTACCGAAGCCGTTAATCACGCGATCAGTACATCAAACCAAATCGTATGAAAAATAAATTTTGGCTGGGAAACAACTTTAATTTTTTGACATCAAAAAAAATTAATTTAATTGTAACCCGCAATGTACGTTGCGCACGCGGGGAAGTGCCCGCGGGGCGAGTCGCTAGACGCCGCCGCCGCGCGGGTCGGTGCGAGTGTGCGCTGTTCATTGCGGAGTGTGCCATTAAAAGGCTTTTTATGAAAGAACTAGTGAAAATTTGTATCATGTTTCTTTAGAAAAAAGTTAAGTTATAACAGACAGAAGACATTTCAGTAAGGTTTTTTCCACCCTGTATAGAGATTAGATCATTTTTTTAAATTTCTTTTCAGACTCATGCTTCGACAACACAGCGCTTCGCGAGACGGCCACGGAAATGGAGGGACTGCTAGGTTCTCTAATTCGAGGCGTGGAGCAGCGCGCTACGCTCAACGCTACCAAAGGTCTCGTGTAGCCAGGTACACATGTCATTAAAAGCCACTTACTAAGACGTGTCTCAAGTAAGCTTAAGGTTGTAAGATGTAGTGATTCTTACAGAGTTAGTGTTTTATTGGCAGATTCACTACTAAAAAGTAAAAACGGGTGAAAAACCCCCGACGAAAAAGCTCTGTGTCATAAGTTTGACCTGTGTGTATGTTTGTGCGTATAATATTTTTGTGTGTCTGTAGCATCGTGAACCTCCATTCGTGCTACGAGCTATTGATTACACAGCGGTTTTTTTAATCGAAAGATAATTTAGTCACTGTGATTCTTCTTAGCTATGTTTCCTCAAAATCCGCCCAGCCGTTGAAACTGTTTTCTTACTGCTAACTGGAAAGTTGTTTTTTTTAAACATTCTTGCAAAGTACACAGTCTAGTACCGTTTTGTTGCAGTTTTTGAAGATGAATGTAATGTTTGCGAAATCTTATTCGGATAAAATCGGGTTATCGTCACTCGGTTTCTCATCTCGTGATCATAGATTTTGTTTTATCTGCATCAATTACGATCATCAGAACCATTAATTGATTCAAATCGCTAATTTTTTTATTATTTTGCAGTCTGTGTCGAATCGAAGCTCTATACGAATTTTATTGTTATTGAAATAATGTTTGCTTTTGAAGAAACAATGATTTTGTTTCTTACTTATAAAATTATGAATTGCTCAATGTTTTTGTTTTGATCTTTAGAGTTAATCTCAATAGATTAAGAATAAGGACTCTTACTTTAGTCCTTATTCAGGCAAAAATATAATTGGTTGTGAACTTGTGACATACTGTTAGCTTTTTACAATTTTTTTTATTCATTTCAGGGCAACTAAGAAACTGATAAGTATCTAGTTAGATATAATGTTTTAAACTCACTGTCAAGTTTGTGTTCAATTTAATATACTTAATTAGTGTATTAGGTAAGCGTTAATTAGGTAATGTGCCGTCCCACTGATTTTGGTGCTTTATTCATGACTCAACTCATTTGATAGTAATTAGTCGGTAAGCGAAGTCAATTTGGCAGCTATGTATTTGATATGTATATCAGAAATAAAAAGATAGTTAGAAAAATAACATGCCATATATTTTTTAATAAAAAAATTACATAATTATATTGCCGCGTTTATTAAATATGAAATACATTATAAATTAGACGTTATGTTATTATGTAAAATGTTTACTATTCTAAAAATGTCATAAATTGCTGTATTTCATTTTGTGCGTGTATAAAATAAAATAAAAAAAACTGTGAAACAAAATAGAGCAATCTATTTTGTGTGTATCGTTATGTAAAGCGTATGAGTAAATATCTCTGATATTTCTATGAACACTGCATGTGATAAATAAATTGTATAAAAAATAAATCAAAACTACCATAACTCGACTTATTTTAAAAAGTTTATACAAAAACAATATCTAATTTAATTAAAATTTTTATATAAAAGCAATTTGATTGCTTCAGCACAACCACTCAAAAATATAATTTCATCAATGATCTGACATAATTTTTCATATACAAGTGACATAGAATGTAACTATAAGTTTAAAATATAAAATAAAGGATATTATTATCTTATTGGACGGGTTTTATTTAGCCTACAAAAATATGATTTAATTTATCTACATTTGGGTATAAATTCCTTTCTAGTTAATAATTAAAATATTTTTAAAAAATACAACCTAATCTCTCCACTTTCCTTTTCATTGATATTACCTTTAGTACTTCAGTGTGTGAAGATGTCTACTTTCTTACTTAAATACTATGTAATAGACTGAGATATTTATCATTCTGTATTTCATTTCTATATTTCATTGTTTATCTGCAATCATTCATTGATTGATTGATAGAGTATGTCATAATGATCTGCCTCCATATATTTTGTGTGGGAATACTGTAACGTGACGTCACGCTACGGTATCAATAATCGGAGTCAATTAACTGAATATTTATTGAATTATAAATTGGTTTCTACAGCTTTTTGGAATCTAATTGGCTTATTAACTTGATAGAGTTAATTTTTACTTAAAATATTTACGGTAGTTATCATCACTCCTATTGATTCTTGTCTCCTGTATAACCCTACCCTGATACGTGCGACCAAAATAAATGCCTTTTTAAATTTTATTTGGGATAGGTTTGCTCTTGACCCAAGACTAAATCCAGCGAGTAAGAGATTGTGTCGACGATGGAGCGAGCTCGCCTAGAAGATACCTGTTCACTCTCCCCTCTACTACAAAAGAAATAGGTAGTTATTCCTTGTTTGAATCGTATCCAACCAACACTGTCATACATTTTGAATTGGTTGGCTTATATTTAAAACAGGTGATAGTCACTGCCTAGTTCTTTTGTAGTACAGGGGTCTACGTTTGAAAATTTCTAGGCTAACTACACCTGTACAATGTGATAATGTTCAATTTCGCTTGCTGCTGTTGATGAGGTACTTGCAGCAGTGCGTGAGGAGATGCTTCTCTTTCTCAGTGGAGCCGTTCTGGTGGATCGCCGTGGGGCCGTTGCGTTCTCGGGTGTAGATGTCCAGTCCGTATTGACCTGTGGTGAAGGAAAAATACTTTAGGGAGCTTTCAACTTGGACGCGAAAAGTAGAAGCAGTCGCCAAAGACCTAAAAGAGCTAAAAGTGTCCGACTGGTCAGATTTGGCACAGAATAGGGAAGAATGGCGTACATTAATGTCGGAGGCCAAGATCCACTTCGGGTCGCTGAACCAGCGAAGTAAGTAAGTTTCAACTTGGACGTTTCATGTCGAGCCACGGTCATTTGTTTTCATACAAATTGCACGTTGCGGCAACAGTGAGGCGTTCGGCAAGAACGCTCGACAACCGTTTAAAGTAGTTGCTATCAGGTTGAAATATAGTAGGTGAGCTGGTGTTTAAACAAGTAGTAAGGCACTACACTGTGGGGGAAAAACTGTGCTCAAAGGTTGTTGAAGACTTACTTAGCACTCAACTTTAAGGAATTACCTAATGTTGTTTGGGGTTTCTAGTAGAGGCTGACTCCTAAACTAGGAGCCAATTCCGCTAATCAATCGTAATTGAATCGCCTGTTTTTAACAGTTCTAGTATGGACGAAATGTCAAAACGGGGCATTATTAAATAATAACGATTTTGTTATTTGATGATTGATTTAGCGGAATTAGGCTCCTGGACCGTCTAGAATTCTAGGCACTAAACTCTCCCGTGTGATCCCGCTCGAAAGTGTTAGACGTAAAATCGTCACAGTTTCACTAGCTTAAAAAATTCTTCAGTACGATGATCAGAACTTCACCTGTCAGGTTACATTCTACGGCCCTACTCTCTGTGTATACCGATGTCCGTTATTTCGTATTTTTGTCCCTTTCACTCACACTAGGTTGACCGTAAGCGTTGGATGAAACGGAGTGGAGATTAAGACAGTTACTGAGAATAACTTTCGCGTCTGGCGCTTAGGCGCTGAGCAGTTATTTAACTCTGTAAGACCAAAATTACGAACGAAATAAGTAACTTTTAATTTTACTAATACTTTTTATATGAGTAAAAGTGACAGGGATAGCCACATCCGAAACTACGGATAACGGTTTAGATAGTAGAGGGGCTGGATCTTGAAGACCAACGCCCTGCTGTACGCTCCTGTAGTTCGTTTTACTTATACCTCGAAATTACGAGCGAAATGTCTTGCTCAAGTTGAAAATATTGACACTTTCGGAGCACGGTGTCTAAACTACATATTTGGACAGCTATGCTTATTAACGTTTCAAAACCTCACCTTCTTCTGGGAAAGTGATGTAGAACGACACGATATCATCGGATACGTTCTGCTGCACGTATTTAGACAGGCGTTTCTCGTCAACACCGTTTTTGTGCAGCGTCGCCATGAAGTCTGCAAGCGGCCGCGACATGCGGAACTGGATCTCGAGCTCCCGCCCCGCGAACACTAGCGCCTCCTGGTGGGTGAATAGGGAACGCAATATAGATAACTCTAGTCTAGTCTATAATATAAAAATGAATCGCAAAATGTGTTGGTAAGCTCATAACGCCCGAACGCCCGAAACCAATTTGGCCAACTATTTTTTTATGATGTTCCGTAAAGTACTTACGTAGAAAAAATTAAAAAAAAACAACGTGCATGAGAACGTCAGCACAGTCCGCTAGTATATTATAAGTCTATATGGGTAACTCTGTATTGCACACACTAAGGCACGGTATATAGCAATTTTCATGAATAGCTTTACAGATCTTTTCCATATAATCGAGTTATATAGTTTCGCAAGTCCGGGTCACATCTTTGGGGCATGTCAATAGCAATGTGGAATTCTATTAGAATAAGAAAATGCTGCTTTAACAATGAAAAAAAATCACGACGTCCTCCGTTCTACGTCCTACACGACGTTCTTTTAAAATTCAAAATCCTAATTACCTGATAAAGAAGAGTGGTAACTGAGAATCGGCCATCAAGGCTTACAGATTTACGTCTGATATTGTGGTGGTTACTCATATTATGAAAGTCAATGTTACTTATGTTAATTACCTGATGAGTGATGGGAACCAGGCCAAAGAGCCTAGTGGCTTTAGTGGGTCCCCATTCCCCGCTTGCGCAGTCCGGCAAAGGGACCATTACTGTCTGAAGCTCCGCACAACAGATCTGAAACATAAACAAATATCTTGGAATATCTTGTCATGCAATCCAATAGGCTAGATGACGCCACCAATCGTTGACGAACTTTTTATTATCTGTCAAAACGGTCTGCCTCCATAGATGGGAATTCATGAACGTGACGTCACGGTCATGTATCAGAAATCGGAAGTCAATTGGTCAAAAATTGGTTTCTACAGCTTTTTGGAAATATATTGATTGTATTAACTTCATAGGGGCTATGTTTTTTAAACGCCATGGTCTTGAAAATGTTTAAGATAGGTGTCATCATGCCAATTAATGTAATGGGAAATAATCATGAAGGAAATAATTATGCATTCTTGGTGCACTCCAGTGTCGGTCGAATTAAGTTGGTACTGCAGTATTTTCCAATAAAAATATTTTCATCGCACTAAATCTGTAAACATGAACGGTGGCCAGCAGCACATCAGGCTACTCTTTTTTGTTGCAAAATCGCCCGTATCACAACCGCATAAGATGCCGCAGTGCTTACCTTGACGTGCTGTCGTTTGTACATTGGAACGAAATACTATAAAGCTGGATCACAACGTTGGTTCAAAGACTTTTCGCTCAATGTGTATCTTGTATGTATGTAAGTAAAATAAATAAATATACAACAACATCACTTACATTGATCTGACTCCGTGGTAAGTAGCTCAAGCTCTTGTGTTACAGATATCAGGATCAACAGCGGTATTACGAATAAACTTAAATAAATACATATAACAACCAGACCAGTACAAACAGACATGTTCATGCACACAAATGTTTATACAGTGCGGGGATCGAACCCGCGACATCTTGGTTAATAGTCAACTTCTTGACCATTACACCAAAATGAATAGATCTAGCATGAGTGTTGGCCTCAACGATGATTAGTGCAGCTTTCTGGATTCAAACAAGTTAGGTTTGAATGGTGTTCTTGAGCTAAAGTTGGCACTAACGTATGGATCCGGCTGGGATAAACGCTAACATCTGTTCCTTAGATTAAAAAAATAATAGTTTAAAAAATTAACAAAAAACCGCTTTTAATGCTAACTAAAAAGAGAAAATAATTGCTGAGTATACGGAATTTATATTAGAATTATATTTACAGTAAAAAGCGTGGGGTGCACTTTATGAGGTTTTCATACTTCTCTTTTTATAGTTGCCAATAATAGGATGATTTTCACATACTAAGCAACCCACGCTCTTTACTCTACTGTAATATAAATTCCGTGTACTCAGAAATTATTTTTTCTTTTTTAGTTAGCAATAAAAGCGTGTTTTTTTTTAGTTTTTAATACTATTATTTATTCTTATTTTTATTAACAAAAAAATGTTAATAAGGATAATGGAAAACTCTTATCAAATTATTGCATTGTCATCGGTACTTAATACATGTGCAAAGTTTCAAATTAATCCGATTTCTGCCAGTTGGTGAAAATTGAGATCAAAAATTTGGTTACATACATTCATACATACATACACCCCGATCTAATAAAAGCGTGTTAAAAAAGTGTAGCACTCACCTTGAACTTGCAAACGCTCTTGAATTTCATGGGCTCGCCAGTGAGATATTCCCTCGGCGTCACCGCGTTCGCGAAGATGTCGAGAAGGAACGCGCCGCTGCAGGGCGCGTGCACGCGGAACGACACCACGTTGCCTACTACCGACTGGAAAATAAATATTGTATAGATGATTGATGATCCATTAAAATGGAAAATAGGATGAGTTTGACTATCAGCTATAGTCTAATATTGAGCACGGTCATCCTGATAACAGAAATAAATAATAAATAATTTCTGAACACCAATTATGGGTGTTTCACCGCAGGCGGCGGGGAGTTCAGCAAGGATTATTGGATCCAGCAGCGTATGATTTACGCGCTTACATAAATCTCGTATTTTCTTGTACTTGGTCGCTTCCTTATCTAAAAATTGGCTATCCCTTGCAGCTATAACTCTCATTCCACCTGGCATCTCGAGTGTCTTTTTTACGCCTTTTTACGGCTTCGTATCGGTGTACTGTAACAGATCGACTCTTAATATTTTAAATAAATTTCTAAATTAAATAAAGAAATTATGAAAATAGTGTGAATAGCGACATCTAGTGTTAGCAGTGAGGAACTGCCGATGTGTGTGACTTGATTTGGGAGGATCGAAGGTTGAAGTTCGAAGTATTTTCTGTAGATGTCGTATCGAAATATTTTAAGATTCTTACATTAATTAGAAATTCATTTTGGCTCGGTAGTTGCGAGATTAGTTCCCGTAAAATACTGAAAATTCATTTTAGATTAAATCTAAGAGAAAATACGTATGTAAGGAAGACGTAATAGTATTTTTGACTTGACATAGTGCTAAAACGTATTTAAGTGAAACTAATTGATTATCGAGCAATATTGGCGTTATTTGGGTGGATGTTAAATTGATTTATTGCATTTTATAATTGAATGTTAATCTTATTCAATTCCCGATGTTCTTGGAGTTTGAGAATTAATATTAAAAAAATGTCCTCATACTAGAGCAGGTCACAGTACGAAGGAAGTGACAAACGAGAGCCATCTATATTCGCAAGGCGCAAAAAAAAAATAAGCAATCTTTACGAATGACTATGGATGTCTCTTTCGCACGCAGTTAAGTAGCTATAGGAAAGAGTAAGATAGATAACGCAAAACGTATGACCTGTTTTAAAAGTAGGTACTGCTACTCCACGCTAGATGTCTTTGAAATCTTGCGAGGAAAATGGAGATGCCAAGCGAAAAATTGTTTCTACTATTAGTAGTTTTTTAAAGAGTAAGAGCATAAGATCAAAATACCTGAATCGATCAATTTCGGTTTAGTAATTACATTGAGTTGAAATATAATTTAGAATAAACACTAAAGTTAATGTTTCCAATGCTAATTCTGTAAGATAATTGATTAAAGAGAAAATATTGAACTCGGAATGCTATTTAAATCTAGAAATAATCTAAAATTCTTTGTAAACAAAAGGTTTCAGCGTTGTTCTGTTCTAATAATGAAAAGTCATGCATAATGGACAAAGGTTTTACAACATTTGAAACTAAAACAAATAAATAGGGTTTGCTCTTGTCAACCTTAAGTAGTTATTATAAAACTAGCGGTCACTGCGACTTTACCTGCGTGTGGTTCTCGTTCCGTGGAGATTCCGATGACAAATTTAGATGTTGGTCGAATCTCGGATCAGTCAGATGTGCACGCGAAGTTTAGTTGAATCGTTTCGGAGGAGTATTTGAACATGTGATGCTAGAGTTTTATGTATAAAATAAAGGCACATATTCAAGCTAAACCAGTTCGTGGATTTGAATTGTACAAAACTGTATGGATATTCCAGTAGTTGGGTATCGCAGCCAGGCATCTGATCTGTTATTTCAGCTGTGGGATAGTAGAGTTGAGCGTTGTATACAATTAATGAAGTAATTTTCTAGCACATTCCATATTAATAATAGATTAGTTCACGCTTGGAACCTATTTACCAAACTTGGCTAGGATAAACCGGAAACTGTAATGGTAGAAATGGTAGACAGTGGAAGTGTTGGGATGACAACACTGATGAGTTCAAGGAGGTCTACTATGTTGAGGGAAAACCCTAACAACGCCTGTACTAGACGAACTTAATTATTATTAGCAAAGGGTATATATAGGGCCTACAGCGGAATGGGAGGGGCATTCAGATACGAATACGCGAGTGGAAAGAGGTAGGCTCTGAATTTCTGTTTGTAAAAGTACTGAAAATCTGGATCAGATTATCATAGAAATATGGTTTTTGTGAAGGATTTCAGTATTTTAAATTGGTAGAGTTTTAGTGAGTTATTCCGCGAAAATATATAAGATCTTGACTGATGGAAGCTTAGTTTTACAGGATTGCGAAAGATACAGCAGGCCGTAAAACTGGGTTTTGGTTAAAACGTAGTGAAAATCATACTTGGTGTGTTGTGCATCTTCCAAGCCTAAGGTGGTTCAATTTGGGCTCACAACAAACAAAGTATGCCTAGTGTTCTTGGTAAAACTCCGACAAAACAAAAAAGGGAGTGGTTACCTAAAGAGTTAAGTGATTCAGTAGTTGAAGTGCTCAGTAACAGGTCACGATCTTATATTATGGAGTTGGTGCTCAAGCCCCGTGGCATTGAAATCCTAACTCCTCGTAATAGGGTGATAGGTAGGAAGCTGGAATCATTCTGAGGTACCAGCGGCGAGTCAACCTTCTCAGGTCTCGTTAACCTCAGCTAGGTGGTACGCTTTCCATAGCTCAAATCGTACGTGCGGATGGAATTGGACGCTGGATCCAATCGTTTGGGGTTACCCAGCTTCCTAGATCAGTACGAAGGGTTATGGCCACACTAGTCCCTTTATGTCTACAATTATATATTCACACCACCATATTTCCTTCCGTAGGAGGATAACTGCCCAGCCACGGCTACATAGTTATCTCTCCCGCCTTAGGGTGCACTAGGGTATTAGTCAAAGTCTGGTTTGCATCCAGCACTTGTTACAGTTGAGAGTAGGTAGACTTTCATTGCACACCGAAAGTCGACACATAATGGGGGTTGTTTTGGGATAACACACCAGTATTAGGAGTCCAGACAGGTCCAGGTACACACCTTAGTTGAGTTCAAATTCGGGTAGGCAGGGTTTTATATATTAGAATATATGGTTCCTTTGTATATTTGTGGTTAAGTCATAGGTAGATTTTACAAAATTAATTATTATTAATAAATTATTTTAGGCTAATAGAAAATTAGGAAAAGTTCTTAGGTAGGTAATGATCTAGCTGGTTAGCAAATATTTGGTTTGGTTCTAGGAAGAATTTCAGGTAATTGAATAGGGAAAGTTTTGCTCAGAGTGCAGAGTTTAATGGTTCAATTCACAGTAAGTACTTAAATATTCTTAAATTAGAGTAACAAAATATCTTGTGAATTCTTTCAACTTTATTGAATTATTGATATTTATTTGAACAGGTTGGTTGTTGAGAAATATAATTTAAAGTTAACTAAGAAGTTTGTTTACTAAGTTGTGAAACTAAGGGCTTGCTCGCTTCCTGGAACAGGGGAAGCTTGCTACAAGTTTTTCGTGTGACTTTTCTTGTAGCCATAGATAGGGTTTCAAGTCCACAATAAAGCTAGTTTTAAGTTAGAAGGGTTCTATATGAACTAGTTTGTAATGATAAATGCCCTGAAACTGTTCTGGAGGACTCATATGTCATGGAAGTGGAAGTCCACAAGTTGTGCGTGGTTGGGGCACAAACTCTAAAAATAATCATATTATGTGAATCTAATAAGAATCTTATATATCCTAATTAACATTTTATTTTGGCTAATTTAGTATTGTTTTATTAATAAGATTACAAGTAAAGTTTATCATTACTGAGCAAAACTCTAGGTCGGCAATAGTTATCCATTTATTATACTTAAGCTGAGTCAGCGGAAGTCTATGAGGTTAGGTTAGGGTTTAGCTTCAACTCCACGCTAATAAAAGAACTTAGGGTCACTGCGGAAACTAGGGTCCTCTCTAGAATCGATCACAGCCATATCAAGTTAACGAGCCAATAACATAACATTCAATAGTAATTAGACCAAAGTTAGTATCAAGTAGGTTCCTAGTAGTTCATATCCATAGTGCAGGCAGTTAGTGCGGATAAAAGTTAAATAGGTGGTTTAGTAGGGGGGGTGGGTACAGTACAAAACAAAATAAAAGGTTTATCTGTATATTGGTTAGTTTAAAATTATCTTTAGTCTAGAGTTTGTTCCGACCTTGTGGAAAGTGATACTGCAAACTAGGTTTTATGATTATAAGAAGCATCGTACCTGCATAACAAATCTCTTGAGGCTGACTCCGTCGAAGCCGTCGCCCTCCGTGTCGTAGAACTTGAGGTTGTAGTGGAAGATCAGCGAGCTCTGCATGTGTGCTGGCATGGCTATGCGCATAGTCGCCGCACCTGAACAAAAAAATGGTTGCGTGTAAAGTCGGTTTTACGGGCGAAGATTTTACGTGACACCGATCATGTTTGAGTGGGAGAGAGACGCAAGGCATTCGCCGGTCCGGCGGGCCTCTCTCTCGTTCGGTGACTCATCGTAACAGACGTGAGCGGGCGTTACACTTTTTCATGAGTGACTCCGAGCCACAACCTAATTTAAGACGTTGTCACGTCAAAAGGATATTGTATGTCTAAAAAATAATGTAGACTATACAGGGTGGCGACGACATTACGACAATTAACTTTCTGTCTGTTACGCTTTCACGTGTTAACTACTGAACAGAATTGGGATAAAATTTGGTACACAAACATGGTCGCAACATTCTGTATGTGTATTAAATTTCATCCAAATCTGTTCAGTTGTTAAGACGTGAGAGCGTGCCAGAAATTCAATTGTCATATTGTGATCGCCATCTTGTATGTCTGTGTGCTATTAGTGACAGATTCCTTTGTTGATGGGTACGGCACGGTACGGGTAGAGCGGTAGCGTACCAAAACTAAAATTACTTCATACAAACTCCGTCTTGATACGAGTGAGTGAGACTCACTAAGGGACTGAGAGAGAGGGAGGAAGATCAGGTTCTGCGCGGGCTTATGGGTTGGCTAGGATCTTTCATGACAAAAACTCATGATGGAGTTCTTATTTAGCTATTACATGGAACAAATAGTCACCCACCACGTCAAGGGCACTAGCGATCATCGGTCCGAAAAAAAATCGTTTGGTGGTATTAGAACCAGTTTTGACAGGGCCGTTGTACAAATTCTGTATCTTATGCGCACGAGGTATGTTGTAACACAAGTATGAGGGTGAATCTACTCACACAACTATTCATAGGTGAACCGAATAGCGATCAGTCGCAGAATCGTGAGTCTCTCTTTATACTCAATATCGACAAAGGCCTTAACCTCACAACTACGGTCGCGCCACTGAAAGCGAACGCAACACCTGGATTCTGAAGAGACCCAAATAGCCCGTTCATAGCCCCATGGTAACGGCACATAAAGTGTAGTAGAAATGGACCCGTCCTCGCTAAAATACCATGGTAGAATCACGGTGATATCTTAAGGTAGCCAGTGTTTTGTGGCTGTGTCACTTGCGGGTGATTTTGTCCCTGATTTATTAGACACTTTCCGTTGCATAAATAAAATCAATAAAATCAATTTATTTTTTGTAAGTAGGCTAACAAGTTGCACTTTTACATGTCTCGACATATAAATTTACCCTACTACCGTTTCAGGACAATTTGGACCAGTGCTGAGAAGAAGCGGCGCAAGAAACTCAGTCGCTACTGGATTGGATATGGATACGGAAAAGGGACCAGGTACTCACCAGTGGAGTCAGTGTACATGACCGCCTTGGTGTTAGGGTCGCTGAAGTAGAGCCCGTATCGGAAGAACAGCGAGCGCACGAACGGCAGCTCCTCGAAGTCGTGCAGCGTGATGGGCGTCTTCAGCAGTTGCCAGTCCGCCTGCAGCGGGAAGAACTCGTAGATGAACTCGCGTGGGTCCGTAAGGAAGTAGTGGTCGTCGTACTCGTATCTGGAATGAGAAAGTGACTGTTAAATACACTATTTAATTATAATTATTTAACTAAATATTTATCTGCTGTAAACATGATGAAAATAAGTGAGAAAAGATTGTAGGATTGGAGATACAAGGAAAGACGAAAGATTTTGTGACGCTTATAACGATTTAAATTAATTTTGTAAAACCCCTCCGTCATCGAACAGATTGTTACCAAGACTCCCGCTTTAGATCTAAGTTAAAAGCTCTCAGTAACAAATGGCCCAAGCGAAATTCAATCTTCAGGACTTCTTATAACCATATCATCTGGCTTTGTTCAGTTAAATAAAGGATTGAAGTTATAAAGTTAGTTCAAAATTCCTATACGTTTCAAAACAAAACACAGAGGTATAGAGATGTTATGAAATGGACGCCTTTTACCGTCCCTCGTGAAACAGAACAGCCTAGGAGACATTAGGTAGCGTGAAATCCCTGAAATGTGTCTACGTACCTCAAGCTATCACTCTTCCCCCTATTCCCTGGCTTCGGAGCGTCTTTAGCATTGACCAGATGCCTGGCCCCCCAGTTGCACTGCACAAACCGCCAGGCTCCTGCTACGAAGACCGCGTTCCAGGAGTTTCGGAAGCGGTTGTCTTCGAATCGGACTCCTGGCTGGTAACCCGCCGACTTGCTGTAGCCTTTGATGACCACACAGTGAAGGCCGGCGTAGCTGTGGAGTAATATCGTTTTAATAAAGAAGCTCAGTGAGGCCCTGGTAAAGACTAAAAAATACTAAGACTAAGAAAAGGCATGATCACTGGTTCCCCGTTTTATGTCGATCTGTATGCTTTTCTTCTTCAACTCAAATAACCAACAAATAGCACGGTGGTACTTTGATAACTTATGAGAATGCATGTATCTACATGAAGGAAACGGCATTTTGCAACTAAATGGATAGTCTGGTCTGATGTACAAGGACATAAATTTTCACTATATTGTATTGTAATATGTGCTAAATAAATATTTCTTCTTCTTCTTCTTAACGCTAGAGTTAGTGCAGTTCTATTTGTAAGTAACCAGGAGAAGCTTAAAAAAAGCAACGAATAAGTAAAGTGCGCGGCGATTTGGAGGCACCTCTTGAGTATTAAAAAACATTCACTCACCTGCACAATCTCTTAAACAGTACATGGTAACTCTCCGTTCCGTGTTTGATGCCTCTGAGCAGACCCAGCGGCGAGTCGCCCCTCAGGTTGTCGTCGAACTGGATGTTGTTCAGGTTCTTCACGGTGATCCATCGGAAGATGGTGCGAGCCTTCTCCACGTCGGTCGCGCACCGCCCCACCAGCTGTCGGACTAGATCTGTGAACGTTTTTTGGTCTTCTTGCGCCACCTGGGAGGAACATACTCTGTTAAGGTTAATGGCCAATACAATAACGACGACTACTTTGGTGTTATGGTCAACTATTAACCAAGAGGTCGCGGGTTCGATCCCCGCACTGTACAAACATTTGTGTGCATGAACATGTCTGTTTGAACTGGTCTGGGTGTTAAATGAATTTATTTAAGTTTAATAACACTGTTGATTCTGATATCTGTAACACAAGTGCTTGAGCTACTTACCACAGAGTCAGATCAATGTATGTGATGTTGTTGTATATTATTTCATTATTATTATTATTATAATAACGTTGTTAACGCTTCATAGTCAAAAACAAGTGGGTAACATGGTGTGTCGATGGTCAGCTGTTTATCATGGTAAAGGCGATATAGTGGGCTCTAACATCAAAAACAAAAGAAATTACGTACCGAAATAGCAATTTTGTCGACATCGCTGAACTCGGCGGGGTCGGTGTATATGTGGAACTTGGAGACGAGCGGCGGCTGCGGCGCGGGCGCGCGCGCGGGGTACGGCGGCGCCTCCTCGCCGTCCAGGTACAGGGACGACGCCGCCATGTACTCCGAGCGGCGCTCTTGGATCAGTTCCATCATCTCGTGGCTTTGCTTCTCCACGAGAGCAGCCGTTGCCGCCCTGGAATGAGAAGAGGTTCGATATTCAACTTTTTGATGTGGACTGGAGCTTTTCGAATTGCTCTCCGCTCACTAGTAATGTTTTTAAAAAAAATAGAACAAAATTATGATTTACAGAGCTTCTGTTGAGCGGTAAGCGCTTCTGTTGATTGCCCCCCTGAACATCTATTGTTCACAATAAGACATCTACCTATTGTAGCTTTAAGGGGATTCACCACTCTGGGGACCCAGGACTCTTACCATTTGTTTTAGTTAATATATTACTTATTGTGCAAGTCTAATGCAATTAAGGAGGGAATGACTAAAAGTTGAAAATCTCCTAGGTGGCTTTACTTTTAAAAGACTTAAGTAGGTATGAGGTAGGTAAGAGGTGCTTGTGGCGCAGTGGTTGCAGCGCTTTGGTAGTGATACCCAAAGTTAAGCAACCTAAGGCGCGGTCATGTTTGGGATGGGTGACCATTCTGACCATATAAGTGACGTTTATTTACAGGCATCTCCGTGCTTCGGAAGGCACGTTAAGCAGTTGGTCCCGGTTAATATCGACAGATATTAGTCGTTAAGCCTGGTCAGAGGCCCTCGGGCGGCTTAATAACATCTGACAGTAAGGTTGGTCACTTACCTTACAAACACCCCTCCACCAAACCGCACTGAGCCCGCGTGGTGGAGTATGGCTCGGACCACCTCATAGTTGAGGGGAGGCCTGTGCCCAGCAGTGGGACGTATATAGGCAAATTCAAAGTAAGTATATAATAATAGTAAGCTAATATCCAATTAGTAAAAAATTTCGTGCTTTTGTTATTCAATTTGCATCTTGTAACATTAAGTTAAGTGCGGAGTTTCCATATTATTTTTGTGTTATTATGGTAATGAGATGCCAGAACAGAGGCCTATTCATCACCTGTATATTTGTTTCCAGAGGCTTACAACCTTATTATTGAACATACGCAATTGTCATGCGTATGTGAAATACGTACTAAGTGATCAATCTTCGCTCTAAAATTGATTTGACACCTTCAACGACAAAACAAAAGGTAGACAGTTAGCAAGCCACGCGTAGTCAACACCTCAAATGAGTTTAATGTTAATTTTAATAATCTAACTATCCATTCTCTGCCTTCATACCATAGTGACGACCACTTTGGTGTAATGGTCAAGAAGTTGACTACTAACCAAGAGGTCGCGGATTCGATCCCCGCACTGTACAAACATTTGTGTGCATGAACATGTCTGTTGGTACTAGTCTGGGTGTTATATGTTTTTATTTAATTTTATTTGTAATACCTACCTAAGCTAGGACCTAAAAGATACGCACAATATTAAATGCAAAAATAGGCACAATGCCCGTTTTGGATTGCCAAATTTAACACCCCGTCACATTTTGAGTGGTAACGTAAAAAACACAGAGATAAGCTATACTCTGGAAATAGAGGTTTATGTCGACCTTTATTTATGTCACCATGGATGCTGATTTTGCCATCTATTAGTCAGCTAGTCAGTGGAGCCACCAAACAGCTACACATACTTACACACACACACACACATGCACAATACACACACTATTATAGTCTATTAGCAAATTACTATTTGTTTTTCTTTTCAATGAACACATCAATTACCTAGCCCCAAACTAAGCGTAAGCTTGTGCTATGGTGACTAGGATAGCGGATAGAAATACTTAAATACTTTTACCCATGACTCAGGTTCAAATGCTCGTGCTCATCACACAAACATTTACCCCTAGCAGGATTCGAACCCGCAACAGGCGGTTTTGTAGTCCGTACCTCAGACCACTAGACCAAAGCTGCCGTTACATTATAGTCCTACTAATACTCGTATTATGAACGCGAAAGTTTGTTAGGAAGTTTGATGCCATACCATGCCTCTTACACGCCAAAACTTATAAACCGATTCGGCTGAAATTTGGAACATTGATAGATTATAACCTGGTGACCTGATGTAACAAAAAGGCTACTTTCATCCTGTAAAACTTTACGATACCTGTAGGATATGTAGAAACTGTGCGGGTGTAACCGCAGGGCACAGCTAGTCTATTAATAAATGACTTCAGTCTATGTAAAAAAACTAATTAACCTTTCGTGCTCCAGCATCTTCCTCGTGAGGCTCTCTTTCTTCTTATCCCTCCTCAGCGTCATGTTCTTCTCCAGGTCAGCTCTCTCCTGCTGGTGGCGCAGCGTCAGCGCGCCGATCTCCGAGTCTGGTCTCCGTTTCTTCACCTGCATTTCTTGTTGGAACCGACTGGTTAGCCTTTCTAGCTCGCGTTCCCATTCGTTCTGGAATGTAGAATAAAAAATGAATTCATCATCTTGTAAAATAACAGTACCATTACGTGTCAAGGGTAGAAGCTAAATCGTTATACTGTGCTGATTATGTTTCTTGACAATTTGTTTTAAGTGTGGCTTAGACCCCTCTCCCTCCCCTCGCAAACTGCTAATTTTCTATGCAGGATAAAGCCGAGATAGATGACACGATTTTAATTAAATTAGTTTCGCAGATAAATTCGATTACTTTTTTTCATATCTATTAAAAATTATCTCTTACTATATCTTAATTGACGAAGTTGAATTGCGACAGCATGCAAAGCCAAAATGAATTCAAAGATTTTGTAGGACAGATGCCCATTTTTTCGGTGAGTCATCTATTCCAAATGCAATTTATATGGATCGGGCATCTATGCCCTGTATGGGAAAGATTTCCCAAGATTTAGAGATCCGCTAAAGTTCCTAATACTTTAGATATATCGAAAACAATGTTTAATACTTTTCATAAATATGTAGACAGCATTCCTAAGAATAAATTTGTTTCATAAATAAATTGTCTTGATTTTTATAATTGAAGTTATACAGCGACTTCCAAAAGTGGGGCATCTACCCCGGTTTTACCCTATGTTGTCTTCTTTGATTAATAGAAAAAAAACGAACGAAGTATCGGTAGTTATTGGTGTTGTGAGGCAGGTTTTGACGAACTAGGTCTTTGGCCTAAAAGAAAATAGTTTGCAAAATATTTTTCACTTTGTAAATAGTTTAATCACCTGTATTTCATCTCGTATTCTTCTGTTCTCTTCTTCGCGGTGTTTTGAGAATTTTCTGTACAAGTCGTCTTCTTCCTGCCTGTGTTTCATCTCTAGTTTTGTTTGTTCATCGCGATCCTGAAATAAAAGAAAGAAAAATATTAAAAATATTTTATAAACTTTAAGAGAAGAATTACTTTAATATTACCTATTAACGCGAAAGTTTTTAAGCATGGATGGATGTTTTGATGTTTGTAACTTTTTTACGTAAAACTACTGTATGGATTTTAATGAAACCTTACAAAAATTAAAGCATGCGAGTATAAATCAGAATAATACATAGGAATCTATAAAGAATTGTGAAGATAAAGAGTTTCCACACGGACGAAGTCGCGGGGCGGTGACTTGTGTCGCGTATAATTTGATCACATAATGTTGGTTGGCAGTAAATGTCCAAACTTTAAACATTTCACCCACTGCTCTGCGCCCGCGCATTTCTTACATAAATATCGTATTTAAATTATTGAAAGTCGTTACTTTACTATTTTCAGAATGTATTGACATTAAGATTTGATGTCAAGGTGACTGACCGGGCTACCTACTCACAAAATCTCAAAAAATAATCGTCAAGAATTCAAAATTAAAATTCCTGATGACGAAAATAAACTGAATTACGTTTAATATTATATCCAATGGATACGAGTTATAAAACCTTAATGACTAATTTATGATAGCAATAGCAAATTCGCTGAAACTTTAACTTGCATAAGGCAAATTTTTTAATTTTTTTAACAACCTTATCACATAAAAAAGTGTGAAAAAGGTAGACTTAACGCTAAAAAGCATTTACTTCCAATTGAACCTTTGGGTCATCCAGAAAGATAGCAATGGGTGCAGTGAGAAAGAATAAAAAGAAAAGTTTAATAAAATGCAACACTTAAAAATAAACACAAATAATACATAATAAACAAATAATACTTTAATAATAAAATATACTACTACTTAATATCGACGCTGGAAAGGAAAATTTATCCAAGCGACATCAGACTAATTTTACAGTAGAGCTGTTCAAAGTTTGAATTTTCAGAAAAAAAATCGTGTAAATTCTTGTAATGGTCCAAAACGCCTAATTCTTAGAAATTTATTTGTTTATTTTTTAATCTATAATATAGTATACGTAACTATTCAAAATAATGCTTAGTTTTAAAGTTAGTGTCGCTTAGTAAAATTTTCCCTAAAAGTTGAGACGGGAAAAATTTACTAACCGACAAGCTTTGATTGAGGAAGGTACAGTAAAAATGTAATATATATCTTTTTTTAGAATTTATATCAGAGTAAAAGTTGCCTTACCAAAAAAAAACCATGTGGAAGTTGAGGCAAAACAACCTAAATATTAATTTAATATATTTTTTTTCCGTAATTTTGACATAAACGACATTTTAACAGAAAATTGGATTAATATTTCATTAAATGATGTAAATAAAATGCCCTTAAACTGTCTTGAGTTTTATTAATTTTAACAAAGCAAAACTAAGGTGCACAGTATTAGCATTAGTTAGGTATTATAAATCTACTAGTGTATCACAATAATAATACTATGCGTTTTAAGAACATTGAGATCACAGATTTAAGTATTTAGTTCTATTAATTATTATAATCAATATAAAATGTGAATATGTTTACAAAACTAGTAACATTACAGTCACAACTCGATGCTCATTAACAATTAAAATCAAATTTACCTCATTTGCCGAACCAGTTGAATATTAAAAAAAGAAAACTGCCAATTTTAACTAAACGCCATGTAGGAAAAAAAACAAATAAGCCAAAATGACTTAAGTGATAAAAGAACAAATCCTTTCTGAGGAAAAAATATACTATGCGCCTAATACTATATTGCCAGATACTGGAAATATTAACTAAGTGGAGTAATTACCGTACGAACAGAAATGTCAAACTTGACCAAAGGCAAATTTAGCATTTCACAAATACGACAACCACCAAATTTTCAAAAATGCTCGAATATTTTGTCGGTTAGTAAGGAAAAAAAAGTTAAATCTCGAGAACTTTAAAATGTCGAAGCGACATCAAAAGTCGTCGTAGAAGGACGTGAGTAATACCAAACGACGCAGAAAAATCAGGCGATTCCAACAATGTATATAACTCTATATGGCCAAAAATGTCGCTTGGATAATTTTTCCTTTCCAGCGTCGATATACTAAATACTATAAATAAATAAAAAATGTCTCCTATCTTAATGGTTTAGTTAGATGGCTGAGCTTAGCATGACGAAAGATATTCCACTATCGAAACATCCGCGATTTGGAGTGTGAAATCTCGTAACTAGTATTATACACCTAGGGTTGCCAAAACCGACAATTAAAGACTGAATTTATACCGAAATCTAAACACGTTTAATATTCGTTTGGGTAGAGCAAAACATTCCTGCACCTCATACCATTTTACTTAAATGAAATGAAATATTGTTTATTTGCGTTTGTATAGGGCGTACAGAAGATGCCACAGTAGTAAATTAACGCCTATCCAGCCATTGTCAATAGCATGCCAATATTGAACCTATTTATTGTTGTCAACAATTGTTATTGAAATATGATAATTTTTATTATAATTATTCAAAGATTAATTATCATTATACATTACGATAAACTATTTTAATGTCATTGATTTTTAATCTTTGTAGATTAAAAATACTTTATACTCTATACGGTATATTTCCTTAAATTGATTAAACGACTGATCCTTTATAAACTGGTATCTTATTTATCTTATTATACATTATATTAATTAAGGGATAGCCCAATCCCTAATGATTCGTTGTGTTATCGACTGTCAGTATCTTTTAATTTTAATTTCGCATTAAGTCAGGCAGATCACTGGCTATGCGATTCTAATCATTTCTATCCCTTACATTTCAGTAATAATATTTTTTGCATTAGCATCCCTAAATGCGCAGGTTACAAAGCTATTCCGATTAAATAATTAAATAATTTCGAATGTAATTCGTTGTTTTACGACCGCTACACCTCGCTCGTTAGCCTCCGGTCGTGCCTGCGCATCTTACTGGGTTAATGTTATTTTGTTCTGCATAAGAATACATTACACTTAGATAATCATCATAATAACTGTTGTGCGCGTTGATGTATAAGAATCAGCTACCTACTCTTTAACGCTGTAACGTGTCTTAAAATGGGCTAGTTTTTTCACAGACTTTTATACAAGGTATCTATGAAATGATCTTTAAAAAGAGTTCAATGCAGGGACATATTTGTAGTAATCTTAGTATTCTAGTATATGAATGCTCAACAATCATCATCAACCACAACCACCAATCACAATGGGTCCGATATAATCACCCATAACACCCCATAGAAATCCAGATTGACCAATCAAAAGTACTTAAGTGTCCCCCTAACTACACATTTTTCTATATGTTCGTCGTCGTCGTTATGTCTATGCATTTCATCACATAGACTGAGCTCATTTGGTAAATAGGTAACTTATATATGTATATTTTGGTCACTTTGTGTCTTTGGTAAACTCTCTGAGTTACCATACATATTGCTGACTTAAAGTAAGTTCGAACAGAAAGTCGGATGTGTTATTTAGTGGTTAGCAGTTAACACATTTTTTTCAAACTATTTTAGCAAAGTTACTCCGGTCCAATTTACTTGAGTCACAACTTAATTGACCATTTAAACATTTAAATGAGTGACGCAAGGGACTGTGTTAGAACCACTTCAATTCTTACCACAAAAAGTAACCGTTCACCTCACCTACATTGTTAATCTCGTGTCAAAGTTCCGGACAATTAGCCTAATCTGTGACACGTCAGAGGAAGGAAAGTGCCGCCACCTTGCGGTCGGGTCGAAGAAAGTGAAACGATCCGATTGTGTCGTTCACCCTGCGCTTGCGTCGCCCCCGCGATCTCGATTAGATACAATGTGTCGTCTCTTGACGACCGAGGTTCTACTTAGTAAGCCAATGATCATAGTTTTAAATTTGCTGTCCATGTCACTCATGGTAGTTTGACCATCTGATCGAGCAGAATGGCTATAGTAGGTCTATACATAAGATACGGACGAAGCGTTACGGAGTAGGGAAGCGTAAGGCGCGTCGCTCAAGTAACTTTAATAATATTACCGTGCTCTAGTTGAGGCACGATCGCGGCAAATATGTAATAGATCTCCTGCGCCCGCCTCGTCTGCGCCTCGCCTGTGCCGCGACTCTAGTATGTTAGCGCACAGCCACATGTGTCTAACTAAAGCAAAGTTGGATGCCGCTCTTGTTTTTTCGCGCGACTTTTTTCTGCCTCGACTCTTGAACGCGTGAGCGACACGCCTTAGGTACTTATCTTCATGCGAATGGAACACTTGTTTACACATAACATGTATTTATAGTTACTGAGAACTACACCATTGTATTGACGTGGCAAGACATAAGTAGATACGCAGAGAATTTATTACGGTGCTTAGTATTTGGGTATACGAATGTTTGTTCCCAAAAGTAGGTCACGTCGTGTTACAATGATTGAATATCTATTCACAACGCAACCTCGCCGAACTAAGAAGCCCGCTTAATAGCACTCACTGCCATTTTTCTGGTGCATAATATGACGCAAAGCATCTACTTAGCCGGTCGCGAGTTGATCCACTGTATAAATTCGTCGACACAATACCACATTATCATTTCATACATAATGACCGTTTTTATCAATGCGAGGGTCGGGCCCGCGCAAAGAATTTGTTTATGTACGACATAATCGTATAGATAACGGATCTTATCGGCAGTGGCGCGGCATCGACTCGCCGACCGGTCGTGTCTCGCTTCGTAATTTATACCGGAGTAATGCTCAAACTAGTTAGAGGAGTTCCGCGGCTGGCGGCCCAATGCCGGCCTTACAGCCAGGCCGCCGTCGTCGGCAGCGAGCCCAACAGGGCAGACCCCTACTACCAGGACAACAAAGCGCGGATGGATGAACTCGTCAATGAACTCAAACAGAAAACTGCCACCGCTATCAAGGGCGGCCCAGAAGACGCGGTCAAGAGGCACATCGCGAGGGGCAAGCTCCTCGTCAGAGACAGGATTAACCGGTTGGTCGACGAGGGCACCGACGTGTTAGAACTCAGCACGCTCGCCGCCACTGATCTCTACAGAGGACAGGTGCCGAGCGCTGGGATTGTAACAGCGATCGGCAAAGTTCAAGGCCGCGACTGCATGATCGTCGCGAATGACGCAACCGTTAAAGGAGGAACTTATTTTCCCATCACGGTGAAGAAACATCTGCGCGCGCAGGCCATTGCGCAAGAGTGCCGGCTTCCTTGCATTTACCTCGTGGACTCCGGCGGCGCTCACTTGCCGGACCAGGCAGATGTGTTTCCCGATAAGGAACACTTTGGCCGGATCTTTTATAACCAAGCCAATATGTCGGCGGAAGGAATACCACAGGTCTCGGTCGTCATGGGCTCTTGTACTGCGGGTGGCGCCTACATTCCCAGTATGTCTGATGAGAGTATCATAATTAAGAACCAAGGTACAATTTTTTTGGCCGGTCCGCCCCTGGTGAAAGCCGCCACGGGCGAGTCTGTATCATCCGAAGATCTAGGAGGAGCAGATCTGCATTGCCGTCAATCTGGAGTCACAGATCACTATGCTCTGGATGATGAGCATGCGCTGCATTTAGCTAGAAATGTGGTTGCGAATTTAAACTGGAATAACGATCAACGAACAAGAATATATTCTCCTAAGATCGATGAGCCCTTACACGATTTGGATGACCTACATGGCATCGTTGGCGCAAATATTCAAAGACCGTTTGACATGCGTGAGGTCATAGCGAGAGTGGTCGACGGAAGCAGATTTCACGAGTTCAAACAACTCTACGGGGACACTTTAGTGTGTGGATTTGCATCACTTTATGGCCAACCAGTCGGCATTATTGGAAACAATGGTGTATTGCAGTCGGAGGCGGCTTTAAAGGGCACTCATTTTATTCAGTTATGCGCAGCGAGAAAAATTCCGTTGATATTCCTTCAGAACATAACTGGCTTCATGGTGGGGAGAGAGGCTGAAGCTGGAGGCATAGCCAAGAATGGCGCTAAGATGGTGACCGCTGTGAGTTGTTTCAAGGGGCCTAAGATTACTGTTGTTGTAGGAGGCAGTTTTGGAGCTGGTAACTACGGGATGTGTGGTCGAGCATACTCTCCCAGTTTCTTGTACATGTGGCCAAATGCGAGGATATCAGTGATGGGGGGACCTCAGGCTGCTACTGTTCTCTCATTAGTCGCTAAAGAAAAGGCTTTGCGAGATGGCAAGCCTTGGACTGATGAGGACGAAAAGAAGATTAGAGCACCTCTAGAAGAAAAGTTTGAAAAAGAAGGTGTTCCATATTACAGTACCGCAAGGTTATGGGATGATGGAATTATAGCTCCCAAAGATACTAGGAAAGTTCTTGGACTTAGTTTATCTGCTGCTTTAAATGCTCCGTTCAGAGACAGTAAATTCGGTGTGTTCAGAATGTGAAAAATGACTGTTGTCTAGTGTTAATGCATTTTTACTTTGTTACTATTACAAGTTTTAAAAAACACTTTCTTTTGTTTTACATTCTTCGTCGATAAAGTATCGAATTGGCGAGAAATCGTCGAACGTAATCGTCATCGTCTTAATCAATCGTCGCAAACTAGCGGTGGCCCGCGACTTCTTCCGTGTTCAAGTTCAAACAAATGCTAAAGTTTTGACCCAGCCTACTCGCCGAGATCTTTAAATCGGTACTTCAACCATATTTTAGGCCCTAGCACCACGACGCAGGTTGGTGGGAAAGAGTGCTCTTACACAAATAATATCTAGAGATTCGCCAAAGTTTGTGAAAGTCAGTCTGACTTTGAAATATATATTACTTACCAAATCTCTGGAAGTTCATTTCTAATGAGCAGTGTACGAAAGATATGACTTACTGATAAAACCTCTGTTATTTGCTATCTTATCAGTGGGCCATGACGAACAATTGTTAGCTATACGAACATAACAACAGCACTGATCTAAATGCTATCTAATAATATAATTTAACATGACACCGATTACAGATTTATTCAATCCTCATGATGTCATTATCAGTAGTTGATTATCAGTAAAGAACATGAAAATAATGATTACGAATACGTGTGGCCATTTAAAGGCACTAAAGTTGACTAATTTAAAGTTAATTGAATCTAGACTGGACATTTTAGTAAAGATACGGTGCATTGCTGCTATTTCACGAACAATCTTGTAACAATTTTAACCTACTCATCGGTCTATAATATACGTCCCACTGTTGGGCACAGGACTCACCTCAACTAGGAGGTGGTACGAGCCATACCTAGTACACCCCGCGAGCTCAGTGCGTAGATATTAGAGGGTTCGTTTGTAAGGAAAGTGACCTACCTTACTGTCAGACGGTATAAAGCCGCCCATGGGCCTCTGATAAGACTTAACGACTAATGTTCAACGATATTAACCGATCAACTGCTTAACGCCTTCTGAAGCACGGAGATGCTTGTTAATAGATGTCATCAATGGTCACCCATGCCTAACATTTAGCTTGCTTAACTTTTGCACCAATGCTCATTAAATCACCTGTCTGCTTAACTGTCATGGATTTTTAACTGTTACACTTACTTAGATAGAAAGCACTGCCTTAACAGCGACATAATCATCATAAAATTCAAAATGAAAACATGATGTCTAAATAATGTGGAAAAAATAACCACAAAACAATGGCACCAAATAGCTGTAATGGCTGCTCAAAGTACAAACGACACTAGCAAGCCAAAGTTCAAGTTTAACAATGAACATACCTTTTTAATTATGAACTGTTTACTACATTCACTTTTTACACGACTACCCTACTAAGGAGGCCAGAAAAACGTATGAATGAAATTTATGGTACTACTATTATTTTATTATTTCATTGATCGTTAATACATTATCATTGAAAAATGAGAAAATTTTGAAATTTTCCCCAGATCACGTCATTACGTGATCTGGGGAAGAATTAAGAAAATAAATTACCCCGATCCAATCGACCGTGATGTAATTCTATTAAGTATTCTGTGGCAGTTGTGAATTACTTATGCGATACAGTAGGGCTACCTAGACGTTTGAAACATAAAATAATCTCTACTTAATAAAAAAAAATATCGAAGTAATCAACCTTAGGATAGTTTGCTTTTGAGGCCAAAACTCTGATTTACGCCCCAGTTCTTCTTATCGTGGGTAAGTATTGCTTACATCCCGTGCCTCCCCGAAAAGGTTGGAAAGCAAGCCAAGCTGTTGGTCCTGCGCCTGATCTATTTCCGATCATATCGGATTGCCGTCATACCGACCTTTGAGAGTGAAGGAACAATGAGCATTGCACACAGGGTATTGCGTACACACTTGTGGTGCACTATGATTTTTCCTGCGCAGTTGGCTGGCAGGGTCACCATGTGAGGGCGGGACCTGAGAGTAGTCAATTAAAAGATGTTGCGCGTTTTACGTATGGTTTATTACTGGCTCATGAACCAGATAACACATTAATATAGTACAGCTTATGTATGAGGCGTGACACACACTACAGCTGATCTCTGTTGAGTTTGACCTCCGTGGTTGAAATCGGCTAGGAGACCATCATCATCATCATCATTGCTTTGCTTGCCTATATTTCTATAACAGCACCCCTAGCTATACAAATAACGCCATGTTTTACAACGTAGACCGCTACGCTTTCCAGCCGCTACGGTGGCCGAGCGGGCGTTTTTCTTCGAAATTCCTCGTAAGAAAACGCTCAGTCTAATAACAAAGTTAATTGCCCATCAGTATGATGGCCTGCTTTTGATTATGGCTGTTATAATAATATTATTTAATAGAAATAAGATAAAGAGAAGTTCCTTCGGGATTATTATTGTTAATACTGAATAACAGAGTGCTTCGTCAGCTTTTAAAAATAACTGCGATTAAAGTATTTGAAAGTGTTTGTCTCAAGGTCTCCTTTGTCGCTATATCAGATATGTCAGCGACGAAAATGTCAAGTTCAATGTTTGTTTAATGTTTAATTTATTTATGCCCCAATATTTTGCGTTCAGAGGAGAAAAACCGGTCAAGTGCGAGTTGGACTCGCGCACCGAGGGTTCCGTACAAACCTGTAGATAAGGAGTAGTAACTTTGAAATTTTCAAAATTGTCAAAAATATTTTTTTTTTATATGATTAAACTGAAAATTTACGGTTTTCGTAATTTTTCCTATATCTGTACTATAAGACGTGACTTCGTACTAAATTTCAAGATTCTAAGTTTACGGGAAGTACCCTGTAGGTTTTGATTCCCGTGCGAGTTTCGAAAATTTGCGGAAATTTGCGGCCTAAATGGCTGTATCTTTTGATTGCGTTGGCTTAGAAGGTTGATTTTTCTGCAGCTTCCAGGGACAGTAGACCTAAGTATCATATAGAATCTTCATTTGATACCTCCACGCGTTCCTGAGAAAAACGGTCTTGACAGACGGACGGACGGACGGACGGACAACAAAGTGATCTTATAAGGGTTCCGTTTTTTTCTTTTGAGGTACGGAACCCTAAAAATGCAAATTCAGCGATCTTTCGAATCGACTTGTATTCATAGATTTGCTGCTTTGTTGCGAGTTACAGTAAAAATTCGCGTTCTTAGAGCCAGCACATAAATGTGGTATACTGCCGCTGCAATTCGCTCACGACTGGCAGCGATTTAAGTAGACATATCTAACTTTATACGTGGTTGGGACTGAGTCCCAGTTCTTATTTTATTAATTTGAACCCAAATAAGAATTAATTGGAGCCAATTTAAACATAGGTACAAAGATACGTAGCAATTTTATAGTTTTAAGTACATATATCCTACACGAGTGACACGAGTCTACTAATGGTAAGACATTTTAGATTGATATTTATGTGGATTCTGCAATTGAACTCGATCCTCAATTAGTTCATAGCAACTGCAAAATGTGATATGAAACAAAACTAAAACTTGGTACATACCTAACCCAGATCTCGAGTTTTTTCAATGTACCTACTTATTTGCATTCCTACTTGAAATTATCCAATTTGAAGTTGTATAAGTATTTTACTTTTATGTTTTTGTCGGTTGTCAATATGTTATCAGCCAGTTTGAACCCGAGACACAGATTTAATTGATTTCATCACCGTATTGCATACTAGCGGTGGGCACGTAAACTAGTATGCGTTACCTCACCGAATTCGCCAAATAAGTCTCGTTACGTCATCCCATAGCAAAGGTATTTCCCTGTGCGGCTCATGAGTTGCGTTCCATTACACAATCGCCAATCACCCGCTCTTAATTAACAACTTTCTCTCAATACGGCGAGTCAACGAACGCTGTGGCTGTACGCTTCACAACATCATCGCTCTTTGTGATTAAAAAAAAGTCGGTCAGGTGAGGAAGATTCGCGGGTAAATGGTTCCGTACCGAACTGAAAATGAATTGGCTAATATATTATGTGCAATGGTCATTTATTTAAATTAATAAATTAAGTATGTATTCGCAAAGAAATAATATTTCTTTATAATAAGAAAATGTATATTATACATTTCATCATGATTTAGAACGCTTTTTTAGAATTCCGTCATACTGTTGCTGTTGGCTGGTTTCACCTAAGTTTGATTCTTTTTTTTTAATCTATAGGAATTTTGAAAGAACTTTCGTTAGTATAACAATCATTTATAGTAATTAAGTACATTATTTTATGCCGATAGATAGTAAATCAGATACCTCGAATAGGGTTGTAGACTTGGTTTGAGGAATCCTAAAAATAATTAAAAAGTTGATTGCTCGGCGGCCGCCCCGCGAGCTATTGTGCTTTCTTGTACGTGCTACATGACTACCTCTGTAACAAACAACAATAACTGAACGAGTACCAGTCGGTAGATACCTGTGGAAGTACCCACTAGTAGGTGTATAATATACTACTAAGTAGTACCTACTACTACGTTGTAAAGTATTTTGAGGTGGTCGAGTCGTTCAAATCCTGTAAGTCAAATCCATAGTGACTTCACTAGTAGACGTAACATTGTTCCCAAAGGGAAAGGCAACGGTCAGAGCCATACAGCCTAATCTTCATTTATTGCAATTCTAAAAACTACACTACTTACAAACTAACCTAATCTTAGCCCTAAATTCATTAAAATGCGAGGATGCGACAATGCTCAATAAATGGAGTTATATGCGGGAATATCGATCGGATTAGTACGGAGAAACTTGCATGGGAGTAAATTGCTGGGAATTTTTTTAACATAAAACTAAAGCCAATCTTACCAGTTGCTAAAATTCAGAAGGCCGTATTAACAGCTATCCGTACAAGGCATTTTATGGCTTTTTCAAGGTTGTGACTTCCTACTATCTAGTAAAATTTGAATATGACGTCAGGTTGATACCTACTAATTATTTATAGGGCTTAGGTTTCATGGTGTCAATCCATTAATGAATAGGAGATTTGGAGCTGACAATAGTTGTAATATTTAAAAATCCACAATGGGATATCACTTTGGTAAGTGATGTTAAGGCAGTAGGAGGAATGAAGTAATTTAAAATAATTAATACCGACTAGAGCCGTAAGTATGAAATAAAATCAAAAAGCATGTATCCAGTTTGATCCAATGAGTTTTAGCAATTTGGACTTAAGCTGCGCTTTTAATCACATGATTCATTTAAGCGACTATCGCTATACAAATTTCTAATGTCGGCGACGCAACTAGAGTAAGAGTCCCAATGAATTCATCATCGAAAGAAGAAAGACTAATACAAAAAGACTAATTAAAAAAATTATAACACATCAACAAAGACTCACTTACATTTTTGTTGCTTTCTCTATTAATTGTTATATTTTATAGTGACAATGTTGAACACTCTTAAGCGTTGTTTCAAGGACATTTAAAATATTAAATAAAATTAGTATGTATCTCAGGAAAAAAAAAATTCTGAGGAAGACAAAAAGTTGTATAAAAATGACAATTTTACCGGTAATAAAAAAAACGAAAAAATGGAAGTATTGTTGTATAGGCATTGTTTTAGTTGGCTGATTCTTTTAATGTATCGACACAGACTTTACGTTGTACCGGTATGCTAAGATGTTCTTCTGCTGCGCTTGTGTGTTCTTCACAATCTTGCTATGTGCTTGTTCTTAAAAATCCTACATTAGGTCAAGGATAATGTAAAAGGCCTTTCCATTATTTTTGATTAGGTTAACAAAAGATGGAAAAACACATCTGGATGGAAAAACTTTATTTTCTGTGCGATACTAACTACTTAACAGCAATTTAACATGACTATAAGAATCCCATTGAGCATGCATAAGGCTTGATCAATAAGATTCCTGTCTTAGGACAAAAGCATTTTGTCCATTATAATTGCTATCGAGTACATATTGAAGATTTGCGTAGCCTTGTGTACGAAGGGGCTTAGTCTCACTACCACTGTCACTAGCTTACGGACCTGCTGCGTAGCTACGGAGTCGCCTTCATCATTGGCCGTGTCATCTAATAAGATTGTTGCCATAAAAGTTGATTGGAAGGAGTCCACCACAACGGCTATAGTTACTTAGTAATAAAACCCGGCCTAACTTGCCTCAATGAACATCGCACGTCCATCCTGGGTTTTAAGCTCCTGACGAAAAAGAGGGGTGCCTGCATTCGTTTTCTTCCTGTTCTGTGTGTGTGTGTGTGTGTCTGTCTTTGGCATCGTAACTCCCGAACGGATGGACCGATTTCAGTGCGGTTTTTTTCTATTCGAAAATTAACTTAATCACTGTGGTTCTTAGCTATAGCTGGTCAAAATTTAATCAGCCGTTGACGCTCACACGCTTTCCTTGGCTCATATCGGGGGTCATTTATAATTTTAGTGTTAAAAAGCAGTTAGTCAGTTAGTTCAAAAGCGACGTAAAAGCTCTTAACCGACTGCGCGAACCCCAAAAAGGTCATGTTTTTTGTCTTTATTAAGTTTACGGACATGGATAAACTCCACCCAGCAGTTGAAGCTCACTCGCTGTTTCCTTGGATCATATCGGGGGCTATTTATAATTTTGGTGTTTAAAGTAGCTGCGACGGAAAAGCTCTTAACCCGACTGCTCAAAACCCAAAAAAAGTCATGTTTTTTTGTTTTCATAAGTTTATGAACCAATGTCCAGAGTAAGCCCTCAATACAGTAATACCGACGGTAATGTAGTAGGAAAGATCGCTCGGCCGCAACCGACCGCTTCACTCTGTGATTTGCAACCACCGAGACACAAGTGTAATCAGACAGGCAGACCAGCATTTATAAGAGCTAGCCATCTGATTTTTAAAATGATAGCTCTATGGGTATGATAGCGGGTTTTCGGCGAGTCGAACTGTGTAAAAAGTGAGAAAAAAAAAGAGTTTATTTTCTAGATTAGAGAGATTTTTCACTGAGTACTTTTTAACTTCGAACTGCTTACTTTAAAAAAAAACTTCGAATTATTTAAATCAATCAATCAATCCGGTATTAAAATCCAAATTCTCATGGAGATAAGCTAAAATGTACCACTAGATGACTAGATCAATGAGGCAATAAAAATGTGCCATAGAATCTATCTATGGCGAGGTCTACGGTATCTTACGTCAAAGCTTCTACGTATAGGTGTACCTGAAGACCTGCACAAGCCTCTATGTATGTATAGGTACTAGAAGACCTGCACAATTTTATAGGCCTTCAATAGAAGCCGCACCTTTAAAACCAATAAATATAAGGCCCCGTTTCACCTCATCGCCTTGTAATCACCTGTTTAGCAAATGTGTTTTATGTTCTTTCCTACTTTACGATCGCTACCTACAATGTTGTAAAATAGATACCCAATATCTGCCCACTGTTTCCCACACACAGTATTGGCCAAATACCATATAAATGTGTGAGCTGGCCACACACATTTTTAAAGCTTTTTGATGTAGGAGAGCTTTTCTTTGTTCAAAGTGGAAGATGAGACTTTCAGTAAATTTTTTATTTAATATCAAATAAATAATGAATAAATATACAACAACATCACATTGATCTGACTCAGTGGAAAGTAGCTTAAGCACTTGTGTTACAGATATCAGAATCAACAGTGGTATTATAGATAAACTTAAATAAATATATATAACACCTAGACCAGCACAAACAGACATGTTCATGCACACAAATGTTTGTACAGTGCGGAGATCGAACCCGCGACCTATTGGTCAACTTCTTGACCATTACACCAAAGTGGTCGTCATTTTTAGGGGAACATGAATTTTGGAATGAATGTTGTACTACCAAAATGTGTTAAGAATAGATTACAAACGTTTATATGACCAAATTCATAGTTAGTCAAAATCTCTCTAAGCCAACCAAACAATTTCAGTTATGTTCCTATTGCAATCGCTTTGGCGTGAAAACTTCTTCGACTTTAGTAAAATTAGATAAGTAACCTTAGGCGAATTTTTAAGGATTTAGATTTTATTAATTTGTTAAAGTAGCAGTAGATACTGGAAATTTGTAATAGGTACGTAGTTCCTTAAAATTTCTTATTTCTAAGTGGCTAAGCAAAAAGTGGTTTCTGTATATCTAATAACCCGTAGGCTGATAATGAGCGTTCCGGTTAAACCAATATCGATTGTGTAAACCGGAATTTGAATAAAATATGCCAGCATTTATGGCAAAAGACCAGCTTATTTACATATTGTAAAACTTTTGTAAAATAAAATAAATCTCAACCACAATACAACCGTGGCGGTAAAGTGCCATGGGTTTGTTTTTTTTTAAAGTTTTTTTTTCAAAAGTAACATACTACAATTCATTTGCACTATTCTGCCAAACTGTGTAACAGTTTGTCGGCAGAGCTCTCGTGGACAATACTAACATTATGTTACTTACATTATAATTATTTAGTTATTAAGTATTTAGTTAAGCTACGATTAGGTTTAGGTTATAGTTTAACTTACGACTTATCCTGTATTTATAATAGATTTGACGCAGCACACTTAACAGCCTGTTTCACAAGTCACAATAAGTTCTGGTCAGCGCTATCTGTTAAAAAACTAACTATCCAGTTAAGGAATCAAGGAAAAAAGGAGTCCGAATGAGTCAGGAAAACACTCGGTTAGCTTCAACGGCTAGACGGATTTTGACCAACCATAGCTAAGAACCAGCGTGATTAAATTATCTTTCGAATAAAAAAAAACCGCTTTGAAATCGGTCCATCCGTTCGGGTGCTACGATGACACGGACAGACACACACAAATACACAACAACACAAACACATATACACACACAGACATAAGGGTCAAACTTATAACACTCCTCTTTTTCATCGGGGTTAAAAATCAAATTGATATGAGTAAATGCAGTGTGCAATGCCTCTCCCAAGGAGTGGCGCACCCTGGGAGAGACCTACGTCCAGCAGTAGACGGGTATTAGCTGATATGATGATGATGAGTAAATGCAAGTTTTAATGTATTTTGAACACGCTTTTATTAGATCGGGGTGTATGTATGAATGTATGTAACGGAATTTTTGAGCTTCTTGAAACTTTGCACACGTATTAAGTATCGATGACAATGCAATAATTTGATAAGAGTTTTTCATTATCCTTATTAACTAAAAAATAAATAATAGTTTAAAAAAACTAGTAAAACACGCTTTTATTGCTAACTAAAAAGAGAAAATAATTTCTGAGCACACAGAATTTATATTACAGTAGAGTAAAAAGCGTTGGGTGCTTGGTAAAGTAGAATGTGAAAATCATCCTATTATTGGCAAGTATAAAAAGAGAACTATGAAAAGGTCATAAAGTGCACCCCATGCTTTTTACTCTACTGTAATATAAATTCCGTGTACCTACTCAGAAATTATTTTCTCTTTTTTACTCAGCAATAAAAGCGTGTTTTTTTTGTTTTTTAAACTATTATTTTTTAAGACTACCTTTCTAATACGTATTACAGAAGTAACATTCGGCTACGAAAACGAAAAACTATTTATTGAATTTGGATTTTTTACATCATCCTTTCGGTACTCAGAGGTTAAAATCAACTCATCCATTGAACCTTCCAGGATTGGCTTGACTTGTTCAATAAACAATACGCTACGCGCGGGGTGTGCGCAGGCGCGTTCCCACGGCAAGTGCGCCGGTGTCTAAGCACTCGCGTTTGAGGAACAGGCTTATGCGGGAATCGGTAGAAATGACATGAAAGGCGGCCAATCTCAACAGAAATCAGCCAACTACGCAGGAGATATTATAGCGCACAAGTGTGAGCGTAGTACACAGGTGCACTCACTGTACCATGACTCTCAAAGTCCGGTGAGACGGCAATCCGACATGACCGGAGAAAGATCAGGCGCAGGACCAACGGCTTACCGTGCTTTCCGAGGCACGGGGGTGTTACACCGTCAACTTCCCGACTCCGAGCTGTTTTTGAGAAATTCATGACAGATAATCTCAGAAACAATTTTTGTCTCAACCTGGGATTCGAACCCAGGACCTCTCGGATGTAAGGCAGAAACTTTGCCACTACACCAACGAGGCAGAGTTTAAAATGTACTCATCCATTGAACCTTCCAGGATGAATGACTTGTTCAATAAACAATACGCTACGCGCGGGGTGTGCGCGGGCGCGTTCCCACGGCAAGTGCGCCGGTGTCTAAGCACTTGCGTTTGAGGAAGTGGCTTATGCGGGAATCGATAGAAATTACATTAAATTGCATTAAAACTTAAAAGTTTTATCATTTCAATCATTCGACTGACAATACGCTTCCCGCACCAGATCGTCGATCCACCTTGTAGATGACCTGCCTAAGTAAAGTCGCCCGCGGTCGCTATCGAGAACCTTTTCACCCCTACGGCCATCGATTAGTTGCTCTGTGTCCAGCCTATTGCCACTTCACCTGAGCAAGCCTTCAAGCAATGTCAGTCGATTTAATTCTACTGCGTATATCTTGATTTCTGATTTGATCGCGCAGAGAAATACCAAGCATCGCTCTCTTCATCTCGCACCACCAGGCCTTCTTATCAGGCCCATAGTGAGGGGCCATGCCTCACTACCACTTAGTTCATCATCACTGGCAACACACACTGGTTAACGACTTTCATCTTGAGACACTGAGGTATATGCAACTCTTTCTATCTTCATATTTATGTATTCTCGATTACATCTTATAACGTAAAGTAACGTATCGTTTTTATTTTTACCATACACTTCCTCATTCAAAGGCACAACCTAATGTTAGTTTTAATATTCGATTGGTGCGGTATTCGTCCCCTAGTGATTTACGGCGACACTCGCCACTTCCTGATTCGAAGACGCAAGTGCAGTTTATTTTAGAATTGCTTTAGCATTGCATTGCATAGACTTTCTTGCTAATGATTTTGCTTTTAGTTTAATAATATACCTAACTTGCGACTTTTTTGTCTACGCAAACACATACTTATGAATTAGTACCTGCTATAAGTAGTAGAGTAGAGAGTTCGTTATTTAGGCCTAAGTATGTAGTGTCGTGTCATGTGTCATCAGCCTATATACGTCCCACTGCTGGGCACAGGCTTCACCTCAACTATGGTGCGAGCCATACTCCACCACGCGGGCTTAGTGCGGATTGGTGGAGGGGTGTGTGTAAGGTAAGTGACCAACCTTCCTGTCAGATGTTATTAAGCCGCCCGAGGGCCTCTGACCAGGCTTAACGACTAATATCTATCGATATTAACCGGGACCAACAGCTTAACGTGCCTTCCGAAGCACGGAGATGCTTGTAAATAGACGTCACTTGTATGGTCAGAATGGTCACCCATCACAAAAATGACCGCGCCTTAGGTTGCTTAACTTTTGGTATCACTACCAAAGCGCTGCAACCACTGCGCCACAAGCACCTCGAGAAGTATGTCGTACTGCCACTTATTTTAGTGAGTAAACTTAGACATAGAATACCTACCTAGGCCTTCGTGATTCATATTCACTGAACAATAACGGGACATCACTTACAATCGTATTCCCAAATCTCTCATAAAACAAAGTTATTGGAGCGGCAATTATACATGAGAACATAACATGATTCGCTTTTAATTTCGCAGATGTGTAGGTACAAAACACTTTGATTAAAGTAAAATTGGAAGATATGGCGTGGCGCTCAAAATGTACAAAATCTCGAACTCCACGTCGTAGGTACTCTTTCTGTGACTTTTGCAATACCGATACGTAGATCCAATTATCGCAAACATGGTTTTGTTATCAGCGCAATAAGCAAGTACAACTCAACTTATATGCTTAAAGACATTATTCACGACATTATTTTCGTTGCCTTCTGAAACTTATCTAAAATACTTAATATAAAAATGATACTTTTCGTTACATGCGGGCTTTTATTTCTTTTCATTATTTCGTATTGTCTATTTGGTAATAATGTAGGTTACCGTTTGGTAATTTTAATTTGCTAGTGTATAAGTAATTTCTATTTATTACTATGTGCAATTACTGTACGTTTCCTTAAAATCTATAAATTTTCAAAAATGGGCTGAAAAGATTTAACGATAGTTTGTCCATCCGAATGAACTCACTGCTCACAATGTTGTTTCGTCTTGCTCGCTCATCACCATCACCTGCTATAATTTTTCTACATCTTTTGTTATATGTGACATACCAAATTATCCACTTATGTGTTTAACATATCTTCTGCTTTATTTTTATCAAATATAAAATAGCGTTTCCTGAGAATATTCCCCGTTGTTTGGACGCAGACAATGCGCATTTCCTTAAGATAAAATTGTATATTGTATTAAATAACTTTCCGGTAGCATTCGTGGGAGAAAGACGCTAAGGTCAATAGGTCTGCATCTCGTTACCGTTTTTGTTAGAGCTTTTAATGGATTTTTTAATTAAAATTTATAGAAGCTGCTGGGTTTTGGAGATGGAAAGTTTTAGAAGGAGTACACTCAATCAATTAAGTTAAGGTTAGCGAATTCTTTTTGCACATAGAGGCGAACATAAAACTCAATAAATATTCGGTCAACGTGAGCATGAACGTGACGTCACGGTCATGTATTCCCATACAAAATCTATGGCGGCAGACCATTTTGACGTATGTACGTATATAATTAAAAGTATGTCAACGATTGGTGGTGTCATCTAGCCTATTAATCGCGGTTTTGCAATTAACAGTTTATCTAAGTATTAGCGCATATTTATCTAAGTAACTGATGTTTCTTAATTTATTAATTTTTCTTGTAATTGTAGAAATTTAACAGATTTTTTTATCAAGATCGGTGATCCCTACTCTCGTTTAGATAAGTCATTATTATTTATTGACGACAGATTTGGTCTAGTGGTCTGTCTAGAATACAAAACCGGCTGTTGCGGGTTCGAATCCTGCTTGGGGCAAATGTTTGTGTGATGAACACAAGCATTTATACCTGGGTCATGATGGGTGTTTGTATAAATGTAATTGGTGTGATCGTTGAAACAATTTATTATTTTATTTCATTATTAGTCATTAACCAAATATTTTGGTGCTCTATTTTACCGCCTTGCCGTAAAGGGATACTAATTAACAAAAAGAGGGTTACGTCAAGGCGTCGTTATTTAACCACCATTGTTGGTTTTCGCTACCACCAACAATGACTCCACCAGCCTATCACGTCTCATCTCTTGCGAAAGTATATGGGAGAGATGAGAGTTCATATAATCCTATTTAAAATTCCACTGGGTGTTCTGTGATGCAACAACAATCTGACACAGATAATAACTGTTGGTAGGTGGGTAGGAATATATTATTGTATCCACATAAAAAAGTTTTTAAAGATGGTACCTATTTATGTTGAATTCAGCTTATTTGAGAGTCAAATTAACGAAGTTGAAGTTATGACAAAGTTGTCTCGCTATAAACTACAATTTTAACACAGTTTTAGTATCGAGCATGTGTCTTACAGCTTATCTAAAATTATAATTATAACAGTAGATTAATTAATTAGATAGGTACCACGTAAAGTACTTCCGACCTGACTAAATGGGTTTTAATGCTCATTTCATCGGTAGAGTCAATTTCTTGACTTGTTCTAATAAGTTAACAAGGCGAGTTCAACCACCATTGCACAGGAAGAAAAAAAGAAACAGCTCAAAATTAAGGAAAATAACTTTCCTGTAAAAACCCCCGAATGAGCCACGAAAGCTGGTGAGCTTCAACGGCTTGACGGATATTGATCAGCCATAGCCAAGAAACACCGCGATTAAATTATCTTTGGAATATAAGAAACCGCACTGAAATCAGTTCATCCGTTCGGTTGAAAATTACTGATATAATGTTTTCATTTTTATGGAAGAGAAGATCCTCCTAACACAAGCATGTCGTAGCTTAAAAGGAGTTTCTAACCAATGTGATGGAACTATTTTTTAAGTTGATGAAATAAATTATTCGTATTTGTATTTTTCGTCGGAGGTACAAAATGACATAAATTACACTTATTTTATTACAAAAGTGCATTATGCACTAAAGTGCATGAATGGAGCGGCCTCCGGCGGCCTTGCGCAGCCCACGCGGTTTGCGACCCGATTAAGTGCAGGCGCGCTAGGTGGGACGAAAAGTAACTGGCCATTTGTATAAATCATTCAAATTAAATAACTGCCATTCTAGATTGAATATTGTTTTACAAATCTGTGGGATTGATTCCAGAACGAGTGACGTAATTAAAGAATGTGAGAAAACGAGAAGGATGATTCAAATTTGTTTAAAACGCTTGAGGCTTACGATAGGGTTGTATTGTTCAAAGATGGATTCCAGTCTGTAAAGACAAAGTGTAAAGGTGAGGCGATTTTTTTTAATAAAGAGTTACATAAATTAGAAGATTACTACCAAACCGTGTTTCTCTCTAAACCCCAATACCACATAATTAAGGCTACATTTAAAAATTAAATACATAAATAATCTCGATTATTTTGATAGTAGACGAAAAAGAAACATTTAGATCCAGTGCAGTGTCTAGTGTAACTTTGAATATACTGAGGTGAGCCGAAAGATCGAAAATCAGGGGTATAAAGTAGAAATTCATAGCGGCCTATGATTTTCGATTTATTCTTTGAAAAAAGTTTTCAGCAAAAAACTCCTTAACTGTCAAATTTTTTCACTTAACGTCAAGCACAAAATACCAAAGATCGACAACTTTTCTCATGTATTGGTCCTCAAATGTATCAATACCACAAAAAAAAACAAATTGAAACGAGCAGCAGTAATATTAGTCTATAAAAGATACCTAAATCACACTTATGACGGAAACTTAGCTAAGTGTTAGGAAGTCGTATAACGCTGCACCTAAACTTTCCATCCTTATGATTCGAAAGTTCTGGACCGTGTCCGGTTTTCGCTGGTGCAGTGCCAAAGGAAAAGGATGAACCTACTTTGGGTTGGCGATGAGGTGAAGATCGTTCTAGTCACAGTTACGATGTACCATGTATCACAGCACAGGTACCTACTCGTCTGTCTAGGTACATCCTGTGATGTACCTAGACAGACGAGTAGGTACTAGCTGCATGGAACTGCAAGTTCAAAATATTACTGGTTTAAGGATATATGAACTATGTGAATAATATTTTGGACTTTATAATATGTGTCTAACTTTTTTTCTTACTGTGACCAACCACATACCGCATGCAACTTAATCATTTAAAATGTTTCAAACAAATTAACTCAAGCGTATTATTTTAAAAGATCTTACAAAGGATTGTTTACTGAGTGTTTAACAAAAAAATTAAAGAAGTAAATATAAAGTTTATGAAAACCCGAAAATTAAGATTATCCATCCAGCAATATCCAGTAATATATAGATTATCCAGAAAGACTAATGCATTTAATCTAATTAGTTACTTTAGAGTTGACACTTCTAACAAAACTGATACCAAGATACCTATCTACAAGAATCTTTGAAAGTTAAGAAATCAATTTAAATTACGCTCTACAATAATTCTAGCGGTTTCCCTAATGAAACACGATGCAAACTCGAAAATTACTTGCTACAAGGAGTGCAGTGTTTTCATATACGCATCATTTCGTGTGGATCGGCATAGTCAAGTAATTGAATCGCTTCTTGCTCCATATATCATTTTAATAAGCTAATTATGATCTTATTAGTACTAGCAATTGATTAAAGTACGCATTTACAATTGACATCGCTCTCATTCGCAGTAAATCTTTGATATCTCATGTTATGACTATTGATATTTTTTGCAATACACAGAGTATTGCAAAATTGCTTGTAAAATGTTAATTTTATTGCAGTAAATGGTCAATGCAACACGCCGAATAAGGTTGCCTCTCATCAGCCTATATACGTCCCACTGCTGGGCACAGGCCTCACCTCAACTATGAGGTGGTCCGAGCCATACTCCACCACGCGGGCTCAAGCCGCCCGAGCGCCTCTGACTAGGCTTATCGACTAATATCTATCGATATTAACCGGGACCAACCGCTTAACGTGCCTTCCGAAGCACGGAGATGCTTGTAAATAGACGTCACTTAAATGGTCAAAATGGTCACACATCCCAAACATGACCACGCCTTAGGTTGCTTAACTTTTGGTATCACTACCAAAGCGCTGTAACCACTGCGCCACAAGCACCTCGCCTATCGCTATAAGGTTGCCTAATAAATGTCATTCTAGTTAAGTAGGATATCTAACCAAACTCAAATGATAACCTCATTACATTACCCTTTTTTATTTGTGAACGCTATCATCAAGGATTGGATGGAATGGGAAAAGTTGTTTAGAAAAGAAAATGAGTGCATATGTCAAGTTCCCTATCCTTTACCGTTATACTTGAAACTGCACATTAATAAATTCATCCAGTCATAAATATATTAACGAATACTTTAATCAAATCGGCGCACAAACAATAATCAATGAATAATACATAGACGAAATAATTTCGTTCTGATTTCGCTTAGTTTTATAAGTCATGCCACGCGATGAGCGCGCATTCCTGCGCACACGCACGCGAGCGTTCTACTCCGGGACACTGGTATGCGATAGATCTTTAGCACTGTACCACAGATTACTAAATAGTGTACGTACAGTAGGCATATTGTAGTCTAGTAGGTAATTTATTTATTTCATTTATTTATTTCATTTAGGTATACAGACAGATCACAATCAATGCATGCATATAATAACTATGTTCGTAATACTATGGCTAGATGGTAATCCATAAATTGTATACACAGCATGATTTAGTATTCTAAAAAAAAACCTTTTCTTATACAACTAATTAAAATTTGAATTTTGTATGTATTCTTGGACTCTTAAAATTATGTGGACAGAGAGTAAAAAACTAAGTAAAACTCTTTGGGTAGGTTCATGACATGATAAGACGCACCGTAGGTACATTAAATTTTGGAACGTGACGTAAAAGGTGGTTATTTATGCAGCTTAATGTGCTCCGTACCCAAACAGTAAGCGACATCAGTTTAGACACAAAAACTGTTTACAAAATGTGTTTTAATTTCGACCCGATGAGTTTTTCTATATTTGAATTTGTTGATAACGTGTGGCGTTAGAAAAATTAGCATTAAATGTTTATTTATTACTAATTTTTCACTAGTAGCGGAACCCGATAGACATCGTCGTCCTGCCCGCTGTCATTAAACGAATTTTAATAATGGCTCTTTTTCAGCAAAATTATTCTTCTTCTTTACACAGCTTCAGTCTTTTAAACTCTAAATTAAAATAAAATGCAACTGTGTGTCCAGCCTTAGATATTATCCGCAACGTAAAATTAGAGCAAGGTTACACGCTCAGTTTGGCGTCATTCTGGTCCATCAGTCTGGATTGATGTGACTGATCCCAGAATGATGGATGATTTTCACGGTTACACGGTCATTCTAGACTGATGGCAGACTGATAAAAAGTACGTCAGTCACCGTTTAGGTAGCGGAGCCAACAGTCGTAAATTTATCAGTGCTCAATTATGGATATAGTAAGGAAAAAGAAAGCGTGTTCTTTGATTATTATAGCTTATTACAGGCAAGGACTCCAAAGTTATAATAAAATCTTTTTCAATCTCAATTGGTGGTGGCGGGGGCAGAGGCGGAGCTGTTTCGGGCGGCGGCGGCGGCACCGGCGCTTGCGGCGCGCTCTCAGTGTGACTTGATGCGCCCTGCTCCATTGCGTCGCGGACGGTGACTGACGCGAGAATGATACGATCGGGTTACACGATCATTCTCCCATCAGTCATTCATCATTCATAGTTGGACTGACAAAACTATTCAAAAATTTTTAAATTTCATCATTCACGACCATCAGTCTGTCATTCCGTGGGTTACACGATCATTCTCCCATCATTCTGACCAGACTGATTGACCAGACTGACGCCAAACTGAGCGTGTAACCTTGCTCTTACATACGTTTTAAACAAAATTGTTAAATGTATCGCATTAGATTTGCGCAGCAAATCGGTCTTCTTACGAAACGGTGATAATTCTTACGCAGTAAGCAGTATTAGAATAGTAAATTAGTAAAATGTTAAAGTATTTTGAACAAAAACATAGTATATCATAATGTAAGGTACTTATGATTATTTAAAATGTTGTTAAGACGAGAACTCGACTTGCACCATCAAAAAGTTATCTTATCATTTTTAGGTATCGCATTCAATTACTGTATACACTTTCAAGACCATTTTTTTTTGTAAAATCTTACAACTTACACATCATATTTTTGGATAGTATAGGTAAGTTCAACTTTAAAGTACGATTGTGGGCACTCGTACACAGTAGGTACTTTACCATTCCTTGTATGAATTCCTGAATGAACTTAGCACATTTTGGCTTATATTATAAAATAAAGAGAACTGTTTTAACACTTAAAACTTCTTAGGATAAGTTCTCTCGTTGAAGTAAGTAGGTAAAATTGAATGCTAAATTCTAAGCAATTAATTGGCAATTCTACATTTGTCACGTACTTAAGCAGTTACAAGATGTAGGTACCGGATTATTCCTGTACACCCCACCTAATCGCATGGACAAATTATTGGTCCTATTCCAATGGGAAAAGACAGTGTACTGCGTATTCTGATGCTGTATGATCGTTGAATGGTGAGAATGAGAGAGAGAGGTCTTACTGTAAGCCGATGCTTGTAGTTAAATACAGCCGTCTCTCTTACTCATGTAGCTGAAACTTTCAAGCAAAAGGGGCGAATGGTGTTCTGTAGTAGGACCTCCAGTATAACGGTGGAGGCGACCTTGTGAACTTAGTCTTTGTTTGTGTAGAAGTTATAAAGCTTCGTTAATATTGAGAGCTTTGAACTTTTTAATTGTAGTATGATTTTTGAAATTATTTTTAATATTGTACATTTAAAAACTTATTTAACGTTAAATTATTGACACTGGCTTTTAGCTTAGATGAAAGTTTGTAAGCTTAATCTAAACCCTAAAAATAAGCGTGAATAAGTATAAGAACTAAGATATAAATTTTTACGTCAGCTAAATGCTTGTCCATTAAATCTAAAGTTTGAAATATTTTTTTGGTTTGACGTTAACTGATAATGGTCATGTTTTCCTTTCTTACTTAAAGTTGGGGTTCATATTTTTTAAAAACGAATCTACTAACGGTTGGTTTGAATTAAGACTTTTTTTTAAAGAATTTTCACAAGTCAGAGAATTCATATTGTAAATACCTATTCATAGTATGCATGTCTCATCTTCATCTCTATAAGTTAAGCATTCATAAAATTCATAAAATGTTTATAAAGTTTCTTTGACTCACTCACTTATCTTAAGCCTTACAAGGAAACCTTAAAGAAAAGGAATAGAGGAAATTGTTCATCGACTCAACTTGGTATTCTATGGATTTCTAGGTTACAAGCCATTAAAAGATAAGTTCTACAAGCAGCAAGGTTCTTAACCTCAAGCCTACAAGCTATTTTATCAAAATGAATATTACCAAGAAAATCAATTGACTGATTTTACAGAGGTTTAAGTTTAAAAAGCTATAGTAGCTTTTCAAATTTTGTTTTCGTTACATTTTTGTTAGAGACAGAGCAATCAATCTATAAAAATAACGTAAACGCTTCACTATAATAACTTATCATTAGTCAAGGAGTAAATATCTTTATTCAAAATTAAGTTAACAAAGTTGAATTGTATACTTACAACTGTAGTAGAGCGCGATCTCTTAGCAAAAAGCGCCAACTTAACCCAAAAAACCATTAAACAACGCCATCTATTATCCAAACCCACTTACCAAATACGCATCGATAGGTTTCTCCCGTGGCCGGTGGTACGCTTTCTGCAGCTCCGTCTGTTTAAGCGCATGCGCAATGTGCAGTGCGCTCGCGTCGAATCGCCCGTACTGGTAGTCTGGAGTGTCCCGGGACAGTTCGCGGGCTGGGGACGCGTGCACGCTGCCCCCGTTCGTGGCTCTTGTGGGTGATACTGGAAAAATATGAACTTGTTAAAGTTGCAAAGATTATCGAAACTGCTTTATGGTTGACGGACTGGCTATTATGGGGTGTGGCCAACCTAAGGCTTGGCAGCGGTTAAGCCTAGTCGCAGAAAAGCCTGTTCTTCTCAAAGCCTAGCCATCGTCAGGCATGGCCACCGTAAGGCCTGGCCACCATTCAAATAAAAAATATTAATCGGAGAGCGAGAGATGCCTTTAATGATTCCACGTTTTTACATAGCACAGCAAAGGCAGACCTATTAAAGGAGACGAATCGTCTCGATTCAGAACATAAGTTACAGAAGTCAAGGGGTTGTTGGCACTTGGGCTGTTGGTAGAAGTTTTTTGGTTAAGAAGCTTATGTTTATATATCTGTAGAGCTTAGTTACGAGAATAACACAATTAAAATCTAGTTGGTTACATCTTCGAAGAGTCAATCATGCCTCTTCATGATCTTTAAAAAAGATGTTTTTTTTTATCCAAAAAGAACAATCAAGAAATTACTGAACAACCAGTTAAGATACTTATATGTTGTGTTTATTTACGTCTATGTTCTAATGCGGTGTTCTCGGGTCGTTTGCAATTAATTTATAGTTAATCACCATATTATTATTCTCAAGGAAGACGGCTTAACTGCATTCTGAGTTATTCCGACAGCCGACAAAGCCAACGTATAAAGTAATTTTACCCACGACTTATAGACGCGTGTACTAATAAAATGTTGCTTATAATTATTGCTTAGGTATATCTTCATTAACATACGAGACGTAGGCAGAGCATAAATATAATCAATTTATTTCTGTAGATAGAAAGATTCAATAGACCCACAAGAGGCACTTTGACACGTCCCAACAACCCAACTGCTGCAACGGGACAAAGTGGGCTAGTGCTGAGAAGAAGCAGCGCAGCTAACCTAGTCACTTCATTGTCATCTCAATTTGAATACCCTAAATTGTAGCACCGAGTCACTGAAACAATCGTGTGTTAAGATGCTGTGGATATGTATCTTAGTAAAATGAAATGTTCAATTTCGAATATAACTTGGATCATTTCAAGAAAAGAGAATCTTACTTGACAGACATGTTACATCTTCGGCCACATTGACATTTACCATCAGGTGAGATTGTGGCCAAAAGTCTGGATAGCAGAATAAAAATCTCCTTATCTTTTAGCTAACATTTTTATAAGGTGTCCCCGTTTAAGTCCCCGTCATCAGTGTCTTTTTCCTGTGCCACTTTATAGGACTAAGTTTGCTGGTCTTTTTTGCCACGTACTTGTCATAGCTATAATAATAATTTTCAGTCAGTGTCAACTTTTGTTAAGTTAAAAAAAGAAATTCATAACTTGTCGCAATATTAAGTAATTGTTGTTTCTCTGCCATTATGTCATATTTTTATAATTTTATAGTTTCACATATTTTTTTTTCAAAAAAAAAATGGTTTACTCTATGTAGGTATTATTTAAGCTGAGGAAACTTAATTGGTTTATGTGTTTTTTAAATACCCATTTTGTTATGTAATGTTATAAGAACTGTATGTGTTCCAAAAAATATTTAAAAAAATTAAAATATGTCTATTTTAATTTTATACCAGATGCTCTTATGTTTTTATGTTTCAGATAGATTGAAAATGATTCTAAAATAAGTACTTGTCCAATTGATAGCACATTTATGTAACGTAGAAATCTATAGTTACGCTATATCTAATATTTACATAACCAATTTCAAATGCCTAATATTCGGTGACCATTTTAGGAACACTACCACTACTGTTTTAATTCGAATACGTATCTTACATGTATAGTTTTAAAGTCTTTTTTAGTGAAATATCACAACAAATAGTGTCAATGACCAACGGACTATTAGGTACACATTATTATTTAACTAGCTGGACTCAAATATGGGCGAAGTATTTTGATCAAAAACATTTGTGTTGCTAAACATGGTGTTTGTGTCTTAAGTATTAGGTTTACATTACGGTAGGCATAACGATTACAATTTTTTTTTGTAGTCATGTAGAGCAAACATTGAAGTCTTTCTCGTGTAGCGAAGAAGGAATCTTATTTTTTCACAACAATCACAACAATTCTCTAGTCCCAAATTAAGCTACAAGGCTTGTGTATGGGTACTAGACAACGAATAAACATACTTAAATACATGTTATACATAGAAAACACCCAGTCCAGTACAAACACACATGTTCATGCACACTTATGCTTGTACTGTGCGTGGATCGAACCCGCGACCCTTGGTTTTAGAAGTCCGACATGTAGACCACTGCACCAAACGGTCGTCAGATTTTTGTCATTAAAAATGTGGGTTCTTTACTTTACTGATTTCGTGGAGTGCTATGAAATATGCATCGGTTCTTTTCCGTCAGCCTCAACAAAATCAACTCAAGGCATAAATTGCAATCATTCAAAATTGATGATCAGAAAAGTGGTCCTATTAGAACGCTTTTACTGTTCTCTTAATCCCTATCGTTACGAGTAATCTTTGTTGGTGACTAAAAACTAGTCAAAACGGACGCTCGCAAATCAATTGCGCAAATTTGAAATAACGGCAGGCTTAGCTTTAAGCTAAATTGCATTTCGCATAAGAATTTAGCGTGCATTCTGGATCTTAAACACTTTATGGCGCTGTGGAGTGTGGTAACATACATTCCCAACTAGGGCTAGGTAGTTGCAAAAGTGTCTTTGCTCGTTTGGCGATAAAATTCTTACTTAACTGAGTAGTAGGTGCGAACAGCCGGTCGGAAACCTAACTAAGGTCATATTACCAAAGTAGTCAAGTACCTAAGTAACTTAGGACATTCAAGCAAGAGAGAGTTGTTGGACTGCCGACAGGCGCAATTTTAGAGATTGTTAAAAATTGCTCGGTACGTCTGAAAATTGCTCTAGAATCCTTCTGATCACTGGCTGCTGTATCTCAAACGGTCCAATTGCTGTCCGATTGTGAAATTGCACCATTGCACAGATGCAAAAACAATTTCGAGATGGTATTGCGATAAGACTATCGACTGAGACTTTACCTTACCTGGATATTTTGTAATCCAGTGTAAAACTTTTTTGGTCGAAATGCACGCTATTTATACTTATCTACAACACATAAATTTGTTTTATTTGTATAAAAATGGCTTGGTCGTGCCGCTAGCGCTTGGTGTTACAATCATATTATGAGTCCAGAGTCCACCAAGTTTTAAACAAATTATTTAGATTTGGATTGGCGGAAAATTTTGTGTCTAAAATCCATTTCGATAAGATTCGATTTCCATACTAAATGACCTCTACTTAGGTTTAGATCAGTTAGGTTTAAATTTCATTGAACTCGTCCTTAGCTTTGTGTGCTATAGGTCTCAGAAAGTACCAAATTCTATCGAACGCACTATACATTCGCGGACACCTGTCAAAACGCCTCCACGCGCTGTCATGTTTTTTCGTCTTGTTAGCGTCTTCATTAGGAGTTAGCATTCAAGTAATGATCTAAGTCCCAAGCCTTTGGGTCAGTGGGCTGAGCCAGCGGAATGTGGCCGCGGTTTTGCAACAAGTTCGTGTGTCCCGCTCGCACGGTGACCTCTCACTTGCAACGCCGAAGCTTGGGACTCTACTGTGAATAAGGCTGTACTTTCATTTAACTGTAGTCGTGCTTGTTTCATACAAGGACTGAATTTTGATGGTATCAAATGCTTCAAATTACTGCATGTTTTTTTTTCCGAAAAATTATTGTAAAATGAAGAAAAATGGTCAGCACACACTGATGACCGGTGCAAACCGTATAATTCCCTGGTTATATGTTTTAAGTTGAAAAAGAGCCATAATCATCATCAAATAATCAGCCGCAAGAGGTCAATAGCATGATAGGCCTTTGCTAATGTTCGACAGTTACCCATCACTGTCAAAGTACCGATTGATCGATGACAGTGAGTGTGTACGGTGAATGAAGATCAAAAATACGGATTATAGACACACAGTAGGGTCCTAAGTTCAATAGGAACAAGTACTTTCGCGCATATAGAGTGTAGATGGTCGATTGAAGTTTGTAATTGATGTGCACAAGTACCCACCACTATGCGATTGCTTCGTAAATTGTGAATACTTCATATGTACGAGTAATAAAGGGTTTATTGACTTGACTTGAAACTTTCTAGTAACTTGGTACCTACACTTGGTGCAACCAAATTCACAACGAATGTAATATCTCGACATAAATCTCATGGTGATCATCCTTGTTTAATTGGATATCTAGAAACTGATCATTCAGTTCGTAATAAATAAAATAACTAATGTGTACCTTCCTGATACCTCTGAGCTCAGTGGCCGGAGGTAATGTAGGCTAAGAGACCTAATAACCCTCAGAAGACGTGTTTAAAACAATTGAAAACTAAAATTGTCATTCCGGGGCTTTTTACTCAGGAACAGTGTGGATCACAATCACACCAAATAGATACCAATACTAATACCATATTCAAATCCATATTACAATAGCTCTCTTAGCCTACATTACCTCCGGCCACTGAGCTCAGAGGTATTAAATAGGTAAACATTGGTTATTTCATTGAATATGAACTGAATCATCAGTGTCTAGGTATCCAATAAAACAACGATGATGACCATAAGATTTATGTAAAGATATTACATTCGTTGTAATTTGACCGTACCAAGTGTAGGTACCAAGTTACTGGAAAGTTTTAAGTCAAGTCAATAAACCCTTTATTACCTGTACAGATGAAGTATTCACAATCTACGAAGCAATCGCATCGTGGGTACTTGCGCACATCAATCGACCATCTATCGACACTCTATATAATACAATACCTATGCCTTCGCCCATACTCTCCGGTACTTTTCGCTGTTAATAGAGATCCACCAACATCAAATGCAGTAAGGTTAGTGTGGCCCACTCTAGACACCGAATGCCTATTCCGCTATCCCGTTCACTCTTAGCTAGACCCGAAAATATGAATGAAACGTTAGGAATTACGGCCTCTATGCTGTGTGGATGTGTATTCCCAGCGTCCGTTATCACAAGAATCGCCGTTACTCGTCTGCCATGCGCGCGCGCATACTCACAAGCCGATGGAATGCCGCCACTTCCGAAGAAGGCACCGGGCGTACCGTGGTGTACTCGTATGAGATAAAATGCAAAGGGAAAACTTTGAGAGGAATTTTGTGAGGTTATTAGTGAGGCTAACCATATTTGTGGTGCTAATCTTTCAAATTTGGGTATGACAATGGGATGACACCGTTTATCGCTAATATACATGAGAAATTGTTCTTATTTGGAATTGTATTGTTATAAATTTTTATTATTATTTTTAATTCACAAAATTGTTTCCCATCCTACTACTATTATAAAGGCGAAAGTTTGTAAGTATGGATGTTTGTTACTCTTTCACGTAAAAACTACTGAATGGATTTGAATGAAACTTTACCACAATATAGCTTATACATCAGAATAACATATAGGCTACAATTCATAAAGAATTTTTAAGATAAAGGCTTTCCACGCGGACGAAGTCGCGGGCGGCCACTAGTTATAAATAAAATTCCCATTACCAAGACATGAGATGAATCTCAATTACCTAATCTGCAGATTTTTTGCGTCATTAAGATCTAAGATCAACACACAAAAAGTTAATTTTGGTTATTAAGTTGAAAAAGTTGATTGCATTGGAGCACGCTAGGATACATGAGGTATTATCGGTCAGTAACTTTGCATTGTACTAATTTGCGAAATAATTAACAAGTAACAACTTATTTGGTCCAATTTAGTCCCAGCGGACGCTACCAGGAGGCTCAGAAAGACTGTCACTAGTGCCCACGGAGAAAATAACAAGGAGCCCAGGGCTAGTACCGCATAGCCTATGTAGCTCGACAATGTCGTCCAACGTCTTTGTCACTGCCGAAAACGAGGTGTTACCCATTAGGATGGCTGGGTAGCTGATATTGTATTACAAACGATATTAACTGAGCGCACAACACGTGTTGCCCTCGCTTCACTGCCCAATTTACATCTAGAATACCTGGCCCATCTTGAGAACGTTGCTGGAGTAATACAACTCCTAACTACTTACTTAACTAGGAACTAGACATCCTAACAGGGTATCCAACTCCTCATTTAGAGTAGAATTCTACCTCAAGATACAGAAGTCCTTAGTGATCTAGTACCACCATACAATACATAAAGATGTGAGGAAGATGTGGTATAATGGCTACACCCCAATTTTTTGGGTAGCAGCATCACGACGGTAACTTGTACAGACCTGCTGCCACTTTGGTAGATTCACCGGATCCCTAACATTATTCTATAGGTATAGACAGCTAATAGTACCTGGCTTCGCTGCAGCACTTTTAAGTTATACTATCAAAGGAATGGTAAGATATCTGTACCCAAGTCCTCCAGAGTATCAGTCTTTGAACTGGAGTAGTCAGGTAAATTCAGCTCAATAAATTCTGTCATCATTAGTAGTCTACTCACACTCATTATCATGGCTGTTCCTGGTGGTGCCTCTGATCTGTTCGTTGACGTAGTTGGTGCTCTTGGGCACGTTTAGCGCGCTGCGGATGCCCACCGAGGAGTTGTCCAGGTGCCCCGGGCCTATCTTTGGCACGTGGCTGGAGCAGTACACCTCCTTGTCTTCCGTCCAGTGCTGGTTGTTGTAGTATGTCTGTGGACAAGTAAAAGTTTGGTTATGGAGGGTAGATATCGAATGAGAATTGTCCCCGTGGGACAGTCAGATTCCGATTAAGCAGCAGCATATAATACGAGACTTAATATATTTTTGTAGTGACGTGGTAATGCGGTGAACGATTCTTTTTATTGGCAAGCCATATACCAGCAATATGAATGTGTAGCTTATGCTAGTGAACTAAGGTGATGAAATCTAAAATTGTTTCTATATTCGTATAAGAAATATTGTTGTTAGAGAAACACGCAATTAAAATTTTTCGTTTTACTTCATACAATCTTTTCACTTTCCCCATCACTCATACATAAGCAATATGCAATTTCAAAAGTTATAAACACAATTTCTTTAAAACTTAGTGTATTGACCTTCACCGTATTTGGACGTCATTCAACGAAATACACCTATTACATTACATTACTTAATACAATAACGGTGTACGTAGTGATTCATATTTTTCTCGATGCGCATGCGACCCTCCAGCCATTTCGATATTTTCACTTTCCCACCAGTTGTCTTGTCGGCTTTTTCGGTGACAATGGATTTGGTGGTGAAAGGGAAATTAAGTAAATGTGAATCTGTTGGCTTGACAATTGTCGCTCTTTTTATGTGGCTCGCCACGACGTAGCCAATGTATCTTCAAAAACTATGTTAAGACAACTTACACCTTAGGCTACCTGTGACCATGGAACGCAGACCTTTAATAGGTTTGGTCTATCATGTCAATAAAAATAAAATGAAAATAAATCGCGAAATAATTACATTATCTAGCCAGAAAGATATTATTTTTGAATCAAGTTATTTATCTTAAAATCATAGGTCTTAAAAAATATATCCATCTATCTGGTATGACGTTATAAATAAATGTAGATTTAAAAAAAAACTTACATGCATAGTATTATATGTACTTTGACCGGACAACGATGAAGCCATTATATTCAAATAAAATTTTAATGCCACTTTACTTATGCCCCAGTGAGGGATATTAAATGAATACAATAGACAAACTTATCTGACCGAATCAACAGTGCCTGTACCTGTCAGTTTAGCTAGACCTATCAATGTTGACTTTTTATTAGAGGTAGCAAGATAATGCAAAGGTCATGTTACATTGGGCGAAGACAATAGAGTTAACGAATAATGAATGTCACTATGATATGCTCGGTTGAACATGATGACTATTTTGTTTGATGATAATTCGATAGTTTCATATAGGAAGTTGTATTATTTGGTTCTAGTGTAATTTTACATTTAATTTCAAAGTATAATTAACAATATAATTAACACTTAAAAAAAACATAGTTGCTTAAAATACATTAGTCTTAAAAAACGAAAAAAGAAGTCAAAAGCTGTATGACAACCTGACGAGCTTGTCATAATTTGATTTTTTAACAAATTTAAATTTACAGTGTTTATTAAGACTTTTAAAAAGGAGGAGTTCTCAATTGGACTGTATTATAATTTGAATACTCTACACAATTTAATATCAGTTTATTTTATTTTTTATTTTATAAATTTTTGGGAAACATACAGTTTTAACACTACATAACAAAAAAGTAATAATACACAAATTAACACAATAAATTAAAAAAAAAACAACAAAATTAATAATAAATACATAGAGTAAACCAATTAAAATTTTGTTATTTTTTTTTAAATATGTGAAACTATTAATTATAAAAAGATGACTTAATGCCAAAGAAATAACATTACTTATTATTGGGACAAGTTATAAATTTCTTTTTTAAACTTAACAATAGTTGACGCAAACATGTCAACTGACTAAAAATTATTATTTTTGCTATGACAAGTACGAGGCAAAAAAGAGTTACTAGCATACTTAGTCCTATAAAGTTTCTCATGAAAAATACATTTAAATGGGCACTTCTATCATACATAATTCATACTCTTTTATCTTAAGACTCATATGCCGATCAGCCTAAATTAAATTATTAGGTATTATAACTAACGTTAGATATCGTTAAAGCTATCGGCCCATCAAACGAGGCCTTTAATACAATCAGAGTATAAACAACCAGCACACAACGCACCGTTATTCGGTCCCACACTGTTAACTGTTAATTACACTGTGCAGTTTAATTACATTATTGACTGGGCTGACTCATTGTGACTCATTTCATCTGATTCGAAAACATATGGTTATTGTTGACGTATTATACGTATTTGTTTCAGTAAAATAAATAGTTGTGTGACTTGTGTGTGCGAATTGTATGAGCGTGAATGAGTCATCGAGTGGAAATCGCTTGTGATGTGAAAAAGGCTGAGGTGGTGTAGTGTGTGTGAAAAAGTCAATGCTTTCATTATTTCATTATTTATTTAATATATTTGAATAAATAAGAACTAACATTAGCTTTTAAGATTTTTGTCACTTATTAACCACCACACTATGAGCTTCAAGTTGCTCGCAATAAATAACTTTTATTTTATTTATTATTCAATTGAAAGGTAAAACAAGGTAAAACTCCTGGTCTGGGCTAGAAAAAACAGCTGGTAAGCTTCAACGGCTGGACATATTTTTACCAACTACAGCTAAGAAATACTGTGATTAAATTATGTTTCGATTAGAAAAAACTGCACTGATATCGGTTCATCCGTTAGGAACTACGGGTTAAAAATAAAGAATATCAGGACTTCAAAGCTCCAAATGTTACTTAGATTTTTATAAGTAACAACGAACCACCAAATTAGGGCTCTTAGATATAGTTACATATATCGAAAATGACAGTGAGAATTCACGTGTCTTATCAGTGGCGAAACTGGCGAAAGTCTTAACGCAGCAACTTCTATTCTACGACCAACCGCTCTGATTACTTCACTTTTATTTGACATTCTCTATACCCATGTAAGGCATGTGTCCACAAGCGAGGGTTGTGATGTAACCTGCGCCTACGCACCGAATTGCTCCGATTTCAGCCGCGAAGCGCTGGCAAGGCGAACCGCTGCCTACAATAATGCGATCGCGGTCAATGTGGTAAGGACCCTTAGTCTGTGTTGTGAAACAATGCAGTTTTATTAGTGAGCTGATTATTTACGATGAGAATGACATATTTCAGTGTGTAAAGATGCCAACAACATGCCGCGCAAATCTAAATACTGTGTGCTTTGTTTTCATAATGTTGATGGCTTTACAAGATGCACAATTAGTAAAGCGCTTAAATTATATGGTTTTTTTTTCAAATAAACGTAAGATAAGAGAAGAGATGAGTATGATAGAGAGAAGGAGGCCTCTTGCATTCGGACATTGTAAATTGAGGCTCCCAAGAAAGACCCTTAAAATTTTCTTACTTTGAATGAATGAATGAAACAATTTATTTCAGAAACAATTTCCATACATTTTTAACCTAAAAACCAACTTAAGAGATAAAATAAAATAAAATAAAACATTTAAAAAACAGTCCGAAGCCAATCCCAGCTTCAAGCTCTAATAGAACTTGAAGCTAGGATTGGACCGAACGTGGATTGATGCCCAGTGAGCGGTGATAGGGCTGTATACCCTCTCTGCAATAGTACTCAGGAGAGTGTTGGTGCTGCTCCGCACTCGCTCCCACAGGGAAGCCACTCGTTTTCGCAGGACGGCGTGAAAACCATCTGTGTTCCATGTGGCGAACATTCCCGAGGCACTGCAGCGCCAGGGCAGACCCAACATCCCCCTGAACGCATTGTTATAATGAATTTAATTTAAATCTTACTTAGTCTATTTCTCATTTTTGTTTTTAGATTACCATTGATTATTTTAAATTTAGGTCTTTATCCTGTCAGTGAACTGCCTAGGTAGAAACGTTTCATGTGCGGCTAAAACAGCAAGTTATGCACAAAGAATCTACTTATTTTCCGTATCGTGTAATAAATATTCTATTTTATTTATTTATTTCAGTTCTATTGCACAAAAAAAACTATGTACAAAAGGTAGACTTAGCGTGGTAAGGCATTCTCTACCATTCATACCTTTTGGCTAAGCAGAAACGATTAGTGGGCGGTGCGACAAAATAAATAAAAGAGAAAACGCAAACATAATGATCTATGGGCCCGCATCCTTAGCCTTGTTGTCGGCATTTGCACAACCTTGCCATTTCTTATCGTCTTTTAGTATTCAGCGGTGTTACGGAACTGGTTCTGATAAGTTTTTTAAACTGTTTTAAATTGCTGGAAGGAGTCGACGGATCGAGACGACACATCACCCTGTGTGGCAAAATTGTTAACGATTAACTATGTACTTACGAGTATTAAACGAATTTGATGAATTATGGCTGACTTGCAGTCCTTAGGTGCACTTAAAAAAATTGGCCGATGAGTCAATGTCACGGTTAGGGTTGCCACCCGGTCTTTATAATAAAGTATTGAACGCTATTTCAGGACCCCGTCCCGGAGAACCTCGAAGATAATAATTATAACAATATTTATTTCATCAAAAGCTTTAACAATATATTGTAGTAATCGAAGTCACCTTTTAAGCAAATAATGCCTGTGTCAGGTGACAACGCTCTTTCTCAGCTATGCTTATTATTTTACATAATTTTTAGTATAATTCACTAACTAAATATTATATGTATATTGTACTTAAAAAAGGGTTATTTATGTGTTTTAACAATATTCCTTAGTACTTATGATGAATATTAAAGATTACGTGTTATGTGTGTGCCTGTGTGTTAATTGTTGTGTACAATTTTGATTTCAATTTTTTTTGTTTAGGTTATTAGATGTAGTAGACATAGTTTAATGGGAGTAACATATCAGTTACCATCTTCTTACACTCTAGTGATGGTTTACTGTAAATATCATATTTTTTAATGATTTTCTTAGTTAGGATTTCAGATTGTTTCTCATATTGTTTCCTAGCAAATGCAGTTCTTGTTATGCCAGGATCAAATATGTATTGCCTCGTCTTACGTTTTAAAGTAGGGTCGTAGGTTAACGATCATTTTTAATTGAGTTCATGAAGTTAATAAGAAATCAGGGTCCTCCGTGACCCGTGTGTTCGAGACCTACCTGTGGCAGTCCGTTTTTTAGATTCTAATTTAAAACCCACCTTCAAAGTCAGCTTGGTGCCGCATACCGCACACTTGAAGCACCCACTGTGGAAGAACGTAAAGTCCTTCAGTGGTCCGACCCGGTCCACCTGGTACACTATTTCGTTGCACTTAAAACAGGTGCTCTCGTAGAAATTGGGACGGTACATCGTCACTGCATAGCGTACAATGCACTGTTACACTGTCACTGGAGTCACTGATCACTGTTCACTGATCACTGCATCGCCTAAAGATAGCGTTGGTTAGTGAGTTTTGTAACGACAAGATCCTTTCTCTATAGAGGTTATATAGTTTTGGACATGTTAGTGTTTTTGAGTGATTTGCACGTAGGTTATGTATATGTATATTAAATAAATAAATTGTTTCCAACGAACACACCAATTACCTAGCACCAAACTAAGCGTAATCATAAAATATAAGAGTTTTTGTGCTAAACTAGAGTCTACTTATAGAAAGGGTTAAAGATTTTTTATGACGCATATAACTACATAGTAAGCTACATGGCAAACTGGCTTGTCTATTTCTATGTCTGAAATCTGTAATATACGTAGATATGCATAGATATTTTAAACTGCGTAACGGATATTGATGCAGTTTTATTCAATAGTTCATTCAAGAGAAAGTTTTATATGAATAAAATGCTTTATTAAAAAGAAACACTTAAAAAATCAAGATTTACCAATCCACTCAAGCAAAGCCGCTGGTGGAAAACTAGTTATTATGATAAAAAATACGTAGGTAGTTAAAATCTGTTTTGATAAATTTATATATCAGTATTTTTTACAGTCGCCGGAAAATCGGTTACAGTCCGTCAGTCCGTAATATTGGTGAGACATTTTTATAAATTTCAAATGAAGTTGTTACACATTACTATAATAATCACAATCGTTTAAGACAAACTTTCAACCCTCATTTTGGGGTTGTCCGAATGTGCCGACCACACCTTACTGTATTGATTAAGCCAGCCACCCCTCTTACTTGTGCTGTGGTGGTCACTTGGGGTTATCTATCGACTGCAATACTGCATTGTACTTTTTAATTTTTGTTCATTGGTATTCTCATAAAACTATCGTTGGTCAATGTTTTTATTAGTTACTAGCGGTCGCCCGTAAATTCGTTCCGTTCGTGCTTTAGTTCTTTATATATATACATTTTATTTAATATATACATTTAATAAACCTGTATGTAAGTATAAACTTTCCGCTTGAATCAATCTTTCTATAAAATAAAGCAGCATCGAAATCTGTTGAGTACTTTTGAAGATTTTAGCATACATATAGACATAGACTAGACATGACGTAGTGACTTCAATCGATCTTATATCACATTGCATACAATTTTGCCTTTCATTTTGCCATTGCCTTCTTTCTGTATGACCTTGAGGTTGACTGACCTTTCTACATTTCTTGTTGTAATAAAGATTTAAATAAATAAACTTTTTTTTAAATTTTTATTTATTTATTTGGGTAAACAAACAATAGCAAAGGGTCGTTAACAAGACAATAATATTCTTAAAATTACGTCACTTTGCTATCAGCACCGTTTACCACAATTTAAATTCTATATTACGTTGAAATCGTCTAGCGACAAACTGCATTTGGCTTTGATACTGATGCTTTGTTTTAAATAATACAATATGACTGTCTCGTTGGTGTAGTGGCAAAGTTTCTGCCTTACATCCGAGAAGTCGAGCCAAAACTGTTTCTGAGATTTTGTGTCATGAATTTGTCAAACAGCTCGGAGTCGGAAAGTTGGCGGTGTTATACCAGCGTGCCTCGGAAAGCACGTTCAGCCGTTGGTCCTGAGCCAGATCTCTCAGGTCATGTCGGATTGCCGTCTCACCGAACTTTGTGAGTGATGAAACAGTGAGTGCACCTGTGTATTGAGCTCACACTTGTGCACTCTAATATCTCCCGCGTAGTTGGCTGATCTCTGTTGAGATTGGCCGCCATGGTCGAAATCGGCCAGGAGGACAATTATTATTTATTAATGCAATATGAGCAACAAAAACGTGAGAATTAAGAAACAGGATGTAACTGGCATTTGAGTTAAATATCGGTTTTTAAATATAACTGACTCGAGTTTACCAGCGAGTCTCGGATATTTCAGTATTTTCATTTTTCATGCATTTGTTGAACACGTTCTAACCTCATTACCTATTCCTGTCTATCTGAGCTCATCAGACTGTAATAAGGAAACATTTTTACCCATTTATGTACGTTTCCACATGTTATTAATACTGCCTCTATACAATCGTGCAGTACTTTATTATATTACATTATATTAAATTATATTACAAGTAAATTAATATGCACGTGTATCTAGCTAGTGGTTCATATAGTACCAGTTACTGATCTGCGTTTCAGGCTGTAGATTTTGTTACAAAATAACATTTATTACAATGGCATAAGGTGTTTTTCCTTATACAGGGTGGCCAGGAAAGTGACATTCATGTTTTTTAAAAGCCTCGTTTTAAGAGTTATATGAATCACCACTATGTTTGTTCTGCGATTTTCCGTAGTTTTCAAGTTACGCTTTTTTAAATGTTTTGCCAAAATTCAAGTTTGAAATGTTTCTTTAAAAAAGCAGGTCGGGTTTTTTTAAATTTTTTTTTGTTTATGAACACTCTATAAACTGTGCAATTATGCATTAAAAAAAACAACCTCATAACTTTAATGAAAGTTACAATAAAACCGACCTAAAGTTAAAAATTGATGTTAAATTATCATTTGAAAATTTAAATGATAACTTTCTTAACTAAATTAAACAGGCCACCCTGTATGTACAGAAGATAGAAGCAGCTCATCAGCCTACCTATTTTTATTGCAAAGCCAACTTTAATGCATAAGCATAAGTCGCCACAGTGTTTAACTTAATGTGCCGTCGTGTGTACAATCGGCCGTACATTTTTATGTGCGCACGAGTTGGCAAATTGTCGATGCCGCTATCAGGGAAACCGTTAATTTTGCAATACAACACTAGTTCTGTTCCTCATATTTAAGCGCATTATTAACTAAGATACGCGCGGGTTGCGTGTTGCTTGCAGTTAGGGTGTGGTACAAGTATTACGATGATCAAAGCGATGTGAAATTAAAACACACTTAAAGAAAAATGACTGTGACTGTCCCGCCTGTGGCACACTGTAAAGATTGTGGTGACACCGTAAAGGAATTCGCATTGTTGATGCTAATAAATAAAGTAACTTAATAAGACGTTACTTGATACATAACTTATAAAGACAAAGCAAAGTTGCTTCCCGCGTACGTCGTATGATTGTACGTATGTATGCTTAAACTACTTAACGGATTTTGATGCAGCTTTTAATAGTTTTATTGATCTATGTCTGGGTTCAATCTGGGTAAAATCTGATGGATTTTTACTTAATTTTAAACCGCTTCCTCTTATAACTCGTTCCTTATGCAAGTATTGGAACGTGCCAATATAATGACTATGCGCTCTACATCGCATCTCCTCGCATTTCACCGCTAAATAATGGCCAATCCACTCGGAAAATAGATACCTCACACATTATTTTATTATGTTTGTCTACCTAATGATAATGATTTTGAGCGATTGCTGTGTCGTTTTCTAAATTACGAAACAGTCTCTGAAAGGTACCTTGTGAATAACTTGCATTTGTGTCTTCTTTTATTACATTAAGTTTTTTTTTAAATATGCAAAATTAAATGTATATTTTTTCTTAATATTTTTTCCGTAAGAACCTTTTCCTAATAATAACAAATACAACAAAAAAGAATTAGTGAAATCGGTCCAGCCATTCACGCGTGATGCCGTGACCAAGGAAAACGGGTTTCATTTTTATATATATATATAGAAGATTTAGCTAGTACTTTTTTCAGTAGCCAACACCTTCCCCTAAATCATTTTAAATCTGACAGCACATTATGTGCATGAAAGTTACTGATGTATAAATTTTCTTACATTTTCAGTCATTGAATCATAAATCATGTTTTCATGCGCAGGTCCATTGACATTGGTGATTCAATTTCTAACTCTAGAAAAGTTGATTTCAATCATAACATTGCATTGACAGAGTATAATCATGATCAATCATTGATTTAATTATTACAGTTTGAAAACATAAAATATCGGCACTCGTCACGCACTGTTTGACAAATTTTATCCTGCGACTTTCCAGTTCCATTCTAAAATTTATTGCATAAAATTACTCTACAATATTAAAGTATATGTATTTCTCTGGAATTTTATAATGAGCATAATTTGTAAGCGAATGTTCGTGTTCTTGAATTATGCTGATAGATGTGACTTCATAATCAGATGTAACATTTAGTTATAAGTTTTCTTAATCGTTTTCTTGGTAACATCTTACGCAGTTTCATAACATAACATATCAAATATCGTTCCTTTTTAATAGTAGGTAGGTACGTTGAAAGTCATTAGGTTGTTATAAGGGAAAACTGTCCACTTTTAATTGCACATATGGTTTTGGTCAAATTTGGTTTACTATTCCTTGTTTTCTGTGTTGAATAATGGTGACAACAAGATAAATTTAATAGATAACTTTTAATTTGTATTTGTTATGTGTTGACTGCATATTTATTAATAATAACATAAGCCTAAAATATTGTACCACTATATAGTATGCAGTCGTTTGCTATCCCAAATAAAGATAAAAAAAAATAGTTTGTAGACTTATTTCGAATTATTATATTGCAAGCAAAGCTCGTGATGGATGATTGTTCGATATAGTAACTTACTATTAGTGTCTTTTGATACTAAATGGACACACGGACAGTCGTCAATCAAGTTAAGTGCAATATGTCTTGAAGAAAGTAGACTTTTGTGGGGAATACCGTATGGCACAGCATGACAATACGTCTATCCAAGACATCTAACATATACTTTTTTATTCTTATCGTAAAACCTACTTTCGTCAAAATAGTTCAATCTACCCACTTTTGTATCATAAATAAAACAAAATATATTTTATCTTTTCACAAACTGCACCCATACTCACTTTAGAAACAAAATTATGGACTTCACTTTATGAAAAAACGCCAGCTTCAGTGCCATTACTAGTGCTTTAAAGGAAATGTTAAGATATAACTGCTATCATACGTTTTAAAGGTGACATCATAATGGCAAATCAAATACAATAAAACCTTAAAAGAATTTTATTGATTATCGAGACACAAAATCATATTGTAACTATTAAGATTAAAACCGACAATGGTGTTATAAAAGTGGATACATCTAATTTACATATTAAAAGACTTCTGGGGATGGTATGGAGTGATTTGGCAAGTTTTATAAGGCTTTTATGATGTTTGACTCATAATTGAACAATTTTGATAATATTGTTTAACCCATGGATAATAGAGTTGCTTTTTAAAGTGTAAGTTTTAAATTGTAGGTGATCTTTTTGGCCAGTATTGGTCAATGGTCTATGCGCCTATGGATAACTAATGTCAGAGCGTGGGTATGTTGTGGGAGGGAGTAGGATATCGGAACTACTTTTACTCTTGCCTAATAGAGGTAGGTATATGTAGGGTTGTGAAAAAGAAACAAGACGGTCGTTTTTACTTTAAAAAAATAGGTGAAAATTATGAAAACGTATTTAAAAAAAAAACATTTTCAAAGATAGATTGAACAGGCATCTTTTAAGTGAGTTTGCTCCATCTTAGACTTAGTCTTTGCTTCTTCGGGCTTAGTCTAAGGTCAAGAGCAAAGCTATGCCAAATATTAAAATTAAAATAATATATGGTGTCTTAAGCAATTGTTTTGTTTTCGTTTTGCATTGTATTAAATAAGTAACTTAAAGCTCTCTACATTTCTTTTTTTTAAAGCTGAAATGATGATTATTTTGCTTTAAATTTCCACGAAAACAGCGCCAGCGCAGCAACCAAAATACATCCAACTGTAATCACCTGAAAAGGTAGAACGGGAAGTCGCAGGACTTACAATATCTACAACTCACAACGTGACACAGAAGATGCACTGGAATCACAACACTGACACCAACAAACACTTGACGCGTTTCGCCACTACACGTGGCATCCTCAGGAGATGTTTTCGCTTCGACAGACTACGAGCGACTGAACTCGCTATAATAATTATCTTTTCAGCTTTAGTCATGGATTTCCGCAAAGTAACGCCTGATTCCATCAACTATTTCTTTTTTTTAATGTAGGTTATCAGGTATCTTTCTTTGCATTTCAAGGGAATAAATATCTCAAATATTTTCTTGTAATATGGTTGGTAACCTTAAAGGAATATAATCTTATTCACCAGTCGAACAGGTGACTTGATTCCGATACCTTGGTGGAAACAGAGCATAAAAAGTTACAATTGTAACTATTATATAATGGCAGGTTGGTTACTACTTCTACCTAGTAAGTTACTCTTTAGCTACAAAACGGTCATAAAGGGATTGAAATGGATTTAATTAAAAATGTGAGTGATGGTTTGTAATAAATAGCTGTGACTGTTTCAGCACTGGCCCAAATTGTCCTGAAGCGGTGGTAGGGTTAATTTATATGTTGGGACGTGTAAAAGTGCTACTTGTGAATCTATTTACATAATTAAAATAAATTGATATTATTGAATTTTTATTTATTATTTTATTTCCAAGAACTTACTCTAACGTATTATACACAATCGTTACAAATAATAACGACCGTTAAATAAACTTGCATACCTACTACCTAAGTATGCAAATATTTGTTTGGTGTAACTTGCGAACTCATCTGTGAATAACTTGGAAACTTGCGGGGTTAATGGTGCCACATTAAGCTGTCCAGTCCACATTGATTGACACAGAGCTTTGCGCTATCTCATCGTGTTTATAACTAACATTCTACAGTTAAGTAAAAAACTGTTTTATACAAGATTTTATTAAATTTTACCTGTACCGTGTCTGTTTGTCTGTAATCAAATCTTGCAAGTTAAATTTTACCTACTTTCTGGTTTGAAATTTTGATTGATTTGATTGGATTAAGCTGAAATATATATTTTTTTTCTTCGGTGTTAGGTACTGTAACCTGTAAGATAACCTAACTTAGTAAACTATGTTATGTCAGTTGTTAAAATTGAAAAAAAAAAGAATAATTTCGCTATAAATTTCCACTAAACGACGCCAGCGCAGGAACCCAAATACATCCAACTGTAACCACTTAAAAAAACTAGAGCTGGAAGTCACAGGACTTACAATACAAATCACAACGTGACACAGAAAATGCACCTGGAAACACAACAATGACACCAACCCGTGGCATCCTCAGGAGATGTTGTCGCTTCGGAAATTAAAAGCGAAATTATTCTCTTTTTCAGTTTTAGTCATGGATTTCCGCAAAGTAGCGCCTGATTCCATCAACTATGTCAGTCCATTAAAAACAGAATGATAAACATCAGGATAACGATATCCTGATGTTTATCATTCTGTTTTTAAGAAGATAGGTATAAAATATAAAATAAATATGTATGATCTTATAGATATTTGATGTTAATATGATCATTATGATGATTTAGGTAAATGTTTAATTTGAAATATAATTATAAGTATGCAGATATTATGTCAAAATATATTTTATGTTTTTGGAATAGTGCGATAATTATAATATAATAATAATGCTATAGTTAGTTAGCCCTCAAAATGTTGCTATGCTCTGTGCAGGGCGTCACATGTACCAATATCATTTAAACTTTTATACCAACTTGATGTAATGTGACATGCAATAAATTTTAAGTGGAATCAAGTAATTAGTATTTTTTTATGAGACCAAAATCATTTCTAATTTCTGGGATTTAAGTCATCTCGCGCTCTTAATTTTCATCATTTTATCTCTTAATTACCACAGGACGCTAAAAACAGTTTCCTCTGACTTAAACTATCTTGTGATCTTGTTCGTCCATTGTCTAACATAACACTTTCTCAACAGCGGCATTCCGTGGGTTTGCGCAATGATCTGCATGGTACCTGTTAATCTGATCTATTCACACAAAGCCGGTCAGATCGAAGGAGTTCTCAGGATCGAAGGATCGAAGGAGTCAATGTAGAGCCAGAGATATTTATTGCACACCACAAAAAAGAATGCACAATTTAGGCGGACTTATCGATAACAGCGATCTCTTCCAGACAACCTTTGTTTTGAAACTTATATACGCAATTTTATATCTAGTTACTACATTTGATTAGTAACAGCTTTTTGAAGCCTCAAAAAAGGCTTCAAAAAGTTTTTATTTAACATTATTTTACGCTACGACACCGCGCGCTACGCATCTATTCGCTGACGCGTGTGATTTGTGTAAAATATTTTAATTAGATTGAGTAAATTTTTATTATTTGTATGTATGTTAGTCTCTAAGGTATTTATAATATGGGCCTGTATTTTTTTTAAATCTGTAGCCTGAAATAAAGTAATTATTATTATTATTTTTTTTTTTTAAAATGGTGACAATAAAGATGTGTACTGGCTGGCAAGAGAAAAAAAATGAAGTATTATCAATGACACAAAGAACACTCGAAAAGTTCCGGAACAAAAAGCTATTGGGTAATAGTTTCTGCCTATTTTAAAATTAATCTAGTGATTAATTCGACAGACAGGTTCACCTTAAAGGTAAACTTCTTTAAAGCACTTTACATACGAATAGGAAATAGTAAAATTGATATATCATCAATATCAATTAGCACGTTAATTTTATTGCAAAATTAATATGCTAGAGGTTATCCAATACACTTGGATACCCCAAAACGGTAAATTCTTTGCATATTTAAAGATAACTGGTCGTTTGATAAAATGTTACACGTGTTTGTGTATTTTTATAAATATTTATACAAAAATTACACGAAACGACAGATTGACTGTCATTTGTGCGTTTATGTAATATTCAATTAGGGAATTAAACTGTATAATTAATTTAAGCTAGAGAAGTTTCTCTAGCTTAAATAACTTCCTTAAAAAGTGCTAAGAACCAACCAACCAATGGTGTATTTAGATAAGTGCAGTTTTCACATAATTACTATACAGTATATTTTATGTAAAAAGGGTCATTTAAATATATATGTATATATATTAAAATATAAATTAGATAACAAATTAGTGTACGCCATCGTATATTGCGTGTGGTCTGTGAGTCCATTAATATTTTACATTGTTTTTGTGTTTAAACAAATGTTTTGTTTTTGTGCTATTTCATGGTGGCTGCTGACCGTATCTAATTATGACAATTTTTTGTTTGCTGACATTGTTATACCTAAATCCAGCCACTTGTTAACAGTTCTTATTAAATATACGCTGCATATTGTTTCAGTTGAAACGTAGATGAAAGGTTTTAAGATATAAATATTAAAAAGTACAGAGTCTTAACATTTAGGCGAAGGTTTTTGAACTCACATCTTGGGTAATATTTGTGTAAACTCGGATTCGTAATACAAGTTAGTATGTAAAGACCTTCAGCATGTATTTTACATTTGAATGCGAAGTAGGCTCGACACTAGAGTAAGCTTTAAACATGAGGTAAAAATGTTATTACTGTAGGTCTTATTCAATCAGGAAGACTTTTTTACGCAAGATGCATGGCTGTATAATGTTAATTCCACACATTACACAACCTTACAACTCGAATGAATTCTTCAGAAAGTTGATACACAGGTTTCCGCGTCTTAAACAAACTCTTTGCTCCGTACTCTTTGGTGTTTGACGTTAAAACTCAAACCTGCCAGTGCGAATAACCTTAAAACTTTTCTAACATAATCTGTGGAGGCTGAACTGTATTATTTCCATGGGCCATCCGATCTCACAGCACACAATGCCACTACACACGCGCTAACGGGTAACGGTAACGGTATTTTCGCACTTGGAATTTGAAAATCGAACGCGAATGGATCTTGTCGTTTGTTTTTTTTTCTTGATTTATGTTTAGTGGTCACAGAACACCTGTTGGCGGGAGGTCATTGGTCGAGCGGTGGCGACGGGCGCCGTACGCGGGGGCCGGTGCTGAACTGCCCGCGATTGTTTACGGTGTACTCGCGTCGACGAGCCACAGAAGCTATAGGGTTGCCTGCAAGGTTGCGTTTGTGGATACAGGTGTGGGCACTCTGAGAGCTCCCACATAATTTGGTAAAACACGAAAGTAAAATTTGAAATTATCGGTTCTAGAGTGGTATAACTAGTACCCGGAAAAAAAAAGTTTTTTGATTATTAATAAAATTTAACCCACGGTCTGATTTGTAATATTCTTTGTATAACTTAAAAAAAAGTTACAAACATAAAACCTGTTTTGAAATTTAATATAATTTATAATTATATAACCACAATTACTTTTTTACACAAGTAAATACGCATAGTAATTCTATCCACTGCCCGCCTTCCTACTTTCTTTTTCTTTATGGTAAGTATCAAATAATGCTGTGAATCAACTGACTCTTCTGTCCATTTAAACTCTTTGCCTTATCCGGCGCGAGGCTCCTCGGCCAGTCGGCACATCGGGCATTCCGGACGAAATCGTTGGAGAAAGTAAACTCTACCACTCTACACCTATGTGCTTTCTTGAGAAGACCCTATACTGCAAGCCATGAGGGTCATAGTGGCTTAGCAAAATGAGGCAAAGAACTACCCAGCCACGACGATGGCGGATTCCAATTTTGAAATTCGTGTTGACATATTTCGAAATTCGAATCCGATGTCGCGCTCTAAATTAATAAAGTTTTATAAAAATAATGAAACTTTTTTTTTAATGTTATGTAAAGAGGATTTGTACGGGCATTATAGTACAAAGTTTTTCAAGGGAGTATTACATTTTCAGAGTTTATCAGTCCGCCTGTTCAACTGTAGCTGCATTTCATATACCATAATAGCCAGAATGTTATTTGATCTTACAGATTGTGTATTTATATCTAACAATAAATAAACTAAAATATGCGGGAACTTCATCGCACTAGATCGACTCATAACTTAGTCAGGTTAAACCAAAGAGCTTGTATATTTTTTTTCAACACGACTCTTTCAATCGTACACAATACGTGATTATCGTAAAACTAACACCACAAAGCCTATTTCAATATTTAAAATCGATTATCTCAAAGAACGAAGTTGTTTGTTCAACAATAAAAAACTTTCAAACGTGTTGACTGATAAGTCTAAAAAAATATTGATATCACATAATCCTCATTTCTACGAACTAAGTATGTTAAGCATACGTTTAGTGAGAAAATTATTAATACCCATTTTTGTTACAAAATCTACTGTTAAACTAGCACATGAGATATCTATCTTGATTTGTCGCGGGTGTAACTTCATAAAAAAAAAATACAACAACATCACATACATTGATCTGACTCCGTGGTAAGTAGCTTAAGCACTTGTGTTACAGGTATCAGAATCAACAGTGGTATTACAAATAAACTTAATACATACATATTACATCCAGACCAGTGCAAACAGTCATGTCCAGGCACACCATTGTTTGAACAGTGTGGGGATCGAACCCGCGTCCTATTGGTTAATAGTCTACTTCTCTTATTTCTCGACTCGTCAAAAAATCATGAAAATAAGCATACTGAACCGCGCATGATACAAAGAAAAAATATATAAATATAAATATGAAAAATTAGTCATACATCCAAAAACCGAATTTAGCGGAAACAGTCTTATAAAAGACATCAACGCAGTAGTGACTCATTAATATTTAGTTTCGGAAAATATCAATTACCTATGTAGTAATAAAATTAAAGCTACGAATATTTTAATATTTTTAACCGAATTCAAAAACGGCATTCTTAGAGTAAGGTTGTAGAGTCGATAAGTTTTAATACATACAGGGTGTAAAAAAAACCTTAACGAAGCCGTCAACCACGCGATCAGTACATCAAACCAAATCGTATAAAAATTAAATTTTGGCTGGGAAACAACTTTTATTTTTTGACATCAAAAAAAATAATTTAATTCTAACCCGCAATGTACAGCGCGCACGCGGAATAGTCGCCGCGGGGCGTGTTGCTTTACGCCGCCGCGACGCGGTTCGGTTCTAGTGTGCGCTGTTCATTGCGGAGTGTGCCATTTAGAGGCTTTTCATGAAAGAACTAGTGAAAATTTGTATCATGTTTCTTTGGAAAAAAGTTCAATTATAACGAACAGAAGACGTTTCTGTAAAAATCATCAATTTTTTTTTCAAACTTTAACCATCAATATCTCAGTAACCGTTAACTTCCCAGGTATGGTGTAAAGAAAAAAACTGATTGTATCAATTGGTAGAATATATGGTATTCGGCTTCGTTAAGGTTTTTTTTACACCCTGTATGTAAAAATAATAACAAAAAAAAATTATACTTAAAATACAAAACACTCGTATTGCATTGGTCTTTATAAGTATTTTTGGGGTTTGCTTAATGCTGCACAGTATATTTGCCATTAAAATAATAAAAAAGTTCACAAAAGGTTGTTTATAATATAAGCAATTAACGAAGCCAACTAAAATATTTTCTTAGGCAACTACTGCCGTGTCGTGAACATTGCTTTTCAAACTCTTCCAGGCAACACGCAATTTGATTAAGAAATACTAATATCCCTGTAAAACTAAACGCCCAAAGAGCCTTTTATAAAAATATATCAAATATTATTTTTGCGTTCACAACGCTATATTAAATTTTGAAAAGACCTAACACTTAAAACATTCTTTTTCTTCTCCGGTCATCGGGGAGGAATCGAACCCCCGACCTTTGGAAGTCCTGTTCAATGCTCTGACCACTGAGCTACCGAGAACTTTAATGGAGTCGTTGTATGTTTCATCAATGATTGTGGGAGACACCCTCAAATCACCCGAGAGAAATATTTTTACAAATATTTAACAAACAATTTTTTGCGTTCACAACGCTATTTTCGGGGCTTTGATTCCTCCCCGATGACCAGAGCCAAACAGATTTTTTTAAAGTGTTATGTCTTTTCGAAATATATCAAATACTTAATTAAACAATATTTAGAATAAACGAATTCGCTACAGGCCCTACACCCAAGTATTATTAAATAGTCAATCGATGTAACGACTGAACGCTTCGTTTGCACAATGTATAGAAATTAGATTTGCCTTCGCCAAGTCCATGTGACAACTTAGCGTAGGCATATTTATACCCCGTTGAAAAAGAGTCGTTTATATAAGTTGAAGCCCTTTTCTGTTTGTATGTGTATGTCTCTGGCACCGTAGTTCCCGAACGGATGCACCGATTTCAATGCGGTTTTCTTGTTCGAAAGATAATTTAATCACGGTGGTTCTTAGCTATGGTTGGTTAAAATCCGTCCAGCCGTCGAAGTTCACCAGCTGTTTTTCTGACTCTGTATTTTTTTAATTTTAATTTCCATATATTTTGCAAAAGACGCTTCACTTGTTTCGTCTTGTCTTCATGCGTCGATCGACTATGCAATGTAGCTTTGTCTAGGGTTCCAGGAACAAAAATATCTTGAAGTCGGTGCCACCATTATTATCACGCATCGCAGTGACATCGTTTTCAGAATAATATATGGAAATTAGTATTAATATAGAGTCACCTACGAGACATTGCAAAGAACTTAGTATAAACAGATAAAAGGTTGAATCTGTGTTTACAATACTTTCTTTGTGGTAAAATAGTATGTAATAGGTAGGTTATAGAATTTTATTAGTAAATACAGAGTTGAACGTTTTTTACCGGGTCATAGATAATGGAAGGCAAGATTGTCAATCTCTAGGAAAACCGTTTGAATTCCCCTTAATCTTCAATAGATGGCGTTACCGGTCACTGAAGAAACGCCAAGTAACGAAAAATCTCTAAAATACACGAAATTTCACATTCATTTGTTGCTTATCATTAAATTTTTTTCAATAGATTATTATTCATGCGCGTATTTATTACTTTTCGCACAAAACATGCTACATTTAAATAATGCATTTTAAATTTTAATATTTTAACCTTAAATCTATTGTTAAAAACAAACGCATGTCAAATAGCGAGCGTTTCGCTCACTAGAACCGCTAGATGGCGCAGGCTCACATAACAGTCTTGTTATTTTACCTTCAAATTCAGTTTTAGTTTATGAAAATCGCTAGAAAATAATAAATAAACACGTAAAAACTAAAAAAACCCTCCTTCGGCAGTTGGGTTTTTTGCCATAGATTAGCGGGATTCGAAGTTAGAACCTGTGGCCATGATCCTGAACGTTCGTATTTCCGAATCTAGCCAGCGCGCTTGCTCGCACGGTGACGCTTGTAAAAGTGGCAGAGATGGCTACATCCAAAACTACGGAAAACGGCTTAGAGAGTAAGGTAAGTAGGTCTCGTCACCACCGTCGCCACCCTCACACTATCAAAATACCTACACACAGATGTATTATCAATCACAAACCGTCAAACAAAGCAGTCTTATTACGCATATTACTACAGATAGCTGCTAGGTACCTATTATCAAGATTAAATGAATAGCTATTTTTTATCGAAAGATTAACTATATTCATAAAAAAGCTAAACTTAACTTCTTCCTGCTACTTAATACAACCAATACAACTATTTGGTCCCTCTCATTTTGACCTTTTTACGTTCAAGATAAGAGCAAATATGTGATAAATAAAAAGATGCCGAAGTGTTTTTTCTGTATCTGTATGTGGTTTAGTAGACGGCAGACCTTTTAGCTAGACTAGGTAGCTAACACTTCTGTCTCTCTCGCACACTAGTCTCGGAATTGGTAGCTATTATGAAATTGAGAAAATTAAACGCATTCATCAAATTTATTAAAAAAACTCATTAGGTAATTTTACTTCAAATATTTTGCATTGTATAAAAAACCTAAAATCGTAATATTTTGTGCTAAATTTTAAGTCAAAGTCCCAAAGTCAAAGCCCCAAAGTCGAAGTCGAAGTCAAAGTCCCAAAGTCAAAGTCCCAGAGTCAAAGACAAATCCCAAAGTCACAGTCCCAAAGTCAAAGTCCCAAAGTCAAAGTCCCAAAGTCAAAGTCCTCAAAGTCAAAGTCCCAAAGTCAAAGTCCCAATGTCAAAGTACTAAAGTCAAAGTCCCAAAGTCAAAGTCCTCAAAGTCAAAGTCCCAAAGTCAAAGTCCCAATGTCAAAGTACTAAAGTCAGAGTCCCAAAGTCAAAGTCCTCAAAGTCAAATCCCAAGGTCAAAGTCAAAGTCCCAAAGTCGAAGTCCCAAAGTTAAAGTCCCATAGTCTAAGTCCCAAAGTCAAAGTCCCCAAGTCAATGTCCCAAAGTAAAATTCCCAAAGTCGAAGTACCAAAGTCAAAGTCCCAAAGTCAAAGTCCCAAAGTCAACGTCCCGATTTCAAAGTCCTAAAGTCATAGTCCTAAAGTCATAGTCCTAAAGTCAAAGTCCCAAAGTCAAAGTCCCAAAGTGAAAGTACCAAAATCAAAGTCCCAATTTCCAAGTCCGAAAGTCGAAGTCCCAAAGTCGAAGTCCCGAAGTCAAAGTCCCAAAGTCGAAGTCCCAAAGTCAAAGTTGAAGTCGATGTCAAAGTCAAAGTCCCGAAGTCAAAGTCCCGAAGTCAAAGTCCCAAAGTCGAAGTCCCAAAGTCAAAGAACCAAAGTCAAAGTCCCAAAGTCAAACTCCTAAAGTCAAAGACGAAGTCGAAGTCAAAGTTGAAGTCAAAGTCCCAAAGTAGAAGTCCCAAAGTCAAAGTTGAAGTCGATGTCAAAGTCAAAGTCCCGAAATCAAAGTCCTAAAGTCAAAGACGAAGTCGAAGTTGAAGTCAAAGTCTCAAAGTGAAAGTCTCAAAGTCAAAGTCCCAAAGTCAAAGTACCAAAGTCAAAGTACCAAAGTCGAAGACCAAAGTCGAAGACCAAAGTCAAAGTCCCAAAGTCAAAGTCCCAAAGTGAAAGTACCAAAGTCAAAGTCCCAATTTCAAAGTCCCAAAGTCAAAGTCCTAAAGTCAAAGACGAAGTCGAAGTTGAAGTCGAAGTTGAAGTCAAAGTCCCAAAGTCAATGTTATTTGTTCTACACTGACAATCTTCCCTTTTCTATTATCTTTGACCGGGTTATTATTTGTAGAGAGGGTTGCTAATTGTTTTATAGATGACCTAGAAAGATTGAAAATATTGAAACAACAAAACATATTTATGAGTTATTATTGTTTATTTACATTACTTTTCTAATTAAAATAAATTAATAAACACGTTGATACAACGTGCCCACCTCGACTAGAATGATAACACTATCAAATGTTATACATGTACATCATTTCATTTACTTATTTACAATTTTCACACATTGACTGCGGAATTCAAAAATATTTATGTATTTAAATTGAGAATGAAAGTTCAATAACCTAATACATCAGAAGTCATGTTAAGGTTAAAATGTTTGTTTGCAGTTAGTACAAAAACGTCACCTTTGAAAAAAATAGACACAAACAATACATACTCTTTGTAATGATTGCCATTTATCTTTGATAAGTAAGAAGGAAGTTTACGTTATAAGAAATGTGCTAGTGTTATCCAAGTATTTGTTACAAAAAATAATTCTGAATTTGAAAAGAAACTACAGGAGCCTATTTCCACTAATCAATTGTAACCAGAACTTAATCGAATCGCATGTTTTTGACAGGATTGGGTAAAAATTCAATTATATACGAGTATTACGATTGATTATTTTTGGCCTCTGCATCAGGTGCTAATCACAGCCAAAATGCTCTTATACTATTTTTTTATGAGATTTACACCTAATGGAATCCTGTCGTGATTAGTCATTCATTACACTACCTTAAAACTATTATTTACTAATAATATATTACATTCGCTTTATCTAAAGTTTATCACAAAGTCATCATTGCTTATACAGATAGTGTCTCTTGATGGTGGTTGTTCGGAATAGTAATGTCGTATTGTACTATGGTGTGGTTTTTCTTTGGTTGTACGTAGTCTGTGCCATAGCATGCCTGTGAACAAAAAAAAAATATGTTGGTGATATTAAAAACTTTCGAGAGTTTAGCGCGGGAAACGAAAGGAGTAAGATGGGCTGTGTTTCTTAATTTTCTAAATTGATTTTTCGTGGCGTATTATTGTGATAGTGAGGTAGAATTATCATCATAATGTGTCACTGAAGGAAAACAATGGAGTAAATGTTACAAATAGAGTAAGGTGCTCCGTACTGATCAGATCGATATTCCCGCGTAAAACTCAATTTCTTGAGCATTGAAATGTGAACCATCCTCGCATTTCAATGAGTTAGGTTAGGGCTTAGTTTAAGAATTAATTAATTACCTAAGAAATACACCTAACCAATGATTAGGCAGCATTATCTAAAACCTTAGCCTGTTCCTAATGGAATAAAAATAATTACTTATCATTTATTTAAGTATGTGAGTATTTTAGGGTTGCCAGTTGTTTTCTAACGTTATTTAGCGAATACAACTCGTCAAATCATCGTAGTCTTGATCATCCATTTGTGTCAGGTTTGCGTTAAACCTTAACAAAATTACTTCATGGTATTTGCTTTGCATGACATTGAATTAGGGACCACAAAAACTATTATTCTGTAATTGTATTGATGGAAAACATCATCGTAACGTGATCACAATACGACAATTTACTTTATGTCCGTTACACTTTAACGCATAAAATACTGAACCGATTTGGATGAAATTTGGTTGAAATACAGGTCGTCATCATTCTGTATGGGTATTAAATTACATCTAAATGTGTTTAGTTGTTTAGCCGCGAAGTCATAACAGATAGTAAATCAACTGACGTATTGTGGTCTCCACCCTGTATTTAGACGATGATAAATAAATAAATATAAATATTTCCTAACAATCACACCAATTCTCTAGTCCCAAATTAAGCTACGAGGCTTGCTTGTGTTATGGGTACTAGACAACGGATAAACATACTTAAATACTTTTTTTTGTAAATAAATACATATTATACGTAGAAAACACCCAGACCAGTACAAACACACATGTTCATGCACACTTATGCTTGTACTGTGCGGGGATCGAACCCGCGACCCTTGGTTATAGAAGTCCCCCTGTGAACCACTGCACCAAGCGGTCGTCTAAGATGATAATGATGTTTTCTTATATAGTATATATAGAAGTAGATATAGTATTTTCACCAATCGGCCTTCAACTACCCCTTTGTTTTTATGTTATAGTTTAATTTGTGGCTAGGTAGGTTTATATTTTTTTCAGCAAACTAACTGTAAGAACATTAAAAAAAATTTAAATAAACAAAGAAAGATAAACAAGGAGAGACATTTACATGATTTCACAAAAAAATATATTAATTTTATTTAATTAATCGAATTCGGCTTAATTGGCTTCCTGCCAGCTATGTTATTAAACAAATAAACTGTCCTCTTGAATCACTCTATCTATTAAAAAACAGCATCAATTTCCGTTGAGTAGTTTTAAAGATAATAGGGACAGACGCGCGAAGCGACTTTTCTTTATAATTGATCTTGAGCAAATCTGCTTTTTCTAAGGATAACATTAGGAAAAGCCTGCAGATTTGCAATGATTAATTTGCGATATGAATATAGCTCATTGAACTTTTAAAATTATAATTGCAGAAAATACAGCACATATTGGTGCTTACGTATCAATAAATTAATTATTACTTATTAATTATTTTTTCTCAATACAGGTTTTAAGATAATTGACAGAGTAGGCGCCGGAAAGTCAGATCAATTTCTTATTTCCATGTCTCGTATAAAAATAGTGCTATTGACCTCATTATTAATTAGCTATTTTCGTCAACACCGACCATTTAATTGTAAGTAGGTAACAACTTAATTCGATAAGCCCATATCAGTGAAGTTTGGTGTTTAAGAATCATTGCACAGTCATTCACTGGCCACATGTTGATTAAGGCAAATGTGTCAATGACTTGTGTGATTCATTTTAGCTTGACAACCTGTGATTTGTGCCAATTCTTTCGATTGCACACAATATGCACTATTCATCATATTCACATGCCTTTATAGTATCTCAACAATTGTTCGTACTTAACACTCAATGTCTACGTTGATGCCGCGGTATCCTTTGATATGTTCTCTGTTAGCTTTGATAAAAATAAAATAGGTGAAAAAATATGTTATGTCCGTCTTAGATAATGTTATGTATGTGCTTAAAGGAGGCTGCGAACGAAACGAAGTATCTCTCGTTCGGTTCTAGGATTAGGTCGACACACAATCGCAAAAATTTTTCGGCCCACAATCAGGCGATAGATGCGAATTATCTTCCTATTTTATTTTATTCACTAGTTTTACTTCTAAACTTACCATGACAACAGCACCCACAAGCCCTAACGTCATGCCGGCCAGGACATCGCTCCAGTGGTGTCTGAAGTCCGAAACCCTTGACAAGGCTGTGAACCAGCAGAGCATCAGCACCAAACATTGTAGAGTGTGGCGCACAGCCCTCGTGCCTTGCCAGGACATACGTCTTTCGAGGTACAACTGAAAAGAGAAAAAGTCGGTTGTAAACGTTGAGCTAATGAAGGGTTACCCAGTTATCCTCGCTAGCACAGTCAAGGGTTACATTAGGAAGGGTTGAGCTGTCTGGGGAATTGCGGTGAATGCCTGTGGCCTCTCGGCCTACGGTGAAGCCGCCACGTCCCCGACTTACATGGCACCGGAGGGTACCGTCAGGTTTTTAGTGGGTAGACGGGTGCTCTCTCTGAGGCCTGGAGTCCCACATAACCCCCAGCTGCTCCCGCAGCTGGTGGGTAGGCGCCAAGAAAATATGGTAGGCGTAACAGCATATCCATGACGTTAAAAAAGGAAGGGTTGAGCTGCTACTGTCAGAATGGACAGAAGGATGCCAAAATCTCAACATAAGCAGTCTAATTCAAAGTGACAGTGGCAGCGAAAATGACATAATCTAATGGAGGTATATTATGTTTCAAGTTGTTGGATATTATTATAACAACGGATGAAATACTGCCTATTTATGTAGTAGACAGGCTTGAGTCTTCAGGACGGTTTCAATATTTTATCTATCTACTTTTGACTGTAAGTGAGATATATGTTGGTTTCATAGAAACGCCTAGAATTTTAATTAACTTACTTAATATGACGTTGACATTTCAGTATCTTACTTTCAGTCTGTACCAGCTATGTACACAATCTTATACATCGCGGCGCATCAGCTCGCCGTCGGCATTTTTCAGGTCATTCATAATTTTTTCCATTCATAATTAGTTTCAATATTTCACCAGTACTCGACGAACTACTACACCTTTCGCGCGTGCTCATTCATACCATTCACCATATTAGCGTAGTAGTTTACCAGAATAGAAAAATTTATTATCTCGTAACAGTATTTTTCATTCAGCTACCAAACTTTCTTCGAATGTGCCCCGTACACAGTCAAAGGTAAATAAAACATTGAAACCAGCCGTTAGATAGCACAATAGTGATACAAAGTAGGTATTAAATGGTTCATACAATACCTAAGTTCCCACAGTACGCGAGGTGACTGAATATTGAGTGAAGTCTTCAATATTCTTAATCAATTGTATTGTTAAAGTACTACTTATCTGATGATCAGTTATTGTAAACGCACAGCCATTGCCACACAGGCCAAATACTCGTAAACGAGAATACAATTTATGCTAGTACATATTTTAAATTGATATTTAGAATTTTAGTAGAATACTCAAAATAGTGATGGCTACTTTGGATGTTTACTATACGCGCTTTTAATAAATTACGTTGTGTGATAAATTGTTACTAGTACAACAAACGTTCTTATTGTATTCATGCAAAGTACCATCATTTACTTAAGTAATAACACTTAGAGCTGTTGGAAAAGAATAGAAAACAAAAGATTAATCGAAATGAAAACAAATAATCATTAACGATAACTTTATGAAAATTATTTAATTCTTTCGTACCTACTGAGGTTACGGCAGTCTCAGAAAGTAAAATGTGTGGGTACTTCGATATATCTCTACCTCCAACGAAACTATCTATACATTATCAGTGAGAGATAACACTACACTGAAACTCACGATATTATATATATATATATATATATTGAAGTAGGTTTTTCCACGTGCGACAAATCCATTTTCCTTGACAAGTTCTCATGTTAGGTGTAGGTAGTTTTTTGCACATCTTCTTTTGAATTTATAATAAGGTAAAGTCTAGTAACCCGGATCTATAAAATATTATTAAAAATATGTTCTAGCTCTCAAGGTTACTAAATAAAAAGATGTCTAGATTAATGAAGGTTGCAAGACAAGTTTTACTTCAAATAAACGATCAATGACGAATTTTGGTTGGAAACAAATGTTTTTATCCCAGATTCTAAAACTTATCATACAGTAAAATAATAGCCCTCCTGGCCGATTTTTCGATTTGACCATGGCGGCCAATCTCGACGGAGATCAGCCAACTACGCAGGAGTCATTATAGTGCATCATGATAGTACACCAGGAGGTATTATAGTGCACAAGTGTGAGCGCAATATACAGGTGCACTCACTGTTCCTTCACTCTAAAATTTCGGTGAGACGGCAATCCAACATGACCGGAGAGAGATCAGCCGCAGGACAAATGGCTTAACGTGCTTTCCGAGGCACGAGGTTGTAACACCGCCAACTTCCCGACTCCGAGCTGTTTTTGTGAATTTCATGACAAAAAATCTCAGAAACAATTTTGGCTCGATCTGGGATTCGAACCCAGGACCTCTCGGATGTAAGGCAGAAACTTTGCCACTACACCATCGAGGCAGTCTAGAGGACCCCTACAGTAATAAGGATGTCAAAGAATCAACCTGGACCGACTGAACGGAATTTCTTCGGTGTGGTGGTTTGCCACTTTTCAGGCTTACGCCAACGCACATACGCGGCAAAATGTCGCCGCGACTCGTCAGATTTTAGCCGCGGCGATTGGTTAACACTATGTTATGCCCTGGAAACCCTGGTCCTTAATTAAAGGCTACTAATAAAAAGCAGTGGTACTCACAGCCAAATAAACCATCGTGTAAGTAGCCCACGAAGAGTGTCCGCTGAGGAAAGACATTCTCATGTTCTTGAACTTGGCGGTCTGAGGACCTGTGCAGGTGTACTCATCGGGCTGGATGTACCGGTTCTGCCACTCGGGAGAACTGCAGTTCACCGATGGTTGGCATATCTGAGGACGAAAGTCAAAAAATAAAAATAACGTTAAATAAACCGAAGTGTAATTAATGCTGGTTTGAACGTTTAATCGAAAATGTGCTTGGAGCGTTAAAGACCTTCTCATTTCTTTTCGTAGTACGTAGCCCAAGTTAAATTTACAACTGTCTATTTTTTGACATGGTGCTAAATTGTTAAGATATTCTATCTGGTGACTTTTGTAGCAGCCAAAACTGTGTTTTGTTTCTTCGGTTTACGCGAACAGTATACATTGAAATGAGACACTTTTTGCGGATTATTTCGGACCCTTTTCAGCGTCCGTGGTCACAGGTAGACTTAAAGGTGCACACAGTCTACCTGTGACCACAGACGCTGAAACGGGTCCGAAACGTCAGGATAAAATAAAATGAAATCATCCGTAAATAGTGTCTCATTTCTAAACTGTGTAACTAAACGATTAGTGCTTGTACCTATAATAAGTGTCAGCAGCTCTTGGGAATTACAGTTCTTTAAGAAAGAATATCCGTCACTAAGAAAATCGCATACCTAATTAGGTATTGGCCAAAGCATAAAAATGTGTATATGTAGTTTATCATTTTAATATTATTCATTAATTAGCTTCCGTGATTGCGGAATGAAATCGAGCTAGTTCTTATCGTAAGTAGTAAACGCAATCTTTATCTTTACTAGCGTAATATTAGTAGTAATATTACCTATTTTGTTGTCATGTGGAAGACTGAAATGACAAACACGGAAAATAAATATAGGTTTTCAAATCAAATTACCTATATACTAGCTAAAAAGACAATTGGCATGATGACACCTATCTTAAATATTTTCAAGACCATGGCGTTTAAAAAGAATAGCCCCTATGAAGTTAATACCACCAATATATTACAAAAAAGCTGTAGAATCCAATTTTGACGTGACAACGTCTTATAAATTGGTTTGCCGGGTGACACCTCAAGAAACTGCGTTACGCTGCTCCGCTCACGTTTCGCGCGAGAGAGACAGAGCGAGAGAGAGAGAGAGAGATAGGCATACACACCGGTTCATGTTATACGAATGAATATTCACATTAAAATTATTTTACCACTCAGAGTCGTTGTCACGTAAAACTTTCGCGCGTATACCAACTTTACAGGCAACCAATTTTTTTAAACACACAAAACTTGATTAACATTCGGTCAATTGACTCCGATTTCCGATACATGACCGTGACGTCACGTTCATGTATTCCCATACAAAATCTATTGAGGCAGACCGTTTTGACAGATAATAAAAAGTATGTCAACGATTGGTGGTGTCATGTAGCCAATTACTGTCGATTCGGAGACTATGCCTTAAATCGTAAAAAATTCTATGAACATGGGCGTCATCCGAATCCGAAATAAATCATTAGACCTTAACAAACCATTGTCCTTCCATTATTTATTCAGATGTTTCATCAATAACAATTTAAAATCGTAATTTTAAAAAAAATACACATTTTGTTTAAATCATTTAGTTCAAAAGATGATTTCACAGACCAAGTAGGGTTATTCCGCACGTCAGCGTCGGATTGACCCGCCTGTGTGACACCAAAAGTATCCTTTTCATCAAAGTTATATTATGTAGAAACACACATCAAACCTCCACCAACTCCACGAAGCACAGTCCGAGGCCAAAAGAGACTAGGGTGCAGTATAACCCTCGCACCCAGGTACGGATGGGCACCCCGGGACAGTGCTTTTTTAAAGATCTTTAAAAATACGCTCAAAAACGCAACTCACATCAAAGAAGTGAGGCCTAAGCCTGCCGATGGTGCTCTTGCTGATGTTGGTGGCCAGCTCCACAAAGCACAGTCCTAGCCCGAACGAGACCAGGGTGCAGTAGAACCCTCGCACCCAGAGGCGGATGGGCACCCCAAGGCAACGCTCTTCAGTGCAATCTTTCCTAAGTAACGCCCACTCGCAGATGAGGAACTGGAAATAAGCAAATGTTGATAGTTGTATGTGTTCTATTATCTTGCATGTTTAAGATTGGTACACACGGCTCCACATCAAGTTACTCATTTTCGTTGCAAAATCACCCTTCATTCGTAAGCATAACCTTATCGTATAAACCGCACTTGACGCGTGGCCGTGCGTACCTACTAGAGATGGAAAAAAATCCAATCATTCGCAGGAAAACGGAAAACTATTGAAGATTTAATGTAAAAGTCATGTATTTGAACTATAAATCGACACTAATAGTAATTTACGATCTATATTACGATTATAGTATGTGGTATACAAATAAGTCTGAACTAGAATTCTTTCCCTTGAGGTAAGATGTCGGGTAAAATTGTAAATTATGCATGACACTACTAGCAACTAAGGAAAATTATACTATAGAAACTTTTATAGATTCTGGGTCAAGATGAGTAAGACGCAGTGCTATATCCACAGGTAAAAATGGATAGACCTTGTGTTAATGTTGATCGAACTGAATAACCGTTTTCTAGATAGTCACAATAATACGACGACCACTTTGCTGTAATGGTCAAGATGCCTATTATCAAGAGGTCGCGGGTTCGATACCCGCACTGTACAAACATTTGTGTGCATGAACAACGTCTGTTTATACTGGTCTGGGTGTTATATGTATTTATTTAAGTTTATTTGTAATACCACTGTTGATTCTGATATCTGTAACACAAGTGCTTAAGCTAGTTACCACGGAGTCAAATCAATTGTTGTATATTTATTAAAATTAAAAAAAGGCTGGCCTTTTCCAGTTATTTATAACGATGGCGATTAAATGTGCCTTTCCTCTTGAGTTGAACTTTGCAATATAAGTGGTATTTTTTGGTACCTATCTAAAAGGTATCACAGTTCCTACACAGGCTAAAGATCATAAATCGCGACTCACTTCATTTTTTTTAACAAAGTGCCTTGTCAGTGTCTAATCTATAATCATGCCGTTGTAATGTGAGCAGTAGATCTCGGAGTAATTGATCGTAGCGGAAACGCGGGCGACATCTTGAATTGGACCAATTACGTATAAAAGGTGGACAGTGTGTAACTGTGTACCGTATCGCTGAAGGTAATTGTGTGTACTCAATTGCCACTTAGAAATATATCTGGAAAGGACATTTCTGGTGGGTAGCAATCGTTCAATGTCTTTAGGTTTCTCTTTGAAATCAGCTGATTATCAAAACATCTTACTTACCTACATCTGCCAATTACCTGTTTACCGTCTTAAAAAAACTGCTACATCATTCCACCACCACATCTTAAGCTTTACAAAAATAATAACAATAATAGTAATAATATACAACAACATCACATACATTGATCTGACTTCGTGGTAAGTAGCTTAAGCACTTGTGTTACAGATATCAGAATCAACAGTGGTATTACAAATAAACTTAAATTTATACATATAACACCCAGACCAGTACAAACAGACATGTTTATGCACACAAATGTTTCTACAGAGCGGGGATCGAACCCGCGACCTCTTGGTCAATAGTCTACTTCTTTACCATTACACCAAAGTGGTCGTCAATAAGTGAACGTAGGTTAAGCTGAACACAAAGCTAATAATATATACACCTAAGGAGTCTGGACAGAAAACTATAAATAGGTTCATGTGTAACGGATATCTATTTTAAGTATAGAGTAAAATAAGGGCAATATTAAGCTTCAGTAATCAAAATTAAATGCGCAATACAAGTGGTTTGGTAGCCCTAGAGTCACTTTCAGAGACGAATCTTATTATTTTATTTATTAATTTAAAACTTTATTGCACAAGACATGTACAAAGGGTGGACTTAATTCTAAAATCATTTTCTATGTACTTATGTAATTCATACTTCAGGGGACTCCAATTTGCGATTTATCCTTTGAAATTGAAGCCTTCAAGCCTCCAAGGAACCCTTATAAGATCGTTAAGTCCGTCCTAATCTGTCACAGCAGAATATCTTCACGTTTATGGACTGATTTGCATGTAACTTGGTTTGAGGATACTTGACATATAGATCTCATTTTTAAAAATACGAAAAATTTAAATTACCCCTTTTTAAGGGTACCTCCCTATACATGTAAAGGGGGGGGTGAATTATTTTTTTGAGTGCACCCCCTTGTGTGGATACCCCACACAAGGGGGTTGAAAAGGACTATGAAAATAAGATAGGGTTTCCATACAACACTTTTTTATTAGCTTTACCATTTGCGAGTTATAGCCCGCCAAAGTCGTTTACACGGTGTCCCCCTGTAATTTTTAAAGTCTTGGACCTATAAACTTCAAATCTCTCACGTAAAGAAACAGGCACGGAAACTCTTATTTAAAATTGTTTCGGGTATCCTGTGATGAATACTTTCGAAATTATAATTAATATAAAATTACTTTACAATGATGACATTGACGGCTAGGGAGATGATGATGATGCAAGAAATGCAAAACAGTGTGGTCCGACACGAACTTGGCCGGTTTTTTGTTATATGGCTATTAATTTAAACCGAAAATAAACAGTAACTCACAGCCAAAGCAGGCAGTCCGAGCCCCACTATCCTCAGCATATACACGTCCACGGTATCTTCTTTGAAGGGAAACATTAGGCTCTCGTCGCCGCAGAAGAACCCTCGCTTGTAGGGCTCCCAGAACTCCGAGGTCGCCACCAGGGCCACCACCACTGGAAGATATGAAACTATTTAGAAAACAGGCCAATTTCAGGCCCTACGGGGACTTAACCAGTCAAATCCGATGATCGCAGACGCATTCAATATTCTATTGACCCGGATTACTTGATGTTGATATTAATTTAAAATCTGCTATAAGATGGAAATTGGGTGATCACATTCCAGCCAAAATACTTGAACCCAACACAGAAAAAGTTTATTACTAAATCCCCCTGAAATCTAATTACAAAAATAATAATTTAACGAAAACTATTAACAATCGTTGAACATACCTCGTGTGTGCATAAGTTTTGAGACGAAATAAAAGTTGCATAACTTTTTTTATAATTAACATATATTTCTAAAATTTTCAGTAAACAATTAGTAGATAATAATAAACAAACAATTGTTCAAAATGACCACCCTTGTTTTTAATACAGGCCCTTAGACGATTTGGCCAGTCATCAATGACGGCACGAATCTTTTCCAGCGGGATTCGCTTTGCTTCTCGGACAAGAGCTCGCTTCAGTGACTCTAAGTTTGGGTGGGACTTTCGGCAGGCCCTGAGCTCTAGCTCAGCCCATAAAGCATAATCCAGCGGGTTGAGGTCGGGGCTGGAAGAGGGCCATTCGTTCGCCGCGATGAAGGCCGGCACATTTTCCCTCAACCACGCTTGGGTGGTTTTTGCTTTATGGGATGGCGCTGAGTCCTGTTGGAAAACCCAATCCTTGTTGTGAAACAAAGTAAGGGACAGGGTTTTCACAACAGGCACTAAGATGTCAATTTGATAGTTCTTGGCTTTCACCTTGACGCCTTGTTGACAGAAATGGAGCGGAGTGACACCTTCATACAAAACTCCCCACCATACCATCACACTAGCTGGATGATGAGTACGCGAAACATTCCGTGCTGAAGCTGGGACCTTCTTGCTACTTTTTGCAAACACTTTATTGTTTTGTCGGTTGAAGTTTTCTTCGACAGTTAAGATTTTCTCATCGGTGAAGAGTATTTTCCTCGCATCGTGTCTCTTAAGCAGTATTGGACAACGTTCGCGTCGCAATTTACGAAGGCGATCGTTTAAAAAATGAACTTTCCTACGGCTATACGCCTTCACCTTAAGATCATATTTCAGTATTCTGTTGACTGAAACGCGCCAAATATTAGTCTGCAGAGCTAGTTTTTTCTGAGTTCGACATGGATTTCGGCGAAGTCGCTCTCGGATGATTTTGATGTTCGCAGGCGTCCTTACAGAGCGCGGCCGACCACTCCTTTGGCGATCTTGCAAAGAACTTGTCTCCTTGTATCGTTTAATAGTGTAATACACGAAGTTACGGCTCACACTAAAAGTTTTCACCTCACGGAAAATCTCCATTGGTTTTTTTCCCGCCTTAAATAGCAAAATCACGGTCGCACGCAATTCTTTTGTTCACTCCATCACGAGAAAATTGAAAGAAATGAATTTGAAAATCAAAGGAATTAAAAGTTAACATTCGGAATTCAAAATTAGAAAAAGAAATAAATAGCAGCCAGTAATTTTGTATTTCTTTTTTTTAGCACAAAGTTTGTCTCAAAACTTATGAACACACGAGGTACATTGGGGTCAAACGTTGAGTATTAGTGTGTCCTAACCCTAGACCAACGCTGGTACAGATTACCTGGGACACCCTGTATAATGCACAACCAGCACGGCGCCACTGTTATGGTTTAACGTGAAGCTATGTTTTACGTTTTTGATAACCATAGTATAAAATTAGCATATGCACACTAAGTGAAAATCCAATATAATTATATATAATAACTAGCTGCACCGGCAAACGTTGTTTTGCTATATAAATTATTTCTCTCATCACTAAGAGGTATGAAAAATAGATGTTTACTGATTCTCAACCTTCTCAATATGCTTACAAAATTTCATAAGAATCGGTCAAGCCGTTTGGGAAGAGTACGGGAACGAACTTTGTGACACGAGAATTTAATATATATAGACAAACTAAATATTATATTTGTTTTTATTGTTGCTACAAATTTATACTACAACTTTATTTATAATCGTCAGTGATTAAAGGAACCACACATACGTCCATTCTGTAGGTACTTTTGTGTGACATTAATGAGATGGGCATCCGAAGCATTATACCTTGCGTTCTTCAAATGAACAACAATCAAAATTTATTTACAAACATTCAAATGAAGAATCCTTTTTTTTAATATGACACTGATTAATTACATCTTAACGATCATCGTTAAGATGTAAATAATCAGTGTCTATTAAATTTAAGACATGTGACTTATGTGTAATTTATTTATCTAATTATGTGCATTTTTCTTTGCAATCGTATTTGTAACTGGCCAGCTATTTGCAAATCTGTCAGGCGCAGCTGTTTAAATTTTATATGGTTTTCCAATTTTATGACAAGTGCCTACTTAGATAAGGTTTTATTGTTTTTCTCTTAGCAACCTTCTTAGAGACTAAGCAGTACATTACTATGCAATAATAGACTAGATGACACTACCAATCGTTGACATACATTTTATTATCTGTCAAAACGGTCTGCCTCCATAGATTTTGTATGGGAATACAAGAACGTGACGTCACGGTCATGTATCAGAAATCGGAGTCAATTGACCGAATATTTATTGAGTTTTGTGTTTAAAAATTGGTTTCTACAGCTTTTTGGAAATATACTGATAGTATTAACTTCACAGGGGCTATGTTTTTTAAACGCCATAGTCTTGAAAATATTTATCTTAAATCTTAGGTGTCATCATGCCTATTGAAGACTTCCATAATATCTAAATCTTAAGTCAAATTATTTAACACGACTATAAATTTATTTTATTTATTTAAGTTCTGCACAAACATGTGTACAATGTTGGACTTAATTCCGAAGGCATTCTCTACCAGTCAACCATAGGGCCAAGCAAAAAAAATAAATAATAGGTTTTCTTTTGTTTTCTTGAATAAATTTTTGTTGTATTTGTGATTAATTAACGAAACCTAAAAATAGATAACAGAAAAAGAAATTAATTTTCGTAGTACCGATGTAAGTTGTGTGGTGTGACTGACTGGTGACACAGTGGGTAGTAATAACATGAGGTAGTTACTAGCTATAAGTACATACGTAAACACATTTTTTATTGCTGCGCCATGACAATAGTTTTCCACGCTTTATGCAATTAGTTACGGCATATTAGTCTAAACGAGAACAAATTATCGTTTATTATTGAAATAAAACTAAATTTAAATGGTTTTAAACACTGATTTGTCTTCCGCTGTGTAACATGTTTATTAATTTTCCATTTTTGCTTACGAAACCTTTTTTGCGAAAAAAAAATAAGTTTATGTTAAAAAAAAGTTGATAGAAGATATCTACGTTAGCAAAAAACAGACAAACCAACATAAAGTAATACCAATATCAACGTTTTTTTTTGGAAAAAACAATGTTCTTGATGCTGTAATTTCTCGAAAGAAATTTCATGCTAATGATGTCACGCTATTTCTTGGTAGACAGCTTCAAGGAACTCACGGCTTTACGCTGGTGAGTCAGAGAGTGGTAAGTACTCGTAAGAAACGGAGCAAAACGTTATTAAAGAGGGACAATTTGCCGCAACTCCATACAATTCGAAAAGCGAGGACTCCTAGAAAATTCAGTTGTGACGAGGATCTGTTACTAATATAAAACGTTAATACGAAAATCTACAAAAAATAATAAGTTTATTATCTGGATTTAAGTTTTATTATTATAACTAGAGCATAAGTAACCCCCAATTGGCAGTTAGGTAGAAAGCTATAGCCAATTAAATATACGTGAAATAAAGGACCCAAATAGCAAAGAGAAAGCCTTCTTAGCCTAAAAGGGAAAAGTCTTATGTTGATGCAACAAAATAGGTACTTAATTAAAGGAAACATCAAGCATGAGATTAAAACCAACGTCCCCTCGTAATACAAATCGCAAACTTACGCGTGCGATTGTATAGATTGTGTTGTGATTGAAAGTGAGTCCGTGTTTTTTTTATCGAAGACAATTGAATTGGAGTCAGTTTTACCAATTCCTGATAAAAAATACTCTTTTCAAAAAATAGATAATATGCTGTTATAAGACAGACGTGATGTATCCACGGCCTCATCGACACTTACCATCAGATGAGATAGTGGCCAAATGTGTGAATAGTTTTTTTTTAAATAATAGTTAACGAAAATAGTTACACTTCATCCAAGTTCGGAAACTTATCCGGAAAATGTAGGTAAATCTTTGCTCAAATTCACACCTTCCTGTTAATTTAATGTTTCTTTAAGCAAAGGTTGTCTGGAAGAGATCGCTACAAGCGATAAGACCGCCTAAAATTTAAAATTTTCTTTGTTAATCTTGTCTGCAATTTTGTTTTGTGTGGTACATTAAAGTGTTAATCTATCTAAAGCAGTTAGTAAAGAGATACGATGCTAATTATTCGTGTTTACTTAGAATTCAATGAAGCGCACCTTTTTATTTTCCTTTCCTATTACCTTTCAAATCATTTTTAACCGACTTCAAAAAAGGTGGTTATCAGTTCGACTGATTCTTTTCTTTAACACTTGACCTTAGGATACAGGCGATCAAAGTGACATATATTTAATAAATAAAATAAAATAAAAATGCAATACAAAATAAAAGCGATTGTCTTCTGACCTTCAGACAAACCAACTACTGATCAAGTGGAAATGATTAGAGATTTAAATGCTTGTCATGGGCTTATAAGTAAAGGCACAGATGACTAAAAAGTAAAGGGCTTAATGAATATTTTAGTACGTTTTTTTTACTGTTTTCTGTTTGATTTACATTAAGAAGCACACATGTGCTAGTGGTGTAATAAAATAAGTAAAATGATAAATGGGTGAAATAATAACATTTTATTACTTTATATCTATTCGACTTATTGTATTATATCGATCTTTTTAGGTATCAAACGCTAGTTTAAGGCTAATACTTTTTTCTGTTTGCAAGTTTCGAGTTTGTTACGCTATTTTCAATTTTAAAATGGTATTTTGCTACGATTAAGAGTTTGTTTGCTGTCGATTTGTTAAAATAATAAACACAAATCTGATAATAATTATAATACAAAACGTTTTTACGTTTTTTTTTGTCTTTTATAAAGTTAATAATAATACATTTATTTTTAACAATTGATAACAATCCAATTTTAAATAATACGAAATCATCTTTGCCCTGTACAAAAAATTACAATCTTTTATTAGAACTTTTTAAGAAACTTTTTTACGTGCGCTAAAGACAACTCTACACTAAGAAATGTCAAAAACTACTAACGATTAAAAAAAAATACTTACGTCCACAAAGTAATAGTCCATCGACCACCACCTTCCTGAGTATGTGTATAGAGACTTCGTCTTTCGACATGTCTGTTTGTTTGTTTGCACGTTTGTCCGCTCGGTCACAACGACGGCACTGCTCTGAAGTTATCAGTCCCACTCGCTTGCTTTTGTATGGACTCGTGTGTAGATGTCGTTAATGTCAGAAAAATGGACGCGGTATTGCTTGGACGTGATAAGAAGAACGATGCGTGAATTAACAATGGCCAAGATCCTTTTGTAGTTTGAGGACACAACTAGGTGTGAATAATTTTGTGGGTAAACAGGATCATAAAAATGATTATCTAAGTACGCAAGCAAATTCTGAATAGATTTACTGATTTTTCACAAGCACTACGAAACAATATTTAAAAAAAAATAGTTTTGACAACAGCGCTTTTTCGTAGCCACTTCCCATGCTTTTTAATTTATATATATTATTTAGTTGCTAATGCTAAGCTAATTGTACACAACTTATGTCTGACCAGGTAGACGAACAAAGTTTTGGGCTAATAACCTCGTATATTAACCGTAGCAAAATCAGGCATGTCTCGCTGCGTCAGTAACGATATTAAACATATCAGGCTATAATTTATAAGCAATGGAAAAACTTAAAAGTGTCTTCTCCAAATTACACTCTTTGTTCATCTATACATGATTTCAATAGTTCTCACCCCCGAGCAACTAATAATGTAATAATAAATACAGTATTACAACAGCTAGATAACGATTTTATGTATATCTCATACGATTAGATAGTCTCCATGATAATGCAGCGTGGATTCTGAATGGTGTTAGGATGGCTTCAGAAAGACCCTATAATAAATAAATAAATATTTCACAACAATCACTCCAATTCTCTAGTCCCAAATTAAGCTACGAGGATTGTGTTATGGGTTCTAGACAACAGATAAACATCTTAAATACTGATTTTTTTCTAAATAAATACATATTATACATAGAAAACACCCAGACCAGTAAAAACACATATGTTCATGCACACTTATGCTTGTACTGTGCGGGGATCGAACCCGCGACCCTTGGTTTTCGAACTCCGAACTGTGGAACACTGCACCAAGCGGTCGTCAGTAATGGACTAGGTAAATATTTTGGTAGGATTGGTATATACTATTTAAGTTTATTTAAGACTGAAAGAAGTACCAGTGAAAGATAAAATGTTTGGACGACGTTTGGCTTGGTATGTCCTTGTTATGAGGAAGGACGAGGGCCACGTAGGTAACGCGGAGAGTGCTGAGTATGCAAGTTGAGGGGTGGAGAGGGAGAGGCTGACCTCGGAAGATATGGTTTAACTTGTGAAAAGACTAAAAGAGGTATGAGTGTGAAAGGAGTGGGTCCTTCAGTGACGAAAGATAGGATGGTATAGAAGAGAAAAGCATTTCCTCACCCTCTGCAACTGTAACATTTTTATTAAGACTTACATCAAGTTTATTATTGCTGCTTAACAATGTGATCATCATTTATTCCCATTTGATCGATTATGCCCATTTATTGGTTAAAAAATTGTACGATGATATTTTTTAAGGTATTCTAAGCATAATAATAAAATAATAAGTTTTTCGATAAATTAATGAAGTCAATGTTTTAACATTGGTCATTTTTACTTTTTTAGCTTTGTAATTTGTAAAACTAGTTCGGTTTGCATAATAAAATAATTTAACTTCCTGATGTAATTATTTTAGATTATTCTTATCGCAAATGTGTCAGGGATGTCTTTGGTAAGTTTCTAAGACTGGTAGATAAAATTGTTTGGTAGAACTGTATATGTGTAATTGTATGTGTCGAAAGACAAATCCATTGGTATATCTACCTCAAATGACCATACAAAAAGAAACCATGTATTAAATACTAGTTTTTTCTGCTCTGTTTCAGCAAAGGCTTTAGCATTATATTTCACCAAAAATTACCCGACCATCACCAGAATTGGTATGCCATAACATATCGATGCAAACAAAAAATGTTACAGTTGAAGTTGCAGCAACGAACCAAAACCACAAACATTGATTCAAGTTAAAGTTTATTATTTAAGAAAGAGGTAGACAGAATAAGAGCTAATTAGGTCAATAGCCTACTTATTGCGGTGAATGCCTGTGGCCTCTCGGCCTATGGTGAACCCGCCACGTCCTGGACTCACATGGCTGGCACTGGAGGGCACCGTCAGGTTTTAGTGGGTAAGCGGGTTCTCTCTGAGGCCTGGAGTTCCACATAACCCTCACCTGCCCCCGCGGCTGGTGGGTATGCGTAACAGCATTTCCCTGACGTAAAAAAAAGGTCAACAGCTTACTTAATTTCTGTCTTGACAATTTTTTTCGGCAAGTGTGTGTCGGGCCTTCGTGGCGGGCCAATAAACAAGTGTGTGGCGCCACGCCCATTCCACGCGCCTATCACACCGCACCCGTGTGACGCTACCGCGCGCATGATTCAGTAATCCGTATCAGTTGATGTCGTCGGTGGCAAGTCTTAGAACAGTTTGAGACATGTCCGGGTGCCAGCTTCAGATAGACCACTGACTTTGAAACCTTCAAGGGCGCTCAGAATAGAATAGGTAAATCTTTATTGCACACCACAAAAATACAAAAATCAACATGCAAAGAAAGATGTACAATTTAGGCGATCTTACGCTAAGAGCGATATCTTCCCGACAACCTTTTGGTTAAGGTTATTGTTATACACAGGAACGGGGAGTTTGAAGAAAAAGTTACCGAATTTAAATTGAAAAGAGCTCTGTGATGTAAAACTAATTAATATTAATCATAATACTACGATATGAAGAACTTAATATGAAATTACACAAAATTATTAAATATCATTAATAAATAATTCAGCTCAGCTTTCTCGTACTACGCTTTTCATTCGATATTCGAAAGCGCTTAGTCTGTTTCTTGGCAGTCTAATCTTTTTTTAAATAAATAAATATACAACAACATCGCATACATTGATCTGACTCCATGGTAAGTAGCTTAAGCACTTGTGTTACAGATATCAGAATCAACAGTGGTATTACTAATAAAATTTTAATAAATAACACCCAGACCAGTACAAACAGACAAGTTCACGCACACAAATATTTGTACAATGCAGCTATGCAGGGATTGAACCCGCAACCTCTTAGTTAATAGTCAACTTCCTGACCATTACACCGAAGTGGTCGTCAAAATCTTTGTTCAGACTGAAAATGGAGCTAGCAATAACTGTAATTTATTTGTATTTTACAATGGTACGTTAAGTACTTAGTTGGTGTAGGTACGTAGGTAGCTACCTACTTAGATATCTTTTTCATGAATCACAGGCGTGTAGCGTGTTCTTCTTTTATTCTTCTGTTAACTACCTACTTTTACCTACCTATGCCACGTGTTAACTGACGGAATAATGAGTGTCTAGCGTCTACTAAGGCGATAAACATTTAATTGTTCACCAATTTTTCATAAAAGTTTTGTCCCATTGTTTTAAAGCGCAGTTTGGTAGTTTCATATTGAAGCTTTATAGTAATTCAATAGTACAACATTTTACTCTAAAGTGCACGCCATTATATATCTATCAGTCATACCTTAAATTTAGGTCAGTCGTTTCATTGTTATCTACCCATGTATGAAAAATGAGCATCAATAAATTTATATTGAAAACGAAAATATGGTTAAACTTTTGTTTTATTATTCTACCCTACTTTCGTGACGCAAGTTTGTGCACTGATAAATGATAACGTACGCAGTATCGGACCATGTTATATTAAACTCAAAATAATATATTGAATAAACATTTTATTTAAAATTATCAAAACAATCATAATGCCATTGACGTTGAAAGATGATTTTCATATTATTAATTCTTAACAACAACCTAGCCTTTAACTGTTGAGTGGTAAATATGATGATATTGAATAACCTTTGTCATGAAAAATAACGACCACTTTGAGGACCTTAATTTCTTATACTCGTACCTACTACTAGTACTAGACTGCCTCGTTGATGTATTGGCAAAGTTTCTGCCTTACATCCGAGAGGTCCTGGGCTCGAATCTCAGGTCGAGCCAAAAATTGTTTCTGTGATTTTCTGTCATGAATTTCTCAAAAACAGCTCGGAGTCGGGAAGTTGGCGGTGTTACACCCCCGTGCCTCGGAAAGCACGTTAAGCCGTTGGTCCTGCACCTGATCTCTCTCCGGTCATGTCGGATTGCCGTCTCACCGAACTTTGAGAGTAATGGAACAGTGAGTGCACCTGTGTATTGCGCTCACACTTGTGCACTATAATATCTCCTGCGTAGCTGGCTTATCTCTCTTGAGATTGGCCGCCGTGGTCGAAATCGGCCAGGAGGAATATTATTACTAGTCCCTACATTTTTGTAAGCCGTGTCACGTGAAAGAGCACATACTCGTATTTTATAAAATAAACTTTTTTTTGCAATTTGACAACTTTCAGTTATTGAACACTTGCAGCCCAACTTAGTTAATCGATTAATTTTGCTAAAGAAAAATCCCGTCATCTTCAAGTTCTATATTTCGTCGGTTTTTTTTTATTCAGCACAGAAACCCTTTACATTGTTTGGTTACAGTTTCATTCTCGTGTGGTCATTGACTTTTGCATCATTCAGTTCTTTAAGTTTGTATTATCAATAAAATATAATTGATGGAATCAGGCGTAACTTCGCGGAAATCCATGACTAAAGCTGAAAAAAAGGATTTTGCTTTAAATTTCCACTAAACGACACCAGTGCAGGACCCACAATAGCTACAACTCACAACTTTCAGCTCTAGCTTTTTCAGATGATTCCAGTTGGATGTATTTTGGTTCCTGCGCTGGCGTCGTTTTGTGGAAATTTAAAGAAAAATAATCCTTTTTTCAGCTTTAATAAAATATAAGTTCGCACATTGTTTCTGACATGAGACTGAACCTGAAATTATTTACTAATCTAAAAATTATCAGCAGTGCTCAGCTGACCTCACTTACTCTAAGTATCTCAACTCAATGGTTGCAATTAAAACGTGACTGTTGTTCAATAAAACACATTATCAATCAATTAGTAGGGGACCCGCCGTACAGGTCAGTTGCTTGTATATTGTTTGAAATTTGCCTAGATACGGTATGGCCAAGATACGGCGAGTTCCCCTACTTTCTTTCTCTGTTTATTGTCAGCTGAAAAATAAAACCTACTTTAGCTAACTGACAAACTTTTTTAGATAGGTTTGCTCTTGACCTAAGACTAAGTCCAACGAGGCAAAGACTGAGTCTACGATTGTGCGAGCTCACCTAGAAGATGCCTGTTCACTCTAGCTCTCAAAATTAAATAGGAGAATATGTTCCTGGCACTTGAACATGTGCCGAAAAAAAATATCTTGGTTTTTTTGAGCATGGTACATAATTTGGACCATCTAAATACCTTACCTTCCTACATTAATTCGAAGAGCGAATTAATATGTCTCAGGTAAAGTGGCGTTTATGTACTCAACTTATTTTCTATAAATTTCCCTTACTAACATTTAACTACACTACATAAAATGTGCATAGGTTTTCACGTTATAATAACACGACAATTTATATTGGGAAATACTTACGAAACATTTCTTACCCCACACCGAAGTTCGAGTCACAGATAACAGAGGTTGATAATGCTAGAAATGTCACAATATGTTTTTGTTAAATTAAGTCGGTTATAAATAACATTCCAAATATAATAATTCAGAGTGACGGCCTTAAATGATATCAGCTTACCTATCTCACGACTTATTTACACAATTAAAACGGTCACTAGGAAAGTTTGGGAACTACCCAAAAATTACACCAATTAGATTGAGGTCATACAATAGGCGAAATGAAACCACCAATCATTGACATACTCTTTATTATCTGTCAAAACGGTCTGCCTCCATAGATTTTGTATGGGAATACAAAAACGTGATGTCGCGGTTGTGTATCAGAAATCGGAGTCAATCTGTCCGAATATATACCGAATATACAGCTTTTTAAAAATATACTGGTTGTGTTAACTTCATAGGGACTATGTTTTTTAAACGCCATTAAATATTTAAGATAGGTGTCATCATGCCTATTCTTAAGGTCATACAGGTCTACAATTGTTGGTACATATTCGTCACTAATCAATGAAAAATAAATCATGAGTATAAAACTAATTCTGTGAAAACTACAACGTACCGTTGAAAATTTTACTAGTTTATCGCAGAAAATGACGAATTTCCGTTCGAAGAATTAAAATGAAACCAGCTGATGAAATAAAATGAATGGATAAAATTAGTAATAATTGCAGTTATTACACTCATAGTTGGCTTGTAAGTTAACTGTTAAGATCTTTATTTTATGTGATAATCTGGCCTTACAAAAATAGAGTTAGTCATGGAACTCGGGAATCTGTTGGGAAATACAAATTACCGGTGCCTGCATTTTACTTTAGCCCAGGTAACTTTGACCCATTCAGTAAAAAGTTTGAACCTCATTTTTTATTTTAAAAGCAAATTGCGTATAAGTTTATTCGTCATTACGTTAAATTGTGTCATAAACACGGTAAAACAGTGAAATGAACATAGTAAACAGTGAAAAAAAAACGTATTACTGGCAATGGGTCAAAGTTACTACCCTGGGCTAAAGTCATACGCAGTTCTAATATCTACTGTTGAAATCCATTGATAGATTGCATTATATTGTATTGATAAACGCAGTAATAATTGCATAGAGTTAGTCACGGAACTCGGAAATCTGTTTGAAAATACAAATTACCGGTGCCTGCATTTAGCCCAGGTAACTTTGACCCATTTAGTAAAAAGCTTGTGCCTCCAACAATTTATTTTGATAGCAAATTGCGTATAAGTTAATTCATCATCCGTTAAATGGTGTCATAAACGGTCGGTAAAATAGTGGAATAAACACAGTAAACAGTGAAATATACGTTTCACTGTTAAAGGGTCACAGTTACCATTCTGCCTAAAGTAATACGCGGTACTAATACTGTTGAAATCAATTGATACATTGCATTATATTGTATTGAAAAACGCAGTCATAGTTGCATAGGACAAAGTTCGCTTTCCCTCAAATTTATCAAAGTCCACAGCAGTAGAAATGCGAATTATTTACAACGCATCAGAACAGCTGTCGATAGTGAAAGAGGTCAGAGTGCAAGTGGAATTTCTCGTCAGAAAGATTTAAAATGATTCTGGGTCAGTGTGGTGACCATACTGAAGTCGGGACTTCGGGTAAAGCTAAATCGGGACGTGGCATAGTAAATTGGTACTTTATGAATATTCAATAGGCAACAAAAATAGGTTTCAAGTGCTTATAATGTTTGAGATATCTCCTTTTTGGCATTTTCCTATGTGAGCACTGCAACGCGACAAGTTCGACGCGACCAATACTTGTGTCAACGACAATCTTGCTTTGCACTCAGAAAGCTTTGCGTAAATAAAAATAATTGCCATTGCAATATATATCATTTTAAGATCTCTCTTCTCGATAGACTAAAAAAACATTAAGTTCGATCAGGTTTCATGCGGCATTTAAAACCACAGAAAATTATAGCGCGAAAATGTTCCCGACGCAAAAAAATGCACTAAGATTTTTTTAGTCAGACATGATAATTTTAAATGGCTCGAAAAAAAGTGGAGGGAAGTTTTAAAATTGGAATGTATCTTTTTTTACTAAAAGGGATCATATTTTCAAACTAGATTATAACCAGCCAGTCTTTCATACAAAAATACTTTTTCTCCCAAAACTTTCTGAGTATTACATACATTACATTTGCTATTGTCGTGTCGCGTTGCGTCGCGCTTGTCGCGTTTGTCGTTCACGTAGGACAACGGGTAAGTAGCTTTATGTCTACGTACCTACGTAGACTAACCACAGTTAATATAAATAAATAAATATACAACAACATCACACACATTGATCTGAATCTGTGGCAAGTAGCTTAAGCACTTATGTTACAGATATCAGAATCAACAGTTTTATTACAGATAAACTTAAATAAATGCATATAACACCCAGACCAGTACAAACAGACATGTTCATGCACACAAAATGTGTTTGTACAGTGCGGCGATCGTACCCGCGATCTCTTGTTTCATAGTCAACTTCTTGACCATTACACCAAAGTGGTTGTCAATATAGATGACACGAACCAAGTACCTGAGTAATGAAAAGTTGTACTTAGAAATTACCTCTGTCTTGTTATATTTACTTAATGTAAATACTTAACGTAAATGTAATGTCATATTCCGAATAAAATACGAAAAGGTGGTTACCCTTTTTTGTTATCATAAAATGTAGGCGTGGTTGACGTTTCCTGATAAGTTGCACAAACGATAGAACATCAGGTTACCCTTTTTTGTTGCAAAATCGTTCCTATTGCAAGTGCATAATTAACCGCAGTGTTTATCCGTGCTGTGGGACCGTACTATTTACACATACGGATATGAATGAGTTCAATATCTAAACTGAATTCTAAATATAAGAATACTTTTTAGATAAAACTACTTAAAATTATGGATTAAAGAGTAAAAACAAACAAACGTATAGAAATGATCACTTTACTTAAAACTTAACAGACTATGGTAACTTTACAATAACACAATTTTGTTTTTAAATACTTACAAAAAAAGGGACGAATGTAATATTGCAATGTAAACAAGTCAAAAATTTGGGATATTTATTTGTCAACTTATCACACTGTTTTACTACTTCGATCTTACAAAAATATTAAACTTAATTATTAAAAAAAGGAACACATTTTGAAGAATTTAAATTATGTTTAATTTTAAAACGCCGCTCGGTATTATAGAGCAATATCAATCCAAAGAGAAACAATGTCTTTTTATTGTAAAGTTTGTTCAGGTATTATTTTTAATATTACTGATATAAGTACCTGCCTTAGTCGCTATTGTTTTATTCAATAATTAATAATAAACTAAGCTGTCATTTGTTAAAACTTTAAATCTACTAAAATAACATTTCTCAATCGGGATTTTACCCAATCAGTAACTTTTTAAGGTAACTTCTTGTTAGAATGATTTCAGTTCAAAAAAGTAATGCAAGAATACTTTTCAAAATAATTTATAAACACTCCGTCCCCCTTACTAATAAAAAAAATATGGTTCGAATTGCCTATGTCTAAAATACGCTAGGGTTAAACAAGTATTAGGCACAAAAAGGCACTAATGGGCTCATTTCCAATAAAGCAATGCAATTATTTCCAGATTACTCATCTTAGTTATTATACATATGTAGTTCTTGTACGAGCAGATAATTAACACATTACAATCAATTAAATTCTTTGGCAACCAACTGGTCAAGAAATAACAAATAATGATCGTAGATCTATGAAGTTAGCTCCGGCAAGATGCACTGACGATCTTGTAAAAAACATGATAATTCCGGTTTTCTAGATCATCCTTGGCCTTCTGGGCTTATATTCGACAATGAACATCCTGTGTCTGGCTTAGATGATAAATCTCATGTATGTCCTAACCTTGGGGCGGTGCGATTCTCGAATAGCTCGCGCGGGTAGGACGAGGCTTCTAGGGCAGGCCCTCTACAAGGTAGACCGACGATCTGCTAAAGTTGATGGAATCAGGCGTTATTTTGCGGAAATCCATCACTAAAGCTGAAAACGAGGATTATTATGCTTTTAATTTCCACTAAACGACGTCAGCGCAGGAACCAAAATACATCCACGCGTTTCGCCACTACTTTTACATGTCGCTTCGACAGACGACAACATCTCCTGACAATGCCACGTGTAGTGGCGAAACGCGTCGAACAATTGTTGGTGTCAGTGATGTGATTCCAGGTGCATCTTCTGTGTCACGTTGTGAGTTGTAGGTATTGTAAATCCTGCGACTTCCAGCTCTATTTTGTTCAGGTGATTACAGATGGATGTATTTTGGTTCCTGCGCTGGCGTCGTTTAGTGGAAATTTAAAGCAAAATAATCCTCTTTTTCAGCTTTGATCTGGTAAAGGTCCCGCGAAGTGGAAATCCATAATGCTCTGTGGGAAGGCTTATGCTCAGCAGTGGGCCTCGAAAGTCTGATATGATGAAGGTTTCCTAACCTTAACTGAAAACTTTTGACTATAAAGGAGGCATAAGACAAGGGGTACTTTGGTTTATCAGCTCAGCATCTTCTGGTCACCGCGCCAGCACGGGGCGCGGGAGCGGGTTGGTGGGGACGGGGGGGTCCTGCCATGAGCCTGGTATACCATACTTCTTCGGCTTCAGGACGTAGATGAACTGGAAATAATGTGATACAGTTAATTTGAGAACGAAAACTAACCCACAATGGGGCGTTTGATTAAGGAGTTTAGTCACCAGACTACTGAGAATAATCTGACGAAATTCTGATACAATTCAGATAATAGGTACAGTAGCCAGCACATGAGGCGGTCCATTTTTATTGAAAAATCGCCCGTATCGCAAGCGTATAAGATACCACAATGTTTTCCGTGACGTGCCACCATCAGATCGAAGTAGTAAGGCAAGGTGCGCCCAAACTCTGATCTCCTCCAGCGAAAACTTGCCGTCACTGCAACGACTAGGCATCAAAATTGTTGTCTCATTTTTACTTGGCTTATTCGTGTTGAATTTGCTCGTTGGTAAGTGCTAATGGAAAAGCTTAGATCAAAATTAGTTAATAATAGTTCTCATAAAAACGGACCTGCACAACTATATACGCACGCACGTGAAAGCAACTCGCAATACTGATGGTTTAGTAGGCCCACGCTAGTATCGTATTCCCTCTTTCGTGGAAAAGTAATGTTTAGGTGCCACTGTGGGTGCCACACTTAAACACTTTGCCACTACACCAATGACTGCCTCGTTGGTGTAGTGGCAAAGTTTCTGCCTTACTTGGTTCGAATTCCAGGTCGAGCCAAAATTGTTTCGGAGATTTCCTTTCATGTTTTTTTTTAAAACAGCTCGGAGTCGGGAAGTTGGCGGTGTTAAGCCCCCTTTAATCGGAAAGCACGTTCAGCCGATGGTTCTGCGCCAGATCTCTCTCCGGTCATGTCGGATTGCCGTCTCACCAAACTTTGAGAGTGATGGAACAGTGAGTGTATCTGTGTATTGCGCTCCCACTTGTGCACTATAATATCTCCTGCATAGTTGGCTGATCTCTGTTGAGTTGGCCACCGTGGTCGAAATCGGCCAGGAGGACTATTAATTAAAGCATATTACGCTTACCACAATTCCAGCGAATAGGGCGCCAATCAAGAACCCAGCGCCCACATCGCTCCAGTGGTGCTTGTGCTCCACCACCCTCGACAGTCCCACGTACCAGGCCCCCAGAAGAGCTGAGAACTGCGCGACGTGACGGAGCAGCTTCGACCCTCGCCACTTGCCTTTTACTTGGATGTAGAACTGGAATAATAAATGGAATAAATATCAATTAAAAAAAAAAACAATATACAACAACATCACATACATTGATCTGACTCCGTGGTAAGTAGCTAAAGCACTTTGGTTACAGATATCAGAATCAACAGTGGTATTACAAATAAACATAGACAAATACTTATAACACCCAGACCAGTACAAGCAGACATGTTCATGCACACAAATGTTTATACAGTACGGGGATCGAACCCTAGACCTCGACCCGATTGATTTGTCATGATAAAATGGAATGGAAAAATGGAATGATGTACCTAGTCATTTGCAGTACGTTTTGCATGTTTAATTAGTATTGTAACAAGAGCTGTGGATTTTGGTACGTAAATACAAAACTAACTTTCCTGATAGAAAAACCCAAATATGCCAAGAAAACCGCTGGCGAGCTTCAACTAGGGTTGCCAGATCGATTCTTCCTGTTATCGGGATCAATAACCGATTTTTCGGGATTTTAGGGCTTTGGTCGGGAGCAATAAAAAAATAAGTTAATAATAATAATTATTTATAGTATTTCAAGTAAACAAACATATTTTTGTATTGCACTGAATATATAAAAAAAAACAACTTGATAAATGTGTACTGAAAAATAATCGATCTTGTTTTTCGGGAAATTATTTGCTTTGTCGGGAGGACATACAAAAAATCGGGAGAATCCCGCCAATTCCCGACCGTCTGGCAACCCTAGCTTCAAAGGCTGAACGGATAATTGGCCAGCCCTAGCTAAGAAGACGAAATCTCGCTACTTATTTACTAGCCGCATTTCTGTAGGATAATCGTTTCCTAATCTACACAAATTAAGTAGATACCGTTGGCATTGTGGCACCAAGGACATCGGTTGATAATAGCTAAGCCACGGCTTATAAAAAATAGATGCATTGTTCGCCTAGAAGCTATCGTCGACGAGATTGTGTTAAAACAATGGGGTATGATGATGTTTTGTCAAGTAGATACACGCTAATTTTCTTCTTTTGAGCTAAATCAAACAAAAGAAAAGCTGCTTCCACGTCTGAATCGCTTGACATCTTTATTAAAAATGTGGAATCAAGTCACACTGCGCGCGACGGCAGCAGGATGTTCACGCCTGCAGTGTTACTGCCCCATAGCGCTAGCGTCGCGTCGTCGTCACGTCGTCGTCCCGCCACGCCGGCTGTGTGCCGAGACCTTTACAAGCTTGACCGCGTGTGCAAACAACAAGTAAAGGTCTCGGCCCCGAAGTCCACTTTGTAAGGCGTTTATCGTATTATCCTTGTTAGCGGTTATCCTAGTTTAGATATCAATAAAAGTGATATCAAAATCTATGCACTCACGATAAAGAAGATAGCGGTGTACATGCTGAAGCTGGAGTGCGCGCTCGGGAAGGACAGACGAGCCTCCTTGATGAGTGCGGCGTCTTGCCCCGTGCAGTTGTAGCTCACTATGTAGCCTAAGAAGTTCAGCTCTGAGTCGGTGGGGATTGGGCGGCAGACCTGGAATGTCAGGATCGTCATCAAAGTCAGCTGTGGTACTGCTGATCATAGTGGCCCCATAGTTTCCCTGATAGATCAGATAAAAGTGTTCTGCATCAGGAAAATCGACCTTTAAGAATAAACAAGATATTGGCTCGTTAGTAGCAGAATGCTATAGCTATTATAACTATTTATTTACTTATTTATTTTTCATACATACATCTATCTTAACAGTAGTGTAGGCAACTAGTACTACTTTATATAGATTCTTTCTCTACTCTACAGTGCTATCTCTTTCTATGACATATCTCCTCGGCGAACATATTATATCTATAAAGATGTTGAAGGTGTTACTTAGTTTGCGACTGAAAAGTCAGTAAAGTCTTAAAGAACGAGACATACTCAAATCGGTGTGTTGTTTTCCTCCTAGCTTTGGTATGCTCCCTACTTCTAACAAAAAAAATCTTTACTGCTGTCTAAAGCCATTCATATATCCTACAGTACCGCTAAGTTTATTACCAACTTCACTTCCAGAACTTCTCTTCAAGGAGAAGCCTTTAAGGAGCGTATGGCCTACGGCTAAGTGACTTACGTCATAGAAGTGCGGGCGCAGCCTCCCGATGACGTACTTGCTGGTGTTGGAGACGAGCTGCTGGCACACGGCGCCAAAGGTGAACACGCCCAGCGTGACGTAGCTCTCCCACACCCACCCCGGAATCAGCGAGCCTGATAGAAACTTCTCGCCTATGCCTGAGCCGCGCTTGTCACGGATCACTTCGGTTAAAATGACCTGGAGGAAGAAGATGGAAAGTTAGTCAATTCATGAAAATAAGGAACTGAGAAGCGCTTCCGACCAGTCGGAGACCAAGGTCCAATGGTCACTTGTATATGCTTTAGTCAGAGCTTAATCTCACATATCGCGGTTCAGGTTTGTATGTCCGCCATTTGCAGTTGGGAGCCGAGTGTGAGTCTGGCGATTGTAGTGATGTGCAGCATTATAACTACATATTTGCTAACTGAGTAATACAGGAGTAAGCATTTGATAACAAGGAGCAGCGTAACGTAGAGCTACCACCGGCAATATAAGCTGACTACTTTGTTGAGAGCCCAAGATCGAACTAGATGCAGGCAGCTTATAACTTAAAAAATCTGACGAGAAGACCTCTTTTTAGAAATGGACGCCTTGCTGTTGATAATACCAGATGTAAGCCATTGCTGCACGTAGCATCTCCTCCAGTGATTTCACCAGCAGTCTGCATGCATAGTCAGTCCATCTTACCGGTGGACAGGCTTCGCTTTTAATTAGTGGGTCCTTACCTCGAACTTTTCTGGTCTCCAGATCGCTATGTGCCTTGCCACTTAAACCACTAATCAAAAATCAAATCACTAAGCCTACTCCGCAGAATCCGGCTCGCGTAACAATATCAAATATTTATTTTCATTTATTTATTTTGATAGGCACACATAACAGAGACACAATTGTAACAATTAACATAAAAATAGTTAGACATACAGATTTGATTGCAGCTCCAAAAGCAAGTGTACACAGCATGCAAATTGAGTTAACATATTTAAAATAAAATTTGATTATTACATCAATACAATAGTGTTGTTATTGTTACACAAATATTGTTTATATTGTCTCTGAAATCTTCGGATTACTCGTAGACCGGATAAGTTGAAACTGAGTCTAAAGAATCGGTGTCATACGCAGAAAGAGAATATGAGGAAGAAGAGATGGACGTACCGTGACAATGATCAGGCCGAAGCCCACGCAGGCCAGCACAGCTTCAGATATCGACTCCTGCTTGTTCGGCAGCCGGATGGTCATGTCGTCCTCGAAGTAGCCTCGTTCGTACGGGTAGCCCCATAGCAGTAACGCTAGGAGGGGGAACGATACTGGAAAGAAACCGAAATGTTATTTTAAGACAAATGCATTAATCGGGTATGAATCATGCATAGCTATACTTGCGATAGTGTCTATTGAAATGCCATAGGATGAGAAATATGTGCAGTCACAGAAAAACATTAGGAACTGGTGCCATTTAAACTGCTGCAACCACTATGCCATTGTTGTTAAGACCCGAACGGATTTTGACAGGCTGTAGGTAAGACCCACCGTCATTAAATTATAGTTCGAAAAAAAAAGGTTGCCTGTAAAGTCGGTTTTACGAGCGAAGATTTTACGTGACAACGTCTTTTCAACGCGCCTAATTCTCTAGTGCTGCGCGCGCGGCGGACCGATCATGTTTGAGTGGTAGAGAGACGCAAGGCATTCGCCGGTCCGGCGGGCCTCTCTCTCGTTCGGTGACTCATCGTAACAGACGTGAGCGGGCGTAACACTTTTTCATGAGTGACTCCGAGCCACAACCTAATTTAAGACGTTGTCACGTCAAAATTTCGCTTTGAAATCGGTCCACCCGTTCGGGGGCTACGATGCCACAGACACACACACACGAAAACACAAACAGACATAGGGGTCAAACTTATAATGCCCCTCTTTTTGTCGGTGGCTAGAAATTTTTGAAAACATTATTGATTTCGATTTGTTGTCGCCGCGAGGGAAGGTCATACACGAACACACGAACCTATTAAACTATACTGCCACGGAAGTGAAATATGTAGTAAGTACACAGAAATCGTTGAATTCTCGTACTTCCGATTTAAGTATTTGTTGTTGGGAAAGGTTGTTAAATGTCAAATTCGTTAAAAGCCGAGTTGACCGATTTAATATCGGTCGTTTGTACCATTTTATAAGGGCAACGCGGGTGGCATTTAGCATGTCCTTCACTAAGGTCTTATCGTTATCTGCTTGTCGTATTTTTATATTGCAGAGATATGCCGGAAAATTTACGAGGTAATACAGGTGAAGCCAATGCTATGTTACTACTTTTATAAGATTTCTGTAAATATGTAATACTAGTGGCCCCCGCGACTTCGTCCGCGTGTAATACCTTTGTTTTCGAAATCGCGGTCGAACGGGATAAAAAGTATCCTATGCCCGTTTCCTGGTTCTAAGCTACCTCTCCACCAATTTTCAGCCAAATCGGTTCATCCGTTCTTGAGTCACAAATAGTGTAACTAAAACCACTTACTTTTATAGACGACCACTTTGGTGTAATGGTCAAAAAGTTGACTATTAACCAAAAGTTAGTTTTGTATTTACGTACCAAAATCCATAGCTCTTGTTACAATACTAATTAAACATGCAAAACGTACTGCAAATGACTAGGTACATCATTCCATTTTCCCATTCAATTTTATCATGACAAATCAATCCGGTCGAGGTCGAGGGTTCGATCCCCGCACTGTACAAATATTTGTGTGCATGAACATGCCTGTTTGTACTGGTCTGGATGTTATAAGTATTTATTTAGTTTATTTGTAATACCACTGTTGATTCTGATATCTGTAACACAAGTGCTAAGCTACTTAGGTACCACGGAGTCAGATCAATGTTTGTGATGTCGTTGTATATTTATTATTTGTATGATACGAGTTATTTTCTCCCGGAACAAAACGAAATAATAGCTATGCTTAATTTTCCTACGTACTTAATGCGAAATCCAAACAAAGGCTATATATTTTATAAATAAGGGGCAAGTTTATGACTGATTTGATGACACTCGGACTTGTGGTTGCGGTACCTAGTTCTGATCTGAACTACCATCATAAATCTATAGGTTTTTTTATTCTAGTATTTAGCTACTTAGGTACATCTACCTACATCTTTGCCAATCTGACACAATGTTCTTATGGTAAAAAATACCAGATCAACATTTTCTATTGTTTGTAAATTCGTTATTTACTGTCAAGTTTGATCTTACGGACGCAATAGAAGCTAATCACCTTGAACGATAAGGAAAAGTCGTCACACCGTGAAGTTAATCTATCTGTTGGACATTGGGATGTAAGATAAATAACTGAATGTACAGTTAAAAAGACAGTTCAATAGCATTTTTTTACAACTATCGCAAACTAAGTTGTTTGTGCTAAACACAAATACAAATAATTTCTTTCGTCAACTTAAAAATAGTTACATCACATTGGTTTGAAACTCCTTTTAAGCTACGATAAGCTTGTGTGAGGAGGATCTCCACTTTCATAATAATGAATACAGTATACAATACGCATAGGTGTAGCACTAACTAATTATCAATCGTAATATATGATATCTTGTTACTTTTGTACCTACAATGGCACGGAACCTCAATTCGCAGGTCACACTCGCACCTAGCCAGTTTTTCTTCGGCAGGGCCCGCTTTACTTTCAATAATGTAATAGGCTATCCATTTCTGACGTCATCATAGGAGTTGATAAATCATCGATCTGTATTCTATCAACTAACAAACTTTATCAATTCACGCTATGTAGGGGAAGGTACTGATTATGATTTAAGTATTATTGGAATTTGATAAGGTTTGTCATGTTCAAGTGCGTATGACTAACTTTGATTACCAACGGTAATTTGTGCGTGCGTTACCCCAGCCAGATTTTGTCGAAAATCACATTTTTTTTTAAGTAGATAATTAGAAGTCCAACTTCTTCAATTGTTGTGCTGATTTTTAAATTTGTTTTGCTTATGGTTTTTTAGTTATTTGACAAAAACAGATCGTATATCACGGAGCTATACCAACCACACTGTCTCAAAGGCAAATTCACTCGTTTCTTTATCTTCTCCAACATCTGGATAAAACCAAAATCAATTCCATAGCGACATAGGGTATTCTGACAACTAATGTAAACTGTGAATACCTAGGTTGAACCCAAGGAAATAAATAAACAAATGGAGACAACATTACATGCATTGCTCTGTTGCCAAATTAAGTAGCTCAAGCACTTGTGTTATGGTTACAGAAACAACATAGAAACGACAAACATCAAGACCCGTGACAACATTGAAAAATTTGTTTCCAACATTGTCTCCATCCGGGGTTCGAACCCGGGAACTACGTATGTACGAGTTTGCAGACTAAGAAAAAAAAATTAACATGATAGATAATATCAACCGCATATAGCTGTTTATGCGAATGATAGCGTGAATTACTTAAATTAAAACATTACGATAATTTCATAAATTTTGCCATACTTATCCATTGTTTTAAGATCTTAACAGTTATTCATATGAATGAATGTTTCCTATTGATAATGCCGTCAAGGTCAACGACACATAAATGACCACCGTGTTGACGTCAGTTAAAAACAAACGGTTTGTAATGTTAACATTTTGTATTGTGCTTCTGCAAAAAAGCGCCATCACTCTCATCACATCAGCCTATACGTCCCACTGCTGGGCACAGGCAAAAAAGGCCATGGCAGTTACTTATTAAACCGTCAAAAGTGGACCATGAAATACCTACCTCCAGCGAACGTTGCTTAAACGTTTATTATAATCGGTTTAATTTATTTGTAAATACTATATTTTTAAGATTTTTAGATAGCTATCTTAAGTAAACGTTTTGTTATAACATCGACATCGATCAACATCTGTGTCAAAAAAATCCAGCCTATGTTCTTATAGCATACATTAAAAGTTTTTATTTTCATTTCTCATTTTGTGAGTAGCAAAAAGTTTTTCCACCAACAAATTGTAATGTATAACTAAAAAAGAGGCAAAACAAAACACTTCACTTCATATTTGGTATCACTGAAGAAATCGTTATTTTAAATACAAAAATAAAAATAACAAACAACTCAAACTTACCACAAGCAAGTGTGACGAAATCCAGCACAATTTTCCATATTAACCTGTCCACTGCCATCACTTACACTTGTAATAAAAACACAACAATCTAATCATTTATTTTCGCGCAGAACACAGGTGTGTTCGAGAGGCCAAGACACACAGACACACTATCTACCCACTACCAGCGAGCCAGCCGTACTGTAAGTAGGTAGTATGTAGGTTAGTCACCGTGTAAATATACAACCAGCGAATCTACTGATAGCATTATCGTTATCTTTTCGTTATATCGCAACAGGAACTTACTTAATGAAGTCAGAAATCAAATTCGCGACAGTCACACTTGAGAACTGATAGTGAAATAAGGTCCATTGTTGTGATCCATTTTTACTGGTAGACGTACTAAAGAGAGGGGATTTGGCAAGATTGTGCAGTCGCGAACAAAAAGTGTTAATGATTCATGCATAAAGCAAGCTCAATTGTTTTCTTTGCGGCTTTATTTTTTGTCTTTACTCAGATAAACACATTAATATAATTGTTTGTCATCATTTTGAAATCAAAATTAGTAAGAAAATTGAATGATATAAAACACCAGTATTGTTATCGCAAGACTAAAAGCAAAGCCTTTTTGCAAAGTGTTTAATAAAGAGGGAATATCACGCTAGATGTCACCACTGGTTTGCCTTTTGGAGTACACAAACACAGGATTTAATTAAACAGTTTTGAGCCGACTGCATCTAAAACTAGGAATTTCAAAATATAATATTTAATTTCGAATCCTGCTAGGGGAAAATGTTTGTGTGATGAGCACGAGCCGAGTCATGGGGTGTTTATACATGTATTAAAGTATTTCTATCCGTTATCCTAACCACCATAGCACAAGCTTACGCTTAGTTTGGGGCTAGGTAATTGGTGTGTTCGTTGAAACAATTTATTATTATTATTATTAATTTTGCGACCCACTAGCTTTTTATCGAACAAAACTTAAACACCAACTGTGTTTAAGTTTTTCATTGTCATTTAAACACATGTTTAACGGGTCACAACACAAACTATGGAGATATTTGTGGTGCTCAGAACACGTTTATCCTTTAGGCATTTTTTGTTAAGATTGAAAATCCAGGATTTCTTGTACATATTTTATGTTCCTGACGACCTACCTAAGCGTACGATATTAACAAAAATTCATACGGGAATATAAAATAAGACAATCACAAATCTTCAAATCAGACCAGTATTTATTATGCTCTCAATACTTTAACCAAGTTATAAATAGTGTAAATAAATATAGTTGCCATAGTATCTATACAAGGCAGTGCGCTAAGCCTTAGTTTGACTAACACCACTAAAACGAATAACTGAGTATAATAACCGCTCATAAAAACTTAAGAAAGGTTTATTTGTTTACATATCCACATACCCATCGAAAATATGTGTTATTTATATTGACCAAATCTAATTTAATATGAAATAAATACTGAAAACTTCCATACCATGCAAAAAATCTATGACGTTTATTTGTTTTGACAGATTCTAGACTAAAAATTAACTATATTATATTTTGTGCACACCATAAAATTATAAAGTGGAAAGATTTAATTGTTTGTTTGAGTTGAATAAGCTCAGCAACTACTGAACCGATTTAAAAATATATATTTTGTCATTGGAATCCTTTATTTTCCCTGATGAAATTGTAAACCTTACCAAGTTTTTATGAAAATTATTATCAGTTATCAAATTGAACCCCAAATACCCCGACTGGTGCACAACATAATAAAATAACACAATAACATACTAATTATGTGTTTTCCTTAAGGTAAGTAAGTAGGAAATATTTTTCAGAATTAATTTCTATTCATTAGTACAACAGATTTTTAATTTCAGCTGTATTCACAATTTAAATGAAATAAATGATAAATTGTAGGTTTAATAGTCAACTTTGAAAGAACATTACTTAATTTCAACAATTTTATATCTATTTGAACTTCCAAAAACGTTTTAACAATCAATAGTTTTTCACACAGAAGCAACATTACGGCCTTATTCATAACTCTTTACAATATAATTTGAAATTTAAGAACACCTTTAAAAACTAACCACATAATGTGTCATAGAAATCAAAATATTTATTCTAATACTATAAGTTACACTTAACGAGCACCTATAAAATTGATCCTAAACTTATACCGTCAAGATTGGCAAACTGAGATCAGGCACAACATACATGGTTTCCAATTAAGAATATAGGTATTATATTCAATAGAAATAACGAACTTTAATCCGAAAAAACTTTCAGAAAAACTGAAACAAAATTGTTATTGAAAGAAAGAAAAAAGAAGAAATTCAATTAAAATACTAGAAGGTAACAGACGTTAGACTAACACTGATTGTTGGCAGCGATAGATCTCAGTGTCCGAATCTTGGCATCTCCAATCCGTATAATGTAATATTCTCTTTCTATTACAACTCTATATCACAGTATAAAATACATTCTTCCGTAGTCTCTTAGACCACAAAAGATCTAAAACTAAGACAAATAAAATATGAGCGCTGCAGACTTTTTAAACTTAAATGCATTTAAAATCAACAAATGTTTTTGAAATTTTGAAGACGAAAATATTAATCTATGGTACTAACAATTTAGTTTTATTGTACTTTATTCTGCACACGGTTTGATCAATTAGTTTCGTTTAAACACGGACACAGGAAAAACTAGAAGTACCTGTGTATTAAGTAGTGCAAAGAATAATTCAGACAGATCTATACTTAACCGGAACATAGCTAGAGCTGAAGATTTAAACCTAACAGAATATAATTATGTGTGCAAAAGCAACGATAATTGTACTATAACTACTTATTATAATGCCTTTAAATATTAAGATCTGTCGAGCCCAGATCTTGGTAAAATTGTGTGAAGAAACGTTACCATTGTAAAGCTACCTACAAACCTACATTTGTTCTTCTTACATTTAAATCGGTAAACTCCGTTTTTACTGACAGCTCGACATGTCAAAACGTCACAAGTATCAGTTCATGGTATGTGGTTAATATTTCTGTTTGTGATAGGAACAATACGAATATGTTAGTAATAATACTAGTTATACCCGAATATTCTCTACCATTAGGTCGATCTACATTGCACTATTCAGTGACCTTAATGAGTCATAAATACAATGCACGGAGAACAATAACTTATTTACAATCCCCATCTAAAAATATCCACAAATAAAATATCTTAGCTGCCATAAATACACCTATTTATAAATAAATAAAAAACCATTAAAGGACCTGCCCAAAGAAAGTAGTTCATCGATATAGATAAAAAGTTACACTATTTTTTTTAAACAAATATTTTTTGTACATAAATCGCCACCGGGGCAAGCAGGAGTCCATTTGTTCAAACAGAACTAATTTTATATACAAATAAACTGTGTAACGTGTTATGTTTTGCAAGAAAATTTGTTAATTGTTATCTTAGGATATGCAGATTTAAAATGTCACTTAAATGAAATCAAAAAATGACCTCTCATGTAAGCAGTCCGTAACAGCTGGAACCTTACCACATAAGGAATCACCACGGAAAAAGTAAAGTTTAGAACATCGCTGATGATTTCAGGATTTTATAATCATGAGGTAAAATAAATCTTCAGATTAAATTAATAGTTTAATCTAATGCGACATAGATCTCTGAAGTTAGAACATTGAAACGAAAAGTCATTTGATAAGAAAAAAGGAATCATGATATGACAAACTACTCTTACTACTGTGTGAAGCTTTGCTATAAGCCTGCGAAGCGATTCCAGTCCGTAGCTGAAAATCAAAGGGAGTGAATAACATTTAGAGCCCCTAAGAGTAACATTGCACAGATTGCATTCGAAGACTAAATTCGCCATTGAGAATTTTGTTTTCTATTTAGACGAAAATAATATTCGCCAGCGTTAGGTCACGATACTTCTTTTTGTCTTTTGGGACCGTTGGATTTGATCAAACATTATTAGAAGAATCATTTGCGATCCTTCTGTAGTAACCTATGTAAATTCAAACTCGTAGATACTAATTTGACAATACTTCTCAAACTACTCTCTACCGCTCCGCTGTATGTCTACAAAGCAAGTTTTCTACAATAGTCCAATAAACTTATGTGTCCATATACTCATGTGAGATCCAGGATATGGTGACGTTCGGTGATTCCTGTCATGGTTCCTCGTCGCTGGCCGACTGGGAACTGGGCGGGGTCGGATGTCAGACCTGCACACGTGTGGCTGAGCGGCTATTCCCGTTTGTGATGTGAAGTTCTGAGTCCAGGTGGTTGGGGGTCTGTCGATGCCGGGGCGTCTTTCGGAGGCCGGAGACGAAGAGGAACTGGAATTAGATATTTTTTTTGTAAGCATTTGTGTATTTGAACGATGTTTATCAGGAAAGAGAGAAAATACAAGGAAGGCCTATGAGTCGTAGGGACCATTCTTATTTCCGATAAAGACTAAGACTTCGACGTTTTTTATTTAGAGTACATAAATTTAATTTATAATAAACTACTGAAACAGGCAGGAGCTGTCCCGCCCGCTGTTTTTTATTTTATCCATATCTTTATACATATAAACCTTCCTCTCGTATCACTCTATCTATTAAAAAAACGGCATCAAATCCAATGCGAAGTTTTAGAGATCTAACCATACTTACATATATACATATTACAGACATAGGGACAGAAGCGGGAATAATATCATACACAGTACTAACACAAAGTGAATTCGTTTCAAATGCATTCAAAATAAGTCACGCTGCGCATGACGCAGTAAACCATGAATGGATTTTAATTTTCGGTGTGTTAAAAAAGCAACCTGTCATAATTTCAATATTGATGGTCATGGCAATGGAACAGTGGCTCCAAGTTTCAACATGCATTATTTATTAATACGTTTAAGCTGCATCCAACCGACCGGACCAAACTTATCTTAAAAGTCGACGCAACGGGAGGTATCATTTTAGAATTTATTAATGCTAAATAAGTACTACTCTACCGTAATATGTTGAGAATTTATGCGCTACTTACTAAAAGCTTAAGGTGATTTGGATTTTCAATTTGAGAAAGTCTGAATTTTATCTTATATGAACTTTTAACCATAGGTACATGATAAGTATGTATAGAGTTTTACGAGCGAATTGATATCATAGGTCTTGGTTTCGTAGGGCATTCTACCAACAAAAATTGAGCCTCCGTTTTAAGTTAATTGTTCAGACAACATCATAGTTTTCAATGTCTGTATATGAAGATATACATAGTGTAACTTTACAATATTTTTTGGATCCAATATATATGTTGTTACACCATGATTCAAGATTGACTTAGATGACACTTTCAATAACAACAGCATATAGCATCCCCATGCTGATCCGCGTGCTAAAGGCGAGCACGTCACTCCAGTGGTGCTTGTAGTGCGAGATCTTGGTCATCATTGTGTACCATAGCATAGGGACTAAGACCAGCTGCAGCGCGTGCTTGAGCTTAGACGTCCCAGGTAAAATTATTCTAGATGTGATGTTCATTGATACATGACCTATTTTCATAAATCCCACTTACAGCGTACAGAAGACAGATCTTGGTCATCTGGTCATCATGATGTACTACAGCATGAGAACCAGGTTCGGCTGGAGCAACTTCGGTCATTCTGGATTCTCATTGATAAATACTATATAAATAAATTCGAAAATTTATGTATAAGTTTTCGAATGGCGACGCTCCATAGGCAGAAAACCTACAAGGTGGACCGACGAACTGGTGAAGGTCGCTGAATGCGGGAAGCGCAGGAAAGATCGCGAAGGAAATTCTTGGCTTTTGCTCAACAGTCCAGGCGTCAATGTGATGATTTGCATAAATGACACTTACAATAACAACGGCATACAGCATTCCGACGCTGAAGCCGGCGAGCACGTCGCTCCAGTGGTGCTTGTAGTCCGAGATCCTGGTCATCATTGTGTACCATAGCATAAGGACTAAGACCAGCTGCAGCGCGTGCTTGAGCAGCTTCGAGCCATTCCAGGTGAAACGCTTCTGGATGTACATCTGGAATCGGTAGAAAGGGTATAAGTTAGGAATGAACACGTACACAAAAAAGGCTTGTCTTTTTTGTGTACGTGTTCATTCGTGTAAAAGTATGGAAGAAGTGAAGGAAGGATTATAGAAAGAACTGAATCATAGTAAACGTAAACGATACAAAATTTAATTTTAATAGTGAATGGTTTGAATTTATTTATTTTTTAGTTTATTTTTCAAAAGTAACATATGACAATTCATTTGCACTATTCTGCCAAACTGTGCAACAGTTTGTCGGCAGAGCTCTCGTGTTAAATAATTAAATTATCGCTTTTTCAAATATGTTAACTAGACTTGCTTTGCTTCTTTGCTTGTGACGATGCAGCTTAACAAATTCGATTGACTTCTTGTCAATCTTTACTTTTTATAATATTTATAATATACTAGTGGCCCCTCGCGACTTCGTCCGCATGGAATCCCTTTGTTTTCGAAATCGCGGTCGAACGGGATAAAAAGTATCCTATGTCCGTTTCTGGTTCCAAGCTACCTCTCCACCAATTTTCAGCCAAATCGGTTCATCCGTTCTTGAGTTATAAATAGTGTTACTAACACCACTTTCTTTTATATACATAGATACTTATAATATGATAAATATTTTCTCAACTCTTGAGTTCGTAAGGTACGTAGGTACGTAGTTAGGAAGTTGTACCAATCAGCCAATCTACACACGTGTTATGATTTAAATATAACTCACCGCGAAATATAACATCGTGTAAGCGGAAAAGGACGAGTGTCCACTCGGGAAGGACAGTCGCATCTCTTTCAGCAGCTTCTTATCCTGTCCTAGGCATTCGAAGGCCTCGATGTACCGCCATTTGTTGTCGGGGGAGGTACAGTCGATGTTTGGTTTGCACACCTGTAACAAGTAAGAAAAATTAAGTTCCTATATTTTTTTGCATTAACAATGCAAATTTCTTTACAATGTGAAATTAAAACACACTTAAAGAAAACACGGACTGCCAAAGGCGGGAATCGAACCCGCACCTTTCGCAAGCCGGGCGATTGCCCTACCAATTGAGCTCCCGTGACACTTATTCATCGGTCCGATTTTAAGTGCTCCTTAGGGTGCAGCCAGCCATGATTCATCAATGCTGTGGTAAGGATACCTTCAACATCCGAATGAAACACCTTTACAGCTGTTTAACAAGAAAAGTTTTTTATTTTTATAGCAGTACATTAATTAATGGATGGAATAAAGCAGAACGTCCTTCATCTAAAAGTGACCAGAGAAAGACAGGAGAGTTTTGTTTTTATTCAGTATAAAAGATTATGTTAAAAAACAAAATTGATATGAATTTTCTTGAAATATATCGCCAAATGTTGCATATTTTAGGCGTTTTGGTGCATATTTAAACCAATCTTCTTGCATATTTGCATGCATACTCTTATAATGGCAATTTTATGTTGCATATATAATAATCCGGTCTCTAGTTGTTACAATAGAATAGGGCTTGCTTATAAATGGCTAAAATAAATCATATAAGGTACAATATATAGAAGATTATAAGAAACTAATTTCCTAAAACCAAGGTTGAGTCTCAGTCAGTGTCTTAAATAAGGAGAGTATTCAGAAACACTTTTACGTACACAGTTCATTATTTCATCAATGCGTATTATTCGATAATTACTTTAACAAGACCATACTTAAGATCCTTCCCTTAAAATAACGGCACAATACGACGCTCATTTCGAGAACCAAGACAACTCGCTGCAATGATCTTAAGAGGGCCCAATTACCGACGTTGGCGTAGCTTGCAAATTGTCCTCCAATTAATATTCCTTTTGTTAAGAACAATCATTTGACTGATGGCCAGTCAGACCTGTCCCGTCAGCGTAGCAACATTTCACGTCTTTTTGCATATTCAATTAAGTTTCACTCTTAATATGAGGGACCAGTTTGATCGTGCTCATAAACGTAAAGATGTGGTTCTTGATTCATAGGCATGAAAGGGTTTTTTCACTGCTAGAATTATGATTAAAAAAAACTTCTTATACTCAAAAGGGAAGAAGCGTCAAAATAGGCCACCATTGTGACGCTTCTCATTTGCATCCAGAAAAAAATATCTATCAAAACAAATGTTCAGAAAGTAATTAGACTACGAATTCATAATCATGGGGCGACCACTTTGTTGTTATGATCAAGAAGTTGACTATTAACTAGGAGGTCGCGGGTTCGATTCCCGCACTGTACACACATTTGTGTGCGTGAAGTGAACATGTCTGTTTATACTGGTCTGGATGTTATATGTATTTATTTAGTTTATTTGTAATAACCACTGTTGATTCTGATATCTGTAACACAAGTGCTTTAGCTACTTACCACGAAGTCAGACGTATGTGATGTTGTTGTATATTTATTTATTAATGTGTACTATGGCCTGTATTCCTATTGGGTACAAGCTTTATCAAAATACTTACTAGAATTCGATTGTACAAGTAATTTATTGATTCATCTTGTTTGAGCAGAGCGTTGACATTATTAAACCCATTAAGCTGGCACAATGAAGGCTGTCGCAAATTCTGATTTCAATTTTAAGATCAAAATCATTGCACAAACTGTTTAATTTTATGTGACTGGTCACGAACTCGCGACTAGACCGCATTGGTATTAAAATTTTATTAACTGCACTTATAATTTTGTTTACAATCTCGATAAAGTGTAATTACAGGTTGGCTCGTATTTTTTAGCTTTATAAGGCTACGTCAATCATCCCATCGTGAAACGATGGCGCCCTAAAGGTATGGATATACTTCAGTGCAAAGCCGATCTTATTTGTGAGCTAAAAAAATTAATTGAGATATTTTAAATACTTCACAAATAATTATGTTTTTAGTTTAGACGTTGACAATTAAGACGTTGATAAGCGGTGTTTTGCGTAAATATACTGTTGCAAAATAAATTACACATTTAATTGCTAAATGTATTGTTATTGGCATAACATGATTTGCATTGTGTAATAATTTATTCTATAGTATAATATCTTCTGAACCTACCTTATACAGGGTGTAAAAAAAAACCTTAACGAAGCCGAATACCACATATTGTACCAATTCTTACGATCATTTTTTTCCTTTACACCATACCTGGGAAGTTAACGGTTACTGAGATATTGATGGTTAAAGTTTGAAAAACAAATGATTATTGTTACAGAAATGACTTCTGTCCGTTATAACTGAACTTTTTTCCAAAGAAACATGATACAAATTTTCACTAGTTCTTTCATAAAAAGCCTCTAAATGGCACACTCCGCAATGAACAGCGCACAATCGAACCGAACCGCGTCGCGGCGGCGTAAAGTAACACGCCCCGCGGTGACTTTTCCGCGTGGGCGCTGTACATTGCGGGTTAGAATTAAATTATTATTTTTGATGTCAAAAAATAAAAGTTGTTTCCCAGCTAAAATTTCTTTTTCATACGATTTGGTTTGATGTACTGAACGCGTGGTTGACGGCTTCGTTAAGGTTTTTTTTACACCCTGTATATGTATAATAACAATAATCTATTTTTGTCAATATATCATATCTGTTGGCAATAAAAATATTTGTATTTGTAAATATTTGTATTTGTATATATTTGTTTTAAAATAAAATTATTCTTTTTTTGTCACCTGGTGTTACGACGGCTGGGAATCAGAACGTAATATAAAGCAAAGTCGTTTTCCGTGATTTATGCTTCTTAAAAACGACTTAACCAATTTTAATGCATTTTTTAAATAAGTAGATAAGGTTTATCAAGAGCTAGGTAGAAATTTAAAAAAAAATGCGAAAACAGCAGGCAGGACAGCGTCTGCCAGGTCCACGAGTAGGATTATATTATTAGATAGATAGGTTTTTTTTAATAAACCTCTAAGGGTAAGTGTAAGCTAGCCCTAATAAAACCAGGTCATGACATTTCCAATAAACTGCTATAAGGACTAGTCCCTAGCACAATCAATTAAAGGCTTAAAATAAACATAATTTCAATTGCATAATGTGTTAATCATGGAGATTTATTCTAATAGTCTAATATTATCCAGCTAAATTATTTTATTATTATATTATTGTAATTAAAGGTATGTAATTATTGTATTATTATATTATTGTAATTAAAGGTATGTAATTTATTTATTATTATATTATTGTAATTAAAGGTATGTCATATAGAATTCGACATTATTACGATTTTTTTAAAGTGTTCATTGATCTTTTTTAAACATTACAATGAATCAAACATAATCTATATACATATAATAAGACTGTAAAAGATCGATTTCTGTACATTGAAGATTTTTATGAAAAATTGTTACAGGGGGTCTTAATTACCGTAATAGAAGCCAAAACAACAATTTTTAAAAATTTTGTCTGTCTGTCTGTCTGTCTGTCTGTTTGTCCGGGCTAATCTCAGAATCTACTGGACCGATTTTGACGGGACTTTTTTTATTTGACTCATTATCACCTGGAGAGTAAACTGGGATATAAATAATCACGCCGATGAACTTAGGGGGCAGGCAGGAAATTGAATCTCAGAATCTACTAAACCGATTTTAATGGGACTTTTTTTTATTTGACTCAACATTAATTGGAAGGTAAAGAAGGATAGGAATAATCACGCCAATAGACTAAGGGGGTAGGCAGAAAATTGAATCTCGGAAAGTACTGGGCCGATTTTAATGGGACTTTTTTTATTTGACTCAGCATCACTTGCAATAAACGGCGTAGCGGGTACCGTTTTAAAGATCGTGGCGAGAAGACTGGGCCATAACTCTAACATTTGTTTGAACTTGAACGCGGACGAAGTCGCGGCCGGCCGCTAGTTTGTAATAAATTAAGAATATGAATGCACGGTAAATATTTTTAAATTGTGGTCCAGATTCCTGTGATAAGCATCAGATAAGCATCTACAAGGTCAAATTAAATTCTAAGTCATAATTTAAAATCTAAAAAGTCCAAAAATTTGTTTCTACTTATATTGAAAGTAATCAATAAGAAAGAAATTAAGGGATAGTGTCTTCAAAAGACTCGCAAATAGGTACTTAGCATTAAAAACAAACAACAATAATAGGTACATTAAATGGAGCCAAGCAAGACGAGATTTTTAGAATCTTAAAACCATCTTGGGCACAAAATATATTGCCTCTATTTGCTAAAAAGCTCTTAGGCACCAAATTCTTTATGCCCAAGAGCGTTCAAGCGTTTAATATGAATTAAAAAACCTAACAGCATCGCCTTAAGTTGTTTCCCGAAATCGCTCTGTGCACCAAGCGCATGTGCAGGTATTTATTTATTTTCCGCCGTGCGCATACTGAGCGGGGTTCGGTAATTTAGTGATTACGGTTACGATCACGGGGCGGGCTCGCCGGGCGGTAGCCTTATAAACAGGGCTGTTACAAAGCTGTTATACATTAAATTTTCGTGGTACAGTTTTGGGTAGGAATAAAAATAAACGACGATAGGCAAAGGTGGTAAGTACAGGCGGAATCTTAGGCATATAAATTTAAAAAAAACTACAGCTTAACTTCAGCCCGTCGCCAAATAGATAAAATCGCTGGTGTTCTTCACATTTCTTGCTAAAATACAATTCTAAACTAATTTTAATGTTTTTTTAAATGTTGATATTGAATGAAATGGTAGTCCTTGACAAGTTCAGTCTGGTGATTTTATAGCGAACCCTAAAATTTGCCTATAAAACGTGTGCACAAGTGTCGAAACGCTAAGATGCCAAGTTATCGCCCAGTTACATTGAAATAGTCAATTTAATATCTTTTGAGTGCTTTGCTTGCTCACGGTTACGATAGATACAGTTTCTGCTGATTCTTCTGAATCCCGCAGGTGTGCGGGATCGTAGATCCGGGATTGGATTGACACGATAATTATCTTCTTACTCTCTTTTTTCTACGATACATCTCTTCTCTCTCTCTACAATAATTCTTTCGAATCTTGATCACTTGCCATGTCTGTTGCGAAACAAGACAAAAAAATCTGATACACGTGTGGGATCGAAACGAATGCATACAAGGACTGCATCTAATGTGATCATGCAGAAACGCTCTTACAGCGTCCTCAAACATCGTCCAATACATTCAGAGAAAGTTAATCTATGGTGCATTTTCCTAGGTGCGAGTATGTACTTACAAAATTTGTGTATAACAAGGAAGTCGCAGTAAGTAGGACCAGGTAGGCAAGAAAATTGTACTTCTAGCATATTTTATATACTTTATTGCTTTAGAAAACACACAAGCACAATCACAAAAGGGAGAAATATTTGTGCCTTAAGAATATAGTTTTAAGTAACTAAGTAGCATTTTGGAATTATGTAAACTTTGTAAACACAAACTTCGAAAAATGGTTACCACATTTAATTTAGTTACTACTACTGCAACGTTTAAAACGGTCTCTCATCTCATCAGCCTATATACGTCCCACTGCTGGGCACAGGCCTCACCTCAACTATGAGGTGGTCCGAGCCATACTCCACCACGCGGGCTCAGTGCGGATTGGTGGAGGGGTATTTGTAAGGTAAATGACCAACCTTACTGTCAGATGTTATTAAGCCGCCCGAGGGCCTCTGACCAGGCTTAACGACTAATATCTATCGATATTAACCGGGACCAATAGCTTAACGTGCCTTCCGAAGCACGGAGATGCTTGTAAATAGACGTCACTTAAATGGTCAGAATGGTCACCCATCCCAAACATGACCGCGCCCGAGGTTGCTTAACTTTAAGTATCACTACCAAAGCGCTGCAACCACTGCGCCACAAGCACCTCAAGCACAAGCACTAAACGGTCACCATGTAAAAAGAAAAACAACTGATTCACGGTACAGCATAAAACAGTGTTACACAGCCTTTATAAAATAAATAAACAAAAAAAAACTTATTCATAAACGAGCAACCAGTAAAGCCAGAAGTCGACAATGGGCCTGAACAAAAAGTACGCAGTTTCATCGATCGATGGAGATGATCGAATGCAAATATCGATCATTTTACGCTTGGTTTATGCGCAGGATTGGATCGTTATACGGTGCGCAACATTCGCTCTCCGCGTATTATACCTATTAAAGGCCAACTTAACATTACGGTAGGGTAACCAGGTATACGAAATGAATAAGTGAGGCATGGAAATTCTTACATAATGGAAAGTCTAGACTTTCAAGGATAGTATAAATTATAAGACTATTTATAAGCTTTGATTAGGACACCAGCTGAATTTTCTTGACCTTTTCGCGATTTCTGCTATCGCCTGCTAATCAGGTGCTTTTCAAAAACATCGTTATTGCTGATTTTAAAGGTGCACAAAGAATCGCCGAAGCTGGTTATATTACCATATGATTAAGTCATGGCATCTAAGCTAGTGGTTACGTTGTCCAAAAAAACTAGCCTACCAGAAGGCGCCATCAGTGTCAGAGGCGGCACTCCTTCGTTCCGTTCGAATTTTCTGGTCTAGCCAGTGCGTTCGCTTGCTCGGTTAATTTTGTAAGAAGGACAAAACGGCTACCTACATGCGATACAATTGACAACAGTCCCGAGAGTAGGAGGACTTATCAACTTAGAAGTTTTTGATTTAAGATACTGGAAGAAAGACTAGGTTTCAAGGCTAAGAAGTTGAATATTAGACCAAGATGTCTCGGATCAGAGTGTTTATACAGTCCAGGGATCGAATATCCTTGGACTGTATAAACACTCTGATTGTACTGGTCTGGGTGTTATATGTATTTATTTAAATTTATTTGTAATAATAACACTCCGTGCTTCGGAAGGCACGTTAAGCTGTTGGTCCCGGTTAATATCGATAGATATTAGTCGTTAAGCCTGGTCGGAAGCCCTCGGGCGGCTTAATAACATCTGACAGTAAGGTTGGTCACTTACCTTACACACAACCCCTCCACCAATCCGTACTGAGCCCGCGTGGTGGAGTATGGCTCGCACCACCTCATAGTTGAGGTGAGGCCTGTGCCCAGCAGTGGGACGTATATAGGCTGATGATGATGATGATGATGTAATAATAACACAATTGATTCTGATTACTGTAACACAATTGTAAAAGCTACTTACCACGGATTCAGATCAATATATGTGATGTTGTTGTTTTTTTATTATATTATATTATTTTGCAAATCAATCTGGTCATAACGGCACTTTGAAGTCTCAACAAAACCCATGGTAACACCACACGCTTAACCACTGACAATTTTATCATTACCTTTCGATCGGTTGTCGCTGCATAAATTTATCCATCGTTAAATTAGAATTTACGAGCTTGCGATCAGTAATTTACAGCCGATGAAATTTGCGCAACCACTAATAAGATTTATGTCGTAATTCTTAGAGTATGGAGTACTTTGTAACTTATCCACGTAAGAAGCGCCTTTAAAAATGCTGAATTGATTAACGTATTCGTTTAGACGTATTCGACCACATTAAACATCTATAGAAGCTTTAAAAGGTGTAGTGGTACAACCAAGATTTATTAGACGCTATCAATACGAATAACAGTCCCCCTGGCCGATTTCGACAACGGCGGCCAATCTCGACAGAGATCAGCCAACTATGCAGGTGATATTATTATGCAGGTGGTATATTATGCAGAAGTGTGAGCGCAATACACAGGTGCATTCACTGTTCCATCACTCTCAAAGTTCGGTGAGACGGTAATCCGACATGACCGGAGAGAGATCAGGCGCTGGACCAACGGCTTAACGTGCTTTCCGAGGCACGGGGGTGTAACACCGCCAACTTCCCGACTCCGAGCTGTTTTTGAGAAATTCATGATTCAATACTAGAGGTGATATATCATCTTTAGTTGGTATGTTATATTAAAATGACATATTACCATTTGCATATTTGTTTTCTCTATACAAACAAAACTATTTACGTCCATCGAAAATAACATTTATATTCTCCAAGCAGGTCATTCGTCATTTTATTTAATTAACATATTTGTGTCTCAACTTATGTTAAAAACATTCATGTCACTAAAGAATGAAGTCTTACCATTTGAAATATGGATTTATGTAAATCCGTAAGCCCAGCAGGATTTAACATCGAGTATACGAAACGACAAACTATATGAGATGACATAGTTAACGTATATGGGTGGAGGTATGTGCATAATCAAGAGTTTAATTCGAAGGGATTTCTCGAGAGCATAATTTATTTATACCTAACCCATGTGATGAAAGTTCTTTTACTACTTATAAAAAGAAGAGAATCTTATGTGTGAACGTTAGCTTTCGGGTGAATCTTATAGGATTACTTACTTCTTGTCCTAAATGTTGGTAATTTATTCCATAAATTATTCGAGAAAAGTAAACATGGGTTGTTAAAATAATAATGGGGTCGGCAACTAAGGGTCACAAAAATAAAGGTTTATAAGTTATTAAAGGCTTGTTAATCAAATATTTAAATCCGCTGATATACATTTGGTTGTTTCACAATCTAACTAGATACCTATACCTGAAATAACAGTTAACATAAATAAGTAAAGTAAATGGAGCCATTGTTATTCACTTATGTTATGTCAACACAAACAATTTTGTCCCTAACAAATGTATCCTTTCTATGTAACTCACAAGTCATCCACTATCCTCATTTAGATTGCGTGTCGTATTCAATTAATACATTGAGAAAGCTGCCCTAGTCACTAATGACAACTGACACAGTCGTGGCTTTGTAACTTAAGATGACATCCAATAGTATCTTACAAGCCTTTTGCATTACCAGTACATCGGCATCGATTGTATATGCTCTGCGATTGTTTGATAGTATGTGCGAGGGAATGAGAAACGTCTTTGTCTTTCGAAGGACCATGTCTCGTGGTTGAAATCGTTGAAGAAGTTTATTTCACATTAGGGGTAAGTCGTTTAACCATCGTCACGCTAAGAAGAAGAATCGACCTCTAATATGTGAAACTTTTGCGATAATACACAGTCATGACAATATCACAGCGGAAATGCTGTAACAATGTACGAAATAAACACCAAATAAGATTTATTAAATGCTTAATTTTATTAAACGATATATCAAAACCAATTATCGATAATTTCATTTAACCTAGAACAAATTGTGCTTACATGTTTAGAGTTTCAGTCTAGCTCTGTATACTGCTTTACTTTTCGTTATTCACTGACCGGTACTTGTTTTGTGAGCCGTGAATAAATAAAATAAAAAATAAATAAAGATGGCTATATTATTAAATCTTCTCATCTAATAACCGACGGAATCGTGGAAAGAACTAGTCTTCAACAGCTCCATCTCAGATAAAAATTGCGCTCATTTCATACTTATCTCGGTCCGGTTTCGCTATGGTGAGGCACGTGGGGCATTCCTTGGAGTGATAGGATCGTGATCCCTATCCGAGAACGGCAACCGTATACACTGAAAGTCTTCTACTGTAGCACGTCTTAACGAAATGGTTTGTTTGTTTCGTTGAACAAAAATCGAAACTTATGTTGAGCCGGAATCTGTAGCTCAGCCGAAATCCTAACCTAGGTAGGATAACCAGTGACCAACCAATAGGAATATTAACCATCTGAAAACCAGTAGCGAATCGAATCAGCAAGTAAATAGAAGAAGCAGGGATTCTTTCCATCTTTATTTTAAAACAAGAGACGTTTAACATATATAGTATAGGCACTAGAAATTAAAAAAAGAGAATTAAAAAGCAACCTTTGCCAGCCAGCAACGTCAAATAAGTGAGCAAGACAACTAGACCTGAAGATATTGGTTGTTACCAGGAGATCAGGGTAGGGGGCGTATAATGTCCGATCCTAAGATTCACGGTGAATCAATTTGCCGTGGAATAAACCTTTCCGATTCGTACTTCGATTAACGAAGATGTCTCGTACGATTTATCGTAGGATCATTTCTTGCTCGCGGCGTCGGTTGCTTTGACTCTATTAGAGATCAGAAACATAAACACTCGATGAAACGGTTTTCATTTTATGAAATATCTAGTGGTATTAAACTATGATCATGGTTGCATTACGACTTAACTCTACTAAGAGTGATATAATCACAGGAGGACAAACTTGTCAAGAGTCAAAGAAATAATTATGAAATTATATGCACTAGCAAAAGAACAACATGATCATGATCACGAGGTAGAAAGAGGAGGCATAGATTTTATCATATCTAACTTCTCCAATCGATGATTTCATAATTATTTGTTTGACACTTGACAAGTAAAATCCTGTGATTATATCAGTGGTGGTACAGCATTAACAGCTTTACTCACTTTTCAGTGAGTTCGCAAACTTAACGCAACCAAGATTGCAAAAACATGCCCAGTAACCTTTATCGCAGTATAATACAAAATAATCGTCGTCCATCGGTGAATCGATTTGAGGGCTATTCGAGACAATTGACCGATTACATTCAATCGGCGAGCGTCGTGACCGCGGATCAATAAGCGACGTGCGCCTGAGCATGTCAAAACATACTTGTTTAAAACTAGTGATGCCGAAATGCGAATAGATTTAATAACGACGGTATTAATCGATATCAAGTTATTTTATACGTTTTATATGTTTGATTGTTATGGTCCCGTGCTTCAATGGATGTGTGATATTTTATTTGAAGTCAGAATCCGTTTAGAGTATGTATGACTGATAAAGTAGGTAAATGAAACAGTTGAAACGAATGAATATCTCATCAGCCCATAATATGGGCACAGGCACGTATATTATACGTCCCACTTCTGGGCACAGGCCTCACCTCAACTATGATGTGGTGCGAGCCATACTCCACCACGCAAACTCAGTGCGGATTGGTGGAGGGGTATTTGTAAGGTAAGATGTTTTTATGCCGCCCTAGAGCCTCTGACCAGGCTTAACGAATAATATCTATTAACTGGGACCAATAGCTTAACGTGCATTCCAAGCATGGACACGTCACTTATATGGTCAGTGTGGTCAACCATCCCAACCAAGACCGCGCCTTAAATTGCTCAACTTTTGGTATCACTACCAAAGCGCTGTAACCACTGCGCCACAAGCACCTCAGGATAAATACGAGTACCTACCGAAAAGAGCAATAACCCCAAAATTAAATCGATTGTGTAAGAATAGATAGATTTCAAACGTGAAATATACTTTATTGGCATTTTGGCGACTTTTATTTCCCTTGGACGGGAATCCTTCAATACATTCACATTTTCAAAGATCGATTTTTACGGCTGTGCTTAAATTTCAACACTACTTCTGAAGGCGATGATCAAGTTATCAAACAATGCGATCGGAGACGGCGAGAATAGTGATCGCTACCGAGAAATCACGACTTGTAAAGCAAATTCGGTACGTGCTATCTTCATGGGTTTTCGAGTTTAATATATTTACAATAATAATAATAAATAGTAATAAATTTGTTTATTGACAGCATATAAACAATAATACAATGTTAATACTTAACTTACATTGCAAAAAAGTAGTTATGGTGGGTTGATACCTAAACTAGGATAGTTCCTGTATATCAGGTTATAAACCTTCCACCCAATAGATAGGTCTATGAGGGTAATACTCAACAAGATACTCAAAAAGATATAAGAAACTCATATCTTTCGTCGGTAACAAGTGCATCAAAATACAATTGCTCCTAAATTCACAAGGATAGCAAGGGACGATATATAAATAACAGAGACAGCATTGCCCATTCAAAAAAGCAGTTGAACAAACATATAAAGAAAATAATTGAATTCAACATCAGACGCAACTAATGATAGCAATAAACTATTATTTACAGACACCAATAGCGCTGGAGCGACGCAACAGAAAAAGACCAAGAAGACGCAATCTCATTTGCGGACAGGCAGGCCGCGTGTGAAAATGTTGTGGCGTTTCTGACGGCTCGAGACTAGAGCTGACTTATTTGTTGTGGTGGTATTTTTACCCAACTACAGTGAAGCAAAAAGGAGGGTTATTATTATTGTTTTAATTATTATATTAATTAATTTATTTATTGGCACCATATAAACAATCATACAATGTTAATACTTAACTTACATTACAAAAAGTGGTTATGGTGGGTTTATACTTGATCTAGGATAGTTCCTGTATCTCAGGTTATTTACCTTCCACTCCATAGCCCAGCCCCGTTGCTAGCCACAGGCCTATGAGGGTAATACTCAACAAGATATTACAATCATATCTTTCGTCGTTAACAAGTGCAACAAAATACAATTGCTCGTAAATTCTGATATTAAGACACAGAGGATACCAAGGGACGATAAATAAATAAAAGAGACAGCATTGCCCATTCAAAAAAGCAGTTCAACAAACAAATAAAGAAAATAATTGAATTCAACATCAGACGCAACTAATGATAGCAATAAACTATTATTTACAGACACCAATAGCGCTGGAGCGACGCAACAGAAAAAGACCAAGAATACGCAATCTCATTTGCGGACAGGCAGGCCGCGTGTGAAAATGTTGAGGCGTTTCTGACGGCTCGAGACTAGAGCTGACTTATTTGTTGTGGTGGTATTTTTACCCAACTACAGTGAAGCAAAAAGGAGGGTTATTATTATTGTTTTAATTATTATATTAATTAATTTGTTTATTGGCACCATATAAACAATCATACAATGTTAATACTTAACTTACATTACAAAAAGTGGTTATGGTGGGTTTATACTTGATCTAGGATAGTTCCTGTATCTCAGGTTATTTACCTTCCACGCCATTTTTTTTTTTATTATTTCGCTGTGGAAATGCTTTTACGCATGCCCCCCACACAACTGCAGGGGGGTATGTGGGACTCAACGGCTGGTGTGCAAGGCCGTAATACCCACTAAAACCACAGCGCATTCCGCCTTTCCGCCATTGTGGGGCGCCATGGGGTCGCGTGAGCATTCACCACGGCACCCCGGCGGATAGCCCGAGGGCCACAAACTCCTTGGCGGCGGAGCAAGGTGTTGGGCTCCGCCACCAAAACTAACTCCCACACGGCCGCAGAGGATAGGGAGGACGGCAACGACACACCGCATCTCCTCTTCCTCTGCGGCCCCACCGCAGCGCCATCAAACGGTGCGCCCCTGTTTGGTCGCGGGAGATAGGCCGCACGGCAACGACACACCGAGACGACTCTCCTCCCGCGACCGCACCCGACTGCGAGGGACAGCCTAAACCGTCCCCCACACCCGCACTCTTGGACGCATCCCGCGAAGGCCTCCCCAAGCCAACGTGGAGCGTCCCCTCCCGGGATCCCGCTTAGCTTCACCGTGGGTGGCAAAGCCACGGTTACTGAGCCCCCCCACCACGACAAGGTGGAGATCCGACAGGGGGGCTTACCTTCCACGCCATAGCCCAGCCCCATTGCTAGCCACAGGCCTATGAGGGTAATGCTCAACAAGATATTACAATCATATCTTTCGTCGTTAACAAGTGCAACAAAATACAATTGCTCGTAAATTCTGATATTAAGACACAGAGAATACCAAGGGACGATAAATAAATAAAAGAGACAGCTTTGCCCATTAAAAAAAGCAGTTCAACAAACAAATAAAGAAAATAATTTCTTTTCAACATCAGATGCAACTAATGATAGCAATAAACTATTATTTACAGACACCAATAGCGCTGGAGCGACGCAACAGAAAAAGACCAAGAATACGCAATCTCATTTGCGGACAGGCCGGCCGCGTGTGAAAATGTTGTGGCGTTTCTGACGGCTCGAGACAGGGAACTAAAGCTGACTTATTTGTTGTGGTGGTATTTTTACCCCACTACAGTAAAGCAAAAAGGAGGGTTATAATTTTGACCGGTATATATGTTTGTATGTTCATCTGTGTCCTCATACTCATAACTTCTAAATCCTTTGTCATTTATTGATAAATCATTAGATACGCCTAAGCTTAGAAATTAGGTTATATTGGAATTTATTGCATGTGGCACGGCGCACTCTTGGGCACATTAAGTCATGAACGAAATATTTTTTTGTAACGTATATGGCAGTATGTCTACGATTGTTTGTGTGTTTGTTTTTGTATGTGACTGTCTGTGGCATCGTATCCCCCGAACAGATGGACAGATTTCAAAGCGTTTTTTATTATTCGAAAAATAATTTAATCACGGTGTTAGCTGTAATAGCGGTTCTTTGTTATAGCTGGTCAAATTTGGTCCAGCCGTTGAAGGTCACCAACTGTTTTCCTGGCTCATTTGGGGTTTATCAACAGGAAAGTTCGTTTTTTATAATTATGAATTCTCGATTGTGGTTAGTACGTAAAATAGATGTAAATTAGATTAATGAAATTAAGGCAAATCAATTTAAGCAGAGATAACTATAGACTAAAGGAAATTAAATTACAGATTTGATCCAAGTTGAAAGAGAGAGGGCAAAGCCGATAGAATTTTTACTTCCGACAGGCGCATTGCTAAGGACAGAATGTTAGGCGTCCACACGATGTGGGCTTGAAATAAATACTATGGATCCTATAGATCATACTTAAAATAATCACAACTTATTAGAAAAATAGGTATCTTTAGCTTTGTTTGAATCAATTTAATTAAGATCATATACCTAGTTGATATAAAAATGAAACCCGTTTTCCTTGGTCACGGCATCACGCGCGAATGGCTGGACCGATTTCACTAATTCTTTTTTTGTTGTATTTGTTATTATTAGGAGAAGGTTCTTACGGAAAAAAATATTAAGAAAATCTCTCAGAAATATTGAAAAATATACATTTAATTTTTCATATTTTGAAAAACGCGCGTAACTAATGTTAATGTCATTCGATGACATTGTTCAATCATTGCAACGTTAGGGCGGTACGAAGTTCGCCGGGTCAGCTAGTAGTTGATAAAATTCAATCTGGACTGCAACTGGCAATACAAATTCCCAAATAAAAGGTTTCTCTGCGATTTTACTGAACATCTTCAAAGACAATTATACTATTTTTTCTGTATTCTTTTTTAAGTTAGCTCGATGAGACCGGTAAGAGAGTGAAAATACCGGTATTGCAAATCACAAATGTGCCAGCCCTGCTCGCGGCTAATGTAATAGAACCTGCTCCGATGCCGATGAGATAAGTGCAATTACAGAAACATATAGCCATGATAACATCGTAGCGAAGATATACTTGTATACCATCTCACCAAAAATATTAATGTAAAAAAGGAGAGCCAAGTTTAATACAAAAACGATTCGATATTAGATTTGACTAGGACACCATTTATTTGTTGACTTAACTTGACTTTTATACATCCTTTATACTTTATCCTTTATATACATATATTTGGATATTTCAAATATCTGCTTGTTACGGTTTCAACATACAATTTACAAAATCTTTTTTTATGGGGACCCACTAACTTTTCCTATGCTTACACGCAATCACCGAGCTGGGTTCCAAATTTCAGCTTTCTAGGTTATCTGGGAGTAGTAAAGGTATGCCAGTAAGCCAGTGATAAAATTTACGACTTCTTGACCTTCATGTTTGTATAACCGTGTGAGCTAGCTTAATGAAATTTGGGCTTCTATATGTCCTTATGGACATAATTAAACACTCATAGTTTCAAGTGTTTACGTTAAAAAGGTTTAGAGTTATAGATAGGTAAAACCAAGTAGGTGGCACCAAGTGGTTCGTGTAATATTAAAATCGGCGCTGGCTAGCCTAGCCAGTTCCTACGCTTGAACTTGGCTTGACACGCTGCCGCGTGTCTAGATGTCGAGTTTACGAGCGTCGTCATTGGTTTCATTTTTAACACCATAAATTTTTATTGCTTAACATTTAAGCGATAGCAATGCAATTTTAAATTTTCATTCCTTGCACATTTTATAACCAATACGATAATGTTGGGTAAGTAGGTAATGTAGTTCTACATTGGTGTCCATCCGAAACTTTAAAGGCACAAACAGTAAAGTTTGAACATCAAATATCGCGGCCTTTATTGAGGTTTAAATCAATTATGTTTATTTTAAGTGTGTCAACATAAAACTCTATAGCAACGTAAAATATAAGAGATGGCTTCAGATTAAAAGGTTGGATCTTTTTGCAAATTTTTTTTTAATCTTTAAAAGCTCTGGTAATTAATGAAAAATTCAAATAGGTTAAATAAGCAGTAGACAATGGCCCAATAAAAAAAGGAATAATACTAAAAGGAAGGAATAATACTCAATCGGGATAAAAAGAGCGGTCCACGCAACTTAAGCTTGATAAGTAAATAATTTAAAGAACATACAGACCCCTTTTAAGTACACAAGTAAACGAAACATAAACTCGCATTAAGGCAACTAATGACAACCTTCGGGCCCAATGACGCAGATAAGACAATAGAATCAGTAGCACAAACGTTTTCAATGGATGATAACGACATATGTGGCGGGAAATGGAAAGAGGATATAGTTATTACTAGATTCAATTATAGACCCGATGAGCTGGCAATACATTAATTAAATATAGTGACATCTTGATTTTAGCCCAATCTTCTTGGTAAAAACCCTAAAATAATAAGCAAAAAGAAGTTATCATCAAAATTATCTAAAGACAATTGCTTTATTTCGGGATAATGCAATGCTTTGCGACAATAACTGGCTCTTGTAAAAAAAATAAAAGCAAAATTAAATATCGCAATTATAAGAAGGTCAATAAAACGATTAACTACTCATAAGATCTGAAATTTATTCAACACGAAACGGGTAAATACTCGTATTTACTCGCACGCAAACTAACTGTAATAAATGTTAATAACTTTAAACCAATTCTGAATAATAATATGATTGTTTAGATGAACTGTCTTTTAATTTGGCTTTGTTCTCAATGAGACTCATGGCATGCATATAAATAACAAATTAAAGCTTAAAGACTTTTTTAATAAATCAATCAACTAGCCAACGCGATTTAAAGGTAATTGATTTATATGTTAACAAATGGATATAAATCAGATTCATCAACAGAGGAGATTGAGTGAATCTTGTATATAAAATTCTCGTGTCACAATGTTCGTTCCCGTACTCCTCCGAAACGGCTTCATAGATTCTCATGAAATTTTGTGAGCATGCTGAGTAGGTCTGAGAATCGGCTAACATCTATTTTTCTTATCCCTTAGCGATAAGGGTAGTTCACCTTTAACATTTATATGGCAAAATAACGGTTGCCGGGTCAGCTGGTATATTTATAAAATTGACATATTATATTGCCAAAAAAGCACGAAATGTCACGTTTGAACAGGGTCAACATTTTTAAGTATAATGTTAATAACAGAAATATCAAGAATTTCACCGACAAGAGCAAAGCTCAAACTATTGATTGAAGATCATACGAATAAGTTTAGAAAACATACTGACAAAGTTGAAATTTGGAAACAAACAATGTAGAAGGTTGAAGGTATTCAAATGCATTTTGCACACTCGTTGGTTTTGCAAACACATAAAACGGTTTATGTTTTATGCAACCGCATAGTGTAACTATGATATAAGTAAATACTGACCTCAAAATACCATTGATAAAAGCTATTGATAAAAGGGTAAGATAAGCAATATCAAATGCTTATGGTGTTTTTTTTGTACCAAATCTAATAATTGTTTAAATAGGTCATTAATGTAATTATTTTTTGTCTATACTAATACTAGCGAACCCTGAAGACGTAGTTTATCACACTGTTTTATTAACCTTCCTCCTTAAACACTCTCTATGGGTACTAGACAACGGATTAACATACTTAAATACTTTTTTTTGTAAATAAATACATTTTATACATCATGCACACTTATGCATGTACTGTGCGGGGATCGAACCCGCGACCCTTGGTTTAGAAGTCCGACCTGTGGACCACTGCACCAAACGTCGTAAGGTAAGTAACTAACCTTACTGCCAGATATTATTTAGCCGCCCGAGGGCCTCTGACCAGGCTTAACGACTAATATCTATCGAAATTAACCGGGACCAACTGCTAATCGTGCCTTCCGAAGCACGGAGATGCTTGTAAATAGACGTCATTTAAATGGTCAGAATGGTCACCCATCCCAAACATGACCGCGCCTTAGGTTGCTTAACTTTAGGTATCACTATCAAAGCGCTGCAACCGCTGCGCCACAAGCACCTTAAACACTAGCTCCATCTAAATCTGTTGAGTAGTTTAAAGATCTAAGAAAACAAACATACGGACAGACGCGGGAAGCGACTTTGCTTTATATGTTATGTAATAAGTATGTAGTCAATAGAAAGAGGAAAGATTTAATTGTTTTTAATGAATAGAATCTCTGATAAACATAGGCTATTATTTGGTTGATCGAATTCTACGTGGGCGAAAAGCCAAATTACCTACAGCGTTTGAGTCGCAGATTTAGAAATATAATGAATGAAAAGATTATTAGTTTTAGAGACATTGATCTGATTCAGTCGACGTCCCATTTAAGAATCAATTTTACCATGTGATAACGATATAATCCTATAGTAAATGTCAAAAGACCGAAGAACAACACGGTAGTCAAATCCGACACTTGCGACATCCATCTCAATAACGATTAACGATAATCACTATCAAGTCGAATTAGCGTCAAATTATATCTGATGTTTGAAAAGTTAATCACACTTCATATGAAACTTTAAATTTACATTTAAGAATGGACATCAGATCAAGCTAAAAACTGAGACAACTTGAAGTAATTTTTAATAGAAATTTTCCCGTGTTTAAGTATACATAGAAAGAATTTTCGAAGTTTTATGATAATTAAGACGATGAGCATCTGAGCATTTCCATCCACTTTGATGACGTCAAATTGATTTTGGAATCAAAATATGTCAAATACATGAGAAGTAACTATTCTGACATCTTAATCAAGTAATTAACATGTATCCTATTATACTCGTATATGTATAAAAACACAAAACAACTGTTTCAATATTAAAATTATCATGACATATATGTACAAATGCGTCATACGCATATCGCTATACGATAATAAAATACACAGTATTTGCATTCCTTAATGCGTATGAGCTAGCAATCTCTACCATCTCACAATGTTTGGTTTACACAGTTTAACTAACAGTTAGTGTCACACTCAATTAGTTAGCTGGTGTTAGGCGATGGCTCTCCACTCTCGAAATGACAAACATTATTACATTTAAGCCATCTTTGTTATGGCCAGGAGGATTTAGTAAGCTCTTAAGTTTTAGTGTTATAATAGTTTTGGTTGGTATTAAATTTTATGGATTTATGAAAAATGTATATTTGAGCGTGCAAAGAACGGCTATAGTAAGTATTTTAACTTAAACACTAGTAAATATGACAAACATGATATCAAAATTAAAACATTCAGCGAAATAAATATTTAAAATGTAAAATAGTGTTATGTACATAATGCGTAAGTGATACACTGAACATATGTTTTAGTAATTAAAAGCGAACCCCCTGAAAACTGTACAATCTCTTACGGCATCAAATTGACGTCGGTACAATAATATTTCAAGTAAAACACATACGCATGTGGTAAGAAATTTAAACTGTCATGCTTTCGTTTGCCATTGTAATCACATCCAATTGTAATCATTAAAAGTTCAACACGAACGATCACTCAATCAAAGGGAAGCAGCTGTTCAAAGAAATGCAAGTCGCTTTTGTTTTAAAATGCATATTGAATTTCAAAACCTCCATCGTTTGAGAGCTCTTCATAAGACTGCTATCAGGTTTTATTAAGCCCAACAATGAATGCAGCTAAGAAGGATGTACGCTTTTTAACATACCTCCACACACATTCCGACTTTTATTAAAGTTGCGTCTTCATTTTCAAAAAATACATGCTCAAATTCAGAAAAAAGCCGACGCAACCGACCCGAACAAAGAGCAAACAATGCGACAGTCTTAGGATCGTACGAAAAAAATTGTAACAAAACATGACAATTTTACCTTGAGCCTGCTAATCCCGTACCTACCGTGACACCGATTGACAATAAGATAGAACGAGATAGAGTACGCTTTGAATTCATTCATGTGGGCCGTATTGTCAATAGTAATAGCAGCCAATTTGTAAAGATCTCTTGAATATTTCAATCACAACGGAAAGAGGGTTGTTGGTAAACTGGCCGAGCTCAAACTAGGGGTGATCTTCAACAAATCAAGGAATTATAGAGTTCCACACAACCACTTTTGTGCCGATAGCAGAACCAGCGGTGATGCGTCATAACTTTTAATTAAAAGGGAACATTAAGTTAGGGCGACTGGCATAAATCGAAAAAGGGAGAGAACGATGCGTCTCATTCAATTGATATTGGCGTGTAATCGATTGTATTACGCGATGATTGTAATGGGTCTCGATAAATTATATTCGATGATAATGAAAACGTTGATACGCATATGAATACTGCTTTCAATGCAACTACAGGAATATAGGATACATAATATATTCCCACGATACAGGAATATCCTAGTGTGGGGCCCACAGTTAATTGCTAAATGTATTGTTATTGGCATAACATGATTTGCATTGTGTAATAATTTATTCTATAGTATTATATCTTCTGTACCTACCTTATATATGTATAATAACAATAATCCTGTTGGCAATAAAAATATTTGTATTTGTATTTGTATTTGTAACTGTCATCGAGCTGCAAATTCACACACACACACATGCACATTTTGTCTTTTATTGTCTAGTAACTAATATAAATCTTGTATTATTAATTATTTCAATTAGATACATTTATATATTATTATAAATATAAAAGAGCAGGGCTTCCTGGTAAAATTATTATTATAAATTCTAAAATTGTCATCATAAATGAAATCGGTCGCAGAGTTCTGAGGACATACAATCGAACAAGTCTTGACGACCTCATGGGTGTAGTGGCGTAAGTTCCGCCATCTCTGAGGTTCGGTTCTCAGACGGAGACAATGTTGGTAACTAATGTTCAATGTTGTCATTGGTACCTTGTCTGTTTCTCATTCTCATAACACAAGTGCTTAAATTGAATTTTTCCCTATTTAGGTATTATTGCAGAAGATTTTGATCTAAAAACTATTACACAATATATTAGAGTAACTGTTCTCATACAAGTAACTGGATCAAACGACCTACTACCGGATTAACAAGAAAGCGATAACTTTTACTGTGCTTTTATGGCCGGTGTCATAGTTGTTCTTGATTTAGGGATTTTTACTGGTACGTAGAAATCATATTTCGTAGTATTTGATCCCTGATGGTTTAAAACCTCTTGTATAGAATGTATGGATGGATGAGCAACATTATTTCTTGTCCAAGAGAAACTAGTGTTTTTTTTAAATATACCTATATATTTCCTTTACCAATTTTGCATATAAATATGGGTTTATTTTACACCATTTTTTAATGATCTATCGAAAGTGTAAAATTTTAGCAATACAGTGCTGATTTAGATGCAAGTAAACAATGATTAAAGATTTGATAAAATTATAGTGACTAAGCAACTATAGATTATTTGTGGAATGTAAGTATCCTACTAATATGAAACTTGCGAAAGTTTGGATGTTCGTTCCTCTTTCTTGGCACAGCTGATAAATTGATTTGAATGAAATTTCAGCAGAAAATAGCTTATACATCAGAATAATGCATAAGCGACAATTTATACAGAATTGTAAAGAAGATAAAGGATTTTCACGCGGATGAAGTCGCCGACGGCCACTAGCACATTATAAAGCAGGTGAAGTCTCTCTTAATTTCTTGAAATTAGACACTAAATACCAAAACGTACATGTGACAACACAAATAACCCAAGTTTATGGCCAATTTCGTTTTAATTTATGGCTCTCGGAGGTATTAAGGGCAACAAGAAAAATAATTAAAACTTTAATTATATTTCTTCATTCGTAAACAAACGGCGACACTTTAAACGAAATAACACTAACGACATAAAACCAAGTTGCTTTGTGGACGACAGTAAAGAGGAATTGTCTAATTTAAACGATAATAAATATTTTTAAGAGTCACTCATTTGTACAGTCACACTAGAAAACATGAGTGTAAATAAGTTCAAAAGACACAATCAACGGCTGGTTTTAAGTTTTTTGCATCAGATGGAAATATGTAGCATATTTTTCACACATCCATACATAAGTAACGGGAGTTAATAAAAAAAACAAAGACGAGAGTTAAGAAACGGGTGCACTTTATAGTTCGTCGTTTTCATAGTTCTCTTTTTATACTTGCCAATAATAGAATGATTTTAATATATACTATTCCAAGCACTCCACGCTTTTTACTCTACTGTGATATAAATTATTTGTACTCAGAAATCATTTTCTCTTCTTTAGTTAGCAATAAAAGCGGTTTTATTTAGTTTGTTACTTACTTATTTTAAGTATTTAGTTAATAAGGATACTCATTGATTCGTGTGCAAAGTTTTAAATTAATCCGATTTCTGGAAGTTGGTGAAAATTGAGCTCAAAGATTCCGTTTCATACACTGTACACTACGGGCTGTATGTATATACGAGTACAGCCCGAGCTAATAAAAGCGTGTTAAAAATACTAAAACTGACAACGAATTGAACAATAACAGATGTGTATTTTAAAACATTCAACCGATTATTATTTGCTTCATATTTTTACCAATTTGACTGTACCAACAAAATAAGTTCATTGACACGAAAGAAATGGAGTGTTTAGTACAACAAAACTGTCCTCTGGCGTAGTACAGAGGCTGACGACATAAAATGAATACAGTAAAATGCAGATGCCATCGCAATATGTAACGCTAATGCCATGGTAATAAGAGAATTGTTGGATTTAAAGTTTATGAGAATATAAAAGGTTTCGCTACTGCCATTGATAAAATTTTACAACATACAAATGGAACACATGTGCAAACATCAAGTGCTGAACCAGATGACATCCGACAGATTGAAATAAAACATACTTTCTGCAACACTATTAACTATAAAAAGGCCAACGATTTTACAGTTAAACTAAAACAGTGAAACACTAACCCAGATTTAAAATTGAATGAGTATTTTCTTCAAAAGTTTGTATGTAATAAAATTTTATCAAACTCTGTCGCTTACCACTTACCGATTCGATTCAATTACAACCGTATGTTACAAAACAAACCTATTCAAGAATTTGTGTGGTTCAAGTCATATGTGGCAAGACCGTTAAAAAAACCTGGTGCTACAAATTATTGATTCGTATCATTGACAATTCCTTGTATAGCATTATTACCTGTAGATCAGTTTTAAAAAAACTGTCAAATAGTAGCAAATCCGTCATTACAATATACAGATATATACGATATATGGCGTAACTCTTCAAGCAAGGGTCAATCGGTCCTCTACTGATTGACTACTGACTGGCAGATCCGTCTAAATCATTCATCATCAGCCTATATACGTCCCACTACTGGGCACAGGCCTCATCTCAACTATGAGGTGGTGCGAGCCATACTCTACCACGCGGGTTCAGTGCGGATTGGTGGAGGGGTGTGTGTAAGGTTAGTGACCAACCTTACTGCCAGATGTTATTAAGCCGCCCGAGGGCCTCCGACCAGGCTTAACGACTAATATCTATCGATATTAACCGGGACCAATAGCTTAACGTGCCTTCCGAGCACGGAGATGCTTGTAAATAGACGTCACTTTTATGGTCAGAATGCCATCCTAACATGACCGCGCCATAGGTTGCTTAACTTTTGGTATCACTACCAAAGCGCTGCAAGCACTGCGCCACAAGTACCTCACATAACTAACCTAACCTACCTACCACCTACCTAAATCATAACAATATATCAATCAGATCCGTCTAAATCATTAAAATATATCAATATATTGTAGTTATTTAGACGGATCTGTCAGTCAGTAGTCAATCAGTAGAGGGCGGAAGAAGAGTTACGGTCACGAATAAGACAGCTGGGAATAAATTTCTGTTCTCATGGTAAATTCTGAGCTGTTGTGAGCGTGTGTGTTGTACCTACGCGCGAAGACTTATCTAGAGCTAACTTTGCTCTAGACTAGTCTTCATGATCTAGGTTTGATGACAAGTCTTCTTCTTATGATGACCACTTTGGTGTAATGGTCAAGTTGTTGACTATTAACCAAGAGGTCGCGGTTTTGATCCCCGCACTGTACAAACATTTGTGTGCATAAACACGTCTGTTTGTACTGGTCTGGGTGTTATATGTTTTTATTTAAGTTTATTTGTAATACCACTGTTGATCCTGATATCTGTAACACAAGTGCTTAACTTACTTACCACGGAGTCAGATCAATGTATGTGATGTTGTTGTAAATTATTTATTTATTATTAAAAAAGATCTATTCTTGAGCACCTCCAAGTCTCAAACTTCTTCTCCTTTGGACCACGGCCACGTGTATCGAGATGAAGTTCGAATCGTCGTTGAGCGATAGCACTAATTGGCCGGTTGTGCCGCGTCTAATGCGCGCGCGCAGTAAATCCGACGGATCAACGACCTGCTCAACGAGACTAGGATTGTTTAGGCCAGATGGGGAAACTCGGGAAACGTCATTATACGAGATTTTTTGAGTATATCCCAGAAACTTTTGGTTTATTGAAACGGGATTACTCATCTCAGGCTAGAAAGAGCTTTTATTCCTTTCTTTTTATTGGGTAATAACTAGTAAACAATAACATGAAACTACAAAATATTTACACACAAGTATTTAATGACTAAATCAGCATTTTTCTACAGTTCAGTGAGTTAAAGGCGTCAGCATTTTTAGTTTCTAAACTAGGTAAATTACAATATTGTCTTGCTAGCATCACGTATAGGGTTTTGTCTAATCGTGAATCTATTTAATTAAAATTAGGGGAAAAGCTATATATTTTATTGAAACTGGGATTACTCTGGCAGTTGGGCAGACTTACAATACCAAAAATTCATTATAAAGAGGATATTCAGAGAACATGCAGAGACAACAGAGTTGCTTCTGGTGGGTTCAATGAAATTAGTAATGTCCTCAGCTCAGTCAAGAATCTGAATGCCCTTCTTAGTGAACAAGGGAAGGAAAGCTTAGTTTAGGTTTGTTCTATATGGTAATATGACAGCACATTTTTTTTTGAGCGAATAGGCAATATATAAGAATACACCGAGAATTATATTAGCTTCTATACGTCTCCGCGAGAACCTTCATAGTAAAAGACAACAGTTATATGTCGTACTTGATCTAATGATAAGTAATAAACAAATAATCAACCAGAAAACATTTAACGTTATCTTTTAAGATTGAAAAAACACATGCAAATGTTAAGCACGCCATAACAACATGTCTTTATAATAACAAACCAGTATCTAAGTAAATGCGAAATGAAATGTCATATATTATGAAACCAGTTACACTTGAACGAATGTTACAACGTGTAATAACGCGTAAACAAGAGATTAAGAATAACTCGACTAAGATTACTACGTAAGTAAGAAGCTGCTCAGTAAGAAATTATGTGATGAGCACTATTTCTTCAAAATATCAAGATAGAGCAAATGAGTCATAAAAATGATTAAAAGCAGCGAATGGACATTTTAAATAGACTTAATAATAGTAAACGTATTGCCTTTTTATGTATTTGGATTTGGAAGTTCATGATCACTGTGATAATTCAAGCAAGGCCTAGTATTAAAGCACGATAATAACGTAATAAGGTGAAGACAAGAAATAATTCTCCTGAACAAAACATAAACTTTAAAAGTAAAAAAAAACTTATACGGTCAAAGTTGATTTTACACTGTTGGATAGTTAGATAAACATGCAAATAAGTTATGTCTAGGTCGTTGTTATTAAAATTATCACAGTAGAAACACTACCATAACTTGACGAACTTAATGCACCTTGATGCAGAATCGTAAATCTCTTAGCACGCCCAATAAATCAATCAAGCCAAAACAATTTGTACAGCAGCCATCCGAAAATACCCCTCGTAATAAACTAAAAGAGGACGCGATACAAAATCACTTACAACAGACGTTAGTCGGACGTAATTTGTCAAGCGTAAAGAGATATTCTGAATCAAAAGGAGGGGTCATGTTGCAAAATTTAAAAGTGTCACTTCGCAGTTTGGTATTTCGGAAAGTGACAAAGGAGCTGGCGACAAAAATATTGCGGACTTATAAAGTCCGTTTTTACATTTCAAAAATAAATACTTCAGCACAGCTCTTTATGTCATGAAATGTCGTCTTAAACAAGCCAAAACAGAGCAATAAACAATGTGAATTAAAGAAAAATATTCCTTTAAAACTCAAAATGAGAGACCTAAAGTAATAATAATAAATCATTTATGCAGTTTCAATGAACAAAAGTTTATACATTAAAGCTTAAAATTACACCGATATAGAAGACTTTCTTTGTCTGAAATAGGTTAAACCTGTATCTCACGCTAGAAAGAGCTTATATTCCTTTCTTTTGGGTAATAACTAGTATGCAATAACATGAAACTACAAAATATTTACACACTAAGTAATTAATATAATACTAGGTTAGTATAGGTTTATGACTAAATCAGCATTTTTCTTCAGTTCAGTGAGTCAAGGGCGTCAGCAGTTTTAGTTTCTATACTAGAGTAATGATAACAATATTGACTTGCTAAAATCACGTATAGGATTTTGTCTGATCGGGAATCTTTTTAATTAAAATTATGTGAATAATGTACAGCTTACATTATTTTCGAAAGCTTGCGATAATACTATAGATAAGTATTAAGCGAAAGAAAAAGTAAATTAAGTTATTCAATTAATAAAAAACAAGGCAAATAGGTATTAGGTGACCTCATATTCAATCGAGTTAATGTAGTAGGTAGGGTTTTAGCAGCTTTTTTTGGTAGGACAGTCGGTATCACCTGTTTTGTGCGCGCTAGGTTTGTTGAAGCGCAGGCATGTAGCGCATTTGGGTGATTTGGTCTTCGGCGGACAGTCCATCAAAACATGGCTCACTTCTCTACAATGAAATAGAAATAGAAATAGAAATATATTTATTAAAAACTAAAAACATCATGTATTTCATATAAATTATAATATAAAGAAAAAGCCATAAAATCTCAGAATTACCAGAGGCTCTCAAACTAGGCTATGCCTGTATCTTGAGAGACCAATTATGTTTAATTATCTGGGGTATGTGGCACTTTTATGATGAGTGTTTGTGTGATGAGTTTATATGTGATGTATGTGTAAGCGTGGTGTATGTGTGTGTGAGTGATAGAGATAATGAATAAGTAAGTTTAGCTATTGCAAATCAGAGATTCAGTTTGTGTGTAATCGAGAGAGCGGAGTAACTGTACTACGCGTCTTTTTACTTCATTTACAGAGCAGTTCTTTAGACTACATATAGCTGTCATGTTGTTGCAGGTTGCAACCTGGCAGTATCTGGAAAATCGCTTCGCAAAACTTGTCTTTACAGCGGGCACAGGCAGTCTATAGATACGACGTCTCATGATGATGTCGAAGTCTTCCAGGTGCGGGAGAGATCTTTGAATATCTATGGAAGCAGTTAAGATGTACAGTTGCCTGACGCGCAACATCTTCATGTCGCTATATACGGCGTTTGTGGGGTACAAAATTGGTTTTCCCAGCATTACCTTGAAAATACCACGCTGCGCCCTTTCCAGCTCCAACATGAAAGACTTCGCAGCCCCACCCCAGACTCTCATACAGTATGTGATAATCGAATGACATACAGCGTCATAAACGGTTTTCATGGCATCTAAATCCGCGCACCTCCTTAAAATTCGCATTATACCAGACACCTTTCTTACTTTGTTAGCAACATAATGAATATGCCTTTCAAAAGTAAGATGCTGATCCAGTAATAGGCCAAGGTATTTTAGCTCACTTGTCCGCTGGATCACATCGCAACCGCAGACTGCAGGGGGGGCACCTCGGAAACGGCAAGAATGGATACGCAGATTATAGGCCTTGATTGGACAGGACGCAGCAGTTATGTGGAAACACAAGTATTTAGTTTTTTTAGTGTTTAGGGTGAGCAGGTTTTGTTCTAACCACTCATAAACACGTGCTAGGCCTCTCTCAGCAGCCTCGAAGGCGCCATCCCAATCGCTACCCCTGAAAAGAATAGCGGTATCATATGTGTAACAAAAAAGTTCAGCCGAGGGTATATCGAGGTCGTGAATATTATTAATATAAATAATAAAGAGAGTCGGCCCAAGTATGCTTCCTTGAGGAACCCCGTAGTTGACTGGGAGCCTGTCACTTGCGCGTCCGTCAATGCGCGTCAGTTGATTCCTACCAGACAGATAGCTTCTAAACCACTCTAAAGCAATACCCCGAATTCCTAAGCCCTCAAGCTTTCTAAGAAGGATGGGGGTCGAAACCGTATCGAAAGCTTTGGCGAGGTCCAAGAAAACTGCAATACATTTAAGGCCACCATCCAGATAAGAGGAAACGAGATTTGCCATTAGCTTCACAGCGTCTTCAGTTGACTTCTTTTGACGAACACCGAACTGTCTATCAGAAAGCAACCTATGCGATTCCAAGAAGTCAACCAAGCGCTTATTAACCAATTTCTCAAGGAGTTTAGAGAAGGTATTAAGAAGAGAAATTGGTCTATAATTAGATGGCTGATCAGCCGGCCCGTCCTTATGGATTGGGGTTATGGAAGCAGTTTTCCAAAAGGAAGGGAAGACGCCTGAAGAAAGACTGAGGTTAAAAATGTAAGTTAGCGGTATTATGATTTGCTTTTTGATACACTTAACCAGAAGATTCGAAATGCCATCTGGACCCGTGGAAGTCTTATCCTTAAGCTGAGAGATGAGGCTGCCTACTTCATAGACATCAGTAGGTGCAAGAAATAACGAGTGCAGCGGGCTGTTTTTAGCAGTGACCGTACTAGAAAGGTCTTCTTCCGTCCTGTTGACCCTACCCAGGATATCCTCAGCTAGTTTTTGTCCAACAGATGAAAAATACTCATTGCAGAACCTCAAGGAGTCCGACGGATTCGCCTTAGCGGTAAGCAAGTTGGAGCGGCACTTTTTTTTTGTTTAAAGTGGCAAATATTTTTAATTGTGTGCCAAAATTTCTTCGGATTCTTATAGTTCGACTTAAGTTCATTAGAATTATATTCGTCCTTGACCCGTCTCAGAATGACATTGCAGAAGTTACGGTATCTTTTGTAAGAGACCTGGGTTATTTCATCAGTGGGAAAACGTTTTGCTAGGGAGTGTAGATGATCTCTGTGGCGAATACAGCGTAAGAGGCCTGGGGTCATCCATGGACTCAGCGCGAACTTTGATCTACTAATACGCACTAACCGAGAGCTACTGATGATGGCAGAATTCACAATATCAACAAAAGACTCGACAGCATCGTTTACGTCCTTTTTTCCCGTGACCAGAGACCAGTCCACTACCTCCAAGGCGTCACTGACACGTTTAAAGTCTACGATAGTTTTACAACGACTTGGTTTCTCCACCTCAGACCCACCTGATACGCCAATTGCAACTGGATAGTGATCAGTGATAGCCGTTTCGCAGACTACACCAACAGCTTGAGCTGAGGACTTAATGAAAATATGATCCAAGCATGTAGAGTCTCTAGTGCATCTGGTGATTGCAGGTGTGAATGGCCACTGGTGTTGGTTCCCTCTACGCACGTTTTGGCTGCATGACCATACTGCCAGCATTTATAGCACCGTGTGACCTATTATTTATATTTATCAGGCCTTACGCATGTGTGTGGGGACTTGTATGACGTAGTTGCATGTTCCAACATCCTTTTTTCCTGACTTATTATGACTTAATTTAATTGCAGACAAAAATGAGTCCAGGGACGTAGTTGTAAGTTTGTCAGCTTAATTTTGATGAAAAATGAAACCAAAAACATCAAATTCTTGCATTGATGGGGGCACTCCGATTATTAAAATCATTCAGTCATTTAACTTTGAATTCGCGAGAATGGTCTTCTGTTTGATGGATTGGTATTCTAAGGCCCGTTGGGAAGGCTCGTGACTTACTTTTCTGCTTAGGTTATGCACCTTAACTTTCTGCTCCGAATTGAGATTCCCATCGGCAGCGATACTGCAGACCTCATTTAGGCACAGTTCAATGGTCTTCTATTCAGTTCTGGATCACGGCCGTGGACACAACTGCGATGGTTTCATGTTCCTGCAGGCCGGGCGGTGGATGCGCAGGCGCAGGGAAGGGCGGCGAGTTAGGCCTTCACGTTATGTAAAAACTAGGTCGCAGTCTCGTAATCATTGTTCAATAGTTCACTATTTAAAATATCGACACGTCCGATCACATTGTCGGCCAGATGATCAAGTATTTGCAATGAGATGAAATTTTAAAGTGAATACGAGTACAGTCATCTTTGCAATGAAATTTAAAAAGCCGAATAACAAAAAAAAATAAGATGAAGTCAAGATAGCCTATATTTTTGCAAATCATTGGTCTTCACTAGCAGAATTGACTGATCGACCGACGATGAAATGACGAATGTAATCGAAACGGAGGTTGTAAATAAATACTCTTCTAAAGTGCTTTCAAAACGAACCAGTGTTCCTGTTGCAGGTACTGCAGGTGTTAGCAAAGATGACACAAGAAATTTTCTAAGTCAACAGAGGCTAAGCTTTGGAAATAAATAGGTACTACCAATTCACAACGAACTTTGGATTCTTTTGTTAAGAAAAATACTATAGCTACTCATTTACGCACGGTTGGGCGAAGGGACAATGCCGACGTGACATGATATCAAAAATAATATAGACTTAAGCGTCCGACGGTTGACAGGTTTTGAACGCGATGACATAAAAATTCTGTCAAACAATAGCCCATACAATAGATATGAGTATTAACGAGACCCCGCTGCTTCCAAATCATAACTTCAGGATGAATAAGCTAAGCTATTCATGAATACCGCAGGGTGCTGTATTGAGTCCAATACTTTTCCCCCTATCATTTTATAGTCGGTGGAGTATAAACATTGCATTGGATAAATAAGATGTCCGATGAGCAAAAAAGGCATACCTTTGAGAGCGTTAAACGTCTTTTTGCGCAGTCGCACAAACACGCATCGTCGATCAAGCGTGTTAAGCTGTACACACACCTCTTTTTTACCTTCGTTATTTGTAGAAGAACAACATTAATTAGATGATCGAAGGAACGACACTGTTTTATAATTTACATATGTAGTAAAAAATATAGGAAAAGCCTTAGAAAAATACTATTTGACATTTTAAAGTTGATGGAATAGTTCGTGTTCAACTGATTTTGTTTAGAATAGCAGAACGATAGAATTTTATGGGCGAAATAAACTAGAAACATGATTTAAAAAAAATCAAGCAGTACTGACTTAGAACTTATTTAGATAAGAAAGGATGATTGAAATGACAAAAAGAGGAATTTCATGTCAAGATTAAGTACACATTTATAGCATGAATCAAATTTAACAAAAAGTTGGCAGCATAACGGTCAAAGGAAACAGTTAGTAGCGGAACAAAAAGAACCCAAACAAGATGCATATGCCGCCGACTTTACTGATCCAGCAAGTCAAAATTACAAGACGCGCGGCGGCGGAGCGTGTCCCCAGTGTCCCCACGCATTATTTATAGTCACTTATTATATCGCGTCTACGCAACTATAAAACGGTACGGGACGGAATTGCGAGCTCATTGAAGAGATAATGTAGCTTTACAGAAGGGGAAGCTTTAAAGATGGTTGTTCAAAAATTTTGTAAGAGATTCAAGAAATCACGATCATAGAAAAATATGATGATATTGAGTCTTGATTTCTCACTTTCGCTTTTGCAATGAAGAGACACAAAATTTGAAACCAAACAAAAATAAAATTTGTCTTGAGCAAAAATAAAATTATATTACCTAATGGCATTTGTCGCCAGATCGCAAGTCTAAAGATAGTTAGTCTTTGAATATTCGTCATACAAGTTGAAGGTCCTAATTAATCAAACAAGCGCCAGAACGGCTCAACTCGATTTATGTTTTCAATTTCACACCAACGCGTTAAGCCACCCAGACGCAAAAACGTCACTTAAAACAACATAGGTAGTTCCAAATTTAGTTTCAGGTCGCAAGTTAGGTCCGTAATGCAGTCTGGGAATTCATCAGGGTGCAGTATCTGAGTAAAGGTATACCTGATTGATGGTTCCGATTCGATAAACATCTATTCAAAATAATTGAGAATCGATTTGCCTTTGTTGTCTGTTCAGCGAAGTTATTTAGCAGCGGACGCGTTTTGATTGCATCTGAGTCACATTTTTTAACTGATTACATATCAATTTAGTGTTATCATCACACCTCTATCAATGATAATGATGGCGAAAAAAAACTTGATGACTCAAAAACGGCATATTTCGGTGTTTGGTGTAGGTGATCTAGTAATGATGTTTGTGTAGCATTTACCGCAATTAATTTGATGACGTGATGCAGATATTAAGACTTAACGACGATGTGCATTGGACATAATGACACGACTTTAGACAGCAGAAATAAATTGTCCTGCAAATCATATTATGTAAGAAGTAACTTGTGAAATTGTCCGCAACTATGACGAAGCTGTAGTAATAGAGTCACTCAAGTGGATCCAATTAGATAAGTGTCGAGGTTAATGCAATTATGCATACTAGGTAACCGACAAAGACGAAATGCCTTTTCTATTACTAGATTTAAAAAAAACAAAGATGAGAAAATTACATTGATTTCCCATAGGTTAAAGCCGAAATAGATGGTGGTATTATATAGATGACACGGTTTTAATCACATTAGTTTCGCAGATAAATTCAATTACTTTTTTCATATCTATCAAAAGAATCTCTAACTCTATCTATCTATATTATCAAGATCAAGATTTTCTTATTCGTTGTTGTCTTTACTTAGTAGTACGTCTTAATGTCTCATTAGTACCATTACGACTTATACCAACATCACGACAATACCCTTAATCTCTAATCAGAGTAAATTTATGGTTCTAGTAATCATACACTTTCTATCAACCATGGTGGTCTGAGTAATTCTTATTCGCAGATGCTTTTCCCTTAATCTGAATCTCACTTTAATGGTTTGATAAGGACCTGAATAAACCATTAAAGGTTTAATGCATTGAATATTATTACAGTATATTCATCTCCGGTTTATCTCCGAGGAATTTCCAAAATTACACTATGCGTTTCGACACTCGAATGTCGAGTCTATAAAAGTTTTATGTCCAATATTCGATGCTGTATTTTATTAGTTACTGAAATACCGCTAAGGGGGAATTTAATTAGTCAAACAATGGTTACCGTTGCTTCTATGCAGGCGGGATGGCTATTTTCGTTGTCGGGTGTCGAGAGATTTTATCTCCGACAGGACAAAAGGCTGTACTTCGGTGCGGTTGTATTTTCTGAGCACGAAGATTTCGATAAAGATAATTTATCACGTTTCATACTTTATTGACGACGTTGAACATTGAACTGTCTACACGGTTGTTATTGTCACAACTTAAACTAATGTACGTAGACGCTTTATAATTAGCGCCAAAGTTACTTACAATTAGATTTTACTGCCTTTTTTCAGCTAAATTTTTATTAGCACCTCTACTATATAGACCGAAGAGAATTACGGGATCGGTGGAATCATTAAGAAAGTCCACATTAATTAACACCGGGATAAGATCATTCGTGGCGTATCCGATGACAGCACGCGTAAACGACGCTTGCGCATGCAAGGTGCAGATAATGCTGAGATTAATTGCAATTAAAGTGAAATAATCAAGAGATATCATGGCCTAGGAATTTTGATAGTACTCTTTGATGGATAGCAAGAAAGTTTTATTGTTAGACTGTAACGGAACACACATAGCGATTGTAATCACGTTTTAACTTATTTGGAGAAAATAACGGGGATATTATGAACACGAGAAGCATGGCATGGCAGATGACTTATCACAGAATAATATTTCATTTTTTTAAGTTTATTTGTATGCGGATACGACATTCTAAGGGTTGTATCATATTTCAAAGAAATATCAGTTACTTTTCTTTCCTTTATTGACATCAATACAGTTAAAAAGCAATATGAAGGAAAATGATAAATGGGAGAAACACGTTCTCATCTATGTCACCTCTGTAATGTACTCGTATGATTTTAGATAGCAGATGAGGTGAGTAAGTTTGTGAACACAGTATTTATCAACAATACAATGAAAATCTTACACGCATCTTGATAATTAAGTACTGTCGGAAGTGAGATTTTGCCTTGACAATACCGTAATATTTAAATGGGGCAAAATAAGTGGGTGGCAAACACATAAGTCCGATAGAAGTATGTTTGGTTATAACAGCGCATTTTTACCTCGATTTGTCAATTACAAAAATGGACCCACCATTTACATAGTATTAAAAACACTTTCTACAGTATTCTAAAGTGTATGTTTATTTAACCCTTATAACCCCGAAAGTGTAAAATTGGCGAAATTAATGCCTTAAGGCATTCTCTACCAGTCCACCTAGTAAGAATTCAGAAAAGTAAATTGGTGGCGGAACAAAAGTTGTTTATTATTCATCTGACAATAGACAACCAGAATTTGTTTTAATGTTGCTGTTGCAAAAGTATTTTGATTTTCATATGTATGAGTTTTCATTCTATTTTAAATTGTAACGCAATATACTACAAATTTGGGTTTACAATTTTATACATTTTTGGTCATTTTCCGGTAATTTATGTTACTAACTGTACAACGTTTAAAAAACAATACAGTAAAAATCGTTTCCCACGTGTCCCTTACGCAAATGACTGCCGCTTACTCTCGTGACGATCTCACCTCGCCCAACATATAATTGTGTACATACGACGGCACGTGGGGCTAACCATCTTTATTCAAAATTGCCCGTACTCCACATCAAGCTACTCATTTTTGTTGCAAAATCACCATTATTGCTTAAACATGAGATACCGCAATGATTAACTCAACGTGTGACCGTGCGTACATCAAGAGCATAGCACGCCGAAGTGTTTACCGTGACCAGCTGTTTGGCCACCGTACATACGATAGCACATCAAGATATACACTGCAGCATTTTATGCACTTGTGATAAAGGCGATCTCACAGCAAATATGGGTTTAAGCTACGTGTTGTGTGTACATAATGATACGCAAACATGATTAGACCCTGAATAATAACATAGTGTCTTTGTTAACTGTCTTGACAAGTGTTTACTGTAAAAAAATTGTGTGATTTAGATCATGTGGACTAATGAGAAAATCTCGACTTCTCCACACACCACGTGTATGTTTGACAAGACAAATATTACATGCGCGATCTGTGATAAGTTGACAACCATTCCGGTGCTGCAAGCTTGGTAGAAAGATTTCCCAAGCGTGGGCAAAGTGATCGTCACAAGAATGCAAGAACTTTAGAGGCATCTCGGAGTCAACAGCGAGGAGTTTTAGAAACTTAAATCCCAAAAGTCACTGGACCCAAGCCTGAAAATATTTAACAAATCTAAGAACCTCAGGTGGTAGCCAGATCATACAGTCGCGTGCGGCTCAAAACGTCACCTTTCAGGACGTCACTGTAAGTCACCTTAAGTAACACCTTTATATCCTGTTACTTTGCAATAAATCTGAATCAAACAGGGCTTAATTTCGACAACAATGTCGTACATGCTGAGGATAAGAAAACTAAAATTATTACTCACATCAAAGAAGTGCGGCCGCAACCGTCCAATGGTGTACTTAGCGACATCGGTCGTGAGCTGCTGACAGGCACATCCGAAGAGGAACACCCCTACCACTCTGTAGGCCTCCCAGAGCCACGGCGGCAGCTCCTTGCCCAGCACCGTCCGTGGCCGGCCTTTGTAGTCGCGAAGACGTATCCATTCTGTCAGAATCATCTGGGGACAAACAGAGATTAGAATTAGCATCAAAACTCAATTGTGCAGTACATCTCGACTCATCAGAATACATATTTCTTTTTTCAGTAACTTTGGTGAGCTGCAAAAACTATTTGAGGGGAACGGTAAGCAATAGAATAAAAAAGCGTCACCGCACCGCGACAACACCTTACGAGTACCTTCATTCTAAGCAAGACTTGATTTCAAAGACATATTTTGATATTTCTTAGCACTTTTACATATCTCGACCAAAGATAATTACGCGATCAGTAGAATCATTGAGAAAGTCAACATTAATGAATACTGGGATAAATCATAATCATGTCAGAAAAGATTACCATTTAGAGCAAATTAACAGTTTTGTGAAACAACATTAAAAATTGGAATCAAAAGTTTTCTTAAATTTTGTCGTCTTCGTCTTTTAAGAATGTTTATAAGAAAAAAGGGTGCCCTCGTTTGTCTCCGAGTTCCTGTGTAGATTTTATATGCGACATAGACAGTAATTTACATTCATGACTCATAGAACAAATGTTATAATTTAAACTGGTTTTATGATCCCGAGCTCCTAACAAGGGCACTCCATATTTGTAAACCATTGTTGAACAAACAGGAGTCAAATTATATCTTAAATTGTTGTAAGATTATCGATATACAGCAGGAAAGCATGGCGCATAAAATATTTAACATTTAAAGCGATCAGTCCAAGTAGATATTGTAATTTAAGGTTTGTAAATCCCGAATGATAGAGTTATCTTCATTTACTGCAATTCCTTTTCAAAAAAATATAATAATAAAAGAAGCATAGAGTGGAATTATAAACATGCATTGACCTTATTTGAAGATGAAGGTTAAACTGCTAACAGGCCCCATAAACATACAAATGATAGCACCATTTAGAGCTGGCAAAAACTGCAAGGCTAAACGCTTAAGGCTGCACAGAAGTACAGCATTGAATTTCAAAGGTGAAGATTATCTGTACATCGCATTGGAAACGCTTGCTTTGCATTCATTTTCTGTGACTTAAAATAAAAACGGAATAATCTTTAAATCTGCATTTGAATAGTGATTCCTATGCGGTTTTAGCGCCATAGCTTGCAAATGTGGTCGTAGAATAAACGAATACGCTTACAGTATGTAACAGAGAATGTATGCGAAGATAAAAAGATAAGATATGAAAATTTACAATTAACACTTTGGCAAAGACACGATTATTTCGAGAGATCTATTCTACAAATTCGCAAACTACAAACATAACAAATAAAGTGTTTTCAAAATTTCAGAGCTTACAAACAGGTTGGAACATTATAAATATGTCATCTGATTTGCTACGTGATTCTGGTACTTGGCAAGTTAATAAAACGCAATATTTTTAATTAATACTTATCGTGAAGCTTGAGCTCATAGTTGAGGTGAGGCCCAGCAGTGGGACGGAAATAAGCTGATGATGTTGATGATGATGATCGTGGAGCTTGGGTCCAAATTTTGTATCATCATTTTAGTAAAATTTTAGGTATGCAAATTCAGGTAAATACTGCGGCATCTCATCCGATCGTAATGTGGGCGATTTTGCAACTACACGGCATAATCTGATACTCTCGAAAAACTACCAAAAGTCTATCGAGGTCCTACATCTGTCGCAATTGGCGCCGGCCTTGCAATATGGCGCAGGGTCGCCCCGCACGCGCAAAGAATATTGCCCACCCTATTTTATGATTCACACCTGACTTTTTGGACGAGGGGAGCAGTCAACAGTCGTTTGAATCTAACAAGACTATTTTATCAGAGCCGTTAATGAACGGCCAACGAAACTTGGGTAGGCGTAGAAAGTTATACGGGTGATATTACTAAGAACTTCCAAAGTGCTTTTCAAATTTCCGCAACAACTGATATTCTATCTCATTTCGTTTTTGACACTCCCGATGAAAGCACAAAAATTTCGAGGACCACTTTGGTGTAATGGTTAAGAAGTTGACTATTAACCAAGAGGTCGCGGGTTTGATCCCCGCACTGTTCAACATTGGTGTGCATAAACATGTCTGGTTGTACTGGTCTGGGTGTTATATGTATTTATTTAAGATTACTTATTTGTAATACCACTGTTGATTATGATATCTGTAACACAAGTGCTTAAGCTACTTACCACGGAGTCAGATCTATGTTTGTGATGTTGTTGTATATTTATTTGAAAAAAAAAACACATAAAAGGATGACCGGTTGGCAAAAACCACAGTTATAGAACATAAAAAAATCGATAATGTTAAGTGAGATAGAGTGCCATAAAGTACGGGAACAAAACCATTGGGTTTAAGAGTATGCTGCACAATTTCGAAAATAGTAACAAAACAAGTGAAAGACGAGAAGTGGTTCCGTGAGTAGCACGTAGCATGTAAATGAGAACTAATGGGGTGTTAATAAGTCGATAAGGCGGGCACACAACGGTAGGATTCCACGCGGGCTTGTGTACACACGACTCGAATTGTACACGAATAGTGCTAGGTGGTTGACAGAGAAATAGCTGTGAGGTGATCGTGAGAAAATGAGCTCAAACGTTGCTGTAAGGGTTTTTGAAGATAATCTTACCCATGTTTATTTGCTAAGCATATATAGCGTAGCAGTATATGCAAAATACGAGTTAGAAAGCACATATTGGGAATCTACGAGTAGACTTGGAAGACAAGGAAAATAGTTAAATATCGACTGTAAAGTAATACTCGTATCGGTGTGTAGTTGAAAATCAAAAGATATCCTATGGCAATAAGGTATTGCGCACTGAAATGCCGTCACCATTTCATCAGTAAAATCATAACCGTGATCATTTGGTTGTTGTGTGTGGTACTTGTAACAGGAAATCTGGTATCGGAATCTAAATGAATCCCAAACTCTTTACAAATGGGAGCACATGATGACTGATTACCATTCTTAATAAGTTTTACATCAGACATAGTACTAGGTATGGCGGACTTGTCCGTTCCGCGCTCATTGCGATCTATGCTGTCACTGATGTGATGCGTACGCTCTGTATAATCGATCTAGTATGGCAAACATGCATACAGGTGTCCCATTCTTCGAGTGAATAATCTTTGTTAGTGCTGCTTCATTTGTGCAAGGTTCGAATTTTTTTTTCATGAAATTATTCCGTGATCATGGCAATTACAACAAGTGCTGAAATATCGTGAACTCAAAAAATATCAAGGTACATGGTAGAAATGTCGTTAATTACTATTCTAATATTAGTGACCATGAAAGATTTAACGAGAATGACTGAATTGATATGTAATTGCTCGCTACTAGGCCACACCTTCAAAGTGAACGCCGTCGATTTTGTGTATTTTTAACTTATTTTATCGCTTCGCAATCATATCCTGATAACAGTAATTTCAATGCAATGATTTCATTTTTATTATTCACATGAAACAAAAGCGAAATTCATACAAAAGTATCAATATTGATATAGTTTGACATCACTCTTTTATCAACACTTTAGATTAAAGTATGACACACTCGCTAACAAGGTGTGTTCAAAAATGTGAAGATTTAGCATTTTAGTCACGTAGAAGTTCTACTTTAACACAAAAAAGAAAGTATGTATCTTAAGCTACTTACCACGGAATCAGATCAATGTATGTGAAGTTGTTGTATAATAAAATAATAATAATAGGAAAGATTATTTCAAGGAAAATTGCGCTTATGTTATAGGAACAAACTTTCGTAGGTTTTACATGAAGTTGATTTAGGATAATCACGGTGAATGATGATAACGGTGGGAAGCTGGTAAAAATCCCAAATCCCGGACTTTATCGAAAACCACGAGGTGATTGTTGATAAAGGGATTCTTAATGCGGAAAAAATTATATTAGAGACTAAAATTAACTTGTAAAAATAGTTAGTAGATATGATTTTACACTGATTAATATGATTGAGGTTTAAATTGTCGTTATTTGTGTTGGATTTCAAACAATACAAGCTAAAAACACGTTTCCGTTTGATGTAAAAACTTCAGTCTTTACATTCTGTTACATTTTATTCCCACAGTTCACGCTGACTTCTTCATCTTGCTATGCAAATTCAGTATTTACCATAATTACAGATTTTTACTTTCGACCAGACGACACGAGATCATACAGTAATTAGCAGAATACAACTTTCGAATCATTGCCGATCATGCCAATGAACTTTAATTTGTCGGCAATTAAAACTATGCTTAGCATGATTTGTGTGATTCGCATGCAAAGTATCGTCTCGTTGCGTAAAGGGTTCATTGACCTTGAGTTTTTGCCACGAATGCCGGGAGACCAATGGACCAGCGGGTAAAGTGACAGATAACAGATACGCTTTCGGATTTATAGTCTTCCTGACACGAGATCTTGTGCGCGGAATGATTATTGCGAGAATACAACACTCTGGAGAGAGAACGGTGCTGAGCGAAAGGTGAACGTTTATGCATGAAAGCATTTATCGCTGAAACTTATCGTTATGCATTTTTAGCATAGACAGTCGGAAATGCTTGGGCAATCTTGCTTATATATCGAGGCGCCACGAAAATTGGAACTTTTATACGGCAACCAAATCATAAATGTTGTTTAAGTTAAGATAGTAGCAGCATACCTCTTACTCATCATACTTCTGATTCTTATGAATAGTAATTCATAAGAATCAGAATCTTCATTTGCTGAAGCTGGATTAGAAATGCACTTTAACCATTTTAAATGTTGACAAGCAAAATAAACTACAGATACCTATTAGCTAGCCTTTGCTTCTTAGGAACAACCAAACCCACATAACTCTAAATAGTTGAGCAATTCTTGTCAAAGGCAACGCACATGCACCGTTAGGCGAAGTAGTAAAAAGCATTAGTGTTATCTAACTCAGCGAAGCAGACGGCAAGCCTAGATGTATGACGACAAGAACGGGCCTCTACCTCACCCGATAAGATATCTTATAAACGCATAACAATACGTTGTACCAACAACACCACAGAGACAGAAACCCCTTGCCATCTTATGCAGTTGTGTTAGAGATGATTTCACAACAACTTGCTCAGTCAGAGGTTTTGACAACTGTACTGTGAGTAACGTGGAAGCTAATAGGGGTTATGAAGACATAACTCTACTAGATTACGAAGTTATTACTGTCACTGATTTTGCACGGTGAGTTAACGTTATAGAATAGTACTAAGATAGACTCTAATAATGGGCAGATAAAAACTATCCGACAGCTTATCTACAACGGAGTAGCACTCAGCCCCCATCACTCCTGACTGTTACCAACTTTAGGAATAAGTTACCTTTGAAACATTAACGGTAAAATGGAGTAATGCAAGATCATTTAACCTAATTTTTTTCTGTTTCTAGGTAAATTTTGGCTGGCAGCTGCTCTGAGAACTTAAGAAAAACAACTCTTTGGTTTAAATTGAAAAAAAAAAGAAGCAAAAGGACAGAGAGTTATTTTTTTAGTATACCGTGCGTACTTGGATATTATAAACAGTCACGGATTTTAAATCACTTAAATGAAAATATAAACCAAAAAGTAGCAAACAAAAATGTCAAGTCATTTCAAATACAAAAGAATCTTAAAATAAACGGTGATAAACACAGGAAGACGGGAAGGTTGCAAGAACAGCGGAGGTTATCTTGTGTGACATACCTCGAGAATCTTATACTAAAATAGAACCTATAAAGGTCGAAAAGGATTACAATACAGACATAACTAAAGATCATTCGGACGTTCCCGTTAAAGCCGGCAAAGCGGCCATAGACGAAGCCTAAGCTTTAGACGAAGTTGTAAAAGAGCATTATACTATAGGGAGATTTACTTCAAACGTTTCGTAAGCTATTTGTTTTAGAGATTTAGGAAAAGAAAGGAATGTGGATACGGAAAGGGTTACGTAACTCAGTGGAAAGATAGAAGGGAGTTAATACTTTAATCCCGTAATTATGTCCGCTTTGAAAAAAAAAGGGTTAAGACGGGAAGAACAAAGTATGGGACCTTTGTGGTTAACTATATGGGTGAAGGATGATATCAAAGTTTATGTCAATAACATATTTCTGACTATTTGAAACTCTATGTTTGTGTAAGGTCCAAAGAAAATGACCAAATGAAATCAGTTAATTTGATAATCATCATCACTAATGAAGATGTAATAATAACTAAGTTAATTTAAATTGAAGGAACTAATTGGAATAGGTAGAAATTACTTATTATGTATTCATTGGGAAATAGTAAAAGTGATCGAGTGCAAATACATTATGATGAACGTGACTCACGATACCAATAAGTTAAGTGCATGATTGAAATAATTAAATTAAACGCAAAACAACATAGCTGTTACATTTATGGTTGAGCTTTGGACATTGTAATAAGATTTATCAATTAAAATAATTTAAAATTTTATTTAACAATGCTAGAGTGCACTTTCAAATATCCGAAAAAAATATCAAATGGCTTTTCTATTAAAAATAATAATAATAGAAAAGATCCCATCAAAAACATCTCGTGAAAAACTTGCCAAGTCTCCAAGGAGCTGTTTCTATGTAGAACGTGATAAAATCTGTAAGCAAAGCCAAGGAAAGTTTAACTTGCGATTTATTTTATGAAATTGGGCGTTGACATAATAATAATAATATTTATTTTCTTCTATCACAATCACAGTAGGTACATCAAATTTACATCTTATGGGTGGAATTGAATTGATTGTGAGACATGGATGGATGTGTCAACAAGTAAATGTGCATAATAAGAGTTCAAAAGTTTTATGTGACTATGGCAGACCCGATATACAAGATTCGTCAGTTCTAGTTCTACCATACACCAAGAAAAATATTGAATGGAAGAGACATCAACCATCTTTGGGCAAACCAACGACTCGGTAGTCGATATTTCACTGTCTTTGAATTAAGTCGACATCTTTACAAGGTTTTTCTAACCCTTCGACCGTTTTCAGCTTTCATTTCATCTCCCTAGGTTAATGTGAAGTACTAGTTCTATTTTGGTGATCATGACTCAGTGAGTGTCGATTTTGCAAAAAAATTCTTTCGCATAACTATAGAAACAAACAAGCTTTGTTTGTAATATAATGTAAAAAATGTGTTTGTAGCTCACTAGATGACGTTATTTCAGTGTTCTAAACGTCCTCAAATGGGGGCAGTTTTGCCTTACCCTCAACTTGGCGGGGGCACTGCCGTGCTTCCAGATTTTCAAAAAATTATGTCATCACTTTATTGATATTTCATTGAGTCATTAGACAAAATCTAATCGAAATTCTAAAAACGTTCCAGTTTTAAAATAGCATGTACGAATTGGCAATTGTTGGTAAAAACCAGCCCGCATGTACCGAGCTATATTTAGACGCGGCAATGACACGGCCGCTTCCGCGGATCCATGCCACTTCCAGGGTTACGTTACTGGTGACTAGGGATGTCACTGTCAGTGACATCACAGAGACTAGGGACATCCCTAGGTTAACTTGATCACCAATAGATATTGATGATCAAATTAACCTAGATAGGTTAAAATGTCGTGGCCACAAGATGACGTCCAGAATCCATCGTTAAATGTAGATCATTAATCACAAAATAATAACTAGCTACACCATTTATCTAAGCTCTTGCTGCAAGTCTAGATTGCTACAATCATTTCGTATCTTACGAACTTACCATTAATAAAATTAAATATTGTCAGTTTTATAGATATATAGATTTTATATTCTATAGATAAATAAAAAAATCTTGAAGCTTTTATTACCCGAATGCGTAACTGGTATCTACGCCAAGCACAAAATATACGAAGTAAGAAACTTAAAATAGAAATCGGATATAAACAGCGCACATCCCTACGCGATGCTCTTGCGCATGGTTACGACCCAAAAACGATAGAGCTATTAGCATAAACCGCGTTTAGGGCTCGAGATAATCGACATTGTTCGCTGCGAATGGATTAATCGGTTAAACAAGTTTTCTATTAGGTGCATGGATAAACGAGGTAAAGTTTGTTATGGTTCTGTCTAAGGGCACTGTACATGATCTGACTGCACTCCTTTTTTGTAGGTATACAAATAGATTCCGGATCTACTGGAAATCTCAATATGTATAAAATTCTCGTGCCACAATGTTCGTTCCCGTACTCCGACCGATTCTCATGAAATTTTGTGAGCATATTGAGTAGGTCTAAGAATCGGCCAACATCTATTTTTAATACCTCTTAGTGATAAGGAAAATAATTTATATAGCAAAACAACTTGTTTGCCGGGTCAGCTAGAATAATATATGATTAAGCAAGTGAATAACTTAGACACCGCCGTGATTTTGGGTTTATCAACCGAATCGGAAGTGGAAGACAGTGTTCAAACAAGAAGTTCGGTCAGAGCTTTAAAAACTATTTCGTAAAAAATTAATAAACTTGTTATGTACTACTTTATGTTTCTTGTTCCCTCAGTTAACCCAAGAAAGCTTTAATTACATGAAATACAATGTTAGCTAATAACCTCCTCCATACGAGATTTTGCTATGGTGGGTCGTATATCAGTCATTCTGTATAAAAAATGGATAGATAGTTCTAAAGAAACTTAAGTATTAAACAGCCATCTTTGTAGGTGAGCTCGCTCTATAGAAGATTCAGTCTTTGCCTCATTGGGTCAAGAGCAAACCCGTCCCAATTTTTTTTTTAAATGTAAAGTACAGTAGTAGACAATAGTCTCTTCAACCCAGGTGGCGGATTAGTCTATGAATCTCGAATCTCCATGTAAACAAGACCGGTAGCCGCACAACACTATTACCATCGTAACAATTTGTAAAACGTCGTATGAGTTACGACATTTATCTTTACAGGCGCCTATTTGGTTTGAACCGTGGTAAGGGAAATGATAAATTGTTACTACGATCGTTACACAAAGATACAAACACTATACTTAGAATAAAAGGACGACCACTTTGGTGTAATGGTTAAGAAGTTGACTATTAACCAAGAGGTCGCGGGTTCGATCCCCGCACTGTACAATATTTGTGTGCATGAGCATGTCTGTTTGTTCTGGTCTGGGTGTGATATGTATTTATTTAAGTTTATTCGTAATGCCACTGTTGATTCTGATATTTGTAACACAAGTGCTTAAGCTACATACCACGAAGTTAGATCAATGTATGTGATGTTGTTGTATATTTATTTACATTTATTTATTTTATTAAATAGAAATAACTTCAAACTTACGACACAGTATGAGCTTCCTTAACTTCCTTAACGCCTGTTATTAATTTAAATTAGGAAATGCCCCAAAACAAAATGGATAGATAGTTCTAAAGAAACTTAAGTATTAAACAGGCATCTTTCTAGGTGAGCTCGCTCTATCGTAGATTCAGTCTTTGCCTCGTTGGGTCAAGAGCAAACCTGTCCCAATTTTTTTTTAAACAGTAAAGTACAGTAGTAGACAATAGTCTCTTCAACCCAGGTGGCGGATTAGTCTATAAATCTCGAAGTCCATATAAACAAGACCGGTAGCCGCACAACACTATTACCATCGTAACAATTTGTAAAACGTCGTATGAGTCATTTATCATTACAGGCGCCTATTTGGTTTGAACTGTGGTAAGGGAAATGATAAATTGTTACTACGATCGTTATACAAAGATACAAACACTATACTTAGAATAAAAGGACGACCACTTTGGTGTAATGGTTAAGAAGTTGACTATTAAACAAGAGGTCGCGGGTTCGATCCCCGCACTGTACAAATATTTGTGTGCATGAACATGTCTGTTTGTTCTGGTCTGGGTGTGATATGTATTTATTTAAGTTTATTCGTAATGCCACTGTTGATTCTGATTTGTAACACAAGTGCTTAAGCTACATACCACGAAGTTAGATCAATGTATGTGATGTTGTTGTATATGTATATACATTTATTTATTTAATTAAACAGAAATAACTTCAAACTTACGACACAGTATGAGCTTTCTTAACTTCCTTAACGCCTGTTATTAATTTAAATTAGGAAATGCCCCAAAACAAAACCTTGAGTAACTTAATGTGAATTATGTGTATATTGGGCTATTCATATTACATAAGGTGGCCAGCACACCAGGCTTCCCATTTTTGTTGCAAAATAGCCCGTATCACAAGCGCATAAGATACCTCACTTGTTTACCGTGATGAACTTGCCATCGTTCTATAATAAATAAAAAAATAAACGCTTCTTTCTTTCTTTCTAAACTTTAGTTGTTCTAATATCCAAGTCAGAAATAAGAAAGGTGAAAATGAAAACGATATTGACGGTGATCTCAGTCAAGCAAACGATAATATCTACACTAATATTATAAAGAAAAAAGATTTTAATGTTTGTTTGAAATGAATAGGCTCCGTAACTAAAGGACAGATTTAAAAAAAGTATTTTACCAATATCCCTGATAAACAAAGGCTATATTGTATGTATATGGAAAAAATAATTGTCCACCCGTGCGAAGGCACAGCCGCTAACTTAGAGATTAATAAGAACTGAGATTTCTAGTGGGATATAAATCATAATATAGATCGACCAATCTAGTCTAAAGTTGTAGTAATTATTGTCACCACTGATCACAAAATACTTAATAAAAATAGTTTACTATAGACCCTAAGATAATCAAATGGAAGCTTACACAGTAACAAATATACCTTATCCAATAGCCCGGACGGTAGCGGTCAAGGTGAATGTCAAAATATACTCTACACACACGCGTACACTGAAGTGGTATTCTAATATTCTATTTGTATTCGAGGAATGTTTATGCTATTTTCATGGAAGTGCGAGCGTGTTAGGTTTTGGATGGTGAATTTTAAGACCATTTTTGCAGTGGTGATAAGTGTTTATTTGTTAAGCAAGTGACCTAGACATTATTATCTACTTTATTATGTTAAAAGACGAGCATTGACTGAAACAAACTGAGAAGAAGTACTCTATTTTTTTTTTAATTCAAGGATTAATGACGGATTTTCAAGTGTTTTCAATTGGTAGCTTTGGTCTAGTGGTCTGAGGTCCAGACTACAAAACCGGCTGTCGCGGGTTCGAATCCTGCGAGTGGCAAATGTTTGTGTGATGAGCACGAGCATTTTTCCTGAGTCATGGGTGTTACACATACATGTATTTAAGTATTTATATCTGTTATCCTAGCTACCATAGCACAAGCTTACGCTTAGGTTGGAGCTGAGTAATTGGTGTTTTCGTTGAAATAATTTATTATTTATTTATTAATTATCAGTGCTCATATTTGACAACTCAAGACTCTTTATTACTGTTTTTTTCTATTGATGTGGTTGTCGGTAGGTTTCTCATATGCCATCCAACGCTTTCTCTACAACTGTGAAAGCGTGTAATTCTTTGATGTCACTAGCTTGCAGTACCGTATCGAATAATTGGCTAAATCGTACTGTCAGTACTCAAAACACTCTGAGGCAATTTGAAATAGAAATCTAAGGCTGCTGCTTTGCACGACAACTTCTCTATGGTCTGTTAGTCGATTTGCTTGCTTAGATTGAGACTTGATAACCAACTATTAAGACTAAATTCTGAAATTATAAAAACCTACTTAAGTATCTTTGCGCGATATAGTGGATAGAAGGGTATAAGAAAACCACTCTAAAGCTCCGTATTCATGGTAAACATTTGTGTAGGAACAGTTGATCAACATTGTTGGTGAGCGGCGAGAATGTTGCTAGCAACTGTGTTAAAATTAACTCTGCAACACGCAGTGTTGCCAGCAACTCCGCAGCACGTTGATTCAACTTTGTTGCTAAACATATGTTTACCATGAATACGGGGCTTAAGATAACTTTCCAGTTGACAACCCCTGAATGAGCCAGGAAAACAGCTAGTAATCTTCCACGCCTGGACGGATTTTGACCAGTTATAGCTAAAGGTGGGTACTGACCGGCGATACAGGGCGTAATGTAACGTGTTACACCGCGAGCATTAGTGCAGTCAGTACGTCGTGTTACGGGGAAACCAGCGAGCAACGAGCCGCTCGTTGCTCGCTATGAGTGCTCCACCCGGCTGTCGGTTTTTTGGCGAATCCTTTGAGGGTTACGCGGTTCGGTCAGTACGCTGTTGCAAGTCGTCCCGAGCCCACGCGCGTCGCGAGTGTTCACACGTCGTTCCTCTCGTATTAATTTCTCAAAACATGGAGTATACCACCTCATACGCCTCCGTTTTTTAATAAGTTTGATGATCAATTTGGATGAAACAATAATTAATGAGAATCAAAGATACGCGTCTTCGCTGACATCCTCCATCTTCTGTGAACTAACAGCGAAAGCGGAGCACAGAGTTTTGACGAGCATGTTACGCAGATTTTAAAACACAACGTAACATGCTCGATGCGTACACGCTCGATGCGAATGTTACATTACACCTCGTAACGTTGGTCAGTACCAGTACCCACCTTGAGAAACACCATGATTTAAGTATTTTTCGAAAAAAAAACCGCACTGAAATTGAGCCGATACGTTCGGGAGCTACGACGCCACATACATACACTTACCTAAACAGAAATAGAGGTCAAACTTTTAACACTCGTTTTTCGTCAGGGGTTAAAGATAATAGCTTATTCACTTTGGCAGTTGTCTCTTCCGTCGGTTTATAAAAAATTTAGGAATGATTTGAGAATACAAATCTTGTAATTTTCAAATTATTGGACATCAAATATTTTCAATTCCTTAATTTCAATAAAATTGAGGGTACTTGCTTATAAATTATAATTTTCTTTTAACTAATGTTCGGTAAGTACATTAGTTTAAAGATACTAGCTTATCTATTGTCACGTCACAAACAGAAAATAAATTCATACTTCATTCATACTCGTAACATGACAACGAATTGTTATCGTTGGTATACGAATTCAGTATGCAAATATTCATGTTACATTAATAATTATTATCGTTCAATTCCAGCCAAAGTGGGTCAAGGTGATAGACAGATATGATGTGAAATAATAACGATAACTTACGGTTTTGCAAATGTCATTGGTCACTAAAAACATACTGGGCTACAACTATGATAAATGATAACCCTAAAAGGCTATATACATATAATAAAATAGACAGTGTTTAAGTAATTCGTAGGAAAAATACTCTTAAGAAGAAATGAAAGACAACTGATAAACAAGTTCAAGAAATAAGGTTATAAATAAATTGTATGTGAAATGAGAATTTTACAAAAGGCTATTTAAATAAAGACACGCAGGTCATGACTGGATGATGGAGGAGAAAAGACCGCCTCGAATGGTAGAAAGGGGAGGAGGCTCATATCCAATTCTGGATTAAACTGGGGCCAACATTATGATGATTTAAATTTTGGGGAAGGACAAAATATTTATCTACTTCTCACATAACATATATGATTGAGGAGACGTAAGTAATTCTCTTAAGTTTAGCCGTTGCTTATATATCCCGGAAAAACTATTATATATCCAGTAAAAGCTTAAATTAGGTAAGAATCTCGGAATTCGAGATAACCAGCTGTAAGTCTGTAAATACTTGTATTACAGTAGACGACAGTCTAAAAGTTGTCTCCAAATAAGCATTTACTTTTAATTTATTGTTATTTATTTTACTCACACTTTTAAATGTATTTGTTTGTTCCAACCAACTCTGTAATAGCGAAGATACAATGGGACTTGCGTATCCATGTGGATAAAAGCCCCAATAATTTGTACATGGTAGGGTGTACCTAACTATTCAATTCCAATTTCGAATGTCATTTTTGTGAATATCTCGTATGCTTTCTTGCTAATTGTACTTATTATCCATATCATAGAACACAAAATTCTCTACAAATTTTGTTAATTTTTTTAATGCGGTAATTTTTTTCGAGGTAGAGGGCAGAGAGCGCGCGATCACAGGAATCCCTCCCTTCAGGTAAACTGGTGCCTCCGGTCGAAAACGCGCTATTTATGCGTGTGAGTGCTGCTGTAAGGTAAAAATAAATCTCTCAAAGTTACTCTCTGAAACGGCAAATTATTCCAATCCCGTACCCTCGTTATACATAACATTGTAAGATGACCGACAAATCAAATTATGTTAATTGTACCCTATTTATATAAATAAATATTTCTATTTCAATTTCTAAAACATAATATGATTGATAGTTCATGCGCTCTTCGCCCTCTATCTCAAAATCGGTTCACCATTAATGTTTTTTTTTTTAATTTGTAGAGAATTTCGTATTCCACCATATTTATAATAAGTAAAAAAAACAAAAAATCATAAGAAATGAGATATATTTACCAAAAAACACCTTTGACCTAAAAGTTTAATAGTTGCGTGCATCCTACCAAGTAGGTTTGGAGACAACTTTAGGATGTCAATATAAAAGTATTTACAGACTTACAGCTGAGCATATCGAACTCCGAGGTGAACTTGCTAGAATGACTGGATTATAATAACAAGAGTGATCTAGTGTAGATTATATCATCCTTTTTTTCAAACGTCAGATCCACCTAACCAGATTGACGTCAACGCAGTAAAAAAAATCAATTTATGGTCAGTTAGTGATCCGAGTGTCAAATAAAAAAAAAGATAAGAATGTCGGTGGGAACCTACCATGTGTGAGATATCTTCGATCAAATTAAAAGGCGATCGCTCGATATAAAAGTGATAAGCCGGCTTTTTAACACGTTTCTGATTTGGGAAGTTTTTAACTGGCCCATGTGTTGTGTTAATTTATCACATTCGGAGATGACTCGTTAGATTTTGTTTCGATACATAAATTAGTGCCTTCGTCTCAGTATTAATGAGAGCGAGTACCTAGTTTGGTTGTAGCCCTATGAGGAGTAAGACTTAGTACTACTATAAATTATTTGTGTAAGAGCATTCCTTTCCTACCAGCCTGTGTGGCGGTGCTAGGGCCTAAAAATATGATTGAAGTACCGTTTTACAGATCTCGGCGAGTAGATTTTTCCAAAACTCTTACATTTGTTCCAACTTGAACGCGGACAATGTCGCTGGCGACCACTAGGTTTAATAATTTCGCGTGGTAAGATAGTAATCCGTACATTTTGTTACATTAGTTACGAATGAAACAGTTTCGTAAATTATTTGTGCAAACATTTGGAGACAAATTGGAATGTTTGCTCCAACATTATCCGATAAGGTGTCGGGTTACAACAGCTGGGGGGGGAAACTGATAATAAGATGGTGTTCAGCGTGCACATAGGCTAATATTGACTGAGATAGAAATTGAGTATTTTTAGAGACCCGTAGGCGTATTCAAATCACACGATGACTCGACGCGATATAAAAACTGGCAATAATAGAGAGCAAAAAATCATTGACAAAAGAAAACAAAATGAGTATGACCAAAGCGACTACGCTAGTCTTAAAGTTTTAAATGAGACTTTACTTCTAGCAAAGGAATGCTGTATACTCGTAGAACAGCTGATTAACAATCGCATGTCACTCAAGATGACGAACCAAAACCGCGCATTTGGATTTCAATAAAAACTGGAGTAAAATAAAGTAAAAACAATTTCGAAAATTGGTGTTTTACGACACAACAGTAAAACGTAAAAATATAGGAATCTTATAACTTTTCAAACTAATTTATTACGAATTTGCAACAAAACGGGTAGCTTGTTGTTCTTGTCTTTCCTTACTAATTTGATTGGTTTGAGAAACACCGCATGTCTGATATTTAAAAGTGATGACAATCTTTCTGATCTTACAGTATTTTAAAACTTTTGATTACCTCGTCATGACAATAATGTCACTTACACTTCAGTACGGAACCCTACTGCTAGTTTTGTAGATAAAACTTTTTTTTTTAACTTAAGCCACGTGCACCGAAACCTCGGATATGGCACGGTCAGTGACACCAAAGTGCAACGACAAGAAATAGGCGCCATTTTTTGTGGAACACTTGGCCAAACAGGACCATAGTCAAACAAAACCGTAACAAATACAGATAATTGATTACAACATGGTTATAGCTATTATAGTCCGTTGGGTAAGGAGTTGGTGGAACACGTGTATCATAATATTGGTGCCGCTTAAATGATTTCGTATGTATGAGGAAAAAAACACCACACAAACAAGATTTTTTATACAAGATCCAAAAAGCTTTACGGATATGGAAGGCAGTGATTTTAAGGGTTACCGTTATTGGTACTGCTACAACCATTTGTGCCATTATACAATTAATTTATGCACTTAGGATACTACCAAAATTTTTTGACCTTTTAAACCTGAACAATAAATTGAGTAAACGTTACAATATAACGATTCATTTACGGAGATCCTTGGAGGAGGCCTAATATGCTTAGCAGTGGGCATCGTACGACTGATATGATGGTGATGTAATAATTTCGTCAATAAGTTGGTGATGTTGCACCCCCGTGCTTCGAAAAACATGTTAAGCCGTTGGTCCTGCGCCTGACCTCTCTCCGGTCATGTCGGATTGCCGTCTCACCGAACATTAAGAGTGATGGAACAGTGAGTGAACCTGTGTATTGTGCTCACACTTGTGCACTATAATATATCCTGCGTAGTTGGCTGATCTCTGTTGAGATTGGCCGCCGTGGTCGAAATCGGCCAGGAGGACTACTATTAATTTCGTCAAGTTGTTCTTACCGTAACGACAGGCAGCCCAAGACCGATGATGTAGAGCATGACATTGGTGACAGTGGAGTCCTTGTAAGGATGCTTCAAGGATTCATCATCGCAGAAGAAGCCCCGCTTGTAAGGGTCGCCCCAGAGATAGAACGCCAGGATTAGGAAGCCGACTGCAACAAAAAAAAGAACAGAATTAGATCAGTATAGAGATTGAAAAAAAATTGGAGGTGACTTGGAGAAAGGATAATCCTTGCTAAAGGCAAACCCTTGACATTACACATCTCTTTGACGCGTTTCATGTGTTTGATAGTTCAGCGCCTGCCGTCGCTACCACGCTTTTAGGCTTGCAGTGTGGACCCATTCTAAGGTCTATATAGACAATCTTTGACTATTAGAATTTTCCAGGAAAATTGCCTCCCATATGGGTAAATTTAAAGATTAATCGGTTACAAGCGGCTTGTATCCAGTTCGATGTGTCGACCTTACAAGGTCGTCAGTCGTAAAATTTAATTATAAAGTGATTTCCATCATTTAATGTATACAAATTACGATATTTACATCAAATAACATTTTAATAGCGGTTGTCGAAAAATCTATAAAACAGCATTTATTGGATATATTTCATTATGAAGCTGCGTCGAATTTATACCACTTAATTACAAACTGTAAAATCACAAAATTTAAAGCTCAACTATACCAAACCACAGTCATAAATTGGAAAAGCAAAAAACTGCATTCACCCTAGACAAATTACTATAACACATCGACTTAATACATCAGACCTATTATTAACGACTTACGAGATCATTAAAATGGTTGATTTGAGACACATGATGCTGTGAAAAAATGACTTTCTTTTTTCATCCTTATATCTATTGCCACAGGATCCCATTTAAATACACTTGTGTAAACTGCTAAGAGGAATTTAAATTGGTTAAAAGAACCAACCCCATTGAACAGACGAAATTAACTATTGTTTCATGGATTGTTTCTTGTCCAAACACTTTGGGGATAGACAAAAAACAGCAGGTATAAGAAGAGGACAAAGATAAAAAAATCATGGAAGCGTTACTGGGAAGTTCAATGACGACCAAGTAATGTACGCTTTAAAAAAAATTGCTACGCTTTTGAAGTGGCGTTAAAAAAGTTATTTAATTGCCACGGACAGTAATTGAAAGTTCAATGGCAGAACTGCTACAAAAAAATGTCGTTCTACGAAGAAGTCATGTAGCCTTGCCAGCACTTTTTTGCATTTCTCTTCGAAAACTAATATTCTCTCCAGATTACATCAATTCAAATTTTCTCTGTTAATGTCGCCTGCTTGTGATACCCGTTGTCCTAGGTAGCGAAAAGCGCGACAAACGCGACCTGGGGACGACATGCGACTGAAATTGACACAAGGCGTTTGAAGTATTGGTCGCATCGCGTCGCGTTGCACTTGTCGCGGTATGTCACTTACGTAGGAAAACGCCAAGCTTATAGCCCTTTAACACATACTTACACGAACATTCTGCCACACACTACATATACAAGGAGCTGATCATGTCGTTCAAAGGAATTACACGATTTCGTATACACCCTGTATAAAAAATTTGACAATATAATAAATATAAAAGTAATATAAAAGTTTTTTTGTAGTAATTATAACTTCTATAGGCGTGCTGCGTGCAGTGTCCGTAAATGTGTTAACTATCCGATGCATATAAACAAAACGGGTTATTCTCTAAGTACCCCGATCCCCAAAGGCCCCGTCGCGGAGGACCCCAAAGATTACGTTTAATTGAGTTCATCAAGATAACATAAGTCGGGGTCCTCCGGGACGGGGTCTTGGGGATCGGGGTACTATGGGAATAACCTAACAAAACATCTATAATGCCTCATCCAGCGGACCGCATTCATTTGCCTCCCGGACCTTTTGTCATGGATCCGGGTAGAAATAACAAACAGTGCATTTAATGGTGGCCATTATCGAGTTACGGGGTGCGCACGAGTGGATGCCGAGCCTAAAACGCAGCCATGATTACCTAATGAGATTGAGTTAGAAATTGGACTTTGATCGGCAGGTGTATTGTGTTGATGGAATTTTTAATTGAGGACGTCTACAAGGAGATGAATTCGAGTTTGTAATTACGCCTCCAGGGTGAAATGTGTAAATTAAAATTTGGTTAGCCCTGTCCTTTTTTTTGTTAAAAGTTATGAAATAAAGAAAACTGCTTAGACTCAACATGGCAAAGCCGAGACATGATTAAAGACAAAATTTCATCAAAATGGTTGAACAATAATAGGCCGATTTCGACCACGGCGGCCAATCTCAACAGAGATCAGCCAACCACGCAGGAGATATTATAGTGCACAAGTGTGAGCGCAATACACAGGTGCACTCACTGTTCCATCACTCTCAAAGTTCGGTGAGACGGCAATGCGACAAGACCGGATAGAGATCAGGCGCAGGACAAACGGCTTAAGCTGCGTTTCCATCAGAGATGTGCGAGGATGCGTAGCGAGGGATGTGTTTGTAAAGAACCAATAGAATCGCTTCATTTACTTCACTGAATTAAAATAAAGCGATTCTATTGGTTTTTTACACACACATCCCTCGCTAAGCATCCTCGCACATCTCTGGTGGAAACGCAGCCTAAACGTGCTTTTGCGAGGTACGGGGGTGTAACACCGCCAGCATAGCGACTCCGCGCAGTTTTTGAGAAATTAATGACAGAAAATCTCAGAAATAATTTTGGCTCGACCTGGGATTCGAACCCAGGACCTCTCGGAAGGTAGAAACTTTGCCACAACACCAACGAGGCAGTCAGTCGATTGAACAATGTATGTAACTAGATGACTGCGACATATATACTACATGTTGAAGTATAGTTCAACCATTTTGTACGAGTTAATAATAAAAATATAAGCACTGGTATCTACCCCTTTATTAGTGTTGACCAGGTGTTCTGTAGCGGTCGGCACCATACCAACCAACAGATGTCTTATTTCACGGACAGTGGCTATGACTGTGTTTGTGTCGTCTATCAAAACTGATGCGGTCCTTTGGAAAGGTTCAGTCAATGTGAAATTAGTAAAATTTAAATCTATAGAAAAAAAACTAGTAATAATGTGACACACTTTAAGTGTGTTTTAATTTCACATTGAAGAAATAATTGCATTGTAAATGCTAAAAATAAAGTACCACAAAAAAATATTGAAAATGAAAACCATTTCATTAACGGTTCGAAGATTACACATCTAGCCACACCCTAAACAAACCTTTTTTGTGGTGCCGCACTACTAGATAATATGAATTCGAGGGATAAAAGATGTCCTACCTCGTCTATCATTATAAACTGCAACTAAATGTGGAACAAAAAGTATCAAAAATGTTAGCATATTTGATATAAGGCACAAGGAACATTAGCACTAGTAACGTATTTGGGTGTCATGAAAATATATAAGTCATATAGGCTTGAGCCAAAGAGGTCAAACCAATATGTTGTTGGTGCGAATCGTAAATCGCGAAAATAGAACACAAAATAGCTGGCTACGAACGAACTTTATAACACTGTCGTATTTATTCATGAAACGTACAAAGTAACCACAATTTACCTTTATCATTTAATTTTCACTGCACCCATTGCCTTCTTTCTGCATAACCTTGAGGTTGACTGGCAGCAAAATGCTTTTAGCATTAAGTCCACCCTTTGTACATTTATTGTGCAACAAAGTATTAAATAAAAATAAATAAATAAGTAAGTATGTAGATAATTACAAAATTAAAGATGTACACAGTTATAAAAGATTTTATTTATTTAAGCTCTATTATTGCACAACAAAACTATGAACAAAAGGTGGACTTAATGCAGCAGGGCAATTTCTACCAGTCATACCTTTGAGGTAAGCAGAAATGATAAGTGGGCGGTGCGATAAAATAATTAAAAATTAAAACTTAAAAACAATAATACCAATAGTTTTACACATGAGATTAAATGAAAAATCTAATAAAATTCTCGTGTCACAGTTTTCGTTGCCATACTCCTCCGAAACGGCTTGACCGATTCTCATGAAATTTTGTGAGCATATTGAGTAGGTCTGAGAATAGGCCAACATCTATTTTCATACCTCTAAGTGATAAAAAAAAATTAAATGGCAAAACAACGGTTGCCGGGTCAGCTAGTATACAATAAATTTACATATACATAATTTAGACTAATAATTATACACTAAATTAATAAAAAAATATGATGAACTGTTTAAGAAAGATCTATGATAAATGATATAGTTACACCATTTGATGTTAAGCTAGAAACAGGTTAGACTTTTGACTTTTAGAATTCATATACCTTTTCTAGTACTCTTAAATCTTATGCACGTAACAAGTGCATCGCATCGGGACCTGTAAGTCAGAGTAGCGCATATATCTCTTGAGCCTGTTAAAATATCCATTACTATCTAAACATATCAATGGGTATAATTGCCCACAAATGTCAACACCATTAACTAATCGTACAAGAAATTGTTTGTCTTGTTACCTATTGACCTACATTTGAGAGAACTTTTTCAACAACAAGTTTAAGCAAAGGGACGTTTCTAGGCTAAACATACGAATGGTAAGCGTGTATTACTGCATTAATCGGTTGATTGAATAAATGTCTGTCAACGAGCTGGCGTGCCTCTTTTACACCATCACATCTCATCTCATCAGCCTTACGTCCCACGGGTGGGCACAGGTCTCACCTCAACAATGAGATGGTACGAGCCATACTCCACCACGCGGGCTTAGCGCGGATTGGTGGCGTGGCTTCTCTTTTGAATAAAAGGCAATAATAATTGATAGGCTAAGATAAAAAAAAAATCTACTCCTAACATTTTAATTAAAACCGGGGCATATACTCGTATCCCACCGAGGCAACTATCCGGCTTTACCCTATGTTGAGCAGTGAGCGACGTACAGTTGATATGATATCATGAATTCTGGAAGGCATCCCAAAAGCAAACATATCGTAATCGTTCCACTGGCCAATGCAAACATTATCACAAGAGAGCACCCCCATCACCGTGTCAATAAACAAACGGACAAGACGAGAGCAAATATAATTAGGCAATATACCGGGCATCAGCTCTCTAAACAAGAGATCGTGAGAAATAGGGACACTAAGATTTTGTGGGTGAAGGAGACAGTCCTACTTTTAAAAATGTCGAGATATTTCATGATGTCGGTGCAGCGCGATGCAAAGAACACAAAAAGATTAACAATGGGTAATGGTAAAGCGCATTTTTTTCTAACTTACTCGTCGAACGAAATACAGAGGCCGTATTCATGTAAGTTTCGTTCGAATTTTTAGGTCTAGCCAGTTCGCTCGCACAGTCAATCTTGTAATAGTGACAGATGACTCCGAAACTACGGACAACAGCTTAGAGAAAAGGGCTCAGCAGGACAATTATCGTGCAGTCGAAAAAAGGTCCCATTCGTAAAAAGTTCAAACGATAACCACTCGAACGCAATGTGTGGTGTCGAAATTTGAAATTCGTATACGAAATATCTTGTGCCTGTCATGAAATGTACCTGTCAACCAGTTATTTGATTTTAACCCAGGTTAGGTTGGCTTAATACAAATTACCGTGCGGAAAAAATAAGAATGCATGAGAATCGTGTACCCTTGATGTGAATTTGATTCATCATAGTTTTCAAAATATGGTTAATAAAAACGCCGATTGCAGTGCTTCAGTAATAGACACGCGATGGTCCGATATGGAGACGAGCGCAAAATATTCATCAATATTCATATCACACGTTACCCAGTGCTAGGCCTCGTACTGTGTGTGTGTCTACAAAATAATATAGGTTACGTAACGATTAACCCAACTGAAATAGACAGACCACCGCGCTTCATTCACAAAGCGACACGCGAAATTCGCGCGCCCACCGCTGTGATAATGTCTCACACTATTTATAACCGTGGTCACTTCACTAGCTCACTGTTCAACGCTATCTATGACTCACACAACTCATCGTCATCTCATACATCACTTGCTTGTCCAATTAGGTCACTGACCCGCGTTGCATAATCACGTAATCTGATAAGAGGTAGCCAGCAATCGCGGTGTAAATTAACACTTTGGCAGTAACCGAGCGATTTTGAATCGTATGAAGTCAGCTGTAAGGTGATCGTGAGTTAATTTAACAACTGTTGTTCTTGGCTGCACAGTGCAATGTGTGAGTAGGTTCTGTATTAAGCTGAGACGCGGTTAAGAAATGTTTGTAATCTTTACTGTTGGAGCGAAACGGATTAGCATTTTACAATGAGTGCTTATTATGGTTTTACGCAGGTGGTATGGTTAGACGCAAACAAGGCCGACGCGACGGGATGAAGTTGATTCGACAAAAAAACACAATTTGTTATTTTCTATTTTAATAAAAGTAAGAATTAATAGAAAATTTAGCCAATTTAGGAAAATATGTAAAGAGAAAGTAATATTTTTTTTGCTTATCAACTAAAATGTTATCGTAATTACTTCCTCAAAAGAAAAATAATCTAAACTTTCAACATACACTAGATGTCTCTTTCCATTTTGTTAATAGTAAAATTTTATGCTAATTAAACAGACAGGTAATGTGGAATAAAGTAACTGAAATCGACTCAAAGTTATAATAGAAATACGATGCGGTAGGATTTCTCCAAATTTGAATTGAATCTGAGATAAGCACGTCTTTAAATACAGATAAATATTATTTGCCTTGGCTTAATTAAAAAGTATTCTCAAGTTAATAAGAACGTCATCAATATAGATATACAATGACAACCAATTTAACAAATAAAACAGTGACGACAACTTTGGTGTTATGGTCAAGAAGTTGACTATTAACCAAGAGGTCGCGGGTTCGATTCCAGCACTGTACAAACATTTGTGTGCATGAACATGTCTGTTTGTACTGGTATGGGTGTTATATGTATTTATTTAAGTTCATTTGTAATACCACTGTTGATTCTGATATCTGTAACACAAGTGCTTAAGCTACTTACCACGGAGTCAGATCAATGTATTGTATATTAAATAAAAAAGACAGTACAGTAAAATATTATTGAAAAAGCTTTTTGAGAAAGAGTTCGACTCAACCGTTTACAGTAAACAAACCAAAAATCAAGCCAAAAATGCATTTTTGAACCCTACTAAGTCTTAGTACATTACAACTGGATGTTGCACCACAGTTATAAATTAAACTAATCGAATCGAGTACAGTTAAAAAACAGTTATATTAGTAGAAAAAAATAAAACACGTTGTTAATAGCACAAGACACTAACGGCCGTTTAAAAATACAGTGGACATGTGGTTTAAGTGGTACGTAGTTTTAGTTTCTTTGGTTTTAAAAATAAACACTAAACCGAAGATAAATTGTAAAGAGAGGAGTTAAGACTGAATTTAAAACACTTAAAAAGGGTCTATTTAAAGTGTTTATAACTAAAAGAACAGTTTAAAAAGTTTCGTGTGAGATTGGCGATATTTCTTTTCACGGAGAAAGGAAGTTATACAGCTTATCCAAAATTCAATATATTACTTTAGAAATTCGGATCGGATAAATAAACGCGTAAACTCAACTTCTAATTAAATGCAACGCGAACGATTAACCACAAGTGGAATACGGAACGCTTTTAAACAAGCAACCAAAGTTATTACAAAATTAATATGATTTAAAAATTGACATCAAAACAACTCACGAGCCATTGGAAACCACCGAACGCACGATCAAAGAAACTCAAAATGTCCGATACAAAAAATAAACAAAAACAAAATGTTCACGTTTAATTTATTAAAGCTTTCATTAAACAAACAATTTTACGGTCGACCGATCGATTTCTTTGCCCGCGGACCTTTGATGATCATCGGGACACATGTAAACATGATCACTGATCACCAAATCTTCCTATCATGTTCACTTCTTCTAGGAAATGTGGTCGTTAATTTTACTACTCTCGTCTTCTTATTTATGGAGTAAGGATTTTGTCTTTGATATGCACCTTTTTATTTCAAAGATCGATTGGCTTTTAAAAATGATCAACTGAGCCAAGCTTCTCATATATAACATGTGTAATAGTTAGGTGTTATAACATTTGAGCTGATGTTATGACATACAGGAATAACTCTCAGAAAAAAAAGATTTGAATAACAAATAATATACATTATATACTATACTAGTAACGTGAAAACGAGCTTAAAAAGTTTCTGTATTTAGCATTAACAATGCAATTTACAATGTGAAATTAAACATTTTGACGACCACTTTGGTGTAAGGGTTAAGAAGTTGAATATTAACCGAGAGGTCCCGGGTTCGATCCCCGCACTGTACAAACATTTTGTGTGCATGAACATGTCTGTTTGTTCTGGTCAGGGTGTAATATGTATTTAATTTTATTTGTAATACCACTGTTGATTCTTATATCTGTAACACAAGTGCTTAAGCTACTTATCACAGAGTCAGATAAATGTGATGTTGTAAAAAAAAACTCAAAGAAAAATCGGACTGCCAGCTGCGGCTTGCGAGAGGTGCGGGTTCGAGTCTCGCCTGTGGCAGTTCGTTTTTTCTAAGTGTGTTTTAATTTCTCATTTTAAATAAATTTGCATTGTTAATGCTAAATATAGAAACTTAAAGCCAATTTCGGAAGCTTGATAATCTATAACACCAGATAAGGATACAAATTTAGGTGCCCTTTGTACTGCCTTTAATTATTAAAGGCAGTACAAAGGGAACCTAAATCTGTATGGTTAAAATCGTATTAAAGTTTAATACGATTTTAACCTGATGACATCACACCGATCGAATTTCCTACAAACACCTAAGTAAATTAGCACATTATGAAAGCATAATATTCAAATTCGGATCTTGAATCAGCTGAAATCAGAGAAAATATTACTAGTAGGTGTTGCCAAACGTGGGTCAATGAACCTCGATGTAGGATGAAAAAGTTAAACAGCCTATTCAGAGAGTGGATTAACCGGTTCCAAGGATGTCTCTGGACCGTAACGCGTACGAAGCATATTGTTGTATTTATTTTGTAACTGACACTTGGTTTTTGCTATGTTCTGCGGATTGATCGGCTTGGAGATTTTATAGCTGGAACGTGATGGTATTAGTCTCACAGTCACATAGGCACTGTCATTGCTTTTTTTTTTAACATCACATACCTAGAACTGACTCTGTGGTAAGTAGCCTAAGCACTTGTGTTACAGATATCGGAATCAACAGTGGATTACAAATTAACTTAAATAAATACATTAACACACTAGACCAGTAAAAACGGACATGTTCATGCACACAAATGTTTGTACAGTGAGGGGATCGAACTCGCGACCTCTTGGTTAATAAGTCAACTACTTGACCATTACACCAAAGTGGTTGTGTGCTTTTTGTTGTCTGTTTATGGTAAAATGGAAGTTAATAAATCACAAACACAGAATATTTTCTGTGATTAAGCATTTATTGCAATGACTGTAGGTTTTGCTATCTTGATGGATGAGCCTGAATGCAAATAAACCATTGTGATTTCAACATTCGAGAGATATTTCCAGAAAAACGACCTCAATTTTGGAAATCTGTCTGTATTCTTGGTAAAAACAAAGCCTACATTACATATCTACCAGCTCTTCAAATAACGCTTCAGAAATACAAACAACTAGAGATGGGCCGAGTACTCGGTTAGTACTCGGTACTCGGCCGAATAACTCGGTTCAAGTGCCGAGTACTCGGCTATGTAAATTTAATAAACAGCATGTCTATAATAAGTTTGCGAGTGGCCAACTGGAGGAATTAAAGTATGTACCTAAATGACTACATACTTTAGTTAATGAACAAGTCCCTAATCTGCCGTTTGTCAATTCCTATTGGTTAATTATAGGACGGCCAGGCCGCTGCAGATCGACAAATGTATGTAGTTCAAGGGATATACTTATATGATATATAATCAAACACATATTATGTTGATTAGTGAAGTCATGATTTATTAATTCAAAATTACAGTGAGTAGGTATTGCTAGCAGCGCGTTGCGTTCACGTTTGATCTTGTTTTAGGAGCTTAAATTAAACCGAGTAACTCGGCCGAGTACTCGGCAAGCTTTAAACCGAGTAATACTCGGTACTCGGTAAATCCACTACTCGGCTCATCTCTACATACAACTCACTGGTTACAGTACACCGTATGCAGTTGCACGTACTAGTGTTTAAGTACAAACTTCTGGTACTCCTGTTCACACGAGAAACGACATGTCACTTGAACAAATATCGGGAGCCATATATCAAACGCGGTCTCTGCCACCAACTAATGGATGGAACCAGTTATTAATCACAGTTTCTAATACAAACGATTGCTTAATTGCTAGTAGAACTTGGAGTGTAATCTAAATTAAGGTTCTGGATAGTACATTCACTGCGGTGTTTCTTTGATTCTTTGATAATGCTAACCCAAACCTGCATAGAGGTAAAAAATTGTGTTAATGAGGACGGACTGTATCACATAGGTCATTCAAAAGTAGCTAAAGCACATGTATAGCAAACAGACTCAGACAAATACCTAAATTGGCGATTATCTACGAGTAATTACTGATTACTGTTTTAGCCAAGACTGAAGCTCGACCCCACACTGCAAAACCTCAAGATACTGTTAGCTCATTTTGTGTGGATAGGAACGTAACTTAATATTTTTGAGTGATGTTAGTTTAAAATTGCTTCAAACTATGTAATGACAACTAACACCTTAGTCTACCTGTGACAACGGACGTTGAAAAGGGTCCGAAACATCAGGTTAAAACAAAATGTAAATAAATCACGAAATAATCCGTAAAAGTGTCTCATTTCACTGTCTACTGTTCGCGTAAACCGAAGAAAAAAATATCTAATTACTGATTCCAAAATGAAAACCTAAAATTCCGCAATGCCTATTTCAAGTGCTAAACTGAATATGTCAAGAGCACTAAACTTGAGAATGCTCGTTTTGGCATTATGGTAATGCAGGGTATTTAAACGATCCATTGACAAGCCTTTAAACATTTAACTGCCTACAAGTCTACAAACGCTTACAAAGTTTAGTTTAGCCTTTGCGGTCACCATTTCGAAAGTGAATAGTACTAAAAGTATAAGAGAACTATCGAGAGTTAATAGAACTAAATATATAACTTAATGAAATCATACCTAAGAATATAAAGCAGGTTTAAAAAAAAAGTTTAAAAAAATGTAATGTACAGTGGCTGACACATCAAGCTAACTATTTTTGATGCAAAATCGCCCGTATCACAAGCGCATAAAATACCGCAGTGTTAACCGTGACGTGTAGACCACCGTACGAGGACTCTGACCGCTGAAAATATAACCGAAAAGCAGTTAGACACAATACCTCATAATTCCTGCCTCCGGTTACAGCGATAATGTGCATCAAGGGTTAAGGACCATACACACTTTAAAATAAAAGGATCCATAGAAAATAATAAGCCTTGAAATTGGACATCATCTAAAATACAACTTCAATGGCTTTTCTGACAATACAGGGATATTCACCGAACTACATTTATAAACTACAATTTCTTCCTATTTCTTTACAAGAAAAGGTTCATCCCGATCCGCATTCTCCCATCCTAAGTATCCTAATAGATTTCAATTGTTTTGGAAAATATTTTCACTCTTGATGTCGCGTAAAACAAAATTGCTGTGGCAAAGTGTGGAAGCGGCTTAATTCGTTCACCATAATACATGCCTTGCGCCGGCGCTCAAATAAAAACAACCATTGCTGCATGAATGGACGCGCTGTTTCCAACATCAAAGGGTGTATTACGTATCTTTATGACAATAGTAACTGCGCAATGAAATTTGAGGGATGGAATCTTATTCTTAAAGAGTCTTGAGAGGAAATCGGTTGATCTAAGCGCAATTGGAATAAATTGTTAAATGAAGAATTATTGTACCTATTCTAAAAAAAGTGTGGCAAGATACTTTGCTAACATATACATTCTTTAAAAATAAACCTTATTGGAATAAAAATTATCTGTTTCGAAACAACTGTGTCAATAGATACGTAAGTAGGCGGTGATATTTACAACAGATGCGAACGAAACGCAAATTCACGAAGCAGGTGACTATGATGTCATTTAAAAAGAAATAGATTTAAAAAAATAGGGCAAACCTGGCAACTGAATTCAAACAAAGCCAACGAAAATGTCATTGCAATTCCTGAACGTTATGAAAGTGTTGAAACAATTTATTAAACTTCTGCTAACTATCTAGGAAATGTCCTACATTCAAACAGACTTGGTGTGGACTATCTCCGGCTTGCGTAAAATGACATAATATCTGAATCAACTGCAAGTAAAATGCTGGCATCCTCTACTTATAGTATAGCCTCAATAATTTAAACCGGCGATATCACACCATTACTATAAGTTACGATTGCGATACGTAATACACCATAACAGCCATGGTCGTTTAGTCCAGCCCAATGACCCCACATGGGTTGAGAGATGGGACATCTGACTGTAGAATGTGTTTGGGGTATAATTGCCCCGTATCAATATTGGGAATGGTGCTCTAAGTGATATGAATGATGCGATGGCATTTAAAGCACAATTTGAAATGGGCCGTGGGCCATTTGACATCGGAGTTCACTTTAAGTGAAATGAAAGGTTTGAACTGATATTTGTGGACTTACAAAACATTTCGAATCTGGTTTGGGTCCTTACCATTTCTTCTCTGGTAAAAGACTAACGTCACTGAGTGGGATGAAAAAGAAAGGCTTTCGGAGCCAGGCTTGCGTCAGATCTGTTTAATATTCTATTTTCAACACCGAGACAGCAAACATTTCGTTATTTTCTCTTAGTACACAAAACCAAGCAGTTGAACATTGATGGTCACAGCTCGTAATGTTCTACTAGATCATGAAACAAATACATGAAAATGAATGTTTGAGCTCGCAAACGAGCTTTAAACACTCACGCGCACACCTGATTAACATAATTTATAATAATAAGACGAAGACGCAGCCAGGCTGAAGAACCGTGGAGAATGATGCGGCTGTATTGTATGGAACGAGGAGTTTTGCCATTGTAATTAAGTAGTGTGGTAGGTTTCTACTAATGTGGCAAATCATTATTTGAGACAACTTGATGAGCGATGCCATCTTTTGAAGACCAGTACAATACCCACGTTTCACGGAGTTAAAAAACTTAATTTTTTAACATGAATTTAGAAAATTTTATACATTTGTTTACTACCGTTAATCATAAACCAATCATTCTCGATTTGCGATTGAAACTGAAAGTAATTTCCTACAAACATTTATATAATATAAAAATATAAACATAGACGTTCATAATGATATACTATTTGCAATCGATTTAGATTAAAATCTCGATGAGCATCGATAACTTTCAGCGCTCTATTAAAACTGATTGAAACTAACAACGTTACAGAGAAATGAGCCGTTACAGTAATTGATTTGAAAAACTGTGGGAAAAACTTAATTAAATTTGCATATCTAAATAAGATATTTCTTCTTATTTCTTTTTATCTTGATTGTCAATATCAGTAACAACAGGGTACTAATGTGAGTTTTACAGAAGGATAATTCAGTTTAAAATTGGCATGAGTACAAACACTCTCGAAAAATAAATAATGTCTTGATTACCGCTTATATTCTTCCCAAGCTTCAAACGCAGTAATTATTAATCACCAACAATTGAATGATGAAGTAATTACGGGCACATCAATTTTGTTGCCTTCAATTTAAGTGTCGAAACAAATGTCTTTGTAAAAGATCGCAATTAAGATAATTTAGGTCGCCTTCTCAGTGAAAGATGAGATTCATACAGCACAAGCTAAGCCTAAATCATTACTCCTTATAATAGATTTGTAACTGGAGATATATCCTTGCTTGCTTACCCGGTCTCATTAAAGAAATATACAAACGAAGGTCATCATCAATCTATGCCAAGTCCTCCTATTTTAAAGGCATCAGTACCACACGCGGAGTTAATGATTCTAGCTTCTCAGCTAAAGGGAAATTGCCAATTATTCCATCTTCACACGTTTCGTATTTTATCTTTGTTCAGATCTTCAGAAAATAAATCACTCTCGTCAGTGCTACGGTCTTATTTAGATTTTTCAAGTTGCAGCACTTGTAGCACTTGCAGGGAATAATTGCTTATACCAGATAATCTTAATATAAGATAAAATGAACCTGGATTTCACAAAGTTGATATTCAATTTCTTAGCTCTAGCAAAAAGCCCTGACCACACTTTACTATAAATACCATAGAGCATACATCTAATTCAACGTTTCCATTCACACCATAATAAAACCGTCGTAAATCTTCCCATGGCTTTATACTCCGATTATGGCTAGTTGTTAAAAGACGGCATTAAAAGGAGCGTTTGTTTCTAGCTAAAGCTTTCAAGTCTCGTTGGTGTACTGGAGAAAGTCGATATAAGCAAAGCAAACATCAGCAAAATCACTGAGAAGCACGATGAATACAAAAGTTATAGCAGTATCTAAATCCAGGTATCTGAAATTGGATGTGAAATTGGGTCGTCTAGCTTATAATATAACTAGGTTCATCAGCATCAGCCTATATACGTCCCACTGCTAGACACAGGCCTCACCTCAACTATGAGGTGGTCCGAGCCATACTCCACCACGTGGGCTCAGTTCAGATTAGTGGTAACTAGGTTATAACAGCAAAAAACGGTGATTTCATTTTACGTGTCAAAATGAAGTAATACTTGCAACTGTTTATGTAATACAACGAACAGAGCGATTGTAAAGCACCATTTTGTTATTTTGTCATTCAATTTAAAGTCGAAGTATTACCTGCGTAGATATAAATAGCATTGTACGACCGCATGTTATACAAACGGCACACGTTCCACATCTAACATTACATAACATTTAATATCGAATAGTAAACAGAAGTTTAATTACAACGGATACATGCGGTAGAAGCGACATTGACATTGGTTCAATTGGACCGCACTATGACTCATTATTTCATTTTATATGCGCGAGCGCTTGGCACGATAAACAGTATTATAATTTATAATGTCAATCACGTTTGTTTGGTAAAAGTACGGATTCAGAAAATAATGAGAAAGAAATAATACACTGAGTTGTTACAGGAAATCACACAGTGTTGGGCTAGAGATGTAATAGATGATCGTAACACCGACAGAATATCCATAACTATTGACGACAGTGTCATGTAAAATTGAAAATTTGGATCAAACTAAAAACTTTATGGAACATCTTATACAGAACTTGTATAACATAATGATGTTGTCTCATAGTCAAATTCCTGATTCCGTCTACTTCCATTCGAGCATTGTTTTAAAGTAATTTACATATAAATTGAGCCGACGAATGTTTTCGTCGGATTTTGGTAATGTCTTTATACTATAGCTTGTCTCTATCGGTCATATTAAATTCTTTATTTATATCTACAACTTCACTTATTTCATCATCAAACATTTTAGTTTCTACGTATTGTACGGGTGCTTTATCTTCTTATCAACTAGCCGAGTCTATTCTGTATTCATGAGCATTTGTTTTATTTCGTGTAAGGCAAGCGGAGGCGGCGTAGGCGTCGCCACTTCGAATGCAACTTTAATTATAATGATATCGTTTGTATTTCTACCTATTGTTTCACTTGCATTTCCTCGTTGCGATAGTTTAAACAGATAAATTACTGGGAACGATTTGTGATAGCGTACTGGCAATGTGTGAAACAGTGTTTGTTTGATTCCAAGTATTGCGTATTACGCTCCTTAAAATGAAAGAAGATTTTTAATTCAAAAAAAAATAAAAATCCCAGCATGAGCCAGAGAGCAGCTAGTTAGCTTCAAAGGCTGGACGGTTTGAACCAGCCACCGTATAAAAAAATCGCACTGAACTCGGTCCATCCGTTCGGAAGGTACGATCCGTTCAGGACCCACACACAAAAACACACATAACTCAGAAACAGAAGACGGGTCAAACTTATAACACCCATCTTTTTCGTCAGGGATCAAAAAATAACCGCAGTGCATTCAATAACTCTTGAACATCCGAATCAGACGCATCTAAATACGCTTATTCATTGCTCTTAAATTCATTGTAAATTAATTCGGATCTTGACATTCGTAAAGAATTGCAAAGGTGTATTAATTTTCATTCATTTATTCGCATATTAAAACCCATTAATCTCGCTTTAGGCGGCATCGCATATTTAAGATCATACTTTATAATTGGCCGACAATAACTCCTCCATCTTGATCCAGAGGGTTTAAAGGATTTTAAAGTACCTGTTGTACTGAAGATACCGAGATACAAATGCGTGGGTGTAGTATTAAGAAATAATAAATCTTGTGCGAGCATTAATTATTCCACATCTCGATAGTGAGGCGGCTGTGAGTTTTATTTCATTAGACGGAGAGATAACGTTTGGTGTTGATTTATTGATCTTGATTAACAGCCTCTTCATTAAAACAATTGAAACGACAGTTTTTTTTGTCTTCTTTTGTTACAAGATTCCATTGAGCTAGTTTACTAAGTTCGTGAGACTTGAAACAGGTATTTTACCTTCTATCAGTTACTAAGTAGGTAATGATTATTATCGGCAATAAGCTACAGTACCTACCTAACTAGCGGCCGCTCGCAACTTCGTCGTCGTTCAAGTTCTTACAAAAGTTAAGAGTTTTGGTCCAGTCTACTCGCTGAGATCTTTAAAACAGTACCTCAATCATATTTTTAGGCCCTAGCGCCGTAACACAGGATGGTGGGAAAGGGACTTACACAAATAATATACCTACAGAGATATACGAACAACAAATAACACCATAGCACAAGCTAACGCTTAGTTTGGGGCTAGGTAAGTGGTGTGTTTGTTGAAACAATTTATTTATTTATTATCTCATTAACTAACTATTTGCTGTGTATGTTGATAGCCATAATAAGCAGTTGTGTTAACGATAATCTGGAATTGCCAGTTGAAACATAACCGGAGATAACAGCTTTAAATTGTGAATTTCCGGCAATTTATTAACAACTAAAATGAAATTGTAATTTTCACGCATTTCTCTGCATCCTTCCCGTTGATATCTGATGCCGTTTACACAATTTTATACACGGATGCAATAAATATGACATTTCAGAACTTCCTAGTTTGTGAAGATGGGAAGCCATTCATCGGTTCACATTTTGGTAGACTAATTAACCAAGTCCTTAAATAAGAAGGCTTCGACGGCTTGACGGTTATGACCAGCCTTAGCGTCCACCTTGATCAATTAAAATATTAATCGAATTTTAAAAACCGCATTGAAATCGGCCCATACGTTCCAGAGCTACGAAAGACAGACACATACAAAAACACAAACCAACAAACATACATAGGGCTCAACTTTTAACACACCTCTTTTTCGCCAGGGATTAAAAATAATTCTGCCACATACTAGCCATCCTGAATTCTGTTACAACTTTTTGCATCACACCACAACATCACAATAACTTTCAGCCAATGCACTTTTGCTTGCATTAAATTGACCACAATTTGTGTACCGGATGCTGTAATTCCAGCCTTCCTCCTGGCAACCGGCCACTAAGAGGGTATTACGACCAATTTTCCCTGTCGATCGGTGCGAGAAGTGCCATAACAATAGGTTTGAAGTCCTAGGTGCGGTGTCGGATTACCTAAACGCGGTGCGAAGCTAGTTTGCTGGTCCATTTTGCTTCTAGTTACGGATTTTTATGGATTGCAGATTATGGGCTGTTGTTAAATAAAACAGAGATGAAAAAAAGACGTCCATCAAATTAAATCCACCCTGTGGAAATGGCTGGCGTAAGACGTTAGGCAACTACTAAAATGTGTAATAAAATTTAAGTTAAATTATCTTGCTCGAGAATCTCGTATATTCTGCTTATAAATAACGCACTAAAATTATTGTCAAAGACCTGTACCCTAATGGACTGGCACTTTATGGATACTGAGCAATTCAATATTAAACAGAAATAGGGTCAACGTTTAAAAGTAGTTGCATATTGCGTCTGTTGACAGGTTACTACAAGTAAAGATTTAGAAACACTTAGCAGCTTATTTGTATAAGACCGTACGAAGTCCCGAAACCACTAGATTAAACGGTCAGGAATAAACTAGCGTAGTCCCTTTTTACCATAAGCCACTGAGTACCTAAGGCCCCCCATAACAATATACACTTAGATGGTGTGGAAGATTTACTGCACCCAGATAGCTTTTTTCGTCTGGAAAGTGCTTTTCGCATACAGAAGGGAGGTGGCGATGGGTTATGATGAGGGACTCCCAAAATCAGGAGCCCGTATACCCACTAAAACCAGACGGTGCCCTCGGTAGGCATTAGTGGGACGGGACCCTACGTGAGAGCGTTGGCCTAACCCAAAGTAGCAGTATCAAGACCGTTCTGATTCCACAGAGTTTTTCATGAACTATTTTTTTACTTTTTATTTGGGATAGGTTTGCTCTTGACCCAAGACTAAGCCCAAAGAGGAAAAGACTGAGTCTACGATGGAGCAAGCTCACCTAGAAGATGCCTGTTCACTCAAGCTTTGAAAATTCCTAGGTTGTAATTGTAGGGAAACACTGACACAGGTAGGGACTTCCACTCTTTTGCAGTTCGCATCAAGAATGTAGATGAGAAGCGCTTGGTTCGTATCATTGGAACATCGACACGTTATGTATCCCGCGGAACGTCTGGTGGTTCGATGGTAAAAGGGTGCCGGCGGAATAAGCTGGTGTAGTTCATGACCATACTCGCCAAAGTAAAGCCTGTAAAAAATCGAAGCACGCGACTCTGCGGCGATGAGCTCAGAACCGTAGCTCTGCGCAGAGTAATTTAAGCAGTTTCGTCAGCTTTAGCTCAGTCTAGTCAGTTCATTAGATTGTCCCTATTATGATCTAAACACGCGAACCAGTCGCCCACATTCCCTGGGCAGGATGGCGTCATTTAGACCCCGTCTCCGGTGATAACCAATTGGGAACAATCAATGTATGCAAGTATGAAACAGCAGTATTGCATTGGTATCACTTTCTTTCATGGCATGGCATTGGCAAAACTTGAATAGAGGATGCAGTTCTTAACGAGACGGTCATGGGACCATTGCTATTGGTAGTTGATATCATAAACTTAGGTTGGTTGGTTTGGGCAGTAAAGTTATACTGCCCAAAAGAATCGTGAAAATACCAATCCTCACTAATATACTTCTGAACTAATTTTGAACTAAGTTTATGCAAGAGAATTGCAATGAAATTCCTATCCTACGAAGATGCGATCTCCGAGCTGGCCTCGGTTTTAGGATTTACATACTAATGAATAATATGTCCTTTCAGCTGAAACTAGACTACTGAGAATTAGCAAGATATTAAGGAGGTATAACTAAAACAAAACAAATAAAACAAACGGCTTATTCACATTTGGATGCCGAAAATGCAACCCAGCATAATATCCGAATATCCAAGAAATAAGGTTTAACCTATAGGTCGAAACTTTAGGTGCTGCAACCTCATTCTAATGTAGCATTTACGTTTGTAAATGCTTCTGTGCTTAAAGCAAACAATTAGGAATTTAGTGTTTTGTAAACAGGATATCCATACTTCAAACTGCTATTGGCGATTGTTTTAGAGTTATACTCGTAAAATTGGAATGGGAGCATGACGTGACTCGATAATATTGTAGTGTTCAGACCCGTATTCATAAGTTTCCTTTAATTTTAATTGACTCTAACCTGAAGATTTCTGCGAAGTAGTACAAAACAAGAGCTAAATAGTGTTGCAACAATAAATATATACACAGATGATAGTGTGCATAAACAAAATTGCCCTTAAAATGGATTTTTCCCAACTCTAAATGACACAGTTCCACGCAATTAGACAAAACGACGACGAAAAAATATGACATTTAGACCCAGAAGGCCTAGTAGTAGGAGGTTTTTGTTATTTTTGCAAAATCGCCCGTATCACAAGCGCATATAATACCGCGGTGTACTAGCGGCCATCCTGTATTTTTTTGAATTCAGCCTATTTTCATCAGGGATAATGTAGGATTCCCGTAATTTTGGGACCCATACAATTCAAACAAACAAACAATCAACCTTTCCTCTTTATAATATTATATGTGTAGAGTGCGCGTTCTTTTTTCTTTCTTATCGTTAAAAAGAAGACTGGCCAATAGACTGTCTGCAGAAGCTTCAAAAGAACGTTTTTTTTTTGCGAAAATGTGTACAAGCAATATTATGTCCGTTAAAAAATTGTGCGTTTCTAAACCAGTGTGACTCTATGAATTGAAATGAAAAATAAATATTAACTAAACAGATTATCTAATTTAGCCATCAATTATGCCTATTGAATAAATTTCAGTTCTAATAATACTTAATATTACAATAATAGTCAATTTTCTGTGTTTCGTCATAGGGACATCATAGCTTTATAAATACGACTCATAAATAGCTCGCTGTTATTACATAAATATTGCTATTGTTAGAAAGGGAATATTTACTTTTATGACCATTACAAAATAGAGAATAGATTACAGTACACGTTTGTTTTATGTTTATGACTATGTTAAGGGCGGGCATCGTTTCGACAACAGCTCAGTTTTCCAGTTTTTTAATTAAGTTTTTAATGAGTGCGAGCAATTCTATGTAATGGTTAGATTCAAAAATACCCAATTGGATTGAACATTTAAACTGTTTCATGTTAATTCTGTATTTACGAGGCAGTTGGTCGGTTCCACTGAAGGCTTTTACTTATATTAAAGATTTTGTGGTAGCAAATATATATACAAAAATAAGGACTGAAAAATTGAGATTTTGGACACAACTTTGGATTTATTTTCTATCGAAGAAATTCTGAGTTGCATAACGTGTGAAATAAATGCTCTATTATGTTCTCCAAGAACGTTATATCAAAAGCTTCAGCATTAATGGTAAAATCTGTGTTTGAAAATCACTTTTCACTTCTCTGAATCCAGTGATGTGAGTCCTCACCTCGTTAAATGCACATGTTTTATAATGTAGGCAAACTATGTTGCGCCATATAAAGTTTTAGATCATAAAGTTTATGATATAAAAATTTTACTTTGTTGGAAAATAATAACTTCACAGATTATGTTAAATATAACTTCATAACTTCGCTGGCACATACAGTAAAACTTACTAGGTCGAAAGTTAGAAGAACTTTCAAATACCAGTATTCCAATTTATCAACTAAAGAACTGTCGAAAGAATTGCCCACAAGGCATTTTGCTAATCTAATTCTAATTCTAAATGACAAGTTACACGCCACCGTAAATCAATATAAGTTCGGGAATTGGGGATACTTTTTTGAAAAAACTAGACAGATAGGCGTCTAAGGGCCTGCTACGAAAATCGAAACACAAAATAAATAATAAATAAATTAAAATACATTTATTTCGAAACAGAGTCCATATGAAGTTAGTAGCAATGCAAGCTTAAAACTATGTTACTACAATTCAATTCAAACAAAATAAAATAACGGAACAAACTTGCGGACGAAACATTTTCGATTTGAATGTATACATCAATGTATGATCCACTGTCAAAATATGCGATTTCGGTCCAATATCGGATACGAAGTGTTGTAGATAAGTTACATAGTAAGTAAAACGGAAGAACATCGTGTTAATGGTGACGACCACTTTGGTGTAATGGTCAAGAAGTTGACTATTAACCAAGAGGTCGCGGGTTCGATTCCCGCACTGTACAAACATTTGTGTGCATGTCTTTTAGTACTGGTCTGGGTGTTATATGTATTTATTTAAGTTTATTTGTAAAACCACTGTTGATTCTGATATCTGCAACACAAGTGCTTAAGTTGTATATTTTTTATTTATTTATTTTGGATTATTAATGGATTTTAAATTTCGTAGTAGACCTACGGGCCACCGGAGCGAAAAAGACGCAGAGTGGGCACTCACATCAGATATTTAATTATATTAAAGCTAAGATTTCAATCACATTCCTAAAGTTAAATTATAAAAAATATCGAATGGATAATATGAAGTTTTCTAATCGATTAGGTTGTACGATGTATCATAATACGATACGAATCGATACGGTAATACGATTTGTGCTACAGTTCACTGATTCTACTTTCTCATATATCTCGCATGTGGAAAATATCATATTACGAATCGATTTCTAGATTATATTTCTTGCATTCTTATGAGGAGGAGGAAATATATTACCAATTAATTACCTACTTAATAACGTCAAAAAATTTTATTTCTTGAGTATTTTTTTGCGTTTACAACGCTACTTTTTTAATTTCGAAAAGACAACACTAAAAAAATTATTTTCGGCTCCAGTCATCGGGGAGGAATCGAACCCCCGACCTTTGAAAGTCCGGTCCAATGCTCTGACCACTGAGCTACCGAGAACCTTAATGAAGTCGTTGAATTTTGTAAGTGCTTTTTAACGCTTTGAGCCAGCGTATGTTTCATCAATGATTGTGGGAGACACCCTCAAATCACCCGAGAGAAATATTTTTACAAATATTTAACAATCGGTTAAGATGAAACAGGCTATAATTTTATTTCTTGAGTATTTTTTGTGTTTACAACGCTACTTTTTTAATTTCGAAAAGACAACACTTTCATCGGGGAGGACTCCATTAAGGTTCTCGGTAGCTCAGTGGTCAGAGCATTGGACCGGATTTCCAAAGGTCGGGGGTTCGATTCCTCCCCGATGACCGGAGCCGAAAAGAATGTTTTAATTGTTAACGTCAAAAAATTTTTTCTTTATTAATTTTTATTAATTGTTCTAACAGATTGGGAATCCTTAGCCGCCAATAGGGCACAGTGGAGGAGTTTGGGGGAGACCTTTGCCCAGCAGTGGGATGACATAGGTTAATAAATAAATAAAATAAAAATTAATTTAGGGACTTAAATAATTTTTTTGCGAATAAATAACTGATTTCAGTCCTAGCCTAATAATAGTACCTAGCCTACATACCTACATGGTAAATATTGAATTAGTCACACTCTCAGAAGCTTTGTAAACTCAAGAAATGAAAATCTCGACCTATCAGTCAGAATAGTGATAAACAAATATTATGTTGTTGTGCACGGAAAATTTCCTGAAGCTAAGATAATATGCGAAACAGACACCTGTCTTCATAGTTGGCGTAACGTACTATGCTTTCATAGAAAACTAGAGGCTGCCCGTGACTATGTCTGCGTGGGTCTGTGTGTGGGTACACAATTATTTATGAGTTGTGTCGCCTAAGTATGTGTTCTTCTGATGTTTAAACTAATCATACAAAATCCATACAATAGGTTTTGGGTGAAAGAGAGAACAAACATCCATCCATACTCACAAACTTTTGCGTTTAGGATATTCATAAGAATATTTAATTTTATCTATGCCACACATTCCTCCTCTATCATATTATTATCATCTGGCCCGTTCTGATAGAGAGCAAATATTGGTGCAAGGCTTCGCATCACATGGGAAATGTTGGAAGCCCATAAAGGCACTGACGTGGTCAGTGCATGGTCCTTTGGCAAAGATTAAACAAAGAATCAGACGAGATAACAATAATACGTATAATATGTATAATATTATGTTGTAAAATGAATTCAGGTTCAGGGTTATGTAACAATAGACACATAATATAATATAGAACAATAAACATAACAATTTATATTTTAATTACATTTTTATTATAATCACTGTTCAATTGGTTTTTATTTTCTATGGTCTATTGTTCTGATTTAATTAAGTAAATAATATCATAAAAATAATTACTAGGTGGTAATCAATCAAGATATCATTGATTATGCATAAATAGCATGCGGACAAAAACACAGTGCTCTTCAAAGAATTAATTGATAGCGGAACAATCAAGACCCCATCATGTTTTGCTTACATGATTAAATTAACAATACAATCTAGATAAGGGTTTAAAAAATCAGATCAGTAATAAGAATAATAAAGCTTAAACAATAACCACGTTTTACTATAGTTAATGCAATTAGCCAGTCACCCACGATAATCAGCGAGCATGTCAACTATGTTTGTTTAATAATAGACAATCGTGTTTTCAACAATATCGGGGAAGTGATAGGTATAATTTTATACATATTTAATAATAAATTATGCACGGCAAAAACATTTACGTGTGCAATACATATTAGATATACCTATTACCTATGTATATACAAAAGGTTTTCAAAATTTGGATAAGTATTTACATAATTAGTAAAACAAACGCTCGAATGATTGATAACCTCCTTTTTTAATATCAAATAGAGTGTCACATCTACAAAAATCATCTTTGACGCGTCGGCATTCTTTTAAGGGAGACATCTTCCGTTAATTGTTGAAGAAACATGTTGGAAACATATAGATAAGACAAGTGATCTCAACAGGCACTTTGTATCAAGTGCTTGGCTTAAAGTGCAGTCAACTTTTTGAGAGTATGATTGGTGTAGTGACATAACATAACACCGAGGGGTTAATGCAAAAAAAAGTAAGAGACAAGGAGATGTAAAATGCGGTTTTGTTGCTTATTAAATATTGTTATAAGTACCTTTGAAAATAAAACCGATAAGGCTATATTCCTTTAAAGCCAATTATCCAAACTGTTTAAGTAAAAACATTCGGTTTTGAACAACCGTTAACATTACTTCGATGATAACATTACATATTCGACAAGACTCTTATGGCATTTTTTTAAACCTTTTAAGGATATTAAAGTCGTTATGTTGGATAAGAAAATAAAATACTTCCAGGCGTGATAGCGGGTGACGTTTTGGGCGAAATAATACTACGAGTATAATCGTCTTAACGTTGAATAACCAATATTGGTGGTACACAAATATAGAAATGATGCCATTGCATAGTCCTGTCGTTTTTTAGCGAAAACCCACGCACCCAAATGTGGAATGATGTAGGCTATAAATTAGAACTTGACATTTTCTACCTCGCAAAACATTGATTGTCAAGATATAGGTAAATTAAAATTGATAAAGATTTTTTTATTTTAAAATATTTAATAAATATACAACAACATCACATACATTGATCTGACTCCGTGGTAAGTAGCGTAACAACTTGTGTTACGGAAATCAGAAACAATAGTCACGGTAATAATATTACCGTGCAACAGTAGTATTACAAATAATCTTAAATAAATACATATTACATCCGGACCAGTACAAACAGACATTTTCATGCACACAAATGTTTGTACAGTGCCTCAATCGAACCCACGACCTCTTGGTTAACAGACAACTTCTTGACCATTACACCAAAGTGGTCGTCAAAATTTTAATAAAAGCAACCTATATCATTATTAGCTTAGTCAGCACTTCCAGGATTAGTATAGATTTTCCAATTCGGATCAGACTAACGTGTGCATTTAAAGATTCAGGCTTTTCAATAGGTATCTAATTACCTATTTAAATTATGTACATCAGTTTATTTATATCTTTGCCCGGGGCAACCAACAGATACTTGAGAACCAACCAACAAAACTCTAGGTTTGCAAATTATGACAAGTTTGACATTAAAGTTTTGGGTGTCAGTTCCTCCATTCCTTAGATCATGGCAAGTAAGCTTATTGCACATTATTTTATGATCTCTCTTTGTAGGTTGCTTGTGAATTCTGGCGCACTCACAGCTACAGGACTTACGAGTCAGTCATGATGATAAATTTTGTCGGTCTCAATCTGCCTTTTTATTCAGATTCAGCTGCCTCCCTTTCACATTAAAAAACAGGCGGCAAAAGTAACCATGACATTTTATTTTTTAAATCCCGCGCAGGCAACGGCATCCAGCTTCAAGCCTCCTTAGCGGATACGGTTAATCTGACAGGTCGGGTACGCGTCGGATGTTTTGACAGCGAGGCAATTACCTGCCACTTTGTTTGGCGGTTGCCTGTGCCCACCGTTCACATCCTGCGGTTGTACCTTGTTTAAGTATGACCTATTTTTCGCCCTTATGACAATGAGTTAAAGTCTAAAAAGTTCCTTTACGGTGAGCAAAGCCGGTTAAATCTTGACTGACATCGCGTGTATAATGTTTAAAAGTAAAAGATAATAAAACTGAGCGCGCGGCAGGTATTCAAGTGATTTCCATTGCCTACTTAAATAAATGTCAAACCCAATGCAGCCATGGTTTCATTACACTTCGATTATTCATATGGGTCTCTGGATCTATATATGGACAAATCTGGATCAGTCTCTTTAGGTATTGCTCTTTAGCTCTGTACATATCCTCTCGTACTTACCTTCTTAGATCAAAATTAGGCAGATACGGTTCGAGCTAGTCGCGCGTGGTACAACTAAACCGAGCTCAATGGACCTGCTCCACACATATTCGTCGTCACTCGTCAGTTTTGCAAGTTGTTTACATGTATTTACGTGCGTGTGCGGCCCATTTGTAAGTTGTCGATTGGAAGATCGTACCGCATCTTTCTCTGTTTGGTTTCATCTAAGCATACCTTAAGTCCTCTCATCAATCAAGCTAGTTTGCCATACATGGAGTGGGTGGAGAACACCGAAGCCTGAATACTAGCAAAGCAACCCATCGTGACCCTAACAGGGAGTGTCTGAATAGCTACTATCTACTTCACCTTTGCAGTGGCTACTCGCAATGGGTATTTTTAACACCATATTTGTTTCTTCGGGTTACGCGAACGGAAGACGTTGATATGATACAGTTTTTTACAGATTATTTGGCGATTTACTTACATTTTATTTTACAGGTTCGAAATAATCCGTAAAAATGTGTACCTATCACTTCAATTTTAAAAACCAATCAAAATAAATTACAAAACGTACACGTAATTTTTTTTTTATTATTACTCGCAATATTATATATTTTATTAATAAAAAAAAATCACAAAAAGTACACCGATTGACGTGACGAGTTTGAATGATAATGATAACCTCTTAACTTAAGCAAGTACCGCCATACCAAATCTATGGGAGACTGTCGTTTTGACAGTTCATAAAACGTAAATCAACGATTAGTGGTGTCAAATACCCCAATGGATGGTTCGCTCAACTCATTAAATACAGGTCAACGATTAATTCAATGACCGCAGAAGCGCCAAGGTCAATCCCAACGCCCGCAGACAGGCATGTCTTTGAACGACATTGCGTAAGAACAGCTATCGGGTGGCAAAACATATATTATTTATTATACATCATAGATCTTTTTATGACAAGACATGACCTTTGACGTTGACTGGTAGAAACTGCGTCTAGTATTAAGTCTAGGTGTTGTTCAAATTCGTTTAGTAAAATTTGAACAACAGAAACAGAAATCAAATTAATTAATATTATTATTAATAATAAAATAGGAATATTAATAAAATTAATAAATTGTTAAAAAATCCTTCCTAGCCATTATCCTCCCTTAAAAATAATTTTAATAATCCCCAGTATGAGTGTGAAAATAACTGCCCTCATAAAAAAACTTTAAGTTTTATTAAAAAACATAAAATGCCTTCCCCCTATAGCTGATAGCTTGATGAACAAATCATATTTTTAATTACCCAATGATACAGTCAAAAGCAACATTGTAATTTCAGAAAAAAATTTGCAAACAAAAATGTCAATGTGACTGCTGAAAGCAAATGATCAACAATACTATGTCAATTTCCAAGTAGCGATATGCATGCATGGGGGCATGAATGGCACACTTCAGCCTGAATGAGCCTCTGTGCCATGGGAACTCAATGCATGATGCGATACAATAGGGCTTGCTACAACTTAATTTACTGGAATTGATTTGAAATAATTAATTTTACGTCTTAGCAATTGCATAAAAAATATTTTTCCTACTACATACTCTGATTAAGAAGACACTTGTTACGTACAAGTATCTATACAATACTAACAAAATTTAATGGATAAATTTTAGTCCCGTAATCTTGAAGCAAAACTAAGTGATATGCGAGTGAAAGGAATGGAGGATTCAGTGACGAAAGATTGGATAGTATGGAAGAGAAATACATACTGCACTGATCCCAGATAACCTGGGAAAAAGGCAAGTGATGATGATTCTTTTAGCAAAACTGGCCAAAAACTTATTTTGACTAGGTACTTTATGACTTGATTTAAAAATGTTGGCATATCAAAAATGCTAATTGAATTTTATCTATTTAACTACTTCACTGACTGCCGTGATTATTTATTTTATCTTAGGAAATCAGACAATGCAGATTATGTTTACATAATCAAAATAATAATTTGAGTTTGCAAACCCTGGATGCACTGAGCAATAAGTCTTAAACTTTGTTACTATCAGCTTTGAATATTGACATCTGGGGGCCAATTCTGCTAATCAATTGTAACAAAATCATAAGTGGACAACAAATCGTTTTTGACAGTTGTAGTAATAGCAAAATTATAAAAAGATTATTTTTTTAATTGACACTACGATTGCAAATTCTTCAAAAATTTGCCTTACTTGTATAATAACGGACAAATTAAGTAAGTTCTTCATTTATATTTAATTTCAATTATTATTTATTAAGATAATTTTGTTGCAAAAAAAAAGACTGCACCGTTAACAATAATCATTCTGTCATTCTTTAAAAATACATTGAGGATTATAGTTTTCAGAAAATTGTTGAAACCAAGACTAAATTTTGAACTCATACAACAACAGTTTATTGAATAATAATGCTGGACATTAGCAGTAAATTTCGGATGAATTTAATGTCGTTGAGTCCAACCAGTTTGTTAATATAGATAAAAAGACATTTACAAGTAGAACTTATTCTGATTCAAAAGTTCATGGTTCAATAAGATAATGTCTGCAAAATATTGTAGGCAAGAAGGACAAAATTATTATGCCAAAATACCATAATGATGAATAGAATTCTATTCTCAAACTAAATGAAATCAAATCAAATCATACACCGACAATACGTGCAAAAAACTAAAACAAACTTACTGCAAAATAGGATAATGAAATCCATGAAGACTTTTCGCAAAACAAATGCAGATTCACGATCCACAGCCACTGTATGGTTTCTGGAGTTACTTTTACGATCGTTTCTCTCCATTTTTATTTGATTTATTGTTCAAAAACGCAAGCAAAACACTATTCACGAAACCAATTGTGCGTTACGAAATAATGACAGAACGCAAAACCGACAGCAGCAACACACGTCAAACCCGGAGCGCATGCGCGCGCTGACTGTAATCAGCTTGGTGTTTACGGAGAAGCCTATCCAATATTTTTATATGGCGAGTTGGGAAATGTTTGTATGAAAACTCATGCCTAGATTAGATCTATATCATTTAAATAGTAGGTATGTAATTAAAAGTCTTTGAATAAAAACTTAATTAAAAAAAAAACCGGCCTAGTGCGTGTCGGACCACGCACAAAGTAGGGTTCCGTAGTCAATTTTGGCACCGCGCTGTTTTGCTTTTCTTGCTTCGTCATCATCTCCCTAGCCGTCAATGTCATCATCATTGTAAATATATCTAATATATAAAATTCTCGTGTCACAGTTTTCGTTGCCATACTCCTCCGAAACGGCTTGACCGATTCTCATGAAATTTTGTGAGCATATTGAGTAGGTCTGAGAATAGGCCAACATCTATTTTTCATACCTCTAAGTGATAAAAAAAAAATTAAATGGCAAAACAACGGTTGCCGGGTCAGCTAGTATTTTTATATTATTTATAATTTCGAAAGTATTCATTACAGGATACCCGAAACAATTTTAAATAAGAGTTTCCGTGCCTGTTTCTCTACGTGAGAGATTTGAAGTTTATAGATCCAAGACTTTAGAAATTACGGGGGTGAGGGGGGGGGGGGGATACCGTGTAAACGACCTTTGCGGGCTAACTCGTAAATGGTAAAGCTGATAAAAAGTGTTGTATGGAAACCTTATTTTCAAAGTCCTTTTCAACGATACCCCACAATTCACCCCCCCCCCCCCTTTACATGTATAGGGAGGTACCCTTAAAAAGGGGTAATTTTAATTTTTCGTATTTTTAAAAATGATCTATATGTGAAGTATCCTCGAACAAAGTTACATGCAAACATGCAAATCAGTCCATAAACGTAGAAGATATTCTGCTGTGACAGACTAGGACGGACTGAACGATCTTATAAGGGTTCCTTGTCGGACTACGGAACCTAACAACCGATTGAGTAAATTAAATGAAACAATGGACTAGGTAGCCCGGAACCAATAAAAATCTTCATTAAAATATTTTATCAGAAACAAAATCTTTTTATCCTTTTATATCGTTATTTCTTGAACTTTTGATATTAAATCTGATTCAATTTATTTTATCTTAACCTTGTTTTTCCATCGCCTCGAGTCGCACATAATGTAATAATCTGTGAATAGCACAGGTAATTTTAGGTACCTATAGGTGGGTAACAAAGCACTGAAAATATAAAGTTTAGGTCAAACGTCTTTAAGTATTATTTTTTTCAATTTATTTACTTATAACACAAACAAGACTTTGGCCCAGATTTGATTCCAGTATCGAGTCGGTCGACTAATGTCTTTGAGGCTTTTACCTATTTACCAATATTTCATACTATTTATATAGTTTCTACCTACCTATATAACTACATAATGATGTGATAAGATTCAAAACACAAAGGAACGGATAAACCACGTAACAGTTCAAATACTTTTTTTAAAATCACAAACAAAACTTTTTTTTTTAAATCTGAATTTCTTACAAAACTTAGTTAAGGTTATTTTTATCACGCTTTTTTTATGTATTGTTCTTGGCGATTAACGGATCCGTAAAATTTCAAACGATTGAAAAATTAATTTTACAAATCTTCTAAAAACTGCCATCTATTTATGTTTATAGCACTGTATTACTGGTGCACTGCCATCTAGCGTCACTGAACTAGACTTAGTGCTACAGCGATACCGCCAAGAAAATCATGAAGTCAGTTCCAAATATTCAAACTAGATAGCACTGTACATGCTTTTCTGTTTCTAATTTTGTTGAATAGATGTCGCTTTCGTTTCGTCGTCACAATAAGTAGATTGCTTCCTCAAATTGAGATTTCTAAAAATTATTGGAGATTGGAGATTTTGATACCTACATAAAACGTTTTGAGAAAAAACGGAAGATTTCAGTACCTACTATGTATGTTTTTAATATTGGAAATTAAATTGAATTGAATTATTATTTGAAAGCATTATTAGGTTTTTCGAAAAAAACAGAACTTTTACCTACGCAAGTGCTAATAATATACCTAATTATAGTGTGTACAATTATTAAACAGGGTGTTTGGCGTAACGATGTAGGTAGATATACATATATCTCTCTATCTCTATAGATGTAGCCGATAGAGTTCCCATACTTTATTGGGAAAAGTGTGATCGTCGTAAAGTTATTGCCAAAAAAAACTTTTTTAATGCAGGCTTTTATGGCCTGAACATTGAATTATTGTTCGATCTTATCTGACTGGTCTTAAACCAGTCTTGAAAACGCATATTATTATAGCAAAAAAGCGATAATGAATTGTTCGTTGAGCAAATTTAAATAAAAAAAAACCATTTCTTAAAATAAAACTTACACGTGTAAATTGCGTAAGAAATTTATTAAAAATGTTCTAGCTTATTAAGGGGAGAAGGGATAATACCTTTGAACAGTGGCAGCTTTGAATATTTAATTTTGTGCTTATTTTTCGGGTAGTGGCAACACAAGCCTGACAACTGTCACTTGCTTATTTACATCGATGGTCACTTGTCACAGTCTGTCGTTGAGTTATGAGGAGTTTTTATTTAGAGTGCATTAATGTTAAGCTCATTGAAGAGTGCGTATGGATTTTGGACATCCAATTCAAGGTATATGGAGCGTTATTTTACTTTTTTAGTCATAATGTTTCAAATATCACGCAATGGACTACAGATAAACATCATTTTTAAACTTGTACTTGAAAAGAAATCGTTTTTATTTTACAGATACTCCAGGGGCAGCTTTGTACATTATCATGTGGGCAGGAGGGGAGACCGGGGACAGTTGCAACATTTTTAAATTTTATAATTTCACAACAATAGTGTCTCTTTTAATTGATACTCAGTTTTCTTGGAAGTCAGCATCATATTTAGATGTGAAGAAACCATACATACGTTACCTAGGATCCTAGGTACTTCAATTCGACATACCTACCTAATATCATTTGAGCCAATCGTGTAAAAATTCCAGCAGCTACCAAAGATAAACCAAAAAATACAGCAAAATCGCGGACTCATATTTGGTGCGGACCTGTAAATTCACTAATTTATGTTCTTCGCACGTCTTCTGTGTTTGGTGTAGTTAGGTATTTCTATTCAAAGTTTCTTCATACAATATCACATACCTACTCGTAGTTTTTTTCTTTTTCATTAGGACCCGTAGACAGAGTTAGGTACAATTGAATTTTCCACCACCAGAGATGTACAAAATAGTTTTAAAAAAGCATTTAAATACAAGATACAACATATTTTTCAGATTTCCTATTTCAAATGCCAAATACCAAATAGTTTTACGTTTTGTATTTAAAATGCTAAATGCAAAATACCTATTTTCAAAATAAAATACCTCTTGACCAAATTGAAGGGAATAGAGATACCTACAATGCCGAGTCAAATATCACTTTATGCATGTCATTTTGGTCATACTTATCAGCATGCGTATTAATAAATTCTGTTGTTATTATTAATACTCACTTAAAATAATGTAAAAATTGGTTGCCTGTAAAATCGGTATACGGGCGAAAGTTTTACGTGACAACGACTTTGAGTGGTAAAATAATTTTAATGTGAATATTCATTCGTATAACATGAACCGGTGTGTATGCCTATCTCTCTCACTCTCTCTCTCTCGCTCTTAGGCGGGTTAACTGTGCTCGAGTGGAAGGGACGCGTGCCTTTCACTTTTTATGTCTGTCTCACTCGCTCTTAGGCGGGCTAACCATGCCCGAGTCGAAGGGACGCGTGCCTCTCACTCGCTCTCATTGTGAGCGCGGAACGTGAGCGGAGCGTAACGCAGTTTCTTGAAGTGTCACCCGGCAAACCAATTTATAAGACGTTGTCACGTCAAAAAACTAGACTAAAGAAAAGAAAAGGAAAGACTAAACAGTCGAAACATCAATTTTTATTTATTTAATTACGCTTTACGTCACTCTGAGCGCGTGGAATATCGAGTCCCACAAGATAGAGTCCGGTACATGTTGTTACGCGTCTGATTGGCGAATTGCTTTCAGCATTTAAAATAAATAGGCAAGAGAAAGATATTTCTTGCCATAACTTGCATAAAATGTCTCTCTCGTTCTCATTGAGAAGATCCACGGCGTCCCACACTACGTTTAGGTACCTAAGCGTGGTCTCCATTAGAGAACCTTCCTGCTCCACCTCTCGTCTGTTCTGCGACAGACATGGCCAGCCCACTGCCAATTTGGGCACAGTGCACATTTTCGGACAACATCAGTTCGTCTTATGTCGTATGACCTCGTTCCGGATCTTATCCCTTAATGATTTTTAATAAAAGACATTTAAATTCAAATTAAAAAAATAGGTATGTATTTCAAATAAATCGCACCTCTGTCCACCACACACATGCATAAGGATACAACCAACGCGATGAAGGAGGCATTCGAAATCGACACTGCATTCAAATCGGTTAATTCATCCATGAGCGAGATTTTTGCGTTTGGGACGCACATATCATTACATAGGTTCAATTCCTGCGTCTGTCCCTATGTGTGTATGCTTAGTACTATATAAAACTACGCAACGGATTCTAACTTCGTACTTTCAAGCAAAGTCGCTTCCCGCGTCTGTCCCTGCGTTTGTATGTGTATGCTTAGATCTTTAAAACAACGCAACGGATTTCGATGCAGTTTTTTTTAGATAGAGTGATTCTAGAAAAAGGTTTAATATGTATAAAAAATTTGGAAAATATGCGTAAACAGTGAGCAGGACCGCATCTGCCAGGTCCACTAGTTACCTACTTAAAGGTAAGTACCTACCTAAAGTTATAATAGCACAGCCAAGCTCTATGTGGTTCTACTACCTATTCCTACTTCTTACCTGTATTCCCTGATTTATGATACAGATACCTAGATATTTGTGAGAAAAATAAAGATAATTTTGTAAGTAATTCGGAACTGTCAGGTTTATAGAGGGAAAAGAAAATAAATCGTGAAGAATGATGACATTGCATGAAAATCGGGTCCTTGGTCAGCCTACTGCATTCGAGAAGGTAATCGATCGAAATTATTTACGAATGTGAACTTTTTCATTTGCTTAAGGATTGGCCCACTTATTTGTAAACATCTTTTTTCCATAGCCTGTTAGGCTTATTATTAGCCTTGGTTTGCCCACATCATCCTTGCTGAAACAAGTTTAGCTCTTGTCGGATTTACTTTCTGAAGCGATTATCTACATCTAAGCCGGTTGGGCAAACATTTCCATACTCAAGTACCTACCTAAGATGTCCGCCAAATACAGATTAAACCTCTTTAGCCAGTTGACGATTTAGGGTTGAAATATGCAATTTTAGGTATCACATAGCTTCAACTTGTAAATCTACACAAAGTAAGTACCTAATTGTGTAATGTACCTTCATGTGTTTTTTTTCTATTTGGTAAAAATGTGATACCTACTGAATAAAAATGATTTCTTCTTCTTCTAATTCAAAATTAAACTGTGTTAGGTAATCTATACCTATAGTCCAGGAGGCCTGGTGTCATGTACCTACTACAGATTGTTTCACAATCCATCACAAGCACCAGTCTTCACAATAATTTAAAATATTACACAATGTTTTGAGACAACATTTGTATTACCTACTGTTATGAAGAAAATAAATTACATACTTACTTTATTATTCTTATTATTAAACTGGAGCCTAGGGCGGCTGATTTTAGGGGGCGGCCAAATTAGACCAAATTTCAGGTTTTCACGAATATTTCTAAATAAATTGATAATAATCTCCAAGTGATTATTTAAAGTATCTTTAAACTCTTTGATAATCTTGTCTGTGACCTACTTGTAAAAAGCATTTTAGGTTCCAGTTTTACTATTTACAATTACCAGTGTTGTGACTTGTGACATACCTAGTTGTAGCTAGCATAAAAAACTAGATAGGTAGGCTACATACAATGTCGATTAAAAGTCTTTGAGACCAACATAAAACCGTCTTACTCTCTCTCTACAATCGTCAAAGGAATCTCATCAAAGTAGAGTTTCCTCGAAAAAGTTGCCTCCTCAACTTAACCCCTTAACACCGAACGCACTCAAAAAGTAGCCGCGATCAAAAAGAACCGATCCCGCCGCCACGCAATACCCAAAAATCCTACAACAAACAGCGAAATTCCTTCATTACAACGTACAATGTCTACAGGCAACACACAAATAACTCCGTTTCCAATTTAAATAACAAGCTTTCAAAGCTGAAAAACAACCGGTAACCGAAGTTGGGAATAAATTAGCGAGGGACGCTATGCGCCCCCCTACACAGTGTGTACATTGTGCAAAATATTATTTGCCTTGCCAGACAATAATAGAATCTAGTGCCCCGCCCTGACATGTTAGCTTTGGGAAGCTCCGCCCATCCGGATCACCCTCCTCATTGGCCAATTCTGCATCTATCTCAGTCTAACCAAGTCACGGTCCTTGTTTCGCGTGTAGCTTTTTCCTCGACGCCCGAGGGGTAAATGTTTTGGTACGAAACATATACCAAGGTTTTCTACAGACCCGGGCATTGTCAACGGGTATCGTCGTATATTTTTTGCCCGTTTTTATTTGAGACGTCTACCTGAATGGAGTGCTAGTATTCCCTTTATGAGATTTTTTCTCAATAACTACGTAACGACTCGTTTGCGATTAAAGGATCACGTTTCGTGTATGTCTCTGTAAACAGTTGCCTTTGCGATGCGAAAGAGCTTTTTATTAAATTTCGCTTTAGAACGCGAAGGTACGTGGGACAATAAGATTTTATGTTAAGCGTTTGGATTGATTTACATAAGAAATTCTTTGTGATTGAAATGTAACGACTTTGAAAAGAGACTGTTCAAAGCACATTACAAGCTTTTAAGTTAAGTACCTTCTTACTATAAGTATTTCATTAACGTTACAAATTTTTTATACAGATATGAAACACCTCACGCAAAAACCCAAATAATAAAATATATATACTTACTTAATCAAGCCGAGTTGTGCAATTTTGTTCTGTCTACTTACTCGTATTAGAAAGACAAGACAGTCGCAGCTACTTGCATAGAAAGTACTAAAAAACGTAGCCTCCATAAAGTCAAACAGAAAAAACCGATCTACAACACAAAAATCCACCGCAAAATAAATACCGCAACAAAGTTGAATCGATTAGCACGAAGCCTAATAATTATCAGTCGTCGGCCTGAAATTCATGCACAAAGCTCGACCCGCAGTGATAATAACGACAATTGTTGTGTTTACTGGAACGTGAACGCGGCGGGGCGGCGTTGGGCGGGGCCAGGGGGGGCAGAGCCCTACCGCCACCGCCGACGCTCAGTCAGCGCCGCGCCACGCGCCCCAACGCACCTCTGACATGTGACGCAGCATGGAAGATTGTGATCTCGCCCAATACCGCGATATGATCATCGAGGGGGACCTACCTTTGGATCTGAGACCACCACCGAGACTCTATTTGCCTCATTATCTTCGCGACGAAAGCACAGAATACCCTCAAGACGATACGTACGTGTCAGTGGACGAGGACACGCCAGAAGTGCCCCCGCCGTCGAGCGACTCTGAAAGATTCGACGCGTCCAGCCCGAGTGACACAAAATCCAGCTCACCTAAGAAACCGAAGCAGAAATCGTCTTCACAACTCATCAAGCCGCCCTACTCATACATCGCGCTGATCACCATGGCCATACTCCAATCGCCGCACAAGAAACTGACCCTCAGCGGCATCTGTGAATTTATCATGACAAGGTTTCCGTACTACAGAGAAAAGTTTCCCGCGTGGCAGAATTCGATCAGACACAACCTGAGTTTGAATGATTGCTTCATAAAGATCCCGCGGGAGCCGGGGAATCCAGGGAAAGGGAATTACTGGACGTTGGACCCTTTAGCGGAGGATATGTTTGATAATGGGAGCTTTCTCCGGCGACGGAAGAGGTATAAGAGGCCTGCGCCGTCGCTGCAGCACGCGCATGCTGTGGTAGCGATGCTGGCGAGAGAAGCATATGCTCCACTCTTACCTCTGCCATGCTATTTGCCCCCAACTCCACTATTATCGCTGCCCCGTCCACCCCCGGCAGCGCTGCGTCCAGTTCCTCTCCCACCCCGAGTTGCAGAAACAACTGAGCCTCGAGGAAAGAGATCTCGCAACGGTTTCTCAATAGAGTCAATTATTGGCTCACAAGATTCTCCAGTGACCTCAGAGCCGAGAAGAAGTGCATTTTCCCCACTGCATCAGGGCAACGGACCACCTGATGACTGGGCCAGATGAATGTATCTCAACGGGTGCGTTTCAAGTCCTTCCCCGTTTTAAATACCGACGGACTTATACCAACCTATCCCTCGCTACGTGACTGAAGTGGTAGTAAAGACGTTTCCAGTGATAAACCTAAGTATATTTGCCAAAATTTACGGGTATCGAAGCTTAAACCAAATATTAAATAGTGTTAGTAATAATGACCAAGCCAAATTTGTAAAGTCGTGAAATCTGTTCAGTTTTGGCAAAGCGTAAGTACTAAAACATTGTTTTATGCATGTTGCGTTGTTTTTATTCGAATATTATTATTATCAAGTGCAAAAGGTCGTCCGTAAATAAATAATTATGAAATAAGTTTGAAATATTGTGCCAAAATATCTGCCGTCGCTACTTTTCTATAAAACGAGATGTTCTAAATGTACCTTTTTTTTCAATTATTGTATAGGTATTCCATTGTTTTTTTATATGTGGCAATTAATTAGTGTTATGTTTTGTTTTATAAAAAAGAAACGATGGCAATAATATCTAGTCATCCGTGTACAAAATAGTGTAACATATAAGTTTTTCTTGTAAATAATAGATTGTATTGTATTAATACTGTAGAGTTTTCTAATTCTAATTAGAGCTAAATGCAATGAATTATTAGTGTAGATAAATTTATTGTGTTCTACGGAACAATATCTTGCAAGTTTTGCCAGTGTTTGCCCAAATAATTTTGCAAAAGAGTAGTCTTCAAAATTCCTTGAATCAAAAGGATTTTGTACATCAAAATATAACGTAAGATGTATTTAAACAGTAGTATATTTTTGTGTAATAACTTATTATAAGTGATAAATATAAAAAAAATATTACGAACAACACTTTTTCAATTATTTTCCATCCCAACTTCGACTTAAAAGAAGGCTGAACGTGTAAAAAGCAGATTAACACATTCGTGACTCCCTCTCAGTACATATTTTTATGAAGAGCGTAAAATGACGCATAAATCTTACATTATTTTTGAAATAATTATAGATATACGTTATCGCAGATTTACGATGGATAAGATAGACCGATAATAGGCTTGTTTCCACTATGAAAGAAATATTCAAAAACTGATTTTCTCTAAAATAATTCATAATTTCAGATGCCTTTACACTAATATTTTTCTGCAGTTCGTATTATTTGATTTTTAATTGGAATTTAAATGATTATTAGTCACTCAGTCGGCATTGCACGCGATGACTTCAAAGTGTGTTATTCCCATACAAGCTCTATGAAGAAAAGCGTTTTGACAGTTGATAAAAAGTACGTCAACGATTGGTGGTGTCAACTACCGTATTAAAAAGACAAAATGACAACCGTCGGCATGGCAACATTATTTTAAACGGACATCTTATCTCTACCTCCCTATTTATCTAAATAAATAAATATAAATACTAAATATTATGAAAATGTTGTGTCGATTTTCAGATGGAACTTATGTACAAACAAAACAGAATCTTACTTACTTACTTCGCTGGCTCAGCGACCCGAAGTGGATCTTGGCCTACGACATTAAAGTGCGCCATTCTTCCCTATTCTGTGCCAAATCTTACCAGTCGGACACTTCTAGTTCTTTTAGGTATTTAGCGACTTCGTCCTTCCAGACATCTTGGATGCTCCACCGGCCGGCGCCCGGAAGGTGGTCCAAGATAGGCTCTCTTTGTGGCTTGATCCTCTCCCATCCTCTCCACATGTCCTAGCCAGCGAAGTCGGGAAGATTTTATTTCCCCGACTATAAAACAAAATCTAAATAAATAAAAATGTATCTCTGAATGTGTAGCTAAGAGCAAATCTCGAGAGCGGCTGAACCGATTTTGCTAATTAAATTTTTATAGTACTTCAAGTACGAGGATGGTTGTGATGGAGATACAAAAAAACAATGGGCAGGATATCCACTGCTGGTTCCGCTAGTGTATGATATTTGAATTAATACCTACGTTTCGGTGATAATAGGAAAGCCGATAGCAGTTGCTCAAATACTCCTATACCTAAATGTAAACTATACCTATATAACTTGTAATAATTATAAATTGACAGTAAATGTGACCCGTCTGTGTAAATTATTGTGACTAAAATAATTATTATTATTTTCCATTTAATAGGGATGTGGACTGTACTCAAATAAGCCTATAATTTTACCATTAAAAGGTAGTTTATATAATAAAAAAAATAAAAAACACAATATTTTCAGGTCAGTCGAAAGGTGGTCGCTTGTCTGAGGGGTCTTTATCGTTTAAAACATTTTCTTCCTTTCAAGACTAAGGTTCTTCTCATTCAATCACTTGTTATCCCTATCATTGACTACGCTGACTCTTGTTGTACCAACCTCACTGAAGCACTGACTGATAAACTTGATCGTCTCCTCAACAGTTGTATTCGGTTTATCTTCGGCCTTCGTAAATACGATCATGTTTCCAGTTACAGAACACAACTCAATTGGCTCCCTATTCGTCAGCGTAGAGACACCAGAATTCTGTGCATTTTATACACCATTCTGAATAACCCTTTGTCACCTTCGTATCTTAGAGATATGTTCACATTCCTCTGTGACGCTCATGACCGTGCCCTTCGCTCCTCAGACAATCTCCAGCTGGCCACACCGGCTCACCGCTCATCGTACGTCACAAAGTCGTTCACTGTGGCGGCAACGCGACTGTGGAACTCACTACCCCTGGATCTCAAAAGATCAGACTCGAAGCTTTCATTCAAGAAAAAAGTTCTATATTTTCTAAATGAATAAATTGCATGGATACTAAAAATATATAAATATTAATAATAATAATATATTTATATATTAATATATATAAATACATTATTAATAATATATATTAATTATATTATTACATATTAATTATATTTTCTATTACATATCTATTATATTATATTATTTATTTTTTGTATAATTTTAATATAATTTAATATTTACTTTTATTTATTGATATTATGATATTATATCTATATATTATGTTTATTAATTTTTGCGTTATTTTATTTACCACAATTTATCCTTTCTCATTTAATTTTCACTGCACCCATTGCCTTCTTTCTGCATGACCTTGAGGTTGACTGGCAGAAAATGCTTTTAGCATTAAGTCCACCTTTTGTACATTTCTCGTGCAATAAAGTTTTAAATAAAATAAATAAATAAAATATTTTCTTCAAAAACCAAAGGATTATTTTTTTATTTAATAAAATGTAATTAAATATTTCACCCTCAAGTCACGTGACAATCAACGCCAATCAAAATGCGTAACGTCACTTGTTGCCAAACAAGAATTTTCACTGTCAAGTACTATGTGTTTGTTGATATTTGGACAATATTATTATTTTGATTCCCGTGAAATTTCTTTGAAATTCGTTCAATTATCTTATTGAATCAATTTTTAAAGGCTTTCCTATCATGGTAAGCGGATATATTAAGGCAGATAGTTCAAATTTGCCATGAATTGATTGCTTTACGGTGGCTAATTTCTTCGCAACAATTAGTAACTTATGCTCTGCTGATTTTAGAAATGTGAAGACCTCTATGTAAGTAATATACTCAGTATTACTCAGGATACACTACAATAATAATCGTAGGAATTTATAAAGTCCAAAAGTAAAATTGAATGTTATATAAAATAATAGGATTTTGAGGTTCTGTCATTTTAACAAATTGTTTCATTCCTTTTAGTTGCTCAGCAGGCAGTCATATTGGAGACGATGCTATACAACTTCGACGAGATGCAAAATTGTGCACAGTTAAGTACAAAATTTGCCTGGAGTATAAATTTTGTAGTAAACCATATTCAGCCACTATGGTTGTGGATAAAGAAAACGGTGTAATAGTGAGTGCCGAGTGTCATGATTGTGCTGCTTCTCAAGGAGGTTGCAAACATGCTGTGGCATTCATCATGTGAAAAGGAATAAAATAAAAAACAATTAAAAATGTTCAGTTGTTGAAACACCAGTCAGATTTCTACAAAGATTATGTTATATAATATAATGTGTTCAATGGACCAACTGTGCTTGAAATACAAGGGTGCTGACTGTGAGAATTTTTTAGTAAAGCCAGCTCCTTTATTATTAAAAGTACCTAAATGGAAATCACAGACACAAGATACTAGTGCTGGATCCCGACGGGCTAGTTGAAGCTACATTTTCCGCATCGTTTTTGTACATGGAACGTGAATAGATAGATTTTAGGTGTTTTAATAGTAGTACTTTCACACTACGGCACCGCAAAACATTTATAAAATGTAGAATCCATCTTATTAACTCAAAACTACGAAATAACTTTCTATTACATACAACTTCGACAATGACTTTAACAGGTATCCACGTTTTGGCGCGAAATTTGGAATGGAATTTTAATTAAACTTATTTTCAAGGTATTAGTTGTATTAAAAAAATAATAACAACTAGTTTGGGCTCTATTTGGTACTTATGCATGGTTTTAAACACTTTCCCAAAAATAGTCCACATCCCTATTGTTCAATGAAACTTATACAACTAACGGCAAACACAGACAAAATAAATACGACACAAGCAAAATTAAATATTAAATTCAAAAGCCTTGTTGCTTACTCCATATACATACTTTCCGACAAAATATTATTGCACTCGCACATGTGAAATATTAGGTACTTATCCACTTATTATAATTTGGGTGCAAGTTTTTTTTTTATATTTCACAACAATCACACCAATTTTCTAGTCCCAAATTAAGCCACGAGGCTTGTGTTATGGGTACTAGACAACGGATAAACATACATAAATACATTTTTGTTGTGTAAATAAATACATATTATACATAGAAAACACCCAGACCAATACGAACACACATGTTCATGCACACATATGCTTGTACTGTGCGGGGTTCGAACCCGCGAACCTTGGTTTAAGAAGTCCGACATGTAGACCACTGCACCAAGCGTTCGTCTGCACCAAGCGGTCGTTATTCTACCTACTTAATGTGACATTTGTGGCAAACAAAACTTGTGTTTTCTTTCTCTCTACACTCATTGCTATATTTTGAAGGTTTTACTGTAAGAAAATGCTTTTTAGTTCACAGATGGACACTTTTTGCGTTTCTTTTTCACTATTCGGAAAACATATATGCAGGTTTTACAAAGAATAATAATAAATGAAATACAGGCAACTCCAATCCAACTGACCTGTGAGTACAAAGGTAGAAAAACATTTCACATTTGAAACAGGAAGGGGAAATTATGATAAAAAAGATACAGAATAATGCAAGCTAATGAAAATTAAGTAAGACGAAACATAACAGAAATTCAAATCTCGAATATCGGAAAAAATGAATTCTTACGATATTTATTTTAATTGTAAATTTTTCATTAATAAATTAAACAAAAAGAAACACTTACTAATTAAAATTAACTGTACAATAAAAATTATTTACATATAATAAAAAAAAAGAATCAAAAAGGTTCATCTTGCAGACCCACACTAGTGTCAACGGTGCCAAGAACGCTAGCAGCGTTTCTTCGCTGAATGGCCAAGCTGATTCTTTGGCCAAGGTAGCTGCCAGCTCTCGAGTCTGCGGTGACAAAATATGCAACGGGGTCCTTATTTCAGCTTATGCTTATATATATATGCGTCTGGTGATATATTACTCATATATACGACCATTTTATTTTAATCAAAGGGCCTAAGTTCAGGACACAACTGCGGCATACAGTCGTCGCGAGCACGCGACTGACCAGCGCTTGAGGGTCGGCGATTAGTTGGCACGCTGCTGTTAGAAGCGAGTTGCGGCGACAGAAAGTTGCAAGTGTAGCCGAAGCCTTTATACCAATCCCCTTAGCCGGAAGTACTGAAAGTTGTAGAATTCATATGCCAAATCGCATGGTAGTTGGTTATCTATAATCAAAACCGCAACGATACTGGGGCTTGATTCCACTGACGTATCTAATCGTAGCAAAATTATATCTAACTTGCTTTTTCCCGCGACTTCGTCCGCATGACTAGATAGTTTTTTTTAAATGCGTTGTTCTGCCGTAATACCAATTTTATCCAAATATCTTTGGTAATTTAGGAGTGAAAGCGATCAGATTCCCCGGAAAGTAATTTTCCCCTTGCGAATGCGTTGTTTTCCCGCGGTCAAAAGTACTTATTTCCTTTCTTAAGTCTCAAACTATCTCCTTACCAAATTCCATTTAAATCTGCTTTGTAGTTTAGGCGTAAAAGCGATCGCCCACTTGAATTTTCCTATGGGAATGCGTCATTTTCCCGCGGTAAACAGTAGCCTAGCCTTTCTCGGGTATCAAAATATCTCCATACCAAATCGCATGTAAATTGGTTCAGTAGTTTAGGCGTGATTCAGTAGCAGACAGACAGACAGAGTTACTTTCGTAATTATATTATTAGAATGGATTGCATTGACTAACTTGGACAGTTCTAGTACGAAAGACAAAATCGCGCAATTCAATTACAAATTTGAAACAAAATCACTAACGGAGTTATGGCACTGTCATCATTCATCATCATCATTATCAGCCAAAGGACGTCCACTGCTGAACATAGGCCTTCAAGCATAGATCAGCCAAGCCAAGCGGTCTGCATCCAGTGCGATCCTGCGATCTTTTGTCGTCTGTCCATCTTGTTGGTGGACGTCCTACGCTGCGCTTTTGGTCGAAGGGTCTCCAATCCAGAACTTTTCTGCCCCAACGGCCATCAGTTCTTCGCGCTATGTGCCCAGCCCATTGCCACTCGAGCTTACTGATTCTCAGGGCTATGTCGGTTACCTTAGTTCTTCTACGTATCTCCTCATTTCTGATTCGATCTCGTAGAGAAACACCGAGCATAGCCCTCTCCATCGCTCGTTGTGTCATTTTTAGCTTCTTTATAAGGCCCTTATTTGGCACTGTACAAAATAGTAACATGGGCTACTATCAAGCCTAGATTCTACAAGCAGATCATAACACAAATTAAGTATTTATTATATTTTAGCGGACGCTTGCGATTTCGTACGCTTAAGTTTCGGGTATCAATATTACAAGCAATAACACTTGTTAATTTATTTAAGCTTAATTGTACAACAAAACTATGTACAAAAGGTGGACTTAACGCCGTAGAGCATTGTCAACCAGTCATACCTTTGGGCTAAGTAGAAATGATTAGTGGGCGGTGCGACAAAATAAATAAAAGAGAAAAAAACCATTAATATGACACGAGATATGATATGATATTTGCTTTTGCTAAATATAGAAAATTATTATTTAATATTGTAACAAAATAAGCTGCTGACTTCAACATGAAGTACTCCAAGAAAATATTCAAATAAATGATATCTATAAGAAAAGATACTAATCAGTCTATAAGTTTTTCCTTTTAATATTCTAAGCGCTTATGAAACTAACTTCCAAATACTTAAAAGTCAAAATCAAAAGGCCTTGTTAAACTCCAACTGAAGTTTGGATCCGTTAAGCCAACATCGTGTGCGGTGCAAGGCAAACTGTTGAGCCGGGCTTATCGCTGAGCGGCTTATCTGCCAGACAGCTAGCCGCGAATTACGTCAGACCATTACGGGTGGTCGCTATGGAGTTCCCATAACCGAATTGTGAGTTGCACTGAAGATGATGAGACGAGAAAACTTTTTCATACACAACGGGGCCCTTAGCTACATCTAATGTGTTTTAACACCAACATCACGTACCTACGTTGATCTGACTAAGTAAGTAGCTTAAACACTTGTGTTACAGATAGCAAAATCAACAGTGGTATTACAAATAAACTAAAATAAATACATATAACACCGAGACTATTACAAACAGACATGTTCATGCACACAAATGTTTGTAGTGCGGGGATCGAACCTGCGAACTCTTGGCTAATAGTCAACTTCTTAACCATTACGCCAAATAGGTCGTCGATGTTAAGTGATGTTAAGGCAAAGATGGAATCACACTAGGTACTTATGAAACCCTTGAACACTAGGCATTGACTAACTTATCTCTAAATGCCAGAACAAAAAATGTTTGTCACTCGTTCGGATCTCTAAATTAAAATCTAAAAGGTAAAGTCAGGGACACCTGTGTCTTACTGGTACCGCGACTCACTTCCGATAGATTGTTACATATCGCGTCTCAATCCCTGACAGTCACGAGTCGTGGCGACGGTGGCGGGTGTGCCCTGAGCCTTAAGACGGTCATTCCTACCTCGATGAACCTATTGGATCTGTCATTTTATCGCTAGGTGAGAAGCTTCCAGAAATGTGGGTAGTCCAATTGACGCATTGATTGTATTCGTACCTACCGTCATAATGTTGTTTACACTCTCAGAAATGATTGTAAGATTAAAACTTAAAAAAAAAAGGTTTTTTATGGACTTTTCGTTCCGTTTTTTGGTAAACGATCTTCAATCTAGAAATCTTCGTTTTTTGTGCGCTGCCCTCTGCCATGTCATTTAATTTAGATAATTTCTTTGTAGTTTCAAGTTATTGTTAATTAGTCTATACTATACCTATTTGTAATAACATGTGTGTGCTCTCTTTAGCCTGAGATACAGGTGTATATCTAACCTAGTTCAGGTAAATAAAGTAATTAGCCTGTAAGTTTGATCCTAAGCCCAAATTTATTGTAATTTACCTTTTTGAAACTGAGTAAATTTTATTATTATTGTTATAATTATATGAGCTTACAGATTCGCTGGGTCAGTGATTAACTAGTTATTTATCCATCCTTATTTCTAAGAACTTACTTTTATTTTATTTGGGATAGGTTTGCTCTTGACCCAAGACTAAGCCCAACGAGGCAAAGACTGAGTCTACGATGGAGCGAGCTCACCTAGAAGATGCCTGTTCACTCTAGCTTTGAAGATTCCTAGGTTGTAATTGCAGGGAAACACTGACGCAGGTAGTGAGTTCCACTCTTTTGCAGTGCACATCAGGAATGTAGATGAGAAGCGCTTGGTTCGTATCAGTGGAACATCGACACGGTACGGATGGTATCCCGCGGTATGTCTGGTGGTCCGATGGTAAAAGGGGGCCGGCGGAATAAGCTGATGTAGATAATTTTTTCATCTGTTTAGTAAATATGAAGGTACACTTCAGAAGCAAATAAAATTGATTAATAATTACCAATTACAACCAACGAACAGCATCAGCATCTTCTAGGTGAGCTCGCTCCATCGTAGACTCAGTCTTTGCCTCATTGTGCTTAGTCTTGGGGTCAAGAGCAAACCTATCCCAAAGAAAAAATAAACTTAAGAATGCGCATAAGCATCCGTTCCTGCTATGTAATGTTATCTCTTTTGCATAACATTTCCAAACTCCTATCTCACACAATTACTGTTACAACACAACGAATTGTTAAACAAACATCAGAACGCGAGTAATTCCTCATATGCGACGTATTGCACAATTAAGGAACGTGGCATTTCGCAATCGCATTCACACAAATGACAAACAGAAACTAACACAAATTTTGTGTTTGGAAAAACAAACTTTTGTAAGCGCACTATTTGAGAAGAGATGAACGCGTACAGTCACTGGGAAAATATTATTTTTTGTGCTTACGTTGCGTTTGAGTTCTGTACTGTAGGTAATATAGAGTCTGTCTGACGAAAGATAAAACTATCCAAGGTGGCAAATTAAATAAAAAACATCATATCCTACACCAAATCAAAATCATATCTATTTGAACATGATAAATTGTCATTATGAAAACAGTGTGCAAACAACAATACTAGCTTATCTGAAAAATTTAACTTAATTGTAATATGATGTACTTAACTTGTAAGCACTTGTAGGTACTACATAATTGAATAGCTCCGACGTTACCGTAAGACTTCTCTGCTCGCTTATACCAGCAATAAAAGTAATTTATGCCAGATAAACAAGAGATGGTCTCATTTAAAAACATTGTCACACATCACTGTGTTTGATAGCGATGTTGTAAAACAACTTAGAGATTTGGGTGTAAGTTGAGGAAAGAAATGATGGCAGTTGTCGAATGTAATGCTGACTTGCAGTCAACAGGTAAAGATTTTAAAAAATCTGAACTGTTTTCTGCTTTATTGCTCAAAAAGGGATAGTAATTAAACCGCTTTCTTTTTAATAGCATTATGTGCTTTAAAAATTAAAATTTACATTCCATTTATGCGCGTCTGTTTTTTTTAATTATTTATCTAATATATAAAATTCTCGTGTCACAATGTTCGTTCCTGTACTCCTCCGAAACGGCTTGACCGATTCTCATGATATTTTGTGATTTTGTGAGCATGTTGAGTAGGTCTGAGAATTGGCCAACATCTATTTTTCATACCCCTTAGTGTTAAGGGTAGTCCACCCTTAACATGTATTATAGCAAAACAACGTTTGCCGGGTCACTTTTTATATACAACATCACATACATTGATCTCACTCCGTGGTAAGTAGCTTAAGAACTTGTGTTACAGATATCATAATCAACAGTGGTATTACAAATAAACATAAACAAATACATATAACACCCAGACCAGTACAAACAGACATGTTCATGCATACAAATGTTTGTGCAGTGCGGGGATCGAACCCGCGACCTCTTGGTTAATAGTCAACTTCTTGACCATTACATCAAAGTGGTCGTCATAATAAACAAATAAATTGCTAGTTAGAGTGTTTACTAAAAACTGGGAATGGCTTGGTTTGCCAACGCGTCATAAAAACAAAAGCACCAATTGCCCATACAAATCAATCATTTTCATTTTGTTCAAGTACCATATTGTATAGTACCGAACACTGCCAACAGATGGCGCTGTAGGCTATTCACTCGCTCTAGAGAAATGTTTCGGCTTGCATACTAATATGTTAGCATTAGGTTGAATTTTTTAACACCATTACACTTTGTTTAGAACATTGCTTTTGTGGTTTTATTCAGATAACCCTCAAGTAAATTCAGTGCATCCGAAGTGTGTGTGTGTGAACACATTTCGTCCACCACAGGTTGTGACATTTTTATCATTGTATGATCATGCTGGCACTGACTTCAGAATAATTTGGGCAGTAATATTCATTGTTTAAGACTTTTTGAAGTTATAGTTTTTTAAGAGCTTGTGTCGATGTTGTACAGCTTAAAATGGCGTTTGGTTGGAAAAATCTCAGCTAAATAAGTTAATTACATATTAAGTTATTAATCAGAAAGGCAAGATACAATAATAGGCATGATTCGACATATCGTAAATATTTTCGAGACCATTGTACATAACATGAGTAATTTTAGCTCTTTCAAATACATATTAAGTTTATGCTAACTATTAGAGTGTGCCTTTTATTATGCTTTTACAATATTTTATAATATACTATATAATTTAATACACTATTACAATATAATATACTATTACAAGCTTTTATTACGTTTCACCAGCAGGGATGCAACATCGTTCATAAAATACATCGATTATGAACGATGATATAAGCATCTCATCTCATCTTGGTCGACGCTTGGTGCAGTGGTCCGCATGTTGGACTCCTAAACCAAGGGTCGCGGGTTCGATTCCCGCACAGTACAAGCATAAGTGTGCATGAACATGTGTGTTTGTACTGGTCTGGGTGTTTTCTATTTATAATATGTATTTATTTACAAAAAAAAAAGTATTTAAGTATGTATATCCGTTATCTAGTACCCATAACACAAGCCTCGTAGCTTACTTTGGGACTAGAGAATTGGTGTGCTTGTTGAGAAATATTTATTTATTTATTTCATTATTTATTATCTCCGTGCTTCGTAAGGCACGTGAAGCTGTTGGTCCCGGTTAATAACGATAGATATTAAACGTTAAGCCTGGTCGGAGGCCCTCGGGCGGCTTAATAACATCTGACAGTAAGGTTGGTTACTAACCTTACACACCCCTCCACCAATCCGCACCGAGCCCGTGTGGTGAATTATGGCTCGCACAACCTCATAGTCGAGGTAAGGTCAGTGCCCAGCAGTGGGACGTATATAGGCTGATTATGATGATGAACGATGTGTCGATGTTTTTATCGATGTTTTTCTAGACTACCTTTGTTTGCTATGAAACATATAAAAACGCGTTTTCACATACTTATACGACAATGTACCATAAATATTGGAAGGTACTAGTTATTTTTTTGTTATGAATAAGGAACAGGCAGAACAAATTAAATAAAAAAAATTGAAAGGCATTTATTATTTCCCAAACCAGCAAACTTAATTGCACTGCACATTAACCAAACAAAACATGGATCACCATAATTTAAACGAAACGACAAGCTACACACACACGCACATACCTATTTACAAAAATTTTCAGTTTGATAACATATTTTTTTATGTTTTTTTTATTGGAGCACCAAACCAAACTTCGTTCTTGCATACCCTGCAAAAACTGATTATGAAAGAGAAAATAATATTATCTATATATCTAATAATACCCCGGTCATGGAATATCAAGCATTAGTTTGACTAAGGCTTTACACAATACATCGCATAAAACTAAAGTTTCTTACGTAGCCAATTATTCGATTTATTTGTGCATTCTGTACCTGTCCTATTGCCACGAGGCAGTGAGTGGTGTAGTGGCAAAGTTTCTGCCTAGCATCCAAGAGGTGCTTGTGGCGCAGTGGTTGCAGCGCTTTGGTAGTGATACCCAAAGTTAAGCAACCTAAGGCGCGGTCATGTTTGGGATGGGTGACCATTCTGACCATTTAAGTGACGTCTATTTACAAGCATCTCCGCGCTTCGGAAGGCACGTTAAGCTGTTGGTCCCGGTTAATATCGACAGATATTAGTCGCTAAGCCTGGTCAGAGGCCCTCGGGCGGCTTAATAACATCTGACAGTAAGGTTGGTCACTTACCTTACAAACACCCCTCCACCAATCCGCACTGAGCCCGCGTGGTGGAGTATGGCTCGTACCACCTCATAGTTGAGGTGAGGCCTGTGTCAAGCAGTGGGACGTAATAGGCTGATGAGGATCCAAGAGGTCCTGGGTTCGATTCCCAGGTCGAGCCGAAATTGTTTCTGAGATTTTCTGTCATGAATTTCTCAAAAACAGCTCGGAGACACCCCTTTGCCCCCTTGCCTCGGAAAGCACCTTAAGCTGTTGGTCCTGCGCCTGATCTCTCTCCGGTCATGTCGGGTTGCCGTCTCACCGAACTTTGAGAGTGATGGATCAGTGAGTGCAGCTGTGTATTGCGCTCACACTTGTGCACTATAATATCTCCTGCGTAGTTGGCTGATCTCTGTTGAGATTGGCCACCGTGTTCGAAATCGGCCAGGAGGACTATTATTATTAAGTTTCTCTTTACTCTCTAGGTATACCAACAGGTCTTGTATTACAGCATACAGACAGATCAGACTGATCAAATCAGCTGTTTGTTATGAATGCCTGACAAATACTTAGAAGGACGCGGATGCATTGTTTATTTGTAGGCGAGCTGCATGCAGTATGTGAAAATGGGTTTTAAGAAAATAATAATACTTTATTCAATTAAGAAGTCACATACAAACAATATTACATTTTCATTTCGCACATTAATTTTGCATTAGACTTTGACATCTGCGTCTGAGCTAGACTAAAACATAGTCTGTATCTCAGAAGCGCAACGCTCAACCCTTTAGGACTAATAAAACTAAACATATAAATGAAGTGGCACCAATAATTGAATAATTCTTCTTTGTCTTTAATTCTGCTTAGCCCAAAGGTATGACTGGTAGAGAATGCCCTATGGCGTTAAGTCCACCTTTTGTACAAAGTATTGTTGTGCAATAAAGCTTAAATAAATAAAGCTTAAATGTATGAAAGTAGTAATTAATATTTTACATATTTTGCTCCCCCGACGATAAAGTTGTTTTAAGTTGGGTGTTATGAGTTTGACACCTATGTCTGTGTTATTGCGTTTTTCTGTGTACCTACTGATTTCAAAGCGGTTTTTTTTCTATTTGAAAGATAATTTAATCACGGTGGTTTTTAGCTATGGATGGTCAAAAACTGCCCAGCCATTGAAGCTGACCAACCGTTTTCCTTCGTGTCGGGTGTACAACATACAAGGGTTAGATTATAGCTAGTGATGTACAAGACTCGAGGCGTCGAGCCCTATTTTTGAAGCCTCGAGGCGGAATAGCAAGGCTCAGTGAGCTCGGTAGGCTCGGTGCCCCGAGCTTAGCCGAGCTGCGAGCTCTCTGAGCAATGCCTCGAGGCTTTAAAAGAGCTCGAGCCTTCAAAAGAGCTCGAACCTTTAAAAGAGCTCGAACCTTCAAAAGAGCTCAAACCTTCGAAAGAGCTCGAACCTTCAAAAGAGCTCGAGCTGTGAAAAGAGTTCGAGTCTTAAAATGAACGCAAGCCTTCAATAAAAGTTCAAGTTTATGTTTATGACTTTAATATCTCCATAACTAAGTAAAATATAATATAAAGCTACATTATTACCAGAAGGAGGGTAATGTTTTTCGAGCGCATGTATGTATGTATCTTTGTATGTCCATTTCTTTGGCACGCCCTACAGCCCAAACGGCTGGACGGTTTTTAACATATGAGGTGTCGTTGGATTTGTCTTAATTGTAGTAGTGACATAGGCTCTAGCTTTCGAAAAGGCTCGAGCTTTCAAAAAGGCTCGAGCTCTCAAAAAGGCTCGAGCTCTCAAAAAGGCTCGAGCTCTCAAAAAGACTCGAGCTCTCATAAAGGTTCGAGCTCTCATAAAGGCTCGAGCTCTCAAAAAGGCTCGAGCTTCATACAAAAGAGGCGAGCCCCGAAAAAGGCTCGAACTCTAAATAAGATTTCCGAGTCGTAGAGCTTCATATAAATGAGACGAGCCCTGTAAACGGCTCTGAGCTCTCGGCGAAAGGGCTCGGAAGCCTCGAGCCTTGTACATCACTAATTATAGCTCAGCAGAATATTAAGGTCAGTCCGAGCGCCAATGTCTTGTCACGACCCAATTTTCCGTCCAGAATTCGTACAATGTGCGACCGTCTCTTGCTAGACATACCAACACAGGTCATAAACTATCCAACATTCGTCTTGTCCGATTTCCAATTACTCGCCGTAACATGACAAACATAGCATAATCAGCCGTATCTATGTAGTTAACTACATGTTATCTTAACATTCGCAATCTTTGTTTAAGCCGTAATTATTGTTTTAACAGTTACATTGTAACATCATTATGTTGGCTGTGGACTTTGATTAATCAAATATTGAATGAGTAGGTAAACCGTGGAGAAATTATTGTATGTTATCTAGGAAACGTCTTTGCTGATCGGCTAACGTTTGTCACAGATAAGTTAATTTTGTTATTGTTAAACTAATAAATGATTTAATATAAATGACAAATAATAATAATAATTATTAATTTCATGAACAATACTTCATTTTACAAAACTTGTGATTACAATTTAAAGAAATAAATGTTTATGACTTCTATAGTTTTTGGACTAGACGTAGAGAGAGTAGAGATACGTGTTTGAAATTGACACTTTTTAGGTGTAATATTCAGCGTCAATATGTGTTAGAAATGGAACGCAACATAAAGTTCCTGTAAAAAGCTAATCTATGAACGATTCGATAAGTTTTGCATTTTTGCCGCTGCGCTGTTTTTGACGTGACAACGTCTTATAAATTGGTTTGCCGGGTGACACTTCAAGAAACTGCGTTACGCTCCGCTCACGTTCCGCGCTCACAATTAGAGCGAGTTAGAGGCACGCGTCCCTTCGACTCGGGCATGGTTAGCCCGCCTAAGAGCGAGTGAGACAGACATAAAAAGTGAAAGGCACGCGTCCCTTCCACTCGAGCACAGTTAACCCGCCTAAGAGCGAGAGAGACAGAGCGAGAGAGAGAGAGAGTGAGAGAGATAGGCATACACACCGGTTCATGTTATACGAATGAATATTCACATTAAAATTATTTTACCACTCAAAGTCGTTGTCACGTAAAACTTTCGCCCGTATACCGACTTTACAGGCAACCAATTTTTTCCTCTTCCTCTCGCCGCACGACCGCCGAACCGCTTTGTGAAATACAACTTGTGAAACTGAATTACACGATTTTACAATATAATGCTTTTTGCTGTTAATCCTACAATATGGTTATAAATGTCTCATGTAATATTGTACATTGTTTGATGAATAATGATTGTTACTTTCAAAGATAGTACTGTTACTGCCAGTGTCTTAATATGGATTTTAGATATAAATAGGACACTCTTATGATATAATGAGATCCTAAAGATGATTGCAAGACGTACAGTTTATGGGAGAAACTCTTCGTTATCCCGGGTCTGTCGACTGTACAATGAACATAGTAATAGCCTTGACGTCTTTGCTAGCTCTCAAGCCACCTTCCGAAAGGAGGTAAAACTCGAACTTAAATTTCACTAGTTGTAAGGTTTATGCTTGTTTAATTGCAATGAGAACAGTTACCTGTATTAATTTGTCACTTGCTCTTTTTTTATTGTAGTTCTTACTAACTATATCTTCGGACACATGCAGATACAGTTTAAATTTTTACAATCTTTTTACTAATATATTAGGCAAGCTATTTTTACCTATAATTGACTGTGCATTTAGAATATACGAGTATACTATTGTTAGTTTTATCATCCACGATATAATATAACAGTTGTTGGTAATCTTAATAAATAAATAAATTGCGGGCAGAATGAACTCTGTTGTTCAAGCAGTGAACCTATTGAGTTCACTGCTCTGCATGTTACTATATGTGCAAAGAGGTGAAACTATCTAGCCTATGTACTTTCGTTTAATTCTTTCTCGTTATAAGTTTACCTTACTAACATAGTTTTCATAAATTTTTACTAACAAATGGACGTAATTGGTCTGAAATAAAAGATTTTTTTTTAAATTTAATTTAATAAATAATTTTAAAATTTATATATGTAAATTAATTTAAATAAAATTATTATGATCAGGCAAACTAAATTGTCCTAAAACCTAATATCCGCTTGAGTTAAAATTTTGTATAAACGTTAAGTTTAAATGATAAATCACAACTTGAATACTCATACTACATTTAAAAAAGCTAGAACGAAAAAAATTTTTCGTTTTTTATTTGATTCCGAATACTGAATGATTCTAAAGACCCTGAAGTCCGCTTAAGCTTAAAAAATCTTAGTATGTTAGTTCATTACACAATTAGGTCCAACAACAAACAACATCCAATACTTATAACTTACATAGTCTTTGCAAATAACACGGCATTTTTTCCGCTTGAAATCATTTACACGATCCGCCTTTCTGTTACAAAAACTACTTTTTAGATCCGTCTTTGTCACATTAAGCACCTTGTGAATAGTATGATCATGACCATGGCTCCTTACTTCCGAAGGTATCGAGATAATAATATGTTGTCACTCGAACTAAGGAACAGCAATACACAAGTGATACGCACAATTGAGTTTAACGTCGAAAATTATGCGCTTTGGTAAGTTTTAACAATCCGACATTGATGTAGTCAGAGTATGATTACAGAACTTACATGGTTAGTTACTTTTCTGCCTAACTAGTAGGTACTAAAGTGATGCACAATAACAGAAACCAAAAACAAAATAATCATAATAATAATCTTGAAATCACTTAGGCTGGCCGCATTGAGGCTCACAGAATTCGCAAATCTAAAGTTTTGATCAGGTAACCGAAGATGTAAAATGAATATATGCGGCCAGCTTTGTTTGTCTGTGTTTTTTTCGCAGTTGTTTGTCCTAGTTTAATTTCTAAGCGACTAATCAGAAGTAAGTTAAATGATTGAGATTGGACAGGTACCGAACAATATCTCAGTTATCTTTTACCCACTATTCGCCCACCAAGTGTTACAAAGAAGAAGATTTTTCTACACAGAATAATAATACTCAAAATCTATCCGTCAGATGTTGGAAAGTCTGGCACCAATAGAACCTTTAGGTACTCAAGGCAAAGTCTTATTTCTAAAACACGCTTTTCTCACACACCAACCGCTTGCCCCGCGCGCACCCAACGCTCGCCTCCTCTGGGTAAAGAAGTAGGTAAAATACTAGCAAACATTCTTATGCTGCAATTAGTCTTTGGCGCGCCATACCGCCCGCTGCGTGCCCCCATAATTTCCATAGAAATCACGCAATGCGCATGTAGCATCTCATATTATGACGGGTGCAGTGGAGTGGAGGACCCTCGAACACATGGGTAGCGGGTTCGACTCTTATTGAGTTATGAGATGTTTTTGTCGTGTTTTCTGAGGGCGATTAGACGCAAGTACGTTTTAATGGGTGTGTTCTTTTGTTGCGAATAATGTATTCAATTTGACATCATTCGGTTGTAGGTTTGCCAGCGATTATTCTGTCATGTGTACTTCAAGGGGCTCTTGAAAACTGGAAGTCTGTCACCACGAGATTATGTTGAAAAAAATCGAGTTCGAGTCGCACTTGCATCTATCAATCACTATATATAAAATTTTCGTGTCATAATGTTCGTTCCCGTACTACTCCGAAATTTTGTTAGCATATTGAGTAGGTCTGAGAATCGGCCAACATCTATTTTTCATATCCCTTAGTGATAAGGGTTGTCCACAATAATGTATATTGCAAAACAACGCTTGCCGGGTAGGCTAGTGTTTTTATAGTATTGTATAGGTAGATGGTAGTGCGTTCGAATATGAATAAAGACTAGCTCTGTCTTTTACGCTTTTACACCCTAACTATTGAACCGATTTCGATGAAAGATAGACCTTACGAACGGACATACTTTCTTATGAAAGCCTCACTTAGGTATCTATCAAGTAGTAGATTTTATCAAGTGTTTAGTATTTTTATTCGGTTTATACTAAGACAAACTAACTATGACAGTAGTAGTAAAATTCTTCCCAAAGGGAGAGGCAACGGTCAGAGCCATATACAGCCTAATCTTCATTTAAAACTCTTGTAATTTGTTAATTCGTAAATTTACTTTCTTAAAACTACTACTTAAAAACTAACCTAATCTAAGCCCTAACCTTTTCGTTTCCTGGGTAAAACCGTTGTAATGACAGTTTATTTCAGATTTTTTTAAAATTAATTGCCCTGGCCTGGATCTTCAGAACGGGAAATATAAGCGTTGCAAGACGTCCCTTTTTGAATGTATTAAATGTGCTTGTGGCGCAGTGGTTGCAGCGCTTTGGTAATGAATGATACCAAAAGTTAAGCAACCTACGGCGCGGTCTTGTTTGGGATGGGTGACCATGCTGACCATAAAAGTGACGTCTATTTAAAAGCATCTCCGTGCTTCGGAAGGCACGTTAAGCTGTTGGTCCCGGTTAATATCTATAGATATTAGTCGTGAAGCCTGGTCGGAGACCCTCGGGCGGCTTAATAACATCTGACAGTAAGGTTGGTCACTTACCTTTCACACACCCCTCCACCAATCCACACTGAGCCCGCGTGGTGGAGTATGGCTCGCACCACCTCATATTTGAGGTGAGGCTTGTGCCCAGCAGTGGTATATGTATAGGCTGATGATGATGATGATTTAGAAATTTAAATTTGTAACGTAAAATGTGATCGCTCGGTTTGCGAGAGGTCCGTTTTTTCTTAGTGTGTTTTTAATTTTACACTGAAAAGAAATTTGCATAGGTTTTATTTTAAATAAAATTAGATTTCTCGCACAACTTTGTAGGAAAACATAAATATGTATATTTAACTAGTGTCTTTTTATATTAAGTATCTCAAAATGCTTACAAAATGCTCAAAACTTCTGGCAACTCTGGGAAACATACAGAATCGACCTACCTACTATCGATACAGAAACTTAAAAAAAAGTTTGCTCGTCGTTTTGCAGCTGCGTCACTCGATGGCGCTGTAGGCTTAATATTCGCGGCAAAATCGGTATTCGCCTGTAAAGCTTAATAGCCTCAAGCTAAAAACATTATTATTGAATTCATCATCATCATCATCATTATCAGCCAAAGGCAGTGTTGCCAACCCCAATGAATAGAAAAGCAGCAGATCAATCTCAAAAAAACAGTAGAAAACAGTAAAATTACATTTTCATAACATTCAATCTACTTACTGTCTCAAAAACTTTTCAATTGAGACATAGAATTATACATATAGACGGTAGGTATAGATAATGAAACAACTGCAGCACTACCAGTAGTACTTCTTTAATTATCACATTTTTTTATAAGAATATTATTGAAAAAAAAAACAATTACTTTTATAATTATATAAGGGATTTATAATAACTTGTTCGCTAATCGAGAAACAACTGTGAGTTACCTGTTTATGTAACTTTCCTGGAAAAGTGGAAAGAACTGGTTTAAACTTTAACCTAATCGAAAAACCGAGACCAAAAACACTCGACATTCAATAGACAACTAGCTCTTTTACACTTAACAAAGTATATATGTAGCTGTCCTTTAAAATGGGAATTCCCTGCCAGAGCGCGCGTCGAATCTATAAAATTCGGATACACGCTTAAACTATCAAAAAACAGTAGAAAATCGTAATAAAACAGAAAACAGTGTTGTCTTGTTAAAAACAGTAAATCTACTGTTAAAACAGTAGGGTTGGAAACACTGGCCAAAGGAGGACATCCACTGCTGAACATAGGCCTTCCCCACAGTTTTCCACATCGACCGATCACAAGCGGTCCGCATCCAGTGTAACCCTGCGATCTTTACTTACAAGGTCGTCTGTCCATCTTGTCGGTGGACGTCCTACGCTGCGCTTTTGGTCGAAGGGTCTCCAGTTCAGAACTTTTCTGCCCCAACGGCCATCAGTTCTTCGCGCTATGTGCCCTGCCCATTCCCATTAGAGCTTACTGATTCTCAAGGCTATGTCGGTAACCTTAGTTCTTCTACGTATATCCTCATTTCTGATTCGATCTCGTAGAGAAATACCGAGGATAGCCCTCTCCATCGCTCGTTGTGCTATCTTAAGCTTCTTTATAAGGCCCATAATCAGAGACCATGTTTCGGATCCGTATGTCATCACTGGCCACGAATTTGGTATTGAATGCCACGCATTTATTCAGCATATTAGTACTTTCTATAGTATCTGATATTCAAGTAGTGTGAGCATAGATAGAATCCCAACTCTCAAGTTTTACCAGATATTCAAATTCAAATCATTTATTTCAACCAACAAAGGATCAATTTGTTAGTTACAAAAGAGATTTAGCCTAATGTTAGTATACAAACACACAGTAATAAATAATACACAAAATAAATCAAAAAAGATACATTTTGATAGCACAACCACTAAATTAAATCACTAGCTTTGCCCGTGACCCCGACCCCGCTCAAAAAAAATTACCCCGCTGCACATACTAGGTTCTTGCATAAAGCCGTATAGTACGAGAGCCCACGACCAAAACCATGTCTCATAGCAATACGGCAAAAACCCTATAAAATCGTTAGATTGTATGATTCTGAACCCGACTAGGTGTGTAGTAACGGTCGAAAGTGTAGCAACTGCGTGGGAGGCCATTTCTGCTGTGTCAAAAAAAAAAGACAGTTGGTATTATAGCAATACGTCTGATAGTGAAAATGTACATAGATTTTATAATTGTATTACGAAAAAGTTTGTTTTCAGACATTTTGCGCGTAGCATATAGCCTGAGCGCATTTTTGAAAATGTCAACAAATTTAGCCGACCTGTATCATAGCAATACGGATAATTTTTTTTTCAACTTTTCGTATTGCTGCCATGATTACCAATAACCTGTTTTCAGACACTTTAAGTGTAGCATATACTCCCAAAAACGAAAATAACGTTTCGGAGTCGCCTGGCCGACGCCTCTGTTAAATGTTTTTTTAAATTTACAGCCTTCATAGATATTCAAGAATCTCCCTTGTCTATTATATGTACTTTGACAGATGACAGATGTCATTACTTATTTCTTTTGTAAAAGTTACTCAAGTGTGCTTTAAATAAAACCAAAACTATCAAATCAATCAGTATTTAATTTCAACAGCCTCAGCGCTTGTTACGCTCCTGCCCCTTCCCTTCCCTTCATCCCAGTTTCCTTTTGTGCTATTTATTTCAGTCCTTCAACTTCAATGTTAAGGTTTCGGGTAAATTCTTTGTTAATTATCATCTAATAAATTCAGGGTCGCAACGTATTCATTAGTTTGTAACAGAAAATTCAAGATGCCTCAATACGATTTTTAAATGATATCTGAGTATCGAAAAGTTGTCTGATAGAGAAGGTGCTACACTTAATTTGTCTGATATAAATTTTCTGCACATGTGGACAACTTATTTTATCATGTCCAACAATTTTCAGACATATTGCTATGATACCGATCGGTAAAATTTGTTAACATTTTCAAAACGGTCTCAAAATTTAATGCGTTCACATTTCCGTCTGAAAATTGTTTTGTTCGCATCAAATAACCAAAATTTACTAATAAAAAAGATTTTCAGACGTATTGCTATGAGACATTTTTTTTGTCTCATTTTTAATTTTTTTAAGTGATTTTACGGGTTTGCGCTACACCACTAACGTCTGAAAAATATGTTTTCGGTATCTCAGAACTATCATTCAACTACAGTCTGCAAATCAGACATATTGCTATGATGCAGTTCGGTAAAATTCTTTGACAATTTTGAAAATTCGGTCAGATCAAACGCTACGCGGAAAATGTCTGATATTGGTATTTTCGAGTTCAAGATAATCGTATCTATCGATTTGATGCAGTTTTGGCCGTATTGCTATGAGACAAAAATTTTGGTCGTGGGCTCTCGTACTAGTACGTACGCGTAACGAATCTTAGAAATACCAAGGTCTATCATAAGGGCACTGGTGACAGACAGACGGGCAGAGGAGTCAAAGTTATCATCATAATAATCAATCATGCAAGTTACGGAACGAAAAACATTTTATTTTATAGACATCATTTGCATCAAATGAGATTTAGTAACCATACCTTTCCCTTTGAAATTGGCATGATTGGCTATCTTAAATATTTTCAAGACCATGGCGTTCAAAAAACATCATCATCATTATTAAATATTTATTAAATATTCTTTATTAAATATTCTTATTTATTAAATATTCTTTTAAATATTACTTATCAGCCTGTTGCAGTCCACTGCTGGACATAGGCCTCCCCCAAGGAGCGCCACAGCGCACGATTTCCCGCCCTTTGCATCCAGTCACTACCAGCTGCCTTCTTCAGGTCGTCTGTCCATCTAGCCGGGGGGCGTCCCACACTACGTTTACCTAAGCGTGGTCTCCATTCAAGAACCTTCCTGCTCCACCTCTCGTCGGTTCTGCGACAGACATGGCCAGCCCACTGCCACTTGAGTGTGCTACATTTTTGGACAACATCAGTTACCTTAGTCTTATGTCAAAAAACATAGCCCCTATGAAGTTAATAATACAACCAATATATTTCCAAAAAGTTGTAGAAACTAATTTTTAAACACACAAAACTCAATAAATATTCGGTCAATTGACTCCGATTTCTGATACATGACCGTGACGTCACGTTCATGTATTCCCATACAAAATCTATGGAGGTAGATCATTTTGACAGATGATAAAAAGTATGTCAACTATTGGTGGTGTCATCTAGCCTATTGCACGTACTAGGTTTAAAACTCTTATAAAAGTACCTTACTCGTAAAAAAAATTGTAAGAATAGCTAAACTAGAGTTTTTTTTACTGTTTTTAAATAAAAATATTAGTTAGATATACATAACTTAAAACTAAGCAAATTCAAGAGTGAGATTGTTTCAATTCTGAACTCATTAACTTAACTTCTCTTATACATTCTGAAAAGCATTTACACATTTTGTATTGTTTGCTCTTAACATCGTTAATTTTATAATAATAATATGTGGACAATGTTGTTGGTCCTACAATAAAACTACATTCTGTTACTTACCGTATTAATTATAAAACATTGTAAGACTGTTTTTTGTCCTAAATAAATGAAAAAAAAAATAGTTGGGGTTTGTTATTTTCTAAGGTCTACAGTTACCGAAAGAATGTTATTCAAAAAGCTCCTAACTTAGAGTATTTTATGTTATTTCCTTACATTTAAGTCACTTAGTCTGCCTGTAAATAACATACAAAATTCCAAACCATAGTTACTTTGTATTCTATTTGTGCCTTGGATAAAATTGAATACGGAAGATATTACGCAGTTATAATATTCAACACTAGTGCCTCCCAGCGACTTCGTCCGCGTGGAATCCCTTGGTTTTTGAAATCGCGGTCGAACGGGATACAAAGTATCCTATGTCCGTTTCCTGGTTCTAAGCTACCTCTCCACCAATTTTTAGCCAAATCGGTTCATCCATTCTTGAGTTATAAATAGTGTAACTAACACCACTTTCTTTTATATATATAGATGATAGCCAAAGTTTGAGTTGTGGAGTCGTTACGCACAATCCGGATAGCGGGTTTGGTATAGTTGATGGAATCAGGCGTTACTTTGCGGAAATCCATGACTAAAGCTGAAAAAGAGGATTATTTTGCTTTCAATTTTCACTAAACGACGCCAGCGCAGGTACCAAAATACATCCAACTGTAACCACCTGAAAAAGCTAGAGCTGGAAGTCGCAGGACTTAAAATACCTACAACTTACAGCTATGCAGCGAGTGGGCGATAATAATAATAATAACAATTGTTTATTTCGGACATCTTGATCCACATAGGTTAGTAAACAATGACCTTATGCCTAAAGTTAGTAAATACATTATAAAGTCAACTATAAATTTATGTTTATTGTATATATGTAACTATACATTTATGTATTTATGTACTTACACTAATGTATGATATGTCCTTATAATTAGCATTGAAATGGTGGTCGCAAACAACGAAAGAGATAGATTAACGTTAACAGGTAGCGAGACGAAGCATCACAATTGTTTCGTGAAGCGTCTAGGCACTAGTGATTTGCCGGATCATTAAAATGTATATCAGCGGATACGTATATCCGGAACATCACTAGTGTGCACACAGCCTGCTTTTTCGGCCTATTTTCAAGCTTTATCTTATTAAGATATAATATTTTTTTAGCAATAACAATGCAAATTTATTTAAAATTTGAAATTAAAACACACTGGAAGACAAAATCGGACTGTCACAGGCGGGATTGGACCCGCAATTCACGCAATTCTACGACGCACGCAAATTCACACAAGCCGTGCAATTTAACAATTGAACTTAAAGAAATTCGAACTGAGGAGTAAGTGTCATACCAAGTTACGAGTATCTCATTTTATTTTAATCAACGTCATCGCCTGAGAATATCCCATCTGCGGAAGCCGAACTGCAAACAGCGGATGAATTCTTTATGCCCCCTAAAAGCGCATAGAGTATAGAGTTAAAACATTAATCTGAGTTTTATTGTCTATAGCTCAGAGTGGCCAGCTGGGCAAGAGTGGAAACGAATGTAAGAGGCATAGTTCAGAGGGTCTTGGTATTTTATTAACTGGAGTCTCGCTAAGCAGTTATATGTTCTCAGTACCTAACTACGATACCTAACTTGAGTAAACATTATCGTCGCTAAAACCGAATAGTCGATATAAGCGAAGTCGTTATAAGCGAAGTCGTTATAAAATGTGAATTCTACTGTAGTATAAAGCAAAGTCGCTTTCCGCGTCCGTCAATATGTACTATTTTATTATTTATTTATTAAACAAACAACGTTTTCAAGTAAAATGACGATAGTCCCACAAAACTATTTACATAGTTTGTCTGTGGGATGCTATTCGATGATGTATGCTTAGTTCTTTTAAACTACCCAACGGATTTTCATGCAGTTTTTTTAATAGATAGAGTAATTTAGTAGGAAGGTTTACATGTATAAATAACATGCTTTATAATATTAGAGAACCTAGTAGGCTAGTAATTTATAAACGAAATTTACTCCGCTTTCTGATTATTCGTTTACAACGAGTATACTCGTAATAAATGTTGTTTCTGTATTCGGTAACATATTTAGGCAAACAAACTCTCTTTAACTATTGCTAATTACCACAAACATACAATTTACAATAGTCACTGAGCAATAATTTATTTTTATGACTGCCCACAAAATTGACAGTTAGATACCGACCATTATCGATGAATGCACTCCCAAATCCCGCCCTAAACCTTAATCCCGCAGTAGTGTGGGCCGTGTATCGCTAGGCATGTTCTATCGATATATGGCCTATAGATGTTTATCGATACGACTTGGAGAACTTAAAGCTCGTTATTTAACGAGATGATGTTGCGTTGGGAATAGGCACTGTTTAAAACTTTTTTCATCCCACCATCTCGGAAAGAGTATTTTTGCTCTTCAATAACTGAGTGCAAAAGCCGTTTTTATTCACTAGAGGTTAAAGTAAAATTGAATTTAGAACATCTTGTGCACTAAGTTTGTGAATTAAAAAAATCCGAATATATCATTCAACTTTTTTTTGATTTTTTAAAAACTCAGACTCGCAACCTTCTTGGTGTTCTTTTTCAATTTGCTTTGTAGGCGGTTCTTTACGCGGCATTTTTTCACGTCATTGTTAAACCATATTAAAAACAAGAAACTTGAAAACAAGTGGAAAAACTAAAATGAGTGATCTTCGCGACGAGGAAGTTTGTTTGACGCCAACAGAATTGACTGAAACTGTTAATAATGTGCACATGAGCTTTTTCCCTCAACAATCACGCGAGAAGTATTTAAAACAGTACGATATGTTCAACACGTGGCGACTAGCAAAAGGAGCCAAAACTTTCTCAGAAAACGTTTTGCTGGCATATTTTATACGTTTTGCTGGCTTATTTAATTATACTAGTAATATTTTGGTTTAATTCAAAGATTATTCTGTAATACTTACCTGTCATAATGTAGTAGGTAGTTAATATCTAAACTGAAATAAAAGTTCCTATCTTGTGATTGTAAACGTTTTTTTTTGCATTTAGTCATTTCCTCGCTGAGGTGGAATGAAAAGTTACGTGTTGTACTCGAGTGCAAAGATTTTTCACCTTGTGCTCTTTTGATTCCCTCGCTAACGCTCAGGATTCTAATTTTGAATCACTCAATGCGCTCGTGATTCAATTTTAGAATCCTTCGCTTGCTCGGTCATCAAAATTGAACACGCGGTTAAAAAGCAACTTTGCACTCTTGTATAGCAAATAACTATTGTATATCTGCTAGGTGTATATCAAAATCTCGTAATTTTGAAATTATGCTTTTTACTGAATCTGTTTTAAATTTCATGAAAATGGTTTAAACGTTATAGCGCTCATGTACGTCAAACATCTACAGGCCTATCTAAACAAATCTTAATGATATGAAAAAAATTTAATTAAAAAAAAATTAAGTACCCTATATCATTCCACTGCTGGGCAAAGGTCTCCCAAACGAAAACGAAATTAAAAGATAAGTATTACTTCTTGTCCGTCCGTGACTTCGTCCGCGAAAATGATATAGGATTTTATCTCAACAGTGCTCGATAGACAGTGTTTGATGTAAAGCTAACGACTATCAAAAATGGAGCTTGAACCTTTGCCTCGAGATAGATTTTGAAAGCTTAATTTCATAAAATTCCTTGAAATTACTAAACCCTCATTAGGCTGATCTATTATTTTTGATTTCTCACTGAGTCTATCGATAATGCCGCCCATCACTATTCATCTCTCGCAAATCCCACACCGTTAGGCCCCCAAATGAATCTCTTATGCCCCAGAGCTCTCATTTAAATCTTATTTGTACTATTTAGTCAGGAGAGTCAACAGTTTACTACCGCTGCCTATAGTATGTGGGGTGTCTCGGAATTGTTTCGTGGGAAATGGCAATATGCTTCAGTGCAAATAGAAGTCACATTCGAAAAGACATTATTACATTTAAAAAAATCTTTGAAAGTCCGGTCTTAACGACCTTTGAAAGTCCGGTCCAATGCTCTAACCAACTGAGCTACCGAGAACCTTAATGGAGTCGTTGAATTTTTCGAATTCAAAATTGGCGTTGTGAACGCAAAAGACATATTTATAAATAAGAAGTCACATTTGTAAATGCGTTGCATTACTGCGATTAGTCTAAAAGTAGTCAAACGTTAAGAATGGCTGGCACAAATTGACATAGGAAAAAAAATGGAAACCTGAAATATTCATAAATCTGTTGGATCTCGCTAATTCTAATGGCCTAAGACGCAGTTTTAAAATAGGTGATAAAATATAGCCACATGTTACGTCAAATAACAGTTAGTCTGTTTTCTTTTTATAAGTAAAAAAGAAAAGAATCAGCTTACCACATTGAATTCCATGGTCACCGATACACCAAACAATACTAGTATTATTTCAATTGTGTCTCGTCTATCGGCAGTCAAAGGCTGAACTTTACTAACTCATTGAGCCCCGTTCGACCGAATCCGGCTCCATGACATTAGAATATGCATTGTGTCTGCGGTTTTCATGATATCACAGGGATATGGAACATTTTTTTACCCTCTCTACCCACAAACTAAGAAACACAAAAACACACAAAACGTTACCAATTAGAACACTCAAAGCCACATAGCAAGGTTTTTGTCGGGCATTGTATTAAAAGCCCGGTAGTTTATATCCGCCCAATATAACGCAATACAAATTGTTCATGGTGCTTACACGTGAACAATCGGGCGTTTTGTCAAATGGCCGGCCGAAGGGGAATGCGCACCCGGGCGTTATCGAATTTGCCCCACCGGCAAAATATTTATTTCATTACTCCTATTCATGGGATCTAATCTGTGTTGCGGTTAAACTTGGATTTATTAGTTTGCTGAGATTTCTGGGTTCTTCAACGATAATTTAAACAAAACTAAAAAAAAAACAGAAAATGCAGAAAATATAAATGTTTTTTTAAATTAGCAAAAATTGGTTGCACTGCTTTGATTTCGTATGCAATTTTTTTTTAAATTTGATTCTGCAGCTGATTAAATGTGTCGAACTTGGATTTCGAGTTAAATCTTTTGTTGATCTACAGAATATTGCTGGTATCTCCCTATCTCTCTATCTATAGTCATCAACCAACCATCCACCGACTATCCCTGTACGTATCTACATATTTTTATTTATTTTGTGTGGTCACCAAACTGTAAACGGGTTTTAATTCGTTCGGATGTCAACTTTTTTTTGTATATAATTTCATGATGGATGGTATTAATAGGCCAGTATTATCCAAAAGATTCTTGGAAGAGATCGCTACATATGTAAAATTTCTCTTTTCGGATTTTAGTGGTGTGCCATAAAGAGTTTTCTAATCTAATCCAATCAAACTTAAAGTAATAAAAAAGCTTCTAGACGTTACTGCAAAGTTCCTAATTCCAAAATTACCTGCAACAAAAAACCAGTAACAGATCATAGCTTACTACCCAGGGTGTCGCATTGGAGAGCTTGCCTTGGCGACCCCTGCTGGGACATTGTCCCTCAATCACGACCTTAATTCTTTAAAATAAGAATCACTTTCCCCCAGCAAAAAACTGTCGACGTGGCTTCAATGAGAAGCACTATTGAAGATAATGCACCGATCAAACGCAGTTCTATTGTGGTAGTTGTTGCTTTTGCAAAATAATCCTTATTCGTGGAATTTTTAGGGTTTAGTTTGAAGGTTCTATAAGTAATGCATGCTAAAGGGACAAAGGGTGAGTGAGATACGTTTAATTCGTTCAAATTGTCACGGGGACTCTTAATTTTGAGGGGTGTCTGCGTTATTAGGAAATGTTTAGCAAATACCAAGAAGGAGTTAAATTTACATATCGACCTTCTTAAAGATATCCACTACCTTCTATCCGTGATGAAATGATGTAAAAAATTAGTTTTATTTCCGTAACTAATTGAAATAAAGAAGAAATAATGTTTTTGGTTTATAAACTACACTTGCAAAATTGACACAGCACTAGGACTAAGTCTATTTCTATAAAGGAAAGTGGTGTTAGTTACACTATTTATAACTGAAGAACGGATGAACCGATTGGGCTAAAAATTGGTGGGGAGGTAGCTTAGAACCAGGAAACGGACATAGGATACTTTTTATTACGTTCGACCGCGATTGTGAAAACGAAGGGATTCCACGCGGACGAAGTCGCGGGGACATACTAGTATGTTATAAAACTAAAATGAAAGAAAAGTGTAGGTATAACCAAATTGGCCCCCACGCAGCATTATTGCTATGGCAAGCCATGGCGCTGGTTTTCGGGAGAGTAATCGCCCGGCTTGCGGAAATGCGGGTTCGAGTCCCGCCAGTCCATTTTTCTTTTGCATTGTTAATGCGAAAAAAAGTAACTTAATAAATTAGCTGATGCATCTTAATTGATTTATTAAACAGCTAAAAAGGTTATTTCGGATGTTGTAGGTATCTTACTACAACATAAATGTAATAATAACATAATGTCATTATGTCTGCCTCGTTGGTGTAGTGGCAAATTTTCTGCCTCACGTCCGAGAGGTCCAGCGTTCGAATCCCAGGTCGAGCCAAAATTGTTTCTGAGATTTTCTGTCATGAATTTCTCAAAAACAGCTCGGAGTCGGGAAGTTGGCGGTGTTACACCCCCGTGCCTCGGAAAGCACGTTAAGCCGTTGGTCCTACGCCTGATCTCTCACCGGTCATGTCGGATTGCCGTCTCACCGAACTTTGAGAGTGATGGAACAGTGAGTGCACCTGTGTATTGCGCTCACACCTGTGCACTATAATATATCCTGCGTAGTTGGCTGATCTCTGTTGAGATTGGCCGCCGTGGTCGAAATCGGCCAGAAGGACTATTACTACTACTACAACATAATGAATCATGGCTGGCTGCAGCCTAAGGAGCGCTTAAAAAAATTTGGACCGATGTGTAAGTGTCACGGTAGCTCAATTTTTGAGAGCAATCGTCCGGCTTGCGAGAGGTGCGTGTTTAAGTCCTGCCTGTGGCAGTCTATTTTTCTTTAAGTGTATTTGTTTCTTCGGTTTACGCGAACAGTGGACATTGAAATGATACACTTTTTACGGATTAAATCGCGATTTATTTACGTTAAATGTTCTTTGAGTGTGCTTTAATTTGACAATGTAAGGAAATTTGCATTGTTAATGCTAAAAAACAGCTAACAACAGTTGAGCTGGTATTTGCATCGGTGCTAAAATCTGTTCATTGCTGGAGTCACGCAGCGCAGCCTCAAAACGCGCAACTGAAAATTGCTTCAACACCATGAAATAAGTATCCCTAGACATACTTTACCAAAGTTCCGTCGGTATACATCAAGAAGGTATTACATCCCAAATCGAACTCCCAAATTGTTTTGCGAAAATCCTTCGCAGGGCTGTTTATTAGATTCACAAAGGATAGACAAGGGATGTAAATCCCATTCCGTATATACAGATAGGTAGGTCGGTCCGGGTTAGATATTCGACGGAGATGACGATTTGTTTACTAAACGGAATCTGGGCTTCCAGTAAGCTAAGATTCAATATAGTTGATAAAATAGAGCGCACCGCTTTCCTTTACGGCCGATTTCAATATTATATCTATACTAGCTGACCCGTCAAACGTTTTTTTGCCATATAAATGTTAAGGGTGGACAACCCTTATCACTAGGGGGTATGAAAATTAGATGTTGGCTGATTCTCAGACCTACTCAATATGGTCACAAAATTTCATGAGAATCGGTCAAGCCGTTTCGGAGGAGTACGGGAACGAACGAAGAATTTTATATACGAGTATAAGATTTGTTTCTTCGGTTTACGCGAACAGTACCTAGACATTGAAATGAGACACATTTTTACGAATTATTTCGCGATTTATTTACAACTTGACGTTTCGGACCCTTTTAAGCGACTGTGATCACAGGTAGACTAAGGTGTTAGTTGTCATTACATAGTTTTGAAAAATAATCCGTAAGTAAAATCGCGAAATAATCCGTAAAAAGTGTCTCATGTTATATCTACCTTTGATTAAAATGAGACATCTGTCGGTTTTATATAAACGACTGTAACCTCAGATGACTTCTGGTACAGAACTTACAGATATCTACTTTCTTTCACTATTGCAAATAAATACATATATGATTATGATTATGATTACTTTCAGACAGTAAAGATAGATAGAATATTAAAACTGGCCATTATGGGCATATGGGCCATTATCTGGAAGCAGTTGCATTCATTGAAAAAGCCACCCCCATTTGTTATTTTTTTTCCTATTTAGTTAGGAATGTATATTTTACAGTTATTATATATAACCGAATATTATTTATTTATTTTATTAACATAAAGCGTGTATTATTATAAAATTCTAGGCAAGGCATCGTCAATATGTGTAATAATTAGCCAACCAGATCATCGAACCATTGTAATGAATGACCGACCGATCGCTTTTTATATATATAAAAATGAATTGCTGTTCGTTAGTCTCAATAAAACTCGAGAACGGCTGAACCGATTTTGATAATTTTAGCATAGAAATATTTGTAGAAGTTCAGGCAAGGTCTTCACGATAAGAAATTATTGATATATTGCGAAAACAGCGGAAAGGACAGCGTTTGCGGCGTCCACTACTTGTATATAAGCTGAAGGTCACGAAATCAACGCACAACAAATCTTACCCACTCGAAAGAAATTCCTCAGTACTATTAGTACAGTCAGCTAGGTATTTAGTTTGTAAACAGCGGTAAAGTCAGCGCCAAAAAAATAGTGTCACTTAAGTACCATATCAAAATAACATTTTGAGCATTCTCCCTGTCAAACTGTTGAAATGTATCAAATTTGTTATTTTGACGTGGTATTAAAGTAACAATATATTATTGACGCTGAGTGTACAATGGCTATGATCTTCCGGGGTATTGGTCGGACAGTCAGCTAGATATATAGATTAACACTTTATTGTACAACACAAAACAAAAATTACAGACAAGATTAACAAAGAAAGATGTATAATTTAGGCGGTCTTATCGCTTGTAGCGATCTCTTCCAGACAAACTTTGGTTAAAGGAACATTTAATTACCAGGAAGGGGAATTTGACCAAAATATATATGAAAAATACAAAACACAATTTTTACGAAACAACTAAGATATTTAAGCTAGGTATGTACATCCCAAACAGCGCAGCGGTACATAAGCTGAAAGTGACAGAATGAGCGCACAATGATATCTAACCCCTCAAAAGAAAGTCCTCAGTAGTCACAGTACAGTCAGTCAAGTATGTAGATCGCAAACAGCGGTACAGTCGTGATCCCCTGGAGTATTGTGTCCACACAATATACGCGCAAATAAACCGGATCTAGTCGCGTCGCGTGGTGCAGCTCGACCGAACAGTCTTGGCACGTAGAAAAATCCAATTTTATACAGAGTGTTTTTACACCCTGTATGATGACTGAATGACTGACTTTTTTAAGTAAGAGCCAAACTCATGGGGGAGGCTAAGTCAAGTCAAGATTTTTTTTGTGAAAAACAAATCTATAAGACACATTGGCTCTTAATATGCTGCCAAATCACTATAATCTTAATAAATTATTTGCCATTTCTTTCCCATCAGCCTGTGTCGCGATGATAGGACCTAAAATATGACTGAGGTACCGTTTTCAAGTTCTAGGCAGGTAGCCTGGGTTGAAAGTGTAAAATTTGTTCGAACTTGAAAGCGGCCGCTTGTTAGTACATGAATCATCAAAACCTGTCCAAAAAATTCTTAAGTATCAAACAGGTCAAGTCCAGGTCGACACTCAGGCCGACTCGGTACAAAAATAGTGCTTTGCACGCTGATGACACGTCTTCAAGAGTTCGCAGCCGGCTGCATCTTCCCTCTGCGCCTACGTAGGTAGGTAAATACTTAACATATTTAATGCTCTGGCTTTGAGGAAAATCTTGTGAATCTTTGATATTCAGGGTGTGAGAAAAAAGATAAAATCTTTTCGTTTGATATGCCGTAAAATTTGGTGGTGATATGTATGTAGTTAGTCTCCTTATGCCTCGTTGGTGTAGTGGCAAATTTTCTGCCTCACGTCCGAGAGGTCCAGGGTTCGAATCCCAGGTCGAGCCAAAATTGTTTCCGAGATTTTCTGTTATGAATTTCTCAAAAACAACTCGGAGTCGGAAAGTTTGCGGTGTTACACCCCCGTGCCTCGGGAAGCACGTTTAGCCGTTGGTCCTGCGCCTGATCTCTCACCGGTCACGTCGGATTGCCGTCTCACTGAAATTTGAGAGTGATGGAACAGTGAGTGCACCTGTGTATTACGCTCACACTTGTGCACTATATATCTCCTGCGTAGTTGGCTGATCTCTGTTGAGATTGGCCGCCGTGGTCGAAATCGGCCAGGAGGATTATTATTACTAAGTCTCCAATATTGATCCTTGAGTCAAATGTGTTAGACAGTTACTACTTGACTGTCACAGAAAAATGTATTAGAAACGTATTAGAAAAGCAGATGTATTGTGAGCGTATAGTGCAATAATACAATAACCGCTTTTATGTATTAGAAAAATCTATTAACACTATTGTAAGCTATTTCGGCTCGATACTTTGTCTCCTACTTTATTTAACGTTTTGTAGGCTCATGTGGGAAAAAAATTACAAAGAAATGATAAAAAAATAGTAATTAAAGAAAATCAATTTGCTAAAAGTTCTCAATATTCATATATTGATCACCGCTCGCTCGAACCCTTCGTCCAAGCGCAATGTATAATATATTTAATCTGTGCTAATAAACGCCGCGCCACGTGGCGACATCAAAGTGTGAACTTCACACTGCATCGGTCCCGTGGTATGTTAGTTACAATGGCAATGTTTTGGGTGGGTGTTGTCAGAGTTTGCCAACACCAACAAAAATGATGAGACGAGGGGAAAAATCGATGACATCTTCAAAATACTGTCAAACTGTTTTGAGTAGTTCAGTGATCAAGATTGATTAAGCTAAGTACCTTTGAGATACTAATAATTAAATTATTACCATTAGCAATACTTGGATCTACTGAACGCTAATTAGGACTTGTTGAAATTCCTCCACCAATCCGCACTGAGTTGTACCGGCTTGTCCCACCCTACAGTAGAGGTGAGGCCTGTGCTCAGCGGTGGGACGTGAATAGGCTGATGAGAATCACAAGTACGTTTATTTTGGGGCATAAAGTCTTGGATGGATCACTTTCAAACTGTAGAAAAGCGGGCAACCTCTCATGAAGAGCGGCCGTCCTAAAGCCCCATTACAACATTTTCTTTTAACGTTTTGCTTCAGCTGGTAGCTGGTCGACCTGCTATAGTGTTAGAAAAAACATGAGCTTAAGGTCACTGATCCTAAACTTTCAGCCAAGATAACCTTCAAATTTTTTTGTTTCTAAAATGTTTAATGTCTATTAAAATATTTGTGTTCAAGCCTCATATATCTTCTATATAAATAAAGAAATATTGAAAAATATACATTTAATTTTGCATATTTTAAAAAACGCGCGTATCTAATGTCAATGTCATTCGATGACATTGTTCACAGCTGGTCAATAATAATATATGGCAGGCGTCCCGTTATCTCATCAATATCCCATCAACCAGCCCAGCAATATCCTCCCAATAGACCCATTATAGTTCCCATCTTTTCTGCCATAGTCCTTGCAACTAACGGGTGCTGTCTTTGGTTGAATCTACTCAATAGTGCAGACACAGGTAGTATCCGCTTGGTGTACACACACACATTAATGTATCACGAAGTGGCCTCTTAGTGTTGGATCCATATCCCCACTTACGCCTTCCAAAAGGACCGGCCTTATGCTGTAATATTGTAGAGGATACAACAAATATAATAATAATGCAATGCGTAATTACGTTCTAATCACTGCCCTTTCAACCCTCACAGTGAGCGCGACAGTGTGAACTGCACACAGCCCCGCGGCGCCCATAAGTAATCAAGTAATCACGGGGACATTACATACTTTATTACTCTTTATCCGTGAGCAAACACTTGTGTAATGAAACACATCAAACATTTGATGTGTTTGTTTTTGGATTAATTTTCTTTGGTCTAAGTTTAGGTCAGGATCAACTTACGAACTGTAAATCAATACGTATAATAAAGCTGAAAAGGGCAAAAGTCTGTACTTGGGAGATATTAAAAAAAATGGTTAAAGGCACCTTCAGAACACATTACGCTACGTTTTAGAATTTTAATATGTTTGTCTGTTTCTCTGTTTATTTTTACGCGCATTACCTGAAAACGGCTGAATAGGTTTAAATGAAAGCTTTACTAATCTGTCAAGAAAAAATATTTAAGGTGGAATTCCAGCAGCCGAGCTTAATTGAAAGAGTTATGAATATGACGCCGTAGGAAAATTTTTTTAACAAGACAAGCACTTTTCGTCCCCATAGAAAAAATGAAGATCTGGAGTACCTGATGTGACACACAGGAGCCTAGTTAAGCCATGGAAAGTTTGAATATAGCGCCTAAGGAAAAATTATTCAACGTCACGAGCAATTTAATGTAACAAAAATGAAGATCTGAATATCTGATGTTGAACCCTAGCAGCCAACTTAATAATAAAAGGTATTAAAATGACTCCTCAAGAAAAGAAGATCAGCGAGACAAGCACTCTCTGTCCCCATATCAAAAATGAAGATCTGATGTGACACGTCGTCAGCACATCTATCTATACAGTAAGGAGTATGAATGTAGAACTTCAGAAAAATTGTTCTACGTGACATGAAATTTCTCTTCATACAAAAAAAAAATACTTAAAATCGGTAGTACTGTATGTGGAACACTAGAATTCCAGCTTAACAGTATTAGGTACGAACATAATGCCTTAAGCACTTTCTTTTGATATAAGAAAGACAAAAATAAGTAATGAATTAAATAAATAAGTAATGAAGTTATATTGAAACTTTATATGTAAGTCCCAAATGTTGGTGGGCGTGGTAGTGACGAATATATTTTATTCCGACTCTACCTTCCATTATAAACTCAAATCTCATAAACTGCGCCTCCTAAACTATCCGATCGCGAAAAAATCCGGTCAAATCCTTGTTTTTTTTTAATCTGTGAAAAGGCAAAGACAAAGCGACGAGTCAGCCTTTTAAGATGGACATTCTTCATTACAACAAAAGTGGGAGTCCGAGGAATTCGCACCATTCTTTCAGTCGGCGTAACGCTCTCCATCCGATGAGTCTTAATGAAATACCGTTTTGATGAACTCCATTGCGCTTTTTTTAAGAAAAAAATCCACGCGATTGTCTCTGGCTGGACGGTTGGCGCGAAATTAAAGGTGATTTGCGGAATGCGGATGTATTAGATTTTTGTTTTGTTACGGCTGTTTTTTTCACTGTAAAGTGTGAACGTAAAGAAGGTTACGTAATTTAGCCAGCTCTCTACCGTGCCCTTGTTATTATTTGACTTTCATATTGTTCTGCCAAAGAACATTAAAACAATACGCCTTAAATACCTATTCGTCTTCATTCGTTAGGTTATAGTGCTTTTGTTGAACAGTATTAATTACAGTTTTTTATTCCAAAACATGTTCTTCTAGAGTTGGAGTTCCTTACCCCTTCAAATCAATCTGTAGACCTAACACACCGCCCTCGCTAAGCCAGATTAAGTCTTTTCAAAAACTAAACACACACAGCCGACGGTGGAATGGAAAAACAACAAAATCTCTACTAATGCCATTTCTATGGGAACGAATCCGAACATCCAACGCCCAAGCAGCACTCGACGGCAACTAATATCCAAAGAGCAAACGACAAATAAGTGCATAGATTTCCTTGTCTATGCTTCTGGCTAAAACATTCATAACTCGTAGTTCAACGGAGCAAGGCTGAATTTTCTTTGTTTGTTTGATAGTGAGGGTCGTCAAGCTAGCACAAAGAAATAAGTTGACAACTTTTGAAGGGATGTTTGGCAAATAAAAAAGCAATATAGCACTACGTGGCCACGTGTCGCGGGCACTGAGCGATGTAATATTGTAGTGTGACAATAATTGGTCGACAATTTACAAAGTGTTTACGAGGGGTCGATGATAGATATCGACCCTTTAACATCCTTATTAAATGAATGATGTTTTTTAAGCTTTTTAGTTGCGACAAAATGTTTTATCCTTTAACTTACTTGCCAGTTTAAGAGATTAGATAAGTGATCATATGTAAATGATTATAGTAAAGTTAGTTACAGTTAAATAGTTAACAGATACAAGATAATACCTAATACACCATAATATAGACAATATAACAAGGTACAGGTAGTATTAGCGATACTAACGAAGTTAGCGAGCAACTGAAATAAATCTAGTCAACCTTATTGTATGATAATGCGAAAGTACCAAAATGATTTTCACACTTATATCTCTGTTACCTTTTTAGCTCTAAAAAGTGAACCGCTAGAGTGAGTCCTTAGAAAATATAAACGTAGAATAGTTTTTGACAAGATAACAAAACTGACTGACTTATGAGGGTATTTCATACGTACAGAAACAAGTGTCGCGATGACGTGTCATCTGCTGTTGCTTCATGTAGCTTCCAACTGGTAGAAAAAGGCTTTTAGTTTGTCTACTTATTGGTGTGAATTAGAATAACCGACTTGCTTTTTGGATCGTACATATGATGTTTATGCTACGACTACGGGTGCTACAAGACTATTGGTGCTACGAGGCTACGGGTGCTACGAGGCTACGAATGCTACTTAAATTCCTAGATTTGATTAGAAAAATGACAGGACCAGTACAAGATAGGTTGTTTAAGATAGAATTATGACAAGTTTTTAACAGGAGCTGTACAAGTCAAGAAAAATGGCTCTTTACGATATATTTATGATAAGTTTTCGGTCTCATTTAACACCGCATAGTAGCGACCAATGTGCTAGTATTTAATTTGAATTAAAAAACACACCAAATTCATATTATGTCTATGTCCAGATATTATGATTTGTTTTTTATTAATACATTAAATTAAAATTTTTGTCTTTATTTTCAAATGCATAAAAAAAACTGTCACGGATTCTTGAAAAATTGTCTTTTTAAGTTGCACAAATTCCGGAACAGGGAAAAATAAAAAAAACAATAATTGCTTACGTGCCGGCGTGACAGCGCAGCAGCAATTATAAATATTTCAATTAAAAACCAGAAGGAATGCCGCATCCATTTCCATTTGACGGTGTTCGGATTGGGGCATCCTACATTTTAACAGACTTAAAACAGGAGAGCTTAACAATTGGATGTTTTTTTTTAAATTTCTTCTTACATCGAGCTCATAGAGCAACATAAGAATAATAATATGTGCTCTGTAAGTTAACAAAAGCATAAAGTTAAAGTCTAGCCCTTAGTATGCCACCAATTATCCGCAATATTAAATAATAACTATTATTTATTTTCATAAAAAAGAACTATTTTAATTTGTCGCAAAACCATAATAAACTGTCAAAAAGTAGAGGTAATGTTTTAACTTTTCGTTATTGCAACGATAATGAAAGACTGTAAACTGGTGTAAAGGTGTTCTTCAGAAACTGTACAAAAATACAGTTTTTTTTTTATGCCAAAGTAACCGAACTGAAATTTGGTCGACAAAGAAAGCTTTGAAAAACATGTGCCATATGGATTTCGGTACGAATTATTTTGGAATGAATTGAAAAAGTCCTCACTTTACTAGCAGGGCACATATGCGACTTTCTATCGCCTTGTGAAAATCACTGACGGTCGCCAGTCGCGGCGACACCTGTCTGAAAGTGTGTGTGTCCTGGGTTTAAATTTAATAAATATATCTATCTATTGGAGAGAACACTGTGGCTATACCATACATCATCGTATCAGCCTGTTATAGTCCACTGCTGGACATAGGCCTCCCCCAAGGAGCGCAACAGCGCACGATCTTCCGCCCTTTGCATCCAGTCACTTCCAGCTGCCTTCTTCAGGTCATCTGTCCATCTAGCCGGAGGGCGTCCCACACTACGTTTACCTAAGCGAGGTCTCCATTTGAGAACCTTCCTGCTCCACCTCTCGTCGGTTCTGCGACAGACATGGTCTATTGGCCAGCCCACTGCCACTTTAGCTTGCACAATTTTGGACAACATCAGTTACCTTAGTCTCATGTCGTATGACCTCGTTCCGGATCTTATACCTTAATGAGATCTCCAAAGTAGACCTTTCCATAGCACGCTGAGTGACGTGCAGTCGGTGACACACACCATACATAATGTCTTCCTATTTTATATTATGCTACTCGACCGCAAGCAACCAAATAAAGGCAAGAAAATCTATCTGTATCTCAGAATGTGAACACGGCATAAAACAAGGGGACGAATATCATAATTCGAGAGTTAACACTTATTACGGCGCCGCGCCTCATTTACTCCACAATTCGTTTTAACTCGTAACATTTATATTTTTTTGTATTCAATGTAAGAACTGTTAAACAAAGAAATATCTAGAGATGGGCCGAGTACTCATTTACTACTCTCAGCGTACTCGGTGTTTTTTTTAAATACTCGTACTTGGCCGCTGCGGATCGCCAACTTATATGACAAACTGTATGTAGTTCAAGGGATATATCATAAAATCAAATACATATTATGTTGATTTGAAAAGTCATCATTTATGAATCCAAAGTTACAGTGAGTAGGTATTGCTGGCAGCGCGTTGCGGTCATGTTTGATCTTGTTTTAGGGCCTCAAATTAAAAGGAGTAATTCGGCCGGGTACTCGGTATGGCAAGCTTTAAATCAAGTAATACTCGGTACTCGGTTACTCAGTAAAACCACTACTCGGCCTATTTCTAGAAAATATCAATATCAATAACAGATAAAATCGATTGTTACTTCGTCTTCATGAGCCATACTTACTCGTCCATCAGGTTAGATTGCAAAGGCGAACTGCGGTAAATCCTGAAATAAGTTTAAGGCCCAGAACACACCTGCGGCCTACTGTCACCGAAACTCGCAACTGTCAAAGATTGATACGTTGCCATTTTTTATAATTTTTTATTTTATTTTATTAGGAAAAGCAAACAACTTACATAGGTTATCTAATTTTTAAAAGATGACAGTAACAACAAATACAAGCATGCAATTATGCAGTTCACAGCGCTATTCACAGATTACAAATCTGAATTGTCGCTAGCTGCCGATTATGCCATTGGTTGACCCTGTCAAAGTCCATCTAACATTTTGGTGATAAGAAGAGCTATTTTAAATATTTTATTATATCCAAGTTTTTATAACAGATCCATCGATGGATGGATCCAGATCCAGGGTGGATTATCGGAGCTCTTATGTACAGTGGCCAGCGCATCAGGCTATCCATTTTTGCTGCGAAATCGGCCGTACTACACGTGAATAAGATACCACAGTGTTTCCCGTTACGAGCTGGCCACCATTTACAACTCTACTAGCGGCCCGCCCGTGACTTCGTCCGCGCAATCCATATCCCAAGGAAGCATTCAATCAAGATAAAAAGCATTCTCTCACCTAAGTTCAGCTCATGCCCTGTCTGTATACCAAATTTCATCAAAATCCGTTCAGTCGTATCAGCGTGATTGACGAAAAACATCAAAAAATCCAAACAAATAAACTTTCACATTCGAAACGTCGAGAAGTGAGTACCTAAATACTCATTAAAATAGTTCGCGTTTAGACCCAATAACAAATAGTTAGTGTTATATTGCAAAAAGTTGTCTTAAGCGCCAAAATGTTTGTTAAGAAAGTTAAGGTCACAGGTGTAATTCCGAGGCTAATACTTCCTAGTCTTCTCACTTTCACAAACTGATTGTCCGTCCAATACTTCTCATGTTATGAGCTCAGTGAAACGTAATTGCGAATGCGAGCACATCGGACGAAGTATGAATATTTAACGGCACAGCGATGTCCGACCAATCATTTATTCTGTCATCTGCAATGTTCGAATGCTGTATTAATTCAATCAACCTCTTTTTACGATTGTTTAACGTTTTAATTTATCAGTGCTTAAATTTATACAAAAAGGTATTGTACCTATTAACTGCTTGCAAATATCTTAATCTACTATCCTAAAAAAGTTTTTCATGGTAGTAAACATTAATTTAGAACATTACTCGATGAGTAAAGTTTCACGGTTGCTCAATTTAGAATTTCTTTATATGCTCCTTTAGACTGCAGCCAGCCATGATTCATCACAATTGGCATGATGACAGCTATCTTAAATATTTTCAAGACCATGGCGTTTAAAAAACATAGCCCCTATGAAGTTAATATAACCAGTTTATTTCCAAAAAGCTGTCGAAACCAATTTTTAAACACACAAAACTCAATAAATATTTCTAATATATGACCGTGACGTCACGTTCATTTATTCCCATACAAAATCTATGGAGGAAGATCGTTTTGACAGATAATAAAAAGTATGTCAATGATTGGTGGTGTCGTCTAGCCAATTGCCGAAGATAATGTTATCTTTGCTGTTGCTCTTATTAGTTGTTGATTAAAGAAAAATTAACAAAAACACATAACATTAAGCTTCAATAACAATAAATAACAGTAAAAATTAAATTATATACGAGTAATATGATACAAAAAAATAAATATATATATTACTAAATACGCAAACACGGTACTAAAGTTACTAAAGTCACTATCTTTAGTACCTTTAGTACCGTGTCTGCGTATTACTTATCCCAGGGGGATAACTTAGACCCTTTACCGAAAAAAGTTTATTTCATTGTGTTAACTTGACACACTGTCATACCGACCGCTTATTACACCATTTACCGGATGACATACACGTATTATTTTGATCGCAGTGTAACGCCACTGCGAATAAAATAAATTGTTTAAGCTTGTTAAAGTAATACGCAGGCACCGGTATCAATCTTGGGGACACATACAAACAATACAGTTTTATCAATCTTCTGAAAGAAATTCCCTACAAAATAAACCGGTTTGGCATCGGCCGTGGAAAGCGGTGGGCTTGCGCATCAATAATGCAAGGAAGCGGACAAATCACTTAGCGCTGCAGGCCTGCAGTGTAACGTAGGCGTGACTGTTTCTATCTGTGTTAAATTATAATGTGACTACCTCGTTGGTGTAGTGGCAAAGTTTCTGCCTTACATCCGAGAGGTCCTGGGTTCGAATCCCTGGTCGAGACAAAATTGTTTCTGAGATTTTCTGTAATGAATTTCTCAAGAACGGGAGTCGGGAAGTTGGCAGTGTTACATCCCCGTGCCTCGGAAATCATGTTAAGCCGCCGGCGCCTGATCTCTCTCTGGTCATGTCGGATTGCCATCTCACCGAACTTTGAGATTGATCGAACAGCTAGTGCACCTGTGTATTGCATTCACACATGTGCACTATAATATCTCCTGCGTAGTTGGATGATCTCTGTTGAAATTGGCCGCCGTGGTCGAAATCGGCCAGGTGGACTATTACTATTAGGTACTATTACATTTAGGTGTGTAGAACAGTGAAATGTAGGCTGGGAATTTGTAAATCGGATGAAAAAGGTACTGAAAGCAAGAAACTAAATTTCCAGTAAAAAAAATGAGCTAGGAAAACAGCTAGCAAGGTTCAACGACTGGACGGATTTTAAACAACCATAGCTGAGATCTACAGTGATAAAATTTGTGATTTTGTGGTAGACGACAGTCAAAATGGCCACCTATCCTAGCAGGTACCTGTTTTAAATACGCAGAAATAAATATACATTTAAGATCTGATAGTTAAACAAAACTTCTATATTATTTATTGCAGACACTTCTTAAATACATTAATACAAACAATCACCTCTTTTTCCTTAAACTTTCAACATACGGCTCGCCCTCTCATCGTCTTGACACACACACACGAGTAACCTTCGTCCGTCGTCATTAAAATTTAAAACTTAACTTAATCTTTCTTCTTTTCTGTCATTCGTTTCATAAATCCTTTTTCGTTCGCTTTGATTTTCTATCACCCATATTGAACACAGATGGTGACTCTAACATGTATTCATTGTAACAATTCGTACCATAGCAGCAGCAATAAGGTAATTGACGACCACTTTGGTGCAATGTTTAAGAAGTTGACTATTAACCAAGAGGTCGCGAGTTCGATCCCCGCACTGTACAAACACTTGTGTGCATGAACATGTCTGTTTGTACTGGTCTGAGTGTTAATGTATTTATTTTAGTTTATTTGTAATACCACTACTGATTCTGATGTCTGTAACACAAGTGCTAAAGCTATTTACCGCGGAGTCAGATGAATGTATGTGAGGTTGTTCTATATTTATATTTATTTAATGTCGCCTAAACACGACCTAATGTGAGCTGCGACGATCCACATTCGCGAGTGTCCGAGCGCGCAATATCGCGATCGCCGAAGGCTCATTTAATCACGCGCAGGAATTTATACGGAGCGACCGCTCCGGCTAAGCTAGAGTGGAGTCGACTTCTGGGGACAACGAAAAAAAAAGAATTCTGCTCATATAGAAATACATTATAAGATATACAAATATGTACGTTGAAAGATTATACATTCAGAAATGTATGAGATAGGAAACAGCTGGTAAGCTTCAACGGCTAGCCGTCTAGACGGATTTCGATTAGCCATAGCTAAGAACTAACTAGATTAAATTATCTTCCAAAGAAAATCAAAACCACACTGAAATAGGTCCATTCGTTCAGGAGCTGCGATGCCACAGACACACACACATACACATACAAATCGATGGGTGTCAAACTTATAACGAGGTGTGGTGCGTTTATCGTCGTTGGTTAAAAATACGATTGAGTCGAGTCTCTTATTCTTGCTTGCTTCATGAGCTTTGGCAAAACATCTACCAGCGCACACCTACGGCATACTGGATCGCTGCTACTCACGACTGACAGTGTGATAACACGTTAGTAACAAACGGCTTATCACTCGTAAGAGATTTTGGTTTGCCTTGTATAAAAACTGCGGATCAGTGGACGCTGTTGTTGTTGTTAGTTTTTAAATAAGGTAAACTAAAATCCATTGGGTTCGACGCTTCGATGCAAGCCTGTGGACGCCTACTGTAGCTTACGCTTACTTAGATCTGAGCAAAATTTATTGCACACTAGCTGTGCCCGCGAATTCGTCCGCGTGGAGTTGTAATTTTGGGCATAGACATGTACTGTCGCAGACAGTTTTTTAGATCAATAATTCTTTCATATTTATATTTTTGGTATCTTGAACCGTTTTCGCAGCGTACGCAACTCAAGGATGGTTTAGTAGATTCTGAGATTCAATTTCCTGCCTGCCCCCTAAGTTCATCGGCGTGATTATTTATATCCCAGTTTACTCTCCAGGTGATACTGAGTCAAATAAAAAAAGTCCCGTCAAAATCGGTCCAGTAGATTCTGAGATTAGCCCGGACAAACAGACAGATAGACAGACAGACAGACAGACAGACAGACAGACAGACAGACAGACAGACAAAAATTTTAAAAATTGTTGTTTTGGCTTTTATTACGGTAGTTAAGACCCCCTGTAACAATTTTTCATAAAAATCTTCAATGTACAGAAATCGATCTTTTACAGTCTTATTATATGTATGTAATTTTTTTTAAAGTCCTTCTCCACATTTTCTGCCAAAGAAGCTGATAAAAGGCGCTCGCTTATTGGACGAGTCAATAATGTACCTCGCAGGGCGCGGACACGTCGACAGCATACGTATATGTTAGCTGGACGACATCAGCGTACACTGAGCGAAGAAAACGCGACTGAAAGCCTACCACCAGAGACTAAACCCGTAAAACGATAACGTGTAAAGACAGCACTTGTAATATGTATTTATATATCTTTTCATAACACGATTAAATAAACCGTGATTTGGTTCTAAGAATATATGCCAAATAACATATATTTTCACGAGATGCGCATGTACAAGTATCCAGTAGTCAAGAACAAGACATTTTGTAGAGAGAAATGTAACTAAGGTTTTGTCCTAAGCGAGCAACGCAACGCGACAAGTGCGACGCGACGCAACCAGTACTTTTTGAGTTAATGTCAATAGAGTCTTGTCTATTTGTCGCATTCGTCGCACTTGTCGCGTTGCGTCACGCGGAACAACTGTAGAGTGAGTAGGAATATAATTAAATGCAACGCGAAAGTTTAAACTTATATTACTATTCGTAGCGTTTACCTATCGTTAACTTGTCAATTCGTATGGGGAAAATGTCCGTTTCTGACGTTTGGACGACACGAATACGTTACGAAAATATTCGTGCTCACCCCACTGGTAAGTTATTAGTGCGTTTGGGTTATTAGTAGCGTTTTTCTAGCCCAGTGTACGCTCCACCGTGACTCCTAGAACTGCCCATAGCCATGTCAGCGATAATGTTGGCTTGTACTGCGGAGATATGCGTGTTCTCTGACTGAGCTGTTATTAGTGGACGTTATTGCCTTTGTTATTAGTTTGCTTGGACGAAAGAAAAACGTTTATTAATTTAGATATGGTTACCGGTTAGATAGATAGTGTTAATCTACACTTAATTGTACAACACAAAAAAAATTGCAGACAATGTGTAACAAAAAAGATGTACAATTTAGGCGGTCTTTTTGCTTGTAGCGATCTTTTCCAGACAATCTTCGGTTAAAGGAACATTTAATTTACAAGAAGGTAGATTAGATTTAGGTTAGATGGGTGTTTATATTTAACTAGCTGACCCGGCGAACTTCATACCGCCTTAGCGTTGCAATGATTGAACAATGTCATCGAATGACATTGACATTAGTTACGCGCGTTTTTTTAAAATATGCAAAATTAAATGTATATTTTTCAATATTTCTGAGAGATTTTCTTAATATTTTTTTCCGTAAGAACCTTCTCCTAATAATAACAAATACAACAAAAAAAGAATTAGTGAAATTGGTCCAGCCATTCACGCGTGATGCCGTGACCAAGGAAGACGGGTTTCATTTTTATATATATATAAATAGATTTTGGAGATATTTGCTGTATATTTATATAAAGAGGTCGAGGTAGATAGAAAAACAGAATATATTTTAGGTATCGTATTTTATTACCCTTTTGCATACGTGAGCGGTGCAATGCGATAAGTGCGACAACGCGACAGAGACGATCGTGTGATTGACATTGACACAAGGCGTTAGAAATATTGGTCGCGTGCGTCGCGTCGCACTTGCAGGACAACACCTTAGATAACTTCTCAAGTGATGACAGTTTTCAGTCCAGAGATAGAGCACCTGATAAGCTATCTGGATTATCTACATTTAAAATGTATGGCTGTGTGGTGACGGCAGAGTGGAATATAATTGTCACCACCCCTTTTCGTCCAGCGGGTGTCGTAAGAGGCGACAAAGGGAATACATTGGTCAGAGAACGGGCAGCAGCGCTCTCTGTGAAATAACCTTTATTACTGCGATCTCCAACCCGCCTGCCAAGTGTGGAGATAATGGCAAACCCCTCTAATGTAGAGGAGGCCTATAGTCCAGCAGTGGACTGTTAAGGGCTGTGTGTGAAAATGTATGGTGCAAAAGAAGACTTATATCTACTTTAGATAAGTTGATCGATACATATCTATCTTATTACATATAAGTTTTTAACATCCGACGAAAAAGGTGTTATAATACACACCTATTCTGTTTGTGTATGTATGTTAGTGTGTCTGCCTGTGGCATCGTAGCTTTCGAACGGATCGACCGATTTTAGTGAGGTTCTTTTTATTCCAAAGGTAATTTAATTACTGTGTTTTTTAGCTATTACTTGTTAAAGCCCGTATACCTGTTGAAACTCACCAATTGTTTTCTTCGCTTATTCGGGGGTTTTCTAACTGAAAGTTAATTTTTATAGTCAGTCATAATAGGCTAGATGACACCACCATTTGTTTACATGCTCTATATTATCTTTCAAAACGGTCTGCCATCATAGATTATGTATGGGAATACAAAAACGTGACGTCACGGTAGTGTATCAGAAATCGAAGTCAAGTGACCGAATATTTATTGAATTTTGTGCGTTTAAAAATTGGTTTCTACTTAGCTTTTTGGAGATATACTGGTTGGGTTAACTTCATAGGGGATATGTTTTTTGAAACACCATGTTCTTTAAAATATTTAAGATGGGTGTCATCATGCCTATTGAATCAACTGTATTTCCAGGTTTCCAGGTCGAGAATGCCTGGGTTTCTTGTGATTTAATTATGTATATTTTGCTCATCCTCTAGTGAACTTTTGCCTTAAATAAGATGAGGACAATTTGAGGCAATTTGATCATCCACAACAAAAACCTCGGTCAAAGCGAAACCGTTCGCCAGTAAAGGTCCTTAAAAAATATCCCCCCCATTCCCTCGCATTGTGTCCTGAACATCCTCAATTGAAGAGCGAAATCTCTCACTCCGAACGGCTAATCCTACAGCAACTGTCACCATTGTTACGCGAGCTGCAAGCATTAATCCTGCCTTTTCAAGACAAGACAAGAGACATCCATCAATTGTCAACACTGGACTGCTAGAGTACACCGCTTCTCAACGTATCCTGTAACCCCCAAAAAGTGTACACCATTTTCACCCTAATTTTCAGAAAGGTTGAATTCAGTTTTGCTTGAACGTATTCCACGATTTGTGCCAGGTTGATGTGCATCTGTATGTATATCCCTATTTTACCCCTCTAGGGAGGTTTGGGGTGACCACCCCACTCACACACAGAAATTGGCAGAGATTAGGAGGGGAATTTCAAATAGGCGAAAGTGGGAGATATTGTGCCTATCGCGGTAAACGGTTCTGGAGACTATTTGTAGAGCCTGATTAAGTTTAGCTCTTTAATGTCTGTAATCTGTATTAGTAAACAATATATAAAGTGCGGTAAGAAGCCTATTATTTTAAACGGTGCGTTCAAATCAAGCTTTCAACAACGTTTCAAGTAGCTTTTGTTTAAAAAACTGCAATAGTACTAGCTAATATTTGACATATTGCATAAGCATATACGCGTATAAAGGAGACAATAAAGTCAAATGACCTAATATTAAGTTACTTAAAGATTTAAACATCCAAAGTCACAATTAAATAATTAATTTATTTTATGAATGAGAGAAAAACCAATGTTGCTTTCATAAATTCTTTATTTTCTTAACAAACGTTGACTTGACAAATATATTTACATTATGAAATTACTATCTGTTACAACCACACAAAACCAAAATAACAATGAACGAGATGTAAAACGAAATATACCTTATTTTATTTTATTAGGTAAAGCAAACAACTACATAATATAATTTTAAAAGGATGACAGTAATAACAAATACAAGCATGCAATTATGCAGTCTTCAGCGCTATTCACAGATTACCTACTGATCTGAATTGTTGCTAGCTGGCCGCAAACAAATATCGCACCTTCTGCGCAAACAATCATTATTCTTTGTCCAGTATCCGGCGCGCATAGCTATACCGGAGTAAGCTAGTGATTGTCAAAATTTGGCTTCGTAGAACAAAGCGCTATTTACCGAGCGGGAGAGCCTTTGTGTCGGCATTACAGCTCTCTACATAATATTGTGAAAGTTCTGACAATACACTGTTTGCTGTTCGCCCATTATGAGGTCTTTGTTCAAAAATCGCCGATGTTTGATGGACGATGGCGTCGGCTAGGCATATTTTGATGAGTGCCATGTCTGTTTTATTGATTGTTTGATGGGTAATCGATGCATGGATTGATAAACTGTGATATTTTAAATCATAATAGGTGGTAAGCAAAATTATGAAAAATTCTAACCAAAGTTGAACAAGAAGTACCTAACCTACTTGTGGGCAATTTTTCTTGATCCTAGAAATTAAAATATTTCGACAATTGATATTCCTCTTCATAATGTATCAGTTATGATATCTAAAAGAATATGATCTCTGATGATATTGTTAGTCTGATGATGAGTTCTTAAAACATTATTACTGAAAACAGGTTGCCTATGTTTTCAGTAATAATGTTTAAAGAACTCTAATAATATCATTACCTGGTATCTAGGCCTCAGTCACCTATCAATTCCATCTACAGGAGTACTACTCATTCGAACAATATCAACTGACATATTGTACTCGCGGTCCAACCCTAGCAAACCAATACAAAGCCATCCTATAAACATCAAATAAAACAGTTGACGGTCTCGCCTTGCGCCGCGAAATTCAATAAAAAGTTTTTAATTCAATGCGCGTATCCAATTGTGAAAGCCGCGAGCTCACGAGCGACAGCAATTAAACAACAATAAAGCATAGTGCAGACACTGCGAAACCGAATTATACCAGGATTAATTGGTCGAAAACCCGTCCGCGGTACACGTTCGGGAAGCTAGCGTTCGAATTTCAAATGAGGCGTCACGCCCCCTCCCGCTGCCCCGCCCCGCCGCCATCTTGGATACGGGTGGGGAGGAGGGGGCTATTAAATTATTTCATTCCACATTGAGCCGCGCTCGGTATCGGATTAAAACAATTGCCGGCGAAACCGTAAATGGATAATGAATTTCACGAAGAAAATAATACGGTGGGCAATTTAATTTTGCACGGTTTTCGAGCGCGCCTCTTGTGCGTGCTTGTTGTGGAATTCTCATTCTAAATATAATTTCGTTTTTAAAAAGATTTAACATTTATGCATACTTAAATAGGCTTTTTGGATAAACAAAAAAGTTCCAGAGGATTTTTTTTATTATTTATGAGTACAAGTATCCATTGCAAATAATAAAATAGAAAATACAAATTGAATTAACAGAATTTTAGTTAATAAGTGATTTAACGGTTCTTTAAGACTTGAGATATATAACTATTGATAAAATTTTCCTCTTCATCCTTTTTATTCATTTAATATTTTGTACTTATAAATTATACAGTCATGAATTGAGTAAGCATAATAGCTTATCTCGTGACGAAAAATTAGCTATATTTTGTAATATCATAATAGTTTATCAAAATTTTTATTTCGTTAAAATTACGTTAGCTATTTTTAGATTCATATTGGTTCCGTGAGTTTTCATCTAGATTTGTATTTTCATTTGAAGCCAGCATAGTTCTATTTCTTATGCAAATAACTTTGCAACTAAAAAAAGTGTCTTTCGTGACACTTTTTTCATCAGCTAAGAAGTCACACATCCGTGCATATCTTCACAGAAGTTCGGAACTAATATTTTAATGAAAGCAACTTACTTTATCCTTTTTAATGAATTCAGCAACTAAAATAAGTAGGTACTTTCTTTCTTTAAATGCTTCTATAAATCACACATCCTGCCCTGTAATGACGTCAGAAGTCCACCTCTACATCACCTGAACATTAGTATTATTGCCTTTACATAAATTTAAAACAGTTGTAAAAGATGTTTTAATGTAGAAACGATATTATACGACAAAGATATATGGAAATGTTTGTAATGTAAACAATTATTGTAACTCAAATTTGAAAATAAGCAATGACAATAGTGACTGAGTTTGTTGCGCTGCTTCTTCTCAAGCCCAAATTTTCCCGAAGCAATCGTAGTTTATTTATATGTTGGATATTTACATAAATAAATTGATTTTCTTTTTTTAACAATGTAACGCATTTGACAGATTTTAACAGATTGACGAGAGGAACGCTCGAAATGTATTTCTGGTACTAAAATTCCACTTTATCTTTAACGCTAACTGTAGGTAACGAAAATCGTTTGCATGCACTTCGACACACGAGCAATAAGCAAGCGGGATTGCGCAAATAATTTTCGTCTTAAGGTGTTCACGCGACGCAGACCGCGATAGTACCTACACTACAACGGTGCCAATAAATCAAGTCACATATCTCCACCAACGTGTTACGAAACTCTTCTCTCTTTCCCCTCAGCCGCGTGACCTGCCACAGTGAAAAAGTTGGCAACTCCAACTTCCCAACTTGCGAGTCGGCCGCGGATGTCAGAGGTAGTTTATAGTTGAACATTTTGCGGTCCATTCGTCGTGTCGCAAGTTCGCAAGTTCGATGCCAGTCAGTATACTCCGCTTTCGAAGTTTTCGTACTTATTGCGGTGTGCAGTTGAGGCATTTGTCTACCTAGGTACTATAAGTAGGTAGTACGAAAAAATATATATTTCCAAATACATACATGGCTTCACAGTAATGGGGGTCTACTTTTGAGCATTACAATGCCTGTGCCAGGAGGTTACGCTCTTTATTATGCGTAAATCAGACGCATATTTTTAAAAGTAGGCAGTGACGAAATAGTAACATTTCTAACTAGCTTCCCGCCAGCGTGCAGCGGCTTCGACAGCGTGGCATTTAAATAAGCCTTACTTATTCTTCAATTACTATCTTTTAAAAAAACTGCATCAATATCCGTTTAGCAGTCTTAAAGGTCAAAGCATACATACAGACATAGGGGAGAACAGACGCTGGAAATAACTTTGCTTTAAACTTTGTAGCGGAGATTTGATGGGAGAATGTGGCAATGGAGGCTGTTTTATCGGCCCTCCATAGAGTGTTTTTTTTTAATATTTCGGGGAAAAATAAAGATATTGCGAACATAAATGCAATTAAACACACCACAGAATTTCTAAGTATGTAGTGTAAAATCAAACGTGGTTTTTGTTGTACTGTAATTGTAATTCGAATGTAATTTTTTAATAACAAAAAAACTACGAATTTTAAATTTCTTTTTTCCTATAAAGAGTTCCTAAACATATAGGAATATTCCGAACTAAATGTCTAATGTATAGCATAGTATATTTATAACTACAACAATTTAAAACATTTTTTGCAAATGTTTTCACAGTTCCTCAAACCTACCTCACAGTTAAGTAGAGCATCATCCCCCACAAAATTACTATTCAGGTGAGAATCGAACACGATTTAGCCATCAGCCATCCCCTACCCTACCCATCACCCTTACCCCCTCCCCCTCACACCACATCGATTCAAATTGAATCCAGTTGCAGTTCGGGTGAACTGTGCGTGCAATCGGTCGGGTGCGATTCGGAGACTATTGGTGGTTATCCTGGAGGCGCATTATCGATTTTAGTAACGTCGGGGATCTATTCTGTACTGGGGTCGTAGGTTTTAAGATATTTGTGGGTCTTTTTTTTTGGGTAAAGTAGCTGCAAATCTTTTTTGGCTGACATGATCTTTGCATAGAATAATAATAATAGTCCTCCTTGCCAATTTCGACCACGGCCACGGTGGCCAATCTCAACAGAGATCAGCCAACTACGCAGGAGATATTATAGTGCACAAGTGTGAGCGCAATACACAGCGCTCACTGTTCCATCACTCTCAAAGTTCGATGAGTTTGCATATACGAAAGTAAGCATTGAAATGCCTACTACGAAAATGGATATGGCGAAATTATGCACATAAGAAGGCGAGGTACAGTTAAAGTCAAAAAATGTACAGATTCCACCTTTTTATCAAAAGATAAGCGGACCCGGCAGACGTCGTCCTGCCCGCTGTTTTTGCATTTTTAAATATATATTTTTTACCGTTTAAATTTTCCCTGAACTTCCAAGAACATTTCTAGACTAAAATAAGTCAAATCAGTTCAGCCGTTCTCGAGTTTAAGCGAGACTAACGAACAGCGATCCCTTTTTGTATATAAGAAGAAGAAGAATAAGGACCAAAAGTGTGAATTTGACTGAATGTACACGCTTACTTTCTGACTCCAATGATATTAATAAACAATCTTAGAAACAAATTGATTAGACCCGGATTAGCGCTGTATAACAGTGTCTGCACTACATTTCGAATAATATAATATAATAAATATAAATATTTCACAACAATCACAATACTTAAGTGTTTAGCATTACAGTATTACATAAAAGATTTTCTGCAAAAGGAAAAGGAAAGGAGCTTGGGATCCTATTTTAGTCAAGACTCAAGCTCGACCTCGCACTTCAAGACCTCAAGATAATGTATCTCATTTTGTGTGGATAGGAACGTAACTTAATATTTTTGAGTGATAATAATAATAATAAATAATAAATTGTATTTATTTTCTTTCACAAAAAGCCTTACAATTAAGGAACATATGCATTGTAATATTACTAGATTGTGAAAGACTGGTGCCTGAAATAGGTTCAAACAAACCTGTTCTACAGGTCACCAGGCCTCCCTCGCAGGTAATACAACTAAAATATAACATATTTTTTTTTTTTTTTTTTTTTAGTGATGGTAGTTTACAATTTTTTCAAAACTATTTAATGACAACTAACACCTAGTCTACCTGTGACCACGAACGCTAAAAAGGGTCCGAAACGTCAGTTTAAAAAAAATGTAAATAAATCGCGAAATAATCCGTAAAAAGTGTCTCGTTTCAAAGAAGCTTAAGTAAATTTTAAAGTGTCTGAAATAATTTAATATTCTTTCGTTCCATCTTCCTGACAGCATAATTGTGAACACAACCTTTCCCTTGCATTATTCATAGTAAATTTGCAAGTTAAATTCCCCTAATAATTAAAACGCTTGGCAAATTAAAATAGTGGAGCTTAAGCTAAAGATTGAGGGAGTGATAAAGGGAATAGTTTTAATGTAGGTACTAATAAAACCGTTGATTGTATTAATATTTGCTACTAAATTGACTAAATAAAGCTGAATGGCTCTGAAAAATTTACCCTATGACATTCCTCGATATAGGTATACTTATTATCAGTCACTCAATTCAAGATCCGACTCAAAGATTGGTTGCTTTCTAAATGTTTCTATACTCTGGACGAATATTTTTAATAATTTGACATTTAAAAAAAAAACATTAATTTATTGACATGTTATAAATGGATTTTGATAGCTAATTATTATGAAACTAGTATTTTATGAATGCAAATGTTTTTATCTATTGTATGCCCCAAATGGACTGTTGATACGGTAATAATTTTAACAATTTTAAGACAGTAAATCGATTCGATCGGTTTCACGCCAGCGGTTGTGCCAGCATTGGAATTCGGTTCTCTAATATATTAAGCATGTTATTACGAGTATACTAGCCTATGTTCGTCAGGGATAAGGTAGGATTCTAATTGTAAAATAATATTGTAAATCGGTTCAGTAGTTTCGGAGCCTATTTTCGGACACGAACGGAGTTTCGGATACAAACAAACAAAAAAACAATCAAATCTTTCTTCTTTATAATATCTGTGTACCCAGATTAGTGTAGAAAACCTATAGGAATAATAAACTATTCATCAACGATGTAGTTACTAAGGCAGAAATAGTTTTTTTTTTGTTAGCCTACATCATCCCACTGCTGGGCAAAGGCCTCCGCCAAACCTGTCCCCCGATCCCTGTCTAGGGCCAGAGTTTGCCAATCCGGTAAATATTTTATAAATAATAAATAGAGATAGATAATAAATAATAATACATTTTTAGATTGTTATATAGACATATACATGAATATACTTGAACAAGTAGGTAATCCAAAATTCACACGGAAAATGCAATGAAACAAATTACATAATTGTCGTCTAATTTATGCGGTTTTACTGCTTGAAGTATTTTTTTCAAGACAACCTTTTAAAGTAAGATCTAACATTTAGTGTGTGGGATTATAATAAGACCCAATATTTTTTTTCAAATTCAAATTTTTATTTGCTATGAAATAGAGTGTGTGCAAATAAATGCTGATAGTATTAAATAACAAAGTGCTCCTATTTAGCCATATACAATAGCATGCAAATGTGAAATTATATGTTTTTTGTCTTCTTCCAGATACGGACATGTATTTCTTTTTTCAACCAACGTATAGAGCAAAAAATACGCAGACTTTCATGGCATTTTCCCGAGTGAGTAAAAAGGCAAGCGATTTCTTTTCCTTGCCCATTGCTCATCTGTCAGTCTCTATTGCGACGGGAAAAAATATTTTTTGCCGGGAGCAATCTGAGGAAACAAACCCTAATGGATTTCGGTCTGCGAAATAGTTTAAGCATCGGTTCATTTGTGGCGAAAAACAGTATGTATCTACATTTACCTATCTTGGTACCTAGTTTGTTACTCGTACTTAGGCATCAATTCAATTCAATTCTTTATTCAAAACAATACTCGTATCATTGTGTGGAATAGTACAGCAAAATTAAACTCAAAAATAATATAAAAACGCTTCTCTTAACTAAATATTCTTAAAATAATAATTATTACCATTAAATTTAATATCATGTCAATATATAATTTTAATGTCAATAATTAATTTGTCAAACTTCATTCAATTACACATTTACAGTTATAAATTCATCAAGAGCATAAAAACATCTTTTCCAATAAGAATACCTTTAATTTTGTTTTGAAGCTACTTTGGTAAACTATTTTTTTTTAACTCTATTGGTAACTTATTAAACATAACATCAGACTGATAATAAGAACTCTGCTTTTACTATGTTGAAATGGGGTACACATTTGTTAGTGAAATCTTTTCTCCTCGTGCTTTCACGGATATTTTTTTCCATTGGAGTTACAAAGTCACTGATGTGCTTCGCAAAATTTGTGAGGAGAACTAATATATATAGGCTTGGAACAGTAAAAATTTCAAGTCTCTTGAAATGTTCATAACAGGAATCTTGTTGCTTGATACCGACTATAGTTCTAATAGCTCGTTTTTGCTGAACAAAAGCTCTATGCATGTTATATTTGTAGCTTCTTCCCCAGAACAATATGCTATAGCGTAACCTGGATTCGACCAAGGCGTAATATACCAGCTTTAGATGCTTTTCGTCCGCTTCATCACGTAAACTTCTCAAAACGTAACAAGCAGAGCCTATTTTCCAAACTTTAAATAAAGGTTCTCTGTGTACCCACGGCTCCACATCCAGCTTCTCATTTTCGTTGCAAAATCACCAAATTCTGTCAATTTGCTTCAATTCACCCTTACTGTTAATTAAACGTTCCTTTAACCGAAGGGTTTTGGAAGAGATCGCTACAACCGATAAGACCGTATAAATTTTACATCTTTCTTTGTTAAACTTGTCTGTAATTTTGTTTTGTATTGTACAATAAAGTGTTAATCTATCTATCTATCTATCACCCTTATTACGTAAGCATAAGATACCGCAGTGATTATCTTGACGTGTGGCCATGCGTACATAACATGTAGACATGTCTACTTAGTAGATCCCTTAGACATAGTTTTTCCCGATCGCAATGTCATCTATGGAGCCCACCATCGTCTTGATTAACCGTAGTGTCCTAGACTTCTTCAAGGCTTTATTTACAAACCCAATTTCGTATTGTGGGCTAGTAAGACTTGTAAGGTTCGCGATGGTAAGGACAGATAAACAATGATAAACAGTATATGCGATCTGATGACGACGTCAACATACTTTAAATTACATTATAAACAACATTGAACAAATCGATTAAACGTTTATTTCCTCATTTTCAAATTTCAAACATATTTTCGTACTTAGCCGTAGTAAGCAAGTTGTTCGAGCCTTATGACAATTAATCTGGCGTTTACCTTATACTGTCTTCGCCTTTGATTTGGTTAGTTAATCAATTTATAGAAATCAAACATTGTACGAGTAATCTTCATCCAACAACATTTGTTTTTTTAACTTATGAAAAGCTTATAATTGGCCTTAATCTTTGTAAAATTCTATTTGTCAATATTCATGTCTGTTTTCATAAAGCTGTAGGTTTTCATAAAAAAAAACTTAGTACATAAAAGAAATAAATCAACGTTTTCGCAAAAATCTCGCTAAAGTAGCGTGTATTTTGCTCTAGCAACATCGGGACGGAGTATCGGCGGCTGGCGGAGTAACAAAGCGAATATTGGAGACTCTCCACAAAGGCCACCCGGCGGGTGAGACGGATTTGCGTTGAGAAAATATGTGTCGATGTCGATAATTAGGGTATTCTCCAATGTTTGCCATACAATTATTATCATGTTAGCCGTACGACGCCTACTGATTAGAATAGGCCACCTAGGATTTCCACCGCGTTCGGTCCTGCGCTGCCCACATCCAACGGTTTCCCGCGGCCTTAACTGCCAGTTAACTTTGACTGCCAGTACGTGTATCACCTTGGCATGGTGCATGTACTGGCTAATACTAAAATATTATTTTAAATACTATTTATATTATTCTAAATACTATTGGTTTGGTCTTATTAATTAATTATTTGTTTTGGTAAATTTTATCTAATTCTAATTTTATTTTTATTAATTATATGTGGTCCTTAGAAGACTGAATAAATAAATAAATTATTATTATTAACCAGATCGTCAGTCCATCTTGTAGGGGGCTTCCTGCCCGCGGAACCGATCATAAAAACATATCTACCAAGGTAAAAATGCGGATGGATCAACCGCCAGCGGACATATGCCGTGACTCCCAACTGACATTGTGTCCAATAGTTGCAACAACGTCACATACATTGATCTGACTCCGTGTTAAGTAGCTTAAGCATTTGTGTTACAGATATCAGAATCAACAGTGGTATTACAAATAAACTTAAATAAATACATATAACATCCAGAACAGTACAAATAGACATGTTCATGCACACAAATGTTTGTACAGTGCGGGAACAAACCCGCGACCTCTTGGTTCATAGTAAATTTCTTGACCATTTACACCAAAGGTTTTCGTCAAATAATCACAATCACAGACAATCGCGAGTAGCGGCGACAATAATTATGTTGCATATGTGAAAGTCACTTGTTTCTTATTGTTACTCGTAAGTTATTGTCAGTCGTTCTTGTTTTGTTCTTCCTTGATTGTTAAGTTAGTAATTAAGATTAGGTTACGTTGGGGCTGACATACTCTGTAAAAGTCCATAAATTAATAAAGAAAAAAAATATGTGCGCTGGCACTAAGTTCAAATGGCTATAGGCAGAGCACATAGCGCGAGGAATCGATGGCCGTTAGTATAAAAAGGGTCTAGATTGGAGATCATTTTGATTCGAAGCGTAGTGCCACAGTCACGATGGACTGACGAACTTGTAAGGATCGTCCGACATTGGATCCAGGTCGCTTGTCGAGTAACAAGCTATGCAGAGTTAAATAAATCTGCTTTTAGTTGATAGCATCAGGCGTTACTTTGCGGAAATCCATGACTAAAGCTGAAAAAACTACACGTGGCATCCTCAGAAGATGTTGTCGCTCGTAGTCTGTCGAATCGACAACATCTCCTGAGGATGCCACGTGTAGTGGCGAAACGCGTCGAGTGTATCGTTGGTGTCTGTGTTGTGATTCCAGGTGCATCATTAGTGTCACGTTGTGAGTTGTAGGTATTGTAAGTCCTGCGATTTTCATCTCTAACTTTTCAGGTGATTACAGTTGGATGTATTTGGGTTTCGTTTAGTGGAAATTTCAAAATAATTCTTTTTTTCAGCCTTAAATCTACTTTTGTTACGGTATTTGATTCTACAGGAATATATTTGAACGTAAATTCTATGTTACGCAGCAACGTTTAGACTACGGACGGAAGTATTGATTTGCTACGATCGATTTGGATTCGTAGCATCTACACGTAGCAGTACCGTTGAAGACCGTACCGCTCGTAGCAAGACGGAAAGGTCATTCGTAGCACATTCGACTGTCGATTTTGATAATAATTTGAAAGTCTATTACTACGAGTCTACGATTGATCTGAACTGAAAAGCGTTAGGCAGAGATTTGAGGTATTGTAAGATACTTGTACTACAATAGATTAAAAAAAAAACTTATAATAATAAATAAATAATAATGTAAAGACATCGGTACTTAAAGTAAGATTTAAGTCCTGAACTATAATTTGTTGAGTTGCATTCCGATAAATGTGTAAGTGCTCTCAAATTATTAATTGTTAATTTCTTTATTAAATTTCTATCGACAACAATACAAAGCTCAACATCCCATCCCTAACGTCTGACTCAGCTCGGAGCGAGTGCCTCATAGTTACATACGTAGGTGTAATTGTTTGTAAGTACATTTTTCTTTGAGGTTACTCTCTATTAAACGCTCAAGTTAAATAGGTCGGTACTGCACACAAAGGCAAGATGAAAGGGCACCTTAATTGTTCCTCAAATTATTATGAATTTGATATAAGGTGGAGTCAAAGGCAACTGTGCTTTGGGCGGCCTCTTAGGTTAGCCAAGTATTTCGGTTTGATGTGACAAATTAAATTAGAAGTCTGAGTTTTAAGAGGTCGGAGGTGAGAACGAGTGTGGTGGAGTTTTAATTGTTAATGTATAAAGAAAATGCGTCGATATACTTTTCATGACGTATGATAATTAGCTTTTGGTAAACTAAATTCGTGAATATTGTAAGAAGCTGTTGTATAGCAACACGCTAACAAACAACCAGTTAACTTATTTTGTTGAACTTTGCAATATTGCAAAACTTCTTGCCAAAAAACCAACAAGGGTTTAGATTTAAAAAAAAATTAAAATATTAAAATTATATTATATTATTTAACAGAAAAATATTAAAATTAAGTTCAAAGAATCTCGGAACGTTGTAGCCTAAAATTATTTTTTGTTATTAATATTGTTTTGAATTGTACCTATTGCTTGAATATGTAATAGAAAGATAAGTAGTTATTTCGCTTCAGAGTAATTTATTGTACTATTTGTAAATTATAAGCTCCGATAGCACAAATACAAACCTTAGTGGTTTTAGTTGCTATCTTTATTTTCATATATGTTTGTAGTGTTTTCATATGATAAATAATTTGATAAAGGGTTTAGTTTTGATAAATGAAAAAGTTTAAAATATAAAAGTTTAATATACGTCCGAAAACATAACAATTATTTCCTAAAAATAGCGATTTGCATAACTTCAACACTAGATAATAAAATAGGCTTGCTATTGCTTCATAAAGTTAGTCACTCATTTATTTTTTTTTTTTAATGAATTACCTAAGCATTTAATTTCATTGCCTTTAGTTAAATTTAAACGGTTGTAAAATATATATTAATCCCGAAAGGATATTATAACATGGATGATTACATAAATGACAAATATATATGAAAATTTTGAATGTAAACAATTTTTATTTTTTATTTTTATTGCAAATGAAATTAAAAAAGAGGCAATGACAATAGTGACTAAGTTTCTTGCGCAGCTTTTTCTCAGCACTGGCCCAAATTTTCCCGAAGCGATTACTTGGTAGGGTAAATTTATATGTTGGGACGTGTAAAAGTGCTCCTTGTAGTCTCTGTGTAGTTGTCTATTTAGAAAAAAAAATGATTTTATTGATTTTTACTACTCATGTTAACTTCAGTAGCTCAACTTTTTCTACACGATCTACCTAAGCGGCTCGTAAAAGCCATCACAAGTATCACAACATGGCATCTGGCCCGCTCATAACATGTTGTTTGTTTATCCACCCACTAGAACGATGCTTAATAGTTTCTCACAGTAAAAGATTATGGGCTTACGGCTTAGCAGCTCACGATGTAAATGTTTACACGATAATCTGTTTACACTGATTTTGTGGACGGGAGACTTATGGGTGATACTTTTCTTTAGAAGATGGTACGATAGTGATGGGATTCATACGTCAGACTGTTACGTCTAATGTATTAAATATTTATTTTTAACTTAATTGTACCAAGTTTCTACGTGGATAAATAAATCTGAATCGGAATCTGAACAAGCACAGATGACATAGACATAAGGTCAGCCAATCTTTAACTAGCGACCGCCCGCGACTTTAAGTTCGATCAAATGTTATGAGTTGTGGCCCAGTCTAATATTTTTTTAGACCTAGCACCGCGAAAGAGGCTGGTGGGAAAGAAATGCTTTTACACAAATAATATACAAATAGAGCATACAGTCTTTATTGGCAAGTATTTTTTAAAATATTTCATTTCAATCTTGGAGCAACAAAGCAGGTTAAATAATCATATTTTTTTTGTTTATTTAAAAAAAAAACGCGCAATCAAGCAATCCAGTTTTCTAGCAACATTTTGTCACCTCTATTGCCTACATGTCTTGAAAAAATTGGATATCATGACCAAAAATCTTGATCCTTTAAATATGTATTTTTTTTAAAGTTAGAGATTTAAGTTTGATTCTCTTATCTCTCTTATTTCTCTTATCTTTAAACTCTATGTCATTATTTTTGCATACACCTATTAAGATAACCTGTAATTTATTTTCATTTTGGTCATAAAATAAAATAACGAAAAAATTGCCAAAAAATAACTCTTTTTTTTTTTTTTTTTTTTTTTTTTATTTGGGATAGGTTTGCTCTTGACCCAAGACTAAGCCCAACGAGGCAAAGACTGAGTCTACGATGGAGCGAGCTCACCTAGAAGATAACTCTGATACATTCCTAAGTTGTTTTCTATTGCAACCTCCTTTAATACAAATCTTTTGTTGCCGGCCAGTATTTACAAACACACTTGATGCCGAAGCTTAACTGCGAACGAATTTATTCATAAATCTATACGAGGAGCAGCGATTATGAGTGCGGTATTATCCGCTACTCGGCCATCTGTCGGTGCGATTGTTTGAGGTTTATTCGGAATTTGAACTTTATGTGCTCGTGTTAAGCGTGTGGGTAGAGCGTTTTAAAAGTCAAACGCTTTGGCTCTGGTAGCGGGTGGTCGCTAGCGATGCGGTGACACGCGCGCCGCTAAAATGTTGCCACCAACTAGGCATTTCTTGTGTCTGTTACAAGTTTGTGGATGATAATATAACGCGGAAAAGAATGGAGAGCAATTTATTGAAAAAAAAAAAATTTACTTAATTTGTTTTTATAAGCACCAATCCACTAGGTCACACTTCCAATCTGAAAAATGACTGCGTGAGTAGTTCGGAATGAAATGTTCAGATGTTTTAAATTAATAATTACTAAGGTAATATAAATTTATATCACGTTCCTAGTCATATCACACCAAAGTGAATTTATAAACTTAATTTCTGAGATATCTATTTCGGTCACAAGGTGATGACTGAAGATAATTCAACGAGTCAAAAATAAGTCATCAAAGTAAGACTTTAGATCATCGGCAAAAGATAGTTGAGGTAACTGGTTTTAATTATTTTATTTTAAAATTAATCTTAAATAGATAGATAGATAGAGAAACACTTCATTGTACAACACAAAACTAAAATACAGACAAGTATAACAAAGAAGGATATACAATTTAGGCGATCTTATCACTTGTAGCGATCTTTTCCAGACAACCTTCGGTTAAAGTAACATTTAATTAACAGGAAGGGGAATTTAAACAGAATAATATGCATAATGCAAATCACAATTTTTACGAAACAATTAAGATATATAGGACTAAACCTTAATACATCAACATAAACTCAAAAATACGTAGGTACAACATATGTTCTATTACATAAATAACTATTTATATATATATACCTACATATACAAACTATAGATATAAATATTAAATAAATACAAGATAAATTAATATAAAAGGATTTAACTTACACAAACAATCTGAATACCTTTACTTAAAAATATGAAAACATTATTTAAGTTTATTTTTAAAGATAGTAATGTACACGGATTGACAGCGCAATATTATCACCCCCGAATCGTTAACTAGGAATCAGAATCATCGCCAGTAAATCCAATTCATTTAAACACTCGGCGCAAGTGTCTCGCAATCCGATTATACGGGACATGTTCCATTTTAACCGAGTATAAATGCTTTATTGCGTCAAGCAGCTGGTGTAAACAATAAATAATTTTAGGGCGCGATTAAAAGTGATGGGTACCTATGTTTGGATTATCAAATGCCAATGAATCGGCACTCAATATATTGTTTCGAACTTTAATGGTCACTTACATTAGAATATCTACTTCTGCCGTCCAAAGAAAAAACGCAGTAAGGGACTTTAACATGCTTTCGAGAAAAGGGACGTAAACTTTTAAATTTCGTTTTTTCTAGCTTTTTGTTTTTTTTGGTATGAAATATTTGAAAAATCTTTTAACAAAATGTTAATTATTATTTCATGCTTCAGCTGAATGAACCCTTTTTTTAAAATTAGTTCATTTAATTCAACAAAATAGTTAAAAACACATTATGCATAGCAAAGTCATAGCAGGCTGTTCAAGAATAAATGCAGTAACTACCCGAGTTAGGTACTGCGCTAATCACCAGCTTCAGTTCAGGCAATCAAGTTTGGCTAGTGATTTAAGTAATTTTAAATATGTTATGTGACCTTAATTTATTTTCTCCAACAATGTGTGTGCTAACGAAAGCAGTAACAATTAATCTTTATAAATTGTATTTTACTCATAATCAGCTAATATTGTAAGTACTTTTATTTAAAACCTGACTATTTCTATCACATGGCAAATCTTGAGGTCTTACTGCATTTTAGATAGTAGACCCTTTGGAGACTCATCATATTAACAAGCAGCAAGATACCTAACTGAAACTAAAAAACTAATAGGTTAACGTTTATTAATTTCATATGACAAAACTATTCCATTTGTCCACTAAAATTAATAAGCCATATAAACGAACACAGAATGCGTTTCGCATATTATACACAGGCAATAAAAGTGCAGTAATCCCACTGCGTTCTGTGACGTCACGCCCTAACGATCTGCTCGAGCGGGTCGTATTCATAATCCGAGACTAAACTCTAGTAGCGAGAGTAAGTGGCACTTTTGGCAAGACTTCGTCTCATAGTGATTCATTACTATGTCAAGCGAACGCTACAACGTATTAAGAATCAAAATATGTACCTACCCTATAGGTACATATCTGAATAACCTGAAAAGTCTAAACTAGAAGTAGCAAGCGTTCCCCTCAGTGTTGAGTTGTGATGGCCGGCTTTCCGACTCCTTTCATCTATTTAGTAAGTGATTTAACTGCGTAAGTTTGTGTACTGGCGAATTTTTCGCCTTACATCGGAGAGGTCTTGGTTCGAATCCTAGGTAGAGTCAAAAATTGTTACTGAGATTTTCTGTCATGAACTTCTCAGAAATAGCTTGGAGTCTGGAAGTTGACTGTGTTACACTCCTGTGCCTGGAAAAGAACGTTAAGCCGTTGTTCCTGTGCCTGATAATATCTCCTGCGTAGATGGCTGATCTCTGTTGAGATTGTTTGCCGTAGTTAGTCGAAATCAATGTCAATAAGAATATCAAATAATTATTTAAATTGGATATATCATAAATCATAATGCAGAAGATTACCAATATCGATAATCCTTAATTATATCTTTTAGCTAAGGCGTACTATTTGTGATTGTTGCCACAAAAATATATTATACTTTGGATACAGATAAAAGTTCCTCTTTATGGGCATGTCTTAATTTTGAGAAAAATTATCACGTAGTAGGTATCTTTAAAAACGTAATATTCATTTCAAGTGTTTCAATATCAGAATGTGTTTTCAACTTGCTTTCACAAACTAGGATCGACCTATTCATACGGGTCAAAGGGAGACACAGGAGCATCATAAATTATGGTATTAGGCGGTGAAGGCGGATATTACGGAATTTGTTGTTTGTAATGATGCCACTGACTATTGTGGCATATGGCCAGGCGATTGGCAGAACTAATATGTTACATTTCCAATATTAAAATTTATAATTTTGCTGCTATTGTCAAGATCAAGCGTCGTTTTTTAAACCATGGTCCACCTGATGAACTGTCCCGCGTGCCCAACCACCTGCTCGCGTGAGGAATTACTAGTCAAAAACCAGACGGCTACCACGGTAGCCGCTTTCTGGGCAAGTAAGATTTAGCCCGTGTTCTTGCCGACACGAAAGAAGAAGTAAAAGCGTCCGTTTTGATAGTAAAAGGCTGGATAACACCACCAATCGTTGACATACTCTTTATCATCTGTCAAAACGATCTGCCTCCATAGATTTTGGATGGGAATACAAATATTTGACGTCATGATATAGTATCAATAATCGATGTCAATTGACTGAATATTTATTTAATTCTATGTAAATAAAAATTGGTTTCTACAGCTTTTTGGACGTAAATTGGTTATAGAGAACCTTCATAGAGGTTATGTTTTTAATACACCATGGTCTTGAAAAAATTTACAAATGGTGACATCTTGCCTAATAAGTGTTTTAGGTATACCGGTTAATTTAACCGGCGATTAAGTCAACAGCCGGTTAGTCCATTTTTTTTTTCAATCAGCAAGTCTTGTAAACCTGGAACTCAGAGAGCGTTAAAAAAATTAGATAACTAGGTACCTACTTTCTTCAGAATAACTTCAGTCAGTAGATTTGTCAGAATACTGGGGGAATGCTCCCATCTCAAATCAATATACCCTTAGATGTAGTTTTAAATGGAATAGAATTGAATAAAAAACACGCACAAACAAATAATTGCGTTATATTCGCGCCACTTGAGGCTAACAATGAATAAATTGGTGGTAAAACTAGGGCCAACCCTCTTCGCCATCTGTGAAAGAATAGTAGGTAATAAATGGTATTATTTTATTATGATATTTTTTTTGTGAGATGCCTGATCTCTCTCCGGTCATGTCGGATTGCCGTCTCACCGAACTTTGAGAGTGATGGAACAGTGAGTGTACCTGTGTATTGCGCTCACACTTGTGCACTTATAATATTTCCTGCGTAGTTGGCTGATATCTGTTCAGATTGGCCGCCGTGGTCGATATCGGCCAGGAGGACTATTATTATTTTAGTGATAAATTAGGTATCTTTAAAAAAAAAGGTTTTTAGATAGGTACTTTTCTGTATAACCAGAAAGTTTCACTAGACTGGCATGGTGTACTTGCTGAAATAATGGAGGACCTTCTAAATGGGATATTATTGCATTCTACACCTTAGCAGTAGTTGAACTTTAGAAATGGATCTTTCTTATTTTATTGGTAGTTTTGTTTATTTTCTTGCAAGTGTTTTGCTGCTGACCAAGTCACTCGAATTTGAAAATACAAATCTTGTAGTGACATCTAGTAAATTTTACAAACAACTTTTGGAATATTCATCAATGAGTTACCTTTGTGTTTAAGGGATGGCGCGAGTAAAAAAGCACGTTTGGCTCGCAAAATGTACCATTTGGCAGTGCTATGTGAAATATTTGTTTAAATTCACAACAGATGGCGCGGTTAAAACAGCAAACGAGAGAAATTGACATCTGACGGATGACAGTTCTGACATTGGCAAAAAGTGATACTAAATCAATTTCCTCTTAAAATTACGTAAATTCATCAGTTTTTCAACTGAAACATGTCTAGCAAGTGAATTTAAATACTAAATAACACAATATTGAATCATAAAAATGTGGCAGTTAGTGCAATTACACTCTTGTAATTTACTAAAACAGAGGTAAACATCTCTAACCTCATCGCACTCATTGAACTTGTGTTTTTATGTAAAACTAATCAATTCTATTCATTTCCAGATTGCTCACAACTAAGAGTAGTGGCTACTTTATAAATGTGTTGAAAAGTAAGACCGCAGATGTTGTAAAGAGGCATATTTCTGATTTTAAAGTATCAGCAGAGAGGAGCGCAAAATCTAGTGAAATCTTTTATATTAGCCCTTGGAAACTGTGTACGGGTATTGGCTTAGGACTAACAGCTCGTGTCTTATTCAGTAATGGGCCTGCATTTTGTAAAGCTAGTCATAATTCGAGGATTATTCAGAGGAGGCCCCACATTGAGGAAGATAGTGCAAAGTTTGATTGGAGGAAATTATTTGAATATCTGTGGCCCCACAGATGGATATTGGCCGCGGCCGTTGCTGTAAGCCATCCCTTATGTATTAAAAATATTGTGAATTCTGTAACAAGTATTTTAAAGGTACATTTTTAACTAATTTGATAAACTGGTTGTCTGATAATAGCAAATAATGTATACAAAAATGTTTATTTTGCTATGCTTGTTCCAAAATTCTGTAAGATTTTATAATTTCAATATGTTGTCTTAATTATCAATTTATTACGATTAATATTTGAAATGACCTTTGCTCAGTAGATAAATTATTTGCAGGAATGAGTTTAAAGTTATAGTGTGTAAAGCTCTCCATGCTTAGTTAAGTATTATTGTTTTTTTTTTCAGTCAGCCCTAGCCGTAGCCTTCCTAAATGTCTACATACCAGCGATGCTTGGTGTGATTGTCAATGTGTTGGCCAGTGTAAAGAGCAACCCCAGTGTGGACTTTATGGATGAAATAAAAGTGCCAGCTATGAAGCTGATTTCTTTGTATATCGGACAGGTAAAGAAAACTTACAATTTTGTCTTGAGATAGATCTATGCAGCCCAGCCACCATGACAAATTTAAACTGTGCTCCATTTTGACTATTTAAGTTAAAAAAAACATAAAACCTTATTTTAACATCAAATCAGAAAAAAAGAACTAGTAATCTACAAATCCTTTTCACTTACTCTGAAATGTTCTATCCATTTTTTTATATGGGGAAAATATCACATACATTGCACTTCTAGGAAAGCTCTAAGCATGTAGGCTATAAAGAAGCTTAAGTACTTGTGTCATAGAAATCAAAAATAGCAAAGATACCACAAACACCAACCCATGATAACATTGAAAATTAGATTCCAACATTGTCTCCATCCGAACAAACCTCTAAGACAACAACACATTAATACCACCATGAAGGTCATCCATTATACGCTAACTGTCATTAACCGAATTTAAAAAAAGGAGGAGGTTCTCAATAGGCATCAATGTATTATTACGAGGGAAGATTGAAAAGTTTGCGGCCTAACACATAAATACTTGAACTATTTTAATGTAACTGACTTCATTTGATACGTTTACTCTCTGATTGTCAAATTGTAAAATTTTATCGCAATAGCACAACTGTCTATAAATAAGACTGAATTTTGTGAGCATCTGTGCAGCGTTTTTAAAGAATGGAGAAAATTGAGCAACATGGGGTCATCAAACCTGTTTAAAAAAAATTAACTCCAAAAGAGATTCACGAAGATATGTCAACAACATCGGGAGAATATGTTCCGTCGTATACGACTGTAAAAAAGTGTGTTGCTGAATTCAAACGCGGGCGAGAGAGTATTGAAGATGACCCTCGCCTTGGCCGGCCTATGACGTCTACGACTGAAGAAAACATCGGTAAAATCTGTGATCTGATATTGACAGATCGGAGATTGACCATCAGGGAGATTGCAGACACTATTGGCATCTCGTATAAACGAACACAAAACATCATAGTCAATGAACTTGTATTTTCTAAGGTTTCTGCGCAGTGGGTACCCAAATTGCTTTCAGTCGAACAAAAACGGATACGCCTCACGATTTCTCGCGACTGTTTGGAAATGTTTGAGGCTGATCCACAAGATTTTTTGGACAGATTTGTAACCATGGATGAAACTTGGGTACACCACTACACCCCAGAGTCAAAACAGCAATTCAAGCAGTGGAAAAAACCTGATGAACCGTCTCCAAAAAATGCCAAAACAATTTTGTCAGCTGGCAAGGTGATGGCGTCAGTTTTTTGGAATGCAAAGGGTGTCATCATGGTGGACTACCTTGCAAAAGGTGAAACTATAAACTCGGCTTATTACTGCACCTTCTTACATCGCTTGCGTGAAACATTCGAAGAGAAAAGGAATGCTCAGCAAGAAAGTTTTGTTCCATCAGGATAATGCACGCGTTCACACGGCTGTTGAATCTATGGCTCAAATTCGTAATTGTGGCTTTGAATTACTGCCCCATCCCGCCTATTCCCCTGATTTGGCACCTTCAGACTTTCATTATTTCCCAAACTTAAAATATCACCTTGGAGGTCAATAATTTTCATCAAATGAGGGGGTCAAAGCTGCGGTGGGTGACTTTTTTGAAGGCTTTGAAGAAACTTTTTTTATGACCGGCTTACAGCGTTGGAAGAAGTGCATAGAGTTAAGTGGAGATTACGTGGAAAGATAAAATTACTTTTGCTTATATTTAATATTGTTTTCTAGCTGAGGCCGCGAACTTTTCAATTCACCCTCGTACATTGAGGAACGGCACAATACACATTAGGATTCATGATTATCACACAATTATGATACAAATGTCACTTGATTTAAGAAAAGATGCCAACACGCCATGACACGTTTAGCGTCTTAGTGCAAAATTATTTTTGGAAATATTTACTTCAAAAACTTTAATTTAAACAAAAATATGTGTGATTTCCTATAAAATAGACGCGACCGAACATTTACCTACCAAGAGTAGTTTTTCTATTGTCATGCCTATTCTACTGTTCTTTTAAACATTAAAATTCTCTGTTTCCAGGCAGCATTCACGTTCTTCTACATCCACCTCCTGTCACAAGTGGGTGAGCAAGTGGCAGCCCAGATGAAACAAGACCTCTTTGAGTCAATCCTTAGACAGGACATGACTTTCTTTGACAGAGAGCGAACAGGAGAGCTAGTCAATAGGTATTAAAGTTAATAATTTTTGTCATTTAATTTTTTTGTTTTGCATTTATACGAAGTCCGTTGGAAATTGTGCGTTTTTAGTGCAGTGATTTTCAGTATATTAGGACAATAAATTGATGTTATATCAATATGCTCCATGTAAAATCGAAAGTGGGTATTGTTGCCCGTTGGTGTAGTGGCAAAGTTTCTGCCTTACATCCGAGAGGTCCTGGGTTCGAATCCCAGGTCGAGCCAAAATCGTTTCTGAGATTTTCTGTAATGAATTTCTCAAAAACAGCTCGGAGTCTGAAAGTTGGCGGTGTTACATCCCCGTGCCTCGGAAAGCACGTTAAGCCGTTGGTCCTGCGCCTAATCTCTCTCCGGTCATGTCGGATTGCCGTCTTACCGAACTTTGAGAGTTATGGAACAGTGAGTGCACCTGTGTATTGCGCTCACACTTGTGCACTAATATCTCCTGCGCAGTGTGCTGATCTCTGTTGAGATTGGCCGCCGTGGTCGAAATCGGCTAGGAGGACTATATATATTGTACAGTTCAAATCCAATGAGTTTACAAAAGGCACGCTAAATCTTGGTAAAATGCTATTATGTTTAATTATTTCAGGCTAACAGTAGATGTGCAAGATTTTAAAAGTTCTTTCAAACAAACCATCTCAGGTGGGCTCAGAGCAATCACACAGGTACTTGAATAATGTTAATACCAAATTAGCATGAATCTTTAAAATGCAAAGTTAAACAGACATTTTCTAGTTTCTTCTTTAGGAGTTTCCAACTTCTCGTTAAAATTAAGAAATTAGCACTGTCCTGAGTTTAATTTCCTTATTACAAATTACATTTTACATATTAAAAAAGTTGACTGAAATATAGCATTTAATAGTTTTTCATTCTCAGGTGGTGGGGTCAGCGGTTAGTCTGCTAGTAATATCTCCACATTTGACGAGTCTCACGATGCTCTGTGTGCCTTCAGTAGTCATTGGGGGAACATTCATTGGTTCGCTTTTGAGGAAATTGTCAAGAGAGGCGCAGTCACAGGTATGTCATTTAATAGCTTAAAGTACTTAAAAATACAAGACAGTATGGAATTATTTCCATAACATTGAAATTATTGACTTTTCACCAGAAGTATAATATAGGACTTTTATAATTATTATTTTTGACGACCACTTTGGTGTTATGGTCAAGATTCTGAACATTAACCAAGAGGTAGTGGGTTCGATCCCTGCACTGTACAAACATGTCTGTTTGTATTGGTCTGGGTGTTATATGTATTTATTTAAGTTGATATCCGTAAGACAAGTGATTAAGCTACTTACCACGGAGTCAGATCAACGTATGTGATGTTGTTGTATAATAAAATAAAATATATTATAAATCCAAATTCTGCTTATCGGAATTTAAGAAAACAACCTTCAATAACTTTTTTAACAGCACATACGAGTGATGCAACAAATTCTAACCTTACAGATAGAAAAATCCACCCTAGTAGCGGAGGAAGCGATATCGAACATGCGAACAGTGCGAGCGTTCGCCGGCGAAGAGAACGAGGCGCGAATGTTCGCGCGCGAATGCGAGGCCGCAGCAGATCTGAGTATGGAGCTGGGACTCGGTGTGGGACTGTTCCAGGCTGGGACTAATCTGTTTTTGAATGGGTGAGTGGTGCAAGAGTACTTTCAACCGATAGATAGATGTCATATAAGTCATGAAATGATCGTATCACCTGAATAGCCCCATACTGGGACCTCCCATCAAGGGGCTGTTAAATTACTAACAGTTTTGTCTGTTATCAGATTGCTTAAACCATCGAAACTTTGTGACCTCGAAATAATTATATGTTAACAGTAAAAAATGGATCTAACTGATAGGTCGCATTACCAAAAAATATTGTTGCTTGATTTGCTGTATTTAAAACTACTTAGCTTTTACCCGCAACTTCGTCCGCGTTAGATAGTTTTTTTTTTGGAATGCGGTGTTTTCCTGTAATACCAATTTAATCCAATTATAATTCAAATCTTTGGTAATTTAGGATTAAAATCGATCAGATTCCCCGGAAAGTAATTTTTCCTATGTTAATTTCTTATTTTCCCGCGATCAAAAATTTTAAGTCTCAAACTATCTCCCTACCAAATTTTCCCGCGGTAAAAAGTAGCCTAATGTCTTTTCTCGGTTATCAAAATATCTCCATACCAAATTTTATGCAAATTGGTTCAGTAGTTTAATCGTGATTGAGCAACAGACAGCAACTTTCGCATTTATAATATTAGTATGGATTAACTTAAAAAACAATACTAGGGTCGGCAGACTAAAGAACATAAGTCAAAAATGGCAACTTTACAGGAATGAAAAAAAACTTTATAAAATTTTAGTAGCATTTTTAATATTTTTTTTCATCACAAATTATAATAGTACTTATACATGGCCATATTAGTAAACAATATTATTTCTTAACTAATAGTAAACGTCATAACGAACTTGTAACTGACTAAATAACTTATGTAGACTTATGTTATTAGCAGCAGCACATTTGCCGCGGACTAATAACTTAACTGGACTAATGTTAAAAAATTACAACTAAAAATGGACTTAAGTGTAACTTACACAAATATCTTAAATATGATTTTCCTGCTAAATTATATTAAAACTCGACTTCGTCGTTGTCTAGGTCTGGATCAGTATTTCGAACATTCGCCTGAGTTGGTAAGTTTTCATAAAAATTGTGAAATACTTCTGGTATAAGGGGGAATAAAGAAATGAGATCCTGTTTTTTTTCGTCTGATATAGGAAGTGATATCATTGAACAAACCGGAATTGTTGTAGGAATTTGACAATTTCGACGTTTTAAATTTAAAACTTTAAAAGACACTTCCCTTTCCAACACATCTTTAAATAAGACTACGCCAAAATCTTTTTCATATCGCAACCACCTCTTTTCAAGCCATTTAAATTGTTGACCTTCACAATCTTTGTTCCTCAAGACTAGAGGTCCTTTTAAAAGCGATGAAAATTCAAAAAAATCTTCTGATTTCATTTCACAGACATCAAATTTAGAACTGCTTGATTTGATTAACTGTATCCAATCATGTGGATGGTAAATCTGCAAATTGGTTTTTTCCTTTTTTTTCGATAATGCCATGGTCTGTGTCTACTTCTAAATGGCTGTGTCCAGGGATCATAAACTTGTGGTCAATTTTTTCTATGTATTTTGTATAGCCCAAGTGAACATAGAACTTACGTGTGAATTTCGGTTTTGACCTGCACAGGTATCAGAGTAAAATATAACATGTTTCACATTATTACTTACATAAAGCTTCAAATGTTTTAACAAACAAGATGCTATTTGATTTGCACCTCGTGCTGCAACAGTTTCATACCAGATGTAGCAGACTGCTTGACCTGTTTTGTTATTATGAACAGTTAAGTTGTAAGTCCACAATTGACGTTTGTAGAATACAACTGACGATGTCCATGACGGTGTTGGTAAGCACTGTTGTAAGTCGAAGGTAAAGACAGCCAGAGAATCGTCTTGTTTACACAAAGAAGTATCTAAAGCCTTTTCAGTATACGCTTGATCTGCTAACATTTTGTGTCGATCGTGTGCGTTAATCGCAGTGGCTTTGCCATGCTCATCTTGAGCACACTTAATAGTTATCTGGAATTTGTCACACGTGACACATGTGTCTACTCTGGGTTTCTTAAATGCTAAATTCAACTTATGAAACTCTTGTCTGTAAATTTTGATAGATGGGGAGTTCTCACGGTTGTCACAATATGGATTGTACATTTCTTGTATTGTTAAATGAGACGGCAAATACCTTTTTGATGTGCTTTTCCTCGTGTAATGACTTTCATAAGACGGAAACGAAAGAATATGCTGTTTAATAGTTTCTCGAATAGAATCAGATATTTTATTTTTGGGTATAAAGTTTCTTCCACGCATGTCATCAGTCTGTATCCCAGCAGTTGACGACCTCTTTTTTAAAGCCACCGTCTTTATAAAGTTGTCAGTTTCATTTAAAACTTTTAACAAACAATTTCGACAAATTGACTCTCGTTTCCCATGTACCAAAACGGAGTATTTGTAAGTCTTAGTTCTAAATTTCTGCTTATCAGGATCTGAAGTACGTATTCTCATTGTGGCTTTATCTACGATTTCCATTAGCGATGCCATGTACGCTGTTCTTTTTGAGTGTGAACCTAGGCTCCAGTATTCAGAAAATATAGCTTGTCTAACATTATACGGAAAACGGTCTTTACATTTCATTCTGCATGTACCCAACTCTAACATCTTTCTCTCTGGAATTGATTTGCCTTTAAGAATATTATAAGACTTACCAAGATTTCGTAAAAGCTTTTTCTCGCGTTTTAATAACCGTAAACTGGCCTTTTCTGATATTTGCTGACTATCTAATTCAACATCTCTTGAACTTGCAATCTGATCACCAACAGGTGGTTGATATATCGGATCCAACACAGAATCATCGCTGGAAAAATCATGTTCAGGATTGTCCTCTACTGACGATGTACCCTGTTGAGGTGCTGATTCTGAATGTTGAACAGTCCCTTAAAAAAACAAAAGTATTTAACATTATAGCATCACTATGCTCATTAGTCATAAATAGACACATGGTAAAAATATATTCCCCTTTGTTTACTTCATTACTCACCAGTAAAGCTATCCAGCGAATCATCACTGGACAAGTGATGTCCGCTTTTGTCCACTAATAAAGATACAGTTGGTTGAGGTTTTTCGTTTCTTGTATCTGGTTGAAAAGATGTAGATGGTTGAGGTTCTTAACTTACAGAGCCTCGTTGAAAAGATGTAGATGGTTGAGGTCCCTGGTTTACAGTGTCTGGTTGGAACGATGTAGATGGTTGAGGTTCTAACTGTGGTTTTATTTGTTCATCCTTTTCTGCATTCAAAAGATAAAAGCACTGATATTATCTACCAAATTTGATTAAGTACCACTATAATGTCTAAAGCTTTGAAATAAACATTACTTACCATTATTTGCCCCTTTCGTTAGTGCAAGATTTACAAAATTTTGTCCCCTCTTCATGCTGCTTAATAAATTCGAATTAAAAATACACAACAGAATACACAACACAACAGAATCGTATAAACTGGACCAGTCAACGTAACCAAATGCCAGTACTGAGCCGTAAAACAAAGTTCTATGAAAGGGTATTGACGTAATAAATTATTTTAGGAGTACCCACTTCATAACAATAACCCTTGACATAGCATTCCAACGTGCACCTTTTAACATAAGTCAGTTTCGCTTTGACCATAAGCATAACTGCCGACGACCATTCGTATGATTCTTTTTCACATAAGTCTACTTAAGTGTTTTGTTACGTTCCTAGTAAGTTCTTAAAATATGAAGGTGAAAAGGTTCAACCATTTTTTGAGCGCCATATACTTTTGTTTGACTTATGTTATTAAGCCAGGCCACGCATCGTTCACAGAATATGACTTATGCAAAATAAAAATAAAACCGATTTTTGTGACTTATGTGCTTTAGTCTGCCGGGCCCTTTGATTTCGTGTGGACTTTTAGTAAACGAAATTATAAAATAAATGTAGAAACATATCTTGGATTTTTATACATGTTTTGATTGTGTTGTCAATTCAAAAAATAGGTATAGTCTGCCACAGGCGGGACAGTCCTGTCGATTTATCTTTAAGTGTGTTTTAATTTTACATTGTAAGAGAGTTTGCATTGTAAATGTGATTGTTTTAATTGAAATCAAATATCGACAATGCAAAATATTTAATTGAAATGACTTTAGTAATATCAAGCAACGATTTACTTAACTAACACAAACATAAATTTTACCTGATAATAACTACGTCCCACAAAGCCGTGAAGGGAAAAAAAGTAAACATAAAACCCATGTTTTTTTTTAACTTCATTTCAGCATGGTACTAGGCACAATGTTCCTAGGCGGGCACCTAATGTCAACCGGTCAAATGTCAGCTGGTGACGTCATGGCGTTTCTAGTGAACGCGCAAACGGTTCAGAGATCTGTGGCACAGTTGTCGTTGCTGTTCGGATCCGTCGTGAAGGGGGTCAGTGCGGGCGGGAGAGTTTTTGAGGTGAGGAAATAAATAAGGTCTTATATTTTATGATTTATATTGATAATACAGGGTGTAAAAAAACCTTACCGAAGCCGAATATTCCATAGTCTACCAAATGTTACGATCATTTTTTTCCTTTACACCATACCTGGGAAGTTAAAGTTTGAAAAAATAACTTTATGATTTTTACAGAAATGTCTTCTGTCCGATATAAATTACTTTTTTTTTTAAATAAACATGATACAAATTTCCACTAGTTCTTTCCGCAATGAACAGCGCTCACTCGCGCCGAACCGCGTCGCGGCGGCGTCTAGCGACACGCCCCGCGGTCACTTCCCCGCGTGCGCAACGTACATTGCGGGTTACAATTAAATCGTTTTTTTTTATGTCAAAAATAAAAGTTGTTTCCCAGCCAAAATTTCCTTTTCATAAGATTTGGTTTGACGTACTGAACGCGTGGTTGACGGCTTCGCTAAGGTTTTTTTACACCCTGTATATTTCAATTTATTTATTTAAAACACGTGCAAACTTACATAGCAAGTCCAAAACGCTTACAGGTCAATTATAACATAAGAAATCAATGAGAAACAAGTCAAATATCATAAAACAAATTAATTCGTTGTAAGTACACACATAAATTAGGTAAAAGTTGAATGTCAAAGTAATAATATTTACGATGACCACTTTGGTGTGATTAAAAGTTATTGTATCACGACCTGGGGTGGAGCAGCCAAAAGCCACTTCATTCAAATAGAACGCGCACAGCGAGCTGTTCTTAAGATCTGTTGTTTCAAACCTCGTCTATACCCAACTGACAAACTTTACGAGTACTGCCAAGTGCCTACAGTCAGACAACTTTTCATTTTAGCGACTGCCCTTAAACAACACTCTTTAACACTTTTCGATAGGCAATTAAACCGTCGTAATCCAGTTATAAACGCTGTTCAAGTTAGAACCTGGTTTAGTCACAGATTTTTTCTCTTTCTCGGGCCGTTCTTATATAAAAAAATCCACAAAATTATATCTTTATATTATCTTAATCGGTACAACTTCAAATACACTCTGCTGAACTGGTTGCTTGGTATATCATATGAAGATACTGAACAACTTCTTCAAGTGTTGACTTAGGCATAAACTTTATTTTGTACACACACACACACACACACATACACACACACACACACACACATACACACACGTACACATACAAGCGTGTTTACTCTATACTTACCTAAACCATTTTCCTTTATTTAAATCTTGATGTTTGTCTTAAATATTCGTAGAAGCCAATCCGGTTCTCACTAGGGATGGGGGCCTGGTGACCCGTAACACAGGTTTCTTACCTACCACGGGCACCAGCGATCCACAGCCATTATATTGTACAATGAATCAGCTTCTATTGTTTATTTATAATTTAATTAAGTTTGCCATTGTATTCTGGTTAATGAGTATTGTAAAAATACTATATATTTTGGTTTGTGGAAAGAAATAAATGAATTTATTATTATTAATTTATTAATGGTCAAGAAGTTGACTATTAACCAAGAGATCGTGGGGTTGATTCCGGACTGTATAAACAATTGTGCGCATGAACATGTCTGTTTGTACTGGTCTGGGTGTTATATGTATTTATTTAAGTTTATTTGTAATACCACTGTTGATTCTGATAGCTGTAACACAAGTGCTTAAGCTACTTACAACGGAGTCAGATCAATGTATGTGATGTTGTTGTATATTTATAATTATTATTATTTCAGTACATAAACAAAGAGCCCCAGATGGATACATCAGGCAACAAAGTTATAAAGTACCACGAGTTCCACGGTGACATCGAGTTTAAAGATGTTACTTTCGCTTACCCAACACGCCCTGACGCGGTCAGTATAAAATTTTGTTTGAATAAAAGAAAACTGGTATTTTTTCATCGACTTACATTTCATTATCTTAGTAACAGCTAACGGAAAGTCCAAGTGATAGGGACCCGTTTTTTTAAGCTTTGGCTATGGTATCCTAAAATAACTGTCAGCTATTAAGCACTGTGATTTGTGACGGAAGACTTACTTATTAAGGCCTCATCATCAGCCTATATACGTCCCACTGCTGGGAACAGGCCTCACCTCAACTATGAGGTCGTGCGAGCCATACTCCACCACGCGGGCTCAGAGCGGATTGGTGGAAGGGTGTGTGTAAGGTAATTGCCCAACCTTACTGTCGGATGTTATTAAGCCGCCCGAGGACTAGGCTTAACGACTAATATCTATTAAGGCCTAAGTTCATCGAATTTTACATGACCGAGACTTAAAACGGTGTCAATTTTCATAATTTGCCACAAACCGCCTTTGAGTTGTAGTGTGTGTGCACCTCACCCACACATATGCAATGGTACTTAAGCATCTTGACATTACTTATTTGTCACATAGAACTCGCATCAGTTAACATAAAAGGTGTTTCCTTGAGTCTACGTAAATCCCCACATCGCAGTGTAATCAGGGCTATTGCATCTGCCGCGAAATTCTATTATTCTTTATTAGTTTATTCTTTATTAGTTGTTGATCTAACACTGGATTTCTTACAGGTGGTTCTGAAACACTTCAACCTGACCATCCCGGCGGGTAAAACCGTAGCTATTGTAGGCACATCGGGTAATGGAAAATCTACCATAGCAGCACTTTTGGAAAGGTGAGCAGCCCGTAGTACTATACATTCGACCTCTTTGGTGTAATGGTCAAGAAGTTGACTATTAACCAAGAGGTCGCGGGTTCGATCCCCGCACTGTATAAACATTTGTGTGCATGAACATGTCTGTTTGGACTGGTCTAGGTGTTATATGTATTTATTTAAGTTTATTTGTAATACCATTGTTGATTCTGATATCTGTAACACAAGTGCTTAAGCTACTTACCACGAAATCAGATCAATGTATGTGAATTTCTTGTATCAAAAAACAAATAAAAAAAATCAAAATTTTCTTTATTGTTTACAAATAAATTTTATAAAGTTATGGGATACCCCTTTTAAGCTTAATGCTTGTGTTAGAGGATCCCGCTCTTACACGCCCAAGGTATGCTAGGTATACTTAATATAAGTTTTTTTATGTACATTATTCTTAAAACTAAGATATGTGGTGTGTTCTGCGAGTGGTAGTGTGTTGGGTGAGTGCTTGCGTGAGAAGTAAGCGAATGAAAGTGGATGAGCGAGTGTGCGTGTGCGAGTGTTTAATACGAGTGACTGTTTGCGTATGATTTATTTATAATTTACTTTGGTGTGAAATAAGTCTCCAACAATAACATTTCATATGTGCTTATTGTATATATTTGTATATATATATTTTTATTTATTTATTTATTTACTCTTAAAACCAGCGAAGCCAGCCCTATTAAATATGGGTTGTTAAGTAAAACTATGACTGAAATTGACCAATCTTCAAATATTTTTGTCACAACTAACCTATGGATAAAGGCAAATTCGCAGTTTCTTTTTTATTTCATACATTTTAACTAGTAAAATTACATTTTATTTAACTAGTAAAATTACATTTTATTTAACTAATAAAATTACATTTTAACTAATAAAATTACATTCTAACTAGATTCTACGACGTAAACGAAGGCAACGTAACGATCGACGGCGTTGACGTGCGAGAGTTTGACGTGAAGTGGCTTCGCGGGCGAGCGCTGGGTCTCATCAGCCAGGAGCCTGTGCTATTCGCGACGAGTGTCATTGAGAACATACGATATGGGAAGCCCGAAGCTAGCGACGGCGAAGTAAGTTACCTGTGGGGTGAGCACGAACATTATCGTAACGTATTCGTGTCGTCCAAACGTCAGAAACTGACAGTTTCCCCATACAAATTGACAAGTTAACGAGGGGTAAACGCTACGAATACGTTACGATAGTTATTTGTGCTCACCCCACTGGGACTAGTGGAAAGATATACTGCTTTTTTAAAGAGGGAACGTGAGAGTAATAAGATAAAAAAAGAGAAAAAGATAAAGTTTGAGTCAGAAAGAGAAACAAAAACAGAGTGAAAGAGAGACAGTAAGGGAGAGAGAGAGAAGATTGCATTACCTTTTCCTTAGTTAGATATGTGCGAGGAAAGCGTTAGTTGGTTTCGCGGGCGAGCGCTAGGTCTGATCAGTCAGGAGCCTGTGCTATTCGCGACGAATGTCATCGAGAACATACGATATGAGAAGAACGAGCCTAGCGACGGCGAGGTAAGTAACCTGGGACTAGATGAAAGTTAACTAAAGTCGAAATAAATATAGGTTAAGGAAGTTATACTGCTATTTTACAGAAGGAACGACAGACAAGAGAGAAAATGAGAAAGAAATAAAATGAGAGACATAAAAAGAGAAACAAAAACAGAGTCGAAGGGAAACATAAAGAGTGAGAGAGAGAGAGAGAGAGAGAGAAAATATTGTAACACATTTTCTTTTCTTTTTAATGAGGAATGCGTGAAATGGCCTCGCGGGCGAGCTTTATTCATATATTTATTTAAAACATCGGTACACAAACAGATCACTGTCACTAAATAAAAATCCAATAACAAAGAAACTAGACAGAAATCCAAATTTAGTCTAGCTCTAGGTCTTATCAGCTAAGAGCCTGTTCTGTCTGCGAATATCTTTATGTAAGTAAATATGTAGTAGGTATGTATGTTTATTAAGTGTTCATATTGCAATTTTTTGTTGTTTAGTAAGTAGGTACTATTTTACTTTCATTGTCTTTTTTCTGGTTGACTGGTAGAGTATGCCTCCGACATTAAGTTCACCAGTGTACACAAGTTTGAGCAGAAGTTTTTTTAAATATATAAATAAATAATACTCAAGTCAATGCTTCCTACCAGCAGTCTACTAGTCAATCGCCGACAACTGCATTTAATCGACAATCGATTAATCGGTTAGTCGACCGGTAACCATCGTTCATTCGATTCCAATCGAAATCGATTGTATTTGATCGACGATTGCTCGATAGAAAAGACATCCCTTACCACTTTAATGTTTCACCATCTTCACTCTAGGTCATGCAAGCAGCGATGACGGCGAACGCGCACGAGTTCATCACGAATTTTCCCGATGGGTACAACACGCTCGTCGGCGAGAGAGGGATGGCGCTAAGCGGGGGACAGAAACAGAGGATCGCTATAGCGAGAGCGGTGTTGAAGAATCCGCCTATCATTATACTGGATGAGGCTACAAGGTACGTTTGTTGATAGTTTTATACATGATTTGTCCGAGATTGATATGCTTTTCTAACGGCAAAGATTATTGGGAAAATATATACAAGCAAAAATGATAAAATTTACAACCCAAAAAAAGTTAAGCACTTGCGAGCAACTAATACCTTATCCTACAAGCCAACATACATTTTGTGATGCGTAGTTTAATTTCTCGAAAAACTATGCATCTCATAAACGATTTAATGAATTTAGCCAAAAATGTCATAGTTGTCGTAAAATCGAAAAGACAACACTTAAAAAAATCTTTTCGGCTCCGGTCATCGGGGAGGAATCGAACACCCGACCTTTGGAAGTCCGGTCCAATGCTCTGACCACTGAGCTACCGAGAACCTTAATGGAGTCTTTGAATTTTGTAAGTGCTTTTTAACGCTTTGAGCCAGCGTATGTTTCATCAATGATTGTGGGACACACCCTCAAATCACCCGAGAGAAATATTTTTACAAATATTTAACAATCGGTTAAGATGAAACAGGCTATAACTTTATTTGTTTAGTATTTTTCGCGTTTTCATTGCTATTTTTTTAATTTCGAAAAGACAACACTTAAAAAATTCTTTTCGTTAAAAAAAATTAAAAAGCTTTTTTCTTCTTTTCAAAGCGTTAAAAAGCACTTACAAAATTCAACAACTCCATTAAGGTTCTCGGGAGCTCAGTGGTCAAAGCATTGGACCGGACTTCCAAAGGTCGGGGGTTCGATTCCTCCCCAATGACCGGAGCCAAAAAGATTTTTTTAAGTGTTGTCTTTTCGAAATTAAAAAAATAGCAATGTAAACGCGAAAAATACTAAACAAATAAAATTGTAGTAAAATTACAGTATTCATAATATTTATAAAACACCTATGGCACATTTGAATGTAGATATGGTATTTATTTGACGACCGCTTGGTGCAGTGGTCCACAGGTCGGACTTCTAAACCAAGGGTCGCGGGTTCGATCCCCGCACAGTACAAGAATATGTGTGCATGAACATGAGTGTTTGTACTGGTCTGGGTGTTTTCTATGTATAATATGTATTTATTTACAAAAAAGAAAGTATTTAAGTATGTTTATCCGTTGTCTAGTACCCATAACACAAGCCTCGCAGCTTAATTTGGGACTAGAGAATTGGTGTGATTGTTGTGAAATATTTATTTATTATCAGATTTCTTATTTCAGCGTTATTTAGCGTATTTCTTGCGAACAAAACAGCCGCGCACAACTTCATTACACTTAAAGTGCTTTTAAAATCCCTTTAACAGAATATGCTGAAACGAACTTTCATTTTAGTTTTATTTATATTATTAATTTTTTACATACTAAAATGTAAAAATTCCCTTTTCATATTTTAAATAAGGAAACTGAATATTTTCAATAATTTAAAACGTGTAACAAAACACCAAGCGCAAGTGATTATAAGCTATAAACTCAAATTATTGTTGAAAATTATGTTGTAACAAAATATTTCGTGTACGAATTTCAACTTCGACTGGTTCGCAAACTAAGAAAACCACGGAAAATTTTCGATCATTCCGACTTTATACGAATGTGAACTTTACTGAAATGAGAATCGGCTCCCTGATGTTCAAAATGGAAGAAACTTTAAGAATGAAATAAAATCCATAAATCTTTTTTAAAGTAAGCTTTCAGGATTCTATTGATGTCTAAAATGACTGACTTTTTTCTATACGAAAGTATCACAAAGTTTTAATTTGACCATAAGCATTTTAGCTATAATTAATATGATATGACCACTTTGGTGTAATTGTCAAGAAGCCAAGAGGTCGCGGGTTCCATCCCCGCACTGTACAAACATTTGTGTGCATAAACATGTCTGTTTGTACTGGTCTGAGTGTTATATGTATTTATTTAAGTTTATTTGTAATACCACTGTTGATTCTCATATCTGTAACACAAGTGCTTAAGCTACTTACCACGGAGTCAGATCAATGTATGTGATGTTGTTGTATAGTATTTATTATTATTATTGTTTTTTTTTGTTTTCAATCAAGATGGTAAAGATTCAATTTCGTTCTCAGTGCCCTAGACTCGGCAAGCGAGAAAGTGGTGCAGACAGCGTTAGAAACGGCGGCTAAAGGTCGCACGGTGCTCGTGATAGCGCACCGGCTGTCCACCGTGATGAATGCTGACCTGATTGTAGTGCTGAATAAAGGAAAGATTGTTGAGGTAAGTCATGTAAAAAAAACATTTATTTATTTATTTAAGCTTTATTGCACAACAAAACTTTGTACACAAGGTGGACTTAACGCCGTAGGGCATTCTCTACCAGTCATACTTTTGGGCTAAGCAGAAATGACTATTGGGCAGTGCGACAAAATAAATAAAAGAGAAAACACAAATAATAATTAATCAATTTATATAAGATTACATATTTAAAAATACACATAATATAGTATACTAATATGCACTAAATAAATAAATAAATTTGACGAACTGTTAAAGAAAGATTGTTAAATGACGGTTGCGATAAAGTAAGAAAGTGGGTGAGAATGAGTGTCTTGAAAGATAAACATGTCTTTGACTGTCGTGATAGCTCACTACCACCACCTTGGTGTTCTGGCTTGCATGAACGAAAAAGATGGGTACACACTACCTACCACTTTAGTATTTTATGGCTTTGCTAATCCAGACATTTGACTGCAATTTTACCTGATGTAACTGAAGTGAAATGTGACTGAAGACGACATATTCATTTCATAACATTCCATTTCGACTAACTAACTGCTAAACTGCCTCGTTTGTGTAGTGGCAAAGTTTCTGCCTTACATTCGAGAGGTCCTGGGTTCGAATCCCAGGTCGAGCCAAAATTGTTTCTGAGATTTTCTGTTATGAATTTCTCTGCAACAGCTCGGAGTCGGGAAGTTGGCGGTGTTACACCCCCGCGCCTCAGTGCGCACGTTAAGCCGTTGGTCCTGCGCCTGATCTCTCTCCGGTCATGTCGGATTGCCGTCTCACCGAACTTTGAGAGTGAAGGAACAGTGAGTGCACCTGTGTATTGCGCTCACACTTGTGCACTATAATATCTCCTGCGCAGTTGGCTGATCTCTATTGTGATTGGCCGCCGTGGTCGAAATGGGCCAGGAGGACTATTATTATTTCAACTATTTTGGTTTTTCATTCGAATTTTCTACCATGCAATTTTTTTTGCTATTTCAGATGGGCACCCACGATCAACTTAAGAAACAGAAAGGGTTCTACTGGAACCTGATAAAGCAACAAGACCAAGACCCCGAGTCCTCACGGGCTTTATGAGATCAAACCAAAAATAAGTAGACAATTTCGTTAATAACTTTTATGGGTTAGAATTAAGAGATATGTGCTTGCAGATTAATATAGCTGTGTATAGAAATCGTAGTTAGATTGTAGATAGTCATGGCGTGGAAAGTAATTGTATGGTTTGATTAACAGACTGTGCTTGAAAATATTAATTAATGAAGTTATAACAAACAATCACCAAAATATTAAGGCCAAGAATAGGCATGATGACATCTATCGTAAATATTTTCAAGACTATGGTGTTTTTTTTTTTAAAAAATCTCTTTGCAGTTTTTGCAATTTTTTGCAAAAAGCTGTAGAAACCAATTTTTATTTACATATAATTAAATGAATATTCAGTCAATTGACTTCGATTTCTGATACTATATTATGTCATCAAATATTTGTATTCCCATACAAAATCTATGGAGGCAGATCGTTTCGACAGATGATATAGAGTATGTCAACGATTGGTGGTGTCATCTAGTCTATTATTCGCTACACTCACAAAGACCTGTCATGCTTAAGTTAGATCAGAACGGGACCGCCATATACCGAATCGATGTGGAGAGAAAGAGACGTTGAAACTTTTCTGAGTTCAGTCAGATATTCACTTTTTATGTATGTTTACAAAGGAACAAAATAAGAAGACAATATGATGGCAAAGCAAGCAAGTGTAAAGTGTTATAAGTGAAATATTGTGTTTTTTTTTTCAGTGATTACCATGTTGGTAATTTATTATGGATTTTCTATGTCATACGGTGTAAAAGTATCTCCAAAAGTCATCAGCCATGCGTTTCATCATAAACCTGTCACTACGGATGTGCCCCATATCAGCCGCTTCTAAAAATATATTCCATATTTTATTTAAATAAGTGCTAAGGTTTACTCCATCAGAGGTAGCGCTTGGATTTAGTTATTGTCTAAATCGACGACCACTTTGGTGTAATGGTCAAGATGTTGACTATTAACCAAGAGGTCGCGGGTTCGATCCCCGCACTGTACAATCATTTGTGTGCATGAATATGTCTGTTTGTACTGGTCTGGGTGTTATATGTATTTATTTAAGTTTATTTGTAATACCACTGTTGATTCTGATATCTGTAACACAAGTACTTAATTTACTTACCACACGGAGTCAGATCAACGGATATGATGTTGTTGTATATTAATTTATTTAAAAAATTGTTTATGTAGAATCGCAGGCGAGGTGGCGGACGCGGTCACGAAATACCAAAATATTAAATAATAGCTAAGTGTTCACGTACGATACGCACGTGCGGTCTAAGTAGCGAGCTCGTGACTGCGCCCGCGCGTTCTTATTCGAACAAGCACTAAACATGCAACCTTATGAAAGAAACCTGTTGTACCATTTAAGTCCTCTGATCTTCCCATCGTATGAAAATAATTTTATGACGATAATAAATAGAGCTTTATGGTACTAATTATTGATTAGAAAATTTTTAATTGAATTACACTGCCTTTATTATAGCAGAAATAAACAGTTGAACCGGAAAATAATAATGTAGATAACCGTCCCATAGTGATATAAGAAGACCATATTCAATGTTATAGTTGTTATAAATAAGCATAAATTTTGTTTTGGGAGAATGTAAATTTATGCTTTCGTTTGTGATCCGACCCTATTATATGTATACTTTATAGAGATGTGTTTTTGTACAGATATAATAATAATTCTTGTTGTTTTATTTTGTTGCCAGTAAGTACATTTTCTTTGTATGTAAAGTATTTATTTTTCCGCTGTGTTTTTTACATTACTTGTTTTGTTTTTAATGAGTGTATTGAAAATAAACTTCTTAATTATAATACGCTGTTTTCCTTGTTTTTATCCTGAAAGGAAGATCTACCAAACCATAAAATAAATTTGAAATAATCAAAAACCATTTTGATCCGAAGAAATTTAATGTTTATTGCATACTGGATCACCAAAGTTGTTTGTACAGTAAATTCAATAACACTGACGAATTATTTACAATTTTAACTTACAATGGCTACTGGTAATTACATTGTCAATATTTACACAAGATAACAAATTTAGAATTAGACAATAATAATAACTTATTTAATTTCAAGTATACTGATGGTAACTCCGATTTTCTAGACTATAAACATTATTCTGTAACCATAAATTCATTAATAACTAATATGGTAACACAGTGTTTTTTTTTTAATTAAATGGCAGCACTTTGTTATCAATTCGATATTTTCTTTTATAAGTTTGCTTTGCTGAGTAATTTTCATTTTTAATGTTTCCCAGTAAGCTATGTTTTACTCCTAAAAATGCATGTTAAAGGACACTGCGGACAGACTAGCAATACAGACTGGGAAGTCTGTATTGCTAGTCTGTCCGCAGTGGGGTGAGCCCGAACAACTATCGTAACGTATTCGTAACGTTAACCTATCGTAAACTTGACAATTGGAATGGGGAAACTGTCAGTTTCTGACGTTTGGACGACACGAATACGTTGCGAAAATGTTCGTGCTCACCCCACAGGTGTCACCTGCAATTGCGACACTGCTATCCGTTCCAGACTTGCACCTTAAGAGCCATATGTGTTACAAAATTTTGACTACTAAGACTTTTTGCCGAAAATTGCTTAGCACATTTAAAAAAAAAACTCAAATGTTAATTAAAGTAATTAAAGCAAAACTAAAGTAATTAACCAAAGTATTTTCTTGTTTTATTGTTAGCATTTAGCATGCCTACCTAGTTGCCTTATTGAGACTTAATTAGGTTTTTTTATTTTTATTATTATTTATTTTTCATTAAATATATCTGTACAAGTCTCAATAAAACTTTTTTTGGTATTTATTTTATATGTGTTTAACTACTCAAATCATAAACTGTTACAAAAACACTAATCGAATTGAACCCTGATCTTGAGTATGGAATGATGACAGTATTAAAGGTAATAATAGCAAAATATTGTACATTTCGAAACTAATTATAAATAGTATAAAAAGGGTCAACTACCAACAAATCTACTTGCACAAATATTAATTTATCTTATTTAATTGACAGAATTTGAAATTATGAGATGATTTGGCTACGGTGATCCTAATATTTGTCTTAATCAAAATAGCATGCATTTTTGATTTTGAGTTTTGAAGATAAGTAAAAAATATTTTTTTACTATAATGCTCAATAAACCAATGACTTCAAAATATATTCTTTTAGTTTTCATACTTCAGTAATATAGTATAGTAGTATTCAGTAGTTCATATAATTATTCAGCAGAATAAAGCCGTTTCTTTTACAATAAAATATATCAAAACGTTTGACATGATGCTTTTACATTAAAAAAATGTTTCTCTTTTAATAAGAGGATAGCAATGTTACGACTTATATCTATGGAAATAGTTGTCATCGGGGCTTATTAAAATAATTAATTACAGTGAACGTCCTCGTTCATGAAAACAATGGAAAAGGCGACTCATTGGCTAAATAGGCACATATATATTATGTAATCAGCTGTTTTTCATTTGATTACCCAAATTTTAAGTAAATAAGTGCCCGACAGTACAACCGCATACAGTACCATCTAATAATATTATATTTTATTGATTATCCGAATAGTTTACGTATATCCCAATGTTGAACTAAGTGTATTATTTATTATTTACAAATTTATTTTTATTTATTTACAAAAACCTTCATGATAATAGGTCCTTCCCTATGCAGTTGCTGTTTTTACTTTGCACTTGAATATCTTCGGACTGGGTGCGAGTAAAGAGTTCAAATTAGTCATAAATTAAGGCTAGGAATATAATGTTCAAAAACATGCATTTTATTTGTTTTCAAATAATTTGGTTTAGCCAGGATTGAGTTAAAACCAGCATGGAAAACTGAAAAAAAAAATTGATCCACTGTGGCAGAAGTGCTACAGAAACGGTTGGAAATGTTATAAACCTATAAAAGTCCAAAACAGCTATGCATTACCCATTGCATGTCTTTTGTTAAATTTTTAAAAGTTTTTATTTTTGGATTTTTCTATGCAGTTGTTTTTTGCTTAAAACGTTGATATACCGTTGAATTCCTATTATCTTAAATTACGTTTTTTGATATACCAGACATTCCAAATACAGGGAGTGCGAAAATTCCCGTTTTATATTTTACAATATTTTGAAATGTAAATTTTAATAAAATAACCAAAAAAACATGCTTTTGATAGCGAAGCCTACTTTAAAGAATTTTAGAACACCTCGAACCGTTTCAGTACAACTATCTACACAGAGGAACAAGTTTTCGAAAAAAAAAAAATATTGGTTTCCTGTAAAGTCGGTATACGGGCGAAAGTTTTACGTGACAACGACTTTGAGTGGTAAAATAATTTTAATGTGAATATTCGTATAACATGAACTGGTGTGTATGCCTATCTCTCTCACTCTCTCTCTCTCGCTCTGTCTCTCTCGCTCTTAGGCGGGTTAACTGTGCTCGAGTGGAAGGGACGCGTGCCTTTCACTTTTTATGTCTGTCTCACTCGCTCTTAGGCGGGCTAACCATGCCCGAGTCGAAGGGACGCGTGCCTCTCACTCGCTCTCATTGTGAGCGCGGAACGTGAGCGGAGCGTAACGCAGTTTCTTGAAGTGTCACCCGGCAAACCAATTTATAAGACGTTGTCACGTCAAAAAACTCTATTGTAATTTTTCATCTTGAGTTTATTCATTCCTAGCCCATTCCTAGCTAAAACCAGTTATATGAAAACAAATTAAATGCATAGTTTTAAACAAAAAAAGTCTAAGGGTTAATTTATGACTAAATTGAATTTTTCCCCACCCCAGCCAGTCCTAAGATATTCAAGTTCAATGTTACAAAAAAGTTAAAACGGCAATTTCACAGGTAGTTTCAAAGACCTAATATAAATAAGATACCGTCTGACTTCAGTTTTATTATCAACATAAGCAGCAATTTTGTATGGAAATTGGATTGTCACACACATTTTTAACGTAAGTAAAACAGATGAAAAATTTGGAAGAAATAAAACACGAAGGTTCAGGCCAAACCTGCGACCTCTGTCGCCGCGAATTACATCTGACAGCGAGTGTCAACCAATCGCTGCCGCAGGTGTAGGCTGAGCCTCAGACCTGTTCTCCACCAAATCCGTGAGAAGTAAGGGACAGCTTATATTATTTGCTTATATTTTGAATAGGGTTTATTTATTTATTTGTGGTATTCAAACAGGATACAGCTAAAGCTAAAATGAAATTGTTTCGGCAGAAAATGTAATACAAAATTTTATCGGTTTTAGTGGTTTTAAGAATGTAACTGGGGAGAATTAGGTACATCATTTTAACGTCCTTCATTGGAGGAGTACATTTATAACCTTGGAAGGCTCTGTTACACCAAAGTTTAAAAAAAGAAATGACAACAATACAATTTACCTACTATCAAATTCCTTTTATTATTAACATTTCCCATAAAGACCTATCAAATCACCTACTTCATGTAGACTAGAATATTATAACAGTTTATTAACTAATCGAATAAACTTATTTTACAATCAATATCTTTATTATATGTCTTACAAGATTGAGAGAATTTATCGATAACTAGAGGTATCATATACCACATTTGTTTGTGATCGGCGAAAGTCAGTGTCGGCTGGGTGAAAACATACGAATGAAGACAAATGATAAATACATAAAGTGGTCGGTATTTGTTATTTTGTTATTCAAAACTAAAGTTTGAGATAGGCAGTGTAGGCAAGACACAGTCAGTCAAGCATGGAACTCATTTTAAACCCAATCGCGTGGGTACCTTTTTAAAATCAGAGTTAATTCTTACAATAATTATCTTCGAACGATCTCATCCATCAAGCTTGTTTCATAAGGTGCCAACGAAAAACAAACATAAGAAAGCCTTCTGCTAGTTAACGTAAAAAAACTTGTGTATAAATCCTATTTTTTGCCCTCTCGCAAATTAGGTAAAGAGTAAAGAGTTTATACAGCTGCTACATGAAACCTTGCAACAGTTTTGGTAAGTCGTGATCTATGACGTCCCCACCCACCAACAGAAATGTAATACTCATTTAAATGGTAGATCCTAACGAGTAGACCATTTTATAGTATGGCAACATCGAGCGCAGCAATGGAGTATTCATGATATTCAATATCATGCATGTTTTATGTAGATATTTTTCGCCTATAAACTGCACTGACTCGCCACGCTTGGGGCTTGGGATCGTGCCGCGGCAGGGCGGCGGCTATACCCAATCACGCACATAAACCTTTATGATGATAATCTACAATTGTGATAACTTCGGAAGCGTATATATTATATATTAAAATGATTTTTTTCCTTTTTAATGTGGTAACGTCTGTACTGGAACTAAATTTGTATGCAAATAGAAATAAAACTTTTTTTTTTAAATTACCCCATCGTTTTTTTTAAATAGGACATGTTATGGGATAATTAATAATTAGCAATGTCAATGTGGACACCAATGATGTCTGGTAGCGGGTGGAGACGGTGCTCATAGTGTATTATTGAGTTTCCTTTAAGTAGGCACATTTCCTACAGTGTCAAATAAAAACGAGTTCCTTCACCAGAACCATCAGGCAACCCTCAGACTTTCGCCGTCACCACCGATCAGCTCGCGCCCCAGCGTCATCGCAGGCCGAAGTGCAGCAGGACTGAGCCCAGCAGGAGTAAGCAGGTCACGCTTGACGTTATGCCGTGGATGGCGCTCGTGTTCCGACGGAGGATCGCTGCCATTTTGTTGCCTGGAAAGGAAAAAAAAAATGTAGTTAAAATCAATCTTATATATAAAATTCTCCGGTCACAATGATAGTTCCCGTACTCCTCCGAAACGGCTTGACTGATTCTTATGAAATTTTGTTGAGTAGGTCTGAGAATCAGCCAACATCTATTATTTACATCCCTTAGTGATAAGGGTTATCTACAATAATTTATATGGCAAAACAACGTTTGCCGGGTCAGCTAGTTTTGTATATAAAATTCTCGGGTCACAGTGTTTGTCGTAGAACTCCTTCGAAATGGCTAAACCGATTCTTATGCTATTTTGTGGGTATGTTCGTTTATTAGGTATGCGAATCGTTTGTAGAGCTTTTTTCAATACCCTTAAATTTCAAGAAAGATCCACCCCAATTTTTTTAATTGTGTTTCTTTGATATTTAATATTTGTTATGATTTGGCACAAAATGATACACGCCATCCTAAATTTTCCCTCTTATACTTACATAGGATTTATTAACTACCCCTATTTTTCTTTAAAATAAAAACAGCGGACCAGACAACGTCAGCTAGTAAAAAAAAATTGATTGATTTTGATCCAAAATAAACTATAATTTTTAATTGATGCCTCCAGAGAGATTTGAACTCTCGACCCCTGGTTTACGAGACCAGTGCTCTAACCCCTGAGCTATGGAGGCTATGATTAATTGCAAGCAATTACCATTCATTCTAACAAACTATCATAATTACGCTTTAATACAATGAAACCATTGATGATTTATGAACACGATGTGTTATGAATTTAGTCTTTCAGGATTTCCATGCAATTGTGTAAGTGCCAGGAAGTATCGCGTTTTACTTTGTGTGGCGGACTTCTTATCGCAATGCTCATAGGCTGAAGCCTTAGCTATGGATAGCTCAGGGGTAAGAACACTGGTCTTGTAAACCAGGGGTTGAGAATTCAAATTCCTCTGGAGGCATGGTTCATATAATAATTTTTGATTTTGTTACAGATGTAGGCTTAGTGTTGCTTGTTCGGCCACATACAATAAATAAACATTATAGTAAGTGGAAAACATACTGAAAAGAGATACTTAAAATAGGTACAAATTAGGGGACCTGTATGTAGACTCTTAGCTCTAATGCCAAGGTACATAATCCGTAGGGTAAACAGGTACTTCTTCCTTACAAACACCTAATACACAATAGCACATTCACCCATACGAGCATACAAACGCACAAGCATACACCCACGCCAAAGTTCGCACGCACACACACACACACACACTAACATACACTCACACATACACACTAACATACACTCACACACACACACACACACACATTTAACGGTTAACTAGTTATAAAACCTATAATCTAAGATAGTTGTAAGAAAAGTGGCGAGTCATACCCAACACAAGTGTATTAGGCAATTACTGGGCACTTTTGTAACAATGGTTATAGAAATAAATGAATTTATTTTTTACAGTACCACCAACTCGTTTCCCTACTCTTCGAAATAATGAAATAGAAAGAAAATATCAGAAGGCGATTGAATTAGGGGGATTAAATAATTGCTATCAATCAGTTCCAGCTACGTATCATCAAGATTAGTTTTTGAATTTTTTGTTGCAAAAACTAATCATATGAGAATAAATGAGAAATAATATGAGAGATAGAGAGATTGGTAACCAATAGGATTGTCTAGTAAAGAGCTGTACAATGTTATTGCTTAATATTTCTCAGTTTCTCCCCTCCGCGCCGCCGGTCGGCAAGCACCCTTAATGGTGACTGCAGTGCGAAAAAATGGCATATCTACTAGCTTGACAAAGTTATGATAAAGTCTAAAGACAATAAGTACCTTGCATCTTTTAACTAAGCAGTAGGGGTCTTAGGCGTTCCGGACCTCTGTAGATATTCTTTTCTCTGTTTGTTACTTGGTTGCATGGTGTATGCCCCTGAAGCTGACTGCCGAATTTTTCTAGCTAGATGACGTCATAATAAAGATCTACTACCAGCGGGCTGATTCCAATCATCTCGCCTGTAATTATGAATTTATTGGTCTCACTGGACCTCTAGTGCGAAAGAAAGGTTTATTTGCTAGCTAGATGACGTCATAGTACATTCTAAAGATCTTCTAACAGCTAGCTGTTTCTAATCATCTCGCCAATAAAAATAATGAACTTCTTGGTCTCACTGGACCTTTAAGGTGTTTTCTGCTTTTAGCTGTCGTAAACAAAGGGAAACGTTTTGATACTCAATGCTCTCAGAGACGAACACGTGTATAGAAGCGGGCTCGGTGTTGCTCGCGCTGCAGGTGTAGTTCCCCGAGTCCTTCAGCGTGGCGCCGCGCACGGTCGGCCCGGAATTTGTTAGAATTCATGCTAGCGGCAAAAAGTTTCCCAAAGGCAATTGTAACGGAAAATCTAGTTTTAAATGGGCTTTTGCCAAGTGCCTAATAGCCATGTTATGTATGATTAGTAATCGTAATTGTAATGAAAGTTATACCAAACTTTCAGGCCGTGCTGCCTTTTGAGTCCAGCTACGCACCCGCAAGATGTGTTTTGCTAACATGAAGAAATTATGGCGACTACAGTGCGGAAAAATGGCTTATTTGCTAGCTAGATGACGTCATAAAATATTTTAAAGATCTACTAACAGATAGCTGATTCTAAACATCTCGTCAATAATTTTGAATTTCTTGGTGTCACTGGACCTCTAAGGTGTTTAAGGTGCTGTGGTTGTGTTTAAGGTGTAAGGTCTTCTGCTTTTAGTTGTGTTTAAAAAATGGAAGCGTTTTGTTACTCACTGCCCTCAGAGACGAACACGTGTATAGAAGCGGGCTCGGTGTTGCTCGCGCTGCAGGTGTAGTTCCCCGAGTCCTTCAGCGTGGCGCCGCGCACGGTCAGCCGGCTCTGCGTGCGGGCGCCTGGCTCGGTTTCTAATGTGATACTTACCGTTTGTGATGTTGATGATCTTTTATAGGATCAACGAGCTGAATTTGTGAGAATACAGACTAGCGGGAAAAAAACCCAAAGGCAAATGTAACAGAAAATCTAGTTTGAAATGGGCTTTCGCCTTTTGCCAAGTGTCTAACAGCCATGTTATGTATGATTAGTAATCGTAATTGTAATGAAAGTTATACCAAACTTACAGGCCGTGCTGCCGTTTGAGTCCAGCTACGCACCCGCAAGATGTGTTTTGCTAACGTGAAGAAATTATGGCGACTACAGTGCGAAAAATGGCTTATTTGCTAGCTAGATGACGTCATAATAAAGATCTAATAACAGCGGGCTGATTCCAATCATCTCGCCTATAATTATGAATTTCTTGGTCTCACTGGACTTCTAAGATGTCTTCTGCTTTTAATTGTTTACCACAACTACACAAAGGGAAGCGATTTGATACTTACTGCCCTCAGAGACGAAAACGTGTATAGAAGCGGGCTCGGTGTTGCTCGCGCTGCAGGTGTAGTTCCCTGAGTCCTTCAGCGTGGCGCCGCGCACGGTCAGCCGGCTCTGCGTGCGGGCGCCCGGCTCGGTTTCGACCGTGATACCGCCGCGGGTCGCGTCGTAGTTGATCATTCGCTCGTTGTGGTACCAGAACACGTATTGTGGCGGTGTTGGACTCTGGAAGTGAAATTGCAAAAGTCGTTAACCGATTGATTGCGACGTCTTATTTTGCAAACTTCTAAATGTGGCGCAGAACAACGTGGCACACCTGGCGTGCTCAACGCCATACGATTAGAAAGCACGCCTCTTGTGTATTCAGCCTTGTGGAACAGAAAAAGGATTAACACAGGTGTGCTAAACCATTTCAACTTAAAGGTTGAGTACCCCTTTTTTTTCAAATAACACGATATCCAGAAACGAAGGCTCTATCATATATAAGATTGATTAACAGAAAATATTAAGATTTTAATAGTTCTGTTTTGGGTAAGTCTCTCTAATAGGTACTTAACTTAAAGGATTTACAGAATTTATAGAATTAAAGGCAAAGTGACACGCCTCTTGTGCCGTACGCACGCAAAAGAAAGTAATTGCATGACAGGCATGCCCTCCGCCATGAATTGGTTAAACGGTGATAATACTCAAGGTTCTGATTCAAAGCGTTTTATTAAGTGAGGTACCGCTTTCTCGAAGTATTTCAAGAAAAAGTTCATTGCTCGTTCACTACTGAAGTAGGTGATTGTTTTATAGTGTGTGGACTAGTACCGCAGTAACATTAAACAAAAAGAAACGCACTTTTGATTAAATTCAAAATGTCCGTTTTATTTTATGACTAAAACTTAAGACTTGGCACTATCTTATCTCTCTTATTTGGTATGTGTATGCGTATCTTTGTTCTCCACTAAAAAAAACATATTTCATATGCATATTTACATTTAATTCTGAGTTATTACAAATTCAGTATTCATGTATTTGCATCGTTTTCATGCCTAATTGTATGTGTTTTGTCTCGAAGCGCTAGTAGGGCCCCAAAAATAAGAAGACATTTTCTTATAATCTCAATATTAACGTTCACAAGTGATATTTTGTATGCTAGACTGAATAAAGACAATTCATTTTCATTTAACAAAAAGTGACACGTTAAAATGCATTGAACCATATAACTGCGAAATCGGTCGTATTGAGCAACAATCCGGATTGAAAAAGTCGACTTCAAATTCGTTATTTCGCCGCAATCTATAAATTGACTTAAGCCCCTGTCAAAATTCCGCCGGCCAAGTGTTACGGATTGCCGGAATCACACCATGCCACAGCAAATCTGGTATTCACTAACTTAGTCCACGAACATATAAATAGAAAGGCCTCACAGACGGCATAATTTTGTGTTTGATGACTTTCGAATTTTTTGTAGCAGTCTCCTTTTTAGGAAGAATAAAACTTTTAAAGTACTAGCTGTGCCCCGCGGTTTCAACCGCATAGAACTCGTTTTCCACGTATCCTACAAGAACCGTGAAGTTTTACGGAATACAAATTAACCTATGTGTTATTCTAAGCTATAATCTATCTATTGACGACCGTTTGGTGCAGTGGTCCACAGGTCGGACTTCTAAACCAAGGGTCGCGGGTTCGATTCCCGCACAGTACAAGCATAAGTGTGCATGAACATGTGTGTTTGTACTGGTCTGGGTGTTTTCTAAGTATAATATGTATTTATTTACAAAAAAAAAAAAGTATTTAAGTATGTTTATCCGTTGTCTAGTACCCATAACACAAGCCTCGTAGCTTAGTTTGGGACTAGAGAATTGGTGTGGTTGTTGTGAAATATTTATTTATTTATTTAGGTATCTATGTTCCAAATTTCAGCCAAACCGGTCAAGTAGTTTGGGCGTGAAAGAGTAACAAACATCCATACAAACATATTTTCGCGTTTATAATTTTACTAGGATAGTAGGATTTGATACTTTTGATTCATATTCTAGTTTCTATTTTCCACTTATTACTAAAAATATGGTTATATTGTTAACATAAACGTAGTTATTGTTTCAGAATTCAACCCTTAATATCTGAATTTATCAAATAAAGCCCCATTCACTTTCATTTAATGCGCAGGACATTTATTTTGAGGGTTGTAGACGAGTAGGTCGAGTTTGAGAATCACCCGACATGTGGGTTCATAAAACAAGTAAATTTTACGATTATATCTCAAGTCATAAAACCCATACTGAATCCTATAAAAGATAAAATGGCATGTGTTGAAAATTCGTAAGCACTCCATGCATAGTTATTAGGATTTTATTATGAGCTCGCGTTTTTAGAATCTGCCCACAATATTTTAAAGTCTTTTTTTATGGTCTCAGAGATTGTAGAAGTAATTTATTTCCTGCCATAATATGTGCTTTCGTGAATTCTGATTTTTAGAATTTACTTATAAGTAAAAAAAAATGTATGGAAGCTAATTGAATCTTTTAGGGTTCCGTAACAAGTTTCAGCGCTTTTTGGTTTTCATATTTGTTTGCAAGGACCATAAACTCAGAACTAGGGAAGGAACTATACATTTAATCGGTCAGTCGACTTTTTTTAATGAGGAGTGTATATAGGCGTACACTGCTCATTAGCAAAATCGAAACACTTTCGTGTATGTTTCGTGTCTTCTAATTAAACCCAAAAAAGCTTTCATGAAAATAAATTACACGATTGTTTAGCTGAGAGATGGCCAATCCTATAATTTATGATGAGATAAGTTATTGATGATGAGTATATTTTCATTATTGCGGATTGAGTATCATAATCATATTTACTGAAGGCAGAACCATCAGTGCCAATACTAATTCCCACTTAACCAATTTCATAATGAAGTGCTAAAAACTTAAAAATCACGCAACCATTATGTATGTAGCATTAAATTTTCTGTAAAACACGCCATCAAAATTAAGTATCTACCGACCTCCTTCAACGAGCGTGCTGGGCAATTAATAGATTTTTTGTTAGTTAAAAACGTTTGGCAATTTAAGTATGTTACACTATAAATATCAAATATTGATTTTGTTAGGATAAATTTAGACAGTGTCTCACTGACTATCAACTTATTAACAAAGGAAAATTCGTAGGGGATATTTTGTACATATTCGTTTCGTATTGACCATTATATTTAAACTAGTATGTAATTTTTGTTTTGTGTTGTACAATAAAGTGTTAAACTATTTATCTATATTCTAAATTGTTTTGTGCTTACGCCTTGGTAAGAGGCTAAGTTCATTAGGCCAAATAAAGTTCGAAGAAAGCGTAATGGATGTGGTGAAATAAGACAAAAACATTTTAGATAAGCACTCAACATTTAAACACCCAAGATAATATTTTTGTTGTAGGAGATTATTTCTCGGGGATCGAAGAAGCGATCATAGGAATCCGGCCCGTGTGCCTATACCACTCGGCCACCCAGACATTGGCAAATCCTGTTGTAATTTTCTACTGCTTTCATAACGCGTAGGCCGCGTTCGCTTATTTTTTTAGTGCAAGAGTATAAGTTTAAGTTTACAACGTGAAAGCATAACACGAAAAATCATTTGAAAAACGGCAATGACAATAGTGACTGATTTTGTTGCGCTGCTTATTTTCTGCACTAACCCAAATTTGGATGATGACGCCAATCTCAAATATTTTCAAGACGATGGCGTTTAAAAAACATAGCTCCTATGAAGTTAATACAACCAATGTATTTCCAAAAAGCTGTAGAAACCAATTTTTAAACACACAAAATTCAATAAATATTCGGTCAATTGACTCCGATTTCTGATACATGACCGTGACGTCACGATCATGTATTCCCATACAAAATCTATGGAGGCAGACCGTTTTGACAGATAATAAAAAGTATGTCAACGATTGGTGGTGTCGTCTAGCCAATTGTCCAGAAGCAGTGGTACGGTTAATTTATTTATCAGGACGTGTAAATGTGTCCCTTGTGGGTCTATTTACAGAAATAAATAGTTTTTTTTATTTTTTCATTACTAGACGACTCCGCAGACGTCGTTCTGTCCGTAATTAAAAAAAATATTGTGACTTGCCAAGATTCTCATTTTATTCTAAGGAAACATTTAATCTGGATAAAAAGTATCCGATCACCCAAGTCAGCTCATACCCTCTCTGTTTACCGAATTTCATCAAAATCCGTTCAGTAGTTTCAGCGTGATTGACAGGCAAACATCCAAACAAAGGAACTTTTTCAATTATAATGTTTATGTTGTAACTATTACAGCACTAAATTTATTTATTTAAAACTTTATTGCACAAGAAATGTACCTACAAAGGGTGGACTTGATGCTAAAAGCATTTACCTTTTCAACAATACAAATGAGGTGTATCACGCTTCCGAGATCCACGTGGTGCTCCCCAGATCCCAGGATGAACGCCTCTGGAACCACTATCTGAAGCCGCACGTAATGCGACACGATTCCCGTTCGGGTGGACACCTGGAATCATTAGAAAAAGTAATTTGAGTGACTAGTAGTTTTTTTTTATATAATAGTCCTCCTAGCCGATTTCGACCACGGCGGCCAATCTCAACAGATTACTACGCAGGAAATATTATAGTGCACTAGTGTGAGCGCAATACACAGGTGCACTCACTGTTCCATCACTCTCAAAGTTCGGTGAGACGGCATTCCGACATGACCAGAGAGAGATCAGGCGCAGGACCACCGCCAACTTCCGGACTCCGAGCTGTTTTTAAGAAATTCATGATAGAAAATCTCAGAAACAATTTTGGCTCAACCTGGGATTCGAACCCAGGACCTCTCGGATGTAAGGCAGAAACTTTGTCACTACTTCAACGAGGCAATCATTGTTAGTTATTAAGTACACACGGTTCCACGTCAAGGTACTCACTTTCGTTGCAAAATTACCCTTATCAAGCATAAGATACCGCAGAGATTAAATCGACATATCGCCGTGCGTACCCAATTTGCTGTGAATTAGATTTTCCTTAACCCAAAGGTTGTCTGAAGCAGATTGCTTTCAGTGATAAGACTGTCTAGATTGTATATCTTTTGGTTTATGTTGAGTTATTTTATTCTTGTGATGTGCAGTAAAGATTTATCTGTGTACCAATATACATCTATGCTTTTTAATAGATGTAACTATGGATAAGACGATCTCGGTCCTTAGGCCTCTAGCACAGTGACGCATGCGAATCAGAAACAACGAAAAAACTGTCAGTGGTATGGAATGTGTTATGTCTCACTCTAATATTAGCGAACTAAAATGGTTGCCTCCTTGTCGGTCCGGTACGAAATGTATGACCGCGAATGTGCGACCATATCGTAATTATCTGCAAAACTGTTGATTTGTAATTCAACATTTGTTATTGTATTGTTCTTCTTCATAAATAAATGTATATATATATATATATATATATATATATATATATATATATAATTAGTACGTAAACACTACCTACATAGAAAAGGGCTCCCCAGTAGTTATAGCCCAGGGCCCCACAAAGTCACGATCCGCCCATGTCTGACAGTATTTTCGTTGTTACGGATTCCCACGCGAACGCGTCGATGTGCGTCTACGCACACCGACGCGTACGCCTAAAATTAAGGGAAAGGGCCAAAACCAATACCGCAGTAGGTATCACGTTGACGTCATTGATGATAATGTAAATTACTGAACGCGGATACCAAATGGATAAGTGGATGGACTAGCTAGATAGATTTTTCACATTGACCATATCATATACTTAGGTATAGTGGTGAAAAACAGTAAAGAAAAGTGTATATCTTAACGCCTATCAAATTATACATAAAAGTCTATGGAAATTAAACAAAGTATCATACGCTTAAATTAACTACCAAATAACGCAGTTATTTTTACGGAATTCTGGGTGTTTCAGAGATTTTCGGTTAGGGATTTCTCTAGAGCAGCTTAGACTCGGAAAGTTAGCGTTGTTACAATCCCGTGCTTCGGATAGCATGTAACCTGTTGGTTCTGCGCCTAATCTCTCTCCAGTCACGTAGGATTACAGGCTAACCAAACTGTGAGAATGAAGGAACAGCGAGTGCATCTGTATATCTACTGTGTGTACACACTTGTGCACTATTACATCTCCTGTATACTCGTTGTTGGCTTATCTATATTGACAATGTCAACTACAATCTAAAGCTAATAAACAAACTATCGGACGCAGCTGACACATGCGACTGAGACTAATAAGTTAGCAAAATCTTCTGGCAACGGTCCTGAAAGTACTAAGTCAGACGTCCAAACGCATCTACGACTTACGTCCAGCAGTTTGCACAGCTAAGTCACGGTAATATTATTTATATATTACGGTGGCTCAGTACATTGACATTAATAGACCCTATGTTGAAGAAACGAAACTTCCGAGTGGGGGACGAGGTCGCTCGGCCCCGCCGCACGCGCCCCCGCCATTCACTCGGAGCGAATTTATACAGACCGCACGCGCGCACACCCGCGTATTTTAACATTCATATTTACCAAAATAAATCAATTTAATTCTTAATTCAATCTTTTTTGGAATAGTACAACAAAATTAAACTAAAAAATAATATAAAAACGCTTCTCTTTACTAAATATATCTTAAATAATCATTATTACAATTAAATTTAATATCATATCAATAATAATTTTAATGGCAGTAATTAATTTGTCAAACTTCATTCAATAACACATTTACAGTCATAAATTCATCAAAGCATAAAAACATTTTTCCAATAAAAATACCTTTAATTTTGTTTTGAAACTACTTTGGTAAAATATTTTTTAAACTCTATTGGTAACTTATTAAACATAATAATAACAGATTGATACTAAAAACTTTGCTTTACTACGTTTAATTGTACTAGTTTTCAAGTATACGTTGTAACAAAAAATGTACGTTTCATTTAACTCAACTATCCAGCAGGGAGCAGCAACGAGCCTCGACACCCTACCTGTCATCCACGTTTGCCAGCTTCCACTGATGAGTCTGTTTTCAGCTTAATTTGGCACGGCGGATATTTTTTAAGGGCACAAAAGACAATTTGTGCCGACACGACACGGACAAGATAATAAAAAGGAGAACGCGACAAAATTGGGCATATTTACCCCATTTTTTACAAGACACGAAGCAGCTAAGAAGAAAAACATCTGAATTTAACCCACATTTAACCGTGTTTCCGCACTCTGTTTGTTTGTCACCAAGCACCGACGCGGAAAAGATATACGAGTGGATGAGTTTATTTCTTTTCAGGTGAAATTAATGGCTGTTCGCAAGTTTATCACCGGCGAGATTATTTTATGACTATTTCTCTTTGATAAACTGCGACCGGGATGTAGCCGGAAGTAGAAAAAGATCGAAAGTTACGGAACCCGCGGCTAGTTGCATGTTTTAAATGTAAGTTTTTCAAGATCGTCGATGAAATAAAATAAAATAATGCGTGCCATACAGTAATTATTTCTTAGGTACCTATCAGTGGGTAGTTTTTTCTTAAGGAAATAAGACACAATACAAATAAATAAATAAATAAATAGTAAGTTTGAAATAGTAGATTGTATCATGAGGAAGCAAAATAATATTTTTACGGCGAGGGCCCTTTTTTGAATCCAGAGCGAAGTGAGGGAGTCTAGAGTAGAATCCCGAGCGCAGCGAGGGATTCTAAAGTAGAATCCTGAACGAAGCGAGGGATTCAAAGTACGTCGCCCGAGCCAAAAATATATTTGCGTCCAAATGATACACTCTACTTTTCATCACCCTCTATGAGAAAATAAAAAGCAGCTCAGTTTTAATAAAATTTAATTATTGAATAACACAGTTTCTGAATTATTTTTGGTTCCTCTTTCATTTCTCCATTCGATGAAATTGTCATAGGTCTTCATATATTTCTCCCGGGATTTTGCAGGTAACAGATTATCCATCACATTTTTTGCGTCGGTTCTTATACTTTCAGGAGTTAATTCCATATCACTGTCACTTGACGAACTCATTTTTATATAATTTATCAAAACCAAGAACTTGAATGTGAAAATTTATGAAAACGCGGGCCGTAGTTCGCGCGTTTTTTTTTTACTCAGTTGCCAGCGGCGGCGGCGGGGCGATGGTCGACGGACGTGCCGTCTAACCAGCCAGTCTCTTGCGTTCGGCGGGAAACTCTAAGATGTTCCAAATTCAATAAGTGCGAGCAAAAGAATTTTTGGTCGCACTTATTTCAATAAAGAGGACCAAAATCTCATTTCTGCCCGCTGGACAGTCTGTGGCAAAGAGTAGAGTAATAGTACCTATGTCGCTTAGAAGCATCACCTTTGGGCGCACTTAAAGGCGACCAAAATCGTCTTTTTCGAATAGATGGGATGAAAAAATGTTTTTTTGTGCAATTAGGCATAAATAAATAGCTAAAACACACCAATTACTAAGCTGGAACTAAGGGCTAGCTTGGACCTATTATGGTGACTGGGATAACGGATAGAAATACTTAAATACATTTAGAAACACCGATAACTCAGGTACAAATACTCGTCATACAAACATTCACTCCAAGCAGGATTCGAACCCGCGACAGCCGGTTTTGTGTGTTATCAAAGTGTAACGCAAAGAATAAAATAAAAGTTTCCCTCGTACTTATATTTATTCACATATGTAGTTTAAGGGACTATTAGTGAAATATATGAGTGTATGATAAATAATAATAGTCCTCCTGGCCGATTTCGACCACGGCGGCCAATCTCAACAGAGATCAGCCAACTACGCAGGAGATATTATAGTGCACAGGTGTGAGCGCAATACACAGGTGCACTCACTGTTCCATCACTCTCAAAGTTCGGTGAGACGGCAATCCGACATGACCGGTGAGAGATCAGGCGCAGGACCAATGGCTTAACGTGCTTTCCGAGGCACGGGGGTGTAACACCGCCAACTTCCCGACTTCGAGCTGTTTTTGAGAAATTCATGACAGAAAATCTCAGAAACAAATATATTTAAAGTATGATAAGTATGAGCCTTTGATATAACAATTTCAGTTAATTTAAGTAACTTTTTATCCATTTACCTAACAAACGATAAACTATCGAGAGCTGTACCACGAAATCACATTCGATAACGTGAGCTTAGAAAACATAGGCCTTTGTAACTGAGAAACTAATCAATTAGTGTAAGTCGCACGTAAATCTAGCTTCAAACTCTTAATCCAGCCATCGATTAAGAGTTTAGGTGTCGTGATTACCGAGTATCGATTAAGACGAGTGTCACGTTATAGGTATCCATTGAACCTGAGCGATAAACGGTTTGGTAATGCGAGAACCGATCGAGGTAATGTTCGAGATATCATCAAGTTGATGGGAGATTAGGATATACTTGTAAGAGTACTTTGTAAGAGTATTAGGTAGTGGCGGAGTACGAGGTCGTAATAGTGTAATCTATACTTAATTTTAATGAAATGTTCAACGCAATATGTATTTTGCTCTGAATAGAATTGAGTGCGATAGTTGGCTAGCGACAAATCGTAGAGGTTCAAGCGTTAGAATCAGTACAACTAGTGTTGAATACATTTAATTTCAACAAAAGATACCGGGTGTTTTTTAATATCACTTTTTTGTTCGATAAATTAACCTTAATGTAAATCTTTGTAAAGTTTTTACTACTACTAGCTTTTACCCGCATCTCCGATCGCATTAGGTAGCTTTTTGTTTAATGCGTTGTTTTTCCGAAATACCAATTTTATTCAAATATAATTCAAATCTTTGGTAAATAGGGAGTGAAAACGATCAGATTCCCCGGAAAGTATTTTTTCCCATGTGAATGCGTCGTTTACAGTCTCAAACTGTCTCCTTACCAAATTTCATTTAAATCTGTTCAGTAGTTTAGACGTAAAAGCGATAATATCAGCCCACTTGAATTTTCCAGCGGTAAAAAGTAGACTATGCTTTCTCAGGTATCGAAACATCTCCATACAAAATTTCATGCAAATCGGTTCAGTAGTTTAGGCGTGATCGAGTAACACACAGACAAACAGAGTTAATTTCGCATTTATCATATTATTAAGTAAGTATGGATTCCTTTGCCCGCGCTACGGCTTCGTAGCACTAGATGTGCTACGAGATCTACAAGATTGCTACGAAGATACGACAAAAAGTCGTGCTACGAATTCTGCTTACGCAATTGAACTACGTAGATAAAGTTGTTTATTCTCATGAAGTAAAATGAATTTGCGTTATCCTTTGTAAAAGCCCCAACAATAACAATAATCTCGCGTACCGAATATTTGCAAAATCTTTACAACCTAAATAACAAAAAAATGTTTAAGCAAATTGGCGTTCCCAATATTGGGTTCGCAAAAAAGCTGAAAACCCGCTTTACTAGCAAGTATTTGTGGCGGGTATCTTTTCGGTTTCATTATTGTCCCTAAGATCGAGCATTTATTAACTGGCGCGGTTCCAGAACCCGAATTTTCTACACCTAGGTTCTATTTTACAGGCCAGATGGTGTAAAATACAGAGTGGATGAGAAAGTACATGTATTTTTGCTAGGGTACTATCTGTTTCTTTATGTTTTTTCTTAATGTCATGTATGTATATGTCAATTTACCCTAATCATAATTGTAATATGAGTTTCTGATGTCCATCTTCTTCTTATATATATAAAAAATATATCACTGTCCGTTAGTCTCGCTAAAACTCGGGAACGAACGGCTGAATCGATTTTAATAATTTTAATCATGAAATATTCTCTTTATGTTTTTTCTTAATGTCATGTATGTATATGTCAATTTTCCCTAATCATAATTGTAATATGTGTTTCTGATGTCCATCTTCTTCTTATATATATAAAAAATATATCACTGTCCGTTAGTCTCGCTAAAACTCGGGAACGAACGGCTGAATCGATTTTAATAATTTTAATCTTGAAATATTCCTGGAAGTCCAGGGAAGGTTCTAAAAGATAAGACAATTAAGAAAATAGCATCAGGCAGGTCAACGTCTGCCGGTTCCACTAGTTGTTTAACAAACTTATTTTCTTTCTTCCTATCTAGATTTCAAAGCTACCTAGCAAGTGTACAAATGGGTTGATTGAAATGATTTTGTACCTCAGTAATACGTAGATAATAAGCAAGAAGAGTACAGCCAGAGCACAAAAAGCCATCTTTATCATAAAAGGAGATTTTTTAATCATAAATAATAGTTAATTTTTGTATTTGTATGATACTAAAGTGTTGGTTTTTTTATTTAAGAAAAAGTAACGATACGACATTAGGCTACCTACCCATTTTAACTCCCGACAAAAAAGGGTTGTTATAAGTTTCATCCCTATTTTTGTTTATGTTATTGTATTTGTTTGTCTGTTCGGACGGACAGATGAACCGATTTCAAAGTGTTTTGTTTATTCGAAAGGTAATGCAATTAAGGTAGTTTTTAGCTATGGTTGGTTGAAATCCGTCCAGTCGTTGAGGCTTACCAGCTGTTTTCCTGGGATTCACGGATTTTGAAACTTAAAAGTTGCCCTTGCTACCAACGTTTACGCAGTGGTTAACTCAACATGCTGTCGTATGCACCTAATATTTCGACTTTCTAAAATAAATAAATAAATAATAAATATTTCACAACAATCACACCAATTCTCTAGTCCCAAATTAAGCTACGAGGCTTGTGTTATGGGTACTAGACAACAGATAAACATACTTAAATACTTTTTTTTGTAAATAAATACATAATATACATAGAAAACACCCAGACCAGTACAAACACAGATGTTCATGCACACATATGCTTGTACTGTGCGGGGATCGAACCCGCGACCCTTGGTTTTAAAGTCCGACATGTAAACCACTGCACCAAACGATCGTCAAATACTTCGAGCCTGCACATTTACGGTAATTAAGACCGCCTAAATTGTACATCTTTCGTTAATAAGCTTGTCTGTAATTTTTGTTTTGTGTTGTACAATAAAGTGTTAATCTATCTATCTATCGACGGTTTCTTTTAACTATGATGATCATCATCATCAACAAATTTAAGAGCTATACTCTTGTCAGTGGAGTTTTTTCCATGTTGGTCTATACATGGATCAGATAAAATAAAAGTTAGGTGTCGTGTCAGGAAGTCAAAGAAATGGCATTGAACTATGAAGATATCACACAATATATATTTCAGCTACCTAATAAGCACCAACTTTCACAAAACATTGAATAAAAAGCTTTGCGCATTTCGGCAGAGGCTGCGTGCCTTGATCTTTCCAACTAAAAACCCCGTCACGTCCGCCGGTGATTGTTTTGTTGTCTCTCATGTATTACACATTGTTGCCTACAACCACCATTTACCTAAAACATAACGGTGATATGCCCAGTAGAATCGATCTTGTATGAAATTTTGCATTGTTAAATCATACAAAAACGCGAATGTTGTCAGAAATTCATATGTCTGTCCTAAGAGCGCTTTAACATTCAGCAGCGTGTCAGCAGCGCGGCAGCAGTGAATTCCTTTGAGGCCGCCTTCTAATTAGGGCGTCAGCAGCGCGACAGCAGTAAATTATTTTGAGGCCGCCTTCACTTTAGGGCGTCAGCAGCGTGTCAGCAGCGCGACAGCTGTCAAAGCGGTTACCTTTTTGTATAAAATTCTCAACTGTGCAACTGCCGCGCTGCTAAAGTCTCCCCTAAATGTAAAAGCGTTCTTAATTTTTTATTTTGTGTTGATGAAAGCATTGATATCTTTTAATTCTGGCTCTATTTTCTGAATACCTCTAATACGAGTACTACCTTGATATTTTAATTTCGATTTTACGATGGACAAAGATTACAAACGCAAGATGCGGACCCACTGATCCAAACTAAACTGTTATCCAACAGGAATTTGCTCGCGACTATGAAAATAAAATATGGGACACGACTTTCCCTCGGGTAAGTTTTTAACCAATGTCTTATTCAGGGCAAAGTGTTTGTTTATTTTCCTCTTTGTTGGCAGAATGGCATATTGCTTTTGAGGTTACGTAACTTTTCTTATGTCTTTGTAAATGTGTTCGTAATCGAACAAATATTGGTGTGATGACTTCATAGGTACTCGGAAATGGATACTTCCTTTCTCTTATCAATATATCTTAAACATCTTATCTTATCTTGAGCACGTCACGGTTCCGCGCCTGATCTCTCTCCGGTCATATCGGATTGCCGTCTTACCGAACGTTGATAGTGATGGAACAGTGAGTGCACCTATATATTGCGCTCACACTTGTGTACTATAATACCTCCTGCGTAGTTGGGTGATCTCTGTTGAGATTGTCCGCTGTGGTCAAAATCGGCCCGGAGGACTATGTTTATTATTATTATCATATATCTTATCTTATATAAGAAATATGTGAGTAATCGAAATTGACATAGTACACATTCACAAAATAATGTGCTAATAATTTTGACATCAAATTTCAATTAAAAGCATATTGCAAGATCACGAAATAGCTAACACTGAGGCATAAACATCGCCGACGTTACATTTATGTTGATAAACCCTGATTATTAGAAAAAATCAATAAACTGATTTTTAACCTTTCCCGAAAAAGAGGAGTATTAGAAGTTTGACTGTCCGTTGAAATATTTGTATGCGACGTGTGGAGAAATAATATTAAATATTTGACGACCACTTTGGTGTAGGTGTAGGTCAAGAAGTTGACTATTAACCAAGAGGTCGCGGGTTCGATCCCCGCACTGTACAAACATTTGTGTGCATGTCTGTTTGTACTGGTCTGGCTGTTATATGTATCTATTTAAGTTTCTTTGTAATACCACTGTTGATTATGATATCTGTAACACAAGTGCTTAATAGTACGAGAGCCCACGACCAAAAATTTTGTCTCATAGCAATACGGCCAAAACTGCATCAAATCGATAGATACGATTATCCTGAACTCGAAAATACCAATATCAGACATTTTCCGCGTAGCGTTTGATCTGACCGAATTTTCAAAATTGTCAAAGAATTTTACCGAACTGCATCATAGCAATATGTCTGATTTGCAGACTGTAGTTGAATGATAGTTCAGAGATACCGAAAACATATTTTTCAGACGTTAGTGGTGTAGCGCAAACCCGTAAAATCACTTAAAAATATTAAAAATGAGACAAAAAAAATGTCTCATAGCAATACGTCTGAAAATCTTTTTTATTAAAGTAAATTTTGGTTTTTTGATGCGAACAAAACAATTTTCAGACGGAAATGTGAACGCATTAAATTTTGAGACCGTTTTGAAAATGTTAACAAATTTTACCGATCGGTATCATAGCAATATGTCTGAAAATTGTTGGACATGATAAAGTAAGTTGTCCACGTGTGCAAAAAATTTATATCAGACAAATTAAGTGTAGCACCTTCTCTATCAGACAACTTTTCGATACTCAGATATCGTTTAAAAATCGTATTGAGGCATCTTGAACGTATGACAACTAAGTGAGCGTCGTTCCAACGTTTAGAGCAGCTGGCGAGTGAGCTGTATAATAGTAAGAAAGGGGCAGGAGCGTAACAAGCGCTGAGGCTGTTGAAATTAAATACTGATTGATTTGATAGATTTGGTTTTATTTAAAGCACACTTGAGTAACTTTTACAAAAGAAATAAGTAATGACATCTGTCATCTGTCAAAGTACATATAATAGACAAGGGAGATTCTTGAATATCTATGAAGGCTGTAAATTTAAAAAAACATTTAACAGAGGCGTCGGCCAGGCGACTCCGAAACGTTATTTTCGTTTTTGGGAGTATATGCTACACTTAAAGTGTCTGAAAACAGGTTATTGGTAATCATGGCAGCAATACGAAAAGTTGAAAAAAAAATTATCCGTATTGCTATGATGCAGGTCGGCTAAATTTGTTGACATTTTCAAAAATGCGCTCAGGCTATATGCTACGCGCAAAATGTCTGAAAACAAACTTTTTCGAATCTAACGATTTTATAGGGTTTTTGCCGTATTGCTATGAGACATGGTTTTGGTCGTGGGCTCTCGTACTATAAGCTACTTACAACGGAGTCAGATCAATGTATGTGATGTTGTTGTATATTTATTATTTTTTATAATAATATATGTATGTTGTCTGCTTGTACCTGAGGTTGACTGGTAGAGAATGCCTCCAATATTAAGTCCGCCACTGCACACGAGTTTGTGCAGAAGTTTTTTAAATAAATAAATAAATTGTTTCAACGAACACACCAATTACCTAACTCCAAACTAAGTGATAGCTTGTTCTATGGTGACTAAGATAACGGATATAAATACTTAAATACATGTATAAACACCCATGACTAAAGAACAAATGCACGTGCTCATCACACACACATTTGCCCCTAGCAGGATTGAACCCGCAACATCCGGTTTTGCAATCAGCACCTCAGACTACTAGACCAAAACTGTCTTTGAAAATCGTCGAAATCTTTCCTTAGAATATGTATTTTCCAAATGGTAACCAGTGAGTGCCTCATCTTAATATGTTCCTTACAGATAATCCTAACCTGGTAATAGCTGAAACGGGCACCACCTTTGTCATGTAAGCGTGTCCCGGATCCAGTTGGAGAATTAATTCAACTCGATATAGCGCCGGCATTTGAACCCACCAGCCCGTGAATACGTTCTCCTAACAAGCTCTCCGGGCGGAGACCTTTTGTCAATCCAAAATAAAATGTAAGGTATACTTACTGTCAGCCAGAGCTTTATATAACGTGAAATTATATTTAAACCGCGATAATGTTACGCAGTTATCGTTAGCGCAGATCTGGCAGATTACTGAAACTTAAACTTTCTTTTGTTATTCAAGTGAAACAAAAGCGTACCTACTGTGGCGTTATTCTAATAATTTGTGATACTTTTTTTTATATTATCGTTTGTCTGGAAAAAATTGATCAAATAATTGAATTACTCGCTTACATAATAGGCTAGACGACACCAATCGTTGACATACCCTTTATTATTTGTCAAAACGGTCTCTATAGATTTTGTATGGGAATACAAAAACGTGACGTCACGGTAGTGTATTAGAAAACTAAGTCAGTTGACCGAATATTTATTGAATTTTGTGTTTGAAAATTGGTTTCTTCAGCATTTTGGAATATGTTGGTTTTTTTAAAAGTCATGGTCTTGAAAAGATTTCAGGTTGATGTCATCATGCCTTTTACATTACTAGGGGTTGTGAACCCTGGACTCGCTATGAATCAGACGTGTTCGGTCGACCTTTTTAGAGCCCATCAATGTATGGCAGGGACGTCGAATAAAAAAAAGACCTATCAATGTGATGTCCATAGCCCAATCAAATTATGCGCGATCCTGTAGGGTAACAGATGTAAGAGAGGATGAGATGAGCTTTTTTCAAGCCAGACGGAGATGGGACGTGACATATCAAGTACGAGGTTATTTCTTTGTATACTTAACTCATTGTCTATGGTGATTGTCCCACTACACTTTCACTGCAAGTAGGTACCTCAGTTTGTGTGCTGAGCACGCGTCCCACAACACACTGACAACGCGTCAACGTGCAGCATAGTTTGTACTGCGTAAGCAAATTCCGCGGCGGAGCGCGATGCAGTAGAATAGTCGTAGTTATTTGTTAGTCCGCCTCCGCAGACTGGCCCCAACGTCAGCCTGAAAAGTAACGCTGTAAAAATGGCCTCTTGAAAAATAAACCAATCAAGGTTGAGGCCAACGCTTTTTTCCTAGATCCACATATAGGGCGATAGGTCTTTGGGCTGACATAAGCGCCAACTGGTGTGTGGATCTAGCTCTAGGGACGGTCACATACGTTCTTGTCGGGCAGTAGGTGAATATATACTGGAATAAAAAAATAGGACCAAGCAATGTGAGATCTTCCCTTGAGCGGTAAATACAATTAATCTAGGACTTTCGTGACTAAGCCTGGAACTTTTGTAGTTAAAGTAAAAAAAATCTAATCAAACTTTTGTAGACGATTTTACGAAAGTTAGAAGTTTAGTTTAGTGATACTTATTTATTGATCAAAGTAAGACAATGATACCTAAGTATACCTATCCGAGACTGGGTACCAGCTAAGATATGCGTGCCTCACAAGCATTTTAGCCCAATAATGAGATAAGAATAAATTATATAGTAATTCAAATTCAAGGAATATCTGCCCTCCAGAACTAGAGACACGAGAGAAAAACTTATCTACCGTACAATATTCTTGGGACCCATTTCTGTAAAATAATAAAAATAAATTTCTAAAGAAACTTAATATAATAAGAGACCTTAAAATTTCTACTCTAAAAATCTTGACCTCACTTTTTTCCCATAATTATTTCCAATCACAGCTTTTGCGTTTTTCATAAAATCAGAAAGATATCCATCAAAGAAGCAGCGTTCGAAATACAATTTTTATTTTCGCGAAACGTAACACTGGCTCTCGACGTAATCCAATGAAATCCAATACGAATATTTTTAATTAACGCCAAAACGAAAATCGTACCCTTGTGTCATTGGAGCATGCTAAAAATGATTGAACAAAATTGGATAACTTATCTGTGTAGACATGCAGATTTTACGGACGGAATTTTTGACTTTTTAAAATGAAATATTCCGAAATATTATTCTCGTGATTGCCGCGTTTCAGAGGCTGTACTCCCAACACGTTTTGTTCGGTTGGACGTTTTGTTTGGTTCGTTTTGTACGGTTAAGCATTGAAAAGTGACAAGGATGACTATATTCGACTGTACAGATAACGGCTTAGAGAGTAGGGCCGGGCTCGATTTCTGATTTATAACATCAAAAATCAACAACCTACAGCCTTGGTTCTCAATGCTTTATTAAAAATTATATTGACGTAGGCAGTAAAGTAATAAATTAAAAGTATTTGTAAATATTATTAAAGCATGTTTTTTTATAGTGGCGGTGCAACACGATCGTCGCGTCGCAGTTGTCGCGTTGAGTTGATAATGTAGGACAACGCCTGACAGTCGCCAGCTGCGGCAACATTGTGCCGCAGGTGTGTACTGTGCCTAAATGTTTGTGTGTTCGTAAATCCAAATAGTAAAGTACCCGAATTTGTATTCCATAAGTAAAAACAAAATTAATTTGTTCTCGTACACTTAAAATACAAAATAAAAATTAAAAGATTGCCCGAATAGCTTGCGAAGAAGGTAGGTATTCCTGCGGAAGAATGGCGTTCATACTAGATTAATCTAGGGTCAGAAGTTTTCTTTCGAGCCATTGAACCTCTTTATCAGAGAACTTCTGCGTTTAACGATAGCACCCGGGGTATTCTTACAAAGGAAATGCAGTGAAGACATGATTTTGGTATAATTCGTTACATGCCACTGCACTGCATTGAATTGATACGCTCAATAACAGCACCATTAGGCGTATTACGATTTTGTTTACCGCTCAAGAGAAGTGCTGCTAAGTCGCTTCCCGTATCTGTCTCTATGTCTGTTTGTGTACTTGGATTTTCAAAACTACTCAAAGGTTTTTGATGCATTTTTTGATAGATAGAGTGATTCAAGAGGAATGTTTATATACATTCCTCTTGAATCACTCTATCTATCTGGTATATCTGGTGTGTCCTGTCACCGGCGTCCAACCCGTTGAGGTAAAAAAATATAAACAATTTTATGTCGTTAAATACAAAAAAAACACGGTTACTCGCATACTAATCAATATCACAAGATCAAACAGTCTTACAGTTACAAAACTAGACTTTTTATTATTACATTAGAAAACAGTATTAGCCTACAAAACAGCATTAAAATACTGTTACATAATGGCATTATGGATTTTCATCAAGTACTAACCAAAGATTTTCATCAAATTAACAAGGTAGGTATGTATGAACGAGTGAGTACACTTCACACACACAGTGACACACAGTACACAAGGTACCTACGACTTCAAGTAGTTTGTAATATTTCAGAGTAGAGAACCTTTATTGAAATATTTCACGCTGAAACACAAATCTTTCCCCTCAAATCTGGAAATCGGAGTTGATGAAAAATAAGGCTAAAAGTGTCCTAAGGGAAATTCGACATAAAACAGTGATCCGTTCAAATTGAATATTTAATCACCTGAAATTAAATATTAAATTCCGGGGACAAACGAGTACCTACGTTTCATTCAATATTTCATGCGCCAGTGAGTTTTATGTGTTTTTTCTTGATTACATATTTAATCAAGAAAAAACAACCATAATATGGTTTTTACATTAAGAGAGTTTCAATGTTAGCAACTTTAAAATGAGTTACTAGCGATAGTCCTATGTTCTCCTCTATCTTGGTTTATGTAATCTCGAATTTTAGGAACGCACATAATTATGTTCATTAGCAAGAACGTATAATACAAATACAAAAGTATCGGATGAAACTCAACAAGCTTCATTAATTAATTTCGTTCTGAAGAAACAAACTTTGCTTAATAAGACAATGTACATACATCTCGAGATCGATGTAAACTTAATTATCGGAGTTCCCGACACAATGTGTGAATCCTTTCATTACGTACAGAGTGAGCGTAAATAATTAACACTGTAGGCTTGCCGAACAAAGGTCACTACATCGATATATCGATATTTTCAATTTTGTAGACCACGTTTAAGGATAAAGAAGTTTGTTCTCATAAGAACTTATATCTAGGCTGTTCACTTAAAATGAGATAACAACAGTTTTTTTAAAAATATATTACATCGCTGCAGCGCAAGACGTTTGAAAGATAATAAATACAACGAATACAAATTTATTTAGGCTTAATGTAGTGTAAGACGCCCCCCGGTTAGATGGACAGATGACCTGAAGAAGGCAGTTGGTACTGACTGGATGCAAAGGGTGGGAGATCGTGCGCTGTTGCGCTCCTTGGGGGAGGCCTATATCCAGCAGTGGACTGTAACAGGCTGATATGATGATGAATTTTGTTACATCGTTATTTTTGGGCTATTATATTTTGTATTATTATATCGATATTAAAGACCTAATATCAAATTTGTGTAAAACGATATATTTATTTATTTTTACTTCATCATCGCAGTACTCGGAATAACAATAGACTGGTCCTTGATTTTACCCCCAAGAGTGCTCGCATCCAAAAAAACTGCTACTGCATGTGCATAAAAATTTATAATAACATTCCCCAAACTTTCATTTTTCATTCCCTAAAAGACCGATCATTCTGTCAATTTAAGAAAGCATTACACAACTGGCTGCTTGAGCATTCTTTCTATTATTTAAAATATTTTTTTGAGTGGAAAGACAAGGAATGATATTGGCATTTGGTTCATTGACTTGGTATTGTTTTGTATATGGACATTCATTTTGATTAATATTGACATTTTATTTTAATGATATTGATTTTGTATACTGACATAATAATGATATTGACATCGTCCTCCTCCTATCAGCCAATATCCGTCCACAATTGGCTGGAAGTAGGCCTCTCCCAGTAAGTCACACCATTCGGCTCTCAGTCTTGTTTTTACTTGGTTGGTTCAATTTGATGATTAACTGCTTTTTAATTTGGTACTTAGGTTAGTTTTTAAGTTAGCAACTCTGTTTTTTTGTCTTGGCACGAACCCAGAGTAGTAAAATGGAACAAAACGAAAAGTCATTGAGACATGTGACACGTGTCAGTTCAGTAATAAATTTTTTCAATTGTATATCCGGCTGTATGGGCTCAAATCTCTTTGCCTTCGTATATTTCATACTATTTTTTTTTAATTAAAAAAAACATCGAAATTAATATTTTAAAAAATATCGATATGTATCGATACCTTATTGCATTTCCGACACCCCTATTACACAGGGTGTTATACATCGCCTTGTTAGGATATCAATCAATCAGTAAATTGGTACTATTTGTCCCAATGGAAAACTGACATGAGCGACTTGAGATAAAGTCTAAAATCGAATGTGGAATGCGAAACGGATAGTATCCCGCAAAAGATATTCGACTCGCTCAAATACTAGGTGAGTGACATATCGGATAACGCAAGGCTGTCATCCGATATTTTGACTGCGATTGACGCATTAGCGTGTCACGCGTTCTAATTAGATAATTGCTTGCGATTAATTTATTATACTCGATACGGTTTACTGTTTACTCAATATAGACTTCCTGTTGTTACGGTTATTGATTATTTAGTTGATACGCCCATGTTGTAATTAGTTTGATGAGGATAATTTTGGCTGAAACATGTATGGATTGGTGTTATATGTTTACTTCTTTGTATATGTGTGCATATAACCAAAATTTTGAAGAGCTTAGAAGTTATTTGCCGAAAACTTAGATTTCTAAAGATAAGTAAATCTAAAATCGGAGTCAAAAGGAAAATAATTCAGTTTAATGTATCGATCTGTACATCGACAATGTTATTATGCAAAAGATTACATAAAATGTATGTAATAACGAAATTCCTACTTCGCAGCGGCCTCCAATTTTCGACGTGTCATTTGAAATACAAGTTTTCAGCTAAAAACTGCTTTGATGTCAACATTTTGTTATAATGCTTGTTAATATAAACACAAACTTTGATTTCCTTGAGGTTTTAATGTTGATTACCTTTGCAATATGAGCATAATACATACAAAATATATAAGTACTCTGATGAAATGTGCGATCTTTTTGTACTTTTAAGAAATCTTTGCACCACCATCATTAGGAACATTTACTTTAACGAAAAAACTAGACAAATCGTTCTTAAACGAATGGGGAAGCGTAACTGTCACTCATGTCGCAGCTTCGAACGATGCGTAAAAAATCACAGCATAATACATTCTACACACTACAGCACGTAAAAAGAAACACTGAAGCACCTTAAAAAGTTGTGCTAAGGGCGATATTGCAAGCAAATATGGTAGCCTGCCCACCATTCAAACGACAGCAGATCAAAATAAACACTAAGGCATCTTATTCAGACGTCATAAGGACGATTTTACTACTTAAATAGGTAGCCTTGTGATAATCATTTGCTCTCATGGGATAGGGGAGTATCTTTCAACTTAACCGACTGCGGGACGTCACAGGGTTTTCAGATTGCAGGTCTTTTTTACTAATGTTTTTTCCCCGTGGCAACATTTGTCAGTCTCCATTATCCGTTCGTAGACGCGTGTCAGCGTCATTCGATTTTCTTAATGTGCTTTCCAATGTGTAAATGTGTGCAGTCTTTACATAAAAACAAAACGTATGTAGTAAAATAATATTTTATATTTTATTTTAATTATATAACATATTTTTTACGTACCTACTTTCACTTATCTTTTCAGATTCAGATTTACCGCAAAGTCACATGAAAAAAAGGTTGCACAAAGGTGTACCGTACTGTGACCATTATCTGCTTCTTGCCTCTATAATTTGAGGGCTATCATAAAAATATCACGTACCTACCAATCAAAATTTAAATCACATAATATGTTCTATCTATCTTAGTACTTTCGCATTAATATCTCCATAATATGGAAAGTACTTAGACAGAAACTATAAACAAACTAGCTGACCCGGCAAATGTTGTTTTGCCATATAGCATATATATATTTGTCGCAGTCATCTAGTTGAATCCGCGATTTAATTGAAAGACTAGGCCTTTCATTGAATGACGACATTCAATTGAATGACTAAAGGACAACACGTCAAGTCGTTGAATGTAACGTTAAACGTCATGTCATGACTGAACATCATTTAGCGAAACCGTTTAATGGGATGTAGCCGACTTTGTAATGTTTGGTTAGGGTGACCATGAGTTCGCAACATAAAAGGTTACCTTATTTTAGATAAGAAAAATGAAGACATGACATGATACATCTTATTTATATTGTATTTTAAGCCTTAAGGTGGAAAAAAAGAACTAAATTTGAATCTCGTGAGTGATTTTACGTCCGCCCTGTTCAAAGGGCTATATTTCAATCCGCTAACTAGTTGGATGTTGAGTGACGCTTGTTCAATCAACGTTCGTCCTAGTCATTCAGTTGAATGTTGTCATTCAATGAACGCGATAGTCATTCAATCGAATAGCAGATTCAACCAGATGACTGCGACATATATATGGCATGACCGATTCTCAGACCTACTCTATATGCTAACAAAATTTCATGAGAATCGGTCAAGCCGTTTCGGAGGAGTACGGAAACGAACAAAGTGACACGAGAATTTTATATACATAGGATATTGAATTGATTGTTATCCCATATTAAAAGAAAAAAGTTATTCTCATTTCTCTATGTAGTCAATTTAATTTCATCCCCAAACTACCTATACAATTTTTTTTAATTAAATAAATATCAAGAGCCGATACTTGTCACAGCACAGCTCAGTCTTAACATTACACAAAGGAGGTTGTTCGTGAATATTTAAACCAACTGTGGTGACGTCTTACTGTCGCATTCACGATACCCTTCCCTGATCTATATTCATAATGTTCGGATAGAGCCCGGAGGAAATCGGTAGAGATCTCTTTGTGAACGTTGAATGTTTAAGAAGCGTGTGTTTTCAATCAGCTTCTTTTTTTGTCGGATTCTTCAAGTTCAAATGCAAAAATAGAAAAATAGATTGCAGATTGTCGGTGATAAGCTGTGCGCACGGACACATATCAAGTTAATCACTGCGGTTTCTTATGCTCACGTTATAAGGGTGATTTTATAACGAAAATGAATAGCTTGATGTGTCATTAGAATCATCATAGTACACTGCTGAAGCTAATATATTATCCGTGTAATAGTTGTGTGTTACTTAAATAAATATTATTATTTATTTAAGGAAAACACACGACAAGCTGTTGGGTTGTAGCGGCACCACGCACTTGATTGACTTGTTAAAAAACTAAAGTTGAGGTCAGCGCGCTTTTAAAATCCGGGGCATTTAAATTGGGGCGAAAAATCTTTTGCCAACGTTGTCTTCACGCGTGGATCAGGCTTTATAAAATATTCCTCGAGATTATGGGTAAGTGTTCCGCCTCACGAACACACACGGAATGAAAAAAAAAAACTCACGTTGAGACCGTTACGTCATGTGATTTTTTCAGCCGAGACGTCGTTACGCACGTACTTTCATACAGGGTGTGCGAAAAATGGTCTAGATAGCCCACAGATAACTGTGAATTGTGTGACGACCACTTTGGTGTAATGGTCAAGAAGTTGACTATTAACCATGAGGTCGCGGGTTCGATCCCCGCACTGTACAAACATTTGTGTGCATGAACATGTCTGTTTGTACTGGTCTGGGTGTTATATGTATTAATTTGAGTTTATTTATAATACCAGTGTTGATTCTGATATCTGTAACACAAGTGCTAAAGCTACTTGGCATGGAGTCAGATCAACGTATGTGATGTTGTTGTATATTAAAAAAAACGTAGTTTGTTCCTCGGTGCGGTTAACATAATGTGTTTGAGTTATATCGTATAAATTGACATATAGTCCATTCCAAAATGTTTATTTGTTGCGTAGCGTATAGCTACGAGATGATGAAGAAAAATTTCGCTGAATGTTTTTCTTAATAACTTAGACATAACATGAATTAGAATATATACGTTTTTATATACCTTTATAGCAAATATTATACTAAGTATATAATACTTACTTAAGTTCATCATTCATAAAGCAAATCTCTTTGCTTTGTCATATTTATAAGCCAAAGTAAAAATGGACAAAAATATATCTACTCAAAAATAATCTTGGAATTTTATTTGAGTACATTAGGTTACTGATTCTCCAACACATAAGATATTAATATGCACTAAGTAAATTTGTTAAATTTTGCCTAACATCAGACGGATTGGCTAAAAGACCAGCCGTAAATATTGCTTTTTTTGGTAACTTACATAAATATTTAACGGAATAATAAATAAATAAATAAATAAATATTTCTCAACAAGCACACCAATTCTCTAGTCCCAAAGTAAGCTACGAGGCTTGTGTTATGGGTACTAGATAACGGATATACATACTTAAATACTTTTTTTTTGTAAATAAATACATATTATAAATAGAAAACACCCAGACCAGTACAAACACACATGTTCATGCACACTTATGCTTGTACTGTGCGGGAATCGAACCCGCGACCCTTGGTTTAAAAGTCCGACATGCGGACCACTGCACCAAGCGGTCGAATAAATATAAGTAGGTAATTTCACATGAAAGGCTTTTAGGAATAAGATTGCCGTGAATATGATAACACGCTTTTAGCTTTAGACCGCACGGGCAAATAAAAACATCAAAAGCGTATACGTAGAAAACCTTTTTGGTTAGTTGAAAGAGGCCTTTAATTTCATTCGATAATAATATCAACGTGTCCTATTGACTTAAATGGTGCCTTTACATATATTTTTTTTAATCCATAACCATACCATACCATACCATACCATGCGGCTTAGTAGGAAGCAGCTTTATTTTAATATTTAAGATCACATTTTTTATAGTTAGTATTATATGTATGTACAACCCTACTTAAAAACAAATAAAGAATTTGAATTTGAAAAAAGCTAATCCTTTTAAAATTTTAAAAACACCCGGTATGAGGAAGGAAGCCAGCTGGTGACTGAACGAATTTTGAATAGCCATAGCTAAAAACCATTATGAAGTATATATGTAAATTATTTCGAATAGAAAACGAACCGCACTGATATCGTTCCTTCCGTTCGGGAGCTACGATGCAACAGACAGACACACACAAACAACACTCGAACACAGAAAAGGAGTCAAACTTTTGACACCCTTCTTTTTCGTCGGGAGTAAAAAGCACTCTGCCACTGTTTTGGATGAAACAATTTATCTAAAGTCACCGTTTATATTGTAATTAAAAAAATATATTTTAATACTAAATACAAAAAAAAACTTCACAAAAACAAATTTTGAAACCGGGTCACCCTGTATAAGCTTTATAAGATACACACGTGCACTGAGGTAAAGTTATGCATAAATAAGGGCTATTATTCAAATATCCTTACGATGTTGTTGGAGTGATATTAGATACTGAATGCGGGAAACATTTGCATAACAGTTACGTACGTCTATTTCAACTTAGGTCAAGTTTCTGTGCTTCATTGACAAGGTTGAAAAAGAGGATTATTTTGCTTTAAATTTCCACTAAACGACGCCAGTGCCAGTATTTTAGTGGAAATTTAGAGCAAAAATTATTTTCAGCTTAAATCATGGGTTTATTTATTAATTTATTATGTAGACACAAAACAGGTTATAATCAGGTAAGGTTATTAAATATAATAAGACAAGTAAATGTATTCGCTAGATTACAACCCAAAATATGTATCTGAGTTTGAAGCAAGATCATATTTTGTGTTTAACAGTGAAGGTATTAGTAAAGACAGTTTTTTCGCATGTTTCCGCATGGTAACGCCTGATTCCATCAACTTCATAGACCAGGTTAGTGGCTTCTTGTTAATATTTTACTTTTCTCATTTCTAGGAAGAAAATATGTTATGACGCATATGTATGTAATGGGTCGAGAAACGACTAATTCCGGATCCAGCAGAAAATACCAATCTGACTATAGGGTAGTTGACACCACCAATCGTTGACGTGTTTTTTATCAACTGTCAAAACGCTTTTCTCCATAGAGTTTGTATGGGAATAAAACACTTTGACGTCATCGCGTGCAATGCCGACTGAGTAACTATTTATCGATTGAATTTTAATTAAAAAATAAAATTTAATGAACTGCAGAAAAATATTTATGAAATGGGATCTGAAATTATGAATTATTTAAAAAAAACAGTTTTAGAACATTTTTGATAGTGGAAACTAGCCTAGGTATTTTTTCGATCCGTTTTACAGGTCCATAATGTGTTGTGTATGTTATCAAACGTATGTGTTATTCGCGTATGTAGTTGTATGAGCCAGTTTACATACAACACAGTAGGGTAAGGCCGAGATAGATGCCCCACTTTTTGAAATCGCTCTGTAACTTTAATAATAAAAATCAGAATAATTTATATATGAATTTATTCTTGAGAGTTTTGCCAACAAATTTACTTCGATACATTCAAAGTATAAGGGACTTTTGCGGACCTCTAAATTTTGTAACATTTATCCTATACAGGGGATAGATGCCCGACCCATATAAATTGCATTCAGGATAGATGAAAATCGGGTAATGTAAACCACTGGAGCATCTATCTCAACTTTACCGTATATGATGGAGTATAATGAATCCGTAAATATTTTAATTGTACTGACTAGTTTATTAAAATAATTTAGTAAAATAATATAACTAATGTTACAAAATGTACCTACTATTAATATTTGCATGCCTGTACGCATGCTGAATGAATACACAAGAGTCTTTATTTCTAAGATCTTTGTAGAATTGCAAATTTGTTGTTTTCTTGCAAATAAACGATTTCTATTTCTATTTTTACTGTATCCAGTAGCGACGGATGTTATATGCAAACGCGCCCTAATATGTTCTATATATGCAAACGCGCCCTAATATGTTCTACTAGCTGTGCCCGCGACTTCGTCCGCGTGGAGTTTTAACTGTTACCGCCTTCACCGCGTGGAGGTACTCCCAGCCTATGCTACTGTTTAACATGACCCAAATGCAGGCATACCTGCGACTCTATAACAGGTACACACAATGAGTTCCCTTAGTTAGGTAGGGTGATTAATTCATCCCAAGTTTAGGCCAGTTAACACTTAGTCACTTGGCGTGAGTTATTATATATTTCACTGTCTAGGTAAAACTCAATCAAATGAAAAAATCCCATCAAATTCAGTCCTGTAGTTTCTGATATTCAATTTCCTGCCTACACTCTTAGTCTATTGGCGTGATTATTGCAAGTGATGCTGAGTCAAATAAAAACAGTCCCATTAAAATCGGCCCAGTAGTTTCCGAGATTCAATTTTCTGCCTACCCCCTTAGTCTATTGGCGTGATTATTTCTATCGTTCTTTACCTTCCAAGTAATGTTGAGTCAAATAAAAAAAAGTCCCATTAAAATCGGTTTAGTAGATTCTGAGATTCAATTTCCTGCCTGCCCCCTAAGTTCATCGGCGTGATTATTTATATCCCAGTTTACTCTCCAGGTGATAATGAGTCAAATAAAAAAAGTCCCGTCAAAATCGGTCCAGTAGATTCTGAGATTAGCCCGGACAGACAGACAGACAGACAGACAAAAATTTTAAAAATTGTTGTTTTGGCTTCTATTACGGTAATTAAGACCCCCTGTAACAATTTTTCATAAAAATCTTCAATGTACAGAAATCGATCTTTTACAGTCTTATTATATGTAGGTATAGATGTTCAAAATATTTTTAGTTAGGTACTTATCATGTAGGTTTCCACAAAACAATGGTGACAAATTGTGTTTCACTCTGTTCCTATCTTTTTTACTTATGATTGATTTTCCACTGCACTCATTGCCAACTTAGTCGATCACCTAAAGTGTGACTGGCAGAAAATGGACTCAGCATTACGTCTGCTTTGTGTATAACTTTTCACTCTGTACCTATCTTTTTTTCTTATTATAACTGCACTCATTGCCAACTTGGTCCATCAACTAATGTGTGACTGGCAGAAAATGCATTCAGAATTTAGTCTGCTTTTTGTATAACTTTTCACTATGTACCTATCTTTTTTTCTTAAAATAACTCATTATTGCCAACTTGGTCCATCACCTAAAGTCCACCATCATCATCATCATTATCAGCCAAAGGACATCCACTGCTGAACATAGGCCTTCCCCACAGTTTTCCACATCGACCGATCACAAGCGGTCTGCATCCAGTGTGCACCTAAAGTGTGCACCAAAAAATGCATAAAGCATTAAGTCTGCCAAGTGTACACTGAAGTTTTTTTTAATAAACATAAAATTAAATAACCTAAAACTCACCTGACACTCGTAGGTGCCGTTGTCCCGTTTCTGAACGAATTTGATCTGAAGAGTCCAGTCTTCAGACCCCTCCCCATGAAGGACCTGAAAAAAAGATCAGCATTTACAACGTTGATCACTGTTTACAAAGGTGGTTTAATTTAATATATAATAAATAATAAAACCATTTATTTCAGACACACACAGTCCATACAGCAAAAATAATAGTTAAAAAAACTAAAAAAACCCGCTTTTATTGCTAACTAAAAAAGAGAAAATAACTTCTGAGTACACGGAATTTATATGTATTACAGTAGAGAAAAAAGCGTGGGCTGCACTTTATGGCGTTTTCATACTTCTCTTTTTATAATTGCCAATAATAGAATGATTTTCACATACTACTATACCAAGCACCCCACGCTTTTTACTCTACTGTAATATAAATTCCGTGTACTCAGAAATTATTTTCTCTTTTTTAGTTAGCAATAAAAGCGTGTTTTTTTTAGTTTTTTAACTATATTTTTTAGTTTTTTAATTATTGTTATTTTTTTTGTTTATATATATATTTTTTTTAGTTAATAAGGATAATGGAAAACTCTTATCAAATTATTGCATTGTCATCGGTACTTAATACGTATTCAAAGTTTCAAATTAATCCGATTTCTGGAAGTTGGTGAAAATTGAGCTTAAAAATTCTGTTACATACATTCATACATACATAAATACCCCGATCTAATAAAAGCGTGTTAAAAATTAAAAAAAGTAGTTAAGACTTACACATAATATATTTGACACAAAAAAGAAAAACAACAAACATAAACTTTTTAGCTATACTATTATGCAGCCGAATTCACTGCATCAAGTAGAAGCAGTCTATCATTCCGCCCTGCCACAACGCGTAGAATGTCATTGGAGCTCCCACGGACACGGGTTAGCATCAAGGCTGCTCTCTTCTCGAGTGTAGCATGAAAACCATCAGTATGAGCCTCTGCGAACATGCCCGATGCGCTGCAGTTTAACTTGACAGTCACCTACTTACTATTACTACTTACACTAAATGAGTCGCAACCCCCAACGAACAAAACCGTAATAAGAAAAAGTCAATTTTACATAAACAAAAAAAAAACTGGTTATCTTGATTAAGTTTACACACCTATTAAGTTCATTTTATCACCAAAAAAAGCGGATAGCGGATTCGGTATCCAGGCACCCTATTACATATATGAGAATATTTTCAGGGCTGAGTGATGCTGACTTTCCGAGATATGAATTGAGTAATGATCATTAACATTTTATTCAACGGACAACTTAATAGGATACTTCATGCGATTAATAACAGAACAACATATTACGGGGGTCGGGGGTGACGAAGTTATATTTTTAAATTGTCTAAATAACTATCCAATTTTAAATGTATCAAGATACGTAAAAACTTAGGTACCCACGTCATGTACCCCACATGATGTATTCAATTTACTAAATCATTTTATTTCATTGCCCTCGTTTGCATTCAAAACATTTTAATTCGGTTTGTAAAAGCAATTTGAATAGTCACAAAAAAAACATTACAGATTCGAAAATATTTTTTGAGTTTTAAAATTTAAATGAAATTCATTTCATTTTATTACGACTACACAATTAAAGAGAGTTTTTCTGTCAAGTTTAATTAACTTAACATGTCAAAATAGTTAAGGAATAAGTATTTTTCATTACAGGATTACTAAGGTGGTTATTCTTTTCTGCTAAGAAATTTTGTTCAGAAAGGTTTCAGTTTTATGTGATAGCTTTTTCTATGGTTGACATAGTGAATATACTAAAAGTTCCTTAATAGGTATCCCGGTCCAGAGTATTTTTCATCAATCATTTTCAAATCACGTGCAATCGCGAGGCGCGGCGACAGTAGGCCGTAGGTGAGCAGTGCCTTCAATGCGAGCATACTTAGCTTATATTTAATAGGAACAATAGGTACGATGACACCTATCTTAAATATTATTAAGACCATGGCGTTTAAAAAACATAGCTCCTATGAAGTAAATACAACCAGTTTATTTCCAAAAATCTGTATAAACCAATTTTTAAATACACAAAAATCAACTAATATTCGCTTAATTGACTCCGATTTCTGATACATGACCGTGGCGTCACGTTCTTGTATTAACATACAAAATCTATGGAGGCAGACCGTTTTGACAGATAGTAAAAAGTATGTCAACGACTGGTGGTTGATCTAGCCAATTAGGTAATCCATGAGCGTTACGGCTATACTCGTACTTAACCAAGGAATATATTTACTCAGGGGAGAAGAATGACAAGTCCATAGAGCAAAGACGAAGACATTTTTTTATAACGCCATCTAGTGGCCTCCCAGAATAAAACGCGGCACGGGAACTTTTAAATACTAAATAGGTACATTTTGAAAAATTGGAAACTGCAGTTCTTTCTGGTTGCACAACGGTTGAAAATGCAAATCTCAAACCACACAAATAATGAGGATTCTCAACCATTGTACAACCAGAATTAAAACTGCAGCGTTCCTCTACAAAAAAATCAAAAGAGGATATAATTTTAATTGAAATTGGGTAATGTTGTGTTTTATTTCTTTTTAACAATTCAATTTATAATTTTAAAGACACTTTGTAAGCCTCCTCCAATAACTTTCTCACAAATTACACTTTCTCAAAACGAGTCACTTTTTCAAAAAGAGTCAATGTCTCAAACACTTGTCACAGTAAGACGCAGGAACAGAAGCTCAACTCAACGTCGCTATTGATGTTTAATGCAAACCAGAACTTAAAAATTCACAAGAAACTGAAAATCTGAGCCTGGTAGAAAACAAACACCGCCATCTTGTAATGTAAAAAAATTAAGTGGTGTTGCCATTATAATTTTGTAAAAAATGTTTTATTTTTTTAATCGGGTAACCCACAAAATATCCCGCCTACATTGCCCTTATTTCGACAATTAGAGTCGACTGGACCTGTACTTAACAACTAACTTTATTGACGACAAAATGACTTCACCTACGGAAATTTAACTAAAACTCATTTATAAAACTAGTTTCACAACTACCCCCAACTTGAAATCCAAACAGATTGGGATCTCGGCGAAGTATTAAAAAGTCGTTTGTATAAAACCAATCTGCAAGTCGATCGGGCTTATCCTTCATCCGAAACCATAAATTTAGTTCGAAATTCTACTAAATTTGACCGTAGATATAAGGCACTTGCACCACTACTAGTGGGCAGCGATGAAATGACGACAACTTTGGTGTAATGGTCAAGAAGTTGACTAGTTACCAAGAGGTCGCTGGTTCGATCCCCGCACTGTACAATCATTTGAGTGCATGAACATGTCTGTTTTGTACTGGTCTGGGTGTTATATGTATTTATTTAAGTTTATTTGTGATACCACTGTTGATTCTGATGTCTGTAACACAAGTGCTTAAGCTACTTCCCACGGAGTCAGATCAATGTACCTGTGATGTTGTTGTATATATTTAAAAAAATATTCTCGCTCAAGTACCTAACATCAACAATCATACAATATAACAAAAAAAAAATCTCAACAAAAGAATGGCATACGTACATTTGCTTGATTAACGAAGTTTAAGTATCTATTTCATACCCAAATACGAGTAGTATGTCCACGTCAGTGTCGACACAGTTATAGAAGATATGCGTTATAATATAATAACAGTGCCAGAACTGATTCCGTGCCTGAAATTTTAATTTCATTGCCTTTAGATAAATTTAAAACAGTTGTAAAAGATGTATTAATGTCGAAAGGATATTATAAAATTGATGATTATATAAATGACAAAGATATATGGAAATGTTTAAATGCAAACAATTACAATTATTGTAAATCAATTTTGAAAAGAGGCAATGACAATAGTGACTGAGTTCCTTGCGCCGCTTCTTCTCAGCACTGGCCCAAATTGTCCCGAAGCGGTGGTAGGGTCAATTTATATGTTGGGACGTGTAAAAGTGCTAGTTGTTAGCCTACTTACAGAAATAAATGAATTTTATTGGATTTTTATTGGATTTTATGAAGTTCCACTGATATGTGTGAATCAAGCATAATAGTTCACACTACCGGTTAAACAGGAATTTAAATCCACGACAAGCACCAGTTTTTACAATAAGTAATACCTTACCTATTGTATAATTTGTTAATACCTGATAACCAAACCTATAAGAGGGTAGTTGACACCAACAATCGTTGACGTACTTTTTATCAAATTTCAAAACGCTTTTCTTCAAAGAGTGTGTAAGGGAATATAACACACTTTGACGTCATCGAGTGCAATGCCGACTAAGTGACTATTTACCGTTTGAATTTCAATTGAATATCAAATTTTATGAACTGCAGAAAAATATTGATGAAAGGATACCGAAATTATGAATTATTTTATAGTAAGTCAGTTTTTGAATATTTCATAGTGGAAACAAGCCTATTGTAATACTTTTTATGAAGAAATAAAGAGTTTTTATTATTATTTATAATATTCCTAGTTAAACTTGGTTATTTTTGAGTTACAGAACACTTTGCGATTCTCGCTTGGCAATGATCGCCTGCGGTGGAACAACTGCCTAAAGAATGTGTTCAGTCGATGGCCTAAAATATCTGATCGATTAGGTTCATTAATGAAAACTAAAATTACTTCTGTATAATTATATAATTCAATTCAATTCGAATTTCGACCAGATTAGACCTCTGATGTTCTAAGCTATGTGTTCAGTCGGTTGACCACAATTAGGTAGTTGATATCTAATCGAATGGATAGGTTTACTGTTCTAAATCTGGAATATCTACCTCTATATTATTACTTGACACTTGACTGAGTGAATACAGGGTAAATGGTAATTAGAGGCGCACCCTTTATTTTGTCAGATATTACTATAAGACCTACCCTGCAGACTTAACACCTTGACTGACAGTAGTCGTCGTACATCCGTTATAAAAAAATAAATTTTATTCTGTCCGGTATATAAAAATAGATAGATAGATAGACAGAAGCTTTTACTGCACATTTCACACGGAAACAATACTATTGAGGAGGTTTTGAGTTGAGTTGACACATTTGAGTTACGGACAGAATCAAATCATAGTGAAAGCGATTACTTACGAGTAAACTTATCGCTGCTATAATTTTAATATTTAATTTAATCGCGACAAGTCTTCTTTACTTGTTAAGTAAATATTTGGCAGTAGAAAAAACCAATGAGAAGCACTTAGTTTGTGCTTCTCATCTACATTCCTGATGCGCACTGCATAAGTGTGGTACTCACAACCTTGGCCAGTGTTTCCCTGCAGTAACAATCTAAGAACTTTCAAAGCTAGAGTGAACAGGCATCTTCTAGGCGAGTTCGCTCCATCTTAGAGTCAGTCTCTACCTTGTTAGGCTTAGTCTTAGGTGGCAGCATACCAATCCCAAATTAAATAAACTGATTTAGACAATTTAGGCAATTTATGATTTTAAGCTTTCGCGTTGCATTTTAACACTAACTGTTGGTTATCACACCGGATTCACCGGATCACACTGGATTGCACACAGCCGTGGTCACGAGCTGACCACGTCCAGCCGAAACGTCGAGCAGTGAGTACCTAAATACTCATTAAATAGTTCGCGTTTAGACCCGATAACCAACAGTTAGTGTTAATTTAGGCAATTGCAGCTATCGAGGACAGACGATGCTACATCAAGCCATAAAACACCGCAGTGATTAACTTGACGTGTTGCCGTCTGTACAATGCTACGCACTGGCCGGACACCAAGCAAAATAAAATTATTTACTGTGATCTGCATCCATTGCCTTGTTTCTGCATGACCTTGAGGTTGACTGGCAGGAAATGCTTTTAGCTATCAGTCCACAGTTAGTACATTTCTTGTGCTATAAAGTTTGAAATAAATCTCTATAGTATATATAAAATTTCTTGTGTCACAATGTTCGTTTCCGTACTCCTCCGAAACGGCTTGACTAATTCATATGAAATTTTGTAAGCATATTGAGTAGGTCTGAGAATCGGCCATTATCTATTTTTCATATCCCTTAGTGATACGGGTTGTCCGCAATAATTTATACGAGTATGGCAAAACAACGTTTGCCAGGTCAACTAGTATGTAAATAATCTAATATTCCCATAATTACACGTCATATTAGTTACATCGAGGTTCTTGTGGCGCAGTGGTTGCAGCGCTTTGGTAGTGATACCAAAAGTTAAGCAACCTACGGCGCGGTCATGTTTGGGATGGGTGACCATTCTGACCATAAAAGTGACGTCTATTTACAAGCATCTCCGTGCTTCGGAAAGCACGCTAAGCTGTTGGTCCCGTTAATATCGATAGATATTGGTCGTTAAGCCTGGTCGGATGCCCTCGGGCGGCTTAATAACAGCTGACAGTAAGGTTGGTCACTTGCCTTACACACACCCCTCCACCAATCCGCACTGAGCCCGCGTGGTGGAGTATCGCTCGCACCACCTCATAGTTGAGGTGAGGTCTGTGCCCAGCAGTGGGACGTATATAGGGTGATGATGATTCAGTTACATATCAATAATTAAACGCATACCGTTAAAACAAGAGCTTTAATTTGCGGCCGGCTAATCAACGCAAGCTCATAGATTCGGATTACGTTATCAAACCAGGCTTAATGAATATTTACAATTACCAAAACTGTTGTTAGCTAACTCGGTTACGTTAACGGGATGCAGGGATTAAGCTATTGTGGGTGGTTTTATCGATACTGCACCGTATATATACGTATTAGTATAATTAGACCAATCACGATAAGAACTAAGTATATTTCTGTATTGTTGAAAAAGAGATGAGAATACGTAAATAATAATATTAATTATTATTTATAATTATTATAATATATATATTTATAATTATTATTAATAAAAATTAACCGTTATATAATATAAATAGGTAAATGTCCTGCCTGTATCTTTGCTTAGTTAGACCAAGTAATTTTTATTTTACACTAGTGGTTGCACGCGTCTTCGTTCGCGTGTAAACCCTTTATCTTCATAATTCTTTATAATTAGCTAAATCGCGTTTTTTTAAATTTACCTTCTGTTACACTTATTTAGTAAAATTCGGCCCCTTCGGCAGCATGGCATACCAACAGTTTTTAATAGGAAACCAAAGTAAAATAGATTTAACAATAAGGAATGTAAGAAAACCACGCAAATTAATCGCAAATAGATGATTGTTTTTTACGTGTTCGTAATTGTCACTACAAGGTTTTCATATAAAATACTTTTTTATTATTATTAATACAAAAATGAATCGCAAAATGTGTTAAAAGTGAATTTGGACAATATTTTTTATGATATTCCTTAAACTTACGAAAAACCAAACAACGAACAGGACAACGTTTGCGGGGTCAAACAAAAACGAATATACGCGAATTACTTCAAAACGAACGAATCAAAAGCACTATGACAACGCCTGGCGGGGTCTTCAAGAAAAACAATGACAGTCACTCAATTCGCTTATCATTTTCTTTGTCACCTAGATCGTTATTTAATAATAATTACTCCTGTTTCCAAATAATCCGGAGCCAGCGGTCACTGACCCCTGCACATTCCCGTAACACAATTACACAGTGAATATTGTCCATTACAGAGTCCTAATGCGCTCGCTGAAATGCACACGCATTCTATTGTACGTTGTTACTGGGTTATTACACCGCCTATTTAAGCGTGATAGCAATTTGTAACTAGGAAAAGCTAAGGCTATTTCATTTAATTTTGATATGATTTTACTAACAAAATTAAACGAACACGTACACTGACAAAGCGCCATGTGCTTAACTTGACTTAATTGTCACATAATTTGCTTTTTGGTTTACGCAAACCAAACACTAGACCTTAAAATGAGACACTTTTTACAGATTAATTAGCGATTAATTTATATTTTATTTTAACCTTTTTAATTTTCACATTTATCGTTGTCAAAATGCAAGTTTGTTGTGTTTTTTAGGTTTTTAAGAGTGGTTAAAACAGAGCTGTATATAGCATTGGACTTCGTTGAAATATTATCTTAGGCTACGTTCCACAAATTACTTTTAACAGGACTATTTGTAAATGTTTTTAAGTCAAAAAAAAAAACAGATTTTGAACTAAAACTACATATTTAAGTTATGGTCCCAAAATATTAATAGTTCTAAAATATTTATAGTCGAAGCACAAGTTTTTATTGACTTAAAGTGAACACATTTCCCAGCTGAACAAACTTATACAACACATTAAACTCACCTGGAATCTTTCGTCATTCGTGTAAGTGAACTTCCCGGAACTCAGTATGTGCCAGTCCCTCTTCCTGATCCATGAAACTTGCTGAAAAGAAATATAAAAAGTTGTGAGAAACTCATCTACTCTAATTTTGCTTAAGAAGTTTAATATAGTACGCGGACATTTTTCTAGGAGATTGCCTTTTAAAGTATCCGGTGTTATTTGTAGGCGTTTTCTTTTTTGGTGTTACATAACAGTAATGTAGGTAGATACAGTAAGTTTGCAATTATTGGGTAGGTTTCTTGTAGATTTTTGACACATTTGTTATTTATTAATAAGAACCCGCATTCATTATCTATAGGGCGACAAACTCGTGCGGAATCTTCCTGCGGGGCTACAGACGAAGCGGGGGGCGAGGTATCAAGATGTGAGCGGGGGTTGAGCAGTGTGGCGGGGAAGTGAAACTGCCAAGGCTGTACTTGAATCCTAACATTTTTTCCGGACGCACATGAGATTGCGGTGGCAAGATGAGTCATACGATAAAACGACATGTAAAAGATGTCGTCTATTTTACTTTTCGTTTTATCGCCAGACTCATCTTGATGACTCAACATTATATTTTTGAAGAAAAATGAAGGGTTGACGATAAACCTGAATATTTTTGGGGTACCCCTGTCATTAGAAATCAAATTAAATTAAAAGTAAGCTTTACACCAGTATTTTTAAGTTTTATTTACTTGATCACACGCGCTGAGTGGATGGGTGAGACAGAGCACTCGACCGAGTGCTCGCTTCGTGTAAACAGATTGGCGAGTGCTTTCTATATAAAAAATACTTTCTCGGTAGAGAATCATTTTACTGTCTCGCCGATTCACTCGGCGCTTGTTACTGGCATAAGAGATAAAATATAATAGGATAAGGTCCAAGACACGCTTGCGGCATATTGTCTATTGGTTGACACTATGTCAGTCGCGAAATGCGGTGACCGAAAGTCTCATAACAAATCACCCTTTTCACGTAGCCTTAAAAAGCCGCAAAGATTAAAATGACGTGTGGCCGCATAACATGTACCTGTATCATCATAACAGTGCAGTATAAAGTTTTGCAGAGAATTGAGTCCATTTGGAGGTACGTTTTTCATCTGTTTAACTACGATGTAAACCAGTTAGGTACATTTTTTTTTGTAGAAAAGACTTGTGTTACTGATATACAATTTTACTGTGGTTTTCAGCGAGACTTAATAAAAATTACAGTTGGGAAAAATTCAAGGTTCCTGAATGAATAAGTAGATCTCATTGAATGGTTGTATAAACAATGCGGAATTTTTCCAGCTTAAATAATTCGTTCGTTCTTCTGAAGTGTCTAAAGGAATCGATTGATTGTTCACTTTTTTATTGAATAAAATAATTTTATACCATAAAAGCGGTTGAGAGAGGGGAAAGAGAATAAAAAAAATGGCGACAGTCAACAGACTAATGGCGCGCAAGTTGCGCCATACTTTTATTATTTATTTATTTAAACTTTATTGCACAAGCAATGTACAAAGGGTGGACTTAATGCTTAAAGCATTTTCTGCCAGTCAACCTCAAGGTTATGCAGAAAGAAGGCATGGGTGCAGTGAAAATTAAATGAGAAAGGTTACTTGGTAAGATCCATGACGTAGCTACGAGAGGTACGGTATTCAAAAAAATTGGTATTTGTAATGGTAACGGTATACGATTACGCAAATATTCTGAAGGTAAATTATTAAAAAGGAGATTAAATAAAATAAAAAATATTGCATACTATCAACTTGCTTACTCAGGTACCCTGCAAGGCAGTGCTGACCCCATACCTTACCTGCTAATATGATACACACAGAGGATAAGCGATTGGCGCCAAGCGTCACAGGAAGGTACTCCGAGATAAACTCCAGGATATCACGAAGCCAACCATACGTAGTCTGGCCTGCAGAGGTGGTGTGAAACGTATCTCCTGTTTGATCTACGAGGTGTCCTGAAGGTGTTCCTAAAGAAGGTGATCAGTGACGCCGTCACATACACCGAGCAGGCCAAGAGGAAGACCGTCACAGCCATGGTCGTTGTGTACGCTCTGATTCGCCAAGACCGTACCCCGTACGGTTTCGGCGGCTAAATCCGTACACCTCGCCGTGGTGTGGTGCAAGGATCATCATCGAACACTACGACGATGATACGATGATACAAATCACTCATGACGACCTCTTTGGTGCAATTGTCAAGAAGTTGACTATTATCCAAGAGGTCGCGGGTTCGATCCCCGCACTGTACAAACATTTGTGTGCATGAACATGTCTGTTTGTACTAGTCTGGGTGTTATATGTATTTATTTAAGTTTACTTGTAATACTGCTGTTGATTCTGATATCTGTAACACAAGTGCTTAAGCTACTTACCACGGAGTGAGATCAATGTATGTGATGTTGTTGTTGTATATTTATTATTTATTTCATTTACTCCACATACAAGAAAATGCCCTTTTCAGGGCCGCACAAGTTTCGTTGTCATTGATAACTGTTTCTATCGAAGACAACGTCACACTCGCATACATACATACATACTTACTTACATAGATAAATAGATACCTAACTTATTATTTATTTACTTACCTACTTGCCTGCATCACTACTACACCTAGCTAGCTAACTAACTACGTAGTAAAAGTGATGCATGTCTCGTTAGGATAGTTCATAAGAGTTAGAGACGGACCACGAACCGTCAAAAGCGATAGTCATTTTTTGCGATTAAACTAAATAAACCTAAAGACTGAGTCTTTTCTTCCGCATAAATTGGTTTGTCATAGTTTACTAGGAACGAATGTGAGGACGGGAGGAAGTGAGATAGGTGTATATTCCTTATATCCTTGCTTACTCAAGTGCCCTGCAAGACAGTGGAAAAACGCCGTGCCGCCTAGCTGAGCCGTGACGTTGCTGATAGAAAATTAATAAGCCGTACCTATTTGATATGTAATACTTACACCTCGCTCACTCAAGTGCCCCACCAGACAGTGGAGATACGCCGTGCCGCCCAGCTGAGCCGTGACGTTGCTGATTGAGTTGTTGGCTGTGACGTCAGCGTTGGCCTGCACCCCACCTCGCCAGCCCCTCGCTCGCGAGGTGCCGTGATGTCCTGGGTTGGATAAAGAAAATGATATAGCTATGCTCGTAGATTTGAGCTAACAGCAATAAAACGGCTCCGAAACATGATGTCAAGGAGGTTTAATTTGGTCCAGGAGTTTGAAGCCTGTTCAATTCAAGCAATCAAATTATTCCTCTTAATAATATTGGTGTAAATATAGAAGGACGGAATAGACGCCTACAAGTTTAACGACCGCTTGGTGCAGTGATCCACATGTCGGACTTCTAAAACCAAGGGTCGCGGGTTCGATCCCCGCACAGTACAAGCACAAGTGTGCATGAACATGTGTGTCTGTACTGGTCTGGGTGTTTTCTATGTATAATATGTATTTATTTACAAAAAGAAAAGTAATTAAGTATGTTTATCCGTTGTCTAGTACCCTTATCACAAGCTTCGTAGCTTAATTTGGGACTAGAGAATTGGTGTGATTGTTGTGAAATATTTATTTTATTTATTTATAAGTTGGACCCACGAGCTGGTGAAGGTCGAAGGAAGCCACTGGATGCGGAAGCGCAGGATCGATCACGGTGGAGATCCTTGAGGGAGGCTTATGGTCACAGTTGGCACGACGATGATAAAATAAAGAAGAAAAATTACTTATATCTCCTGTGGATGACGTGAACAGAGGTAGCATGCAGAACACGGCGGCTGCTAGTGATAGGCCCATCTCGCCGGCCACACGCCATTTCATCTGAAACCAGATATTAAACTGTTTTTAAATGACATTTAAACACATCAGATACTTAAACAGAGTACTAGATCTGATTTATTAGTCGCACTGATTGGGACGTTTATTATGAAAATTATGTATATTATATAATAATAGTAGTAATAAACTAATAGTCTTCTACTGAATCTTGTTTACCGATAGCTACTGATCAAACTCGATTGTCAGTTTTAAACATTTACCAAACGAATTCTGATAACAAAGTGACATTAAATGACCACAAAAATGATATCAATAAAACAATAATTAAAATAATTGATTGGCTTAGAAATAATAATTTAATTATAAATATTGACAAAACGAATTTAATTAACTTTAATAACATTCCAAATCTGACATTGAATACAAATATTGAAGGACAAAAAGGAAATCTGACATTGAATACAAATATTGAAGGACAAATATTAAAATACAATAAAAATGAAATTCTTAGGTATAAAAATTGACCATAAATTAGACTGGAAACAACAAGTCCAAAAAGTGTGCGATAAAATAAATCGTTTCTCGTTTGCAATTTATAAACTAAAAAAAATAGCAGGAAGGAGTACAGCTCTTACTGCGTACTTTGCTTACGTTGAATCAGTCCTGCGATATGCACACATTATATGTTGTAATAGTACAGATATAGAAAAGGCGTTTGTTGCACAAAAAAGTGTGTTATAGCGATTTGTGGTACTGCACCTGACGAACCGTGTAAGCGTTAATTTAAATCTCTGAATATTTTGACACTCCCTTGTCTTTATATATTCAAAGCGGTAAAATTTGTAAAAAATAACATGAATTATTTTACTCAGGCCAAAGACGTCTACAAACGAGGAACCAGAAACAGAAATAGGTTAGTTTCCGTTATAATTCGCAAGAGCGCGAGATTCAAAAGAGAGAGAAATAGGATATCACAAGTAATTCAAGACCTTAGTGAAAAGGCTTTTTACACTATACATAAATATTTAAATTGCGAAAGAAGATGATAACTAATAATTTTATCTATTTAATGATGACTTGTTGACATTTTGTGATTGTTTTTATAGATATTTTACTATTTAAATTTATTATCCCAATATAAATTTAAGCTTGCATGCCATTGATAATGGTTGATTAAGCGGATGTATAATTGCTGATAAATGACTATGACCATCTTCAGTGTACCTTAACCAAACGCAAATAAAGATTTCTATTTCTATTTCGATAACTTTTGTCGTCATCGACTTTCTAGGAGGAGCTTCGTTTAGGTGCTAAACTTCTCGCGACTCAGGCAACTTGGTGTGAGTACTTGACCGAAGTGGCGCGACTAAAGCTCCCGCCCACCTGCAATTTCTGTCGCCGTGCCTCGCTTCTCACAGCGTCAACCAATCGCTGCGCCTCAATGGCTGACAGTAGCGAGTTGCGGCTACAATATCCCGCATGTGTGGCCTGAGCCAAGGGGCATGCGCTTACTATTCATTTCAAGCAGTGCTTTACCCCTTAATCTAAAGCAATTTAAGTTGCGAGTTAAAGATAGTGATGATTTAATAATTAGTTACGTAAATGTAACTACTAATACATTCTCGTGCTGCTATTGTGTATAGTGTAATTTTCCATGGCGCTTTAAGCCGGAGGGTTTGAGGTCTTGTTCTTGTAACATGAAATAATAAATGTTTTTTTTAGTAAGAAATGGTAAATGGTGTCAACACCGTGTTTCCTAGAACACACTGATTCCCAGAAAGTCAACGTTTTATCGTGTCGCTTACAATTTGGTGTCATGTTCTCTGTGGAAAAGTTATTTGAATTGTAAACTACGAGTAGAGCTTGTTTGAATAAATTTAATTTGTTCCCTAGTGGATAGTTGGTGAGTGAATAGAGCTGGTCCGCTTTGAGAGTGTCAATATTAGGAAGCACTCACACAGATGTGGCTATGAGACAAATATTGTGTAGTTTTTTTACAATCCCTGATGGTTGGTCCTATTTACTTTTGAAATAATTTTGTTATGAAAGTCCGTCTGCCTCGTTGGTGTAGTGGCAAAGTTTCTGCCTTACATCCGAGAGGTCCTGGGTTCTAATTCCAGGTCGAGCCAAATTTTTTTCTGAGATTTTCTGTAATGAATTTCTCAAAAATATCTCGGAGTCGGAAAAGTTGGCGGTGTTACATCCCCGTGCCTCGAAAAGCACGTTTAGCCGTTGGTCCTGCACCTGATCTCTCTCCGGTCATGTCGGATTGCCGTCTCACCGAACTTTGAGAGTGATGGAACAGTAAGTGCACCTATGTATTGCGCTCACACTTGTGCACTACAATATCTCCTGCGCAGTTTGCTGATCTCTGTTGAGATGGGCCCCGTGGTCAAAATTGGCCAGGAGCACTATTACGAAAGTCCCAAGAGCTCATGCTTTCGCCACAGCGCTTCGAGAAAAAATTGTAGGACGGTACAAATTCATTATCGTCGTCATCATAAATCCGCCGTTTGATGTCCATTTATGAGGAAAGGCTTTGGATCTGCAACGCGAATGCTTCCCGTATTGACTGCCACTATAGTGTGATGGTTAAGAAGATTAACCAAATGGTCGCGGGTTCGATCCCGCACTTTACAAACATTTGTGTGCATGAACTGTTTGTACTGGTCTGGGTGTTATATGTATATATTTATTTAAGTTTATTTGTAATACCACTGTTGATTCTGATTTCTGTAACACAAGTGCTTAAGCTACTTACAGACGTCAGAACAATGATGTGATGTTGTTGTATATTATTATTATTTAGCGACCTTCGACTTCGAGTGATACGTAAATGCCATTACAAAAGTTATTTTAGGGAATTAATTTAATCATAAGAGTATCAGGGCTATCGCCTTCTTCAAGGAGCTGAAGAAGAGGTTAGCTCAACACACTGGTGACCATAGGGCTGGCAGGCTAGGAAGCTTCCTCGGTCACAGAATCAGCCTTGCCATACAGAGAGGAAACGCAGCCAGCCTTTTGGGCACCATACCCAATGGCAGCGCTGGGGGTGATATTTTATTTTTTATTTTTTAAATTTTTGTTTCCTTGTTTCCTTTTTTTTGTTTGTCTGTTTGTATACTTTTATTAGGCTAGTTGTATTATAATATCATAAAAGTTTGCAATAATATTGGTTGTTAACCAGACTTAATTGAATGAAGAGTATGTTTGTATGAACAATATTTAAGTTTCTTTTGAAAAGAAAATCAAATCCTTTCAGTGACGATAACAAATACATTTAATATAGGTACTGTGACTGTGAGCTCAATTTTCAAGAGAAAATCATACTAAAAACCTGCCTCTAACTCGATGTAAAAGAATACCTAACAAAGGAAAATCCATTAAAGACAATCCAGAATCGCCAAAAGGAAAGATACTAAAACCATTAGGAAGGGTCAACGGTACTGTGGGTTTGTGGGCATTCTCCCTTTTAAATACTCCAACCGGATTGAAAGGTTTGATAAAAATTTTACGAAGGATATTCTGTGTTTCAGATTACGGGTCTTTATGTGCGATAAAGGTTTTAAGAATAAGCAGTTTAATATAATTGTGGGCATTGTCCCTTTTTAAATATTATAACCGGATTGAAAGGTTTAATAATATTTTTAAGAAGGATATTCTGTTTTTCAGATTACGAATCTTTGAGTGCGATAAAGGGGTTAAGAATAACCGGTTTTGACATTATAATATTTACCAGTATTACTTACACTTAGGGATGTACTTTCTTCTACAGCTAATTAATAATACTAAAAACTTAATAGAGTTGCAGTTTCAAAATCCTAGCGCTTCATGAGGTGGAAAATCAGTTTCTCATAACAGGGCATATAAAGATATAAATAAATATACAAATATATAATTTAAACAACATCACATACATTGATCTGACTCCGTATTAAGTAGTTTTGCACTTTGACGTACGAAAGCCAGACACAATAGATGTTTTTATTGTTATAACTGCTATAGCAGTCTACTGTCCATTAAAGTGTTAATCACTTGTGTTACAGATATCAGAATCAATAGTGGTATTACAAATAAACTTAAATAAACACATATAACATCCAGACCAGTACAAACAGACATGTTCATGCACACAAATGCTTGTACGTTGCGGGAATCGAACCCGCGACCTCTTGGTTAATAGTTAAATTCTTGACCATTACACCAAAGCGGTCGTCCAATGTTATGTTTATCAATGTCCACTGATATGTTTTTAATAATGGTAAGGCTAACGCACATATGCAGAACACTGTCGCCGCGACTCACCAAAATGTCAGCATTTGTTGCAGGCGGTAGTTATGTTATATATTTTTCATAATAAGAATGATTCCATTCTTCAAAACTTCATCTTTATATATATTAAATTCTCGTGTCACAATGTTCGTTCCCGTATTCCTCCGAAACGGCTTGACCGATTCTCATGAAATTTTGGTGAGCATATTGAGTAGGTCTGTGAATCGGCCAGCATCTATTTTTCATACCCCTTTGTGATAAGAAAAAGAGTTTATATAGCAAAACAACGTTTGCCGGGTCAGCTAGTAGTCAAATAACTTTTACATAATGCGTTCTTAGTATTATATAGCCGCAACACTGCGTATAATACCGACAGCCTGCGTCACCGATATCGATTGGCCCAATTTAAATGTCCCTTCTGTCATTTCTTATTCAATAAGACTCAAAGGTTCAAGGGCTCATGTTGGTGAATAGTTATTTAGGCTTTTATTACTAAGAAAAAGGAGTTTTGTGAATGTTTGCGAAGTAATTTATAGGTTAAGTATTTTTTTTATTCCATCCCGTAGTATACACGTTCTCATAAGTAGTTCAGGAGCTACAGAATCAATCTCTTGGACAATAGAATATTAATAATAAAATAATTATTTATTTGCACAAAACATGATGTACACAGTATGGATAGATATTAATATTTAAGGGTGAACAAACATGTTTGATAGATCTTTCGTTAAGCAATCAAAATATTTAGTCGTAAAATTAAAAATATGATAGAAGATAGAATTAGTATTATTCTATACAAGTTTAATCATATTATTTTGTCTTTATTAAGACATAAGTAAAGTCAGCGTCAAAAATGTATTGGCACTGTAGTACCATGTCAAAATAATATTTTTAGCATTCTCCTTGTCAATCTGTCTTTGGTATTTTGACATGGTACTAAAGGTTCTCTATATTTTGACGCTGATAGTATACAGGGTGGTGACCACAATACGACAATGGAATTTCTGTCTGTAACGCTTTTACGTCGTAACTACTAAAAAGATTTGGATGAAATTTGGTCTACATACATGGTCGTCAACATTATATATGTGTATTAAATTTCATCTCAATGAGCGTAACAGACAGAAATTAATAAGGGAAAAATCACTTGCATCATCATCTCACATCTCTTTGAAAACTTTTTAAAATTAAATTAAATTATTCCCAAAACATAATTACATAGTTTCTTTACTTTATTGTGATTCAAACATCTCATACCCAGAATGTATAAAAAAATTCAAAGACATATTTATTCGCATTTTAAATATAAAATTGTATATTTCGCCTTTATCAAGTTACAGCTTAACATTCATCTGAAAGTTTAATTATTAGTTAATACTTGTGCTTTCTGAAAGCACTTAATTTAATTTAATTTAGGAATTAGTTTTAATGTTAAGTGCTACTTCATAAGGTAAACTTGATTATTCAGTGGGTGGTCAAAGTGATGCTTATTTAACGGATGTTATTATTAATCCCAAGAGCAATCCACTACACAAATGGTTAATAATGCATGGATTCTATTCGGTTCAAGAACTTTTAAATCACACAGATTAAAAACCAATGACATTTAAAATAGTCTATCGTTATGTATAATTATAATTAATTGCCTAATAATATTAATAAAGAATATCGTATTCAATAATGATTTTAGACAATAATTAATAGGTTCAATATTTGCATGCTATTGACAATGGCTGGATAGGCGCTCATTTACTACTGTGTCATCGTCTGTACACCCTATACAAACGCAAATAAACAATATTTCATTTCATTATATATTGCAGTAATACTGGCCACACACCATACTCCCTATCGTCCAATTGTCATGATACAACCGATTGGATCAGTTTAAAATTATCGTTTATGGGCGTGGATTCACATCCAAAATTAGGAATAGGCTTGTTTCAACTGTGAAAGAAATATTCCAAAACTGATTTGACCATGAAATAATTCATAATTTCAGATTCCCCTTTCATTAATATTTTTCTGCAGTTCATAAAATTTAATTTTTAATTGAAATTCAAATGATAAATAGTCACTTAGTCGACATTGCACTCGATGACGTCAAAAAAAAAAACAAACAAACAAAAAAAAACAAACAAACTCATACAAACAAACAAACTCTATGAAGAAAAGCGTTCTGACAGTTGATAAAAAGTACGTCAACGATTGGTGGTGTCAACTACCCCATTCAAAAGAGATTATAAATTTCCCAAGATACAGTAATTTGCTTTGCCTTCCCACACATATATTTTTATAACTCTGTCATAGCATCGTTGCATCAAATAACAACCCAATTTTTCATATATACAGATTTAACTAAGCACGTAATATACACTGCGCAATCATATGAACTTGTAATACAGGCGATACTCCAATGAAAATTGGTAGCCTAATAAGTTGCCGTTTGTACATTCTCCGAGGCCAAAACATAATTCGAAGTTTAAACAAATTAAAAACAAAAACAATTTTGCGGACGCAGATAAGTACGGCCGAATATTCTGGGTTGTTTAATGTGAGAAAGTTTAGGTTAAAACAAATTTGGGGTATTTTTTGAGCGTAACGTAATGGTTATTTGACACTTTTAACTAGTTTCAACGAATCCTTACAATGCTTAGAAATGACGACCTCTTTGGTGCAATGGTTAAGAAGAGGTCGCGGGTTTGATTCCCGCACTGTAAAAACATTTGTATGCATGAACATGTCTGTTTGTACTGGTCTGGGTGTTATATTTATTTATTTAAGTTTATTTGTAATCTCTCATCTCATCAGCCTATATACGTCCCACTGCTGGGCACAGGCCTCACCTCAACTATGAGGTGGTCCGAGCCATACTCCACCACGCGGGCTCAGTGCGGATTGGTGGAGGGGTATTTGTAAGGTAAGTGACCAACCTTACTGTCAGATGTTATTAAGCCGCCCGAGGGCCTCTGACCAGGCTTAACGACTAATATCTATCGATATTAACCGGGACCAACAGCTTAACGTGCCTTCCGCAGCACGGAGATGCTTGTAAATAGACGTCACTTAAATGGTCAGAATGGTCACCCATCCCAAACATGACCGCGCCCGAGGTTGCTTAACTTTAAGTATCACTACCAAAGCGGTGCAACCACTGCGCCACAAGCACCTCCACCTATTTGTAATACCACCGATGATTCTGATATCTGCAACACAAGTGCTTAAGCTACTTACCACAGATTTTACAGATCAATGTATGTGATGTTGTTGTATATTTAATTCTATTATAATGTTACTTATTTTTACCAAACCAGTCAGCTTAGTTCTGTATCTGACCGATTGTAACACAGAATTATTTAATTAAAAACGCAAAACTTCAAAACGAAATTCAAGCAAAGGGCTGTCAGCGAATGAAAATACGTCGAGTGCTTAATAAATGATTCAAATGAATTTGTCACAAACAGATTAAGCGGCATTTCATCGAGTATCTCGAAATTAAAAATTAAACGACCCATTTACGCGCCTTTTATTCGAGAGAGGGCGCTTCAGATTGAGTTTTAAACGAGTTGTAGATAAAGTTGAAAAATGCTTGTGTATGTCCAGCCTGGGTTCCAGGTCAGTGGTTGAAGGACAGTCTTTGGTCAGACGATTTACCTCTTTGATCGTGGCTATTGGCTCGTGAGAGGCACCGACCTTGTTCCAGCGTTTGGGGTTGACAGGCAGACTTAACTAACTTTCCAGATTAAAAAAAACCCCGAATGAGCCAGGGTAACAGTTGATAAGCTTCAACGGCTGGGCGGATTTTCACTAGACATAGCTAAAAACCACCTTAATTATACAGTCGATACCGATTATAACGACATCGTTTACAACGACCGATCGGTTATTACGACCAAACCTAAGGTCGCGGCCGAATCTCTAGTAAACTATTCTGTAAACATACTGCCTATAACAACATCGGATACAGCGACATATCGCTTACAACTTTATCTTTATCTTTTTTACGATTTATTTTGTACTCCAATTATTTCGTAATGAACATATTTCTTTTTTTGACATTCTATTGAAAACAAGTTCACACACATTATCTACACCTATACCATACCTTTACGTGTATACGATATTATAACTACATACTTGTGTATATGTATTGCTTATAACAACTATCGGGTATAACGTCGGAAACTATATCACCTTCGATGTCGCTATATCAGGTTTTGACTGTATAGTACAGATTTAGAATAAAAAACCGCTTTGATATCGGTCCATCAGTCCATCTGGACAGACACATACAATATCACAAACAGACATAGGGATCAATCTTATAACAACCCCATTATTCTACTAGCTACCTAACCTACCCATTTTAATCCCTTGACGAAAAAGAAGGTTGTAATGTTCTATCGTTACTTTTTCTAACTTAAAAAAATCAACTCCTTAGTCTTAATAATTACCCTAATTAAATTATCTTTAGTAAAAAAAAAACGCTTTGAAATCGGTTCCTCCCTTCGGGAGCTACTATGCCACAGACATACCTCTACACAAATAAACAAAATTATTATTGGGGTCAAACCTATATCCACCCCTTACCGCACTTTTTCGTCAGGTCTTAAAAATAGACTGCCTCCTTACCTTATAAGTAACTAGCTTTTACCCGCAACTTAGTCCGCATTAGGAAGTTTTTCTTGGAATGCGTTTTTTTCCCGTAATACCAATCTTATCCAAATATAATTCCAATCTTTGGTAATTTAGGACTGAAAGTGATGAGATTAAGAGAAAAGAATTTTTTACGCATGAGAATGCGTTGTTTTTCCGCAGTCAAAAGTAACTCATGTACTTTCTTAAGTCTCAAACTCCTTACCAAATTTCATTTAAATCTGTTCAGTAGTTTACGTGTAAAAGCGATCGGCCCACCTGAATTTTCCCATGGAAATGCGTCATTTTCCTGCGGTGAAAAGAAGCCGACATTCTTTCTCGGGTATGAAAATATCTCCATACCAAATTTCATGCAAATCGGTTTAGTAGTTTAGGCGTGTTTGAGTAACAGAGTTATTTTCGCATTTATAATATTAGTATTGACTAGTAGGTTGGTACTTTTTGTCACTTAACGTAATTACATAATTAATAACATCTCTGGGTACTTCTGGAGTAAATGTAACACCGTAGTGCTTTATTTTTGATGTGAAATGAATTAAGGATAAGGCTCATTTAAAATTTAGATGCTTTCCAGAGTTTCGAGTACTTACTTAGTTTACATTTTCACTTTGACACACGTTCATATAAAAAATATGAAGGTAATTTGGCTTAAGCTTATTTTGTAATCCTTAAAAAAAGATGGGTTGTTATAAGATCGACTTTTTTTCTGTTTGTGTGTCAGTTGCATCATAGCTCCTGAACGGAAGAACCAATTTTAAAACGGTTTTTTTTATTCAATAGATAATTTAATCACGGTGGTGATCGTGATCTCTTATGCTTCTAGTTATGTTGGTGTAGTGGGTGCTCGTCAATAATTTGTATATTTAAATACTTTGAAAATTATTTTATTTTAAATTAAACAAAAATTAAAAAAATGGCAATTGGTAAACAGTAATTAGGGGTGCCGTCTGCGAGTTGAATGCTTGAGCGCAGGGCTGCTGGCCCGCGCGCTGCTGAGATGCCTCCTCCCCGCGCCTCCGGTACGTCCCGCCAAAGAGCCCGCAAAAATTTGCGATCTTGCTGCATGGCGTTGATGCGCGAACAGTGGATCTTAGCTTTAGCTGACTGCCTCGTTGGTGCAGTGGCAAAGTTGCTGCCTAACATCCGAGAGGTCCTGGGTTCGAACCCCAGTTCGAGCCAAAATAGTTTCTGAGATTTTCTGTCATGAATTTCTCAAAAATAGCTCGGAGTCGGGAAGTTGGCAGTGTAACACCCCTGTGCCTCGGAAAGCACGTTAAGCCGTTGGTCCTGCGCTCAGGCGCAAATGACCGGAGAGAGATCAGTCTCTCTCCGGTAATTTCGGATTGCCGTCTCAACGCACTTTGAGAGTGATGGAACAGTGGGTATTGCGCTCACACTTGTGCACTATATATCACCTGCGTAGTTGGCTGATCTCTGTTGATATTGGCCGCCGTGGTCGAAATCGGCCAGGAGGACTGTTATTATAGCTGATCAAAATCCGTCCAGCCGTGAAAGCTCACTGGCTGTTGTTTTCGTAGCTCATGTCAGTGGTTTTTAACTGAAAAGTAAGTTTTTTCTTCGAAGAATTTCCTATTAGTAAGTTTTGAAATCACGTCTAAAACTTATTCGCTTTTTGGTTTCTTGCTAACAATTATCTTACTAATATTATTCGTTTACAGTTGAATTGATATTCTTATGAATATACGTGTATATTACTCTTCATCTCGTCTACGATTGAACTAAATTTGTTGAATTTTTTACAGAGTAATCTTACCTTGAATAACAAGAAAATTCCTTTTGTACCATCAGTTAAGTGGAGCCTGTTTGTAAATTCTACCTCGTATTGCTAATAACATGAATACATGAGCGAACGTCAAGGTTACTGAGGGGAATAACAAACATGACCTATCATTTTAGTGATCAAGTTCTGCGCTTGACAGGATATGTTCACTAGGTCATTTTAAGTATTTTTAGTCCGAGCAAAAAGGATTTCTTTTCTTCTGGTGGGGGGTAGGGGGCTACAAAGATGGCCGCTGCCGACAATTTAAAAAAAAAATCTCCTCGTATACTTACAGCTATTATAGCGATATTGGTGTCATTTTCGTATAAACCGAAGCCGTAGAATTCATTTCTGATATTTATTTTTAGCACTTTCATACATTTTTTTTAAGAAATAGTAAAAAAAGTGAGAAATTGTATTCAGTATTTTTTGTTTAAGAGCCTGTCAGTGGTACGTTTAATTATAAAAAAGAAAATAAAAAATATGAGAAGAAAGAAAATTTTATGCTGATTCTAAAAATATATACTTTAATAGACTTATCTAGTATTTAAATGTAAAAAAAAATATATTTATGCAGCAGCGGTGATGTGCAGTATTTAAGTTTATCGATCATATCTGCAGAAATAATCGAAATCTCAATTTATTTTTAATGTAACAACTGTATTTATTTACAATATCAAAAGATAAAATATAAACCTGTGTTTGTTAGCTTACTTGTTCACTTATTTTATAACAATTAGTGATATCATAATGAAAGTTACAAAAATCGCTTTCCATATGAAGATTCTCCTCGAATCCTCCATTCCCATTTCATTTTATCTTTTGACATTTGATTAAATGACTATGGGACTATTCTAAAAGCAGCACTTCTGAAACAAAAAAAATAATTATCTAAATCGCTTCAGTCGTTTTCAGTAATCAAGGAACAAATATATTAAAAATGAACGACAGACAGGCACCAAGAAAGATCTTGGTGTCACAATTTAAACCCTTTGACCGCCACAGCTTTAGCAGCAACTTAAAAAACTTTTGACGGCTATAGCCGACTATGGCTGTCAAAAGGTTAGGTAAAACAGTTATGATTAAAGTAAATTTATAGTATCTAATTATTAATATATGAAGACGAAATACATAGTTACAACATAAATCACGCCTTTATCCGTGATGGGGAAGGTAGAGCGGTTACGCTACGTCTGACAAGTTTCAAGGGTTATCTGACGAAAATGAAAATAATAGAAAAATTTGAAAAATAAAAATAACACTGATTAGACAGACCTTAGCAGAGCCTAGTGTTAACATAATCCGGCACAGAAACATAGTTCTGTGCATTTTAAATTTCTTTTTATGCAGTTGCATCTATTTTTGCATGATGTTTTGCATCTGCACCGGGTAAGTTCTAGGCAAACTGTTGCTACATCTGGTAAAACAGACCAGCGAGGTTTCCAGACGTTTCCTTCACGAATCCAACCCCAAGATGACGGACAGGGAAGATTTTGATCGGGAATTAACGTTTGGCCCCAAATATGCACACCTTGGTACATTGCTCTTAATGTGTGCTGATGCAGAGCGCCTTCTGTTGGGGGTATATTTTCCAGCTGTCTGTCTTTCTTTGTGAAAAGATATTTTCGACACTCATTAACGGTGGTACAGGGGCTTGAGCTGTGAAATAAAATTTGCGGACATTGTTTATATTATGTAGGTGTGGATAAGAAATTGATGTTATATAAGAATGAATATAAATTCACTAAAGGTCTCTATAGCGTAGAGGTTGAGCGTTCTTAATTTTACTATTCATACTTACCGATCGTACATTGTGATGATAAATTTCTGAATGAAACTATCTGCTTCTGCCAAGTTTTGTTGTACCAATGCTTTGAACCCAAGTGTTGCTTCCGGGTAGGCAAACCAGGCGTCAAACGCGCTCTTTTTGCCTCTCCCATGAAAAGCCGACACAGTGTCACATCCAGTAAAGGCATGAAACACAGGCAATACTTCAGCCCTATCAAATCCTAAAAAAATATCAGTAATTAAATTTGGGACGTCGATGGGTTGAAATTCAGATTCATAATGTAAAAGAAGTTCAGCGTGTAACACACTTACCAAGTCCATTCGCAATTGCATTGCATGATATGTAGGAGTGGTTTTTCCCTGTGCCCATATGCACCCATAAATCTTTCAAATTTGGTAATTTATGAACACTAGAAATCGCAATCACAACCACATCCGTATCAACAGTGCGAATCAAAATGGAGCTATGACCACGAAGTACAGCGTCCGCTGCGTGAAGGAGCATTCTTGTGTCTGCTTCTTCGTGGTTGCATGGCTCCAGATTTCCTTTCTCACGGTTAATATTACTCAAAACAGAATTGTTTTTAGTAACGTTGAATTCTTTGTCTTGGTCAAAATCTATCGCGAGGCATCGCAGCGTGAGTAACTCAAAAAGTTCTTCTTTGTTTTTGTAACTTTCATTATGATATCACTAATTGTTATAAAATAAGTGAACAAGTAAGCTAACAAACACAGGTTTATATTTTATCTTTTGATATTGTAAATAAATACAGTTGTTACATTAAAAATAAATTGAGATTTCGATTATTTCTGCAGATATGATCGATAAACTTAAATACTGCACATCACCGCTGCTGCATAAATATATTTTTTTTTACATTTAAATACTAGATAAGTCTATTAAAGTATATATTTTTAGAATCAGCATAAAATTTTCTTTCTTCTCATATTTTTTATTTTCTTTTTTATAATTAAACGTACCACTGACAGGCTCTTAAACAAAAAATACTGAATACAATTTCTCACTTTTTTTACTATTTCTTAAAAAAAATGTATGAAAGTGCTAAAAATAAATATCAGAAATGAATTCTACGGCTTCGGTTTATACGAAAATGACACCAATATCGCTATAATAGCTGTAAGTATACGAGGAGATTTTTTTTTTAAATTGTCGGCAGCGGCCATCTTTGTAGCCCCCTACCCCCCACCAGAAGAAAAGAAATCCTTTCTGCTCGGACTAAAAATACTTAAAATGACCTAGTAAACATATCCTGTCAAGCGCAAAACTTGATCACTCAAATGATAGGTTACCTATGGGCGCATGTTCTTATTCCCCTAGCTAGGTTAACACTGATGCCTCTTATGCTCTTGTAATAAATACGGTTTTGCAACAACAATGGGTAGCTTGATGTGTATGTACTGAAGGTGCGTTCACATATCACGTCCGTGTTGTACATTTAACAACGTGTATACCGAATCGAAAATTTACCAATCGGACAAAATAAGCAGCCATCAGTTTAACGGGAGCATTTAAACGTATATGTTAAGCGTATGTAGTCGTATGAGCCACTTCACACATAACTCAGCATTTCGGATCCAGTACACTCATCCGTTAATCGGATCTAGTGTGCTGTATGAAAAATATATTTTTAGTAAAGACGGATCCTTTAAAACGGATCCTGTAAATGGTGTGTCAATACTATATCTAGTAGCCTGTGAAAACGGACGTTTTATGTAGTAATATAATAATAACTTTATTTATTTGTTCATTACAGTATACAAGTTATCTAAACAAATATGGGTACATATCTAAAGGACTTAATTTTAAGATGGGGATTATTGACGTCTATACTAGTTTATAAATAAACTGTGTGACAGACGCCAATTCTTCCACATTGTCACATAATTAATTTACTTAAATTATGAGTAATAATGGCCAAATACATATATGTAAGGAAACTTTAAAAAAAATTGTAGTCGCACCCTTATGTCGAGAACTTAATTTCACGCGTTTACTATTCCGATGTGAAGATAACATTTGAATTATTCTCTTTATCCATCGTAACATTAAAATTAAATTAAATTAACGTTCATGTTCACGAGTTCCCGATGGCCTTTATAATTGAGTCTAAATTATTAATGAGCGAAATAATGATTAAAGGAAAACTTTTACGACGAGAAAGAAATTATTTTTAGAAAGTTTGAGAGTGAGGCTTTATTAATTAGATGACGATTAACGAAGCAAAAAAAGTTTGAGATTTTGAATGTAATGACGTCATAGATTCTATTAAAAAGTATCGAGAAGTAGAAAGTTACCCATAAAAATTGGCCGGTCGTGATTTTTTGATACACATTAAAATTGCTGTGCTATTAGCGCATATGCCCGTATAATGAATATGGAAATTATATCAAAAGTAGATTTTTGGGAGGTGCTTGTGGCGCAGTGGTTGCAGCGCTTTGGTAGTGATACCAAAAGTTAAACAACCTAAGGCAAGTCATGTTTGGGATGGGTGACCATAAGAGTGACGTCTATTTACAAGCATCTCCGTGCTTCGGAAGGCACGTTAAGCTGTTGGTCCCGGTTAATATTGATAGAAATTAGTCGTTAAGCCTGGTCGGAGGCCCTCGGGCGGCTTAATAACATCTGACAGTGAGGTTGGTCACTTACCTTACACACACACCTCCACCAATTCGCACTGAGCCCGCGTGGTGGAGTATGGCTTGCACCACCTCATAGTTGAGGTGAGGCCTGTGCCCAGCAGTGGGACGTTTATAGGCTGATGAAGAGATTTTTGAAAAGTCCGAAGATACGGCTACGATCATAACTTGACAATATAAAATACTTATAATTTTTTAAGTCTACGTTTATTTATGAGAGATTTTACCAGCCAGCGCACACCTGCCACATAACGCTACTCACCGCGGCCTAATCGTTAACGAATGCGAGTCGCAGTCTAGTTTGCACGTGTGCTCTGGCCCTTCCTCCCTTTACTAAAGTTTGTCGTTTTCACTAAAATTTCCCTTTAAAATAATGAGTTGTAACTAGCCTAGTTTATTGTTCACACAATACATTGAGCGGTAAATATGAACTTAACGAGACGTATTCACCTATCGTGCAGTAGGTAGTTCTAATTTAAATTATATCACGCCATAATACGTGACCGCTCAAAACTGGGAGTAGGAAATTATAATGCGATTTATAAGAAATCGCATGTTCACTTGACAAGTGGCGTGATTAAAGAATTGTGTTTTTACTGAAAAAGACGGGGAAGGTAATGAACTGTTATAAAATAACTAGCTGACCCGGCAAACGTTGTTTTGGTATTTAAATTATTTTTATTATCACTGAGAGGTATGAAAAATAGATGTTGGCCGTTTCTTAGCCCTATTAAATAAATGCTCACAAAATTTCATGAGAATCGGTCAAGCCGTGTCGAAGGAGTACGGGAACGACCATTGTGACACGAAAATTTTATTTGAATAGAGAAGATGTTAGCGGGCTGTAAAGCGTTGGCGTGAGCAACGCGACGCGACCTATCGGCCGATACAACAAAAGCCTTGTGTCAATTGTCAATCGTGTCTCGTCCCTTTGTCGCGTAGCTCACGTACACTCACGTAGAACAACGTGTATGGCTCACGCCACATCTGCGTCCTTCTGTCGCGCGGTGTGCGGCGCCGCGGACTCGCTTTCGACAGCGTATCAAGTCATCGGCGCGCCTCAATCGCTGCAAGTCGCGAATCCGCAGGTGTGACTTGAGCCTTTCTTTTAAATTTCGAGACACTACAAGGTCAGTTTTCAAGCCATTGATTAGGAAATCAGTTTCAACTGACGTTTTCAGTTTCCATGCGACGAGGTTATCGATTGGTGTTTTATTTAAACATTCCAATCTTTAGATTAGTCGAATCCTTATTTAAAGTTTCTGTAGTGCGTTTTATTCATACTTTCGTCTATTTTTAGGAAAACCAGAGCTGTCAATTATCATTTTTGTATGTAACAACCGACACAAGTTTTAAAGACGGTATATTAAATGTTAAATAATTAAAGTAAGATATTATAATACAAATAGCCTAATAGTATAAAAACAGATAATCCAAAAATAAAAAATAAATAAAGGAAACATAAATTTAAACTATATAACCAGAGCTTATATAATAATGTTTCAATTGTCTCACAAAAAGACACATTTACACCACTTATAAGTATCTAGATATGTACTTACAAACACTATATGTATGAAGGCCGTTTTATATTTGTTAAATGATTTACACGAATATACAGTAGGTAGCTTAAACCTACAAGCTGATTCAAGCTGTATTACTCTCCGGCTTAAAAAGCTGACCTCGTGCTAAGCATAAAAGCTTACTAGCTCAGAAAAAAACTTGTTGCGAGTATGCTTATTTTTTTATTTTTATAAAAAGCATTAAGTAACACTATAAAAACTAACATAGAACTAAATATTAGGAGTAATACACATAACCTCAGATATTGATATAAATTCAAAACAATAACCCCAAGGACTAGCTATGGCAAAAAAACGATACTGTTTGAGGGAGCCAGGCTATTTAACGATTTGCCAAACAACCTGAAGGAGTGTGAGAATTTTGATATATTTAAAAATAAACTTTAGTTTCATATAGCAGCAGTTTGTACCAATGCGTAACAAATAGTAATAAGTAATATAATTTATCTGTATTTCATTCGAGGTGCTTGTGGCGCAGTGGTTGCAACGCTTTGGTAGTGATACCTAAAGTTAAGCAACCTAAGGCGCGGTCATGTTTGGGATGGGTGACCATTCTGACCATTTAAGTGACGTCTATTTACAAGCATCTTCGTGCTTCGGAAGGCATGCTAAGCTGTTGGTCCCGGTTAATATCGATAGATATTAGTCGTTAATCCTGGTCAGAGGCCCTCGGCCGGCTTAATAACATCTGACAGTAAGGTTGGTCACTTACCTTACAAACACCCCTCCACCAATCCGCACTAAGCCCGCGTGGTGGAGTATGGTTCGGACCACCTCATAGTTGAGGCCTCACGCCTGTGCCCAGCAGTGGAACGTATATAGGCTGATGAGTATCTCATTCTAAGTGAAATGTAAAATTTCTTATGAGAAACAAAGTTCTATAAACATATGATACATACTTCGAAAATATTTTCATTCCGCTAGGTCGATTGCACCAACCTTTTCAAAATCCGCAACACATAGTTATGATTTACTGAAATGAGCCACTGAAATCATAGGCCGTTTCAGCTCAATAAATTACAAGTTAAGCGAAACCGGCCGCGGTACTGAAAACCTGTAATTTATTTCAATGGTTTTCTATTTTATACCTCTATTAAATGCTTGGGAAAATTTATTTCGGCTGTTAGTCATAGGCTTAATTGCCAGTGTGTGCTTTCAAATAACTAACTTTGGCCCTACGCTATTTAGGTTTAGCTAAACTTAGGGTTGTAGGTTTTTTTTTATTTATTTATTTATTTAAAACTTTATTGCACAAGAAATGTACAATGGGTGGACTTAATGCTAAAAGCATTTAATGCAAGTCAACCTCGAGGTCATGCAGAAAGAAGGCAATGGGTGCAGTGAAAATTAAATGAGAAAGGTAAATTGTGGTTAATAACATTGAATATTTTGTCTGTTTTAACGCCAAATAAGTTGACAGTGACATTTTAAATTAAACTCTAGGCAATGCTGGGGAGTTTAGCGCGGGAAACTAAAGGAGTAAGATGGGATTCTTAATTTTCTAAATTGATTTTTCGTGGCGTATTATTGTAATGGTGATGACCTAAGAAATACACCTACATGGTCTAAGAAGACCATAGCCTGTTCCTAATGCATAATTGAACAAAAAAAATAGGCAATGCTGGCCAAGGCTGATGTTCTACGTACTTAAAATCATTTATCGAATCGTTCAACAGCAATTTTCAATGGCAATGATGTTGAACACTCACTTTGTGATTTTAATTGTTCCAAACATCAAAACATTGAATATACAAGTTTGTAGGGTAAAGGTAAAGGTTGATTAAAGCCTGTCTACCTCTGACATTTGACGTTTGTGTAAACAAGTTTAATTTTAGGCAAAGGCCACACGACAAGCAGTACTCGTATGTGCGTTATTATAAATATAAAACAACATCACATACATTGATCTGCTTCGTGGTAAGCAGCTAAAGCACTTGTGTTACAGATATCAGAATCATCAGTGGTATTACAAATAAGCTTAAATAAATACATAACATAACACCCAGACCTGTACAAACAGACATGTTCATGCACACAAATGTTTGTACAGTGCGGGGATCGAACCCACGACCTCTTGGTTAATAGTCAATTTCGTTACCGTTACACCAAAGTAGATTAATACTGACAATGAAAACTGCCACGTAATATGTATAGAAGGTATGAGTTACATGATGATGATATGAGATGAGATAAATGTAGCCGTAGGGTATTGTATAGCAAGATAATGATTTAATGCTTAGAAAAGACTCAATCTACAGAAAAGTTGTTGTTGTGGCTTGCACCTGCCTGTCAGCCATTGAGACACGGCGATTGGTTTATACAATCTGTCAGAAACAACTCGCGGCAACAGTATGCCGTTACTAGTAACAAAAATACGCAGGTGTGGCCTTAGGGCCTGGGCTTAAGAGCAGGTACATATTTGGCGCTTTGTGTCGCGTTAAACGCGCGTTTTCATATCAACGCTTGACCGGAAGCGCGCTGGCATGTGTAGGTATACTTCAATAGGACTCCCTGCCCTAAACACGCCTCAACATAGCGCGCGTTGGAAAGCGCCCAATGTGTACCCGCACTGGAAAGAAATTTAGGCCCGAAGCTCTGATCACGCGTAGCCCTCTACTACTGACACTCATAATAAGTTTTTCTTCACCTGACATTTGATCGTACAGCCTAAGGTGTGGCCGATGCCTTGCAGTTGTTTTGGTCTAGATAGGCAGAAAACTTTCCAACGCTCATCAAAGGCCTATAAATAGAATTGTCGCAACTTTTGATGAAAGTGTATAAGGTGAAGTTTGTAAAGGGTATTAAAACAGTAATTAAGTTTAGTAGAGAGCTAAATGTTAATTACCGTTTCGATATTTTTAGCTTGATAAAGACTGGCGCGATACGCGTTATGGCGGAAAGATATGAAGAGCGCAATTTGGAACTGACGTAAGAAAATTTAAAAAAACGAGGTCGGAAGCGAATTCTCGTGCATTCGACGACCACTTGGTGCAGTGGTCAACAGGTCGGACTTCTAAAACCAAGGATCGCGGGTTCGATCCCCGCACAGTACAAGCATAAGTGTGCATGAACATGTGTGTTTGTATGGTCTGGGTGTTTTTATGTATAATATGTATATGTATTTTTTTTACAAAAAAAAAGTATTTAAGTATGTTTATCCGTTGTTTAGTACCTATAACACAAGCCTCGTAGCTTAATTTAGGACTAGAGAATTGGTGTGATTGTTGTGAAATATTTATAACTTGCCGGTTCCACTGAATAGTTCGAAGGTTACGTGTGATTCGTATTCTGGAGCACTCTTCGTACACCTATCAATCGAACATTTTATTAATATGTATAGCAAAGACAAAAAATAGTTAGAGAACCGTTCGTCCAGGTAACAGCACTTTTTTGGAGAGGAAGGGAGGGCTCAAGGCGTCTTTCTTAACTAGAGTAAATCCAAATAATCTCTTAAATAACAAAACTACATAATGGCCAGCAACAGATTTAAATCAGATGATGTCATCATGACAGTTCTTACAACAATGTGACGAAAGATGGTGCTAAACACAATTTTTTTTATATTGGTTTACTTTTGATACATACTTAACAGTTAAAACACTTTTTAATATACACTGCTCAACAAAGTCTAGGGAACAGGAGGTTTTTAGGGAATATTTTTATTTTTATATATTTTTGTTTTAAAGTTTATATACCAATCGATGCGCAATTTAATGCTTAATTAGTTGCGTATATAAATAAATTTTTGAATTACGAGGTAATTTTAATGAAAAACAAAGAAAGTGTATTACAGAACTAAACAAAGAAATTTAATTTAATAAAATTTCTTAAAAATTAAAACATTACAGTTAAGAACAAATATGCGGGGACTATTTTAATAATCAGTTGGACCCCCTAAGGCATTAACAACAGCTTGACATCGTCGTGGCATACTGATTATGAGACTATCGATTGTCTCTTGTGGAAGAAGACTCCATTCTCTGGAGAGATGTGAAAAAAGTTCATCTGCTGTGTTCAAATTTTGAGGGAGATTTCTAAAAGCCCTTCTCTTTAGTAAATCCCACGCGTGTTCAATGGGATTGAGGTCCGCGGACTGAGCAGGCCACTCCAGCACTTCGATGTTGTACTCGCGGAACACATCCATCACCTGACTCGCAGTATGTGGTCGTGCATTATCTTGCATAAAAAAAAAATCTGCGCCCAGATTTTGTCGGTGCGGGATAACCACGGATTGGACTACCTGTTCGCAGTATCGCTCTGCATTTAAATTTCCCCTGATCAAAACGAGATCCGTCCGTCCACCCAGGCGGATTCCAGCCCACACCATGATTGTACCACCTTGGTAGGGATGCACCTCCTGTGGGTTTTGAAGCCGACTCTGCCGACCAGGAATCCGCCAAACACGCACTCTTCTTGAATCTGGATGAAATCCGAAGCGAGATTCATCGGAGAACAGTACATGTGCCCACTGATCTACGGTCCACTGCAAATGTTCACGTGCCCACAATAATCGACGTCCTCGATTTCCATGACGCAGCGCGGGCACTCTTAGTGGTCTGCGAGCACGAAGATTAGCTTCATGGAGTCTCCTCCGAGCAGTCTGGTCACTGATAGCAACCTGGTGCTGCGACTGGAGGTCTTCTACCAACTGACGAGCCGTAATGGTGGGTTGCCTCCTTGCGACATTTTGCAAAAAACGGTCTTGCCTTTCCGTAGTAACCCTATACCTGCCTCTGTGCCTTTCGGCTACATCGCCAGTAAGTCTGTAACGTGCCCACAGTCTGCAGATAACGCTCGCGTGAGAATTCAGAGCAGCTGCAACTTCGCGTTGGGGTAGCCCAGCTTCCAACATTCCTACAGCTCGAATCATTTCTTCCCGCGTTAAATGACGTCGTGACATAATGGCCGTAGTCGCAAAAGTTACGAATAACAACAGTTAATTTTGTTTTTCAATAAAATCATAAAACAATAAAACAAATTTTCATCTTTAAAATTCTCATACAGTATCACAACACAGCAATCAAAGTGAAAGATTCCCGCCTTTTACGAAAATTCTTTTGTTTCTAATTTTTTTTTTTTAAATTCGAACAACGTTTGATAAACATTCAGCCTACCTGTTTACCTCAAAGAGATCAGTACTTTTTTAAAGAAGATTTTACAAATAAAGTCATATAGTTGGCTTGTTCCCTAGACTTTGTTGAGCAGTGTATTAAATGGGCAAAACGAAGAGTTCCTATAATTTAAACGTCTAACCAAAACCGAGCGCGAGTAATATTAAGCTATAACCTCAATTTATTGTTGACAATTATATTTTAACAAGATATTTCGTATAGGAATTTCAACTTCGACTAGTCAGGACCACTCGTTGCGTTCGTGCGGTAAACGATGGAAAAATCTCGATTATGAAGATCTGAGAATGCGCAAACTGAGAAACCCACGGAAAATGTTTGTTTTGTACTTTTTACGAATGTGAACTTTTCTCGATTGCATGAGAATCGCCTCCCAGAGTATAACCCAGGGCACACCCGGCAATTTAAATCGCAACGACACAAAATCACAGATATGCCCTGGCGTTACCTACATCCGGGAAGTTTCACGAGTGACGCGTACCCTCCGCGTAGTCTTGACTATTTAGGCGTATCGTGAGCAAAGGTGATGGGCTATAGCACGGTTTCTTGAATTTTTGCAGTCACGGACCTCTTTATAGTGTTTACTAGCTCTAGGGTCTAGCTAAAGAGGACTTTAGCTCAAAGAATACTTTAGAAAAAGAAAACAAGCTTTATTCACGTAATATGTATTTTGGAATTTATCACTTTTTTGGTAGTTTAATTAACCTATACATACTAACAAAACAATAAATATTAATTAAAATTAAATAAATGGGAACGATGCTGTTGCTTAGCCTCAAAAGGACGTTAAACTTTCGATAAAAAAAAGTTAAACTTGCACTGACATTAAGGTTTGAAAAGACTTTAAATCATTTGTTTTCGTGCATTCACTTCTTCAAAGTTGTTTTGAAAATAAAAACGCATTATCCAACTGACAAAGTGAGATGCAAATTGCGAGTAAAGTGAATGGCAAATATTTTGAAAATGCTACATTCAAACTTAGCGAATCATAACTTATCGCGTGTTATTTTTGTTTGATTTTTATTTTTGAGGTGACCTTTGATTTCGGGGATGAAGTTTTAGGTCCAAGGCACACCTGCGGCATACTGTCGCCGCAATTCACGACTGTCAGCAATTTGGCCGCAGTGATTTGATGACACGCTGTCAGTCACGAGTCGCGACAGATGTGCGCTGGCGGTTCCCTACTTTTGTGAGCTAAGGCTGAAGATTAATTAACACATAAGTATGTAGATGGCGTATTTGTTATGTTTTGATGCTTTTATCCATGTCTGAATCGATGTCTGAAATTTTTCACACTCTTAATATCTGCGACCAGTCGTGCAAATTTAAATATTTTCATATAACTAAGCAGCCGCAACAATCGGGAATCCGAAATCATGGGATACGCAGGAGAACGAAACAACCGGCATTGCTCAAATTGTTAAGCTGAAGTGGCAGTGGGCGGGACACATGAAAACGGTGGATCCTCAGCCGTTTGCTGAAAAGTTCTCAGAAGATTGCGTGCCAGGCGACGTTCCGTGGGCAGACCACCTAATAAGGTGGACGGTAGACGTGGTGCGGGAAGCCACTGGTTGAGGGCAGCGCAGCAGAAATCGCGGCAAAGGTCCTCGAGGGAGGCTTTATAATAATAAAATTTTATTTCAGACCTAGTCCAAAAATTGTTAGTATAACACAGTATCTTAAAAATGTTTTCATCGTTCAGCAAATGCGCTCAGGATGCGGTTCGGGCTGCTCCTCAAGAGGCATCAAGATGGCTTCTCATTATTGGGTGGAAACCATCTATGTGTTTTTTCGCAAGCATAGTAGCTGAGCAGTTGGTGTCGTACGGTTCTAAATATGATCATGAAAAGACGAGAGCAAATCGCGTCCCGCATAGTCGCGCGGGATTCGCCTCAGTTTGAATGCAGCTTAACGTCACTGAAATAGAAAATATTTCGAAAGTATTCGTTTTAGCTGCGTAATCTGTTTCAATGCGTTGGACAGGAGTTATTTTCATTTCGAACATTGCACTCGTGAAATGCGAATTGAAGCAATATTGCTTTTGGCAAGTTGGACGCGTGTTCATTCAATATACGGAGTGATTTGACCTATTTCTTGCAAATGCCTAGTAAATGTAAATTTACAGTAAATACCCGTAAAGTTAGAAACAGTTTAGATAACAGGATAATTATTGTTAAAGTTCTTGGTCTTAGAAATATGAGATACTGGTTTATCCTACCTAGCTAATAGGATCTTTTTTATTACATTAAACCCTTTTCAAGCAAGGGAATGAATTAACTTACTTACTCCGCTCGCTAAGCAACCCAAAGTGGATCTTGGCCTTCAAAACGATTTGGCACCATTGCAGCACTACTTTCTATCTTGTGTAGTTTTTTGCAGGTTGACAGGGCCCCAGCAGCTGGGAGAGGTCCTTGACGAAAATATCCTTCCAGCGATACTTAGGGTGCACGACCGGCCTTCGCCCACTGAGCACTTAATCGTTGGACTGCCTCGTTGGTGTAGTGGCAAAGTTTCTGCCTTCCATCCGAGAGGTCCTGCGTTCGAATCCCAGGTCGAGCCAAAAATTGTTTTAGATATTTTCTGTTATGAATTTCTCAAAAACAGCTCGTAGTCGGGCGGTAGTAGTAATTTGGCGGTATTACGCCCCCGTGCCTCGAAAAGCACGTTAAGGCGTTGGTCCGGCGCCTGATCTCTCTCCAGTCATGTCGGATTGCCATCTCACCGATTTTTTTGAGTGATGGAACAGTGAGTTCACCTGTGTATTGCGCTCACACTTGTGCACTATAATTTCTCCTGCGTAGTTGGCTGATCTCTGTTGCGATTGGCCGCCATGGTCGAAATTGGCTCGGAGGACTATTACCGGTTGACCCGTATTCAACTCGTACATTACTAAATTAAAAATATTAAGTACCTTGTAACACTTCTCTACTAACTGCTAAGCAATCAATATTCCTGAGTGTACATATAGTACAGTTTACTATTTCGATGTCAACGCAAAAAAATAAAACTAAAATTTAAAAAATACTACGAACGCGACCATCGGACGTGGTTTGTGGGTTTCGCCAATGGCTTAATACAATTTTAGCCTGTTGGCGGTGGAATAGTTGCAGATAACTAAACAAAAATCGAATAACTATTGGTGTTATGTGTAGCTACAGTACAATAAAACAGATATTTTTTAGTTACAACCCGATTTTTTCATAGTCACATGAATAGATATAGGACTGATAAGTTGTGTTTTAACTGACAAAACATTATATTAAATGACGAAGCAAAGTCATATTGACTGCCAGGGTAAAAGTAAGCAAAGCTTTTACCCCCAGCCCCCATGCTTACGTAAAAATTTTTTTCGGGAATTGAGACAAGTGAATAGCACGCGGTAATTCCCCTACTTACTTCTAAAGCGAGTGCCTAAACATATTATGCATTATTTGCAGGAATACCCGATGATGCGTTTCGTGTAAAATCATCATCTCCCCAACCCCCAATGTCATCCCAAAAAATGGGGGGGGGGAGTTTTCGGGCATGTACAGGTTGGAAAGTGGGGTGAGACAGGGTGGAATTACCTCCCCAACGCTTTTCAACCTTTACATGAACAAACTGATCGTTGAGCTCAGCAGTGCCGGTGTTGGCTGCTCTGTGGACGGCACCTTCGTCAACAACATAAGTTACGCAGACGATATGGTGCTGCTGTGCCCCTCGATCAGTGCTCTCAAAAGGCTGATTAACATCTGTGAGCGATATGCGGTGTCCCACGGTCTTAGGTACAACACTGCTAAGAGTGAACTGCTACTTTTTAAAGCTAAAAACAAGTCCTACAAAATTCCAGCTGTTAGGCTCAATGGCACTCCTCTGAAGCAAGTGCACAGTTTTAAATACCTGGGACACTGGGTTACCGAGTCGCTCAAAGATGACCTGGACTTGGAGCGAGAGCGCAGGGCATTGTGCGTTAGGGCGAACATGCTTGCTCGCAGGTTTGCGCGTTGTACTAAACAGGTTAAAATTACACTTTTTAAAGCCTATTGTAATTCTTTGTACACGTGCAGCCTGTGGACAAGCTATACTCAAACAGCGTACAGAGCCCTGCGCACTCAATACAATAATGCATTCAGGATGCTGATGGGGCTGCGACGTTATTGTAGTGCTTCGAGGATGCTGGCGGAAGCGGTGTTGATAGTTTTGCGGCTATTGTGCGAAACCGCATAGCGTCCCTGATCCACAGGGTACGTGGCAGCTCCAACAGTCTCCTGCAAAGTGTTGCGGCGAGGCTGGACGTAGACAGTGCCATCATGCAGCACTGGACACGCTACCACCTAGCCAAAGACACTAGGGTAAATTATTTTAATTTTTAATTTATTATACTCGTAATATTATTAATTTATATTAAAATTTGATTTCCAATGTACTAACATAGTTAATAAGATTTCATTGTTACTAACACTCTTTATGGGCAATGCCTGAAATAAACAATTTTTATTTTATTTATTTATTTAAAAAAAAAACAAAGCAAAAACCTCCATTCAACCATAGTGCTCATGTAATACCGCCCCTTTCGAAAAAATAATAACACTTTGAAACCAGTCCATTCCTTCAGAAGCTACGGACGACGCCACAGACAGGCACACACAAAAACACAAACAGACATAGGGGTCAAACTTGTAAAACACTTCTTTTGTGTCGGGGGTGAAAAAGACAATTAAAATTCCACCGCGCAGCCACGATGCCGTCGGATTGCCTGGATCAACACCTACTTTGGTGGATACAAAAGTATTTATTTAAGCTTCATTTCACAACAAAACTATGTACAAAAGGTGGACCTAACGCTGTAGGGCATTCTCTACCAGTCATATCTTTGGGCTAAGGAATGATTAGTGGGCGGTGCGACAAAATAAATAAAAGAGTGAACTCAAAAACAATAATACCAATAATATGACACATGAGATTAAATATAAGGTATACAATAAATTTATGTAAGATTACATTTAAAAATACACATAATATCTAAACAATTAAATAAATATGACGAACTGTTAAATTTTTACTTGGTCGGGTGGTGACATCTTCAAACCTCAGTGGTTCCCACAGAAAACCAGCGTCATGGCTTGCCGTGGCAATAATGCTGAGTGGGGACCAGTTTGGTCATTTTATTACATATTTTTTTTTTGTTTGTTTTGCTAAGTTTAAGTTTTAATTTTCGTTATATTGTAATGTAATATGTGCCAAATAAATATTATTTCTTCTTCTTTTCTTCTTAAAGAAAGATCTATAATAACGGTTGCGATAAAGTAAGAAAGCGGGTGCGAATGAGTCTCTTGAATGATAATTTGCTGGGTGCCTGTTTAATATTTTTGGGAGGAGCATTTCAGAGCCTGATGGTCTGAATGTGAAAGGAGTTGGATTTCAAATTGGTTCTCGATAGTGAACTTGTATCAAATTGTATTTGAACTTGTATCAAATTTCACTATCTAGAGACTGATTGGTCACCCGTAGTATTTCAGTTATTCTGTATGTGTCCGATATACAGTAACAAATCATCTACTACGCAAATGTTTGCGTTTGATGGTTTGGATTTGTTCTATGTATACATGCAGTATTCAGAACTAGCTGTAAGTTTGAATATCAATAGTTGGTCTAGCTTTTGTGTTGTTTATTTATGTAAAAAATCAGTAACACATAGGCCCATCACAAACGGTGAAACGCAAGTGCAATGAATCTTATGTATTGTTTTATAATGTCTCTATCGCTAGGTAAGTCCACACTTTATTACACTTTGTATTTACAATGTCTTTGTCAATGTTGTTTACTTCGAATATACAAAAATACCTGCTTTGTCAACTATCTTTTATTTCTCTAATTTATTTAGGTTATTTTCTTTTTCTACAAAAAATTAGGTAATGTGTGGCAAAGCGGGATTTTTCTAGCCGTGACAGAGACTGTGGCATACGGGGAATAAATTAATTAAGGAGTCCGATCCAATGTAAGATCATGCTTTCCCTCAAAAACGACGGGTTAGTCACGATTTCTATTTATATTGATGAGCTCTATTAAAAGTCATTTTTGGGGTTCTTCGGGACAGGGACCTCGATGATCGTGGTACTCAGGGAATACTAACCCTATCCCTACCTACCCTGAATTAAATATTAATAATAATTGAAAAATAAAGCAGTCCTGCTGGGCTCATCATAATTTTGTTCGATTTTCTTCGGCTACTAAAGAGAAAACTACAACAAATTTATTTATTATTTATTATACAACAACATCACATTGATCTGACTCCGTGATAAGTAGCTTAAGCACTTGTGTTACAGATATCAGAATCAACAGTGGTATTACAGATAAACTTAAATGAATACATAATAATAACCAGACCAGTACCAACAGACATGCCCTGTTTGTATACCAAATTTCATCAAAATCCGTTCAGTAGTTTTAACTTGATTGATGGACAAACAACCAAACATCAAAAAAAGAAACTTTCACATTTGTAATACATATTAGTGTGATTGCTTACTAACGACCGGTTTCAATTTCTATCTACTTTGACTGAAAGTTGACTGATAGTTCGATAACTGTCATTTTCTATGAAACTGACAGCTACCTTACTTTAAAGTCAAAGGTTTATATCACGACTATGCCCCAGCATACACGGTGAGACTCGAGGGCGTCAAAACCGAAATAGGCTAGATGACACCACCAATCGTTGACATTTTTATTATTTGTCAAAACGGTCTGCCTCCATAGATTTTGTATGGGAATACATGAACGTGACGTCACGGTCATGTATCAGAAATCGGAGTGAATTGACGGAATATTTATTGAGTTTTGTGTGTTTAAAAATTGGATTCAACAGTTTTTTGGAAATATATTGGTTGTATGAACTTCATGGGGGCTATGTTTTTTAAACGCCATGGTCTTGAAAATATTTAAGATAGGTGTCATCATGCCGATTATGTCGCCGGCGGCACCGATAATATAAAACAACTGAAAATCAATCCCGATCACAATGTGTAGGTACATACATACATTACATAACCTATATAGAACATTTAGCAAAATCGGAGCGAGTTATTGTGTCCGCTTTGATCGTTCAATCGAACTTAAATTATAGCACGTTATGACCACAGTGCGAGTCTGTTGGCAGTAGGATAACTCTTTTGTAAAGAGTTTACTCTAAAATATATGTTTCTTAGGTTTACGCAAACAGTAGACATTAGAATGATACACTTTTACTTTTTTTATGAGTCTGAAACGTCAAGTTATAATAAAATGTAAATAAATCGCGAAAGAATCCGTAAAAAGAGTATCAATTCAATTTGCACTTTAAGTAACAGCGTCTTGGAACTGAATTTTTTTTTGGAAGTTCTTAAATTAATGATCCAATACGTTTCACATTATGAGTAATTTCACTGTTTTTTAATAAGATTCTAAAAAAATAGATTCAAAATACTACAGAAATAATAATTAATATCTAATTACTATTATTTGTATGAGGTCCTTAGAAGACTGACTAAATAAATAAATAATTATAATTATTACAGCTTTACTTCCATTTTTAGGACTCAGCTTAATTTTTTTTTTAAATAAGTGCACAGATAAGCATTAAAGTGAGGCTGTGTGTGTGCCAAAGCATATACCTAGGGTAGAAGTAACTGTGACATTGCAAAAGTTTTGATTGCAAATTTTATAGCAATAAAATTTGTAATCAAATATTAAGCATAATATTTGATTTTAAGCGGCTGAACCTACTGAACGATTACTTACACTGTGTAAACAGACGAGTTAATTTTGTTCACTATTCAATGGATTCTTAATGGAGAAGGTTGGATACGATAGCAATGCTTTTGGGTCTCGTTCTCGTTTTATTTTCAATAAGACCTTTTTGACTAGTTTTTTTTATTCATTTAAGCTTCACTGCAAAACGAAAATTTGCAAAAATGGTGGACGCCGTGGAATTTGCAAAAACGAAAATTTGCAAAAAAACTCAACGCCTTAGGACATTCCTGTATACAAACTATGGATCACTACTAAAAACATAATTATCTAAACCAAATATGTGCTGTTGTTCCTTACGCTTTTTTCTCTACTGGTATATAAATTATTTGTACTCAGAAATAATTTTATCTTTTTAGTTAGCAATAAAACCGTGTTTTTTTTAGTTTTTCAAACTATTATTTTTTACTGTGGTTGGCACCCACTTTGCGTAATATTCTCAAACTATGAGCACAGCGTAAGTAGTTGTAGCATAAGTCTTACTCCCTTGTTGCGAGAGTTCGCACCGCAAACTCCAGAGTTGAACACATACATTATAACCTTGCCAACTATGCCACATTCTTGAGTTTACTCCTGAGGCCTTTATTTGGCTTCCAGTAACCTTCAGTGTGGAGAATTATGTAGGTACGGAGGATTTGAAATGTTATAAACTTTGTGTTACAATATCTAATTATATATAACATCTTTTATACCTACACGAGACAGCAAATAAATAACACCTTTTATACCTTTTTTTGAGTTTTGAGCTCAGACAACACGGAGAGATGGTACCTATCATTAGAAGTTCAAAACTATTATATACAGAACTATCAAACTCGTATAACTACACTATTAACTTATATGTTTCAAAATACACTATTTGCAAATTTATTTCTTCATGGTTGATTTCGTATTTTAAATCAAAAATGTTAAACTGTTTGGTGTAAAAAATATGAACTTCATTTTGAGTTTTCGCTGCATTTCTCAAAGACACTTATTCTCAAACGTGTTTATGAGGGAGCATTTAATCGGGATAAAAAGTATCCTATCACCTAACTCAGTCTATCTCCCCTGTCTGTATACCAAATTTCATCAAAATCCGTTCAGTAGTTTCAGAGTGCTTGACGGACAAACATCCAACAAAGAAACTTTCACATTTATAATAATAATAGTCCTCCTGGCCGATTTTGACCACAGCGGCCAATCTCAACAGAGATCAGCCAACTACGCAGGAGATATTATAGTGCACAAGTGTGAGCGCAATACACAGGTGCACTCACTGTTCCATCACTCTCGAAGTTTGGTAAACGGCAATCCGCATTACCGGAGAGAGATCAAGCGCAGGACCAACGGCTTAACGTGCTTTCCGAGGCACGGGGGTGTAACACCGCCAAGTTCCCGACTCCAAGCTGTTTTTGAGAAATTCATGACTGAAAATCTCAGAAATAATTTTGGCTTGACCTGGGATTCGATGTTTTCGAACCCAGGACCTCTCGGATGTAAGGCAGAAACTCTGCTACTACACCAACGAGGCAGTCATAATATTATAAATATCAGTTTACAATATTAGTGTGATATGCGATCCTATAACGTATACCGCAAGCGCACACCCGCGTTTTACTGTCGCGCCACTTAACAACCGCGTCCAAATTGCCAGTAGCGGCGACGGTATGTCATAGGTGTGCCCTGGGCCCGGATAAAGTTTCAGTTCATTTATATGTAAGGAGCAAGTGTATCTTAATAATATATTAATTATATAATAAACTTAATAATATAATAATTATTAAATCATATATTAATATCACATATAAATAACTTGTATCTAAGTAACACAGCTAAAGCACTTGTGCTTGCATGTGTTAAGCACTAACCACTACCAATCCAATATATTTTCTTACACTATTAAATTAAAGACTTATTAAATAGTTTGTTAAAAAAGTGTAGGCTAGACTAAGCTTAGTCTGTTATGTGCCCACAAGGATTTCACAACAATCTATTTAAACATGAAGTTTGAGAAACTATGCTCTGAACCCGGTTTGGTTCGCTCTGCATATTCGAAGTAAGCATTTTGCCCTTTACGAATAAAGAGGCAAAGCTTTCGACCATTTTGCTTCCTGTTAAAGCTCCGAAACGTAAAACGGTTTTGTCGAAAGCAAATTGTACAGTAGAACTTAACAAGAGCAGTCGATATTTGAACTTACAGTATTACAAATAGCAGCCAAAGAATGTTTATCGTCTAGACCACACATAGATCTATGTGTGGTCTAGACTGTATCGTATGTTAATGGAACGTTTTGCGACGCAAGCATGGCAATACGAAAATATGTACCGGTATGGGCATTCAATTCTTGTGCCTGCTTCCTAAAAGCCTTATACATCCATACTAATATTATAAATGCGAAAGTAACTCTGTCTGTCTGTCTGTGACTCAATTACGCCTAAATTACTGTACCAATTTGCATAAAATTTGGCATGGAGATATTTTGATAACCGAGGGAGGACATAGGCTACTTTTTACCGCGGGAAAATGACGCATTCCCAAATTCAGGTGCGCCGATCGCTTTTACGTCTAAACTACTGAACAGATTTAGATGTAATTTGGTGAGGAGATAGTTTGAGACTTAAGAAAGGACATGAGTTACTTTTGACCGCGGGAAAACAACGCATTCCGATGGGAAAAATACTTTCCGGGGAATCTGATCGCTTTCACTCCTAAATTACCAAAGATATAATGTATTATATATGGATAAAATTGGTATTACGGGAAAATAACGCATTCCAAAAAAACTACCTTACGCGGACGAAGTCGCGGGTAAAAGCTAGTAGTCTATATAGACTATACAGTCATGCCTACTTTGACCGTCTTCCCTAAGTTAAATAAGATACGTTAGCCTGTTAGAGGATCCGCAATCCAGCAGAGTTAAAAGATACAACTTACAACACACAAAGTTTTTATTTATCTCGAACACACTAACAATAAAAAACGCCATTTTCATGTAAAGCTAACCGTACATTGGGCAAGACCTTCAGCGAAGTTTTTGTAGAAACTACGTTACATACATATGGGTGAATATTAGACAGCCAACCATGTCTCAGTAGGGTGAGCACGAACATTATCGCAACGTATTCGTGTCGTCCAAATGTCAGAAACTGTCAGTTTCCCCATACAAATTGACATGTTAACGCTACGAATATGTATGGTACGATAGTTGATCGTGCTCACCCCACTGGTTTTGACAATACTAAGACAAACGATGGATATATCTCTCATGAATGCTGATTATTACAGTTTACTCGCAATATATTTACGAAAACCTAATTTACGTTCGAAAAAACTTACACTTATTTCCTAAAAATAGCGATTTGCATAACTTCAACACAAGACAAAAAAATAGGCTTGCCGTTCCACATTTTAGGCTTCATAAGGTTGGTCACTCATTTATGGGTAGATGTGTATCATTTTTTAATAAATTACCTGAAAATTTAATTTCATTGCCTTTAGATAAATTTAAAACAGTTGTTAAAGATGTATTAATGTCGAAAGGATATTATAAAATTGATGATTATATAAATGACAAAGATATATGGAAATGTTTAAATGCAAATAATTACAATTATTGTAAATCAATTTTGAAAAGAGGCAATGACAATAGTGACTGAGTTTCTTGCGCCGCTTCTTCTCAGCACTGGCCCAAATTGTCCCGAAGCGGTGGTAGGGTTAATTTATATGTTGGGACGTGTAAAAGTGCTAGTTCTTAGCCTAGTTACAGAAATAAATGAATTTTATTTTATGATTTCCTGCAATATCCTTTAAAGTAATTTCAGAAATGTTTTTGTAGTTTTTTTTATGTAAGTTTATTTCAAAAAGAAAATAACAAATCGGCTTCTTTGTCTATGTCGTTTCCATAGCGTGCCCATACGGAAACTACATTCTTGCAGTTAGAATACCATTACAAAAATGGTTCCGTAAAATAACGTTCAGCACAGGGAAGTATTTAGGGTGGCGCCTGCAGCCTTAAAAAACCGTGCGAGAAAGATTTTTTTGGAAAGATATGGGAGAGTTATGTTTTCGGCCATAGTTTTTCTATTGCCATCACAACTCCATTATCAATCCAAATTGCTTTATTTATTTATTTTTTTATTCAATCGTTTGCTTCTTTCTTATTTTGATATAGGATCGCACGAGTACAGAGAATCACTTTATATGTGACACGGGACAGTATACTCACGACGTTAAGTTAGATAATAAGATAGATTATTCTTCATTGTACACCACACATAATTAGAATTTAGGTTTACAGATCTTTATCCTCATACGAACTTTACACATTAAAGAAAAAACAATTTTTAGCCGATACTCGATTAAAGATGTAATTTAAGCTTATTTTTAAAAGTATTTATGCTTTCACACTTTTTGATGGCCTTTGGTATATTATTAAATGGCTGTGCTCCCGCTTTATTTTTATTATATAAGGGCCCCGAGGCGAGTACGTCCCTGGCTAAGCCTAACAAATAGTCTTGAGAGTCACGCGAACTGGCATAGTTTGTGACAACTGTACAAAGAGTGATGTATTGTGTCGAGATATTAAACGTCAGCTCAACATTGATGAAATATTGTGAATGGTCGGAAGTTCGGTGATAAAATGTTGTTCAACGGTTTTGAATTAAGTGGCTCTTGGTGACAGCGCTCCAAAATATTTTTTTTTGTATGTACTTTGTAACTTTTTTGTTTTATTCTTACGCTATTATAAAATATTTTATTACTGCTTATTTCAAACTGTTTATTTGGTAAGTAAAGTCGGCAGGTTATTATTGCTTAATTTATTAATAAATAACAAGTAATTTTAAAAGCGCCCTATACAGGTGGCTTAGTGAAAAGGTATTCTATACAACACAGGAATTTCTGAATTCGCAAAGTGACGTAAGACTGTAAATAATTATGTCTTTTAGACTGTTTGGACATGTCAGTTTGAATAACTGTTGACATGTGCTTATTATTAATGTTCTTTAAATTATTTTTTTCTTATTTAATATTTAAGACACCTATGATATTATATAAATGATTATGACATCTTGAAATTTTGAAACTTGTAACTTCAATCCATGTTTTAATAAATTGCATGCTGCTAAAACAACGGCTGAGTAAGCAGAACGTTCTAAAAATATGTCATCTTCAGTGTACCTTATTCTTAAGCAGATAAAATGAAAAATAAATTTCATTTTATAAAACAAATACAGCTCGGTGTAGGTACCACGGAACATGTCATTCACATTGTGTCAGTGTTTTGTCGGTTTTGGCTAGCCATAGTACAACAGGCAATGCATCAATTTGATCTAATTACTGTCTCTTACTCAAATATTTTATCTCAAATATTTTTGTTATCATCATTGCTTCAAAAAATTTAGGGCCTCTTGTTAATTTGGCATAACAGAGAGGAAGTGTCATTTTCACCCCTAATCTATCGCTCTTAAGAGTGTAATAATAAGAGCAAAAAGGACAATATTTTTAATTGCACGCGCATAAAAAGTAAAATGCCCATTTATTTAGGGGCTTGGGAGTCCAGTTAAAGACCCATCTCTGTTATCCGATAAAAAAAATTTAGAGTACAGCCGTCCCTGTTACTCATGCTAGCTTCACCACGCGTGTGAGTAGGATGGCTAGAATGGAAGGTTCGAACAAAATGTCATGGAGTAGCCTCACAGTTTGGGACAATGAAATAAAAACTCGGGAGATGAGGAAGGAAATAAAACTTGGGCCATCCGAGTTTAGGACGGAAGTTTCACTTCAGGACTTATTATTGAGTTTTGAAAGCCTCTAGGACGATTCGCATTCGTATGCCAAATGCTGTGAAATTAAGCGATTTCATTTTGTTGATGCGATTACCGAATAAAAATCCGAGTGTAACATATAAAAAAAACAACGTTAAAAAACCTCCGAATGTGTAGCAACAAAACAGCTTCAACTACTGAACTGATTTTGATCAGCTATAGCTCAGAACTAACGTAATTAAATTATCTTTTTAATTAAAAAAACTGCTTTGAAATCGGTTCATCCATTCGGGAGCTACGATGTCACAGACATACACACACAAAAACAGAAATACATATACACTAACTAGCTGACCCGGCAACCGTTGTTTTGCCATTTAATTTTTTTTTATCACTTAGAGGTATGAAAAATAGATGTTGGCCGATTCTCAGACCTACTCAATATGCTCACAAAATTTCATGAGAATCGGTCAAGCCGTTTCGGAGGAGTATGGCAACGAAAACTGTGACACGAGAATTTTATATCCTACTACTATTATAAAGGCGAAAGTTTGTAAGTATGGATGTATGGATGTATGGATGTATGGATGTATGGATGTTTGTTACTCTTTCACGTAAAAACTACTGAATGGATTTGAATGAAACTTTACCACAATATAGCTTATACATCAGAATAACATATAGGCTACAATTCATAAAGAATTTTTAAGATAAAGGCTTTCCACGCGGACGAAGTCGCGGGCGGCCACTAGTATTAGATAAACAGATATAGGGGGTCAAACTTGTAGCACTCCTTTTTTGCGTCGGGGGTTAAAATACTCGTAGTACCCACCGCGTCTTTTTTCGCAAAAATTTGATTATAAATCCTTATTATCTATTTCACCCTTGATTGTACCAAAATTAAATATTGCCTGTGGAAAATACACAGATAAAATAGCTAGTGGTATAATGATGCAATAATTTTATTAAAATAGAAGACCAACCAATTAGTTAACGAACGCTCTCTTTGTATAAAGTAATAGAGCATATTGTAGGTGTAAAAATAATAATAATAATAGTCCTCCTGGCAGATTTCGACCACGGCGGCCAATCTCAACAGAGATCAGCCAACTACGCAGGAGATATTATAGTGAACAAGTGTGAGCGCAAAACACCATTACTCTCAAAGTTCGGTGAGACGGCAATGCGATGTGACCGGAGAGAGATCAGGCGCAAGACCAACGGCTTAACGTACTTTACGAGGCACGGAGGTGTAACACCGCCAACTTCCCGACTCCGAGCTGTTTTGAGAAATTCATGACAGAAAATATCAGAAACAATTTTGGTTCGACCTGGGATTTTAACCCAGGACCTCTCGGATGTAAGGCAGGAACTTTGCCACTACACCAACGAGTCAGTCAACGAGGTGTAGAAATACCAGCCTAGCCAAAGTAGACACACTTCAATTAACTTAACTTCTTTAATTTTATTTCAGGTGTGTACCTATGTTCAAACTACAAACAAATACGACTGATTAGCATTTTGTAATCTTACGTAAGGGACGAGCAAAAATAAACTCTATACCTTTTGGCTCAGGCTACACCCGCGGTCGCTGCGACTCGCGACTGACACCGATTCAGGAACGGCGATTGATCGACACACTGTCAGAATCGAGTTGCGGCGACAGTAAGTCTCAGGTGTGGCCTGAGCCTTAGGTTTGCATCATGTTTTTTGTATTTTATAAATAAATAAAATAATATTCATTTATTTCAGGTTCATAAGACCCATAATAGTGACCATACAAAATTACAAAATTTGTAAAATTAAATTGTGTAAATAAAAATGAATATTTTGAACTCCATTGGAGCCGTTGTACAGGGAATGTAGATGTAGGATTTTTTTCGGCTGTTTTTTCAGTGTTCCGATGTTGAATGGTTGTAAGGTCGGGTAAACAGTGAAAGTTTGAAATGTTTTGTTAGGGTACAAGACGCCCGACTGACCTTCACGATTTTGTGAAACTATATCAATTCCACTTTACTAAGGCAAAGTCGATTCATGCCTCTGTCCTTCTGTCTGTATGTATGCGTAGTACTTAAACTACTCAACGTGTTTTGATGCAGTTTTTTTTAATAATAATAATATAATATACAACAACATCACATACATTGATCTGACTCTCTGGTAAGTAGCTTAAGCCCTAGTATTACATATATCAGAATCGACAGTGGTATTACAAATAAACTTAAATAAATACATAATAATAGCCAGACCAGTACAAACAAACATGCATACAAATGTTTTTGCAGTGCGAACCCAACCAAAGCCAAACCCGCGACCTCTTGGTTAACAGTTAACTTCTTGACCATTCCACCAAAGTGGTCGTAATAGAAAAAGTTATTCAGGTGGAATTTTAATTGAATGCTTAATATATTAGAAAATCACAGATAATTTCAAGATTTCTTATCCCCGGTGTCGAAGCCGCCGGCGGGAACCTAGTATGAGATAAAAGGAAAAAAAGAATACTGCAATTTGCAGTTATTTGACAAAGAAAAGAAAACAATGCGTGAAGATTTATGTTCTGACTGTCATAAATCTATAATCTATATATATATATATATATATATATATAAATGAAACCCGTTTTCCTTGGTCACGGCATCACACGTGACTGGCTGGACCGATTTCACTAATATTTTTTTTGTTGTATTTGTTATTATTAGGAGAAGGAAAAAAATATTAAGAAAATCTCTCAGAAATATTGAAAAATATACATTTAATTTTGCATATTTTAAAAAACGCGCGTAACTAATGTCAATGTCATTCGATGATATTGTTCAATCATTGCAACGCTAAGGCAGTACGAAGTTCGCCGCGTCAGCTAGTAAGAGTATAAAAATGAATCGCAAAATGTGTTGGTAAGCGCATAACCAGGCCTCTCTCACTCGATGTACTTGCGCGCGGTAATAGCCTACTCTCGCCCGCACCGACGTCGGTGCGAATTCAGTGGGCTGCCAACAACCGTCGGACGCGCTCACGACGCACTATAATTATTCGTGTTACGCTTACGATCAATTTAGTTTTCATACGAACCAAATAAGTAATCTGTGCTTGTTAAACGTTAGCTTTATTTAAGAAAAATGACGTCTGGTGGTGGAAATTTATGTGCTGTTGATGGGTGTAGGTCGAATACTAAGAGAAATAAAACGCTTTCTTTTTTTAGCCTACCAGCTAATGAAGAAAATGTAATTATTACCCGGTAAGTTAGTAATTTATTTACAAAGTATAAAAATAAACAAATTAGTAGGTGGTACCTACGTAGGTAAATTGGATAAATTCAGGTAAATTGGGGTTCGGCTTTATTGAATTAAAATGTAATAACTACAGTGAAACATAGGTCAGTTACTACTACCTACGAACTGTGTGTACCTACCTACCTACCTACTCGACGTGGTGGTTTAGTCGACTAATGACTAATTAATTAGCGAAATGGTTAGGTAGGTAGGTAGATACCTACGTAGTTGACAATAAACTTGACCGATTCTCGAAATGTACCTACCTACTAATAATCTACAAACGACAGATTCCACAAATGACAGATTCGTTTTTCGTCAGAAAGAGATAGCAAGAGTCACAATTAAGTAGCTCATAATTCGCTTGTTATACCTTATACAGGCTGAATTTCTTATTTCACATTTGTTATTCAATAATGTTATATTATTTCAACAACAGTCAATCAAATACCATTTTAGAAAAATGTGGTTGAAATATTTTTACCGAAAGTGTCAACCCTAGTTCGATTGTCACTCGATCTCACGTCACGTGGTCTCGCGCAGCTGCAAAGCAATAGTGACTTTATACTCAGAGCTGCAGGTGCATTATTGTACGCGGCAGAAAAAGTTGTCTATGAACGCTGTAGGTATCGAAATTTTTCTATGGAGTGATTTATCTGTTACGTAGTAACTATTTAGTAATCTGTGGCATAACCCAAGAACGCCTGTACCAATTTGGCCAATTCTTTTTATTGATATTCTTTAAAGTACGGGGATGGTTCTTACGAAGAAAAAAAAGGAAGAAAAAAACAACGGGCAACTTCTGCGGGGTCCGCTAGTTTGTTATAAAACTAAATAATCGTTACAAAAAACTACCTTAATTTAAACACATTTTCTACTTTTTTGGGGTGGGTGGGAACACCTCCGAGCGGTCCACCCCGGGCAACGTCATCGCTAAGTTCTAAACTAGTGGTGGCGGCAGACGTTCCCCCGCAGAGTGGTAGGCCTCGAAAGGAGCCGCCTGGCTTGCGACCACCCTCGTACTAGAGTCCGGCGCCAAGCAGCTTGCTGCGTTCCGTCGTGAGTGTGCGAGAGCCAGTGCCTTTGGTGGTTGATTGGGTGTCAGTTGTGTCGACCTATACCGGATTGTAGCTTCTAGGAGATGCTGTGACGGGTGACTCAAACTGGAGGGTAGCGGGATCCGAAGCACGGTCTTGCCGTTGGCCGACCGCAGTCAGTAGGGGGCCCAAGTAGCGCGCCAGCCACGTGCCAAAGGCTGCCCCGCCAACTTGCGAAAAATCCCGGAATTGCTCCACCGTGCTAGTTGGCGGCTAGAAGGGAGGACCCGGTGGCGATTTCGGGGGGGTTCGGGCGTCCCCGCAGTCTCCATTTGAGTCTCCCATTGGCCAGCGTAATCCGATGAAGCTAGGCTTGGTTCTGGAGTTGACATCTCGACACTTTTTTAACCACCACCCAACTTAAAACATGCGCAAAAGAAAAAAGAATACGGTGAACCAACGGCTGCACTTCCTCCCGTTTAAAGTGCACCACACCAACATCTGTGGATTGCACTCAAATATCGACCCGGTCCATCACCACCTTGAGACCGCAAAGCCGGACCTATTCTTTTTAACGGAGACCCAAATTGCGGCACCTGCAGACGTGGGATACCTCAACTACCCGAACTACACGCTTGAACATAAGTTCAAAAGGCGAGCCGGGGTCTGTGCGTATGTCCGCGACAGCGTTTGTTGTCGCCGTCTCCGTTGCTACGAGGACTCAAGTTTCTCCACCTTATGGCTTTTGATAGACACTGGCATGGGTAAAACCCTTTATGTTGGTGTCTACCGTTCGCACACCGGTGACCAGGAGACGACCAGGCTTTTTGAATACCTCACTGAGAAGGCAGATTTAGCGATGCAAAGGTTCCCCACAGCTGAGCTTGTATTTCTCGGAGATTTTAATGCGCACCACAAGGAGTGGTTGTTTCCCTTCGAGAAATCTGACCATGCTGGGCGAGAGGCGCGTAATTTCGCATTAGCGCTAGATCTCACTCAGTTAGTGACTCAAGCGACGCGGGTACCTAGAGTTGATAGCCATACTGCCAATTGCTTGGATCTTTTGTTGACCACGGAACCAGACAGGCACTCTGTATCAGTATCTGCCCCGTTAGGAACATCTGACCATTGTCTGGTTAAAACTGTATCTTCCTACACCCCTCCAGACAAAACTCCTTGTGGGTCCAGGCGAGTGTGGGGATACGGGTCGGCAAATTGGGACGAAATGCGACATTTTTTCGCGGTGTACCCTTGGCGCCAAGTATGCTTTTCCTCTGACGATCCGTCCACCTGTGCTGATGCGGTTGTAGACTTAATACGGCAGGGAATGGAATATTACATTCCATTCTCCGACTTGTCGCTCGTATCTAAATCCAGGCCTTGGTATAATGCTGACTGTGCCCGCGCTGAGTCGTGTAAGGAGTTAGCATATCAAGCTTGGGTTCAAGCCCGCGATCGCAAAGCTACTGCTAGGAGAATACGGTCTATGAAGAAAGCATTTAACGCTGCCACTAGATCCTGCAAGCGCACGCTAAAAAAGGCACGATTTGACCACGTTCGATATATCGGGACCAAATTGGCGTCTTACCCTCCCGGTAGTAAGCAGTTTTGGTCCCTGTCTAAATCCGTCGAGTCAAATTTCTGCCGTCCTAGTTTGCCTCCAATGCAGAAACCTGACGGAACATTAGCCCACACCGCAACTGAGAAAGCAAATTTATTTGCCTCTCTTTTCGCGAGTAATTCGCGTTTGGATGCAGGACCCAAAACACCACCTACCTTACCTCGTTGTGACTCATCTATGTCGGAGGTCACAATACACCAGAAAGAGGTACGTCGGGAACTTTGCAAACTAGACGTGAATAAGGCAAGTGGACCTGATGGTATTCCTGCAAGGGTGCTTAGGCAATGTGCGCCTGAGTTGTCTCCGGTACTGACACGCCTTTACCGCCTCTCCCTCGAGCAGGGAACTGTGCCAAAGTCATGGAAGCTCGCCAACGTACAACCCGTACCAAAGAAGGGCAGCCGTGCCGACCCGGCCAACTACAGACCGATCGCCATTACTTCCATCATTTGTAAAGTGATGGAACGAGTGCTAAACAGTAAGCTGCTGGGGTACCTAGAATCCAATCTCTGAGCGACCGCCAGTACGGTTTTCGCCGTGGTCGTTCAACTGGTGATCTTCTAGTCTACCTCACGCACTACTGGGGCGAAGCTATTGAGAAACACGGCGAAGCCTTGGCTGTGTCATTAGACATCTCAAAAGCTTTTGATCGAGTCTGGCACGGTAGCCTTTTCAGCAAGCTTCCTGTGTACGGTATCCCTGATGGTTTCAGCACTTGGATCTCCGACTTCCTGAGCGAGAGGTCAATTAGAGTAGTCATTGATGGCTGCTCTTCAGACCCAATGGCTATCAATGCCGGTGTTCCTCAGGGGTCTGTCCTCTCCGCGACTCTTTTCCTGCTGCACATCAATGACCTGCTCTGTCCTGGCATTGTTGGGTACGCAGATGACAGTACTGTCATGGAGAGGTACGTGTCCAGTGCTGGAGCTAAACAAGAGGAAACCCAGTCTCTACGGGAGAATTTGGTGAAACGAACGGATGAGATTCTACGACGTGTCTCCCAATGGGGAGACAACAATCTGGTAACGTTCAATGCTGCCAAAACCCAGGCATGTCTTTTCACCGCAAAAAAGAGTCCGTTCAACTGGACTCCTACTTTCAGAAGTGTGTCTGTACCCATAACCGACCATCTCGAGCTTCTTGGTATGGAGTTGTCAGCCAATCTGAACTTCGGCGGTGCCATTGAGTCCAAAGCTCAGACTGCGGCAAAGAAGCTGGGCATCCTCAACAAGGTGAAGCGGTACTTCTCCCCTGAACAGCTTTTAACCTTGTACAAAGCACAAATTCGCTCCTGCATGGAGTACTGCTCTCACCTGTGGGATGGCTCAGCTAAATACCAACTAGCCGCTCTGGACTCCGTGGAGCGTCGAGCCAGGAGGCTGATTGGTGACAGGAAGCTGGTGGAGACTAAGCTTGATAGTCTAGACCACCGCCGTAAAGTTGCCTGCTTGTCGGTTTTCTACAGACTCTACTTCGGGGAGTGTGCTCATGAGCTCCATATGCTCATTCCACCAAGTCCATTTTACCAGAGGACCACCAGACGTACGGCGGGTTACCATCCATACTTGGTTGATATACCAACTATACGCACTAAGCGCTTCGCTTCTTCCTTCATAATGCGCACAGCCAAGGAATGGAATGCACTTCCGCCGACGGTGTTCCCTCTTTCCTATAACTTGAGTTCATTCAAAGCGAAAGTCAATAGGCACCTTCTGGGTAAGCTCGCTACATCGTCGACATCTTCTTCACCTCTTAGAGGGAGAATGAAGTCAAGAGCGAACCCATATTAATAAAATAAAAAAAATACAAAACATTCAGTTTGTCTTATAACGTAAACGCAAAAGAAATTCATGGCATAAATACATTATTCTTTCAGTGATACGTGAGTAGGTAATATTCTTCTGAAATTATCATATTCACAACAATGAGTGGCACGAAATGGAGGAATTATTTCCCTTTTATGATTCCAAAGAGCTTGTAAATACTTGTCTACGTTATTTAATAATATTCGATGAGCTTGAGAGATGTCTTCCGAAGAGTTAAACGCTCCTATCAATATCTCATATCAGGTAAATTACATTTCGGGCTATTACAGGAAGAGTAGTGGGACGACGGAGTTAGAATTACTTGTTTAGTGATGCGACACATTTTATTTTTTACTCCAAAAAAAACTAGTTATTTATGTAGTAGAACATTATGTTGTATGTATTTTTATGAGTTTTAGTCGATGTATTAAAGTTTAGTCATACGTATCTTAGTTGTTTCGTAAAAATGTGTTTTGCATTATTCATAATAATTTTTTTGCTCAAATTCCTGTTAATTAAATGTTCCTTTAACCGAAAGTTGTCTGGAAGAGATCTCTAGCAATAAGACCACCTAAATTGTACATCTTTCTTTGTTAAACTTGTCTGTAATTTTGTTTTGTGTTGTTCAATAAAGTGCTAATCTATCTATCTCTCTATCTTAATGCTAGCAAAAATTTAAATGATAAAATTAAAACATTAGTCATTTGGTACGACAACTTTTGTCTCGTGGTCTGAGTTGCGGACTACACGATCGGCTGATGCAGATCAGAATCCTGCTAGGGGCGAATGTTTGTGTATAGTTCGAAGTTTTCTAAATGAATAAATTGCATATATATATATATATATATATATATATATATATATATATAATCCATATTAATTAATTGATATTTATTTTTTGTATATTACGTATATGTATAATATAATTTAATATTTACTTTTATGTATTGATATTTAGTTAATTTATTTTTGCGTTATTAAACACTTCCTTTCTTATTTAATTTTCACTGCACCCATTGCCTTCTTTCTGCATGACCTTGAGGTTGACTGGCAGAAAATGCTTTTAGCATTAAGTCCACCCTTTGTACATTTCTTGTGCAATAAAGTTTTAAATAAATAAATAGTCATTAGCACGCACTATTTGAGTCATGGATGAATGAATAAATGAATATAAGTATTTATATCCGTTGCCCTTGTCACCATAGCACACACTATTGCTTAGTTTGGGACTTTGGGGCTAGATAATTGTTATGTTCATTGAAACAACTGATTGATTTATGTCAAGTGGCAGGAATGAAAAATGTCACAATGACTTTCTGTCGCTTTGATTAGCTTCTGACAGCGAGTCGACCAATCCATGTGGGTCATGTGATTGGGTGTTTTTGGTACATTCGGTTCAAATTTCATAACATAACTGATTCAGCTACTAACTTTTTTATTTTATTTATACAGTGTGAGATGGTGGTCTTCATGAATTGCACATATTACAATAAGCGCAAATATACTTAATTTAATCAACGTAAAACCTTTTTTTTTATAGCCGGTCAAACTTTTTTGGTACACAAAGGTACTGTACCACTAATTGTATCATAATATCAGTTGATATACGCTCAATTTGTGATCTGTTTTCATGAATTCAAAGGTTATGAAATTATCAATAGAAAAATAGTATAAAATTAAAATAAATTTATTTTTAAGTTTAAAAGTGTGGTTATGATGAGAACGTAACGGTATTTTAAAATTGCAGTTGACAGCCCTAGGCAACAGCCCACGGGAATGGACAAAGTGCTCGAATTCAATTGTCAGCCATTATTTGATTCTAGGAATGTCTCGATTCGATTTCGATTGACGAAGTTTTCTTTTACATCGGTAGTGGAGATGAGATGTACACTTTATAAACATTTTTTCGGAAACTATTCGGAATTTGAAAACTTTTTCGTCCGACGAGAAATTGAGTACAAACTCTTTGCTTTGAAGGTACCGGTACTTGATAGAATGTTTTTGATACGAGTGTTTGGAAGTTGTTGAAGTACTGACTGAAAGCGTTTTTTTGACTTAGTTTGGTAGGTTTATAAAACAACGAGTTGAAGAGCTCGGTCACACATCGATACCTCCGGGATCAGAGAGCGTAAAGGACATAGGACACGACTTCACAGGATAAGTAAAAAAATGATTTTTTTTTTTAATTTCATTCGACTGTAACTTTTTTGTTATTTGAGCTATCAAGACCATATTAGTAGAAAGAAAAAAATTGTTCACAGATTTTTTGGAAAACGTGTTGTAATAGTGACACAAAGCTGTAATCACCGGGATTGATTACGCCTAGAAATTTTTATTAATTGTCCTTTACTACTTTCATGGTTTTTTATTAATTGTCCCTTACTTTCATGTTTTTTTTATAAATTGGGCGTAAATTAATTGCACCAAAACCCCAAAATTAAAGTAGTTAATAGCAAGCTTTCTTGTTTATTAAATGGTTACATTACAGTCACTTCAACAACGCCATGGTACTCTCTAATGATAAATTACCTACTCTAAAACTAAAACAAATGATTAAGTTTTTTTATTCGTTTTAACGAATAAAAAAATAAACTCTACGGTTGCAACAGTAGATACCTAAATATGCAAAACTTACATACTACAACAAAGTCCCCTATCGAAATAATTCCGGAAAGGTATTCCGAATTTACGATCTTACAATTTGAACAACCGTGTCCATTCCACTGAGGCTTTTTATTGTTACTGAAGTCTTTTTTTCTTCAGAGAAACAAACCACGCCCTTTTATAAGTAAAACTAATGTTCTACGTTCGGAACTATTATGAGAACTAACACACATTTATGTCCACAGTTAATTTATATTCTGCATCGATATACAATAGTGTATTCTCTATTCAAAGCTTTGTTCTGTGACGTCATCAAACTATTCTCTTGTGTGGCGGGTGACGTCACTTCACAGCGGCTGCTGCGAAGGCGTCACAAATAGTGAGATACCTACGCTGGTATACTTGGATATGCGTTTATGTAGGGGAGAAGGAGGCACTTTTGATCAGAGATAGCTTTGAACATTTGAGCTTACGAAGCTATTTTAGAAGGAAATTTTGTGGTTATTTTTTTAACGCAGAGGCAATAAATACCCGCACAACTGTCACTTGTCACCACTAACGTTTGACAACCTGTCGTTGCGTTCTGAGGAGTTTTAATTTGGGAGATAATTAAGCTATCCTAGGGATGGGGCAGCTTTGAACGTTTGACTTCGCCTACTAAAATGGATATTGCGTCTATTATTTGAATATTCTTCGTCATTATGATATATGGCAATTTTACAGCCAGACTAAGCTAAATGACTTTTTAGTCATTTCTTTTTTTTCCTTTCTTTTTTTTGACTTTTCAGTCTTTTTAGTTTAAGCTAAATACTGGTAAACAGTTAATTGATCCAGAACTCAATTTGAAACTTGAATTAAAAGATATGGCAGGAAGTGTAAAATGTGTTTAAATAAATCTTTCTCTTACAAATAAATAGACAAGAGTCTTGAGCGGGAATCATTGAAAAATCATTGGTTGACTCAAGTCTCCTTTTCAAATGATATAACTATGTTTTTTGTAACAGAGGTATTACAGTCAACGTTTTTTTAAACCAAAAATAAGTACATTAATTATACTGTAACAGCTAAATATGCGACTTTCTGTCTCAGCCACTCGCAACAGACAACGTGACAGTTTATTAAATATTCTCTGACATAAATATTGAATTTTATAATAATTTAATTCAATTTGGAATATTTTTACGGACATTGCTAATTTTTGTTTATTTTACCGTATTGCATTTGTATGCTAACAATTTTGGCAAGACATGTACCTACACTGTATTTATTGTAACATCCATATACCATGTTCTTAAACAAATAAAGAATTATGAATTATGTCTTATGAGAATCTGGCAAGATCGCGAAATAAATCACAAAAAGGTGTCTTTTGTGCAAGTAACTAAAAAAGGACTTTGGAATCATTACTGAGTTATACAATTCGATGTAATGGATAATGAGGTAAGTATCTCCCAGTCACGCGTGAAAGAGTTTTTCTTTGCTTGCGACCATTGACTTTCCAATTTTTTACATAACTTTCCCCTTTTTCGTCACAATACATTTTCCGTTATTGGAAGGGCTTCTTTTCTGTCGTCCGTACCCTGTTAAGCAGATTTGTGAAGTCGAACTGTTTACAAAAGTAAGTTAACAAGTAAACAACGACGAGTATGTTTTGTTTTGTATCCCGCCCGTTTCGAAGTTCCAAAGATCGGAGGCTCCACTTTCTAAGTCGTCGTCCGAAGTTTCAGATGTAGACGTCCCTGTCACTCTTACTAGCTCGAGCGTGCGAGCGAACGAGCTGGCTAGACCCGAAAATACAGACAAAACGTTACGAAATACGACCTCAGTTTCGAAGTTCGGTGATGGAGGATGTGACTATAATAAAACAGGCAAAAGAGGCCTCATTTAAAATTCTATCCCGGCTGAAGTGTTTTAACAACAATACGACTTGTAAATTTACAAGAACAGGGGAAACACAGGGTTATAGGTAATGTGATTATAGTCCTTGATAGAGGTTGAAAAAGAGAAAATTTGCAGTCTTCTAGTGACGAAGCTCATTCTGGATGTGCCAGATGATTTAAATATCAATTCACAATATTCCGTGCGATTCCTCGGCCCATTTACATCTTGGCTACGGAAGTATTGGGCTGGAAGTTGACGAGCTGTCAAAGTCATATAACACTATGTCGGAAACTTGTTGCCGACAGTAAGACGAGGGGGTGGCCTGATCAATAATGTCTAAAGCATAGATTTAAAATATTCTAGCGTATAGAATGTAGGTTTTACTTCGAAGCAGTATCCATAAGTAACTACATACCTATGTTTGTCCTTTGAAGGAAAATATAAATTTTAATATCGTCTAAATATTTACCAGGACTTTTTAATATCTTCTCATCAGATGTTAAAATACAAATGCATGTTAATACTTAAACACAAATGGGTAAAAGCATAAGTATATAAAAAATAAACAGTAAACTTAAAGAACTTGATTATTCAGGTAGCTACTTCAAAGCATTTTATATAGTACTGGCTGACCCGGCAAACTCTTATCACTAAGGGGTATGAAAAACAGATGTTAGCCGATTCTCAGACCTACTGAATATGCTCACAAAATTTCATTAGAATCGGTCAAGCCGTTTCGGAGGAGTATGGGAACAAACATTGTGACACGAGAATTTTATATATATAGCGATGATTTCATTAGTAATTGTAAGACCACTAGCGGGGTGGAGAGCTGATACAGGATACCTGGGATACAGGAACCATCTTAGTTCAGATATCAGCCCACCATAAATTATTTTTAAACTCTTTTATTTTATATTTTTATATCTATGTATTTTTGTGAGAAATAAATGATGATGATGATAAAAAAACATTAGTGCACAAGAAATGATTGGATTATTTAAAAAGATACAATAATCCAGTGTTAAAGAAATTTGAATTAAGTAATTTTTTCGTGGTCATTTAACATTTTTCAAATGTCGAAGGCAGATTTCTCGGTTGACGAAAATATTCGGGTGGGAGTTGGGACTCTCTCTCCTTGACCTGTCCCTGAAAATATTAAATTAAATTATGATTGTCTTTGTCTTAAGAGTAACTTTTTAATGTACAAACGACAGCACATCAAGATAAACACTCTGCGGTATGTTATGCACTTGTAAAACGGGCAATTTTGCAACTACACTAAGTAACCTGATCAAATATCTGCTAAACAATGAACGACCACAAATTGAAGCGTTAAACCACTTTTAAGTTAAGTTGTCTGTTGCTACGTATAACAAGTTCAGAGTTAAACAAGGACATTTTTAGTGGATAGGCGGGTTCTCTCTCTGAGGCCTGGAGTCCCACATAACTCCCAGATGCCCCCGCGGCTGGTGGGTATGCGTAACAGCATTTCCCTGACGTAAAAAAAAGGACATGGTCAAGAAAAATAAATGTTCTATCGGGTGAGATCTTAAGTTTAAGTTTACAAAATGAGACATCGCACTGAATCAGTAAAAATCTCTATGGGCTCTAGTAACAAAATTGTATGATTCAAAATGTAATAAATTTATCAAAAAAAGATCGAAATCAACAGAAATGTATTCCAAATACTGATTAAGTCTATTTTGAAAATGCACGCACCATCAATAAAACCAATTTACGTTAGAGCGGGTGTACAATAAAAATTTAATTACACACCCGCGCGCGGATTGGCGATCCATAATAGATAATTCTTGCTGAACACAAAATTGATCGAAGCTTGCTTTGTTGCCGTAGATTGCCTATCGGAGGTTTATTACCAGGTTTTATTATGCCCATTTCCAGAGTTGACACCTTTCAGTTTTTCCATTTTTGTGTATCGGATATTCCAGTGGGGCGTTCTTTCGTGAAATTCGGGTTTCGACGCGTGAGCCGTGAACCGCTTTGTGACCGATTAATATTTTCATACGTTGCTTTCAACCAAATTGTCTGCGCAGTAGACTTAATCCTCTACCGTTTTTGTGTGTTTGTGTCTGTATTTTATTCTAACAATTTTCGTAAAACTAATAAAGAAAGACATGGAAACATTTTTTAACTTTCATTTTTGTGTTCACTTCGTTAAGCAAAAATAACTCGTTACTTTTTATTGGAAATCTCGTGCTTATCTTCGGCGAAGACAATAAAAGTAATTTCGAGTCTAAAAATACCATTCGATTTGAAATTACGAACGAAGAAGTCGTTTATTTATGTAGATACGCACCGATGTTGGGGTTCAAAAGCAATCGAAACAGACAAACAAGTAGACGCTCCGATACAAGCTGTTGATTTGTGGGCCATTACGTAAAGTTCCGACCCGCCGATGCCGTAATAGGTTTTGGTTTCCGACCTCAGTTAAACAATTCATGAACATTCGTCGAGAAAACGTAATATCCGAATAAAAATACAAAATTTCACATACGGTGCAAACGAAGTTTCGCCTTAATGTCTCAATTTGGATCTAAGAGACGCGTTTGAGAGTCTCAAAATGTTTCAAACAAAGTAATTTTGATACGTAACTGAATATTTCATCGCAGCTGTGGCAAAATAATACGTATCCGAAATAAAAAGCAATTTTCCGAACGCAGAAACGGAGTATGGTTTTCGCGACAGCCTTCGCGGGGGGTGTCATCTAAGGAGCTATACTTAGCTCGTCATTATTACTCATTACTTTTCTTGGATTTTGTTTCTCGGTAACCTTGTTACTGTTACTTTGAAAAACGTTATTATAAGTCCATTACTGGTTTTATTTAAAAGTAAGATATGATAGAAAGCAATTTAAAGAAGCTTTTTCCTTTTCGTTTAACCCTAATGAATTTTGCAGATTAAACAATTCAGAAGAGTGATTTAACATTCCCTTGTACTGCTACCTACCATGTTAGTGTATCTGGTAACCTTACAATACAACGCTTAGCCCTGTATTGATTTTCCTTTATCCAAGTCTTTTTGTCGTAACCGTGTCAACAGTCCTTGTGGCACGAATATTTGAACAAGCAAATTGCTTCCAAATTGTCGGTCCGCTCCGCAAATTACTTTGTCTGCCCAGCACACGGTACCCTTACAGTAAGAATAGTACGGCCAAGGCACTATGCTTGAGACCACAAGGAATAACTTTGTAAGAGCATGTTCGCTGATTTGTACCAGAAGCAGTGTAACCAAACTCACGCGTGTACGTTAAGTTGCAAATCGGAACCCTTGGGTTATGATTGGGCAATCGTAGCAGTTCAAAAAGAGCTTAAAACACAACCCAGTAATGCAAACTTAATCTAATTACGAGTACTAGTATGTTAAAAATCTAAATGAGGATGTTTTGTTTTTAAGTTTTGGACAATGTACGAGTATGTCACTGCCGTTTGCCGTCGCTATGACTCTCCAAACACGTACACACATCAAGTAAGTCGTCAGGAAAGCAGTTAGTTACACGCGCGCCTCATCCAGTTACGCCTTTTATTCTAACGCAGTAAGTGTAGATGTAGATAATACAACACAAAATTTGCTTTTTCGTTTTTGATTCGGCATCCCTTTTTTGGTATATTAATTTTATTTAACAAAAAAGCCACGCGTTATCTTTCTCCACATTCGCCTATTTCGCAACATGTATAGTGTGACATGACCCTTGACGATATGAAGTGGCTGTTATTCTTGTGTTGTGCCTTAACGCATTAGTTCCTAGGCTTGCGAACATGTGTTATCATTAGGCCGAGATTTCTAGCCTATTACCATAAATTGGTTGCTTAGATTCAGAGCGAGGTAGAATATACAACCAGATCGTAGATTCTTATTTACCTTATGTCACAACAAGGGCGTAAAACAGCTGATAACAAAGTACACAGAGCAAAATATTTTTTTTTTTTTTGGAGGTGTAAAATATAAGTATCTAAATGACTATTTTGAATGTGTTCATCGTTATTGAGTCTCCATTACAGGGTACCAGAAAACACCCAGACCAATACAAACACACATGTTCATGCACTCTTATGTTTGTACTGTGCGGGGATCGAACCCGCGACCCTTGGTTTTAGAAGTCCGACCTGTGGACCACTGCACCAAGTGGTCGTCAAATCAGATAGGTGGGTGTTTACATAAAGAGGTCATAATCATTACAGCCTCCTGTATAATATTAAACTCATGCACTTAATATATGCAAATAAAATTAAAAAGTTACTCCTAACCGATTTCGACCACGGCTACCAATCTCGACAGAGATCAGCCAACTATGCGGGAGATTTTATAGTGCTCAAGTGGTGAGCGCAATACACATGTGCATTCTCTGTTCCTTCACTCTTAATGTTCGCTGAGACGGTCAAATTAATAAATACAATGCATGCGGGAAGTAAAAACAAAACACCGTTTTTAACCCCAACGAAAAAGAGAGGTGTTATAAGTTTGTATCTATATCTGTTTATGGTTGTATGTGTTTTACGCAGAATAGCGCACGAATTATTAACCTCTGACCTCGAGAAAGATTAAATAAAATAAAAATACTGACCTAGCGTACAATCACACTTTTTTTATAACCTCAACTTGATAAAAAAAAATATTTGCTTCTCCGTATTTTTCTCGAAGTTTCCAACCTCATTGTTCGTCGTTTCAACGTCAAAGTCCCATCAAAGAAAACTCGCAGCTATGAAGACGTCACAACATTTCACGCAGAAACAAAAGCTAATTTGCTCAGTAATAATGAATTATTTACCACACAATAGCCTATCTCGTAATAATCGAATTAATTTTGCTCTGTTCCCCGGCCAATTGCAAGCAGACCACTAAAATTAACTGGGTCGTTTAGTTTAGGTTTCCATTGTATGTCGAGTTTTATATAAATAGTCTAATCAATGTTAGTCTATTCTTAAAACAATGAATTGATATTTATAATAAATCGTATAAGGTAAATAGTGTATATCGCCTTCTGTACCAGTGAATATGAGATGATAACCGCACACGAAAATCGGTACATGTGCAGAAAATTAATATAATTTTTAATTGCAATACGAATAAAGCATAGAGAAATAAAGAAAAGAGAGCGAAAAAAGTGACTAGCCGGTAGGAGATCAACGCTTTGGCTTAAACCCAGGGCATACCTGCGGAGTACTGTCTCTGAGTCTCGCGACTGTAAGCGATTCTGCCGCGGTGATTGATAGACAAGCTGACAATCGCGTGTCGCGACCACAGTATTCTGCAAGTGTGCGCTGGCGGTAATGTGTCTTAAAATTACGATCATTTACTGTGTATACGTAAAACGCTCACCATTTTAGCAAAAAAAATGAAAGTCAACAAACGAGTTAATTATAACTGACGTCATTTAACCGTCGTCCCGTGGAAACGTGAGCTCGTTTTAATGAGCCCTCCGTAAATACGGGGATTTATTGAAAACGTACCGTTGGAACGGCGTTATATTTAACTTCTGTGACGGCTGGCGGCGGTATTAAACCTTTTCTACATTTTGTTTTTGCAAATTAGGTGGACTAAAGGTAGGTCAGTGCAGGCTAGCGCTTTGAGCTTCACTGTTTGAAGGGACTCCATCGTAACCTTTTGAATTTGGAAGGAATTTTATTAAATTATGTTGCTTTTGATGCAAAAAAAAAATTAAGGCGAGAACGGCTGCCGGCCGACAAAATGTTTTGAAGTTCGACAGACGTGACCAAAAATTTTTTTTTATTTGGGATAGGTTTGCTCTTGACCAACTAGACTAAGCCCGAACGAGGCAAAGACTGAGTCTACGATGGAGCGAGCTCACCTAGAAGATGCCTGTTCACTCTAGCTTTGAAGATTTCTAGGTTGTAACTGCAGGGAAACACTGACGCAGGAAGTGAGTTCCACTCTTTTGCAGTGCCCATCAGGATTGTAGATGAGAAGCGCTTGGTTCGTATCAGTGGAACATCGACACGGTACGGATGGTATCCCGCGGTACGTCTGGGGTTCCGATGGTAAAAGGGGGCCGGTGGAAATTTTCCAAAGATGTATGTAATTGTAATGTATGATGTTTATATGTAATTAACGGAAAATATAATTTAAAAAAAAATTTTAAATTATATTTTCAGCCGTATCGTAATGCAATGTTATTAAAAATACCAACGCGATTTTTTTAAATTAACTTGAAGTGCTAAGTGATCATAAAAGTCGGTTTAGTTGCATTTACATGAAAACTCATGTTTACATGTCATTTCAATGGTAATCATGAGAGGTTTATTGCAAAAACAGGTGGGTGGCAGATACGAGTATAATGAGGGATAAAAATTTAAATCCGTCTTTTGTTTAGTTTTGTTGCATTAAACTCCACTAATGCGTTAAAACGAGATAATGCGTTTACTGAATACGGTATTAAAAAAAACAGTTGTACTGTCACTCAATAACGCCAGATACCTACCTGTTGGTGCAGTGTTGTGTTTCTGGGTGCATCTTCTGTGTACCGTTGTGAGTTGTAGGTATTGCAAGTCCTGTGACTTCCAGCTCTAGTTTTTTCAAGTGGTTACAGTTGAATGTATTTGGGTTCCTGCGCTGGCGTCGTTTAGTGCAAATTTAAGGCAAAATAATCATCTTTTTCAGCTTTAGTCATGGATTTCCGCAAAGTAACGCCTGATTAAATCAACTGTATCATGCTATAGCCTCTAATACATATATTACACGGCATACCAACTGTCGCCGCGAGTCGCGTCTGTCAGCGATTTAGCCATTGGTTGATATGTTTTCAGTCGCAAGCTGCAGCGATAAAAAGTCGCATATGCGACTTGTTATCGCTTTTTATTGCTACAACTTTGTTTCGTCATTTAATATAGTGTTTTCTCAGTTAAAACAGAACTTATCAGTCCTATATCTATTCAAGTGACTATGAAAAAATCGGGCTGTAACGATTTTTTTTGTTTTATTGTACTGTAGCTACACATAACACCAATAGTTATTCGATTTTTGTTTAGTTATCTGCAACTATTCCACCGCCAACAGGCTAAAATTGTATTAAGCCATTGGCGAAACCCACAAACCACGTCCGTTTGACGCTTTTGTAATATTTTTAACATTTTAGTTTTATTTTTATGCGTTGACATCGAAATAGTTAACTGTACTATGTACACTCAGGAATATTGATTGCTTAGCAGTTAGTAGAGAAGTGTTACAAAGCACCTAATATTTTTTATTGAGTAATGTACGAATTGAAAACGGGTCAACCGTTTATAGTCCTCCTGGCCGATTTCGACCACGGCAGCCAATCTCAACAGAGATCAACCAACTACGCAAGTAATATTAAAGTGCACAAGTGTGAACACAATACACAGATGCACTCACCGTTCCATCACTCACAAAGTTCGGTGAGACGGCAATCCGACATGACCAGAGAGAGAACAGGTGCAGGACCAACGGCTTAACGTACTTTCCGAGGCACGGGGGCGTAACACCGCCAACTTCCCGACTCCGAGCTGTTTTTGAGAAATTCATGACAAAAAATCTCAGAAACAATTTTGGCTCGACCTGGGATTCGAACCCAGGGCCTCTCGGATGTAAGGCAGAAACTTTGCCACTACACCAACGAGGCAGTCAATTAAGACCATCATTGAACACATGCTTGTGCAGAACTTAAATAAATAAATAAACTTATAACTTCGTCGGGGGTTAATATTTGTTGTCGACGGGGGTTGTTTTGTTTTCCTTAACTCCTACGTTTAATATGAGCGAAACATTCACAAAGAGTAAGTAATTACACCGCAGAAACAAACCAAATTGTTGACGTGACGCTACTTGAAGCTGAAGAAGGTATTCCAATTTAGCAACAATGTTTTGACTTTGTTTTGTTTTGGTTTTATGTTTAACATAAAAGTAAATTAAAAACGCAGAGTACAGATCAAGGCCTAGATAACACACTGGTCATATACTGTTTGACGACCACTTTGGTGTAATGGTCAAGAAGTTGACTATTATCGCAGGTTCGATCCCCGCACTGTACAAACATTTGTGTGCATGAACATGTCTGTTTGTACTGGCCTGGGTGTTATATATGTATTTATTTAAGTTTATTTGTAATTGATGTTGATTGATGCTGTTATCTATAACACAGGTGCTTAAGCTACTTACCACGGAGTCAGATCAATGTACGTGATGTTGTTGTCTGGTCTGGGTGTTATATATGTATGTATTTAAGTTTATTTTGTTTACTTAAGTTTATTTGTAATACCACTGTTGATTTTGATAACTGTAACACAAGTGCTTAAGCTACTTACCACGGAATCAGATCAATGTATGTGATATTGTTGTTATTTTTTTTTAATTAAAGCAATCGCTAGTAGCGACGACATGCCGCATAATATGTGCACTGACTTTCAGGCCTTTTTCTTTCTCATGTTGTGCTGAATATTTCTTGATATCGATATCCGAATTGCATCGATATTATTATCACCGAATAACTTTGTTATTTCCCTATGATCAACGGCGAAACTTATTCTGCGAACAGATAGCTTCTTAATATTTTATGACGGAAACGAACCTTATTCGCTTGTGGTGCAAGTTACACGAAAATCAAGCTATCAAATAATTTGTTCTAGCGAATCAGTAAGCTTTGAAGGGTAGTGCAGGGCACATATTTAGGTACTTGTTTATTTAAAACTTTATTGCACAAGAAATGTACAAGGACGCTATAAGCATTTTCTGCCAGTCAATCTCATGGTGATGCAGAAAAAAGGCGATGTGTGCAGTGAAAATTCATTGAGAAAAGTAAATTGTGGTTATTAACGCAAAAATTAACTATGTATATAGATGTACCATTCTGACCATTTAAGTGACGTCTATCTACAAGTATCTCCGTGCTTCGGAAGGCACGTTAAGCGGTTGGTCCCGGTTAATATCGATAGATATTAGTCGTTAAGCCTAGTCAGAGGCCCTCGGGCGGCTTAATGACATCTGACAGTAAGGTTGGTTACTTAACGTACACACACCCCTCCACCAATCGGCACTGAGCCCGCGTGGTGGAGTATGGCTCGCACCACCTCATAGTAGAGGTATTGATCGATATTGGGACCGTTACTGTTTCTAATATATATTAATGACCTTCCATACTTTGTCGACGGTGCTTGTGAGATAGTGTTATTTGCTGATGTTACTTCACTACTTTTTAAAACTCCAAGGGGTAAAGAATCGTTTGACGATGTAAATGGTACTCTCTCGCGAGTACTTCATTGGTTCACCGTTAACAATTTATTGCTTAACGCGACCAAAACTAAATGCATTAAGTTTACAATGCCCAATGTCCGACAAGTTCCAACAAGGGTTGTTGTTAAGGATGAACAACTAGTTACTTCAAATACTGCAACTTTTTTGGGAATTACTTTGGATGATAAGCTCCAGTGGGGTCCTCATATCTTGACCTTATCAAAGAGACTAAGCTCCGCTGCATACGCTGTAAGAAAGATAAGGTTTCTGACTGATGTTGAAACGGCAAGAATAGTTTATTTTAGTTATTTTCACAGTATCATGTCATACGGCATCTTACTATGGGGCTCAGCTGCAGATATAGAGACAATTTTCGTATTGCAGAAACGAGCCGTGCGGGCTATTTATAAACTTAAATCAAATGAAACACTTAGAGAATTGTTTAAAGAAGTTAAAATACTTACAGTTTACTCGCAATACATTTACGAAAACCTAATTTACGTTCGAAAAAACTTGCACTTATTTCCTAAAAATAGCGATTTGCATAACTTCAACACAAGACAAAAAAATAGGCTTGCCGTTCCACATTTTAGGCTTCATAAAGTTGGTCACTCATTTATGGGTAGATGTGTATCATTTTTTAATAAATTACCTGAAAGTTTAATTTCATTGCCTTTAGATAAATTTAAAACAGTTGTAAAAGATGTATTAATGTCGAAAGGATATTATAAAATTGATGATTATATAAATGACAAAGATATATGGAAATATTTAAATGCAAACAATTACAATTATTGTAAATCAATTTTGAAAAGAGGCAATGACAATAGTGACTGAGTTTCTTGCGCCGCTTCTTCTCAGCACTGGCCCAAATTGTCCCGAAGCGGTGGTAGGGTCAATTTATATGTTGGGACGTGTAAAAGTGCTAGTTGTTAGCCTACTTACAGAAATAAATTGATTTTATTGGTGAGGCCTGTGCCCAGCAGTGGGACTTATGTAGGCTGATGAGATGAGATGTTTATAGGAATAATATTATAATATTAATAAATTAAATTAAATATGAAATTATATTATAATGTACAAAAACTAAATATCAATCAATTAATCAATCATAATACATGCAATTTATACATTAAGAAATTTTCTAACTTTATCCTTGAACGACAGCTTCGAGTCTGATCTTTTGAGATCCAAGGGTAGTGAGTTCCACAGTCGCGTTGCCGCCACATAACGCGTAGAAGTGATAGAAGTTGGGGCAGAAAATATCTTGATCGGCGATCAATTGACAAAAAGCGCAGCGAATGGCTTCCACCGGAAATTTGGATAAACAATTTGACTATATAAAGATCTCATTATTAAACTGGATAAAGGCTGCTGACAGTTGATCAACCTGGAGATTTATGGGAGAGGGTTATGTTCAGGAGTGGACGTCTTTCGACTGATTATGATGATAAAAATGATGGTACGATTCGTTTCTGAACTCAAACTCAAAACTCAAAACGTTATTTGCTAAGAACACAGTTAATAAAGATCACAATTCTGATTCGATGTTCAGTGGTTTTTTTTCTGGGTTGGAAGGTGCCAATAAATTTACTATGGGCCTGTTATGAAAAAACGTGTGAAAGTGCCGTATTCTACTAAAGGATGCAAGAACATGTATACTCTATGTGGTTCTTACAATATCTTTAATAATAATTTATTAGAATATTATTAATCTCAATGCATAATTAACGATTGCTGAAGGAAATATAAATATTTTCTACGAGGTTTTTTGTATCGTTTTTATTGCTTAAAGTGCCAATAATTGGGTGGTTTACCCTAGTTCAGTTTTTATTCGTTCTCAATCTGATTGGAATTATTGCATCTTTAGCATCAATGCAGTCGCATGTTAGCATTAAAGCTGCACCACTACCCTTTTGATGCTAAATGTAGAGCATTTGCGTATATAAAAGTGAAGTGAATTTTATGACTGCATCAATGCTAAAAATCGAAATTTGTGCGCAAGATTTTTCATTTCCCAAAGTCAGTTTAAGAAATCCTTAAATAGTAGCAACATCCTATAACTTTGAAGAACGTATATATAGGACATATCTTGTGACACGCGTTCGCTTATCACTTGTGCCCAACATTTGCTCAGACATCCCCGAGCGGTGTCCACTGATTGAACTTAATAAATGGATATCTGAGAGCAAATATGTATTGATGAGACCCACGCACGGTGTTCGACAACAGCGCATTTATCACTACATAGAAAGGTTACATTGTATATAGGTCAGTTTGTACTGCGCTTATGTACTGAGAGTCGAATTTCGAGTAGGAATATTTTGAGAAATACTTTTTTTAAATAAGAACTAAGACACGACTGCTCGTTAAAAGTTTGAAACAAGATTCATATTAATGACTAGCGAGACCCGTGGACGTCCTGCCGTTTGCTTAAAAAAAAAACAACTTGCACTTCCATGAATATTTCGAGACTAAAATTAGTCAAATCGGTTCAGCCGTTTCCGAATTTTAGTGAGACTAACAGTAATTCATTTTTATATACCTAATGTAGACATACAAACAAGCATGAATTCAAGCAAGCAGTATAAGACAAATTCCAGTGTAAGTTCTATAAACAACCCCAATACATAGTCCGGGTCTACATTTATTAGTAATCCAACCTTTTACGAGAGTTGTACGACATAACCCTAAAACGAGATCACCTGTTTATTTAAACACCACTTTTCTGCGTATAGCTCCAGAAAAAAAGGAATATTTTCCTCATTTTCCCGAAGATATCGTAAATATCCAAGACGGAAGTGTCATTTCCTATCCAGAGTTATGTTTGTAACAAAGACGAAAAATATCCTCGACGGTTGGGATGCTGGGATATTTGATTTAAGGATTGTTTTCAGCTCCTCAAGTTTTGGTTCGTTTGTCGTGTTGCTTAGGGTTACGTGAGTCAAAAGAAAAGTGTTGAATCGTATGATCATTTTGTTGTCAGTTTGACGTAACCATATTTCTCCGAGAACGAATTTCTTTGAACTTATTGAAGAAATGTAAATGTTTATGGAGTTGCTTAGAAAGTATGCGTTTAAGGAAATTTAATAGCGTAAGTTACTTTTATTATCTTACTAGCTGTCCCGGCAAACGTTGTTTTGCCATACAAATGTAAAGGGTAGACAACCCTTATCACTAAGGGGTATGAAAAATAGATGTTAGCCGATTCTCAGACCTACTGAATATGCTCACAAAATTTCATTAGAATCGGTCAAGCCGTTTCGGAGGAGTATGGGAACAAACATTGTGACACGAGAATTTTATATATATAGAGATAAGTCACTGAATCATAACGATCAAAGTTAATAAGCCATGGTACGTCTAAAAAGTACAACCTTATTACAAACTAATGGACGCCCGCGCCTTCGGTCGCTTACATTTGGGGCTTACATAGAATTTATTATCCTCAAAACCACTTTATTACAAAATCTTCTGGCCCTTAGTCTGTCTTACATCAACAGAAAGTGCTTAAGGGGTTATGTTCGTACTTTATACTGTTAAGCTGTACTACTAGAATTCAACAGTCAGTACCTACTCTTCTTTTTGTTGTATGAAGAGAAATTGCAGGTTACGTTGAACACCTCTTTCCTAAGTTCTAATTCATACTCCTTACAGCACAGATAATAATAATAGTTCTCCTGGCCGATTTCGACCACGGCGGCCAATCTCAACAGAGATCAGCCAACTACGCAGGAGATATTATAGTGCACAAGTGTGAGCGCAATACACAGGTGCACTCACTGTTCCATCGCTCTCAAAGTTCGGTGAGACGGCAATCCTACATGACCGGAGAGAGATCAGGCGCAGGACCAACGGCTTAACGTGCTTTCCGAGGCACGGGGGTGTAACACCGCCAACTTCCCGACTCCGAGCTGTTTTTGAGAAATTCATGACAGAAAATCTCAGAAACAATTTTGGCTCGACCTTGGATTCGAACCCTGGACCTCTTGGATGTAAGGCAGAAACTTTGCCACTACACCAACGAGGCAGCACAGATAGCTGGGTGGCCGAGGAGTGACATCTGGCACTCAAGATCTTCCTTTTCGATGTGGGGACGAAAATTGCCTGTCATGTTGAAAAATCTTTCCTATGGCATCATTTATATACAATTCAATTATTATTACTGCAGCTGGGGGTATACACCAAATATTCAGATCTTCATTTTTGTTGCATATACATAAATTGCTCGTTATTTTTATTTTATTTTTATTTATTTTTATTAATTTATTAAGGTACAGCAACAAAAAACAAATCAAGACTTAATCTAAGCTACACTGGTATAGAATATCACGTTCAATTTGCATTTCGATTAGAGCTGAACACAACATTTTCATATGGCAGTTACAAAAAATATATATAAACTCTTTTGCAAAAAAAACGGGCACTTTAGATTTTTTCCTCTACTTTAATGAAGAAGAACAAGAAATAGGTTTTATTAATTTGACGATGTATTGGCATGTTATTTGAAGCATCCTGGCATGATTCTTTACGTTCCAAATTTAAAATTTGAAATTAATAAAAGAAAAATAATGATTATTGTGGATTATTCTAAAATTGCTTTACTAATGGCGCGAATTGCTGAAACGATTTTTAACTGATTACGATATTTTAAAACTTTTTGGACATTTTCTGCAAATTAAACAATTTAATCTTTATTTTTACATTAAATACCACTTTTTGATATGAGTGATAAAGCGATAAGGGCCGGTAAAATTATAGCCCTACTTGAAGAAGGTTGTTCGCAAACTTACGTGTCTCAGCGGCTAAATGTGAGTCGTTCAACTGTCCAGAGGACTTGGCAACGGTATCAAGAGACCGGTTCGGTCAAAAGAAGACCCGGTTCGGGAAGAAAACGATGCACAGAACCAAGAGATGACCGCTTTTTGGTGAGTCAGGCGTTGCGGAATCGTAAGGCGTCAAGTGTGGACCTGAAGAAGAGCCTTGAAGAAGTAAGAGGAGTAGAAGTTAGCTTGTGGACGGTCAGGAGGAGGCTTTTGGCTGCCAATATCAGGAGTTACCGCCCAGCTCGGGGCCCTAAATTACTCCGTGAGCACCGTGTTGCTCGACTTCAGTTTGCTCGGAACTGTGCTTCATGGACTCTGGAGGACTGGAATAAAGTATTGTTTTCTGATGAAGCTAGAATCTCTTTGTGTGGAGAGGACCGACGCCGGCGAGTGCTGCGAAGACCACGGGAACGCTATGCGGAAGTGTGTTTCGAAGAAATCACTCCTTATGGCGGAGGCTCCGTTATGTTTTGGGCAGCAATTAATTCGACGGAGCGTACGGAGTTAGTTTTCATAGAAAATGGAACATTAAATGCACATCGGTACATAATGGAAGTCCTGATTCCATATGCACAACCCACATTGACTGCACTTGGGGAAGATTCCATTTTTATGGACGACAATGCTCGCTCGCACCGTTCTGGCGACGTGGAAGCGTACATGCAAGAAGTTGGGATCCGTCGTTTAGATTGGCCAGCTCGAAGTCCTGACCTCAATCCAATTGAGCATGTCTGGGATGTTCTAAAGAGACGTGTAAGATCAGTGCAACCTGCTCCACAAAACATCAGGGAGCTAAAAAGAGTCATTGCAGAAGAGTGGGAACGAATTCCTCAAAACGTTATTAAAAACATCGTGGAAAGCATGCCCAGAAGGATTCAAGCTGTGATTTTGGCAAGAGGAGGTCACATTCGGTATTAGGTTTTTACATTTGTAACTTTATTTAATTAAAAAAAGTAAAAAAAAATCTTATCTTTATTGCCGACCACTTCTTATTGTTTGGGCGTGTACATCGGTTTTAAAGAATCCATCGTTTTTTTTTTCTTTTAGTTGCCCGAACTCACTTCACGCGCATTAATTTACACGATTATAAGTATACAGACTACGTCAAAGAAATAAATTTCATTTAAATAACTCAAATCGACCTTAGAACGTAAATTTCCTTAGGTGCCCGTTTTTTTTGCAAAAGAGTGTATATATACACAAAATAAACGGTAGAGATCTATATATTACTTTTACATGCTTTTATATAAATTAAATGAGATTCAGAAAAAATATCTACTTCCCTACTAATAGTATTATACAATCTGCACATTCGGTATATTGGATTGTTAAACGTTACATTATTTCGACATACTGGAAGATCAAAAACTTGCTGCCTTCTCCTACTACCACTTGTCTTAAATGAAAGATGTTATGTAGAATAACTTTTGGTAAGACGCTATATTTATACTACAAACGGGTTAGCTGAGCTGCTGGGTGTCTCATCAGGTACTCCAGATCTTCAATTTTGATATGGGCGCAACGAACTCGTCACGCTGAACAGTTTTTCCTATTGCGTCATATTCATAACTCTTACAGTTAAGCTAAGTTGCTGGACTGTTCCACATCTGTTCTGATCACAGATCACAATACTAATAAATAAAATAAAATAAATAAATTGTAACCTGGCAGGGAATTTACTTGACAGATTGGTAAAAAATTATTTAAGTGATGCATACAAATAATTTGTTTATTTGTACGCGCATCACTTAAATATGGCAAAGAAACACAGTTAAACACACAAACGAAAAAAAAACCGTTCCAAAAAGTAGCGGAATGTTTCTGTAGTCGATTCTTAAAAGCCATTTTTTAAATATTTTACAAGTACAGTCTTTTTTTTCATATTTAGCTTTATTATATGTAAAGATCACGGGCCGTTTAACGATATTGCTAAACCGCTAAAAATATCTCGTCATGATTTTATTCTAAATTTTTGTAATAAGAACGCTGCCAGTGCGCGGAAAGCAAGATCGTAGGAAATACGGCCCCAGGCATAATACGCATAACAGGCATATAATATTATAATGATCGCAAACTGTGATAACAAGAAAAATATAACATTACTAAAAACTAGTATTTTACCTCATTGAAATAAAGTTGATGGCACCTCATAAAATACTAAACCGTACCTTTTCCGCCGACAAACTTTTTTCGTGGAATAAATCATGGTACACTCCATAATTTTATATTACACCTAATAAAAGCGAATTCACGTAATCCGAGGTATTACCAAGTTCAACAATAAATTGGGGTCATTTGTAAAAAAAGACAATAAAAGTCGGTATTGATTGTAGAGTCCATGTAATGGCGGTGGCTCGGCCCCGCGAGCCGAAATTAATGCGCTATTTCACTTCTACACAGATTGTATAGGCAGGCACATATCTCAAACCTACGAGTATCAGTAATACTGTTAGCTGAGGAAACTTATCACTCATGTAATTTGGACGACCGCTTGGCGCAGTAGTCTACATGTCGGAATTCTTAAACCTAGGGTCACGGGTTCGATCCCCGCACAGTTCAAGCATGTGTGCATGAACATGTGTGTTTGTACTGGTCTGGGTGTTTTCTATGTATAATATGTATTTATTTACAAAAAAAGTATTTAAGTATGTTTATCCGTTGGCTAGTACCCATAACACATGCCTCGTAGCTTAATTTGGGACTAGAGAATTGGTGTGATTGTTAGGAAATACTTATTATTATCACTATTATTGATTGATTGATGATTTGATATTATATACTAATATTATATAGGTTATACCTGAAATAAATTAAATTGAATTGAATAGCAAAAATATAAAAGCCTTTGTCAACTCAGCCAGTTATGTTATAAGAAAATAGTAGACTGGTTTTGGTCTAACTAAATTTTACAAGCCGCCATTGCGTACAGGGTATGAGGGCTAGGAGACATCATTTTGTGGCACACTATCTCCGCTGCTCACGACTGTCAGCGAATACTGACCGGTTTCAATATACTAAGTATCTACCTTTGACTGAAAATAAGATGAGTGTCTGTTTCATACTAAAAGCTTTGTGCAGATACAGCCGTTTCTATACATATTGACAGTTATTTATTTCTCAATCAAAGGAAAATAGGTATAGGATAATCGAACCGGCCGCGGCCATGGTTTTGGTTTGCCATTGGTTAGCACGCTGTCAGACACGTTCGCGGTGACACAGTCATATATGTACCTTGGCGGTACTTCACTTAAGCGGATTCGAGACAAGCGGACATGAAATATTTTTAAGCAACCATTGACTTCAACTCCTATCTTGAAATATTTTTTAGTCTCCGCTTTGGACTTCACAGCATATCACTACTTTGATGAAGTTAGTTTAGCTGTATTGCACACAACTCTTTGCACAAAGGGGCATAGGGCATTCTTTACCATTCATACTTTTGGGCTAAGCAGAAATTATAATAGTGGCCTCACCTCACACCATACTTCCTATCATGACTTAATATCATTCGCGACTGTCATGCGAATCCACGCCCACATACGATCAGTTCTAACTGATCCAATCGGTTGCGTTATGTCAATTGGATGATAAGAGGTATGGTGTGTGGCCAGCATAAGTGGGCGGTGCGAAAGGGGGGATAAACTTAACAAATAAAATTTTAGCCTGTTTCATCTTAACCGATTGTTAAATATTTGTAAAAATATTTCTCTCGGGTAATTTGAGGGTGTCTCCCAAAATCATCGATGAAACATACGCTGGCTCAAAGCGTTAAAAGCACAGTGGTCAGAGTATTGGACCGGACTTCCAAAGGTCGGGGGTTTGATTCCTCCCCGATGACCGGAGCCGAAAATAAATTTTTAAGTGTTTTATGTCTTTTTGGGAAAACTGAAGTCAAATTAATTTTTGTAATGGTTGTGTTACCCCAGGCTGTGGCGGGTTCAGCACAGATTGCTCTGAAATGTCGTCATACACCCGGACTAACGGACTTTCTAATTGGAAATTTCGTCCAGCAAGTGGTTCTGAATTTGGCTTTATTCAAATTTTCGGCTCGATTGAAATAATTAAGCCATTTTCAGTATGGCTGCATAATTGGGAATTTATTTTACAAGCGATATGGCTAGTCGACTAGTTTGAGTATAACACCTATATATAAATAGCAGATACTATTCGTTATAATTAATTTTTAAATGTCTTGATATCAACAACGGAGGGCCACAATTTGATTATGTCTGAGAACCTTATTACCCGCAAGGGCACATATGCTGTTTTCTGTCGCTGCGACCCGCGATCGACAGCCTGTCAACGAACCGCCTCGCCTCAAACGCTGTAAAACGCGAGTCGCGGCGACGCGTCGCGACGGTAAGTCACATATGTGCCCTGGTCCTGGGCCTGCATATATCTGAATCTTGTGTTACTAGCGGATAGAGTGGCAAATGCAATATGCAGTTACTAAATTCCTCACAGTTATCAAATACAGCAAAAATCATACCAAAGTAAAATAAAAATATGTATTTTCCCGTAAATATACGAATACACAAAACATTCAATTTTTCCAGAGCGATATTCTGTTAGTGTTCAGGGCTCTTTGTCAATACATTGATGCCAAATATTTAATCTTCTTCGAAGTCTGAAGAACGGAATTTTAATATAACCTTATTTAAGGCGTGCACATTATTTATGACACATAAAAGACGGCTTTGAAAAAGTTGCCATCTGAAGGTTTTGGTGTAAGCTAAGATTAATCGAGAAATATTGCAAATGGTGTAAAGGTCTTAGAGATTCATGTGTATTACATTTTTCTATAAAGAATTGAAATTGTATTGTGAACATACATTCAAAATGACATAAATAACACATTACATATATACAGGATGTCCCAAAAAAAGAGAGAGGGACAGAGGTCCCTAAGAGGTACCCGAATCACCCTCATGTATGTTCCGCAATCTATAGTGCAATTGTCTAGTGTAAGACCTGCTATATGTATATGTTACGGCTAATAGCCGAAGTGCGGCTACACCTAGTTTTAGCCGGCTACAACTAGGTTCAGCCCGACACATGCGGTTAATCTTAGGTGTATCCTACTTATCTTCGGTTACAACTAGGTTTAGCCTTCATTATAGCGGCTAGAACTAGGTACAGCCGCACACTGGTGGTTAAACTTAGGTGTGTCCTATTTATCATCGGCTAGAACAAGGTTTTAAGTTCAGTTGTAACTCACATTATAACTGGAAAAACGGAGGAATTATTTCTTTTGTTTAAACATGCGTATCATAAGAACTGCTGAGCTGATTTGAAAAAATATATTTTGAGTTAGATAGCTTATTTCTCAGGGAACGCTTTGTATGGGCTTTAAATTGCATGATACCTACCTAGAAATCAACGGGGAAGCAGTTAAATCAAAAAGCGCGGACGAAGTTGCGGGGGACCGTTATATATAATATGTTCATATTATTCACATGCGTTTTGATTCTTATCTTAAAAGATGTCACAGTTTAAAAAAATACTCCGCTCCTAACAATGCCTACAGGAAATCCTAAATTTACGCGACGAGAGTCGCGGGGGACTGCTATTAGTCTCAAAATAAAACCAAAATCCTTAACTGAACTGAAAACCTAGTTCTAGCCGATAATAAATAGGATGCACCTAAGTTTAACCACCGGTGTGTGGCTGTACCTAGTTTTAGCCGCTATAATGAAGGCTAAACCTAGTTGTAACCGAAGACAAGTAGGATACACCTAAGATTAACTGCATGTGGCGGGCTGCACCTAATTGTAGCCGGCTAAAACTAGGTGCAGCCGCACTTCGGCTATTAGCCGTAACATATATATGTATGTAACACTTAGTTGGCAAATAAAAAATATGAATATGAATATCTTTAGTAGTTATCGAGTTGAGTGCGAAAGTATAAGACCCATGGTACCTACGTTGGACTATAAAAATAGAGATAATTGGAATTTAAGCCAAAGTCCTTACATTCAACATTTAACATACAATTTAAACAATATACATAGAATTAATCTAATAATTTTTACCTATCTAATGCTGTTTAAATAAACAAAAAAGAGAGGTTAATCGTTAACAGACACATAAATCTATGGCTGCCTTATGCTCAACGCGACAAGTGCGATGTTGAGGTCCTATAGATAGGTTAAATAAAAATAGCGGTTTGTAATTAAAAGATGCCGTAATTCGCTCTCAAATAAAACGGAGAATCTTAGATCAAAACAGCGACAACAGTGTAAGTAGTACGAGTGCTTGAACGCGAATGTAAAGCGAACGTTCGGCTCGGCCGCGAGCTGGTCGGGCGCGATCGTGCAGGCTCGGGTGACCTCGGTGTTTGTCGCCCCCCAAAGATGCCAACGATGTTGCGCGAAGTTTATGATAAATAAATAAATAAATAAATATTTCACAACAATCACACCAACTCTCTAGTCCCAAATTAAGCTACGAGGCTTGTGTTATGGGTACTAGACAACGGATAACTATAATTTAATACTTTTTTTTGTAAATAAATACATATTATACAAAGAAAACACCCAGACCAGTACAAACACACTGCATGTATTCATGCACACTTATGCTTGTACTGTGCGGGGATCGAACCCGCGACCCTTGGTTTCAGAAGTCTGACATGTGGACCACTGCACCAAGCAGTCGTCAAAGATAGAGATAGAGTCCTACAAGACAAAACGCAATTCACATTGAGACAAGTACTGGTCGCGTCGCGTAACGTAGCTTACGGTCGCGTAACGTAGCTTACGTAAGACAACGGCTAAGAGATTAGGATGCCTGAGCTCGACCCTGTGCAGATAACTGACCTTTAATCCAGGTCAGTCTTCCGTGACGTTGCTTAATCGGACTCGAAATAATCCGCCCCAAACCCGTGGTTAGCTGATGGACTTGAGTTATAGCTCAAGTTAATGTTAAGACACAGTTGTGAGCTGGTTTTTTATCCGCTGATTTAGACTGAGACTGTACCTCGTGTGTGCATAAGTTTTGAGACGAAATAAAAGTTGCATAACTTTTTTTACAATTAACATATATTTCTAAAATTTTCAGTAAACAATAAGTAGATAATAATAAACAAAAAATAATTATTACTATTCAAAATGACCGCCCTTGTTTTTAATACAAGCCCTTAGACGATTTGGCCCGTCATCAATGACGGCACGAATCTTTTCCAGCGGGATTGGCTTTGCTTCTCGGACAAGAGCTCGCTTCAGTGACTCCAAGTTTGGGTGGGACTTTCGGTAGGCCCTGAAGCATAATCCAACGGGTTGAGGTCGGGGCTGGAAGAGGGCCATTCGTTCGCCGCGATGAAGGCCGGCACATTTTTCCTCAACCACGCTTGGGTGGTTTTTGCTTTATGGGATGGTGCTGAGTCCTGTTGGAAAACCCAATCCTTGTTATGAAACAAAGTAAGGGACAGGAGTTTCACAACAGGCTCTAAGATGTCAGTTTGAAAGTTCTTGGCTCTCACCTTAACGCCTTGTTGACAGAAATGGAGCGGAGTGACACCTTCATGCGAAACTCCCCACCATACCATCACACTAGCCGGATGATGAGTACGCGAGACATTCCGTGCTGAAGCTGGGACGACCTTTTTGCATACACTTTATTGTTTGGTCGGTTGAACTTTTCTTCGACAGTAAAGATTTTCTCATCGGTGAAGAGTATTTTCCTCGCATCGTGTCTCTTAAGCAGTATTGGACAACGTTCGCGTCGCAATTTACGAAGGCGATCGTTTAAAAAATGAACTTTCCTACGGCTATACGCCTTCATCTTAAGATCATATTTCACTATTCTGTTGACTGAAACGCGCCAAATATTAGTCTGCAGAGCTAGTTTTTTCTGAGTTCGACATGGATTTCGGCGAAGTCGCTCTCGGATGATTTTGATGTTCGCAGGCGTCCTTACAGAGCGCGGCCGACCACTCCTTTGGCGATCTTACAAAGTACTTGTCTCCTTGTATCGTTTAATAGTGTAATACACGAAGTTACGGCTCACACCAAAAGTTTTCACCTCACGGAAAATCTCCATTGGTTTTTTTCCCGCCTTAAATAGCGAAATCACGGTCGCACGCAATTCATTTGTTATCAAGAAAATTGAAAGAAATGAATTTGAAAATCAAAGGAATTAAAAGAAACATTCGAAATTCAAAATTAGAAAGAGAAATAAAAAGCAGCCAGTAATTTTTTATTTCTTTTTTTAGCACAAAGTTTGTCTCAAAACTTATGAACACACGAGGTAATTACCTACGTTGGGCTAAAGTGCCATGTCTCACCTGCGGCAAATTGGCTAGATGACACCACCAATCGTTGACATACTTTTTATTATCTGTCAAAACGGTCTGCCTCCATAGATTTTGTATGGGAATACATGAACGTGACGTCACGGTCATGTATCAGAAATCGGAGTCAATTGACCGAATATTTATTGAGGTTTGTGTGTTTAAAAATTGGTTTCTACAGATTTTTGGAAATAAACTGGTTGTATTAACTACATAGGGGCTATGTTTTTTTAACGCCATGGTCTTAAAAATATTTAAGACAGGTGTCATCATGCCAGTTGTCGCAGCGACTCGCGACTGTCAGCGATATGGCCGCGGTGATTGCTTGACACGCTCTCAGTCGTGAGTTGTAACGACGGAATACCGCAAGTGTTAGCTAACGGAAACAGCTAATATCTCTAATTCAATTATGATGATCACAAAACATAGTTTGGTAAAAGTAAACTGTTAAAATTTGTCAATAAAAGACAGATATTTTTTTTTTAAAGAATATTAAAAAAAAAGTATTTAAGTATGCTTATCCGTTGTCTAGTACCCATAACACAAGCCTCGTAGCTTAATTTGGGACTAGAGAATAGGTGTGATTCTTGTGACATTTACGAGTATCTGGGGGCACGGTAGTGCCCCCGCCAAAACGAGCCAAGCGAAGCGCACGGGCACTACCTACCTTTTCTCGAAGCGCTTCGTCGTTTTTTTGAACCCTCATAACTTGGGTTTGGATTATGCTAGATCAACAAAATTTTCGGGATATATTTGGAATATATTATAGCGGACTTATTGAACATATAAAGTTTTAATTACATTAGCTTTTATACTTCAGATTTTATTTATATCTAAAAAACGCTGATTTCGTCACTGACTCACTGATGATCATCAAAATTATTAAGGTATTTCCTAATGTCCTAGAAAGCTGAAATTTTGTATGTAAGCTAGTATTAGCACACAAACAACAAAAAAATTATAAAACTTGTAACTTTCATCCCCCAACGCTACATTCACTGTAGCGAAATGGCCAAGCCACATATTTTGACTAAGGTGTAGAGTTTGTGAAGTTAGGCCTTGTAGAGTTAGGGCTTGTAGTGTTAGAAGCTTGGCTCTACATGAGATCTGATAACTTTTTGACAGTGCGAGTCATATGGGCTCGTCTTGGCAACATTTTACATGAAAATGTTTTTGGTGGGTTATTATTATGTTATTAATTACACAAGAAAAAGGAAACTGAAGACCAAATTGCGATTGTTGCGATGTCATCATTTCCCTAAATTTTAATTTAATTTAAAAAAACTGCTTAAAAAGAATTTTAATTAAAACATACTATACTTATGTATGATGAATGTATTATCTTGTTCCAGCCTCTTCAGTAGCTTTTATATTGCAGGTTTTTTAACACTTTTAAGGACGAAAGCCAGACACAATAGATGTTTTTATTGTTATAACTGCTATAGCAGTCTACTGTCCATTAAAGTGTTAAGCAGGTGGGTTTTCGCTTTTTAAAATTATATTTTAATACATGTGATTTTAGTGAGACAAATTACGTAATAATATACCATTACCATTCTGAAATCCTTGGGCAGAGCTTTTAAATTTGTTACCAATATTGTATTCGATCATTTTTTATTTATTTTACTTCGTGCAATGGCGTCGCACAACCACCATATTCATAAATCATAACCCTTCCTTGGCAGTCGGGAAAAACACGAACTCGATAGCGATTTCCATACTCTACTATACAAACTTTGTCTAAGGCTCGAGGGCCTGAGTCGAATGTAATCCACAACTTAACGATTGCCCCGACCCGGCCGTTAACCCATATTAGCGAAATAAAAACCCACTAAATCTCACAATTAGTCATGTGATAGTTAGGGCCGCATAAAATCTTAACGGAGATTCCTATCTTTCAATGCGGAGGCAAAGATTAGAGAACTAGTGTTGTATAAAAGTGTGTATTAAAATGATTTAAAAAAAAATCGGATATAGCTAACGCTTTCGTTCGCACTGTCAAGCTTGTAAGAGTGACAAGGATGGATACATCCGAAACTACAGATAAAAGCTTAGAGAGTAAGGCGGCACGTGACCAAAGAACTGCATGGAACGATAAAAAATACAAAAAAAAACCGGTCAAGTGCGAGTTGGACTCGCGCACCGAGGGTTCCGTACAAACCTATAGATAAGGAGTAGTAACTTTGAAATTTTCAAAATTGTCAATAATATTTTTCAAAAATATTTTTTTTATATGATGAAACTGAAAATTTACGGTTTTCGTAATTTTTCCTATATCTGTACTATAAGACGTGACTTCGTACTAAATTTCAAGATTCTAAGTTTACGGGAAGTACCCTGTAGGTTTTGATTCCCGTGCGAATTTCGAAAATTTGCGGAAATTTGCAGCCTAAATGGCTGTATCTTTTGATTGCGTTGGCTTAGAAGGTTGATTTTTCTACAGCTTCCAGGGACAGTAGACTTAGGTATCATACAGAAATTTCAGTTTGATACCTCCATGCGTTGCTGAGAAAAACGGTCTTGACAGACGGACGGACGGACAGACGGACAACAAAGTGATCTTATAAGGGTTCCGTTTTTTCCTTTTGAGGTACGGAACCCTAAAAATACAGAATATTTTATTTCAGTAACTTAGTCTAATACAATAGTAATAGTTTTGGGTACTGTGTCCTGTGTACGATGTCCCAAGCTCTCCATAAAACGGAAGACCAAAGTGCATGGAGCAGTCTCGTGAAAGGATTCCGTCCAAGCCACGATTCTCAGCAATAATGGAACAACTTTAGGAGGAGAATAGGTTGAATTCAGTAAAATCATTCATCATCAAAAAAAAATTAGACAACTTTGGTGTATTGGTCGAAAAGTTGGCTATAAACCAAGAAATCGCGGGTTCAATCCCCGCACTGTACAAATATTTGTGTGCATGCACATGTCTGTTTGTACTGGTCTGGGTGTTATATGTAGGTATTTATTTAAGTTTATTTGTAATATCACTGTTGATTCTGATATCTGTAACACAAGTGCTTAAGCTACTTACCACGGAGTCAGGTCAATGTATGTTAATAATGCTGTTGTATATTATTTAATACCTAGATCCGAATCAATTTGTTGGATACCTATACAAACCGGCTGAGCCTTTTTTACGAATAATTATAATGCCTGCGAAAGTCATAAAACCGATAAGAGGTAGGTTGATATCATTTTTGTTTTAAATATTTTTACGTCCCAGAAAAAACGTGGAATAGGTAAAAAATATTATATGCTGTCAAATCTTATTCAAAACAATAAATCGCCAGCAACAACGATAACAATCCTCTCACGTTTTGCTTGGGCTGTGTTCGATTACCAAATACTCCATTCCGAAAACACTCATTTACAAAGCAAAATGTTTGTTCAAAACCCTTGCGCGTACCGTCCTTAATGTAAATCGGCCCTAAAACATTTAGGGGGTGAACAGACGAGAGACAATACGTCGGCGATAGTCGTTTGTCGGAACATTATTGGATACAGTTTATTTATTTAAGCTTTGCACATTAAAACTTTATGCCACAAGTAGACTCATCGGATTTAGGCATACCTTAGGTCCAAGCACAAATGAAAAGTGTGCAAACTAATTGCCAACACTCCGATTTGAGCAAGTTGGCAACGTTATCTGTACACTACGTGCACGATATATTTTACTTGTCGTCTGACTCATCTTGCTACCGCAATCTCATGTGCGTCTAGAAAAAAAAAGGATTCGACTACACATGTAGCCGCCTTGATAGCGCTCGTGCATTTCCCTTCCTCGCGACACCGCTCACATCTTGATATATCAGCCCCTGCTTCGTCTGTAGCCCCGCAGGAAAAATCCGCACGAGTTTACCGCCAACATTCGCCAACTTTCGCGACTGTAGTTGCGTCGGTAACTTGTTGTGTTTGGCAGCGACCAACTTTGACAGCCGCTAACGGTTGCTAACTGTCGCAGGGAGTGGCATCGATGAGTTAGTCGGAGAACGTCAGCGACAGCTAGTGACAGTGGTGATCGACAGTGGCATACAACACAACAGACATATCAGACTAGGCGCGCACTAGCGACTTTTTGTCACCGTAAAAGTACACCTTTTTTGCACTTAAACACGAAGACTTAGAGCAAAACAGAAAATATGCTGTGAGGGTCAAGTCACTTTTTGTGAAGTACTGTTTTGTCGCTAGTTATCGGCAGCTATTTGCCTATTGCCGATATTGTCCCTCACCTATCTGTTTATCCACTTGCGCGTCCCGGGTGTTACAGTACCCAGAAAAAAAAGTACGGTTGTACGTCCCGGTTACTAGAACACCCAGTGAGCTATGGTTCGAAAAACAAAGAAATTGTTAAAAATAACGTTACTGCCATTCGTTTAAAGCTGTATAGAGTGATACCGCAAACTATATTGTGGCAAAATCAAGAGCATGGAAATTTTATGCAACATTTGCAGGCTTCGCTAATTTGCCGTATTGTCGCTAGTCTGTCTGCTGCCATAGCTTCCCTCTCCCCGCTTAACTGAATTCGATACAATCGACAATAAAACCTAATCTTTACTGGCAACATTTCTTTTAATTATTAAAGAGTTCCCTCGCAAATGGCCACTTCCGAGGCCAAGTAGTGAACTGATCTGGCTCTGGAGAGATATTTAGGTACATTTTAAAAGGATCTGAAGTTTAAGAGCATTCGAGAATATTTCATTTTAACGACTGCATTAAAATCTCGGAAAAGGCTATTTGATAGGTAAGTTTTTGCGACGGGACTTAACTCTTATTTTTAAAAGAAGAGTCTTAGGACTAACCTGATTGATGTAAGGTCATTTGTATCACTTTACTAGCACAATCTTACAGCGATTTTATTAGTCTGAAAAAAAATGATTCACTTAGACTACCAGGATTTGCTTTAGATTTGGAACAAAAAGAATAAGTGCCTATTTATTCAAATTTAAAAATAAAAACACTTTTGCAACTTTTTCGTCACCATGCACACGAGAAAAATGTAAACGCGCAGAATTTCATCTGAAAAAACAACTGTGTATTCCATTCAATGCAATCATTTTTTAACCCTTATCTAGGTTTCATTAATCGCCATGTTACTAGGTCTTATTAAGGCAAAAATTATAAACTCTTTATTTAGTAGATTCTTCAAGAACATTGTTTTTGAAAGCCTTTTCATTTCGCAATTTGCTTATTGATCTTGGTACTAAATAGTTTGGATATTTTAGAAGATAACTGTACAAAAGTAGCTCTGTATAGACTGAAGTGAAAGTAACTCCACTTTTATCATACCACCGGGCTATACGAGTAGAATAGATAGAGCATATTTGCAAACTTTTTCGATTTCTGCCTGTCATCAGAATCTTTGGCAGGGCCGTATTCAAGTATTTATAGCAAAAGTAAAACTCGCACTTAGCCGGTTTTTGGAACTTTCAGCTTCTTATAAAACTCTTCTTCAAAAACTCCTCACTTTCTGATTATATTAAAGTTAAAAAAAAAATATTTTTCTGTCAAACTACCTGATGGCTATTTGGATGTTTATTTGTTTCTTCGGTTTACGCGAACAGTAGACATTGAAATGAGACACATTTACGGATTATTTCGCGATTTATTTACATTTTGTTTTAACCTGACGTTTCGGACCCTTTTCAGCGTCCGTGGTCACAGGTAGACTAAGTGTTAGTTGTCATTACATAGTTTGAAAAAATTTTAAACTACCATCATTCAAAAATATTAAGTTACGTTCCTATCCACACAAAATGTGCTAACAGTATCTTGAGGTCTTGCAGTGCGGGGTCGAGCTTGAGTCTTGGCTAAAACAGGATCCCAGGCTGGTGGAATTTTACAACCATCTTCTCTATTAAAATTAGGGTGTCTTCTAATTTCAATAGCCTCACGGAGCATAGGAAGAAAACGACGTTCTCTTGCGAGGACTTTTGGTTGGTCAAAGCGTATGAAGTGGTTGGGTTTATCTAACGCGTGTTCAATCGCGAAATAATCCGTAAAAGTGTCTCATTTCAATATTTGGATGTTGGTTATACTCTTTCACGTAAAAACTATCGTATTTATTTTTAATGATACATTTACTAGAACTAGCGGACCCCGTAGACGTTGTCCTGCTGACGATGGACAACCCTTATTAATAAGGGGTATGAAAAATAGATGTTAGCCGATTCTCAGCAACCTACTCAATATGGTCACAAAATTTTATGAGAATCGGTCCGTTTCGGAGTACGGGAACGAACATTGTGACACGAGAATTTAACATATAAGATATAGGTTACATCTGAATAACACATAGGTTACAATCCATAAATAATTGTAAAGATGAATATTTCCACGCGGATAAAGTCGCGGGTATATCTAAATGATCCAAAGTCGTTTCTCGCCCTTGATCCGCCTCTGCTGGCATTATACGAGGCGCCCCATCCGCGGCGTGTTTTATCAAAAGATATACTATCACGTCAAGTTCCGGTCCGAGTAAGTATGACATTTTTGCAATCTAACTTTTTGTGCCATCAATCAGAAAACCGTGAAAAGTAGCCGCATGAAGCAGGATTATTAAAAGGCTGTGTTATGGAATTGTACCGTAAGTTAATTTTCAACACACTTGCTCGTAAAGTGAGCCTTATTATATCGTTCTTAGGGCCATAAACCGAACTATAACATACACGTGCATAATAATATTACACACTAGTGCATAATAGAATGATCCCTACAAAGTTAAGTTAGTACCTAACTGCAAATTATATGCGAGTAAACAGAGCATTTTCAATTTAACCGGGTAATACAGTTTTTTTTGTACCAACAAAGAGGTTTAAAAGTTTTGCCCCGAACCACAACCATGTACATCTACTAGCATGAGTTATTTGGTGCCCTCTCCTTCCAGTAATTTGTATGATTTACCTTTGTCGCCGACATTTACAGAAGAAGTAAATGAAGGTACTAAAGAAGTGGCAAGTACCAATGTAACACAAACTGTGAAATTGCCATCAAAAACAATCCAATATCGTTTTGAAAATTCACCAATTGTTTTAATAATTAAACGATTTATGCAAAACATGTTTGTTTTTTCCTCGCAAGTGTGTTGAAAAACGTCGTATGATACACGTGTGTATTGATGATTACCGTCCTCGGCTCTCTTAAGACCCTCACCTGACGGCTCGGGTCTCAATGGCGCCTCAGCGGTAATCACCAACATTACACACTTGTACCATAATGTACTATTAATACATAAGCAATTCTACTTATATATTAGAGGTGCTTGTGTCGCAGTGACTGCAGCGCTTTGGTAGTGATACCAAAAGTTAAGCAACCTACGCCGCAGTCATGTTTGGGATGTGTGACCATTCTGACCATAAAACTGACGTCTATTTACAAGCATCTCCGTTCTTCGGAAGGCACGTTAATCTGTTGGTCCCGGTTAATATCGATAGATATTAACACACCCCTCCACAAATCCGCACTGAGCCCGCGTGGTGGAGTATGGCTCGCACCACCTCATAGGTGAGGTAAGGCCTGTGCTCAGCAGTGGGACGTATATATGCTGATAATAAGCAATTCATGATTCTAATGTAATTAAGTAATAAAGGAATTTCAGCATGTTTAGAAGCGGCAGCGGGAGAATTATGTTATTTGAAAGGCAACACGAAAAACCTCGAAGTCTGAACATGACTGTCGGGACGCCAGTTTTTTTCCAAAGTAGTTTCAGTGATACGAAAAATTACATGCTGGCTGCCATCTGCACAGGTTTTTATGATTTCAATGTAACCGCTTTCTAAACAATATTATGCAAGGTTAAGATCGTTCAGACATTATTATAACGTTATAAAAAAAACAAAGCAAAAGGGGTTATTAGTAATGTTAAAAATACAGTACCTACTTCCGTTTTGATCCTTTGACGTAACTTATTTCTTAACTCGTAGTATGAATGTGGAACATATAAAATAAAAAAATGTGCCGGCATGAGTTAAAAAGAAAAACTGGTTGAGTACAAAAAAAATATGCGTAGACATCATAGGATGAAAACAGAACTACCCAAAAAATAATACAATACCTATCAATAAACTTTTCAGCTTAAGATTTTCCACGAGGGACCGTGCTATAACAATGTTTGAGCTAGTTCACCCTTACCTCGAGCTCGGGGTATAATATCGTAACCAAGTTATATTTATTTAGTTATAAGCTTGTATTTAGTTACCGGCCAACTCTAGATCTGGATGTTTATCTTGGTGTACTGCTACTCTGATTTATAACCGAATTGAATATTCAAACTTGCTGAGAAATTCTCAATGAATAATATTCTGGCATAGATTTTGGGATGGGTTGATGTAGCTGACTTACATTTAGAAGGGATGGAAATAAGGTTAAATAGCCTTAGTAAAAAAAAACTAACAGGGTGCCAACCCTTATTATTTACCAGATTTATTCAAAAGTGGCGCATAAATAAAGACGTGTAAAAATTATATTTTGTGATAGTATAGGGTCACCGAAATCCCATTGAAATCAGGTTAATTTAATTTTTTGTATGGTAGCACTGGGGAAATTGGAGTAAATGACTTTGACACTTTTAATTATAAACAGGCTAACTCTATCTTAATTTTTCACGTAAATTAAGCTTCGTTTCTGCACCCAACAGTCGTAATTATTTGTGGTAAGTATGTAAATGCCATTGGCATTAATAATTAGGTGTGTAAATCTTGTTAATCAGTATACAACCAGATAACAAATACAATATTTCGACTGAAAGGAGAGACTATGAATTGATTAACTGATATCATCAAATAGCTTTCCATCGCAATCAAGCAATAATTGTGGTACAGTCGACCTATTGAAATATAATTCTAACAAAATAAGGTCGGAATTGGACTGCATTTGTTCTGGTTTGACTGTACACCAAAAGCCCCTACTACGTAACGCTTCGAATTTTTTGCTGTGTGATGATAACTGATAAGCACAGGAATTAAGGTATTAATTTTCACTGACTAAGACTAAACTAAACTGAAACCAAAACTAAACTGAGCTTCCCCTTTAATTGTTTATTGATCACTGACCATTGACAACAATATGGCGTTGAAAATCTATCAAATAGAACAAAGTGGACGGTATTTTAATATAATTAGTAAACATTGACATATGACACCTTTGACCCACCGACAAAAAATTAATTGTACATCTTGGTTAGTTCAATTCTTTTAGTTAGACTAGGAGCACCAGCTTGAAGAGTAGGGTCGCTTTATGGATAAAGAAATATTGGAAAATGCAATATTTAGGTCTTCATTAGTACGATCACGCAATATTTATCGGATGAACCATCTTAAAAGGTAATAAACATGCTACCATTTAAGGAATGACGTTTTTTTTCTTTGGTTAGTTTTTTAATGGATTTTGACGTGACAACGTCTTATAAATTGGTTTGCCGGGTGACACTTCAAGAAACTGCGTTACGCTCCGCTCACGTTATGCGCTCACAATGAGAGCGAGTGAGAGGCACGCGTCCCTTCGACTCGGGCATGGTTAGCCCGCCTAAGAGCGAGTGAGACAGACATAAAAAGTGAAAGGCACGCGTCCCTTCCACTCGAGCACAGTTAGCCCGCCTAAGAGCGAGAGAGACAGAGCGAGAGAGGGAGAGTGAGAGAGATAGGCATACACACCGGTTCATGTTATACGAATGAATATTCACATTAAAATTATTTTACCACTCAAAGTCGTTGTCACGTAAAACTTTCGCCCGTATACCGACTTTACAGGCAACCAATTTTTTAAGCTTCAGCAAGGTATAGGAGTAGGACGCGTTAGGCTTAACAATATTTAAGCCAAGTCTTATTATAACACAATAACTTAAAATTTAGAGAAATAATGAAACTTTATATTATTGCGATATCTTTAGAGTAGACTCTAATGGCAGGTTTCAGGATCCTATCTAAAGTTGACTGATATTAAGATAAATGTCAATTTTATAGGAAGAACTGAAATCTCAGATAGTGTTGAGTATGAATCTGACAGTTATTTAACTTTTAAGACAACGGTAGATAGGATATTGAGACTAGCCATAACTTTAGTCTAGTGATGGTTTGCAAGGACATTTTTTAGTTTACCTTACTGTCAATAAATGATGCATGCAGTTGTATGTCAGCAAAACATTATCCTTTACCTGAAACAAAATTATAATCACTTAGTTATTATAATTAAAACATTAGATATTTTACATCAAAAGTATCATTAGTAGCTAAATCATCTCAAAGTACTGTTAAACAGAAAAATAAATAAATAAATATTTCACAACAATCACACCAATTCTCTAGTCCCAAATTAAGCTACGAGGCTTGTGTTATGGGTACTAGACAACGGATAAACATACTTAAATACTTTTTTTTTGTAAATAAATACATATTATACATAGAAAACACCCAGACCAGTACAAACACACATGTTCATGCACACATATGCTTGTACTGTGCGGGGATCGAACCCACGACCCTTGGTTTTAAAGTCCGACATGTAGACCTATGCACCAAACGGTCGTCAAAAAAACTCTGTAATTAGAATACATTACCGAATTACTACGTAGATTACGTAAATAAAATAATCGAAACAGTTGCAAATATAAAATTAAATACGTCTTCATTACTCAGTCTCACAAAAGGCGAATTATCTTCAAACAAACGAAAAAATAAACAAAAGAGTAATCCCGTTTTATTCGCCAATTAGCAAGAAGCTTATAAAAAGGACTCTTTTGACAGCATCCAAGGCTACAGCTTACAGCTGTACACGTTTTTAAGCAACTTAAAACTGTCAGGTTTAATCATTTTATAATTCAGTCCGTTTATTCACCTGAATGAATGAATTTTTAACTAAAAATTGCTTGGGCGAGTACAGTCACAGCCATAAATTCAATTTTAATATCAACCTTTCGTGCTAAAATTACATGGATTTAAAGAAATTGACCATTCTCCTTGAATGGTCAAATGTTATTTTGACATTGTGCCACTATGTTTTTTGATGCTAGCTGTACCTATAAGTTAAATGTGGGGCCATAAAATTGACAAATGTAATAACGAGGCCCAGTTATTTTTTTCTGTTTTTTGTTATTAATTAAATTAAGTGAAATCATGAATATGAAGACATTGAATTTAAATTACACTAAATAATGTTATTTTACAACAATTTTCTTTTCAAACGTATATCTTATAATAAAATAAGAAGTTATGGCAATTTATATTTTACAAATTCAGTAGCTGCGTCGAAGCATTTGCTTAATGTTTCAGTCAAAATTACCCAAACACTTAAAAAAAACATTATTATTTTCATAGCAACAGAATTCCTCGCAGAAAAATTTGCAGACATGAGTCTCTGGAGCCCAATCCGTTTATTAGGTGCTAAGTAAGAGACGAACAGACGCCCAGAACAAACGACCCCTTTGCGGGTATCACTGTTGGTTTCTTGGCGAAAAATCCAATTTAGGAGCACATTTTCCCGTAGGTGATTGATTTTGGCAAAGCATCATTTACACTTAATGATGCATTTATATTTCGCAGCGTTTAATCATGGAGTATGAACATGTCTGTTTGTACTGGCTTGAGTGTTACATGTATTTATTTAAATTCTATATCTGTAATAACACTGTTGTTTCTGTAACTGTAATACACACATCAAAAGTGTCTAGGAATCAACATATATTTTTGCAATAACTTTTCTCCTGATTGATATTAATTAAAATTTTCTTTAAGGATTCATCAAATAAAGTGTTTTCGTTTGTCTACAGTAACGATAAACCAAGTCACCTTTGCATTAATAAAGAAATTTGCCATTTTCCTAATAAAGGGATTTTTGACATTTGAACCACTAACATTAAAGTTCGAAAAAAAGACTGAAATAACAGTTTTCTTTAAAATTTTATTGGGTAACTTAAACAATTAATAATCCGTGTTTCTACCGCGAACACTAACAACACAAGAACATCGGTTTGGCATACTCAAAATGAATTCATCCAAATCACGCTGTGGAATGGCCGCCCATGTTCGTTGCAACAACAAAAAAAAGGTCTTCTTGCGACTGGATACCCTCCATATTCGGCAGAGCTCTTCTCTGTAGTAGCGCCAGACGGACCAGTAGGACAGTATCGCTGCACCACACGGAGACAAGACCGATACATTCAAATCACAACTCTAAGAGCTCCAACAATAACCGCCATGATGTTAGCCGTGAGGCTTCATCACTTATCAGGGAACTTAATTAGCGACCAAACAGTCAGAAACCGCTTGCATGAAGTGAATCTTCATTCCCGAAGACCGCTAAGGGTACCACCTATAGCAATGCACAATCGTAGTATTCGATATCAATGGGCTCTTGAACACAGAAATTGGGCAAAAGAACAATGGCGTTTCGTGTGATTTTCTGATGAGTCTCGTTTTGGTATGAGACCGGATACAAGACGTATACGACACTGGAGAACCCCTGGACGCCAACAGCGATTAAAATCCTGCCAGGAAGTCCATCCTTATAGTGGTGGAACCATCATGGTATGGGCGGGTATTTGGATCGGCGGAAAAACTGAGTTGATTTGGATCAGAGGCAACCTCAACGCTCAAATTTATGCTGAGACGATTGTATCAGACGTCATCGTTCCTCTACAAGTGCAAATCGGTCCCTTATTTCAGTTAATGCATGATAATGCACGACCGCACACCGCAAGAATTGTAAGACAGACTCTCGCCGCAGCTAACATCAATGTCATGCCCTGGCCTGCTCAGTCGCCAGACTTGAACCCGATTGAGCATGCATGGGATATGCTACAGAGAAGAGCTCTGCCGAATATGGAAGGTATCCAGTCGCAAGAAGACCTTTTTTGTTGTTGCAACGAACATGGGCGGCCATTCCACAGCGTGATTTGGATGAACTCATTTTGAGTATGCCAAACCGATGTTCTTGTGTTGTTAGTGTTCGCGGTAGAAACACGGAATATTAATTGTTTAAGTTACCCAATAAAATTTTAAAGAAAACTGTTATTTCAGTCTTTTTTTCGAACTTTAATGTTAGTGGTTCAAATGTCAAAAATCCCTTTATTACGAAAATGGCAAATTTCTTTATTAATGCAAAGGTGACTTGGTTTATCGTTACTGTAGACAAACGAAAACACTTTATTTGATGAATCCTTAAAGAAAATTTTAATTAATATCAATCAGGAGAAAAGTTATTGCAAAAATATATGTTGATCCCTAGACACTTTTGATGTGTGTACAAGTGCTTTAGCTACTTAACACGGATTAAGATCAACGTATGTGATGTTGTAGTATATATATATATATATATATATATATATACACACACATATATAGTGAGGCTCCGAAATAAAAGATCTAATCAATTTACTGAAAATACAGAAGACAGAACAATTTTCCATGTTTTTTGCTTGCTCAAGCTATCGCGTGTGCTCACACGATTCCGGCAATCTACCAGAAGTGATAAGACTTAAAGTTAAGAAGTAGCCTCTAGAGCCCGCTCCATTAAGCGCAACCGCCAATTGCATGGCCCCACCCCGTAGATTACTCGCCATAGTAGCGTCGTTTTCTCGGCGATTTCGCTTATAGTTCTTTTTTTCGCTGAAACTAAATCTATTTCCTGAAACCGCTGAAACGGTCGCTTGCAGTGACGTGCTGAGTAACGGACGGATCGATTGTGGAAACGATTAGTTTTGCGAGTGAATGTTAAAACAATGTATTTTTCTGTAAATCATTTTGTTTTCATAATTCAGAATCATTTTGAGCGTAAAAAATGGTTGCCGATAAAGTCGGTTCTACGGGCGAAGATTTTACGTGACAACGTCTTTTCAACGCGCCTAGTTCTCTAGTGCTGCGCGCGCGGCGGACCGATCATGTTTGAGTGGGAGAGAGACGCAAGGCATTCGCCGGTCCGGCGGGCCTCTCTCTCGTTCGATGACTCATCGTAACAGACGTGAGCGGGCGTTACACTTTTTCATGAGTGACTCCGAGCCACAACCTAATTTAAGACGTTGTCACGTCAAAAACTTAATTTCTAGTTAAAATACCCCCGAATGAGCCGGGAAAACAGCTGGTAAACTTCAATGGCTGGACGGATTTTGACTAGCTCTAATTCACCGTGATTAAATTATCTATATTTCAAATTAAAACAAAACCGCTTTGCAATCGGTCATCCGTTTGGAACAGACAGACAGACATACAGAAACACAAACACGTACTAATAGAAATAGGGGTCAGACTTATGACTTCGCTCATTTTCGTCGGTAGTTATTAAACTGATCTGGTGACTACAGTTTGCAACATCAGCAGTTTTAAAGCACTGATAAACATTAACCACCACGCACACATGCACAATTCTGACGACGCGACTCGCAACAGTCGCGACTGATAGTATATCAATCCATCACCGTGGCCAAATAGCTGACAGTCACGGTTCGCGGTTTATAGGTGATGATGATGACCTATTATAATGTAAGTGGCAGTATGCGTACACTTATATTATATAGAGGAAAGATTTGATTAGGTGTTTGCTTGAACCGAATAGGCTCCGAAACTACTGCACCGTTTAAAAAAAATCTTTTGCCATTAGAATTCTACATATCCCTGATGATCATATGCTATATTTTAGACTGCCTCGTTGGTGTAGTGGCAAAGTTTCTGCCTTAAATCTGAGAGGTCCTGGGTTCGAATCCCAGGTGCTCGACCTGGGAATACCTGAAAATTGTTCCTGAGATTTTCTGTCATGAATTTCTCCAAAACAGCTCGGAGTCGGGAAGTTGGCGGTGTTTCAACCCCGTGCCTCGGTGCGCACGTTAAGCCGTTGGTCCCGCGCCTGATCTCTCTCCGGTCATGTCGTCTCTCTTCTCAATTTCGTCGAACTTGAGAGAGTGATGGAACAGTGAGCTGACCTGTGTCTTGCGCTCACACTTGTGCACTATAATATCTCTTGCGTAGTTGGCTGAACTTTGTTGAGATTGGCCGCCGTGCTCGAAATCGGCCAGGAGGACTATTATAACATACCCCTGATGAATAAAAGCTATGTTTTAAACAAGAAAAAATAACGATCCGCGTGAAAATTTTGTCCTAATGCGCTAAGCTCAGGTGGGCCATTAGTTTGTTCAAAAAGACGCCAAAGTAAAAGTAAAATCAGTTCAATTCAAAACGACGTCAAATATTGTATAGCAAATATAATAAAACAGAATTTTAACTCTACAAAGATTCCAAAACATAAAGGGCAAGTCACATCTTGGCCCTATTTCCACTTTCGTTGCTATGAAATAATTCCTGTGTCGTTGTTCGAGGCTGAAATTAATTTAAATGAGGCGAAACTCATGTACCCCCATCTAGAATGCTAAATAGTCCGCGAGAGTGCTCTAATAGTTAACGTATACAGTAGACTCGATGTGAAATTAAAACGTACTTAAATTAAACTAAAAGAAAAATTCGGACTGCCACAGACGGGTCTCGAACCCACACCTATCGCGAGTTGGGCAATTGCTCTACCAATTGTCATACTCATCCGTGTGAATTTCTTAAGTAGTCTCGAATTCGTATCACAGTGTGTAAGGCAGAGGCCTATTAGGCTCAGGGCACACCTGCGGCATAAAGACGCCGTCAGCAATTGCAGCGCTGCAATCGCTTGTCAAATTAGAGTTATGGGTACAGAAAACTTAAAGCAATTACTATCTAAAGTCGACAAACGAGGTTTAAATCTAGCTATTCCTGTCCAACCTCTCATGAACTTTAAAAATTTGGGCAGAATCGATGTTTTGTTCTCTCAGTTTTAAAAAGATATTCAACAAATTTGCCGCAACAAAACATCAAAAACGTTATAAAAACTTAAATAATCCATTGGGATAGTCTATAGATAAGGATATCTGGATATAGGAAATGACCAACGACTGCGACGTTAATTACAGGGGATTGAAAACTAAATTTCCAGTTAAAAAAACCACGAATGAGCCATGAAAACCACCGCGAATAAAATATCATTCGAATAAAAAAACCGTTTTGAAATCGGTCCTTTCGTTCAGGAGCTACAATGCCTGTGGCGTCGTATCATGTCTTTGTATGTCGTTCATCGAGTCGTAGCAGACACACACAAAAACACACGCTCAAACAGACAAAGGGATGAAACTTAGAACATCCCTTTTTTTGTCGGGGCCAAAAACACCTACTACGTCCTAGTCCATTGTTGACTCAAACATTTCTTACGGTTATCTTGGGATTAGAATTTATTAGGACCTTTCGGTTTAATGGAATTTCTTCTTCTGTTAATTACGTTTCAGATGTCCGAGATACATCTAGGCTTACCTATTCTTGATTAACATTGTCAATTTAGTATAACTCCAAAAATATTCCAACACCAGCATCTCGCCTGCGGCTTTGCTCGCACAGATTAAGATGAAGTCTTGAAATTATCAGCGCTTATATGATAACAAGCTTAATATTATACATTTAATATTATGCTTGTCAATATTTTACAGGCTTTACTTCGGCGAGTGTGGTCATGATCTACATCAGCTTATTGCGCCGACCCCCTTTTACCATCGGACCACCAGGCGTACCGCGGGATACCATCCGTACCGTGTCGATGTTCCACTGATACGAACCAAGTGCTTCTCATGTACATTCCTGATGCGCACTACAAAAGAGTGGTATGCACTACCTGCGTCAGTGTTTCCCTGCAATTACAACTTAAGAATCTTCAAAGCTAGAGTGAACAGGCATCTTCTAGGTGAGCTCGCTCCATCGTAGACTCAGTCTTTGCCTCGTTTGGCTTCGTCTTGGGTCAAGAGCAAACCTATCCCAAATAAAATTAAAAATAAAAAAACATTTAAACCTTCTTCTTGAATCACTTTATCTATTTAAGAATGCAGCATTAAAATTCGTTGAGTAGTTTTGCTGATCTAAGCATACATACATACCTACTGTTGTGTAAGTATCCTCTATACTTGCGCAAGGAAACACCAAATCACTGAAACGAATTACATTTCACGATATCTCGCAATGAACACCACGGTTCAGAGAGAATATCTCTAATGAAGTCCTTAATTCTAGCTTACATGCGACATTTTATTGTCCAAAGACGGTTAACAAACAAAGCACAAACCTCTAAAATGCTCGAATGAAATCCGGTACAATGCATATTATTCTTAGACATGACAAATAAAAGAAAGATATGCTTCTGAATATCTTCGCTTAAAACTATGTAGCGATATTATTGAAGTTTCTGTATTACCTTGCTAATATTCGTTTGTCGTCACAAATGGACTTGAAACATTCAATGTTTGTTGGTCCCTCATCAAATTATACAAACGATTTAATTGCAACCAATGAGAGAAACATAAAAAGAGGCTTTTTACTAACGAAAAAAAAAGTTTAACTGCCTTTGTGGTATGATAAAAGGCGTTTCTTTACGCAAACGATAACTCAAACCGACAGGAAATTTCGCCGAGCTCATTTAAGAGTGTTTTTTCTTTGTTCTTACGTCTTGTAAAATTTGCCAAAAGAGGCCTTTGATTAAATTAAATATCAGAAGACTGACTTGAATAGTGTTCTGTCAGGTTAATAGGATATTGTAGACAGAAATCTTTCAGACAATAGGCATAATGACACCTATCTTAAATATTTTCTAGACCATGGTGTTTAAAAACATAGCCCCTATGAAGTTAACACAACCAGTATATTTCCAAAAAGCTGTGGAAACTAATTTTTAAACACACAAAACTTAATCAATTTTCAGACAATTAACTCTGATTTCTGATACATGACCGTGACGTCACGTTTTTGTATTCCCATACAAAATCTATGGAGGCAGACCGTTTTGACACATAATAAAGAGTATGTCAACGATTGGTGGTGTCATCTAGCCTATCCGTTCATACCTTGTTCAATCCAACGAATGAATTGATATCCCAGTCGCAACATTACTAACCTGAAACAATTTCATCTTCCTCTATCTATCCTTTTGCAAAAATCTGGATTTTATACTAGAATGAAATTCAGCTCTGAACTAAAACATGGGGCCGTACTCCGTAACATTTCGTCCATATTTTTACCCCCGACGAAAAAGAGCGGCTATATCTTTTTGTGTGTATACAAGGTGTTACAAAAAACCCTCTTATAACTGAAGGGTGTTGTTGTGCCTGGAAAAATGCACAACATTCCCAAAGATCATCATCATCATATCAGCCTGTTACAGTACACTGCTGGACATAGGCCTCCCCCAAGGAGCGCCACAGCGGACGATCTCCCGCCCTTTGCATCCAGTCACTACCAGCTGCCTTCTTCAGGTCGTCTGTCCATCTAGCCAGGGGGCGTCCCACACTACGTTTACCTAAACGTGGTCTCCATTCAAGAACCTTCCCAAAGATACCAAGGTCTCAATCTCAAATAAAATCGGACCTCACATACAAAAATGCCTAACAGCTGTTTTTTATTATAATTTGGGATAGGTTTGCTCTTGACCCAAGACTAAGCCCAAACGAGGCAAAGACTGAGTCTACGATGGAGCGAGCTCACCTAGAAGATGCCTGTTCACTCTAGCTTTCAAGATTTCGAGGTTGTAATTGCAGGTAAACACTGACGATCGATTTACTATGAGAGAGCCAAATTTTTTTTAGATTTTGACCTAGGTTTCTTTACGAAAGTTGTTCAGTTTTACGGGCACAACAACACCCTTCAGTTATTATAGTTTTTTTTGTAACACCTTGTATATGTGTTTGTGTGTGAATGTCTGTGGCATCATAGCTCGCAAACGGATTGACCATTTGGAAGCGGTTTTTTTTATTCGTCAGATAATTTAATCATAGTAGTTCTAAGCTATAGTTACTCAAAATCCGCCCAGCCGTTGAAGCCCACCAGCTATTTTCCTGGCTCATGTCGGTGGTCTCTTGAATTTAATATTTTTGCATTTGGGTCTAGGTAGTGCGTTCCTCCGCACGTAATATAATGAAATGAAAATTTTATTTGCGTATGAAAAAGGCTACATTTAGGTGGTAGGTTTAACATTGTGGTTCAGCTTTTTTATAAAAGCATGCAAATTATATTAAATCATTTTAAAATACAATATTCAAGGTCAATTACAGTAATAAATAAATAAATATTTCACAACAGTCACACCAATTCTCTAGTCCCAAATTAAGCTACGAGGCTTGTGTTATGGGTACTAGACAACGGATAAACATACTTAAATACTTTTTTTTGTAAATAAATACATATTATACATAGATAACACCCAGACCAGTACAAAACACATGTTCATGCACATTTATGCTTGTACTGTGCGGGGATCGAACCCGCGACCCTTGGTTTTAGAAGTCCGACCTGTGGACCACTGCACCAAGCGGTCGTCAAATAGATATACAAGCTTGTAAGAGTGACAGAGATGGCTAGATCTGGAAATACGGATGGTGGGTTAGAGTAGGGTATGAAACAGTCCGCCTCGGCCACTAGGTCAGTGGTTCGCTTACAAAAGGTCGCGATTACGGGAACTCGCTGGAAAACTTCCTTGGATGGTTTTTACAAATCGTGTATACAGGGTGATGTTTTTTTAAAATTATTTGTTAAGACTAACTAACTGTCAAAAATATACTTTCTTAGTCATTTTTCCATAAAAAAATTAACTTCGCCGTGAAGTTAATTTACCAGCGCAAGATTGCAAATAAAAAAGGTTGGTACCTACTTTAAAAATATATATATTTTGCTTGCTTGTTGAATCATGTGATGATTAACACTTATCTTGTTTCTACAAACAAACTCAATAGAGTTGAATGCTTGTGTGAATGATATCCAACCAATATAAAAAGTAATGTCTCCTTAAAGTTATGTCACTTCTGTCATTCACTTCAAATTGACCTTATAATGGTTTAGCTAAATACTAGCTGACCCGGCAAACGTTGTTTCACCATATAAAATATTGTGGACAATCCTTATCACTAAGGGATATGAAAACTACAAGTAGATGGTGGCCGATTCTCAGACCTTCTCAATATGCTCACAAAATTTCATAAGAAACAGTCAAGTCAAGTTTCGGAGGAGTACGGGAACGAACATTGTGACACGAGAATTTTATATGTATACTAGCTGTCCCGGCAAACGTTGTTTTGCCATATAAATGTTTAGGGTGGACAACCCTTATCACTACGGGGTATGAAAAATAGATGTTGGCCGATTCTCAGAGCTACTCAATATGCTCACAAAATTTCATGAGAATCGGTCAAGCCGTTTCGGAGGAGTATGGCAACGAAAACTGTGACACGAGAATTTTTATATATTAGAAGAAGATTAGACTAGCTGACCCGGCAAACGTTGTTTTGCCGTATAAATGTAAAGTGTGGACTACCCCTAACATTTAGGGGGATGCAAAATAGATGTTGGCCGATTCTCATAGATACCGGATAAGCACAAAACAATTTCATCAAAATCGGTCAAGCCGTTTCGGGGGAGTATGGCAAAGAAAACTGTGACACGAGAATTTTATATATTAGACTAGCTGACCCGGCAAACGTTTTTTTCTATATAAATTATTTCTCTCATCACTAAGGGGTATGAAAAATTGATGTTGGCTATTTCTCAGACCTACTCAATATGCATACAAATTTTCATAAGAATCGGTCAAGTCGTTTCGGAGGAGTACGGGAACGAGTATTGTGACACGAAAATTTTAAATATATAGAGATAGAGATACAAAGTTAAGACAATTACAAAGAAATATACAAGTATGTCAAGTACCATTGCCTATTAAGATGTACAGTGGCCAGCACATCAGGCCACCCATTTTTGATGCAAATACGCCCGTATCACAAGAGCATAAGATACCGCTGTGTTCACTGTGACGTGCTGACTCTACTCAGAAGAAAAACAAAAATTTATCTATTTTAAGTCAAGTTTTAAAATACTTTTTATTACTATCCGAAGTTTATGAAACGCGATGCTAAAAATTTATTGTTCTAGGCAAAGTATAAAAATTTTGATTGGAAAACTTAACCAATATCGGGAAGAATAGAGTTTTTCCTTTAATTACTTTCAGTTAAAGTCTATAATAGTTCAGCAAGTTCAATAGTTGAATCGCTGTGCAGTCTTGGAGTTGAAAATAAAACCATTCTCGGAAAATTACCTAGGTATACTTAAAAATTGTGCTTTTTTAAGATTCCTCCGATTTTATATGCAACTTCTGATCTCAATATAACCAATGATGGTAGAAATAACTGCTGAAGTTCGTATGCCTTTATCAAACGTATCTAAAGGCCAGATCACATATTGTGGCGTATGTCGCTAGGACTCGCGAGTCTCATGACTGAGACGGCGTGTTAGCCACTCGCGAGTCGAGGCTACAGTATGCAAGTGACTCGTTGTACTGAACCTTTTTCATGCGTGTAGTATTTTTTAATATATTTTATAATTTTTTTATTTTGTATTTCAAAACAAGCTCAACAAATAAATCAAAAAATTTCAAAGAACACATTCCTATAATTCTCCAATTTTTATAATTACATAAATCGCCATAACTGAACAATGCTCTGGACATAAGTAGAAGGCACTTAAATGTAAATAATTAAGAAAATCTTTGATGTGGTAATAAATTGTAAACTGAAGATTTTTTTTAAAACTACAGACATACTTAAAAAAGCGTTTTTACCGAAACTAACGATGTGTCGACTTAAAACTACGCCAAAATTGATGTTCAATCAGTATTATGATTGAAAATGAGATTTCTATAATGTAAAAATCACAATTTTTAAATTATAATAAAAAAAAATATTCAGTTTCAAATGGTAATTTACAATTAATTTGGGCTTAGAATCAAAACTTACTGGCTAATTACTTTCTTTACCTAAACTAGGTTAGATATAAACCTGTATTTCAGGCTAAAGAGAGCACACATTTATTATCACATTTAGGTATAGGCTAATTAACAATATCTTGAAACAACAAACACAACAATACAAATACAAATTTTCATATCAGCCGTTCGACGCCCACTGCTGAGCTTAGGATTCCCCCAAGGATCTCCACGGCGATCGTTCTTGCGCTTCCCGCATCCAGCGACTTCAAGCGACCGCGCACCAAATCGTCGATCCACCTAATACGAGTAGAACTTTGTTATAAAAAACCGGTCAAGTGCGAGTTGGACTCGCGCACCGAGGGTTCCGTACAAACCTGTAGATCAGGAGTAGTAACTTTGAAATTTTCAAAATTATCAATTTTTTTTTATATGATGAAACTGAAAATTTACGGTTTTCGTAATTTTTCCTATATCTATACTATAAGACGTGACTTTGTACTAAATTTCAAGATTCTAAGTTTACGGGAAGTAGGTAGGTTTTGATTCCCGTGCGAGTTTCGAAAATTTGCGGAAATTTGCGGCCTAAATGGCTGTATCTTTTGATTGCGTTGGCTTAGAAGGTTGATATTTCTACAGATTCCAGGGCCAGTAGACCTAAGAAATTTCAGTTTGATACCTCAACGCCTTCCTGAGAAAAACGGTCTTGACAGACGGACGGACGGACGGACGGACAACAAAGTGATCTTATAAGGGTTCCGTTTTTTTCTTTTGAGGTATGGAACCCTAAAAATTAGGTAAGTTACACGAATAATAGAAAATTCCTGGTTTCATGGAAACTTCAGTACCTCCACACTACTTCAATGAGTAAACAATGGCATACTTAGCATAACAAGCAAACCGGTCGGTTTGCTTGTTATAACATAAAATCCTGTGGAGTGATAAATAAACATTATTACTAGACTCTATTAAGACCAGAGTCGGATTTGGAACTTTGAAATATACTCGTATTTTACTTAATGTTGTTCCCGGAATTGCGATTTTGCTTATAGGTAATTTCTATTTCTGTATAGTTAAAGTTGCATAAATAATTTCAAGTATTTAAAATTATTTAAGACTAGCGGCCACCCGCGACTCTGTCCGCGAGGACTTAAGTTTTTTGCTTTTGAGTTTAATACAAGGGAAACTTTTTTTTGGTCTATACATTGCTGCCCAATGTGGTACCTACAGTACCAATGTAGAACTTTGAAAAAATAATCAGATGTTTCCATACACATGTACCACCCAAAATTTTTAAGTGAAGATATTTTTGGCAGGCAATAGTTATTTAAGCATGGCAAGATTAAGCTCGCGTTTCACGCAAAATGCGTTTTGATCGATCATTTCAGAAACAAATTTAAAACTAAGTCACAAAAGAAATCGCCAGTTATTATGAACGTATTGAATATTCTTTATAAGTGTTCAAATAAATATTGATTAGAAAATATGTTTCGGAAAACGAAACGCTTTTTTCTGGATTGAAAGTACAGCTTTCAGTTATTGACACTTGACGTTACTGAAGAAAAAAGTATTGTGCCAAAGTCCATTTGTCAAAATACTTTTTTTCATTCTCCTCATGCATAAATTGGCTGATTGGCAAGTTCCAAGGCAGTAAAAAATAATTAGAACAAATTATGAATATATGCATTTTAAGCTTGTATTAAATATTTTTTGGTATTTTCGGCATCAGTATTGTTCCCTAATCACTCCCTGATAGATCACATAGACAACCTCTTCCGTTCGCATCTACAGAATTGGGATGATGACACCTATCTTAAATATTGTCAAGAACATGGTGTTTAAAAAACATAGCCCCTATGAAGTTAATACAACCAATATATTTCAAAAAAGTTGTAGAAACCAATTTTTAAACACACAAAACGCAATAAATATTCGGTCAATTGACTCCGATTTCTGACACATGACCGTGACGTCACAATCATTTATGACCATACGAAATCTATGGAGACAGACCGTTTTGACAGATAATAAAAAGTATGTCAACGATTGGTGGTGTCGTCTAGCCAATTGACTGCTCTACAGATTTATTATAAGTATAAATAAATAGACGATATTTAACTCAATGTTAGCCACAGTTACTGAGCATCAAAGCACCTTCAGAATAAGAAAAAAGGATTTACTTTTTTATATTGTAAAGCTTAATTTTGTTTCTTAAAAAAGACCATGAATATCACGTAACAATATGACTGTCTCAGTTTTACGTAAAACAAGAGAACACCATCAAAGCTCTTCTAACAAACAGGAAACATAAACGTAGTATTTCACGCAAAGATACACATTACCATTTACATGACGGACCAAGGCAATAACAGAAACTGGGACACCGATCAATGGTCTGACCACACGATGGACGCTCATATAGCGACGGATGCAGGGAATCAATCAGCACTGAGCCGTAGAGAGAAAAGTCATCTTTGAAAGAATTGCGAGCGATTTAGAAATGAAAATGAAAGTAAAAAAATGATAAATCTTTTATTCGTTGCAAAGTTATATAACAACACTATTAGATGTAGACTCCGATCTTTTAAGTGCATAGCACCTGTGCCAGAAGGACTCGCTCTTCCTTAGCAATAGAAATCTTAATTATCCTTATTATTATTATTTTGAATGTAATGTATGAATGTATTGTTTTATTTTGAATTTAATTGATTTGCAATTATTGTATATTTTATTTTATTCATTTATTCTGGCCTGCACCTATCGCTTTGGAATTATTTCTGTAAAGATAGATATTTGAATGAAATATAAATACATAAATATAAACTAAACAACTAATACAAAACAAAACAAAAGCAACAATCACAAAACGCATGTGTGAGTATGTGGTGAAATATGGACAAACAATTAGTTTTACTCATTCAAAAGTAAGCAGGATTAAAACATAAATAAAGTTGGTATTTAATGAAGCATACCCACGTTTCTTGAGTTACAGTTGTAAATAATTATGAACCAAAAATATACTAAAATCTTTCAAAATATGGGGCGTTTTACAAAAACACACTTGAATATACGACGACATATATTTTATTATTGATATATTTGATTTGACTATAGCTTTGGTCTAGTGGTTTGAAGTCCAGACTACAAAATCAACTGTCGCGGGTTCGAATCCTGCTTGGGGCAAATGTTTGTGTGATGAGCACGAGCATTTGTACCTGAGTCATGGGTGTTTATCGTTATTCTAGCCACCATAGCAGAAGCTAACGCTTTGTTCGGGGCTAAGTAATTGGTGTGTTCATTAAAAAAAGCAATAATTTTTTTTTTGTCCCAAATAGCTTAAAACGACATTTCAAAGTTCATGATCTTTCAAAGGTATCAAACAATGATTTGCTGAGCCAAGAAGTAGTTCATTAACTATTAATATATTCTGCCCCCAATTAGAGGGCCGCTATAATTCTCCGGATACGGCCCTGTCATTCCGAGGCTAACACAGTGTACCTTTTAATGATTTATTTGGTGGCAAAATCGATAAATAAACATAGGCCGTTTATCCGGCCCCAGCGATCAAATTATGCAAATAAATTGCCCCGTAAGGTTTACTTGCGTTTAGAGTAAGGGTTATTATTTTGGAAACACAATTTTACTTTGTTATTCTCAGTGCTCCATCCTGCCATCCATACTATTATAAATATCATTATTTAATATTATACTCGTAAATGCGATAGTATGTATGTCTGTCTGTCACTCAATCACATCTAAACTACCGAACCAATTTGCATGAAATTTGGTATGAAGATATTTTGATACCCGAGAAAGGACATAGGCTACTTTTTACCGCTGGAAAATGACGCATTCTCATGGGAAAATTCAGGTGAGTCGATCGCTTTTTTTATAAAAATGAATTGCTGTTCGTTAGTCTCACTAAAACTCGAGAACGGCTGAACCGATTTCAATAATTTTAAACTTGAAACTTTGTTGAAGTCCAGGGAGTGCAAAAACAGCAGACAGAACAGCGTCTGCCGGGTCCACTGGTCATCAATAAATAAACAATGGGGACAGAATGCGGTTAAACGACTACATTGCTCTGATCGCAAAGAAAGTAGTTAATCTACCTACCTACTTATGTTATAGAAATCAGAAACAACGAAGAGACCACAAACCCAAGCCCGTGAGTTAGACAACATAGAAAACTGGTCTTCTACATCCTAAAGGGATCGAACCTGGGACCTCAGAGATGGCAAGGCGGCCGCTTGAAACCGGTGCGTACGCCACTACACCGCGGAGGTCGGCTAAAACAAAAGCGAAAAATTGCTTTGCGAATTTAACGTTAAATACTTTAGTAAAATATTTGGCCGAAATGTATTTAGATGTGGCTTGAAAATTAATATTTAAAATACATTATAATGAAACAGCGGTTGCGTCCCACATCACAGGTAAGCCCTTCCTTAATAGAATTCAACTTATAAAATGATAAGGTTAAGCCACTTTTAATAAACGGTAGAAGCCTTTGATTTAATAAAATAGCGGAAGATTTGTTATTGTGTGACATACATTTTTGGGGTAGAAAAAATCAAACTGTCATAGGTAGGAATCGAGCCTTCTACTGAACTGACAGCGTGTCCAGCAATGGCCACGTCGTGGCTAAATCACTGACAGTCGAAAGGCACGGCAACATTTTTCCGCAGGTGTGCCCTGTGCCTAACTTTCTGCATATAATTGACGGATAAAGAATGCCACTAAATAAATAAATAATATTTCACAATAAATATTCCACAACAATCACACTAATTCTCTTGTCCCAAATTAAGCTACGAGGCTTGTGTTATGCGTACTAGACAACGGATAAACATACTTAAATACTTTTTTATGTAAATAAATACATATTATACATAGAAAACACCCAGCCCAGTACAAACACACATGTTCATGCACACATATGCTTGTATTGTGCGGGGATCGCGACCCGCGACCCTTGGTTTTAGAAGTCCGACACGTAGACGACTGCACCAAGCGGTCGTCGGCCTAAACCGTCGACAAAAGGCCAAAATACTATCAATCGATTCTATTGACTAGGCTATACGCACTTAAAATATGTGACCTGACCTTAAAATAGTACGAGTAGGAAAAGCGAAAATGTAGCAAGCTGAAGTGGCAGTGGGCTGGCGCCATGTTTGTCGCAGAACCGACGAGAGGTGGAGCAGGAAGGTTCTCGAATGGAGACCACGCTTAGGTAAACGTAGTGTGGGACGCCTTCGGCTAGATGGACGGATGACCCGAAGAAGGCAGCTTGTAGTGACTGGATGCAGAGGGCGGGAGATCGAGCGCTGTGGCGCTCCTTGGGGGAGGCCTATATCCAGCAGTGGACTGCAACAGGCTGATGTGAAAGGAAAAGCGAAGGGCATAAAGTTTGGAATAATCTTCACCCCCCGTAAAACTCGTATTTCCAACAAATAACTCCTCCCCTATAAACCTTACGAACCACGTGTCCTAAATGGCCCTCGTAAAACGGCTACCTTTTTATAGGTTTTTGATGGGTATTTAATTGCTCCAAAGGCAATCGTTTTCTTAGAAGACAGGCTCAATTAAAGTGCCTATCATTTAAAATGAATAGTTAAATAATATCATGTGCTAAATGGGTATACCTAAAATTAAGACTTGCATTCGATTTTGATAACCGAGCCAACAAACAAATTCGTCTGTTTCGACGCGATTGAGAAAATTATCAATTAAAGCTCTAAAAGATAATTATTTTGCTTTAAATTTTAAACTACTTCGCTTTGACAGATAACAAGCGACTAAAATCTGTCGAAGCAACTACATCTCCTAATGATGCCACGTGTAGTGGACGCGTCGAGTGTTTTCTTGGTGTCAGTATTGTGTTTCCTTGGTGTCAGTGTTGTGTTTCCGGGTGCATCTTTTGTGTCATATTGCAAGTCCTGCGACTTTCAGTATTTAGTACTTGTATTTGCGTTACTGCGCTGGCGTCGTTTAGTGGAAATTTAAAGCAAAATAATTCTCTTTTTCAGCTTTAGTCACGGATTTCCGCAAAGTAACGCTTGATTTCATCAATTATCAATTAAAAATCAAACATTACAAACTACATGAAAAGATCTATAATAAATAAATATTTCACAACAATCACACCAATTATCTAGTCCCAAATTAAGCTACGAGGCTTGTGTTATGAGTACTAGACAACGGATAAACATACTTAAATACTTTTTTTTTGTAAATAAATACATATTATACATAGAAAACGCCCAGACCAGTACAAACACACATGTTCATGCACACTTATGCTTATACTGTGCGGGGATCGAACCCGCGACCCTTGGACCGACATGTGGACTACTGCACCAAGCGGTCGTCAAATGTGGTCGTCTATGAAAGGCTTTAAATGATGAGTTGAGGACTCCTATGCCACGACCTATGGACACGGTAATAGCTTTATCGGTGGTAAGCACGGCCACACGTCAAGTTGATCACTGCGGTATCTTACACATACGTTATAAGGATGATTTTCTAACGAAAATAAGTAGCTTGATGTGAAGCCGTGTGTACATCATGGAACACTTGTTAAAATGACGCAGTGCCAAAATCCCAACAGAATGTTGGAATTGAATTCAAGTGAAGAAGAAGAAGAAAACATTTTTTATTCAGTATCACATTTTTACCAAATAGAAAAAACACATTTAAAAATCACATACACAAGATACTGAAAGGGGGGCCACTCAGCTTGTGTCGTAGCATCCCAGGAATGCCACGACGCTGGTCTTCCGTGGCCACCCAGAGAGAAAGATAGCACTACTTTGCACAACAATTGCTTTATTCAAAATAGGTACTAAGTGGTATTTTGACATGGGCAACGCAAGTGTAAACAACTTAAAACGACCTAAAACCAGTGCGAGTTAATTACAGTGTATCCCGCTACCAAGCACACAAGAGTCGCATGAATCAAAGAGGCTTTCAGCGATTGGGAATCGAACGCCGCGTCGCGTCTCGTTCTTTTTGAAGCTGCGTCTTGAACAATCCGTTTTTGTCAGGCATTAGAGCCAGCGCCGCACATGTGCGACATACTATCGGAGGGAATTGTTGTTAATCGCGTTTTATTCGATTGCCACATATTAATGTTACTGAGACAGTCATAGCGACAGTATGTGTACCGCATTTGAGTGCTGGATAAAGCAAAATAACTCTCTTTTTCATCTTTAGTCATGGATTTCCACAAAGTAACGCCTGATTCCATCAAAAATTACGAACTACATAAAAAGATCTATGAAAGACGACCTAAATGATGAGTTAAGTATTTAAAAAAAACATAAATATAATATATTTTTAATTTAGTCTGCTTTTTGACACGGTAATAGCTTTATCAGTGATACGCATGGCCACACGTCAAGTTAATCACTGAGGTATCTTACTTATACGTTATAAGGGTGATTTTGCAACGGAAATGACTAGCTTGATGTGGAATGTTATATTCTTAAAGGCATGCGTTTAAACTTAAAAAAAAATAGGCTTGTAAAGTTAACAGTAGCTTACGTGACGTTAAACCGGTAAAATTTAATTATTTTAAATTTTTTTTTAATCTGACGCTCTTCACTGCGGTTATTTTGTCATTGTATTATCGTACTGTGTACAGTGCTTGAGAAATGATTCAAACACCTCCCAAGCCGTGACGGTTGTAAAATTTGCACACTTGCATACATTACATTAAGAAATTTTAAATTTCAGCCATTGATAAACACGTCGCGCGACGTGTTCTTGGTGCGTGATCGTGATGATAGGTCGGGCCACCATGGACAAAGCATTGGAACTCCTACCTTACACCCGGATTGGAGAAACAAAAAGATACATAAAACAAATATACAAAAACATCACATACTTTGATCTGACTCCGTGGTAATAGCTTAAGCACTTGTGTTACAGATAACAGAATCAATCAACACCAATTACAAATAAACTTAAATACATACATGTATAACACCCAGACTAGTACAAACAGACATGTTCATGCACACAAATGTTTGTACAGTGCGGAGATCAAGCTAGCGACCATTTGGTTAACTTCTTGACCATTACACCAAAGTGGTAGTCAAATAGAAAGATAGGAATAGATTTGAATACCTACCAAATTACGAGTAGTTTGCTTTTACCTTAGCCTAACAAAGCACCTACTAGTCTATAAAGAAAATGACAAAAGAAAATCAAGTGCTAAATGTTTAAGTTAACGGCACGATTGTCAAGGAGGGTGGTTTAATGGCCTTTTTGGGCAGTTCCCCACTTTTTATGACCCGATGTGGCTCAGGCTCGGTTGTAAGATATAGCGGTTTAGGGCTTTTTTATGCGCGGGTTTTGGTCGAGCATATTGTGTGACCCAAATCAGGGTTGAATATTTTAATTCGAATTTTAAACTTAGTTGGCATTCTCATCCTATTTGACAAACGTCCTTCACCTCAACTATGTTTGGAGCCGTTCTCCACCACGCAGACTCGGTGCCGATTGGTGGAGGGGTTGTTGTTGGGTTAGGTTTGTAAGGTAAGTGACCAACCTTACTGTTGGTACTGTAGTCGCCCGAGGGTTCTTTGTCCAGGCTTAACGACTTTCTATTGATATAAAACCGGGACCAATAGTTTAACGTGCCTTCCGAAGCACGAAGATAGTGAATGACGTCACTTACATGGTCGGAATAGTCATCCGCCCCAAACACGACTGCGCCTTAGGTTGCTTAACTTTGGTCTCACTTCTAAAGCGCTGCCACCATTGCGCCACAAGCCCCTATTGAGTATTGAAAACCGTATTAAAAAAATCATTTTTAGTTCAGGAACCATTATAACCCATATAATCCATTACATTACGATTACATTACATTACATTTACGTTACAAATTTAATTTTAATTTTACAATATACGTTTTTTTTTAAATTAAATTTAGTGTTTATAAGTAAATTTTAATTTCAATGTCAATTGTCAAATCCGAGTCATTTAATATTACAGTAATCACATTTAATATTCTACAAACGTTTTGTCAGACATGTACAGCAGTTTGAAATACAGCTAATACAGTATAAAATAATATAAAATTGATGCTTAATAATAAGCAGTTTCCTCCAATCCAATTTATCCGCCGCTAGTTGCCAGTTATTTGCAGGTGGCATGCAAATAACTGGCATCTTTACAAGTTTTATTAAATCGATTGAGTTATACTCAAATACGAGTATTCGTTTAAAGAGACTCTCAAACTATTATTTTGGGCATAACTATGATGTTTCGATTGGCTATGGCAATTGGAGTTGGAGTATAATATTAACCAATAAAGCCGAGCATGGGAAAATCTAAATGTTTTCTGATCTTCATTTTGTAGTCTACAAAAGAGCGGTGAGCCTATTTGAACAAAAACATTTCGTTAATTTCTAATATCACCGCCAGCGTTTTTGTCTTGGATCAAAAACCAAAATCCAGGGAATTGTTTGAAATAATCATTCCCTTGTCAGTGGTTGGGCATAAATTCGTAACGTAGCGTTTTAACTACCGCTGCAGGGCTATACGCCCTTAAGAGCGATAAAGACGGAAAACTAGGCCCAATTCTTTTGCATTACCGTTAGAATTATTCCACTTTATCTCGCCTTATGGTGTTGCTAAGGCGTTCGTAAACTTAATTGTTTTCTTGTGATATCAGCGGTTTTGTCTTATCAAGCGATAGCAACTGAGTTCTTTGTTTCTTGTTTATCTGGTGGTTATGAGATTTTAGGTACCGGGCCTGCGTATTTCTTTAGCCCAGTGATACCTCACTGGGCTAAAGAAATAATAAAGAAACTTTGACCCATTAAAATACTAATTATGATACAATTTGATAACGCAACATATATTGATTTCAAATTTTTAATTGTACTGTTTTATTTTAATTTTATTTTTTGTATTAATTTTAATTTTACTATTTTAATTTTAATTATATTGTTTTTGTTTTAATTTTAATTTCAGGCATTGTATTAATTTTAATATTATTATTCAAATTCAAATTGCGTCGTTTTATTTTTATTTTATGAAATTATAGTAATTTTAATATTATCACTTAAATCTTTATGTGGTTTTTATTATGGGTCCCAGTTACCCGAAATAAATGATTTATTTTTTATTTGTTAAATTTTTTTTCTTTTTTTTTTAAGTTAGTACCCTTTCCCAGTAAAAAGTTTATTTCACTGTTTACCGTATTAAGTAAGTTTGCTGTTTTACTGACCGTTTATGACACCTTTACCGAATGGCGTATTACTTAAATGCCATTTGATTATTTTTGAGGTTGAACTTTTTACTGAATGGGTCAAAGTTATCCCCCCGGGCTAAAGTTATATGCAGGCACCGGTATTTGATATTCCAAATATTGTAGTTATTGCTGTCTGTATGTAGTTATTATTAAGTTATTGCTGTCTGACTGGCTATTGCGGAAAAAAACTGGATAGGAGTTATTTGATTATGTTCAGCAGTCCAAACGATAGGCGTGACTATCTTGAGTATTTTTAATAATAATAATAATAATAATTTATTTCAGATCCAAAGAATCCATACAATGTTGTTAGTAAAAAATCAATAAAACTTAAAATCTATGTTAGTTTACTTAATCTAATGCATACCTACACGACCCTTTTTTCTGCAACTCGGTCTAATGTCTAAAGATAAGACAACAAGGCTTATCTCTAGTTACCCGTAGGATGCTGTTGTTGCTCTGCCTTACCCTGCAGTGCATTGAGGCGGCCCGCTTTCGAATGATTGCATAAAAATCGTCAACATAAGCTTCAGCAAACATTGTTGATGCACTGCAGAATCTGGGGAGCCCCATCAGCATCCTAAAGGCATTATTGTATTGCACGCGAAGGGCGTTATATGTCTTCTGCTTAAAGTTACACCACAGGCTGCAAGTGTAAAAAGATTGACAGAACGCCTTAAAAAGGGTAACTTTGACCTCACGTGAGCACCTGGCAAACCTGCGGGCCAACATATTGCATCGAACAGCCAACGCCCTTCTTTCACGATCAATATCCAAATTGTCTGACAGGTCTTCAGTGACAATGTGACCTAAGTATTTGAATTGGGAGACTCTTTTTAACACACTACCTAAAAGCGTCACAGGAGGTACAGTAGTCAATTTTGTATTACCCGCTTGAAACACCATCAGTTCACTTTTATTAACATTATATCGTAGTCCATGTTTAATGGCATACGTCTCACACAGCGACAAAAGCCTACACAGACCGCTCGCAGTTGGACACAGCAACACCATGTCATCTGCATAACTTATACTGTTGACCATAAGACCGTCAATCGAACAGCCGACTCTGGTGCTGCTAAGCTCAACCAAGAGCTCATCCATAAACAGGCTAAAAAGTGCCGGGGAGGATAGCCCCCCCTGCCTCACCCCGCATACCAGACGGTACTCCTCAGACAGAGCTCCAGCCCACTTGACCTGGTTAATCTGATTGTTGTACCAGTACTGAAAAGTTTCAATTAATTCAGGCGGAAAACTTAATTTTTAGCACCGTGACGTTTTATAAACATAGCCCCTGTGAAGTTAATACAACTATTATGTTTCCAAAAAGCTGTAGAAACCAAATTTTTTTTACACACAAAATTCAATAATCTTTCGGTCAATTGACTCCGATTTCTGATACACTACCTTGCCATCACGAATTTGTATTCCCATACAAAATCTATGGAGGCAGACCGTTTGGACAGATAATAAAGAGTATGTCTACGATTAGTGGTGTCATCTAGCCCATCCTCCGATGGTCTAATGACTTTATTTGGGACTAATTTGGAGGCCCACGAGAGTGGAGCTATGTTACATTACCTAAAGGACTAATAGGAATAGACCTAAGGCCTATTTGAAATGAATTACAAGGACGAGATTATATACATTTTTTTTAAATAAATAAATAATAAATATTTCTCAACAATCACACCAATCCTCTAGTCCCAAATTAAGCTACGAGGCTTGTGTTATGGGTACTAGACAACGGATAAACATACTTAAATACATTTTTTTTTGTAAATAAATACATATTATACATAGAAAACACCTAGACCAGTACAAACACACATGTTCATGCACACTTATGCTTGTACTGTGCAGGGATCGAATCCGCGACCCTTGGTTTTAGAAGTCCGACATGTGGACCACTGCACCAAGCGGTCGTCAAATATTAAATTGCCCCCACAATAAAATACTTTTATTAACATTACGTTAGTAAGAATCTCTTCGGTATAAATGTCGTCGTAAGGTATTTAAATAAACATAATTATTGAAAAGTGATGTGGTCTAATTCAGATTGCTCATAGCGATAAGACCGCCTACATTGTAAAACTGTACTGTGAATTATCTATTTGTATTTTTTGGTGTGTGCAATAAAGAATTATGTTATCTTATCTAACTTTGGTCGCAACTTTAGGCGACGTTAATACAAGCCTCATACATCATTGAAGAAGAGGTCTCTCTCATTTCTCATTAGCCTATATACGTCCCACTGCTGGGCACAGGCCTCACCTCAACTATGAGGTGGTCCGAGCCATACTCCACCACGCGGGCTCAGTGCGGATTGGTCGAGGGGTGTTTGTAAGGTAAGTGACCAACCTTACTGACAGATGTTATCAAGCTGCCCGAGGGCCTCTGACTAGGCTTAACGACTAATATCTATCGATATTTACCGGGACCAACAGCTTAACGTGCCTTCCGAAGCACGGAGATGCTTGTAAATAGACGTCATTTAAATGGTCAGAATGGTCACCCATCCCAAACAGGACCGCGCCTTAGGTTGCTTAACTTTAGGTATCACTACCAAAGCGCTGCAACCACTGCGCCAAAAGCACCTCCATTGAAGAGTTCTAATTAAAACTAATGTTCAAGGAAAAATACAATTTCCTTAAGGATAAATTTCTCGAGTCAAACTGTGTTGAAGGCTCTTAAAACTTTCGCTTAGGTTACGTCTCACTCAAGATACACTTGCCATGCTTTTTCGGTTCTTGTGACGAGGTCTCAAGGTCTTTCAAGTTTTCATCTGTTCATAATATAGGAATTTGCGAAGTTTGAACAAGTTTCCCCTGAAGATTGGTACCCCACTTGTAGATTTTTGCTTGCTAGAAAGTTATGCGTTACGGTGAACTCGCTTACCGTATTTGCAACTATTTTTTGTTCTTTGTAGGAAAGTTACTGTCTGTTTTCAAGCATAATATTTATTATTGTTATAAATTATGATCTAAGAAAACAGCTTATTTCGACCAGCCATAGAGCTAAGTACCACCGTTATCAAATTATATTTCGAATAAAACACGGCTTTGTATAATTAGTCCATTCGATTGGGAGCTACGATGCCAAAGACACATAAAAACACGAATAGACTGATAAAAAAACTGGTCAAACTGATAAAAAAAAAACAAAAAAAACCACACACCATCACATTCTTAGTAAAATAATAAAAGTGTAGAATAAAAAACACACTTAAAGAAAAATGGACTGCCACAGGCGGGACTCGAACCCGCACCGCTCGCAAGCCGGGCGATTGCTCTCCCAATTGAGCTACCGTGACACGTACTCATCGCGCATCGTTCCGAATTTTTTTAAGAGCTCCTTAGGCTGCAGCCACTCATGATTCATCAGTTCATCACTGTTGCGGTTACTTGTTATCTCAATTTGTAAAGAATGTGTATAGTTAATGCTAAAAAATAAAGTAACTTTTTAGAAGTGTAAAATTTTGTATAAAATTGTGCCTAATTTGTATTCCGTTAATAAATAATGTTAGTTTTTATTTGATAATGGCTACGTCACACAAAGCCATAAAGAAAAAAAAGTAATGTTAGTGACCATGGCAGTTGACACAATAGTATTATCCATGGCGGCTGTTTTTTTTTTATTTAGTTCAAATTTTTGTTTCCTTTTTTTGTTTATTATTTTTTTAATTTTTGTGAAACATACAGATTTCACAATCAATAACAAAATAGGTAATTTAAATAACACATAAACCAATTAAAAGTTGACGCAAAAACGTCAACTGACTGAAAATTATAATTATGGCTATGATGTTTATCTGTTTTTATACTATTATTAGGTTAGTTGTATTGTCTTCAATAGGCTTGTTTCCACTATGAAAGAAATATTCAAAAACTGATTTTCTCTAAAATTATTCATAATTTCAGATGCCTTTACACTAATATTTTTCTGCAGTTCGTATTATTTGATTTTTAATTGGAATTCAAATGATAATTAGACACTCAGTCGGCATTGCACGCGATGACGTCAAAGTGTGTTATTCCCATACAAGCTCTATGAAGAAAAGCGTTTTGACAGTTGATAAAAAGGACGTCAACGATTGGTGGTGTCAACTACCGTATTGTACAGCTCCACATCAGCTTATGTACAGTCGCTTAACCTTTAAAACAGAATACAAACTTATTACAAGGGAATGCATAAGTACTTATATAACAGTTCCGTATATCTTTATTTAATTAGTGGATGCTAGCTCATTTGTACCTACCACGATAGATAAACATATGCTGTGACTAAGCTTTGGGGTTATCGACCAATTTACCCACGCTTCCGAGTTAGTAAAATAAATTGTTTTGTTTAATAATTTCTAACGAATGGACAAAGGATTTTCGGTCTCAATGCAAGGACTTTTTACGCCTATTGTTTGTCAAAGATTTACCATATTCTTAAGACAGCGCTGCATACGTAACGGGATTTCATCCGGAAGGCACGCGATGTTTAGAAACATCGTTTCATACAAAATGTATTAAATATCGCATATGTCTTCTGCATATATATGTAATCTGTATGTTCTCTGCTTGGACCTGTGGTTGACTGGTAGAGAATGCCTCCGGCATTAAGTCCGCCACTGTACACAAGTTCGTGCAGAAGTTTTTTAAATTAATAAATAGCCCACGGGTACACGGACAGGGCGGGAACGATAGCATCGGCGATGATGTTCAGCGCTTACCTGTCTCGTCCCGCTTCAGTACGCTATTAGGTGGTGATTCGGGCAAAAATAATAATAATAGTCCACCTGGCCGATTTCAACCACGGCGGCCAATCTCAAAAGAGATCAGTCAACTACACAGGAGATATTATAGTGCACACTCTATAGTGCATTCACTGTTCCATTACTCTCAAAGTTCGGTGAGACGGCAATCCGACATGACCGGAGAGAGATCAGGCGCAGGACCAACGGCTTAACGTTCCGCTTAGCTTTCCGAGGCACGGGAGTGTAACACCGCCAACTTCCCGACTTCGAGCTGTTTTAGATAAATTCATAACAGAAAATCTCAGAAACAATTTTGGCTCGACCTGGGTTTCGAACCCAGGACCTCTCGGATGTAAGGCACAAACTTTGCCACTACACCAACGAGGCAGTCCGTGCTTCATTCTTTACGAATTTACAATCTATTGCTCCTGAGCAATTGGGTAATTTTCACAGTAACCAGATTTTAGGTATTCACGTCATGCCTATCCTGTTCACATCCCGTCGTCATGTAACGGGTTATTATCGGGATATTACCCTGTAACTTTTTAGCCTGTAAACTCGTGAGTCACGCGTAAGACAATTGCGTCTAGTTATGATCGTTGGTAGGACGATATCGTACGACTGATGCCCAATCTATCAATTAAGTATACCTAGCATACCTTGGGCGTATAAGAGCGGGATCCTCTAACACAAGCATTAAGCTTAAAAGGGGTATCCCAAACCTTTGTAAAATTTATTTGTAAACAATAAAGAAAATTTTGACTTTTTGATTAGATTATATTGAATCTATACTAATAGGTATTATAAATGTGAAAGTAACCCTGTCTGTCTGTTACTCAATCACGCCTAAACTACTGAACCAATTTGCATGAAATTTGGTATTAAAATGTTACGGGTAATGCTAGAAGATGTAGTAAGCTTAGGTTTACCCGGGTTAACTTAGTATTACCATAACGTTTTGGGTAAAGTTCGAATAATAAGTGAAATAAATTCGGAATTTACCCGTATACACCTAGGTCTACCCAACTCTGGCTGGTTAATGTTCGGTGTTGCGATTTTCGAACGTTTCGCTCGTTGGTTCAGTAAAAAAATGGCGATCGAAGACAGTACCTACACGTACTGCTTTGCGAGAGCGTTTTGATACAAAATGCTATTGTCTACAAAAGCGTTCAATTATTTTTACTTTAGTAACGAACAGTATTTGGAAATAATTAATTCGGTTAAAAGTGCAAAAGAAGCAAACAAATCGAAAACAACTTTACAATACCGGCGTTTGAAGCGATTTGATTTGTGTTCGGTGAGTGGCGTCGAGAAACTGATCACTCCTCGATCTTCTAGTGACACGACAATTAAATATTATGTGACCAACGATTCGAACATCTCGAAATTTTACATGAAACTCATTTGGCTGTTGGTCATGGAGGAAAACATCGAATGTAAAAAAATGTTACTCAAGAAGTAATGAACGTGGAACTATCGAGGAAATGTTTTCAAGGAATCAGTTTTCTGTGTGTCAGGATAAACTGATTGATATAAAAATATATCACCCGAAAAGAAAAAGCTTACGAGAACTTGCAAATGAATAGTCACTTTCTGGAGGTCAGGGCAATAAAAGGTTTAATTGTAAAACTAAATGCGCCACAAAAAAGTGTTCATGCAAGGTTGCTGCAAAATTTTGCAAATCAAAATGTCACAGCAGTTTGTTTGTCATAAATAATATCTGTTTTGTTAAAAATTATTGGTATTTAATGTAAGCTAATTGACAATACCAAATTTATTTTATTGTAATATTGAAGCTATTATGTTATGCTTTTAGAGCTATTATGTTCTGTTCTTTTTGTTTTTAATAATAAAAGCTTTCTATGAAGTCAGTTTTCAATTTCAGCAATTAATTTAACATTACCCAGTAAGCATTGGATACACCTAGGTGAGTTAGTAAATGAGTGGGTAAACCCCGAATTAAAACTTATTTTCATTCTTGTTAGGAAATTACCCAAATATGTTGGGTAATACTAAGTAAACCCGGGTAAACTTAAGTTTATTCCAACTTCCAACCTTACCCGTAACAGATATTTTAATACCCGAGATGGGACTTTTTACTGCGGGAAAATGACGCATTCCCATAGGAAAATTTAAGTGGGCCGATCGCTTTTGCGCCTAAACTCCTGAACAGATTGAAATAAACTTTGGTAAGGAGATAGTTTAAGACTTAAGAAAGGACATGTTTATTTTTGACCGCGAAAAAAAAAACACATTTCCAGGGGAAAAAATACTTTACGGGGAATCTGATCGCTTTCACTCCTAAATTACCAAAGATTTGAATTTTATTCGGATGAAATTGGAATTAAGGTAAAACAACGCATCCAAAAAAACTACCTAATGCGGACGAAGTCGCGAGTAAAAGCTAGTGAGGTAATTAATTTGTTTCAATGGGCATAATTTGTTAGATTTGGGCATGTCGATGGGGCAGAGTTTGTTAATGGCAAAGACTCCACTTCAATTATGAGATCGTAAGGTCACCAGCAAAACTTTGCATCATAACCCTTTTTCGAGTCGCCTAATCGGTTTGAAAGTGATCATGGTTCACAATGACTCCCCATTTAAGGAATTTAATCAAGAGGAAGCAGTGATTAAGAGCTACGCCCCTTTAGATAGACTGGAGGGAAAGGAGCCATCACGCTAACTAACTAAAATATTGAAGACAAAAATTAAAAACAAAATAAAACTAACGACAGTGTTTTGCTAATTATTGTGATAAAATTAGATTATCAATAAAAGTGGTAAATGGAATTAACTTTTATCAGACAAAAATAGCATTGTGGTCCAATATCGGAAATTAAACAATAATGTCATACGCATGTACACTTTATGCAGATACAGGGTGTCCAAAATAAAGAGCTCCACTTAATATTACTAAGTAAACCCAACCTATACTGTTTTAAAGAAGTCATATTTTTTGTTTAAAATCGTTTACATTCGCGGCACAAGAACAATCATTGTCTCACCAAAAAGTGTTATACAACAAACGCGATATTTGTCAAACGGTAATTGTCCATGTCTGTTTGAAAATTACTTATAATTAAATTAAAATTACATTTTTTTATAGAAAATTAAAATAATAATTATAATACTGCTACGCTAGGAGCACTATGAAAAAAATTGGTTGCCTGTAAAGTCGGTATACGCGCGAAAGTTTTACGTGACAACGACTCTGAGTGGTAAAATAATTTTAATGTGAATATTCATTCGTATAACATGAACCGGTGTGTATGCCTATCTATCTCTCTCTCTCTCTCTCGCTCTGTCTCTCTCGCGCGAAACGTGAGCGGAGCAGCGTAACGCAGTTTCTTGAGGTGTCACCCGGCAAACCAATTTATAAGACGTTGTCACGTCAAAAAAACATAATTAAAAATCATCATATATCTAGTCTGAACTCTTCTTCTTCTTTAACTTAAGAGCTGCGCTCTTGTCGGTGGAGTAATCGCCATTCATTCCTTTTTTCTGCCTCTTTTTGACCTCCTGGTACGACTTGACCCTGACTTTTTCATTTTATTGGTCAAAATAACTTCTTCTAGGCCTTCCTCTTCCCCTCTTTCCTTCTACCTTTCCTTCTATGATGTTTCCTAAGAACCTGTCATGTCGTATGATAGTCTGAACTCATTGGTTTAAAAAACGAATGACGAAACTTGCATCACCATGTAATACATGCTGGATAACGGCTTCCGTTTATATAAATGGACCACATTTTAAAATAGGAACAGTCTCTTATTAACATCTGATACTGTATGTAGTCGTTATCGAATTTAGAATATAAATATTTTCGATTTTTATTTTAGTACATAAAGTCTCAAATACATATTTCATCACTTCAGTTAAAAAGTGGATTTATAAAAACAGTGATGTGCTAAAATGTGTTCACGGATTTTATTGATATGTAAGTTGCATTTTTTTTTCGAAAATGTGTAACAATCATCTTTGTTTTATTGGGTGTTATTCTACTTGATAATGTTATACGAAAAAAAAGGTTTAATGACCTCACCCAGCTAACCTTTACCTACCTAGACATTATGTAAGTGTAAAATATTTTGTTACAACTAAATGTCTCATAAATGTACTGTTATGGTATTTGTAATTTGACGAATAATTGACTCCTATTCTGTTTGTGTGTCTGACTGCGGCCTCTTAGCTCCCGAATGGATAGTTCGATTTAAGTAATAATTAGAAATTAATTCGAAAGTCATCCAGTCAGTCAGTCAGTCGACAGTCAGTTAAAGTCAAATCATGGTGGTCTTTAGATATGGTTGGTCAAAATCTGCGCAGCCGTCGAAACTCATTAGCTGTTTTCCTGGTTTTTAATTTAAAAAAAAATCATTTTTTTTAACAAAGAATTGCGCAACGTACAACTCTGGTCTGAACTTGTCAGGGAACCAATTTTGCTTAAAACTGCGCCTAGTCAAAGTGAAGGACAGAGATTTTAATGTGTTTGCACATGTTTGCACATTTTTCCAAATCAATTTACCTATTACCAATTCACAATAATTTATTTCCAGGTTTTCTGACGTCAGCTCTCTGGACCTCTGTACATGGCAGCTGTGAAATTCTCGATCGACATGATGGCTGTCAGTACACAATCCACTGTCTTGCGACTGCTGGCTCCATGTACACATCAGGCTGCGACGACGAACCAAACGTTACCTTTATCATGGAAGCCTCGAACGTCTGGGCCATCAATCTTGGCTTCTTCAGTAGAACTAACTTCGACCAGCGCGTAAGACACTTCATAGCAGTTAACAACGCCTGGGACACCATAGAACCAAGCACATTTAAATACTACAGAAAAAGCGTCGAAATGAATCTATTCCGAAACAGGATTATTGATATAAAAGACGGAGCATTCAACGAACTGGTCATGTTGAAAAGCCTAAATCTATCAGATAACATGATAAATAAGCTGACAGATAAATCATTACAATTGTCAGTGATATCTCAAAACTCATTAGAAGTTTTAGATTTATCGATGAATCGCATAAGCTTCGTAAGTGATTATGTCTTTTCAAATTTGGTAAATCTCAAAACATTGCTGTTGAACCAAAATATAATTACTACAATGGGGTCTAGCTGTTTCTCCAGTTTAAGACAGCTGAACCATTTGAACCTTTTTGGGAATTTAATATCGAGCCTCAACTTGACCGTAGCTGCTATGGGTGAACTTAAGTATCTAGATTTGTCGTGTAATAAAATCAACAAATTAACTGGATTAGAAATGTTACGATTGATGTCCTTAACACATTTAAATGTATCTCATAACGCAATTGAATCAGTTTCTGATAATTGCTTCGCTCAGGTATTCAGCTTAAAAACTTTAGACCTCAGTTACAACCGGATTGCAACACCGATTGAAAATGAAATGTTTAAGTACAACAGCAATTTAACATATTTGAATTTATATCAAAACAATATCACGTTATTGGGGGATTCCGTTTTTAAATCTACCAAGTTGACCTATTTAAATTTTGAGAAAAACAACTTAACTGGGGATGTAACAAGCGATAGCCTAAGCGGTCTTTACAACGTTACGCATCTTGATATAACTAATCAACATATTGCAGCTATAAAAGATAACGCCTTTTCAGACATGATCAGTTTAAAGTATTTAAATTTAAGTCATAACAATATAAAAGTAGTCGAGAACGCCAGTTTCGTTGACGCCAGTGAGCTAACTGTCTTGGATCTTTCTAACAATTTCATAACAGACATAAACTTCTTTGGACTATTTAACAGTAACTTAATTACAGTTAACATCAATTCTAATAACATAACGTATATCCGTGAATATTTATTTAGCAATCATTCAAGCTTAGAAAAGCTGAATTTATCTGCAAACGCAATCACAACCATTGAACCTAATTCTCTGCCGTTGAATAGTATTCAAACTCTGCTTTTAGAAGAAAATAACATTAGTGGAACTATAGTTGCTGGCGTTTTTAGCCCAGCATGGAAGTTAAGAGAATTGGAAATCAGAATGCAAAACATAACAGCTATCAACGAATCTGCTTTCATTGATATGCCTTCACTAGAACGGCTTGATTTATCTTTCAATCATATTCGATGCATCGATCCAAACAACTTCAAAAATCTGACCAATCTCATTGATCTAGATTTGTCTCATAATGATTTCACTACTCTTGATATTGAAGGCAAATTAGGAAAACTTACTCATATTTCCATAGGTAAAAATATGTTAAAATCCATTCCTAATTTATTAAAATTTGTGAATGCTTCGACGCTTATGTATCTTGATATTTCTCACAGCAACATTTCTAATGTTTCCTATCCAGGTTTTGAAAATATGTCAAATTTAGTCCAACTTAATCTAGAAAACAATAATATTTCTTATTTTAATAATCAATATGTAAACAAGTTGACAAATCTTGTTTGTCTTTACCTTAAAAATAATCATATCAAAGATATTAATTTATCCAGCTTTGAAAGATTAAACTATATTGATCTATCGAGTAACGATATCGCGTTTTTGAACGAGTCACAATTCCAAAATCTTTACAGCCTAATGACTTTAAATTTAAGCTCAAACGTGATACAGGATATTTCACCGGGAACGTTTCAGCATCTGTCATCGCTAAAGATTTTAACATTGTCCGAAAATAACATATCAAATCTTCGTTTCGGTACTTTCAGAGGTTTGAACCGTACTGAAATAATAGATTTATCTCATAACAAGATAAGAACAATAAATGTTGATATTTTTCACGAATGTTACGCATTAAGTAAACTTATTATTGACTACAATAATATCACAAATGTTGATCTTGAGAGATTAGTGGAAGTTTCTCTATATTTAGAAGTTATAAGTTTAGGGGGTAACCCAATAGCATGTGAAGAGATTGTAAGAAGCAAAAGTAATAGGAAATTAAGTGCAAAAAATATCGAGGTTACTGCTATGCATAAAATATTTCACGAGGATAATGTGCATGGGATAAGGTGTGGTGATACCAATACTAATGCTACTGTTGAAGTTACTACTGAGATGGTTAAAACAACTGTTGCTAGTAAGTCCGTTTCAGACCATGGTAATTCTTTGATGTTGTTTGGGACTCTGTGTACATTAATTGGTATAATCTGTGTATTGCTGGCAGGCGCAGGTTTTATGTACTGGCGACGTAGAAACGCCACCGTCAGTGGTGACACAAGAATGCAATTCAGCACTGCTAGTTCGAGAAATTCAGAATGCTACAGTGACTTGCTCAACTAAAGCTTTGGTAGGATCACACAACAGCTTATCAAGGTATTTTATGCACTGGCCAATAGGTGATTTTGGAAATAAAATGGCTAACCTGATGTGCTGTCGTTTGTACATTGTTGATGAGGTTGATGATTGCTATTCTGTGATTGGTAATGTGAATGTGTGTAAATTTATCGTGGACGCAGATATCGATCGACATCGATAAGAGAACAAAAATAATTTTGTGTAGTTACATAGTAATTTTGTATAGTTGTGTAGATGTAAAGTTGCCTACGTATATTTAATTAGCGTTCTTAATTTTTGCATCTTTTAATTAGCGTAGCATTGATTGATATGCAGTATTTCTTTAAATAATAATTAATTTAAGCAAAGTGAAACTTATAAAATATGACAGCTGATTTTAGCTTAACGCGCTCTCTAATTAAAGGTTTTCATCAAAAAGTGGTTTTAATGTCCCCGAAATATCGACTCAATGAATATCAATATTCAGGTTATTTGCGCCAAGCAAGGCGATTATCTCACTGCACCGCACTCCGTCGTTGTCCGCAGGGTGATAGATACATAAATTCCTCATAAGCACTTACCTCAGTTTGTAAAACACGCGCACCATTACACACTGACAATGCGTCATCGCGCAGTGCTATTTATTCCAATATACGGAGACACGACGGAGAGTAGTCAGTGTGTTGATCGCCTCACAACAACTTTGTACTCCACTATCGCTGTGGTATTACCCATCCTACTTCCTAATAATGTCATGCGAAAGTTTATCTCTATGGATGTTTGTTACACTTATTCATGCCAAAACTACAGACCGATTTAATTTAATTTATTTATTAAAAACACGTGCAAGCTTACAGATTTGGTGGACGAAAGCTTTGGTCTAGTGGTCTGAGGTCCAGACTATAAAACCGGCTGTCGCGGGTTCGAATCCTGCTAGGGGCAAATGTTTGTGTGATGAGCACGAGCATTTGTACCTGAGTCATGGGTGTTTATAAATGTATTTAAGTATTTTTATCGTTATTCTAGCCTAGCCTAGCCTAACTAGCTAGTTAGTTAGTTTGGGGCTGGGTAATACTCGTAGGTGTGTTCATTGAAACAATTTAAAAAAAAAGATCAAGTCCAAAACGCTTGCAGGTCAATTATAACATTAGAAATCAATAACTAGTCAAATAATATAAACACATATTCTTTGTAAGTACGCACAAATTAGGTAAAAAATAATTGTCAAAGATAATAATTATATGTCAAAATATAAATAGGTCAATAATCAAGTTCATTTAACTAGGTACTTATGTCATTAAGGAGCACACAGAATTGGTCAAACAGATGCCCAATATGGTCATAGATAATATCTATGTCATTGTGCCAAGTGAGTCCCTAATGAGTCCCCAATGAGCCGCAGATCACGGACAGTGGGCGCGTTAGCGGCGCGCTTCGTGTGCGTCACATGCGGCGAGGCGCAGTTTGCATACCTGACTCATCATCACGACGTCTGTTCCTAGGGACTTGGAGCTGAAGTCGATTTGGCTGAAATTCGGAACATAACACATAGAGTACCTTTTATCCCGTAAAACTTTGTGGTTCATATGGGAAACATAGAAACCGGGACACTGCAGGGCACGGCTGGTACTAAATACATTTCAAGTCTTATCTGTGTGGTAATGACTGTCGGGGATTTTCCAAGATTGTCTTTAAAGAAGAGTGAATGATGAATTTTGTTAATAATTCAAGGGGGTTACCACAATGTCCTAGCAGTAATTTTGCGCATAGGGCCTAAAATCCTTTTTGATTGTTAATAACGGGTTCCTCCTCGCTGTAGTGGCGTGCGCACGCCACCGGTCTCAAGAAACCACCATCTTCGAGGCCCCGGTTTTGATCCCCAGAGGCAGAAATATGTAGTAGAAAACCATTTTTTTATAATATTTTGACGGGTCTGGGTGTTTGTGGTAGGTACTTACCTTCGTTGTGTCGGATTTCTATAATACAATTTATAAATAATAGAAATCCGAAACAACGAAATATATAACAATTTAAGCTCACATTTAAAAAATATTGGTGAAGCAAACAACGCTAATTTATCGACTTTGTGGGTGATATCCTCGCTCGTCACTTAGCGTACCTACCTTGTTGATTTGGTGTAGTGGCAAAGTTTCTGCCTTACATCCGAGAGGTCATGGGTTCGGATCCCAGGTCGAGACAAAATTGTTTCTGAGATTTTCTGTCATGAATTTCTCATAAACAGCTCGGAGTCGGGAAGTTGGCGATGTTACACCCCCGTGCCTCGGAAAGCACGTTAAGCCGTTGGTCCTGCGCCTGATCTCTCACCGGTCAAGTCGGATTGCCGTCTCACCGAACTTTGAGAGTGATGGAACAGTGAGTGCACCTGTGTATTGTATTGTACACCTCATACTTGTGCTCTATAATATCTCCTGTGTAGTTGGCTGGTCTCTGTTGAGATCGGCCACCGTGGTCGAAATCGGCCAGGAGGAGTATAGCGTACCTACCCAAGACATTTTCGACGTTTCCCATGTCCATTCGTCGCCCTTTTTCGTCCTTGCTATATATAGCTAGCATTCGGATCAACGCGCCCACGACACCGCGCTTTTGACGTAACGTTAAAAAGGCAACTATCAAAAGTGAGAAGTGTGACGTCACGAGTCGAGATCCCAAGAAGTAAAAAAAACCTAAATTAACTATTTTTTGTTTCCGTCGTAAATAGGATAAAAATCATATATAAAATATGATATTTTATCCTAAATATGATATTTTATTATTAGAGGTGCTTGTGGCGCAGTGGTTGCAACGCTTTGGTAGTAATAACAAAAGTTAAGCAACCTACGGCGCGGTCATGTTTGGGATGGGTGACCATTCTGACCATACAAGTGACGTCTATTTAAAAGCATCTCCGTGCTTCGGAAGGCACGTTAAGGTGTTGGGCCCGGTTAATATCGATAGATATTAGTCGTTAAGCCTGGTCGGAGGCATTCGGGCGGCTTAATAACATCTGACAGTAAGGTTGGTCACTTACCTTACACACACCCCTCCACTGAGCCCGCGTGGTGGAGTATGGCTCGCACCACCTCATAGTCGAGGTGAGGTCTGTGCCCAGCCGTGGGACGTATATAGGCTGATGATGATGATGATGATATTTTATCCAAAAAAGAGGCAAATAATTTTCGCGCTCGAAGACAAAAAGGACGTATTATGGAAACAAAGCCTTTGTTGAGATATGACATCATGGTCACCATCAAATTCCAGATGGAAGGACCCCATATAATTAAATTGTCCGCCTTAAATTTTGACGCTTAAGAAATTCTTGTTGTTTCGCGTAATTGACTTTTGATTCTGTTGTCAAATGCACGCAGTTCAATTTGCTTCGACAGAGAGTTCAAATATATATATACAGGGTGTTATGGTGCTATTGAAATTAACAGTTTTTAATTAAACAGTTCGCGATTTGTTCACATAAAATGATTTTGGACGGATTGGATTTGGCTAAAGCCTTCATGAAATAGCCTAGAGGTAAAACATTGTAAAAATCATTAAAATTGGGACGAGCTTACAAAAGTTGCGTACCAAAGCTGCAGTTTTTTTGAAAATACGTACCATTTTTACTTCTACCATGTTAAAACAGTACAACACAGCTGATTCAGGTCATATTTTACTGATTAGGCCCCAAAATATTTTCGGACAGTTCTTTACAGCCATTAAAAATGTTCAGAAACTCTTAACTTACACAAACAATTTAACGTCTAGTTATTTAATATTATTTTTTATTTTTTTATATATTTCACAACAATCACACCAATTCTCTAGTCCCAAACTAAGCTACGAGGCTTGTGTTATGGGTACTAGACAACGGATAAACATACTTAAATACTTTTTTTTTGTAAATAAATACATATTATACATAGAAAACACCCAGACCAGTACAAACACACATGTTCATGCACACTTATGCTTGTACTGTGCGGGGATCGAACCCGCGACCCTTGGTTTTAGAAGTCCGACTTGTGGACCACTGCACCAAGCAGTCGTCGTCAGTTAATAATATTACTCGGATATCTCGCCGTTCGAACGTTAGCAGTAAGTTGGTACTTATACTATACTTATACTTTGAAAGTATCTACACTTAGGAAGTAGGCTAGGGGACATGCTGTTGCATTTTCGATATTTTAACATTTCTAACGACGTGAACTAACGTCCAAGGCGCTTGCCTTGCTTGCAAGCAACTCTAAGTTCTTTGACGTTCTATATGAATTATTAGCATTTTAATCTATTTTACTAAAGTACAGTGGCCGGCACATAAGGCTAGCCATATTTGTTGCAAAATCGCCCGTATCTCAAGGGCACAAGATACCGCAGTGTGTACCGTGACGTGCTGAACACCTTCACTTTTTAGAACATGAATCACCATCTTTAATAAGCATTGTCATCGGTACCTTGATACGTGTGCAAAGTTCCAAATTAATCCGATTTTTGGAAGTTGGTGAAAATTGGGCTCAAAGATTTCGTAACTTACATACATACATTGTGGCGCAGTGGTTGCAGCGCTTTGGTAGTGATACCAAAAGTTAAGCAACCTAAGGCGCGGTTATGTTTGGGATGGGTGACCATTCTGACCATTCAAGTGACGTCTATTTACAAGCATCTCCGTGCTTCGGAAAGCACGTTAAGCGGTTGGTCCCGGTTAATATCGATATATATTAGTCGATAAGCCTAGTCAGAGGCCCTCGGGCAGCTTGATAACATCTGACAGTAAGGTTGGTCACTTACCTTACACACACCCCTCCACCAATCCGCACTGAGCCCGCGTGGTGGAGTATGGCTCGGACCACCTCATAGTTGAGGGGAGGCCTGTGCCCAGCAGTGGGACGTATATAGGCTGATGAGATGAGATGAGATGAGATACATACAGCCCGAGCTAATAAAAGTGTGTTAAAAATTAATCGCAAAATGTGTTGGTGCGCGTATAACACATTTTGCGATTAATTTTTAACACGCTTATTATGATATTCCTTAAATGGTTCTTATAAAGTAAATATTAAAAAAAAAAACAACAGGCACCACAACGTCTGCGGCTCCGCTAGTACTAACATAAAAACTAAAAAGCGTTAAAAAGCACTTACAAAATTCAACGACTCTATTAAGGTTCTCGGTAGCTCAGTGGCCAGAGCATTGGACCGGACTTCCAAAGGTCGGGAGTTCGATTCCTCCCCGATGACCGGAGCCGAAAAAGATTTTTTAAGTATTATCATCATATCAGCCTGTTACAGTCCACTGCTGGACATAGGCCTCCCCCAAGGAGCGCCACAGCGCACGATCTCCTGCCCTTTGCATCCAGTCACTACCAGCTGCCTTTTTCAGGCCGTCTGTCCATCTAGCCGGGGGCGTCCCACACTACGTTTACCTAAGCGTGGTCTCCATTCAAGAACCTTCCTGCTCCACCTCTCATCGGTTCTGCGACAGACATGGCCAGCCCACTGCCACTTCAGCTTGCTACATTTTTGGACGACATCAGTTACCTTAGTCTTATGTCGTATGACCTCTTTCCGGATCTTATCCCTTAATGAGATCCCCAACATAGACCTTTCCATAGCGCGCTGGGTGACGTGTAGTCGGTGAGCCAGCTTGACTGTCATGTTCCACGTTTCGGCTCCGTAGTAGTATTATGGCTTTTCGAAATTAAAAAAATAGCGTTGGGAATGCAAAAAAAAACTACGGTTAAATCTGTACGGCCAGATTGCTCGAATCGACGTATATTTTTTATATAAAGTTGCATGCCCCAGGACAACAAGTTTGGCTGTTTGCCCGCCGCCACTATATCTTAGGAAGTTTAAGGTCAAACCAAAGATTTATTGTTTATTTTATCAACACGCCAAGCCGTTCGCCGAATATTGAATCTGCTAGTTTTATTACACCCATTTCTTTATAGTTCCTCTTGCAGTACGACTTTCTGTTGAAGAAAATACGTTGACGGGGTTATCGATAATTATTTACATGCGTCCCGGGTTATTTTGCTCTGATTTCTTTTTAAATCAGATTTTATTGATTTTTCGATTCATTTTTCTGCTGACTTAAATCACAGTAGCTAACTACTTAATATAACTTACTTAAAGGTACATAGTTACATAGGTCTCCTCGAATAAGTTCTTAAGGTTCTTAGTCACCTGAAATAAATGAATTGTATTATTTATTTTTTACTAGAAGACCGTGCAGACGTCGTCCTGCCCGCTGTTTTTGCAATCTTTTAAAAAAAAATCTCACCGTTCCGCAATCTCGCAACCTTCCCTGAACTTCCACAAATAATTCAAAACCAATATTAGCAAAATTGGTACAGCCGTTCTCGAGTTTTAGCGAGACTAACGAACATCAATACATTTTTATATACATATAAGATTATTACAAGGTCGTTAGTACATCTTACCAGTAAACGCCCTACGCTGCGCTTTTCGAATACTCTTTAGATTTTTTTTATCCTTACTCTAATTCTCATTTAAAACCTTTCTTTAATGCTTTCCTTTTCTATGCTTTCTTATTGTAATGATATTGGTAAGGCGAGTATTAACTGTCAAACTGCGTTAACATTTCTATTTTCTTTTCTATTTTAGAACACTTATTGAAGGAGGCTTATTCTTCCGACTGATTGGGCTGGTCGTGGGCCTGATCTTGATCAATATGCGGCCGCGTACTTTTAAGTTTTCAAATTGTAATAAATTGTGTCATTTAGTGGCGCATCGACTCCGATCCGGCTCACGAACAGCTCCAGAGTAATCTGTAAACTTGTCATATCCAGCACTTTTACTTATTATTGCCTCGTTGGTGTAGTGGCAAAGTTTTTGCCTTTCATCCAAGACGTCCTGGGTTCGAATCCCAGGTCGAGCCAAAATTGATTCTGAGATTTTCCTTGGTTAGTCCTGCGCCTGATATCTCTCCGGTCATGTCGGATTGCCGTCTCACCGAACTTTGAGAGAGATGGAATAGTGAGTGCACCTGTGTATTACGCTCACACTTGTGCACTATAATATATCCTGCTTAGTTGGCTGATCTCTGTTGAGATAGGCCGCCGTGGTCGACAATGGCCTGGAGGACTATTATTATTATTACTTATTATTATAGTACCTCGTGGTCAACTGTGATTGGCTAATTATTTATTTTCCCATGTAATTTTTTAAGTTGTAATGCTTTTGTTATCCATAATAAATAAATTAATTAATAGGTACCGACAAAACCACCTGTCTCTTTGAACTTGAATTATTAAACGTCATAATAGAGGTTATTTAGTACGGCTGCCAGTCGGACTGATTTCATAGCGTAATACCATGTGCGTGATACGTTTCGTAAATATCACTCCACCAGGGGACGGACAGGAAAATATTGACAGATTGTGAAACCGAAAAATATTCATGTTTGTTCATCGATGGAAAAAAATGCATCGTTTGGTTGACTGGTTTGATTTGGTTAAACATTTTCTCATATTGTAGGTTAGGATATTTCTGGAATTCCTTTACAGCCTGGTTATAAACAACTTTCAAGAATGGCGGTTACTTAATCCACGTGTATGTGTCCAATAATGTTGGTAATAATTTAGTAGGTACCGTGTGTGAGTATTACTTTAGCTCAGGAGGGTAACTTTGACCCTTTGCCAAAATTCTAAGCAATCAGAGAGAGATACAAAACACACACAATCAGTCAAAGAAAATGTGGGAAATCGTAAACAGACGGACAAAGGGTAAAACCGGCAAGAGTACCCAGGTAGTAACATTAAAAGTTGACAGCAAAATTATAGATGATCCTTATGAAGTTGCAGACATATTTTCGAAACAATTTGACCATAGAGAAGAGGGACATAAAAATCATCAAGATGCGCTTTTACTATTACAAACGTATACAGCTAGGGTTGATAGAGTTCTTAAGATAAGGAAGACAAACAAATCAGAAATAGAAAAGATAGTGAAAAAAATGAAAAACAAAAGATCCACAGGATTTGATGAAATTCCCATCCATATCATCAAAGATAATTTAGATGTTTTAGCAGAACCTCTTGCCTCCTTCTTCAATAAGTGTATTAGCAATGGAATATTTCCCAAACAGTTTAAGATTGCAAAGATATGCCCAATCTACAAAAAGGGCAATAAGACTGAGGCTGCTAACTATCGACCAGTATCCTTACTGCCCACGTTATCCAAAATTTTTGAAAACATCATTAAAACAAGATTAGTGTCCCATTTAAACTTGAATCAGGTGTTGAACGAGAGACAGTTCGGATATAGGACAGGTGTTGGCACAGCGGAGGCAGTCGACACTTTGATGAACGACATTTTTACCAAAGTGAACGAAAAGCTGAGGGTAGCAGGAATATTTCTAGATTTGAGTTCCGCTTTTGACACAGTTGATCATTCACTACTCCTCAAAAAGCTGGAACACTATGGAGTGCGAGAGGAATCTTTGGCCTTATTTTCATCATATCTGAGTGAAAGATGGCAGTATGTGGAAGTCTATAACGACACGGGCCCTCACGTAAAATGGGCACAATCAGGATATTCACAGGTGACACGTGGGGTGCCACAAGGCTCGATCCTGGGACCTATATTCTTCATAATATACACGAATGACCTTATTAACTATATATACAACACAATAGGCAATATAGATGTTATTGCATACGCCGATGACACAAACGCCGTAGTTTACGCAAAGGATATCAAATCGCTGAACGTTAATGTCAACAATGCTCTGAAGAGTTTCAATAATTGGTTTCAGACAAACAACCTTGTTCTGAACGCTAAAAAGACAAATGTAATCCTTTTCAATACAACTGCGCGTAATAAGGACACTTTGGAAGCCAATATAACAGGCAATAATATCGAGCCGAAGACTGAAGTAACTTTTTTGGGAGTTGTAATTGACGCTTATCTAAACTGGAAACCTGAATTAAAAGACATAGAGTCAAAGGTAAGTTCAGCCTGTTATGCCATACGTTGCTTAAGAGAGGAGCTGTCGAGGGAGCATCTTAAGACTGTCTATCATGCACTTGTAGAATCAAGATTACGTAGAAGTATAAAATTCTGGGGCTACAGCTATGAATACAACATGGAAAAGTCATCTGTTATCCAGAAAAGGGCCATTCGGGCCATGGTCCGTATTCCACCTTGGGAATCTTGCGTCGACTATTTTAAGAAGCTCAACATCATGACGGTTCCTAGTCTCTATTTATATATTTTGTTAACTGACCTGGTTAAGCATAGGGATAGATACGAGACAGAAGCCGAAATGCATGAAAGGCACAAAACTCGGAGAAAAACCTGAAGCAAAATGTCATACCTTGCCTGAATGTTGTGAAGCATTGTCCACGCAATCGAGCTGTAACGTTTTTTAACAGACTGCCAAAGGAATTAAAATTAGAGACTAGGTTAAGCGTTTTTAAAATTAAATTAAAGAGATTTCTATTGGAAAGGTGTCTGCACAGGGTGGAAGATTTTTAGATTTTTAGTTTTAAGTTATTTTAATTATTATGTACATTCAAACACAATGCATGTTGTTTACTGAATAAATAAATGAAATGAAAAAATTTACCAGTAGTGTTTATTTCACTGTTTACTGTGTTACCGACCGCTTATAACACTATCTGCCAAAAGACATATTACTTATACACAATTTTATACGAAGTAATATATGTACAACAACAACATACAACAACATCACATACATTGATCTGATTCCGTGGTAAGTAGCTTAAGCACTTGTGTTACAGATGTCAGAATCAACAGTGGTATTACAAATAAATTTAAATAAATTCATATAACACCCAGACCAGTACAGTGTTTGTGTGCTTGAACAGACATGTTCAAGCACACAAGTACAGTGCGGGGATCGAACTCGCGACCTCATGGTTAATAGTGAACTTTCAAAAAATATATTTGAGGTTCAAACTTTTTACTTCGCTAAATTTAAAATATGGGTCAAAGTTATCTCCCCGAGATAAAGTAATACGCATGCAACGGTATGTTGCTTTATTTAGTTTTGTGAAATTATTTCATAACTCACAGAAATTTATCATATGAAACATTAGCCCTCAGCCTACCCGAAAAGAGTCACGACACCGATTTACTATTGACTTATTACGGTATCACACGCAATGACAAACATTCAAATACTGTTTTTATCGTTTCTGTCTATCTGTTACTATTTACCCGTAACATTTTGTGAGGAAGTATTTGGTGAACTACACCTATGGATAATACCTATTTGCAACGTGTTTCCGCGATGGCCGCGACCACGGGCGACACCAGCGGCACTGCACGTCTCTCCATAGTAAATTAAATTAAATCAAAAATCTTTTAATTCGGACCATCTTTTAATCCATATAATGTTAGTAACAGTTGACTTTAAAGTTAGTGATAATTAAAAATTGAATTGAAAATTAAATGTAAATTAATTTGGTGGGTGACAAATGCGCCACCACCCAGTGCCTTTAATATGGGACTGTCTTCCTTTAATGCAATATGGTGTTCAGGATGATATTGGCGCTTCCACGCACCCTGCGCATCAAGGATCCGATTCTTTTGCGTATAATGACAGCCATCCACACGGGCTTCGGCGGACATCGTGAAGCAATACAGTGTTGAGCGAACCCTATTAGTATCCTGAAACCATTGTTGTACTCCACTCGCAAGGCATTGATGGCTCTCTGCATAAGTATAGAAGGTCCCTAGGCTACAGGTGTAAATGACTGGCACTGAGATTTAAACAACTAGATAATATAAATACTAGATTTCTTCCCGCCTTGCTACATAATAAATAGTCATAGGTGGTCTAAGTCACACTGCTTATCCAATGACTTCACATTTTTGTGCCAGAGAAGCATGTTTAGCACTAAACACCTTGTTTTAAACACTGTCCAAGTTAGACAAGCTTGACCCATAGTTAATATTGAGTTTAACATCCAAAATCATATCGATTTGATATAGTTGATGGAATCAGGCGTTACTTTGCGGAAATCCATGACTAAAGCTGAAAAAGATGATTATTTTGCTTTAAATTTCCACGAAACGGCGCCAGCGCAGGAACCAAAATACATCCAACTGTAATCACCTGAAAAGGTAGAACGGGAAGTCGCAGGACTTACAATATCTACAACTCGCAACGTGACACAGAAGATGCACTGGAATCACAACACTGACACCAACAAACACTGAGTGTTTGTTGGTATGGTTGGTATTTTGGTTCCTGCGCTGGCGCCGTTTCGTGGAAATTTAAAGCAAAATAATCATCTTTTTCAGCTTTAGTCATATCGATTTAACAATTAATGCTAGCTCTTAAATATTATTGGTATTATTTATTTGTTTATATAATAACTATTTTACAAAGAGAAATAGTATTTATTAATTTCAATCAAATATAATATTCTCATGTCCGCCATTTTCCCGCTATTTGACATAATTATGTCAAAAACGAATAAAATATTTTTAGGGGTTTGAACGCGATCGAGTGAAACAGAGGGTAGTCACTTTATCAGATTGTCTGCAACTTAGTACGCTATGAGTAAATGCTAGTTTCGTACGTGATACAGTTGCGGGCATAACTTTGAAGTGCACTTTTATTTAAGCGTGTAAATAAGGGTAAATTAACAAGCTTTGGGCAGAATAAACTAAGCATTAAAGTTGAAAGCGCATTTAATTCATTTTAAAAAAAATGATCGCTTGTCCACCCTTGGGCCCTATTACGACAATCTTGTTAACAGCTCTACAAAAGCGCTTCTAGTCATCATTTTGCTAAGAAAAAAACGAAATGAGAACGCTGCCAGTGAGCCGAGAGCAAGAACGAAATACGGCCCCTCAACTGTTTTATAAAATGGGAACAAAATCACGCATATTGCTCTGTTAACAAACTAAAGCACTTGTTTTAGAGACGCTTAAAACATCGGAGTTGCGCAAACACCCAAATCAGACTCATAGATTAGACTCACAGCATAGATTTTCTTATCATTGTTGTTGTTAGGGAATCGAATCCAGAACTCAAGGATGACGAGACCATTAAAACTGGCCACTCAATCCATCTATCACCAAAGACAAGGAAATCATCAAACGTACCTATATTTGCCAGGCCATGATGCTATTCACACTTCACTAAAAAGCCTAAAAGTTTCTATGAAAACTATGACTTTAATTACTTGACCTTGCGCTGTGGGTCAATTACACCATAAAATCGATGGATGTCCTGCGCGTCCAGTATAATAATGCTTTTAGAGTGCTGTTGAGACTACCACGATATTGTAGTGCATCGGAGATGATTGCGCAGGCCCACACTGACGGCTTCCACGCGATTATTCGCAAGAAAACAGCTTCGTTGCTCAGAAGAGTGAGAGATAGTCCCAACAGCACTCTAAGAACAGTAGCGAAGTATCATTATTCTGCGATTATAAAAAAGTTTGTCCGCACCCTAATTTAGTTTTTATGTTTCACTAACAATAATTTTATAAGTTTCCTTTGTTACTAACACATACTATGGATTATTCTTAGTCCGAAATAAATGATTTGATTTTGATTTTACCAAAAAAATTCCTATTACAAGGAACGAATCATATTTTCTGCGGGCCTGATACACTTACTAAGATTATACGAGTAGAACCCATATCAAAATTTTCGTAAGTTGCAGCCAAACATTAGTATAATTCAACTACCGCATTTAACAAAAAGTTGTTAGTCTGCCAAATATTTTAGCGGTTTATTATTGAAATTTTAGCAATAACGTTACAAAATCCGCAGTTGTAGGTATACGTATTTGGATAACTCCATTTCTTTTTTTGTTCCACTGTGCAGTAAGGGTATTGCAGGCCATGCCTGTGTGTTGCCAAAAAATAAATTATGTGAGATGTAGTCGACTTTTATTGGTTTGTACAACTTCGTTAAAATTGTTAGTTACGTACCACTGTCTGCGTAACTTCGAAAATGTTTGTTTTTTAGTTTTTACGTAAATAAATATGGTTGGAATTTTTAACATGGAAACAACCAAAAAGTACGAATATCCTCAAATCTTTTTCGTCTGTGCATATTTTTATGAGGACATATGTTTAGATTGCAATTTTTTTTAAATATTTGTATGAAAACCAACAGCGATTACATAAATATTTACAAATATAATTGATAAAATATTAAGGCCAATAATAGTTCCATAAGTTAAAAACAAATGTTGTTGGATGAAGAAAAATAATGTTTGATTTCTATACATAAATTGATTAATTAACAAGGCTAAGGCGAACACAGTATAAGGTAAACACCAGATAAATAGGTATAAGGCTTGAACAACTTGCTTAATACGGCAATTGCTTTCAGAATTAAAAAAGAAAAAACCGGTCAAGTGCGAGTAGGACTCGCGAACCGAGGGTTCCGTACAAACCTGTAGATAAGGAGTAGTAACTTTGAAATTTTCAAAATTGTCAAAAATATTTTTTTTATATGATGAAACTGAAAATTTACGGTTTTCGTAATTTTTCCTATATCTGTACTATAAGACGTGACTTCGTACTAAATTTCAATATGCTAAGTTTACGGGAAGTACCCTGTAGGTTTTGATTCCCGTGCGAGTTTCGAAAATTTGCGGAAATTTGCAGCCTAAATGGCTGTATCTTTTGATTGCGTTGGCTTAGAAGGTTGACTTTTCTACATATTTTAGGGACAGTAGACCTAAGTATCATATAGAAATTTCAGTTTGATACCTCCACGCGTTCCTGAGAAAAACGGTCTTGACAGACGGACGGACGGACGGACAGACGGACAACAAAGTGATCTTATAAGGGTTACGTTTATTCCTTTTGAGGTACGGAACCCTAAAAATGTGTGCGAACGCAGTCTGAAGAAGCAAAGGATAATATTATTGCAACTTAAACACAACGTTGCGGAACCCGGCAGCATATATAATGTATGGGACGAGGTTAAGTAAAAATAGTAGTGGAAAAACTTGATAAAAGGTCAAAGGGTTGCCCTTATAAACGTGAGATCAAAAGAAAACTGTCCATCCGTACAAACTTGGGAAGGCCTGGAGTTGGAAAGAATTCGACATCCCAACAAATTGTGTTAAAGTTGGCCCACACAGTGGAAACCTTGTTAACGTCGTAACGTACGATCCGAATCGAATTTTTGTGCACCAAATAAATAAGAAGCAGGAAAATTACTAAAATATATTTTTCGCTCATTAAGGTAATCCTCTGTCTCTTATAAATACACCCGCAAGGTCTTTAATAACCTTGTAACAGGGCTGAAATATCAAGAACTCGTTAACAAAAAGGGACATGGTAAAAATCCCGTTTTTAATAACTATTCTAGTTATTCTCTTCTCGAAAGAGAGGAGACACTTTTTACGGATTATTTCGCTATTTATTAACATTTTGTTTTAACCTCGGATATACAACAATAATTGTATATACAATACAATACAATAGGTTTCAACAAAATGTAAATAAATCGCGAAATAATCTATAAAAAGTGTCTCAAATCAATGTCTACTGTTCGCGTAAACCGAAGAAACAAATACCTATATCCTCTCCCTATTTTCAGTTGCTGGTACCTTTGTTACGGAAGGAGAGGAAAAGCACCTTTAAAATGATTTGACTTTTTACGGATTATTTCGCGATTTATTCACATTTTATTTTAACCTGACGTTTCGGACCCTTTCAGTCACAGGTAGACTAAATTAACAGTTTTCATTACATTACAGTTTTTTTATCATGTTTAATGTCTACTGTTCGCGTAAACCGAAGAAACAAAAATCACCTTTGGTATTTGGTTTCACCTTGTTGTTTTGGTATCGATACTTATGCGACTGCCTGTTATTTTTAACGCCCGATGAAAAGGAGGGATGTTATAATGTGTGTTTGTGTTATGACTTTGGCATTATAGCTCCCGAACGGATGGAGCGATTTCAGTGCGGTTTCTTGTATACGAAATATTAATATTTATATTATATATTATATAATATTATATATATATTAATATAATATTTAATTACGGTGGTTCTCCGCTACAACTGCTCAAAGTCCGCCCAGCAGTTATATAGCACCAGCATTTTTTCTGACTCATTTGGGGATTCTTTAACTGAAAAGCGAGTTTTGAATTTAGCGACAATGTTACAGACCCTAAATTGCTACCAGTTAATGGTGTTTATATGATCAGCACGTCTAATATTCAACAAAAGGTTAATGACACTCAAACGCATTCGGCTTATTAAGCTGCAAAGCTGGGTTAATCTTAATTGATATCAAATTCACAATGATATTGGCTACTACAATGGTGTCGTGAAACTACACAATGTAGTATCGTGAACCGTTATCAGTTTATACATAATATCAGTATTATCTGTTCTGTGTGGTGAGCACGAACAACTAGGATGATGACACCTATCTTAAATATTGTCAAGAACATGGTGTTTAAAAAACATAGCCCCTATGAAGTTAATACAACCAATATATTTCAAAAAAGCTGTAGCAACCAATTTTTAAACACACAAAACGCAATAAATATTCGGTCAATTGACTCCGATTTCTGACACATGACCGTGACGTCACAATCATTTATTACCATACGAAATCTAGAAAAATATAGAACATGAGGGCGTGAAAATATATAATAAACTGCCTACTCAAATAAAAAATGCCAAATCTTTACCTATTTTCAAGAAAAAACTTAAAATGTATTTTTTGGACTTAAATTAATTTTTTATTTATTTAAAATAATATTAAAAAAATTATTATACAAATTTAAGTAGATAATTTAATCTTAAAAGAAAAAAAAATCATTCTATGACATTAAAAAAAAGTTCTCGGATACCACATCTAGGATACCAAGTACGCTCAAATAAGTTATACATCCATGGTTGCTCGGTGATGGTAAACAAGATTGACGACTGCTAACTGCCACTACGAACGCGTCAGTAACTTCGACCTACCCACTATATTTGTTGATGTAGATGCGCTTGCTATTCTTTTTATTTATTATTGTTTTATATTTGTAAGGTTTTCTCTGTAAGTGAATTTGTATTAATTCTTTGTGAGAAAATAAAATATCTTAAACCTGAAATCTATGGAGGCAGACCGTTTTGACAGATAATAAAAAGTATGTCAACGATTGGTGGTGTCGTCTAGCCAACTATCGTAACGCATTAATTTGTAGCGTTTACCTATCGTTGACTTGTCAATTTGTACGGGGAAACTGTCAGTTCCTGATGTTTGGACGACACGAATACGTTACGAAAATGTTCGTGCTCACCCCACTGTACAGCACCCTACATTAAACCTCTCTCGTGATTTACTCTATACATTCATCCTTGTGTTGTAATTAATTAGTATTTAAATTAATACCGACTAAAATGTTCTTATTCAAAAATATTGATTAATATTTATTTTATAACTATGTCGTTTTTATATAATAACAATGACAAAAAAATGGTACATAAAATCACACATATAAATGCGAAAGTGTTTGGGTGTTTTGATATTTGGATATTTGTCCGTCAATCACGCTGAAACGACTGGAAGGGTTTTGATTTGAAATTCGGTAGGTATACAGACAGAGTATGAGTTGACTTGGCAGATAGGATACTTTTTATCCCGATAAAATGCTCCCTTGGGATAAAACAGGAAGGAAGTAAAAATCCAACGTTTGAGCGGACGAAGTCGCGGGAGGACGCTAGTAAAACATATACAAAATGTAAATGGCGATTTTCTAAATGCCTCATATTTAAATGTACATTATTTTACTAATTTCGTCATTGTAAAGCGAATGCTACGTCTTTTAAGGCTTAAGGCTTGTATCACCTCATAGTTATAGGCATAACAGTAAGACATACATACAGGATGTAAAAAAAAATTGAAGTGCTATTCGCAGATGACAGTACTGCTATTATTAAATGTGACGACTTAAAGGATTATGAATCTGACATAAATAGTACTTTAAATGATATTATTCAATGGCTGGACATAAACAATTTGAAAATTAATTTGCTTAAAACCAAAATTATGCATTTTTATAATAAAAAAATACCCCCCAAAGTCAACATATCTCATAATAAACAAAAAATTTAACAAGTTCACACAACAAAGTTTCTTGGCCTTACTATGGATAATAAATTAACTTGGACACCTCACGTTGAAGAAGTTTGTAAAAAATTGAACAAATCGGCTTATGCTTTGTTTAGAATTTCAAACTAAGTAAAATTAGAAGTTCTTTTAGTAGCTTATCATGGCTTAGTCACACCCCATTTAAATTACGGTGTTATATTTTGGGGTAATTCGGGGAATAAGGATAAAGTTTTTAAGGCCCAAAAAAGGTCAATGTTTGGTCAATAATTGGAATGGCTCCCATAATTTTTAATAAATTGCCGGATGGTTTTAAAAAAATAGATCCAGTGACGTTTAAAAATAAATTAAAACGGCTATTGACAGAAAAATGATATTATTCAGTTAAAGACTATTTGAATGATATTTTGACGTAAGTTTTTAGACTAATTTTGTTTGGTAACTAATTTTATTGTTATTTATTATTGCTGAATTTATAGGTATTATTCGAAATTAACTATAACTGTAATATTGTATGTCTGATAAGACAGGTCACAGTGAGACGTCACTTTAATTAAGAGCTTTTTGTACCTGTGTTCCACAATAAATAAATTTGATTTGGTTTGATTTGAAAAACATTACCGAAGCCGTCAAACACGCGTTCAGTACATCAAACCAAATCGTATTAAAAATAAATTTTGGCTAAGAAACAACTTTTATTTTTTGACATCAAAAAAAAAACAATTTAATACTAACCCGCAATGCACAGCGCGCACGCGGAAAAGTGACCGCGGGGCGTGTTGCTATACGCCGCCGTGACGCGGTTCGGTTCGAGTGTGCGCAGTTCATTACGGAGTGTGCCATTTAGAGGCTTTTTATTTAAGAACTATTGAAAATTTGTATCATGTTTCTTTGGAAAAAAGTTAAGTTATAACGGACAGAAGACATTTCTGTAAAAATCATCTACTTTATTTCAAACTTTAAGCATCAATACCTCAGTAACCGTTAACTTCCCAAGTATGGTGTAAAGGAAAAAACTGATCGTAACAATTGGTAAAATATGTGGTATTCGGCTTCGTTAAGGCTTTCTTTACACCCTGTATTATAGGCTAATACTATATTATACGAGTACAAAAGAGCTTTTTCCTTCGTCGCACCGCCCGCTTATTATGTCTACTTAACCCAAAAGTATGACTGGTAGAGAGTGCCTTATGGCGTTAAGTGCACCTTTAAAAAAAAATTTCTTGTGCAATAAAGGGTCATTTAATAAAATAAACATTCTTCTAGGCTAATCTTGTTTAATGACTAAATTCACTTTTAAAAGTTTTCGTCGTTTGCAATCAAGCTGCGATCTTACCAAATGTGTAGTAAGTTTAAAGAGGGTCTCTTCCCTCTTAAAGAGGGAAAGAATATCAAACAGGGAATCTAAAGTTGAAAGTCGCACGGTGTAAGGCTTTATCAACTGTGGATTGACGTGAAAGACTATTCACTTTTATGATAAGATTTCCCTGTCCTTACTGACTTTATCTGCAAAATGGTAGTACGAGTATACTCGTAAATACGGAATTTAAAAAAGTCCAAGATGACAAAATATTAAAAGTCGTGACACTGAACATGTTTTTATTTAAGTGAATGACACAGTTTTTACATTGCTTCATGCCGTTTTCAAAGAGAAAATACGGCTTGATCACATCGCACTCACGACGCGCTAGGAGCTCAACAAACATTAATAATTTACCTTACAAAAAAACCTTAAAAATTTACCTTGGGTCAAGTGAAACATCCAAGATGTTTTTTACTGTATAAGAGTTCAAGATTTCGTCTTCAGTTTACCTGGAAAGAAAAAAAACCATTAGATTTCATGATTTTTCGTTCGTGTTGTTGTTCTCGTATTTGTTGCGTGACGTGAACACCACTTTTTTAAAACGTAACAATAAAATAAATAAATAAATAGGTATTTCACAACAATCATACCAATTCTCTAGTCCTAAATTAGGCTACGAGGCTTGTGTTATGGGTACTAGACAACGGATTCATACTGAAATACTTTTTTTTGTAAAAAAATACATATTATACATAGAAAACACCCAGACCAGTACAAACACACATGTTCATGCACACTTATGCTTGTACTATGCAGGGATCGAACCCGCGACCGTTTCTGAAGTCCGACCTGTGGACCACTGCACCAACTAATAAATAATTTGTCAAAAACTAACTTTCTTGTTAAAAAATCTCCGAATGAGCCAGAAAAAGAGCTGTTGAGCTTTAACGACTGGACCGATTTTCATCAGCCATAGCTAAGATCCACCGTGATGAAATTATCTTACGAACAAAAAAACCCGATTTGAAATCGGTCCATCCGTTCGGTAGGTACGAGACCACAAACACACACAAAAACACAAACACAAACAGACTTTAGCATCGCCAACCTTTAACATCTCTGTTTTTCATCGGAGGTCAAAAATTAGGTATTTATTATTTACAGCGAGTTCAAAACCTGTATGCAAAAGCAATCCCGCGGACTAACATTTCAAATATTTATTTCCAAATAAGGTCTCCGGCGCGGTCAAAGCTATTGAATTTGAAATTTTACATATTTGATGGTATACCGGAAATTGCGCCGCGATGAATACTTTCACATAGTAATGAGTTTGACCATTCAAGGCCAGTCTAAATAACATAAATTGAATTTTAATTGGGCACAGAACACGCTACTTTTCTTTTGTTTACTAACAACACCGTCATCTTTATTACTTACTATCGATCGCCCGCAACTTCGTCTGCGTAAATTTTCCGTGGGAATTTCGGGAAATAATTTTTAGCGGATGCTTACATTATAGTAGCTACCTGCATGCCAACCACTTTGATGACGCATGATTACCACTTTGGTGTAATGGTTAAGAAGTTGACTATTAGCCAAGAGGTCGTGGGTTCGATGCATGAACATGTCTGTTTGTACTGGTCTGGGTGTTATATGTGTTTATTTAAGTTTATTTGTGATACCACTATTGATTCTGATATCTGTAACACAAGTGCTTAAGCTACTTACCACAGAGTCAGATCAATGTAGGTGACGTTGTTGTATATTAATATAAATGCCCGATCCGTCCAGTGGTTTGGTTTGTGCGTTAATACATTATTATGAGTCAGTCAGTCACCCTTGAGTTATTATTTAGATTCAATAGACAGTCATAGAATTTAGGTGGATCATAAGAACTTCTTTTTGCACACAATTAAGAAGGTAAGATCGCTAAGAGGAATCTCTTCCAGATACTATTGGACTGAGAATTTATTGTTCCCAGGAAGAAGGAGTTGGTACAATGTCATCAATTAAAATAAATTAAAAAAAGGTTGATGTGAAACAAGTGGATTAATAAAACTACAACATGACGATTTAACGTGTATTTTAGCAAAAGCTTGTGCTTTAGCCATAAGAATCACGGAATACATACATTATGTACATTATATTGAAGACTATCTTGGGGAACTTACCAAGTAAGTACCGACTGTCTTAGGACCCTTATCAAAATGGACAAGAAAATTCTAAAACCTTGACTCGTGCATTGTAGGGTCCCGTTTTTGCGATTCAGATATTATATATGTTACGGCTAATAGCCGAAGTGCGGCTACACCTAGTTTTAGCCGGCTACAACTAGGTGCAGCCCGCCACATGCGGTTAAACTTAGATGTATCCTACTTATCTTCGGTTATAACTAGGTTTAGCCTTCATTATAGCGGCTAGAACTAGGTACTGCCGCACACTGGTGGTTAAACTTAGGTGTATCCTATTTATCATCGGCTAGAACAAGGTTTTCAGTTCAGTTGTTTTGAGATTCTAATTTTGCGTTTCTCGATTGATTCGATTACATGGAATAAATAAAAGACAGGGATGTTTAAGTGGCATTTATTATTTGACAGGCAAAAATCTTTTAACAAAAAAGGCGTTATTATAAGTAATTAAAACGGAAAATATTACAAATCTTCTCTACATAAACTAACAGAACTAGACATAACATAATAAACATAATAATATGATATACAATACGACAAGACGCAATGCTTTCTTTGGCCATCGTGGTAAGGCGGTGGTGACCTAGAAAGTACTTTAGTGTTGCTGATTTCTTCTTGACTTTTGTCTTATTGATTGTTTGAAAGCACTTAACTCAGGTGAGAGTTACCTATTCATGGTCCGATTATGAAAAAAACCTTTGTGTAAGATACAACATACAACGTATCTAGCCAGGCTATAAGATAGGTAATTTAAAAAATCACATTGTCTTTCAGGAATGGATTAAAATCAATAGGTGCGCATGAAGTCCTCGGGACTGCTATTTTTTGCTATGCTATATAACATGCTAATCACAGGAACTGCTAAGCCGATTTGAAAATTTTTTTTTGTTAGATAGCTTATTTCTCGGGGAACGTTTTGTATGAGCTATAAAATGCATGATACCTTCCTAGAAATCAACGGGGAAGCAGTTAAATCAAAAAGTACGGACGAAGTCGCGGGGGACCGTTATAATGAATATGTTCATATTATTCATACGCGTTTTGATTCTTATTTTAAAAGATATCACAGTTTAAAAAAAAAACTCTTCTCCGAACAATGCCCACAAGAAATTCTAAATTTACGCGAACGTAGTCGCGGGTGACCGCTAGTTTCAAAATAAAACCAAAATCCCTCACCGAACTGAAAACCTAGTTTTAGCCGATGATAAATAGGATGCACCTAAGTTTAACCACCAGTGTGCGGCTGTACCTAGTTCTAGCCGCTATAATGAAGGCTAAACCTAGTTGTAACCGAAGATAAGTAGGATACACCTAAGTTTAACCGCATGTGGCGGGCTGCACCTAGTTCTAGCCGGCTAAAACTAGGTGTAGCCGCACTTCGGCTATTAGCCGTAACATATATACTAATAAATACTTGTTTTACATAACTACCAAACTGTCAACTTATTTTCAATCTTTATATGAAATATAATTTTTCGGTTACATCTTATAATTTGGTCGCCTATAATTTATTCGTTTTTATTTACTACTCAGCTCTGATAGTTTTCCTTTAAACTTCTTTATATATACGAGTTCTACTGCTGTATTTTTTTCACGAATCCACATATAGTTGAGCAGATTCAGGACACTTACCTCTAACCAAAAATATGAACTATAAAACCAAATATTTCAGAAACGGATCCCTGAATTGAGAATTTTTTAAAAGGCCTATTCAACGACACCCCACGCGATAGGTTAGTAAAGTAAAGCAAAAAAATACCCCCATTATACTTGTATAGGCGACAAATAAAAAATCAAGATTTTTTCTACGCCCTTTTTGGAAATTTTTAAAACACTTACACCAAATTCGATTTTCTACCACTTACGGTCTCTAAGTAAAACGGATACCGCAGACGGACGGACAGACATGGCAAAACTATAAGGGTTCTTTGCTACGGAACCTTCTTTACTACCTACCTACGGAACCCTAAGAATTAGTCTTCTTCTTCTTCAGCCTGTGGTCACCCATATTCGGGTATAGGCCTCTTCATGAGCACGCCAAGTGTTGCGGTTCCGTGCCAATCGCATCCAGCCCTTCCCTGCCACTTTTAAAACTTAAACTTAAACTTTTTTAACTTTGGGTCGATGACATTGCAAAGAATTAGTCAATTGTTCCTTAATAAAATTTAATTACTTTTTACTTTCTTTTATGTATAAAAAATCATACAAAAAAGACTTTATCTAGGTACCGGTACAGGTTTTACCGCGCACTGCAATTCGACGTCTGTCTCAGTTGATACTATAACTTTTTAATATTAATTGTGTTACATCTATATCTATATCTATATATAATACATATAATAAGACTGTAAAAGATCGATTTCTGTACATTGAAGATTTTTATGAAAAATTGTTACAGGGGGTCTTAATTACCGTAATAGAAGCCAAAACAACAATTTTTAAAATTTTTGTCTGTCTGTCTGTCTGTCTGTTTGTCCGGGCTAATCTCAGAATCTACTGGACCGATTTTGACGCGACTTTTTTTATTTGACTCAGTATCACCTGGAGAGTAAACTGGGATATAAATAATCACGCCGATGAACTTAGGGGGCAGGCAGGAAATTGAATCTCAGAATCTACTAAACCGATTTTAATGGGACTTTTTTTTATTTGACTCAACATTACTTGGAAGGTAAAGAAGGATAGAAATAATCACGCCAATAGACTAAGGGGGTAGGCAGAAAATTGAATCTCGGAAACTACTGGGCCGATTTTAATGGGACTTTTTTTATTTGACTCAGCATCACTTGCAATAATCACGCCAATAGAATAAGAGTGTAGGCAGGAAATTGAATATCAGAAACTACAGAACTGAATTTGATGGGATTTTTTCATTTGATTGAGTTTTACCTAGACAGTGAAATATTTAATAACTCACGCCAAGTGACTAAGTGTTAACTGGCCTAAACTTGGGATGAATTAATCACCCTACCTAACTAAGGGAACTCATTGTGTGTACCTGTTATAAAGTCGCAGGTATGCCTGCATTTGGGTCATGTTAAACAGTAGCATAGGCTGGGAGTACCTCCACGCGGTGAAGGCGGTAACAGTTAAAATTCCACGCGGACGAAGTCGCGGGCACAGCTAGTGGTTAAATAAATTTATTAAATCAATAATGGCATGACTTCCAGTTCAGTTCACAGAATAATGTTTCCCTTTATAAACAGCATCTTCAAATACGAAACGAGTCTCGAATTCATTTCGAATTTCAGAACCATTCTGCGTTGGATTTATTAACATATAAATTTGATATGATGGATGAGTTTGTGTTGCTTTCAAATGAAGGCAAAACTCACAGTATTGTTATTTAGGTGAAAATAAAATATATAAATAAGTTTTTTTTCTTCTATTGAACACAATTTTTGTAACATAATTTAAGTTTTATTAATAAATATTTTATGTAGAAAGAGGTTCTCTGTAGGGTTTAATAATTGATTTATCCACATCCAAAATAGGTAATGGCCGAAATAATATTAACAGGTCATCAGGCAGGTTTATAGCGTGAGCGTGTGGGCGGTATTCATACTCGTACAAATAGACACTGTCACAAAACACAACCTACGTTATTAATGAGCGGACACTAATTTAAAGTTAATTCACATACATTGACATTGACAGTTACAGATATCAGAATCAACAGTGGTGTTATAAATAAACTTAAAAAAATACATATAACACCCAGAACAATACAAACAGACATGGTCATGCATTCAAATATTTGTACAATGCGGGGATCGAACCCGCAACCTATTGGTTGGTCTTTACCGACGCGCCGTCAAATAAGTCAAATAATAGTTGCTAAAGTTCAAACAATACATTTACGCTGCGCTTATCATCTTTTTTTCTGAATTGTCTTTTGGATGAAACATGATTTTCGTTTCATGCCGAATCACACAATTATAAATGCGAAAGTTTCTGTGTTTGGATGTCTGTCCGTCCACCGCGCTGAAACTACTGAACAAATTTTTATGAAATTTGGTAAGCTGAGTTGGGCGATAGGCAACTTTTTATCCCGATTAAATGCTATAATAAAATAGGAAGGAAGAAAAACCCAACATTTGCCGATAGTGATCTAGTAGATAGCCCTAACAAATAAATTTTTATCAAAAAACTTCTTTAGAGCAACTAAATTGGTTTCTGACTTTATAAGGAATTATTTTACGCCTTTCATATCATCAGCAGGTTCTAAATGTGAGACGAGTATTTCATCGGAAGGTGTAAATGAACCGTTACAACAGCATTATGAATTGAAAACCGTATAAAAATATTAGCTTGCTCAATTATGCACACTCATAAACGTCACGTTGATTCAAAGCCGGTATACAAACCAAAAAATGATTTTACGTAAAAAATTGCAAAGAGGAACCCTAGTCAGAATATTTCAGAATCCTTTTGAAATCCACCAAGTCTTCAAAGGAGGCAATTCAAACGTAGACATGTAATGTATGATTGATTACCACCATTTAGAGTGCTCTTGTATACAGGAATGTGGCAGGGATGTGACATGGTAGGTAAATGTTTTCTTAACTGACTTGACTGCCTTGTTGGTGTAGTGGCAAAGTTTCTGCCTTACATCCTCTCGGATCCTGGGTTCGAATCCCAGGTCGAACCAAAATAGTTTTTTGAGATTTTCTCAAAAAACTATTTTGGTTTTAACAGCTCGGAGTCGGGAAGTTGGCGGTGGTACACACCCGTGCCTCGGATTGCCGTCTCACCGAACTTTGAGAGTGATGAAACAGTGAGTGCACCTGTGTATTGCACTCACACTTGTGCACTGTAATATCTCCTGCGTAGTTGGCTGATCTTTGTTGAGATTGGCCACCGTAGTCGAAATCGACCAGGAGGACTAATATTATGTTTACTTAAGTATAGTTACGTAGTAAGTTAGTTAGTAAAGACATTTGGCTCCTTTTGAGATTTGCTCTTTTGCTTTTAAACCATAATTTATTTATTTTTGTTGGAGATTTTTTATGTAATAATTTCGTTTTTAACTAATACTCGTAAATGACAATGAATTATTTTAAAATTAAATGCATGTATTCTTAATTTTTATTTTCAACGTCTCTTAATAGTATTATAACAAAACGGCGAGGAATAAATGATTTATTATTATTATTATTATTTACTAATTGACCGGTTACAAGAAGCCTGCGCCAAGATTGAACCTGCAACTTACCCCATTCTGCGCTTTTGATTAAATCATGGTATCCTATCTAGATCTTTTCTACCTTGACCAGACTATACCCATTATTTCATAGCGCTATCCTGCTAACTGCTACTTGAGCTTACCAGTTAAGCAGTACTTACTTGTAGTACTGCTAAACTTATGACTTAATCACAAAATCTCTTTTTGTTAATTTTATGAATACACAAATATTTGCATTGCAACCTGTGAGAAAAAAAAATACCGGTACAGATCTTTACGCAATAAAGGTACCAAAAATATAAAGAAATAAGCTAATCCAATAACAAAATAAAATAACAATAAACCTGAAACCTCTTTCATGGCAACTCCTCCCCAACTGTAGAAATTCGTTTTTTTCTAAATTATTCGAAGGTATACCATATCACATCCCTAGTTACCGAACGTCTTCATCGCTAACGCGGGTGTCCGCACATGTGATGCTTTTATAAACATTTTGAATAACTAAACGGTTTAGCAAGAAAGCGTGTGCAAGTCACGTTTCGTGATAAATATGGTAGGAGGAGAAAATCCTTTTGAAAGACTTTTCATGGCATGGTTTGGTTGTAGCAAAATATTGAAATGCCTTGTCTCAAAAAAAAAAAACAAAGTTATTATATACTAAATATAATGTTCGCGATGGCAGGCGTAGATAGTTTTGAATCTATCATGCGTAAAAGGACAGCCTTGTTCTTATACAGGGTACGTGGCAGCCGCCACAAGCGTGCTGAAGGAGTGAGGGAGAAAGTGGGGATTGTCTACTGATCGGTCATAGGATTATCGGCCATTAATAGGACAAAATCCGTTTTAAAGATAGCATACTAACATAGTCATTAAGCTTTTACTAACAATATGGATCTTAGTTATCTGAAAAAAAAACTCAATTTTTATTATTTTTTATTTATAAATGACTAAAATATTGAATAACTGTCCTTGTACTCATAACAAAGCATCTAATTAGGTGCAGTCGATTAGAAAAGATATGCGCGTATATCGATGTACATTACGGCGATTCACTTTTATTTATATACCTTCATTTAAAATGTGTATTATTTATGTAAGTAGCGGTTAGTGTAGAACACCAGAATAACAGAAACAGAGCCGTGACGAAGAAATAATAAAAGAAGTTGGAATTAAGAAGTTCCATAATTCAATTCAGTTTGTTTGTAAGGTAAAGGCCGCTGCATGCTTTTACCCGAAAGAGACGAGACGGGAAGTTTTGAAAGCGTTATTCCATACATAACTCAATAAATGGCTCACAAAATTCTTTCATATTATTATGCTATTAATGTGCACATGTGCTTACGAATAATTAAATTTTAAAAACATTTGCCTAAGCACATTAAACAATATTTTCCCTACATTAAACAATTCTCAAAATTATCAAAATTCAATGTTTGTAATGATGAGCCTGTTCTCAATTCATTTCCTTTTACTAGCGAAGATTTAAAAACAAGACGCCCTTAACAACACACGACCTACTTCCCGAAAATAGGGCTGTCAATTTTTTTTAATATTTATTATTTAAAAATATGAGTATTAGACCCCCTATAAGGTGGACTGGCGATCTGGTGAAGGTCGCGGGAAGCCGCTGGATGCGGGAAGCGCAGGACCAATCGCCGTGGACATCCTTGGGGAGGCCTATGCTCCGCAGTGGGCGTTGAACGGCTGATATGATGATGACGACGAAGATGACTCCAAAACAACGTACCTAGTAGACGTAGACGACAACTTTTTAATGTTATAACGGCATTATGACACCAAATGTAACATATATTTTGGGTGCTATAAAAGCGTCGACCTTTTTTTATCGTCAGGGAAATGCTGTTACGCATATCCACCAGCCGCAGAGGCAGCTGGGGGTTTTGAGGGACTTTAGGCCTCAGAGAGAGAACCCACTAAAAACCTGACGGTGCCCTCCGGTGCCATGTGAGTCGGGGACGTGGAGGGTTCATCGTAGGCCGAGAGGTTACAGACGTTCACCGCAATTCCCCGGACTCGGCCGACTAAACCTAGCAGTATTTATTACTTTGGAAATAAAGTCGGTTTTACGGCCGAAGATTTTACGTGACAACGTCTTTAGGAACGAATTCTAACGCGCGGCGGACCGATCATGTTTGAGTGGGAGAGAGACGCAAAGCATTCGCCGGTCCGGCGGGCCTCTCTCTCGTTCGGTGACTCATCGTAACAGACGTGAGCGGGCGTTACACTTTTTCATGAGTGACTCCTAGCCACAACCTAATTTAAGACGTTGTCACGTCAAAAATACATGAACTACGGATAAGACGATATTTAAATAAATTAAATTGGCGTTGACAACCCTGTACGGTCCAACCATGCGGAATTTTTCCCTTCTTTGATCCGTCCAGTAATTTTGTGAACAATTTTATTAGGCATGTTTAATATAAAGTCTACGTTGGTGATACGATCTATTACGTAACGTAACATGATATGAAAAAGGTCACTCTTTTTCAATATCAGGGTCAGTCTACTTCTGGGAATTTCTTAAGAGCTACTCGCTTGTGATAGCGTGTCAACCAATTACCGCACCTCATTCGCTGACAGTCGCGAGTCGCAGCGAAACTATGTCGCAGGTGTGCTCTGTGCCTAAGTGTGATAAGAGTTATAATAATAAGCTTTATTTAATTCCATACAAATAGTAACATAACATGCTGAGAAAAAAACAAAATATTAAAAAAGTAAGATATAAAAAACAATAATTATAAAATCATTGATGAAATCAGGCGTTATTTTGCGGAAATCCAACTAAAGCTGAAAAAGAGGATTATTTTGCTTTAAATTTCCACTAAACTAGTGTTTTGTTGGTGTCAGTGTTGTGATTTCAAGTGCATCTTCTGTGTCATGTTGTGAGTTGTAGGTATTGTAAGTTCTGTGACTTCCAGCTCTAGCTTTTTCAGGTAATTACAGTTGGATGTATTTTGGTTCCTGTGCTGACGTCGTTTAGTGGAAATTTAAAGCAAAATAATTCTCTTTTTCAGCTTTAAATATAAAATCAAATAATATTTCAAACAAAATAATATGACTTAAGTTGAAATAACATATAACTTATATAAAATAATTTATATTTGTATGGACCTCAGGGTAAAAGCCTCCTATCTTTGGCTGAATCAAGCCATTCACGACCTGCTGCAGCCACGATTTCGTCAGCCCATCTGACATTAGGTCTAACTCTCGCTCTGGAGCCTCGTGGTCCCGTCCATCTTATCATGATTATGGTTATAAGAGTAATGGGTTCTTCTTCTTCTTCTTGGCGTGTCAATGGAACACGAAAACTTACATCGTGGACGCCCAGAATTCAGCCACTTGTATTGCGGATCAACTGCAGTTCATTAAATCCGCTGGCGTGCGTGCAGGTCACGCCGGGTACGATGTCAAGTGTGCCATAGTTTGCACTGCACCGCAAACACAGTCCACATCGGAGCTTGCCGAAAATCCACACCTGGCCAATGTCTCCTTACTTCGACTAACTTGAATCCGGAGCCTGTTTAAGGACTTCCAAATCGGCCATGGTAGATCATGTCCAGGAGATGGATTCTCGGCAAGTGGGACAAAGGGAGTAGGCAGAGAAGCTTTTTTTAATAGTGGGTTGAAAGTCCAGTAATACCCTTACATCAAAACATATAGAGGCAGATATGGTACGCGCTAGTCGAACGTGGTCCTACTAAACTGCGAGTCAATACGGTAGTTGACACCACCAATCGTTGACGTACTTTTTATCAACTGTCAAAACGCTTTTCTTCATAGAGCTTGTATGGGAATAACACGCTTTGACGTCACCGCGTGCAATGCCGACTGAGTGACTAATTATCATTTGAATTCCAATTAAAAATCAAAAAATACGAACTGCAGAAAAATATTCGTGTAAAGGCATCTGAAATTATGAATTATTTTAAAGAAAATCAGTTTTTGAATATTTCTTTCATAGTGGAAACAAGCCTATTGTAAGGACGTACCGTATCTTCCTGTGCTTGTTTTGATCTAAGGCTGTACCGCAAATCGAATAAACTACACCGCTTCTGTAACTAAATCACGCCACAAAATGTTAGTGACAAAATACCTGTTCAGCAAGATTAGGTTGCTGATAGCCGCACCCTCGTACGTCATAATCTACCGGATATAATTTATCTGTAACCCGATAAAGGGGTGAGGGAGGGCTGTATATCACTCTCACTCTTGAAAGTTAGGGCGCGTTCACATTATAACGACCGTTTTATTGGTCCGTTAAAACGTTTATGTTTTAAGCGTATGTAGTTGTATGAGCGAGTATACATAATAAAGTGTTCCAGATCCAGTACAAATTAAAACGGACGTTATACTCGTATGTGAACGCGTCCTTAGTTAGAGTTGTGTTAAGATTCTGTAGGTGTGGCATTTTAAGATTTAGGCTTTTACTTTCAGTTGTCGTTAGTATTTTATTAATATTAATATGATATAATAAATAATAATAAAATAAAAACTACTTCAAGCTAAAAAGCAACTTCCCACACAAAGAAACCAAAAGAAAATGAATAGAAAAACATAGCCGAATGTGCGGACATCAAAACAATTGTTTTTAAACTTTTCACATAACATTAAAAACGACCAAAAATAAACATCGCACAAAAAGATCACCGTAATACCCTTTACGGTTCCTTAGATAACCGCTCCGAAAATGTTACCAAAATAAACTAAGTACTTTACGCTTTTAACAATACAAGGGGCTTATACAGGACGGTGTTCTGGCGACGGTAGCCATTTTACACAACATTAATTTAAGGATCAGATCCCCCTACTCTCTGAGCCGTTCGCGTTGTCTGCATTTTCGATTGTAGCCATCCTTGTCACTCTTAAAAGCTTTACCGTGCGAGCGAACGCATCAGCCAAACCCGAAATAGAAACGAAACATTAAATACGGCCTAAGATTCTAAGCCCAGCAAAAATAGGACCAGCATAATTATAAAACTTGCAACGTCAACATTCGAGGTTTCGAACAAAAACCGTGAAAAGCGCAAAAAGTTGGACAGAGGCAGGCACGAGGTAGTAACGTGGTTGTATAATTATTTTTATGAAGTTTAATAACCTTTTTCGGTGAAAATAACGAGGGTGTGTAGGGTGAAAGCGCCAGAGGGTTTAGGCGTTTTTTGGTCACAATAGAACGCACAGAGTGAAAAACGTAATGAAAAACCTAGTGGTAGAATTAGTAAACAATCAAGTTTAAATAGCCCTTTTGAATGTCAATAAGTAGTAGATCTGAGACCAGGCTTAAAAGAGTTTTAGCGATATTTTTTCATTACATATGTACTGGGCCCTGCGGTTTCACCCGCAGAACCCGTTTTCTACATATCCCACAAGAACCGTCAAGTTTTACGGATTAAAAATATCCCTATGTATTATTCCAGGCTACGATCTGTCTATCTTTGAAATTTCAGCCAAATCGAACCAGTAGTTATGGCGTGAGAGACTAACACAAATCCTTACAAACTGTTGCGTTTATAATATTAGTAGGATCTTCCTTAACTTTGCGTTTGTCAATATAATATATACGTAGCTTCTGTAATGCTTAGGATCCTCGGTAGACCTTATTTCGTTCTCTCTTGCTTTGCCGATGTTACTCGTAATACAAATAATAGCCATCGCTCGCTTTTTCACAGCCCTATTCATCGGTAGAAAATAAAAAGGTTTTTTTTGCTTCCACTCCAGCACTGCACCGTAACCTAGACTCGGCTCTGCAAATCCGGATAAATAACGGATTCGTACCGGAGTCGTTTGGCCTAAATTCCTATCTGCTTGCACAATGGGCGGCGAGGGTGTGGGCTTAGTAACAGCGGGGATGAACGTCCCCGTAAGTATTGGGTGTAAATTTTTTGATAGAAAATAAAACGGGAATTAATTATAAAAACACTTGGTCATTTTTGATAGAAAATAAAACGAAAATTCATTATAAACTTGGAGTTGAGTACGTACAACTACATAATTGAACGCTCTGTATTAATTATAAAACATTGTAAGACTGTTTTTTGTCCTAAATAAATAGAAAAAAATAAACAGCTCTGCTTAGTTCATCTTTTGTGAAATATTTCATTAATATGTAATTCATATAGTGGAAATGTATGACTAAAGCTGAAAAAGATGATTATTTTGCTTTAAATTTCCACTAAACGACGCCAGCGCAGGAACCAAAATACATCCAACTGTAATCACCTGAAAAAGCTAGAACTGGAAGTCGCAGGACTTACAATATCTACAACTCACAATGTGACAAAGAAGATGCACTGGAATCACAACACTGACACCAACAAACACTCAATTCATAGCTTAATGAGCCTAGGTTAGGTATATCAGTCGGTACGGTAATACGCGGACATTAGAAAATAATGCTATCTTTTCTTGTAAAGGATTTCTAACCTTTCCAATTGTTACAAATAAAATTGCTATAACTTTCGTTCCAAACGCTTTCCAAAGAAAATATAAAAAAATGCAAAACAAAAAACCTACCAATGCTATCTTACTTTGCGTGGGTTGAGAGATTAATTTCTGAAACGCTCTTAGGATTATGTGTTTATTTGTCTATAGGAGGTAACCTCAGGATCACCAATAGAAAGCTAAGTCCATTAAATGCTATATGCTAATATACAGACTGTAACGAAAATATGCGCAGACAAATTTAATGGTGACCACTAGTTTTTTAATAACTTTGGAGTATTCAATCCCCGCTGTCATCGGCACCGCACCCTTAGTCCTGGCACAGGTTGCGGAAGCGGCCAAATTGGAAAAGGGCATTAATCAACTCCAGCTTATTTGGGTCTAAATAACCCCGAATTAACGGTTAAGAGTATCGAAAATGATATACAGTGAGAGAACATACCCTTGTCTTTGTTTGTGGGCTTGAATTGTTGAATAATACGAGTAATAATAAAGTTATTTATTTTCTTCACAACAGTAGGTTATACAAATGTTAATTCAAAACATTGTGTTAATTGTTTAACTTTTTGTGAAGACTGGTGCTTGTGATGGATTGTGAAACAATCTGTAGTACAAGACACCAGGTCTCCACCTCCTGGACTATAAAGATTAACACTGTTTAATTCAATCAGTGTTAAATGTATTGAAACTAAATAAACACCCGCGAATTAGCCTGAACAACAGCTGATGCTTTAATTGCTTTAACTGCTGGATTTTGACAAGCTATAGCTGAAAACCTCTGGGAGTTTAATTATCTTTCGATAAAAAGCAACCGCATTGAAATCAGTCCATCCGTTTGGGAGCTACGATGCCACAGGCAGACACACCAAGGTCAAACTCATAACACCCTTCTTTTAAGTCAGGAGTTAATGAATTACCCCGAATTTACGGTTAAGAATATGATATACAGCGAGAGAATATACGCTTGTCATTGTTTGCAAGTTTTAAATTGTTTACTCAGAGTTGAAAGTTTTAAAAAGAGAAGTAGCTTTCCAGTGAAAAAACCACGAATGAGCAAGGAAAAAAGCTGGTAAGCTTCAACAGCTGGATGAATTTTGAGCAATCATAGTTAGAAACCACCGTGATTAAACTTCGGGAGTTACGATACACACAAAAACACAAACACATATACACACAAACAGACACAGGGGTCAAACGAATAACACTCTTCTTTTAAGAAGATGAGCGTCAGGTTTGTTCGTTTGATCTAATCGTAGACTAAATGACGTTATATTCAACTGAGGGGTGAGCACGAACAACTATCGTATCGTATTCGTAGCGTTTAACTATCGTTATCTTGTCCCTTTGTATGGGGAAACTGTCAGTTTCTGACGTTTGGTCTAAACGAATACGTTACAATAAAGTTCGTGCTCACCCCACTGTATCATTATTTCAAAAACATTTTTTTTCTCATTTTCATAATATTATGAATTTGTTAAGATTATCATATCCCTAGAATAAATTTTAACATATTTAATGAATATAAATTAAAATTACAATGACATTTAAATTAACTAGCCTAATAGTATAAAAACAGATAATTAAAAAAATAAAAAAGAAATTAAGGAAACAAAAATTGCTGCCATTGGGTATGGTGCCCAAAAGGCTGGCAGCGTTTCCTCTTTGTATGGCAAGGCTGATCCTTTGGCCGAGGAAGCTGCCAGCCCTATGGTCACCTGTGTGTTGAGCTAATCTCTTCTTCAGCTCTTTGAAGAAGGCGATAGCCTTGGACATTTACATAACATTTTTTTAACTTCACTCACCCCAATACGTTGCTAGGCCTTGCCCTTAAGTTTGCTTAGCAACGGATTAATTTTATGGGGGCATTTTAATAATAATACTGTTAGTTGGATTTATCATTTTTTTTCTCAAATATTCTTATCACGGACAAAAGTGTACAACTTGTCATTTGAGTAAACCGATTTTGTATCAAAAAACAATATAGCTCTATTTTTATTTGTTACGTTGATAACTAAATCTACAGATATCAAACACTTCACTTAACCTTGAACAGGTTAAGGTTTTTTTTTGTACTACAGGTTAATCTTTTTTTTTTGTATGCAAGTGGAGGCCTGGGGTGGAAGAGGCCGACCACGGAAGAACTTAATTGACAGTGTGAGGAGAGATATGTGTGTGAAAGGAGTGGTTCACTCAGTGACGAAAGATAATTGTCCTCCTGGCCGATTTCAACCACGGCGGCCAATCTCAACAGAGATCAGCCAACTACGCTGGAGATATTATAGTGCACAAGTGTGAGCGCAATACACAGGTTCACTTACTGTTCCATCACTTTCAAAGTTCGGTGAGGCGGCAATTCGACATGACCGGATAAAGATCAGGCGCAGGACTATCGGATAAAAGTGCTTTCCGAGACACGGGGGTGTAACACCGCCAACTTCCCGACTCCGAGCTGTTTTTGAGAAATTCATGACAGAAAATCTCAGAAAAAAATTTGGCTCGACCTGGGCTTCGAACCCAGGACCTCTCGGATGTAAGGCAGAAACTTTGCCACTATACCAACGAAGCAGCTGACGAAAGGTAGGATGGTATGCAAGAGAAAAACCTACTTCGCCATCCCCAGATAACCAGGAAAAAGCGTAAGCGAATGATTTTACTACCACAAGCATTTCTTAAATACGTCCATCCTCAATCCAGGTGTTGCCATCCAAACCAGAACAGAGCTAAGAAAATAACAATTTAGTTTTCAACCAACTAACAGACCAACTCCACAATAGTTGCCCTATCTGAAATTCAAATTTCCAATAAGGTAAGTTTTCCACGTTAAAATTCCAGCGATTATTCATGATTTGGAATGCTGGAGCGAGTTCGAGCAAACAGAGGTGGGTAGTTTAAAAGCTCCGACCGGTGTTAAGATGTATAGCCATAGAGCTTGTCCATAGTGATTTGATGAGCAAAAACGGGTCGTAGCATTCTTAATCTGACGACGAAAAAGTAGGTAAATATTGGTCACTGAGTAGGGTAGAGGTGCTTGAGGCGCAGTGGTTGCAGCGCTTTGGTAGTGATATCAAACGTTAAGCAACCTACGGCGCGGTCATGTTTGGGATGGGTGACCATTTTGACCATACAAGTGACGAGAAGAGTAAAGCCGAGATAGATGGCTCAGTGGTATAGATGACCCGATATTAATATTATTAGTTTCATAGATAAATTCGATAACTTGTTTTTATATCTATCAAAAGAAACTCTAACTCTATCTAAATTGACCCAGTTGTATGTCACGTAGCGAAAGCATGAACCATCTCAAAATGAATTTAAAGATTTTGGAGGATATATTCCCATTTTTCCGATGAGTCATTTATAGACAAAATTCCCAAGAAAAAATTTGTTTCATAAATAATTTGTTATGATTTTTATTATCGAAGGTATAGAGCGATTACAAAAAGTCTTACCCTGTTTTACCATATTCTTCTTCTTCTTAGTCGTATCTTCACTACTGTAGGTCAAGTCCCGTATGAAAGACCTAAATATCTTCAACAATCTTGTGTATTATGAAATTTTAGAACCCCCCGACATGAGCCAAAAAAAAAGATGTTGAACTTAAACGGCTGAAGGGATTTCAACTAACCATAGCTAAGAATCACAGTGGTTAAATGAGCTATTGACTAAAAAAAGCTGCACTGAAATCGGCCCATCCGTTTGGGAGTTTCGATGCCACAGAGAGACATACACAAACATACACGCAAACAGAAAAGGAGTCCATCTTATATTCCATCTTTTTCACACAATTAGTGCGTTTGTTGATTTTTGAATTTTTCGTGTTGTGCAATGAAGTGTAATTTAATCTAATCCAAGGAACACATAAAAAAGTGACGTACAATTTGATGCCGTCGGCCTGAAGTTTGCGTGCGAACATATATTTCGGCGATTCCTCACACCATAAAATATACTAAGTGTTATAATAAATAAAATATTCATAAATAAATATTTCACAACAATCACACCAATTCTCTAGTCCTAAACTAAGCTACGAGGCTTGTGTTATAGGTACTAGACAACGGATAAACATACTTAAATAATTTTTTTTTTGTAAATAAATACATATTATACATAGAAAACACCCAGACCAGTACAAACACACATGTTCATGCACACTTATGCTTGTACTTTGCGGGGATCGAACCCGCGACCCTTGGTTTAGAAGTCCGACCTGTGGACCACTGCACCAAACGGTCGTCATATATATCAATACTAATAACAATCTATTGAGCCGTGCTCATGGAGACACAAATCAATATTCTATTGTTACAATGAAGATATCATTCTATTAATGCTCAGGAGGTTAACGACCTTCGGTCATGGAGTCGCCATTAGTCATGATGCCAGGGTCAAGGAAAACGAAATGTTATGTGACGACCTCTACCGTTCGCCATCACAAGTGCATGCCTAACAGTGATTAGCACGATAGCGAGCACTGATACGGCTAGATGGCATTAATAGCCTAGTACCGCACTTGAACCGCGGCATATAAGATTTAGATCCAGAATAATACAGATAAACAAATCAAGATGATGTCTATCGGACCTTGGTCCCCGTAACCATAACACCCGGTTGGTAGGAAGCGTTCCTCTTTAGCTCTCTCTCTCGCTCTTTAACTCTAAATCTGTTGAAACGTATTTTCAATTATTTTTCGATCAAGTCAGAAATAAACTCAATCATAGCTTACAGTTACCGAGTGGGGGCTTTATACGTCACAACTGTGTAGAAGTCGTACGCAGGCGTGACGTCATGTGTATTCAAAATCAATCTAGCACTATCATTTTTGTACATTTGTCAGCACATCAGGCTGTCCATTTTTGTTGCAAAATCGCCCGTATCGCAAGCGCATAGGTAAGATACCACAGTGTTTACACCGTGACGGCGCTATTTACAAAGTTAAAAAATACTTATCCCATTTTTTTAATGATCTGCAAACCTAACTACAAAAAAAAGTTGTTAGCTTGTCTATTACTAAAAGATATTATCTACACAGAATTTGTAACTACGTTGCAAGATTGCTCAGATATGAGATGTTAACCGTGAACACTGACTTCATACCGTTATCACTTGTCTCTGGATCCAGCGCATTTAAATGGGTCAGGCAACTTCGCTCCAACTGTACCAGAATTAGGCCGTGCAATCTCTGTGAGGCTTGATTTTACAACTTGCAAACAGAAAGTGTTACTGAGATCAGCGAAGGTTTTGGCTCATCCACACTTCCATACCTACTAATATTATAAATGCGAAAGTAACTCTGTCTGTCTGTCTGTTACTCAATCACCCCTAAACTACTAATCCAATTTGCGTGAAATTTGGTATAGAGATATTTTGATAACCGAGATAGGACATAGGCTACTTTTTCCTATGGGAAGGTGGGCCGATCGCTTTTTTTATATGTAAAAATGAATTGCTGTTCGTTAATCTCACTAAAACTCGAGAACGGCTGAACCGATTTTAATATTTCAATCCTTGGAATATATGTTAAAGTCCAGGGAAGGCGTAAGCGATAAGAAAATACTGATAGATTGCGAAACAGCGGGCAGGACAGCGTCTGCCGGGTCCAATAGTATTTAATATACAGTCGTATTTATTACCTCTACCTGTAGATAATTCTCATACTTGATGGAATCACGCGATACTTTGCGGAAATTTATGACTAACGCTGAAAAAGAGGATTATTTTGCTTTAAATTTCCACTAAACGACGCCAGCGCAGGAACCAAAATACATCCAACTGTAATCACCTGAAGTAAAATTGAACTGGAAGTCGTAGGACTTACAATACCTACAACTCACAACGTGACACAGAAGATGCACCTGGAATCACAACACTGACACCAACAAAACACTCTACGCGTTTCGCCACTACACGTGAGATACACTCAAGAGATACTCTCGCTTCGACAGACTACGAGCGATAGCCGCTCGTAGTCGTAGCAATACTCATACTCTTCCTCGACCCTTATTAACTCTCGACGAAAATGATGGAATATAAGATGGACTCCTTTTCTGTTTGCGTGTATATTTTTGTGTGTGTCTCTCTGTACCATCGTCCAAACGGACGGCAATCTGACGTGACCGGAGAGAGATTAGGAGCAGGACCAACGGCTTAACGTGCTTTCCGAGGCACGCGGGGGTGTAACACCGTCAACTTCCCGACTCCGAGCTGTTTTTAAGAAATTCTCAGAAACAATTTTGACTCGTCCTGGGATTCGAACCCAGGACCTCTCGGATGTAAGGCAGAAACTTTTGCCCTACACCAATAAGTATGATTTAATACTGCAGTATTGAACGGGTTGGGAGGGATCTTGAATGATCAAATAGGTTTACGTATTAAACCAAAACATAAAAAATCTCGCTTCAAAGACACTAACCATCAGTCACAGAACCCCTTATTTACCCGCATTTCTCCCTTTATTCCACCATCATCCCGAAACGTGGAAATTGATTCTCGTCTCCCGAGCGTTCGGGAATTTTCACACGTACGACTCCCTAATGTGGGTCTACACTGAAAACGCAGTGACTGGGGATTAATCGTAAGGAACTTTACTTTTTATAGACAAGTAAAATTATAAAAAAATATATACACAAAACATTAAAACTACACAACAAAAAAAAACGCCTCCTGGCGGGGATAGGGAGTCGCTATTGCTGCCTTATCCTGAGGCAGTGAAACAGCGTCCATGTTGGTTCTAGACCTCAAAGCAGGTAAATATCAAGTAAGCGATATTTTGTGTGATCCTTTTTTTTTGCACTTACTAACCCTAGCTCGTAAGATATTTTTTCTGTAATTACTAACCCATTACATGGGAAAGTTTATTTCTGAATTAAACATTAATAAATAAAATGAATAAATAAAAACATTCAGAGGTGCACATCAAGCTTGAAGTCACACTAGTGAAGTCATTTTTGGTGACCAATAGGGCATCACTTCACAATACGGTTTGTGGTTTGGTTTCAGTAAGCCCACTATGCGAGTGTCTGTCCATCCTCATTTGTGCTTTAGTTGCATCTGGCATGCAATAGCGTTAGTCACTATAGTATGGCGATTAGGTATTGCATTACGTGATCCGAAAAAATATTATTTGTAAGCAAGTTTCTCAGTTTGTTAGAAAAACACGCGCACTACATCAAACTCAACGCGTCACCGCGCGGTGCTGTTTGTACTGGGTAAGCAGAATCTTCGACGAAGCGTCAGCAGTGTGATTATCGCCTATGGATGCAAAGGCGCGTCTCATATTTTAAGCGTGTTGGCTTCGGCCCCATGTACGTCTTCCAAGGATCCAGGACCCAGTGGTACTGAGAATGGAAAATAACCAACTTAATAAGAAAAATAATCAATATTCATAAGCAAAAGAATCAAACTGGAATCTAATAAATAAAAATGAATTGCTGTTCGTTAGTCTCGCTAAAACCCGAGAACGGCTGAACCGATGTGAATAATTTTTGTATTTAAATATTTGTGGAAGTTCAGGCAAAGTTTAAAAGATAAGAACATTTAAAAAAAACAACAGCAGGAAAAAGTCTGCCGGGTCCGCTAGTAATAAATAAAACCTTCGGCTTTAAAGTATTCTCTATGTCTTAACTAGGATTCACCTGTGATTCAGACTACCTACAGTAAGATTATATAAATTACCTACCTAAGTAAATCTAACTTTCGCCATTATAATATTATAAAGGCGAAAGTTTGTCTGTACCGATGTTTGTTACTCTTTCACGCCAAAACTACTTAACTGATTTGGCTGAAATTTGTAACGTAGATAAATTGTACCCTTGAATAACATAAAGGGTACTTTTTATCCCGTAAAACTTCACGGTACCTGTGGGATACGTAGAGAACAAGTTGTATGCGGGTAAAATCGCAGAACACAGCTAGTGATTGCGCAGGTTCAGGCGGTTCTCACGAGGACTTTGAATTGATGCTCGGAAATGTTTTTATGGATTTATTGTGTGGTTTAAAAATACGATGACAATGATGACTGACGTTAGTTTCATGTGATTGGAGGAACGGCTGCAACGCAGAGATATGCGTTTGCCGATAGATATTCTTCAGGGGTTTAAAACTGCCTGAACTGATTTTTCCGCGCCGGCCGTCGCCACCGCGCTAGGCTTGCGGTGTGGACCACACGTACGACTCCCTAGATGGGAATATCTCCCGCGTTTTTGTGTCGCATACGACTCGGCCATTTGCATGTGTGAACTTTTGCTCGCGATTGGGAATGCTTTAGGTAAACTACAATTGCGGATATTGTATATTTACTGGTCTACATCTGGTATATGAGATGACTCATAGAATTGGTTAATTTGGTGGAATTGGGGCCTGACTGTAATAAAATTTTAAAATATTCCCGATGGGAGCCAGGAAACAGCTAGTGAGTTTCAATGGCTGGACGGATTTTTGCTAGCCATAGCTAAGAACCACAGCGATTAAATTGTCTTTCAAATAAAAACAATCGCTTTGAAATAAGTCCACTCGTTCGGGAGCTACGACGTCGCAGCCGGACACACAAAATCACAACATCACAAGCACATATAAACACACAAACAGACATCAGGATCAAACTTGTAACACATTTCTTTTTCGTTGGGTAAAATTACGATACGAGAACCAATCGCTAGACCTTAGCAACATTCTTTTGAACGGAGCAAACTGAGTCTGCAAGGGCGTGCTATTTCCCAAAAAAGGTATTGTTTACTATACATCTAGGAAATGAAACAATTTTCATCAAAGTTCTGATGATCATATTCTTTACAATGTGAAATTAAAACACACTGAAAGAAAAATGGACTGCCACAGGCGGGACTCGAACCCGGACCTCTCGTAAGCCGGGCGATGGCCCTCCCATTAATGAGCTATATTATTCAACTGCTGTTGTTAAACAGCTGTAAACGCTTCTTTTGGATGTTGAAGGTATCTTACCACAACATTGATGATTCATGCCTGGCTACAGCCTAAGGAGGGCACTTAAAGAAATTCGAACCGATGAGTAAGTGTCACGGTAGCTCAATTGGGAGAGCAATCGCCCGGCTTGCGAGCGGTGCGGATTCGAGTCCCGTCTGCGGTAGTCCATTTTTCTTTAAGTGTGTTTTAATGTCTTATTGTAAAGAAAATTGCATTGTTAATGCTAAAAAATAAAGTAACTTGATCATATTCTTCTCTTCTTCTTTTATAGTCAAAAATAGTACCGACGTTAAATTCTCGGCTTATAGCTGTTCTGTGCGCGGCAGATAACAAAGCAGAGACGCGTCTTAATTGCTATGGACCTATGCAAAGGCGCGGAGCTTCACTAAACTTCTGACATAGCTAGTGAATAAACGACAGCTCATCTGTTTTAGAAATCTGAGTACATGTGCAAAAGGGCCTACTGACGAAGTCCAATAGGCTTGTATCCACTATCAAAGAAATTCAATATTTAAAAACCGCTTTTCTCCACCATAACTTGTCTTAACTTATCTCTAACAAAAAATGTGTGTCCTTGCCCCCTGTAACTTGTTGAAAGTGTAACTTCTTGAATAAGAGAATGAGAAAAATATATAAATATGATGTACATTAAATATGATGTCCATCTAAACTTCTACGACGGGATGACGTCATATTGTGCTATCTCTATACAAGTTGATTTAAAAAAAACCGGCCAAGTGCGTGTCGGACCACGCATAAAGAAGAATTCCGTAGTCAATTTTGGCACCGCGCTGTTTTGCATTTCTTTAACATATATACATATTTTTATATTATTTATAATATTCATCACAGGATACCAGAAACAATTTTAAATAAGAATTTCCGTGCCTGTTTCTTTACGTGAGAGATTTGAAGTTTATAGGTCCAAGACTTTAGAAATTACAGGGGGGGGGGGGGGGGGGGTACATGGGCACCGTGTAAATGACTTTGGCGGGCTATAACTCGCAAATGGTAAAGCTGATAAAAAGTGTTGTATAAAAACCCTATCTTATTTTCAGAGTTCTTTTCGACGATACTCCACAGAAGGGGGTGCACTCAAAAAAACTTTAAATTTTTCGTATTTTTAAAAATGAGATCTATACGTGAAGAACTAGGACGGACTAAACGATCTTATGAGGGTTCCTTGTTCCGGACTACGGAAAAAAGTACGCCAACGATAGGTGATGAAAACAGCAGCTGTCACGGTCAATTTTTAAAGAGTGACAAGGATGGCTACATCTGAAACTATGGAAAACGTATAAAGTAAACTGATTCGGAGGAGGTCGGTACTGCGCCACTGAAAGTAATGTGTCATTAGGGGAAACATGTTCTCCTTTGTTCACATTCAGAAAAGATGGATAGGGTAGAGAAAAATGTGACCATGACAAGTTCACATCAAATATTTCAATTCGAATCATTTGCTTTGTAATAAAAAGCAACTTGCATAATTTTATATATAACTGTATCGTAAAGTGAACTCTGTTTATTTTAAAATGCAGCTCGGCTCAAAATCAGATCAATGTTTAAATGATTTGTCTGGCTGCATCGGTTGAACTATTTAAACTCCTTGGGCTCAAATGTTTGCCGTCGACATACTGGTTTTGGGAACCGCGAAAGCTAGCATTAAGCCTGCACTTCGGAGGAAACTTAAAATTCTACGGCGCCAGACTTGTTAACCAAACTCATTTAGTTTTCTTAACCGCAGCTCAAAAGATGTGTAAGGTGCACACTAATGATGTTTGCGGAGCTATGAACAAGTGTAAAACGTGCTTTTTAATAATTGTGTTGCTTTTCGGGAGTTTTTTTTGTGTCGCTAGCTAAGGCCCTGCGCACACCTACGTCATATTATCGCCGTGACTCGCGACTGTCAGCGATTTGGCCGCGGTGTTGTGTTGCGTCGACAGTAGGCCGTAGGTGTGCGTTGGGCTGTTAGTCCAAGTGTAGTCCATTCTACATCAACTTAAAATGAAACAGTGCTGTATTTCAGCTCTATTTGCTCTTTACTCTTTGAGTTGGGAAACGTATGGATACCAGGAAAACGCGAGCCAGCGAAACACACGGATAGTTGGTCATTTGCTCACTAATCACTGATGTAACATGCCAATCGCATAGGTAATTGCCGCGTTCCATCTACTGTCAAACGGTGATTGGTTGAAGAGCTGTTGTCTCGAAGCTTTATTCCTTCCGGTATTATTTGATAGGATTTTTACTTTGAAATAATAGATTAGAAGGATATCTATAGTCCATAGAAAGATAGGACAGCGTCTTCCCGCAGTTTGCGCAATTTCTCAATGATTTCTCATCGTTTACACCTTCCCTGGATTTCCACAAATATTTTAAGCCAAAATCTATTGAAATCGGTTCAGCCGTTCTAGAGTTTTACTGAGACTAACGAACAGCAGCTCATTTTTATGTACAAAAAAAAGATGGGCGCACCTGAATTTTCCCATGGGAATGCGTCATATTCCCGGGGTAAAAAGTGGCCAAGGTCCTTTCACGGGTATCAAAATATCTCCATAATAAATTTCATGCAAATTGTTTCCGTAGTTTAGACATGATTGAGTAACAGACAGACAAACAGAGATACTTTCGCATTTATTATATTATTTTGGGTATAGTAAGAAAAATGTGTTTTCTTCCCAAAACCAAAAACGATAATGTAATAGTAGATTGTATCATGAGGAAGCAAAATAATATTTTTACGGCGAGGGCGCTTTTTTGAATCCAGAGTGAAGTGAGGGATTCTAAAGTAGAATCCTGAACGAAGCGAGGGATTCAAAGTACGTCGCCCGAGCCAAAAATATATTTGCGTCCAAATGATACACTCTACTTTTCATCACCCTCTATGAGAAAATAAAAAGCGGCTCAGTTTTAATAAAATTTAATTATTGAATAACACAGTTTCTGAATTATTTTTGGTTCCTCTTTCATTTCTCCATTCGATGAAATTGTCATAGGTCTTCATATATTTCTCCCGGGATTTTGCAGGTAACAGATTATCCATCACATTTTTTGCGTCGGTTCTTATACTTTCAGGAGTTAATTCCATATCACTGTCACTTGACTAACTCATTTTATTATAATTTATCAAAACCAAGAACTTGAATGTGAAAATTTATGAAAACGCGGGCCGTAGTTCGCGCGTTTTTTTTTTTTACTCAGTTGCCAGCGGCGGCGGCCGGGGCGATGGTCGACGGACGTGCCGTCTAACCAGCCAGTCTCTTGCGTTCGGCGGGAAAGATGTTCCAAATTCAATAAGTGCGAGCAAAAGAATTTTTGGTCGCACTTATTTCAAATTTTCAATAAAGAGGACCGAAAACTGATTTCTGCCCGCTGGACAGTCTGTGGCAAAGAGTAGAGTAATAGTACCTATATGTCGCTTAGAAGCATCACCTTTGGGCGCACTTAAAGGCGACCAAAATCGTCTTTTTCGAGTAGATGGGATGAAAATGGTTGAAAGTTATGCAGTTAGTAAGCACAAGGTGTCCACACGTAAATTGTGTAAAAACCGACCAAAATTTTCGAAACTATTAAATAACTTTTAGTGTACGTATTCAAATTTTCAAAGGGCGTAACTTCTCGAAGACAATTTCACAAGGGTCGAAATGCCTTCACGGCCACTAGCCGAGCAAACACAAGCCCGTTCACCCCCAAAGTCATTTGTAATGATTCCCGTCAAACAGCGTAAGTTTAACTTCTCAAATTTACCGCCGTACTAATCTTCAACAATTTGAAAGTAATTTTGGGGTAGGCGCTTTTAGATTGAGGTTGGGAACAGAGAAAAAGCGGTCGCGGTAGTGGTATTAAGTTCTTGTTATTAATTTTTTATTTTTATTCAAGACAAAAGATTAGATTGATCCATTTTTATGAGTAATACTTAAAAACTATATTAGTACAAAAAAATGAAAAAAAAAATGAAAATAAAAATGAAGAAAAAAAATTATATGAATTAATAAAAGTTAATGTCTCAGTAAAAATCTTAATATTTTTTTAACCTTTCTATATTTTGTAATACAGTACTGTTTTGCTTCTAGCAAAAGGAATTCTAATTTTAATATACAATACAGCATATACAATAGAATAAATTACACAATGCAAATCTCGTGATGCCAACAGCAATACATATAGCAATTAACTGTGGGGCCCACACTTCAAAATTCCTGTGTCGTGTATTGATTGAAATAACTCGAATTCGTTTTGAAATTAAAAACAAACGATTTTGTAGCGCTACTATTGAATTACAGAGATCAAGGCCATTCAGAGATCTAGAACTTAAGCAATGTGAGAGGATGGGAGATTTCTCTCAGGCGTGGACGTCCTGCGTCTACGATTGATTATAAAAAAATGATGAATTTTGCGCAGATAAACGCGAGATTGCTTAAACAATGCCAATAGAAGAAATTTTCTTTACTTGAATGAACAGAATAATATTTCGGAGAGTATTGGAGACAGTACCATTATTTTCTGGTACCAGTGTCTGGTAAATTGTGAGGCACTTTTATTGTTATTGTCATCTGTAATGTGTACCACTATTTATGCGAAATAAAGAATTTTGAATTGGAATGATAATCGCTTCCGCGATCTTCTAACAATGTGCCCATCCTTTACGCCCAGCTGAGAGGCTGTACCAACAAGTTATTATGTAATTAAAGACGTGAGGCCATAATGGAGCTAAAATACGGTGACGTCACCTTTTATACTTACATAAGTACGTAAAGTGCTGATAAGTGTTATGTTGTGTGCTTCATAAAAAAAAACAATTTTAATCTAAAAGTTAAAAAATACACTGAAATATTATTGAAATAATAATTTTCTTTATTCTAAATGGTTAATACAAAACTGTTGTTTATTTTACCTGTATTGCACAACAACATTTTGTACAAAATAGCACTTAACGCCATAGGGCATTTTTTACAAGCCATATAACTTTTAAAATATTTTGCATAAGTAAGATGCTATCACTGATTTTGATTGCTTATGTAGAAACTGATAAAATAAAGTAAAAAAAATACGGGTCACGTAACATTCAACTAAGCTATATTGCAAAACACAATTTTTATAAACGGTGGACTTAGGTTATGTCAATATGGTATTTTCTACCAGCTTTACCTTTTAGTGATAAGCAAAATTATCTTGAGGCGAAGCAAAGAAAGCATAGCAGCTTTCGAGAGGTGCGGGTTCGAGTCTCGCCTGTGGCAGTCCATTTGTCTTTAAGTGTGTTTTAATTTTACATCGTAAAAAAATTTGCATTGTTAATGCTAAAAAAAAGTAAATGAATATTAATCTCTAATTTTTAGGGTTCCGTACCTCAAAAGAAAAAAACGGAACCCTTATAAGATCACTTTGTTGTCCGTCCGTCCGTCCGTCCGTCTGTCAAGACCGTTTTTCTCAGGAACGCGAGGAGGTATCAAACTTAAATTTCTATATGATACTAAGATCTACTGTCTCTGGAAGCTGTAGAAAAATCAACCTTCTAAGCCAACGCAATCTAAAGATACAGCCATTTAGGCCGCAAATTTCTGCAAATTTTCGAAACTCGCACGGGAATCAAAACCTACAGGGTACTCTCCGTAAACTTAGAATCTTGAAATTTAGTACGAAGTCACGTCTTATAGTACAGATATAGGAAAAATTGCGAAAACCGTAAATTTTCAGTTTCATCATATAAAAAAAAATATTTTTGACATTTTTGAAAATTTCAAAGTTACTACTTCTTATCTCATGAACGCGTTGAGATATTAAATTAAAATTTATATTTAAATAATTAAAATACCCGTGATAGGTGAACTTTTACTTATATGCCTACAGGTTTGTACGGAACCCTTGGTGCGCGAGTCCAACTCGCACTTGACCGGTTTTTATAAATGAAAAATACTCGTTTGACAGGTCCTACTGTACCCAGTTACTGTGTAACCCATCTGTGAGTTTGGAAAGACCCTTTGAGTCATTAGTTTTAGGGACAAAATTGTACAAGACATCCGAAGAGCCTGGCAATTGGGTATGACACTTACAAAATCGATTTACAGTGGCGAAGTTGTATGTATATACTTAGTGATGTTCATTTGTATACTAAATCTTTGAGTTACAACAGCAATTTCTTGGGTAAATGTTACCAGACGTAGCAAAGGAATTTAGTCGGACTGTTAGATAAGTAATTTCTGATTTTTAGTTTATTTTTAGACACTTAATTATTTGGCAGAGCGAAGTAGAGTAATAAACCTAACAAAACCTGGTAGTACTTGACTTTGGCCTGTACTACATAGGATTTCAACTGAAGATGGCTGAGATATTAACAATGTAAACAAAAAAACAATATTAATGATAAGGTGCTTGTGGCGCTGTGGTTGCAGCGCTTTTGTAGTGATACCAAAAGTTAAGCAACCTAAAGCGCGGTCATGTTTAGGATGGGTGACCATTCTGACCCATTTAAGTTGCGTCTATTTACAAGCATCATCGTGCTTCGGAATGCACGTTTATATGTTGATCCCGGTTAATATCGATAGATAGTAGTTGTAAAGTCCAGTTAGAGGTTCTCAGGCGGATTAATAACATCTGACAGTAAGGTTGGTCACTTGCTTCACAAACACCCCTTCACCAATTCACACTGAGCCCGCGTGGTGGAGTATGTTTCGGGCCACCTCATAGTTGAAGTCAGGCCTGTGCCCAGCAGTGGGACTGATCAGATGAGATGAGATGAACATCAAATTATACATACATTGTTAAAATCCCTAAGTAGCTTAAGCACTTGTGTGGGAATCAGAACAACTAAGATACCACAAACCCCTACACGTGATGAAATTGGAAATTGGTTTTTAACACTGTCTCTATTCAGGGATCGAACCCGGGACCTCATAGATGGCGGCACCTTGAAACCGGTACTCACGCCATTACAACACGTTTCGTCATAGTGTACACTCGTGGAAAGTTAAATGCAAATCATTGAGCAAATATAGTACAAATGACGCCACATCAAGCTACTCATTGTCGTTGCAAAATCACCTTTATGACGTAAGTGTAAGATGCCACAATCATCAACTTGACGTTTGGCCGTGCGTACGTAGTGTTATCACTAGCATATTTACACAAAATACTTTCGTCAGAGTAATTATCATTTCATGTTCAGTTACGCAAAAATCAACACAGAATCTTGAGAAAACATTAAAATTTAATGAAATGAAATTAAAATTATTTTATTTCAGACCATTAATCCCCGTATATCTTTCAGACTATACAGGATGGCAACCACAAAACGACAATCGAATTTCCGTCTGTTACGCTCTCACGCCTAAACTACTAAATAGATTTGGATGAAATTTAGTACTCATACAGAATGTTGACGACCATGTATGTGTACCAAATTTTACTTAATCTGTTCAGTAAAGTAAGTTAAGACGTGAAAGCGTATCAGACAGAAAGTCAATTGTGGTAATGTCGTCCTCACCCTGTATATCCGTATAGTGTTAGCAACAATTGACTCAAAACTACGTTAGAATTATTTAAACATTTAATTGAAAATTACATGTCCGCTGGTGCAGTGGTCCACAGGTCGGACTTCTAAAACCAAGGGTCGCGGGTTCGATCCCCGCACAGTACAAGCATCAGTGAGCATGAACATGTGTGTTTGTACTGGTCTGGGTGTTTTCTATGTATAATATGGATTTATTTACAAAAAAAAGTATTTAAGTATGTTTATCCGTTGTCTAGTACCCATAACACAAGCCTCGTAGCTTAATTTGGGACTAGAGAATTGGTGTGATTGTTGTGAAATATTTATTTATTTATTATAAGCTTTCAGATCAATCAGTGTCGTGCAAATGGCATGTCCCCCTACCCTCTTAGCCGTTGTCAGTAGTTTCGGATGAAGCCATTCCTGTTACTCCTTGCAAGCTTGAACGTGTATTCGAACGAAACGCTAGGGATTACGGTCTCTGTATTCGGTAGATAGATAGATAAATAGAGAACACTTTACTGCACACCACAAACAACAATACAAAATTAACATACAAAGAATGCACAAGTTAGGCGGTCTTGTCGCTAAGAGCGATCTCTTCCAGTCAACTTTCTGAAGGAGGAGTTTGGTGCAAAAGTCATATTAATATTACTATAAGACGATGCACATAATAATAATAAAAAAGTGTATTGCAATCGGCAATAAGCAAAATCGTTGCATGAAATTTTTATTCTCCGTCCCATCAAAGCAAGTGAAATGTTATAGTGCCTCTGAGTATCATTGGGACATGTTATATTAGCCATTAGAGTCTAATTTGCATGTAAATTTCTTCAAATAAATAAAAATTCAACAAATAAGAACCCTTAATCCATTATCAAAGAGCCCCAACCCGCAAAGAAATATACAAAGAACATTTTATCAAAAAATCCTATCTTCAAATTACATTCCAAGTTATCTGAATCTGAACATGTCACGGACAATAATGTGTAATTAGATTCACCTTTGGGGTTAAAAAACCTCGTTTTGTAACACATTTCACCTCCCCATTCACCCCTTTGCCACGTTTCACCCCCTTTCACCCTTTATCTCCCGTTCATATCTCAATTCCCGCGCAAAATGGGTTCAGTGTAGCAAAGTCTATGAAAAATTATCTATGGGTATATCGATAAATCGATGTCCACCTAAGTTGCCTGGACATGATTGTTATTACCAATATATTTTACCATCTTGTAACTAACACCGTATTTTATTATAAAAAAATATATATTTTGTTTATTTTAATTATAAGTAACACATCTCGACTGCCTCTTTGGTGTGGCAAAGTGTCTGCCTTATATCCGAGAGGTCATGGGTTCGATTCCCAGGTCGAGCCAAAATTGTTTCTGAGATTTTCTGTCATGAATTTCTCAAAAACAGCTCGGAGTCGGGAAGTTGGCGGTTATACAACCCCGTGCCTCGGAAAGCACGTTAAGCCGTTGGGCCTGCGCCAGATCTCTCTCCGGTCATGTCGGATTGTCGTCACACCTAACTTTGAGAGTGATGGCACAGTGAGTGCACCTGTGTATTGCGCTTACGCTTGCGCACTATAATATCTCCTGCGTACCTAGTTGGCTGATCTCTGTTGAGATTGACCGCCGTGGTTGAAATCGACCAGGATGACTATTATTATTATTAAGTAACACATAGTGTCACTTAGTTTAGAATGATTTTTCGTGATAAGCATTCACGTTGCAATCTAAAGATAATATTTTTGCAAGAACGCGGCCTGCGCGTTAGGAAAGCAGTAGCAAATTTCAACAGGCTTTGCCAATGTCGCGGGCTCAATTCCTGCCTCAGACCATCGATTTTACTACTGCAAAAATATTATCTTTACGTAGTGTCACCTCGACAAAGTGCAATATGTACTTATATCATATAAAATATAATTTATTTCGCCCTTACACATGTTTAACTACTTCTATACCATATTTGACTCATGTATGGGGCAGTTTCTAAAGGTGAAATTCTGGCTAAATGTCTGGATAGATACTTTAAAAAAATGCTCAAACAATGCCGCAGGCGGAAGTCTGCAGTTATCGATAAAGTTATATCGATATGCACACATTACTATCGTGTTGGGTTCAGGGCCTGATATCAATCTGGGCCCGTACAAGTTAATGTTACATGTACGTTTCGCGCACACTCAATCTTGTGAGCTGTGTGAAATTTTGCTTTATTTTTCGCTTGTTAAACTCCATTTTTACAAGAATCACTCGGTAAACAGGTCATTTAAAGAGGTGATTGTCGTGATACAAAATCTTACTAACATCTCGCCCAATACTGGCAATACTGTGTACGAGAAAAAAAAAGAGGCGCAGAGAGATAGACAGATTAACAATTTATTATAAAACACGAAACGAAATTACAGACAAGTTTAACAAGTTCTTATCGCATATAGTGATCTCTTCCAGGCAACCTTCGTTTATGAAGAAAGAAGCGCGTATGTGCAACAAATTGTAGTGACGTAGCCTTCTTGACCCAAAGATACCTTTAAAGATTTATGGTCAACTAGATGACCCCGCAAACGTTGTCCTACGCTTTTTTAGAAAAAAATAGGTAACTTACCATAATTTCAGTTTTATCCCAAAGTAGCGTATAATCGGGATAAAAAGTATCTTATCACCAAAGTCAACTAATACCCTATCTGTGTAGCAAATTTCATCCAAATCCATTTAGTAGTTACAGCTTTATTGACGGAAATAGGTCACTTTCACATTTGTAATATTAGAGTGATTTAAAAAAATACCTCATGAATCAGTATCCAGGGCCCCAAGGCTCTTTTTATTCAGGCCAGGAGGCGAAGAATAGTGCTGACAAACCAGTAATGGAAGACCTCAATCTGCACCTATACCAGCTTACACTAACCTCGAAAAAAAAAGTCTGTATAGGTACGTGTAATCAGAACGACCAGTTTCAATATTATGTCGACATTTGACTGAATTTTAGATAACTTTCAGTTAAGTACTAAAAACTATCTGAGGTTACGGAATGAATACATGAATCTGACAGTGAATTAGTTTTCAGTCACTGTGTCTGTTACAGTGACGGCCCCGTTGGTGGAGTGGCAAAGTTTATCCGAGAGGTCCCGGGTTCAAATCCCATGTCGAGCCAAAAATTGTTTCTGAGACTTTCTGTCATGAAAATCTAAAAAACAGTTCGGAGTCGGGAAGTTGGCGGTGTAACACCCCCGTGCCTCGGAAACCACGTTAAGTGGTAGGTCCTGCGCCGGATCTCTCTCCGGTCATGTCGGATTGCCATCTCAGCGAACTTTGAGAGTGATGGAACAGTGAGTGCACCTGTGTATTGCGCTGACACTTGTGCACAATAATATCTCCTGGCTGATCTCTGTTGTGATTGGCCGACGTGGTCGAAAACGGCCAGAAGGACTATTATTAATTTTCAGTCAAAGGTAGATAGAATATAGAAACCGGCGTTTAGTAGCTATCATTTTACCTCCAGTGTACTCACCTATAAAAAAAAACTTGACTTTCACATTTTAATTTTAATTTTAATCACATTGACTAATGGTAATAAACTTCATTTAGTCCGTCTACCGTTGAATGAAAGTTAAATAACTGTCAGTTTTTTGTCAACTGTATACCAACTATGATAAAAAATAAATTAAACTGTATTTGTAATGCTATCTTGACTTCAAAACTTGCCTCGTCTATCTCGGTTATTATTTTTTAGTTCATTAGACAGCCTGTGTCAACAGACATATTACACAAAGAACCCAAGAGTACACGTGCCTCTAAAAGGTTCACGTGTGTACGCACTTGTAGCACATTTCATTTTCTGGCATTTATTTTGTAAACGGAATTTAAAAGAAAAATGTCTTCTTCTTTTTAAAATTTTAAACATTAACAGAGGTGCAGACTTCTTAAAAAATCACAAAATTTTAACTTCTGAAATAAGTAAAAATTTTGTGATTTTTTAAGAATCAACTTGTGCCTTAATTCAAACATTAATTTTAGTAATTCTTTTTTATTTTCCCTTCAAAAAGGACAATTTAAAATTTGGTGATGAATACATACAGCTGCTGTTGCATTTTGGCAAGTTTTTCCTGTGCTGCGATCGCGCTCTCTGTTACCAGAAGGTCAAACCGAATGTCATCTTAAATTCAGTCAGGTTATATTTAACAGTCCGATACCTATTTATCTGACTATTGAAAAAGTGCCCAAAAAACAATTGTGCAAAAGTTGAAAATCGCAACTAGTTCTCAAACTTTTGTAAAAATCTTTTTGCCAAACATCAATAATGTCAAAACTTTGAAAACGCAATATAATATTTGAATAACAGTAGAAGTTTTATACATCAATACTTTGTCGGCACAAGTTATACATTAAACAACTTTTAAAGTAAGTTTTTGGTCTTTAAAGGTTGGAGTTTGTAGAGGCATGTGTATCTTAATTTGCCAAATGTTGTAATAGAAATGCAAAACATTACTGGGGTTGTTTAACTTTTGTGCCTTTACGACTCTAAAAATATTACGAGACTTTTAAAAGGCGGAGTAGAGAAATGCTACCTCAAATTGGCCTAAAAAACTATGTAGATTTATTGGCTGACTTAAGTTATTGCTGGATATCTCAAGAGCTCATTATTAACTGAGGCCTAAATCCGCAAATCAATGGTAACAAATTCGTAATTGCATCGTCTGATTTTGATAGTTGTGGACGAATCTTCAAGGTCAGGTCATTCAATTATGATTGATGAGCGTTTAGCCCCTCGTCTGCTTAATCCTGTGTCAAAGTGAAAAAACCTCTTGTGTTTTGGTTTAGATTTTTATAGGAAACTTAAAGCTAGAAAGACATCACTATAAGTTAACCTTAGACGCTGTAAAATGTCTGGTATTTCAGCTACTGAACTGCTTGCGCAACAATAAGTACATAACCTATGTATGTAAAGTTGGGTGTGCTCTTGAACATTTCGACAGTAAACATTAGAAAATATATTCAAAGTTTAATTAACTTATTTTATAGTCAATTTGCTTAAGTTTTGGTCTCTATTTTAACTAACGGTGCTACAAATTTGTTTAAGCTTTCAATTTGACGACCGCTTGGTGCAGTGGTCCCCGCATGTCGGACTTCTAAACCAAGGGTTGCGGGTTCGATTCCCGCACATTACAAGCATAAGTGTGCATGAACATGTGTGTTTGTACTGGTCTGGGTGTTTTCTATTTATAATATGTATTTATTTACAAAAAAAAGTATTTAAGTATGTATATCCGTTATCTAGTACCCATAACACAAGCCTCGTAGCTTACTTTGGGACTAGAGAATTGGTGTGCTTGTTGAGAAATATTTATTTATTTTTTATTTAATTTCCTGGAACTTTAATAATGGAAATGAAAATAGAACACAATATCAGTACATTTGACATAATGATGTCAAATGTATCTTGTGTTTATTTTCACGGTAATGACCGTGCGTATGAAAGAATAGTACCTACCAATAATATACGTGTATAACACACTTAGCTGTAATTGACCTTTGTATTTCAGTTACATGAATATATCCTCTGATTTCATAGCTCTACTTACCTCTAGTGTTAGTAAATAGGACGTAATTCGGTTATCACAAAGCTCTGATGTGGGTTTAACTATTTGCTGAATATAATTTCCAGGAGCAGCTTGATTGTAAAGCGTTAGTATATTCATAGAAATTAGGTTTAAATTGTCTATTCATCTTTGACTATAGTAATATCGTCAGTGAAAAGGAAATAATGCGTAAACGACATTTGGGCCAAAGTTAGTTATATATGCATACGTTTATTAAGTGAAGTACAAAATTAAGTAATGAAGCTTTTATATTTCAGCTTCAGGGTAAATGTGAAACAAAATACAACGCTATCGTTTGAAACAAGAAATAAATGATCTTCGTAATTTTATTGTGTACTTAAGAAATACTCTGATATACTCTGGTGAGTAAATAATAGAGACTCGAAAGCTAATAGGTACACCATCAGATAAAATATGTTCATCAAACATAGAATATCTTATCAAGAACCGTGTTGTGTCGTCATACATTTGTGAATCGATACCTAAAATAAAATAAAAAAACTTTACAAGTAATATGTATAATAAATAAATAATAGATAAAGTAATATTTGACAACAATCACAGCAATTCTCTACGCGTAGTCCCAAATTAAGCTACGAGGCTTGTGTTATGGGTCTAGTACCAATCGATACCTAAAATAAAATAAAAAAACTTTACAAGTAATATGTATAATAAATAAATAATAGATAAAGTAATATTTGACAACAATCACAGCAATTCTCTACGCGTAGTCCCAAATTAAGCTACGAGGCTTGTGTTATGGGTACTAGACAACGGATAAAAATACTTAAATACTTTTTTTGTAAATAAATACATAATAAACATAGAAAACACCCAGACCAGTACAAACACACATGTTCATGCACTGTGCGGGGATCGAACCCGCGACCCTTGGTTTAGAAGTCCGACCTGTGGACCACTGCACCAAGCGGTCGTCCGAAATTATATGAAAAAGATTCTTAGCCGATTGCATCTCACTAGCTTACGTTTTATCGGTCAAATATTCGGTCAATTCAACAACATTGAAGAAAGCCTAAGCTGAGATTTTTAAGATAAAATAAAAAAACAAGAGTTTTTCAGGCCCCATTTGAAGGTCATCAGGTCTTTCAGAAAGTACCGATGTAAAATGAAGCTTCACGCGTTTGTATGTCTGTAGGTATGTATGTTTAGCATTTTAGAACTACTCAATGAATATTGATGAAGTTTTTTTTAAATAGACAGATGAATTGAAGAGTATATATCTATATGTCTAGATTTATATGTATAACAACATGTTTAATTTATTGGAGAACTACTAATTATTTCAAAATTTCTCATCCACGCGGGCGAAGCGATCATTGTGCAGTATTTCTAATTCTGTATTAGATAATTGAAGTCAAATGATTGCCCTTCAAACTTATACCAGATGATACTCGTATGATGGTGGAATTCTTTATAAATTTGTCTGTCTCGTATAAATAATAGTAAGAATGACGAAACAACATCTGTAATAATGAACTTTTTTTTTTAAATTATTGTAAAAGTATAATACAACCTTTTTTTACACCGCTCATGCGAATAAAAATTATGGCAATAAATAAATAAATAAATAAATATTTCACAACAATCTCTAGTCCTAAATTAAGCTACGAGGCTTGTAATATGGGTACAACGGGTAGACAACGGATAAACATACTTAAATACTTTTTTTTTTGTAAATAAATACATATTATACATAGAAAAAACCCAGACCAGTACAAACACACATGTTCATGCACACTTATGCTTGTACTGTGCGGGGATCGAACCCGCGACCTTTGATTTTAATAGTCCGACCTGTGGACTACTGCACCAAGCGGTCGTCAAGTCAATAGTCCCGAGGTTACAGTTGTTTATTCAAGTGGTCCGTGTGCGTACAATCAACGTCAAAAATATATTTGCTCCATATTTCTATGTTAAAATAACACATTTACAGCTTCAGCTAATTGACAAGATAATTAGAAAAATGATAATTTTATTATTGTATCACGGTCTCAATGCGCCACGTTGTACACCTTACTACATGCGAAAATAACTTTTCGGTCTTTATCTAGTCAATTTGTACGTAATCAGCTTCAGTACAATGAGGTTAGTGAGTGTGATGACGCGGAACAATTGAGAAAACTAATTAGTTACAAAATGAGTGAAGTGAATTTACAAGCGCTTGCCGAAACTGGTTTGTGTTATGTTTTATTTTTATTTTCAACTAGACGTTATCCAGTTCGTTGTTTTTATAAAAAAAAACTGTCTTTTTTATATCTGTTATTCTGGATATGAAAATCTTGTCCTGACGATAAGGATCACATCATCAAATACAGTTGTAGACATCCCAACAGACTTGATCTGCTGCCAATGAGCACAGCGATTCACAGTAACAATAGTTACAAAATGACCATCAAAGTATTCAATAGACTTAATAAAATAAATAAAATAAATATTTCACAACAATCACACCAATTCTCTAGTCCCAAAGTAAGCTACGAGGCTTGTGTTATGGGTACTAGATAACGGATATACATACTTAAATACTTTTTTTGTAAATAAATACATATTATAAATAGAAAACACCCAGACCTGTACAAACACACATGTTCATGCACACTTATGCTTGTACTGTGCGGGAATCGAACCTGCGACCCTTGGTTTAGAAGTCCGACATGCGGACCACTGCACCAAGCGGTCGTCCGCAATAATGAAGAGATGTAGTCCTTACCATTACATGTCTTTAAGAAAACATTGAAATACTGTTGGCGAATATTTCAATAGTTATTGTAATCTTTATGACGGGAGTAAAAAATAAGGATATGAATATAATGTTGACATGATATTATTTAACTAATTTGGACTTAATTGATTCGGATGTTATACTGACATTCAACAATATTCATTTGCATGCCAGTGTCCGGTAAATTGTGAGGGACTTTTATTACCACTATTTATGCAAAATAAAAAAAAAATACAAAAAAATATAAAACAAAAATCATCCAATTTGGTTTAGTCGGTCTGGAGTTATGTGCGTACATACTCGTACATTTTGTCGGTTTAATTTTATTTATATGAATATGATTATTCACAAACATATAATGAAACAATGACGCATTTCAGTTTATGATATAGTTTCAATATTTTCACTTTGGTTTAGACGCATTTAGAATGACCTATATTCAGATTTAGGTTTCTATTTGCAATAAATATGATATATGAATCGTATTTTTATTAATTAATTGGGTTTATGGGCCTTCTTATCGCCAACTCGACCAATTTGATCTATTGTGGCAGCCCTTTGTATTTACAGTTCACTGCTTAGTCCCGTTGAGTCTATAAATTGCCAGACTCTTTGGAGCGTGACTTCTGTTATCTCATCCGGGCGCATGATGTGCCGCCCGAGATGGATACTTCTTTTGCTCATAAGCGGGCCGCATGAGCAGAGAATATGCATGGCCGTTTCCTCCTCTGTGTTGCAGAATCTGCACAGAGCGTCTTCTGTCATATTCATGTTTGCCATGTGTTTGTTTAGTTTGCAGTGACCTGTTAGTATTCTGGTCAAAGCACAAGCTTTGTATCTTTTGAACTTTAACAGCTCTTTAGTTACTTTGTTGCTGTATCCCTGAATGAGTGCTTTTGAGTGTTCTTGTCTTGAAGTAGACTTCCACCACTCAATTGCCTCTTGTTTATAGAGAATGGTTAGTAGCGTAGTGGCTCGTTGCTTGGTGATGCCACAGAACGGTTCTACGCCGATTTGAGGGTTATCGGCGCCCTCTCTGGCGAGGTTATCAGCTACTTCGTTTCCTTCTATATTCGAATGTCCTGGTACCCACGTGAGTATGACTTTGTTGGTATTTCCCAGTACATTTAGTGTTTCAGTGCACGTTTGCACTAGTTTTGATGAATGTTCAAAGGATTTTAAAGCCAGCAGTGCTGCTTGGCTGTCTGAGTTGATGTAGATGTGTTGGTTCCGGAGTTTCTTCTCTAGGTTTATCTCTGCACATTTGTTTATGGCAAAGACCTCGGCTTGGAAGATTGAAGCTTCAGTCCCCATGTTAATGCTAACTTTGAGCCTAGGCTTCTCTCCGTAGATCCCACAGCCCACATCATTTCCCTTTTTGGAACCGTCCGTATACCAGACGTGACTACCTTTCTTAAATGACATTTGACCTTCTAGCCATTTGTCTCTAGGAGGTATGTTTACGGAGTATAACTTCGAAAAGTTGCATTCCGTATGCATGTCGTCACTAGGCATGCTTAGAAGTTTGTTTTCAAATACTGATTCCTTGAGTCTTATCAGAATTTGAGAAGCCCATCTGACTTTCGAGCGGGTGAAGATTCTGTATATGCTCTGCTTGGCTTCTTTTTCCACGTGCATATGCAGTGGTATAAGATCCAACAAGGCATTTAGTGCGGCTCCTGGTGTCGTTGATAGTGCTCCGGTTGCTGTGATGCAGGCTAGCCGCTGTAGGCTGCTCAGTTTCTGTATTGTTGTCGCTTGGTTGACCTTGCTGCACCAGACGGCGGAGGCATAAGATACTATAGGTCTCACGACCGCTGTGTACAGCCATAGGGCAATTTTGGGTTTGAGTCCCCATCTTGACCCCGCCATTCGACAACAGCTCCACAGAGCCATTTTGGCTTTTTGAATGATATTGTCTAGGTGCGAATTCCAAGTAAGCTTTTGGTCAAAAATTACCCCTAGATACTTGGTTTCGCTCGAGAAAGGAAGAGTTTTACCATTTAGCTTCGGATTCGCGAGTCTTTCTAGTTTTCTCTTCCTTGTGAATGGTATTATCACTGTTTTATCTGCATTAATGGATAATTCGTTTTCTCTACACCACCTACTTATGGTGTTGAGAGCTCCTTGCATCAGACATGAAATTGTGCTTAGGCAGGGACCTCTGATGATTACTACTATGTCATCAGCATAGCCTTGTGTATCATAGTCTTTCTCTGCCATCTTAGCGAGTAGTTGGTCTACTGCTAGGGTCCATAGAAGTGGAGACAGTACGCCTCCTTGTGGACATCCTCTTGTGGCAAGGAATTCAAGCTTTGTGGCATTGAGGGTGATGTTTGCTACTCGGTTGGAGAGCAAGCTTTTAACCCATCTGATGGTGCTTTTATCTACCCCTTTTGCCTCCATTCCTTTCAGAATGGTTTCTATAGGGGTGTTATCAAATGCACCTTCAACATCTAGAAAAGCACATAGGGCCGTTTGCTTGTCCTCTAGGGCTTTTTGCACCTTGTCGACCAGATCGAGTAGGGCAGTTTCAGTGGATCTTCCCTTTTGGTATGCATGTTGGTTGGTGCTTAGTGGTCTTTCCACTAAGTGTTTGGCCCTAATGTGCTGGTCTATTATCCTTTCCATGGTCTTCAGCATGAAGGATGTTAGACTTATGGGTCTGAAGGATTTGGGTTGTGAGTAGTCCCTTTTCCCTGTTTTAGGTATAAAACGCACCTTGACCCGTTTCCATGGTTCTGGTATTATACCCCAGTGATATGAATCGTAACTGTAGGTTAATAAAAAATACTCAACGTTTATTATTTGCGAAATAACAATATTTTATCAAAACAATATATGTATTTTTTTTTGTATTTTAATTGTGCATGTTTGTACTAGGTTTTATTATAAAGTAAACGTAATCTGGTTCTCTATGATTACCAAAGTGTGTTCAAAAGTTGGTCATTTCAACGTTGGTCGTGGAAATTTAAAGCAAAATAATCATCTTTTTCAGCTTTGGTCATTTCATTTTACACTACAGAAAAAAATATTTTAAACCAAAATTTTTAATGTGAAATAAATCGTATACTTTGATCGTAGATTTTTTAAAAGATTTCAGTCACGCAACAAGTCTAGACATGAGAACTTACGTAGGTATATGAATTACAAAGTTTAAAAAATGCAATTAGAATAAGACTTTGTTAGACAGTATAACTTAGTTTGGTGACTATCGGCTTAGTTAAAGCTTCGTGGAATATTCTAAACTGATACCTAACAGATCTAGGTATTAGAATAAAGTAAATCGGAATTAATCTGTTAATATATTTATCTCTAAGTTATAATGAGACCTATTAAATTTAATAATAAAGGGTAGCAAGTCTGTGATAGGGTCAAGGGTGTGATACAACAGCTACTTTATTTTTTAAAAATAAACTATCATTTATCCAGTTGTTTAGTGTTTCATATCACTTATTTTTGCAATTTAAATTCTTACAATGCAAACTAACAGTAATTTTTTTAAATGTTATTTTATTATGGTGCTGTACACTATGCATTCTCATATGCATGCATGCAATAATAATAATGATATTGACAAAGATATTTACTAAAGCCTTAAACTAAAATAAACTAGAATTTTTATTATTGAAAAATAAAAAAAAACGTAATAAGCTCCACTGTCCGTAACAAGACAAATTTTCAACGGCGTTAATGATGTTATTTTACTCATTAGATAATGACTTCACTATCTTATAGTTTCGGTACAATAAAAGATTTTCTTAATTATTTTGCAGTTGCACTAACTTTAGAAACATAACCGATGCTAATAAATGTGAACACAGAACATCGTTTCATCAATTCGAAGATTCACATCAATTACGGCAAGCCAGAGAATTGCGCCGATCCAAAAACATTTTCCGGATTCAAATACAAAATCGTACACCGTCGACGAGCTTGAGATGTTTTCAATAACAAAACGTAAAATACGAGGTGTGGGGTCAAGGCACCAGTCTTAGACACTTCATCAGGGATTTCGTGACGTTATGATGACATTTGAAAAATCTGTTTAAGAAACGATATTCTCTTCATGCAATAGTAATAATGTTCATTGTCAAGAATGTTTGCTAAAGTCTAAAATTAAAATAAACTAAACATTTATAACAATTGAGAAATAACAAAAATCTTAAGCTCCATTGTCCGTAAAAAGGCAAATTTTCAATCATTTTACTTATTAGGTAAAATAATTTTGACATTAGTTTAAAATTTTCAGTATTTTTTTTTAAAATTTTTAGCTCTTATAGTTTCGGTACAATAAAAGATTTTCTTAATTGTTTAGCAGTTACACCAACTTTAAGCAGATGAAAAAAATAATATCAATATTCTCTATGAATGCGTTATTTCCAACCTTCAAAAAAAAAAAACTACAAACCTAATATCGTGGCGTCCAGCTTCCAAGAATAAACGAACTCACTACTTGACTGACTGCCTGACATACCAAACTTACGACATGAAATGAGAGGCTAGGACAAAATGACTGAGTTTTTTCACACGACTGACTATTTTATAGTGAATTGTGATTTAAGTATTAAGTTTTTGTTCCCAATAAAGACCTTTCGACAACCAAGACGACGTATTTCTTTGTACGGTCGGTACACTAAATTTCTTTTAAAATTATTTTTCCACTATCGGACTTTTGTACAAACCGATCACTGGTACTATTACCCTACAACCCGAGGCGTATTTCACAGAATTACTTCCCAGCGCGAGTCTGGGACATGCCGCGTGTAATTTGGCAACGCGGCAAAGTCTTGAAGAGTCCCCTGTGTGACGTCATCCTGCTTAAACTTCCCCTCTTGTTCCAACAAATATTCCTCAACGTACACATCCAGCCAGCATTCCACCCCACTTTTATGTTTATTAGGAAAATCTCTGCTATAAAGCCGAAACCATAGCGAATCCTCTTTTACAATTCTATGAAGCCTCTTACATGACTCGGAGAGATTCAATACATCTTTTACAGTCAAACTTAGCAGTATTTGATGAATAATGTCGTCTGGGAGACCGAAAAGATTCGCGCTCGGGAACTTGTGATAGTTCAATATGGTACCTTTGACGGGATTCACAATTTTGTTTTTGAAATCTGTGAACAGTTCGTTTACGTTTGTAAAGTGCGAGGGTATTCCAAGAGGCGAAATGAAAACGTACTTGTTCAATTTCACGCATAGAGAATATGTCTCTTTATACAATTCGGGTATTGTAGCAATGATGAGGATAGTATCATTCAGTGGACAGGCAATGAGCTTCATCGGCATATCTTGGAATCCATTGACAACTAGAACAGCTTCGTGGGTCACGTTCTTCGATTTCTTAGACACCATATAGTCTACGATACTGATAGATCCACCGTAGGTATTTTTGAGGAGTAGAAAATCATTTTCCTTCAGTAATATAAGCAGTAAAGCGAAGAACAGATCCCTTTTTAGATAGTCTGGTTTGATCAGGGTTTCTATCAGTGAGTCTACGGTTTCGTGAAAATGTGGCGTCAGCTCTGTGTTCATGACGCAACCTTTGGGCTTATTTTCCATCACGCGTGATTTATATCTTAAAGTAAACACATTTTGGTAGTATATCTTTGTCCGGACTCTGATGTTTATTTAAATTTTATGAATACTTTTTAACCCAACAACCAATGTTTTGACAAAGAATGAGTGACAGTACACGTCTATTTGTACAACGTCTCTTGTCACATATATATTTTTACCAATTATTACGTACCTACTTTTAGTGACCACGCTGTTATTACTAAAGAAGGTTGACAAGGCCAAGGTTTGATCGCACCATTTTCTAAATCAAATTAATAAAAAACGATTCATATAAAAATTAAATGGAATACAGTTAGCAGTGAAAGCAGCTTTACTCGTTGTCCTAAGTGGGTGCCTAAATGCGACGCGATAAAATCAAATGCATTACCTTACGTATTGGTCGCATCGCGTCGCGTAGCACTGTGCGCATTGCGTCGCTCTTGTGGGACAATGCCTTATAGATGTTTTATACGACCCAGCTAGTAATAAAACAGACTGCAGATAAGGTTCTGTTAAAAATAATTGATCAGATGATGAAACTTTTATCTTTATTTATCCTAACATGATCATACTCAGATAACAAGATAATATCTAAGCAGCCACTGTTCTCATTCCACAAAATCAGTGAAGTATCCGTTACAGAATCTTTTGTATAAATAGCTGATAAGAAGATTAAATGTTAAAGCATTTTCTCGGTATTTGTCTACAATATTACTTTATGTTATTGTGTTAACAGTCAGTCAGGAAGACAAATTTATTTCTAGATAAATAAATGCTCATTTTGTTCATTGTACTTTACCTATTTTCAAAATCTATTTAATAAATTACATACGACACGTAAAACGTTTCTAAGTCTCTAGTTAATTAATATTGATAAATATGTGTAGGGGAAACGTTACTATTAATTAAATGCTGAAATGACTACTTATCTAATTAACTATGAAACATTCGCGTAGGACTCTTTTCGTAAGACATATTATTTCTTAAATATGTTTCTTTAGCTCTAGCATCCTGCATCTTTAACAAAATTTGACCCCATAGTAAAATCTAGCTCTTCCGGATCGTTTTCGTAACAATAGGCATGATGACACCTATTTTAAATATTTTCAAGTTCATGGCGTTTAAAAAACATAGCCCCTATTAAGTTAATACAACCAGTATATTTCCAAAAAGCTGTAGAAACCAATTTTTAAATACACAAAATTCAATAAATACATATTCGGTCAATTGACTCCGATTTCTGATACACTGCCGTGACGTCACGATTTTGTATTTCCATACAAAATCTATGGAGGAAGACCGTTTTGACAGATAATAAAGGTTATTTCAACGATTGTTGGTGTCACCTAGCCTATTGTGTTCAAAAGTATTTGCTCTCTTTTACTTATATGCTGTAGGAACTGATAACCAACTGAGAATGTAGTTTTAAGCTCATAAGGCTATAATTTTGTTTTTCATGCTTTTTTAGGCAAGGAACGCATAGAAGCGAAGGCCCCGACGCCTATGCAAGAAGTAAATGACGCATTACTCGTATGCGGCTTCGGAATCTTTCACATACGATTGCTTATAGCGTCATTTCTCGCTTTCGTCGCCGGTATCACAACAAGCAACACAACATCTTATCTACTGCCGAGCGCAGAATGTGATCTCAGCATGAATTTGGTCCAAAAAGGACTGTTGAACGCATCACCCTATATAGGTAAGATTGTAAACATAGTTATAATTATATTTAATGGAATCAGGCGTTGCGAAACATGACTTGACCATGACTAAAGCTGAATAAGAGAATTATTTTGCTTTAAATTTTCATCAAACGACGCCAGCGCAGGAACCCAAATATATTCAACCGTAACCACTTGAAAAACTAGAGCTGGAAGTCGCAGGACTTAAAATACAACTCACGTTATACAGAAAATGCACCTGAAAACACAACACTGACACCAACAAAACACTCGATGTGTTTCGCTACTACACATGGCACCCTCAAGAGATGTCTCTTCGACAGACTACGAGGATTCCTGAGCCGGCGTCGTTTGGTGGAAATTTAAAACAATGTAATTCACTTTTTCAGCTTTATACTTATTATAAATAGAATGGTACATACACGTACATACTATCCTGGAGATAGTCGGGAGCACAAGTTTATTAGTCTCTGTTCTTGAACACTTATTGTCCAGAAAGACTTAGGTAAATCCAAAATCACAATTATAATATTTTGGAGACAGAACGGGTTGATACAAAAATTTAACTTTTGGAACAGAAAACAAAACTTATCCCATCACAGAGTAATACAACTTGAAATCTTTTGAAAACCAAAAATGTTCCTACATTTCACATAGACCAACTGAAAACTCTATTTTAATATATCGAGATTGGGCTCACTTCCACCATTCTTGGTTAGCGTTACCCAGACATTAATTCGTGTGAGTTACAGTCAAAATGTCGACTTCTTTTACGCTTATAGAAACAGAATTTAATATTAACACGCTAAAGTTTGATACAACTAGCTCTGGATTGTTAAATCTAACTTTCTAGTTACAAAACCACCGAATGAGACAAAAAACAGCTGGTGAGCTTAAACGGATGGTCTGATTTTGACCAGCTAATAGCTAAGAACCACCATGATTAAATTGTTATCCTTCGAATAGACGGACACACACAAAAACACACAAACAGACATAGGGGTCAAACTCATAACTCCCCCCCTCTTTAAGAACATACGTTTACTTCTTCCAGGTATGCTCTTCTCATCCGTGCTAGCTGGTTTCCTCACAGACGCGTTAGGAAGAAAGGTGTTTATCTACACTGGGCTGGCGGGCAGTGCCATCTTCCTGATAGTGTCTGGATCCAGTCAGACTTACGAAGTTCTGGTGACTTCCAAATTCTTTGAGGGCGTATCGTAAGTTAAACTTGTCTTCTTTTGCACATTCTTTGTTATTTCGAAATCACCTTTTAACCGAACCGTCTTTTGTTACCGAGCTGGATCAGGCTGAACTTTTCATTGAGGGACACTTTCAATGGAAAGTTCTTGTATCATGAAAAGTAACGAAATTTACTGTCAGATGTTATCAAGCCGTCTAAGACCTGACTAAGCTTAAGACTTAAACACCCTTTATCAATCTGCACTAAACCTGCGTGGTGGAACAGGGCTCGTACCACTTCAAAGTTGAGGAAAGGCCTGTGCCCAGCAGTGGGACAAATATATGCTTTACTGCAGAGGCATTTATTAGGATATTTTTTGATTGACAGATTCGCCACATCATTCAGTGCCGCAGTAGCTCTCACTTCTGAGTTCTGCCACAATGGAATCAGAGACCGAGTCATTATATTGCAATCTTCGTTTGCCTCTTTTGGAGCGGTCCTTGTAGCTTCCTTATCATGGGGTGTCCTGATCAATGACTGGCAGTATAGCTTGTTCGGTGGATATTTTGGTAATTTTTTTTTTGTTAACGGTAAAAAATAGTTTCTGGGCGTACCAAACATTAATTATATAGCGAATTTATTGGTGTCTTTTCTCGAACATTTGTTCCATATCACAGTTTAAAAAACCTAAACCGTAAAAATAATTTAAGACACTATTAAGTATTCATTAATATTAGTTAAATAATATAACTTTTAAAATAATTAAGTTCTAATTTAATCTACAATTTTATCTTTCATAGTTCCTGTCTTAAAATATTATCTAAATTTTCCTACTTATTAAATATTTTTAAGACCTTACCACACCCAGAAAAGAGGTCATCATACTAAGACAGTGCTACAATCGTGCAATAAATATGTAAATGCAGTAGATAAGTGGTTGTTTACATATTCATGACATTAACGCCTTCTATACCAAACAGCTGATTTAAGTAATTTTAGCACCCAGTATGCTATCAAAGTTTATTTTCTTTGTAATGCAACGAAACTTCTGTATTTATTTTCCAGTTTTAAAAACATGGAATTTCTACTTATACATCATGTCGTCGTGGGCGATTATGGCTGGTTTCATGTACATTTTCGTGCCCGAGAGCCCGAAATATTTAATTTCTCAAAAGAAATTCGCAGAGGCAAGAGCAGTACTCACCAATATCTACAGAGAGAACAATCGAAATGTTGCGGATCAGTCTCCGGTGAGCTAACGCGACCATAGTTAGTAATTTATATTTTTATTTATAGTTACTAACTAATATATATTTTATATTCAAGGGAAATCACTAAAGGTCCAAATGTCCGTTGTTGGTACAAAAATAATTGTGACCGTGAACATTTCTTTTGTATGACGTTAAAATATCTTTCGAAATATTGAATAGCCTGTTCAAATTTTTCGTTCTGTTTTAGTTCAAAGACCTTTGGAAAAAGAACGAAACGGAGCAAAAGCTAGATGATATCCCGGAGACACAAGGCTGCGAGACAATATCCCACCAGCTGGTCGTGGGTCTTCACAACATAAAGCCAATGTTCCAAAAGCCTTTGGTATTTTATATGGCGCTGGTGTGCCTGATGAACTTCGCTACAATGAACCTGTAAGTGATTTGGTTCCTCAATGCTATTTATTTTAATTTGTAGATACCATTCATACCCTTCATTTCGAACGTTTCGTCATTAAAATATTTTAAAGGCATATGCTTACTTGTTGTTCGATGCCTACGACTAAGTACTAGCCTTTCGGTTAGTTAAAAAAATGATGATGACCTGTCTCGATGCTGCAACATCTTCAGACGTACAAGTAGAGTAGTATCATCAGCGCTAGCAGACCAATTAATCACCTGTTCATCTCAATTTTATTGCAGATACAATGTCACAAGGCTGTGGTTTCCCCAAGTTTCAACCATCATCGAGCACAACAGTTTTGTGACCAGTGACGGCAGAACCCAGGACCTCTGCGAGATGCTGGACACGTACACTGTCAATCTTAAAGATACGATGAATGAAACTGCTGAATGTATAACTGTAAGTACATGACATTCAATCAACACAAGCGTGTGTGTAATGGAATTAGAAGAAAGGAATTCAGAATGTGAGAAAAAATATTTGCAAAAGACAAAGATACAAGGAGCTACATTCGTTCGATGAATGTTTCTTTTTAGACTGAAGACAAGGTTAGCCTGTAAATATTTCTACACCAACAAAATACATTTCTTAGCAACTTTTTCTGTCTCTATAAACTCTCAGACCATTTTCTTTGGTCTTTTAGCGGTCTACGCAAATTACCAGTTCATCTTGCTACCGACTTTGGGATCTTCTTTTCCTGTTTGGTTAGGCCACGTAGATTGAGAACATCACCAAAAAAATCACAGAATGCTAGCAGTTGCAGTAACTGTCTATTTTTCTGATAAAATTTGTTAACCATTTTCTAGCACAAGAGCGGTGATGAAACCTATATCAACAGCATTATCATCGGATCCATCTGTACCATACCCTACTTCGTCTCAGGGATGCTGGTTACCAAAATTGGGAAGAAGCCTCTTCTCTTCATCGGATCTTTGATCACAGTTGGGACAACACTGGGCATGAGATGGGCTTCTTCTAAAATTATCGTTGTTGTGCTATTTGCATTGGATATTGCGTTGACGCAAGCGATGATGTGTTTTAATCAAGCTGTTGTTATTGAATTTTTCCCGACAACTACTAGGTTTGTTATTTTCATTTTTAAACGTGACTTTATTTATAGGTTGTTTTTATTCATTAAGTTCAGTAACCGTTTTCAATACCAGTTCAAAGTCGTTCAATTCTAATTTTGGATCTTAAGTTATATAATTTACTACATTTTAATTCTAGGTGAAAACTTTTCATTAAATTCATGAATCCTACTAAAATCTTCGTAGAAAATAAAGTAAAAAGAACATCAAGAACGTGTATTTTAATATGCACAAAGTTAAAAAATCTCATCGAGAAATTAGATTCAAATACTATTATACAATGACGTGAGGGACTTGTTAGCTTAATGTAAGAGGATTTACTCTGTATTTTCTTATAATTATTTTGACATATCGCGTGCTTTGTAAGGGCATTGTCCTGGACGTAGCTTAAAAAGATCCGCCATTTTGATAAAGAATATAAGAAACACACGATACAATATGGAAAATCTAAACTACGATCATAAAGACCTTTGAGTATTTGAGATCAAATACTAATAGATTAGCTTGACTTAATAACAAGCTAAAGTACTTTTTCAGGAATTGCAAAAAAAATAAAAAAAATATGTTAGACCCAAAAATAAGAAAGCTGTGATGTGAAGCTTGACCTTAGACTAACTCCGGCCATATTGAATTGCACTTTTATTCCCTTGCTTCCATAATGGGTATTTGTAGGTACACTCAGAGTCTGTTGTTTTAGCAAGACACGCTTACCATTTAATTTATGTTTTAGGACTCTAGCAATATCGATGGTCATGATGTCAGGTCGCATCGGTACTTTAGTTGGTAACGTCGGGTTTCCGGTTCTACTCAAAATGGGCTGCGTCATACCTTTCTACAGTTTAGCTGGAACCATGATGTGTAAGTACTTGTGCGTTTGGGTAAGGTTAATATTTCACTTCGTTATGAGGGTCGTGCAATGCTATTTTAGTTTATGGAAAATTCGCAACAAGGATACACAAAGTAGCAATTTAGTTTTGCGTTATTATTAATTTTTATATCCACATCCCTAGGGAAAATTGATGTGGCACCTATTTATGAAAATAAAATATGTCAGTCATATTAAATAGTAACTCTTATTTTACAGGTGTGGTGTTGATGTCTCTATTTATACCAACGAAAAAGAAGTGATCGAAAAATACTTCAATAGTTTGTTAAATATCCAGTAATTTCGATTAATAAGTTATTTTAGTCATAGTCATAATCAATAATATATACAAGTGAATTATTTTATTTTTGCATCTTTACCTTGTTTCAGTTTTACGTATTATATAGAAGCGACATACCTCTAAAACTTATTGAAATATGTGAAGTATATTTTTACCATCTAACGTTATTTTCTTTAAAAATTCGTTGTTTTTATAACAAATTGTTACACAAGATTAAAACATACGATGGAATGTACCGTTTTGTTTTTACCCGACTACGGCGAAGCAAAAGGAGGGTTATGATTTTGACCTGTATGTATGTATGTATGTATGTGGGTATGGATGTTCATCTGTTCCCTCGTAACTTCTAAACTACTTATCAGAATTCGACAAATGACATATCATTAGAAGCGTCTTAATTGTCCGCTGGTTATAGGCTATATGGGATTTCACAAAATCTAATGTGGCGCCCTCTGGCGGACAAAACATACGAAGTAAAAAAATAAAGTTAAGATAAATATGCCGTGTTTGGTATCATTTGAAAGCGCTTTACATGTACATTTTGAATATATATATTACTAGCATTTGCTTGTGACTTTACCTGTATTCATGGGCTGATTGTATATAATTCACATCTTTTTTACCCGACTATATATGTGGCTCTTAGCAGAGTAAGATCCATAGATGGATTATGGATTAGTTCACTGGAATCTAGCAAATTACTAAAGAATCCACATGACCAAAGATCGTTCGAGGAGTTGGAAAGATTGAGAAATCAATGAACCCAAGATTAACCTATTTAGAACTCCAAAATATGTTAAATAAAAATAAAGTTTAAAAACTAACACCCGACTACTTAAAAACACGCTCTAAAAAGTACGAAACAAGAAAACACTCTCCAATGAAATTACTTAGTATGTACAAACTATTAAATATTTACCGTTATTAAATAAACTAACTTACACATATTATTATATTTTAATATATTTTCAATTTATAATATTGATAGAGAAATGTTTTAAGGATAAAGCCGTGGTCGTATGCCATAAGAATAATAAATTATTCTTATGGCATACGACCACGGCTTTATCCTTAAAACATTTCTCTTAAATTTCATTTTTTATATTTCTGAACTTTTCTTTTTAACATTCTAGAGAGACTTATTTGTAGTACATACAACAGTCAGTGTCAAAATTTTTGTGGCAATCTAGGTCCATGTCAAATAGCATTCAGAGAATAGGGAATATTCATGTTTTTCTTTTTTGTCTTAAATTAATAGTTTACTATTTTATAACATAGAAAAAATATTAATGGGCTTCAAAATACTCTAGATATTACGTCGAGCGTCATTCTCTTCAATAATTTTTATCATTAGTTTTTTAGGTTCAGGGAGCGTGTCTTGTGACTCTATAGCAGTTCTGAAAGTTTCGAAGTCTCCAGATAGACTATACAGTATCATTACCGACAGCAGATCACTGTTTATGGCTATATCCATATCTTGTAATTTATCAACAGTATCCATGATGTCTTTTAGGTGTTCACGCATATAAATGAAATCTATAACTCTTAAAAAATTTAAGCAGTTCAAACGCCGCCATTTTGCGAGCGCTTTGCGTGACGTCACATGACACGTCCAGTCGGTGTTTACCATAGTGTTTACGAATACTGTGGACTTTTCAGTTACTTCGTAATTTTTACAATACAATGTCGTGTCAGATGACGTCACATTTCGTTCGACCTATGGTGGCGCGTTTTGGAAGTTTGAATTTCACTCCCTTATTTTGCACTTTTTGAATATTATTTTAGGGGTTTAAATGATAAGTAAATAAATAAAAAATCTTTTCATTATAATATTACGATAATAAGTATTCAAGAAAAAAATATTTTAGGCCATTTCAAATTTTATGCATATTCCCTATTGGCTAGACGACACCACTAATCGTTGACATACTTTTTATTATCTGTCAAAACGGTCTGCCTCCATAGATTTTGTATGGTAATAAATTATTGTGACGTCACGGTCATATGTCAGAAATCGGAGTCAATTGACCGAATATATATTGCGTTTTGTGTGTTTAAAAATTGGTTTCTACAGCTTTTTTGAAATATATTGGTTGTATTAACTTCATAGGGGCTATGTTTTTTAAACACCATGTTCTTGACAATATTTAAGATAGGTGTCATCATCCCAATTATCCCTGTAAATCTGTTGGAATCCGTCAAAGTTATTTTGGCATTATAATACTTGACGCTAACAGTACTTACAAGCTTACCGACAGCCTTTATGATCTTAAACTTTCGCGTTGAATTTTAACACTAACTACTGGTTATCGGATCTAAACGCGATCTATTTTAATGAGTATAAGGTACTCACTGCTCACGTTTCGGCTGGATTGCACACAGCCGTGGTCACGAGCTAACTGGTGGCTTGCGGCGTCGTCTGCTCGGGGCGGTCGCAGTTTCCAGATCCACCCTCACATTTTCATGTCACAAAATGTTAGTACAGTCACCGCGACAAACAACACTGACGGTATACCGTCATAACCAGTAGTTAGTGTTAACGAGAGCCTTACAATAACGTAATAAAAGAGTAGTCAATTCTTGCTGAAATATGAGACAGGCAAATATAACGCCAACGCACATATAATTCGAGTCGCGGCTAACAGCGTATCAACCAATGGCTGCAGCTACATCGGATAAAGTCAGTACGCCCTAAGGGTCATCTTACTAAATTTTGACAGCTTATCAGTTTTTTGATGAAAACTTGTATTTCAAAAAACAAATCGAAAATTATATAATACAAATACAAACATAATACAAATACAAATATAATACATATACAAATACAAATATTTTTATTGCAATTTAATATTTACTTTTATTTTTTTTATGATGTTATATTTAAATATTATGATTATTTATTTTTGCGTTATTAACCACAATTTATCTATCGCATTTAATTTTCACTGCACCCAGACTTTGTGTTCCGTCTATGTTTAACACAAAAACATAAAGAACATATAGCCGACGTTAAACATAGACGGAACACAAAGTCTGCAGTGTGTGAACACGCGTTAGATAAACCCAACCACTTCATACGCTTTGACCAACCAAAAGTCCTCGCAAGAGAACGTCGTTTTCTTCCTCGTATGCTCCGTGAGGCTATTGAAATTAAAAGACACCCTAATTTTAATAGAGAAGATGGTTGGAAAATTCCACCAGCTTGGGAACCTGTTATAGCCAAGACTCAAGCTCGACCCCACACTGCAAGACCTTAAGATACTGTTAGCTCATTTTGTGTGGATAGGAACGTAACTTAATATTTTTGAGTGATGGTAGTTAAAAATTTTTTCAAACTATGTTATGACAACTAACACCTTAGTCTACCTGTGACCACGGACGCTGAAAAGGGTCCGAAACGTCAGGTTAAAACAAAATGTAAATAAATCGCGAAATAATCCGTAAAAAGTGTATCATTTCAGTGGGTCGTATATAGGCCGATGATGATGATGATGATGACACATATTAAATAATCCTTTGGTTAAAAACATTGTCAATGTACAGATCGATGAGCTGTAAGGAATATTCATTTAAGTGTAACCAAGATTTCGGCAAAAAAATTCTTGGCTGCCAAATTTTTGGATATAGATTGATAGTGTGAGTGAATAACACAAGTAAAGACTTTTTTTTAATTGGTAGAATGTCTTATTGACAAGGTTAAGGTGAGGTTTTGACATTGACTAATTACTTTGCGGTAAGGCTATAACTCTACAGGCAGCACTTTACCGTTTTTCTAGCTTTCTCCGCAAAATGTGAGAACAATAACGTCTCAAGGAAAAAATGCAGTTTCCCCCGACTTTTTCAGCGAAACCTTTCAGGAGTACTCGCCAAAATGCGTTCCATTCATAGACTAGTACAATGTAGAGTAAAGGCAGTGACCTCACAGATATTGTCACACCATAAAATAAACCACGTATTAGATAAGACGCGGTTTCAATGCTTGTTGAAACAAGTAATTACGATATTTCCCTGAGGCTTCCAAGATTGATCTGTTTGATTTTCGGTTCCCATTGTACGTTTATCGAGCATTGATTTATTCAATTCAGCCAGAGTAGTGACGAAAGCAGTTAAAAGTAAAATTTGAATCTCTGATTATACTACTCGTAAGTAGGGTCTCATATTTTGTGCGTGGTGGCTTCGGCCATATGTACGTTTTGCAAAGATCCAGCACCCTGTGGTGGTGATATTGGACGAATTCGACCACTTTGTGTAATGGTCAAGAAATCGACCATTAACCTAGAGGTCGCGGGTTCGATCCCCGCACTGTACAAACATTTGTGTGTATGAACATGTCTGTTTGTACTGGTCTGGGTGTTATATGTATTTATTTAAGTTTATTTGTATGTTCGTGATGTTGTTGTTTATTTATTTAAAAAAAATCATTTGAATAAACCTTAGTGGAACTATAACTCAAGGTTAAGTAAGACTTCTGAATGTAATTCAAATGTGTAACTTTCCCACTTTCTAGTAACGAACTGTTTCTTCCATTAAAGATATTGGCTGTCGATCAAAAAAAGGTTGACATCCCTGATTTATTGTTCTCGCCCATGTTTCTAATGTTTTCTTCTAAAGTGAAATGATTGTAAGGGCTGCTATGCTCAATTCAATAGTTGGTGATTTTTACAAATATATTTAAAAAAAACTGAGTTGGTTATTTTACAGCTTGTCTTTGGTTTTGTTTCAAAACCATTTTTTCAATTAAGGAGTTTTGTCACAGAGCAGTAGTAACAAGATATGATATAACATGTTAAATTGCTACCCATACTAGGTACCACTTATACATGGTACGTTTTATTAGGTTTTTGTCACACAGGTAGCATGGCGGTAACATTGCGCGTTTCGACACGGGTTTTCAAAAAAAAATACGCCAAGACATGACTTCGCGCTAGTAGTAAGCCCCTTCGTACATAACGCAATTTTTCGATACTTGACGATTTCGGTCTACCCCATAAAATTTCATTGAGGCTCGTACACTAGGTGCGTCGCCAAAATTCAAAATTATGTATGGCGGTATTTGCTTAGAGACTTAAACCGTTGAGTATAGAAGAATTGCGGAGTCTTGTGTACAAATGAACTAAAGTGTGTTTTGACATTGTCACAATCCATACTTTATACTATACTATATACTATTACTTAATATTATAAATACGAAAGTGACTCTGTCTGTCTGTCTGTTACACAAACACGCCTAAACTACTGAACCGATATGCATGAAATTTGTCACGGATATTATCCATTATTATATTTTGATATTATATTTTAATACCCAAGAAAGGACATAGGCTACTTTTTACTGCGGGATAATGACATAATCCCATGGGAAAATTCAGGAGCGTCGATCACTTTTACGCATAATCTACTTAACAAATTTAAAAGAAAATTTGGTAAAGAGATAGTTTGAGACTTCAGAAAGGACATGAGTTACTTTTGACCGCGGGAAAACAACGCATGCCGATGGGAAAAAATACTTTTCGAGGAATCTGATCGCTTTCACTTCTAAATTACCAAAGAGTCGAATTATATTTGGATAAAATTGGTATTTTAGGAAAACAACGCATTTCAACAAAACTACCTAATGCGGACCAAGTCGCGGGTTAAAGCTAGTCATAAATAAATCAGTTTGAAAAATCCTTCAAACAGGTAGGTCTCAATTAAAAGCTTAAATACAAAACGAAACGAAACGAAGTGAGATTTTTACGACAAAATTACAGTATATTATCATTGCCAGGTATCGCGGTAATGTCGCTATTTCTACCGGCGAAGAAGAGATCCAATCAACGTGCCTACAAATTAATTTTAATTATAAGTTATTAAACATAATTGGGAGTTTCGTTTCAATTAATTAAGCCAGTACCTTTTAATTTCTGTGAGACTGAAGTCCTTTTGAGTGGTTGCGATTATTTTGAATGGTCCAATTTTAAAGGCACTTATTATTTTATCAGGTGTTTAAATGAATTGTTGATGCCTCATTTTAGTTCATTCACTCTAATTTAGTCAAGTGGTAGACATGTCAGTTGACATACTTATTTTGAAAAAAATATTAGTTTTAACAAATTAAAAATTTTGGTATGTCAGCAAAGCAAAGTCGCTTTCCACGCCCGTCCTCATGTCTGTATGTGTGTATGCTTAGATTTAAAAAATACTTAATAGATTTTGATACTGTTTTTTTAAAGAGTGATTCAATAGGAAATTCACTTCACTAATTGTTTATAATATTGTAAATAAAACCATAACCGTAACCGCAAGCCGGGCAAAGGATCTCTTTTAGCCGATTTCAGTATTGTATCTATCTACTTATCTTTGACAGCAGAGAGTTAAATAATTGGCATGATGACAGCTATCTTAAATATTTTCAAGACCATGGCGTTTAAAAAACATAGCCCCTATGAAGTTAATATAACCAGTTAATTTCCAAAAAGCTGTCGAAACCAATTTTTTAACACACTTAACTCAATAAATATTCGGTCAATTGACTCCGATTTCTAATATATGACCGTGACGTCACGTTCATGTATTCCCGTACAAAATCTATGGAGGCAGATCGTTTTGACAGATAATAAAAAGTATGTCAACGATTGGTGGTGTCGTCTAGCCAATTATCAGTTTTAATAGAAACGCTGTAACGTCAGATACCTTATAGTATGACCTTATAGTAGTAGGTATTTACTTACAGTCAAAGGTAAATACGAGTAGAATATGGAGACCGGTATTTTATTTACCTACATTAACAGATGGATAGATTTACTCTCTATTTCACACCACAAATCAAAATACGCAGAGTTTGACAGAAAGATGTACAATTACGGCGGTCTTATCGCAGGGAGCGCTCTTTTACAGACAACCTTCGGTTACTGTCACTTCATCGGCAATATTTATTTAAGACAGAGAATACCTACATCTAAGTGTCCATATTAAAATATAAGCAACCAGAGCACACATTGCAACTTTCTGTTGCAGCAACTCGCAACTGGCAGCGTGCCAAAAATCGCGGCGACACTATGTCGCATATGTGTCCAGGCCCTACGTGAGTTAACTATGCTGCTAGCCAGTCAAGAATTATCAAAATTGTAGGTGCGTGTATATTATATTATATCCTCCCCGATGACCGGAGCCGAAAATATTTTTTAAAGTGTTATGGCTTTTCGAATGTCTTTTCGAAATTAAAATAGCGTTGTGAACGCTTAAAAAATACTTAACAAATGGAGTATCTTATAATTATCTCTCAATAAATTTCGCAACAGCATTCATTCTTCACGCTCAATTGCAAAATTATTAAGTACACACTGTTCCATATTTACCTACGTACCGTACGTACGGTTCTACTGAAATAATTAATAATGAAATATTACATTATAATGCGTAATGCTGTGTTTGTATGACGAATGTCGTGGAAGGAAGATTCAGTGATAAAAGTATATTAAACAAATAACTCAGTTGCTTCTTTGCCTTACAATAAAAACACTCGTTAATCTTGGTAGTGATGTAGTTGTAAAATAAGAACGACATAATAAAATAGTGTTTGAATAAATGAAAATAAACTACATTTTGTTTGTGCAGTGATAAAAAAATGTGTGAAGTGGAATCTTCTGTGCTTACTCAGAATGGTAAGAAAACCGTCTTCTGAGTCAGTCATTAATTAAAAGAAATATTCGTGCTGATAAATTTTCACTCATGTTTTAAGCTAGACGGTTAAAAATTAGCAAAGCTACATTCGATTTTTTATTATAATATTGAGGCTTTGTCAAACAGCATGATAATTATAAACGATGACATAAACAACTAGCTTTACGTTGCCTTAGCGTGCGAAAATGTTTGTATGATTTTTCAGTAGCGGGCCGTTTCGTGGCAAGGTTGAACGTTCACCGCTCACTCATAAACACATTGTTTGCTGTAAGCATCAAAAAATTTCGCTTTATGAAAATCTTCTATGTTACATTTTCAGAAAAATCTACACCGGAATCCAAGCAGAAACCTTTGGAAGAGTTAAACCTCGCTCTAAAAGCTTGCAAATTCGGTAGATTTCACTACAAACTACTTTTCTGTGCTCTCATACGGAACATAGCTTCATCTTTAGTACATTCCACCACTCCTTACCTGCTAACTAACGCAGAATGCGACTTGAGTATGGATTTGGTGGAAAAAGGCCTGCTGAACGCCATACCTTTTGTCGGTGAGTGTTTTTAAGTAATTATTGTTTAATGTAAACTTGCAAAATGTAAATATGAATATACTATATAAACTTTGAGAGTGATGGAACAGTGAATGCACCTGTGTATAACGCTCACACTTATGCACTACGAGTATAATATCTTCTGCGTAGTTGGCTGATCTCTGTTGAAATTGGCCGCCGTGGTCGAAATCGGCCAGGAGGACTATTATTATTAGAATGTAATATAGACTGGTTTTAAAAAATACCATTCATTTTCAAAAACTTAAAACCCACATGGACAAACATCAAAAACAATACAAGTACGTCTTAACGTCGAGAGGCTAAAGCAGGAACAGTCAGTGTCAAAAATATAGTAGCATTTCTTAATATTCATAACTTTTCAGCATTCTCCTTGTCAATTTGTTGAAATCTGTCTAATTGGTTATTTTTACATAGTCCTCAAGTGGCACTAGATTTTTGACGTTAACTGTACTTTGTCCTTCGGGAACATTATAGTTTGATTTTTTAAAAACAATTGATTGATTCATAATTTTTTTTTGTTAGTTTTTGTGAATTAATTAATTTAGTTCAAGCCTTTTACTTGAAGGTGTTAATGATGATAAATAGTACACTTTTCACTTTTATACTCCCCGGCTAGACGGTACATTATAACGTCTGTAAGGAATTTACATAAACACTATTTTCCTTTTACAGGGATGGCATTCTCATCAGTAGGCTTAGGGTTCCTTACAGACACATTTGGAAGGAAAAAGTTCATTTTAATCGGTACAGGCGGTATTTACATAGCTATGATGATAGCTGGCTGCAGTCAAACATACGAAATGCTGGTCGTGGCGAAGTTTTTTGAAGGCTTTTTGTAAGTACTAACTTTAAACATTTAAATGTACCTTAATGTGTGCCTAGGGCTGCCTCATACCTGTAAAATAGAAACACAGCGTTGGTATATAATAATAATAAAATCTTGATTGCTTACATAACTAACATTCAATGAAAAGAAACAAACATAGCACATAACAAAGCAATTGGAGGTGGCTCAGCTTGTGCTGACTTGGGATATGATCCCGAACAGCATGGTTTTCAGCCACACCCATCTCTCCGTAGATATTGGGTAAGTGATAAAAAGTCATAAGGGAGAGGGCCTGACATTACTGACGCAAAGTCCCAAATTTTTACTACTTATGTAAAATCAAATCATCAATTTTTATTTTCCGTTTAACTCTTTATTATTAAACTTAATATTGTTTAATGACAACAATACGCCTTCTTCAATGTGACATTAATTTCAAATTGATCGTTATGTTTCTTCTTTATGATTGCTAGTGTGATGATGATATTGAATTATTAATTAATTCATTTTTCATTGCTATAACAACTAACTGTTTCATTTGCTACCTAACTAATTATCTCAGACGAATAGGTGGGAGTAAAACATAGTTTGTTTAAGATAAGATAATGTGTGACGGAATCAACGCGTTTGCATAGCAAAACAGGGTCAAATGAAGATCCATCATCGTTATTTAGTAGTAATAGCGATTATGGATCTTCCTTTGTAAGATTCATTCTAAAGATATACAAATAATGTAATAAATCGAGTTCTAAAAGTAAAAAGTTCACTGACATAGGACAACAGGACATAGAAAAATAGCAGCGACATACTAAATAACAATTTTCCTTTTCTATTTGTGAGCGCAAATCTTTTATCTCGCCACAGTGCTTTTACGTTCAAAAGTCTCCATTTTTAAAACAAAAACTAGAGGCACATTCTGTTGGCATATCAAGAATCAGTATTTATGCGTGACCCTCATGCAACTGAAGAAAATAAGTTTTCAAAATGTTTGTCAACCACTTTGGTGTAATGGTCAAGAAGTTGACTTTATTTTGATTTGATTAACCAAGAAATCGCGGGTTCGAGTCCCGCACTGTACGAACATTTGTGTGCATGAACATGTCTTTTTGTACTAGTCTGGTTTTTATATGTATTCATTTTAGTTTATTTGTAATACCACTGTTGATTCTGATATATGTAATACAACTTCTTCAGCTACTTACAACGGAGTCACATCAATGTAATGTTGTTGTTTATTTATTTATTTTATAAAGTTCGTTGCCCGTCATTGCCCTATCCTAATTTTGCACAGCTCTTGCATCTAACGTCACATTCAGTGCTTTCTTCACGGACTTTATAAGCCTATATATTATTTGTGTAAGAGCATTCCTTTCCCACCAGCCTGTGTCGCGGTGCTAGGGCCTTAAATATGATTGAGGTTCCGTTTTAAAGATCTCGGTGAGTAGACTGGACCAAAACTCTAACATTTGAGTAAAAAAAAGTTTTAACTTTTTTCCAGACTCAGCGCAGCGCACATAGCTTCTTTAGCACACACGTCAGAGTTCTGTCACAATGGCATGAGGGACCGGATCATGCTTTGCCAGTTCTCGTTCTTGTCCATATCGCACGTGTCCATAGCTCTCATGTCGTGGGGACTGCTCAGTCAGGACTGGCGGTACACGCCTCCGATCTTTGAAGGCTACATAAGTAAGGTTCCTGGATTTTATTAATCATGTAATTTTACTGTATTGTAAGTCGGGTTGCAACTGCTGGATCCAGCTTCCAGCAATCTAGGTAGCTCCAACGCCCAAAATTGCAGATCCACAAACGTTTTAGATTTTGCTTGATTGCGCTGGATTCCAGAAAATGAAGCAAAAAAACCAGCTTGTCTGAGCGACACTGGATTTCCGTAAATACAGAAAAAAACCTGCTAAATGACAATGCTGCTGGATTGCAATCCCTAAATGTGTGAGACATTCAGCACTTGGGTTAAGTTTAAAGAACAAGCAGGAGATGGGTGTATTAAGCTGTTTAATAATCTGCATTAGTGTAAAAGGCGTCAAAAGTTTGAGCGATTGGCATGGGAGAGTATCTATCTACCATGAAGATACAGTTAAGAAGTATCCACGTAGCTTCCTTATCACACACGTCAGAGTTCTGTCCGATCATGGGGACCGGATCATGCTTTGCCAGTTCTCGTTCTTGTGCATATCGCACGTGTCCATAGCTCTCATGTCGTGGGGACTGCTTAGTCAGGACAGGCGGTACACGGTGGCCTGTGCCTTAGTAAAAAAAAAACTTTTTTTTTTTAATTTTAAACTTGAGGTATTTATTGGAAGACTTGTGGTTTGTGCTTTTTGAATCCCTATCTGTATAAGAGTAAATCTGGCCCACCACCAATATTGGGCAAAAGATTAACGAAATTTAATAAAACGGGTGGGATTTTCCTATCTTGACCACTTGATGAAATTAACTAGATTGTATATTTCTACAATCTAGTTCATTTCATCAAGTAGCCAAAGTAAGAATACTCCCTTCTGTAGTATCTAATATTGTTACGTTTATTATCTTTCCAGCCTTCAATACATGGAATTTCTATCTCCTCATAATGGCACAGTGGGCGTTGTTGGCGTGGATACTACATTTATTTATGCCTGAAAGCCCGAAATATTTACTCACACAACACAAATACGACGAGGCTAGAGAAATTTTGATAAACATTTACAGAGATAACATTGGGAAGCCCCTTGAAACTTTCGAGGTAAGACCTATGATATTTATTTAAGGAAAGTCTCCATACTATATTATTAGGATAGAAATATAATAGTGGTCAGAGCATTGGACTTCCAAAGGTCGGGGCTTCGATTCCTCCCCGTTGACCGGAGCCAAAATGATTTTTTTAAGTGTTATGTCTTTTCGAAATTAAAAATAGCGTTGTGAACGCAAAAAAAAAACCTAACAAATAAAATAGGATAGAAATGTTAAGGTTACAAATATTTTTTCTTAAATGAACAGACTAAGTGTCCTTTGAAAAAAATAATTCAAAGACTTGTGTTCGTAAGATGTCAATGTAAGAAAGGTTTAAGCGTGTAATACTTGATAGTTAACTTCATAAACCTTTCACCTTAGCCAGGGATATACTAACCGACAAAATGACATTCACTTTTAACTTCTTTTGACGTGACAACGTCTTATAAATTGGTTTGCCGGGTGACACTTCAAGAAACTGCGTTACGCTGCTCCGCTCACGTTCCGCGCTCACAATGAGAGCGAGTGAGAGGCACGCGTCCCTTCGACTCGGGCATGGTTAGCCCGCCTAAGAGCGAGTGAGACAGACATAAAAAGTGAAAGGCACGCGTCCCTTCCACTCGAGCACAGTTAACCCGCCTAAGAGCGAGAGAGACAGAGCGAGAGAGAGAGAGTGAGAGAGATAGGCATATAAACCGGTTCATGTTATACGAATGAATATTCACATTAAAATTATTTTACCACTCAAAGTCGTTGTCACGTAAAACTTTCGCCCGTATACCGACTTTATTTTCTCAACTCTATTTCTTAAAATAGTTTATCGCTGGCTCTGTGACAGCTGCATATATATTGCTTATTCATCCAAAACCTAGTACGTTGTTACAATGTTGCACATATTTTATCTACATTGTACTAAGCGTTATGTTGATACGCTGTTCAACTCTACAAAACAATAAAGATTAATTATTAGTTACAGCAACAAGTTGTCAGTGAATAACAAAAATAACTCTTCAATTGGACATTTACAACGTAGTCACAAGCAGCGTAATTTCCGCGATGAAAATAAAAGATGGACGCGTGTAATTTAGAAATGAATGATACTGCAAGCTAATAAAAATAAACTATAAAAAAGTTATTTCCTTTAGTTTATTTTAAAAATATAACATGAAACGATATATCCTGTTTAGTGAGCCATTTGTAACCAATGTTTAGGAAGGTTTTGATAGATTTCTACGAGCGCCCACTGCCACTTCGGCTGAGCAATCCTTCGGAGCAGTCAGTTGTTTTATTTTTCCTACGCTTATTGATGAAGAAAATAATCAAATCAAATCTAACCTAACTTTCAGTATGCAGATGTTTGGAAGAATATAAACCGACCGGAAGACCAGCCCGGTCATGTTATTAAGGGCTTGAAACAGCAGTTAGTGGTTGGTCTTCGTAACGTGAAGGACCAGTTTACGAAACCCGTAGCTTTGCGGTTACTTCAGCTGTGTGTTGCTAACATGATGCTTCTGTCCATGTAAGTATTTTATAGATTATGTGAGTATGTTAGACTGTAGAGTCGGGAAGTTGGCGGTGTTACACCCGCGTGCCACACATTAAGCCGTTGGCCCTGCGCCTGATCTCTCTCCGGTCATGTCGTATTGCCATCTCACCGAACTTTGAGTGATGGAACAGTGAGTGCACCTATGTATTGCGCTCACACTTGTGCACCATAATAATGCAGTTGGCTTATCTCTGTTGAAATTGGCTGCCGTGGTCGAAATCAGCTAGAAGGACTCTTATTATTATGTTATAGAATAGTGTTCTATTCATTGTGTACCTCAACAGATAATCACAAAATTTAGAGGGACAGGGGGTGGAGATAGTTACAAGTAGATAAATTTCGAATTCACAAAAAACTTCATCACAACCAAAACTATGTGGTGTTCCACGAAATAATGTACCGCTCATAATATTATAGTTTTTAATTTCCGAGTTGCATAAGGGTTGTGCTATTCTATTTTGAGCTTTTTACAGAATACATTACCGCCATAAAATTCACGGGTGTTACGTTGTATAACTCTGGGACTCATATATTTTGACTCTTATTTTTTTAGCTGTAAGGGCTAGAATAAAGCTGCAGTTATTTTTTGCTATGCTGAAAAACATTTTTCAACTTGCATTTTGCACCGCGCGCAGTCCAGAAAAGGGGTAGGGGGTGGCGGTGCAGAGGAGAAAAAGGCATCCGCATTTTATGAGTATTTTTTAACTGCAGGTACCCTAAGCCTTTTCGTATGAATTTGTAAGGCGGTAGTCTCATGTAAACTTAAATTTTCGAGTACCTATCGAAGATTTGCACAACCTGGTGTACAAAAGGGCTACTAATAAGTACCTATAGTACCTAATTTGAATATAGCAATTGTTGTGCTATCTTTCTGTCTGGGTGTCCTCGGAAGACCAGCGTCGTGGCATTCCTGAGATGCTACGACACATGCTGAGTGGCCCCCCTTTCAGTATCTTATGTATGTGATTTTTAAATATGTTTGTCTATTTGGTAAAATGTGATACTGAATAAAAATGTTTTCTTCTTTTTCTTAATGCAAATAATCTGAGATATGTAAATGAATCGCTCATTTTATGTTATGTTGCTAAGGACAGTCTTGAGAACATTAAACCGATTTAGTTATTTCTTTTTTAACATTATTCCTTGAAGGGCGAGGATGGTCCTAACGCGTGGGAATAGAAAAAAACAAAGGCAGAACCAGGTTTGTGGGGTTTGAGTGATAAATAAAATACTTGGTATGCACATGTTTATCGGTTAGTTGAAAACCCGAGACCTCAAAGATGGTTATGAAATGGTTAGGATTGGCAGTTAATGAGAGGTACATACGACGCCACATCAGCTACAATTTTTTATGCTTTATTTATTTTGTCCACCAACAATTGATACAATGAAATCACAACTTAATACAAACAATGATCTATGGCTAAGGGTACAATTTTTTATAGGTAAACACAGCATGTATTTAAAAATATGAAAAATAGTGTTTTTTTTTTAATTTTGGTTGCATAATCACCCTTATTTATTACGTACCTAAGCATCAGATGCCGCAGTGATTAACTTGACGTGCGGCCGACTGCACAAGGTACCTAACATTTAAAAATTAATGGTATTCTTTCACTATTTGACACCCTTCCTAGTTTTCAATGGTTCCCACTGAAAACCAGCGCCATGGGTCACCATGGCAACAAAGCTGAGTGGGATCCAATTTGGTACTGTAAATAATATTCTATTTTCATTGTTCTTTGTGTAATACCAAATTAAATATTTTTCTTTCCTTCTTTCTTTAGTTTCTCGTTAAGTTTTCGCCAGTCAAATTCTCGAATTGATAAACACGCCTAATTTCAAACACTCCGGTCCAGGTAAGTATTGTTATAGCAAATGGGCTGTCAGCTGTCTCCTCTTGAAATTGATTAAACTCTGCTGAGGCTTATTTCCCTTGGGAACTAACTCGGAGTACTTCGAGTGGGCAGATGTACTATGGAAGTTGAGGTCTGTGGTTCTGAGTTTAGCTGTCCCTGTCACTCCTGTAAGATCTAGTGTATAAGTAAAAGGGATGGCTAGAGTAAGAGATATGGACGCAGTGTTAGGTACATAGGGTCGTAGGAGGACTGAGCTACCAGGGCTTAGATTATTGAGAAGTCTAAGTTTATGCTTAACGTGAGGCCTTAAGCTCTTTCATAAGCATAATAATTATGTTACTTTCGTGTAATGGTCAATGAAATTGACTATTAACCAATAGGTCGCGGGTTCGATCCCCGCACTCTACAAACATTTGTGTGCATAAACATGTCTGTTTGTACTGGTCTGGGTGTTATATGTATTTATTTAAGTTTATTTATATTACGACTGTTGATTCTGATATCTGTAATACAAGTGCTTTAGCTACTTACCACGGAGTCAGTACAATGTATGTGGTGTTGTAATAAATTTAAAAAAAGTCTTAGATTATAATATCCCTTACTTTACTTCATTATAATTTTTAGAGTTTCATAACCATAATAATCATAATCATTTATTCATTCATAAACATAGGTACATACAGAGGTTGTGGGTTGTTTAAATGCGAGCTCTTTGTTTCACCTTTTCAGGTATATGAAGTATTTACATTTTAACAATAGTGTTCGGGATTTTTGTACAACCCCGAAAGTAATTATTGTGTTATTTTGCAGGTTTTTGGATTTTATGAAATGAAAACGCACACTTTGAGTTCAAGCATAGGAAGCCAACACTTTATTTTTTTTTTGATCTACCATAGATGAACACGTTCAGAAATCAACTTTCCGTTTTCCGTTTAGGAATAATATTTTACATCCTCCTAACACACAAAAAAGGTAACTTTAATAAAACTGTATCTTGTTAAAAGTTACATGGATAGATACATACAAATTAAACTTTTGATTTTAATCATTACCTTGTTAAACAACTCAAAAATTCAAAGTAAAAAAAATACAATCATTTTCATTTATATGCTCTCTTAGCTACTTAACAAATTATTTATACAGAAACGTGAAGTTACTCAATATCAAATACAATGATGTAAAATGAAACATCTACAGTGACATAAGTATTTTAAATTAAATTCGTTAGTTGGAGCACATAGTAATCTTCACAATTAACATTTGAAACATTGTTTCTGACATAGCAAATATTCGACATCAATTTTTTTTTTTTTTATACCAAGCAGGTTATCCAAATTATACAAAGTTGCTACATAATATCAAAATATCACAACTTATAAAGTAACTTATCTCTATTTATTTTATTTATCAATATAAATATCTTTTATCAGTGAAATCTTAATGCTTTTATTTAACATTATCCTATAGACAAATGCAAGTGAAATAGATAAACAAATAAAGTAAGTAAATCAATTCAAAATTATTCCCCAAACTAAATATAAAGGTTAAATTTACTTGGTGGTTTTACCTGCCGTCCACTCCTAGTGTATAGTGTAGGTTTGTCATGGATGTTTGGGGTGTTTTCCACTTCAGTATCATTCCGAGGTGTCAGGGGGTCTCTAGGATTTGTATTTGTTGTATCAATAGGAAAAAGGTTACCTGAAATTTCAAGTTTATACAACCTTTGTACTGGACGGATCCTAGTTCCTGTGCTGGTCTTTACTCGTGCTGTTCTCTGCACACCATCCTTACCTGTATAAAATTCTTGAACAATACCTAAAGGCCATTTTATTTTCTTCTCCCCAGTCTCAATCAGTACAATGTCATTAATTTTAATATTATCTGTTTTTTCTACGCCTTTTTGAACTAACGTAGTCAAGTATTCAGATTTAAATCTGTTGCGAAATTGATCTCTAAGGGTCTGAATATATCTCAGTCGATGGTTCATGCTAGTCGCGTCGATTTTGTCAAAATCTGATACGTCATTTCCGTGCAATGTTTGTATGAAACATGCGGGTGTCAGAGGTTCGAGATAGTCGGTTGTGTCGTTGTTAATATATGTCAAGGGTCGTCCATTCATTGTTGCTTCACAATCGCATAAAATAGTTTCTAACTCGTCATATGTTACAGAGGTTTTACCTAGTATGCGGCGCAGTAAATCTTTTAGAATGCGAATGAGGCGCTCCCAGAACCCTCCCCACCAGGCAGCGGATGGCGCGTTCATCTTCCATTCAATTCGCCGAATATTCGCGTCTTTTTGGATCTCATTCCAATTTAATTCTGAAAGTAAATTATTAGTACCATGGAAATTCGTACCTTGGTCTGACATTAACATTCCGATACGCCCTCTTCTGGCTATAAACCTTCTCAGTGTCATGATGAAAGCTTCGGTCGACAGGGATCTCGTCAGCTCTAGGTGTACGCATCGATACACGGCACATGTATAAATTACTACCCAACATTTCTCACCTTCTCGTAGGAAAAGCGGGCCAGCCAGATCTACTCCTGTAGTTTGGAATGGTGCGGTGCAGGTAATGCGCTCCAGGGGCAGCGGCGCGGTCGGAGCTTGCGTAGGTTTCGCTCTATATCTCATGCATATAATACAGGTGTTAATTACAGACCTCGCTAGGCGTCGTATACCGACCACCCAGAATCTGCGTCGGATGTCTGCGATCAGCTGATTCGCACCTGCATGTTGTAGCTCTATGTGCCGTTGTCTCACCATCATTACCACCACTGGTTCCTTGGCTGATAGCAGGTAAGGTGATCTCAAACTTTCTGGTAAGTCTGATAGTAAAAGCTTAGTTTTGACTCTGATCAGTCCTTCATTGTCAACATATGTAGTTAGTTTATTTATATTTTTATATGTCTCTATATTTCTTGTTTGAATAAGTTTTACTAAAGTCTTTTCTGCCTTCTCATATTCTTTATATGTTATTTCTCCTTTTCTTTTACTATCTTTCTGTCTAATGTTATGTAAAAATCTTAATATCCAAGCAGTCATTCTTATTACTTTGGAATATTTAGAGAAATAGCATTGTAAAGAATCTAGTAAGTTAGTCTCTGTACATACTAAATTACATACTGTCTTTTTAGTTTCCAGGTTTACCGCTTCATCATCAACAACGAGCTCGGAGCGCGGCCATGTCTCCATCGGCGTGTAGAGCCACCATGGACCTTCCCACCAGCGGATGTCATGGAGTGTTTTCGCATTGCAGCCTCTGGAAGCCACGTCTGCCCAATTGTGATCTCCTGAAATGTGTCGCCAATCAATTTTATTAGTGTTTTGCCTAATTTCTTTTACTCTGTTGCCGACAAAGGTGTTAAGAGTTAGTTCTTTTTTAATCCAACAGAGGGCTACTCCGGAATCTGTCCAGCAGTACTCAGGGCAACCTCGAAATGCTTTATTTTCTCTTATAGCAGAAAGCAAACGGGAGCCCATCAGAGCAGCTGTTAATTCAAGCCTGGGGATTGTTACCTTTTGCGGTGGAGTTACTCTTGATTTGGCAGAAATTAGTTGGACCGTCACATGTTCATGCTTTTCAGCTCTTACTAGGACACAAGCACCACATCCATCTTTACTCGCGTCACAAAATAGATGGAGACTTACTTTACATTCTTTTAGGATTTCTGTGCTGATTCTTCTAGGTATCCAGCAGTCTTTCAGGTAAGCAATGTGTTTGTACCAATTAATAAATTTTGAAAATAACTCTTGTGGTAGCTCTTCGTCCCATGTGAGCTTCTGTCGCCATGTCTCTTGTAGTATCAGCTTGGGAATCAGCATTACTGGAGATGTGTAGCCGATCGGATCGAATATTTTTTGAGTCAGAGATAACAAACCTCTCTTTGTAAGTATAGATAGACTGTCAGAAGCAGGTATATAATCTGTTTGACAGGAGAGTTTATCGGTGGTAGGATTCCATTGTAGACCCAGTATGGAAACAATACTTTTACCTGTTTCATTTGTTCCCTGTGAAGTCACCCACATCCTGAGGTTGAATTTTGCCTCCTGCATGATTGTTTTTGCCTCTTCTATAAATTTTCTAGCCTCTTGATCTGTGTCCATACTTACCAGGCAATTGTCTACATAAAATGAATGGCTCAGTAGTTCTGCTGTAGTTTTCAGGGGTCCTTCTTTCATTGCTGACAGATGATGCTGTAATGTCGCTGCTAATAAAAAGGGACTAGAAGTCAGCCCGAAAACTACACGGCAATGTCTGTATGTCGTCAAAATATTGTCTTTGTACCACAGAAATTTTAGGTATTCTCTATCTTTAGGTTTTAAGCTAATCTGAAGAAATGCTTTTTCAATATCAGAAGTAATGCCAATCGCACCGGTTCGGAAGTTCAGTATTAAATTTGGAATCAAGTCAATCAAGTTACTTCCCTTTTCCAGGCATGAATTCAGGCTAAGACCATTTCTATCAGTAGCAGAAGCATCAAACACTGGTCGGATATTACTAGTCAGGCTTTGTTCTTTCATCACAGGTCTGTGAGGTAAGTAATGACCAGTATTGGTATTGGTTTCAGTCATCTCTATAATACCTAGCTCTAACCAATTTTGTAATATTTTGTCATAGTCGTTAAACTTGTCAGTATTAATCAGTCTTTTTTTCATTGACTCGAGTCTTTGTTTTGCTTTGTCATAATTAGGTAGTAAGTCTTCATAATTGGTCTTAAAAGGAAGCTTAACTTCATACCTATTATCTTCAGTCTTCTTTATGTTCTCTTTGAAGGTCATCATGGTGTCAGCTACTGCATCAGCTCTGGACTTTGTTTCTGCTGGATCTCGGATACCAAGGGTTTCGAGTGACCAATAACCTGAAATGTCATTTTCACATGCACAATGTAGCACAGTAATAAGGTTAGAATTGGTTTTTATACTGACCTGTTTTCCTTGTAGAGTCCAGCCCAATCTGGTTCTAATGGCTACCAGTCCCTTTTGCACTTCTATCAGCTCACCTGTCAACAAAAACCCTAGAAAATCTGCCCCAATTAATAACCCTATCTCAGTTATATTATTGCATTTGTCAGTTAGGTTAATGTTATTTTTAATCAGGACATTTTTTATGTAAGTGTCATTGGTAACTTTTGGTATGTTGTTGCATATATTTTCTTGGCTCAATGCCATGATGTCTATAGAAAAATTATTGTCAAGTCCGTTGATCCTCAAGTTGTAAATGTCATAGTTCTTTGATTGTATCTCAGCTCCTCCAAACAAACAGTGTGTCAATGTCTCTTTTCCTGAGGCTGGAACTCCTAGCATCTCCACCACATTCTTCTTGATATAACTTCTTTGTGATCCGGAGTCCAAAAGTGCTCTCACTCTCATCTTTGAGTCATTATGTTGAAGTTCCACGATAACCGTTTGTAGAAGTGTCTGACCACTCTGGTTCATTGATGACAAAACTGTAGACTTATCTCCTTTTTCTTCTTTTTTCTCAATTTTCTCTTCTTTTTTCTCATTTTTCTGATCACAGAGTAAGGTTGAGTGCTTTCTTTGACATATCAAACATTTTATCGCTGCTTTACACTGTTTTGGGTGATGGCCTCGTCTAAGACATATTGCACAGGCTCTTATCTTATTCAGGTGTTCTCTTTTCTGATCAATTGTCATTCTGTGTGCTTTATAGCATTCTAATGAGGCGTGGGTCGTCTTCTCGCACCATACACAGTTGACTTGGCTATCTTTCTTTGTTGTTGTAAGTAAAACTTCAGCTGTTGATATGTTATTTCTTGTAGTTTCTGGTGTAAATGTTTTTCTAGTGATTTCAAATCTTTGTTCACCTTCAACTTCTTTTTTCAAAAACTCTAGCAAAAGTCTTAGCTCCTCAGTAATATTCATTGTAGATACCTTTGATCGCTCCCAAGTTCTAATTGTTTCTCTAGGGAGAGCGCTTTCTACCATTGGTAATAAAAATGCTGCATATTTGTCTTTCGCAACACCCAAACTTTCTAAAGCTCTTAGTTGTGCATTTAATCTGTCATATAATTGGGTAATACTCACAGTTTCTTTCTCCATTAACACCAAAGCCAGTAATTCTCTCACATATACCTGTATTAATAGTTCATCTCTCGCGAATCTGTCTTTGAGTTCAGTTATACATTCACGATAAGTCTTAGGAGTGAAGCTCTCCACCATGGTACGCACTTCACTACCTGCCACCATAGTTTGCAGTAAATATTGATATTTTTCTGTGTCATCGAGCGTGGTGTCTTTGTCGATTTTTGCAAACTGCCCCCAGAAGGGCAGCCAGCTCTTAATATTTCCATCAAATGATTGAAATTCCAGCTTCGGCAGCTTAAAGTTTCTCGGATGATCTGTAGTTTCAGGCGTTGAAGGTTTTTTATTCGTGATCTCCATAACTTTTGCTTCAATTAGCCGCCATCTTGAGACGTATTTCTGGCAGTCATCGAATTCCTGTTCCAGGTCTTTTTCTTCAACCTCCTCATTTTGTAACAAAATCTTCATTATTTTTTCATCTAACTTGAAAATCTTTTTACTTAAATCATTAAACTCAGCCCATTTTGCTGCTAAATCGGGGCAAGGTTGTGCTTCAATTGTCAGCGTCGGCTCAAAGTCGTTTGCAAATCTTGTCAGAGAACGCCGCAGAATCGTCCGTTCTTTCTTGAAAACTTTATCACCGTCGGTCGCCATGTTCGGGATTTTTGTACAACCCCGAAAGTAATTATTGTGTTATTTTGCAGGTTTTTGGATTTTATGAAATGAAAACGCACACTTTGAGTTCAAGCATAGGAAGCCAACACTTTATTTTTTTTTTTGATCTACCATAGATGAACACGTTCAGAAATCAACTTTCCGTTTTCCGTTTAGGAATAATATTTTACAAATAGTATTTAGCATAATAATAATAGTAGGATAATATTTTATAATTGAAATTATATGTACATAGGTATATGTATGTATGTAAGTATATATAGGTACTATAGTTAATGGAATCAGGCGTTACTTTGCGGAAATCCATGACTAAATCTGAACAAGAGAATTATTTTGCTTACTCTAGTTTTACCAAGTGGTTACAGATGTATTTGGGTTCCTGCGCTGGCGTCGTTTAGTGTAAATTTAAAACAAAAATAATTCTCTTTTTCAGCTTTCCTTACTATTTGAAAACCGTGATCCTATTACGGAGACTTGGCTGTCCATCTGTCGGTCAAAATGCTATATCTTATAACACCTGAAATATTCACTGATGATGTATAATAACAAATACCGATAACAATTTCAAACAAAAATATATATGGTAGGCTATAAATAAACGTATTTTTGCTATTTTCCATTGATAATGCGTACGGAACCATTATTGCGCTAATTCGACTCGAACTTTTCCAGTTTTTGTTTCAAACTTTTTTTTTACATTACAGATCAAATGTGCTACGACTATGGTTTCCTCAAATATCGACTATTGTGGAACACTACGCCGATACATCAGTTGACCTTTGTGTCATGTTAGACTCTTACACTGAGGACCTCAGGATGAGAGCTGTCAACGTCACTATCAATGGGCCTGAAGTTTGTATACCGGTAAGATCTTAATATAACAATGTCCTAACCTAACACATCGTCTAACGTCGTTTCAGTTCGGCAGACTTCAGCACTGTGTTTGTGTGCGTGCGACTAGGCGTATGCACATACCTAGTCTTGCAATAGCTTTACTGCGGCAGTCCCCCGAGTGCCACACGTCTTTTTTTGTTACATTCATGACACACGTACACATGACAGCAAGTCATGGAAAAAAACCTGTGGCATCAAATCCGCATATTGTGATAAGAGCAATTTTGCAACAAGTAGTAATAATTTGTAGTCGTTTATATGCTGTCATGTACAACAAAAGAACGACTATAATTTTGGCGGATTTTGTTTTCTACTGCCTATCTACAGTATTTAGGCTTTGTTACAATTCCAGCGTGTTGGTAGCGAAAGTAGATCTGGCACAAACAAAGCGTGTTCTGACACTTGCGCAGAGATAAAACTCTTAAGTCGCTTGCTGTATGGTATGTTTATTTACCACGAATATTTGTTTTATATTATTTGACTTGTTATTTATTTATTTCTTATGTTGTAATTGACCTGTAAGCGTTTTGGACTTGATCTGTTAGCTTGCACGTGTTTTAAATAAATAAATGAAATTGAAATTATGTTTGTATTAAGGCAAGAAAGCTTTTGTTGTTTAGCTGACAGTTCGGCCAGTCATGTAATCTCTTTCATGAAATTAAATCTTTCTTGGGTTAACTTAGAGGACAAACAACTTTTACGGACGTGTTTCGGTTTTTTGTCGAGGAGTATATTATATTGATGGGAATCAACCCATAAATGCATAGTGATGTAAATCTACACCGCTTTCTTTAAAAATGGTGATTGAAATAGTAACTAAAACTTGTACATCAAAGTGGACTAGACTACGTAAAAATAAAAAACATTGCAAGGACAAAACTAGGGACCTTACCTTTATCTACAGAATAATTCGCCTCAGGAAATGGTAACTAGTTTCAAGTTGTTACGGTTCACTTGCCAAAGCAATGTTACAATTAGTTTATTCGCTATCTGATACGAATGTCTTATCTAAGTTTGGAATACAAGGATAGTTATAGAGTATTGATCAGAACTTGTGCTGAAGATATCAAATTGATTTAGATTGCGATGATTTAGTGGTATATAATACTAGCTGACCCGGCAAACATTGTTTTGCCATATAATTTATTAAGGACACCCCTAAGACTCAGGGATATGAAAAATAGATGTTGGCCGATTTTCAGACCTACTCAATATGCTCACAAAATTTCATAAGAATCAGTCAAGTCGTATCGGAGGAGTACGGAAACGAACATTGTGACACGAGAATTTTATATATATAGAGATTAGGATGGAAGAATATAGGTATACGTATCATTTCATCTCTAATCTTATCAGCTTATATACATCCCATTGCTGGGCAAAGGCCTAACCTCAACTTTAAGGTAGTCCGAGAAATACTCCATCACGCGGTCTCAGTTCGGTGCGGTGGAGGGGTGTTTGTATGGTAAGTGACCAAGCTTACTTTCAGATGTTATTATATTTAGAAGTGATAAATGATGACACGACTGGTTTTGAAAACTACCTTCGATAGATCTGATCTAAAACCCTTGAAGTATAAAATTACTACTTAGTTCAATTAAATTCAATATTAACGCAATCACAATAAGTCACAACATTGTTAAAGAAAGCGATTACAACATTCAACAGGCTTTATCAATGTGGGTGGCGGAGTGGCTACACACTTGCCGGATACCCGATAGACACAGGTTCGATTCTTGTCTCAAACAGTTGATTTTTTTTCATAAGCCACAAGACGTTAAATGCTTAACACTCAGACCCCATTGACTGTCAAGAAGAGCGTTTACATGTAGCCTATATCCAATTCCATTCTGCGATCGTAACAAGGACGTCAGTTCGTCTTGCTAAAAACTCTGTGCTTTAATCAAATGATCTCCAATGTAGATCTTCTGAGCAATATCCTATACGTTCTTCACTCTTTGTTTATTTACGCTGACTTTTTGAAATTCTCCTTTCCAGATAAAAAGTGGCAAAGAAACGTACATGAACAGCGCCATCATTGGTTTGGTCTGCTTCCTACCCTACTGCATTAACGGGGTTCTGGTCAAGCGACTTGGAAAAAAGACATTGTCCTTATGTGCTGGTGCCATGGCCATCGGTGGAATCCTTGGTCTTCGATGGGCGAGCTCTAAAACTGCTGTAGTGTCATTGTTTGCATTCGATGCGGCCATTTTGCAATCCATGATTACAATGAATTTCGTCTTTACGCTGGAGATCTTTCCTACTTCAATAAGGTAAGTCTTTCATCTTGATCATCCATCTTACGGCTGATTTGAATCTATTTCCACAGAATAACGATAACATAGTTTTACTTTGCTACTACAGTCCACGTTCCAATAGAGTTGAAGGTCAAACGATCTAAAGCGGCCTGTATCCAGTTCAACCCAGCTATAGCTATCCTATAGGATAGGTACCCTGACATAGTTGTCAAGTTTATCAAAAGACCCAGGAAGAGACCAAGTGTATGTCAATTGCTTTCATGTTCATCAAGTTTGTGACCAAGCCTTCACCGGAGTAATAAACGTTGGTGGGGACTGGGGGTGGTGGTGTAGATTGGAGCCGTAAACCGCTGCGTTTTTGTTCATCTCTCAGATGTATATGTAGAAATCTATTTCACCCCTTAAAATCCAGTTACCTAGTTATAACACAGAGATGATTCGCACATAAACTCGTCAAACTATGGAAGACCTGACACAGAAACCTAGGTCATACAATGTCTTTGTCATATGACATCTAAACCAAGGCAATCAAACTAATCCGTTTGTATTTAAACATGCTATACCCAAATTGAGGTAGGTTATGGGTTTGGGACACCATAAATTCTGTCCAATTCAGTAAAGCGAATCTGAAACGGGCTAATCACAATCACTCCCAAAGGTCTGTAATTCGTGGTTGGATGGCATATGATTGACGTGATTGCCTTATTGTAAAGGTTTTGTCTAATTGCTTGTGTAACAAAACGTGATGCTGCTGAGTCACGCTTTGTAGTACAAGCTGTTTTTGATCAGATTTTGATTGATATTTGTCAGTTGGCATACATTTTCGCACACATAAAACGTAACGGCTCTATTTTTTTTGCGGTGGTTTACCCCGGTCTATGTTCCTCTTTAATTTCTTTTGTCGTTGAGAAATATTTTCTGTATGTTGCCAAGTAGCTATCGACTAACTAAAAAAAGTCCAAGAAACAAAATATGCTGCATAACAATATTAATGTAGGCACGGTGTTATCTCAAATGATATATATGTCCTCTAATTAATCCTCTCATATAATGTGTAATGTTAATAAATACCGTAATAAAGTTCTTCATTCAGCAGTTTCATAAAGTGCCAAAAAGTTGAGGAGTACATAAATTGGTTGAAAGTGAAAAAATAGGCAAAAAATGCATCCATTAGCATAGAAAGTGCATTTTGGTCCCTGCGAAGGGTTAGCTAACGAAACCTTTTTTCGGCTTGCATATTTTCGTATATTTTTATTTTAACGGTGTTCTATACTACTAACTCACAAGTTCGTTTGCAAGCCTTCGTGCTAGAAAACGGAATAAAAAAATGCTTGGGTAAAGGTAGGACAATATCGCTTGATACATCCTAAGTTTAATGCTAGTGAACTTTACGGTGCGTACAGAGTATGTAACATAACATGTTATTTAACATTGTTACATAAAATGTTATACAAAAAACACCTACAAATTGTATGTAAAATTGCAATGTTAGACGTGTTATATAACATGTTACATAATTTGTACGCATCCTTACAATGCTTAGTTCACACAGATCAGTGAAGCTTCAGTTCCGTTCAGTGTTTCTTCAGTTGTAGTTATTTTCTACAAACGTAGTCGCACATTGTCAGTTGATAATCATCACAAACAACCTGTGAATGAAGGTGCTTTAACCTATCTTTTATTTTCTGCTTGTGTGGATGTTGATTAAAATAACAACTACAAACTTATTTAAAATATATTGAAAAAAATGACCGCGCTGTACAAAGTGCTCGTAAATGATATAAATGTTATAAATATAAATATTTCACAACAATCACACCAATTCTCTAGTCCCAAATTAAGCTACGAGGCATGTGTTATGGGTACTAGACAACGGATAAACATATTTAGATACTTTTTTTTGTAAATAAATACATATTATACATAGAAAACACCCAGACCAGTACAAACACACATGTTCATGCACACAAATGTTTGTACTGTGCGGGGATCGAACCCGCGACCCTTGGTTCTAGAAGTCCGACCTGTGGACCACTGCACCAAGCGGTCGTTATTCCGGATAATGTTAAGAATGTTGTTGCATGTTGCCAATAGTCATGACAGGCACTTCGCCTCATTACACTTTTGTATAATCTTCTGCCTAAGATTGCAATTAATGTAAGTTAGACCTAAGAATAACGTTAAGTTTATTTCGAAAAAAAAAACCATTTAAAATCTTATCTAAATCTTGTTGATTGTCGCGGTCCGCGGGGTGACCGATTTATTATTTGCAAGGAAGCACCTCAGTTTGTATGAAAATACGCGCACCACAACACACTGGCATCGCGTGACCACGCGGTGCTATTTGTGCTGAGCAAGCAGAATCTGCAACGGAGTGCACTAGATGCAGTGTTAGATATAGGGTAAATCCGATATAGATGCCCCCAGTTGATATAGATGAACCGATTTGAATTACATTAGTTTCGCAGATAAATTCGATTACTTTTTTCATATCTCTCAAAAAAATCTCTAACTCTATCTTAATTGACTAAGTTGTATGTCTCGTTGCGACTGCATGCAATGCCAAAATGAATTCAAAGATTTTGTAGGATAGATGTCCATATTTCCAGTGATTCATCTGTCCCAAACGCAATTTATATGGGTCGTGCATCTATCCTCTGTATGGGATAGATGTAACAAAATATAGAGGTATTCAAAAGTCCCTAATACTTTGAATATATTGCAGACAACGTTTTTTACTTTTGTAAACAATACTCCCAAGAATAGAATTTGTTTCATAAATAAATTGTTTTTCGAAAAGAAGGGCATCTATCTTGGCTTTACCCTAAATGCTATAGAATATCTAGTCACAGCCTACACCTTCCACCAGTAGAAAAGTTACGCATAAACTCGCCAGACTATAATACTACGGTGAATACCTGAGCGTATTTTTCGATCTTTTGTGACTCGCTATGCAACAAAAGATCCTATTGGTCTTTTGTCTTGAAGATTTGCTTATACCGGTTGTTCATTTAGATAGAATTTTAATCAGTCCTCAGTTTCCATTGTTTTGTTGTTAGGCAAAACAACGATGTTTTGTTCTATGGCTGCGTAATGTTGTATTGTTTTCAGTTTGAGGTAATTAAGGACGTGGTTTTAAAGTTTTCGTTTATGTTTTATAGCCGATATTCATTGAAATGTATAATTATAATAAGATTACAAGTTTATTTCATAAGGTGTTAATAGTGATATGAGGTGCCCAAAATGATTAATTACATTACTAAGTGCAGATTATTCAAACGATGTTTACAAAATACTGAGCTGTACAAAATAAAAGTGTCTACATGTAGTAATGGCTTTAAATCAGTGCTTTTTAATTCAATTGAATGGGTTTGACCGTTTCTTAAACAAGTCGTGAGACAAGGAAAAGTGTAGAAATCTGTACTCTTTTTTTATTCTCATCTCTCATCTCATCAGCCTATATACGTCCAACTGCAATACGAGGTACGAGCAATACTCTACCACACGGGCTCAGTGCGAACTGGTGGAGGGATTGTTTGTAAGGTAAGTGGCCAACCTTACTGTCAGACGTCATAAAGCTGCCCGAGGGCCTCTGCCTTGGCTCAACGACTAATATCTATCGATATTAACAGGTACCAACAGTTTAACATGCTTTCCGTAGCACGAAAATGCTTGTATTTAAGACGTCACTTCAATGGTGGGAATGGTCACCCATCTTAAACATGATCGCAACTAGGTTGCTTAACTTTGGTATCACTACCAACTGCGCCACAAGCACATTTTATCATTATGTATTTTTTTTAGGTCATTGGCAACATCAATCGTGATGACGATGGGTCGGTTTGGTACTCTAGCTGGGAACGTGTCATTCCCTGTCCTTCTCAAAATAGGTTGCAGTGTGCCATTCTTCACAATGACCGGAACCATGATTTGTAAGTTTTATTTTACTTTAAGCAGTAGGTACGGTTGTGGTCTACGCCGCGTGAACACTTTCTTACGAAAATTGTTTGCATGCACTACGACAAACGAGGACCAATTAACAAGCGGGATTGCGCGCGATGCACAAATTAATCTTTGCATTAAAGGTGTACATACCTATTTCAATATGATACCACCAGATATGGTATCCAGTCAACCAGAGGTACCTAAGTGTGCGCCGCGGCATCTTAGTGCACTGTAGGAGCTGATGAGCGGAAATCAATCGACATTACATATTAGCTAGCATTATTGTAGGTTACCTATCAAAAGTTTTTTTTCCAACAGCTAGCTTGTCTAAGGCGCTTAGATCAAACCATGAGATAGTCGCGCGTGTTAGGCGTTAGTTCGGACTCAGGTTGGTCGAAGTAAGGAGAACATGGCCAGGTGGGGATTTTCGGCAAGCTCCGATGTAGACTGTGTTTGCGGTGCAGTGCAAACTACTAGGGCGGTTTGATAAGTCCATGACTTTGAAAAGAAAAACATATATTTTGTGTACAAAAACATTTTATTTTTCTACATACTCTCCTTTCAACTCTACACTCTTTTTCCAGCGATGCTCCAATCTCTTCAACCCATCCAAAAAATACTTTTTGTCAAAGCCTGCAAAATAGGCCTCGGTTGCAGCTATCACCTCTTCATTGGATGAAAATCTTTGCCCAGCAAGCCATTTCTTCATGTTTGGGAAGAGAAAGAAGTCACAGGGGGCTAAATCTGGTGAATATGGAGGGTGCGGCAATAATTCGTATCCTAATTCGACAAGTTTTGAAGTCGCGACTGCAGACGAGTGGGCCGGAGCATTATCCTGATGAAATAGAACTTTTTTCTTTGCTAGATGCGGTCGTTTCTTCATCAACTCTTCATTAAATCTTTCCAGCAATGCAGCATAGTAAGCACCGGTTATTGTCTTGCCTTTCTCCAAGAAATCGATGAAAATAACCCCTTGACTGTCCCAAAATACTGTTGCCATCACTTTACCAGCCGAACATACCGTTTTTGCCTTCTTTGGTGCACGTTCGCCGGTAGAAGTCCACTGCTTTGACTGTTGTTTAGTCTCTGGCGTATAATGGTGGACCCACGTTTCATCCACGGTTACGTACCGACGCAAAAATTCACTTGGATTGCGATTATACATAGCCAGACATGCCTCAGAAGTAGTCACGCGTTTTCGCTTTTGGTCGACTGTCAGTAAGCGCGGCACTCATCTTGCAGAAAGTTTTTTCATTCCCAAAATATCGTGCAAAATATGAAAAACTCGTTCAGTTGAGATGTGCACAGCCTCAGCTAACTCGCGTATCTTTACTCGACGGTCAGCCAAAACAATATCGTGGACTTTGTTAACAATGTCCTCAGTGGTTACCTCAATCGGCCTTCCTGGGCGCTCGGCATCATTGGTTGTAATACGTCCACAACGAAACTCAGTAAACCATTTATGTACCATTCCATGAGACGGCGCTGAATCCCCGTAATATTTTTTCAACTTGTCTTCGGTCTGCTTAATGGTTTTCCCGCGTAAAAAATAGTGTTTAATCAAGACTCGAAACTCGGATTTCTCCATTTTCAAAGAACACCTTCACAGCCGCCAAACTTCTTTTGTTATTAAATATTGTTTTCGCGCCATATTTGAAAATAGAATTATTTTAGGTTCGCAAAAATATTACTTTTAAGAAAATATCATTAAAAATAAAAAAAGTTTCTATTCAGCCTGAAAGTCATGGAGTTATCAAAACGCCCTCGTATGGCACACTTAACATCGTGCCCAGCGTGCCCCAACACCTGCACGCCAGCGGATTTAATGAACTGCAGCCGATCCGCAATACAAGTGGCTGAATTCTTGCCTGCCACGGTGTAATTCCTCGTGTTCCATCGACACGCTAAGAAGAAGAAGGCGTTAGTAGTAACTTAACCGAGTCTAATGGACCTGCTCAGCTCCTAGTCGTCAGAACAGAAGAAGCAAAGGCAGCTGCCTTAAGACTAAGAGCAAATGGGCTATGGAAACAAAACACTATGACAACGCACTCCAAAATCATGGAGGACATCACAAAGGAAAGACCCCTTCTAGATGCACCCATGGACAGGATACCATGCCACTACATCTTTGATCGAGAATACATTATCCAACTTACCGAAGAACGGAAAGACAACTCTGGCGTCAGAGAAGTTAGGATATACACAGACGGCTCCAAAACCTCACTAGGAACTGGAGCCGGAGTATTCTCGTACGACTTAAACATCAACATATCAACCACCCTGGACAAATTAAACACAATTTTCCAAGCAGAATGTATCGGAATTATCAGAGCAGCACAGGCGGTTGCAGCCAGAGACGTCGGAGACCTCAACATCAAAATTGTCTCGGACAGTGCATCCGTACTTCAAGCTCTACAAAACAACACCATAACCTCTGCCCTCATATTGGAATGCCACAACGCACTCCAACACATTGCAAGGAAAAATAAGATAACCTTGCAGTGGATCAAGGGACACAGCAACTCTCTCGGCAACGACGCAGCCGATGAACTCGCGAAAAAGGGATCCGCGACAACAGTGTTTGGCCCAGAACCGCTACTACCTATACCGCAGGCCCAAATAAAAACATGGCTGCGAGAAGACACCGCAAAAAACCATCTGCTAGAATGGACAAACAGTGAAGGCTGCAGGCAAACTAAAAATGCAGTTCAGATGCCATCTAAAAAGCTTGCCCGCAACCTCGCCAAACTAACGCGCGACAATCTACGCAGAGTTATAGGGATAATAACAGGCCATTGTCTCCTAAACAAGCACCTATTTAATATAGGTGTAACAAACAGCCCGCGATGCAGAGGATGCCTCGAGGAAGAGGAAACGCCACAGCATGTACTCATGGAGTGCACAAGTGTGGAAAAACAGCGAGCAGACATTCTAAAAAACCCAACATCATTCCCGGAAATCTTTAGTGGCCTAGGCAGGCTGCTAGCCTTCTGGGAGGACTTGGGCTGGTTGGAATAGAGGCAAACACGCACAATGGCCCAATCGTGAGGCTAAGTGCGGAAAAAGCCCTGCAAAACTAACTAACTAGTCGTCAGAACTGCGAGTTGTTCATAGTTGACGATTGTAAGGACGTATCGTATCTTCCTTTGATTGTTTTGATCTGAGGTAAGGCGCCGTGACCTAATTACGAAACATGAACATGCGTGGCGAGCTTTAAAAATATTGGAAACCTATGCAGACTACAGTACACAACTGTTTTTTTTTAAAATGTTTTTTCTCAATTTCAGGTGTCGTCGTAATATTATGTTTTCTACCGGGAAAAACAAAAACTTGACATGTACCTACACAACATTGTACATCAAAAATAACTAATTTATCTGAAACTGTAAATACGTGAGCATAGGAGTAAGTAGTGTTATTTTGGAAATAAATATGAAATTACATGTTTTGGAACGGTAATAAGTATTTGTGAAATAAAGCCGTGTTATATTTTATTTTTGTTTATATTTATTAACCCCGGCGAAATATAAGGGTGTAACAAGTTTGACCCCTTTGTCTGTTTGTGTTTTTGTGCGGTGACATCGTGGCTCCCGAACACTGATGGACCGATTTCAAAGCGAAAATGGGAAAAGGGATTCTCTCGAAATAATGGATGGCTGTTATACAATAGGTACCTATTTGATAATATATATTTGACTGCCTCATTGGTGTCGTGGCAAAGTTTCTGCCTTACATCCGAAAGGTCCTGGGTTCGAATCTCAGGTCGAGCCAAAATTGTTTCTGAGATTTTCAGTCACGAATTTCCAAAAACAGTTTGGAGTCGGGAAGTGGGCGGTGTTACTTCCCCGTGGCTCGGAAAGCACGTTAAGCCGGTTGGTCCTGCGCCTGATCTCTCTCCAGTCATGTCGGATTGCCGTCTCACCGAACTTTGAGAGTGATGAAACAGTGAGTGCACCTCGGTTTTGCACTCACACTTGAACACTATAATCACCTGCGTAGTTGGCTGATCTCTGTAGAGATTGGCTGCCGTGGTCGAAAACGACCAGGAGGACTACTACTACCTATTTTTTTTAACGAAGCTTAGAAATTTCTGCGACAAAGAAAATAGCTTAGGTAACTAAGCTCAACAGATCCGAAAAATATTTCGTTGCAATTTCCATAGTTACGTTGCAAAACTACGGGTACAGTCGACACTATGAGGGTTTTGTGAAAAAACTTAAGCATGGCCAGCACCCCAGGCTACCCAATTTACCGTGTCGATGTTCCACTGATACGAAGCAAGCGCTTCTCATCTACATTCGTGATGCGCCATCGTAGACTCGCGTTTGCCTCGTTGGGCTTAGTTTTGGGTCAAGAGCCAATGAAATCTCAAATGAAAAAAAAAAACTTTACTTATTTTGAGACACTTCTTTGTAACTACCTTTCTGAGTATAATAAACTTCTCAAAAGCTTAAAGCTTTGTACGAAAAATGTGTTAGTTAAGCCACTTACACTGCCGAACGTACAAAGGAGCAAACTTTGACCAAATATTCCTAAAGTCCTACCACGTTACGTTATGTCAAAACTTGCGACTCTATTTGTCTCTTTTGCTCGTACGTTCGAGCTTGTTAGAATGACAGTGACGGCTTCGCTTCAAACTAAGGACGATGGCTTACAGAGTAGGGTGTATGCCATTATGAAAGTTAAGGTCTGGACAAACCTCTATCCTGTTAGGTTAAAATGTGTGGTCTCTGCGGTTTGACTTGAACGCTAAGCTTCGTAGGTATTACAGACAAGAATTCAAAATGTTTTAGAGTATGTTTATAAAGGATAAATGCTTGATATGTTTACTAAAACTCATCAACATAGGTATAATATAATATCTCTATTTGTATATAAAATTTCTCGTGTCACAATGTTCGTTCCCGTACTCCTCCGAAACGGCTTGACCGATTCTCATGAAATTTTGTGAGCATATTGAGTAGATCTGAAAATCGGCCAAAATCTATTTTCCATACCCCTTATTTATAAAGGTTGTCCAGGCAGGACAACGTCTGCGGGGTCCGCTAGTATAATATAATAATATACAATAACAACACATACATTGATCTGACTCCGTGGTAAGTAGCTTAAGCACTTATGTTACAGATATCGAATCAACAGTGGTATTACAAATGAACTTAAATAAATACAAATAACACACAGACCAGTACAAACAGACATGTTCATGCACACAAATGTTTGTACAGTGCGGGGATTGAACCCGCGACCTCTTGGTTAATAGCCAACTTCTCGACCATTACACCAAAGTGGTCGTCACCAAACATAGGTATAACTAACTTAAAGTAATATAGCTGTAAGAGGCCACAGGCTCTCTAGTATGGATACTAGTGTTCGATACTGTCCAAAGAGTATGAACTGGAGTTCGATTCCGCTAAGTCAAGCTTGAACCTAGATAGCCTGTGATTTTCACGAGGATTTCCTCTGTTGAGTTTTTCTAACGTTCCATAATATAGAATATAGCTGCAACAACAGCACACTTTATTATTACATACAGTCAAATCTCGATGCTAGTTTCATCAGCCGCAAGTTTTTTGGACTGTCCACATGTACAGTGTCTAGGGACCCAAGACAAAGTTAATTTTGTCACATTAATATTGCATAGACGTCGGTGAAAATCTCTATCGACTTCGCTACGTGTACTTCGCCAAGTCACGTGACGTCTTATACCTCGTCCTGGGCGAGCATCAAACGCGACACAGGTGCGCAACGCGACGCGTTAATATCAAACAGCCGTCGTTTCTGAAAGTTTACCACGAGTCAAAACGCGGCTGACAATGACACAAGGCGTTTGAATTATTGGTTGCATTACATCGAATCGTGTTGCGTCGAACTCGGGGCGTTGTCCTGTATGAGCGAGGCCACGCGACCACTACTTAAAACGGCTGTTTGGACAACATCGGCATCAGCCCGCGCAGCAGCGGGAGGGGAGCGCAGGCAGTCGGCCGAGCAACTACCTACGTCATCTCGCGACGTCATCACGACTAGCACGAGCGCCCGAGCCGAACGTTCGCCACTTGCCCATGCGCACTCATCGGCATCATTGGTTGTTTACTATTGTCGCACGATTCAGAAATTTGTTACAATAGGGCGAGAATATAGCACCTAAACTTACAGTCCGCTTTTTATTTATTTATTTCACCGAAGGTACTAACAACGCCTTATGTCAATGTCAGTTGCCTTTCGTCGCTATGTTGCATTTGTCGCATTTGTCACTAAGACAATTTAGGACAACGCCTTAGGAAGGCTGATGTCTTTGCCAAGCATTTAACTAACGACTGCAATTTACGTCATGGACTGTTCTATAACTATCCCGATGCCTTACCTGAGCTACCTACAATATATTTATTTAAAACTTAATTGCTTAAGAAATGTACAAAGACTTAATGATAAAAACATTTTCTGCCAGTCAATCTTAAGGTCATGCAAAAAGAAGGCAATGGGTGCAGTGAAAATTACATGAGAAAGGTAAATTTTTGTTTATAATAGATATAAAGATGAGATATAATATTAAAATATCATTACAAAAAAGTATATATAATATCAAATGTATGCACGTATTGACCGTGTCCTAAGTGACGAAACGCAATAGACATTGACACAATCACTGATCGCATCGCGTCGCATTGCTCACGTACGACAACACCTTTATCTAGGCACCCAGGGCAACTCAACAAACTAAAATGGCGGTCCACATCAAAGAGCAAGTTAGTTTTTGGTTGCTATAACTTAGTTTAGCTTGACATGCGGGGCTTAGCCCGGCCTCAAAGTGAGACCTAACTTACTATCTGACATGGCATAGGGTAAAACCGGGATAGATGCCCCACTTTTTGAAATAGCCACCGTTTTCTTTAAATATTAATTTTGTACGAATAATTTCTATTAATATAGTTAGATGAATCCTTTATGTTGAATTATTATTATGATTATTAAGGCTATCAAATACAGTTTTTGCAGAAATTAGCTTTTTATGGAACCTTTTTTCTGAGGATAGATGCCTACCTATATGGATAGTTGCCCCACCATGAAAATACTGGGAAGGATAGATGCCTGCAGTGTAGGATAGATGCCTTTTGTACACTTATTACCTAAAACAATAATAGTCTCCATAAAACATGCATCATAATAAAGAAAAACATTTTGTGTCTGTTTCCTTTTTATTATTATCATTAGATGATCCTAATATTACACAAATGACCAGTATTAAATTCTTAGGCGGTTGTTTAATTAAAATATAAATTCTTAAGTTTCAACATGTATACCTAATCATTAAATTAAACATTACTGCCATTTTTTTAACAAATATATAAATTCTAAATTATTCTTATAAAATATTCATATTAATTGTCAACATGCAAAATCATACTTTTACTATACAAGTTAAAATTAAATTTAACCCATCTAAACCTTTAATTTTCCACATATTGAGCAATAATTTTTGAAGAGTGTACAAGTTTTATGTAGCCAGTTCTGACACATTATACATTGAATCCAGTCGGATAACGATTTGGTATTTTTATAGTTTTCAAAACATTCAATGCATTTATCTTAACTTGTATCTTTAGGGTTATGCTTAATCCCCATTATCTCCATTATGGTTAATCCCCATGATTTTTTTGTCCATGTCATCGAAAGCTGAGTTAAGGTTTTCTGTAGTCCAAGAACATACTCGAGCTCGGACTCCTTCTTTTCTTTTATATTTTCGTGGTATATTCCTGCAAATAATTAAAAAAAAAAATGTAACAGGCACTAAAATATTTGAACAATACACACTTACTTCATACGTAGAGGGTTAGATGCCCCTAAAGGCACCTATCCCTCGAAAAATCAGGGCAACTATCCTTTGTGATAGGGATAGATGCCCTAATGTTTTTATAATAAAATATCAACAAAATTGAATGTATTTACATCTAAATGCAGACTCAATGAACCCGTATATTGACGTAATCCAAAATTTAACGAAAATGTTAACTAATGATAAAGTTATGTAACGCACAAAACTTACCTTTAAATCTTTTACGTGTTTGTTTTTGTCGCCGCGGAGATGATGACACGCACTAACGACACACGTCCTCACAGCTCGATTGCCCGTGGGTAACTGAGGTGCGGGGTGACCGAGTATCCTACTTATGCAGTAAATTATTAGTTGCGAATTTGGGACGTTAAGTTTTTGAAAATGAGGCATCTATCCCGCTGCGGCGTCTATCCCGGTTTTACCCTAGTCCAATCTGAAGTTGGCTGAGACAAAGTTGTGTAATGAAAATTGGCGTAAAGACTATAGTTATCTTCGTTTATCGTTTATATTGGTTGAATAAGAACTGGTGTTAACAATTCGAATAACTGTGGGTAGGTGATTAGTTTTTTGTTGGAGCTCTATGAAACTTTGTTTCACTGGAACACCAGTTAGGATTGTTTTGAACGAGAATCCACAATTCAGATTTATCGAATAGAATTTAAAAAAAAAATGACTCTCAGGTCAGGTGTTTTTTTTAGACTAATTTTAAAAAAAAACATTGACTTGTTTCAATTATCAAAGTACTAAATCAAATTGTTTGCCACCGAATAACTTTTTCGGCGAACGCTCTCACACCACAAACAACTAAACTAACTTCAAAACACTCGTCGTCACAATGCCATTATTAAATTTGCGTTTTAACTAAAAGTTCGTATGCGAATTGACCGCATAGATGTAAAACGCTAAAACGCTATTCCAAAACGAAAGTAGGAGTTCACTAGTCATAGGGTTCGAATCCTGCAATGTTTTTATGATAATCAAGAACATTGTTGTACCCTAATCACGGATGTAAAGAGAACGAATATGATGATATTAAATTCTCTCATTGATTATGCTGTAGTATGCTACCCTGACCTGGGAAATGTACTTAGAACGGATCACGTTGGACATCCTTGGGGGAGACCTATGCTCAGCTTCTGCGAAGAGGTCGAGTTCCTCCCTCGTCGCAAACGGCAGGGGCTCGCTGCAAAGTGAGTCGGCCGAGTCCGGGGAATCGCGATGAATGCCTGTGGGCTCTCGGCCTATGGTGAACCCGCCACGTCACCGACTCATATGGCACCGTCAGATTTTTAGTGGGTAGGCAGGTTCTCTCCCTGAGGCCTGGAGTCCCACATAACCCCCCGCTGCCCCCGCGGCTGGTGGGTATGCGTAACAGCATTTTCCTGCCATGAAAAAAAGACCTATGCTCAGCAGTGGGCGTGGCTGTTTAAAACTCGTCTAAGTATGTCCATCCATTATGCAAGTCACATTTGCACAAGCTCACGTTAGTTTGAGAGTAGGTGTTGATATCAAAAAAGGTATACTAAATAATATTTCGAGTTCCTCTTTAAGTTAGTCAATGCCGGTGTTAGAAAGCCTCGCTCTTCAAAGGTAAATATCTACTACTTATACGTTAAAACATTATTACATATCTAGTTTTACCAAAAATATTATGGGATCTATGATATGGATAATCTAGTAGTAGATAATCTAGTATTATGGGATCTATGAAATGGGATAATCTAGTTTTACAAACTGGGAGAATTTCGTACTATCCAGGAATATCTTCTTTCCAAACTTGCTAACCAAAATTTACAGCCTTCTCAGCAGGAACAGCAATTTCACCGTTAATCATTCCCAACAAGCAGCTGCAACAATATCCACAAACTCCGGAACTTATAAACATCACAGCTCCACTATTAAATTTACCCGACAAAACTCCACGACAAAGATACGTCAAAACACTAGAATAGACGTGAAGCACAAACAAGGCTTTTATAAATGTTACACGGGCGTCAACACAATAAGCTGGCTAAAGTTTCTAAAACATCCAGGGCCCCCCCTAAGGGGCGGGGTGCGGGGGCCTTTGGACAGGTCAATTTGTTAGAACGAACATTTTCTAGATTGTAGTTTGGAGCTGTGTGTAGTTTAGAGCGGAATACTGTTTGGTGTTCTATTTTCAAAAGTGTGCAAGGAAATTGTTGCTTGTATGACAAATTTGTGAAACTTCAGCTACTTAATAAGTTTACTAAATACGCTTATCAATTAGTACTTGATTGTCATGGTCTCGACCAGCTAGCTTGGATAAACCGATGAACAATAACGATTTTCAGGTAAGCGTCTGTGTTAAAAAGTTAATAGTAATCAATGTAAATTGTCAGTAACTTAATAGCTTCATAATTTATTTACATCTGCTAGCTGAAGCTATTAAGTTACTGACAATTTACATTGATTACTATTAACTTTTTAACACAGACGCTTACCTAATATTTAAATATTTGTCATGTCACATTCAATTGTAAAGCATCAAAAAAATTATTGGCAAGTAATTATATTATTGGCAACTAACATAGTTCTAAGCTTCCTTTGTTTCTAACCCATGGATCATCTTGTTCAAAATAAACATAATAATTGAATTGAAAAAAATTGGTACGTGGAATCGATAGCCGTACTCAGCTGATATCAAATTAAAATTTGGCCACCTTGTTTTTTTATGCTAAAATATTCAGAGCATATGAATTTTAAAGCCAAAGTATCGGAAAAAAAACAACCGTTATTTCAATAAATGTATTTTACCTTTTAAACTAATGAGGATCATTTCTTTATTACAAGCTAAATGAAGAACACAAATACTTTGAGTACTCTCCACAATATACGTCTTTGTAACATTAGTGCCGCGCTTACAAAAGCGGAGCAGTATTGAACGCTACATTTACCCCGAAAAAACTGTAGGGACGAACTCGCACAAATACTCGAAGTTAGTTTTTAACGTAATCACAAAAGTTCCAGTGACCCCTTCCCAACAAATAGCGTCCCGAGTCTGTCCCTGGCCCGCGCACAATCAACTACGACAAAGTTCCAAGTCCGCCTGCGTTTAATTTTGTCTCAAAGACGGAAAGGACTTCCAGTAATGATGAGATTTGAACAACTTTGTCGTTGTAAGGTTCGAATCAAACTCGACTATACGAGATTATGTGATGGACGCTTTGAAGTTGTAAAAATTGAACGATTCAATTTTGGATTGGCGGGTTTGTTCGAAAACAGAAACTGTTTAAAGATAGTAGGTATATAAACGAACCTAGTAAGTACATTTTATAAAAATAACTAGCTTTGCACGGGTGCATTGCTGATACTAAATATACAATACAGAAAAACTGTGAACGTTGTATAATAAAAACATGGGGCACTATGTTTTTTATGGCTTCGCACGGGTATCATTCACTGAAAAAATGATTAAAATCGATCCAGTAGTTTTGATTTATTCATTACTACCCGTGGCCTGCACGCGTTAAATTTTAAATGACAAAAAAATGCTATTGTGGGATATCCATAAGAGATAGACATATACTATCGCGGAGTTTGCTGTAGACCTTTTTAATGTGTACAAATAATGAGTACATTATTTTGATAAATCTCGTAGGGTTAAGCCTGCGTTTTGCAATGTAAGCGGAATAAAAAATGATAATTAACGACATCACATTAGAATCGTCAAAAATAACAGTACCTATTTTTCCACTATTTGATTGATGTTATTATACTTAAAATATAAACCTTTCTCTTGAATCACTCTATCTCTAAAAAAAACCACATCAAAATCCGTTTCGTAATTTTAAAGATTTAAGCATACAAAGGGACATAGGGGCAGAGAAAGCGACTTTGTTTGTAGTGATGTATAGAAAAGCATAGCTTTTCGAGGATTTTATTTATACTGAGTAGATGTCTCAAGCAGATCAGAATCTAAAGGCTTAGTCAAACAGTTGCTGGGGCGTTGCCGTTCTTACTATGGGAAGATTTAATAATAGTAGTCCTTTTGGCCGATATCGACCACGGCGGCCAATCTCAATAGAGATCAGCCAACTACGCGGGAGATGTTATAGTGCATAAGTGTGAGCGCAATATACAGGTGCACTCACTGTTCCATCACTCTCAAAGTTCGGTGAGACGGCAATCCGACATGACCGGAGAGAAATCTGGCGCAGGACCAACGGCTTAGCGTGCTTATGGGAAGATTTGATATGCAATTGTTGTCACATACATTTCAGTAGGCTAACTACTCAATATTCAATATCTACTAAATAACAACTCAATATTCAAGAAGCATTAATTTTAAGAACCTATGCAGGTGATTTATTTGTAGGAACCTAATGTTTTAGTACATTATTTGAAAGCTTATGACTGAAATAACTATTTCAATAGTAATAACATTACCATTTCTAAAACTGCTATACTTTTCATGAATAAATAAACCAATTAGGTCCAGACTAACTAACATTTTAATTAGTGTTTGTACGCGTGAATTAGTTTGAAATGATGTGTAAACAGAATATTTATGTTCATTAAAATATATATAATTATTCCAGGGTCCTACTCCGTAACGCTTCATCATCATTTTTGAATAAAAATATAAACATACAACAACATCACATACATTGATCTGACTTCGTGGTAAGTAGCTTAAGCACTTGTGTTACAGAAATTAGACTCAACAGTGGTATTCTACTAAACTTAAATAAATACATATAACATCCAGATCAGTACACACAGACATGTTCATTCACACAAATGTTTTTACAGTGCGGGGATCGAACCCGCGACCTCTTGGTTCCAAGTCAACTTCTTGACCATTACAACAAAGTGGTCGTCAAATACATAATGAATTTATATTTTTTTGAATGAATGGTTATTCGTTTTTTTTTCCTTCATTGAGAGCATACTTAGATGCTTGTGTGGCTTCATACCTGACAAGTAAATGATCATCAAGTGATTCACAACTTCTCTTAAAAACCAATCTCAGGTATTAGCAGTAAGGAAAACGTAGCAGAGATTTTCTGGACCCCTCCTGGACCCCAATACAAAGATACATTGAATAGTACATAGCGAAAGGCATTTGACATCTAAGTGAAAGTAAATGTCGTTTATTCTTTTGTATGCATTAGCTCTATCTGTGTTGTCTGTGAAACAACAAAGAAAAACCTCAAATAGAAGTTCAGCATATGCTTGGGACTTGAAAAACTTTTTGCATAACAAACAACACAACACCTTTGTAAAGTAAATATCTGTGCTACGTAGTACAACATATGTTGACTTCCAGTAGAAGACTTGACGAAGTGCTAATAATATAATAATAATGAAATTAATAGAGCTAGAGAAATATTTTAGTATGTATTATTAACCTTTATTTTCATACACCTAACTACTTACTCGCGCAGTGCCTGCTCTGTGCAATGTCCACTTCTATCGTGAAATTAAAATAGACTTCAAGAAAAATGGACTGCCACAAGTGGGACTCGAACCTGCACCTCTCGCAAGCCGGGATTGCTCTCCCAATTGAGCCATTGTGACACTTACTCATCGGTCTGAATTTCTTTAAGTCCTCCTAAGACTGCAGCCAGCCATGATTCATTACTGTTGTGGTTAGATACCTACAACATTCGAATGAAACACTCGACTCAACTGTTTAACAATCGGTTAAGGTGAGTCAGCTAATTTATTAAGTTAAACACACTTAAAGAAAAAAAAATTCACATTGTAAGGAAATTTGCATTGTTAATGTTAAAAAATAAAGTAACTTAACAAATTAGCTTATTCCGATTGTTTAACAGCTAAACTTTCATCTTTTTTCATTATGAAGTAAATAATATGACTTCTAAATTAATTTTGCTTGAGGACCCTTAAAATTACTTATTTATATCACAATACAATCTTGAAATAAAATGATGTTGTTATGGTTATGTTGGTGGTATAATACTGACATTCTTGCCTTAGATAAACTTGTCAACCCTAATTCCAGCCCTGACTTCAGACAAAACCAGCATTATACCTACCCACTATAACATGACCTCCGAAACCGTACTAGCAGAAAACACAAGTGGGTCATGAACATTGGCCGTCATACATTGACATACCAATATGTGAAGGGTAACTGAGAAATATGTCGGGTCTTGCAAGGGTTTCTTATTAAAAGATATATGGGGCTGGACCTTGGATGATACAAAGCGTTATCTGTGAAATATATGTATGTTATAAGAAGATATCTTTCGGGTATGTGTGCCAGATTTTGGTATTTATGTTTTTTTTGTTTGAGTAGCATTTTTACGGCATTATAATTAAAAGAGCTATTCCTTAATAATACGTCAGTAAGTGGACTGCGGTGAATGTACTGTAACTAGAATCATATAGTATCAGGTACTTATTGAAACTTAAAAAATATCATATTATGAATTTGGTTTTTATTATTATTCTTGTACGAATAGATAGGTAATTATAACTTTGAATATAATTTGAGGCATATTTTTTTTAATTATCATGATTGGACTATGTAAAAAATAAAACTGCCTATAGACAGCAGCTTAAGGAGAAATAAAAATAGTGTAAGGTAAGATCATATAAAAAATATATATCTATATATATAAAAGAAAGTGGTGTTAGTTACACTATTTATAACTCAAGAACGGATATACCGATTTGGCTGAAAATTGGTGGAGAAGTAGTTTAGAATCAGGAAACGGACATAAGATACTTTTTATCCCATTCGACCGTAAAAACGTTCCACCGTGAAGGGATTCCATGCGGACGAAGTCGCGGGGGGCCACTAGTCATTCATAAAATATAGTTGCAGTGCGGCGCGGAGGTTTAAGGGGTTGAATTATATTATTACTATTATGTATGTTTAGAAACATAAAATATGTTACTATATTATACATCGTAATGTTTAAAACATTTTAATGTTAGTCTTGAGTTTGATTCATGTTTAAATAACTTTATTAATCATTAAACAACATTACATAAATTTATCCTATGTTATTGCGTGTATTTCTCCTTTTCATTTACGTTATGCAGTGAAAACACGTTTTAAGATTATTTTCTGGTGCTGAACTGATAACTATGTACTCCTTGATTAAGACTCGATGTAATCTGTTGTGTTCTCCAATAAATAAATAAATAAATATTCATATATAAGTTATAAATATTCATAAACTACAGCTAATGATTAATTACATAAGCGGATATTAGCTCAAACTCTCATTGCAAAATTGCTGACACGGACTGCCTTAAAATGAAAATAACTTGCATTTATTCGTAGTCAACTACGGGTTTAATCTGATTTCCCGAGCCAACGGAGGCAACACGGATGGAAATTAAAGGAAATTACCTCTAAACCGACCATTTAGTTATATATTCGCCATGTTTCCGAGCAAAATGGCGCAAATGCTAAACATTTTGTATTATTTGCTCTAAAGTTTTAATACTACTAATGCAGAATTGAATTTAATCTGATCATGTCTGCATTGATATCACTAGCTAGTAACTAATGTGCTTATGTAACTCACTTTGCGTGAATATTTCCCGCATGCGGGCCCACCCCGCGTGCGTGTACAAGTCCGCACGTAATAAAACACCCTGAAACCAAACCGAATATGTGCAGATATCTTTTTTTTTTAATTTACTTCTTAGAACCAACCAACAGCGTTACAGTTCTGTTTGTTAGTTATGAGCTGATGCTAAGTAAGGCTAATTATAGGTTCCTTTTAAGATAACCGTAGATGCCGAGGATTAAAACTAATACAAACATTATACACCAATACACTATCTCTACCTCTAATTCTATTCTATATTGATATACTGAAAAAACGCACTTTAATAAAATGAGCCCTCGCCTCGCTGAGAGGTCATCGCATAATCGCATCTATCTTCTCATACCAAAGAAGATTTTTATCAACTGTTTTTCGGTGAACGTGTACCGCTGAAAATATAACAGCTCACATTTCGGCGCGTGTACAAAATTCAGTCCGAGTCTAAAATGTCGCTCGGATGTATGCAGGAATCCGGGCCTAACTCATCTGAGAATACGGCGAGAATTCGGCCTTGGCGGAGACTTATTTCTGCGGAGGCTAAGGGTAGATGCACAGTTGGGTTTTTGCCCATTAAGTTGAGGCAGGAAAAAAAATTACAATAACATGCTTGTAGCGCAGTGATTGCAGCTTTTTGATAGTGATACCAAAAGTTAATAACCTACGGTCATGTTTGGGATGGGTGACCATTCTGACCATAAAAGTGACGTCTATTGAACGAAGACACGTTAAGCTGTTGGACCCGGTTAATATCGATAGATATTAGTCGTTAAGCCTGGTCGGAGGCCCTCGAGCGGCTTAATAATATCTGACAGTAAGGTTGGTCACTTACCTTAGACACACCCCTCCACCAATCCGCACTGAGCCCGCGTGGTGGAGTATGGCATGCACCACCTCATAGTTGAGGTGAGGCCTGTGCCCAGCTGTGGGACGTGTATAAGCTGATGATACTAAATATACAACAACATCGCATACATTGATTCATTGATGACTCCGTGGTAAGTAGCTAGAAAAAATATCCGATTTTTTAAAGGAAACTCTAACTTAAAAGCAATAAGAATGCTGACTATATAAAACTTAGTTTCTAAGAAAGAATTTTTTTCAATTGTGATCAATTTTGAGAAGCTATCTGAATAGTTTTTGGAAATAGTTTCGTCAAAGACGAGTGTATTTTTAATTAAACCCCTATTTAAAGAAAATGCATTGGATTTCCTTGTAAGCAAAATTGCTCAAATTCCATTGTATTGTGTAGCCGTTTACAACAAAAATCATTTCGATGTTGTGATCGTACTTTCGTACTTTAACGGGTATTGAGATAAGTACACTGAAAGAAATCTTAATGAAATTCCCGACCGCTTGGTGCAGTGGTCCGCATGTCGGACTTCTAAACCAAGGGTCGCGGGTTCAATTCCCGCACAGTACAAGCATAAATGTGCATGAACATGTGTGTTTGTACTGGTCTGGGTGTTTTCTATGTATAATATGTATTTATTTACAAACAAAAAGTATTTAAGTATGTTTATCCGTTGTCTAGTACCCATAACACAAGCCTCGTAGCTTACTTTGGGACTAGAGAATTGGTTTGATTGTTGAGAAATATTTCTTTATTTATTTTTATTTATTTATTCTTAAATTACTGTTCCATTACAGCAAGATCGACTATTGTGGAGCAGAAGTTACTGTTTTGTTATTGATTACGGTAAACTGTTAGAAATACTGATTTAAGTATTAAAAGCTAATGTTTTCGCAAGTGAAAGTAACTATTGTAAGTATTCGTTTAATTTTACTTTTTTGCTTTTGATTATGGTCAACAGTAAGAGTATCTCATTCAATACGTAAGAATCACTGTATAATTATTAGTGAAAATAATTATTCGACTTGTTACTGTTTCGGAACAAAGAGGCGTACTGACTGAAATTAGTAATTGAAAATGTAATATACGTTAATTCAACTGTAAGATTTTTTTACTGTTTTTTTTTTTAGTGTAAACATAGGAATTTAAGTTGCCAGTGTACGCGCACCTTTAGAGGAGATAGCCCTATTTGAGCTGCTATTTTCAGGTTACGTAAAACTTTATACAGATGACGGCACGTCATCCCATTTTTTTGTGGAAAACTCGCCTTTATTTCAAGTTAGTGGCGTAATTTTATTTTGATGTGCTAGTGAGTACGTGATGAACGAGAGGTTGTCTGTATATCTTCTTCACTTTTTTTTTTCAAAAAATATTCTGTGATAAAATAACGTTTATAAAGGAGTATGGTGAAACTTTTAAGACACTTCAATAACATTTTTAGTGTTAAAGGTAGAACACCTAAGGGCGTACACAACTCCACAAACATAATATCCTACTAGTGCTGCACTTAATCAATTGATCGATCGGATTGCTTACGCTTAAGGCGAAGCCTGTCAAGCCAGTCAAGCCAACATTTTCACAGATTTTATGTTTGGTTTAAACCTATGTGTAGATTATTTTTTGTGGGTCATCTACTGTTTGCTGTATTTTTGGTTTTGCCTGATACCATTACCTTGCAAAATAACGAATAGCGTTTTGGTATATACAAGGCATTTAATAGATAGATACTCGCTACATTTCATTCTTTGTTTTTATTGTTTCTAATTTCCAACGAAAAAAAGTAATAATACAATGTTATAAGTTAACCCCTATTCTGTTTGTTTGTGTTTTTTTGTATGTTAGTCAGTGACATCGTAGAAAAAATCGCGCTGAATTGGTCCATCCTGATTTCAGTGTGATTTTTTTATCGAAAGATAATGCAATAACAGTGGGTATTAGCTATGGCTAGTCAAAATCCGTCCAGCCGTGAAACTTACCGGCTGGTTTCCAGGCTCATGTCGGGGGTTACAACAGTTGCTTCGGCCTACATCACCAGCGGTTGCGACTTTCAATCCCGCAAGGTTCTTATTTAAATTTACCGCCAACGCACACCTACATCATACTGCCGCCACGATTCGTGACTGGCAGCGTGTCAAGTAATGACCGCAGCAAAATCGCTGAGTCACAATTCGCGGCGGCTGTATGCTTTAATAGCACCCACTGACTGTGTATTGAAACTATTTATTACTATTTATTAATGAGGCTGTCAGTTTCGTATTCCCTTAACATAGTTATTTCGAGACCACAATTGGTATATTGACCACTAGAATTGTCATATTGGTGACCCAATTAGCCTAATTGTGGTTAAAAAGGACACATAGATATAAGGTTCTCATTAATTTCATATGTTTGTTGAATTTTATGCTCAAGCTTGAAAACAAGGGGGCTTTCAGAAATTTAAATATGAAAGTGTTTTAATCTGGTTTTGCTAGATAATGTAAAATGTAAAACACACTCGGTTCGGTGCACTGGTGTTATTGTTATACTGAAGTTAGTTTGGATATTATTCTTATACATGCATTTTCTCATAAGATCTTAAAGTATGTTCTAATTCATTGTTTATTCAATATTTAGTAAGTGCACCATACCATAGGAGATCAAGGTCGTATAAAGATATAATAGGTGCGAGTGGTGTAGATCACTGCTCCCTTTGTAATTTAGAATTTACTTATGAAACAACATGGCACGCGGGCCATGAAAAAAGCTGAGCCGATGGAAGCCTACGGAAATAGATAGAGTTGAAGTACCAAGGACGACCCTAAACAAGCCTACCGTATACACGTTTAGAGAGGCAGCCGTTCAATCATTTCCGCCGCCATTCGCAGCATTTAAAGAACTTGTTTCACAAAATTGAGTTCATTGTTTAACTGAATTTGATTATTTTTAATTGGAATAGGTTTGCTGTTGACCCAAGACTAAGCCCAACGAGGCAAAGACTGAGTCTACGATGAAGCGAGCGCAAATAAAGACACAAGTGTCTCTATCTATGAAAGACACCATTTTTATCTATGAAACAGCGCAATTATTAATTACGGACTAGTGCAAGTTCATGTTCATTTTAAACAAACTCGTTCATGTTAAAAGCTTTCGTGTGTTGTTTAATTCAAAATGCTACTACATGAATATTTGACGAGCAATACTGTTCAACACAAACTTACATTAGTTCGTTGGTAGGAAATATTTAGTGGAAAATGTAGAAATTTTGTTTATTCTGAATGCGAATTTAAAGTTTTTTTTTTTAATTTTTATTTGGGAAAGGTTTGCTCTTGACCCAAGAATTAGCCCAACGAGGCAAAGACTTAGTCTACGATGCAGCGAGCTCACCTAAAAAAGTTTCTAAATATTAGGTCCTTACATATGAAATTGGCGTTTTGTCGTACTGGCCACTTTGATCACAAATTTTTCCTATTTGGTTAGGAATTCGAAATTCAAATTTATACAGCTATTTCCACATGTAGTTGTGTTTCGTAAACCGTCATTCATTTGTTTTTTTACTTATCTTTTTTCTGTTTGCATCGCTCAATTTACAAAATGGAAAATTTGAAATATCGCGTTATTTACGAGTACGAGTTCCACCGTGGCACCAGTGCTGCGGAAACGGCTCGAAGGGTTAATGATGTGTATGGCGGTTGTGTCGCAAAAGAAAACACAGTGCGTTTTTGGTTCCAACGTTTTCGTTCTGGAAATTTCGACCTGCAAAACAAGCCCCGTGGACGGCCGGAGACCCAAGTTGATAATGAAGAATTGAAGGCTATTGTGGAAGCGGATCCATCGCAAACCACGTCCGAGTTAGCTGCAGGCTTTGGCGTTAGTGATAAAACTGTTTTAATCCACTTGAAGCAAATTGGGAAGATTAAAAAACTTGAAAGGTGGGTTCCTCACGAATTGAGTGAAGCAAACCGGCAAACGCGCGTCAACTGCTGCGTTACATTACTTGACCGGCACAATAACGAAGGGATTTTAAATCGAATCATTACCTGTGATGAAAAGTGGATTCTCTACGATAATCGGAAGCGCTCATCGCAATGGCTGGACCCTGGCAAGCCAGCCAAAGCCTGCTCCAAGCGAAAATTGACCAATAAAAAGTAACTTGTAAGCGTTTGGTGGACTAGCGCCGGTGTCGTTCATTACAGTTTTCTCAAATCTGGCCAGACGATTACGGCAGATATCTATTGTCAGCAATTGCAAACCATGATGGAAAAGCTAGTTGCTAAACAACCAAGGCTGGTCAATCGCTCTACGCCACTGCTGCTTCACGACAACGCTAGACCACACACTGCACAACAGACGGCTAGCAAATTAGAAGAACTTCAATTGGAATCTCTAAGGCATCCACCGTACTCCCCGGACCTTGCTCCAACAGATTACCATTTTTTTCGAAATTTGGATAACTTCTTGCAAGGGAAAAAGTTCAACTCAGATGGGGCAGTCCAAGTCGCCTTCAAAGATTTTATTGATTCCCGTTCGAATGGTTTTTTTAGTAAAGGGATCAATGAACTACCTATGAGATGGCAAAAGTGCATAGATTACAATGGCTCATACTTTGATTAAATAAATATGCTATATAAAAAAATTTCGACTTTTTGTTCCTCCCATACAAAACGCCAATTTCATAGGTAAGGACCTAATAAATCAAAGGTTACAGTAAAACAATATCCAACATAACTAAATGTGCTCAGAGAATGTTTATCTCTTGTTCTAAACCCATATAGACTAAGTGATAAATGACCAACTCATGTATTATATAAACTTACGTTATTTTTCTTATTCAACGAAAGAAGTGTGTTGACATGTCAGTAGTTGTGAGAGGCGCTATAATATTTTTTCGCGGCCGCTGGAGGGAATTTTTCAAGATTTTCTATGACAGTAGCCACGGGCCAGCCATTAAGTTGAGGCAGGAAAAAAAATTACAATAACATGCTTGTAGCGCAGTGATTGCAGCTTTTTGATAGTGATACCAAAAGTTAAGCAACCGACGGTGCGGTCATGTTTGGGATGGGTGACCATTCTGACCATAAAAGTGACGTCTATTAAACGAAGGCACGTTAAGCTGTTGGACCCGGTTAATATCGATAGATATTAGTCGTTAAGCCTGGTCGGAGGCCCTCGGGCGGCTTAATAGCATCTGACAGTAAGGTTGGTCACTTACCTTAGACACACCCCTCCACCAATCCGCACTGAGCCCGCGTGGTGGAGTATGGCATGCACCACCTCATAGTTGAGGTGAGGCCTGTGCCCAGCTGTGGGACGTGTATAAGCTGATGATACTAAATATACAACAACATCGCATACATTGATTCATTGATGACTCCGTGGTAAGTAGCTAGAAAAAATATCCGATTTTTTAAAGGAAACTCTAACTTAAAAGCAATAAGAATGCTGACTATATAAAACTTAGTTTCTAAGAAAGGATTTTTTTCAATTGTGATCAATTTTGAGAAGCTATCTGAATAGTTTTTGGAAATAGTTTCGTCAAAGACGAGTGTATTTTTAATTAAACCCCTATTTAAAGAAAATGCATTGGATTTCCTTGTAAGCAAAATTGCTCAAATTCCATTGTATTGTGTCGCCGTTTACAACAAAAATCATTTCGATGTTGTGATCGTCCTAAATTGCTATATTAGGTCGTGTCATAACTTTAACGGGTATTGAGATTAGTACACTGAAAGAAATCTTAATGAAATTCTCGACCGCTTGGTGCAGTGGTCCGCATGTCGGACTTCTAAACCAAGGGTCGCGGGTTCGATTCCCGCACAGTACAAGCATAAGTGTGCATGAACATGTGTGTTTGTACTGGTCTGTGTGTTCTATGTATAATATGTATTTATTTACAAAAAAAAAAGTATTTAATTATGTTTATCCGTTGTCTAGTACCCATAACACAAGCCTCGTAGCTTACTTTGGGACTAGAGAATTGGTGTGATTGTTGAGAAATATTTCTTTATTTATTTTTATTTGTTTATTCTTAAATTACTGTTCCATTACAGCAAGATCGACTATTGTGGAGCAGAAGTTACTGTTTTGTTATTGATTACGGTAAACTGTTAGAAATACTGATTTAAGTATTAAAAGCTAATGTTTTTGCAAGTGAAAGTAACTATTGTAAGTATTCGTTTAATTTTACTTTTTTGCTTTTGATTATGGTCAACAGTAAGATTATCTCATTCAATACGTAAGAATCACTGTATAATGAGTGAAAATAATTATTCGACTTGTTACTGTTTCGGAACAAAGAGGCGTACTGACTGAAATTAGTAATTGAAAATGTAATATACGTCAATTCAACTGTAAGATTTTTTACTGTTTTTTTTTTCCAGTGTAAACATAGAAATTTAAGTTGCCAGTGTACGCGCACCTTTAGAGGAGATAGCCCTATTTGAGCTGCTATTTTCAGGTTACGTAAAACTTTATACAGATGACGGCACGTCATCCCATTTTTTTGTGGAAAACTCGCCTTTATTTCAAGTAAGTGGCGTAATTTTTTTTTGATGTGCTAGTGAGTACGTGATGAACGAGAGGTTGTCTGTATATCTTCTTCACTTTTTTTTTCAAAAAATATTCTGTGATAAAATAATGTTTATAAAGGTGTATGGTGAAACTTTTAAGACACTTCAATAACATTTTTAGTGTTAAAGGTAGAACACCTAAGGGCGTACACAACTCCACAAACATAATATCCTACTAGTGCTGCACTTAATCAATTGATCGATCGGATTGCTTACGCTTAAGGCGAAGCCTGTCAAGCCAGTCAAGCCAACATTTTCACAGATTTTATGTTTGGTTTAAACCTATGTGTAGATTATTTTTTGTGGGTCATCTACTGTTTGCTGTATTTTTGGTTTTGCCTGATACCATTACCTTGCAAAATAACGAATAGCGTTTTGGTATATACAAGGCATTTAATAGATAGATACTCGCTACATTTCATTCTTTGTTTTTATTGTTTCTAATTTCCGACGAAAAAAAAGTAATAATACAATGTTATAAGTTAACCCCTATTCTGTTTGTTTGTGTTTTTGTGTGTGTTAGTCTGTGACATCGTAACGAAAAATCGCGCTGAATTGGTCCATCCTGATTTCAGTGTGATTTTTTTATCGAAAGATAATGCAATAACAGTGGGTATTAGCTATGGCTAGTCAAAATCCGTCCAGCCGTGAAACTTACCGGCTGGTTTCCAGGCTCATGTCGGGGGTTACAACAGTTGCTTCGGCCTACATCACCAGCGGTTGCGACTTTCAATCCCGCAAGGTTCTTATTTAAACTTACCGCCAACGCACACCTACATCATACTGCCGCCACGATTCGTGACTGGCAGCGTGTCAAGTAATGACCGCAGCAAAATCGCTGATAGTCACAATTCGCGGCGGCTGTATGCTTTAATAGCACCCACTGACTGTGTTTTGAAACTATTACTATTTATTAATGAGGCTGTCAGTTTCGTATTCCCTTAACATAGTTATTTCGAGACCACAATTGGTATATTGACCACTAGAATTGTCATATTGGTGACCCAATTAGCCTAATTGTGGTTAAAAAGGACCACATAGATATAAGGTTCTCATTAATTTCATATGTTTGTTGAATTTTATGCTCAAGCTTGAAAACTAGGGGGCTTTCAGAAATTTAAATATGAAAGTGTTTTAATCTGGTTTTGCTAGATAATGTAAAATGTAAAACACACTCGGTTCGGTGCACTGGTGTTATTGTTATACTGAAGTTAGTTTGGATATTATTCTTATATATGCATTTTCTCATAAGATCTTAAAGTACTAATACATTGTTTATTCAATATTTAGTAAGTGCACCATACCATAGGAGATCAAGGTCATATAAAGATTATAATAGGTGCGAATGGTGTAGATCACTGCTCCCTTTATAATTTAGAATTTACTTATGAAACAACATGGCACGCGGGCCATGAAAAAAGCTGAGCCGATGGAAGCCTACGGAAATAGATAGAGTTGAAGTACCAAGGACGACCCTAAACAAGCCTGCCGTATACACGTTTAGAGAGGCAGCCGTTCAATCATTTCCGCCGCCATTCGCAGCATTTCAAGAACTTGTTTCACAAAATTGAGTTCATTGTTTAACTGAATTTGATTATTTTTAATTGGAATAGGTTTGCTGTTGACCCAAGACTAAGCCCAACGAGGCAAAGACTGAGTCTACGATGAAGCGAGCGCAAATAAAGACACAAGTGTCTTTATCTATGAAAGACACCATTTTTATCTATGAAACAGCGCAATTATTAATTACGAACTAGTGCTAGTTCATGTTCATTTCAAACGAACTCGTTCATGTTAAAAGCTTCAGTGTGTTGTTGAAATTCAAAATGCTACTACATGAATATTTGACGAGCAATGCTGTTGAACACAAACTTGCATTAGTTCGTTGGTAGGAAATATTTAGTGGAAAATGTAGAAATTTTGTTTATTCTGAATGCGAATTTAAAGTTTTTTTTTTTTAATTTTTATTTGGGAAAGGTTTGCTCTTGACCCAAGAATTAGCCCAACGAGGCAAAGACTTAGTCTACGATGCAGCGAGCTCACCTAAAAAAGTTTCTAAATAAATCAAAGGTTACAGTAAAACAATATCCAACATAACTAAATGTGTTGAGAGAATGTTTATCTCTCGTTCTAAACCCATATAGACTAAGTGATAAATGACCAACTCATGTATTATATAAACTTAAGTTCTTTTTCTTATTCAACGAAAGAAGTGTGTTGACATGTCAGTAGTTGTGAGAGGCGCTATAATATTTTTTCGCGGCCGCTGGAGGGAATTTTTCAAGATTTTCTATGACAGTAGCCACGGGCACCGAAATAGGTTTTTATTATGATAGGACGTCGGATTTTGGCGCTTGGAAATAGGTGAGTAAAGGTTTAATGAAAAATAAAAAAAGGCCATTGTAAATAAGCTTCGGTGAAATAGGATGAAAGGAAAACCTTTCATCTCGGAAAGGATTAGCTGATAAAAACATCAGTTCCACAAAATGTACGCTGGGAAGCCACCATTTTGTTTTTTTTAAATGATCTACCGATTTCACGATGTTTTTTGTACAAACAATTTTTATTGTTACCATTACTGTTTAAGTTTCGCATACACTGAATATTAATTAGGTTGCGTTGTTACCTAGCTAGATTTCATTTAATATTCTTTTGTACAGCGGCCATCACATCAGGCTACCTATTTTTGTTGCAAAATCGCCCGTATCACAATCACATAAGATACCGCAGTGCTTACCGTGACTTGCTGGCTACCGTACCTACTTAACGATAGCAAAATTACTTTTTGTTCGATGGATAATAGAACAACAAATAAGACATTGTCATTAGCACAAATAACATTGTATAGTTTTCAGGAAAGATTTCGCGTGATATATCATTATATCAAAATAAAAAGAGGCAAATACGGTATTAGCTAGCTAGTCGCACGTGGTTCGACTAAACCAAGTCCAATGGAATCGAGTCAGTAATAATAATATTCCTTCTGGCCGATTTCGACCACGGCGGCCGATCTCAACAGAGATCAGCAAACTACGCAGAAGATATTATAGTGCACAAATGTGAGCGCAATACACAGGTGCACTCACTGTTCCATCGCTCTCAAAGTCCGAGGCAGGGGGTGTAACACCGCCAACTTAACTCGAGTCAGTACCTACTGCGAGTTTGAACGTGCGTGCTTGAAGGTGAGTGCTTCATTATTAAGCTGATGAGTGTAAGGACGTACCGTATCTTCTTCTGTTTGGTTCAATCTAACGACACAAAATATCCTAGTGTTATGTCTGTGGCAAATAGCGTTGCATTTAACTGACACTGCCTTATACACCGGGTAGGTGCGAAAAGTCAACAAACAGATTGACTTAACGTAGTTACTTTGACTTTGTTGCCGAAGATGTTAATTTAAAGTCTAACAAGAAATTAGTATAAAGAAATCAATGTTCAAAGCAAAAGAAAGCTTTTGTTACCCATTTCTCCAAATCAAACCAAAACACAAGATTATTAAGACAGGCACCACAGACAATCTCGAAACGTAATTTGAAGATCCTAATACAAACCAACAATCCTAAATATGCCTCGAAAATACGAATAAAATCTCGAGGTAAGTAACTTTACATTAAAAACATCAATGTGAAATAAGAGCCAAGTTTAGTATTAAATAATGCGTTGTGTTTGACTCCATCGAATTTTTTTTTTAATAGTAGTGTATTTTTTAACGCAATAGATTACCATACATACATAATTAATTACGAAATTCCTTCTTCGTTGCGGCCTTCGGTTTTCGATTTAATCTATTAAAACTAATTATTCGGCAAAAAATGCTTAGCTGTCAAAATTTTGTAATATGTTTCTTAAAAAGCTCAATATTGACCCATATTTGAAGCACAGATTATATTAGCTTTAATTGCAAGTTGCAAACATATAATAGGGTTTATGTCGAATACATTTTGAACCACTGTATAATTATACCGTAATTTGAACTATTAAGAGGTCAAAGTGTCTCCAAATCATTCGTGTAAAGTTACAAGCCCGAGAGGGACCGCAGTGCTGCCACCGCAGGCTATTGGTGCTGCACTACCTGTGTCATTATGAAGTGCATGCTGATCTCGGCCGTACAGTGACGTATTTACAATTGAAGTGATGACGTGCCCTGTTGTAGGTATCATTCATCGTGGACTGGCACCTTACTCCGGTACTACATGCATATCGGCGAAAACAGGATAATTGAGATCGAACTTCACTTGGTAAGTTAGCTGGAACATTAAATAACCTCAAGTCCTTTGCTTAAACTTGGCTTCACACGCTGCCGTGTCCTTTGATCTGACGAAAGAAAAATTGGCAAGAAACGCACGACAAGCGAGACTTTGTTAAACAAACTGATGTTACGAAATATCGGATAATTTTTTAATGGACTCCCATTTCTGACAAGATTTTTATTTTTCATATTCCCGTAACGAGGTGTCTTTCAGCTTTTAGGGGAAAATGACGAGAGCCTTTTCAGGCGTATCTTTTATTTACGCTTGAAGCCACAGCCAAATTAATACAGCCGAATCATCAAAAAAAAATTGTTATAAAAAAATCGTCCCTTCGTCGTCGTTTCCTCAGTGAGAAGGCTATAACACAAAAACTTCCTCTATTCCGTTTGGGTCGTACACACGGCTATACATCAAACTTCTAATGTTTGTTGCAAAATCACCCTGATTGCGTAATCATATGATACCTCAGTGATTAGCTTGACTTGTAGCCGTGCGTACCTATGAGGTATGGACTGCTCGGTACAGACTGCCATCCACTGCTGCTCTTGTGGCATCAGACGATCTTGTTAGCTGATGGATTCAGGCGTAGCTTAGCGAAAATCCATGACTTAAGTTGAAAAAGATAATACTAACTAAACGACGCCAGCGCAGGAACCCAAATTCAATCAACTGTAACCATTTAAAAAACTAGAGCTGGAAGTCGCAGGACTTACAATACAACTCACAACGTGATACAGAAAACAGGTTTAGTGGAAATTTAAAGCAAAATAATAATGTACTTTTTCTTTGATTTTGTTAGCGCCCGTCTCCTAGCGCATTTTCTCTCCACTTATCCCAGTATTATGGACTTCTCCAGAAAAGAAGCTCATAGTCACTACTGAATCACAAATTCTCATGGCATCATCAGCAAAAAATATTTTCGAAGAAAATAAAATTATTAACGACATACGGACTATTTACAATCCAATGAGGTAAGTTATAACTTTAGGAAGGTATCTATTAGTTTAACCAAATTTCACGTTTAACAACCAGTTATTAATGGCTATAGTCATTTTTTTCTCTCAGAATTTATTTAAAAAATTGTAATCAAGAATATTCTTTGTTGTGCACGTATATACTTATTATGCCTGAAGATTTTAGAATGAGACCGCACTTAAATAATCCTTAAAAAAAGTGTCTCATTTTAAAGTATACTGTTCGCGTAAACCGAAAAAACAAATTTATGATTTTAGATAAAAACTGGCTGTTTTATTTTGTCTTCAAGATTGGAAAACGTTGACTAAAGCGACGATTTCTTCGGAGGTGTAAACATACAAAAACCTTTTATGTATTTTATGTAATGCAATTAAAATTAACAAAACGGTTAAGCTAGGAAGAAAATGCTTGGGCATACAATAATTAAACTGTAGCAGCAGTACCACATAAATAGAACACTGTTGAAAGCTATCCTGAAAATAATAAATAAAACAAATTGATAAACAATTTGAAATGCTAGTTGCTTTTTTCCAGTGTCCATAGTCTTATGTGATTACTGTTGTCTTAATAACTATCTCCTAATTAGACAAGGTTACTATCTTTTTTAGAATCAGAAACAGAATCTTTATTGCAAGTCACATGAGTAAAAGGTGTTGCAAATAATGTCAAAGTACAGTGATGCTCGGCATGGGCACAGCAATCTTAGAAAGGCAAACGTTGCGTATTCACTTAAAAACGTAGGAAAAATATTTACATAACATTAGAAATTTTAATTTACACTATGGGCACACATAATAAAAAAATGCCACTGGTGGAAAAGTAATATGTGAAAAGACAACACTTAAAAAATTCTTTTCGGCTCCCGTTATCGGTTATCGGGAAGGATTCGAACCCCCGACCTTTTGAAATCCGGTCCAATGCTCTGACCACTGAGCTACCGAGAGCTACTGAGTTTCATCTTAACCGATTGTTAAATATTTGTAAAAATATTTCTCTCGGGTGTTTGAGGGTGTCACCCACAATCATTGATGAAACATACGCTGGCTCAAAGCGTTAAAAAGCACTTACAAAATTCAACGACTCCATTAAGGTTCTCGGTAGCTCAGTGGTCAGAGCATTGGACCGGACTTCCGAAGGTCGGGGGTTCAAATCTTTCCCGATAACCGGAGCCGAAAAGAATTTTTAAGTGTTGTCTTTTCGAAATTAAAAAATAGCGTTGTAAACGCGGAAAAATACTTAACAAATAAAAGTAATATGTGCTTACAATGCTGCAATTACAATTTTTCTTTTAATGCTACATTGCTTTATTTATTATCACGACTTATTTGTGAAACGAGCTTCGGTTTCTTGTCTGTTGTTACTGCTACTATTTAAGACGAGGGTTTTTTTAAACAAGATATTTTTGCATTATGTGCAAAAAATGACACTTTGAAGTCGACCTAACTCAACAAAATTAAGTAAATAATAATTTCTTCACGTATTTTTTTGAAGTCAAGGAAAAAAAACTCATTTTAAGAAAAATGTATAGAACCTTTTAGCACATTTACCAAGGCCTCTCAAAAGCAAGATAAAAAAAAGTTTGACAAAGAAATCAATGAGCACCTAAAGTTACTTGCGCGTACAAAAGGCGTCACAAAATGACGAAAACTTTTGTGCCTTACAGCTTTAAAATAGAGACGGTATTGGAATAAGAAAATGTAAGTAAATTCTTATGTGCTGGCCGTATATTCAGTAACTCTACAATAAAGATTTTCATAATCCCTCCGATTCAATATGCGTTTCAGTTGGGATTTTCCTTGTGAGACGAGCCGTTCGAATTCAATCTCTAACACCATTAACTAGGACTTTTAGTATCTTAGCTGCTAATGGAATGGTGTCACTTGGTATTTTGGTACCGAATTCGGGGCAGAGATGTAGGATGAATATTTTCACAATTTGTTACGATAACTTACACGATTTATCAAAGTAAGTGACTAGAATTGATGAAGAGCCTGTTGCGTCCTATTTCTTAGAAAAGATGGCTTCCTGATGAATCAGGAACTTATTTAAAATTAGAAAAAGTTCAGTAAACGGCGGGCTTTTTTTATTGAGCTTTTGTCATAAAAGCTACAAATACGCAGCATTTAAAAATGACAATATTTAATTGCTATGCATAACAGCTAACTAGTATTGAAATGTGTTATGACACATTAGCTTAAAGTAGTTTACTGAAATGATGAATTTTACAGTTATTTTTTCATTGTTCGGGGTCTGGAAAATAAGTTAAGTTGGACATTTTCATGGTCGTTCAGTACCCATCAGGACCTCGCTAACACGAAGAAAAATAAATAATTAATAGCATAAACACCTACTAAAAAACCGGACAAGTGCGAGTTGGACTCGCGCACCAACGGTTCCGTACAAACCTGTAGATAACTTTGAAATTTTCAAAATTGTCAAAAATATTTTTCTAAAATATTTTTTTTTATATGATGAAACTGAAAATTTACGCTTTTCGTAATTTTTCCTATATCTGTACTATAAGACGTAACTTCGTACTAAATTTCTTTTTTTTTCGGGTTTTGATTCCCGTGCGAGTTTCGAAAATTTGCGGCCTAAATGGCTGTATCTTTTGATTGCGTTGGCTTAGAAGGTTGATTTTTCTACAGCTTCCAGGGACAGTAGACCTAAGTGTCATATAGAAATTTCAGTTTGATACCTCCACGCGTTCCTGACAAAAACGGTCTTGACAGACGGACGGACGGACAACAAAGTGATCTTATAAGGGTTCCGTTTTTTTCTTTTGAGGTACGGAACCCTAAAAACTATACTTTTTCATAACATTACCTCAACGCAATGAAAAAGTATAATACCAAATCATAACCAATTCGCATGAGGCTTTTCCCATCCCTAACTGTCACGAAGGATCCACAACCGACAGACGTCTAGTATAAGTAATCGGGGAAAATAAGTGACGTTTACAAGAAAGAAAGAGGCATTTCGATGAAATCCCAATATATTTGATGGATGAGTTCAATAATAAGACAATGTCTGACGGCTCATTTTGTTACGTCAACGCGCTCGAGATGATTATTTTGGGATCTGGTAGTTTTCCTTTTGTTATACTGATAATAAAGGTCAAGGTGGGTGTATGCTTTGATATTTAATCGGGTTATTATATGAGGGTAAGAAAATTTGCCTGAATGTCGCAGCTGTCTTATTCCTTTTTGTATTCACTGATTGTGGTTTTAACTTAGCGATTGAGTGATGTATAACAATATATTTTAATCATTTTCTAGTAAGTCCTTATAAGTGCTAACTGATAAGTAACCAATAGGCTAGATGACACCACCAATCGTTGACATACTCTTTATTATCTGTCAAAACGGTCTGCCTCCATAGATTTTTTATGGGAATACGTGATCGTGACGTCACGGTCATGTATCAGAAATCGGAGTCAATTGACCGAATATTTATTGAATTTTGTGTATTTAAAATTTATTTCTACAGCTTTTTGGAAATATGCTGGTTGTATTAACTTCATAGGGGCTATGCTTTTAAACGCCATGGCCATGAAAATATTTAAGATAGGAATCATTACGCCTATTTTTTGTGTTTCAAATCAACTTTAGTAATCTGAGAGGATTTTCATGTAATTCTATTCCATTCGATGTCTTCATGAAAGTTGTAATCTAGATATAAACCTTTTGAATTGAGGTTGACTGGCAGAAAATGCTTTAAGCATTAAGTGCCACCCATAGTGCCTACCATGTTTAACAAAGTTTTACATAAATAAATCGGCCTATACTTTATTTAAAATTCAAAGTTGTTATTCACTATTGAACTCCACTGTGCATTCATGTGCGGACCCAAGAATAAGGTATCTGGATTTCCCAATAGCCCTCTATATCTTGAAATATCGTGCCGAGATATACAAACGGCATATCCGGAGTCGGCATCGGTGAGGCAAACCTGAAATGGTGCCGGAATATAACTTCTAAGGACGTTGTAAGATATGGGGGTCAACTACGGCACCGTGTGAATACCGATGATGCCTTAAAAAACTTTAAAAAAACACGCTTTTATTGCTAACTAAAAAGAGAAAATAATTTCTGAGTACAAAGAATTTATATTACAGTAGAGTAAAAAGCGTGGGGTGCTCTTTATGTCGTTTTGATAGTCCTCTTTTAATAGTTGCCAATAATTGTTATTTTAATATGTACTATTCCAAGCACCCCACGCTTTTTACTCTACTGTAATATAAATTCTTTGTACACAGAATTTTTTTTTAGTTAGCAATAAAAGCGTGTTTTTTTTAAAGTTTTTTAAAGTATTATTTATTTTTGTAATTAATAAGGATATTAAAAAACTATTATCAATTTATTGCATTATCATCGGTACTCGATAAGTCTGCAAAGTTTTAAATTAATCCGATTCCTGGAAGTTGGTAAAAAATAATTTGTTGGTAAAAATTGTGCTTAAAGATTCCGTTACATACATACCTACAACCGAGCTAATAAAAGCGAGTTAAAAACAGATTTCCGGCATGGACGAGTCTGTGCGTGACGTCATCGGTTAACTTATAACGAAACTAAATTCTGTTAAGTTGTAAGTGAGCGCGTAAGATATCATAGAAATTCTCTACCTGTACCGATGGGTACAGGTATATTGCACGTAGGTACCGGTATCCTGGTTCTCTACAAAAACACCTTTAGTATCGATGCATTTGGGTTGCAAAATCGATGCTATATCGAGTTAGCATCAATGCTAACACAGACGTTTCGTAAATATTTCGTGTCGTGGCACACGTTAGCATTAATACCGTCCCGATTCTAACGCGGTACAGACTACATTGATGCTAAAAATTATTGTTAAATTAATTAATATTTAAATTATTTTAATTCATTTTAGTGTCTTTGACGAGATGTATAAACGGTCTACATGACAAAACAGGATAAAGGTTAAAAAAATCATTTATTTCAGTGAATAACGGGCACTTAACAAGGGGCACTTCTACACAAACACGTTCTACTTTAAGAGTAGAGACTTTGTCGCTGCTCACAAATTCTGAATAGCAAAGATTCAGAATCACAATCTTCTCTTTGAGCGCTTGTGAGTTTGAGAAGTTGAACTTCCGCTGACCGCTTTGAGGATGTAACATTTTGGAGAACTACATTTGATGTACTCGTAAAAAAATCTAAGGCTTTATTACGGATTCGTACTATGAATTGTATTATACAAATATCAAGGCAATTAATAACATCTCTATTCGTTCAGTAGGTACCAAACTACCTTTTCATATTTCAAGCGTGGACAGAAAAACGCTCAAAAACACCGTCATAAGACATTTTAACTTTTAATTAAATACAATAAAAATATGATATAATAATATTTAATAAGGCCATGTTTGTAATTTTGAATTAAAATTTAAGTTTAATTTAAACAAAATTACTATCTTAACTAAAGACCGGATTCAAAATATCTCAACCAGAGCCTTGTTTCGAATAGGCATGATGACACATATATTAAATATTTTCAAAATCATGGCGTTACAAAACATAGCCCCTATGAAGAAGAAGAAGAAGAAGAAGAAAACATTTTTATTCAGTATCACATTTTTACCAAATAGAAAAAAACACATTTAAAAATCACATACACAATATACTGAAAGGGGGGCCACTCAGCTTGTGTCGTAGCATCCCAGGAATGCCACCACGCTGGTCTTCCGTGGCCACCCAGAGAGAAAGATAGCACTACTTTGCACAACAATTGCTTTAATCAAAATAGGTTCTTATACAGTTCAGTATAATTCATAAATCATCTTAATATATTAAAAATGAAGTCAATACTATCAATATATTTCCAAAAAGCTGTAGAAACCAATTTTTAAACACACAAAACTCAATAAACATTCGGTCAATTGACTCCGATTTCTGATACATGACCGTGTCGTCACGTTCTTGTATTCCCATTCTAAATCAATGGAGGCAGATCGTTATGACAGATAATAAAAAGTATGTCAACGATTGGTGGTGTCGTCTAGCTTATTGTGATTTCAGTAGCACAACATTCAATCCACGCCAACATGTCAACCGCGCTGTCAATTCCATAATTCGCGTCCGAAATTACTTCTAGGTCTTTCGACAATTCTCCGTAAAAACTCAAGTTTAGTTTGTAACGGCCGGTGGCTCGGCTTGTTCGTTCGGAAAACTGTCAGCGGTGATTAATAGCCACGCAGTTTTTAATTTCATCGGAAAAAGTTTCAACGTGTTAGCTGAGAGGCAAGTTGGTATTGGAAATGCTACTTCAGGTGGGAGGAAAAATTTTGGAAAAGATTTTGTTTGATAAAATAATGGCCGCTTTTGGGAGTTTACCGTATGAATCCACTCAATCGTGAAGAGCCAACTAAAACGTGCGTTCTTTTTTTGACGTGACGACGGATTATAATTCGATGGAGCCGGCTGCACGTACCAAAAAACATGCGGCGTTACCTCGCTCTTAGGCGTTCGCTTCAAGGTTTGAAGTGCAAGCGAGAGCGCGGAACGAGCGACAAATAGGCAACGTGACAAAGACGTTGTCACGTTCAACTATCGTCACTTAGCCGACTTTTTTTAATCGCAGGTAAACCTGTTTAAGAGTCAAAATCGAGGTCGGCGGGCTTTAGCCGTGTGGGGGACTCCAAGAGTCCTAAACAGTAAGTAAGAAAAAAAAACACAATTTACTTTAAATCACGTTAAATAGATTAGAAAAATAAATTGAGACCTAGAGCCAAATTGTAATAAGAATATTTTACTCGTGTTCTTTGCTAGAACAAGGAATAAAGAAGTAAATGCTTGATAAAAGTTATACTACGTTAAATACACAACTTTACACAACTTTTTGAGGTTGACTGGCAGAAAATGCTTTTAGCATTAAGTCCACCCTTTGTACATTTCTTGTGCAATAAAGTTTTAAATAAATAAACTTTATTCTTATAACTAGTTCATACATACTCGTACATACTTACAAACATAGATAGAAATAAGGGAGACGTGTGTTATACCTACCGCGGAATGACCCGTCAAAATGGCGGAAGTGCTGATACGCGGTTATGTCAGCGCAATATACCCTGTCACAGGAAGTTTTCTTAAGAAAAGCCTTTGCTAGCTATGATATCTGCCTACTTCTATTGTGAAAAATGCTGTATATAATTTATCATACTAAATGAACCGAGCATAAACATATTTAGTTCTATGTAATTAGGTGACCATTAATTAGGACTAGTAAAGAAAGAAATTTCTTTGCAACTGTCACGAGTCACGACTGAAATATTTTTATTAAATAGTCTTAAATTAGGTTGTGGCTCGGAGTCACTCATGAAAAAGTGTAACGCCCGCTCACGTCTGTTACGATGGGTCACCGAACGAGAGAGAGGCCCGCCGGACCGGCGAATGCCTTGCGTCTCTCCCCCACTCAAACATGATCGGTGTCACGTAAAATCTTCGCCCGTAAAACCGACTTTACAGGCAACCATTTTTTTTACTTTAGTTTCATTATTTAATTTTCACCTAACTATTATATTTGCCTTATTATGACATCATTTCTATCTCATCTGTGTACACGAAGAAAGTGTCATAAAAACCGTGACTTTTTTAGATTATCCTAAGCAAAGCTCATGGTTCAAGGGAGACCTGCCTTTCAGAAAAACTCGCAGAATAAAATATTGTTGTTACGCTTATTTAAATATCATTTTATCAGCGTTCACGTTTCAAATAAAGATATCAATTGAACAATGGGGCCAACAAAACATTTTATGCATATCGTACTAATGTTTCTACACAATCGCAGCCGCAATATTGAAATGATACGCTTCTTTGAACAAACGCGTTTATTTCACAGACAAAGCATTTTGAACAATGGCTGCCTTCATACATTATATTTATTGGGCGTACGGCAATATTCTGAACCAGGTGGGTGTAATAACAAATCAAAAATCACGAAATTGTGTGCAAATATTTTCTACGTGAATATACTATGATTAATTGAAATTGAATCAAAATCAATTTCGAATAAACTTGTAGGAATGCATGTCAATCAGTTGCAAGAATCGTTTTACATCAACTGATTCGATTAAATTAAAAATGGAAAAGCGAAACGCAAACATTAAGTCTATTGTCCGCTAATAGTCAAACATTAACAGCAGTTCAAAAAACAGTCGGAAAAGCCGAAAGCCATGCATAATAATGAGACCGCATCGAATTCAATTCAGCCGCCATGTTGCGTCCGCCATTTTAATTGTCGACGGAGATGGAACGTTCGTTTTAGTTGTTTCAATTGGATTTCCATCAGAGCCCGTCCCCGGAGTCCGATGATTGTTCCATTTCGAAATATTTACTGCGACGAGAGAAGATATGTGTGCGCGAACGTAGCAGACAGCTAATGCAGTAGAGTTACTGAAAAGTATCAATTAAATGTTAGCACGCAACATGTTTCGTTCCGTTGTTATTTGTAAGTAAGAACAAATATAGAAAATAATTCTTACATTTGTATGCAAACTAGTCATAATAATGTATCTCAGTAATTCTTCATACATCTTGAAATCATTTTACAGTGTTTTTCATAGAATAAGTGGCTGTATAGGAGGAACGACTTACGCTATCCACAAAAAAATTAGCTATACCTAATATTTCGCCGCATGTCTCGCTTGCTGGCGCGCCCCGTGACGCGCACGAAGCGCGCCGCTAACGCGCCTGTGCTCTGCGGCTCATTAGGGACTTGCTCGCTCGGCACAATGACAGATATTTTTTATAAACATATTGGGCATCTGTTTGACCAATTCTGTGTGCTCTTTAATGACATATGTACCTGGTTAAATAAACTTGATTTTTGACCTATGTATTTGTTTTGTGTTGACGTGTAACTATTATCTTTGACATTAATTTTTTTACCTAATTTGTGTGCACTTACAACGAATATTTGTTTTATATTATTTGACTTGTTATTTATTGATTTCTTATGTTGTAATTGACCTGTAAGCGTTTTGGACTTGATCTGTAAGCTTGCACGTGTTTTTAATAAATAAATTGAAATTGAAATACTTGTGTAAGGTGCTTGTGGTGCAGTACAAGCAACCTAGCTTGGCGCGGTAGTACTTGGGATGGGTGGCCATTTCGTTAATTTGAGTGACGTCATTTACAAGCATCTTCGTGCAGCGGGAGGCACACCCGCGTGGTGGAGTAGATACGGCTCGTACCACCTCATGTATGTGTATCCCAGCAGTGGGACGTTTATAGGCTGATGAAATCCTCATCTCAATGTCTCATCTCAGTCTTATCCAACTAGCGGTTTACCGCTATGAGAGTTAAAGACAAACGGACAGAGTGGTTTGGGATAAACTTTAGGTTCAGAAACTTAAATAAACTATTATATTAAGGTGTGTGCACATTGTGAATGGCACACACTGGCCATATGTGGTGTTCTATAATAATAATAGTCCTCCTGGCCGATTTCGACCACGGCGGCCAATCTCAACAAAGATGAGCCAACTACGCAGGAGATATTATAGTGCACAAGTGTGAGCGCAATACACAGGTGCACTCACTGTTCCATCACTCTCAAAGTTCGGTGAGACGGCAATCCAACATGACCGGAGAGAGATCAAGCGCAGGACCAACGGCTTAACGTGCGCCGAGGCACACCGCCAACTTCCTGACTCCGAGCTGTTTTTAAGAAATTCATGACAGAAAACCTCAGAAACAATTTTGGCTCGACCTGGGATTCGAACCCTGGACCTCTCGGATCTAAGGCAGAAAATTTGCCACTACACCAACGAGGCAGAGTGGTGTTCTATATTTGAGTAGCAATCATCTGCGCATGACGAGCAGTATTTAAAAGTTTACGTCATATCTTGTCATGAGACAAGATTTACTCCAGTTGATACCTTGATATATATAAGAAGTTTGTACCAATTTATATTTAATAGTTATATTATCAAATGTGAGTTCTCCCAAATTAAAGTGATACTGCCATAGCCCCTCTGTTTTTATTATATTTAACATAAACCACTGTATTTTAGTCCAGTAACGACAAAGATCCATGAGCTCTTAAAATAGGAAAAATTGGTTGCCTGTAAAGTCGGTATACGCGCGAAAGTTTTACGTGACAACGACTCTGAGTGGTAAAATAATTTTAATGTGAATATTCATTCGTATAACATGAACCGGTGTGTATGCCTATCTCTCTCTCTCTCTCTCTCTCGCTCTGTCTCTCTCGCGCGAAACGTGAGCGGAGCAGCGTAACGCAGTTTCTTGAGGTGTATCCCGGCAAACCAATTTATAAGACGTTGTCACGTCAAAAAACACACACATACATACTAAACATACAATTTGGTCTAGTTCGATGGAGCAGATCTACTATATATTTTTCTCTTGTAAAGGGAGTTGCGGGATTTGAGATAATTGACCTTTTGTCTGCGTTGTTGATTTTCACAGCGAAATTATCATTTCTGATGTGGTTTGAACTCGAAATTTATTAAGTTGCTATGTTTATTGGTTTTAACAATGAAATTTTCTCTACAATAAGAAATTAAAACATACTTAGAGGAAAAATGGACTGTCACAGGCGGGATTTATACTCGAACCTTGCGATCTCGCAATCGGGCGAAAAATATAATAAATTAATAAATACGCTGATTCATCTAATACTTATTTCTTCGGTTTACGCGAACAGTAGCAATTGAAATGAAACATTTTTAACGGACAGATGTCTACCTGTGATCACGGACGCTAATAAGGTTCCGAAACATCAGGTTTAAACAAATTGTTATTAAATTGCCAAATAATCCGTAAAAATTGACTCATTACAATTATTCATCTTAACCGATTGTTAAACAGCTGTAAAGGTGTTCATACAAGTAGCATATTACATAAGTACAAATATCACAAAACATCACACTTTTTACAGATATGTACAGATGTTTCTATCGGATGTTGTAGTTATCTTACCACAACATGAAGAATTATTGCTGGCTGCAGCCTACGGAGCGCTTAAATTAAACTTAATTATTGTTTTCCATTTTATTGTTTGTTATTTTAACTCATTGTTTATTTACTTTTACTTTTAAACTTTTACACTTACTTTTAAATATGGATGTTAACGGATTCAGTAAATCTGCTTACCTGTAAACAGAAAAATATTATATTAATAAATTGTCACAATAGTAAAGTCATCATAGGTAATAATTAAAAAAAATCTAATTATATAAAATCCTAAAATTGACTGACTGACTAACATAGTGATCTATCAACGCACAGCCAAAACCACTGGACGGATCGGGATGAAATTTGGCATGCAGGTAGCTACTATAACGTAGGATTTTCAGAAATTCCCACGGGAAAGGGAAATAAGCACAGACGAAGTTGCGAGTGACCGCTCTTGTCTTAATCCCTATGATTATGGTACTAATCTGCTCCTTTGCTAAATATTGAAATTAATTTTCGGAAACGGAAAACGAACAGTGACATGTGACTGGAAGTTAAAGTCTATGCTTGAAGTGTTCTCCTTTTATGTCTTGTATATTTAATGTAATCTGTGGGAAAAGGTATGTAAGGTACAGTCACAAATATTCACAGTCGACCAAACACTCAAAGCTCAAGAAAATTTTATAATTGAGCATTTGTCTGCGTTACAACGGTTTTCTTCCCCATCTGTTAACTTTTGCATATACCAGAGTATACGGTAGTTGACACCACCAATCGTTGACGTACTTTTTATCAACTGTCAAAACGCTTTTCTTCATAGAGTTTGTATGGAAATAACACACTTTGACGTCATCGCGTGCAATGCCGACTGAGTGACTAATTATCGTTTGAATTCCAATTAAAAATCAAATAATACGAACTGCAGAAAAATATTAGTGTAAAGGTATCTGAAATTATGAATTATTTTAGAGAAAATCAGTTTTTGAATATTTCTTTCATAGTGGAAACAAGCCTATTGCAAACAAAACTTTCTGAACTCTAATTGAAGAGCCCAAAGTGTAATTTTCTTCTGAAACTTCCTGAAAGACACAGTCATTGTTTGTACGCAAACTCGAATCGGCAAATTATGAGTGAGACGGATTTTTTCAGATCCCGATTTCAGGATTACGTGAGCTCTATTTGAGTTATCGAAGGTCTTGTAAGTGGAGGGTGGTCCGAAATTTGTGCTGGGCAATTTGGCGGGTAAACATTGCCAGAATTGGAAACGATATTTCATTTGTGTAGTAATGTTACTTTTTTGTTGCTTTGTTAAGCATTTTATTAAGCCGTACGGATAGCGGTGATTAAAGTTTATTTTTTATTTTTATTGACAATAGGTCAGTCAACACAGCCTGCAAAATGACTCAAAAACGCATTAGAACTGCTAATTAGTTTAATATGAGTTGTGGTAACCACTATCTGTAAAACATATTCAAGTTTGCAGCTATGAAAATCCACCGTTAATTTTGAAGCAATAGATTTTTTTCTTTTGAAATGAGACACTTTTACGGATTATTTCTAACTATGCGACCTTATGCGAGAAACGTTACGCATGCTTACGAGTTAAAAAGAAGATTACATATTCTACTTTTTTATGTATATTTTATTTATCAAAACTATTAGGTACACAACTATCTCAAAATTAAGGACTTTGCTCATTAATAAAAGTGAAATTTTATGAGTAGTTCTACTTCTGACCTCGCAATCGGAGAGCGGTGACTTTTGAAGTTTCAATTGTAGTATTCTCAGGAAAAGCAGGCAAAGTCTTTACTCTGGCAAATAGCATCCAATTTTATAAATTAGTTAATAATCAAATTAGATTCAAAGTTGGCCATTGTTAAACATTTACTTTGTAGAGAATTTAAGGTGTTGTGAAAGTTGACGTTATTTCTTAGAGAGGTTAAATGAATATATCCTTAATAAGTAATCATATATTAAACATTTAAGACCAGAATGATTTGAATTATGAAAAATGCAAAATTAGTATATTGATTATTGTTGATGGAATCAGGCGTTTATTTGCGGAAATCCATTACTAAAGCTGAAAAAGAGCTGGAATCAGTGTTTTGATTCCAGATGCATCTTCTGTGTCATGTTGTGAGTTGTAAGTCCTGCGACTTCCAGTTCTAGTTGTTTTCAGGTGGTTACAGTTGGATGTATTTGGGTTCCTGCGCTGGCGTCGTTTAGTGAATATTTAAAGCAAAATAATCCTCTTTTTCAGCTTTACAATTGTTTTTTTTAAATAACGCCGCTACAACGCCTGTTTTGTTTTAAGTATTTGTCAGACTCGTCGCGTCGTGTTATGTTAGACCCTTTATAGCGACGAGTGGCAAAAAAGACGCCATTGACCATAATAATTCAAACTTTAAAATTAGTGACTTGCGATGTCAGAAAGCGTCGTCATGCCATGTTACAGCGACATCCTAACAAAGTCGCTTCACTAGATATACAGCACATTTATTTATATGCAAAAGCGTCCTAAAATTGCCTAATCAAATAAGAAGTTTAAATGTTAACATCTTTATTTTCGCATCGAACTTTTCTTTTTCTCATAATAAGCAAGGAGGTCAAAATCAACTTGTGATAAAGTCCATTAATTTTAGCCCTATTTCTCTAAAAAGTACAACTAAAAAGAACTACGTTACACCTTAAACTAGATTTCCCCGATGCATTCCGCGAATACATATTATTTGACATTCCTCCGGGACTCTGGGACTTCAAAAGGGAAGCCAGAAAGCTCTTATTTCAAAAGAATAAAGCCGAGAGTCGTGTATCATATTATTTTATACTGCAGTGAAGCTGCAGTGTGGTGTTATGTTAGCTTCACTTAGATCAATCTAAAAGTAGACAGATACGGTATGAGCTAGTCACGTGTGGTACTTTGCTTTAATGGTCAAGAAGTTGACTATTAACCAAGAGGTCTCAGGTTCGATCCCCGCACTGTACAAACATTTGTGTGCATGAACATGTCGGTTTGTAATGGTCTGTGGGGTGAGCACTAACATAACGCAATCGTGGCGTTTACCCATCGTTAACTTGTCAATTTGTATGGGGAAACTGTCAGTTTTTGACGTTTGGACGACACGAATACGTGACGATAATGTTCGTGCTCAACCGATTATTTAAGTTTATTTGTAATACCACTGTTGATTCTGATATCTGCAACACAAGTGCTTAAGCTTCTTTCCACGGAGCCATATCAAAGTATGTAATGTTGTTGTTAATTAGTAAAAAAAAACCGAGTTCAATGGACCTGCTCCGCTTCTAGTCGTTGTCAGTACTTCGAGTTTACACGTGCGTGCGTGTGCGTGACTGGCCCATTTTTAAGTTGAAGATAGGTATAACGTACCGTATTTTTCTCTGTTTGGTTTTATCTAAGTGGCTGCAATGTAGTTTAAGCGTTGAAGGAGCTTTTAGACGGTCTTATCTGGAACTTAACACGATTTTGTTTTACTGTCTTCCGTCGTCTTTACAATGTTAAGTGATTTTTAGTGTTGATGTCGATATTTTACTGTTATACATACCTTTACGTGCCATTTTTGAATTATAACCATATATGTACCATTTTTATTTGGCATACGTGAGAATTGGGTAACAAGTAATTAATTTTTATCACGCATTTATTAGATCGGGTTGTATGTATGTATTGTTACGTTCTAGGGGTGTGGGATCTAGATTGAAATGCACTTCTATACCGATGAAGTAGAGTAGGATTTATTGTTCACACTTTACGTTACAACACTTAGTACACAAACACTTATATCGCACTCAAAAATCTTCTTGTCGCAGTTTTCGCTTCGATGTTTACTCGTCGCTTTCCCAAATTAAACTCCAACTCGGACGCATTCCCGGGCTCCTTATATACCGGCCGTCAAGGACTCCCGAATATTCGGTAGGTACCTACTACCCAGTACGAGACTGTTCGGGATCCTTCCAAATGCCGTCTTGCCTAGCCTATACCTTTCTCGAATGTTCGGCATCATAGTGCTATCCCTGTCTTGTGCTGTCTCTGTCACACCTTTCTGGAATGTTCTCAGTATAGCTGTCTCTCTCTAATCGTGCTATCTCTTTCACTCCTACTAAAAATTACGTCATATACTGAAGTGGGCTTCAAAGGCCCATAAGGGGTCCTGAAAACGCCTGAAAACGGGTTTTCAGGTTATGGCGTCATCTGATAGAGGGTGGCCTGAAACGGACTGAAAACATGTTTCAGGCGCCTGAAAACAACGGCAACTTGGGTGAAATTTCGATAAACTAGTATGTGTTAGAGCACTCTCTGAAACGGCCTGAAATGGTATTTCAGCCTGCTGAAAACGCCTCCAAGGCACGGAAAAAACACGATCAAAGTTTTAGCACTAGCCCACCGGCGTAACAGTATAAATGTATGTAACGGAATTTTTGAGCTCAACTTTTACCAACTTCAAGAAATTGGCTTAATTTGAAACTTTGCACACGTATTAAGTACTTATGACAATGCAATAATTTGAAAAGAGTTTTCCATTATACTTATTAACTAAAAAAAAATTAAATAAAATAAAAAACTAAAAAAAATCTGAGTACACGGAATTAACAGTAGAGTAAAAAGCGTGAGGTGCTTGGCATAGGAGTATGTGAAAATCATCCTATTATTGGCAACTATAAAAAGAGAAGTATGAAAACGTCATAAAGTGCACCCCACGCTTTTTACTCTACTGTAATTCAAAGTAAGTATAGTCTTGCCTTAAAAATAAGACAATATTGAAAGTTTGCCTCAAAAATAGGACCAACAAATTTGAAACAACATAATTTTAGCAACCTTTTTGTAGAGAAGGCCTAAGCCTTGATAATAGGCTGACGTACTTAAATAAATGAAATAACTAAAAGACAAAAATAAGTTTCTCTTTTCAGCTGTACAAAAGATGAGTCTAGTATAATCCAATGACTTGTAATTTCTTTTTCAGAAGAAATCAGCATCATTCCACTGAAAGCCATCTACCGAGATTAGAACGAGGGGTTTTACTCGGTACAACGATTCTTATTTTTGACATTCAAAATTAACCAAGTAAAGAAAGATGCCACCCAGTGCTTCAAGGAAGTGCACTTAAGCAATAAATTGACGACAATATTGGTGTAACGGTCAAGAAGTTGACTATTAACCAAGAGGTCGCGGACCCCGTTTTTTTATCAGTAGCTTAGTAGGAACGAAATGTTTGTTCACTCGGTCTACGCGAACAGTAGACATTGAAGTTTTACATTTTTTAAGGATTATTTCATGATTTACTTACATTTTATTGTAACCTGACGTTTCGGACCCTTTCTAGCGTCCATGGTTACAGGTAGACTAAGGTATTACCTAGTTCTCATTATATAGTTTTGAAAAAAATTTAGCTTACCATCACTCAAAAACATTAAGTTACGAATAAGGAAATATTACTTCAGGATTAAACATCAGGATTATAACCTTTAAGGTAGGTCCCCGAGTCTGTTCGGGCGTAGCTAATAAAATCACGGTAATTGTCAAAGATGAACCGGCTCAATTATTTTATCATTCGTTAGTGAAATATCTCTAGCTTATTTCTGCTAACAACTGAATATAACGAAAGAGGTTTCTCATAGCTTTTAATCAGTTAATCTTGGCTGCGGTGGATATTAATTTTATTCCTACCATTATTTCTTTCTTTCAAACTTTAGGATGAGTTATTTTTGGACATGCCAATATTTTTTATGATGATTGTCTACAAAATATAGTAAAGTGATTTAAATAATCATTTCGCAACAGTACTTTTCTCTTGTAAAATAAGTATTTAGTGGACACGACTGGAACAGCAGGCTTTTAGGTAGGCATGGCAGCAGACAATCTCATTTTTATCGTACATAACTGCTCCAAAATGCCATTTTTATATTATTAATGTATCACTCAGAACATTATAAAGAAGAAATCTCATAACGCTAGAGCTGTGTATCCTAGTTCACTATTTATGTAAATTGAAATTCATTCACTGAAAATGCTGCGCGCATTGAAATTTTCTTCGCTGAATATGTTTCAGGTCTTAAAACTTCTTAACTGGACGTCTAAAGACAGTATTAAAATGCAAACTTTAAAAGGTTCTTATCGACGATCTATTCATATTTCAATACGATAGAAAACTGTGCAATTTCGAACCTTAACGTCTCAGGATGGAATAAGAAATCTCATCAAAACTGTGCAACCGTTTTGCCACAACAAAAGACGGTGATAGAGATGTTTTAAGGGGTTCGATATCTGAATGAAGTTATTGTTAAAAAAACGACATTTTTAATACATTACATAAGTACATTAAGTACTACGATTGTACATTTATCATGAGTAAAAATGTTTTAATAAAAAATACTAAATTTAAAAAATAAACGTCATGACCCAGGAAAACAACGGGTGAGCTTTACCAGCTAGAGGGATTTTGACCAACTATAGCTAAGGACCACTGTGATCAAATTATCTATCGGATATAAAACCCCCAGTAGTTGGTCAATTCGTTCGGGAGCTACAATGTCACAGACAGAAACACTTAAAAACACAAATACACATAAACACACAAACGGAATAATAAATTATAACATTCCGCTTTTTCGTTCGGGGGTTTTTAATGTATGAAAGAAGGTATAATTGTTCTACCTCAACATCACTTTTAACATTAAACATTCACAGGGCCTTGTTGATGAGTAAATCAACAGTAGCCTTGATGCTTCCCATCCTACTCGATGTTTAACGTAAATCTTGTGTGGGATCGAAACAATTATGTACGTGTTTCCTTTATTAAAACGCCTTACACGAGATAAACATAAGCATCGATAAATAAGTGTCTCATCCCTATTCAGTAGCTGTCGAATAAATCTTTTTCTCAAATGGCAACAATTGAAACGGTAAATTACGGTGCCAGGCCACCGCACGGCCGCGGCTTTATGAAAAAGTAGGCGTTCTTATTGCGTTATACATGGCAAGGATAACTCGATTTTGTCAGCGAGAGAATGCTTGATTGCTAAAGAATTGCTTTTTTATTTTTGTATGACAATTTGAATGTTGGTGATTTTGGTTACGTTTCCTATATTGCGGTCTTCCACTACCTTTTCACTATGTGGAAATATGTAAATCTTGAATGAAGTTTTAACCCCTTACTTTTTACTTCATTTTAATGCATATCCTACACCGTCAATCTTCTGTTGAAGACAATAAAAATATTGCTAGAGTACACGACTTGACTTCGATTTTGAAGTTGCTTCGATTCAAACCATTTTATTTAAATAATTTAAACTATCTTCATATTTAAATCCTTCTTTTAATCCCAGTGCATCTTTACTTCTCGTGACTCCACATACTTCCTAAATGAAACAAGCTTCGTTCAAGTTTGGTATCAAAAACTAATGAGAGTAAGACGACCACTTTGGTGTAATGGTCAGAAGTTGACTATTAAACAAGAGGTCGCTGGTTCGATCCCCGCACTGTACAAACATTTGTGTGCATGAACATGTCTGTTTGTACTGGTCTGGGTGGTATATGTATTAATTTAAGTTTATTTATAATGCGACTGTTGATTCTGATTGATATCTGTAAGTGCTTATGCTACTTAATAAGGAATCAAATCAATTTATAAGATGTTGTTGTGTATTTATAATATATTATATAACCCAGCTTACGACATTACGAAACACATACAACCGAATAACATAGTAACAACCGTATACTTATCCCTGCGCAGATTTCATAAGCTTTATGATATCAGATTAGGACTGGCCACGTAATGTACCTCGAATAGGCAGTAGATAAATCAACCCCCCCTCCCTGACCCCCCAACGACATTAGGGAAGATGAAAGAAATGTGAGCCGGCTATTGTAGGTACCTGAGACTCTACGATGTTACACTGCGCTCATATTTTCGACTCTAGATATCCTATTCGGTCACATTGGTAAGTTAGCATGAGTGACAGGGATTCGGTAGCTCAGTGGTCAGAGCATTGAACCGGACTTCCAAAGGTCGGGGGTTAGATTCCTCCCCGATAACCGGAGCCGAAAAGAATTTTTTAAGTGATGTCTTTTCGAAATTAAAAAATAGCGTTGTAAACGCGAAAAATACTTAACAAATAAATTATTTGTTTGCCTTCAGGCCAACCAGCTTGAAATTCATTTGAAATTAATTATAGCGACTATAATTTTAATTTGACCTCACCGGTAGTAGGTGTTTAAGTCCCAACGGTAAACGAGTACCTAGACATGTGAAATATATTTTAGTAGAAATACCTGGATGACAATAATTCATCTTTTGCGTAGGTGGCGGATGATATTTCTAATAACTATCCCTGTTTTCAATTGATTTACTTTTCTAAAGCTATTATTTACAAAAGTTACATCTGCGTAGAAAGGAACCATATTGTTATTTTTAACCCTTAACTGGTTTAGTGGGGGCCGTACGACCCCGTGGTATTTTTTCGAATTTCTTTAAAATTTTGCATTGTGAGTGGCTGCCATTTTGAGTAATCTCATTTCGTCACGACTTACGGCGGGTGCCGGATATTCGGTGCTACAGCTTTTACTAAAGCAGAGGTACGTGCGTTTTGGGGGCCGCGCGACCCCCACGATACCAGATACGTAAGTTTAGGGATTTTACATTATTTTATTATATCGTGTTTTTTTAAAGCATCATTTGAATCACGAGAATGGCGACAAAATATTGATCGTTTGTATCATTTTACAATGTAGCTGAAACATTTGCAACGAATTTTACGCCTGAAGTTGCCAGCTCGAGCCAAAACGCCCTAAAATGAGGGCGCTGTCACTTATGTGACAGAAAAAAAGACGAAATATTTGATACAAAATGCAACAATTGCAAGTATTTCATTTGCAAAGAGCATAGTAAAACAAATGTGTTATGTGATGATTTTCAAGACACAATATACCATTTAATGTTCCTTGGGCTTTAGAATTTATAATTTATGTTGATTTTTGTACTAAAAGTTAATCAGAAGATTATTTCAGTTTTTTTTTGAAGTTTATATTATATGAACGAATAAGAAAACATACATAGGTTGGCAAGTAATCGTTTATTTTTTGGATAATTTTGACGATAGAAATAAGATACCAAAAAATATCAAATTTTTGTGCTCTATTGTAGTACAAAGGTAAAGAGAGTTAAATAAATAAAACGTTATCGATTTTATCAAACAGGTTTGTTATTTATTGTTTCCAAATAAGTTTTAAATAAAACTCCAGAAATTTCAATTTTAGAAGCTATTTTCTATTGGGGGCCGCGTGACCCCCACAAAACCAGTTAAGTTACTTAAATTTGCGATACCAGTTAAGGGTTAATGAGCTTAATGAGTGCATTGACGTATTGCTTGTGTCCATAAGAGCACCTACCCTATAATCATATCACCTGTCTACTAAATGAAACAGTGTGTAAACTGGCTTAATGTTTAATGTAAAAGCCAATTTCAGTCTCGCTTGAACGACACTTGTTTATATATCCCCTTCCGGTTTGAATTTCATAGCAACCCTGTATTGTCCTTGAGTTATTTCACGCCCAAGAGCCGTAACAGGAAATGCCGTAGTCATTAATAACGTTACGCCACGCCCATAAAGACATCTGAAATTCACGAAGCATTAACGCATCAAAATAAATATTGTAGACATTTTCAGCAGGCTGCAAACGAAGCGCCTAAGTGTAACGGCTATGTTACGCAGTCTGTAAGGTGAGTCGTAATGTTTTCTTGGCATTCAAAAATGAACATAGTAGGATATATTTGGGACGTTAAAAAACTTCAGTAAATGTTTAAGACCCAACACAGCAAAGTTTTTGTTTTTCTGGCACAGTTCATGAAATTTTGAAAGCTTTATTCAAAATTACAGTAGCACAGTTCCAACTCTGTGAACCGATACGGATTATATGTTGGAATTTTAAGTAATATTTTTACAAAAACTGATAGCTGTGTGTTTTTTTTATAACTATATATAAATATATATATATATATATATATATATATATATATATATATACTTACTTATAACTATATATATATATATATATAATATCTAAGTCTTGAAAATTTATGTCCTACTTTTGTATTTCCACAGCCTGTATACGTCTCACACTGAATCTGAAAGCGTCGTGTGTGGCTCGCTGAAGGAATAGGAAATATTGTAACATTTTATTCGTTGACAATTTAGTTTTATGGCGTCCCCCATACCCATTTAATGGGGCGCATGGGAGAGTTTCATTGATAAACTTTACCATCTGAATCTGTTTGCTGAGGAAACATTGATTCGGACGCCGTGTCTTATTTTCCGTGGATTATTGGTGGATGTACGTAAAGAAATAAAATTATTTATTAACTGTCGATTTGGTTGATTTTCTTGAAGAAAAAAAACTAGTTCATTCTTCAGCCTAACTTTAAAAGTAAGACATAGATATAACTTTTATCCAAGTTTTAAACAATGCTAAACATTTACCTGTGCTTCAAAAAAATAGGCAGTATTTATGCCTACTTCAAATTATATCAAATCTTCCTTTCTTCCTTTTAGGTTATGTCATTTGCGCTGTCATTCACTTTGGATTGGCGGGCTACTTTAATATACTCGTATACAAGGGATAATCACTGACTAGATCTTTTGTAGTAAAGGGGTTAGTATATAGGTAGTAATTTTTTGATGAATAGATACAGTAAATAAGTATTAAGAGATCAATGCATACAAAAAGATGTACTATCGCTCTAAGCATAGAAGTCTTAGTTAACTTGATAATGATGAAAAATGAATGAAGAAAGTAATAAAAGATTATGATTTTTAACAATCTAAGCTTTTCTCGAATAAGAATGTTCATTTATAAAGCAGCTTTCTATGGAAAAAAGAGGATTAAATATTTATGTATAAATTATTCTTATTTAAATAAATAAATTGTTTTAACAAACACACCAATTACCTAGCCCCAAACTAAGCGTTAGCTTGTGCTATGGTGGCTAGGATAACGGATAGTAATACTTAAATACATGTATAAACACCTATGACTCAGGAAAAATGCTCGTGCTCATCACACAAACATTTAAAATTGATCTAAGCTAACAACGTAATTATTTAGAAGTTACACTGATGGCCACTTTCCTAACAACGGGCTTGCGACAACAAATCCAATTGGCTAACTGTCCATTATTGGAATATCCACATAATTGTCACCATGGCCTCTCACGCGCTACCCAGTAATTTTCCCTTTGCTATCGCGTCGAAACAATCCCCATGAAAACGAATACCAATCCGTTTTATCACATCCACAACCTGTACAGTATTACTGTCAAGCTAAAGCAGTAAAAAAATGTTCGTAATGACACACACGCATGTCTTAACAGAGAGGAGCTTGATGTTATTAATCGTTGTCAGAGTTTCAGATTTCGAAACCTCTGTTGCTCTTATAACGTTTTATGTTAATTGCACTACTAACATTAGTTTTTAATATACTTACACAGTATACTCACAATTTATTGTCTATGGTCTAAAATAAAAAAAAAATATTATTATTATGTTTTTCTTTTTATATCGGGACAGACCGAAATAATTGCTTCTTTCTGCCAGTCTCGATAGTAAAATGAGACTCACGGGCCTAAGCCAAGTGGGCCTCATTACCTTAATGTTGTGTTGTGTGGATTACTATTATTATTATTTATTTTTAAAGACAAACTTTTCTGCATCAAATATGGGTGTTTCCTCGCTGGCGCGGGTCTCAACCAAGCGTCACAGGGCGTAAAGCTGTCGACCCGGAAGACAAGAATTTGCGATGCCACAAGTGTTGAGAATCCTGGCTTTTTGGAGGATATGTATTACTTTTTGAGGGATATTTAGTACTTCAAGGCTTTGTTATAGAAGATTGGTAACCACTTTCATTATAATCTTGAGCGTTATTCAAGATTATGATGAAAATGGCTGGCTGGCAAGACCTGAAAATGCGACCGAATCGTTACGAAGTATGACCACCAAATCCTGAACGTATTTGTACGTACCCTCGTACAAACAAATACTAGGAACAGTACAAGTTGCGACGCACGTCAGTCACTGTGTGGTGTTGAGCTTCCTTACTGATTTTATACTTTATTCTGTGACCTTTGCGTGTACAGTCAAGAGCTTATCCACCCACTTCAAGACTTTCCTCAAACAACAATCATCGTTAAATCTCACACATTAGAACTGAATATCGCGTGGTGAAAATAAAGTTATGCGGTGAATTAATGTGGCGTGTGTCCACCGAGGTGTCAGAGGTGGACAGTTTATTTTTTAATTAGTAGTAATAAACGTTATCTTTTCAAATAGCTTTACGTGCATAATCGACACGGCAACCGTAATGCCTTGATCAGAAGCGCCGACTAAATGGGCGAGACAGTAAAAAAATCTCGGCCAAGACAGAATTTATTATGTAGATAGCACGCGCCAATCTGCTCACACGAAGAGAGCATTCGGCCGAATGCACGCTCTCGCCCATTTACTCGGCACGCGAATCAAGACATTCCCATGTCAAATAGTTGCAAGTGACATAAGGACTTGGTCACATTGAAAAGAAGAATTCATATGGCTTTGTACGTGATTCTGTGTCAAAGTGTTATTTTAAAAATTTGTAGCGATATTTGGTTGACAAAATCTTTACATTACGATGAGGCCGGCGCCCAGCTGTGGGACGTATATGTATAGCTAATGACATGAGATGATGACCATGATTTTTAAGGCACGTCAGTTCGTAGTAAACTGTCGTGCCATGAAAATCAAGGTCTCACCATATAGTCAACAACTGAAAATTTTATATATCTAAGTATGAAGTCCATGATTTTTTTTTAATTAATATATTTTTGTGATTCCAAATGAGTTGTTCCTTAACTCATTTCGATCATTTTGAGTCGTTACAATGTATATTTTGTACTTTAAAAGTCCATTTAATTGTTTAAACTTTGTATACTTACACAAAAAAAAAACAAACAACGTTTTCAAAGCTCTTTTATTACATATTTACAGCTATGTTACTAAAACGTATTTTTCTTACCTCTTCATTTACGAAACCTTTTCGAACAAAAGACCACTAAAACAAAGAACTTAAGGCCAGTTTAGGTCATCCTGGATAATTAATTTGAGCCTGTTAGGAAATGCCACACCCCCCTCTTCCACCCTTTCCCCTTGGTAATTATTATTTCATTATTTAAAGAGCGTAGAATCGAATTACCGTTAGACACGGAAGCTTTAATGATTGTTTGATTAGCGCTGTTGCAAATGGTGTCCGTGGTTTGTAGAGTGCTAGCTTCGATTTTTTTATTCAATAAAATTAATATACCAAAAAGAACATACTTTTCAACTCTAGTTTTATTTATTTAAGCTTAACGCCATAGGGCATTCTTTACCAGTCATACCTTTTGGGCTAAGCAGAAACAATTAGGGGGCGGTGCGACAAAATAAATGAAAGAGAAGACACAAAATTTATAATACCAATAATATGACACATGAGATTAAATATATAATATACAATAAATTTAAATAAGAATACGCATTATAAATACACATAATATATGTACAATATATGTACTAAAATACACTAAATAAAGAAATAATATGAGGAACTGTTAAAGAAAGACCTATAATGAATGATGAATGACGGTTGCGATAACGCAAGAAAGTGGATGCGAATGAGTCTCTTGAATGATAGTTTGCTAGGAGCCTGGTTTATATTTTCGGAGAGAGCATTCCAGAACCTAATGGCCTGAATGTGAAAGGAGTTACATAGCCAGTTACAGTGTTAGCAATAAGCACTTAGGCTCAAGCCACACCTGCGGCATACAGCCGCTGCGAACTCGCTACTGTCAGCGATTGAGGCTCGGCGATTGGTTAAGACGCTGTCAGAAGCGAGTCGCTGCAAGCCTGCGAGCGGCGAGAGAAATCTGCATAAGTGCCCTTTGGGGTGAGCACGATCAACTATCGTAACGTATTTGTAGCGTTTACCTATCGTTAACTTGACAATTTGCATGGGGCAACTGTCAGTTCCTGACGTTTGGACGACACGAATACGTTACGATAATATTCGTGCTCACCCCACTGGCGACAATTAGCTTATCAATGATTTTTTTGATGGCTCTTTATTTATTTAGTTACCATAGACTTTTACGGTAACTGTTTCAAATTATTCAAGGGAAATAAAATCAAATAGAACTAGAAATTTAGCGGACTTAAAACTCCCTTTTTGTGACTTCATTCAATATTTAATAAAACTGCCCTGAAAATACCAAATTGCTCCAAGAAAAAAAAGTAATGAACTTATTATTTTTAAAGAAAAAAGAATATTGTTTCTGTCGCTTCCTAGAGCACCAATTAATTATTTATTGAAATAATGGAATAATACACTTTTTTACGGATTATTTTGAGATTTATAAGTAAATCAATCGTGAAATATTTCGTAAAATGGTGTATCATTTCAACCTGACGTTTCGGACCCAGTTCAGCGTCCGCGGTCACAAGTAAGACTAAGGTGTTTTAACATTACACAGTTTTAAAAAAAATGTTAACTAACATCACTCAAAATATTATGTTACGTTCACATAAAGAGCTAACAGTATCTTGAGGTCTTGCATGGGGTCTAGCTTGAGTCTTGGCTTAAACAGGATCCCAAGCTGATAAAATTTTCTAACCGTCTTCTCTATTAAAATTAGGGTTCTTCTAATTTCAAAGGTCTTACGGATCATGCGAGGAAGAAAACGACGTGCTCTTGCGAAGAATTTTGGTTGGTCAAAGCGTACGAAGTGGTTAGGTGTATCTAATGCATATCTCTCGACGACCGCTTGGTGCAGTGGTCCGCATGTCGGACTTCTAAACCAAGGGTCGCGGGTTCGATTCCCGCACAGTACAAGCATATGTGTGCATGAACATGTGTGTTTGTATTGGTCTGGGTGTTTTCTATTTATAATATGTATTTATTTACAAAAAAAAGTATTTAAGTATTTATATCCGTTATCTAGTACCCATAACACAAGCCTCGTAGCTTACTTTGGGACTAGAGAATTGGTGTGCTTGTTGAGAAATATTTATTATTATTTAGTTCACATACTGCAGACTTCGCGTTCCGTCTATGTTTTACATGGGCTATATATTCTTAATCTGTACGCCTATACTACCAAATATTACCAATGCAATGTCACGGAACAAAGCCTATCTCCACACCTAAAATTATCATCATAAGATAATATCCAAGGTGATGTTAAACATTTACCACCATGGAACTCAATTTGGCTTAGCGGTTAGCATTCAAAGACAAGGGTCTCGGTTCGACCCTCGACCACACCAAAGCAAACATTTATTGATAGTATATGTACAGATTATAATTTCCCGTCTGGGCTCCTGGTACTACGGTATATTAGGTTACCCGGTTTTGTGCCGAAATCGCCCTTATTACAAGTGCATAAAATAACGCAGTGTTAACCTTGATGTGCTAAGAGTAATTTGATGTTTACATTCGCAGGTGGGAACTAGGATACTGGGTTAAGCTCTTGTTAATGGAAATTATTGTATGGGTGATGTTTTAGGACTTGTCTTTGGTTTCTGCATCAGGATATCGTGGTTCCGAAAATATGGATCAAGTAAGTGACAGCTAATTGTAAGAATACGTTCTATGGTAAAGAAAGGCCAAAAACATCATCACAGTTAAGTAGCCTTCGTTGTGGACGTAGAAATAGTTTGGAAGTTTATTAAAAGACAAGTCGAATACGGAATACTAATATAGTTCTTTTTTCAAACCTTTAGGGGTTTAAGTAATGAAATATTTTGAGCAGACCATCATACCCAGTTGTTGTATAAGTACTGGAGTTACATAAAAGTAAAAAAAAAAACTATTTAAGCATATTTGTTTTTCATTGTCAATTTCGAGTATGCGAAAGCAAAATGGTGAGTGGAATACTGACGTGATCATTATAACGACGCCTATGCCAATAATTTTTTGTACCGAAAAATACGAAGTGACCTCCAAGAAATTCTACGGTATTCAGGTAACAATCAACAAAACGGAGTAATGATTTACGGTGGAAACGTATCATTACCATCAAACGACCCGTAAACTCGGTGAATACAGAAATTGCCGGCGCCTTAACAGAATGGCAATGGAAAATAAAATTACGTCTGAACGACCTCTAATATTAATTTAATGGCGTGCTAATTTTGAATGCGCCCTTAAAAGTGAGGCTACATTCTTTGGGTAACGGACAATCGACAATACCTAGAAAACTCTTTTCGGACTACTCTACGGTATTGAAAAAAAGGAATTTATGGTAGAAACCTGAAAATTTGAGATCGTATGTATCATTTGATGCCAAAATACAAAAAATACAAAAAAAAAACTTTTGGTGTGGCCCCAACCTTATCACTTAAGCTCACCAACACACACTCAATAAGTGTACACACTAAATTTCATAAGAATCTGTCCAGCCGTTTCAGAGAATTTTTGTGACCAACACTGTGACACGAGAATTTTATATTGTCTCTACACATAAAGCAAAGTCGCTTCGTGTGTCTGTATCTATGTCTGTATGTATTTATGCTTAGATCCTTAAAATGCTCATAAGCAGTTCTGAAGACCCGATACAGCAAGAAATTGCTCAGCTTAAATGGAAATGGATAGGGCACACGCTGCGTCGAAGTGAGTACAATGCTGCGTCGATAGCCTTCGAATGGCAGCCCGATGGCAAGAGAAGACGCGGACGAGCCATACATTCGTGGAGACGAACCATCAACCAGGAGATAACAGCTGCAGGTCTACTATGGGAGGATGTCAAGAGTCAACCGCAGAACAGGGGGAGATGGCGACAACTTACGAAGGCCCTTTGCACCAAGGAGTGCCAAAGGACTCGAACAACAACAACAACAGCTGCAGTTTTTAATAGATGAAGTGCTTCAAGAGAACGTTTATGTGTATAAAATTATGGAACAAATGCGAAAACAGCGGAAAGGACAGCGTCTGCAGCGTCCACTAGTAAAAGATAAAGATAAAGTGATATGCCTAAGCAATTACTGTCATTGACCGACGCCTGCACCACAGTTAAACGAGTAATAATACCCTGTACCTGCACAATACGAAGTATTTGACTGGCGACAGCTATATGAACTGAATGAAACAGAAACAATTTGTAGATCTCTTACCGTAAGCAAAGTTATATGTGGATAAAATTTGCTTTTACATTATTAATTTGCTTTAATATCCGAGGGTGTGTGCAATTTGTGGGTCAATTACACCAAAAAATCGATGGATGTCCTACGCGTCCAATATAATAATGCTTTAAGAGTGCTGTTGAGACTACCACGATATTGTAGTGCATCGGAGATGTTTGCGCAGGCCCACACTGACGTCTTCCACGCGATTATTCGCAAGAAAACAGCTTCGTTGCACAGAAGAGTGAGAGAGTGTCACAACAGCATTCTAAGAATAATAGCAGAGAATCAGATTATTTTATTGAAAAGTTGATTATCTTTTGTGATCCAAAAAAATTAATATATAAAGCTTGCGATACTATTTTAAGGGCTGCCATTCTTAATTGACAGAAGCTTGTTGAATGTGCTAATTACAAACGATATTTCCCACCAAACACAAGCGAACACCTCGTAACGAAACAAGTTCTTATTTTTCGTTTTTTTAACCAGACAGGTATAAGGTACAAAGTGGCATGCCCTTTGACGCGGGTCCTACGGAACCACCAAGTAATTGCCCTTGGATGGATACAAAAAAAAGTGCTGAACTAGCGTCGTTTCGTTCAAAAATAGTTCCAAACCGATTTCCCCTGACAGCAGCTAGCCGTGAACCCTATCCAATTTCCCTGCGCGTTTTATTGTTTCACGGTCGTTCATTTCGCCATTGTTTTTTTTTCACGCCTGTTTATTTCGTAGTGGTAAGTTAGACGTGAAAATTTGCTTAACTGTTAATTTTTTATTAGCCGTTGATGTATTATAGCCTTACGGGGAAAAAGCCCCGAAACAGTTCCTTAATGCTTACCAAAAGCAAAATTAAATTGATAAGTAGACGAGCCGTGTATTAACAGGCAAAAATCTAATAACAGTAAATTTACAACCTTGGTTTTTTTTGTCATTTTTATTAAATGGAGTGATAGACCAAAGACCTTTTACATTTCTCAATAATACTGCCTACTTCTTCAATCAAAATAATACCAAGATCTATCTATTCACCTATTACCTACTGATTTATTTAGTTAAATACATGGTTTTAGAGTAACTACTTGCTTAGGTGAAGATAATAAAGACAAAATAAAAGAAAAAATACCTAATATCAGTAGCACAAATGTGTAATTTCCGTTCCTAAAAATATAAGTCCTTTCCTTGCCCTTGTCAGCGAATTCTGAGATGCGTAACGCGTCATTGGATTTCTATTGAACAATTTGAGTGGTAAGATATTGTTGTGCCATGAGAAGATATTTTCGATATCGATAATGCAAAACTATCGAATAATGTTTCTAGAAGCTGAGTAATATGCAGGTGGCATGGTATTGCCTCGTTGGTGTAGAGGCATCCGAGAGGTCCTGGGTTCGAATCCCAGGTCGAGCCAAAAATTGTTTCTGAGATTTTCTATCATGAATTTCTCAAAAATAGCTCGGAGTCGGGAAGTTGGCAGTGTTACATCCCCGTGCCTCGGAAAGCACGTTAAACCGTTGGTTCTGCGCCTGATCTCTCTCCGGTCATATCGGATTGCCGTCTCACCGAACTTTGAGAGTGATGGAACAGTGAGTGCACCTGTGTATTGCGCTCACACTTGTACACTATAATATTTCCTGCGTAGTTGGCTGATCTCTGTTGAGATTGGCTGCCGTGGTCGAAATCGACCAGGATGACTATTAATATTATAACATGCAGGTAATGCGTTAAAGTTTCAAGCAGAAGTATATGTTGTAAAAAAAATACATGGTGTATATTTATAATTATTGTATTGGTAAGTAAATATATGTAGATAGTTTAACATTTATGAGCGGTTTTAGTCAATTTCACTTATACTTTTAAAAGTAGGCCATTACCATAGTTAAATGCCCTTCCTTTTTGAAGTCAAAGCGTTGAAATTTATGTCACAAATCCATTACTTATTAACAACAACCAACACTAAAACGTCGTTAACAATGGAAATGTCAAATACGTGTCAAATGCATAGAATAACGGGTGTAATTTATCAATGTTTTGTGGGCACAACTAATAATAATAAACTAAACATGATGATGAATCGCAATGCAGATGTGCGATTGCGATAATAACTGAGTTAGGGCGCTAATGAAATGCATAACCGGGGGAAAACATTTTCCGTATACGATTTAGTTACGTAACTGAATTATTTACGGAATGTGTACGTTGAAATAGCATGCAAAAGGTAACGAAGTTGACAAATAATGTATAAATAAAAGACTCATTTAGGTTAACGTTATGATGATCTACACGGCCCGTGCTTTGCCTAGGGAAATTAAAGTGTCAAGCTTAGTATAGGTGCAAACTCAGCTAAGTCAATTCAAGCTTAGTTACTCTAGAACCAACCATAAAATAACAAATTTGTGAATCCTTAATATACTCGTACATAAAGAGGACTCTCTATCACATCATTAAATAATAATAAATTGAGTGACCAGTGTGATATCTATTTAAATAATTTTATTTTATTCGGGATAGGTTCAGTTTTGAATATTGTCTATACCATGATAACAAGCCAATCAACAAAAACTACGAGTACTTGGTGAACTCTGATGTCAAAAATGTTCCGACTTTAAACATTGGAAAGCATCAAATCTACTGTTCCTTAATAAAGATTTCGATAACTGATAAATATTCGTAACTCATTGAATTTAACGATAAAATTCGTTTTTAACCCTCGAAAGAGAGGGGTGTTTAAGTTTGACCCGTGTCTGTGTGTGTGTATGTGTCTGTATATGGCATCGTTGCTCCCGAACAGATGGGCCGATTTCAGTGCGATTTTTATCATTCAAAAGATAATTTAATCACGGTGGTTCTCAGCTATGGCTGATCAAAATCTGTTCAGCCGTTGAAGCTCACCAGCGGTTTCCCTGACTCATTCGAGGGTTGAATAATAGAAAGTAAGTTTTTATCGATACTATCCATGTCACATCACTACACAGTCCAGGCAGAATCATAGCAGCAGTCACGTTCACGAATCGCAATGGGTAAGGCACAGGATACGCTTTATTGGATCCCCGTCTCAGTTATGTTATGGCACCTCGGCAGAATGGCTTTCAATTCCCAATCCTTTAATTTCTGCGTGTGAACGTGTGGAAAAAAGTTGCCACTAGGAATAAGCCATTTTGTCGAAGTGTTGATAACCTTTTCTTGGGATTGGTAAAGTGAACAGTGATTACGTGACACTTCTTAGAATAAAAAAAGTCACAAAAATCTTCTATAATTTTTTGTGTCCAAATTGCCTGAACTTTCGGGTTAAAAGGAAACTATACCTAAACTACTAAGTCTTTGCTAAAGCATTGTTGATCACCTAAAATACAAGAATTTACTATATTTTGGTTAAAAAAAATTATAACTACATAGTAAAAATGCAATATCGCTCTCCGCGTCTACCCTTATGTATGTATGCTTAAATCTTAAAAAGTACTCAACGGATTTTGATGCAGTTTTTTAATAGATAAAGTGATTGTTAAAAAAAAACATTTTAATAAAAGAAAACAGAGGACTGGTCAGCGTCTGCCCTCTGGAAAAAAAAATGTTTCTTCATTCAAAATGGTCATTGACATTCCGCTTCACAATTAACTTCAAGTTTGGAACTGTCACACAATAAATTATTTACTTATAATTAATAATATAAGCCAGTTGCGTGTCTAAGCCTTGTCCTTGGTATTCTATCGACTTGGTATTACACTAGTAGAAAACCGTAAAATGGTTTTAATTTTTTACAAGACCGTAAGAGGTGCTTGTGGCGCAGTGGTTGCAGCGCTTTGGTAGTGATACTTAAAGTTAAGCAACCTCGGGCGCGGTCATGTTTGGGATGGGTGACCATTCTGACCATTTAAGTGACGTCTATTTACAAGCATCTCCGTGCTTCGGAAGGCACGTTAAGCTTATGGTCCTGGTTAATATCGATAGATATTAGTCGTTAAGCCTGGTCAGAGGCCCTCGGGCGGCTTAATAACATCTAATAACATCTGACAGTAAGCTTGGTCACTTACCTTACAAATACCCCCCTCCACCAATCCGCACTGAGCCCGCGTGGTGGAGTATGGCTCGGACCACCTCATAGTTGAGGTAAGGCCTGTGCCCAGCAGTGGGACGTATATAGGCTGATGAGATGAGATGAGAGACAAGACCGTAATCAGGGGTTGATTACGGTCCTTGCCGGCACAGGGGCCCATATTATATTCCTAAAAACGGAATCCGTCAAAATGATAAATGTACAGACGACAGTTTTTTTTATTCAACAGTTTACCGGCAATCTACTGATTAGTATATTGCGCAAGCGCAAGAAAGCTGGCTCGCTTTTACCACGGTAATATTATCTATAATACAGTATTCTTCTAACTTCATATAACGCGCACTCGGCATGCTGCAGTCGCGGGTGTGCCGCGGTGACGAACGGACGGTTTGCTGTTTTTTAATCAAGTAGCTATAGCATGACAAGTAGAATGCTTTTCGGTCGCAAATTTATAAGACCGATTTGTTATTAAGCCACATACATAATCATGGATTTTAATTAAATTTATTAATAAAAAACACAACTTGTTTTTTTTATTGAATGCTTTCTATTCAATTCACAAAGTATTTTATTTTAATATTTTATATTGTTACTAAGTGTCTGTGCTGATAAATAAAAAGTAATAAATTTACAATCTCAAAACTAGATAGAAACTCAAAGTAGGCAGATGCAATTAAAAACGCTGTAGGTGGGCGACAGCAACAGCCCTATCTCATGCTTACGTACCGCGCGGCTGTAGACCGTGGTAGGCACTTATTTCAAGGACACGGCCGAGTAACAATACTGTATAGATAATATTACCGTGCATTTATGGCGAGTACGCGGCAGCCGCAACAATGTCCTGAAGGTCATCGCCGACGGTGGGGACTGTCCGCTTGTCGAGCATTCATATGTCAAGTAACTCGCTCACTTTTAGTTATTAAGTACTAATACTAGTTATAAGCTTTTTGATACATGTACTATCACCCAAACGGATTTTTGTTGTCAGAAAATATATATTTTTTAACTGCAAAATCGACCTAATTACAATCCCTAGTTTTTACATTAACGTGCTGTTATGTGTACGAGTGTCATTTTACGTATAAACGATTATTGTTGAGAAAGATTAAGTTTTTCGGAATAAGGCCTCAAAGTGTAAAGCGATTTTTTCGTTAGATAGGACCGTACAGGAAATTAGGGCGTACGTGACATCTTCAATACTAAGTACGTCGAGCGCAATAAAAGCAATGGCAGTAGTATTGGTTAGACATCCTTACTTCTCAACTCATATTAAAATTGAAAAATGTAAGTTTGTATGTCGTTGTTTGTCCTTCTTTCACGACGCAACGAAGCAATGTAATGATATGCCTTTTTTCTGTGGAGAAAGTTAGGGTGCTGGAGAGTGACATAGGCTACTTTTTTACGCGAGCGAATCCCATGTAAAAATTAAAAAAAATACTCATAGCTTACCGATAGATGACGCCACTCGACTTGACACGAATGCGACATTTCTATTGTTAACGACGTTTTAGTGTTAGTTGTTGTTAATAAATAATGGTTAAAATGACATTAATTTCAACATTTTGACTTCAGAAAGAAAGTTTATTCAATTATGATAATTGCCTGTATATTATATAAATATATAACTGCGCATAGCCATAGAGCATATTACGAGCTATAATTTATATAGAATTGTAAAGATAAAAGGGTTTCCACGCGGACGAAGTCTCGGGCGGCCACTTGTACTCCATACTTGGATAAAACCTTTTTTTATAGGCTGACCGCGATTCGCTGAACTGTCAGGCAATGTTCTACGTGAGCAAGACAACGCGAAGCGACATGTGCGACGCGACGGTTACAGGGGGTTTACTTACCTAGCTATATTAATTAACTGCATAGGGTAAAGCCGAGATGGATGCCCCAGTGATAAAGATGACCAAATTTTAATTACATTATTTTCGCAGATAAAATCGATTCCTTTTTTCATATCTATCAAAAGAATCTCTAACTCTATTTTAATTGACTCAGTTGTATGGCTCGTAGCGATAGTATGCAATGCCAAAATGAATTCAAAGATTTTGGAGGATAGATGCCCATTTTTCCGGTGAGTCATCTATCCCAAACGCAATTTATATGGGTCGAGCATGTATATGTAGTATGGGACAGATGTCACAAAATTTAGAGGTCCGCAAAATTCCCTTAAACTCAGAATAAATCGAAGACAACGTTTTTTACTTTCCATAAATTTGTAGACAAAACTCCCAAGAATAAATTTGTTTCATATATAAATTGTTTTGATTTGTGTTATTGAAGTTATAGACCGATTTCGAAAAAGGCATATATCCCGGTCTTACCCTACATAGTAATTCACTGAATTTTATCACCGAAAATATTTTAATGAACGGTGTGAGTACATAATGCTTGACTGCGTTTAAATATTTTTTGTCTTGAATCGTTCAATGTTAGATTTTTGTTGTTGAAAAAGTTCAAAGGTGTAAGTTCTTTTGATCAAGAGACACTAGACATTGATCCCTCTCGCCATTCAAAATCATAAAGGTTGAGGTACCTCTTAAGACACTCTTTTTCATTATCACTCAGTCTTGAAAACAGGTCACCTTACAAAGCCTTAATGTAAGTTTTCAAATATTTTTCAAGACCAAATAAAACAATGTAATTAATGATCCTAGCTACAAAAGACCTATTCTCAGAAATATATAGGCACCGTCCCCACCCACCAACAGATAACAAATTTGTGTCAATGTGATCTTTAGTATCCCTTTACTTGACTGATATTTTTTCCAAAAAGATGTTTGGCGTAATTCAGAAAAAAAAACGGAAAGTTTTTTTCGTCTTATACTCGTACAGAACTAGTTTCAGTACAGACGATAAATACATTGTATACAAATTACAAAGGAAAAATATTTTTAGGTAAATAAGCGATTATCAGTTGTACATAGTTATAACAATAGAATAATATTTATCCTAAAGGTCCAAAACATGAGGTATTAGGCATGAGCGCCGCACCGCCGCTTCGCAATCCCAAGCCCATATTAGCCTGTCTCTATACTATAAAATAATCTACTCGTTGAGATGTAACATTTAAATACCATTTTATTTGTGTAGGGGTGGGTCCGAACTTTAATGGTACAGTCACATATGTGTTTACATATTAAGACCACAAAGTCCAAATAACCATTAACAACAACATGTAAATCAGCGTTTTTTATGTTATACAAATGCAGATTTATGGAACCGTAGTTTCGGTAGTGTTTAGAAATCCTACTACTATTATAAAGGCGAAAGTTTGTAAGTATGGATGTATGGATGTATGGATGTTTGTTACTCTTTCACGTAAAAACTACTGAATGGATTTGAATGAAACTTTACCACAATATAGCTTATACATCAGAATAACATATAGGCTACAATTCATAAAGAATTTTTAAGATAAAGGCTTTCCACGCGGACGAAGTCGCGGGCGGCCACTAGTATGAATATATACACCTTGTCTTTTCTTTTATTAGTTTCAAGCATCAGTCGTACAAAGACATTTTAATCAGACATTCATACCGAAAATGGCAAGCTTTTGAAACCGCGAACTTTATAATCTTCTTACGAGAGAGCCACCCGATTTGAATACGATTAAAATTCAGTTGGTCGTCTACGAAAATTAGTTTTAAAGTTAGCCGTATTCGATTACTGAGGCTTTGAGTAGACGCGGCCTAAGGCAACTTGCAAACGAACGTCAGCTAGTAACGTTTCATGATCCATGAAAAGGTTACTAGTCGCGTGGAAACGCTTTTTTACCAGACTATCTTGGGTACCCACAATAGCAATGTCCTAACTACATCAACACTTATTACCTGACCTTTTAGTGGTCTTGTTTTATTTTTATCCACACTGTTTGTTGTGTTTCATTAATATAAATAAATAAATATACAACATCTCATACATTGATCTGACTCCGTGGTAAGTAGCTTAAGCACGTTTCAATTGATATCAGAATCAACAGTGGTATTACAAATAAACATAAATAAATACATATAACACCCAGACCAGTACAGACAGACATGTTTATGCACAAAAATATTTCTATAGTTCGGGGATTGAACCAGCGATCTCTTGGTTATTAGTCAACTTCTTAACCATTACATCGAAGTGGTCGCTGCAACAACTGAGCCACTAGAACCTTAATGATGTTGGGGTCCCATTGATAGGTTAAATAAAATAGTGGACTGTAGTTAAAAAGTGCTGTAAATCGCGCTCAAATATACGGAAAATATCTTGGATCAAACTTAAACGCGCCAAAGGTGTAAGAGGCTTGAGAACGTTTGTATGCGAATGTACGAACGTTCGGCTCGGCTGCGAGCTGGTCGGGCGCGATCGTGTAGGCTCGGGTGACCTCGGTGTTCGCCACCGATGATGCCAACGATGTTACTCGATGTCCCAACAATGACATCTGATATTAAAGATGGTTGTTTGTAAGGGATGTGCCCTTATAAATAACCCCTCCACTAATCTGCACTGAGCCCGCGTGGTGGAGTATGGCTCATACTACCTTATGTTATAGTTGTAGTGAGGCCTGTGCCCAGCAGTTGGACGTATATAGGCTGATGCGATAAAAAAGGGTATGGTAAATGATATGCAACTAATCGCCGGTGAGAACCCCTAATTAATAAGTTACTAACAATGGGCATGATGTCACCTATCTTAAATATTTTCAAGGCCATGGCGCTTCAAAAAACATAGCCCCTATGAAGTTAATACAACCAGTTTATTTCTAAAAAGCTGTAGAAACCAATTTTAAAACACAAAAAACTCAATAAATATTCGGTCCATTGACTCCGATTTCTGATACATGACCATAACGTCACGTTCATGTATTCCCATACAAAATCTATGGAGGCAGACCGTTTTGACAGATAATAAAAAGAATGTCAACGATTGGAGGTATCATCTAGCCTTCTACCTACCCCTTGCACTAGCATATTTAATTTTCTGCTCGTCTGTAATCTGCCGTATATTAGTTGTATAAGAGTGATGTAAAATGCATGAAAACCACCATGAATCATGGCCGACTTAATATGAATGCGAATATTCGTGACGGTAACTGTCGGGATTTTTAAGTGACTGCCGGGTTATTTAAGAAGATGCTTTAAAGGGTTGTATATTTTTTTTTATCTCCGATGAAATAGAGAGGTGTTATTAATTTGACTTTATGTGTCTGTTTGTGTATGTTTGTCTGTGTTTTTGTATGTGGCATCGTAAGTTTCGAACGGATGGGCCGATTTGAAAGCGTTTTATAGGGTTTCGTAACCGTAAAAGATATTAATTGTAAAGAAAAATTTATTGCAAACAACAGAAAGCAAACAAATATGGAGGACTGAATTCATAGAGAGGGACAAAACAAGGGCGTCAACTTTTTCTAGGTGTGGCATTTACAAAGCAAGTAGGTTTCATTCTTAGTATTTAGCTTATTGAAATATAATCATAACTTTTTATTGACGTGGCAACGTCTTATAAATTGGTTTGCCGGGTGACACTTCAAGAAACTGCGTTACGCTCCGCTCACGTTATGCGCTCACAATGAGAGCGAGTGAGAGGCACGCGTCCCTTCTACTCGGGCATGGTTAGCCCGCCTAAGAGCGAGAGAGACAGACATAAAAACTAAAAGTCGTTGTCACGTAAAACTTTCGCCCGTATACCGACTTTACAGGCAACCAATTTTTACGAAGAGAGCTTTGCTCTGATAGGTTTTTTGTATTCTAAATAAATAATAATCACGGTGGTTTCTAGCTATGGCTAGTCCAAATTCGTCCAGCTGTTGTTGATTACCAGCTGTTTTTCTGGCTCTTGTATTTAAAATTTTAGTTTTAAGTGTTATTATAACACCTTCAAAATAAAGCTGAAGAAGATGATTATTTTGCTTTAAATTTCCACGAAACGACGCCAGTGCAGGAACCAAAATACATCCAACTGTAATCACCTGAAAAGGTAGAACTGGAAGTCGCAGGACTTACAATATCTACAACTCACAACGTGACACAGAAGATGCACTGGAATCACAACACTGACACCAACAAACACTCGACGCGTTTCGCCACTACACGTGGCATCCTCAGGAGATGTTTTCGCTTCGACAGACTACGAGCGACTACGAGCTCAGTCGCTCGTAGTCGACGTGGAAATTTAAAGCAAAATAATCATCTTTTTCAGCTTTAGTCATGGATATCCGCAAAGTAACGCCTGATTCTATCAACCTTCAAAATAAAAAATATAATATAAATAATATTTCCATTGTCGTGCAAATGTAAACTTCTTGAGCATCAGTCGGATGATATCGTCCGACATAACAATAGATATCTATAGACACAAATGATATCACGTCACGCGTGACTCAAGAGATTTATCTTAGAAATACTAAATAGAACTTTTCACACCTTTAAAGCATAAGTCATCCTTTATTTTTGTGGTACGCTTTAAAAAAAACAAACGACTTATTTCCTCACGTTTTTAGGAGTCACCTTGATTTTTAAATCCGCACAGTGAAGTCAGAATTATTTGCTGACTTAAAATAATAAAAAAGAAATAGTAATAATACTTTTCCTAGCCAATTTCGACCACGGCGGCCAATCTCAACAGAGATCAGCCAACTGCGACAGAGATATTATAGTGCACAAGTATAAGCGCAATATACAGGTGCACTCACTGTTCCATCACTCTCAAATTTCGGTGAGACGGCAATCCGACATGACCGGAGAGAGAACAGGCGCAGGACCAACGGCTTAACGTGCTTTCCGAGGCACGGGGGTGTAACACCGCCAACTTCCCGACTCCGAGCTGTTTTTGAGAAATTCATGACCGAAAATCTCAGAAACAATTTTGTCTCTACCTGGGATTCGAACCCAGGACCTCTCGGATGTAAGGCAGAAACTTTGCCACTACACCCACGAGGCAGTCAAATAGTTATAAAGCTCCCGCTCTTTATAACACTAAAACGAAACTATGCGACGAATCATTATGGCTGAAATATCCCAACTCGAAGGCCAAGGTTAGAAAAACACCTAAATAAGGCAGTTAAAATAAATTTACACTACAGCAAACAATTGAAATAATAATTCCCAAGCTAAAAGTCGGCTGTTGAGTTTTATTCACAATTTTCATGCTAGCTCAGCAAATAGTATGGTTTTGTCACGAAAAGGTTTCTCGGTATTTTGATTTAGTATGCACTTTTGTTTTTTTTTATTATGAATTGTAATGTAAATGTGTGGTCAAACCTGCGATAAAAAGTTTTTTAAACAGTGAAACTACATCTTGGAAATCTTTTAAAAGTATATACAACAACAACACATACATTGATCTGACGCTATGGTAAGTAGCTAAAGCACTTGTGTTACAGATATCAGAATACATGGTCATGCACACAAATGTATAATGCGGGAATCGAACCCGCGACCTCCTTGTTAATAGTCAACTTATTGACCATTTCACCCAAGTTGTCGTCAAAAAAAATATTAATTAGTTTAGTACCTATTTGACGAATGGCAATATAACCTAGAGTTAAAAACTCATGTTGTAGCTAAGTAGTTAATATGGTGTCGTAAATACAGCAAGAGCACGACTTTTGGGTAGTCTTGAAGTATTTAGTCAAACCTTAACTAGGCTGGTAGGTATTGAATCGTAAATGAACACTTGAATGTAAACAAAACGAAGCTCATTATACTCGTCATAACGTTTCTGCAAACATCCCCATCCTTAAAAATTAACAAGGCCAAAATAAAAACAAAAGAAGATCGCCCCATCGATTTTAGAGGGTATTTACAATTTGTTCCGATGCCGAAACAAAACCTTGTTTACGCAAACATAAGCCCGGATATTCTCGGAATGTTGGGAGGCAGGCCAAATAAATTATTCACTTTGAAACCTGTTCTGAAGTGACAGCTCTCATTATTTCTGTGGGTCAACTGAAGTTGTGCTTAAAGTGTTGTGCTGATTTAGTGTTCCAATTTCGAAAAACAGAAAAAAAACAAATCATTAGAAGGTTATTTTTTTATTTTTTATAATTATATACACTAAATTTAAAACCACCCGGTTACAGGTTAAAGAAAAAAAATATGTCACTAACAATAGTTGTAACTTGTTGCCAAATTAATTAGCAAGTTGTTTCAAGAAGCAAGAAAAATAAAGTACAAATATTAAATATCATATAGATGATGGAATCGAACGTTACTTTGGGGAAATCCATGACTAAAGCTGAAAAAGAGGATTATTTTGATGTAATAAATATCATGACAATTTAATAAAAAGCTCCGTCAAAAGGAGAGACGGGCATCTCGACGCAATCTTGTTGTGATTTTTCTAAGAAGACATTACCTTGTATTATTTAAAAAAATAAGAATTTTTAGCAGAAATCTCATAATTTTGGATTGTATCCTATCTTTGGACGTATAATTAAAAAAAACACAAATTTACAAAACATTTGATGGTGTAAAACTTGTCTTATTACTAAAGGGATATGAAAAAAGCGTACAATGCTAATACCTAATGACTAGGATCAAAAATATTCATAAGAATCGGCCTAGCCGTTTCGGAGGAGTTCTTTATTAGGTGACAGAGTACTATTTCCCATGGTTAATTGAAACATCGTCACATCACTACCTATTTCGTTCTATTACATTCAGAAGCAGTTGCTCAAATTAAGTTTCGAATAGCACCGGAGCCACCGTTTCCGGCCGGGATAATCTTTATTGTACACCCTGGATTACAAGATCAAACAAAATAAAGGGTGTCATCCCATTTTAGAGAGCGCTTTGTATTTCGCGTGACAAAAGGTAAAAGGCATTCGTGATTTATTATTTTTGTGAATCACGCTTACTAAACTCAAAATACTAAATCGAAAAATTTCGATTTTAATAATATATCGTACCATTTTTGTAATAAACATATTCATGAAGCTCGATTTAAAAATAAAATAAAATATGTTTATTTCGAACCAGAGTCCATATAGTCCATAAACAATGCAAGCTTAAAACTATGTTAGTGCAATTCAATTTAATTTCAAATCAAATTATTAATAATATGTTGATTTAATATGTTCTCTGCCTACAAAAAAATCAATAATATGCAATCAAATTATCGGAGACTAAAAACGGATCTTCAACTATTATAGAGAGGAAATATTTAATTGTTTAAATATATATGTTTGGATTTTACTCAAAGGACAGTTTTTTTTCGCCCTCTTAAAAGTAGACATCTTGGCTGTATTGTGGGCTACAATTTGGCAAAAAAATAATAAAGAAAAAAATATTACATTGATTAAGTGTTTCGTAGAGAAGTTAGCGATCTCTTCTTAAAAAGTTCGTATGGGAGAGGGGGGCAAGACGGGGTACTTAACGTTTGAAATGCTAAGGAACTGAAACTATACACCTTTGGATACTGTTTTATTTAAATAATCATCTTTGCTAATCAGTCTTTCATAATTGAGTTATTAAAGAAACATTTGTTGCATAAAAAACTAACAATAACTCAAAAAGTAGAAAAAGTCCCATCTCCCCATCTTACCCTACCCAGCGGGTAAGACGGGGTATTAAAATAATTATTGACAAAATTCACAAATGAACGTTGCCTCATCATCTTCATCATCTATACCAACATAGCTGCAGTAAGCCCATTTTCCGCAGGCAGCACACCCAGCCCATCATTCATTTGAATCTAAATAGCGGCCATTGCAGTATAGACAAGGCGTATTGGCTATATCACTACTGCTGTTCTCTGGTGATAATGTAGTTTTGATGACAGTTTTCTCCTTGATTATTCATTTAATTTCCATTTGTCTTTCGTCCCTTTTTTTAATCATTTTTAACTCTCCAAATTCTTTTCTCTTTTGTTTCCTTCTTAAACAAGCTTTTTTTATCGAATCTTCCAATCCATTTTAATTTTCGTGTTAGTTGATGTTCATCCTAAACATTTCCCAAGAAAACAAAAAATTGCTTAACAGCTTCTTTATTGAATCCTGTAGCACGTGCAGCTGAAGTTGAAAGTACTTCAGCTGCACGTGCTGCAGGATTAGCATAATAGAACACGTTTTGCTGCTTACATTTAACCCATTTGACCTTCAATGACAGAGTTTACAGCATTTTGTATACTCTCCTTTGACTAGTTTGCTCTATTAGTGGTTCTTTTACATGTTTTAACCATTATTTAACAAAAAAAAATTGCAATACACATGACATAATTGAAACAAAAAAATATTTCTGGAGGTCAAGGCGGGGTACCCCATACCCCATCTTGCCCTTTTACAACTAATCCGTTTTTAAAAAAATATTACCTACAAATGATGCACAATACAGAAAAAAACATTTTCTTACATTTTAGCTTAATTATTGATGCAATGGAATAAAATTAGGCATACTAATCTCAGTTATAAATCGTAGCATAACACACAAGTTCGAATTTGCAAAAATAACAACAAAATTGACAAGAAACGGTTTTTTGCAAATAAATACAAAAAGCGTGCCTCGATCTATTTATCACTCGGCACACTGACAGGTGTCATGGCGGCGCACCGTCACGTGCTGCAACAACTGTGATTGGGTCATTAGAAGTGTATAAAACATGGAATGCCCCGTCTTGCACGCCACCCCGTCTTGCCCCCCTCTCCCCTACACTTAGAACTTGTAACTTAGAAACTGTATGGTAGAGACTTGAGCGTGATCGCCACTTAGCGAGAAGTAGTCCGATAAGTTGGTTCTTTTTTACTATGGAGGGAAAAAGTTGGATTTTCTCCCAAAATGGTTATTACCTATAGCTATACCTTGTAATGATACGCAGTGATATGATGGCAACTTACATTTGTTTAGTTATTTGTTGTGTTTCAGGTGCATCTTCTGTGTCACATTGTGAGTTGTATTGTAAGTACTGCGACTTCTACCTCTAGTTTTTTCAAGTGGTTACAGTTGAATGTATTTGAGTTGCTGCGCTGGCGTCGTTATGTGGATATTTACAGCAAAATCGCTCGACATTTTCACAATATTGATACATATTTTTATATAACAGGCCGTATTTATGACTGCTTCATGAATTCACTGACCTCAAAATCTTTGCCGAACACAGAGTGATCGTAAGCTTGACGTTATATTGCATATGGAAATAAAAAATAGTTATCAACCGTGGCGAGCCGCAAATCCAGTTTATTATTTTCACAGAGTTAGCACGTCAAGTTTAAGTGCAGTATTATTACACATTTGCTGTGTAAAAAAGTCTTATATCGGTGTCTATACATCTGTTAGGCCCCGGGCATACATTCGGCAAACATTCGCCGCAAGTCGCAGCGATAAAAAGTCGCATATGTGCCGGTTACTCTACGTACGATAGCGGTCAGCGCCGCGTGAACACTTTCTAACGGAAATTGTTTGCAAATGATTTTCGCCTCAAAGGTGTTCATGGGACATAGATATCCACAAGATCATAGTTACCCAAACTGCTAAACACTTATCACTTATCTTAGTCATCACTTATCTTCTGTGTTAAAAAAAGTAACGAAAAAAGTAGTTTTTAATTCAACGCTTACTGCAAGTTGACTTCTTCTAAGTGCTCGACCAGTAGAAATGAACTAATTAGCTCTGCTGTCGACATAATTAAGTCCATTTTACATCGGTGGAGGGCAAATGAGAAAGTTTTTATCCAATTTGTAGTGTTCTTGTGAATCTGCTATAGAAAAGTTAATTTCTCTTTTAGATGTTAATAAGTTTGTTACTGTAATCATGGTCCATTAATGAAGTATTAGAATGGCTCAACTAAAGACTGCGATATTTTTACTGTTCTTTTAATCCATTTTACATAAATAGCAGATTCGGCTACTTTTTTAAGGATTTACTGAAAGATATACCTAAACTAAGGACTTTTAAAATCATCTGTCTCTATTTCACTTAGGTACTTTGATCAAACCGAATACATCACGAATTTCATCAGGCATATTTTACTAAGTTTAAGTGAAAATGCTAAGTATAAGTACCTACCAACATCTTTAGATGTCGCACTTCTAAACGCAGTCGCGCCACGCAGGCTCAGTGCTGCTTGGTAGAGAGGTTTGTAGGGAAAGCTACCAACCTTACTGTCAGCCTCTGATGATTAGGCTTAACTACTAATATCTAGCGATACATTAACCAGGACCAAGTAAGACAAAAGTAAAAAAAAGTAAGTTCATAAACTTTAAACCAAAATATTGCATACCTCTACTACTCACTAAGTACTTCTTAATGTTTGTTCATAAAATAAATTGGTGAAGCTCAACCAAAGAATCCTCGCGATCAACACTTAAATCGCAATTTTATCTCACTTGCGGACTGAAAGACCTTTGTGTATCGCGAGAAAACGTGTAAAAAACTACACACAAGCGGTCCTGCGTCTCCTTAGTACCCATTACGGGCAATATATGGGCGTTTGGTCGCCGTTTCGAGGCAACTTTGCGACCTGTGTGGTGTCTATATTGATTGTGTTTGTATCTGCGTTGAGTTGTTTTGGGTTAAAGCTTACTAAAATTGGTCGAATGTCATTTCATCTGCATTAAACATACGGATGTAAAATATTTTGAGTTATCATCGTCATTATCAGCTGAAAGACGTCCACTGCTAAAGATCCTTACGCGTCAGCGCTACTAAAGTACTTTTAAAAAACAGTATAGTTTTACTTTATATGAAGTCAGAAATGAACAAGTTTATATCTTAACTAGCTGACCCGGCAAACGTTGTTATGCCATATAAATTATTATCACTAAGGTGTATGCAAAATAGATGTTGGCCGATTCTCAGACCTACTCAATATGCTCACAAAATTTCATGAGAATCGGTCAAGCCGTTTCGGAGGAGTATGGCAACGAAAACTGTGACACGAGAATTTTATATATTAGATGTCTTAAGACTGCAAAATACAACTCTATACTAAATACAAAAAATATTAATACAAATACTCTATTTCAACCTCTTTCAAGGTATGTATGAATGTATCGCATTACCTGTCATACTGTACTATGTAGAGATAGTTGTAAAAATTGCCATCAAATTAATTAAATAAAATGGTCGTTGGTAAAACATTATCATGTCATATTATCAAATAAGCTTTATAACCAGTTTCTTTGTTGAGAACAGCATGTCACATAGTAATTATTTACAAAGTTACTGTAACCGCTTATTTATTAACATACTTTACCAATTTATTTGCCTACTAGCTTACTATGTACTGAAATACTAATGACTAAATCATGAGCTCCTTCTTTCAAAACTACCTCTACAAAAAATGGGATCTGTGGCGATCTGTTAATAATGGTAATCCTCTTACATTCATAACCGCTCCCAGGCGATTGGCCAATTATATATCTAGCTGAAAACGGAGTCATAAATTTGGTACTTAATAGATTTGATTGGTTAGAAGGGAACCCATTTATTTCTTAAAGCAACTAAGTCGACCTTCAATGACTACATAATTACTTCAAAAGGTTCTCTATTTCAGGACTTAAAATTCATTCATTTCAAATTAAAGCGTAGCTTGTGATATTTGTGAATTTAACATTAACAACGTCTATTACTTAAACAGGCTTACTGATTTTTCTTTTTCAAATTATAATTGATTTAATTAATCGATGTGTCAAATAATTGACATTATTTCTGTGACTGGAATTATTTTATTATCTGTTCGAATGATAAGATTTCGTCAATCGACACCTAGTTTTACGCCAACACACATCTGCCACATAAAGTCGCTGCGACTCGCGAAATCGTGTCAATCGATTAGCGCGGCCAAATCACTGACAGTGGTGAGTTGCGTACACAGTATGCTGGTGGTGCGCCCTTGGCCTTAAATAACAGTTCGGTTTAGTTTATAAAGGTTCTTGTGGTGCAGTTAGAGAAGCGGTAGTGATACCAAACTAAAGCACTTATCGTTTGTGTTTGGGATACCCATCCCATTAGGAATATTCAAGTGACGTCTATTTAAAGGAACTTCGTGCTTCGGAAGGCACGTTTAGCCGTTAGTCCCGATTAATATCGATATATATTTTTCGTGAAGCCTGGTCAGAGGCCCTTGAGTTGATCACTTACCTAACAAACAACCCCTCCAACAATCCGCACTAAGCCCGCGTGGTGGAGTTTGGCTCATACCTTATAGCTGAGGTGAGGCCTGTTCCCAGCAGTGGGACGTAGGTTGATGAGATGCGATGATAGATTATAAGTCACTAGCGGCCCGTCCCGGCTGCGCACGGGTGGACATTTATTCCATCCGTGCGAAACCGGGGCGGGTCGTTGGTATAAAATATAGCCTATGCTCATCTTGAATTATATAGGATTCTAATGGTAAAACATTTTCTTAAATCAGTCCAGCAGTTTCGGTGCCTATTCAATTCGAAAAACAATCTAATCATTCCTTTTTCTAATATTAGAGTAGATGAATTAAGAATGAAACCAATCTCAAGAACTCTCTCCATATTCCACTATTGTGACACAATTCCTAAAACAACGTAGATAAGACACAAATAAAAAGAATTGCACTTTACGTAACTCTCAACACTTGGGCGGAAAAGGAAAAATATAACGTGAAAGCGGAAAAAAAGGCAGAGATAGTGCGCTACTGCCATTGTTTATGTGACCTAGACAATTTTTTCGAGATAATAGAAGATTAATGTGCCGACCTTTCTCTAGATCACGTAAAGTATTAGTTAAGTGAACACTAATTCGGCTTTGCAAGCTTTGGGGGGACGGTTTGTGTACTCTCTGGTCGATTCGGAAAGGTCTGTTTTCCGTCTGACAGAGTTACAGATTAACTTAGCAAAAAGGCTGCGTTGCTTTCAGCTTTCAGATGTAAATATCGTTTTGGCTAAGAGAAATTTGGTCAAAATGTATAAATCCATTTTAAAATAAACCTGGAGTTTTGTATAGGACCTAGTTTTCTGGTAAGAGATCATCATAACGTAGAATGAAGCATTTGAATTTAAAAAAAAACACTTACTGCATTATATGTATATTTTCTGATATTCAGCTTTGTGGTATGCTTATTTCTCTACCTAAGATCCTAAAAGAACCCTCTTAGTACTTGTTGTGACTGTGTTTCTTGCGCCGCTTTTTCTCATGACTAGCGCAAATTGTCCCTGAGCGGTGGTAGGGTTAATTTATACGTTGGGACGTGTAAAAGTGCTCCTTGTAGGTCTATTTACAGAAATAAATTGTTTTCATTGGTGTTTATTGCACTGATATGGTTTCATACAAACTTCAACCTCGAAGACAATCCTTTTCGAATCTTACTAAACCTTAGCGATAATCTACACCGCAAAAGGAACCCCCATATTTTATAAAACTTCTAGCTCTGATAATTTCTGAGATTTCGTGATGAGTAATTCGGTAAGACAGCGAGTAAACATTCGCTCTTAGAGTTAAAGTAGATAAATAAACAGATATACCTACATATAGAAAATATGTTCGATTAACCTATCTGGTTTTAATTATTCTGATTATTCAGTTTATTCCATTTGAATTACCTACAAGACTAACTTTCTTAATTATGAACTTTTGTCTGTGTGCGGGGTAATAGTTAGAAATTCGCTCTATCAGGGCTTTTCACAGTCATGTATTCTTTAATAGGTTCTAACAATGTTTCCAAGAATAGATTCTCGGTACGTTTTTACCCACATTCATGAAGCGAACAAAACATAACTAGGTTTGCGCGCGGTCACTTTCGGCCAAACCAAGCCGGCATACCCATTACGCTTCTATGAACAAGTTCTAATGAATTTGCTCCGACGTTGTATTCAATTAAATGTTGGATACAGAATGTACGTACATTTTCCGGGGTGTATCAATTAAGATCCGAAATAGTCTTTGTGTCTGAGTTTATTTTGAGGCTTCACTGTATATCGTGGTTTCTGGTGAGTTGGTCATTGTGTCAAAATAAATGAATTGTATTTTAGTATGTCTGTAAATGAAATGAATATTTAAATACTGACATTCGATTAAATATTAATAGCCTCGGTTTTTGACGGTATTTTTATTTTTTTAAAATATTAAAAGACATCATATACATTGATCTGACTACGTGGTAAGTAGCTTAATCACTTGTGTTACAGATATCAGAATCAACAGTGGTGTTACAAATCAACTTAATTAAATACATATACCACCCAGACCAGTACAAACAGGCATGTTCATGGACACAAATGTTTGCGGGGATCGAACCCACGACCCCTTAGTTAATAGTCAACTTCTTGACCATTAAACCAAAGTGGTCGTCAAATCCACTGACTGTTTGTTTACAAAGATATCCATGGTGGGGCCATTCCATAATATTCACTCCTTGCGAATATACATTCAGCAGACTATTATATAGTACAGCAGACATATAGTACAACAAACAAGTACACACCGAGCAGGTCACAGCAACATAAGATAATACATACTTTTATAAACATTTACAAATAAACTAGCTGACCCGGCAAACGTTGTTTTGCCATATAAGTGTAAAGTGTGGACTACCCTTATCACTAAGGGGTATGAAACATAGATGTTGGCTGATTCTCAGACCTACTCAATATGCTCACAAAATTTCATGAGAATCGGTCAAGCCGTTTCGGAGGAGTACGGGAACAAACATTGTGACACGAGAATTTTATATATATAGAGAAAATATTCTTATCTATCACAAGTTTAGTTACTAGAACTTAAATCTTAGTTTATATTTCAGCAATAACAATAATTTAACAAATATTTAATTGTAATACAATGTAGTAGTTAATTTAATAGTAAACAACAATCAATTTCATAGTAATTTAAAGTCAGATAGTCTTTGATGAGTACTATAAAGACCCTAAGCTTTAAGCCAACCGTAACGGCCAAAGTAAACAGTCTAGGGCTTACAGCTGATCGCAAACTAAATTAAATAGGTGATTAACCTTTTGAGTCACTGGAGTAAGAATAAGAAAATAAATTGAAATAAAACTGACCTAATTATTTTTGTACAACCCAATTTAAGTGATCGTATTTAAAGTTTATGCAAAAAAAATTTAACCCTTTTACCAGCGGACCACCAGACGTACCGCGGGATACCATCCGTACCGTGTCGATATTCCACCGATAAGAACCAAGCGCTTCTCATCTACATTCCTGATGCGCACTCCAAAAGAGTGGAACTAACTACCTGAGTCAGTGTTTCCTTGCAATAACAACCTAGGAATCTTTAAAGCTAGAGTGAACAGGCATCCTCTAGTTGAGCTCGCTCCATCGTAGACTCGTCATCGTCTTAGCTTCGTTGGGCTTAGTCTTGGGTCAAGAGCAAACTATCCAATATAAAAAAAACCCCGAATTTATATATCACAAAAAAAAGAATGTCAATACATGAATGAAAATACAATACAGGAATACATTAAACAAAACATTTGTTGGCAAGCAGAGATTTTGCTATGATTTAGACGCACTTCTAAAAATGCATCAACTGCAAGTAGATTAAAAAAAAATAAAGCAAAATAACGAAATTTTGCTTTCGCTTTGCTTTTAATTTACCATTGAATTAATTCCCAAAGAACTCTTGCGGTATTCTGTCGTAACTACGCAACTCACTATGTTCTGCGATTCAGTCTCGGTTATTGATTGACACGAAGTCGTAGCGACAGAAAGTCGCATATTTGCCCTGGGCGACATCGTGGAAATTAATTTATGGATGCACTCATATGGATAACACATAAAGTTGTAAAATATCAGTAGAAGACTCATAAAACATATCTTCTATAATATTAAAATTAATTGCAAAATGTGTTAGTAAGCGCATAACTCAAGAACGCCTGGGCCAATTTGGCCAATTCTTTTTTTGTGTGATATTCCTTTAAGTATGGGGATGGTTCTTACAAAGAAAACATTTAAAAAAACGGGCGGGATAACATCTGCGTTGTTCGCTATAGTATACTTAATATAAAAATGAATTGCAAAATGTGTTGGTAAAAACAAATCGATTTTTCATACAATTTCCTTTTTTTAACGGGAGCCATGCATTTTACGTATGCATGCTCACTTGTTTCAAGAATCGCGAAAAACTACGTTTAAGTCATAAATCAACTATCGGGTTTTAAAAATCACCAATTACGAATCATGATGGTTTAATGAAGGGTTTGCCGCTGTTGAAATCATAAAAAAAAAACTATACCGTGTAATGTTCATCTGCCATGACGCATCTTATTTCTTGACGAATCGTCAATGATGTGTCCCGTGTAAATGCGTCCTAAGGCGTCTGTCACTGTAAATCGGCTTACTGTGAAAGCCAAAGCGGTAAGTATGATTCTTTCGAGCCCGGGTACCGTAGCGCGGACATGTAAATGTAAGTCCTTAATTCTACGAAACCCCAGGGGGTAGAACGAAAATAATTGTATATTTTGAATGTACATCTAAATTCCTATTCAACTGCCTATTCAAAGTGTATAAAATTATTTTTTATCAAAGCTGGGTTTTGGTTTAAAATTGGTCAAAGGACCTGGCTAAAATGCCATATACTGCATTTTAGCCAGGTCCTTTGACCAATTTTTTTATGTTATTCCTTAAACTACGGTTATAAGATGGTTCTTACGAAGATACAGTTGAAAAAAAAATCAACGGAAAAACAACGTCCGCTAGTAAATAAATAAAATAATAAATTGATAAAATGAGTTATCTTTATTGCACACCACAAAAATAACAGCCTAACAGACTATTGCTTGAAGCTATTTCTTTCGGTCAAACTTAAAGTTAATTTATTTAAATCTTACTTATAATGTGAAATTAAAACACACTTTTTGAAAAATCGGACTACCGAAGGCGGGACTTGAACCCGAACGTCTCGCAAGCCGGGCGATTGCTGTATTCAATTAAGCTACAGTTACCCATCAGTCCGATTTTTTTTAATGCTTTTTAGGCTGCAGCCAGCCATGATTCATCAATGTTACGGTAAGATACCTACAACATCCGAAATAAACTCCTTCTCAGCTGTTTAACAATAGATTAAGATTTAAACTTTAAATTTGTAATGGTCAAGAAGTTGACTATTAACCAAGAGGTCGCGGGTTCGATCCCCGCACTGTACAGACATTTGTATGCATGAACATGTCTGTTTGTACTTGTCTGGGTGTAATATGTATTTATTTAAGTTTATTTGTGATACCACTGTTGATTCTGATAACATACTCGTAAGTGATTGAGCTACTTACCACGAAATCAGATCAAGATAATGTGATATTGTAGAAAAAAACTCTTCATTAACGTATGTTGGGTAATACGATGCTACAGAGTAAACACAATAAAGCGTATTAGTAACATTAAATATATTAGTAGAAAAGTACACGAGGAGAATTATGTAGACAGATTGACACAGCATAGCAAAACAAAGCTACGTTCAAAATCATATTTTGAATATACGTGACAATTCTATTATAGCGGTTGCAGCTAGCCAGCTCTTGGATATGAAAGCATGAAGGTGATCTTCAACACACCCCCTCAACTCATGCTTAATAAAAGTCACTTTAGCAAGTGCAACCCCAACCCTTCTCTTAGCACTTGGTGCCTTATACGAGGCAAAGGTTTGGTGAAAATATCCGCCAACATATTTTCTGTTGCCAAATGTTTTAAGGTTATAAACTTGTTCTCACGCAGCACATCTCTAATAAAGAAATGCCTAATGTCAATGTGCTTACTTTTCGCGTGATAGATACCGTGATCTTCAGCTAGGCAGATAGCAGCTAAGTTATCAGCATGCATGTTCACTTTACACTAACTATAAAGACTAAGCTCCTTCAGTAAACAATTTAAATATACTGCTTCTTTCATAGCTTCCGCCAAACTTACAAATTCAGCCTCACAAGTCGACGTCGCAACTATGCGTTGCTTTTGTGATGCCCATGAGATAGCTGCTCCACCGAAAATGAAAACATAGCCGGTAAAAGACCGTCTATCTAATTCACAGTTACCCCAATCTGCATCCGCATAACCTTGAATGCATTTACCCGTCGATTTAAATCTTAAACCTTGAGTTATTGTACCCTTTAGGTATCTAAGGATCCGCTTTGCAGCTCTCCAATGAGTTTCCTGCGGATTCTCTGCAAATTGTGCGAGTTTTGCCGTTGCGTTCGCGATATCTGGTCTAGTCGCTACGCTCAAGAACATAAGTGCTCCGATGAGTTCTCTATACGGAAATGATTTTTCCCCTTCATTCTTTTTCTTGTTACTTATCTCTAATTTTCCGATCTCCATTAGAGTTTGAACAGGATTACAGTTCTCCATGGCAAATCTTTTCAAAATGGTATTTATATATCTTTCCTGTGACAAATGATATTCATTACCATTTTTCTTGATATCAATTCCAAGACAAAAGGTAGCTTGGCCAAAGTCCTTTAGTTCAAACCTCTTTGCCAGTTCTTGCTTGAACATTTTAATAGTGTCTCTATCGCGCGACGCGATTAATATATCGTCTACATAAACGACGACAAAAAGGTCTATTCCCTTACTGTCACGCTTATGATACAAACATGGTTCACTAACTGTCGGACTTAAACCCATTTCTTTGAGTTTCATATCCAACTTGATATTCCACTGTCTTCCAGCTTGCTTAAGACCATAAAGAGACTTCTTCAAAAGACAGGTGTCACCCCCTGCTTTCATATTCTCAAGCATTTTCGCAGCTCTTTTGCCTATTGCATTTTTTCTGCCATCCAAACTTATCAATTTCTCTAAGCTTTCTTTCAGCAGCTCCGGGATTCTCATATAAATACTCTCGTCAAGATCTCCATTTAAGTAAGCAGTATTTATATCTATCTGATCTATGTCCATGCCCATTTCAACTGCTAAAGCGATTAACAGCCGAACTGTTGCTATTCTCGCAACTGGAGCGAACGTCTTGAAATAATCCAGGCCATGTTGTTGACTGTATCCTTTTGCGACAAGTCTGGCCTTTTTCTTTTCTGTTAAATCAACATTAAGTTTCGATGTTAACACATATCGACATCCAACGACATTTCGATCAGGTGGTTTCTTTACAATCTCCCACGTATCATTCTTCACTAAACTTCTTATTTCTGATAGAATTGCTTCCTCCCATTTGACCTTTTCATCACTTCCCAAGGCTTCCTTCAAATTAGTCTCAATAGCTCCAGCAAAATCACCACAGTCACCATATTCTTCCTGTGACTCACTGTCACTATTCTCTGTTTCTCTTACTTCAACCATATTATAGATTTTCCGAGGGCGTCCAACATGTCCTCTCTCAATCCTAGGTCTTCCAGGGCCTCTCTTCAAAGTGATAATCTCGTCCAATGTCTCACTTCTATCACTGGTTTCAGTACTTTCTGCGTTTAGTTCGTTTTCGATAGGTATATGTGAGGATCCAACAATTGTTGTTTGAATATTCGAAGGTTGAACACTAGGATGTAAACTATTTTGTCTGCTTGACAATTCAACTTCGATAGTCTTTCTTTTATTAACATTATCTTGTTCATATTGCAGCTCAATAGATGATTTGTTTGAAACACCACTTTCAGTCTGTTTCTCTTCCTGAAACTTGACGTCTCTTGAAACCACTATTTTTCTTTTCTCAGATATCCACACCCTATAGCCACTAGCCACTATTCAGCTGGGTAGCCCACAAAAATTCCGGGGGAACTTCGTGCTGCAAACTTATCCTTCCCTGGTTCTTTTTCCAAAATATGAACTTTTGCACCGAATGTTCTAAAATACTCAATATTTACAGGTTTGTCGAACCATTTCTCATAAGGAATTTCACCATTCAGGCTGCTAGTCGGACATCTGTTACGCAAATAACACGCGGATGCAATAGCTTCCGCCCAAAAACTTGCTGGTAAACCAGAGGATAACAACATACATCTTGCCTTCTCCAGTAAAGTGCGGTTCATCCGTTCTGCAATTCCATTACTCTGCGGCGAATACGGCGCAGTCAACCTTCTCTTTACTCCTTCACATTGTAAAAACTTCGAAAAATCATTGTTTACAAATTCCTTTCCATTGTCAGAATGAAAATATTTGATTTTTCTTCCTGTCAAATTTTCAACTTGACATTTGAAAATTTTAAATTTTGACAACACGTCACTTTTATTTTTTAACATATATACTTCACACCAACGAGTACAGTCGTCGATAAAAGTAACAAAGTATTTATTTCCGCCATTCGATTCAACTCTCATCGGGCCTACCACATCAGAATAAATAATTTTTAACTTTTCGTTACATGGGTGACTGGACCTCACAAAAGGCAACGAAACCATCTTTCCCTTAGCACACACATCACAATCACGCAACTCAATATCAGACTTTGTGACGTCTATATTCGACTTTTTCAATACTTTCATAAGATCTCTAGCATTTAAATGTCCCATACGCTCGTGCCATCTATACAAATCCACATCCTTACCTGATACAACAGATGCCGAAGCATCTTGCTCCCTCAAGTAATATAAATTACCTCTACGATCAGCAGTTAACTTAACTTCACCATTCTTGGTTGCATATGCTACATCACGTTTGAAAGTGACTACACAACCTCGTTCGGTCAATTTAGAAATTGAAATTAAGTTATTACGGAGATCAGGAACTAACAACGTATCTTCGAATTGGATTTTCCGCATAATATCATCGTTGCATGCTAATATCTTAACTGTACCCTTACCTTGCGCGGTTGTTAAGGAATCAGTGGCTAATTTCAAATTTTGACTACATGGCAATACTTCATCAAACCTTTTTGCGTCGTTACACATATGCGAGCTGCAACCGCTGTCAAACAACCAATCCTGACGAGGACGCTTAGCCTCAATAGCTGAACAGTTATCTGAAACGTGATACACGGTTAAAGCTTCATGTTTAACATTCACATCAAATTCTACGCAATTAGATTCTGAAGTCTTTCGTTCAAAAGTCTGAGAAGACTTCTTTTTCTTACAATCCGATGCCTTATGTCCAAAATTATGGCATTTGAAACATTTATACTTAAATTTTGTTTCCACTCCAGTCCCATCTTTTTTCTTCTGATGTTTATTTATGTACATAGCCCCTTCTATCCTCTCAACTTGGGCGTTGCCTCTAGAACTATACTCTTCAATTATTTTCACCCTAAGTTGTTCAGGCTTTGGTAGCTCGTCTCTAGATTCAATGGCACATCTGAAGTTCTCGTAGCTTGCCGGTAAACTATACAGCAACATTATCGCTAGAAGATCATCATGAATAACAATGTCCATTTCTTCCAATTTGTCGACGGCTTCATAAAATGAATCAAGATGTTCGGTTACGTTCTGATCCTCACTCATCTTCTGTAACATGAGTCTTTTCATCAAAGTTGCCTTTTTCGCAGGCCCACGTGACACGAACAGACTCTCTAGTTTCTGCCAAACCTCTCGTGCCGTTTTCAATCTTTTAACATGATGAACAACACTCGGATCTAATGCCAAAATTAACTCAGATTTTGCCTTCCTATCAGCAATCTCCCATGTCGTTAACAATGACTCATCCGTGGGTTTTGACTTTTCTCCACTTACGTATTCCCAGAAATCATTTCTAATCAATAGCGCTTCAACTTGCACTTTCCAACTATCATAGTTTTCTTTATTTAGTAACTCAATCCGTACATTTGCCATTTTGTTCACGAACGTACTTTCAGACAATCACTTTTACGAAAACTATTTACACTGTTACTACGCTGCCCATAACCATTTGTTGGGTAATACGATGCTACAGAGTAAACACAATAAAGCGTATTAGTAACATTAAATATATTAGTAGAAAAGTACACGAGGAGAATTATGTAGACAGATTGACACAGCATAGCAAAAAAAGCTACGTTCAAAATCATATTTTGAATATACGTGACAATTCTATTATAGCGGTTGCAGCTAGCCAGCTCTTGGATATGAAAGCATGAAGGTGATCTTCAACAACGTAGACTGACTGAAAGCTTTAATTCCTAAATTACATTCAACGATATCAATCTTATAACACAATGAATACGTTTCCCGTTTCAGCTTTTCAGTTACCTCTCACTCACCAGTCAACATCTTAACAGTGATTCAGGTGAATCTTAAGTCTTCACTATAGAGTCGAAAATAGGTTGTACCCATTTTCATAGTGGTGTGCCACGGTTATTTATTATAGGAAACGAACAATTATCTTTTAATGTAGCCGTTGCCATAAATATAACGGCGTCATGAAGATGGGTGAAGAAGTATGAGGACGCAGAAAGTTATTTATTGTGCACTAGTAGTGATGTGTGTAAGTCGATAATTTTTAGTTGGTTATTTATCGACAGTTAAATAATGCTTTTACAAATCTCTACCCTTGGTTTAAGATGTAAAATCTAGACCCAATAAAACCAAGTGTAAGCCTGAATGACAATTATTTATGGTCAAAGAGATACCTTCTACTAGTAGTTAACCTGAGACTGAAAAATATTATAAGATTTAGTGTGAAACAGAGTTCACTAAACGCCGTAGGGCATTTTCTACCAGTTATACCTTTGGGTTAATGAAACGTGACGTTAATGTGAACCTCACTGCACAAAACGTTCGAAACATTTCTGTAAAGCTATTTTTGTAAACTAAACAGTCAGTCTTTGGTGTATTTTTAGAAATGCTGTCACTAAAGAGTGACATTTAAATCGACATTGATGAAAATAGTTTCTCGAAATAATATTTATTTGGTAACTTATTAGGAAAACATACGTAAACTTACCTCAAAAGTTGGACTACTTGAAATATGAGTGACTATCTTGTCTCTATATATACAATTCTCGTGTCACAATGTTCGTTCCCGTACTCCTCCGAAACGGTTTGACTGATTCTTATGAAATTTTGTGAGCATATTGAGTAGATCTGAGAGCCGCAACATCTATTTTTATATCCCTTAGTGATAAGGGTTATCCACAATAATTTACAGCAAAACAACGTTTGCCGGGTCAGCTAGTATGATATGAAAATGAATCGCTAAACGTGTTGATGAACGCAAATCTTGAGAGTAGCTGAACCGATTTCGCTAATTCTTTTTTCTCATAGTCCTTGACGTACAAGGATGGTTCTAACGGGGTGACAAACTTTAAAAAAAGCAAATTACAGGACAACGTCTGCGGGGATTATTAGAAATTGATTTACTTGTAAGTTCTTCTCCTCTGTTAACCATGGCAGTTTGGTCAAATTATTTTTAAATGCCAAACCCGACAAAAAAGAGGGGCATATAAGTTTGACTCCTATTCTGAGAGTGTGTTGTGTGTTTGTGTTTTTGTGTGTCTTTGTCTATGGCATCGTAGCTCCCAAACGGATGGACCGAGTACAATGCATTTTTTTTTTAATTCGAATGATAATTTAATCGCGGTAGATTTTATCTATAGCTGGTCAAAATTCGTCCATCTGTTAAAGGTCACCAGCTATTTTCCTAGCTCATGTCGGGGGTTTCTTAAATTTTTGTTAGGTATAACATGAACTTTTTGTTCACATCCTCCATTAGTCATTAGAATATCCTTAAGGCTACAATAAAGTCCTTCATTGTGTATGTAGTATTGTGGCCTTAACTTTAAACTGCGTTTTTAACCACCGATTATACCTAACAACTAACAACCAATTTGGTGACCTAATTGTACAGTCGTCAGTCGTGTTGGTAATATGTCAACGCTATCGTTTTCATTTTGACAGCCAAGGTGAAAAGCCTCTATTGTCAAAATTATATTTATTATATTATGAATGGTTAGTGAATTTGTTTGTACTAATCATAATACCTAAGAAGGAAAACACCAACGTTATGAAAGTATTTGCCTTTTATAGAGTTTTGTCTTAGAACAGGCTAAACAAAAGAAGATACGGTAAGGTGACAAGCACATCAGGCTATCCAGTTTTGTTGCAAAAGCGCCCGTATCGCAAGCGTATACGATATCGCACTGTTTACCGTGACGTGCTGCCCACCGTATGTCCTGACAAGCGTCAACTCAAAAATCGCAGTATTGACGAATAATAGGAGCGGAGCAGGTTTATTGGACTTGGTTTAGTAGAGGGACCACGCGCCACAAGGTCATAATGTATCTGTCTTGCGTTGATCTTAGGGTTTTGTATCTCATGGTTGAAAATGATTCTACTCGTATTATACGTTCGTATGTCTATCATCATGAACTGTGATAGCTAAGGCAGTAACAATTTTTGCAGATAGATAATATATTATTATTTACTACCTGAATTAAAAGTCCTCTTGGCCAATTTCGACCACGGCGGCCAATCTCAACAGAGATCAGCCAACTACACAGGAAATATTATAGTGCACAAGTTTGAGTGCACTCACTGTTCCTTCACCCTCAAAGTTCGGTGAGACGGCAATCCGACATGAACGGAGAGAAATCAGGCGCAGGACCACCGGCTTAACGTGCTTTCCGAGGCACGGGGTGTAATATCGTTAATTTGCCGACTCCGAGCTGTTCTTGAGAAATTCATGACAGAAAATCTCAGAAACAATTTTCGCTCGACCTAGGATTCGAATCCAGGACCTTTCGGATGTAAGGCAGAAACTTTACCACTACACCAACAAGGCAGTCACTACCTGGATTACCCGCGTGCATTTCGGTCATAATATATTAAGCATGTTATTATACATATAAACTATCCTCTTGAATAACTCTATCTACTAAAACAACTGCATCAAAATCCGTTGAGTAGTTTTAAAGATCTAAGCACACACATATATTAAAGACATAGGGACAGACGCGGGAAGCGTCCGCATGTCGGACTTCTAAACCAAGGGTCGCGGGTTCGATTCCCGCACAGTACAAGCATAAGTGTGCAAGAACACGTGTGTTTGTACTGGTCTGGGTGTTTTCTATTTATAATAAATATTCATTTATAAAAAAAGTATTTAAGTATGTATATCCGTTATCTAAAACCCATAACACAAGCCTCGTAGCTTACTTTGGGACTAGAGAATTGGTGTGCTTGTTGAGAAATATTTATTATTATTATTATTATTAATAAAGTGATTCTTCTTAGTGCTAACTAAAGTTATTTAAAAAATGCAATATTTCTTGTAAAGTTAATCTGAGTGTATAATTGAACTTTGTGTCTAAGGAACTCCAAGAATTTCAATTAAGTGTTTAGTTAGCTCTAGTTATAACCTAAGTCAATTACTAAGCCTGTTATCTTTGACCAATTACTGGACTATTATAGGATGGGCTTATTATTAGTTGCTAAGATACTAGATTATATAGTACGTTAGGTATAAAATTCATTTATTTCTGTAACTAGGCTAAGAACTAGCACTTTTACACGTCCCAACATATAAATTAACCCTACCACCGCTTCGGGACAATTTGGGCCAGTGCTGAGAAGAAGCGGCGCAAGAAACTCAGTCACTATTGTCATTGCCTCTTTTCAAAATTGATTTACAATAATTGTAATTGTTTGCATTTAAACATTTCCATATATCTTTGTCATTTATATAATCATCAATTTTATAATATCCTTTCGACATTAATACATCTTTAACAACTGTTTTAAATTTATCTAAAGGCAAATTAAATTTTCAGGTAATTTATTAAAAAATGATACACATCTACCCATAAATGAGTGACCAACCTTATGAAGCCTAAAATGTGGAACGGCAAGCCTATTTTTTTGTCTTGTGTTGAAGTTATGCAAATCGCTATTTTTAGGAAATAAGTGTAAGTTTTTTCGAACGTAAATTAGGTTTTCGTAAATATATTGCGAGTAAACTGTAAGTATTTTAACTTCTTTAAACAATTCTCTAAGTGTTTCATTTGATTTAAGTTTATAAATAGCCCGCACGGCTCGTTTCTGCAATACGAAAATTGTCTCTATATCTGCAGCTGAGCCCCATAGTAAGATGCCGTATGACATGATACTGTGAAAATAACTAAAATAAACTAGTCTTGCCGTTTCAACATCAGTCAGAAACCTTATCTTTCTTACAGCGTATGCAGCGGAGCTTAGTCTCTTTGATAAGGTCATGATATGAGGACCCCACTGGAGCTTATCATCTAAAGTAATTCCCAAAAAAGTTGCAGTATTTGAAGTAACTAGTTGTTCATCCTTAACAACAACCTTTGTTGGAACTTGTCGGACATTGGGCATTGTAAACTTAATGCATTTAGTTTTGGTCGCGTTAAGCAATAAATTGTTAACGGTGAACCAATGAAGTACTCGCAAGAGAGTACCATTTACATCGTCAAACGATTCTTTACCCCTTGGAGTTTTAAAAAGTAGTGAAGTATCATCAGCAAATAACACTATCTCACAAGCACCGTCGACAAAGTATGGAAGGTCATTAATATATATCAGAAACAGTAACGGTCCCAATATCGAACCCTGGGGCACACCCATAGTGAGAGGTGCTCCAGGAGACTCTGCTCCATTGATAGAAACCTTTTGTGTTCTCTCAGTGAGATATGAATTAAATAAGTTACATGCATCAGTTGATACACCATAATGGCGTAGTTTTCTCAACAGGGTCTCATGGTCAACACAATCAAACGCTTTAGAGAGGTCACAAAAAATTCCCACAGCATCATGCTTACTATCATAGGCATCAAATATATGTTTCAACAGAGCGACTCCAGCATCAGCAGTACTGCGACCCTTTGTAAAACCAAATTGTTTATTATGCAATAAATTGTTTGATGTGAAGTGAAATAGTAGCTGATTGAATATAATCTTTTCAAAAATTTTACTTAGAACCGGTAAGATAGATATTGGTCGAAAATTTGAGGGGTTATTTTTGTCACCAGATTTAAATAACGGTACTATTTTACTAAATTTCATTAAATTTGGGAATTTTCCTTCATCAATACATTTGTTAAAAATGATCGCTAAAAGAGGTGCTATGAATTCAATAATACTTTTAATGATACATACGGATATTCCCCACAGATCCTCGGTTTTTTTCATATTTATTTCATTGAATGCGTTCATAATTACATCGGTGCTTACGTATCTAAAGTATCGTGGTGAATCACACTCATCAATATTGGATTTGAGAATGGATTCAGACAGTTCTGCAGAAGAGTTAAGTTCTTTAGTAGTAGATGGTGCTATATTAGCAAAGAACTTTTCAAAAATATTAGCTACTTCTGCATCAGATTTAACTAGTTTACCTCCGTCTTTTAATGAATATGAACGATCTTTTGTTTTATCTTTACCGGTTTCTTTGTTTATGATATTCCAGGTAGCTTTGGCTTTATTTTTTGAACCTGAAACTATCCTACGAAGATGATTCGTCTTTGCTTGGGCACAAACTTTTTTAAAGATTTTTGAATATTTTTTAACGTATTCTATAATATGTGGGTCCTGAGAATGTTCTCTAATACTATACAGATCATATAACTTATTTCTGCTTTTATAAATACCTGGTGTAGCCCATTCATTAAACTTACTTGTAAACCGATTAGACTTAACCTTTTTTTTTGTGAAAATTGATGCGAATTCGCTTTTAATTAAGTTAAAAAGATCTTCGTATAAGGTAGGTGTGTACAATTATTTATATTATATCATCCATACCATATAACTAGTAATTCGATTGCGATAAAATTTATTCAGGGTGGCGTCCATAATACGAAAATTGACTTTCTGTCTATCTGTTACGCTTTCATGCCTAAACGAACTGATTTCCATGAAAATCAAAACACATACAGAATGGTGATGATTTTGTATGAGTACCAAATTTCATCCAAATCTGTCCAGTAGTTTAGGCGTGGAAGCGTAAAAGACAAAAATTGGCTAGACGACACCACCAATCGTTGACATACTTTTTATTACCTGTCAAAACGGTCTGCCTCCATAGATTTTGTATGGGAATAATGAACGTGACGTCACTAGAAGTCGGAGTCAATTGACCGAATATTTATTGAGTTTTGTGTGTTTAAAAATTGGTTTCGACAGCTTTTTGGAAATAAACTGGTTATAATTACTTCATAGGGGCTATGTTTTTTAAACGCCATGGTCTTGAAAATATTTAAGATAGCTGTCATCATGCCAATTCAATTATCGTATTATAGTTGCTACCCTGTATGTATGTGTTATGTTTGGAGTATGACGAAGGAACATTTCAAGGGATGGGAATAGGGGTTGAAATAATAAAAATATTTACATACTAACGACTGGTTCATACCGTTTCATGAATCTGCATGAAACTGACAGCTGTCCAACTTTCAGTTTGTCACACACACAACATAAAACATAATTAACGTGCACACTCCTACGTGCGAGTAGATTGATTTATTTATTTTTATTAGTAATTTATTTATTTTCTTACCTGTAATTAAGGATTTATTAATGTATTCCATGTACAAAGATAGAGCGGTTACGCCTATCACAAGCATAACCTGCTTAACAGGAGTTTCCCATACCAAATATATATGTTCCATTTATAATTATACTTAAATAAATCTTTAAATCTTGACAGAATGTTAAAACCGGCCTAAAATACTTTGGCTCTATCTAGTTGAATATATTAAACCCATTTTTTTAAATGAAAGTTACATCTAACTGGTTTCAAACCGTTTCATGAATCTGCATGAAACTGACAGCTATCCAACTTTCAGTCAAAGCTAGACAGAATGTTGAAACCAGTTGTAAAACACTTTGGCTCTATCCAGTTTAATATACTCACTCGTTTTTTTCTAAATTAAGTGTGTACTTTACGGCAAACAATTTATTTATTTTTATTCAAAACTTGATTGCACAAGAAATCTACAAAGGGTGGACTTAATGCTAAAAGCATTTCTGCTAGTCAACCTCAAGGTCATGCAGAAAGAAGGCAGCGGGTTGGGAATTAAATGAGAAAGGTAAATTGTGGTTAATGACGCTAAAATAAGTAAACATTGTATATAGATATAATATTATAATACCAACAATTATAATAAAATTATACCAAAATACTCGCTGATGAAGCCGCTAGCCTACCAGAGGTAGAACTTATACTACCTACACTTTAAGTAGGGCATGATGTGAATAATCTGTTGGCAAAGGATTTTAGATCATCCCTCATTACCCTATTAACTTGATAAGTAGTTAACGGAATTAAATGTGTAAGGTATCGTGCTTAGTCATACCCTTTTTGCTATTTATTTCGTTAAAAATCCTTTAACGCTACATTATTCAATTTATTATAAAAGCTTGGTTCGTTAAGCTAAAACAAAAAGTTAATTTCACCGATAAAAGAAATTCTAAGAGTGCGATAACAGCAGGCAAATATCCCAATATGAATTTAATCACAATCTGAAAATTCGAATATTCAATATCACCAATTCATATTAATCCAAAAATATGAAACACCCAATGTGATTAATATTCAGTCTTATCCGAATCTGCGCTCAAATATTTAAATATCGAATTTCACGAATGACCGTTGAGGTGAAGCTTTTAAATTCGCCATAAATATTTGAGCACTCAACCCTCCCATCCGTTATGCAATTCCCAAAACACATTTACATGTTATGAGTCTTAATGAACATGGTACAAATGTGCACTTGTGTTATGGAACGTATTCGAGTAATAAATTCAAATTACGTGCTTGGACGAATTCCCTCACGCGATACATTTCAAGGCCGCTTTAGTACCGCGTTCCGCTATACTAAACAATAATTAACAAACCATAATCCTCAAAATTAAACGCCGCGATAAATGGAGCGGAAAAATGCTCAAGATGACTGTGAAAAATTAAAGCTTAATATTCGCCGAATCATTTACCATTATTCAGCAACATCAAACGGGCCAGTCCACGGCCCTGCGATCCGTCACTGCGCACATAGTATGTCACACTCAAAATCACTTTCAAATCACTATTAGAAACACTATCACCGAGTATTTAGTAACACTAGTGCTACGGACTACGACTTGACGCGTCGAATACGCGGCGGGTGCTACAGAACTGCCGTAGCGATGCTACGAACGAGGCCGAGAGCTTCCGAAGATGGCCGAGCTTGCGTTCGGGGATTCCGCTCACTCGTTCATATTTTATATTGGTTGTGCCGACCGGTATTACAGAGTTTGCTGGGTAGGTTTTTATAGCGGCGGGTTCTATTTTCGAGGTATTTTTTTTCGAGCGCTCGCTCCCACGAAATTTTTCATTGTTTGCTTTGCCCGCACTTGTAACTTTTGTGATTTTAATGGCCCAAGCGTGGCTCAAGAAACGTTCGCGCTTAGGAATGTCCCGTCGCCTGTTACGGGAGAAACACTTGGTGTGTAAGACAAGATTTTACGCAACAACCTTTTTTAAGTGGAGTAGATTTCCCTCGGTCAGTTTTGTCGTGAATTTAAGTTTTGTTGTTGTTATGTTGAAGAAATAAAAAAAAAACTTTTTTGCATGAGATCTAAATACACTAAAAATTTTATAGGTGTGTTTTTTGCTAGCATTTATTCTAGCACACATTTTTAATAACATAACCAGGTGCCTTAAAAGCATCATATACATTTCTTTTTACATTACTTAAATTGGCTGTAAAATAAATTAATTTTAATGACTCAAATTGGCTGTAAAAATCCAATATCAGGTGGCTCAAGTGTGTGTTATTAATGTATATTGTTTACGTATCTATAGAAACAAAATTATTTTCAAATACACCAAATAATTCAAAGGATCTCGTTGAGAATTTTCAATTTGTTTTAGCGAAGAGCAATAAATAAAACTACAAATTAGCGAAACAAGGCTGGTACGTTTCTGGGACACACGGTCTTAGAGACCACATTATATATATTTAAAAGGTTCTTGAATTAAATTACATTATAATATATTAGTTCAAGTTCAAATCTAAATTTATTACACCGCCATCATTTCATTTCTGCGTGATTCGAATATATGACTGGTAGAGAATGCCTTAAGGCATTAAGTCACCTAGAGCACATTTATTTAGTGCAATAAAGCTGAAAGATATAAAGCAGACGACAAATCATGGAAACTTAAGCATATTGTCGGCAAATTGAATTGGCCAAGCTTATGTAATAAGCTTGGGTGAGGGCCATTCTCAACGATTTAGTTTGATGTAAATTATGAATACTTTTTTTTAAATATGCAATAACATCACATACCTAAATTGATCTGACTTCGTGGTAAGTAGCATAAGCACTTGTGTTACAAATATCACAATCAACAGTGGTATTATAATTTAACCTAAATTAATACATATAACACCCAGACTAGTACAAACAGACATGTTCATGCACACAAATGTCTGTACAGTGCGGGAATCGAACCCGTGACCTCTTGGTTAACAGTCAACTTCAACCTCTTAACCATAACACCAAAGTGGTCTTCAAGAATTTGTAGAACTAATGTCACGGCATTCCGTGGACAGGTCCCCTACAAGGTGGACCGACGGTCTGGTGAAGGTCGCGGGAAACCCCTGGATGCGAGCAGCGCAGGACCGATCACGCTGGAGAGTCCTTGGGGGTCCTATGCTCAGCAGTGGGCGTCGAACGGCTGATATGATCATGATAATAAATCTCACGAACATACCCTTTTAGATTCCTTAGCTTAAGGCACCTCAAACTCACTCTTATTTATTTATTTAACTTTATTGCACAAATGTACAAAGGGCGGACTAAATGCTAAAAGCATTTTCTGCCAGTCAACCTCAAGGTCATGCAGAAAGAAGGCAATGGGTGCAGTGCTCTTAATTTAGAGCTCAGTAAGTACTTAGTGTTTTTGTTGGAACAAATTATTTTAGAACACATGCAACGTTAAGCCTGGTCAGAGGTCCTCGGGCGGCTTAATAACATCTGACAGTAAGGTTGGTCACTTACCTTACAAACACCACCAATCCGCACTGAGCCCGCGTGATGGAGTATGGCTCGAACCACCTCATAGTTGAGGTGAGGCCTGTGCCCAGCAGTCGGACGTATATGGGCTGATGAGATGAGATGAGATGACATCCAGCGTGCTCTTTACCCTAGGGCAGTATTTGAGCCATTATTATTATCTCAACAAACATAAACACCGTATGTACGGCTACAAAGATAAGCGTAGCATTTGGTTCAACACTAATTATAGTTGGAATGTAAGAACGCTGCTTAATTAAAAACGTGTTATTCTTCAATTAGAAGTGTAAACATCTCGCAGTGAGGGTTCGTGTAATGAGAACGCACAGAAACAACACACATAGCCAGATACAATGTTTAAATGTAAACAATTTCAATTATTGTAACTCAAATTTGAAAAGAGGCTATGACAATAGTGCCTGAGTTTCTTGTGCCGCTTCTTCTCAGCGCTGGCCTTAATTGTCCCGAAGCAGTGGTAGGGTTAATTTATATGTTGGGACGTGTAAAAGTGCTACTTGTGAGTCTATTTACAAAAATAAATTGATTTTATGCAGATCTGCTTATTATTTAATTATTGGTTATGTTTCACCGATGGAAGTAATATTGCCGCTGCATAAATCTATTCAAGATAGCGATGAGTTGTCTGAACCAGTAGCAAGTTTTGTTTTCTAACCGTTTCTAACCTGATTTGAGTTACATTTTGATCACTTGGATTTTTTTTTGATGAGAATTAAAAATATCTAATCAATAATTTTCAAACGACACAATAATGTACCAAACGGGTTCCCAAACCTGCGAATATATACTTTTGGAGAGCCCTCAGTTCCCTCAGTGAGATGTTCAGCAGCGGAAATTATATGGCTGATGGTGATGACGACGCTGATGATTTAAAAACACTGTGTCTTAAATGTAAGGATTCACTGCTGTAAAAGAGGACCCAGTGACACAAAAGCTATAATGCGTTAAAAAAATTGACAATATCAGCCGTTAACGTGCCAAAATATTTGTGACAAGTTATATTTATGTTTAAAAAAAACCTCGTGAAACCATTACTCTAGCCGTGCAACGTGTTAAAAAAACAAGAATGTGTAAATACGTTTTACGTAAAGGTGAAAATTATGCTCATCGTTTCGCGGAGTAATATGCGTTGTATAAAACGGCCATCAGTTCCATCGGCTTACACATATTATAGACCTTATTAATCCCTGTTTAAAGGTACAAAATGCAATAAACATTTCTCGATAGTTCCGAAAATGATGCCGATGATATGTCAATTGGAGTTTACAAGCAATTTTTGACTGTATCGCTTCACTTGAAAGATTATTTTTGTGTTTGGAAAATATTACCAGTGCTGCTTAAAGATGTTGTTAAAATATCGATGTTTTTATCTTATGCTCTGTCGATAATACTTTAATCGTAACATATTAAGAAGCAGGTAAAACATAACACTGACCGATTGAATATCGGGAAACATAATTTAAAAAAAAAATAAGAAGCTGACTTCTTCATTAAAAAAAAATATATATATTCCATCTGTCGTTTATGCGTCAATTAAAATAAGAATAAAAATTAATCATGCAACATAATATTTACTTATAATCAAACGTGAATCCATAATTAATTCACATGAATGATCTTGGTGTGATGATAAAAGTAAATGAAAATCGATTCAACGCATAGCTTAAAAAAACACCTTTAAAAGTCTATTCATCATCGCAAATATCATGTTTTCAGGTTTACAAATGAAATTTTAAATATCCACATCTATTTCACGTCAGTTCACACGCCTAGGATTCGTTCGAGCTTTTTATTTCACTTTTAATAATCATTATATTTTGACGTTCGTTCTCCGGGACGGGAGAGGCGTTTCATTTTAAATGAGAATAATAATGGATGAAATTGCCAACATGAAAATTCCATATCTAGTTTTTTTTTCTATTCTGATATAAAATCGTCTGTTTCACCAAAATATACAACCATATTGACAAATCTGTTTTTCCGTAAAATAGTTTTTAGTATTAAGTTGATATGTAACGGCAAATCTATCAATAGAAAGTTTTTTTTTTGTATTGTTTCTTAAGTAGTGTATTTAACGTACCTCTGTTATAAAATTAATGACAACATATTTATTTCATTTCAAACTTTTTTTAAGACTTTACTTTTTAAAGTACACTCCGCAATTTATATTTTAAAATTCGTCAGGAGTGATAATACGAGTCCTGCACATGTAAGAAGGGATCGCGTTCGACTCACGTACATACATACACGCACATCAGACTATACAGTTTTGTTAAAAAATCACTCTTATTACCAACTCCTTAAGATACTGCAGTTTTAATCTTGGCATGCTGTCGTCAGTACCTTGGACAGACGCCAAGCGTCTAAGTAGTGTACTTGGATAGCTCAATCTGTTTAAAAGTGACTTCGATTTTACGCCAAACACAATCTTTTAAGTTCAAGTTTATTTTCAATAAACTACGTACATTTCATTAACTTCTTATAAAGTGATACTTAGCAAAGATTTGTATAATCTATTAAGAAGGAGTACAATATATTTGAAACTAGTGGCCCCCCGCGACTTTGTCCGTGTGGAATCCCTTTGTTTTCACAATCGCGAACGAACAGAATAAAAAGTATCCTATTTCCTTTTACTGGTTGTAATCTACGTCTCCACCAATTTTCGGCCAAATCGGTTCATCCGTTCTGGAGTTATAAATAGTGTAACTAACACCACTTTCATTTACATTATATAGATTTTAAGACACCTTTTATCGATATTATCATCCCATCACTACGCAAGCACGTGAACTTTTTACAATAATAATTTTTTCGCGTATCACTTTTTACGTTGAAATCCATTTTTGGCACGCATTGAATCAAATGTAATATCTCTGCGGGGTGAAAAACTATTCTTTCGGCGAGTTTTTCGGGTCATTGGTTCCGTATAAAACACGGTCTTTTTCCGTAAAAAAGGTATTTTTGCGTAATATTTTGCATTGATTATAAGAGGTGGTTGGGAACTGCCCAGGGTTAGGATTGCTAGTGGTCATGCAGTAGAAGGACGCAGGATAGAGTAAAATAACCTGAATTGACAGTATGCAGTAGTAATCACGACCACACATCAAGTTAATCACTGTAGTATCTTTTATTTACGTGATAAGGGTGCTTTTGCAACGAAAATAAGTAGCTTGATGTGGAGCCGTGTGTACACGACCTGACGCAGCATAAAATTATGATAATACAGATTTCCACAACTTAGGTCTAAGGTTTGAGTTTTCCGCGATGAGCCAAGCAAAATAAAATAACAGACGGTTGCATTCCCTAGGTACAAAAACCATTTTTATATTTATTTGCTCAAATTCTTGATCTTGATTTGACATGACAGGGGAAATTTAAACTATTGACGCCATTGAGCATCACGTTCAACGAATATTTTCAGTAAAATCGGTGTCGCTTTGCAACGAATGCGGCCAAAATGTGTTTTGTAGGCAATCAATCTCAATATTCCTTTGTGATTGATTATTCCTAGGGCTTTACTGCGTAAGCAGACTTTAGCCATCTCGTTCTCTCGCACGATCAAGCTCAGTGGGAGTGACAAAGATAACTACAATCGAGACTTCTGATATTTGCAATGCAGGAGGTCTGAGGCCTTACTCCGTAGACTTGGGTTTAGCTTAGCCAACGTACTTGGCGTCACTGTGAAGCTAGTAAGAGTGGCAGGGGAAGCTTAGTTCGAAAGTTTGAATAAAGCTCAAAAATGGATTATTTTGCTTTAAATTTCCACTAAACGATGCCAGCGCAGGAACCAAAATACATCCAACTGTAATCACCTGAAAAAGCTAGAGCTGAAAGTCGCAGGACCCACAATACCTGCAACTTACAACGTGACACAGAAGATGCACCTGGATTCACAACACTGACACCAACAAAACACTCGACGCGTTTCGCCACTACAGGTGGCATCCTCAGGATGATTCTATCAACTATATCAAATCAGAAAGTCTGAATATTGACTTATAGAGTAGAGTCTGGATGGTCGCGGTCGCTTTCGCTGTATGGCCTGCGTGTGACGTCATGATTGTGGTTACACGTCACGTACTGACAGTGAAACATCAAACCGAACAACGGAAAGACTAACCAGAGGTTTGCAGTTGCTTTAAGTGCGTTTTATCAACAAAAAAAGTTTAAAAAACTAAAAAACACGCTTTTATTGCTAACTAAAAAAGAGAAAATAATTTATTCTGAGTACAAATCATTTGTATAACAGTAGAGTAAAAAGCGTGGGGTACACTTTATGTTGTTTTCATTTTTATTGTTGTCAATAATAGAATGATTTTAATACATACTATACTAAGCTTTTTACTCTACTGTAATACTCGTATAAATCCTTTGTACCCAGAATAAATTATTTTCTCTTTTTAAGTTCGCAATAATAGCGTGTTTTAGTTTTTTTTTACATTTATTCAATTTTTAGTTAAAGAAAACAAGGGTAATGGAAAACTCTTATCAAATTATTGCATAGTCATCGGTACTTGATACGTGTAAAAAGATTCAAATTAATCCGATTTCTGGAAGTTGGTGAAAATTGAGCTCAAAGATTCCGTTACATACATTCATACATAAAACGTACAGCCCGAGCTGAAAAAAAGAGTCCAGTACCCCTGAAAATTGCGGGGTCTTTTGTAGTAACTATAAGTGGGGAACAAAATTTTAAAAGTGTGGCTAGCCTATTTATTATACGTCTTATTGCCGGACTTCACCTCAACCATAAGGTGATGCGAGGAAACTCCACCATGCGCGCTCAGTGTGAATTGTTGGAGGGGTTAATAAATAAAATGAATAAAATATTTCACAACAATCACACCAATTCTCTAGTCCCAAATTAAGCTACGAGGCTTGTGTTATGGGTACTAGATAACGGATATACATACTTAAATACTTTTTTTTGGTAAATAAATATATATTATAAATAGAAAACACCCAGACCAGTACAAACACACATGTTCATGCACACTTATGCTTGTACTGTGCGGGAATCGAACCCGCGACCCTTGTTTTAAAAGTCCGACCTGTGGACCACTGCACCAAGCGGTAGTCAAAAGACAGATCAGGTTGTTTATAAGCTGCTCCTTACTGTAAAAACATGGACTATAACTCGTTATAGTAAGTAAACACTGCGGTGCTGAAATTAGAGCGATTTTGCATTAAAAATGGGAATAGTAATAATAATACATTCTTTATTAAAGTAGAGATTTCTCCACGCAGTGACGTTACTGTGACGTCAGCTGGTGGGGCGAGGAGTCACGCCACACCGGTCGGAACAGCGCTGGCTCACTTTGCCTCGAGCGCTCAGATAGGACGGACGTGCCTTCCAGTGCTTTTAAATTAAGTCGGTGTACCCTCGTGCTGATTGTTATTTTTGTAGTTCCAATAAATCATTATTAGGTTTTTGCGTGTTCTTTTTAAAAAATCATTTTCACTTCTGATTTCTAAGATCAGAAGTGGGATGGTACACGCCCTTTTTCGACCGTTGGCCAGTGTTTAAATAATTAAAAAGTGATTGAAATATTTTTCCGTAATTTGTAACCGGTTTGTTATTTTTCCTGCAAGTGTGGTGTTGAACTAAAATGTCCGATCGTGAATCTAGATCTGCGGGTCGCTATACCCCAACTAAAAGGCGAAACAGGCGTAGTTCTCGTGAACGTCGTCATACTCCGCGCAGTAACGAAAACGACCGTTCAAGTAATCAAAATCGTTCCCGTAAGTCGCGCAGTAGATCTCCCTGTGTAAATGCAAGACGTAGGCGTCGTGATAGTTCTTTTGGCCGTCGTGATAGTGTTCGATGTGATCCGTTAAATCAAATACTTGAGCGGTTAGATGCACTGGAGGGCCGGTTGCCTATTTCGGCACCGATTTCGTCTACTCCGTTACCAAATCCAAGCGCCGGAGGCCGCACTCCGATACTGACAACAGGAGCTAACGAGGTGTCTGTTGCTGACGCGGAGTCACACGCGACAGGACAGGCTCCCGCGGCGTTTCGTGACGAGAGTGCCGGCACAGCGGACAGGATTGTTGGCGCGCTTTCTTCATTACTTCAAGTAAGATCTAAGCATTACTATATATCGAACTTCGACCCTAGTGTGCATGATTTTGATGTGTGGTGCGCAGAAATAGATCGCGCTCGTAAATTAAATAACTGGGACGACCGAGAGTGTTTAGGACGCATAGGCGGCTGTCTGCGTGGTGATGCGAAGACATGGTTGGACGAGTGGGTTACCGCAGACCGCACTTGGACTAACTTTAAAACTGAGTTTAGATCGTTATGTCCTCGTGAGGTCGACATGGCCACTGTCTTATACGATGTCATGAGCACAAATTCCAACAAATACGCCACGTATGCCGAATACGCTCGAAAGTCTCTTTTGCGATTAAATATTGTGAAGGGACTTTCTGACGAACTGAAAACCGCTATAGTGATCCGGGGCATTCTCGATCCTCAAATTAAAGCCGCAGCGGCTAACGCTAAGTTGCAGCCAAGCAATATAGTTGAATTTTTGTCGGTATATGTGAAACCCAAGAGTGTGCCTTCTGTTAGCAATCCTGTTCGCTTGCCAAACACTAGTTCGTTAAATCCGCGTAAACGTGAGGCTATCAGATACGATCGTTTGTCTTGCTTTACATGCGGGAAAGTAGGGCATAAGCAAATTCATTGTCCTAAGAAACCTAGGACCGAAAGTACGACTAATTGCTCGGGTTCGAAAACATCTGTGTCTTCAACCCCGCAACAGCAGGCAACTCGGGCTGAACGAGAACCTGCTAAGATTTGTACATTCTGTAAGAAAAGTGGGCACCTCGTTGATTCTTGTTTTTATAAACAACGTGTCGAGTCTAAAGCTAACGGCAAGTTGAATTCGAACAATGTAAATTTTTGCTCGGACACGATAGCAAACGAAACAATGTGATGCCCGTTGTTATTCAGAAATTACCTGTCGATGCATTAATAGATTCTGGTTCCGATATTTCTCTAATTTCCGAGTCAGTGCTAAAATATTTTAATTTGAATAAGCTACCTACTTATCGCCGAATGCGTGGCATTGGTAGTCAGGATATAGAATCAACATCGTTCGTAAATACAACCTTAGAATTTCCTAAAATAACATTAGAGGTAGATTTGTATGTTGTCCCTTCGAATTGTATACAGACACCGATTCTGATAGGTACTGATGTTTTGAATCGTAGCGGAGTTACTTACATTCGCACAAACGACTCGCAGCGTTTGGTGAGGATTAGTAATATACAGCAGGTGTCAACTGTAGAGGTCAATATGATTAAAACGCCCTTGGTAGGCGAAAACAAAGACCGCTTATTGAATCTTATAAAAGAGTTTAGCAAAACTTTTACCACGGGGACCGCGACCTCTACAGTTAATACAGGCAGTATGGAGATAAAACTTAACAGTGACGTTCCGGTATTTTATCGACCGTACAAACTTTCGGCTGATGAGAAAGAACGAGTGCGCGATATAGTCAAAGACCTTTTGGACAAAGGCATTATCCGTGAGTCACATTCGGACTACGTAAGTCCTATCATCCTCGTCAAGAAGAAGAACGGGGAGGATAGGATGTGTGTCGATTACCGTGCATTGAACGCTGTCACTGTTAAGGAAAGATTTCCCCTACCATTAATTGATGACCACATAGATCGACTAGGCGGTTTTAAATACTTCACGAGCCTTGATATGGCTACTGGTTTCCATCAGGTTCCTATGAAAGACGATGGGTCCATAAGCAAAACAGCCTTCGTAACGCCGGAAGGGCACGACGAATATCTTAAAATGCCTTACGGACTCGCTAACGCACCCATCGTCTATCAAAGGATCATCTCTAAGACTCTTAAACACCTGATAGAAGCTGGTAAAGTACTTACATACATCGACGACGTCCTGATCATGTCTAATTCGGTCGCGGACGGCTTGACGACTTTACGTGAAGTTCTGACAACACTTACAGAAGCCGGGTTTTCAGTAAACCTTAAAAAGTGTACGTTTTTGGACACTCAACTTGAGTATTTGGGTAGACTAATTGGACATGGTCAGGTACGGCCGAGCCCAAGCAAGACCGAGGCTCTAGTCAAAGCCCCCAAACCAACCAATGTAAGAGAGGTTCGCCAATTTCTGGGCCTAGCAGGCTATTTTCGTCGATACATAGCAAACTACGCCTCTAGGACGGCTTGTATTGCTAAATTACTCAGAAAAGGCCAGCCTTTCGTTTGGGGTACGGAACAGGACGAAGCTCGTGATTACGTCATTAAATGTCAACTGAGGAACCCGTTTTAGCAATTTTCGATCCCAAGTTACCCACTGAGCTTCATACCGACGCCAGTGCGTTAGGTTATGGCGCGATACTGCTACAGGAACACGTAGGGAAGCGTAAGCGAGTTGTCGGCTATTTCAGTAAATCCACACAGGGTGCCGAGTCGCGTTATCACAGCTACGAGCTTGAAACTTTAGCAATTGTACGCGCGTTACAGCATTTTAGACATTACTTGATTAGCATTAAATTTAAAATTGTTACCGATTGTAACTCATTGAAATTGACAGAGCGTAAGCGAGACTTGGTACCCCGCGTAGCGCGCTGGTGGATTTACATGCAAGATTTTCAGTTCACGCTTGAGTACCGAAAGGGCTGCCTTATGCAACATGCCGACTTTTTCAGCCGACAACCCGTTAACGTCTTAACCATTGAAAATCCACGCAACTGGGCGAAAATTGCTCAAACGGCAGATTTAGAGACCCAAAATTTGATACAAAAGCTTAGAGAGATTATTATTATTATTATTATAATTAGATGCTACTCGGTTTGTCGTACGTAACGAATTGCTGTACTGTAAGTATACGTCAGTCGGTGAAGACTCTCGCCTTCTTTGTTTCATCCCAAAGGGTCACAGACTTAGTTTGCTCAGGGTTTTTCATGATGACCATGACAATATTGGTATTGACAAAACCACCGATTTGATATTGCGTCATTTTTGGTTCCCTGGGATCAGAGCCTTCGTAAAGAAATACATAGAGCACTGTATTGTATGCCTGGCACATAAGAAGGTTCCTAAAGCACCTAACCAACCTATAGTGTCGTGGACCAAACCCGATACACCCTTCTCAGTAATTCACGTTGATGTTCTCGGGCCGCTTACGGAGTCCAACGGTTTCAAGTACATTCTCATCGTCGTGGACTCGTTCTCCAAATACTGTCTATTGTACTCATTATACAGACAAGCAACGAATTTAAATACCCTAGAAGCAACATTGCATAGAAAACCGCCTTCAAAAACTGTCCCGAAAGTAGTTGCAACGGCGGGAGGGACTTGTAGAACAAAAATAATATCAACTTTAATTTTAATATTCAAAAGTTGACCTTAAATCACTAAAATACGATCTCACTTTAAATGTACTCATCCCAGAGTTATGACATTTTTGAATGTACGCAAGCAACAAGCTCATAAAATTTTATTGCTTTATTGCTGTAAAGACGAATGTAGCCTGTAAAACAATAGATATAAGGTTTAGTTCTGCTTGCGCTGTTTGGAAATCATATAATTTTTCAATCTAGAACAGAGTAAGAAGAGTCGTCGTCGGTGTAAATAAAATGTATTTGAGTAAAATAATTAAAAGTGTGTGTGTCAGCTCCGACGCACGACTGGAGTTTAATCCTTAGGAACGGTTATAAAAATGTAATAGATTAGGGAATAAGGATATATGAATGTATTTTTTATGATACTAAAGGCATGTATGATACATTAATTTTTATTAATTATACAATGAATCTGTTGAAATACATAACAAAACCATAGAAATATAAACAATAGTCTCCATAATACATACATACTACAATACACCTTTACAATACTCGGTTGAATGTGTCAGAAAATGACCGATGCGTCTTCGGGTCACATCGTGTGACATCGCCGGTCGCCCTGTGACATTTTCGTGTAACATCGCGTGACATCGGATTTTTTTTAGATTTTGTTGTTGAGAATTTGATTTTACTTCCATATATTTTCATACCTCGGCCTTATAAAATCGATTATTAAACAGTAATTTCCAAAAACCTTTACTTGTTTATGACTAACTAGTTCTATCATTAACTAGCTTTCTGGATGTGCTCGATAGCGAACTCATTGAACTTTCTATGTTTGGTGTTGACAGTACAGCATTTCCGGGTGATGTTGTTTGATCGATCTGAAAATAAATTGTCTTGATTAGACAATAGTTTCGCCACTTTTCTCTTTTTATTTCATTTTTCGGAAATCTGAAATGATACAGATAATATTTTATAACGATATCCACTAGTAATAAAATTTCTTGTCGAATATTGTAAACAATATTTACATTCCTTTTCCTCCAAAATTACCATAATAATCTTTAGTACAACGCGACTCCATTACTATGTTCCAAATATTACTCTGTGTGAATGCGTTAGAAGCATTTAGACCGCAGCGCGTGGGAAAGGGACAACTATAAAGCCAGTCGCGCGTTTGATTTCTTCAGATTTTTTTAGAAAATTACAATTTTAGCACGTTTAAAGATAACTTTGCACCACTAATGCATTCTCTTATCAAAGATGGATTAATACCTTACCGGAAATACGAAACTCCATCCTTTTTCGAGTGGTTAAAGTATTGTTTTTGCACTTTTTCACGGAGCACTTCGGCATACTGACGCTAGCACGGTCCGCGCGCGACTACAAGCCAACGAGTGCTTAAGGCGTGTTTAAGCACTCGTTTTGCGAGACATTTTTCGAGCGCTGTCAGTGTATCTAGGGTATTTAATATCGTTGCAGACAAGACACTGACGAACTTAAACGTGTCTTCAATAATGCTGTCTCCCTGTTTGGCACTCCAACTACAATTGTATGCGATCGGGCCAGGATGTTTGAGAGTGCATCGTTTCAAGATTGGGTGGCCAGTTGGGGCTCTGCCTTACATTTCATAACCCCAGAAATGCACCGCGAAAACGGTCAGGTTGAGCGGTACTGTAGGACAGTCCTCAACATACTGCGGATTGAGGTCAACAACAAGGGTGCCTCCTAGTCTGACGTATTGTGGAAGGTACAGCTGACCCTGAACGTAACCAGGCAGTCTACAACTCGTACCTCACCACTTCAGCTATTAACTGGGATCGAGGGGACCACACCGGTTCTGAGGTCTCTTGTTCGTGACGTAGCGTTAGATAACTCTCATCCCAACCGAGAAGCCCTGATGACGTTGCGGCGACAAAGAACGACGGAGCTCCTGGCTGCAAATCAACGGCAGCAAGATAGTTACGTCAACGAAGGTCGTCGGCAACCTCGCACCTTTGAAGTTGGCAGTTTCGCTTTTGTCAACAAGGGTTCGCAGAGCACCGGGAAACTGGACTCGGGAATGCGAGGCCCGTACAAGATTGTCCGAGCACTGCCGTATCACCGTTACGAGCTCGAGCTGCTTGCCGGATCATATGGAAAGAAAACGCAAACAGCTGCAGAACTTATGGTTCCGTGGCGTGGTGAGTGGACCCCCACGGCGTGTGAAGCATTCTTTGGCAGCGGTAAGTGTCTCTTTGTATCTTGCCCCGACATTGTGGCTGTAGTCTGCCTCGACATTGTGGCTGTAGTCTGCCCCGACATTGTGGCTGTAGTCTGCCCCGACATTGTGGCTGTAGTCTGCCCCGACATTGTGGCTGTAGTCTGCCCCGACATTGTGGCTGTGGTTTGCCCCGACATTGTGGCTTTTGCTCGCCCCGACAGTGTGGCTTCGCTCGCCCCGACAGTGTGGCTTTGCTCGCCCCGACAGTGTGGCTGTAGCTTACCGTGGCCTTAGTTTGCCCTGCTATTATAGCTGTTCTCGCCCCGCTACAACATTTAAGTTAAATGAAATCCGCTCCGATGAAGGGGATTATAATTTCTTAATGTTTGGAACTAGGAATGTATGAAAAAGCTATATGCTGAAGGCCTATCTGGCAGTGAAAAGACCTGTGTTTGTTCCGTTAATGATCGAGAATCCGGACTCGTTAATTGATGGAACAAACAGTTTCAAAGCATTTATTGTAGCTGACTGCTGTAGTTTGGTCGCTTGAAGTGCACTCGAGTGATCATTTTGCGGTAGATGGTTACGAAAATGATAACAAACCTGTATGAAAACAACCAATAACGTATTTGTTTTGTTTTAGACGATAACGAAATTGATGGTGCCCATGACGATCAAACCTCTGCAGCTGTGCAGCAGGAGCAAGCTGAAGAACATGAAACTGACCAGGCTGAGGGGAATCAAGCTGACGAGGACGTTCAGCTGTCAGGAGAAGCCGTGTTAGAGATTTCTCCAAGACCCGGCCCCTCTAAGCAGTGACGTTACTGTGACGTCAGCTGGTGGGGCGAGGAGTCACGCCACACCGGTCGGAACAGCGCTGGCTCACTTTGCCTCGAGCGCTCAGATAGGACGGACGTGCCTTCCAGTGCTTTTAAATTAAGTCGGTGTACCCTCGTGCTGATTGTTATTTTTGTAGTTCCAATAAATCATTATTAGGTTTTTGCGTGTTCTTTTTAAAAAATCATTTTCACTTCTGATTTCTAAGAGTTGATTAAATAAGAGTATGACTTGTGATTGCTACTATACGAAAATCATTGCTGCTTCATTCCATAAGCAGTGGCGCAGCAATGATTAACGTATACACAATCGAGCCGGCTTGCAATCATGGCCTGGGAAGACTGTTTAGTAATCGTCTGAAGGTATGAAAAAGAAACGTCAAATTTTCCCAATGAATGCGACAGGTAAGAAAGCATGTATGTAAGTCAACATCAAAATGTTTCATTGACAAGTACAACGTTTTAAGATAGTTGGCTTCAGCTTGAGTCAAAGTAAGCGCACTTAATAAGCTCGAGTCAAAGTGAATGCTTTTTTAATATCTGACGGACAGGGCGATATTCGGTTCAAGAGCTTTTTGACACAAAACACTGACACATACACTCACTTTTAATTGGCTAGACGACACCACCAATCGTTGACATACTTTTTACTATCTGTCAAAACGGTCTGCCTCCATAGATTTAGTATGGTAATAAATGATTGTGACGTCACGGTCATGTGTCAGAAATCGGAGTCAATTGATCGAATATTTATTGCGTTTTGTGTGTTTAAAAATTGGTTTCTACAGCTTTTTTGAAATATATTGGTTGTATTAACTTCATAGGGGCTATGTTTTTTAAACACCATGTTCTTGACAATATTTAAGATAGGTGTCATCATCCCAATTATTTAACAATTTTTTTTTTAATTTGACATGACTATAAAAAAATATTTGACTAATAAATTCAAATCAAATAATGAATTAATATTTAACAATTGTAATAGAATAAATTGTACGCATAAGTTACATCTGTTTCTCCTGTCAATCACATTTTTTTTTGTTTTTAAATAAAATTAAGGACTGCTGCAAAATGCTTTGTATGTTGATAATATAAAAACTCATCAATTTATAATATAACCTTGTAAATTTACATAAGAGACCAAACCAGACAAATTGAATTGTTGCTAATAAATTCCTGAACTTATTTGCATATTTTTAATTTTTATACAAAAAGTGCGCATTTGTCGCGACGTAATGGAAATCAAATCTGGCAAATACTTTACAGAAATAATTTATTTTTGTTCCAAAAGACGCAAGTACGTACTGTAGTGTATGGCTCACCTCACCCTGAAGTTAGCAATAAGTAACATATATCAGCGCATGGACGCACAATAAACTGCGCATTCAACGAAGATCTGTCTTTTCAATTACACGCGCTTGGTCATATCACTGCAGTACTCATACGTACTCGTACGTGGTCAATGGTCATACTCCCTAACGTTTCGATCTTATTTTCAAGTCTAGCTAGCGCGTTCGCTCGCACGGTCAATCTTGTAAGAGTGACAGAGTTGGCTTCATCCGAAACTACGGACAATGGCTTAGAGAGTCGGGGGGCTGGTCATATTCCCTAACATTTCTAGCCAGGGTCTAGCTAGCGCGTTCGCTCGCACAGTCAATCCTGTAAGAGCAACAGGGATGGCTTCATCCGAAACTACGGACAATGGCTTAGAGAGTGGGGGGGCTGGTCATATTCCCTAACGTATCGATCTTATTTTCGGGTCTAGCTAGTACGTTCGAAAGCTGAAAAAAAGGATTATTTTGCTTTAAATTTCCACTATACGACGCCAGCGCGGGAACCAAACTACATCCAACTGTAATCACCTAAAAACCTAGAGCTGAAAGTCGCAGGACCCACAACATCTACAGTACTCACAACGTGACACAGAAGATGAACCTGGAATCACAACACTGACACCAACAAAACACCAGTGTTTAGTGTTTTGTCATGGATTGGAAAGTAGCCTGATTCCATCAACTAGTGCGTTCGCTCGCACGATCAATCCTGTAAGAGTGACAAGGATGGCTTCATCCGAAACTACGGACGAAGGCTTACAGAGTAGGGGGCTTAGTTATTTATAAAAGCAATTCCGCTTTGTTCAGGGCGAGTCAATATTTTTAATAGAAGCGCTTCGCACGGTGTCTTGGGGGTAAAATCCGGCTTTTGTAGTCCGTATAGTTTACCATCGGGAAAAGGTTTTAAAATTGGCTAGGAGAATTTCCTTTTCTTAAGCGTATCGGAGGTATGAAATAGTTACCTGTTTTCACTCTTTCTCGTTCGTCATTTTGACTGTGTGATGCTAGTTTGATAACCTTTTTTTGTATTTCGTTTATGATGTGGGACGTGCTACTACTGTTCTGTTTATTTACAATTGCACTAACAACAGTAATTGAATGTACCGTTACTTAACCTCGATGATCATAATAAATCTTCCTTAAAATATTTCATTGCTAATTTTTTAATACATAGTACAAAACAAAGTCGCTATATATTTAATTTTATGTTATGTATTTGTGGCGACCTCCACCGTTCGCCGACACAAGCGCACGCCTAACGGTAGCAAGCACGACAGCGAGCGCTGATACGGCTCCATTGACTAGATGGCGCTGTTAGCCTAGTACCGCACATGAACCGCGGCATATAAGATTTAGACCCAGGATAATAAGGATAGACAAATCAAGATGATGTCTATCGGAACTTGGTCCCAGACCATAACACCCGGTTAGTAGGAAGCCCTTCCCTTTAGCTTCCTTACTTTAAATCTGTTGCGCCAAAGTTCTTTTTACACTAGGTAGTTATCAAGTTTTATAAAAAAAAAGATATAGTTCAAGAGATAGCTTTTTTTATGAATGACACATTGACAATTAGCACGCTATTTAGAAGAACACAGAACCTTTTAGATAATGTGTTAAGCATCAGCACTGTGCACCGGTGCGAAGTCTGTATGGATCGCTTATTCTTTAAAAAAATCCTTATAAAAACATAAAGACAAAGTTTCAAATCAACCATTACTTTATCAACCTCATGCACTTATAACCCATCTCTTGCTTCATCAAATAACTTTTATATACTCATCTTTACAACCTCCGCAGCTAAAATGGCGGCCTAATGAGGTGGAAGTCTCCACGCTCTGTGACTTACAATATCATTTACATAAGGCGTAAAGTCAGTCCGTGATGCGCCTACACGATGGTTCTACGGCGGTGACACCTAGTGTGTTTTATGGTGTTTTATATGATAATTCACACCTGTGGATATAGCATGTCATGCAATCATGATCAGAAGAAAGACCAAACCAAAAAAAAATTGATTCCATTATGGTATGAAAACTGTATAAGTAAATAAATTGTTTCAACGAACACACCAATTACCTAGTCCGAAACTAAGCGTTAGTTAGTGCTATGGTGGCTAGAAAAACCAATAGAAATACTTAAATACACTTGGTTAAGGTACAAACGCTCGTGCTCATCACACAAAGATTTGCCCCTGGCAGGATTCGAATACGCGACAGCCGGTTTTGTAGTCTGGACCTCAGATCTCTAGACCAAAGCTGTTGGTCAACGTATGAACACTACCACTAGGCTGACCATGGGTCGATAGTTGATCAAACGAAATTATCACTACGCATTAGATCAGAAATAGAAATAGAAATCTTTATTTGCGTTTGGTTAAGGTACACTGGAGATGGTCATAATTATTTATCAGCAATTATACATCCGCTTAATCAACCATTATCGATGGCATGCAAATCTTAAATTAATATTGGGATAATAAATTTAAATAGTTAAATGTCTATCTAAACAATCACAAGATGTCAACAAGTTATCATTAAATTAACAAAAAATTATTAGTTATCATCTTCTATCGCAATTTAAATATTCCTGTATAGTGTAAAAAGCCAGTTGTATAATTCTTTTTTAAATTTATTAAAGGGTAGGTCTTGAATTGCTTGTGGTATCCTATTATACTCGTATATTGTCATGCACATCCAATAACAATTTTTTTGGAATTTCGCGCTCTTGGGAATTATAACGGAAACTAACCTATTTCTGTTTCTGGTTCCTCGTTTGTAGACATCTTTGGCTTGAGTAAAATAATTCATGTTATTTTTCACAAATTTTGCCGCTTCGAATATATAAAGACAAGGGAGTGTCAAAATATTCAGAGATTGAAATAAAGGCTTACACGGTTCGTCAGGTGCAGTACCACATATCGCTCTAACACACTTTTTTTGTGCAACGAACGCCTTTTCTATGTCTGTACTATTACCCGATATAATGAGAGCATATCGCAGGACTGATTCAACGTAAGCAAAGTACGCAGTAAGAGCTGTACTCCTACCTGCTATTTTTTTCAGTTTATAAATTGCAAACGAGAAACGATTTATTTTATCGCACACTTTTTGGACTTGTTGTTTCCAATCTAATTTATGGTCAATTTCTATGCCTAAGAATTTCATTGTTATTGTATTTTTTCATATTTGTCCTTCAATATTTGTATTCAATGTCAGATTTGGAATGTTATTAAATCTAATGAAATTCGTTTTGTCAATATCTATAATTAAATTATTGTTTCTAAGCCAATCAATTATTTTAATTATTGTTTCATTGATGTCATGTTTATGGTGATTTAATGTCAATTATGATGATTATTAGATTATCCCTAATCTTAAACAATTTTAGCCCAAGTGGACTTGGCGCATACCATGGGCACCAACTTAGACGTCAACTGACTCTTCAGGTAACGGTGTAGGCTATGTCCGTTACTACTCCATCTCCTTATTTATAATTAGATCTTAAAAATGAATACCAAACAATACAATTATTAAGCTTAAAAGGCTTCACTCTGCACTACTCACGTCAGCTTGTAGTCTACGTCTTGTAAGTAACTTTTCAACGACTTGCTAAATTAAAGGTTTACTGCCAGGGCACATAATAATGGGACTTTCTGTCATCAGAACTTGCAACTGAGAGTGTCAAATAATGGCTAAATCGATGACAGACGTGAGTAGTGGCCAAAGTATGCCGCAAGTTCATTTAAAATTGCCAGCTGTAACGATATTGGGTTCAAAAGTACATGTACAAAAGCGGTCACTTACAAGAACATGCAATATCCACGATGTAGCTCATCAGACGGTATATTCTCTACCTATTTATTCTAGGTTACCTGTGTTTGACAGCGTGTGGATCGGTATTTCACCCCTCGAACCACATTTTAGCTTTCGTAGAATTTGAATAACATATTAATGTTAGAGAATATTAGCCAAACCCATTGTGTTTTTTTTACCTATTCTGTTTTTGATCAAGGTGAAACCTGAGGCTATGATGTGTAAATCTTCAATCACAGTCCAATAAATGGACATTTAACGGTTCTTGACTTTACAGACACTTAAATAAACAGTCAAAAACGCGATTACTTTTCCAGCAAAGAATAAAACAGTATGCCCTTGGGGCGATTCAAATTATCAAACATAAAAGAAATTAGTCACGATATACCGGTTAGGTGTTTTTCCCCAATTTTTGCCAGACTTTTCGACTGCCGGACTGGGGAAACTTATTTTTCACTTTGTGGTCCCATGAGAAGAGAGAAGAGTCCATGTTGGTCCAGCCTCAGTATCACACTTCACAGTAATATCATAAATGCGAAAGTTTTTTTTGTGTGTTTGGATGTTTTTCCATCAATCACGATTAAACTACTGAACTGATTTTGATGATATTTGGTATACAGACAGAGTATGAGATGCTTTGGGTAGTAGGATTTTTTATTTTGGTTCATATGTACAAATTATGGACAAATTCTCAAACAGTAGGCAGGACAACGTCTGCCGGGTCTACTAGTGATTGATTTAAATAAACGTAAAATAAAACCTTAACAAAAGACAGTTATTACAGCAGCAAAGTCATTGCATCGGGCACCTTAATTAATTTCGAGTCAAAAGATATTTCAATGATGTTGACATGATGTTTACACATAATACAATTCAGTTGCACGAATTAATTTATTGATTTAACGTTATTGTTAAGCGTTAATTAACTTCATTTTGCGAAGCGGTTAAGTAAATACATACTTGGAAATAGCTTGACTTTGAAGAAGGCTTACTAATTTTAATTAAATTGTTTTAATTTATTGACAGCGGTTCGCTAAATTTCTAAAATACTTACTTAAAAGGGTACTTTCATATATTTATAAATATATTATAAATATATGAAAAATATATATTATTTAATTTATTAAATATATATTATTTAAAGTTATGTCTAACAGTGCAATAAGTTGAAACTGGGGCCTCCTTGCATTCTAGAATATGAACATTGCTGTTGTATTTTTCTATGAATAGAAAACTCTTCATTGCACATCTCATGCAGAAAAAGTAAAAAAAAACTGTCAGATTTTTACAATGAAGACGGTTTTTACTAAAAAAAATATCTTCTCGACAACATTATTAGGGTAAAGAACAGTTTTATCAATAATTACATGAGTTAATAAGAAAATAGGTAAAAGACAACATTATTATCTATATTTTCAACTCAGCTACATACTAACATGGTTTTCTCAAAGTCTTTTAGCTGGGAACACCCCAATTTGCTACTGAATCTACCCATCTCATCAAACCCTCTTATGCACGCTTAAACACGCTGAACCCTAGCTGTATATGAGCTGTAGTGTAAATAAATAAACCAAATAAATCATTTGCTTGAGAAAGCCCGCGGATCCCTTTTGATGTAGAACATTCGCACATATTTCTCGTGCGAGTGGGGAGAAGATTTTCTTTAACTTCTATACGTATAAAGGGGTGTACATATGGGTAATACAATTTTTACTTCTTTACTATTTGCATAAAATACAAACTATTGTGAGCCTACTAATGATCACTGAGAGAAAGAAAGATAGAGAGAACTTATTACTGCACCCTCCAAAAAATACAAAAATCTAGATACACAGAGAAATGCACAATTAAAGGGGTCTAACCGCTAAGAGGGTCACTCTTAGCGCTCTTCCAGACAACCTTTGGCTTATAGAATAAAATTCTTTCAGTTCAATCACCTGGGAACGCCTTAAGCATAATAGAATGGGAGGAATGAGAACTGGTCCATAACCTTACTATCAAGTAGGTTAAAAAAAGTCTATTACCGTCGGTATCAACACAAAAGAAATCCAATAGACCTCAATCGTAAGTATTCAAAGTATATCTATTAGTAAAAGAGGATAAAAACAGAAACAAAATAATACTAAACCAAAACTAAAAACGTGTTTGAGTTCGCAAAATCCCTCAAGTTAATCAAACTCAACGCCGACAGGTTAGAAATTTTAACCATGGATTAAAGAAAACTTTCCTCAAGGATCCCACTCATGAAGACAAATCTTTATTTTGAATCTTTTCATTTCTTTCACTCTATGGTGATTTCTTATATGAGTGATAGGGACGCTAGACACTTTGAAACATTAGAAAGGCTTGTAATTTGGAGTAAGACCTACCAGGGATTGAGGATTATTTGAAGACAGAGGTGGGCGTTCAAATATCTCATTTAACTGTCTATCTATTTTGTTTGTGTGTTAGCGTAAAAGGTTCTACTTTTTGATATATGATTGACTCGACTGAAGCTCTTTTGTAATAATAATTGTTAAGTATTTTTTGCGTTTCGGGGAGCCGAAAATATTTTTTTAAGTGTTATGTCTTTTCGAAATTAAAAAATAGCGTTGTAAACGCAAAAAATACTTAACAAATAAAATTATAGCCTGTTTCATCTTAACTGATTGTTAAATATTTGTAAAAATATTTCTTTCGGGTGATTTGAGGGTGTGTCCCACAATCATTGATGAAACATACGCTGGCTCAAAGCGTTAAAAAGCACTTACAAAATTCAACGACTCCATTAAGGTTTTCGGTAGCTCAGAGGTCAGAGCATTGGACCGGACTTCCAAAGGTCGGGCTTCAATTCCTTCCCGATGACCGGAGCCGAAATGAATTTTTCAAGTGTTATGTCTTTTGTAATACTTTAGGAATTATTACTTTAAATATATATTTTTTGTTAATTAATATTTCATAATTATTTAAATAATAACTATTGTTATAAGGTCGCATCAATCATTAAGAAGGAACGATGTGGGTATTGATATTATGCGTAGTATATTCAGCTATTAATTAATGTAAAAATCAGGCACTTTTTGAACACGACCCAAGTTCCAGTAGCGTAGATCAATCACGGCTAGTTTTAATTATGAATTTTATAAGCCGTTGGCGGCTTGTTATATTTTGTATTACCACTAATTTACAAAAAAACAAAATTGAAAAAAAATATGTGCTATCAGTATGAAAGTGACTTTAGGAATGACGTAAAAGAGTTTTACTACTTCATTAAACGAGCAGACGGCATTCTATGTTATGCCAAGCGTTCCTCAATGCCGATACTCAAAAGACGGGTATCAAAAGGCTTCTTTGGGACTATATTTTTGTAGTAAACTGCAAAAGACTAGTAAGACATGGTGTGATGCAGCATTTAGCTCAAATTAATAAACATGTTTTTGTTAAACGTCAGATAAAATGTTACATCCCACTGTTGAAAATGAACCTTCCTTATATGCTCGTATATGATGTACAGTAGTTATCAATTTCTGTAAGTGCAAGTACGTATCTTCCTTAGAATATAACTAATAGTCCTCCTTGCTGATTTTGTCAGTTGGTCCTGCGCCTGATCTCCCTCCGGTCATGTTGGATTGCCGTCTCACCGAACTTTGAGAGTGATGGAACAGTGAGTGCACCTGTGTATTGTGCTCACATACTTATGCACTAGTAGTTGGCTGATCTCTGTTGAAATTTACCGACGTGGTCGAAATCGGCCTGGAGGACTATTATATTAATGATGATTATTATACAGGGTGTAAAAAAAACTTAACGAAGCCGAATACCACATATTCTACCAATTGTTACGATCATTTTTTTCCTTTACACCATAAGTTAACAGTTACTGAGAAAAATTGATGATTTTTACAGAAATGACTTCTGTCCGTTATAACTAAACTTTTTTCCAAAGAAACATGATACAAATTTTCACTAGTTTTTTCTTAAAAAGCCTCTAAATGGCACACTCCGCAATGAACAGCGCACACTCGAAATGAACCGCGTCGCGGCGGCGTAAAGCAACACGCCCCGCGGTTACTTTTCCGCGTGCGCGCTGTACATTGTGGGTTAGAATTAAATTATTTTTTTTTTGATGTCAAAAAATAAAAGTTGTTTCCCAGCCAAAATTTATTTTTCATACGATTTGGTTTGATGTACTGAACGCGTGGTTGACGGCTTCGTTAAGGTTTTTTTACACCCTGTATACTTTCCCTATTTTATCACTTACATAAACCTCACGATGAAAATATCAATATTTTATTTTTAGCGAAAACCATAAAAATAAATCCTCCAACCCTTTTTTTACTCACACCGCTCAGGTGCTTGATGGAGTTTGTTTAAGTAACCCCCTTCTTACCCGATTGCGTCAGGAGGGTAATGTTTTTACTATCAGCTGCGGTAGGGTTAATCGTTTCTCGGGTTTACCCTTTGATATTCATGATGGACACGATTTAATCCTTTTTCCTTTTTTTTAAGGTTTCAACCTATGGTTCTCAAAGTTTCGTAGGGTGAGAAGCTTCAGAATACCGATCTAGGATACCACTATCAGATAAAATGATGGAGAAAGCGAAATTACTTAGCAAACGTAGGTATTTTGATTGTAGGGTGTGTCTACAGGTTTAAGATGTGTTGAGTGATGGCGACTTAAGAGGGAAAGTTATAGTTGAAAAACAAACCTGTTGTATGCCGTTCTAACAGTGACGGTTGACATCTATTTTATTAATGCTAATCAACATGTATTTATAATGCACTTAAACTATGAATACATGTAAAGATATGTTGATGTGTGCCGTCGGTGTAGAGTGTCGACGGTGCTCGTTGAGGGTCTATCGGCCAGCCGCTGTATGGGGGCCGCTAACGCCGATTGTACATTGATTATTTCTTAAATAATGTTTCCTATTTCAGAATAAAAGATAGGAAGAAGAAATATTTTACATACGAAAGACGGGTTTTGGTTTTTTATAACGTTGAAAAGCCATTCCTAGATACAAGTACCGGACAGTTCCAAAACGAATCTAGTTTTATGTAACGAGACTCTTAAATATTAAAATTACACTGGCCAATATATTGTTCCGTTTAGAAACTAACATACCAACATACTTATTTTGTTACGGTCTAGGTAGGTTAGATTACTTAATATTTACGTCACAACCGCAAAAGTTTGAGAAAACAGTGCGGTGATTGTTTCAATCCTACCCTTTGAAGGCTGCGTAGGTAATTAGTTTACCTAATTTTTCAACGGGGAAAATGTGTAAAAATCCTCGTTATTCGTAAATTTTCATACCGGATCAAATGTTGTCAGCATTTTAGGTTCACCGAGAATTACGGAATCAGCCTTTTATTTTGTGGTGATTAAAAATGTCATTAACATGTTTTTCGTTACCCAGAGACTGCTCAGTTAAAATACGTAATTTGTGGTGGTACTTCACTAACAAATAAAATGTATATTGGACCAAAACCGCCACGAAAACTAGTGGAAGTTTGTTGTACTCGTATACAGCGGTTATCACTCGCTTGGTCACTCGCTATTAATATGAAATTAATTAATATAGGTGGAATGTTTCTCAGGGATGGTTAATGTACCTAAATGGTATTTATACATACCTAAGTAATTAGTGATTACCTCGACCCGCTGGCGTATTAAAATGTGTTTTCCAGTATATAAATATAGAAAAGATTAGAGATAAAGATCGTGTTTAATGTTTGTATGAGTTTCAATCCTCAGCATCTTAGGATATCTTAAGGGAAACCTATAATTAACCTTACTTAGCATAAGTTCTTAACTAACAAATACAACTGTAACACCGTAGGTTTTTTAAATTAAAATAAAATAATAAAACATATAAAAATATATAATTTATAAAACAGGAACAGGTATTCTATTCGAAATACTTGATAAACGAATACTTAAATAGCTGTGGGTTTTTTATTATAAACCTGCACAATTATATAAAAGATGTATAAGGGGTGCAAACTATTCAAAATAATCGATTAAAAGATCTAAGTAAAAGTTTAGCCTCGTTGAATCAAAGAATTTCCATATTCTTTAGAGAATGACATTAGATATCTCATCTGGGTGCATGATATGCTGTTCTAGTAAGAAACTTATTTTGCTCATGAACGGTCCGCAGGAGCAAAGTATATGGCATGGCTGTTTCCTCCTTCCTTCCTGGTTTGCTAGTCCACCCTTTAAGGTTATCGACTACATTTTGACGGTGCCATAAGTAAGGTAGGAGATAATGGTTCCAGGCTCTTGCCAAATTCAAATTCTTTATTTGTTTAAGTAGGGTAGTACATATGAATGTGATCTTAAATCTATATATATATATATATACATATAATAAGACTGTAAAAGATCGATTTCTGTACATTGAAGATTTTTATGAAAAATTGTTACAGGGGGTCTTAATTACCGTAATAGAAGCCAAAACAACAATTTTTAAAATTTTTGTCTGTCTGTCTGTCTGTCTGTCTGTCTGTTTGTCCGGGCTAATCTCAGAATCTACTGGACCGATTTTGACGGGACTTTTTTTATTTGACTCAGTATCACCTGGAGAGTAAACTGGGATATAAATAATCACGCCGATGAACTTAGGGGGCAGGCAGGAAATTGAATCTCAGAATCTACTAAACCGATTTTAATGGGACTTTTTTTTATTTGACACAACATTACTTGGAAGGTAAAGAAGGATAGAAATAATCACGCCAATAGACTAAGGGGGTAGGCAGAAAATTGAATCTCGGAAACTACTGGGCCGATTTTAATGGGACTTTTTTTATTTGACTCAGCAAATTGAAAAAATATTTTTGTGTTGAATAGACCATTTATTGAGGAACGTTTAAGGCTAAATAACATCCCGCTACAACTGTTAGGAGCGAAGAAATAATGGGGAAAGTGACAAAAACGGGGAAAATTATTCATTTAAAAAAACGCTTCAAGATACCAACAATAATGTAAAAAAGTATGAAAGAATTATTACTCTTAAAATGATCTAAAAAAATGTCTGCGACAGTATATCCATATGCCCAAATAACTATTCCACGCGGACGAAGTCGCGGGCACAGCTAGTATTAAAATAAAGCTGCTTCCTACTTAGCCGCATAGTACAACATACAAATATTTTGAATAACATATTATGATGTAACTAATACATTATATCAGTCACTACTATTAATACATTAATCAATTACTATTATTATGAGCAAAAAGGTAGGTGACCCTGTATGTCTTATTATCTTACAAAATGGAAACTTTGAGCGTAACTCTATCCTCGAACAACAAATCGTCTGAATAGAACATTAATTAATTTATTGGGTAATTTAATACACACGTAGAACCTATTGGCGACGGCAAAATAATAGTAAAATCTGTTTATTACACGACCGCTTACGCTTTGATGAAATAAATTAGATATATAACGACCTAAAGGAGCTTAGGGATGAAGTAGAAATGAGCAAGCAACCATTAGAATTCAGATTTTCCATTTTCATCAATGCAACTGCACACCTCGGAAAGTCAATTTTTTAACACTAAGTCCAAAATGTAGACATCAATCAAACAACATCATCGACTCAGTCTCGTCAAGCTTAGATTTGGCAAACCTTACTAGAATAAATTAAAAAAAATTGGTTGCCTGTAAAGTCGGTATACGGGCGAAAGTTTTACGTGACAACGACTTTGAGTGGTAAAATAATTTTAATGTGAATATTCATTCGTATAACATGAACCGGTGTGTATGCCTATCTCTCTCACTCTCTCTCTCTCGCGGGTTAACTGTGCTCGAGTGGAAGGGACGCGTGCCTTTCACTTTTTATGTCTGTCTCACTCGCTCTTAGGCGGGCTAACCATGCCCGAGTCGAAGGGACGCGTGCCTCTCACTCGCTCTCATTGTGAGCGCGGAACGTGAGCGGAGCGTAACGCAGTTTCTTGAAGTGTCACCCGGCAAACCAATTTATAAGACGTTGTCACGTCAAAAATAAAGAAAGCCGCCGGGCTGTTTTACATACCTATTTTACTTAGAGCAAAAAAATAGACTATATACAATCGCGAGTCGTGGCTAAAATATGCTGTCGATTTGATTTGTGCCATAAATGGGCACACAGTCGCATTTTTTTCCTACATTCGAGTGCCAGAGTATCTTTCTACTTTACTTTAATCAAACACCGTACGAGAATTAATTTGGCATCTAAGAGATTCGGAACTTTACTTGTCTATAAAGCAAAATTGGGATATAAATAGAGAGGGTTATTCGTGTTTTGTTAGCGGCTGGATATCTTCCATCCGTCATTCGATTTATAGCTTGCTTTATACTCACTGGATTTAGATTACCAAGGATTTTATCCGCTTTGGAGTGGTAAATTCGTGTATCAATAAATACGGCTCTCGGAGGCAAATACATTAAGAATTATCATTGGAAGAGATACAAAATAAATACAAATATCTTTATTTATTAAAGCATTACATTTCAACATTGCAATCGAGGATTTCTTTTAAGTAAATAAATACTTGTGGTAGAATATCCCCGCTCTCCATATTAAATTAACAATAATTGACAATATAGAAAACACGGGTTGCACTCCGGGAGTGCCGGCAGAAGTGAAAACTTGATTATTAACGTTGTGCATTTTTGATTTATTTGAACCGTCTTACGGTTTTTCGATCAGCATCACGTGACCTGACGCGAGTTTCACAGTTTCTACCCATGCCACAAAAGTGCTCAACGCCGCTAAAGAAGTTTTCACTTCAATAAATTAAAAAATACAGTTATAAATTATGCCATATTATTAACAGCCTCATAATAATAATTAAGTATTGATATTTTTAATATGAATAATTAGTTAATTAAGTAGTTGCAAAATTAGATAATGATTTCCTATTGATTTGATAATTTAAAATAATTTGTTTCAAAAAATAATGATAATAATCCTATTTAAATAGCATTAACAAATTTTGGTCATGCATGTGCGTGCGTGCGTGCGTGCGTGCGTGTGTGCGTGTGTGTGTGTGTGTGTGTGTGTGTGTGTGTGTGTGTGTGTGTGTTAATTTTATTCTTCTAGGAATGCTTCAGTTTCCACATAGTTATTTGATTTGAGAAATAAGGTGATCGATTTTTTACATGTATATACGTTATTCGAGTAGATGTTTAAAATTTTATTTATTTTATTATATAATTTAGCAGATCGTGACACATACTGCCTCCCTGCGTAAGCCGTTCTTATAGCAGGCACAAGAGCTACGTTATAATTACGTCTTCTGGCAACTTTATGGGCATCGTAAGGCATAGATTTATGTAGTTTCAGAATTGCGTTTAAGATGTAGATTTGTCTTACCGAGAGTACATCACTAAGTTCATAAAGATCTTGTGTAGAGTATCTGTATGTTTTAAAATGTATAACTTTTAAAAGGGCTCTTTGCGCTATTTCTAGATCCTTAAACTTGACCTTACTTGCCCCTCCCCAGACCGGAATACAATAGGCTAGAACTGACTGAGCCAGTGAGACATATACTAATTTTAGGAGCCTTTTATCGGCAATGCATCTAAGTTTCTTAAACACCCAAATGAGCTTTCTTGTTCTTGCCATCATTAGTTCAAGGTGGGCATGCCAGGAAAGTCTCTGGTCAACTAGCACGCCTAGGTATTTACTTACTGTCACTTTGGTAATTACTTTACAATCACACGAGACATTACGTTGGTTTTCATTACATTCATGAATTTGTATCTTGAAGTTAGTTTTAGGTTGTGATGAATTATAATTTGTGAACGTTATGTAATTTGTTTTTTCTGTATTTAGTGACAGTAAATTTGATTTTAACCAAGTAGCTATCTCTGCAAGCCCTGCCTCTGTAGCCTGACGCACTGAGCTCCAAGTATTGCCTGTAAATATGATAGCAGTATCATCTGCATATGAAAAAACTTTTCCTGAGTCAATGCTTATATTACAGAGACTATTGATATATATTAAAAATAATGTAGGGCCTAGAACACTGCCTTGTGGCACCCCATACGTCACGCAACATTCGTCACTAATATACGAACCAAGTTTAACGTGCTGTTTGCGATTGCTAAGGTAGTCCTCAAACAGAGCCAGAACCACACCTCTTACGCCAATAAGCTCCAGCCTTTGTAAAAGAATGGGAACAGAAACTGTGTCAAAGGCCTTTTTCAAATCCAAAAAAACTCCGATACATTTTTTTCCTCTGTCAACCTTTTCAACAATGTGAGAAGTGAGAGAGATAATGGCATCTTCGGTTGAGAGACCTTGCCGAAAGCCAAATTGTGAATCAGATAAGAAGGCAATTTTGTTTAGGTAGTTTAAAAGTCTTTTATTAATAAGCTTTTCTAAAATTTTGGATATCACAGTTAGGACTGAAATTGGTCTATAATTCGAAACATCATCTCTGTCCCCACCCTTAAACACAGGCGTTATTATGGCCCGCTTAAGTGCGTCTGGGAAGACACCCTGCCCAAAACATAAGTTGGCTAAGTGCGAGATTATGGGAACCAACATTTCATAACCTAATTTTATAAGTTTAGTTGGTACATTATCCCAGCCTGGTGCGCTTTCAGTGTTAAGGCTCATCACGATTTTGTATACTTCTTCACAAGTGGTGTTGTGAAGAGCAAAAGAAGAGATCGGCGAATGAGAAGACTCTTTGCAAACTTTTGTTTGTTGTAGGGAACTGGTTTTTAAAATGTTCTGGGCTAGAGTCTTCCCGATGTCTGCAAAGAAAGTATTTACGTGATTGACAGATAGACTTGGGGTATTATGTGAGTCCAGCAATTCTAGACCATTTGATTTTTTCGCGTTACGGTTTGTTATATCATTTATTGCTTGCCATAGACATCGTGAATTTTTCTTATTTTTAGCCAAAAGCTCATTTTGATACTGATTTTTTAACTTTCTTACCAGATTATTACAAAAATTACGGTACCTCTTATAGGTAGTTCTTAAGACTTCATTAAATGGGTCATACCGTAATCTTCGCTGCATATTGTTTCTGTTTTGAATGCATCTTAAAATACCTGTCGTTATCCATGGTTTTATTATACGACATTTAGAAGAGATTTGTTTAATTGTAGTGTTCTCTTTAATACAGTTTTGTAATTTGGTAGTTAAGGTATTGGTTAGCTCCGTTGGATTATAGCATGATGTAAGATCAGTTAAGTTACTTTGTTTTAAACTCGTAAGTGCTTTTTCGTAATTAATAACAGTCTTAAAAGTTGATTTATTATTTAAAGTTTTATTACATTTGTTTGTGAGTTTAAGAAAGACCATGTGATGATCAGTAATAGTGCTGTCGAAAACTACAATAGATGCCGCATTCTGAGTGTTATCTAGTTTAAGTATAAAATGGTCCAAGCAACTCTGTTCTCTTGTAGGCAAAACGTGACCAGGTAAAAGGCTATGTTCGGCAAGCATGTTTAGATAAGTGAGTCTGTTGCATCGATCGTGTGAATATTCTTTAGTTTTATCCGTAGTATTTATGTTTATGTTGATGTCTCCAGTAATAACAATATTTTGGTGTGTCTTAATAGTGTCTAGGTAAATGCTTAATGAATCAATGAACTTATTGGCATTGGTGTTGGATGGTGACCGATATATGCACACAATTGTATAACACGGGAGTGTCACCTCTACACATGATGCATCTGCTAATTTGATCTCTTTCATGCTACATTTATGTTTAGTTTTTAAATATATAGCAACACCATCACACTGATTAATATGATACGTAGTGCAGAATGATGTATAGTTAGTTAGTTGGGGTATTGGTTTATTATTATCAAGCCTACATTCGCTTAATACGAGTAAGTCTGGTTCAAAGTTAAAGTTAGACAGAGAGACACATAAGTCGTCGAAGTTTTTATAAATACTACGAATATTTTGGGTAATTATAGTAAAATCTGTATGTTTATTGTATTGACTAGTATTTGAAAAGTTTTGGATGGAGTCCTCTCTTGACTGCGCGACTTGAAATTGGTCTATTACTTGTTGGTTATCAAACGAGTTATCCATATTCACTATTTGCGGAAGAGCTGAATAACAATTCCAGTAAAGATTTATGTGATGTAAATAAGGAAGTGAAGGCTTTGAGTTTGCGATGAGTAATATTTGGTGAGTGTATAAAAATGAGTTCTATGTAAAATTGTGTATTTAAATATTGAGTGTGTGTAAAATTATAGAAACATTCCATTACAGACCCGATTTTGGAGTGTGACAAATTACTTGGAGGTGCTTTAGGAAGGAAAACGTTGAATAGTAACAGTTGACGGATGTCCAGAGAATTAGATTCGGTTTCTAGTCACGTTTTTAGCATCAAGCCATTTATTTGCGCTTCAGCTCGCACGGTTATAATAGGAGAGGCATCATTTTCCCGTAAGTATATTCGGCCATATGCAGTCCAGCAGTACTTGTAGGTATTATTTTTGACAAGTTCTCGCGCTAAAAAGAATAACCGGGCAGCCTTAGGCGTCAGCTGCTCCGACACAAAAATGGGGGTGTCTTCCTTCTTCTTAAGGCCTAGATGTTTCGCAGAGAGCTTATCTTTTGTTCTTCTGTTATATGCCTTGCACCTTGTCAGAAGCTCTGTCTTAATGATCGTGGACGAGGTTTCAACTACAATTGGGGTGTCGGTTTTAGCATCCTTTTTTACCTTTACTCGGTAGATATCCTTTATGTGTCCCTCATCAACCTTGTATCCCACAGTTTCCGATAGCTTGGTCACCATGTCTATAAGTGTTTGTCTAGTTTCGTCGGTTGATTTAGGTACATTTCTAATTTCGAGGTTGGCCTTTCGTCCCTCCCGCTGAAGATCTTCAATTTTTTGTTCCAAAACACCTATGTATTCCTTGTCTTTTCTACTCTCGGCTTTCATCTGTTCCAGAGTTTTCTTGAGGTCTTCATGTTGCGATGCCAGGAACGAGATTGTACTGTCAATGTTAGCATTCGTATTTTTCAATTCTAGAAGAGTAGGATTTATTTTCTTGATCTCGCATTCTTGTGCTTTTATTTCTGTGAAATGTTTCTCTAGGGCATCTAGGCGTGTATTTTGCTGACTCTGTAGAGACTGAAGCATGATGTGTAGTTCCTCTCTAATTATTTTTCGAAAATCATCTCTATCTGATTCCTTTTCAGTATCCGACAGACGCCGCCGCTTACTATCCCTCTGTGTAACATTAACATCTTCAAATGCCTTACTTGTCGGTCTGGCGATATCGGAGTCAGACGCGCTCTGTGACTTGTTGAGTGCCGCAGCTGGTGGCGAGCGCGGTATTTTAGGCATTTTGTTTAAATTACACGCTTTGTGACACTGGAGCTATTCGTAGCACACAAGCGGGTTCTCGTAGTCTCGTAGCGTCGTGTAGTTGCGTGTCGTAGCAATGCCGTAGCAGGCACCCAATTGTGTTAGATAATTTCAACGCGTCGAGTTATCGCTCCGGTAGCTCAATGGCGCAAGACTCACCCAACACGCAGCAGGCACCAAGTTCAAATCACGACATCCAACAAAAATATTTTCTAAAAATATTTTTAAAAATTTATAAATAATTTAACGGAGTCACTGCACACAACCGCTCACCGCGGTGTCCGAGAGGGGAGAGGAAGGAGGAAGAGAGAAGAAAGAGAACGATATGGGTTATTTGATAATAATAATAATAAATATTTCACAACAACCACATCTCTATATATATAAAATTCTCGTGTCACAATGTTTGTTCCCGTACTCCTCCGAAACGGCTTGACTGATTCTTATGAAATTTTGTGAGCATATTGAGTAGGTCTGAGAATCGGCCAACATCTATTTTTCATATCCCTTAGTGAAAAGGGTTGTCCACAATAATTTATATGGCAAAACAAGGTTTGCCGGGTCAGCTAGTATAAATATAATTATATGTGGTTGTTGTGAAATATTTATTATTATTATAATATTATAATGAAGATTTTAAAATACATCGTGCTCATCAAATATCGAGATCTATTTTTGTCAACCCTGTGCTTTAGATAATCATGTCAGTAAGCGCTTACAGTCAGTGGGGTGAGCACACTATCTTAAAACTATCGTAACGTATTCGTAGCGTTTGCCTGTCGTTAACTTGTCAATTTGTATGGGGAAAGTATCAGTTTCTGACGATTGGACAACACGAATACGTTACGAAATTGTTCGTGCTCAGCCCTCACATCGAATTCCAAAATGGCAGAATGGAAAAGTTATCAATACGTTGGGGTGATCAAGCACAACTATCGTAACATATTCGTAGCGTTTACTATTCGGTAGCTTGTCTATTTGTATGGAAAAACAGTCAGTTTTTCACGATTTGACGATACAAATATGTACGTTACTATAATGTCTGTGCTCACCCCAATGTAGAATGTCAAGACTTATGTCATATTAAAATAGGCCGGTTTATATTTAACAGACTGATTTAACTATTTATCTGACTATTGTGTAATCAGGCTTTAGTCAATTTACCTTTGAAAAAAGCTTACTTTGTTGTATATTTGTTTTCTAAAGGTTTGTTCTTATCACAATTGTAATAACCTATGATTAAGCTCGACGAGTGAGGGGCATACTGCTTCGACGGTGAAGCAACCTCACCTGAGAAGACACCTGTGACCATATACATATAATTGATATTTACTGAAATATCTTGTTCCCCAAGTTCAGGCAAGGCCTGTGCCCAGCAGTAAGACTTAGGATCTTATTAAACTACTTCGTATTGATAGAAGGGACACAACTTGACAAACCGAAAATAGCCTTCTAAAGTAAGGCTATTTTGCCTTGATTGCTATGATTATGCTTTGAATTCAGACATGTCAAGGATAGGTCAGCGTTTCTTGTTTAGTACTAACCAATTATCAAGCAATTATTGAATAATTCATGTGGACCGACGGTTAGTACCTAATTACTTAAGTTGCCATCCTCAGGACCCTTACAAATTTATGAACCCCAATCTGTAATGTATTTGTAGGACCATCCGTTGTAATGGTCGGTTTAGGATTTATTATAGTGATAATTTAGCAGGCTTGCATATTTTTGGTTTGTTATACAAAATTAATTGCTGTTTAACGCTTTATTCATTTTTCAGCATCATAATTTTTTAAGCATCATAATTTCCATTATGATGCTTAAAAGAACTCAATAAAGTCTTTGTCTGGTCTAATGACAAAATAAAACCACAAAAAAATATTTTGTTTCACTAATTATTTTAAAACACGTAATTTAAATATGTAACTAACCCCTTGATTAAAGAATAGAAAAAACTTGATTTTGAACTGCTTTGCTTGCCGCAGCAAACTACTAACCATTTTTGACCCCTAACAAAAAAGAGCGATGATATAAGTTTGACCGATATGTCTGTTTTTTTGTGTATAATAATAAATAAATAAATAAATAAATATTTCTCAACAATCACACCAATTCTCTAGTCCCAAAGTAAGCTACGAGGCTTGTGTTATGGGTACTAGATAACGGATATACATACTTAAATACTTTTTTTTGTAAATAAATACATATTATAAATAGAAAACACCCAGACCAGTACAAACACACATGTTCATGCACACTTATGCTTGTACTGTGCAGGAATCGAACCCGCGACCCTTGGTTTAGAAGTCCGACATGCGGACCACTGCACCAAGCGGTCGTCAAATCTGTGTATCTGTCGGAGCTTCCGAACGGATGGACGGATTTCAAAGCGGTTTTTTTATTCGAAAGATATTTTAATCACGGCGTTTCTTAGCTATATCTGTTTACCTGTTCCATTCGGGGGCTTTTTGACTGGAAACGTTTTTTGTAGGAAAAGAATACAGAGCTCAAAAATAATTTAACAAAGTGTTTCACAAATACCCTTTCATAAATTCACTCACGAGACTTTTAACTAAATTAGGAAGAACGAAAAGACCATAATCTCAAGAAATAAATCAGCTTGGTTCACAAGGTGTAGGTTCTCACAACAAATCAACACATACCCAGCCGTATCATAATACATTGTAATAAAGGTGATTTCGCAGCTGAATCAGATAGCCTGATGTGCTGCCGTCTGTACTTGGATCGACAATTAGGGTGTTAGACAGATCATCCGTCACATAGAGGCACTGTCGTTCGGTGATCGAAATAATCAACTAAAAGCATCGATCTGTATTGCCCCTGATAGGGCTGCCAAAACTATCAGATGATAGCTGAACATAGAAAAGAAGCTGTTTGCAAACGATAACACCGGTAACCTTACACGAAATACTTGTTACTAAGTATTCGTAAATTAGGTAGGTATAAAAGCTCTAGCTCATCATCACTGTAATTTTGATAGAGAAATCCACAGAAAGGAAAGTAAATTTAGGTATTTCTTGTTTTTTTAACACGATTTAAAATTCGTACAATATGCCATCTATAATCACAAGATGTCCTATAAGATTAACTTATTTTTAACACTTTGCTAGACTTTTAATTAACGGGTTACTACATAAGGTGTGTTTTAATAAAACAAGTAGCTACGTACTAATTGCACAAAAAATCAGGATACAACATTTAAGATAGATGTACAACGTAAAGTAAAAATAAAAATTTAAAAACGCATATGATTATAAGCAATTTTGTGAAAAAATAAAGTATGTACAATTCAAACAAAAACATATACATATACCTAATGGCGCATTAACACATGCCGTCGGGTTTGCGTCCGGCTTATGCTGCCGGGTTGCCGCCAGCACAGATTTTGGAGTACGGCCATGCCGCCGGCCGTGCCACCGGGCATATGTGGATGCAACATACCTAAAGCAGAATTGATACCTTCAGTGCATTGATAATAATCTATATATAAAAGCAAATTTATTTCTTATGCGATTTCTTTTTTCTGTTAACGATCGCGACAATTATTCATCATTTCTTATATGAATCTTCAGAGAGAGATGGATAAATTAGGAACAAGTCTTTACGTAGAGAGATAGATAGATAAATATATATTCAAATAAACTAGTGTCAGCCCTAGCACTGACACGTTTTCGGAGCTGTATGATTTAATTTGTCCGATATAATGAATGGCTGTGATTTATACCACGCGCTTCGGTTAAGGTAACATGGTAAACGTTTTCCGAGAAGTATCAGGGGATTTGTTTTCCTATGTATGAATATTTTTAACGTATACGTTGAATAGAAAGAAGGCTTGCAAGGTATAATCGATAAATGTATTTGACAACGGATAAAATCATTTCAGAAATTCGAGAAAAAATATCGAAGAGGGGGTTTCAGGGAAAGTCTCAGTATAATAAGTTAGTTTAGTTTATTAAATGTATATAATTAATCAATAGAAAAATAATGTTCTTCCTTTATTAAAATGCAAAAATACTATTGTTAAAATGTAAATTCTCATATACCTATATATACTTACTTACATACATATACCTATGTACATATAATTTCAATTATAAAATATTGTCCTACTATTATTATTATGCTAAATACTATTGTTAAAATGTAAATACTTCATATACCTGAAAAGGTGAAACATAGAGCTCGCATTTAAACAACCCACAACCTCTGTATGTACCTACGTTTATGAAGGAATAAATGATTATGATTATTATTATTATGATTAATAATTAAAGTCAATTAATTTATTTTTTCTGTGTATCATATATTATAAAAGGCTAGATTTAAGTGCTCTTTGTTTTGTGGTCTGAATTGTGTCTCTATTGTAAGACTTCAGCGCTTCAAAACTACTCTCTCGGTTATTGTATTGTAAATGCCAGTGCTGTTTTTTCTTTCATTTGCCTTTAAGCTCTTTTTAGAATAAGTTATTTTCTTGAAAATCAGTTCCGCTGAATCTATAAAGAAATGCTTAAAGCAGAATTTATTTATTTTAATCGATTCCTTTTGCAACACACTTTTCCTGTAAATAACATCCTTAACACGAAGGTTGTTCCAAAGACGTCTCTCTTAGCAATAAGACCGCCTAGATTGTAAAATTTTCTGTGTATTTTGATTTTTTGTGGTATGCAATAAAGAGTTTATCTATCTATCTCGTTGTTCGCGGACCATGGCCATACATACGTCTTGAGCTTTTGCCTTCCTAGTTCTCTACATTATAACATTATTATATATTGACGACCACTTTGGCGTAATGGTCAAGAAGTTGACTATTAACCAAGAGGTCGCGGGTTCGATCCCCGCACTGTAAAAACATTTGTGTGCATGAACACGTCTGTTTGTATTGGTCTGGGTGTTATATGTATTTATTTAAGTTTATTTGTAATATCACTGTTGATTCTGATATCTGTTATACAAGTGCTTAAGCTAATCACCACGGAGTCAGATCAATGTATGTGATGTTGTTGTATATTTATGATTAGGTCCGACAAATAACACACACGCCTATCTCCCTGCCCCACACAGTCGACTCGAGAGGTAATCGATTTGCCCAATAATCGTGCATCGTAATTAGAACGTTGCATACAACGTGGATACCGGACACGACCTGTTGTGTCAGATTTGAGTGATTGACCTAAGGGATTGGGGCTCTCTTGACGCTTAGTCAGTGGCTCTCAATCTTTTTTATGTAGACCACATTAGTATCCATACTAATATTATAAATGCGAAAGTAACTCTGTCTGTCTGTATGTAACTCAATCACGCCTTAACTACTGAGTCAATTTTTATGAAATTTGGTATGTTTTGATACCCGAGAAAGAACATGGGCTACTTTTTTTCCGCGGGAAAATGACGTATTCCCATGGGAAAATTAGCCTAACCTACTGAACAGATTAAAATGAAATTTGGTAAGGAGATAGTTTGAGACTTGAGAAAGGACATGGGTTACTTTTGACTGCGGGAATAAAACGCATTTCCATGGAAAAAAATACTTTTCAGGGAATCTGATCGCTTTCACTCCTAAATTAACAAAGACTTTAATTATATTTGGATAAAATTGGTATTACGGTAAAACAAAGCAATCCAAAAAAACAACATAATACGGGGGTAAAAGCTAGTAATGAATAATTTATTGTGCAACAAAATAACATTGTTGCAGTCAATATTATGACAAGTGCCTAAAATTGCAAAAGTATTGTTAGATTTGATGGATTGCCTAAAGGACTAAGGCTCTGTAGGGGCTAAGTAAGAGGCCCTCAAACTCCTTTAACGTAATTAGAACGTCATCGTAGACAACAACAATACCCGTATGTGTCACATTTGAGTGTAGATCTAAGAGACAGGTTACACCAGAGGTTCTCAAAGTTACATGACCCACCTAGCCCTTGTATTTTCTTCTAATTTAGAAGATCGCGTATGATATTCTCTGACTACCACGAGAAGTGTCGATGTTTATGTAAGTAAACTACGGAGAAAGAAATACAATTATAATTAAATTCCTCAGATATTTAAACTTAAACAGGTACCTTACACTCACTCGGCTAAAATAAATGCATAACCAAGTAAACATTGTTTAATTTAATGTACTTATAAAAGATAAGAATCATAAAAGAAATGATATTAATTAGATTTTAATGTACAAGATTATAAAATTTTAAAAAGAAACATAGGTTTAGTTTTTGAATTATTATTAATGTACAAGTAGTTATGGTAGAGCGATGTCACCTATCACAGGTCACTGCAATCACAAGTTGTGTAAAGTGATTTTTTGTTAATGAAATAAATTATTATAATTAATAATTAAATGAAATCACTTTAGCATCGTTGAATAAAGCAGTCGAGTTCAAATACCCCTCTTTGCTAGACTATTAAAACAAGCAATTTAAGCAAGTTTTATCCCATCTTATTTGCATAAAACGCCCCACTAAGACCCAATATGTCATTGTCGCGATAAAAATATCACTTCGCGCCAATAGTGTACAGTAAGCCACAAAACTTAGTGTAATTTTAGTTCTATTTATTTATTTTATTTTATTTTCATTTATTAATTATAATTTTTTTTCATTTTGTTATTTACAACAAAATTGCTTACGTAAAAGCGTCTGTCTGTTACCCCTTGTCCTACGTAAGCAGTGTAACGTGACAAGTGCAACCAATGCTACAAAGGGACGAGACGCGATTGACATTGACACATGGTATTTAAGTATTGGTCGCGTCGCAGCGTACACGTATGATAATGCCTTACTTTACTGACACCCAAAGTGTTTAACATATTTTTTATTTATTTGTGAAGTATTTTTTGCACTCACAACGCTTTTTTTTTATTTGAGGGTGTCTCCCACAATCATTAATGAAACGTTACGCTCAATGCGTTAAATTGCACCTACAAAATTCAACGACTCGGTAGCTCAGTGGTTAGAGCATGGGACCGGACTTCCAAAGGTCGGGGGTTCGATTCCTCCCCGATGACCTGACCTGACTGATGAAGGAGCCGAAAAATAATTTTTCAAGTTCTTGAGAATTTGTTAAGAAAATAATTTTGTTGGAACAAGTTAAGATAACAATGTCTAACTAGTTGACAAACTACACTTCAGTAACACATTAATTACCTACTCGTACGATCAAATCAAGGATTACACAATACCAGACCTTCCAAAGAAAAGGAGTCATTTGAATAGCAATTAACAAAACAGTCACGTCCTATGTAATTTTATTTTTCATGTGGCTTAATCTTTGAAATGTTCGCGTGCAAAGTTCTTCTTTTTGAGTTTATTTTTCAGAGCTTTGTAAGCGCTCGGTTTGTAAAGCTTAGCTTAAGTTTTAAGCCTGATTAAAAAGATAAAAGTTGCGTGAGCACTTTGAGCTCAGGAGAGTGCAATTCTGACAAGACTAGGATATTATACAAAAACAAACTAAACTACGTAATACAAGTAACAGTGCGCAAGGACAAAGTAAGACAACCAATTAATGTTCTTATTAGTTCGTTCCTTCAGCAGCAGACGATTATGAATGAATGAATGAATGAAACATTTATTTCAGAAAACAATTTCCATACATTCTTAACCTAATAACCAACTTAAGAGATTAAATAAAATAAAATGAAATAAAATAAAACACTAAAAAAAAACACTTAAATACCGTCCGAAGCCAATCCCAGCTTCAAGCTCTAATAGAACTTAAAGCTAGGATTGGACCGAACGTGGATTGATGCCCAGTGAGCAGTGATAGGGCTGTATACCCACTCTGCAATAGCCTTCAGGAGAGTGTTGGTGCTGCTCCGCACTCGCTCCCACAGGGAAGCCACACGTTTTCGCAGGACGGCGTGAAAACCATCTGTGTTCCATGTGGCGGACATTCCCGAGGCACTGCAGCGCCAGGGCAGGCCCAACATCCCCCTGAACGCATTGTTATATTGAATGCGCAGAGCACTGAAGGCTTTTTTGGTGTAACTGCTCCACAGGCTGCTGTTTTTGACCGATTTTACTGATACCGCAACGAACCGATAGCCATTGGGGCGGAAAGACTTGAACAAAAGATCTACTCAAAGTACCTAATCAAATATTCGATACTTAATTGATCTAACATTGAATGTTTTCCAAGTTTCTCTATTTAATGATATGTAGGTACTTAACTATATTTGACGCTTTCACATTTGCATGCTTTTGTATATATGGCTAAATAGGAGCACTTTGTCATTTATTACTATCAACATTTATTTGTACCCACCCTATTTAATAGCAAATAAAAAATTTAATTTAAATTTGAAAAGTTCTCAAATGGCGACCGCGTGCTGGGCAGGCCCCCTACAAGGTAGACCGACGTTCTGGTGAAGGGCGTGGGACGCCGCTGAATGTGGGAAGCGCAGGACCAATCGCAGTGGAGATCCTTGGAGGAAGTCTATGCTCAGCAGTGGGTGTCGAACGGCTGATATGATGATGATGGTGATGACACAACCTAAGTGCATTAAACACAATTAACGCCTATCCCCGTTCTCTCACACACTGACGGCTCCGAGTGTACAAACGACAGCACATACAGATAAACGCTACTACATCTTAACCACTTGTAATAAGAGCGAGTTTCCAACAAAAATTGGGTAGCCTGACGTGCCGTCGTGTGAATGTACCACGTAATTACCAAATGGTGTATGTGGCGAATATTTACGCGACAATTTGGCAACAAAGGGAGTGTTATGTTCGATGGGCGTACTGGGCCAGCTACGGGCTGCAAAGTGGCTAGCTACGAAGGGGTTCCATTGAGAGCGGGAAATTTTACGTAACAGTTTTTGGAACTTGGATTTCAAACAAAAACTGCTTATCTTTCAAAATGTTGTGTCTGAATCTTTATGAGATTGTAAAGATCACAGACACAATCGATATTCTATTATTACGGAAGTGGATTTGACCAAAATGAGCTCAATCTATTTCTCTCTCTCTCTCGTTCCACTGCTGGTCACAGGTCTCACCTCAACTATGAGGTGGTCAACGCCATACTCCACCACGTGGTCTCAGTGCGGATAAGTGGAGAGGTGTTTGTCAGGTAAATGACCAACATTGCTGTCAGATGTTATTAAGCCGCCCGAGGGACTAGGTTAGGCTTAACGATTAATACCTATATATCGAAATTAACCAGGACCACAACAGCTTAACGTGTCTTCCAAAGCAACATTTTGAAAGCTAAGTAGTTTTTTGGAACTTTGATTTCTGTCAAAATTTTATCAGATAGCTCTTGAAAAAAAAAACTGATTACAGGTGGGACTGGAATTCTTCATTTGAGCTACAATGATATTTACGTCGTCATCAGCGAATTACATTGGTTGTTTTAAAAGCTGCAAGGCAGCAAAGATTTTCAATTTTTTGAGTAAGACATCAACAACATCCGATTTAAAACAAGTTTGCAGCTGTCTTTACAATGAGTTAAGATGGACCAACAAATTAAATTATATAATGTGAAATTAAAGCACTTAAACAAATAGTGATTTTTTTATTTTATTTATTGTGAGAAACCATACAGCGTTACAGATTTGTACATAATACTTAAACAATTATAATTAGTATAGCCAATTATAAGGTTTCCTTAATTATACTGTAAGAACTTATAGCAAGTAAACAAAATATAAATCAGATAAGAACTGCGCCCAAAACTGCATCAGATGATAAACAAATATATAAAGTGGTCCTTTTTGCACAAATGGTGAAAGAAATTCTTAGTGATAGTCGGATTCTTTCTTTGACGTGAAGAGCGTATGGTGGAACCGAATTCAATTGAGTCATTCCATACTTTTTCCCGTAAGCTTTTGCACGAATACGCAGGTTAAGGTTATTTACTTTAAATTTGACCTATTCAGTAAAAAGTTTGAACCTAAGCAATTTTGTTTTGATAGCAAACGGTATAAACCTACGTAAGACGTACATATTTCATTTTCATCATTTTATCAACTAAACTGATCAGGAAAACATTGAACCTGAAACCTCTTAAAAGACGTTAAAACGAAACTTTTCTATTAAATCAAACTATTCACCAAATCACGGCCTCACTTAATACACTTCCAAAAGGTTGCTGTCATAAATGCTTTTAGCGGAGTTAAAACGCTAGTAAACACGCTATCAGTGGGGCCCCATCTGAACTTTATGTACTGTTCTTATTATCTGATTAAAGACGCAAGAATTGATCTCATGTAGGGCTACCACGTTGAGGAGTCCTTGATCAAACTGACGGAACGCAAACGTCACATTTTTTTATTATTTTTTATTTTAAGTCAACCAACAATGCATACACTTCACGTTCACTTATAACAATTTTATAAACCAGATTTTAGTAGTTTTGCCACAATTAAAGGCTGCCACGATATTTTTACCTTTCTCAAAGAAAGATAAAAAATACTATAACAATAATACAGCCTTTTAAGTTCAACGATAGTATGAATTAAATAATTTGCTAGATACTTCAGATTTCACGTATATATGTGATTAGGTAGACAAAGATACATAGTTTCTGTATAGTACCTAACATCCTAACTATTTTTAAGAAGACTTTAGTTGACTTTAATTCGATACTTCAGTAAGCCGTTAGTAGGAATGCAAAGGCAAGTTGACTGGAAAGTGTTATACTGGCCACACACCATACTTCATATCGTCCAATTGGCATGACGTATCAGAATAGTCATGACAGTTTTAAGTGATCCAATCGGTTGTGCTAAATGGACGATAGGAAGTAGGGTGTGTGGCAAGCATTAGTGATTATCTAAGCTGCGGCAATTCGTTGACACGCTTGCAATCACTACACGCTACCGCTGGTGGTAATGTAGCATAGCCAGTGTATCCTATGTACGATATTTGAATGTCTGTTTAAAATAATATAACAAAAATAAATAAATAAATTGTTTCAACGAACACACCAATTACCTAGCTTTAAAATAAGCATTAGCTTGTGCTTTGAGTCACCAAAGAATAACGGATAGAACTATGACTCCGGAACAAATGCACGTGCTCATTACACAAACATTTGCCCCTAACAGGATTCGAACCCGCGACAGCCGGTTTTATAGTCTGGACCTCAGAACACTAGACCAAAGCTGTTGTTACTGGCAAAAACCTGGCACTTTGTTCCTCAAGCGTATAACATGGGAGTTAGATTAGCTCTCACGCATCATTAGATACTCATAAGATACTACTTGCTGCAAGACAAACGTCTGAACAGCAAAGACTTAATAACAGGGTCCCGTTTTTACTCTCTAATTACGGATCCTTAAAAATAAAAAATATTATGCAAGCGAATTATTGCCTCTTCCCGCTATTATGGTGACCATCAAACATAGATGCCTAGATCAAAGCCTACGTGAAAAAAAATATATCTAAAACTACTTTTAACGATTAACAACCCTGTGCCAAGAAGTTATTTCGCCAAGTAGCCACTTTAAAAGAGCCACTCCTTTCAACCATTCTAAAGATTGCTGCTATCCAGATATTTGCGCAACTAAACAAGTTAATAACGCCGGGGGAAAATAAACTTTGAAGCAGAGTTATGAGTTTTAATGAAATAATTCCCTGCTGAAACCGGTAAAAGATTGAGTTGAGAGGTGAGGAAAACAGGAAAAGTCTGAGGAGTCGGCGGAGGTCAGTTTGCAGCGAAATATAATGTAACCCTTGGGGAATAAGAATTATTAAAACGTTTTTAAACCTTTTACTAATGGGTGATTATTTGAAACTTTCTTTGTTGATGCTAACTTGCCATTTTGCATTCAAACACATGATGACACCCCCCCCCCCCCCCCGTGCACAGCATACTTCTTGAATGAATGTATGAATGAATGAATATTTTATTTGCTCATAAATAGGGTTACACTGAAGATCTTAATTGTAATATTGTTCGTCCTATTTAACTATTAAAAATAGCATGCAAACATTAATTATTATATTAAATTATATTAAATTCAGTCTATAATAAAATTAGTATGATTTTACAATAATGTCAATGTCTATGTATATGTCAATCTATTAAATCCAGCAATTTCAAGTCAACTTAAACTAATCCTAGCTATTCAAAAACTCTTGAAATGTATAAAATGCATGGTCTACCAGCCATTCGTATAAACTTTTTTTAAACTGATTAAGTGGTTTATCTTTAATACATTTAGGAATCTTATTAAATATTAATACACACATACAAAAGCAGTTTTTTTTGGATCCGCGCACTTTTTGGTATGAAATCAAGAACCAGCCGGTTGCAATTTCTAGTACAGCGTGCATATAAATCTTTGGCCTGAGTGAAATGTTTGGGGTTTTGTTTGACAAATTTTGCAGCCACAAATATGTACAGGCAGGGCAATGTTAAGATATGTAATAATTTAAAAAGTGGCTTGCATGATTCATCTGGTGCTAAACCGCAGATGGCCCTTACACACTTTTTTTGCGCTATAAATGCCTTACGCATATCAGAACTGTTTCCCCAAATAATTAAGCCGTAACGTAGTACCGATTCTATATAAGCATAATAGGCTGTGAGTGCTGTTGCTCTTGTAGCTACTCTTGCTAATTTATACAAAACAAATGAAAATCTGTTAATTTTATTACATACGTTTTCTACATGTTGCTTCCAATCTAATTTACTATCATTTTGGATACCTAAAAATCTAGTACTATATGCATGTTTAACCACTTGTCCTCCATGATGGATGTTTAAATTTTGAACATTATTGTTGAAATTAATGAAGCATGTTTTGTCAATATTTGCAATTAAATTGTTTGATTTCAGCCAGGTGACAACTAACATTAATGTTCTATTAACTTCATTTTCATGTTCTAATATCCCTTTTTTATTGTTTGTAGTCACAATCACAGATATATCGTCTGCAAAAAGTATGCTTTTATGATCAGTGCAGTTTGGGAAATCATTGATATAAATGAGGAATAGTAGAGGACCTAATATACTGCCTTGTGGGACTCCAGTGTTATTGATTTTATATTCTGATTGATATGCTTGCATAATTTTGCTTTTCCCGTCAAGTTGCGTAATTTCTACTAATTGCATTCGGTTATGTAAATACGTCATGATCCAGCTTAAGGCTTCACCTCTGATACCGAAATGTTCTAATTTTTTTAGAAGCTGTTTATGTGACACAAAGTCAAATGCCTTTGACATGTCAAAGAAAAGAACGGTTACATAATTATCGTTATTTATGCTTCGAAGTATATTATTAACAAGGTCAAAAGCTGCTAGAGCTGTTGATTTATTTTTTTGAAACCCATACTGACTACTATTTAAAACATTGTACTTTTCGAAAAATGCTACAAGTTTGCTGTATACAACCTTTTCATATACTTTAGACAAAATAGGTATGAGTGTGATTGGTCGATAGTTGTTTAAATCCGACATTGAACCTTTCTTCTTATACAAAGGTTTTACTATCGAACGTTTGAGGCTGTCAGGGAAAGTACCAGATGTCATTGACAAATTTATCAGAAAAGCTAATATCACGCTTAGCTGTTCTTTGCATGCTTTTATCACTTTGGTGCATACTTGGTCATATCCTTCGGAATTCGTATTATTTAGTGTCATAATTATCTTTTGTACGTAATATTTGTCAACAGGAGTAAGATAGATTGAATTATTTAATGTCTTCGTATTTTTATTACAATAGTTGTTATTATTATTATTTAAATATGTCAGATTAGTAAAAAAGTCATTAAATTTTGTCGCTATTTCTAAAGGGTTCCTAATTATATTACCATCAATTTCAATTTTATCAATGTGGTTATATGCATTAGATGTACCACACGATTCATTTTTTATAACCGTCCACGATGCTTTACATATATTTTTACTATTTAGAACAAATTTCTTATTAGTATTTTGTTTTGCTTTAAAAATACACTTTTTTAACAGTTTGGAGTAGCTCTGATATTTGTGTTTATTGTCATAGTTTTTTTTGGAATAAAATTTAAGACGTAGATTTCTGTTTGTTGCACAGCTTTTTTAATACCCTTCGTTAACCATGATAGCTGGGGTTTTGTATTTATTTTTGTTTTGACATAAGGGAAGCAGAGTTTGTACAATAAGCAAAACCATTCATAAAACCTATTGAAAGCGATGTTTGCGTCGGATTCGTTTAATATGTTAAGGAAGTATAAACTGTGTAAATAATTTTGAAACATTTTTATGTTTTCAGGAGAGTAACATTTCCTTAACGCGAATATAGTCTTAGATAAGTTGCTGCCGACTTAACATTAAAGTACAGTAACTGAGCTGTGTTGTGGTCGGATAATCCCAGGGAGAGCAACGATCCATTGGCACCCTTTATATTACTTATGATATGATCTAAACATGATGCATTCCTAGTAGCCTCCGTTATGTGTTGTTTCATGTTATAGTTCGTTAAAACGTCAGTCAAGTGCCTAGTATAGTTATTTTCTTTCAGTGTGTTAATATTAGTATCCCCAACGACTAGTAATCTTAGCTTGCTATATTTTTGTAGATATATGTTAAATAGGCGTTCCAAATTATCGATAAACTGATCGATGTGTCGCTTTTTTGTGGCCGATGAGGATCGATATACACAGACAATCAATAAATTGTGTATAGGAATAGTTATTGAGCAGCACTCAAAATGAAAGTTGACCGACAATTGTTCAAAAGTTTGTATTTGGTTGTAAGCAATTCCTTTTTTTACCAGAATACATGTCCCTCCCCTTTTTTTATTTCGAGAGTAATGTGTAGCTAATTTGTAGTCATTTATTAGTATATTTTTTTCCTCGCCATTTTTCACAAAGGTCTCAGAGAAACAAATAACATCTGGGCAAAATTGAAGCTCAGACAAAGTTACTTCAATTATTTCTTTTTTTGAAAGTAGACCTTGGATATTTTGATGAAGTACATGGAAGTTATTTGATTGTTTAGGAACGAAAAAAGTTATCATTTTTATTTGTTTGAATTGACTCTAGGTCTGAGTTTGTTTTCTGAAAATAATATGGTATTGTTCCTTTTTTGTACTGTGGTTGTTTGTTTAATTGTTTGGGATACAATTCAGTATGTTTAGGAATATCTTTTGTATTATTTTTACCTGTGTACTTTGAAAAGTTGGGCTTTAATTGTTTTAAGTTGGTCAGATAGTTAGTTTTGTATTTGTCATAATCTATTTTTGCATTTATTTTAAAGATAATCTTTTGTTTTATTGTCATGTTACTTAAAGGGTACTCATCCATTAGCAATTCAGTATTTATGAATAAACAGTTTGTGTAATTTCTAGTTAGTGCATTGATTTCAAAATTTAGTTTTTTTACATTTAGGTAATCATTTTTGTTTACACTTAATATAAATATTTTACATTTTAAATTACATAATACATTACAGAGGTTAGATATCAATAAATAGGGATTTTTATCATTACTGCCTACAGATATGATTAAAATGTCATCAATAGTCAATGAATCATACAATGTTAAACAGCTATTCAATACCTGCGAACTTAATGCGAATGGTTTAACTATACCAGTAATGTTGTAACAATTATTCCAGCCTTTGGAGCGAGCTTTTAAAAGTTGCTTTTTTAGTCCTCTAACTTGTTGGTCACCGATGATATATATGTTGGGGTTCGTGATAGGAGCTGATTCTTCTTTAGTGACATCTAGCGGCTGTGTTCCTTGCGACTTCTCCTCCATACAACTTGCGCTGGAGTTGTTCATATTCTGCAAGTGGTTCGCTTCTAAGTCTCTAGTTGGCGCTGGTGTAGAATTTTCATAGTTTCGGTCAGAAATATCAACTTTGAAGTCTCCGTCAAATGAAAAGTCCAGTTGTGTACTTTGTAAACTTTTCCTTTTATTCCTCATTGTGATATTTTTTTTGGAACTAGAGTGATTTATAATATCGGCTAAATATTTCGCTTTATTTTCATGCTTAGACAGTATTTTCTTTAGTTCCGAATTTTTCAGGAGTAGGTTATCTATTTCACTCTCTGCTATTTCCAATTTCTCCTGTAAGTGTTTGTTTCGATTTTCCAAATCTTCAATTTTTTCTTTCAAGTTTATTTGACCGACGTCTGGACAGCTACTATTTAGCCGGCTTATTGGTGAAGATGGTGTTTGATCAAGAGCTTCTTCATCGGACAAAGAAAGGAAGAAATTATTTGTCGGTATATTTACTTGATATTCACACTTGGTGTTTGTTTCCAGCCTTTGATCATGGACTGTGATATCACACTCCACTGGTGAGTTTGCTTTTTTACTTGTGGATGCGACGGGAGAGGCCTGGATAAGGGGTGCCAAGCTTACTCGTACTTTAGTTTTTTGTACGCAAATCTTACACTGCCAATTTTTCCTTGCAGCAGGATCTTTTAATCTGTGAAGTTTTTCTGAATACCCAATACAGTCGTATTCAAAATTTTTTTTGCATGATGTACATAATATTGTGTTTTTTGGGTCAACTTTGTGTTTACACTTTTTGCATGTGACTAGAGGCTCCCTCTGTCGCGTGTCACGGGTACTTTTTGATTGCGATTTTGACATCTTGTTTGCTCAGCTAATAAGCATTCAATGCGCTCTTATCGGTTTCAGTTAGATACCGCTAGGTGACAGTGTAAACAGATACAATCATTGATTCTATTTGTCAAATTCTCATTTAATTGCTCTGGCGGTGAGTAGCTGAACTACGTGATATTTGGTGTGCTTGTTAATATTCTGAATATTGCATACAAAGTAACGACCTCTAGTGGGAACTTAACGACTCATTGATCTTCAACTTTAATGCTTTTTTTCTGAGTTGGGAAAAAGAGTTCATAGTGAGCAGCGACATCTATCATCAAGTAGAGAATATGCGTGTACTTCTATCGATTTGACGTCAGGATGATTCATCAGCTGATCTTTGTTTACATTTGTATTTGAAATTCGTAACGTTCGCACAAATTAATTTTTCACTATTTTCACTGTTTTAACCGTTATGTTTGTATTATAAGCATGTCATTAGTGTAATGGGTTTATAGCATTGCTTTACACTTGTATGGACACTCATAAAGACACTGTTTGAGGTCACTTAATGTTTGGAGAAAGAATACAGTTTATTACTTCAGTTTGTAAAGATTTCACTTAGATAACGTTTGTGGCACTTGATTTAACGTTTCACTATTGATAACAATCCATTTTCACGGTAAAAGCGATCTAGAACTATTTTAAATACAAAAAGCTTCACGGAACCGATCTTATTCGTGCGCCAGTAGCGCCACATCTTCTTTCAGAAAAAATAATCAAAATAGAATGAAACACATCGTCACCGAACCTGCAAATGGAATATAAACTATGCATTAGAGCTATGTTCGTAAAAGTAGGACTAATAAAGTCAGTACCTACGTAAACCTACTCAATATTTGTTTCATTGATTTGTGAAAAAGTCTTTTGAAGATTTAACAGCACTGATTGATTACTTAATGATAATTTAGTATGGTAAACCAAAAATGTGTGCTTACCTTGAAAATACAAAGTTACCAATTTTTTTGGCGACCTCTATCGTTTGCTATCACAAACGCATGCCTTACGGAGGTAAGAATGACAGCGAGCGCTACTGCGGCTGCATTGGCTAGATGGCGCTGTTAGCACATGAACCGCGGCATATAAGATTTAGATCCAGAATAATATGGATAGACAAATAAATATGATGTCTATCAGCCTTGGTCCCCGACTATATTGGTAGTTGGTAGGAAACACTTCCCTATAGCTTCCTTACTCTAAATCTGTTGCGCCAAACGTTTAATTTCGGTAAGAAGCATCGACGCCGAAAACTTTACTTATTGGCTGCTACGAAGCATGACGTCACGTCGAACGGAACACAATACTATCAAATTGAAATTGGCGGTTGGTATAGATCTTTGTAGGTATGTGGTTTTAATATTCTGTTAGGCTACGTTCACACAGCAAGTGGTTTGCTTAGCGCCATGAGTCCAGCTATTCGCCTAGCTTGAAAATATGCCAACTGGTCTTCAAAAAATTTTTAAATTATATAGGTGTAGTAAATAAGTTTATATGTGTTTCATTAATTACGATAGTTTTAATATAAGATTTACTATTTTATTTGAAATTTAATATGTCAAACGTACGTGGACGTGTCAAATAAATAAATTCTTATTCATGCTGTAACTTATTTGCTATAAATATATTTGAAAATAACTGAGATATGGAGAGAACAATTTAAGGAAGTTTGTAAATTTAAAGGTATGTGGTATAAAATTATGCAAAAAGAGCCTGCTCGGGTGGTTTGATTCGCAAATTTAGAACTGGATCGTAATTACATTGTATTGCTTCAATGATTACAATCTGGCCACTTTCCAACCAACAAGTTTGCACATCTGATGAATAAATCTGACATCCCGAATCGTGAAGTGTGTGGAACTGTAGAAGATGTGAAGCAGTTGTTGGAATGTGATAAATATCGGAGAGTGTGTGAGTTTTTGATGAGGTCACTAAATATGAAAACAACGGACGTCGGGGCCTTTCAATCTGTATTGGTTTAACCCAAGTCATCCACACTTATTTGTGACGTGATTACCTGTCGTTTGTAACTCACGATCTGTCCGCTTTTTTTTAAACCTATGTCATCCCGCTGCTGGGCAAAGGTCTCCCCCAAACTCCTTCACCGTTCCCTATTGGCGGCTAAGGATTCTCAATCTGTTCGAAAATTCGTCAAATCGTCACATCATCTTTTTTTTGGTCTACTTTTACGGCGATAGCCATCTGCTGGTATCTTTTACCAGCTTATGATTATTTTCTTTTTTTTTCTATTTCACATCTTACTATCTAAACAAAATGTTTTTTTATGATGAGATTTGGGTACTATGTGATTTGCATTACCTGTGAGAATGTCCCAAACAGTTAAAAAATACTCAAATATAGTGAGAAAAATCTTGCAAAAATAGTCGATTTTTCTGATGACCATTGTATTTTCATTCAAAAACTGACGAATATGCGTCATTCATAATTTATATGGCTTCAGTATAATCTCAAAATCAAAAGGATTACCCACTTAAATATGGTTCCGAGAAAACATATTTTATTCAGCTGTTTTAGGAAAAACCCATCGTCTACGTAAAAGTACGAGTATTATGTTAATCTTAAAATGAAATTTCTAACTTACTTCTGCGAAGTCTGAAAAATTATCCTTTTGAAAAAAAAAACATAATTCTTTTTATCAACTTTTAGGTACCGTAAAAACATTTTCTCTAATAATTATACATTATTCATAGCATTACTCGAAATGAAATAAATTACGAAACCTTAAATTTAATTTTAAAAACGAAGTTCAGTCTATAAAAATGTACAAATTCAGTGGATTTTGTTTCTTTGAATATAACTAAATTTTGAATCGCCAAGCCTTTCGGACAATGATTTGGCTAATCTAATAATAATAATCGAAAATTGCTATACCACTGACTGATTTCAACAATTCTAATTCAATTTGTACCGATTCTAGATCAGAATAATTGGATACCTGATATAACTTCTGTCGTGAAGCGACAATTTTTAAAAAAAAAATGACTTAGCTTGTCGTGGAGCTGTGTTGTATATGAAAGATGAAAACGAAAAACGGAAAAGTAAAAATTAATTAAGAAGAATAAAAGTTCTCAATAAGTAAAGTTAATTTAGAGAACAATTAAAATGTTAAGATAAAGAATTCTCAAATAATTAACAGAATAAAATTACTTAATTTATTTAAATTATTAAAATTTCTCAATTATTTAAGAGAACTAATTTAATTATTATTTAAATTATAAAGTTTACTAATAATTAGATAAGAGAAAATATTTTTATTTACTATTTCCGATTTTCTAAATTGAAGGGGTTAAGATTCGAGATGACAGAGTAGGGGTTAAGATTTAGGATGACAATGAAGGGGTTAAGATTTGTTAAAAGAAAAAACCAAATAAGGATGATTAGGTGAAGAACACTAGAAGAAGTGTTGATTTAGAATTTAGAAGAGGATAGAGAATGAAATGAATGAGGAATGAAAAGCAATATACCAAATAAGAAAAAGAGAGAAAAGAAAGAGAGACTGAAGACTTAAACGTTGGGCGCCAATTTGTCGTGAAGCGACAATTTTTAAAAAAAAATGACTTAGCTTGTCGTGGAGCGACAAGGAAGGGAAAAGGAAAACGAAAAGAATTGAGAAATAACAAACAAATTATATTTAAAGGAATACAGGGAAATTAAAAAAAAATAAACCTAGACGAGTGAGAAGAATGTATGTGTGAAATTGAGCGAGTGTAGTGAGTGGAGTGGCCGTGGGTAGGTGTCCTCACAAGAATAGGCGGGTCCGGAGGCGCCGAAGTGAATTGAAGCGTTCTCGGAGTCAGGTCCTCGCAGTCCCTCGGGCTTAGGAGAGGTTAGTCCCTCACAGTCCCTCCTCGGGCTAAGAGGGGTCAGTACCTCGCAGGCCCTCCTCAGGTTAAGAGGGTTCAGTCCCTCGCAGTCCCTCCTCAGGTTAAGAGGGTTCAGTTCCTTGCAGTCCCTCCTCAGGCTAGGAGGGTACAGTCCCTCGCAGTCCCTCCTCAGGTTAAGAGGGTTCAGTTCCTTGCAGTCCCTCCTCAAGTTAGGAGGGTTCAGTCCCTCGCAGTCCCTCCTCAGGTTAAGAGGGTTCAGTTCCTTGCAGTCCCTCCTCAGGCTAGGAGGGTTCAGTCCCTCGCAGTCCCTCCTCTGGCAAGGAGGGGTCAGTCCTCAGAAATGTAGAGGGTGAGGGCCTTCCGGAGGTAGAGAAGTCCTGGTCTTCCTGTAGTACTTCTTGAAGTGTCGTATAGTAAAGAGTTTACTGTTGTAGAATCGAAGCCAGGAGTAGAATGAATCAGATATGGATGGTCTGGGCTTATATAAGGGCCGGGCCGTTCAAATTTAGAGCGTGGATAGAACGCGAAAAACTCGTGCTTTGCAAAATTTGAAATGGAAATTGTATTGAAACTTTGCTAAAAGTTGTCAATTTTCAGAAAAAAAATAATAAGACTCCCGTCACTCAAAATGTCAATCACAGTGTCAAAAAGTACAAAATTCGGAAAAATACTAATAAATCGTGTTCACAATCCTACTACTATTATAAAGGCGAAAGTTTGTAAGTATGGATGTATGGATGTATGGATGTATGGATGTTTGTTACTCTTTCACGTAAAAACTACTGAATGGATTTGAATGAAACTTTACCACAATATAGCTTATACATCAGAATAACATATTATAGGCTACAATTCATAAATAATTTTTAAGATAAAGGCTTTCCACGCGGACGAAGTCGCGGGCGGCCACTAGTAAGAAATATTTATGCTGAGAAGGAGAGGAAAACCATTTAAAAGTTAGTTATAACCCTTTTTCCCTATTTTACAGCGGAATATCACATTTATAGGAGATACAAACTTTGACGTTTATGAACACGTAATTAGAAATTCCTTATTTTTCAGTAAAAAGCGAACGAAAACAGATTCCACGGAAAAGAATAATAATACACGCAAAATGCATATATTGTGAGAATGAAAATGACCGGAAACCCAAACCGGGAACAAATTATTAACAGTATACCAAGTGAGTATGTACGTCGGTACACTTCCTGAGATATGAAGTATCTTTTTGTTATTTTTTTGATATCACATCATGTCCCATTCCCGACCTCAATTGCTTCTTTATTATTTTTAAACAATATCAACGTGTATAAATGTATCTGTTCATTTCTTCTTTTTAATGATATCAAACTGTAACATATTTAAAACTTAAAGCAGCATATTATTTACACTTTTATCATATTCTAGTATTCATATAATATTAAATTATTTCCTTTCCTGATCCTGCTTCATTCCCGGGTCTGAATTAATTCCAATTTCCCTGTTTCCAACAGTCTCTCTTTATGGCTTTGTCAACGACAAAGCCATAAAGAGAGAAAAATAAGTATCTTATGGTATCCCTGATGTATCAATGCAACTCAAAATACTCATACCTTAGAACTAGCATCAGTCAGTCTGCCACAGGCAGAGTTATTCGTCTCTTGTGTGTGCCATGACAAAGCCAGCCAATAAAATTTGATTTGCCGCTCTCACCAATCTGTAATCGTGTAGTATCTATAACGAACACTATTGTATTTGAAAAAAGAATCCGTCTAACTTATTCGATGTTTTTTTCGAATCCCGAAGCGTTGAATATGGACCTGCCAGTATTGAAAAAGAGCAATGCTGAATAGAGCATCGGTAGAGAATAAAAAAGTAAAAACTCTTTTCAAATATGGAAAAAATGTTGCGTCTTTTTTTAAATGGATTCTCTGCATTCAGCCAGCGTAGTTTACAACTTCGTAGTTTCTTGTTAACGCTTAATTTAATCGAGTTTCGGGTTGTACCGAAATAGCTTCGAGTGGGGAATTTAAAACAAATGTTTCTTTGTTTCGCCAGATCATGGTACTGAAATAAAAAAGCCTAAGTAAAGACAATTCACAGAAAAAAATATATCAATTCAATTACAAAGAATGATTTCACTATAATTACGGTCGAAGCACCTAACGTTTAACTTGTTATATTCTCAGCTGTTTTAGGTTAAGTTGGTTAAACAAGAACATAGGTAAAGTATCATAATCATGAATGACACTCCTATGAACTCAAACAAAATCCATATCAGGTCAAAAGTATTTATGTTAGTTGCAAGCCAAGTATGTAAAATTAATCGTTTTTTTCCTTCATAGAACCGCAAAAAATCGTTAATTAATTTCAACAATTAAACTCAGCGCGGCAAAGACATGTTTGCGTTTCGATTACATCAGGCTTCGCAATTTTTTTTGCAAAACCGATCTTATTACCAGTGTGGAAGCTACGACAATGTTTTCCGTGATGTGTTGTTGTGCCTACTAGTTGGCAAGTTGACTGAAAAACTAACTATAAGCACTAGTTAGTTAAGGCTAGGGTTAGACCACGGAAAATCGACGTCAAATGGTTTCTATTTTGAGCTGTTATATTTATGGAAATGAGATCAACTGCACCATCTAAAATGATGAAATTTTTTCTTTCACACTCTTCACGGCTTTCTCACGAAACTGTCACTTTTAACCTTCAAAAAGCCTTGTTTTGTCTGTTCAGTTTTAAATTGAGTGCTTACTCATCCATGAAAATAACAATGACTATTTTTTATTATTTTAGCTCACACAGCTTGTGTGTGAAACATATAGTTACATTTTGATGTGTATAAGCATGAGAGAATAATAAAAAATATAAAATTAAACAGCCTCAAGCTGCGTTCCGTGAAAGATTTAACTTCAACACTTTTTTAGCTGTTTAACTTCCACTGCTGAATATAAGCATCCATAGATCTTATTCTCTCTGATGTCTGCCATAGATTACCTCCTAGGTGGTTACAAGGGGCCTACATCCAGGTTATTCTAGCAGTCGTAATCTAGTTACCTATTTAGATTTTTAGCGTCAGGCAATTTGTAAGACTCAGGGCCTTTAAGTGAAACACTGATTCTCCTCATCTCATCAGCCTTTAAATGTCCAACTGATTGAATCTGCTTTGATGACCACTTTGATGTGTAATTCATGTATTCATTTAAGTTTATTGTATTACCACTGTTGATTCAGAGCGATCAGGGTCCACCTCAACAATGAGGAGGTACAAGCCATACTCCACCACTACTCAGTGCGGATTGGTGGAGGGGTTGTTTGTAAGGTAAGTGACCAATTTTACTGTCGGATGTTATTTAGCCGCCCAAGAGCCTCTGACGAGGCGTGACCTAAAGAAAACCTGATTACCTGGTTCTAAAACTAGACTATATAAGGCAACTATAAACTGAGTACAATTAACCCCATCACCTTAATTATTCACCTCTTTAAACAAAGTTTTATTACTTGTCTTCGCAAAGTTATTTATGAGTAACAAACTAATACGCCTCTGGGTTGTGATATATGTCTCTTGTTAGTTAACGTCTAGTTAGCGAAGTTCGAATTTGGGTTGTGCATATTAAAATTCATTAGAGCGTGCTTAGGCGCAAGCATTTGTGATGGTGATAACATTATTATGATATACTCTTATTATTGTTGTCTTTTGTAGAAGCTTAACATTAAAATAAACTTACTATGACTAGAAAAGCTCTAAAGCTTATAGTTAAAGACCTAAATTGCACAGTAAAATTTGCATTAGATTACCGCCGTGAGGCAATCTCTAACAGTCACCAGTATAGATACATTTGGGAGATATTTTTGTTTATAGCCTGTATTGAAACCTATACCAAACTTTGTTAGTAAGCCTCACATTTACAAACGGGTTTTTTTGTTTCTTTGCGCTTAACGCTACAAGTTCCAATAACCTAGCTCTCGCTCACAACACAAATTGTATTTCTAATGACTCCCTAAAAACGTTTGATAAAAATAAAAAGCGGAAGATATGTTGCCTCCTTACTGCAGTCAATAGTGGGTGCAAACAAAGAAAAGGATTACACTGAGGTTGTTCATCCGATAAATGTTGCTTGTTTGCACTAATGAAGACAACACTTAACATTCCAATTGAAAAATCAATTTCAAATTATTATTTTTTCGGATAACTTTAGATCCATTTTGTTAGTAACATTGTACTTACGTCTAATATTAGTAAAAATTTAGATTAGTATAACATTGTATTTAGCTATATTTATTTTTCGGCACACTTCCCTCCCTAACTAATGTTAAAAGACTTTTGATTCAAATATAGTAGTGGAAACCATCTGACAAAAAGCTTTTAAATAAGTGGTTCGATATGAACAACAATAACGATAAAGTAATGATAATTCTAACATGTGACAGACAAGCACGTACGACGAAGCACCACTGCTGCAGTCGGTTCGCTTAGGTGGGCTTAACATACATTTTTTTCGAGCCATGTTCAAGTGGCAGGTCACCAGGTGGCATTATCTTTCTACTTTATTTTCATCAAAGATTTCAAATGACTCCGAATAACATTCATGAGTGGACGCTCCCGACTCTTTGGTTTGACAATTTGGCGGTAGAGATGAAAGCACTTTCGCATTTGATGGATTGAAAAAAAGGTTCACAGTGTATTAAGCGCTTTGGTGATGAAAAATGATATAAAACAAACAAAGTCCATACTCCATGCTAATATTATAAATGCGAAAGTAACAATGTCTGTCTGTCTGTTACTCAATCACGCCCAAACTACTAAACCAATTTGCAAGACATTTGGTATGGAGATGTTTCGATACCTGAGAAGGGTCATAGGCTACTTTTTGCCGCAGGAAAATAATGCATTCCTATGGGAAAATTCAAGTGGGCCGATCGCTTTTACGCCTAAACTACTGAACTATTAAACATATTTAAACGAAATTTGGTAAGGAGATAGTTTGAGAGTATAGAAAGGACATGAGTTACTTTCAACCGCGGGAAATTCCCATGGGAAAAAATACTTTCCGGGGAATCTGATCGCTTTCACTCCCAAATTACCAAAGATTAAGTATAAGGGAAAAACAACTCATGCCAAAAAAAACTAACTAATGCGGACGAAGTCACGTAGGTGAAAGCTAGTCTGACATATTTCGGTATTGAAACCAGACATTGGTCAGATTCAATAGTCGAAGTAGTAGATAAAGTTACCTATCGAACTGCTGAACAAACATGACAAGATAAATAAATAAATATTTCACAACAATCACACCAATTCTCTAGTCCCAAATTAAGCTAAAAGGCTTGTGTTATGGGTATTAGACAACGGATAAACATACTTAAATACTTTTTTTGTGAATAAATACATATCATACATAGAAAACACCCAGACCAGTACAAACAATGCACACATATGCTTGTACTGTGCGGGAATCGAACCCGCGACCCTTGGTTTTAGAAGTCCGACATGTAGACCACTGCACCAAACGGTCGTCAATATATATAGAATATTTTTATTATTATTATACAATTAATATCATTTTTATACAACCCCAATTGTATAAAAATGTAGATTTTTTTGTAACATTATAATATTTTTCATAACATCAAGGGATAATTTGCCAAGTATAAAAAAAAAACTTTCTAAAAACCAAAACTAACGTTATCTAAACTAGATATTCAGTAAATTTTTCCTTAGTCTAAATATTAGACAGTTAATACAAAGTGTCATCAAAATATTTCGAATGCAAATAAAAAAAATACTGAATCTTTTTTTATTTGCATTCAAAATATTTTAATTAATGACATCTTCTTACATTTTATAAGTGACTTCAGAAACCATCAAATTCTTCATACAAAGCTTTAAGTTCACGTAACGTAGGTAGATCACGTAATAGACATAGATCATGCCTCCGTGTGATCCGTGGCTAAACGACGATTTAGATGAGACACGGGTCCAATATACTATCAGACTAATACCAGCTGACTAATCTTGAGAAAGAGTAAGGTAATTTTAATTTCGTTATAGCCCTCTCTAATATTACCTACAGTCTTTGTTCAGACGTTTGAATCGTAATTTTTGAAGTCATGTGTTCTATGTAACAAATTCGATAATAGTAATGATACTGTTTTGATATGATATGGTAATGATGCAAGTATTTTTATAAATATAAATAAATATATAACAACATCACATTGATCTGACTTCGTGGTAAATAGCTTAAGCACTTGTGTTACAGATATCAGAATCAACAGTGGTATTACAAATAACCTTATACAAATACTTGTAACACCCAGACCAGTACAACCAGACATGTTCATAGACACAAAAGTTGGTACAATGGTTTCGTACTAGGTAGAGTGGCAGTGAGCACACCAGGTTACCCATTTTCGTTGCAAAATTGCCTGTATCACCAACGCAAAAGACTCCGCAGCGTTTACCGTGATGTGCTGGCCACCTACGTAGCAAGTTGTAGCACTGAAATTGTTTTGTAAGTTTAGTTAATTAGAGATCATGTAAAGCGAACCTCCTCTTTCATTTAATTCCCTTCTGACACTGGCGAAGTCGTTGGCGGCTGGCTTCGCCCGCGAGGAATTCCTAATATATTTGTTATTATAAGTTATATACCTACATTGATTCTTAATCATTGGTTATATAGCCTATGTTCATCGGAGATAACTTAGGATACAAATGGTGAAAGAATTCCTTAAATCGGTCCAGTAGTTTGAATTGATTTAAACAACAATCAAATCTTTCCTCTTTATAATAGTATGGTGTAGATGAACTTCAAACCTGTGGAAATTTTGTCCTTACCCTCGAAAGAGAAGCAGCGTGTTTATTTGATGTAACTATAACCCTGAGTCAATTAGCTAACCATAGCTAGTAAGCCTAATTCTTAGTCTTTGTCGCTGGTTAAAAAGCTCAGCTGAAAGACAGAGTCAACGAGAGAATATATATTTAAAACGGGATGAACCTAATAATTAAAACTTCCCGAGAGTTACACCGTAAACATTATTCCAACAACAATGTCTGCGCTTTCCGCCAACCAGAAAACACACAAACTCCTGTTTTTAACAACTCAAAAATAATATCAGGATTTATCCGGTCCCGACCCGCTATAACCGGATATATCCGATTTTATCCGGTTCGCGCAACTTTTATAAGAGCCACTGAACGGATGAAACTGACAAACAGGCTGCCCCTCTTAATCCTTTCAGAGGGCTAAAACACAGGGGTTTTGTTTCAGTGTGAGGAAGGTTCAGAGTGAATTTAAACTAGCTTTTCAGCGTCGATTTTCTTCAAACCTCTTTCAGTAATCTCTTAAAGCGACTAAGCAACATTTTCAGCGAAATTGCTTAGCTTTATAAGGTATAATGAAGCTCAAGAGACTATGTTGTGGCTTAGTTTTTGTAAACTATGGGACTTTGAAGTTTTTTGTCATTGTCACGGCGAAGTCTTGATAATTTTTGCGCCGCCGTTGCGCTACCTGTGCACTCCTATAATCAATCTCCAAATAATCTAATGTTAAGTTGTCTTAATTTTGACAGATGAGGGTGGGTAGACGTAGCATCATTAAGTACACCGGTTAGTCGCAGACAGAATAAATCTCCCTTGAGTGCTACCCCAAGTCAGTGCTAACATCCATCGCGTAAATACTAAAAACGGTATACAGGTCAAAAGCAAATCTATGCTATTGGGATTTGCCGCAGTGGCTAAATATAAGTCACAGATAACAGTAGGAGTAGGTTTTTTATAAGTAAGTTATGTGATTTGCGTTGAAAGCTTGAATATCTGTATATCTATGATCGCGGGAGAGAGAGAGTGAGAGAGAGATGTAAGTTAGGTAAGAGAGTTTCGTAAAATCAACTTTTGTCATGACAATTTTGAGATGTCGACGAGACTATAAAAAAAAAAACAATCAATGTTAAAAGTCGAATAGGTGGTTTTTAAAGAGTTTTGTTTCATTAAAATAGTAATGAATACGGGATTTACGAGTATACTATGCACCTTTTTGTTTTTGAGTTCCAGATATTTCGAAACTGTAACAAGTGCCATGATCACGGGGTAACTAAAGATCCTGGAAGAAGAAGGAATAATATGGCTGTCCATAGCAACATACCCCATGTTGCTATAGACAGCCATATTATTCCTTCTCAGTATTGTTTGATTGATTAAATTTTCAGTGGTATTATTATAACACTGTATACTCAGGATGTATGTACTATAATATAGTTAGGTGCTTTTCAAGACCTGTCTGAGTGTATTATTATAAGCGGTATAAGTACAAAATGAAGACAATAGGCTAGATGACACCACCAATCGCTGACATACTCTTTTTTATCTGTCAAAACAATCTGCCTCCAATGACTTTGTATGGAAATACAAAATCGTGACGTCACGGTGGTGTATCAGAAATCGGAGTCAATTGACCTAATATTCATTGAATTTTGTGTCTTTAAACATTGGTTTCTACAGTTTTTTGGAAATACACTGCCTTTTGTTTCATTTAACTTTAATAGCTTAACCTTACGCATAAAGGCATTTCTTCTAACCCATCAAACAAATGGGAATACACTAAGTTAAATTGGAAGCGGCACAGAAAAAAATGTTTTAGTTTCAATGAAACGTAAAAACGGGGCCAATATCCCAGCATCCGGTATACGGACATTCTGTCCGCATGTTTCACATGGGTGGCCACTGGTGCACAAATAAATCCACTTTTACTGTCCTGCGATTGCTACAAATGAATGTTAGTGTCGTTTGCTGCTGATTTACTCCTGTCATTGTGGAAAAAATTGCAACGAAGCCGACTTGTCGACAAATGTAATGTATGAGAATTAAGCCATTTTGAAAAATTGCAAATATTTGGAGCCATATATGCGCGCGTTGTTGAGCGCGTCATAATAGGCTAGATGACACCACCATTCGCTGACATACTCTTTATTATCTATCAAAACGATCTGCCTCCAATGAAAAGTCATACAAAGGTATGGAAATACAAAATCGTGACGTCACGGTGGTGTATCAGAAATCGGAGTCAATTGACCTAAAATTCATTGAATTTTGTGTCTTTAAACATTGGTTTCTACAGCTTTTTGGAAATACACTGGTTACAAGTTAAGGGCTATGTTTTTTAAATGCCATGACCTTGAAAATATTTAACAAGATCCTGCGATTGCTACAAATGAATGTTAGTGTCGTTTGCTGCTGATTTACTCCTGTCATTGTGGAAAAAATTGCAACGACAAAAAAAAACATGCCTGGTGCAGATTAAGCCATGCAGAGAAGAATAGGAAGTAGTTATTTAGTTTTTTTATATGTTCTTAGCTCAAATACATTGGGTGTCATAGACACGGTGCGCGTGTCTACCGCCACACGATAAAATAAAGTTATGGCACGACAGACGTGCCCGCCACAAGTTGGTTGATCTTCACTCCCATAATCTATGTTGCTGTAATTTTAAGTAGCAGGGCAGTTGAGAAGATTGTAAAACCTATATTGTAGGGACGAATTATTTTTTTCGTGATAGGTGCTCTTGACCCAATTCTAAGCGCGACGAGAAAGAGAATCAGTCGATGAAGTCAATTCGCTGCCGTGCGTGTTTGTGTGATCTAGATAATGTTTTAATTCATCATTTATGTTGTATAACAATATGTTTGTTAGACTTTAAGGTATTATATTTATTATGTTGTAATTCGTTGCCTGTAATAAACGTTATTATTATTATATCAGTCGAGCTCGCCTAGAAGTTGTTCACTCTTGCTTTAAAAACTGGATTTTTAAAGCAAGAGTGCCGGGAAACACTGACGCAGATAGCGAGTTCCACTCTTTTGCAGTGCGCATCAGGAATGTAGCTGAAAAGCGCTTAGTTCTTATTTGTGGTAGAGTTGCTCTAGATTAGAAACCATCCAATAAAAAGCGCAGTGGCGCTCATCGGGAAGATATTATTTAAGTCAATGGGTTAGATACGTATTGTTGAATTATTTTTCGTCTAGCCCGTGGACTCGAATGCCCGTGGGACCGAAAAAGTTTAGTTTGGCAAGGGCTAAATTTACTTAGAAAACTTTTTTTTGACAAACACATTATTTTGAAGAAGAGGATTTGACCAAACAAAAACAAACTCAGAATAATAACAAACAGAATCTCAAACTTGAGATTTTTGTATGGAATAATCCCTTATTTCATACAAAAATCTAAAAATAAAATTTTACTATTTTTCTTGAAAAGCCACGTAAACCTGAGTACTAAAATCTTACTGAAGGACGCCTGTAGACCAACTCTCTTTTCCAAAACAATATGGTCTCCCAAAAAAGGCTTTTTATGTAAATTTTCCGCTTGGCAAAATAAAGTTTTTCGATTCTACGGGCATTCGACTCCACGGGCTTTCGACGCTACGAGGTAGTCGAAAAATAATTCGACACTACGCCCTTCGCACCTACGGCTTTCGACTCTACGTAGGTAACCCATTCTTAATACTCATTATTATGAATACTAAATTGTGCTACGAGTATAATAGTGGTGTTATAGATTATGTATGTGCCTTGGAGGGCACTTGTGTGGTAAGAGCGATTTTGCAACAAAATTGGATATTCTGATGTGCTGTCGTCAGATCCTTTTATTATTCACCAATCTGCATGTCACAAAAATGCAAACATAGGGGTCCCTATCTACTCACAGACACTACCTCACACACCACCTCACACACACTACCTCACACTATACACTCACACGACACTACGGCTAAAGGCATCTCGCTTGCGGTAGGTGTTGAGTCTGTAGGTTCACTTAAGGGGAAGCCAGACTAAGTATGTGTGTGAACAATATGTTTTGGCCTCTGGTAATTAAGGTATTGTTTTATGCTGCAATATAAAGTAGCAAGTGGCCACCTGCGACTTCGTCCGCTTGGAAAACCTTTATCTTTACAATTCATACTAATTGTATAAAAGCGAAAGTAACTCTGTCTGTCTGTCTGTTACTCAATCACGCCTAAACTACTGAACCAATTTGCATGAAATTTGGTATGGAGATATTTTGATACCCGTGAAAGGACATAGGCTTCTTTTTATCGCGGGAAAATGACGCTTTCCCATGGGAAAATTCAGGTGGGCCGATCGCTTTTTTTTATATAAAAATATGAATTTCTGTTCGTTAGTCTCACTTAAACTCGAGAACGACTGTACCGATTTCAATAATTTTAGCCTTGAAAAATTTGTGAAAGTATAGGAAAGGTGTAAACGATGAGAAAATATTGATAAACTTTGTAAACAGCGGGCAGGACAGCGTCTGCTGGGTCCACTAGATCTTTATAAATTGTAGCCTATGTGTTATTTCGATGGTATAGCTTTATTCTAAAAAAAAAAACACTAAAATCCATATGTTGTAGTAGTTTTTATTTGAAAGAGTAAAAAATATCCATCCTCACAAACTTTTGTGGTTATAATATTAGCAGGATGTAGACGTTTAAGATTAATTTAACATGTAATATAATCTAGACTCATATTTTAATGGGCTATAATAATTTAAAATACGAGCAAAAACAAAAAAAAAACGATTTTAAAATGACCAACAGAGATATCTGATGTTTTAACTTGCCTTTTTGTACAAAACATATTTTATTATAGCTGTTTACTCTACCTAAATTACCCATTATACAGGATTTTACGCACTCTATTTGACGAGTGTAAAAAAACATCAAGTTGTTCACCCTACATTTATTTTTCAAACTCAACACACATGGTAACATCAGGGGTTCACTACTCCATTTTGAAATACGTTTTGTCGAATTACAATTTCATCGATGACATCAAGTCTAATGTTTAAAGAAATTCGATGAAATGAACCATCGATGGAACGTCTTTCGGGTATATAACGCATCGTTCAATCAAATCCTACAAACCGTATCTTGAGTCTGGTAGGGGACATACTCATCCAGCACGAGGAACTGGACATTTTTGCTGATGGACTAATTAATTTATTGACATTATTTCATACGATTGTGGACAAAATGGTTTTACTATAAGTTTTATTTTGACATTGATATTGTAATTTGTTTAATTATTATTATAATTTAATTATTATTTTATTAAAATGTTATTAATTATTTTTGTTTATATCCATGACATTATTTGATTTCGATGACATTGTTGTGACATAGTTTATTTTAAATTTGAATTGTAATCAATCTTTGTTGTATTTTTGTGCATGAGTATGTAAATTTAAGCTTGTTTGTGACTTGGTGTTAACTGTAAGCTACAAGTGGTTTGAAATAAATAATAATAATAAATAATCGACTTGTTGTAATCGATGAATTGTAATTCGACGTATTTCAAAATGGAGTGGGATCCCTAACAGCAGAAGTGCTTATTTTTTCAACGCAGATAAAAATCTGAGACCCTACTTCCTTACATTTCGTTTGTATTTTCGGATACTCAGCCCGCTTACCATGGTAAAGCTTATAATTTTTAAGCATTTTTTTTCTTTTCCTTTTTTATCTTTATAAGAGTGATAGGGACGGCTATATCCGAATCTGCGGATACCGACTTTGAGAGTAGGGGTAACTCATGTTATGAAAGTTCTTACTCAGAGGTAATAAAAACGGATAGTGAGTTATTCAAACATTGAAACAACTGTCGGTGTTGAGATGAAAAAAAAACATGAACTTGTTACCAGCTATCTACCGTACATCTTTAGATTTCGTTTTATTTAGTAAAAAATAGGTTTTTGTTTCATTGTGTTATTAAATTGCTTTTTTTTAATGGTAATATCGCCTACGTCTTCGTCAAATGTGTGGAAATGACATTTGCCTTCGCTAAAGGTAAGCGTCCTCAAGCATGGGTCGCACGCATCTAACGCATCGCGTAACGAATTTTAGTAACTAATCAAAACTCTATCAACTTCACTCAAAACTCATACAGCAGTGTCCACTGCTCCGCTGCTTTTATACATCATCATCAGCCTAATACGTCCCACTGCTGGGCACAGGCCTCACCTCAACTATGAGGTGGTCCGAGCCATACTCCACCATGCGGGCTCAGTGCGGATTGGTGGAGGGGTGTGTAAGGCAAGTGACCAACCTTACTGTCAAATGTTATTATTAGCCGCCCGAGGGCCTCCGACCAGGCTTAACAACTAATAACTATCGATATTAACCGGAACCAACAGCTTATCGTGCCTTCCGAAGCACGGAGATACTTGTAAATAGACGTCACTTTTATGGTCAGAATGGTCACCCATCCCAAACATGACCGCGCCGTAGGTTGCTTAACTTTTGGTATCACTACCAAAGCGCTGCAACCACTGCGCCACAAGCACCAGCTTTTATACAAGTTAAACTAAAATATGTTACGTGTGATGCGTCCGATGCGGGCATGTGATCGCTTTCCTTAAGTCATCAAGACTCGTAGCACCGAAGCACTGCAACATCATCTGTAATGATGCTGCAGCCAATGATGATGTTGTTGTCAGTCTTAAAACATGTCAGAAACACTCCCACTACTTACTTACGATGTTTTTTTTTCACAAAAGTAGCATCGAACAGAACAACTTATCAAAAACACAAACGACATTGCATTATTCCTTACTTCACATTGTATTTAAATTGCAGATCCTCTTCAAGATTAGATATAGACGACCACCTTGGTGTAATAAGAAACTATTCACGCGGATGGCGGGTTCGATCCCCGCTCTGTACAAACATTTGTGTGTATGAACACGTCTGTTTGTACTGGTCTGGGTGTTTTATGTATTTATTTAAGTTTATTTGTAATACCAGTGTTGGTTTCTGATATCTGTAACACGAGTGCGCTTAAGGTACTTACCACAGAGTCAGATTAATGTATCTGATGTTGTTGTTAAAAAAATACTTATGAATTACGAGTATGAATCTTACATTCAAATATTCAAGAAAAATGAACGCTCCTCACAATCCCATACATAATATAAGAGCATATCGCACACCTCCGCTCCACGCACTATAAACAAAGAATTCTTAAAATGCAAGATGAGAAACGCAAGGTTTCGTATATGCCACGCCAATGTAAACTTTCCAACATTGCGATAAGGTCGTAAGCTAGCTACGAATCCGAGGATCTTTTACCGTGGGCACGTGATTTCAGGAACCATCAAAGAACCATAAGATAGATAGGTGTAGTAAGTACACTTTTTTTTAAAGTGTGTTTTAATCGACATTGAAAAGTAATTTGCATTATGAATACTAAAAGAAGTAACTTAAATGATGTTTTTTTTTAATACATCGTATGTAAAAATTATACTGTTGAGTCTACGTAGGTAAAAGTACTAATTATTATTATGCTTTTAAGAAAATACAATTTTTTGACGTGACAACGTCTTATAAATTGGTTTGCCGGGTGACACTTCAAGAAACTGCGTTACGCTGCTCCGCTCACGTTCCGCGCGAGAGAGACAGAGCGAGAGAGAGAGAGAGAGATAGGCATACACACCGGTTCATGTTATACGAATGAATATTCACATTAAAATTATTTTACCACTCAAAGTCGTTGTCACGTAAAACTTTCGCGCGTATACCGACTTTACAGGCAACCAATTTTTTATTTAATTATAAATTAAAACGATCCTAACACATCAACGGTTTTGCGCTCTTGCATTTTAATTCTTCACCTATTGCCACCTTTTTTGCAGGACTTGACCTACAGAAAATACTTTAAACATCCACTTCAAAAAAGTTTCTGTATACTAGGGCGGTTTGATAAGTCCATGACTTTGAAAAGAAAAACATATATTTTGTGTACAAAAACATTTTATTTTTCTACATACTCTCCTTTCAACTCTACACTCTTTTTCCAGCGATGCTCCAATCTCTTCAACCCATCCAAAAAATACTTTTTGTCAAAGCCTGCAAAATAGGCCTCGGTTGCAGCTATCACCTCTTCATTGGATGAAAATCTTTGCCCAGCAAGCCATTTCTTTATGTTTGGGAAGAGAAAGAAGTCACAGGGGGCTAAATCTGGTGAATATGGAGGGTGCGGCAATAATTCGTATCCTAATTCGACAAGTTTTGAAGTCGCGACTGCAGACGAGTGGGCCGGAGCATTATCATGATGAAATAGAACTTTTTTCTTTGCTAGATGCGGTCGTTTCTTCATCAACTCTTCATTAAATCTTTCTAGCAATGCAGCATAGTAAGCACCGGTTATTGTCTTGCCTTTCTCCAAGAAATCGATGAAAATTACCCCTTGACTGTCCCAAAATACTGTTGCCATCACTTTACCAGCCGAACATACCGTTTTTGCCTTCTTTGGTGCACGTTCGCCGGTAGAAGTCCACTGCTTTGACTGTTGTTTAGTCTCTGGCGTATAATGGTGGACCCACGTTTCATCCACGGTTACGTACCGACGCAAAAATTCACTTAGATTGCGATTATACATAGCCAGACATGCCTTAGAAGTAGTCACGCTATTTCGCTTTTGGTCGACTGTCAGTAAGCGCGGCACCCATCGTGCAGAAAGTTTTTTCATTCCCAAAATATCGTGCAAAATATGAAAAACTCGTTCAGTTGAGATGTGCACAGCCTCAGCTAACTCGCGTATCTTTACTCGACGGTCAGCCAAAACAATATCGTGGATTTTGTTAACAATGTCCTCAGTGGTTACCTCAATCGGCCTTCCTGGGCGCTCGGCATCATTGGTTGTAATACGTCCACAACGAAACTCAGTAAACCATTTATGTACCATTCCATGAGACGGCGCTGAATCCCCGTAATATTTTTTCAACTTGTCTTCGGTCTGCTTAATGGTTTTCCCGCGTAAAAAATAGTGTTTAATCAAGACTCGAAACTCGGATTTCTCCATATTCGAAGAACACCTTCACGGCCGCCAAACTTCTTTTGTTATTAAATATTGTTTTCGCGCCATATTTGAAAATAGAATTATTTTAGGTTCGCAAAAATATTACTTTTAAGAAAATATCATTAAAAATAAAAAAAGTTTCTATTCAGCCTGCAAGTCATGGAGTTATCAAAACGCCCTCGTATCTATGCGGACTAAATTTTTTTTAGCATATTTGTTTGCACTAGACATTTTGCTTCAACATGCACTGTGACCGCACATACAAAATGTACGTATAGCGAATGTCATACGACGTGTCATGCACATTATGCCGCCCTAAGCCGGGTAAAGATGGCTTGGAATATTGTCCGTGACACAGCTTCTCTCTATGCCTGTAATTTGAATTACAGTGCAAATCTTACAGTTAACTGAGATTTATTATAATATATTAAACACGGATTTTGGTAAAATCATTATTTGTACAAATATGTAAAAAGCTTAAATTATAAAATTGATTAAAAAAACACTAACACTTACTTATTAAAATTAACTATACAAAATCGTTACTAAAAATATTTATATATATTTTTTTGAAAAGGGCTAGCAGGCTTCAAGCCAAGTTGGTCCAAAATCTGTTATCTTCAAAAGATACCTTCAATTCATCAAACCATACAATTTGGCTTAGATAAACAATATTTTAAATTTGTGACTTTAATCAGAAGGGATGACTGAGGGACTGAGGATGTAATATCAAGAGCCATATGACAAAGAAAGAGCAATGTAAGACGTTCCTGCTTTATTTCGTGGGGGCCGATGCAGGAGAAGCCACTTTAAATTATTTTAAACCATTAATAATTTACTATCCTTACTAACATAGTTTTTTCTAAATTCTACTAACAAGACGAGTCTCTGTGAATTTTTGAATAAATAATACAATTAAAAAAAATTGTCAGCTTTGCAGTTTTTTTTGCCGAAAAACCAACCTGTGAAAAAAGGATAAATCGCAAATGGGAAACCGTTTTGAAGCAGGAATTTCTAAATTACATACATGTAATAACATAAGTAATATACTATAATGTAAAGAACGATGGGCAAACTGGAAAATTTAATTTAGTGCATCGAAAACTACTAGGGTAAACTTAAAAACAAATATGAAACATTAAGTAGAAGAGATAACGTTTTACACTGAATAAATAAATAAATATTGTATTCCACAACATCACATACATTAATCTGACTCCGTGGTAAGTAGCTAAAGCACTTGTGTTACAGATATCAGAATCAACAGCGGTATTACAAGTAAACTTAAATAAATACATATAACACCCAGACCAGTACAAACAGACATGTTCATGCATGTTTGTACATACAGTGCGAGGATCGAACCGCGACCTCTTGGTTAATAGTCAACTTCTTGACCATTACACCAGAGTGGTCGTCAATTGAATGTCCTGCAATTGATAACGATTGTGTTGCTAACAAATTTATACTGTTTAAATGCCACTAAAGCACAAATGTTAAGGCAATTAAGCTAATTTAACCACATTACATGGAGTTAAAATAGACAGACAAATTAAAACCTCGCCTAATTATTCACAAAGCGGAATAATTAGACAGAAAACAGTGCTCATGTTCGTATTACTTAACGTGTTCATAATTTAGAGGTGCTTAGGCCCAGTCGTATTAATAAATTATGTAGAACATCACTCAACGTGTGAGATAAATGAAACAGAGCCTTCTCTCATTTCGGGAAGAGATTCACAGAAAACAGAAATTAGTTGTCAGAGGAGATACTTATTTAATTTTGTACTAAAAGGTACGAGAAAGCTTTTTTATCCTTTATATTCATTTGTGCTTTATTGCACACACGAAAACTTTTTATAAAAGGCTAAGACGACCGCTTGGTGCAGTGGTCCACAGGTCGGACTTCTAAACCAAGGGTCGCGGGTTCGATCCCCGCACAGTAAAAGCATAAGTGTGCATGAACGTGTGTGTTTGTACTGGTCTGGGTGTTTTCTATGTATATTATGTATTTATTTACAAAAAACAAAGTATTTAAGTATGTTTATCCGTTGTCTAGTACCCATAACACAAGCCTCGTAGCTTAATTTGGGACTAGAGAATTTGTGTGATTGTTGTGAAATATTTATTTATTTAACTTGACGCCGTAAGCCATTTAATCTGATTGTCTTTCAACCAAAAATATAAAACGTGTTTATATTAACTACAAATGGAAAAAAAACCTTAACTTTTGTAAGTGAGTTGTCTAAGTGTCTTTGGCCCCATTGCAGTAGGATGGAATGGTCTCCATAATAAATAAATAAAATGAAAAAGTCTTCTATTTCATACAGAAAAAGTTAGTTTACAAGTTTTTTTTTTAATAGGAAATATCTAATATTAGTTTTCAAAGAGAAAGAAAGAAATACTTTTAAATAAATGTATTTAAGTTTTATGTTTAACTTAATAAAAAAAACTTTAGATACAATAATATTTTAGTGAAGTTCTTCTGTAGGAAGGGGTCTGCGGTTAAAAGCCTCCTTCAAATTGAGCCAGTTTTCTCTGGATTGTGCTGTTTGCATCCAGTGTTGGCATGCTATGCTTGGTGTCAATAGTCCCCATACCACATGGTAATAAGCTGTAATCTCCTTATAGCAATTGGGTTGTTAACGTTGAATTCCGATACGAACTGCACAGTTGGTTTGCAAAGCTGCTACCAGATTTGACTATTTTGCCAGACTCTTTTTTCCAAGAACCGAAACCAGCGCCTGCAATATTGACTCCACTTAAGTCACTAGCTTACCACAGGCATCAACCTTAGTAACCGGTAGCAAAACGTTTCCCTTATCGATTTAAAAAAAAACGTCAACTACCTCTAACAGCTACACGGCGTGTAAGCTCCCTCTTAAAACCTTATCGAAGCCTCGAAGAATTATCGGCTACTTTAACGATTCACACGTTAAGTACTTGAATATCGTAAAAAAAGACTTAACGCCCGTTATCGCCTTTTATAAGTTCTGTCCTTTAACGTCGGGCTTTGATAAATGGAGTGTTTAAAGCCGCTGTTCCACCAGGGATGAGCCGGGCTATTTTATCAAACGGGAGTCGAGCCATTTTAAACCCGTATACATTGCCGCTAAAGTGTCACTTTAAATAAAATTGTCATCTGTTTTAAGCGTAACGAGGGTTCACTACTCTATTTCGAAATACGTTTTGGTAATTCGGCGAATTAATCGATGACAACAAGGCGATTATTTGTTTGAACGATGCGTTATATACCCGAAAGATGTTACATCATGGTTATTTCATCTAAATGTCATTTAGAATTCGAAATGGAGTGGACATTCGGAATGGACGGACCCTATTAAGTCGTTTCCCTCAGAAACTTCTACTGATCAGAATGGTATTTATTTTGTTTATATTAAAACGCTGCCAGTAACCTAAAGCAACATGGAAATAATATTTTTAAACGCACACAAGTTTTCCAGTCAAATGTTAATTTCATTCATTTGACAAACGAAATTCGATAGAGAATTTCGTGGACTTGGTCTAGCGGGATTTGTAGGCGGGGTAGATGTGAGTTGATGAAGATGTTGCAAGTGTAAGTATTTTTGCGAAACGTATTTTTCGCTCTGCACAGCGTAATGGAAAACAAGCCTAACAGATCTTTGAGTGTATCTGTATAAACGTGGGAGTAGAAATCTTATTGCAATGCTGATATTGCGAGCTTTCTGTCTTTGATAGATTTATTTCATCATGAAACCATTTTATTAAGTTCACATGAAACGAATTCAGATGCGTTAAATACAATAAGTCTTTTACAAAAAAATGGTATCTAAAACATTTATATTACGACTATTTAACTAAGAGGATTCAATTTTAACATAATTAGAGATACCTACGCATGTTAACATTAGGTTACCCATCTTTGTGGCAAAACGCCCTTAATATATGGGATTATGATACCTCAGTGCTTACCCTGTCATGTGACATCGTCTATTATAGGCATTTCCGTGCTTTGGAAGGCACGTTAAACTGCCTGGTTAATATCGATAAATAAAAGTCGTTTAGCCTGTCCAGAGGCCTCGGACGGATTAATAACATCTGACAGTAAGGTTGGTCACTTACCTAACACACACCACCAATCCTCACTGAGCCCGCGTGGTGGAGTATAGCTCGTACCGCCTCATAGTTGAGGTGAGGTCTGTACCCAGCAGTGGTACGCATAGGCTGAAGAGTGATATAAAAGATGAATGTGAACATTCATGTCAAAAGCAGGAGAAAAGTAATAAAATACTGATTCATTTAGTGGAAAAATGCATTAGTTTACTAGTACCGTAGATTTTTTCTTTCAAACTTTGGTATGCAAACACCGAGTAAGCGTAGCTAACTTAAAAATTATCTTTAGTTCATGACCAGTGCGAATTGTGGAAAAACTGTGTTAACTTAAAAATTTTATAGGGTTGCTTGCACCACACAACTTTTTGCACATAGTTATATTTAATTAGTAAAACCTATTTCTTGCCAAAGTATATTATTATGCAGTTTTATTTTCTTCTTTTGCCTTTTATCGCCATCGTAACATTAAACAATAAAACTAAGATTAACATGACCAACTTGTATAAAAAGAAGCGTAAATACAGTAGCTGTAACTTAAGGTTTAGGTTAGCTGTTAATTGAAAGAAAGAAAGAAAAGCCTTTATTGATTTAGGACATCACATACAAAGAACGAAATGAAAAGTATAAACAGATACAAAATCAACAGATTAAAAAAAACAATGGGGGCAAAAATAAGGAACAAACATAACACAATTAGTTTCAAATTGTGAGCATAATATTTTTTCGAATACAACATACATAAAACAGTTTTCTTTAACTGTGACAACGAATACTACGATATCTTTTATTGCCCTTATTAAAAAATATATAAAACCTGAGATCTTCTTACAAAAACTCACAACTTAAAGAACCCTCAGCTGACAACCCTAGACTTACGTAAGTTATTCTCAACTTGGGAACCTTAGAACATGCTGAGCAATTAGGGGAAACGTTAAATTGAGATCTTGAGACTTTTGAGTCCTACGGAAAGTTCATTGGACCAGACTAAAAGGCCAGGCTATTAAACTGATTGAACCAACTTAAAATTACAAAGCATATCGTACAATCGTTACAAAATATATACGTAATATCAAAGCATTTGAAAAGTGCTTTGATTTTACGTGCTTTTATTATACGTTATTTATCTTTTCACTCACTGCCTCGTTGGTGTAGAGGCAAAGTTTCTGCCTTACATCCGAGAGGTCCTGGGTTCGAATCCCAGGTCGAGCCAAAAATTGTTTCTGAGATTTTCTGTAATGAATTTCTCAAAAACAGCTCGGAGTCGGGAAGTTGGCGGTGTTACACCCCCGTGCCTCGGAAAGCACGTTAAGCCGTTGGTCCTGCGCCTGATCCCTCTCCGGTCATGTCGGATTGCCGTCTCACCGAACTTTGAGGGTGATGGAACAGTGAGTGCACCTGTGTATTGCGCTCACACTTGTGCACTATAATATCTCCTGCGTAGTTTGCTGATCTCTGTTGAGATTGGCCACCGTGGTCGAAATCGGCCAGGAGGACTATTATTATTATTATTTATCTTTTAAATGATCCTTTCAGTACCGTTTTAGTTTATATTAGGTACTATTTAAAGACTTTCAAGAACATAAAAAACGTTTTTTTTTTGTGTCTGTTCGTTCTAGGCTCCAAGACATGACATTAGTCGATGACGAAAATCACAGTTGTTTGCAAAATGTATCGACAAGACACATCTATATTTCTCAAACATTTAATCAAACGAAGTCGATTACGATTTTTGTCATTGATGTAACTTTGTCTAGGATACTAGACTTCGTTTGTATTGCAAATTCATTCTACTCATGTCAATTTGATGTTTTTGTGATACACAAGAGTATATATAGGGGATCGAAATACAAAGGGTCGACCCTGAAAGAATCTTATCAGTTTAATTATGTTTGAGCTAAAATCATTTTCATTGCATACTTCGTTTAAATGTGAAATGTAGTCTCAGAAGGTATAATATATATTTCCATTTGTCTTAACGAAATCCAGGCTGTTATTAGATAATAGGTAGGTACTTGTTTTCAAGTCATATTACAGTAAGCAAGCAATAATTAATATCATTTTGAAATTAAGGTTATTTGGATAAAAGCATTAATTAGACAAGAGACTAATAATGTCACATTAAAACATCCCATTAGAAGGGATAATATTGGTAATTACGACGAACAAAAAGAGAAGTGATAAAATAAGATACGTCCGTTATTCTACCAAAATTTCTCAAACATTAACCGATTTATCTAAACAACATCAATGTGCCCCATACGTCACAGACATAAATCTACCAGAAGCAGTTAAGTTGTACGCACACAACTATTTTCATTGGATACTTTTTTATAAGATTTTGTTAGTACATCATGGCCTCTGACGAAGTTTAGTCTTTACGTTTTCCTAGATTCTTAAAACTTGAGATCACTGTGAGGTAGCTTGTGTATCTTAAAAATATTATTTTATTGGAGCACCTACTCATTCTTACTTAAATTGCAATTGAACCTACTTTTGTGAGAAATCGTCCGCAGGCAAATGTGTTAAAATTCTGCATTATTACTAATGACCAAGAGTTACATTTACGGTGTACTGCTAATATTATTCTGAAACATGAAGATATTTCCCACAAAAAAACAATACAGTATGAGAAGGCTTGTGCCATAGAAGATGATTTAATTCGACTCCCTAGGCTTGAAAAAGTCCAATAGGAGGGTTTCACCGTCAAGTTTTTACCATAATATTGGTCGTGTGCGCCAGGCCTAACGGTCAACGGAGTCACATTTGTTTCAGCAGCCTAAATGTGGACATTCTTTGTCGTGTGTTAGCAGTTAAAAGCATTCGGTCAATTTTAGACCGTTCAGTCACAGTATAGACGATATAGCAGTACTTGACCAGAAAATAGGCACATATAGGCACATAGGTTTGACGACCGCTTAGTGCAGTGGCCCACATGTCGGACTTCTAAAACCAAGGGTCGCGAGTTCGATCCCCGCACAGGACAAGCATAATTGTGCATGAACATGTGTGTTTGTACTGGTCTGGGTGTTTTCTATGTATAATATGTATTTATTTACAAAAAAAAAAGTATTTAAGTATGTTTATCCGTTGTCTAGTACCCATAACACAAGCCTCGTAGCTTAGTTTGGGACAAGAGAATTGGTGTGATTGTTGTGAAATATTTATTTATATTTATAGGTCCATGCCTTTACAGAGTCCGCATACCCGCAATACCCATATCAAGTACACGCTCTTATGTCCAGTCTCAATATCCTATCTACCGTTGACTACAACTGTCAGTTTCATACTTAAAGCTGGAGGATTCAGATTTTTCTTTGAAAGTGTCATTTGCTTATATTCAGTCAACGGTCGGTAGGATATTAAACTCGGCCATTAGACTTCCTGGACCTAATACAAATTTTAGAGGCTGTCTGTGTGCGTGTGACATTTTGAGCATTCATAATTTATAATTCTTTATTTGCATAAGAACATGGTATATGGATGTAACAATAAATACATTGTCCAATATAATAATAGTTTCAGGATGATAATGGGGCTGCCTCGGTATTGCTGCAATACCGACCGCTTTGGCGATGTTTGTTGAGGCACGCATAGACATTTCCCAGTAATCATGCGTAAGCGGGTTGCCTCTGCCTGGCGCTGCATCCGAGACAGCCTATCCCTATCGTCTTGCCAAAACTGTAAGCGTGCAAATAGAATTATTCTAAATACAATAAATTAAATTAAATTATTATAAAATTCAATATTTGTGTAAGAGACTATTTATTAACAGTCAAGTAGATCCTTCAAGACGTAATTTTTTTGGTCAATAAGCCATTTATACAATTGACCCTTGAATACATTAAAGGTGTTATTTTTTATGTCACGGGGAATGATATTATATTATACATACAGACATACAAACATAGCTTTTATGGACCTTATGTGGTTTTAGGATAGTACTTAAGACCAGCTTGTCGGGGTTTCTTTCTAGCCCAGCGTTTGTATCTTAAGCTTTCATGAAAAGATCCTCGTGTTTCTTAAAAAAAACATCCCATTTCAAAAAGATAAAGTGCAGGTAGTGGTAAAAGGCCAAGTCTTATGAAAACTGGTCGACAAGACTCACAATTTGTTCTTACCTTCCGTACTGATTTTCGCTTTACTGTGGTTGAGAGTTGCACAGACCGTTTGCATTGACTTGTTTCATGGGTATTAGAAAAGCTATGAGGTTTCGACGTCAATTTGCTTGTGCTTACAAGAGAGTTAATATAAAAGCGCTTTTGTGTGCAAAACAATAAGGCCCGGTGCACTTGAATAGAATGAACTGAAACTTATATCTTAAAGACCCCCTTAAAAAACTGACGGGTTTTGACCAGATATAACAAAAAAACACAGTTATTTAATAATCTTACTTATGTAATCAACAGTTAAGTTTGAAGGCTAAATACAGCTTTAAGTATCTAGATTAACGGTTAAGCTATTTATTTTTTTAGGTTATGTAAGGAGTGTGATTAATTTGAATTAGCAATCTGTTGAAATATATATTTTGAATTTTAAGGATATTAAATCTGTATTTACACTACATATATGACATAAAACATGACTCAATACGACTATAAACACTCGATAGAAGCCACGGTAAAATATATGTATGACGTTGTTGACGACCACTTTTGTGTAATGGTCAAGACGTTGACTATTAACCAAGAGGTCGCGGGTTCGATCCCCGCACTGTACAAACATTTGTGTGCATGAACACGTCTGTTTGTGCTGGTCTGGGTGTTATATGTATTTTTTGTAATATCACTGTTGATTCTGATATCTGTAACAAAAGTACTTAAGCTTACCACGGAGTCAGATCAATGTATGTGATGTTGTATATTTATTTAAAAAAAAATGTATCCCTTTCCAAACGTATTACACGAAGCCATAAAGTATTTAGAATAACTCTAAAAAGCCATAAAGCAATTTAAACGCGACGTGCGGATACGTGTACTAAAAAGCTTGCGGCGAATGCCGTGTAGAATGGAAAGAGATTTTCACGGTACCTACGGTGAAGTAAAGGCGTGCACCAAAGACATTCACGATCACTAGAACTGACAACTGTTTTTTTTAAACCACTCAGCAGTGTGCAAAAATGTATCTTTACAGTGGTTGGTTTTCAAACATTTTGCCAAAGTTATATTTCGAAAAGACAACACTTGACTTTATTTTCGGCTCCGGTCATCGGGGAGGAATCGAACCCCCGACCTTTGGAAGTCCGGTCCAATGCTCAGACCACTGAGCTACCAAGAACCTTAATGGAGTCGTTGAATTTTGTAAGTGCTTTTTAACGCTTTGAGCCAGCGTATGTTTCATCTATGATTGTGGGAGACACCCTCAAATCACCCGAGAGAAATATTTTTACAAATATTTAACAGTCGGTTAAGATGAAACAGGCTATAATTTTAAGTGTTGTCTTTTCGAAATTAAAAAAATAGCGTTGTAAACGCTAAAAATACTAAACAAACAAATTTATATTACCTAATCAACCTATAATTCGTACAATATTATTACTACTAACTAATATTATAACTTGTTTTTAAAAAGCCCAGGGTTATTGGATCTAAACTTTCCAAGATGTTTTATAAACAGTATAATGTAGTAAAAAGCATGTCGTTTGGAAATGTTTTAAAATACACCAAGTGCAATATGATTGAAAATAATCAAGATCAACTTTATAAATCATGAAGCCCTTTTGCGACTTTACAACAGCGCTGCTAATCATAATTTTGTTTAATTTTTAACACGCTTTTAATAACTCGGGTATGTATGTATATGATGTATGTAAAGGAATCTATGAGCTCAATGTTCACCAACTTTCAGAAATCCGATTAATTTGAAACTTTGCACACGTATCAAGTACCGATGAAAATTTAATAATTTCAGAGTTTTCCGTTATCCTTAATAACTAAAAAATAAAAATGAGTAAAAGATTTAAAAAAACACGCTTTTATTGCTAACTAAAAAGATAAAATATTATTTTTACAAGCTTCTATTCAGTTTCACCCATGCCGATGTATATGTTGGTTTGTGTTATCAAATCTTGCAAGATAAATTACACCCACTTCCCAGTATCCGATTGAGGTTACACTTTGTTTAAACGTTTAGTTTTGATGACAATGCTTAATTTAATTATAGAATCTCATGTAAAAAATATATTTTCCAATAATAATAAAGGCCCAAGCGTTAAAAATGTGTCACTTCCTGTACCCGACAATTTCTTTATACACGTTCAGCAAGCTACATGTAATAAGGTGCTGGCACCATCACCATGGAGGAATTTCTTTGACTCGGCTATGACAATACCAACGCTTTGTATTGGCCCGATCGAATACGGAGAATAGAAGATCAACGAACCTTCGAAATCTCTGGAATTGAGTAGAGAAGAGATTTCAGTTAGAAAATGATCGAGACAATAAGGTATGTGCTTTGGTTTGATAAGCTAAGATCTGAGTGCGGCGGGTAAGAAATTGCCAAATAACCAAGAGGTCGCGGGTTCGATCCCCGCACTGTATAAACATTTGTGTGCATGATGCAGTAGAGATGCAGTAGTGATGCAGTCGTGATGCAGTAGAGATGCAGTAGTGATGTTGTAGTGATCACAACTGCATCTATACTGCATGATGAAATGAATATGAAATATAATATGAAAAATATCTATTGGATTTTGTTACCGTGGCTGAAGGGATTTGGTAAATTATAAAACTCCAAGTATTTCCACTTTTGAATGATACAACTTGAAAGTAAGATACGGAACTATATCATCAACATTCTAAGCTCAGACTCGCCATAATTTTTGCGTCAACCCAACATAATGGCTGCATATTAAAATTTATATTAAACTTTGTACATTACACTGAAAGTTAGCCGCAAAAGCAAAGTAATTGCTAAGCAGTGTTTTAAGAATGTTGGCTTTAAAAAACTCTGCAAGTTTCCGCAGCAGAACGGAAATTGTTTTAGTGTAAAAGGGTGAGATAGGGCTTTGTGTTTTTAAAGTGCATTAGAATCTGTGAAAAGACTTTCTGAAATATTATTAACGTTGTTTCATTTATTTTAGTTCCTATTTGAAAGAAGCAAAGAAAGCAATCATTTTTATCCAGTATCACATATTTTACTTTAAATCACACACACAAGATACTGAAAAGGTGGGCTCAGCATGTATCGTAGCATCTCAGGAATGTCACGACGCTGGTCTTTCACGGACACCCAGAAGTTTAAAGTAAACTGCTTTTCGGAAGTTTCGGAAGACATTTTAAATACAATTTAATTTATTCAACTGTTTGTAGCTAAAAAGTAGGATCGTAATACATTCAGGCACAGGAAACACCTACGGCATACTACTTACCACGGAGTCAAATCAATGTATGTGATGTTGTTGTATATTTAAAATAAAAATTGGATCGTACTGTTTGGAATGATCTACAAACTGATACCTTAAAAAAACTGTCGCCGAATATAAGCATTTCGCCCGCAGTGGTTGATTGACGTTGTCATTCGTGAGTCGCGGCGATAGTATGACGCAGGTATGCGCTAGCAGTTACGAGTAAGTTATTTACCAAGAAACAACTCCGAACTCATTTCTTAGGTTAACCGAATCCCTTTAAAAACACAATTAGAACTCATACTCTATGCCTTTTGTACCGCTATTCTAATCTGTTATCAGCACACACAACCAATTATATTTTATATAATTATATATTTTGTTTAAGTAAGGTCTTCGCTTGTATTAGACCTGCGAGGGTGGCCTGGTGACCTGTAGAACAATTTCGTTTGAACGTATTACAGGCACCTGTCTTTCACAATCTGGTGATACAACATTGCATATTATGTAAGATGTTTAATTGTAAGGCTTTTTTGTGAAAGAAAATAGATACAATTTATTATTATTATATTATTAATGAACTTCAAACCAAAACTATAAGACTGCTTATTGTTCAACTCAATCTGTTATCACAACAAAACGTATCTAAATTTAATATCAGCGCCATCCATCGATACACTTCAATTTAACTCTGGCCAAAATTTCCCGCCACGGTAAGCAGAGAGCAAAGTTCGGTAATTGCTTTTGCCCGTTTCAAATGACCTGGGGGTAACCATGGCGGTGATGGTGTCCTATAATACGATAACTTATGTACTTAAACTGTTTAAATATGTAGGTTTCTCTCGCCAAGCTTAAGAAGCGAGCAATTTTTTATCCGCAGACAAAATTAAAAACAGAACCTAATGCACCTGTTTTAAATGCGTGAATTTTAACACCCGATAACAAAAGGGGTGTTATAACTTTGACCCCTATGTCTGTTTGTGTATGTATATGACATCGGAGCTCCCGAACGGATGACAGATTTCAGTGCGGTTTTTTTTTATTCCAAAGATTATTAATCACGGTGGCTCCTAACTATGGCTGGTCAAATCCGTCCGGACGTTGAAGCTAACTAGCTATTTTCCTGGCTTATTCGGTTTTTTATTATTATTAATCGTCACACAATGGATACCAGCAGATGGCTATCGCCGTAGAGGTAGACCCAAAAAAAGATGGTGTGACGATTTGACGAGTTTTCGAACAGATAGGGAATCCTTGGCCGCCAATAGGGAACAGTGGAGGAGTTTGGGGGAGACCTTTGCCCAGCAGATATAAAAAAGAAATGTGATCACAAGCCTCAATTGGATGCGACGCTGAAACTACGCGCCAAGAAGTCAGACACGCTACGACTACGCCACGTCCTGTCCTGTAGGGAAAGGACTAATATTATCGTTAAGTATTCGTATCTTCAAATTTAAGAAACTGACAGTTTCCCCGTACAAACTAACGAGTCAACGAATAGATAGTTGTTCGTGCTCGCCGCACTGTCCTGCTTGCAATTTGTAAAAGCTTGTAATAAGGATCGTTCACTTGTATTGTAATTGATAGCTAAAAAATATCAAGAAATCAAAATACTAGTCTGATTTTTAATCCGTCATGATCGTTAGCAATGAGTATCGGCCATGCTGTATTGTCCGTGCAGTCCTTAGAATGAAATGTTTTAGATTATGGTGGTTACCCCTTTTTGGTCAGAATTAGAACTAAGCTATTTTGAACTATCTTCTTGAAAAGCATGATAAGTACAATGACTGGCTCAAGATTTTCATGAATGAAATTATTCAACAAGCAACCAACCAAAAACAAAAATAAAATAACCTCCAATTGTAATAAAACAAACGAAAGGCCAAACAACTTACCAAGTTCCCTTACTTGAGACTTAGAAAAAATCCTACTACAATTTTCTATCAGCGTTAAAAGTGTCAAACTATTTTTAAATAGCGTAAACAGCCCTAATGAACATCCCCTTGACAAGATTGATACATAAACCGTTATATTTTTTAAAGAAAACTTTAAACTGACCAGTTTTAGTTGACCTCCTTGTTCTTCTAGATAATCCCAATTGGAAGAAGAAGAGGGGGTCCAGTAATGATGGTGGTATTAAGCTACTATTGAGGGTTAAGCGAGAAAGAATTTCATTAATGTAACATTATTTGAGAAAGAACGTAGGCATGTGGTTTTAAGGATGGTCCGGGTTATTGTGAGAGCGTTTTATTTTTAGTGTTCCGTAGTCTGACAAGGAACCCTTATAAGATCGTTCAGTCCGTCCTAGTCTGTAACAGCAGAATATCTTCTACATTTATGGACTGATTTGCATGTAACTTGATTCGAGGATACTTCACATAAAGATCTCATTTTTAAAAATACGAAAAATTAAAATTACCCCTTTTCATACATGTAAAGGGGGGGTGAATTATTTTTTTTGAGTGCACCCCCTTGTGTGGGGTATTGTTGAAAAGGATTATAAAAATAAGATAGGGTTTCGATAAAACACTTTTTATCAGCTTTACCATTTGCGTGTTATAGCCCGCCAAAGTCGTTTACACGGTGTCCCCCCCCTGCCCCCTGTAATTTCTAAAGTCTTGGACCTATAAGTTTCAAATCTCTCACGTAAAGAAACTATGATGAATACTTTCGAAATCATAAATAATATATTAATATATACTTTACAATGATGACATTGACGGCTAGGGAGATGATGATGATGCAAGAAATGCAAAACAGCGCGGTGCCAAAATTGACTACGGAACCCTACTTTATGCGTGGTCTGACACGCACTTGGCCGGGTTTTTTTTGTCTAAAATCGATATTAAACCTCTTTTGAAAAATATACGTTAACGTATATAATAATTAGCGTTGTATGAACTTTTTCCTTAAGAAAGTGGATTATCTATCGGAATAGATAAATCTGAAATTATTGTATAGGTACTCGTAGTAAATAATTTTAGATTTTGTTAAAATTAAAATAGAAGTATCTGTCACTCTAAGTATATAACGTTATTTTAATTGGTTCAACTATTTTACAATAAAGAGAGGCACCAAAATTAACACAAAAAATTGGCATTAAAGTATTTTTTTCAATGCATTAAAATCATACTTGTTCTTACTTACTTACTAGGGTGACTTAACGACCCAAAGTGAGTCTTGGCCTCCGACACCAGATCACGCCATGCATCTCGGTCTTGCCGTCATGCGACTTGCGTTCTTGCCAATGAGGTTGAGCAGATCTTTAGCTACAGCGTCTTTCCAGCGGTACATAGGGCGTCCAACCGGGCGTTTCCCATTTGGTTGTCCCAGGTACGCTCTCTTCACGGCAAACTTGTTGATTTCTCTTTATCTTTAACTACGACCAAAACACAGTACCGGAACTTTAAAATGTTGTTTTTCTTCAACTGGCAACCAGTTTTCGTCTATTTGTCCAAAGATTCTCGCTCTAAAGATTTTGTTTGTGTTCAACTCTAAGCTAGATTCGAGACCCTACATTGCGATATCACGTTCATAAACTTCACGAGAGCTATCTCTGTTGCTTATGACAAGATGAATGCGAATGAGCGAGACAGTGCTAGCTGAAATAACGAGTGATACGGACCTCTGTTACTTCGTTCAATATGATATTGTTAGATTGTTGTTTATTTTTGGTACAAAATCAAGGAACATATCGTGAAATGGGAATGGAGAAGTTGGTACAGATTTACGATCAGATCACGGTTTACGCACAGCTGATTCGATTTAATAACAGATATTAGTAGTAAAAATGAAACTGACCACTTTTCTATGCAAACGGTTTGTGTAAATACTGAAAAGTTAGTCTTTTTACTCATCTATCGTAGGGCGTTATAATAAATACCATAAAAAAAACTTCAAAATTGTTATATAGGTAACTTACTTATGAATGTTATGTAGGTATACTGATAGATGTTTCGACTACTTTTGTAAGACAGTCACCAAATATACGCCGTACAGTGAACCCGTGTTGTTTTATTTCTAAACATAACAGTGGCGACGAGGATGGGATTAAACCCCTACTATAATATAATATAATAATAAGGTCTCAAAACTGTCAATGACAAAAGATGCAGCAATAACAAGCACTCTGAATGAGATAGGATAAAATCCGTAGTTCACGCCGGTGGTTTTATCTTCCCTTTTAGATTGCAACTTGTTTTTTTATTTCAGTTTCGCCGGCAAAAATTTCCGTTTCCCATAGGGACTAGGTTGCAGACAAGCGACATATTATGTCAGGGATAGCTTACAGTATAATTATTAAATAAATAGTTTCAAAGAAACAGACCAATTACCTAGTTTAAAACTAAGCGATGGCTTGTGCTATAGTGACTAGGTTAACGAATAGATATATTTTGATACATATATAAGACCACTTTGGTGTAATGGTAAAGAAGTTGATTAATAACCAATAGATTAAACTATTGACTGATGTAAAGAAATAACACATGGAAGTGTCGAGGACAGGCTACACACATGTGGAATTATTGCAAGCTATTGCTTTAGTTTAGTAAGTAAATGAAGATTTAACTATATTTTTTGACGTAAGATAATTTATAAGTAAGCACGCAACAAGTATGCACGCAATTGGATTTCCTCGTCACCGGCGCTGCGGGAAGTGCAGCCCTTTCGCCCTTACGTAGAGAGGGCTGTTCACCTTCCGCACCTCCGGCTTAGGAATCGCTCTCTAGTTGTTGGGCAGTGTAGTAGCTTGGCCGGACCACGGCGAGTCAGGGACAGCACAATTTGTTCCCAAAATAAAAGCTTTTGATTCAATCAACCTTAGCTTTATTTATTGGGGTGGTATTTGACTGACAATCAAAAAATTAGCGATTTTTACATTTAAAAAATTCCATTTTCCATCAAAAATACTGATTGTGTAGCAAAATTTGTAACTCAAACTAATGTGATCTTGGCATCAATTTAAGTACATGACGCAACTCTACTTATATAAATGTAAAGCTTTTTTATGAATGCATATCGAATAATAACCAGTACACAACAAACAGAACACGACATAAAATTTGGGTTTTTTGCATTAAAGAATTCTCTTTTTCAATCGAAAATACTCTTTGTGCATCATAATTGGCAACTCAAGTTAATGTGATCTTGGCAACCATTTAAGTTCATCATGAGACGCAACTCTGGCAATACGTATCAAATAATAACTAGTGCACAACAAACATTATGCCTTTATACAATTTTTAACTACAATTTATTGAATCAAACACCATTTTATGTATCGTAATAAACTTATTATTTATTTATTAATCACAACTATCTGAGATCATCAATTAAAAATTGACATGTTTATTTCTAATCCAAGTATCTTCAAAAAACAATTAAAAACTGTTCTCTGTGATAATTATAATTAAGCTAATCTTAATTTTTAGTTTTTCATGTTAATTTTAGGACTTTTATTGGAAAAAAATGTCTTTACTAATACCTGTTAAACACAAAATATTATCTTGCTTCAAACTCAGATACATATTTAAGGTTGTAATCTAGCGAATACATTTACTTTTCTTGTAGTATTATTAATAACCTTAACTGATTGTAACCTGTTTTGTGTCTACATAATAAATAAATAAAATCAGGCACTTATACTGAATATTAGTTCTCATTGGATTATTAGAGCTGGTTTTGATTTCGCAGGACGTCCACGTTTTCTTTTTTGGCCAATATGTATATTTTTGGCCTCTGCGGGTGGTGTTACATATTTGAGTTGAATCGCGGGCCCTATGATATGCTTGCATATATAGTTTCTGAAAAAATCGGGGCAGGTATATTTGTCATTCATCCAGGCACTTTTCAGAGCGGGCAAGACAACTTTCCAATAAGCAAAAGTATAGTCATAGATTTTTTTATAGATCAATTTTAAGAAATACTGCTCTACAAAGAGCATTATTTTGTTATGACATTTAGATAATCTGCGTAACATGTACTATGAAATTTAAGGATTTATTTGTTTGGGCTGCGGCCTTACCTCACAAAGTTTTTCAACATAGTTTTACTGACAGGACGTCTACCACAAAAATTCTGTCATTCAAATATTATTCTGCTTTTTAAGAAGGGCGAAAAGTCTGATATAGGTAATTATCGACCAATCAGCCTAATATCACATATTTATAAAATCTTTGTAAAAATAATCCAAAACAGGATCGCTCACACGCTGGACAGACATCAGCCCCCAGAACAAGCTGGGTTTAGATCACATTTTTCCACCACAGACCATTTGCACACTGTCAACCAGGTGATTGAGAAGTTCAAAGAGTTTAACAAGCCTCTTTATATTGCTTTCGTGGACTACTCGAAGGCTTTTGACAGCCTTAAGCATTGCGCCATATTCAGAGCACTGCAAAACCAAGAAATACCAGGTACTTACATTGAACTTCTCCAGCTCATATATCAGGCAAGTACCGCGGATATCAAACTGCACGCTCCCGGTCCGCCCTTCAAAATACTCAAAGGCGTAAAGCAGGGTGATCCAATCTCTCCAAAGCTTTTTACCAGTACCCTGGAGGAGGTATTCAGAACCCTAGCAGATACCTGGACGTCTCAGGGAATCGATGTTGGCGGTAAAAAGCTTACCAACCTTCGTTTTGCGGACGACATTGTCTTGTTTGCTAGCACATCCGGAAAACTGGAAACAATGCTCGAAGAGCTGAGCAAGGCGAGCCTTGAGGTTGGACTTATGATGAATATGTCTAAAACGAAAGTGATGACCAACACCGCCAAGAATAGCATTATGGTCGATGGGCAGGTAATGGAGTATGTAGATGAGTATATATACTTGGGCCAGATAGTATCCTTCGAAAACAGGCAGGGAAAAGAGATCGAGCGCCGCATCGATAATGCCTGGAAGAGCTTCTGGTCTATGAAGGCGTATTTGAAGGGTAACCTTCCAATATCACTGAAGCGAAAACTCATCGACACTTGCATCCTGCCCATCTTAACCTATGGGGCGCAAACTTGGTCACTGACGGAAAGTCAGAATGCCAAACTCAAGGTCTGCCAAAGAGCAATGGAGCGGAGCATCCTGGGCATCAAAAGGACTGATAGAGTTAGAAATACTGCCATTCGCTCACAAACCAACGTATCGGATGTAGGCGAGAAGACTGCCAAGTTGAAGTGGGAGTGGGCCGGCCACGTGAGTAGGATGCATCCCGACAGGTGGGCCCGAATCGTTACACAGTGGGTGCCTTCGGACGGCTTTCGCCGAAGGGGAAGGCCTAGAAAAAGATGGTGTGACGATTTGGCAAAATATTTACCGGATTGGCAAACTCTGGCCCTAGACAGGGATCAGTGGACAGGTTTGGGGGAGGCCTTTGCCCAGCAGTGGGATGATGTAGGCTAACAAAAAAAAAAAATTTGTTTGGGCTAATTTTAAAACACAAAATAGAAAATATGTTGCAGTTGTTTTGTTACCATTGTAAGTATTCCGTATGTACGGCCGGGTTAATTTGATGTACAATCAGTATTTTTGCTGTAAAAATAATATTTTTGTTATACAAACAGTTTTTTAGGTGCACATTTGAGGAAAATATAGTAAAGGCTGTTGATGTATGTTTTCCAATTATTTATATTTGTAGTTGTGATAAACAAAATATAGTATAGTTGCAGTACAATAATTTAATTGATGTTAAAAAAGATAAATTCTTGAACATAAATTGATATACGATAAGTTATTTGATGTACACTTAAAAATTTCCCTATTTATTGTAGTCAAATGAACCAATAGGCGAGTTAACCGTAGGCAAGTTAATAATAGGTGAAATAACCGTAGGTGACCGTAGGTCCGTTAGTAATTTAATCCATTAGTTGAAACAAAAATTTGTGAACGACCTTTAGGCAAGTTAAACGGTAGGTTTTTGACCGTAGTTATATTGAAAATAGTTGAACAAAACATAGTTGAAATGATACGTAACTGTTATAGTACGCACGGCCACACGTCAAGTTGGTCACTGCGGTACGAGTATCTTATGCGTACGTAATAGGGGTGATTTTGAAACGAAAATTAGTAGCAAATAAAAACTATAGAAACTTGCTATAGGAACGGCATATCGCCCGCCGTGGCTTAATGTAGACACTTTTATTGACGCGCTTACACAGTCAATTAGCGCTTTCTCAAAGTTCGATCATATTGTTCTTGTAGGGGATTTTAATATTAATCTACTTGCAATCAATGATGCTAACACAAAAAAGCTTACGGATTTCTTTCAGTCTTTAAATTTGGAACAATATGTAACTCTACCAACTCATTTCACAGATCATTCTGAAACACTAATAGATGTCATTTGCAGTACCATCAAAATACCGGAAGTTAACGTTGATTATATCCCTGATTTAAGTAGTCATGCCTTTATCTCGTTTAAATTACACCTTAGCAAACCTAAGACACCTTCAAAATTTATCTGTTACAGGCCTATTAGAGATATCAATTTAGACGATTTCAATGCTTTTGTGAACTGTATTCCTTGGGAGAGATTGACTTGCGATGATATTAATGAATCAATACTGTGTTTTAATGCTTATGTGTTGCACGTATTTGACGTATACGCTCCTATATGTCAGGCTTACATAAGGCGACCAAGCTTCCCTTGGATAACACCAGCAATTAAGGAGATGATGAGCTTGAGGGATAAAGCTCACGTCAAGTGCCGTCGTACTGGCAAAGATGCTGATGTCAAGTATTATAAAGAGATGAAATCAATCGTAAAAAAGGCCATGTATAGTGAAAAGGCAGGATTTTTCCGGAAAAATATTAATCAACACAACAATAATCCTAAATTGCTTTGGAATAATATTAGGAGAAATATTGTGGATTTTAAAAGTAAACAATCTCTATTACCCTCTCACATTAGCGACCCAGATATTATCAACAAGCATTTTCTTTTAGTACCCGGTAATGATAGCGTCAGCATTTCGGATCTTACATATTTTGAATATCATCGCTTCAATTCCTCGTCATTCAGCCTTCATGCGGTTGATGAATCAGACATATTAAAAATAGTCATGAGTATATCAACAAATGCTACGGGAGTCGACGGGATTTCCCGCGATATGATCATTTTAACGATGCCAAGGACACTTAAGGTTATAACTGCAATGATCAATATGTCTATCCGAAATGGTATCTTTCCGGATATTTGGAAGGAGGCTCTTGTCAAGCCTATACCTAAAACTACTACCCCAAGCGAACTGAAAGACCTTAGACCGATAAGTATTCTCCCTTTTCTCTCTAAAATAATTGAAAAAGTCGTATGTATGCAGTTAACAGATTATTTGAACGCAAACAACATATTACCCCTTAAACAGTCTGGATTTCGTAAAGATCGAAGCACAGCCACGGCTTTATTGGATGTAGTAGATGATATCTTAGCTGGACAGGATACAGGACACGGATCTATACTAACCCTTCTTGACTTTTCTCGGGCGTTTGACACTATAAACCACAATCTTTTGCTGTCTAAATTGTCATTTTATGGGTTTGACAGTGGTTCACTTAGATGGTTCTCCAGTTATCTCCATGGACGATCGCAGAGGGTGGAGGTCGTTAGTGTGGATGGTACTAGATCTTGTTCGGAGTCATCCCCAATAAGCCGTGGCGTACCGCAGGGATCTATATTAGGCCCAATTTTATTCATACTATATAGCACTGATTTGATTAATTCTCTAAAAAACTGTAATTATCATCAGTATGCAGATGATTTGCAAATTTATCTCCACTTCAAACCTAGTGAAACGTTAACTGCCGTCAGTAAAATAAATGAAGATTTAAAACGGATTGACAAATGGGCAAATAAAAATTGTTTAGTTCTTAACCCACTCAAATCCAAGTTTCTCGTGCTGGGTTCTGCTAATCAGATTAAAAACATAGAAAAGTTTAATCCTGCAATTAAGATAGGGAATACAGATGTTGACAAAGTACCCGAAGCTCGTAACTTGGGAGTTCTCATGGATAGTAAGCTACGTTTTCATAATCATGTCTTAGAAATAGTAAGAAACTGTTACTACAGGCTTAGCTTGTTGTACAAAATTAGAGCTTTTTTAAATGTTAACATAAGAATCAGACTCTGCGAGGCACTTGTAATATCAAAACTTAACTATGCTGATACCGTTTTGGGCGAGTGCATCTTTGGTTATACAAAAAAGTTGATTCAGCGGGTTCAGAATTCATGTGCACGATTTTGTTTTACCATTCCTCCCAGGTCCCATATTACTCCGTTTCTCAATCAAAATAATTTAATAAATATGCAGTCTCGACGTTCTCTGCATTATGCATGTTTGTTATTTGGTGTAGTTAAGAATAAGTCACCCTCATATTTATATGAAAAATTGTTATTTTCTAATCGAATTAGAACTGCTTCTTTTCTTCGTTGTCCTAGTCACAATACGGCTGCATTTCGTGGCAGTTTTCGATACTCAGCCACGAAATGCTGGAACAATATCCCTCCACCACTTAAAAAGTGCCTCTCCTTGTTTACTTTCAAATACAAATACAAAAGTTTTCTACTAAATTTACAAAAGGGATTACTCTAGGACAGCAAAATAAAGATAAATATAAATATACACTAACTTCACCTAAGCTTCTCATTTCACTAGACATGACTGATTGTTTCAATTGTACGTTAACTGCCAAATTTGTATTCTTTTTTTTTGTTAGGAAAGTTAATAAATATATTAAGATGATTTATGAATTATACTGTATAAGTACCAATTTTGATTAAAGCAATTGTTGTGCAAAGTAGTGCTATCTTTCTCTCTGGGTGGCCACGGAAGACCAGCGTCGTGGCATTCCTGGGATGCTATGACACAAGCTGAGTGGCCCCCCTTTCAGTATCTTGTATATGTGATTTTAAAGGTTCTATTTGGTAAAAATGTGATACTGAATAAAAATGTTTTCTTTCTTTCTTTCTTTCTAGCTTAATATTGAGCCGTGTGTAACTAAGCATCAGCAACACCGCTCCTGACACTGACACGTTGATGTCCGTTTTCAGGCGCCAGTCAGCTAGTGTCATCGACCGTCACCAATCGTCACCAGTTTGGTGAGCACGAACATCTAATCGTAGCGTTTACCTATTGTTAACTTGTCAATTTGTATGGGGCAACTGTCAGTTTTTGACATTTGGACGACACAAATACATTACGATGATGTTCGCGCTCACCCCACTGTCGTAGTCTATGCATTGCTTTTCGAGCGCGGTGACAAGAAAACGACGGCGTAATGAAGGAGCCTAGTGCCATAAGATTTGACGCGCCCGATCGCCACACCACGCCCGCATCCGCGACCGCGCATTCTGGTGTGGACGCACCTAAGCATACAAATAAAATATAAATCTGAATGTTTGTGTGGATGATTGTCCGTCAATCACGCTGGAATTACTGAACAGATTTGGATGAAATTTGATATACAGACAGAGTATGAGCTGAATTGGGTGATAGGATAATTTTCATCCAGATTTAATATACATCTCTTGTGATAAAACAGGAATCTTGATATTTATCAATCACTCCGTAAATTCTACGGATTTAGTTAAAATTGGTAACTTTTAAGGTAAGATACTTCTTATTCTTATAAAATGCTTATAAAAGATAAATCCGTAACCTTAATTTTCGTCAATTACATAAAACTTCGCATGGATTACTGAAACTACGGCGAACGAAGTTGCGATCGTCCACAAGTACTGTCATAGAGGCCGTGACACTGTCGCTCGTCTGCAACCCCCATAGTTAAAGTGCACGCTCCGATGAAACGGAATGCGGCTATTTTTGTAAGGCACAGGCTCCATTTAATGTAACGTTCCGTTTCCCGCGGTGCGAGCGAAAAAAGCGGGAGATTCGGTTTGTGCTCCGAATGGCGAACTATTGTTGAAATGTAGCCGTTAGCCATCGGGAGTTTACTGGCTGACAACTCGAAATGTTTTCTCGTCAGCTAGTGAAAAGCTCGTTTTTTAGGTTTTTGACCTGCATTTGGCATGATAGGTATGTCCTATAAATCCTTAAAGAGACTTTGTAGAGTGAAGGCTCTTATTTTGTTTCCAAATTTAACATTGACACATTTTTGGAATTAAACTATGGAGAAAATGTAACTTTTATTTTTCAAATGAATACAGCCAAGAACATTTAAAGGTTAAAGCTATTTGAAAATAAGACCGGGGTATGTAAATAGAAAGAAAATCTGTTAAGGGGTGTGAGATAGTTAAGTTTTAATAGGAAAATATTTCACGGACATGTAGGTGATGAGATCACCAACAAACCGCAAGATTGTGTTCCCTTGGGATAATAAACGTCCTTTCCAAAGAATAAACCAAGTAATAAGCCTCCAACGTGACCAATCTCTTTTACATTCTGTGGACATTCTGTGGTTGATGACGACAAAAATAACAATTAGGTTATAGAATTTGAGCAATGTGCGATTATGCGTACTTATTTTTTTTATGTAGAGTGTTTTGGTAAATCGTAAATATTTTATGTGTATATTTGAGTTATGTTACAGTACAATAAGAAAGATATCAACAAAGTAGATGAAAGGCGAAAATGAGACGTGTAAGAACGCTGACTTGAAATTGAATCGATTCTCTCGGGAAATAATACATTTTGTAGCATGCCTATATCAACATACTAGAGGCACAGTTACTAAAATGTATAATCAATATGAGTATTATTAGGTCTCTTTTGTATTAGTAGAAGACGAATAAAAATGCAATAGGCACAAGCCATTGAAATATACTTTTTGATTACAAAAAACACTAAAAAGTTATTATTCACAAATGAACAAGAAAAGATTGCTATAAACACAAACTTAATGATCACAAGTTAAGTCAAAAATACGCCAAAATCACGATAAAACATTATTATCGTAGCGGATGCTACGGACTACGCCGTAGTCGGCTACGGCGTAGCAGCCTGAGCGATCGTAGCAAGATAAACAATTTATTCGGTTTTCGGCTTGCTGGGTTGGGCTTAAAGCAGGTTATTAGCATTTTAGAAAGCCTTTACTTTATGTGATGATCGCTTTTGACATGGCCCTAGCAGTATTATATTTTATTAGACCAGACTTACTAAGGATCCCCTAAATCAGCAGAAATCCCCCCCTAAAGCAAATCAAATCAAATCAAACATTTATTTGCTAGAATATAAAAAAGTATGCAAGTTACAAATGCAGATCTTAAAAATAGGTTGATGCTGTATTCAGCCTGCATGCAGGCGTGCAAATATTAATAATCATTTTAACAATTCATTGAACTAAGATACATAAACTTAAAACAAACCAATAAAAAAAATGAATGCTTTGTAAGTAGTAATGAAATCAGTGAGTGATATTAGCCAGGTTTAGAATATAAGATTAAAAGTGTATGAATGCTGTATAGTTAGGATAATAAATAGTGAATTATGCGCTGAAGGCGTAATGGGCTGTCTTAAGTCACGGGCGTTGGATCTAAAGTAGCTAGAAACTCGCGAGGGAGTCATATAAAGTCCTGAGTGAAGCGAGGGATTCAATCAGTCTTAGACTACGTCAGTCCTTTACTCCAGAGGTGAATACTTTACTTTTTAGACCGTATGTAAGTCAATATTACAGGGCCTTCGCCTTTTGGTGGTCCTCATTGTTCAAAATTATCGTCTCGTAAGCTTTTAATATAAATATTTAAAAGCTTACGAGACGAAGCTTACTACTAATTCACAATTCCTAAACCGTTTAAATTCAATTAACTCCGGATTGAAATCATTATCACTCGACGACAGTTCATCATATCTAACAAATATGTGCAGTTAATTTTATTCTGAACGGCGCTTTTTTTTGTTACGTTGTATAACAGAATTATTGCCTAGCAAAGTATCGATAAAGTTAAGATAACAATAAGCAATAAAAAGTGTTTTTTTTTTCATCTGTAAGGCTCGTCTTCTACATTCATCACTTATTTTTTTTTGATGAAGTTTCCAGCACGTATTACGGTATATTATGCACATACTCGTATGTGATTGTGCAACAGTATTCGGTAACCTTATGTACTGTCGTATTAACGTACCCACACGTTAATACGACAGTACATAAGGTATTCTATGAGATATTCTGTTGTTATAATCATTCTTAAATATTTAAATCTAACAACACTTTTACTTTTATTAGCGGTGGCCCTAAACTAGACTTTGCATTTGAATGCTTTTGAATGAATTAACAAACTGAAATAAATTGTCTCATTAAAAACATTTTTAATGATCCTCGATTAATATTTGAAACGGAAAGGAACGAACGAACGTTAATCTTTTTCCAGGGAGTAAATGAATGTTATAAATTACTGTACCTTTCACATTTTGGCGTTATTCGTAATTAAAAGGGATTTTTCATGGGGTAATTTTTGAGTTGTTACTTTTGATTGGTTTATTGGAAAATGGCTTTGTAAAATTATTATAAATTTAATAAACAATGAAGTTCAAAGAGAGTTAAACAATTTATAAGCAAATGGTACGTAAAAAGGAGGGTAGTTTAGATAATAGATCATGAATCCGCTTATGTCAACTCTTCTCATCCGCCAATATAAATCCCACTGCTGGGCATATGCCTAAACTAAAAAGTCATACTTCACCACCACCACTCTCCACTCCTAGAGTTCCGTTCTTGTGTCACCCTGTCATTTGTATTTTACATGAAAATACTAAGTATAAATTTTGAAGGTGTTTATGAAGACTTAGATGTCAGGCTTTGCTTACAAGCTGAGATCAAACCAAACAAAGGAAAATACGGTACAACATCCTTACAATCGTCGACTTAATATGGGCCGCTCACGCACACACACGCACGTGTAAACAACTTGCAGTAGTGACAACATATGAGCAGAGCAGGTCAGGTATTTTTTTCTTTTCTTTTCGTCTTTTTTTGAAATAAATATAAAACAACATCACAAACATTGATCTGACTCCGTCGTTAATAGCTTAAGAACTTGTGTTACAGATATCAGAATTAACAGTGGTATTACCTTATTATTAAATAAATACACAACACCCAGACCAGTACAAACAGACATTTTCATGAACACAAATGTTTGTACATGCGGGGATCGAACCGCGACCTCTTGGTTAACTTCTTGACCATTACACCAAAGTGGTGGCTCGGTTGGCAGGACCACGCGCGCCTAGCTCATACCGTATCCGCCGCTTTTTGGTTTTATCTAAGCGTGAAAGTCAAGATTTCGTTATAATACTGTTACGAGCGCGGTACGGAACTAAAACACGATTTCTTAGTATAATTGCGTAAATCGGTGTACGTTCATAAAAGTCGTTAGGGACTTGTCTTCGACCAATACTTGGGATGAATGGTGTAAGTTACAAGATTTTAAGCCGTGAAATAAGTTATCTTTATTTTATTACACTTCTTTCCCGCTTTCCTAATCAGTTTCCGGGTCTTCAATAAGACAAAATAAAAATAAAAATGTTTGATGGTTTTCCTGAAGTAAGAAATCGGGGACATTCTGATGTAACCGTTTGTTTATAAAATTTAATAATCTTTTTCACCATAACACTTTAAGTAGTCATAGAATAATAATAATAATTCATTTATTTCGGGCAACAGGTTTAAAAAATAACAGGCCCGTGTTATAAATACCTTACAGACTAACATACATACAAATAATAAAAATTACATAACCTAATTAAAATATTAAACACACACAAATCACACTTGTCAAAGAACAGATGCGTAGCGCGAATAGGGGACCCAATTCTGCTAATGTAATCATAATAAAATCGTTACAAAATTACCCCATTCTGACATTTCGTCCGTACTATAAATTTCAAAAGAGCAATTCGATTAAGATAATTTTTCTATAAAATTGGCAGAATTAGAGCCCAGTAGTCAATTAGACTTGGAATAAGTGGGCTTGCTTCGAAACACAAAATCCGGCAGCACGTCAAGGTAAACATGTCGGCATCTTATGCGTGTGTGATAAGGGCGATTCTGCAATAAATCGTTGCTAGATGAGCTGTCGTCTGAGCAACAAGAGAACGATGTATCGTTTCGTTTTACGCAGTAGGCCTTCTGCAGTAATGGTTAAAATACTTTGGTGAAAATCATCCTTAATCGCTTCTTCTCCTGACTTGTTCCAGATCCAGCTCTTAATGGAGTTGCTCGTTAGGCGGCTAAAGATTATCAGTGAAATCTGTACATAACGCGTTTACAAGTTACTGCTGGACCTTGGGGATAATTGACACGCGCTTAGTATTATCTCATTCGCCTATAGCAATACGTTGCACTGTTAGGCGCAGGTCTACCTCATCTATGAGGCGGTACGAGCCATACTCCACCACGCGGGCTCAGTGCGGGTTGGTGGAGTTTACGCGTTTACTAAACTAAACTGATTTGTATTGAAATACAGTCAAAAAATCACTCTGTACCAAGTAATTGTTTTTAAGTTTCCGACCTAGCATTTTTAGTTTTTTGCTGCATTTTACAGTGACCAGCCCTTAAAAGAAGGATTTATTTACTGTACGAATCAACTGTACACACTAAGGTCTGAATTCAATATTCTATCTACCTCATAAAGCTATCTGAGGTAGTTGGCTACGATTGCTTTTGGCCTTAACTTTATATTTAAGAAGTTTATGAAATCCGAATCTGTATGTAAATATTGTTACCTGTAAATTAGTTCTAAATATTAATGTATCATTTCTATTGGTGCAGTGGTCCGCATGTCGGACTTCTAAACCAAGGGCCGCGGGTTCGATTTCCGCACAGTACAAGCATAAGTGTGCATGAACATGTGTGTTTGTACTGGTCTGGGTGTTTTCTATTTATAATATGTATTTATTTACAAAAAAAGTATTTAAGTATGTATATCCGTTGTCTAGTACCCATAACACAAGCCTCGTAGCTTACTTTGGGACTAGAGAATTGGTGTGCTTGTTGAGAAATATTTATTTATTATCATTATTTATTATGTTAACTTAAAAAGGTTTTTAATCTAAAAAGTTACTTGTTGTTGATGTCTGTGTTTATACTATGTTTGTTGTATAGCCGGCATGTAAATATTACTATTATTATAATTAATAAAATATTTTGTAAATAAAAAAATTTCACGTGACAACGACTTTGAGTGGTAAAATAATTTTATTGTGAATATTCATTCGTATAACATGAACCGGTGTGTATGCCTATCTCTCTCACTCTCTCTCTCTCTCGCTCTGTCTCTCTCGCTCTTAGGCGGGTTAACTGTGCTCGAGTAGAAGGGACGCGTGCCTTTCACTTTTTATGTATGTCTCACTCGCTCTTAGGCGGGCTAACCATGCCCGAGTCGAAGGGACGCGTGCCTCTCACTCGCTCTCATTGTGAGCGCAGAACGTGAGCGAGCGTCGTAACGCAGTTTATTGAGGTGTCACCCGGCAAACCAATTTATAAGACGTTGTCACGTCAAAATCTGCTATCTATCTAATAGTCAAAGGTAGATGGAATATTTAAATCAACTGTTACTTCTAAATTCTTTTAAGAAAGTAAATTTAAAACAATTAAGTAAATATGATACAGTGATATATTTTCAATTTTTATTTCATACTTAACGTGAATTTAATCAAAAGATCATATAAGTTAAGGTAGTTAAAAAGTATATTCTCAATAAAAGCCGACAGCGGCCTCAACTTCTTAGGACCCAAAAGAGAAATCAGTTTAAAAGATGAAAGAAGGCTTTTCGAGTTGACAATGATCCGACTTACAGCGCCGTGGGCGGACGCGCGATAAAAACCTACTGTTCCATAAATTATTCATATAAAATCTTGACTTACCACCGCACGACTCGGCTGAGCTACGAAAGAAATCATCGAAGGATAATTTATATGAAGTCAAATGTATAAAAGCTAGTGGCTATTAACGCATGTTGCGCTAGCGGTCCTCCATAAATCCAGAAGTATTTAAAAGATAATAAAAACAAACAAAATCAACAAAATCACATTGACTCATTTAGAAATTTCAAAAGGCTTTTTAAATGTTCCCAAAGTTGTTTTACTTCAATTTGGAGTGTCTACAAATATATCGAAGCAGTTCTAATATATCTACGTGCATGACGCAAACTGTATAATCAAGAGCTTACGCAAATACCACCGATGACCACTTCCGACGGTCACTTTGGTGTAGAAGTCAAGAAGTTGTCTATAAACCCAGAGGTCGCGGGTTCGATCCCCACACTGTAAAAACTTGACCTTGAACATGTCTGTTTGTACTGGTCTGGGTGTCATATGTATATATTTAAGTTTTTTTTGTAAAACCACTTTTAATTCTGATATCTGTAACACAAGTCCTTAAGTTACTTACCACGGAGACAGAACAATGTATATGATGTTGTTGTAAAAAAATATATGAAAAATAATATTTTTTAAATAATATTGCGTCTTCAGTTTAAAGAAGCCCTGTCTAAACATATTCATACATCCGAGGTTATTTAAATGAAGCACCTCAGCGCACGCACGTGTCGAAATAGCGAATCCCTGAAATTTCCCACCAAGTTAACGACCTCTAAACGCCTGAATACAAGTCCTGTTGCTGGCAACACATATTTCAGCGATTGTAAAAACTGATTGTACCATATTTTTGTTTACATCACACAAAAATATTGTGAACGGAAGGGTTGTGCGTTCCTTCTTTAGCGTGGATTCGAGCAAACACGTTTAGATGTTATATGGAATGCATAACTTGACGTTTTGATATAATCATAAAAAATGGATATACGTCGTTTAACTCCCAAACCTGTTTGGTCAAAAGTCCGCTCTAGGCAGCGTTGTATTTATTATCCTTACTGCCTCGTTGGTGTAGTGTCATACTTTCTGCCTTACATCCGAGATGTCTTGGGTTCGAATCCCAGGTCGAACCAAAATTTTTTCTGTGATTTTCTGTCATAAATTTCTCAAAAACAGATCAGATTCGGGAAGTTGGCGGTGTTACACCCCCGTGCCTTGGAAAGCACGTTGAGCCGTTGGACCTGCGCCTGATCTCTCTCCGGTCATGTCGGATTGCCGTCTCACCGAACTTTGAGAGTGAGGAACGGTGAGTGCACATTCGTATTGCGCTCACACTTGTGCACTATAATATCTTCTGCGTAGTTGGCTGATCTTTGTTGAGATTGGCCGCCGTGATCGAAATCGGCCAGGAGGACTATAATTATTATTTAATATCCTAGCCAAAACTTACTGTCATGTATGCCGCTTTTACCGAAATTAACCCTTCAAATCGATGGCTTACTAACCATGTTGTTTTGCGAATGAAAATTGACGTCAGTCATTTTCAAGTCCGTGAACTTGGGCCTGTAAAAAATTGTTAATAAAAGTTACAAATAAAAACTGTTTTGTAAGAGAACCTGAATGTGTGTGAATTTCATTATTTTCAATAGATACAAAAAAATCTATGACCTATATGGTTCGACGGATATACGAATTTTCATATTTGTACAAAAACGGGTTCGTTGAAGTAAGCAAAACTCGGCGACTCGGCGCTTTCTTAGAAATTTTCAACATTGTAATTTCAAATTCTAGACATAAGAAAATGTTGGGAAATTCAAACCGTATTTTCGCTTACAAACTTGGCTGGGCTAAGCCCACCTGGTTGTTCTGGAAATTTCTATTTGTATTGGTGAACTAAGTTTCGCGGCTCGAATGGAAGTTTTGTACGAGTGGCCCTTGTAAATGTCACAGTTACAAAGCATTGTTCTTGAAATATTAAATGATGTATTGAAAAGTAGGTCTAACTTGAAACAAAGTAAGCCTATTCATTTCGAGCAATAGCTACCTTCTTGCTAATTAATACTCTCATGTTACAAACCGAAACGCCTGGAAAATTAACTAACTGTTCAATATTGTTCTAGGGGTCATTTAACTCTTGACTTCACTATAAACACGCGTTGAGCTAGGTTTCGTCACATTCCCCCTCGAATAGAGCACGCCTTGCCGTGGCGAGGGGGCTCAGTAGCCTGTCGCAATCCAGCGACAGGTGAAGCCAAGATGCTCTGTGGAGAGTGCCTCTGCGTCTGTTCCCGTATCGGGCGGCAGAGACACTAGTGAGTCGCGTCTGTCTCGCATCGAGCGGCGGCTCACCGAAGAGGTTGTGGCTCCCAGCACCCCTCTGGCTTATCAGAGGAGGCAGGGGATGTCCTTCGGACTCTGGTCCTCGTGGCAAAACGAGGGTCTTGGCCTAACCGCCCGGACCCTCCTGAGAGACGGCGCCAGTGTGCCGTCTGGAGTGGGATGAGATCTCCTCACCCCACTCCGTGAAAATCCGCCCTCCTGCTTAGAAGGCGGACGTTGCTGCTGGCAAGGGTCGCGGGACTGTTGAGACACCGCGGCCCCTGCTGTCACAGCCACACGCAGCGGGCTTCGTCAGGTTTTAGTGGGTATACCCGAAGACGGGGGAGTCCCACACACGCCCCTCCGGTCCCCGACGGAGGGGTACGGTGCGTAATTGACATTTCCTGACGGTAAAAAAAAAAAAAAAAAAAGGTTTCGTCACATTGTTGACTTTTAGAAACCGAACGGTTTTCACAAAAGCACATCATGGAGGACCCACAAAATCAATATATTTAGCATTTGCTTAAACTCTAAACGTTGGACAAAAAATAGCACTATTTATTTTAATATTAGGGAAACGAAGCATGTATGTATTAGCATGCTTATTGTAGGTAAATAAACAAAAGACCCCTCCACCAATCCGCACTGAGCCCGCGTGGTTGAGTAAGGCTCATGACACCTCACAGTTGAGGAAATATATATAACCGGCAGTCTGATGAGATGATAAAACAAGAATAAATGTTTAAAACAGTCTTGAGAATTCGAAAGAATTAATTTCCGAGTTATATTTAACACGATGCTAATTACTACACGTTTCAAACATCACACAACTAACCTACTTCCCAAAAACTACATTTGGTTAAGGTTCATCGATTTCCTTGCTCGAATATTTGTACCTTTTTAAATCCTTTTATCCGTCGCGTTCAAGTTTGGGGCAACCCTCTTACCTACTTGAAGCGTGGAGCGTCAATATTTTGCTGTATTTGGGTTTCCCAGCCTCGGCTTTGGCGAGTTATAGGCACTCAATACTTTATAATTCGTAGCAAAAGCTGAGTTGGGTGAAAGGAAAATATACACGTATTTTGGTGGAGCAACAATTTTTGATGAATCTATGGTAGCAGTAGGTTGGAGAGACAAAAAACCGATTTAAATAAATATACAACAACATCACATATATTGATCCGACTCCGTGGTTAGTAGCTTAAGCACTTGTGTTACAGATATCAGAATCAACAGTGGTATAACAAATAAACTTAAATAAATACATTTAACAACCAAACCAGTACAAACAGACATGTTCATGCACACAAACGTTTGTACAGTGCGGGGATCGAACCCGCGACCTCTTGGTTAATAGTCAACTAATTGAACATTGAACAAAGTGGTCGTCAAAAAATGTTAAAATTAAAATGTCACGTATTACAGTATTCGTGGCAAGAACAAATTTACATTTACTATGGTCAAAGTTTGACAATGCAATATCGTTAATTAACCTATCAGCCATGAATGTTTAATGAAAGTGCATTATGTTATTAGCCAAACATATTACACATTTCAGTATTACTAAAGTACTAATAAAACAAGGGCGAAATTTTGTTTATATCAGTGAATTCACAACCGTATTTTCTGACATTAGGTGCGCACACCTAAAAGATAATGTCAAAAAATACGCGCACACACTTGAGGCATAGATTCGCCGCGTCTCGCGACGACAGAAAGACGCAGGTTTGGTCTGAGTCAAGTCTACGTTTCAATAAGCAGAAAAGAAATCAATATTCTAAAAATGAACCAATCAATTCCGTTGCGGCGACGCCTTTGTGTCGAATAAGCAGTTTAAAATATAAAAATAAATAAATCTTAACTTGTTCAATCACATAGACGACCGCTTTGGTGTAATGGTCAAGAAGTTGACTATTAACCAAGAGGTCGCGGGTTCTATCCCCGCACTTTACAAACATTTGTGTGCATGAACATGTGTTTTTGTACTGGTCTGGGTGTTAAATATATATTTATTTAAGTTTATTTGTAAAACCACTGTTGATTCTGATATCTGTAACACAAGTGCTTAAGCTACTTACCACAAAGTCAGACTAATGTATGTGATTTTGTTGTATATTTATGTATTGATTTATTTCTTAACCCGCTTGTACAGCAACAGCATGTCAAAGCTAATATCGAGGTATCTAATGCACTTGTAATAAAGGCGGTTTTACTACAAAACTGTGTAGTCTGATTTGCAGATGATTGTACTAACACAGGTGGAGACAAGGCTTAAGAGATTACAGCGTTTACGAACAAAGCCTTAGACGCCTTCAGCACGATAGTTGAAAACGTCTATCCCTCTCTCTCTTACAGCTTAGCCATGCTGTGCAAACGAGACAGAAGTCTCAAGACAAATATCGCTTGAACCTAAATTGAAGCTTTAGATCTTACGTTGGTTCAATACACGGATCTTGTTTCTTTGAGCGAGCTTAGAAAATACCTTGAAATGGAGAAAGAATTTCTTTAAAACGTTGCTAGTGTGGGGCTTAAGATTGCGCGTACAAACTCACTGAAAAGTACAAGGTTTCAAATGAAATAAACTATACTTCAACCGGGGTTATTATTCTAGGCACAATTCAAAAAGTGTAATAAATATTCAAATCCTTAGTCGCAAATAAAAAAGTAGAACTTTAAGCACCTCTTATATACAGGGTGTCCCAGGAAACCTGTACCAGCGGAATCTGGGGTCCTAACTGTCTCCTAAGAAACTAATAGGTACCTAACGTTTGACACCATTTTTTTAACTCAAAATTAAGTGTAAAATTTTAATCTTGAGATAGAATTTGAATGTTTTTTTTTCGTACAAGTGAGCACAGACTCCAGCCAAAATATTCAGTAAAAAACATAAAGAAAACACTATACAGAAACAGTTTATAGCTAAATCCCCCTGAAATTTAAATAAATAAAAAAATCTTATCTCGAGAACTGTTAAATATTGTTAAATATTGCGGAACGTACATAAGGATAAAACGTTTGGTATTAGTGTCCCCTAACTCCAGACCTACGTAGTACAGGTTTCCTGGGACACGCTGTAGAGAGGTAAAGATAATATGCACACAGTATTCTACTCGTGCAACTAGTGATGTAAGATTATCGAGACTTAACGATGAATTCGACTAGTAGTTTTAGCCTATATACGTTCCACGACTGGGCACAGGCCTCACCTCAACTATGAAATGATAAGAACCATACTCCACCTTATAAGCTGAGTGCGCATTAGTGGAAGGGTGATTGTAAGGTAATTGACCAACCTTACTGTCAGATTTTGTCAAGCTGCAATCTTCGTCAAAACTTGACAGCAAATATCTATCGATTTTAACAGGAAGCAATGGCTTTACGTACCTTGAAAAGAACGAAAGTGCTTGTGATAGACGCCACTTATATAGTAGAATTGGTATGCACGCATCCGAAACACGACCGCGCCGCTGTATTTGAGTATTTATTTCTTCACTAGTGGCCGCCCGCGACTTCGTCCGCGTGGAAAGCCTTTATCTTAAAAATTCTTTATGAATTGTAGCCTATATGTTATTCTGATGTATAAGCTATATTGTGGTAAAGTTTCATTCAAATCCATTCAGTAGTTTTTACGTGAAAGAGTAACAAACATCCATACATACAAACTTTCGCCTTTATAATAGTAGTAGGATAATGTGTTTTCTTTTTCATTCAGACGCTAAAACTTGTACCTATACCTTTAATGCTGCGATAGTATAGCTGTATAGGGGCAATTTTGCCAACTTTGCTTATTAGACACAATTCTAGAGGTATAAGTCGATGCGTCACAAAAAAGTTTTTATTACCTAAATACCCACTATCAGTAGGTACTATCGCGGTCCGCGCCGCACGAACACCTTTAAGGCGAAAATCATTTGCGCGTTCCGCGTGTGTCAAAGTGCAGTCAAATTTTCACTGTTTTCTGACCGTCACCGTACCTGTTTTTTTGTTGTTTTGTACATACTTTTTGTTATCTGTCAAAATGGTCTGCCTCTATAGATTTTGTATTGGAATACAAGAACGTGAAGTCACGGTCATATTGTATCGGATATCGGAGTCAATTAACCGAATATTGATTGGGTTTTGCGTGTTTAAAAGTTGGTTTCTACAGCTTTTTGGAAATACACTGGTTGTATTAACTCCATAGGGGCTATGTTTATCAAACGCCATGGACTTGACAATATTCAAGATAGTCATCATGCCTATTGTATCGTGTGCCCATGGAGCTTAAATATTAATCTCTCTTAGCGCATCCCTAGACAATATGAAACACAAGTTAACATAACACGCTTTAGGCTGAGTCTAGACCAAGTATAACACAATGCATAGTCATAACTTTGACCAAAATCAACAGAGTCTGACTCATAAGAGCACTAAAGTGTTGCATCACCCATCAAACGAACATGACCCTTATACATTTAACCTAAAGATGAGAATTGCTGGAGAGGAATACTGTGGTAGCAGGAACTGCAAACTTTGTCTTAGTGAACTAATATCTCAGAGGGGAGTGACCTCACATCGCTGTTTCAGGGAAAATGTATACGCAATACCAGTATGAGGTATGCAACCAGCAAAGAGACTTTCGGGTCTCAAAGTCTGTGACGCATTAACGATAGATAAGAGTATAGTAAGGAACAATACCAAATCAGTAATTTTATGAGAACTGTCAAGTAATATGTGTCAATTATTAAACTAGCACCGTAATGAGTCACTTGAGGCGTAACTAGTTATGTGGATTGAAAATAACGTTTGGCATTTTTACAGCTTTTAATTGTAATTTTAATACCTAAATTAAAATATTATTTTTTTAAATGCATCGATCTTGAGGTAGGTGCCTACTATTTATTTTATTTGAAACTTTATTGCACACGAAATGTACAAAGGGTGGACTTAATGCTTAAAGCATTTTCTACCTGTCAACCTTAAAGTCATGCAGAAAGTAGCACTTATTTTTACTTCACCTATTGCAGGTGCATTAAAAATAAAATTAGAAAGGTAAATTGCGGTTAATAACGCAAAAAATAAATAAACATATTAAATTATATTATAATAACATACAAAACATAAATATCAATCAATTAATTAATTAATATTAACAAAAAATATATCTAAATGTAATATACAATGATATTATAGGTATACTTTGATTGATAAATTAATGCCGTTTTAATTTTTTATTGTATATTAATTAATTATGCCGTATTGCTGGCAGTATTCAACTCATTATTCTCAATATATCTCTATATCAATTTTTCCGGTAATTATCAATAATTTAATAAAAGTAAGATGTGGTTTAGCAGGTTGAATCAATAACTATAAACAAAGAGACCTATTTCTACAGAATCCTAAAATTCCAATGAAAATGACCAGTATCAGCAAAACCACTTTTCGCCCGTTGTATATTTTAGCTGAACTCATTTACAATCAAAACACTTTTAAAAACCGACTGACTAAACAAAAACCCAGACTTAAACAAAACCTAACTCAGCCAACAAATTAGCTTTCAAATTACATGAATCATTGGCTCTCAAAAAAGGCTTACGTATTATTAATTTTATTTAACCTTTTGTTTGTTGAGGCGACAAAATTAACGAAGGTGTGACCGCTATAGCTTATATAGAAAACTTACCACTGTGTACTTCACTTAGATCAAACCAAACAGAGGAATATACGCTACGTCCTTACAATCGTCATCTGTGTAAGACCTGTTAAGCACGTTAGAAGCACGTTAAGCCGTTGGTCCTGCGCCTGATCTCTCTCCCGTCATGTCGGATTGCCGTCTCACCGAACTTTGAGGTGATGGAACAGTGAGTGCACCTGTGTATTGCGCTCACACTTGTGCACTATAATATCTCCTGCGTAGTTGGCTGATCTCTGTTGAGATTGGCCGCCGTGGTCGAAATCGGCCAGTGGGACTATTATTATTATTATTAAGACATGTCAGAACTTACTATCCCTGTAAGATCGTCAAATCAAATATCAAATTTACTATAGGATACGTTTGTTAAATGTAGTTTGTTACGGTCGACCGCAAGTCAGGCTACCCATGTCAACTGCGAAAACAGTTTTTATTGCGAAGGGAACAGGCCTCTGTTCCCTGTCATGATGAGGTAACCGGATGTGTTGTTCTCCGTACATTACTAACAAACAATAAAATTTATTATTTGTGTGCGGTTAAAATTTATTATATGTGTGCGGTCTTTGAGTTTTACGGATGAAGCCCCGTATTAAAAAAGAGATAGGCAGTATCTATTCATCCCTCTTTTAAATAATATCCAACCAATTTGAAACGTATACCTCCTTAATGTTATGTTATGTCTTAGCGCTGTCATACACTTTGAATTGAACGGCTTTTTTTATTACTATGGGTTCGCTCTTGACATCATTCTCTCTCTAAGAGGTAAAGAAGATGTCGACGATGTAGCGAGCTTATATTTAAACAAGGGATAATCACTGCCTAGTTCTCTTGTAGTACAGAGGAAAATCTTTAATTAACTTTTATCAGGATATAAATAAAATGCACCTTTAAATAAATATATAAATAAATATTTCTCAACAAGCACACCAATTCTCTAGTCCCAAAGTAAGCTACGAGGCTTGTGTTATGGGTACTAGATAACGGATATACATACTTAAATACTTTTTTTTTGTAAATAAATACATATTATAAATAGAAAACACCCAGGCCAGTACAAACACACATGTTCATGCACACTTATGCTTGTACTGTGCGGGAATCGAACCCGCGACCCTTAGTTTAGAAGTCCGACATGCGGACCACTGCACCAAGCGGTCGTCACTTGGAGCAGTGCAGTGGTCGCCTTTAAACTTATTAATACAGGTAACCAAATAGTAGTTCTTCCTCAATTTGCCAAAATATTGAAAGAATATCGGCAAAACAGACAATTTTGTAACACTGATAGACGAAGATTATCCAGCCGAATTTTCAAGTCCACTGCCCCTAAATATGGGTATCTTGTTGGCTATGAAAAGGCTGTCTAAGGGCGCATCTACAGTGACATAAAAAAATTAAGATGGTAATATACTTTCATAAATATTGTACACACAACTCCACCACCAATCTACACTAAGCCCGATTGCACCACCTCATAGTTGATATGAGGCCTTTGACTGCCTCCATGGTGTAGTGGCAAAGTTTCTGCCTTACATCCGAGAGGTCCTGGGTTCAAATTCCAGGTCGATTCATAATTGTTTCTTAGATCTTCTGTCATGAATTTCCCAAAAACAGCTCGGAGTCGGGAAGTTGGCGGTGTTACACCCCCGTGCCTCGGAAAGCACGTTAAACCGTTGGTCATGCGACTGATCTCTCTCCGGTCACGTCGGATTGCCGTCTCACCGAACTTTGAGGGTGATGGAAAAGTGAGTGCACCTATGTATTGCGCTCACACTTGTGCACTATGTATCTCCCGTTGGCTGGTCTCTGTTGAGCTTGGCCGCCGTGGTCGAAATCGGCCAGGAGGACTATTATTAGTATTATGAGGCACGTGGGACGTACCTTCATGAGAGAATTATAAAATACCTTACAGTTCTTAGTTTATGATATTGTTGGCGACCAGCATCACTAACCAACTTTTTCGAGGTTTCTATTTCCAAATTTTATGTAGTAAAAAAATCCTAAAATCAAATCGTCTGTCAAAGTATCAAATTGAAATAATTTTCTAGTTAGTAGTCTGTCTGAAATGAATTATGCTTGGTGCAACACGAGACAGTCCTGATTGATTCCTTCTTCATTGACATCCTGAATGATATGTTAAAATAATCATTGAAAAAATTAAACTGCGTTGAAGGCACTATATAACAAAAGTTAATAGATTAACATTAGTTATCCTAATTAGATCATTTAACTTATCATACCTATATGATTTTTAATTTAAACAGTTGTACGAGAAATGGTTATGGTATCTGATAAGTAATTGTTTTACTGGGGGTATTCAAGACAACGATGAGAATAATCATATTATTGTTAACCCAAGTTCTCGAAAAATCATTTAGATTTTGTCAAAAAAAAAACTAGATATGGGACCATTGTGGACTCCCCCTTTGTGTACAAGAGATAAAATCATAGATTCCTGTTTACAATATGGGAACCCAGAAGACATAAATACGACGCCATATTATTATATTTTGGGACGATAAGCATTGAAAATTGGTTATAAAGTCGTACTCTTTGTATACTTTCATAAATATTACACAATTCACTTACACTTTTTTGACTTGTAAATAACCAAAACTATATGGAGGGAACGTACCTGGAAAAAAAATGTTTTAATTAATACTGTAAAGATAACTTTTTATGAAAGACTAGCTTCCCGTCAGCGTATTCGCCCGCGTCGAATTCGGTTCTCTTATATATTAAGCATTAAATATAGCCATTTTTAATCATTAAATAATCAGGGATAATTAAGGGTTCTTATCGTAAAATATTTTTTATAATTGGTCCAGTAGTTTCGGAGCCTATTCAATTTAAAGAAACGGTCACATCATTCCTCATTTTAATATTAGTGTAGATTAATGGTTTTGGCGCTAATCTACTATATATACACAAGCACTATACATACATAAAACAATTACGTCAAATTCATATGCCCTAACTACGTTCAATGACTCAACAATTAAATCCACTACTTATCATCAGCCTATTTGGCGAAGCTTAATCGATATTTCAGATTTACCGATGACATTTGCATATTAATCTGGATGTATAAGTAGCTACACCTAATTATCGGGAGCTAGGCACCAAAGCGACGCGAAATCCCGTCATTAGTCGTGGACACCCTCCCGGGATAATCCGTGTGCGTCCCGTGTCTGATGTGTAGGGTGACCTTGATTTTCATAGCAGGAAACTTCTGTAGGTATCTTACCGCAACATTGATGAACCATGGCTGGGTAGCAGCTTAAGAAGCACTTAAAGAAATTCGGAACGATGTGTCATTGTCACGGTAGCTTTACTGTTAGATAGAGCAATCGCCCGGCTTGCGAGAGGAGCGGGTTCAAGTCCCGCCTGTTGCAGTTCAATTATTTCTTTATGCATATTTACATTATGAAGTGCCAACTAAGGTAGACGGTCCTTAAAATGGCATTTCATTATTAATAATTTCTAGTAAAATACTGATAGAAACTTATCACTACGTTAAGTTAATCGATTTATTATTCAATATTCTTATAATTGCACATTGTAAGGAAGTTTGCATTTTTTATGCTAAAAAATATATAAACTTTTTTTTCTCATTGTTGTCTTTGAGACTTTTTATTGCAAATTGGACGTCCTTTCATCGATTAGTAAGAAATCAGCTATATGAGAAAAAGTTGACTGCTTAGCCCTTTCCTTTTTTAAATCCAGGAATTCCCAGATTCTTTCGAGATTGACATTGGCTATTTCACTTGTGAGCATTATTTGCTGTCCTAGTAAGATACTTATTTTGCTCATGAATGCGCAAGAGGAGGAAAAGTATTTCAATGGCTGTTTCCTCTGTGGTTTTGCAGAATCTGTACATCCTAATCACATTTGATGGTAAGTGCTTTAAGATAGCTGTTAGAAGTGGTGGAAGCACAGTATTTCCAAATACCTCAAGCAGTAAGCCTCTGGCTATGTTATCTTAACTGTTTGGATGCAATGACACTAAGAAATTTTAAATATGGTCCTGGAATATAATCTGTCATATGAATTGAATGAAAATGATTTTCCAATCGCCTCAAACGGGTAAAACTGGGCATTATTCCAATAAAAAGCGAACTTTACACAACTAGTGCATTATCTCAGAACGTAATTACAGCCATATCAAACTTCATTTATACGTAACTAGTGGACCTGGCAGACGCTGTCCTGCCCGCTGTTTTCGCAATTTATCACAATTTTCTCATCGTTTACACCTTTCCTGGACTTTCACAAGTATTTCAAGGCTAAAGTTATTGAAATCAGTTCAGCCGTTCTCGAGTTTTAGTGAGACTAACGAACAGCAATTCAATTTTTATTTATATAGAAAAAAAAGATCGGCCCACGTGAATTTTCCTATGGTAATGCGTCATTTTCCCGCGTGAAAAGTCTTAGTAGCCTATGTCCTTTCTCGAGTATCAAAATATCTCTACACCAATGTGATTGAGTAATACACAGACAGACAGAGTTACTATCGCATTTAAAATATTAGTATGGAGTATGGATTGCAGAAAATCAATACTAAAAAATCATTACCGTTGTCAGGACGGTAAAAAAAATACTTAAATATTTATTATTAAAACGCGCGCTTTTGTTTCCGAAAACAATATTATTATTGGATTCGTTCATTACGCGTCAACACTCCAGCCAGAATTTGTCCAGCTTCCCCTTTTTGTCCCAATTTTTATTGTGTTGATTGTTCTTTGTTTTCAACCTTTGTGCTTTTGCCTTTTTTCATTGCGAGGTCGCCCGAATTTTTGTTTGTCCAGACTCGTTATCCCGGTTCCTGTAAACACATGGTCACAATTGCCACTGATCCGATTTGTAATGGAAGCATAATGGAGTAAAATAAAGCAGACTCACAAATTGCAGTTATTTAAATCATACAGTGATGATAAGGAGTATGACTCGTACTACCTCAAAGTTGAGGTGAAGCCTGTTCCCAAGCAGTAGAACGTAAATAGGCTAAAACAAATAGGTGCTGATAAGACTATGAAGGCACGCATGTTGTGACGAATGATGACTTAATGCCTTTATACTATAAAAAAGTTACTTCCCAAAAGCCAGGTCAAAATAACTTGGCGTGACTGGCGAACGACGGGTGACGTTTCCTCAGAGGTCTTACTGACTTAATGAACGAAAATGTATTTGACGTATCACATCAAACACGCCGCGCTGTTGTAAGTTGTTGTCTAGTCAAGCAAGAAACTTAACATACATTTTGTATAACGCATATGTAGGACGCTAGATTGTAAGTCAGGTTAGTTCACTGTTCAGTTGTACCAATAGATGGCGCTGTGCCCAGTTGACTCGCGGTAGAGTATGTTTACACCGGCTTCCTTTATAGGCCCGAGTTTCGCTTTCGTGTGGAACTATTCTTTTTTGCCGTTACCGACTTTGTCGTGACGTAATAAACCCGTTGTATGCTGCGCTGGGCTTTTATTTATAAGCTAGTACATCCTTGATTTTGACCGTAACTCCTAGGGAGTTATACTTATTTTATTGCAAGTAGCCCAAGAAGACTACGCTACTCTACTGAACTGAATTCGGAGACTCTCTTGGTAGTGCCAAGTAAAGCTTTAGCTTGAGGAAGACATCAAACCGAGATAGCTATGTGAGAAGAAATAAATATTGTTTTATTAAAATAAATATTTATGGCAACCCTGCGTATATACGCATAGTACGAGTAGCTAGGTTGGTGGCCTACGTGACTCGCGACATGCGCGCGGGCCGGTATGCCCCCGCCCCGCGCCGATTTTCCAACGGCCATAACGGCCGCCCGTCAGTTCGCGCCCGCGCTCCGTCTAAGACGCGCACGAACGCGCTGCTCACCCGCGATGTGATGGGATGTGTAGAAACTGGTCAATACATAATAAATAGTGTACTCTACTAGGACTTTTCTTCCACCCTGACCATAGCTGGCGCCCAACGTAAAATTCCGAGTGTGTGTTCGTTAAGTGCATAACGTGTTCTAGACAACGCTCAACAATCAAAACCCCAACATGCCGGTGGACACGCGAAGCAGTAAAGCGGTTAGTGATGTCGGTAACGGAGATGATGCGGCGCCGAATCCCGCATTACCAAATCCTCTGCCGCCCACGACGCTTTCACCGACGCGCGACCAGGAATGGTGCGACGCTCACGACGCCGGCGCCCATCAATACGGCGACCGTGCCGAAATGACGTTCACCAACGAGAATGTGGCGTCAATCATTGCAGCACTGCAGAGAACACAAGCAGAAGCTTTTAGAGACTTGCTGTTATCGGTGACGACACACGGTGGCAACTCCTCAACACCGGTGCCACACAGCATAGGAGAAGGTACCTTGGCCCGCTGCAAGGCGCAGTTTTCCGGCCGTTCCCACGAATCAGTGGAGGCATTCATCGACGCCGTGGAAGCGTATAGCGAGTGTGCACACGTATCGAATACGAACATTCTTCGTGGCCTCGCCTACTTACTCACAGACGACGCTGCTACGTGGTGGCAGGGGGTGAAGACGACCACAGCGTCGTGGCCTCAAGCCAAAGAAAATCTTATGAGCGCTTACGGCGACCGCCGCCCCCCACATCGTGTATACATAGAACTGTTTACACGACCACAGAAAGCAAACGAGAACGTAGACATGTTTGTGGCGAGAAGCCGCGCTTTACTCTCAAAAATACCCGAACAAGACATTACGGAGAAAGCACGGATGGATATGGTTTACGGGTTGCTACACGGGAAAATACGAGGACGATTACGACGAGAGGAATTTAATTCATTCGACGAGTTGCTGCGACGCGCGCGGGAAATCGAAGATAGCCAGGGGGAGCCCGACCATAACTGGAATTCATTGACTACTCCGGCCTCATCGGCTCCCCGCGAGAGTGGCGTTCCGCCCCGCGTGATAACTACGCAAGCGATCCCTCGCGCGCAAACCCCGTTAATCTCCGGCCAACGAGTACCGCGGCCGCCGCTCCCTGCTGGCGCCGCGCGGTCCCCGGCGAACCCGCCGCCCTCCGTTGCCACCGAACTGGCGCACACGCCGCCTCCGCCCCCGCCGCCCGCGACGCAGGACGCCGCCGCAGCCGGCGCCGCCGCCCCGGCTGCGCGCAGGTTGCGTCCCACCTGCACCTACTGTAAAAGGTTTGGACACGTACGCGAAAATTGCCGTAAGTTGCTGAACACTGGTGAGTCCCAATCTCAATTACCTACTAACAATAATTCGGTGCGTGCGAGTGAGTTCTATAGTGTCAAATCCGGGTCGCGTAAAGTGCATTCTAATTTACTAACGTCGCATTCGTATCAAAACACCCCCAACACGAAAAACGCGTTTTCTTCGGAACAATGTGATAACACTGATAAGAAACGTAAAAATTTGGTAACCATAGAGCCAAAATGTAGTAAAGGGGGAAACCGTAAAAATTTCGCATGTATGAGGCAAAATTGTAGTAACCCACAAAATCAATTATTTGATGTACGCAATTTTATTTTTAACCACAAATGTGAAAAATGTAATTTTTCTCAGTGTGATTGTAATTTTGTCTGTAACCACAAATGTGATGTGAGTAATGAATATTTTGATTACAAATGTGAAAAAAATAATTTTTCTCAATTTAATTATTGTAATGAATATGTTGACGAATATTGTAACGAGGGTGTAGTAGCGTGCACGTGCGGTGACAATTGTACCCAAACAGTACGTCACGACTTACGTCCGATTTTTAACATTGACATTTTGGGGCACAAAGGCACCGCGCTCATAGACACAGCCGCCAAGCATTGTATAGCCGGCCACACGTTATATGCTCTCCTTCAACGCCTGGGTCACGCCCTCCGCCCTTCTTCACGCGAGGTAAAGCTCGCCGACGGCATTGTCCGCGAAATGAAGGTCCTTACCACCATATTACCGGTTAGGCTTGAACATAAACTAATCGAAATGCCATTTTTGATATTTCCTGATTCGAACAACAACGAAACGTTACTAGGCATCGATTTTATTACTTCAGCCAAAGTAATTCTTGACTTTCACAAAGAGACATGGCATTTCGGTGATGAGAGTTCGGTCAAGTATAATCTGTCATTCGAACCCGGTTCACGTACGGTGACCTGTGCTTCCACAGAAGTTCTTAGGGAGGATGAAGGTTCCCATCTTAATACAGCTGAGCGCAAAGCTCTAGCTGATGTTGTCACCAAGCACGCGCATATCTTCAAAGCAGGGGGAGGCCCTACGCCGTACACTGAGCATCGCATCGAGACTGGAGATCACCCGCCGATAGCAGTACCTCCCTACCGCCTCAATCCATCGAAGAAGCAGCAAATGAAGGTAGAGATTGATAAAATGTTACAGGAAGATATTATCGAGGAATGTGAGTCGGCTTGGTGTTCTCCGGCGCTGATGGTACCGAAGTCCCAAGGTGGTATTCGCTTCTGCGTCGACTACAGACGTTTGAATGCAGTCACCAAGTCTGATACTTACCCGATGCCACGCATTGACGAGCTGTTGCAGAGCACCAAGCGCAATTGCTTCATGAGTACCCTAGACTTAAGATCCTCGTACTGGCAAGTAATGGTACGAGAAGCCGACAGGGACAAAACAGCTTTCATTTGCCCCTTAGGTACTTACCGTTTTAAAAGAATGCCGTTCGGTCTGAAGAACGCACCGGCGACATTCCAGCGCCTCATAGATCGCTTCCGTTCCTGCTCAGCTTTACAAAACGTAACTATTCTGGCCTACTTAGATGACCTACTAGTGATAACACAGGGGCCTTTTCAGAAGCATTTACATGACCTTGAGGCAGTTTTCAAACGTCTCGCCGAATTTCACCTCCACGTCAATAGAGAAAAGTGCACTTTTGCTCGTGAAAGTGTTAAATACCTCGGCCACGTTATTACACAGCAAGGTGTTTCCACCGACCCCGAGAAGGTGAGTGCTGTTCTCGAGATGAAGGAACCAGAGAGCTTAAAACATCTGAGAACCTTTCTGCAGACGTGTTCATGGTTTAGAAAGTTCATACCGAATTTTTCCAAGGTTGCCGAACCACTGACTCGATTAACAAGGAAAAATCAAGTCTTTACTTGGGGCCCTGAGCAGACCCAAGCTTTCAATGAGCTGAAGCGCTTACTTACCTCAGCTCCGATACTGGTGCAAGCCGATTTTAGTCAGCCTTTTATTCTGCGCACCGACGCAAGTAACTACGCCTTAGGTGCGGTTTTATTACAGGGTGACGGGAATCAGGAAAGGCCGATTGAATACGCCAGCCGACTTCTCAACGCGGCAGAGCGCAACTATTCCACAACGGAAAGAGAGGCACTCGCGGTAGTATGGGCCGTAGAGCGTTTTCGTCCTTACCTTGACGGCCAACCAGTCATCATCGGCAGCGACCACCAGCCCCTGCGTTGGCTGCTATCTCTGAAATCGCCAGCAGGTAGGTTGGTTCGTTGGGCTTTAAAACTCCAAGCATTCGACATCCAATTCCAGTATACCCCAGGGAAGGCGAACGTTGTAGCAGATACACTCAGCAGACCCATGTGTACTAGCGATACCCGCGAGGACTGTGGCCTTTGTTCGGTCATCTGCGATCTACCATCTAAGTCCCCATGCCAGCTGCGCCAGGAACAACTCGCTGACCCTGAAATTGAGAAAATAATTAGAGAGCTTGAAGATACCGACGACCTCGCTGCGAAACGATGGTCAGAGAGAGGTTACCTCATGGACCAGGGTGTCCTGTTCCGCTACAATCCGGACTCTGAGTGCGAAACTCCTCAATTGGTAATTCCAGCAGGACAAATTCCTGAAATTTTAAAAGAATTACACGACTCTCCAACAGCCGGCCATCCAGGCATAGACAGAACGTACCAGAAGGTTGCCCAATTGTATTATTTTACAGGAATGCGGAGGATCATTACTGATTATGTCAAAGCCTGCATTCACTGCCAACGCTACAAGGCATCCAACTCTAAGCCTCAAGGCCTGTTACAGACGCCTGTCATGAACCAGCGTAACGAAGTATTAGCTATTGATCTATTTGGACCGTTACCAGAAGGAAACCAGGGGCAGCGATGGATCTTGCTCGTTGAAGATACAGCAACCAGATGGATTGAGCTGTACGCACTTAAAGAAGCGACAGCTGAAGCCTGTGCACGTACCCTCATCGAAGAGTACTTTATGAGATACGGTCTACCTCGCAGGATTATTTCGGACAACGGTGTTCAATTCGTGTCCAGTGTCACGCGCCAATGCATGCTTGTCCTGGGTATCAAACAGAACTTTGTGCCACTGTACCACCCAGAAGCTAATCCTGCCGAACGCAAAAATCGAGACCTGAAACCCATGCTTGCACACCTCGTGGGAGAAGACCACACCTCATGGCCTGATAAATTGCCATTGATTCGTTTCGCTCTGAATGGTGCCACATGTCGTACTACTGGCAAATCGCCAGCGTTCCTGACCTTTGGCAGGGAAATGCGGTCTCCCATAGAAGTCTTGACCGACCTTCGTGCAATTTTAGAAAAGGACAACTTTATCCCTCAAATAACTCCATATCTCAGGACATTCCTGAAATCATTCTCAGCTGTGCGGGAACGCGTGGAGATCCAACAGGATAAGACAAAGCAGTACGCCGACGCCTCTCGACGAAGCGCCGACGTTTTCCAGGCTGGTGACTTAGTACTTCTGAAATCTCACCTCCTGAGCAAAGGTTCTAAGGACCTTACCGCTAAGTTCTTCCCACGCCGTGATGGACCGTACCGGATTGCAGAAAAGGTTAGCCCTACTACTTATAATATCTCCAGTACAGACCAACCTGATGTAGTTATTGGGCGATATCATACACAAGACCTTACACGTTACCAAGGTAATGAATCCACCCTTCCTTCACCCGTTATGCCAAAAAGGAAACGCGGAAGACCACGTAAGGTTAGGACATAGGAGTGGTGTTTTTTATCCTAGACCAGGAACGAGGGCGTTTTCCTAGTCTAGAGGGGGAGCATATGGCAACCCTGCGTATATACGCATAGTACGAGTAGCTAGGTTGGTGGCCTACGTGACTCGCGACATGCGCGCGGGCCGGTATGCCCCCGCCCCGCGCCGATTTTCCAACGGCCATAACGGCCGCCCGTCAGTTCGCGCCCGCGCTCCGTCTAAGACGCGCACGAACGCGCTGCTCACCCGCGATGTGATGGGATGTGTAGAAACTGGTCAATACATAATAAATAGTGTACTCTACTAGGACTTTTCTTCCACCCTGACCATATATTGTTTTATTTACAATGGTCCTTCCGTACCTTTCTGTTTTTTGGTGAAAGCGTATAAAGGTTGCCATGGCAACTGGTTTATTTTACCTACCTGTACGCAGGCTAATCTGAGTTAGCTCTGAATCAAAGCAGATGGTATGCATAGCCGCTTATCTTTTGTAAGTAGAACGTAATACCAGACTTTTATACTTATCTCATTGGTATACAAGCAAGTTTATACTATTTGTAAGTGCTTAATATTCTAAACTTTAATCTTTAGATGGTTTTTCGTCGCTTAGGTGTATAAAGATTTGTTCCTTTTCAACACCAATGAACGGACGATTAAAAAAAAAAGGTTATATTCTATACACTATACTAATCAAAGATATACGTTTATAGAATATATAGAGTACGTTCACATATAGAAGTTTTCTAAAATTCAGTAAATTCAAAATTCCTTATTAAACCTTCCAGATCCAATTTCGCTTCTATACCTTAGTTTTGTAGATTTAGTCTTGGGAACATGGTTATCAAATACATTTAAAATTAAATTTAAATTTAAAACTTTACATATTGCACAAAAAAAAAAAAAGCAAGCACTTAAGAAAACAACTAAAATAACAAACCAACGTGCCAAAACTCCCAACATTTGAACTCCTTTTTTTTCTTCATTTCGTTCACAATAGGAATTTAGCGTATTTAAATAACGGTTAAAAATGTATGTACAGCTAATTAAGGAAAAACCGGTCAAGTGCGAGTTGGACTCGCGCACCGAGGGTTCCGTACAAACCTGTAAGATAAGGAATAGTTACTTTGAAATTTTCAAAATTGTTAAATTTTTTTTTCAATTTTTTTTTATATGATGAAACTGAAAATTTACGGTTTTCGTAATTTTTCCTATATCCGTACTATAAGACGTGACTTCGTACTAAATTTCATGATTCTAAGTTTACGGGAAGTACCCTGTAGGTTTTGATTCCCGTGCGAGTTTCGAAAATTTGCGGCCTAAATGGCTGTATCTTTTGATTGCGTTGGCTTAGAAGGTTGATTTTTCTACAGCTTCCAAGGACAATAGACCTAAGTATCATATAGAAATTTCAATTTGTTACCTCCACGCGTTCCTGAGAAAAACGGTCTTGACAGACGGACGGACGGACAACAAAGTGATCTTATAAGGGTTCCGTTTTTTTTCTTTTGAGGTACGGAACCCTAAAAATAGTACCTCTCATCTCTCTCCCTCATCTCATTAGCCTATATTCATCCCACTGCTGGGCACAGGCCTCACGTCAACTATGAGGTACGAGCCGTACTCAACCACGCGGGCTCAGTGCGGTTGTTTGTAAGGTAAGTCCACCAACCTCACTGTCAAATATTATTCAGCTGCCATAGGGCCTCTGACCAAGATTAACGACTACTATAATATCGATAAGCACGAATACGCTTGTAAATAGACGTCACTTATAAGGTCGGAATGGTCACCTATCCTTAACAAGACCGCGCCTTAGGTTACTTAACTTTAGTGATCACTACCAAAGCGCTACCACCACACGCCACAAGCACCTTAAACGATGAGCAATAAATTATTTATAGGTACGTACAAAGTCTAAGAGCGCAAACAGGAATTAATCATGACGAAAGATTCCAAAATAGTGAAACTGTTGTTGCAAACTGAAAGCGTCATTTCTAAAAACGCTAAAAACTTAAACAAATATAAGTTACAATTGTTCGCTCAACTCCATGAGCGCTTTTCATAAATAGTAATTACTTATGTTGCAATGAATCATGAAAGTTAATTTTACTAAAGGCTTTGAAAATGTGACTCTAGACTCATCAAAATCGACTCTATAACCTACTTCGTGAGACACTGGATTGGGAAAGTCTTATCACTCCAGTTGGTATGAAAATTATCAAAAATCAACTTGATGACAAGACAATAAAGTTGATGGTATATTGAAATGGTTTTTAGTGTGGCAAAAACTTGTAAGTTCACCAACTATGGGAAGGTTTCATGATCTTATTAATGGGAAGCACAAAACAAATATATTATGTACTTACTGAAAAGTTTATATTTTCTAGAGTACTTGTTAAGTAAGTAAAGGGAGAAGGTAGCTTAACGTTTTAAAAAGACAAGCATTTTTACAGTTAATTTTGGTTAGGATTCAGTGTAAATGGGGTTTCTAATTGTGTATCAAATTAAGAGCCATATTGAATAGGTAGGTACTTACTTTGAATGCAAAAATAAAAATTATGTATCCTTTACAAGGATATCAAAATGTTTACAATGAATAGGTAGGTACTTACGAGTACTTTTTTTAGCGTGGAGTAAAACTGTAATCGGATAAACCAACCGCCTGGGCCTCAATTCTGCTATTTTACTTCAATTTGCTATGTCGAAGCCAGGCTATTGATATGCCAACGCCATTGGTCTAAAAACGGTATTCTACTATTTTTGAGATGGACGTCGTCAGCATATCACTGGCACGTCGTCGGCCTCGCAACAGCCTGGCTTTATACCATAGAGTAGATTGTACTAGTGGCTATTACATTATATTGAGATCCGAGTTGCTAACTGCAAAACATATAAATGTGTTTTGAGGGGTTGACTTAGACGATCTTGGATAAGTCAAATAGCCATTTTTCACAAAAATTACAATAAATATTTCACAATCATCACATTCAGGGAATGATAACATTAGTTGGCATTGTTTTTGATGGATTAGAATGCTTCCTAAACCAGTCACAACACAAAGTAATTAATCTTTTTCGTTAGGTAAGCGTCGCACATATGACTCCGCGGGTAAAAGTTAATAGAAAACGTATTGCTGCACAATCGCTTCTCACCGGCCGATTTTGACAGATGTCGTCGGGCCAGCGCGATGCCAGCGCGATCGACTCAAACGTCAAATAAGAGTAGAATACCTATTTATGTCGCCGTCCTGACGCCATTGTAACGCCATTGGTTAGTAGAATACCGAAATGTATCAATAGCGGCTGGGTAGCCGCTATCCAACTTCCAAAACAAGAGCAGAATACCAATAGTGTCATTTTTAGCAATTGCCAGGCCGACGACGTGCAAGTGAACTACATTGTATTTAGTAGAATTGAGGCCCTGGTTTTGAATCCGGAATATAAACAAAACGTCTCTCTTTGAATAATGGGGCGTACAGACGAGCTACGGTATGTCAGCGATGGCTTGCGATATGGGCGGGCAAAGATGAAACTGTTTCCGATAATTGTCAATCAGCACTGAACTTGCTAGTGACCTTCATCAAAACATCGCGAGTGTCTCCGACGGTCGCCGAAGTCACCATTGTATCAAAACTGTGGTCGAGGGTTACTGAAACTCTCTGACAGATTGTGACTGCCATCAGAATAAGCATGGTGACTCTTGCCAAAGTCACCGATGCATAGCGACTGCTGACAGTGACCGTAGCCGAGTCATAGTAACTGCTGGCAACAGTTGCTACGAGTCTGCAGTCAAGACTTGTACGGCAATGCACGTAAACGATGTGGCGGCTACTATCGAGTTGGCTACTACAGTTGCGGATTTATGGATTTTGATCGAGAAGTGTTTTCATTCTTTGCCAGACTTACGTGAATCCAGCGTGGTTCAGGTTATATTATTACGTAAAAAGAGTTTTGCTAGATTTGCATTAATTAAGTTCGGATCCAGCGCAAATGTGATAGACCCAACTAGATAGCTGGATGCTGTATCCAGCAATGGCAATCTCTATTGCTGATCTACGTCTATATCATCTGAAGCAGTCTCCGATTGCTCGTCTGCAACCTTCATAAGAAAATAAATCTTCCAACTTTAGATTCGCGTTTATACAATTGCTTGCCTTACAAGATTCAAGGCTTCTTCTAGAACGTTCAATAACAGGGTAAGCCTATAAATCCTCGGATGGAAACAATCAACGTGTTCTTTTGTTTTATATTTCTTCTACCCAGTATTTGAAGGTTTTAAATCAAATTCAAGAACTCATAAATCTGGGCTTAGGTTTGAAACCTTACGGGTGGGTCTTTGTAACACACTTTCAGAGTTGAATTACGGTAAGGATTTACGGAAAGCGATAGACATAGACAGTAGAACAAAGGTTTCGTTGCACCGTTTAAAAGTTATTATGTACGTATACGACATCAAGACCTAAACATTAGATGTAAGAAAAATAAAATTAATTGAATAAAAAAACAAAAAATAATAATTGAGAGGAAAAACGAGATGACACCTATTTTTATTTTTTTATAGTAAATGGAGCTTAAAATCAAATAAAATTCTATGAAGACTGATTTTAAAAATCATACCTGAACTTTCAAGAAAGTATAACTTACAATGTTTTGAAATAAGTCCGTTCATATTTAAAAGACCGATAACAACTTTAGTGTCTGTGAAAAATACACCCTTTTATTATTTTAAATGGATTTTTTTTATATTGACGTTCGATACACGTCAAATGCATAAACTTGGCATACGTTGACATTTCAATCTTTCCCATTCGTTTGACTAAAATGTCCATATTTCTTTTGCGGTGACGAGTACAACGTATCGTATAAACGGTTATCGGGCTTCGGTAGCGTCGCGTCCAGGGAATAAATTAACCAGGGCTTAACAGCGGTTGTCACATTTGTTAACGGCGGTTTTGTCACTGTGCAATGTGGGCACTAACTGCGTTTCGGGGTTTTAGGAAACTAGTTTCGCGATAGGGATATGTAAATGACAGACAAATATGTAGATGCAATCTAAAAATGTTTGGTAACCATTGCAGCACGAGACATTCCAAGATGATTACGATTACTAGCGAAATAGCGACACTATAATTGATGGAATCAGGCGTTACTTTGCGGAAATCCATGACTTAAGCTGAAAAAGAGGATTATTTTGCTTTAAATTATGTACAGTTGGTTGTATTTTGGTTCCTGCGCTGGCGTCGTTTAGTGGAAATTTAAAGCAAAATAATCCTCTTTTTCAGCTATAGCGACACTATACCAATCGCAGTATCAAACTGGAGGAAGACTGCTTGTATTTTAGGTTTGACGTCCTCCAAGGTGTAATGGCTTGGTTGGAATCAAAAGGCCGCCGATATCCGTCAAAACTTTAACGTGTAAAGACGATCACATCACGATACGAACTGCATCACCCTGCCCGCGCATGTGGCGCATAAGATGCTCTTAATATTTAGCTTAATATTTCATAGAACGAAAAAACGGAACGAAGAAACGTAAGATCGTTTAGTCGGATTTTTTTTTCGTAACAAGGCCTCCAAGCAATGTATGTGATGTTGTGCCCATTTATAGATATTCATATACCGCTCCATCTGGAGGCCTATGATAGAGACCAATGGCTAATTTATGGTGATGATGGAGATCCTCCATTATAATCATAATGAGCGACAGATCTGGATAAGACGATAAACATTCAAATAGTAGGGCTTAGTATATTCTATTTTCTATTCTATTGCAATTCTTTTTTTAATGATCAAATCATTTTTTTTTTAATTATGCAATGTATTTTTAATGATCTAAGTGTAATTTCTTTCACATTTTGATAAGATTTAAGGCCCAGTCTACAATATAAACTACTCAATTTAAAATATAAATTTTACAAAAATATATATTTTAAAACATGCACCGTAAATCTACCCGCATATTGCATCGAATTTGTCGTCGCTTTTTTGCTTCACAGCTCTCGAGTCCAAATAAATCCTTCTCTGATTTATAATGAACAATGTGTGGTACTGATAGCACTGGTGTTTTCGAACTGGAACCATATTTTTGTGAACGACAATCTCATGTTAGAAAAATAATAATCGTGTTTTTTTTCAGACATGCTCATTGACAAATAAATAGGCTAGATGACACCACCTATCATTAACATACTTTTTATTATCTGTCAAAACGGTCTGCCTCCATAGATTTTGTATGGGAATACAAGAACGTGACGTCACGATCATATATCAGAAATCGGCGTCAATTGACCGAATCCCCTGTTTTTTAAACGCCATGGTCTTGAAAATATTTAACATAGGTGTCATCATGCCTATTAGGTATTTTTAACCACCGGCCAACAAAAATATACAACAACATCACATACATTGATCTGACTCAGTAGTAAATAGCTTAAGCACTTGTGTTACAGATATCAGAATCAACTGTGGTATTACAAATAAACGTAAATAAATACATATAACACCCAGACCAATATAAACAGACATGTTCATGCACACAAATGTTTGTACAGTGCTGAGATCGAACCCAAGACCTCTTGGTTAATCTTAGTCAATTTCTTGACCATTGCACCAAAGTGGTCATTGAATTCACTCTTATAAACGAAATTTCACTTGTAGTCTAAAGCCGTTGTTTTATTGATACCTGTAAAATTATACTGAAATGTTTAAATGCAACATTCAAACTCATCGACGTTTTGGTGATTTTCTCGCTCTGAAACGCTTTAGTTCAGTTAACACTTTGTCATCTATCATATGAAGGCAAACAAATCGTCACACCATCGCTTTTTGGGTCTACCCTCAGGTCTATGACGATAGCTGTCAGTCAGTCAGTACGATTTGAGTAATTACTAATTAAACTAATAATCGGAGAAATTACTAACTAAACTCATAAATAATCAGCTCACCTCTTTTCTTTTCTTTCTTTCTTTTCTTTGCAATTTGACATTTAAATTATTATTATTATGGACATAGTCTGAAATAAAATATTTTTTTATTTTATTTTTTTCTTTAAGTGACACCACCTGTGGTGCAACTGAAATCATTGCCGATCAGAGTTTACTTTACAAACTACAAAAAAAAACACTATATTTCGAAAATTCAATAACGATTGACGTGCGCAATGAAAGATAGTGGGAATAGCGTTTTTGTGCAAAACAGTTCCTATCTGTAATGGACTTTTTTATTTATGACCTCCGCGCTGCTTGCGCCATCTTTGAAAATGTGTCCTTTTGCCACAATGATAGTAGATATTTTTTTGCCACCGATGCGAAAGGAGAGGTGTTGATTGATTGATTAACACTTTATTGTACAACACAAAACAAAAAATTACAGACAAGGTTAACAAAGAAAGATGTACAATTTAGGCGGTCTTATCGCTTGTAGCGATCTCTTCCAGACAACCTTCAGAAGGAACATTTAATTATCAGGAAGGGGAAATTTGAGCAAAATATATATGGATAATTCAAAACACAATTTTTCGAAACAACTAGTAAGATATATATGACTAAACTTTAATACACCTACTTAAACTCATAAATACATACATACAACATATGTTCTACTACATAAATAACTAAATATTTCGTATTTGTATTGTAGTATTCATACAATAAATACATAGTTATATACATGATAAACCAATATAAAAGTATTTACATTATTTGTAGGTTCTATTCAGATTGTGTAAGTTAACCTAAATAATAATAATAAAAAAATGGAAATATTCTTTGAGTTTATTTTTATCATTATCATTATTTATTGTGTTGCAACACTGGCTGGTATTTATTACCTGTGTGTTTATTGCACCGCAACTCCTAAATTAATTAACGATTACAGTGCGGGTTTGGAAACTAATGTTGATAGTGCAATTGTGACAAAATCGCAAATGACTTGTCTGATTTTGATATTTCTTCCATATTTGTCAAAATCAGGCAACTTAATTACTACCAATAATTCGGTGTAAACTGACCATATTATTGTTTCTTGAAAATCGGATTTATATATATTTTATTTTATAATTATTCGATCCAAAACTTACTCTTAAACTTAACTGCAACACACCTAAGTCAACTCTAATTAGCGATGAATCGATTAGAGTCGAAGTTGAGGTACAGTTCTTGCATTTCACGAAGGCGAGTAGTCTTTATTTGTTTTTAAACGTGTACATGCATAATGCAATAGTGTGCGTGTATGACGACGCGGTCAGTCGCGAGCGCGCTGTCGCTCAGGTTAGTTGTGTTTATTGTTTCCGGACGCTAATTGCCGTGAAGTACTGTCAGCATGTCAAAGCGCAAAGTTATCCATAGCGAGGTAAATATTTTTTTTCTAGTTTTGACATTAAATAAAAATGATTATTTTTTAATTTAAGTAATAGTTTAGTTTTGACTTTTGATACTTATTCAATTGTATATTTTATTGTTTTTAGGGTCGAGCAATCATTGCTAAAGTCTTTCACTTTCTAAAAGATGAATATAATTTTATGAAAGCAAATAACACTGATGGATGTGACCTAAGTCCATTAGCAAACATATTAGAACGAACTGCCCAAGCAACAGGCGTCAGTGAACGCACAGTAAGTAGGATTTTAAAAGAAGAGAAAGAGTTGCCATCTTCATCAACCAAGTTTACTTCACCCATGAAAAAGCGACGAAAAAGAGACGGTAAATTTAATTTAGATAATATGAATCGAGAAATTATTCGAACTACAATTCAAAATTTTCATATAGAACACAATGAACTTCCAACTTTGGCAAAACTTCAGTCAGCATTAAGAGAAAAAATTGGTTTTGACGGATGTTTGAGCACATTACGTTCGTTGCTTATAAAAATGGGCTACGAATGGAACAAAATTGAAAACAATCGTAAATCTTTACAAGAAAGGCATGAAATACAATTGTGGAGATTTAATTTTTTGAAAAAAATTCATGAATACCGTGAAGAAGGCCGTCCCATTATATATACAGACGAAACATATGTGCTAACTTCGCACGTACGTCAAAACACGTGGAATTTAAAAAAACTAGATACTAAGACAAAAGACAAGTCATTTTTAAAAAAATTGAGTACCGGTGCTCGTTTTATTATAGTGCATGCGGGTAGCAGTAGTGGATTTATTAAAGATGCTTCGTTAATATACAAAAAAAAAAAAAAAAAAAAAAAAAAGAAAAGGAGTATATGAAATATTTTGATTATGACTTTGAATTTGTAATTAATGTGGGTGAATCAAGTGATAGCAGCACGACTGACTTTGAAACTAACGAAAGCAACAGTTTTTCCGAAGAAGATTAAGGCGACACATTTTTCACATACGTAAAAATAGATAGAAATTTGTTATTAAATAGTTCCAGCCTAGCCTTATTTTCATAATTTTGCCATATCTTGAGTTCAATTGTATATCCTTATTTAAGTCTTATGTTTCGCTTAAATTAAAACTTAAACCCAAATGTAGAAGAACATAATTTTATTTTAATACATTCCCTTATTTATTATTTATTTTAAATAATAAACATTTTAGTTTAAAAGTTTTGTTGTTTTATTTTATTATCAATTGAACATACAAAAATATTGGTATTATTTTTATGCTAACCATACCCGCTTTCGTTTTCACGCACACATCGACACATATACGGACACATATTTACCACAAGTAAATTCTGCTCGACTTCGTGATTTGAAAGAACTATATTAAATTAATTTGCATTTTTTATTTCAAATTTGATTTTAAATGTTTAGGAAAATTTAATTCCTCTGCACCATGCTACTAATCCTTGCTTAATTATGGATGGATCGGCCAAATATGATTAAATATTAACGAAACCCAAAGCTATTCTTACGGACGCATTAATAAACGGGTCCTAAAGTTTTCGCCGTTAACTTTAACCAAGTCTCTAAGGAACTTCAAGTAGAAGTAAAATAATAATTTGCTTCGCCTTAAATATACAGGGTTAACATTTAGTGTTTTTTTCCTCAGTGAAATGATTTTATCTTATGGGTGGCCCCGCTTTTTTTTGTATTTGCCAATAATAGGATGATTTTCACATACTACTATACCAAGCACCCCACGCTTTTTACTCTACTGTAATATAAATTCCGTGTACTCAGAAATTATTTCCTCTTTTTTAGTTAGCAATAAAAGCGTGTTTGTTTATTTTTTTAAAACTTATATTTATTTTTATTTTTTTAGTTAATAAGGATAATGAAAAAGTCTTATCAAATTATTGCATTGTCATCGGTACTAAGTACGTGTGCAAAGTTTCAAATTAATCCGATTTCTGAAAGTTGGTGAAAATTGAGCTCAAAAATTCCGTTACATACATTCAAACATACATACATACACCCCGATCTAATAAAAGGACCTATTTAAAGGACCTATTTAAAAATAAATACATGATTTGTTGTACACTAAAGGTAAATCTTTCTAATACGGTAAAACCACCCCTCAAATTTACTATATTGTGCTATATTGAAAACGTAACTGAGTTTTTCTAGAAAAGAATATAAACACCTACGTTTCAAACCTGACAGTTTGTTCACTTTCTCCACAAAGGAATACTTTTATATTTTTAATTATTATTTGATTAAATTTTGGTCATACAAGTGAGTTTAGTAGTTTAAGTACATTTTCTCTTTTTATTTAAATTAACTTACATAATAACAATTATTTGTAGCATGCTTAAATGATAAAAAGTTGCTTTACATTGAACAATTTCAACAAATCGACCCTCTCATTTTTTACTGCAAGATCCACTTTCAAAGTTATACAAAATACTGGTTACTTATATAAAACAGGGACACGTTTATAAGTAAGAGCCCGATTCATCAGTATTTATAAGTTGTCAAATACCAAATATGATAACGAAGATATTTCAAATATTCAGCTTGAACCTAAGCAATTTGCTTGCAAATCATGTTTTCAATGAATAAATTTGTTCTGTGCGATGTTCAACGTTCCATTCCACGTGAAAAACGGCTCACAGGATTGAGGGTCTTTTAGTTAATGTTCTAACAAGAGACAGTATGCATTTTAATGTAATAGAAAGTCTAGTGGTTCCTTGCAAAAAGTTTCTTTACATGTTCTGGCAGGTACTTTAACAGTGTTTGTTCAATGTTCACACGACAGCATAACAAGGTCAAAACTGTGCCATCTCATGCTTCATCTCTTTCAGGACAAAACATCATTGATACCGGGATCAAACCTGCGCCCCCAGGGAGACCAAGACTAGACCCAAGAATTAGACCCGACAATTGTTGCTTAACTTTACGAATTTGATTTATGATGATTTAATTGGTTTCATTATGCCAATATTTTTTCTTCTCGTTTTATAACTGTCACTCACCACTTGACAATTCAGGCACCGCTCGTCCGTCACTCACCCGCCGCTACCGCCTCGCTGGTTTTCACCTACGGTCTCATACGCACAATATATCGCGACACCGCCATGCGCCACCGCCCAGCGCCGCCGCCATCGCTCCGCTCGTCGCAAAATTCGTGCCCGCGGCCTCTTTTAGCGATTTGGCCGCGGTAATTGATTGTTACTCGTACAAGTTGTCAGTTACAAATGTGCGCCGGCAGTAAAACACAACAATGTCACTTTACGATACTTTAATGGTCAACTCTGCTTCTGTTGATCTGAAAGGACCATAAATGTACTTCTGAGCTCAACTGAGCAGTATGGAAATTTCCTCAATATCATCAGATTTGGTTACACAATCATACTTGGCAAGTAGATACTCGTCACCTGAAACTGAAACGGAGTTGCAAATAAGGGGGATTTGAATAACAGCCTTCTGGTGAAAGGATTTGCATAGAAAGATGCTTCAGACTTTTGGCGTCTGGCATCCATCAGGTGGGTTCACTACTCCATTTCGAAATACGTTTCGTCGAATTAAAATACCCAAAAGAGCATTTGATTGAATGTTAAATGAAATTCGACGAAATGAACCATCGATGTAACTCTGGTGTAACTGATGTCTTTCGAGCAATATTCCATCGTTCAAACAAATAATCGACTTGTTGTCATCGATGAATTGTAATTCGTCGAAACTTATTTTGAAATGGAGTAGTGTACCTTTATCAGTAAGTAGGTGTCTTGAGGTAAAAATAATAGCAAGCCTCCTAGTGGCCATTTGAGATACATTTATAAAAGATCCTCATAATAATAAATTTTGCAAAAAGTTTTACTATTACATAATGTATTCAGGATGATGTTGAGGTTGCCCAGGTTCTGCAGCGCCTCCGGCATGTTTGCCGGAGCCCGAGTAGATGGTTTTCACGCTATTATGCGTAAAAAAATTCAATCGGTCCGCAGTAGAATGCTGGGTAGCAACAACACTATCCTGAGGGTGCTGGCAGACAGACCCGACAGTGTGCTGCAGACGCACTGGGTGTCAGCCCTAATACACCCACACGCTGGGCATCTTTATTATATTAATTAAACTTAGTTCTTGTTTTACTAATGTAGTTATAAGTTGTTTTACTAACACAAAATGGATCTCTGTTGTCTTAAATAAATAAATAATAATAATAATAATAAGACCTTTACTGCTAGTGCACATATGCGACTTTTTGTTGCCACGATTTGCGACTTACAGAAAGTGTCCTGACTTGTATACTAAAAGGTATTTTAACATTTTTAAGAAAACAAGCGACAAGCTGCACATTTTTGTTACATTAATCTTTTTAATTGTCGTTTCGCGATGAAAAGGGGCTGCCGTCTTGCCACTTGTATGACGACCACCTATTAGCACTTTGTCAACGACATGGATATTTTTCAACTTTTACAAAGTTCATTTAAGCGTAACATAATTAATTCTATCAAAGAATCATAGGCAACCATGGCGCTTTGGTACATATTGTACTGATCGTTAACTTACAAACATAAGGTAACGCAATGGAATACATTCTCGGCGCTTGTCTCGGCAGATATACAAATTTTATCTTACGCGAGCAGCGATGTTTTGTCTTGCTCGCTCACTACCTGTTAGTGATATGCTATCTAATTTTGACGTGACAACGTCTTATAAATTGGTTTGCCGGGTGACACTTCAAGAAACTGCGTTACGCTCCGCTCACGTTCCGCGCTCACAATGAGAGCGAGTGAGAGGCACGCGTGCGTCCCTTCGACTCGGGCATGGTTAGCCCGCCTAAGAGCGAGTGAGACAGACATAAAAAGTGAAAGGCACGCGTCCCTTCCACTCGAGCACAGTTAACCCGCCTAAGAGCGAGAGAGACAGAGCGAGAGAGAGAGAGTGAGAGAGATAGGCATACACACCGGTTCATGTTATACGAATGAATATTCACATTAAAATTATTTTACCACTCAAAGTCTTTGTCACGTAAAACTTTCGCCCGTATACCGACTTTACAGGCAACCAATTTTTTTTAATGTAAAACCATTAATTGCAACTGCTTCATATTTGTACCTAAACTAAATTTCATGTTTTTTTTTAACATTTGACGTATTTTTTCCAAGGATTACTGACAGTAATTCTTTATAAAACATATAAAACTAGCTGACCCAGCAAACGTTGTTTTGCCATATAAATGTTAAGGGTGGACAACCCTTATCACTAAGGGGTATGTAAAATAGATGTTAGCCGATTCTCAGACCTACAGAATATGCTCACAAAATTTCATTAGAATCGGTCAAGCCGTTTCGGAGGAGTATGGGAACAAACATTGTGACACGAGAATTTTATATAAAACATATAAAATAATCAGAGCAACATACATGCAACAGCACATCAAGTTACTATTTTTTTTTGCAAAAACACCATTATCACGTACGATTAATCCTGCAGTGTTTGCCCTGGACGTGCAGTATGTACCTGTGTAAATCACTGTGCGTCTTATGCTTAAGTTCAGGAAACCTGTGATTGACTTTCTTATTTATAAGTACACAATGCATATGTTTAGCTGTAATAATTTGTTGGTTACTGAAATAAATAAAATTAAATGAAAGCAAAGCCTTTAATTTTACATATAAGGCTCATAACACACCGGTGGCATACTCTCGCTGCGACTCATGACTGTCAGCGAATAAGGTGCGGCGTTTGATTGACACGCTGTTAGTTACGAGACACGGTAACAGGTAGACACTTATTCTCTTACGACCATAAACTACTTTTTATTAAGCTATTGCATAGCTTCTATCGCGGGCTTTGAGCGCGGCGACCGAATCAAGAAATTCCTTAACGAAAAAAACCTAACACATTGTCTAACGTCGTTTCACTTCGGCAGACTTTGGCACTGTGTTTGTGTGCGTGCGACTAGGCGTATGCGTGTAGTCTTGCAATAGCTTTACTGCGGCAGTCCCCCGAGTGCCTCACGTCTTTTTTAATTTTTGCTGTATGGACTACTTGTGTGTGTGTCTGAAATAAAAGGTTTTATTTTTTATTATTATTATGTGTCGTGGACGTGAAAGATTTTGACCATTCCAATCGTAAAATTAAGACGGTGCCACCAATCTTACTTTATATACTTTTGACGACCGCTTGGTGCAGTGGTCCACAGGTCGGACTTCTATAACCAAGGGTCGCGGGTTCGATCTCCGCACAGTACAAGCATAAGTGTGCATGAACATGTCTGTTTGTACTGGTCTGGGTGTTTTCTATGTATAATATGTATTTATTTACAAAAACCGGTCAAGTGCGAGTTGGACTCGCGCACCGAGGGTTCCGTACAAACCTGTAGGTATATAAGTAAAAGTTCACTCATCACGGGTATTATAGAATTAAGTATTTAATATAATTTTTAATTTAATATCTCATTTAATAATCATGGCAGCAATACGAAAAGTTGAAAAAAATATATATCCGTATTGCTATGATACAGGTCGGCTAAATTTGTTGACATTTTCAAAAATGCGCTCAGGCTATATGCTACGCGCAAAATGTCTGAAAACACACTTTTTCGTAATACAATTATAAAATCTATGTACATTTTCACTATCAGACGTATTGTTATAATACCGACTGTCTTTTTTTTTTGACACAGCAGAAATGGCCTCCCACGCAGTTGCTACACTTTCGACCGTTACTACACACCTAGTCGGGTTCAGAATCATACAATCTAACGATTTTATAGGGTTTTTGCCGTATTGCTATGAGACATGGTTTTGGTCGTGGGCTCTCGTACTATAAGTAATAATAATAAAAAAATGGATATATTCTTTGAGTTTATTTTTATCATTATCATTATTTATTGTGTTGCAACACTGGCTGGTATTTATTACCTGTGTGTCTATTGCACCGCAACTCCTAAATTAATTAACGATTACAGTGCGGGTTTTATTATCTGTCAAAACGGTCTGCCTCCATAGATTTTGTATGGGAATAATGAACGTGACGTCACTAGAAATCGGAGTCAATTGACCGAATATTTATTGAGTTTAGTGTGTTTAAAAATTGGTTTCGACAGCTTTTTGGAAATAAACTGGTTATAATTACTTCATAGGGGCTATGTTTTTTTAAACGCCATGGTCTTGAAAATATTTAAGATAGCTGGCATCATGCCAATTGTGACAAAATCGCAAATGACTTGTCTGATTTTGATATTTCTTCCATATTTGTCAAAATCAGGCAACTTAATTAGTACCAATAATTGGGTGTAAACTGACCATATTATTATATTATGTTTCTTGAAAATCTGATTGGTAACGCAATGGAATACATTCTCGGCGCTTGTCTCGGCAGATATACAAATTTTATCTTACGCGAGCAGCGATGTTTTGTCTTGCTCGCTCACTACCTGTTAGTGATATGCTATCTAATTTTGACGTGACAACGTCTTATAAATTGGTTTGCCGGGTGACACTTCAAGAAACTGCGTTACGCTCCGCTCACGTTCCGCGCTCACAATGAGAGCGAGTGAGAGGCACGCGTGCGTCCCTTCGACTCGGGCATGGTTAGCCCGCCTAAGAGCGAGTGAGACAGACATAAAAAGTGAAAGGCACGCGTCCCTTCCACTCGAGCACAGTTAACCCGCCTAAGAGCGAGAGAGACAGAGCGAGAGAGAGAGAGTGAGAGAGATAGGCATACACACCGGTTCATGTTATACGAATGAATATTCACATTAAAATTATTTTACCACTCAAAGTCTTTGTCACGTAAAACTTTCGCCCGTATACCGACTTTACAGGCAACCAATTTTTTTTAATGTAAAACCATTAATTGCAACTGCTTCATATTTGTACCTAAACTAAATTTCATGTTTTTTTTTAACATTTGACGTATTTTTTCCAAGGATTACTGACAGTAATTCTTTATAAAACATATAAAACTAGCTGACCCAGCAAACGTTGTTTTGCCATATAAATGTTAAGGGTGGACAACCCTTATCACTAAGGGGTATGTAAAATAGATGTTAGCCGATTCTCAGACCTACAGAATATGCTCACAAAATTTCATTAGAATCGGTCAAGCCGTTTCGGAGGAGTATGGGAACAAACATTGTGACACGAGAATTTTATATAAAACATATAAAATAATCAGAGCAACATACATGCAACAGCACATCAAGTTACTATTTTTTTTTGCAAAAACACCATTATCACGTACGATTAATCCTGCAGTGTTTGCCCTGGACGTGCAGTATGTACCTGTGTAAATCACTGTGCGTCTTATGCTTAAGTTCAGGAAACCTGTGATTGACTTTCTTATTTATAAGTACACAATGCATATGTTTAGCTGTAATAATTTGTTGGTTACTGAAATAAATAAAATTAAATGAAAGCAAAGCCTTTAATTTTACATATAAGGCTCATAACACACCGGTGGCATACTCTCGCTGCGACTCATGACTGTCAGCGAATAAGGTGCGGCGTTTGATTGACACGCTGTTAGTTACGAGACACGGTAACAGGTAGACACTTATTCTCTTACGACCATAAACTACTTTTTATTAAGCTATTGCATAGCTTCTATCGCGGGCTTTGAGCGCGGCGACCGAATCAAGAAATTCCTTAACGAAAAAAACCTAACACATTGTCTAACGTCGTTTCACTTCGGCAGACTTTGGCACTGTGTTTGTGTGCGTGCGACTAGGCGTATGCGTGTAGTCTTGCAATAGCTTTACTGCGGCAGTCCCCCGAGTGCCTCACGTCTTTTTTAATTTTTGCTGTATGGACTACTTGTGTGTGTGTCTGAAATAAAAGGTTTTATTTTTTATTATTATTATGTGTCGTGGACGTGAAAGATTTTGACCATTCCAATCGTAAAATTAAGACGGTGCCACCAATCTTACTTTATATACTTTTGACGACCGCTTGGTGCAGTGGTCCACAGGTCGGACTTCTATAACCAAGGGTCGCGGGTTCGATCTCCGCACAGTACAAGCATAAGTGTGCATGAACATGTCTGTTTGTACTGGTCTGGGTGTTTTCTATGTATAATATGTATTTATTTACAAAAACCGGTCAAGTGCGAGTTGGACTCGCGCACCGAGGGTTCCGTACAAACCTGTAGGTATATAAGTAAAAGTTCACTCATCACGGGTATTATAGAATTAAGTATTTAATATAATTTTTAATTTAATATCTCATTTAATAATCATGGCAGCAATACGAAAAGTTGAAAAAAATATATATCCGTATTGCTATGATACAGGTCGGCTAAATTTGTTGACATTTTCAAAAATGCGCTCAGGCTATATGCTACGCGCAAAATGTCTGAAAACACACTTTTTCGTAATACAATTATAAAATCTATGTACATTTTCACTATCAGACGTATTGTTATAATACCGACTGTCTTTTTTTTTTGACACAGCAGAAATGGCCTCCCACGCAGTTGCTACACTTTCGACCGTTACTACACACCTAGTCGGGTTCAGAATCATACAATCTAACGATTTTATAGGGTTTTTGCCGTATTGCTATGAGACATGGTTTTGGTCGTGGGCTCTCGTACTATAAGTAATAATAATAAAAAAATGGATATATTCTTTGAGTTTATTTTTATCATTATCATTATTTATTGTGTTGCAACACTGGCTGGTATTTATTACCTGTGTGTCTATTGCACCGCAACTCCTAAATTAATTAACGATTACAGTGCGGGTTTTATTATCTGTCAAAACGGTCTGCCTCCATAGATTTTGTATGGGAATAATGAACGTGACGTCACTAGAAATCGGAGTCAATTGACCGAATATTTATTGAGTTTAGTGTGTTTAAAAATTGGTTTCGACAGCTTTTTGGAAATAAACTGGTTATAATTACTTCATAGGGGCTATGTTTTTTTAAACGCCATGGTCTTGAAAATATTTAAGATAGCTGGCATCATGCCAATTGTGACAAAATCGCAAATGACTTGTCTGATTTTGATATTTCTTCCATATTTGTCAAAATCAGGCAACTTAATTAGTACCAATAATTGGGTGTAAACTGACCATATTATTATATTATGTTTCTTGAAAATCTGATTTATATATATATATTTTTTTAAATTATTCGATCCAAATCTTACTCTTAAACTTAACTGCAACACACCTAAGTTAACTCTAATAAAATTAGCGATGAATCGATTAGAGTCGAAGTTGAGGTATTAAATTAATTTGCATTTTTTATTTCAAATTTAATTTTTAATGTTTAGGAAAATTAAATTCCTCTGCACCATGCTACTAATCCTTGCTTAATTATGGATGGATCGGCCAAATATGATTAAATATTAACGAAACCCAAAGCTATTCTTACGGACGCATTAATAAACGGGTCCTAAAGTTTTCGCCGTTAACTTTAACCAAGTCTCTAAGGAACTTCAAGTAGAAGTAAAATAATAATTTGCTTCGCCTTAAATATACAGGGTTAACATTTAGTGTTTTTTTCCTCAGTGAAATGATTTTATCTTATGGGTGGCCCCGCTTTTTTTTGTATTTGCCAATAATAGGATGATTTTCACATACTACTATACCAAGCACCCCACGCTTTTTACTCTACTGTAATATAAATTCCGTGTACTCAGGAATTATTTTCTCTTTTTTAGTTAGCAATAAAAGCGTGTTTGTTTATTTTTTTTAAACTTATATTTATTTTTATTTTTTTAGTTAATAAGGATAATGGAAAACTCTAATCAAATTATTGCATTGTCATCGGTACTTAGTACGTGTGCAAAGTTTCAAATTAAACCGATTTCTGGAAGTTGGTGAAAATTGAGCTCAAAAATTCCGTTACATACATTCAAACATACATACATACACCCCGATCTAATAAAAGGACCTATTTAAAAGACCTATTTAAAAAATAAATACATGATTTGTTGTACACTAAAGGTAAATCTTTCTAATACGGTAAAACCACCACTCAAATTTACTATATTGTGCTATATTGAAAACGTAACTGAGTTTTTCTAGAACAGAATATACATACGCTTAAAGTTGAAACACCTACGTTTCAAACCTGACAGTTTGTTCACTTTCTCCACAAAGGAATACTTTTATATTTTTAATTATTATTTGATTAAATTTTGGCCATACAAGTGAGTTTAGTAGTTTAAGTACATTTTCTCTTTTTATTTAATTTAACTTACATGATAACAATTATTTGTAGCATGCTTAAATGATAAAAAGTTGCTTTACATTGAACAATTTCAACAAATCGACCCTCTCATTTTTTACTGCAAGATCCACTTTCAAAGTTATACAAAATACTGGTTACTTATATAAAACAGGGACACGTTTATAAGTAAGAGTCCGATTCATCAGTATTTATAAGTTGTCAAATACCAAATATGATAACGAAGATATTTCAAATATTCAGCTTGAACCTAAGCAATTTGCTTGCAAATCATGTTTTCAATGAATAAATTTGTTCTGTGCGATGTTCAACGTTCCATTCCACGTGAAAAACGGCTCACAGGATTGAGGGTATTTTAGTTAATGTTCTAACAAGAGACAGTATGCATTTTAATGTAATAGAAAGTCTAGTGGTTCCTTGCAAAAAGTTTCTTTACATGTTCTGGCAGGTACTTTAACAGTGTTTGTTCAATGTTCACACGAGAGCATAACAAGGTCAAAACTGTGCCAACTCATGCTTCATCTCTTTCAGGACAAAACATCATTGATACCGGGATCAAACCTGCGCTCCCAGGGAAACCAAGACTAGACCCAAGAATTAGACCCGACAATTGTTGCTTAACTTTACGAATTTGATTTATGATGATTTAATTGGTTTCATTATGCCAATATTTTTTCTTCTCGTTTTATAACTGTCACTCACCACTTGACAATTCAGGCACCGCTCGTCCGTCACTCACCCGCCGCCACCGCCTCGCTGGTTTTCACCTACGGTCTCATACGCACAATATATCGCGACACCGCCATGCGCCACCGCCCAGCGCCGCCGCCACCGCTCCGCTCGTCGCAAAATTCGTGCCCGCGGCCTCTTTTAGCGATTTGGCCGCGGTAATTAAGTGTTACAAGTTGTCAGTTACAAATGTGCGCCGGCAGTAAAACACAACAATGTCACTTTACGATACTTTAATGGTCAACTCTGCTTCTGTTGATCTGAAAGGACCATAAATGTACTTCTGAGCTCAACTGAGCAGTATGGAAATTTCCTCAATATCATCAGATTTGGTTACACAATCATACTTGGCAAGTAGATACTCGTCACCTGAAACTGAAACGGAGTTGCAAATAAGGGGGATTTGAATAACAGCCTTCTGGTGAAAGGATTTGCATAGAAAGATGCTTCAGACTTTTGGCGTCTGGCATCCATCAGGTGGGTTCACTTCTCCATTTCGAAATACGTTTCGTCGAATTAAAATACCCGAAAGAGCATTTGATTGAATGTTAAAAGAAATTCGACGAAATGAACCATCGATTTAACTCTGGTGTAACTGATGTCTTTCGGGCAATATTGCATCGTTCAAACAAATAATCGACTTGTTGTCATCGATGAATTGTAATTCGTCGAAACTTATTTTGAAATGGAGTAGTGTACCTTTATCAGTAAGTAGGTGTCTTGAGGTAAAAATAATAGCAAGCCTCCTAGTGGCCAATTGAGATACATTTATAAAAGATCCTCATAATAATAAATTTTGCAAAAAGTTTTACCTTTACCGTTAGTGCACATATTATTATGCGACTTCTTGTTGCCACGATTTGCGACTTACAGAAAGTGTCCTGACTTGTATACTAAAAGGTATTTTAACATTTTTTCTAAAAAACAAGCGACAAGCTGCACATTTTTGTTACATTAATCTTTCTAATTGTCGTTTCGCGATGAAAAGGGGCGGCCGTCTTGCCACTTGTATGACGACCACCTATTAGCACTTTGTCAACGACATGGATATTTTTCAACTTTTACAAAGTTCATTTAAGCGTAACATAATTAATTCTATCAAAGAATCATAGGCAACCATGGCGCTTTGGTACATATTGTACTGATCGTTAACTTACAAACATAAGGTAACGCAATGGAATACATTCTCGGCGCTTGTCTCGGCAGATATACAAATTTTATCTTACGCGAGCAGCGATGTTTTGTCTTGCTCGCTCACTACCTGTAAGTGATATGCTATCTCATTTTTGATGTAAAACCATTAATTGCAACTGCTTCATATTTGTACCTAAACTAAATTTCATGTTTTTTTTAACATTTGACGTATTTTTTCCAAGGATTACTGACAATAATTCTTTATAAAACATATATAACTAGCTGACCCAGCAAACGTTGTTTTGCCATATAAATGTTAAGGGTGGACAACCCTTATCATTAAGAGGTATAAAAAATAGATGTTAGCCGATTCTCAGACCTACTGAATATGCTCACAAAATTTCATTAGAATCGGTCAAGCCGTTTCGGAGGAGTATGGGAACAAACATTGTGACCCGAGAATTTTATATAAAAGATATAAAATAATCAGAGCAACATACATGCAACAGCACATCAAGTTACTATTTTTTTTTGCAAAAACACCATTATCACATACGATTAATCCTGCAGTGTTTGCCCTGGACGTGCAGTATGTACCTGTGTAAATCACTGTGCGTCTTATGCTTTTAAAGTTCAGGAAACCTGTTATTGGCTTTCTTATTTATAAGTACACACTGCATATGTTTAGCTGTAATAATATGTTGGTTACTGAAGTAAATAAAATTAAATGAAAGCAAAGCCTTTAATTTTACATATAAGGCTCATAACACACCGGTGGCATACTCTCGCTGCGACTCATGACTGTCAACGAATAAGGTGCGGCGTTTGATTGACACGCTGTTAGTTACGAGACACGGTAACAGGTAGACACTTATTCTCTTACGACTATAAACTACTTTTTATTAAGCTATTGCATAGCTTCTATCGCGGGCTTTGAGCGCGGCGACCGAATCAAGAAATTCCATAACGAAAAAACCCTAACACATTGTCTAACGTCGTTTCACTTCGGCAGACTTTGGCACTGTGTTTGTGTGCGTGCGACTAGGCGTATGCGTGTAGTCTTGCAATAGCTTTACTGCGGCAGTCCCCCGAGTGCCTCACGTCTTTTTTAACACGCTTTTATTAGCTTGACCTGTATGTAACTATGTATGTATGTAACGGAATCTTTGCACTTCATTTTCACCTACTTCTAGGAGTCTGATTAACATGGAAATTTGCACAGGGGTCAAGGACCGATGACAATGCAATAATTTGATAAGAGTTTTCGATTATCCTTATTAACTAAAAAAATAAAATTAATTTTAATATTGCTGAAATCGCCTTCTTACATTTTCCGCGTTCGCTTAGCTAGTTAGTTTCGATAGCAATCATTAGATGTCGCTGCTAATGCTATGCAGTTTTAACTGATGCAATTGATTTGCACTAGAAGCTCTGTATTTTTCCAATAGATGTCACTATTAACTAACACATTAAGTGTAGTTACTATTTAGTAATCTGTGATTAAGTACCAATGACAATGCAATAATTTGGAGATTTAACTAAAAAAAATAAAATAAATAATAGTTTAAAAAAAACTAAAAAAACACGCTTTTATTGCTAACTAAAAAAGAAAAAATAATTTCTGAGTACACGGAATTTATATTACAGTAGAGTAAAAAGCGTGGGGTGCTTCGTATAGTAGTATGTGAAAATCATCCTATTATTGGCACGTATAAAAGTATGAAAACGTCATAAAGTGCACCCCACGCTTTTTACTCTACTGTAATATAAATTCCGTGTACTCAGAAATTATTTTCTCTTTTTTAGTTAGCAATAAAAGCGTGTTTTTTTAGTTATTTTAAACTATTATTTATTTTATTTTTTTAATTTTTGCTGTATGGACTACTTCTGTGTGTGTCTGAAATAAAAGGTTTTATTTTTTATTATTATTATGTGTCGTGGTCGTGAAAGATTTTGATCATTCCAATCGTAAAATTAAGACGGTGCAACCAATCTTACTTTATATACTTTTGACGACCGCTTGGTGCAGTGGTCCACAGGTCGGACTTCTATAACCAAGGGTTGCGGGTTCGATCTCCGCACAGTACAAGCATAAGTGTGCATGAACATGTCTGTTTGTACTGGTCTGGGTGTTTTCTATGTATAATATGTATTTATTTACAAAAACCGGTCAAGTGCGAGTTGGACTCGCGCACCGAGGGTTCCGTACAAACCTGTAGGTATATAAGTAAAAGTTCACTCATCACGGGTATTATAGAATTAAGTATTTAATATAATTTTTAATTTAATATCTCAACGCGTTCATGAGATAAGGAGTAGTAACTTTGAAATTTTCAAAATTGTCAGAAATATTTTTATTTATATGATGAAACTGAAAATTTACGGTTTTCGTAATTTTTCTATATCTGTACTATAAGACGTGACTTCGTACTAAATTTCAAGATTCTAAGTTTACCGGAAGTACCCTGTAGACTTAGAATCTTGATTCCCGTGCGAGTTTCGAAAATTTGCGGAAATTTGCGGCCTAAATGGCTGTATCTTTTGATTGCGTTGGCTTAGAAGGTTGATTTTTTTACAGCTTCCAGGGACAGCAGACAGAAATTTCAGTTTGATACCACCACGTTTTCCTGAGAAAAACGGTCTTGACAGACGGACGGACGGACAACAAAGTGATCTTATAAGGGTTCCGTTTTTTTCTTTTGAGGTACGGAAACCTAAAAAAGGATTTAAGTATGTTTATCCGTTGCCTAGTACCCATAACACAAGCCTCGTAGCTTGATTTGGGACTAGAGAATTGGTGTGATTGTTGTGAAATATTTATTTATACTTTCTTCTACGCTTTTCGTATCGGGCTGTTTACGGAGCATAACGCTTTAAGGACAGACAGACAATGACACTTAATATAGATAAACAATGGTAAACTTTCGGATAAGACATCGGAGTTTTCAATTAAAACTTTCAAGTACTTGCTGTACCGGAATCCACTAACCCATTTACAGAAGTTTAATACACATTGAAAGTACAATACAGAAGGCTCAGTGTTAACGGGCAATGCTAGTGCGCCATAGATGTTGTTTGATTTTCAGGTCAAACAACACACCCATTTCAAAATATTTTCTTACACGCAATAGTCTTCTATTAGTTGGAAATACAAATGGTTATTTTGACAAAACGATGGAATCAATAATTATTTCAAAGGGTGTAACCAGGGGTATGGCGACTTACAATGCACTTATTTTTCTTCAGGATGTATTTTAAAAGCGGATAATCTTACACCGCAAACTCGAGTTGTGTTACTGTGGCGTTATATCAAGATTGTTACCTGCGCCTCTAGACAATGTTACATGTCATAAAATCGTCTTACGCAAGGAATATACTATTGTCTACCAAGAGGGTCATAAGTAATTGTGTTGCCCTGGCAACTAAACATAGGCAAATTTCATTTTTGTCAACTGCTTATGATGTGTAACCTAGGCTCCGAGGTTATGAGATTGCCTATCTTGGTATATCGTTTACTTTCCTTCAAATTCGTCACAATGTACAAGACGATTAGATTTGGTCGCATCTTTGTGTCCTGAGATTAGTTTTGGGAGCATACTCTTTATCTCTGCATTGTAATAATCCTCAAGGGAAACGCAGACTGAGCAATTTCCAGTTTAAAAAAATCTCGTTACTCTTTAACGAGCGATTTCGTAATAAAGTAAACAAGAGTCTAACAAACTTCAAATTTCTAATGACTTATTTCCTTTAGTAGCCTTGAAGTTATACTTTGTTTAGGAATTGTTCCGTGGAATTAGGGATTTGTTTCTTCCATATTTAAAAATGGTTATTAAGACGGCGTTTTTGTAAAACTTAAGTATACTAAATTAATTTACGTAATAGTGTAGCATTGCTATAGCAACAGTTTCTTGGCTCGATTTTACCATTCATACTATTCCATTCCATATTCCATAGTAATATTATAAATGCGAAAGTAACAGTCTGTCTGTCTGTTACTCAATCACACCAAAACTACTGAACCAATTTGCATGAAATTGGGTATGGAGATATTTTAATAGTTGAGAAAGGCTACTTTTTACTGCGGGAAAATGACGCATTCCTATGGAAAAATTTAGGTGGGCCGATCACTTCTTTTTATTAACGACCGCTTGGTGCAGCGGTCCACAGGTCGGACTTCTAAACCAAGTGTCGCGGGTTCGATCCCCGCACAGTACAAGCATAAGTGTGCATGAACATGTGTGTTTGTACTGGTTTGGGTGTTTTCTATGTATAATTGTATTTATTTACAAAAAAAAAGTATTTAAATATGTTTATCCGTCGTCTAGTACGCATAACACAAGCCTCGTAGCTTAATTTGGGACTAGAGAGTTGGTGTGATTGTTATGAACTATTCATTTATATTTATTTATTATTTAATTAATAAAAATGAATTACTGTTCGTTAGTGTCACTTAAACGGCTAAACCGATTTTAAAATTGTAGCCTTGAAGTATTTGTTGTTTGGAAGTCCATGGAAAGTGTAAACGATGAGAAAATTAAAAAAAAAATATTCGTTCGTCAAATGTATTTAGTGTATATTAGTATATATTATGTGTATTTTTAAATATGTAATCTTATATAAATTTAATATTTTATATTTAATCTCATGTGTCTTATTATTGGTATTATTATTTTTGTGTTTTCTCTTTTATTTATTTTGCCCCACCGCCCACTAATCATTTCTGCTTAGCCCACAAGTACGACTGGTAGAGAATGCCCTACGGCGTTAAGTCCACCTTTTGTATAAAGTTTTGTTGTGCCATAAAGCTTAAATAAATAAATATTGATGAATTACAAAAACAGCGGGCAGGACATCGTCTGCCGGGTCCGCTAGCTATACTATAAATGACACAAAAATAAGGTCTCGAACTAAAACCCGACTTCTCCTCAAAAGTATGAAACAAGATTTATATCCGAAGTCGTATGAAAGTTCTGTTAAAAAAAAAATTGGTTGCCTGTAAAGTCGGTATACGGGCGAAAGTTTTACGTGACAACGACTTTGAGTAGTAAAATAATTTTAATGTGAATATTCATTCGTATAACATGAACCGGTGTGTATGCCTATCTCTCTCACTCTCTCTCTCTCGCTCTGTCTCTCTCGCTCTTAGGCGGGTTAACTGTGCTCGAGTGGAAGGGACGCGTACCTTTCACTTTTTATGTCTGTCTCACTCGCTCTTAGGCGGGCTAACCATGCCCGAGTCGAAGGGACGCGTGCCTCTCACTCGCTCTCATTGTGAGCGCGGAACGTGAGCGGAGCGTAACGCAGTTTCTTGAAGTGTCACCCGGCAAACCAATTTATAAGACGTTGTCACGTCAAAAACTTAAGCACTAATCTCAATAGGAAAAGTGTCAAAATATATTAAAGAGTTTCGAAGTAATGAGGGAACAAATGAACATACATACTCGTACATACAGGTAAATGTAAAATGTAAATATAAATATTTGCTTTGCCGTTGTCGGGTTGAAATAAACAAATAAGAATGAGTTTTTTTTTGTATTGAAGACATCATTAATGTTTCATCAAAATATTAATGTTTGGACAAACTAATTTACCTTTGTGAAATTAAAACACACTTAAAGAAAAAACGGACTGCCACAGGCGGGATTCGAACCCGCACCTCTCGCAAGCAGCTTGCGAGAGATGGCTCTCCCAATTAAGCTACCGTGACACTTACTCATCGGTCCGAATTTCTTTTAAGTGCTCCTTAGGCTGCAGTCAGCCATGATTCATCAATGTTGTGGTTAGATGCAACATCCGAATGAAACATCTGTTTAACAATCGGTAAAGATGAATTAGTTAATTAGGGTTCCGTACCTCAAAAGAAAAAAACGGAACCCTTATAAGATCACTTTGTTGTCCGTCCGTCCGTCCGTCCGTCCGTCTGTCAAGACCGTTTTTCTCAGGAACGCGTGAAGGTATCAAACTGAAATTTCTATATGATACTTAGATCTACTGTCCCTGGAAGCTGTAGAAAAATCAACCTTCTAAGCAAACGTAATCAAAAGATACAGCCATTTTGGCCGCAAATTTCCGCAAATTTTCGAAACTCGCACGGGAATCAAAACCTACAGGGTACTTCGCGTAAACTTAGAATCTTGAAATTTAGTACGAAGTCACGTCTTATAGTACAGATATAGGAAAAATTATGAAAACCGTAAATTTTCAGTTTCATCATATAAAAAAAATATTTTTGAAAAATATTTTTGACAATTTTGAAAATTTCAAAGTTACTACTCCTTATCTACAGGTTTGTACGGAACCCTCGGTGCGCGAGTCCAACTCGCACTTGACCGGTTTTTTTTTTAATGCTAAAAATATAGAAACTTTATAATTTACTCATCTTTATTGTACTCAGATAAAAAAAATGCAACAAGAGCAGCGCTCCAATTGCACTACATTTTTGCTCACGAAATGCACTCTTTTTCATTTTTAAACTACCAATTTACTGGCTTACAAAAGAAAGTGTTTTCACGGTGTTTCGCTCGAATAAGAAGTGTTTTCTGAACTAACAGCAGATTCATTTGACGTTTATAGGCACTTGAACGGGTCTTAGCACTGAAAATGCACGTTGGACAACAGTCGGGAGACGTCCAGTAGCTCCAATCCTAAGGGTTACAGTTAACAGGTTTCAAATTGCTTAGAATATTACTTATATATTGAAATCTTGATTTAATCAAAGCATTTATTTGCTCATTTACCCTACTGAAGGGCAATTTTTCAACACTCGATAACTCCATAAAATTCAAGCGGGATTCAAAAGTCATGATTGCTTTTTAAGTTTATGTTGAAAATTAATAAACATCTTAATGTCAGTTCATATATGACAGTCCGATAACCGTTCATCTGTCAATCTATATTATATATATATAAAAATGAAACCCGTTTTCCTTGGTCACGGCATCACGCGTGAATGGCTGCACAGATTGTATTTGTTATTATTAGGAGAAGGTTCTTACGCAAAAAAATATTAAGAAAAATATACATTTAATTTTGCATATTTTAAAAAACGCGCGTAACTGACGTCAATATCATTCGATGACATTGTTCAATCATTGCAACGCTAAGGAAAATAAAGTTATTATTTTTGTACTTTGTAAGCATACAAGACCTACTGCATCATGTTTCAACTGTGGACTGATTCTGAAAATATCTAGTGCAACAACTGGTATTTCACGGTGAGTGTGATAGTAAAGTGTGCGGAATCAAAAATAGGGAGAATTCTTAAAAGTGTAATTTATTAAGTAATGTTTAATAACACATGACGTAGCGTTAAATAATTTAACTTACACCAACTTTGAAGTTAGGCTCAGGGCACCCCCTGGGCATACTATCGCCGGAACTCGCGACAGACAGCGATTTAGCCGCATCTATTAATAATAAACACTAATAATAATATACAACAACATCACATACATTGATCTGACTCCGTGGTAAATAGCTTAAGCACTTGTGCTACAGATATCAGAATCAACAGTGGTATTACAAATAAACTCAAATAAATACATATAACACCTAGACCAGTACAAACAGACATGTTAATGCACACTCATGTTTGTACAGTGCGGGGATCGAACCCGCGACCTCTTGGTTAATAGTCAACTTCTTGACCATTATACCAAGATGGTCGTCAAAACTCCATTGGTTGACGGAATGACAGCGCTAGTGACATTACATAAAGGAGGCATACGTTTCAAGTTGGTTAAATATTAAAAATTCTCTTTTGTAGTAAAGGGGTAGAAACCAGAAGTATACAAGTGTACAGGGACCAGCACATCAAGCCACATCCACACACACACAGCCAAATCAACCCATTAATGTTGAAAAATCGCCCGTATCACAAATGCATAAGATACCGCAGTATTCACCGAGACATGCTGGCCACCGTGCCGACGACACATCGTTTGAAAGAAAGAAAGAAAGCATTTGTTTCAGTCTTTAGGTATACCTGTATTATCTTTAAGTATACCGGTATTTAGGTGTATCCGTGTATCTCTTTGTATTTGTGTATGTTTCTCTGAGTGAATTCTTGAAATAAATGATTTATTATTATCATTATTATACCTACTTAGGTCACGAAATTTTAATGCACATGTCAACAATACCTATGTATTTTTGTTATCTACCTAATAGCTATGACGTCTCTTATAACCCCACGAGTATTCAGCGCGTCAACATCATTAGGTCTAACTATATCTTACCATAATGTGCTATGTATGTGTTATCAATCTTATCGCAACGAAGCTACACAATCAAATTACGAGTAGATCAATGAGTAAATGCCTGTCAGCGTAGCAATGTAAAACATGATTTTAGAATATAAAACTATTAGTGAACCCGGCAGACGCTGTCCTTCCCGCTGTTTTCGCATTTTTTCAATATTTGACCTGATAAATAAACCTTCCTATAGATTCCGTTAAGTAGTTTTAAAGATCTAAGCATAAATACATATTAAAGACATAGAGATAGACGCGGAAAGCGACTTTGCTTTATACAATGTATTGATGATGCTAAAGGCTAGCCTCTGATCTCCACTTTTTTTGACGCAGAGATGTGTAACACTTACCCTCCATGGGACCTCTCATTATACCGTGACATACCTCTATCTGAGACTCCTACCTTTATGAGAAATGGTGGCATTCGACTAAACCCCGGACAAACTTAGCTAGCTTATAAACCCTGAGATAAAGTAATACGATGTCATAGTCATCTTTGGCGCTGATAGAGACAGCACCAGAATAACTGTTCCATCTCTAGTTTGGCAAACCCTGAATTGTGGTAGTGACCTTTTTTTGTTAACGTCAGGGAAATGCTGTCACGCATACCCACCAGCCGCGGGGGCAGCTGGGGTTAATGTGCGACTCCAGGCCTCAGAGAGAGAACCCGCCTACCCACTAAAAACCTGTCGGTGCCTTCCGGTGCCATGTGAGTCGGGGACGTAGCGGGTTCACCGTAGGCCGAAATGCCATAGGCATTCACCGCGATTCCCCGGACTCGACCGACTCACTTTGCAGCGATCCCCTACCGGTTGCGACGAGGGAGAAACTCGACCCCGTCGCTTAAACAACAGACGGCGCGCGGCAACACGCGCAACGCCGTCGCGGACCCACTTTAGTTGGCGACAGACACCCCCGTGTCTGAAGCCCCGGGCCCAGGAAGGGGCAAGTGGAGAAGGAAATTCCTTCTCCGGTGCCCATGACGCCGGCGGCGCACTATGGAAGATCGAGGTCTGTTTCGGATCAAAAATCAATAACTTCTTTATTTCTGAAGATTTTAATGTAAAATTTTGCACACATATAAAGGAATGTATCAAGTTTTATATGAAATGGTTTAATAACAATTTGCTTAAATGTAAGATATAAAAGATCTAAATCTAGCAGCAAAGTAGTGAATATTTTTACAATCTTATGCAGTTTTATGAGATGTGAAGAAGGCTAATTTAAAATAAAACTAGCTACTATCTTCTTAAAAAAATACTTTCTTTATTTTTAAACAATTATTGAATAAATGATAGTTTAAAACGTAGATTTGAAAATAATTTGGTTGAAAAAAAGACAGACAGATCTATAAACTGATTATGTTAGCTAAATGCAGTATACTCTGTGAACTTCGGGATCGGAAATTAAGTCGTTTACTTTTAAAAGACCAAGGGTATCTTCATCAAGTTTCTTCACATTTTTGCAATATTTAATTATTATTTTCTTATGCTGGTTATAAACGGATCTGAAGTATGAAGAAAAGTATGAAATACGTCCTCATTAGTAGATGATATAGAGCATTTCCTGACATGATGAGCGATTTTTTTATAATCCTTAGCATAACTGACAAATTTTACAGCATTTATCATTACACCTGATGTAAGAGCTTGCAGAATTATGTAAAGTCGTGTAATTAAATTTAAATCCACTACTGTAATTTCAGCAGAGCAGCTTGCATTATAAATAATCTTCTGGCAGTGTTACCATCATTGGAGTTACCACTACCTTGCCGTGGTTGATCGATAATCAATCCTAGCTCATCACAAAATCGTTACCGTACCAATTTCATATTTTCTTGTTTAAGTCGTTTCTTTTCATCGGTTGTTGCTGACCATGTTTGAAAAGAAAGATTGTAATTTCTAACAATCTTTCATTTGTTTAATATCATTTCCATACACCGAATCCATGCATGTAAAGTAGAGAGCCCGTATTGATAACTTTCAAGTAAGTGGTAGGTAGTGTGCAACTGGTCTGATAAAAAAAAAACAAGCAAAACAAGGTGCAAAACTGATAACGCTCCAATATCTATTAATTGACAATAAGAAATAACCAAAAAAAACTGCAAACTATTGATGATAAATAGTGTACTACATTTGAAACCACAAAAGATAACAGTTTTATTTTCTGCTTTTTATCACTCTTTAACCTATCCTACTAATTATATACTATTATAAAGGCGAAAGTTTGTAAGTATGGATGTATGGATGTTTGTTACTCTTTCACGTAAAAACTACTGAATGGATTTGAATGAAACTTTACCACAATATAGCTTATATATCAGAATAACATATAGGCTACAATTCATAAAGAATTTTTAAGATAAAGGCTTTCCACCATATCTTTATAAACCGCAAAAAACCGCAGCTAATTTTAATAAATGTTGTTTATGAATAACTAGGCTACAATCTAACATAAAATTTAAAGCACAGGGAAACGTTGGTAACACTCAAAAGTCACGATAAAATAAATAAATAAATATTTTTTCACTATCTTTAGTTTTTCCATTATAGCTACAATATTTAAGTAAAAAAATTTAAATTTTTACATTGTTCCAAAATTTAAGTGAAATAACCTTTTTAGATATGTGCAATACTTCATACCTATTCTCGCAAAGTTTCACATTAAAATCTCATTGAAACTCTTGAAGTTATTTCTCTCGCAATGTCTGTCTCTATGAACAATTCGGATTGTGATAGTACAGAATAATCATTTCTACATACTTATGTGAAATGAGTACATAATACATTAGATTAACTCTTTAGCTATTGAATGAAATTAAAAAAATGTCACAAGTGACACTTTATAAAACGATTTATGATATGCAATTGTTCTACCATTTTCCACAGTGCGGCGGATCATTGGGGCGTCAGCCGAAGCCTCTCGCTCCCTCTTCGCTGCTTCCCTCTGCGATGAGATGAGATGAGATTGAGATGACAATCTCACGAAGGTGAAGGTGAGCACCGCCTGCCATGCTTCCTCGCAGATCGCCATCCTCCGCATGATTGCTGCCAACGACAGGTCACTGCCCACAACGGCGGACTGCGCTCCCTCGCCCAAGCCGGGCATGACATGAGGGTGTGCTGCGCAGTGTCACAGTCGCAAATAGGGCAATGGTGACACTTTGCCGTCGGCTCGCGACCGATCATGATGAGGTACCACCCGAAGCAGCCGTGGTCCGAGAGCATCTGGGTCAGCCTGAAATTAATAATTGTGGTAGTGACCTTGAACTAACCCTACGAAGCCTTAATAAAATAATATTCAATGTACATCATCTTTTATTCGACCGTACTCAACCAAAAAGGAAATCTTATAAAATAATGACCACATCAATTTGTCAAATTTTAAACCCTACTGCAGACCCATTTAATATTTTCAGCGGGTACCCTCAATAAATTCATGGTCTAAAAAACCCCAAGTTGGCACTGTAACTGCTACTTAAAGTAATATATTGGATTCTTTCTAATGGCCTATTGAGTTATTATTATATCGCGTTTAATGGTTTCGGTGAAATCTCGGCTTAAGAAAATGCCTTGGCACGGATGCAGATTTCTGTTTTTTTCCAGTAATGGTGTTTTTCGCAAACAAGATATTACTTTCGTAATAGGTAACAGAGATTTGAGCTATATCGTTTGGAATATGGATTCGATATGTACATTTTTCTTTATCAAAAATTATGAGCGTCATTGATTTTAGAATTAGAATTTATTTATTAGGAATAAATAATACATTGAATTACAATAAAAATGATAGGATACAAAATAGAATGAACATAAAAACACAATGTTTTAATTATGTGTGCTAAAATAGTCCTCGCTCAGTAAAGTCGTGGCAGCAGGTGGGTAGCATACCACGACATTGATTTTCAGCGAGAACTATCAGGCACATTTTCAACCTTCGCCTATTTTTATTTCTTTAAAGTTTTACATATGTGGGTTCAAAAGTTATCCACCACGGTGTTTATACCCCGAGTATAAACACAACGATTCTGACTCAGTAAGAACACAAGTATAATTCAAATGATATTTCCAAACCTTTTATTTTACCTCCCCAAAAGATTATTGGATAAGGTTAAATTTTGCAGCCTGTTTATGCATCAGGCCACAAAATCGCTGCAAAGTAGCCACGTTGTCAGTAACTTAGTAATACCAAAACTGTTCTTTGCTCCATAAATTTGCATTTCACTTGAATATTATCATCAAACCAAATTCCTTGCGGGTTAGTGCTAAACTTGCGCCAGTGTGTAACGAGTTTACAATTTATCGCGAGTTCACACGGCAGGTTTTGTTGGTTCGTACTTGTTGGTTCAAATAGCTACGTTTTGTGGTAATAACATTTTTGTTATTGTTCCGCAAATAGTTTTAAATAATTGTAACAAGTGTAGTTCTGTGAAAATTTTAGCCCAGTGGTTAGAGTTAACAGAATTGCATTAACATATATTTACGCATTGGAAAGTTGAGCAGTTGTTTAGTTGAGTGTATTTTGTTTTAAATTTATTAACATTATACAACATATCAGATTTATAAATCCAAATGGTTCGTTATAAAAATCTTACGATATCTCAATTAAATTTCAAAATTCCTTAGGTACTGTTAGCTAAGTGTTTATTTTTTATGAGTATCGAATTTTTGTCAAAGTTAAATAATATTTATATGTTGGTACTAAAACATGGAGCTCCGGTTTCGAGTGGCATACAAAGTTGTGTGTGTCACCTTCTTTAAGGTCCCGGTTTCGATTCCCGTACGATACATATTTTCTAATTTTCTAAAGGGCGTGTAGCCGCTAAGGCCTCAAATGCCTTGTATAAATCTAAATAATGTTAATCATAAGCAGGAACTAGCGTACAAGAGTTTGCGTTATTTGTCACGGAAGTGCACCTACCTATAAGTTACTACCAAAATGTGAAAATAGGTAAAGTGCAAAATTAATAGTTCGAATGCTATAAAATTAAAATTATATTCAGATGAGAATCTTATTCATTAACTACAAAGCAACATATTTCACTTTCATTTATACGACAATACAAACGAGTTTAATTTGAATTGCTCGCTATGACTATAATAAATTAGTAAGAGCGTTAACGATAACTTCAAACCTTTAACTTATAATACCTTAAGTTATTTATAATTATGCTATGTGAAACCTGCGCCTCATCTCTCTCCGGTCACGTCGGACTGCCGTCCCACCAAACTTGAGAGTGAAGGAACAGTGTGATCACCTGTGTATTGCTCTCACACTTGTGCACTATAATATCTACTGCACAGATGTTGGCTGAGATCAGTTGAGATTCACGGCCGTGGTCGAAATCTGCTAGGAGACTATATATTTTTTTTATATTAGTAATTCATCCACCCCCTTTTTTCTTTTTCAACCCTATGCCATGCTCTCAATCTAAAACAGAATCAAGCCATATCTCAAATCGTCCTAAGCGTTCACTTTAACTACACCGTGCATACGTCACGCCAGGCTTTAGAGCATTCATGCAGATGGCAAGTTCACTGCATCTATATAGGTAGAACTTTAATTTCCCCATAAATGATATAAATAGTCGTTAGAGAAGCATGGAATTAAAACAAAACTTACTTCAGTTAAACCCCTCGAATGAGCTAGATAAACAGTTGGTTAGTTTTAATGGCTGGGTGGTTTTTGACCAACATAAGCTATGTACCATCGTAAATAATATCTTTTAAATAAATAAAAAAACCGCTGAAATCGGTCCAACCATTTGGAAGCTACGATGCAATACACAGACGCACCCAAACACACAAACACACACATTACAGAAAAGGGATCATGATTATAACGCCCCTCCTTTTAGTTTCTCGTCGGGTTTAAAAAAGGAATCATATTTTTTTCTACCTTGAAGTTATTTACCAAGCCCTTTTTACTTTTTCAAATCCTTGCCGTGCTCTCAATCTAATACAAAATCTCGCCGTATCTCAGAACGTCCCAAGCGTTCACTTTGACTGCAGCGTGCATACGTCACTCCGGGATTTAGATGCCTGCGCATGCACGGCGCAGGTTCAGTGCATCTATCTTGGTAGAACGTGAATTTCTCCAGGGTGTATTTTATGATTTTGGGAGCTCAGCCTTTAGCTATTGCCCTACTACAATCGAGAATATCATAATACATATTGTAGCGTCCAATATTTCAGATAAAGTATTCAAGCCTGAGGCGCTTGTGGCGCAGTGGTTGCAGCGCTTTGGTAGTGATACCAAAAGTTAAGCAACCTACGGCACGGTCATGTTTGGGATGGGTGACCATTCTGACCATACAAGTGACGTCTATTTACAAGCATCTCCGTGATTCGGAAGACACGTTAAGCTGTTGGTCCCGGTTAATATCGATAGATATTAGTCGTTAAGCCTGGTCGGAGGCCCTCGGGCGGCTTAATAACATCTGACAGTAAGGTTGGTCACTTATCTACACACACCCCTCCACCGATCCGCACTGAGCCCGCGTGGTGGACTATGGCTCGCACCACCTCATAGTTGAGATGAGACCTGTGGCCAGCAGTGGGACGTATATAGGCTGATGATGATTTAAGCCCTTGTATCCTGTATGCACTTACTTGGATTTTGTTTTGAACTCTCAAACATTGAGAAGACATTTAATTGGATGACAAAGTCTAATATTAAGAAAATTAAAATTACATTTGTAAGCGCCAAGTCACCGTGGTATTACGGGAACGTGTAGTGCTTTTTAACTCCTGGCGAAAAAGTGTTATAAGTCTCACCTCTTTTCTTTTTGTGTGTATCTGCCCCCCAGTGAAGCTCCCAAACGGATGTTGGATGTTTCTTAGCTATGGCTAATCAAAATCCGCCCAGCTGTTACAAGCTGGCTAAAACTCGAGAACGGCTGAACCCATTTTGATAACTATTGTCATGAAAAATATTAGTTAAAGTCCAGGGAAGGTTTAAAAGATAAAAAAAATAAAAATAGCAACGTGCATGACAACATCGTGGGTTCGGTAGTTTGAAATATTTATGTTATACACAGTCAAGATGTACTCGTATGTAGCAATTTCCTGGAGCCTCGTCACGTTGTTCTGCTTATTGGAAGATCTTGTTAAAAATATGAGGGTTTTGATTTCAACCTTTCAATGAACCCTAAAACACTGGGTTTTACAATACAAGGTCAGACAAAGGTTCTCTGAATTCAATTCTATTTTACCTGGGGGCTAGCACTGATGTTGATGCTACAATTCACTAAGAATTTTCGGACCGAATAACTTAAAGAGTGTCCACAGTAGATTTATGTTTGTATTCAGAAACTCAACTTCGGACGAAGTCAACGATTTGATTTTATAATTCCGTTACACGTATGAAATCTATATTTATATAAAAAACCTATCATACACAATTATAAATTTTATGTATTCAAGTTGTACTGAGTGTATGTGTCATTCCCAGTAGTGACATTTTTAACACAAACTTATGTACGCACAGGCCTTGAATTAATCTTAAAGAAACAGTGTTCTTAATTTGTAAGCTAAGCGAAGTAAAAGTTTTGAAACACTGATGCAGAACAAACTTGCACTCTACTGCAACTAGAGTAATATACTAAGCCATACATTTGAATAGAAGCTTGATTGCAAGAACTACTACAAAATCGAAAAAATTCTACTCTCCATTGTGTACTGTGTCGATATTAAACTATGCACACAAGAACATTGGGGATAGCGTATCTCCTTGTAGCACACCTCTAAATGCCCAACCTTCCAAATTCCAATAGCACTAAACACAAGGACCTGTAAAATTTACCTCATTTTACTCACTATCAGAGCAATGAATTGAACGCCTATATAATGTTTAAATTGGATGCCGTATTGAAAACGAATGTTAAACGATGTAAGTGTTTTGTGATAATAGAAAAAAAAATACATTCAATTATTGGAATAATATGTACCTACATGTGAAGCTAGATGTTTTGTTTAACTGAGCGTAATGCTCAGTGGAGTACCTAATTATCTTTATACACAAAAAATAGTTTAAAAAACTAAAAAAACACGCTTTTATTGCTAACTAAAAAGAGAAAATAATTTCTGTACACGGAATTTATATTACAGTAGACTAAAAAGCGTGCGGTGCACTTTATGACGTTTTCATGCTTCTCTTTTTATAGTTGCCAATAATAGGATAGTTTTCACATACTACTATACCAAGCACCCCACGTTTTTTACTCTACTGTAATATAAATTCCGTGTACTCAGAAATTATTTTCTCTTTTTTAGTTAGCAATAAAAGCGTGTTTTTTCAGTTTTTTAAACTACTTTTTAATTTTTATTTTTTTAGTTAATAAGGATAATGGAAATCTCTTACCACATTATTGCATTGTCATCGTTACTTAATACGTATGCAAAGTTTCAAATTAATTCGATTTCTGGAAGTTGGTGAAAATTGAGCTCAAAAATTCCGTTACATACATTCATACATACACCCCGATCTATTAAAAGCGTGTTAAAAATGAATTTCTGTCCGAGAACTGAGAACTGCTGAACCGAGTTGACTTATTTTAGAACATATTTTTCGTGAAAATTCCGGGAAGGCTCAAAAGATTTAAAAAAAAAGCACCGGGCTGGACAACATCTACGAGTCGGCTAGTATATTATAAAAAAAATCTTACATCAAATATTTATCGAGTCTTTGTATACTTGCCTTACCTATTAAATTAAAATGTTAGTCGTTTATTATTATAATTTATGGAAATGATGGGAACGGACAGGAGTTGGAAATTGATAGGCGGATCCAACTGGGATAGGCTGCTTTCAGCAAGCTTTCGGATGTCCTAAAACACAAGAAAACCCCCTTATTTCTCAAGAGACGTATGTTCGAGCAGTGCATCCTTCCCGTTATGACCTACGGAGCCGAAACCTGGATACTCACGAAGAAGTACAATAGCCAACTCCTAGTAGCTCAGAGAGCTATGGAATGTGCTATGCTGGGCATATCACTTTTGGATCGAGTTCGCAATGCAACCATCCAGGATATTAGTTATTGGTCGCACTGACCCCTCGTGGTGGCTCGTACAACCTCATAGTGAGGCGAGGCTTGTGCCCAGCAGTAGGACATTGATAGGCTGATACGATGAAATGGTTAAAAGTTAAGATACGAGTATTAATTCGCTGCTTAGCTTTTAGCTTGGAGGTGCTTGTGGCGCAGTGGTTGCAGAGCTTTGGTAGTGATACCAAAAGTTAAGCAACCTAAGGCGCGGTCATGTTTGGGATGGGTGACCATTCTGACTATTAGAGTGACGTCTATTTACAGGCATCTCCGTGCTTCGGAAAGCACGTTAAGCGGTTGGTCCCGGTTAATATCGATAGATATAAGTCGTTAAGCCTAGTCAGAGGCCCTCGGGCGGCTTAATAACATCTGACAGTAAGGTTGGTCACTTACCTTACACACAACCCCTTCCACCAATCCGCACTGAGCCCGCGTGGTGGAGTATGGCTCGCACCACCTCATAGTTGAGGTGAGGCCTGTGTCCAGCAGTGGGACTTATATAGGCTGATGAGAATAGAGAGAGAATTAGCTTTTAGCACAGTTTTGACCGTAGTGTGATTTTGACAACATGCATTAATTTGTTTTTTCGGTTTACGCGAACAGTAGACATTGAAATGAAACACCTTTTACTTCTACCTATCTAGATAACCTGACGTTTCAGACCCTTTTTCAGCGTCCGTGGTCACGTCATGTAGACTAAATAAACCTTCGTCAACTCCAGATATCCATTAGATATTTACTAAATTAAATTATAAGTACCCACTTTACTAAATTTGGTTAAAATTATATGTAATTCTGTAAATTAACTCTGTCTGGAAGAGATCGCTCTTATCAATAAGACCGGCAAAATGGTATAACTTTTTTGAGTAAACCGATCAAACAGAAGATTTATCTGTGTACCTAGTTTTATAAAGGTACTAGCGGACCCTGCTAACGTTGTCCTGCTGACGGTGGACAACCCTTATTAATAGATAAGGGATATTAAAAGTAGATGTTGGCCGATTCTCAGACCTACTCAATATGCTCACAAAATTTCATGAGAATCGGTCAAGCCGTTTCGGAGGAGTACGGGAACGAACATTGTGACACGAGAATTTTATATATATAGAGATAAAGACACACACACACACACTACAATATCGTGACTGAGGTGTATCTCCAACGCGCCACACCTCGGAGCTTGCCGATACGAGTAACACCCAGCTTAATAGCCGATAAAATTTCACAGTCGCATCTCAGAGGATTTCAATTAAAACTTGGCCGTCTTCGATCGTAGGGTAGCTACGCATGAATATGCATAAGACGATATTAATTACTGTTCGTAGCAAATGTATCGTATATGGGATATATTGTATGTTGAATACATCTCAAGTTGTTCCTGCATTTCGGTTTGGTACACTTATTTTTTTGGATGTTGGGAGTTTGTCCGTCAATCACGCTGAAATTACTAAACTGATTAAGATGTTTGATATCCACACAGGGTATGAGCTGACTTAGGTGATAGGATACTTTTTATCCCGATTAAATGCTCTCTTGGGATAAGCATTATTGCGCGGACAAACTCGCGGGCAGGACGCTAGTAGTGTTATAAAGAGGAAATATTTGTTTGTTTGAATTGAATAGACTCCAAAACTACTGGATCAATTAATATAAATATTTTACTATTATAATCCTACATTAGCCCTTATGAACATAGACTTTATTTTGCTAAATATATAATATATTAAATATCTATTATAGTATTAATTTAATATATACCCGCGTGGAATTCAGTTTTCTAAAGAACTGAATTTCATGCGGGTGAAGCCACGTTCGAAAAGCTAGTGTGGAATAAAAGTACAGTTGTTCAGTGCATTTCGACCCGGTTAGTAATAATGTATGAGATTGGCTGTTGACGGTTGCATCGTGTGTAGCTAACTGACTGAAGAATCGTGATATTTTCAGTAAGAGATATGATACCCAGTCCCACAGTGTCCAAATGAAGCACTGCGATTCAGGCCGTGCGTTTTATGGAATTAATGCCCTAATTAAGAAATAATTTCTCCTTTTATTTGCACTATCCTCTAATATATATAAATAAATAAATATACAACAACATCACATACATTGATCTGACTCCGTGGATAGTCGCTTAAGCACTTGTGTTACAGATATCAGAATCAACAGTGGTATTAACAAATAAACTTAAATAAATACATATAACACGCATAGCAGTACAAACAGACAAGTTCATGCACACAAAGTTTGTACAGTGCGGGGATCGAACCCGCGACCTCTTGGTTAATAGTCAACTTCTTGACCATTACACCAAAGAGGTCGTCTATAATATACGTATGCTCTAAGCCTTTATATATTTGTATCAAAAATACTTGAATTTCCAATCCTTTTTACACTATTTTTTTATTTTAAATACACAATGTTAATATACTATAGTCAAAGTAAACCTATTTTCACGCACAGCAACACAGCTAAACACGCCATTCAAGCTCACCACGGAAACATTAACTAGCCATAAATTCCAATCGCGAAAATAAAAGGGTCTTACATTACTTGTGTCTGGTATCTGGTCGTTTTATGGTCACCCCGCCGATAAACTAGAGGCCAGATCGGCCTAACATTTCGTTCGTATTTTCGGGTCTAGCTAGTGCTCGCTCGTACGGTGAAAATTGTAAGAATGACAGGGATGACTAGAACTGTAACTACGGCTTTGAGAGTAGGAGCAGAGGGATTCGTTGTGGTCAGTACAAACTTAAGTTAGAGGTTTAGTATCTCAGCTTGCACACAAATTTAGAATACTTCGATATGATGAATGGAGTTTGAGATAACTATAGATGAAATTTGGAGCCACAAATTCACTCAACAACAAAAGCATCAAATTAAACTTTTAATTTTCCAGTTTAAATTGTTTTCATATCGTTAAATTATTATTTTTCGTACCTGGAAATACGGTTATAAGCAGTTGAAATGCCTATCTAAGGTTTGGCTTTGAATTACACCTTTGAACGTTAAATAGCGGTTGTTTCAAAACTAACAGTATTAAGTAGCATAAATAATGTTGTCATAGTTCTACTAAGCTTTATAGGACATGTCCTATGGCGTTAAGTCCACTCCATTAAACTTACACACATCAATACGATATTGCAAGCTTTATGTAAACTTTGCAGTTCTAGCTTATGCCTTTTCAATAGCCTTTCGAAGTTCCAGAGTATCATGATATTACAGAAGTTTTCTCATTCATCAATGTTTTATTGCTCGCACATATTCCTGGGGCCACACACACATTATTTATGAGACAGTACCAGTTTATTCCCTCTACCAACCTCTGTTTTGAGCCCGTGTGGTGAAGTATAGCTTGTAGCTCCTAGTGGAGGTAAGGAATGTGCTCAGCAGTGGGACGTTTATAGGCTGATGAGACAGTAGCTCAGTGCGGATTTTGGAGAGGTTGTTTGTAAGGTAAGTGACCAACCTTACTGGCAGATGTTATAAGCCGCCCGAGTGCATCTGAATAGGCTTAACGACGAATATCTGTCGATTTTAACCGGGACTTCAGTTTAACGTGCCTTCCGAATGCTTGTAAGAATGCTTCAACAGTCGGAATGGTCACCAAACACGACGGCGCCTTACGTTCGCCACGTTCCATAACTATGATATTACTACTAAAGTGCTGCACTAACTACGCCACGAGCACTTTAAGCAATAAAATTTATCTCTCTAAGATTCAATCTAAGGCTTGGATTCTGATATTGACTTAACGCGTTTTGGGGTGATTAACAATTTTTAAAAGTTTTAACAACGCAAACGGCTCTCAAGCTTCGCAATTGTTTGTTGGGACATCAAAAACGTATTTAATAATCAAAATCAGTTGGAGACTTTCCCCCTAGTTTGTGACACCGTCACAATTGTGAAGTTCTTCTAACTTGTAACAGATGTTGCGAAACTCATTGCTAATTTACTGTTAGTCTTTCCGAAGTTGCTCGATTCGTAAGAACAACAACTAATTTGAGTAAAAGTTCACTAAACAATTACGCTCTTAGACAAAGATCTGGGGTACATTTGTGATAGTTTTTTTTTTCGGAGGGAAAAAGTAGAAATGTCATTAATGGATTGGATTTGGCTGTGCGATGTGACATGATTTAAAAAACGGTTGGGAAGATTACGGTGCTCTGAGGTTTTACGGATTTGAATACCAAATGTTTATTCTGTTAAAACGTCTATTATAATCAATGGCAATTCAAATCATTAACACACATAATGATGGAATATTTACATAATGTCCTTTTAACTAGGACAGAGTTTTATAATTTCCTATGTACTAAAACCTCCACCACCCTCCCATCCAACATTCCATAACCTACATGTAATGTACAATACTTACTCGTTGTACCTATTTTTTTTATTTGCTCTTGACCCAAAACATAGCCCAACGATGCAAAGACTGAGTCTATAATGGAGCGAGCTCACCTTTAAGATATAAAAACCAAACCATTTTACAAATAAAATGATATTAAATTTTTGGATAACTCTCAACTAAGCAAGTACAGTGAAAAAAAATCGTTAAAATTATACAACTTGATCTCAAGATCAAAAGGCACGGTTCTAACAATCTATACGTTGTCATTGCAGCCTAGGTTAGGTAAAAATAAAACGTCTTTCATACTAAATGTTGTTACAAAGATCACTGAGCCTTCAGAAGCAATTTCCTCCATTCTTACAAACAAGGGCAGCCGCTAAAAGCGTCCCAGCATGAGCTTGCAAACTAATTATCGCGTAATTCTATACGCAAGCCACTGTTTTGCGTACAACAGCAAATCGAGTTAGACACTGCGGCATCTTTTGCACTTGAAATAAGGCTGATCTTACAATAAAAATGTGTAGCCTGGTGTGCTCGTCCGTACAACCCATGTAAGTGAGTAAAATTATACGTGCTTTCTAAGAGAATGCTAAGGAATTTTCCTTCTAAATACAATATTCTATTTTTGCACTGTAGCGGTTCATGTAACAGAATGAAATAGGTAGTTAAGTGTGTTTAGGTAAAGATGTTGATTGTAGTGTTTCTTTATTTAACATTTTTCATTAAAATACCCTTGAAACGTCTTCATATACTAATCACACAACATTTGGTCACAAGCTAGCAAATGCTTGCTTTTTTTTCAAATCCAGAATGTAAGTTTAACATTTCCTAGTAAATCACCGTTATATAACACAAAATTTGTCTGAGAACAAACAGACGTTTTGCTTGAGATGTAAATTATATTCTGATTGGCGGTGATTTGTAAAGAAGGAACAAGGGAATTGCCTTCAAGACTTACTGCTAAACGAAACTAATTCCTTCTAAAATGAATAGAGCAGCTCTAGTAAAATGAAGGCATACGCAGTGTGCTCACAAAATCGGAGTGGCCAAAAGACCTATAGAGGGTGTTACAAAAAAAACGGGTAACGGCTAAAGGGTGTTGTTGTGCTCGTTTAATTCAACCACTTTCCCAAAGACACCTAAGGCGAATTCTCGAAAAAAAATTGGCCCTTCCATACAAAACTGTCTACCGGCGGATCGATATACTATGGGAGAGCCAGTTTTTTTTGACGTGACAACGTCTTATAAATTGGTTTGCCGGGTGACACTTCAAGAAACTGCGTTACGCTCCGCTCACGTTCCGCGCTCACAATGAGAGCGAGTGAGAGGCACGCGTCCCTTCGACTCGGGCATGGTTAGCCCGCCTAAGAGCGAGTGAGACAGACATAAAAAGTTAAAGGCACGCGTCCCTTCCACTCGAGCACAGTTAACCCGCCTAAGAGCGAGAGAGACAGAGCGAGAGAGAGAGAGTGAGAGAGATAGGCATACACACCGGTTCATGTTATACGAATGAATATTCACATTAAAATTATTTTACCACTCAAAGTCGTTGTCACGTAAAACTTTCGCCCGTATACCGACTTTACAGGCAACCAATTTTATTTTTGAGAATTTGCCTCAGGTATCTTTGGGTAAGTTGTTGATTGATTACAGCCATACAGCCTACTTCAAAATGATAATTTTAGTGATAAAATGCAAATATTTTATAAGAAATTATTGTGAATTATAAATAATTTGATAATAATAAATGTTTTTTCGTCTTAATTAGGGACACATTTATTTATTTCAAAAATGTAAATGGATTTTCGGTGGCATAAATCCTCTTTGTTGTTACAAAAAAAAACTGTATTACCCGGTTAAATTGAAAATGCGCTGTTTACTCGCATATAATTTGCAGTTAGGTACTAACTTAACTTTGTAGGGATCATTCTATTATGCACTAGTGTGTAATATTATTATGCACGTGTATGTACGTTATAGTTCGGTTTATCCTCGTGGCGCCCAAGCGCCTTTTTAAAACTCAAAATAAACATGGCGGCTGCAGCCCAGAACCTTTTTCAACCTAACTCTCAATTTCCGCCCACGCGCCTTTCAAAAGTACATATTATAAAAGTCTGTGTAGATTTTTTAAATTTCGCGGGCTACAGAAATAATTTTACTAAATTTCTGAACGAAATATTAGGGTACAGTTTCCGGTATGCTACCATTGTACTGTAGCAATGACAGATGTCATTTTTAAGAAAATGGACGGAGGTATGGCTGGCTCACGAAAACGTGGTAAGTAAATCGTATTTTTTCTTGATAATCCGTGACTGTCGAGTATATTTTTATGTAAAAACTTGCTCATTAATGTGTACTACATAATTAGAATTAATTATTTCGCATTAAGAGAGTCAAAATACTCCGAAATCTTAGGTTGAAATAATATGACCTTTGTGAAGTCCATTGGGTTGATGTTAGTAAAATCTTAATGGTTTTGTTTAGTTTAAAAATAATGTTGTTTTGTGAAATATTTAGAATACTAGTAACATAAAATAGCCTGCTTACCTTTCTCGATAATTTAATAACAGTTTTTCATTCCTAAGTTCTGTACAAGTGGAAAGATTTTAATGATGATTAGGATTTAAGGTTCAGATATTTAATGATGAAGATTTTGATTTGAGACTACTATTTTGATATTTGTTTTAGACATTTTCTAATTTTGATTTGAGATTGCTACTTTGATATTCGTTTTACATTTTTTTCTAATATTGTCTTTATGATAATTGTTTATTACTTTTGTTGACTGAAGAAGTTAAATTAAAAAAAAAATGGAAAAGTACAGATACCTACTTAGTTATTAAGCATTTTATTTGAGACTGACATTTTTTTTGAGGTTTTCTAACGTTGTCTTTATGATAATTGTTTATTACCTACGGTGGTTGTGATTCTATACTTTTGTATATTGAAGAAGTTTGATTTAAATAAAGATTTTTTCTGATAATAAGAATTAAGAGAAAGAGAGAATTTATGTTAATAAGATTTAAAAAAAATAATATTATAAGAGTAAATGTAAGATGTGTACTACGAGACTGATAAGAAGAAATGGATGTCATTTAATTACAAAAGAACTGAAATAAATATATAAAACTTACTAACTTAGCATTATTTTACATCACTTAATAATTCCTTTTAGTCTAGTAAATGTGGCCCAATGACCTTTGTAAAGAACAAAAGATAGATAAATAATTGAAATTAAAAACATATGCTAATGTAATCACAACTATACCCCAAAAGTTTCATTTCAATCCGGAAACATTAACACATAAAATTTTCAACTCAAAACCTAGGGCGGATATGACTATAAAAATTATGTCCTATCAGAAGGACAGTCGGGCCATAGTCAAGGAAGAGTCAAAAAATCTCTGGGCGCCACGAGGTTATGGCCCTTAGAACGATATAATAAGACTCACTTTACGAGCAAGTGTGTTGAAAAAAATATTATGTCATCACCCATACTTCCATACTAATATTATAAATGCGAAAGTAATTCTGTCCGTCTGTCTGTTACTAAATCAAGCCTAAACTTCTGAACCAATTGGCATAAAATTTGACATGGAGATACTTTGATACCCGAGAAAGGACGTAAACTACTTTTAACCGTGGGAAAATGACGCATTCTCACTGGCTAGACGACACCACCAATCGTTGACATACTTTTTATTATCTGTCAAAACGGTCTGCCTCCATAGATTTTGTATGGGAATAATGAACGTGACGTCACTAGAAATCGGAGTCAATTGACCGAATATTTATTGAGTTTTGTGTGTTTAAAAATTGGTTTCGACAGCTTTTTGGAAATAAACTGGTTATAATTACTTCATAGGGGCTATGTTTTTTAAACGCCATGGTCTTGAAAATATTTAAGATAGCTGTCATCATGCCAATTCAGGTGCGCCGATCGCTTTAACGCCTCGGCTACTGCACAGATTTAAACAAAATTTGGTAAGGAGATAGTTTGAGACTTAAGATAGGACATGAGGTACTTTTTTTGCCGCCGAAAAACAGTGCATTTCCATGGGAAAAACTACTTGCCATGGAATCTGATCGCTTTCACTCACAAAATTACCAAAGATTTGAATTATATTTGGATAAAATTGATATTACGGGAAAACAACGCATACCTTACGCGGACGAAGTCGCGGGTAAAAACTAGCAATTTAATATGCTAAGAAGTCACGGTTAATGGACCATTTAAGAAAAAAATGCAGTGCATTCTGATTCTAAATTGTCCTCTATTATAACAAGAAACTTCTGGTCGCATTACCACTGTGGCACTCGGATGAAAATTAACTTATATTTTGACGTTGACAAATCGTCCCGTAGGATATTTATTACAGCCGTTCTAATTTTAGTTGAATGCTATCTGTCACTTTTGCGCTAAAATGATGTAACACTTAGTCTTTAGTCTCATTAAATTTTGGATTCTGTATATCAAAGGGAAAACTCGGGCTACTTTTTTAACCACTTACGATAAAGAGGGAAATAAAATAGTTTGACTCTTTCTATGTTTGAATATATCTGTATGTCTGTGTGTACCATATACTTAGAATATACTGCTTAGTGTATACTTATGTGTTTTTGGGTGTCTGCTTGTTGCATCATAGCTGCCGAACGGAAAGACCGATTTGAACGCCTTTTTTTTATTTGAAAGATATTTTAATCAAGATGGTTCGTAGTTATGGTTCGTCGAAATCCGTTCAGCCATTCAAACTCACCAGCTGTTTTTCTGACTCAGTCGGGGGATTTTTTAACTGGAAAGTTAGTTTTTTTTTTTAATTTTAGTTATTTGATTTTAAGGCGGGTGTTATAAGTTCGACACCTATGTCTGTTTATATATATATATGTGTTTGTGTGTGTCTGACAGTGCCAACGTCGCTCTCGAATGGATGTTTTGACTTCAAAGGGCTGTTTTTATTTGAGCACGTTGGTTTTTAAGGCTGTACAAAATTGCTGTTTTCCAGGCTCACTCGGGGGGTTTTTTAACTCGTTTTTTTATCTTTGCACTTAACGATAGTCGTAACGTAATTTCCACCTCAAACGTACAGTGTCGGCGCACGGCGTTTGTGTTAAGCGCGCGTGTTTTTACAACGCTTGACCAGAAGCGCGCGCTTGCACGTGTACACTTCAATAGGACTCCCTGGTTCTCGACACGCGCGTTAACAAGGTGCGCGTTGGAAAGCGCCCAATGTGTACCGGGTGTTGTTGTTCGCATCGCGTCGCATCGCACTGGTCGCGTTTGTCGACCACGTGGGACAACGCTTTACAGTCGCGAGTTGCGGCGACAATATAATGTGCGTTAAAATAACAATTGTTCACTCCTGAAATACCCTTAATTTGGCTGGGAGGTTGCATTGTAAAACTAGCTAACTAAACGAACCATCGCGAACCAGCTCTTGTACATATCTGAACTTGTTATAGGGATGATGACACATTCAATCGTTGGTATATTCTTTATCACTTGTCAAAACAATCTGTTTCTATAAATTTCGTATAAGGATACTCTAACGTGACGTCATGTCAGAGTATCAGGAGATCGAGTTAGAAATCAATTGACTGCATATTTATTGGATTTGGTGTTATTTGAAAAAGGTTTCTACAGCTTTTTTATAAACCTTACTGTGGTTATGTAGCGACCACTTTTGACTATTAGACCAAGAGGTCGCGGGTTCAATCCCCGCATTGTACAACATTTGTGTACATGAACATGTTTGTTTGGACTGGGCTGGGTGTGAAATGATTTTATTTTAGTTTGAAATTCCACTAATGATTCTGGTTTGATGAACATAGATGCTTATGCCACCACGGTGTACAGTGATGGGTGCAGGCGCGTGTAATTGAAAAGACAGGATCTCCGTAGAATGCTTCATTTATTGTGCGCCTGTGCGCTAATATATATATACCTTATAGCTACAGGAGTCAGATTAATAGAATAGAATAGAATAGAAATAGAAATATATTTATTAACAACTAAAAACATACATGTATTTCATATAAATTATAATATAAAGAAAAAGCCATAAAATCTCAGAATTACCAGAGGCTCTCAAACTAGGCTATGCCTGTATCTTGAGAGACCAATTATGTTTAATTATCTGGAGTATGTGGCACTTTTATGATGAGTGTTTGTGTGATGAGCACAGATATATATCTGTGGTGATGAGTTTATATGTGATGTATGTGTAAGCGTGGTGTATGTGTGTGTGAGTGAGTGTTTGCGCGTGTGCGTGTGCATGTGTGTATGTGTGATAGAGATAATGAATAAGTAAGTTTAGCTATTGCAAATCAGAGATTCAGTTTGTGTGTAATCGAGAGAGCAGAGTAACTGTACTACGCGTCTTTTTACTTCATTTACAGAGCAGTTCTTTAGACTACATATAGCTGTCATGTTGTTGTAGGTTGCAACCTGGCAGTATCTGGAAAATCACTTCGCAAAACTTGTCTTTACAGCGGGCACAGGCAGTCTATAGATACGACGTCTCATGATGATGTCGAAGTCTTCCAGGTGCGGGAGAGATCTTTGAATATCTATGGAAGCAGTTAAGATGTACAGTTGCCTGACGCGCAACATCTTCATGTCGCTATATACGGCGTTTGTGGGGTACAAAATTGGTTTTCCCAGCATTACCTTGAAAATACCACGCTGCGCCCTTTCCAGCTCCAACATGAAAGACTTCGCAGCCCCACCCCAGACTCTCATACAGTATGTGATAATCGAATGACATACAGCGTAATAAACGGTTTTCATGGCATCTAAATCCGCGCACCTCCTTAAAATTCGCATTATACCAGACACCTTTCTTACTTTGTTAGCAACATAATGAATATGCCTTTCAAAAGTAAGATGCTGATCCAGTAATAGGCCAAGGTATTTTAGCTCACTTGTCCGCTGGATCACATCGCAACCGCAGACTGCAGGGGGGGCACCTCGGAAACGGCAAGAATGGATACGCAGATTATACGCCTTGATTGGACAGGACGCAGCAGTTATGTGGAAACACAAGTATTTAGTTTTTTTAGTGTTTAGGGTGAGCAGGTTTTGTTCTAACCACTCATAAACACGTGCTAGGCCTCTCTCAGCAGCCTCGAAGGCGCCATCCCAATCGCTACTCCTGAAAAGAATAGCGGTATCATCTGCGTAACAAAAAAGTTCAGCCGAGGGTATATCGAGGTCGTGAATATTATTAATATAAATAATAAAGAGAGTCGGCCCAAGTATGCTTCCTTGAGGAACCCCGTAGTTGACTGGGAGCCTGTCACTTGCGCGTCCGTCAATGCGCGTCAGTTGATTCCTACCAGACAGATAGCTTCTAAACCACTCTAAAGCAATACCCCGAATTCCTAAGCCCTCAAGCTTTCTAAGAAGGATGGGGGTCGAAACCGTATCGAAAGCTTTGGCGAGGTCCAAGAAAACTGCAATACATTTAAGGCCACCATCCAGATAAGAGGAAACGAGATTTGCCATTAGCTTCACAGCGTCTTCAGTTGACTTCTTTTGACGAAAACCGAACTGTCTATCAGAAAGCAACCTATGCGATTCCAAGAAGTCAACCAAGCGCTTATTAACCAATTTCTCAAGGAGTTTAGAGAAGGTAATAAGAAGAGAAATTGGTCTATAATTAGATGGCTGATCAGCCGGCCCGTCCTTATGGATTGGGGTTATGGAAGCAGTTTTCCAAAAGGAAGGGAAGACGCCTGAAGAAAGACTGAGGTTAAAAATGTAAGTTAGCGGTATTATGATTTGCTTTTTGATACACTTAACCAGAAGATTCGAAATGCCATCTGGACCCGTGGAAGTCTTATCCTTAAGCTGAGAGATGAGGCTGCCTACTTCATAGACATCAGTAGGTGCAAGAAATAACGAGTGCAGCGGGCTGTTTTTAGCAGTGACCGTACTAGAAAGGTCTTCTTCCGTCCTGTTGAACCTACCCAGGATATCCTCAGCTAGTTTTTGTCCAACAGATGAAAAATACTCATTGCAGAACCTCAAGGAGTCCGACGGATTCGCCTTAGCGGTAAGCAAGTTGGTAGCGGCACTTTTTTTTTGTTTAAAGTGGCAAATATTTTTAATTGTGTGCCAAAATTTCTTCGGATTCTTATAGTTCGACTTAAGTTCATTAGAATTATATTCGTCCTTGACCCGTCTCAGAATGACATTGCAGAAGTTACGGTATCTTTTGTAAGAGACCTGGGTTATTTCATCAGTGGGAAAACGTTTTGCTAGGGAGTGTAGATGATCTCTGTGGCGAATACAGCGTAAGAGGCCTGGGGTCATCCATGGACTCAGCGCGAACTTTGATCTACTGATACGCACTAACCGAGAGCTACTGATGATGGCAGAATTCACAATATCAACAAAAGACTCGACAGCATCGTTTACGTCCTTTTTTCCCGTGACCAGAGACCAGTCCACTACCTCCAAAGCGTCACTGACACGTTTAAAGTCTACGATAGTTTTACAACGACTTGGTTTCTCTACCTCAGACCCACCTGATACGCCAATTGCAACTGGATAGTGATCAGTGATAGCCGTTTCGCAGACTACACCAACAGCTTGAGCTGAGGACTTAATGAAAATATGATCCAAGCATGTAGAGTCTCTAGTGCATCTGGTGATTGCAGGTCTAAAACCATAGTGACTTAGAAGTAGTAAGTAATCCGACGGATCACATTTTTCCTTATCGACGGATAGAATATCGATGTTCAAGTCACCAGCTAAAATTATGCGTGACCTCTGAGATAGACCTTCCAAAGTTGCTGCTAAGGAATCAATAAACTTATTTTTGTAGTTGAACGAAGGCGACCTGTATATTCCTAAGATATCTATTTCATTTTGTATTATTAAATGAAGTGCACAAGCCTCTTCAAAAACGGGCTCTACCACCGAAACACTCCATGAATCTCTGACATATGCGACTACCCCCCCATTTTGATTGATATTTCTGTATGTATGGAAGCTAGAGTAACCTTGTAACTGCCCAATAACTGCAGTGTCTGTCAATCTACACTCTGTGAGAATAATGACGTCGAAGTCGACACTGATTGCACGAAGAAGAAGTGAGAATGCATCGAAGTTTTTTGAGATACTTCTAATATTGAAAGTAATTAATTTGAAGTTATACTCTTTAGTAAAAAAAGTCTTGCAAGTGGAAGGTAGGCAATGTTCACAAGCAATATCTAACGTAGAGTCTATATAATTCCAGAGTAGTTCATTATTCATTTTCGCAAGCTCTATTAATAACACCCATATGGCGTAACATGTTGGCATAAAGCCGGAAGTACTTGACACCAAGCACAGAGAGTGTTGTAGGTAGTGCGATGCAATTGTAAGTAAAAATTGTGAGTGAGTAATTGTGAGTGAGTAATTGTGAGTGTAAGTTTGAGGTACAATCGAAACCAGAGTTCTCGAATAAACCGTGCGAAAGATAATTCGATTTACAAAACTGAGACAGTGACTAATTGAAAACAGGATTGGAAACATAGTTACGAGTAAATACCAAGTCATAAATATGAGGTAAGAGTAATAAAATTGTATACAATACAGTTGAATTGGATTACAGTTGTTAGGAACACTGTTTGGCAACTGGATCATTAGTGTTCTGAGCTATAAGTTTGTTAAGTATAGCTTCCGTGGTGATACGTAGCACAGAGCTGGTTTCAGTTCTTCGCATAAAAATGTTGCCATTGGATGTCCATACGAACTTGAAGTTGAGCTCCCTCCCGGCCGCCCTAGCCTTGCCAAAAAGAACCCGGTTTTCCTTAGTAAGGTGTTCGTTTATGAAAACTTTACGCGAGTTTCCTGCGACCTCTAACTTATCAGTGGTGATATCTCGCCGCACACGAGCCGCACGCAACAATTGGTCCCTTGGTGCTCGTCTGACGAAAGTGACCACAACAGGCCTGGGCAGCTGTAGCTCTGCCTTTTCAGACTTAGGCTTGCCAACGCGTCGGACATCGTCAATTTCCTTGGGATCCAGGTCAACTCCAAGCTTGGTTGACAGCACGGTTACTGTGTGGAATAGGTTCTCTTGCTTATGTTCCGTAAGGCCCGTTATCTCAATGTCACGGAGATATAGACGTTGTTGTTGTGTGGCCAACTCCTGGCGCAGGTCCGCAACTTCAAGCCGCAGAGTAGCGGCTTCGCTTTTGTACTGTTCCAGATCTCTTACTTGTGATTTTAGTTCATTAATTTCCTTGCGGAAGTCAAAGATGTCCTCAGTAGTTGAGTTTAAAGAAGCCGTGAAGTCCAGCATCTCCTGTTTCATCAGAGCAAAGGCGCTCTGCATATCCTTTACAATTCTGTAGAACGAGGCAGGAGTTACCGGGGTTGAGTCGCGCTCGTCGAAGATTTCGTCGTCGAGTGAAACGGCATCGGCGCCGCCCTCATCCAGAACTGAGTTTTCAGGAGTGGGTCGTATCGGGGTCGAGTCCGTAATCGGGTTGCGTTTTATTATTTTACACGAAGGACAGGATGGCGTTTTGCCACTTTTTCGTACCAGACGCAGGTCGTCTCTAGTCAAGTTTAGGCAAGATGCATGATATTTTGCGTTGCAGTTACTGCACCCGATGGTCGAATCTTTCGATGTATCACCCTTAGGGCGAAGCTGTTTCTTGCATGAACCACAAGGCATGATGACTACTAGTGCCCTCTATCAGACCTATCAACAAACCAAAGTGCTACCACTAGCCGCTAGATGCCGTTAGCTTGTATGGCGTGTTTGACGTTCTACTGTATAAAGAACGCCCAGTATTCCGGTCTGATGCGGTACGGTTAGTTGCTGACAGATGGCGTCACTTTGTATGGAAATGTGACGGTAAGTTTATCGATTTTTTTTTAAAAAACACAATTGATGGGTAACTTAGATTTTTAGATCCAGAAACACAAACGTCGACACTAGATAGTCTTCAAAAGTACTAGATACACTTCAAAAATAGTGAATAACATTTGTACTTGCGGGTCCGGCACAACAACACAAAAGTTGAGAGTTTTAGCCACTTAAGTTCACTAAATCACTTCAAATTTATTTTTTGATTGCGCAGAGTTTAACAATGTATGATGTATTGATGTAATCATACAATGTATATTGTATGATTAATGTGTATGATGTTGTTAAAGCAATTTAAAACCATGGTCTTGAAAATATTTAATATAGGTGTCATCATGCCTATTCTGCTTGCTAATGGATAAACAGGAGTTCCTAGCGTCCGCCAATTAATTTTCCCCAGGAATTTTCACCGGGTGCAAAGCGTGCTTCGCTGCAAGTTAACTTATAGCAACAGGGAGGTGCAATTTGTTTTGTTTGAGATAGCGCAAGGTAATTTAATTGTGTTTGTGCCTCGGTATTGTGCCTTACACTCGCTGGGTTACACTCGCTGAATGGAACGAGAAGATGATTGTGAATGTAAGGCCTGATCATAGAACAATTACAACTTAGTAGCATGATCGCTGAAGTGTACAAGTCAGTCACTCAAGTCTCAAGTCAAGGACTGCCTCGTTGGTGTAGTGGCAAAGTTTCTGCCTCACATCAAGGTCCTGGGTTCGAATACCAGGTCGAGCCAAAATTGTCGGGAAGTTGGCGGTGTTACACCCCCGTGCCTCGAAAAGCACGTTAAGTCGTTGGTCCTGCGTCTGATCTCTCTCCGGTCATGTCGGATTGCCGTCTCACCGAACCTTGAGAGTGATGGAACAGTAAGTGCACCGGTGCATTGAGCTCATATTATATCTCCTGCGCAGTTGGCTGATCTCTGTCGAAATTGGCCGCCGTGGTCGAAATCGGCCAGGAGGACTATTATTATTCGTAGTATCTTCTAGGATATCACAGCACAAGGCTGGTCCTTTTGGAAGGCGTACGTGGGGATATGGATCCAACACGAAGAGGCCCCTCAGTGATACATTAATGTTTAGGGATGTGTACACCCAGCGGATACTATCTCTGTCTGCACTATTGAGTAGATACAACTGGGTAAATTTCAACAAGTAGATTTTTTTTATCACTTCGGTGAGATTTTTTATTTCAATGCTATTCTACAGATTTTTGATGACAAATAAAAGTTTAACCCATTATATAACATGTGTGAGAGCGGGCAACAAATATCATTAAAATTCAGAGAAATATTCAAGATTGAATTTTTATAGGTCCACCGAAATTAAAAGTATCCTCCGAAATGATAAAAATGTCCACCGAAATGAAAATTTGTCCACTGAAATGATATAACTCTACACCGATATTAATAATGACCACTGGAATGATATAGCTAAGAGCAAACCGAAATGCAAGTTGGGGTTTCTTACATTGTTATTTATTCAGTTTATACTAAAACGCTCTGATTAAAAGTACGATTTTTACAGGTATTTACATTTTCATTATTAGTAAGATATCAAACCACCAAACACGCACGTCACGAACAAAATACCAAATAAACACAATAATTCTGACTTCTTCTAGGTTAAAATACATTTCGGAACTATGAATAAATATTTGAGACCGGGATCCCTGATTTATCATTTCAGAGGTGCATTTCATTTCCGTGGACTGTTTTTTTTATAATATGCGTTATTTTATTTTTATCTAACATTAATTAAGATTTATTGAAGCATTTAGCTATTAAAAACTTTCATATCAAAGTTCCGGTAAATTTACCGGTAAAAAATTTTTAGTCGTAAGGAAGTCTCCGATTTCCGTCTCTGTTCGACAAACTGTAGGTAAATATACTCACCCTATTCCGATCACTGGTTATCACCGAACAGTTACAGTCCACCGAATCCTCTGAAATGATAAAACTGAAATGATAAAATGTACCTTAAATTTACATTATCTCTAAAACCAAAATCAGTATCAAAATATCAACACTTCTCAAACTAGCAGTCCTTACGGCGAGTTTAATGCACAACTTTGAAATAAATTAAATAAATCTAACACGAGTTATAACGGCTACCGAAATGAATTTTTTTTTGTCCCCACATCACTGAAATGATAAACTTACGTTTTTGGCGGGAAACCACAACACGTCACGACCGGTGCGTTCGCGCCGCGGGCTTAAGCCGCACTGATCCGAGGTGGGGAGAGGAAAGGGGAGCACAACAGGCGCCATGTTGACGGAATATTCTCTACGAAAAATACTGTCCTCTAAAATGATAACTTTTCGCCGGACAAAAGTTGACTGGTTGTCAAATCTATAACAACGTAGTTAAATAAACAAAAATAGTTTTTGTAGATAGATAATATAAACTTCAATGAAATTAAACTATACTTACATTCAATTAATTATTCGTATTTGCAGGAAAACTTATTTTGTGAGTCGAATAGAGTTTAGGACAGGTCACTGTTATGATAAAATGACACTTTCTAATTTTTTTTCGCATGTTATCTGATATTGTAACTCAACAATTTTTTTTGCCAAGGTAGAGGAGGTCTTATTCTACTAAGAATAAATATACATAATCCTATATCAGCATCTTGTACACCCGTTCTCACGTTTGCCGTGTGTTTTTTCTGTTTGCGCAATTCACCCAACTAAAGACAGAACCCGCTAGGTGCAAGGACTATTGCAGAGAAGATGAGAACTATAATGGGTCTATGGAGGGGAAATTGCTATATTGATGAGACAACGGGACGTCTGCCATATCAAATATCTCATCTTGATAATCGCGGCAGACGGTGACTCGCCGCTTACTAAATGGGCTGCCTATCAAAAACTACCAGATAGTAGCCAGGCAGCAACATTGCGTAAGCGGCTGAAGGTTGTCGAGAGGTGTGCGAGAATCTGCGGGGTGAAGGTGGCCGGCGGCCAACAGTCCCACGGCGTTGACATTTTACACTTCCAACCTGGAGCATAGGTTCCGCTCTTGCGTTCTCCACTCTTGGCCAGCCAGTTAAGGCAAGCACAAGAGGCGAGGGCCAAATAAGGTAAACTCGGGAGTCGGGGTCCGAGGTGTCGCCACGCACCTACAGCACGCCACATGCTGCCCCTGCGGCCTATTATTATTATTATATTTTTTTTTGTTACAATCGTACTTAAAATCATCAAGTTTGTCTTCGATAAACGCAGTTATTTATATTAGGAAAGCCCACGATGCTACATCTAGGTTTACTCAAACGTCATAGAGACCCTCTGGGTTGCAAAGTTTAGATTATATAAAAAGAAGAAAAAATGACATATAATATATACTTTTTGATCGGTGGTGGGAGAGAATATAGAGTTTTAAAAATAAAAAACTGTTGCATCAACGTTAATGGACATGCGCCAGCGCGTTAAATATTGCTATCATTCATGTCCTACGTATTTTTAAAAATGTATGTAGGTATGTATGTCTACTGCTAAAATTGATGTGTACCCTTAATACTTAATGAAAAGCAAAGAGCGAAGTATACAAGAAAATACCAAACGACAAGTGCTACACCTATTAAAACTCTCTAGAAATCTAAATAAATCTAGAACACGCCTCGTATGGGAATCGCATCATGTTCCAATTTCGAGATGCCCAACCGACCAAGTCACAAGTCGGTCACACGCGCAATAACTGCAATACCGAATAGACAAGAACCGACGTATTGTAATTCAATATATTCTTAAGATTGGTTCCGACTGGTGACAAGTATCAGGACTCAAGGAATGACCGCTTTGGTCTATTAGTAAAAATAGAAACGGGTTTAAAAAGAGCCTGTACAAAGTGCAAAAATATGCCTGTACGAAAATACAAGCCGCGTGAGAGATACAAACAGAGAGAGGTAAGAATTCATTTCTCAAAAATATCAGGTTTTACATGAGAAAATAAAATGAAAAATTTGTTCGAGATAAGGAGACATCTTCTGATAATGTAACATGTTAATTTTAATAATTGACGTTTACGCGGGATACTATGAAATCCTAAATTTCACCTTTTGACTTTGCCTGTGAGTGCTTGAGGTAACAAATGTGTAACGCCAAGCCTCAACCAATCAGAGCCCTGCCAACCGAACCAGTCAATCCTTGCCCTGCCAGCCAAGCCATCCAATAGGAAGCCACCGCCATGCCAGTTGACGCTCCCTACTAGAACTTCCGCAAGGCGTGTGCCCTTTAGTGGGAGCAAGCCCTTATAACAGCCGGATAGCTCAGTCTAGCCGACTTTTTGCCCTCTCAGCCATTGAATAGGCCGTAGCTCTGCCAATTTAAATTTTAATACTGATTATAAGCTAACTTAAATAAAATTTGTGTGCACACTCACAGGTCACAAAACATTTTGACTAGTTTTTTTATGCTACTCAATTACAAAATTACAGTTATCATGCTTTGAAAGTCAGAGCATGACATTTAACTTTTCCTTTCACCAATCTGTACTCACCTTAAGGCACACCCGCCTACACTGCTCTATGCCAAGTAACATGAAAATGCAATCTCACCACGGCACGTTCAAAGCAAAATCACACTTGTACTATACGTGATACAGTCCCTCTACAGAAATAAGTTTGTCAAGTAGATGCTACAGTCATGAATGTGACGAACTGATAGAGTTAATGGAAGAGACACCATGCAATTGAATTAAGAAAAGAATTTAAAATAACAGTTATTAAATAAACCAGAAATAATATGTCCCTAACCGCCTGCAGTGATGGGACCAGGCGCGTGTGAATGAAGAGACAGATTTCGGTTGTATGCTTAGTTTATTGTGCGCATGGGCGCTAATATATATAACTTATAACTAACTTCAGGGTGAGGTGAGCCACACCCTACACGCCAGAACACATACGAGTATGCGGCATACTATAGTAGCATCCCGTGACTATCAGCGGTTAAGCTGCAATGATTTGTTGACATCCTATCACGGTGACAGTATGCAGTAGCCTTATTTTATAGGATGGCTGTGAACTGACAGTAAGGTTGGTCACCTTACACATACCCCTCCACCAATCCGCACTGAGCCCGCGTGGAGTATGGCTCGCACCACCTCATAGTTGAGGTGAGGCCTGTGCCCAGTAGTGGGACTTATATATGCTGATGAAAGAGAGAAAGGCTGTAAATTCTATCTTAAAAAAAATCGTGCATGCCTAGTCCTTTTTTGATCAGTTAAATGTCATGTTTTTATTATTCCATGAACAATGAAAACATTTTGGTCATACATAAGAAGTAGTACTACGATACTACGATATCTTTGCAGATTTTGATGGTTAAACGTAACATTGATTCTTTCCTTCCCAATAGCCTCTTCCAGCGTCAACATTTCATCTCTAACTCAAGGCATGCTGATGCAGCGCTGACGTGCGAGAGATTACTGCCTCTCTTCAGCCACTAGGTCAGAAGTCACGTGTGGAAGGATCAAAGAGAACTTAGTGATGAAGTAAAGTTTCAGCTTACCCATTGGCATGTGCATCTTTACAGATAATAATAATAATAATAAGCCTGATATCGTGGTAATAGATCGATCGATACGTCAGGCGATGCTAGTCGATTTCACCATTCCGCATGACGAAAACCTCGTGATGGCTGAGAAGGACAAGCTTAGCAAGTACCTTGACTTGGCCCACGAGGTGACCGCCATGTGGGATGTGGATTCGACGATCATTGTCCCGATAGTTGTAAAGTTGTTCCTGCATTTCGGTTCGGTACCCTTTTTTTTGATGTTTGGAGTTTGTCCGTCAATCACGCTGAAATTACTAAACTGATTAAGATGTTTGGTATCCACACAGGGTATGAGCTGACTTAGGTGATAGGATACTTTTTATCCCGATTAAATGCTCTCTTGGTATAAGCATTATTGCGCGGACAAACTCGCGGGCAGGACGCTAGTAGTGTTATAAAGAGGAAAGATTTGTTTGTTTGAATTGAATAGACTCCAAAACTACTGGATCAATTAATATAAATATTTTACTATTATAATCCTACATTAGCCCTTATGAACATAGACTTTATTTTGCTAAATATATAATATATTAAACATCTATTATATTATTAATTTAATATATACCCGCGTGGAATTCAGTTTTCTAAAGAACTGAATTTCATGCGGGTGAAGCCACGTTCGAAAAGCTAGTGTGGAATAAAAGTAAAGTTGTTCAGTGCATTTCGACTTGGTTAGTAATAATGTATGAGATTGACTGTTGACGGTTGCATCGTGTGTAGCTAACTGACTGAAGTATCGTGATATTTTCAGTAAGAGATAAGATACCCAGTCCCACAGTGTCCAAAGGAAGCACTGCGATTCAGGCCGTGCGTTTTATGGAATTAATGCCCTAATTAAGAAATAATTTCTCCTTTTATTTGCACTATCCTCTAATATATATATAAATAAATAAACAACAACATCACATACATTGATTTGACTCCGTGGTTAGTAGCTTAAGCACTTGTGTTACAGATATCAGAATCAACAGTGGTATTAACAAATAAACTTAAATAAATACATATAACACGCAGAGCAGTACAAACAGACACGTTCATGCACACAAATGTTTGTACAGTGCGGGGATAGAACCCGCGACCTCTTGGTTAATAGTCAACTTCTTGACCATTACACCAAAGAGGTCGTCTATAGTATACGTATGCTCTAAGCCTTAATATATTTGTAACAAAAATACTTGAATTTCCAATCCTTTTTACACTTTTTTTTATTTTAAATACACAATGTTAATACGTATACTATAGTCAAAGTAAAACTATTCTCACGCACAGCAACACAGCTAAACACGCCATTCAAGCTCACCACGGAAACATTAACTAGCCATAAATTCCAATCGCGAAAATAAAAGGGTCTTACATTACTTGTGTCTGGTATCTGGTCGTTTTATGGTCACCCCGCCGATAAACTAGAGGCCAGATCGGCCTAACATTTCGTTCGTATTTTCGGGTCTAGCTAGTGCATTCGCTCGTACGGTGAAAATTGTAAGAATGACAGGGATGACTAGAACTGTAACTACGGCTTTGAGAGTAGGAGCAGAGGGATTCGTGGTGGTCAGTACAAACTTAAGTTAAGAGTTTAGTATCTCAGATGCTTGCACACCAATTTAGAATACTTGGATATGATGAATGGAGTTGGAGAAAATTTATATAAAAAATATAGGTACTCCAGTGAAATTTGAGGTCACAAATTTGACTGTCAGTCAGACGGTTGTCTTAAAAGTACCAAAAGTTTAAATTTTATACCGGGCCCTGTCCAGCCCAGCCCAGTTAGTCCATCAACGAGATTTTTTGTGTGATATTAATTAAAATTCAAAGGTTTAATTTAAAGCCAAACCTTAGATAGGCATTTCAACTGCTTATAACCGTATTATAATCGTATATCGTTTAATTTTTATTTTTCGTACCAGAAAATACGGTTACAAGCAGTTGAAATGCCTATCTAAGGTTTGGCTTTAAATTAAACCTTTGAATATTAATTAATATCACACAAAAATCTCGTTGTTGGACTACCGGGATTGGTTACTTTTTGAACGATAAATAACGATTGTTTCAAAACTAACAATATTAAGCATAATTAATAATGTTGTTATAGTTACAGATCTACTTAGCTAGGCTAGTAGAAAATGTCCTATGGCGTTAAGTCCACCTTTTGTACGTACTTTTGTTGTGCAATAAAACTCCATTAAACTTACACACATCAAAACGATATTGCAAGCTCTATGTAAACTTTGCGAATGTAAACTCTAGCTTATGCCTTTTCAATAGCCTTTAGAAGTTTCAGCGTATCATGATATTACAGAAGTTTTCTCATTGATTAATGTTTTATAGCTCGCACACATTGCTGGGGCCACACACACATTATTTATGAGATAGTACCAGTGAGCCCGTGTGGTGGAGTATGGCTTGTAGCTCCTAGTGGAAGTGAGGACTGTGCCCAGCTGTGGGACGTTTATAGGCTGATGAGACAGTAGCTCAGTGCGGATTTTGGAGGCGTTGTTTGTAAGGTAAGTGACCAACATTACTGTCAGATGTTATTAAGCCGCCCGAGTGCATCTGAATAGGCTTAACGACTAATATCTATCGATTTTTACCGAGACTTATAACCGAACGTGCCTTCCGAAGAAGAATGCTTCTATAGTCAGAATGGTCACCCAACCCAAACACGACCGCACCTTAGGATCCATAATTATGGTGTTACTACCAAAGTGCTGCACCAACTACGCCACGAGCACTTTACCCATCACAATTTATTTATGAAAAATCTAAGAGAAATACAATTCCTCTCCCTAAGATTTAATCTAAGGATTTGATTCAGTTATTGACTTGACATATTTCGGGGTAATTAACAATTTTAAAAAGTTTTAACAACGCAAACGGCTCTCAAGCTTCGCAATTGTTTGTTGGGACATCAAAAACGTATTTAATAATCAAAATCAGTTGGAGACTTTCCCCCTAGTTTGTGACACCTTCACAATTGTGAAGTTCTTCTAACTTGTAACAGATGTTGCGAAACTCATTGCTAATTTACTGTTAGTCTTTCCGAAGTTGCTCGATTCGTAAGAACAACAACTAATTTGAGTAAAAGTTCACTAAACAATTACGCTCTTAGACAAAGATCTGGGGTACATTTGTGATAGTTTCTTTTTTTCGGAGGGAAAAAGTAGAAATGTCATTAATGGATTGGATTTAGCTGTGCGTGCGTGTGTGGTAAGAAAGTAGGTAACTATAATGGTGCATTTTGCGAAACGGTTTAGTTTATAATTATTAAGAGACATGTTTTGATAACGGCCGGGAAGATTACGGTGCTCTGAGATCTTACGGATTTCAATACCAAAAGATATGTGTTTCAAAACCTATATCATAATCAATGACAATTCAAAACATAAACACACATAATAATATTTTTTTTTATTAAAGTAACCAGGACTCAATTTGTTAGTAACATTAATTAAACTTAAACAACTAAGGTTAGTCATATATTTTGATTAAATAAGAGTATGACTTGTGATTGCTACTATACGAAAATCATTGCTGCTTCATTCCATAAGCAGTGGCGCAACAATAATTCACGTATACACAATCGAGCCGGCTTGCAATCATGGCCAGGATGCCGTTGCCACTACCCCTGACTCTGCGCACTAGTGAAGCGCATTTTTTGCGCATTGTGGAAAAAAGCAGTTGACCCGTGCCCCGGCAAACATGCCTGAGGCACTGCAGAAGCGAGGATAATAATGATGGAGTATTTACAGGATGCCCTTTTAACTAGGATAGAGATTTATAATTTCCTACGTACTAATACCCCCACAACCCACCCATCCAACATTCCATAACCTAAGGATAATGTACAATACTTACCTACTTGTACCTATTTTTTTTATTTGCTCTTGACCCAAGATTTAGCCCAACGAGGCAAAGACTGAGTCTACGATGGAGCGAGCTCATCTAGAAGATATAAAAACCTATAAAAACTATAAAGTTTACCTTTTTTTACAAATTACATGATATTAAATTTTTGGATAACCCTCAACTAAGAATTTGAAATAAAATCTTTAAAATTATACAACTGATTTCAAGATTAAAAGTCACGGTTCTAACCATTTATGCCTAGTCAGGCCTAGGTTAGGTAAAAACAAAAAGTCTTACATACTAAAAATAGTCCTCCTGGCCGATTTCGGCCACGGCGGCCAATCTCAACAGAGATCAGTCAATTCAGGAGATATTATAGTGCACAAGTGTGAGCGCAATACACACGTGCACTCACTGTTCCATCACTATCAAAGTTAGGTGAGACGGCAATCCGATATGACCGGAGAGAGATCAGGCACAGGACCAACGGCTTAATGTGCTTTCCGAGGCACGGGGGTGTTACACCGCCAGCTTCCCGACTCCGAGCTGTTTTTCAGTAATTTATGACAGAAAAACTCAGAAACAGTTTTGGCTCGACAGTTTTGATTCGAACCCAGGACCTCTCAGATGTACGGCAGAAACTTTGCCACTACACCAACGATACAGTAATACTAAATGTTATTACAAAGGTCACTGATCTCCGCCTTTAGAAGCAATTTCCTCCATTCTTACAAACAAGGGCAGCCGCTAAAAGCGTCCCAGTATGAGCTCGCAAACTAATTATCGCGTAATTCTATACACAAGCCACTGTTTTGCGTACAACAGCAAATCGAGTTAGACACTGCGGCATCTTTTGCACTTGAAATAAGGCTGATCTTACAATAAAAATGTGTAGCCTGGTGTGCTCGTCCGTACAACCCATGTAAGTGAGTAAAATTATACGTGCTTTCTAAGAGAATGCTAAGGAATTTTCCTTCTAAATACAATATTCTATTTTTGCACTGTAGCGGTTCATGTAATACAATATAATAAATAGTTAAGTGTGTTTAGGTAAAGATGTTGATTGTAGTGTTTCTTTATTCAACATTTTTCATTAAAAACACCCTTGAAACGTCTTTACAAATTAACATCAATGGTCACAAGTTAGCAAATGCTTGCTATTTTTTTTCAAATCCAGAATGTAAGTTAAACATTTCCTCGTAAATCACCGTTATATAACACAAAATTTGTCTGAGAACAAACAGACGTTTTGCTAGAGATGTAAATTATATTCTGATTGGCGGTGATTTGTAAAGAAGGAACAAGGGAATTGCCTTCAAGACTTACTACTAAACGAAACTAATTCCTTCTAAAATGAATAGAGCAGCTCTAGTATAATGAAAATATACGCAGTGTGCTCACAAAATCTGAGTGGCCGAAAGACATATAGAGGGTGTTACAAAAAAAACGGGTTACGGCTAAAGGGTGTTGTTGTGCCCGTTTAATTCAACAACCTTCCCAAAGACACCTAAGGCGAATTCTCTAAAAAAAAATTGGTCCGTCCATACAAAACTGTCTATCAGCTGATCGATATACTATTGGAGAGCCAGTTTTTTAGGGTTCCGTACCTCAAAAGGAAAAAACGGAACCCTTATAAGATCACTTTGTTGTCCGTCCGTCCGTCCGTCCGTCCGTCTGTCAAGACCGTTTTTCTCAGGAACGCGTGGAGGTATCAAACTGAAATTTCTATATGATACTAAGGTCTATTGTCCCTGGAAGCTGTACAAAAATCAACCTTCTAAGCCAACGCAATCAAAAGATACAGCCATTTAGGCCGCAAATTTCCGCAAATTTTCGAAACTCGCACGGGAATCAAAACCTACAGGGTACTTCCCGTAAACTTAGAATCATGAAATTTAGTACGAAGTCACGTCTTATAGTACAGATATGGGAAAAATTACGAAAACCGTAAATTTTTAGTTTCATCATACAAAAAAAATATTTTTGACAATTTTGAAAATTTCAAAGTTACTATACTCTTTATCTACAGGTTTGTAAGGAACCCTCGGTGCGCGAGTCCAACTCGCACTTGACCGGTTTTTTTTTGAGAATTTACCTCAGGTTTCTTTGGGTAAGTTGTTGAGTTATAGGGGCACAACAACATCCTGTAGCCATTACCCGTTTTTTTTAATACCCAGTATATTTACAGATTAATTGGTTAACTTTGAAGCGGCCTGCGTCTAGTTTAATTCTGTGACCTCTAAAAGTCGCCGGTCCATCTTCTATATACTGAATTCTAGTAAATGTCCTCATACTTCACCAAATTGCATTCCTATAACGGTAAAGACGTGTTGCATCAATTAAGAAAGTAGGTAACAGATTAAGAGAGAGCGTCTGAATTTCATAGACATTTTATGCTAACTTATAACTCACCTATCGTCATCTAATAGTGTATTTTTACATCAGTTATAAATAAAATATTATGACATCAACCATACTTTCATACTAATATTATAAATGCGAAAGTAACTCTGTCTGTCTGTCTGTTACTAAATCAAGCCTAAACTACTGAACCAATTGGCATAAAATTTGGCATGGAGATATTTTGATACCCGAGAAAGTACATAGACTTCTTTTAACCGTGGGAATTGGCTAGACGACACCACCAATCGTTGACATACTTTTTATTATCTGTCAAAACGGTCTGCCTCCATAGATTTTGTATGGGAATAATGAACGTGACGTCACTAGAAATCGGAGTCAATTGACCGAATATTTATTGAGTTTTGTGTGTTTAAAAATTGGTTTCGACAGCTTTTTGGAAATAAACTGGTTATAATAACTTCATAGGGGCTATGTTTTTTAAACGCCATGGTCTTGAAAATATTTAAGATAGCTGTCATCATGCCAATTCAGGTGCGCCGATCGCTTTAACGCCTCGGCTACTGCACAGATTTAAACAAAATTTGGTAAGGAGATAGTTTGAGACTTAAGAAAGGACATGAGGTAATTTTGGCCGCCGAAAAACAGTGCATTTCCATGGGAAAAACTACTTTCCATGGAATCTGATCGCTTTCACTCACAAAATTACCAAAGATTTGAATTATATTTGGATAAAATTGGTATTACAGGAAAACAACGCATACCTTACGCGGACGAAGTCGCGGGTAAAAACTAGCAATTTGAAATGCTAAGAAGTCACGGTTAATGGACCATTTAAGAAAAAAATGCAGTGCATTCTGATTCTAAATTCTCCTCTATTATAACAAGAAACTTCTGGTTGCATTACCACTGTGGCACTCGGATGAAAATTAACTTATATTTTGACGTTGACAAATCGTCCCGTAGGATATTTATTACAGCCGTTCTAATTTTAGTTGAATGCTATCTGTCACTTTTGCGCTAAAATGATGTAACGCTTAGTCTTTAGTCTCATTAAATTTTGGATTCTGTACGAGTATATCAAAAGGAAAACTCGGGCTACTTTTTTAACCACTTACGATAAAGAGGGAAATAAAATAGTTTGACTCTTTCTATGTTTGAATATGTCTGTATGTCTGTGTGTACCATATACTTAGAATATACTACTTAGTGTATACTTATGTTTTTTGGGTGTCTGCTTGTGGCATCGTAGCTGCCGAACAGATAAACTGATTTCAACGCCTTTTTTTATTTGAAAGATATTTTAATCAAGGTGGTTCGTAGTTATGGTTCGTCGAAATCCGTTCAGCCATTCAAACTCAACAGCTGTTTTTCTGACTCAGTCGGGGGATTTTTTAACTGGAAATTTAGTTTTTTTTTTTTAAATTTTAGTTATTTGATTTTAAGGCGGGTGTTATAAGTTCGACACCTATGTCTGTTTATGTATATGTGTTTGTGTGCGTCTGAGAGTGCCAACGTAGCTCTCGAATGGATGCTTTGACTTCAAAGGGCTGTTTTTATTAAATTTGATCACGTTGGTTTTTAAGGCTGGTCAAAATTGCTGTTTTCCAGGCTCACTCGGGGGGTTTTTTAACTCGTTTTTCATCTTTGCACTTAACGATAGTCGTAACGTAATTTCCACCTCAAACGTACAGTGTCGGCGCACGGCGTTTGTGTTAAGCGCGCGTGTTTTTACAACGCTTGACCAGAAGCGCGCGCTTGCACGTGTACACTTCAATAGGACTCCCTGGTTCTCGACACGCGCGTTAACAAGGCGCGCGTTGGAAAGCGCCCAATGTGTACCGGGTGTTGTTGTTCGCATCGCGTCGCATCGCACTGGTCGCGTTTGTCGACCACGTGGGACAACGCTTTACAGTCGCGAGTTGCGGCGACAATATACCGCTCTTAATGTGCGTTAAAATAACAATTGTTCACTCCTGAAATACCCTCAATTTGGCTGGGAGGTTGCATTGTAAAACTAGCTAACTAAACGAACCATCGCGAACCAGCTCTTGTACATATCTGAACTTGTATAGGGATGATGACACATTCAATCGTTGGTATATTCTTTATCACTTGTCAAAACAATCTGTTTCTATAAATTTCGTATAAGGATACTCTAACGTGACGTCATGTCAGAGTATCAGAAGATCGAGTTAGAAATCAATTGACTGCATATTTATTGGATTTGGTGTAATTTGAAAAAGGTTTCTACAGCTTTTTTATAAACCTTACCGTGTTTATGTGGCGACCACTTTTGACTATTAGACCAAGAGGTCGCGGGTTCAATCCCCGCATTGTACAACATTTGTGTACATGAACATGTTTGTTTGCACTGGGCTGGGTGTGAAATGATTTTATTTTAGTTTTAAATTCCACTAATGATTCTGGTTTGATGAACATACTAGATGCTTATGCCACCACGGAGTACAGTGATGGGTGCAGGCGCGTGTAATTGAAAAGACAGATCTCCGTGGAATGCTTCATTTATTGTGCGCCTGTGCGCTAATATATATATACCTTATAGCTACAGGAGTCAGATTAATGTATATGATGTTGTTAAAGAAATTTAAAACCATGGTCTTGAAAATGTTTAAGATAGGTGTCATCATGCCTGTTCTGCTTGCTAATGGATAAACAAGAGTTCCTAGCGTCCACCAATTAATTTTCCCCAGGAATTTTCACTGGGTGCAAAGCGTGCTTCGCTGCAAGTTAACTTATAGCAACAGGGAGGTGCAATTTGTTTTGTTTGAGATAGCGCAAGGTAATTTAATTGTGTTTGTGCCTCGGTATTGTGCCTTATACTCGCTGGGCTACACTCGCTGAATGGAACCAGAAGATGATTGTGAATGTAAGGTCTGATCATAGAACAATTACAACTTAGTAGCATGATCGCTGAAGTGTACAAGTCAGTACTCAAGTCTCAAGTCAAGGACTGCCTCGTTGGTCTAGTGGCAAAGTTTCTGCCTCACATCAAGGTCCTGGGTTTTAAATTCCAGGTCGAGCCAAAATTGTCGGGAAGTTGGCGGTGTTAAACCCCAGTGCCTCGAAAAGCACGTTAAGTCGTTGGTCCTGCGTCTGATCTCTCTCCGGTCATGTCGGATTGCCGTCTCACCGAACCTTGAGAGTGATGGAACAGTAAGTGCACCTGTGCATTGCGCTCATATTATATCTCCTGCGCAGTTGGCTGATCTCTGTCGAAATTGGCCGCCGTGGTCGAAATCGGCCAGGAGGACTATTATTATTCGTAGTATCTTCTAGGATATCACAGCACAAGGCTGGTCCTTTTGGAAGGCGTACGTGGGGATATGGATCCAACACGAAGAGGCCCCTCAGTGATACATTAATGTTTAGGGATGTGTACAACCAGCGGATACTATCTCTGTCTGCACTATTGAGTAGATACAACTAAAGACAGAACCCGCTAGGTGCAAGGACTATTGCAGAGAAGATGAGAACTATAATGGGTCTATGGAGGGGAAATTGCTATATTGATGAGACAACGGGACGCCTGCCATATCAAATATCTCATCTTGATAATCGCGGCAGACGGTGACTCGCCGCTTACTAAATGGGCTGCCTATCAAAAGCTACCAGATAGTAGCCAGGCAGCAACATTACTGTAAGCGGCTGAAGGTTGTCGAGAGGTGTGCGAGAATCTGCGGGGTGAAGGTGGCCGGCGGCCATCAGTCCCACGGCATTGACATTTTACACTTCCAACCTAGAGCATAGGTTCCGCTCTTGCGTTCTCCACTCTTGGCCAGCCAGTTAAGGCAAGCACAAGAGGCGAGGGCCAAATAAGGTAAACTCGGGAGTCGGGGTCCGAGGTGTCGCCACGCACCTACAGCACGCCACATGCTGCCCCTGCGGCCTATTATTATTATATATTTTTTTTGTTACAATCACACTCAAAATCATCAAGTTTGTCTTCGATAAACGCAGTTATTTATATTAGGAAAGCCCACGATGCTACATCGAGATTTACTCAAACGTCATAGAGACCCTCTGGGTTGCAAAGTTTAGATTATAAAAAGAAGAAAAAATTACATATAATATATACTTTTTGATCGGTGGTGGGAGAGAATATAGAGTTTTAAAAATAAAAAACTGTTGCATCAACGTTAATGGACATGCGCCAGCGCGTTAAATATTGCTATCATTCATGTCCTACGTATTTTTAAAATGTATGTAGGTATGTATGTCTACTGCTAAAATTGATGTGTACCCTTAATACTTAATGAAAAGCAAAGAGCGAAGTATACAAGAAAATACCAAACGACAAGTGCTACACCTACTAAAACTCTCTAGAAATCTAAGTAAATCTATAACACGCCTCGTATGGGAATCGCATCATGTTCCAATTTCGAGATGCCCAACCGACCAAGTCACAAGTCGGTCACACGCGCAATAACTGCAACACCGAATAGACAAGAACCGACGTATTGTAATTCAATATATTCTAAAGATTGGTTCCGACTGGTGACAAGTATCAGGACTCAAGGAATGACTTTGGTCTATTGGTTAAAATAGAAACGGGTTTAAAAAGAGCCTGTACAAAGTGCAAAAATATGCCTGTACGAAAATACAAGCCGCGTGAGAGATACAAACAGAGACAGGTAAGAATTCATTTCTCAAAAATATCAGGTTTTACATGAGAAAATAAAATGAAAAATTTGTTCGAGATAAGGAGACATCTTCTGATAATGTAACATGTTAATTTTAATACTTGACATTTACGCGGGATACTATGAAATCCTAAATTTCACCTTTTGACTTTGCCTGTGAGTGCTTGAGGTAACAAATGTGTAACGCCAAGCCTCAACCAATCAGAGCCTTGCCAAACGAACCAGTCAATCCTTGCTCTGTCAGCCAAGCCATCCAATAGGAAGCCACCGCAATGCCAGTTGACGCTCCCCACTACAACTTCCGCAAGGCGTGTGCCCTTTAGTGGGAGCAAGCCCTTATAACAGCCGGATAGCTCAGTCTAGCCGACTTCTTGCCCTCTATATCCTTTCTAGCCTATCTAGCCGACTTTTTGATATCTATATTTTAATACTGATTATAAGCTAACTTAAATAAAATTTGTGTGCACAGGTCACAAAACATTTTGCCTAGTTTTTTATGCTACTCAATTACAAATTTACAGTTATCATGCTTTGAAAGTCAGAGCATGACATTTAACTTTTCCTTTCACCAATCTGTACTCACCTTAAGGCGCACCCGCCTACACTGTTCTATGCCAAGTAACATGAAAATGCAATCTCACCACGGCACGTTCAAAGCAAAATCACACTTGTACTATACGTGATACAGTCCCTCTACAGAAATAAGTTTGTCAAGTAGATGCTACAATCATGAATGTGACGAATTGATAGAGTTAATGGAAGAGACACTATGCAATTGAATTAAGAAAAGAATTTAAAATAACAGTTATTAAATAAATCAGAAATAATATGTCCCTAACCGCCTGCAGTGATGGGACCAGGCGCGTGTGAATAAAGAGACAGATTTCGGTTGTATGCTTAGTTTATTGTGCGCATGGGCGCTAATATAAACTCTTTTGCAAAAAAACGGGCACTTTAGATTTTTTCCTCTACTTTAATGAAGAAGAACAAGAAATAGGTTTTATTAATTTGACGATGTATTGGCATGTTATTTGAAGCATCCTGGCATGATTCTTTACGTTCCAAATTTAAAATTTGAAATTAATAAAAGAAAAATAATGATTATTGTGGATTATTCTAAAATTGCTTTACTAATGGCGCGAATTGCTGAAACGATTTTTAACTGATTACGATATTTTAAAACTTTTTGGACATTTTCTGCAAATTAAACAATTTAATCTTTATTTTTACATTAAATACCACTTTTTGATATGAGTGATAAAGCGATAAGGGCCGGTAAAATTATAGCCCTACTTGAAGAAGGTTGTTCGCAAACTTACGTGTCTCAGCGGCTAAATGTGAGTCGTTCAACTGTCCAGAGGACTTGGCAACGGTATCAAGAGACCGGTTCGGTCAAAAGAAGACCCGGTTCGGGAAGAAAACGATGCACAGAACCAAGAGATGACCGCTTTTTGGTGAGTCAGGCGTTGCGGAATCGTAAGGCGTCAAGTGTGGACCTGAAGAAGAGCCTTGAAGAAGTAAGAGGAGTAGAAGTTAGCTTGTGGACGGTCAGGAGGAGGCTTTTGGCTGCCAATATCAGGAGTTACCGCCCAGCTCGGGGCCCTAAATTACTCCGTGAGCACCGAGTTGCTCGACTTCAGTTTGCTCGGAACTGTGCTTCATGGACTCTGGAGGACTGGAATAAAGTATTGTTTTCTGATGAAGCTAGAATCTCTTTGTGTGGAGAGGACCGACGCCGGCGAGTGCTGCGAAGACCACGGGAACGCTATGCGGAAGTGTGTTTCGAAGAAATCACTCCTTATGGCGGAGGCTCCGTTATGTTTTGGGCAGCAATTAATTCGACGGAGCGTACGGAGTTAGTTTTCATAGAAAATGGAACATTAAATGCACATCGGTACATAATGGAAGTCCTAATTCCATATGAACAACCCACATTGACTGCACTTGGGGAAGATTCCATTTTTATGGACGACAATGCTCGCTCGCACCGTTCTGGCGACGTGGAAGCGTACATGCAAGAAATTGGGATCCGTCGTTTAGATTGGCCAGCTCGAAGTCCTGACCTCAATCCAATTGAGCATGTCTGGGATGTTCTAAAGAGACGTGTAAGATCAGTGCAACCTGCTCCACAAAACATCAGGGAGCTAAAAAGAGTCATTGCAGAAGAGTGGGAACGAATTCCTCAAAACGTTATTAAAAACATCGTGGAAAGCATGCCCAGAAGGATTCAAGCTGTGATTTTGGCAAGAGGAGGTCACATTCGGTATTAGGTTTTTACATTTGTAACTTTATTTAATTAAAAAAAGTAAAAAAAAATCTTATCTTTATTGCCGACCACTTCTTATTGTTTGGGCGTGTACATCGGTTTTAAAGAATCCATCGTTTTTTTTTTCTTTTAGTTGCCCGAACTCACTACACGCGCATTAATTTACACGATTATAAGTATACAGACTACGTCAAAGAAATAAATTACATTTAATTAACTCAAATCGACCTTAGAACGTAAATTTCCTTAGGTGCCCGTTTTTTTTGCAAAAGAGTGTATATAACTTATAACTTACTTCAGGGTGAGGTGAGCCACACACTACACGCCAGAACACATACGAGTATGCGGCATACTATAGTAGAATCCCGTGACTATCAGCGATTAAGCTGCAATGATTTGTTGACATCACACGTCACAGTGACAGTATGCAGTAGCCTTATTTTATAGGATGGCTGTGAACTGACAGTAAGGTTGGTCACTTACCTTACACATACCCCTCCACCAATCCGCACTGAGCCCGCGTGGTGGACTATGGCTCGCACCACCTCATAGTTGAGGTGAGGCCTGTGCCAAGCAGTGGGACTTATATAGGCTGATGAGAGAGAGAGAGAGGCTGTAAACTCTATCTGAAAAAATCGTGCATGCTGAAAAAAATGACTAGTCATTTTTTGATTAGTTAAATGTCATGTTTATATTATTCCATGAACAATGAAAACATTGTGGTCATTCATAAGAACTAGCACTCGATATAGTTTCAGATTTTGATGGTTAAACGTAACATTCTTTACTTCCCAATAGTCTTTTCCAGCGTCAACATCCCATCTCTAACTCTGTGTGAAATATTAAATTTAGTTCCCGTGTTCGTACGTCGTGCGCGTGGCATGCTGATGCAGCGCTGACGTGCGGGAGATTACTGCCTCTCTTCAGCCACTAGGTCAGAAGTCACGTGTGGAAGGATCAAAGAGAACTTAGTAATAAAATGAAGTTTCAGCTTACACATTGGCCTGTGCATCTTTACAGATAATAATAATAATAATAATAGTTCTCCTGGCCGATTTCGACCATGGCGGCCAATCTCAACGAGATCAGCCAACTACACAGGAGATATTATAGTGAACAAGTGTGGGCGCAATACACAGGTGCACTCACTGTTCCATCATTCTCAAAGTTCGGTGAGACGGCAATCCGACATGACCGGAGAGAGATCAGGCACAGGACCAACGACTTAACGTGCTTTCCGAGGCACGGGGGTATTACACCGCCAACTTCCTGACTCCGAGCTGTTGCTTGAGAAATTCATGACAGAAAATATCAGAAATTCTCGACCTGAGATTCGAACCCAGGACCTATCTTTACAGTAATATAAGAAGCACTCACATTTTGCGCGGCATCTTCGCATATGGCTATACAGGCCAATACGGTAGTGGATCAATCGCCCGCATCTAGCGTAATTGAATTGAGCGTTACCAGGTTGAGCTACTCCCGAATGTCTTTTAGCTAGTTTTGTTACCACGGTGCCAAACCTAACCGAGACACGCCCTTGGACACCAGGCTCCTCCAGCGAAGGCGCTCAGATACCATCTCTTCCAAGCCTGTCGCTCGTATTTGGAAAGCGTCCAAGTCGCGCTTCACGCAGTTTCTTCGTTCCACATTATCTCTTCCAAATATTTGACATGCTGAACCTTTTTCCTGCACATTTGACCTCATGCCTTCCAAAGCGTACCATCTTCACTGGTATTATGCAGCATATATCATAGTTCGCATCCGTAATTATGGATGACGAGGGTGTAACACTATTACAGGCTGTTTGGATTGCGCCGCGTAACGCTGTTAGAACTTGTTACGTGCCTTTGTGAGGAACTGTTCTTGGAATTTTATTGCAAACTAGCGGACCCAGCGGAAGTTGTCCTGCCGGGTAAATTATATTTTATTTTTTTCTGCGTAAGATTTTCGTACTTTAAGGAATATCATAAAAAAAAGAATTGGCCAATTTGGTCATGGCGTCCTTGAGTTATGCGCTTACCAACACAGTTTGCGATTCATGTTCATAATATTATAGATACTATACTGTTTTCTCACAAATATGAGATAGACACTAGCGAGCATACGAAACTTAAATATCGTTAAAGTAAAAATCCTTGCTAGTTTTTTTGTATCGTAAAAAAACCTTCGTGTTTGTGCGTGTTTGTCTGTGGCATTGTTGCGCCCTAATGGATGGACCGATTTCAGTGCATTTTTTTTAATCGAAAGATATTATTTATTGACAGTCCCGTCCAGCCATTGAAGCTTACCAGTTTTTTTTCTGGCTTAAATTTTTAATCTTTAGTAAAAAACTCAGCCATTATTTTTTCTAAGCACAAATACTACAGTTAATAATAACTGTCAAAAATTTACTAAGGAATACCAAAACCCGTAAAAAACAATAATATCAAATTAAAAAACTTCTGTAAAATTGATTTGTATTCAATTTAACGGGTGGTGTGCAAGAATGTTATTTCTATCACAACATATCAATATCTCAATGTCATAGACCAGATATACTGCTACAAAATAAACGTAGCTACTAACCACCTCATTCATTATCCATCCATATCAAATTATCTTTCGATTCGCACTTTCCACCACTTTCACTAAGACCGGCTTAAGCAAACATCTTAATTCGCATTGTTCTCAAACACCTCCAATCTCCATGAGTACTCTAAAGTGAGTTTAATACGCGCACATAGTAATGCCCCATTCTGAGCCAGTGGGCCGGAATCATTGGGGCAATGCCTCTTTAAGACAATCCTCTGTAGAGGATCTAGGCCTGGTTAATAGAGGGAGCGAAACTAGTTTATAATATAGTTTGGTGAAGCGAGATGCAAGAATGACAAGATCGGGTGCAACCTTTCTGGGCGATGGATGTGAATAGGGACGAGGTTATCAAGAGTTACTTATAGGCGAGTAGTGCATTCCCTGCGGCACTCGCTACTACATTAGGTTAAGACAGCAACATACAATTAAAACTGAAGTCTTGCTTTTGATCATTTTAAAAAACATACATTATTTAAAAAGGTAGGTACTTATATACTAATAATAGTCCTTTTGGCGGATTTCGACCACGGCGGCCAATCAACAGAGATCAGCCAACTACGAAGGAGATGTTATAGTGCATAAGTGTGAGCACAATACACAGGTCCACTCATGTGTTCTGACTTCACTGTTCCATCTCTTTCAAAGTTCTGTAACTCCGCCAACTTCCCGACTCCGAGCTGTTTTTGAGAAATTCATGACAGAAAATCTCAGAAACAATTTTTGGCTCTACCTGGTTTTTATATACTAGGTCCCCATAGAACTAATAAGTACTATTTATTAAATGGCCTCAATCTCATTTTATTGTGATAACGAGGCCAAGGAACTAAGAATATGACTGATGAAGACTGATGTAATATGACTGATGTAATGTGATAGGACACTATTTAACTTTAGCAAAGAGCAAATTTACTAAAATTAAGCTTTAATATCAGACCTTTTAATGGACGCAATCTTTACCGCTTTGTGAAAGTTTGCCGTTCAGCAACTCGCTTCACTCCTAAGATAATGATTTAAAGCTGCGCTGTACTCTTTTATTTTTGATTGTGTTAATTAAGGAACGACGGAATAATTCCAGAATCCACGAGATGAATGTAGACAAAGTGAGAGTTGTTATTAGAATAAAACTACTGTGAACTACGTTATGCTACCAGAATGGCTTGATACTTACACTTTATTATGTACTTACTTGTTACTGAATTGAGCCATTTGAAAACGCAATTGTTGTGTCAGATGATGCTGCCATGCTAACAAATGTGCACTATTATTTTTCAAAAATAAATTCACTAGTCTACTTACAATGTTGTTTTGTTTGTTTGTCTTACAATTTGATACTTAAAATTATAATATTATTTATTATAGATATAGAAGAGCAGGACTTATTATTATATAATATTATTTATGATATCAATTTTGCTAACTACAATTATAGGCTAAATAATACCACCATGCGTACATAGATTTTGTATGGGAATACTATAATTTGACGCCATATTTTAGTATCAGAAATCGAATTTGATTGACTGAATATTTATTGAAATCGATGTAAATAAAAATTTGTTCCTACAGCTTTTTGTAAATAAATTGGTTTTACTAGCTTCATAGAAGTTTTTAAAACATCATGGTCTAAACAGGCTATATTTTGCTTATTTTATTAAAGAACCAAATTCCACACGGACGAAGCCGCTGGTGGGAAACTGGTGTAGTAATAAAATAATTATAGAATTACTGTAAAAATTAATAAGGCATATCATGGTCCGATTAATTTTTAACGTACGATGCAGCTCACACAGGGTGACCGCAGTTCTCTGGCAAGCCACAAGTTGAAGCGATTTGAGGACTTTTAATTAGTGGAGATGAGAGGAGAACGAAAGGACATAGAGTAGCTGTAAAATTCTAAAAACCTATTGTTATTCTAAACGAATCTTTTTTTTAAATTATGTAGTATACCTACTCAGGTAATGTAGTGACGGATTTCAGCCAGCCTGTTACCGCGGCAAAATCGCTAACTTTGGCGATTCGCGGTAATACGAGTAGTAATCCGCAATGTGCCCTTAGCTTTATAGATAAGAAATGAAGCAACAGTATCATTGACATAACGGATTTATGTGTCTTGTATACTTTATCTGTTATACTAGCATTGATCGACAAACTTAGAAAACAGTTATCATTAATACACTAGTATTTATGATGCTGATTTCAAAAGCTGCATAGGGGACAGGCGAGACAAACCGCATGATGCACTAGTAAAGATGGCATACTTTTTTGTTTGTAAATAAATACATATTATACATAGAAAACCCAGACCAGTACAAACACACATGTTCATGCACACATATGCTTGTACTGAGCAGAGATCGAACCCGCCATCCTTGGTTTTAGAAGTCCGACATGTGGACCACTGCACCAAGCGGTTGTCAAATTAAAATTATCTACTTTTTAATATTGTCTTTTAAGAAGAAAACCGCTTTAAAATCAGTCCATTCGTTTGGAAGCTACGACTACAGTCAGACACACACAAAAACACGAACACATATATACACACACAGGAGTAAAACTTATAAGACCCCTATTTTTAAAATATATTTTGCACTAGACGTATTGAAGTGGAAAATGATGAAGAATTCATTCAAATGACTGACGAATGGCACCGTGTTAAGTGGATACGAAAAAACGGTTCATCGACAAAGAAAACAGACATCTATCTTAAAGAAATATGTTTTTTGTTACTTCATAAGATAAAAGAGAAAAGCCCAATCGCTGTCACTTCCGCTTTAGTGAATGTTTCGGTCAACCCCATAGGGATTAAGCTTAATTGGGAATGAGATTACCTTCCAGCAACATCGTATTGAATTATGTTGAATTATTTAAAATCATGAATTAATCCTGAGTATACACAAAAAATTGCCTGTGAAACAATTTCCATCTATTATTTCGTTTGCCTTGTTTCAGTTTGGTGGTTATTTCGTGAAGGGTTATTAAAATTTCAGTGATTACATTATTTTATATTAAATTTATGAGAAATTTACCTGTCTTACTTTATCGAGCCTTTGCTATTATAAAAGTTGCAGGAAGGAAATGCTGCGTAAAATTATTTAACAAAATGGCCTTTTAATTTTTATTGGAAAAAAATCATTAAGTTAACTATTTTGTACTTGATATAAATGGTTTTGCGAAAGAAAATCAGTGATAATCATTTCAATAAACCTGTGCAGTAGACAATAGATATGAGAAAAACAAATTGTAAAACGCTCGAAAAACACTCATATACTTGAACAAAAATAACAGCTTGGCCTACACACTATATTATGTGATCTTAAAATGTAAGTCAGATTATGCAAAATAAAAAATATTATGCATAATTTGACCGTTTTTTATTACATCTAAATATACAGGGTGTAAAAAAAACTTTAACGAAGCCGTCAACCACGCGTTCAGTACATCAAACCAAATCGTATGAAAAAGAAATTTTGGCTGGGAAACAACTTTTATTTTTTGACATCAAAAAAAGTAATTTTATTCTAACCCGCAATGTACAGCGCGCACGCGGAAAAGTCACCGCGGGCGTGTTGCTTTACACCGCCGCGACGCGGTTCGGTTCGAGTGTGCGCTGTTCATTGCGGAGTGTGCCATTTAGAGGCTTTTTATGAAAGAACTAGTGAAAATTTGTATCATGTTTTTTTGGAAAAAAGTTAAGTTATAATGGACAGAAGTCATTTCTGTAAAAATCATCAATTTTTTTTTCAAACTTTAACCATCAATATCTCAGTAACCGTTACCTTCCCAGGTATGGTGTAAAGGAAAAAAATGATCGTAACAATTGGTAGAATATGTGGTATTCGGCTTCGTTAAGGTTTTTTTACACCCTGTATAAAACTCAAAGGTGACTGAATGACTGACTGACAAAGTGATCTATCAACGCACAGCCCAAACCATGAAGCAAAAACAAAGAGGAGTCGTAACAGCGACGCGTGATATTTTGCGGGGTGCGGGGGTGTTCAGCTCTGCCCGTGGCTCCGCCCACTTCGCAATATTTAATCTATCGGCTAATAGCAAAACTACTAGTTTAGGTGTATGTTGATGTTACTACTAGTTCAGCTATCTCACACTAGATGTCGATAGTCTTGAATATGATGGGACGTACTCAGAACTTTAAGCTTAAAAAAATGTAATATGAATTTTTTTCTCTTTATTATCATGTAAAAAACCGTTACATTACAAAACACTTAACTAACATACTTAGTACAAGTGAACCACTTGGGTTTGTAATAATTATACTAAGGGTTACAAATAAAGTTAATAAATACATAAAAACAAGAATTGGACAAATAATATATGTAAGCCGTTTGGTTAATAATTTAATTATTGCTAATTACAGGAAAGAGAACCAAGAAAGTTAAGCTTTAATTTAATATTTTTAAAAGATAAATTATCTCGTAATTCTCTTGATAGTCTATTTATTAGGCGAGGCACAATAAAATCAGAAGTTCGCTTACCGTAGTCATTATTTACGCGAGTCGAGCTGCACCTCAACTCACGCCAAGCTACCGATCGTGTGTATACAGGGTTGTTTGTTTGTGGCTGATTTTTACACGTCTTGAAGAACAGATTATTAAGCAAAATGAATTTAACTTGGATTTGAACAGGTTGATTACTTTACAATATTCAAAAAGGCCGGAATAGTCATCACTATATTGTTGGCTGATTCCTTTTGGTACTATATTCTTTAGTATTCTTACTTGAAGATCGTATATTTTATTTAAGTATGTATTATAGGTGCGTCCATAGTTGCATAAACCGTATTGGATATACGATTCCGCTAGAGAATTATACAGCATCAACTTCACCTTGTACGGGATTCGATATTAAAGTAGTAACTAAAACAAAATCTTCGTTTCTGAAGCTTCGTTATAGATTGCAACCAAGTAGAACCAAGCTCATAACTCCACAAACTGTTCAGTTTCAACCCAAACATTAGTGTCATAAAACTTGGTTTGGTTGAAACAGAAATGGCAAAGGTTAAATTTTACGAGCTACATTATCTTCAGTTAGCGAGTGAAGAACTTAAGCAATAACTTAGTTTTTGAAGTGAACACTGAGACAGCTTAATGTTACAAGCTGTGACTTAACTCAAGCTGACGGTCTATTTGAGGCAGTTAAACCTTCTCTAAGTTGAAATAGGACGTAGCCAGTGACATATCATATTATCTTAGTGCCGATTTGTCAATAGACAGCGCTAACAGTGTAATAAAATTCCAATGATAGTTGATATATACATTCAAACCGCAGGCAGAACGTCAAGGACAAAAAGTTTCATCAAAAAGGTTGGCTTATATTTAACTGACTTTTAAAATAATTAAATAGCTAATGTTGAAATAGCAAACTAAATAATTAAATTAGCTATTAATCAAACTTATGCATGAAATAAATAATTTAATAACTTACTTTTACTCGTAAAGCTAGGCAACCTACGGCGTGGTCGTGTTTGGATGGGTGACCACTCCGACGATATAAGTGACGTCGTAATGGTCACCCAATCAGCAGTTACATCGAGCTACATCAAGGCAAAACGATAAAAACCTACAAACAGCATTTCAATGTGAACACTCCAGTATCTTATCCAGTTGGAGTAGGGATAAATTTTCAACAAATATGTAAAATCTTATGTGCAGACATTCATATACTGTATAGAAATGAGGCCATATTAGCCGGGACGTTTGCACAGGAGCAAACATGTCGTCAGTTTTACCGTTCTGTTTGTCTGTTTTCAAATGAGCTACCTGCCATTTTGATACAAACAAAGGTATAAAATTACATCACGCATTTGAGCTGCGATAGACTACACAAAGGTATTGCATAGACTTACTTCTAAAGCGAAACAACTGTGTTTATGCTGCAAATGACGGTTGATTTTCCACTTCGGTAGATTTGGCTTTCAAAAACGCTAAGCATTGCTGCTACGACAAAACATAACATGAACATCTTCTGATGTAAAATATTTTAGAGCGTGCTGTATGTTGTGAATTAATTTAACAATGCCTTTGAATTTGAAGTTATGCTATGTTGCCATTGAATTCTAAAAATCAAGAGAAGAAAAACAACTTGTAGCAAAAAAAAATACCGCTTAGGGATAACTAACCTAGTACTACAGTGTAGTTCCACTTGAACCAATATAAGTGAAAAACCAAATGAAATGAATGAAAAATACGAATACATTAAGTAAAATACCACAGGAAGGTACCATGATAAGGAAAAATTCTTTTATAAACGTAGTTTATAAAAGAAAATTACTTTTTATTGTACCTTCAAGCAGTTAAAAAAGCATAAAAAGTAGAGGTAAATATTAATTCAGTAACAAATCCCTCTCCTAACACATCACGGTAATTCCCCATTAATCACAGTGTTCAAATTCTGGAATGCATAATGAATCTCGAATCGTTAATCCGAACATTCTTAGGCGGTAATGATAAAATTAATTTGGAGACGCTCGTCACCGTCTTTGTATGAGGATTACTTCGTTCGTTTCGATGTAAATGAGCGTTTATTGAACACACACACGACAGAGTGGGGGCGTATTTACTAAAGTCGTGGGTTAATTGTGGTTCACTTCCCTGAATAATAATAATAATAACGCTCTAGCCGATTTCGACCACGGCGGCCAATCTCAACAGAGATCAGCCAACTGCGCAGGTGATTTTATAGTGCAAAAGTGTGAGCGCAATACACAGGTGCACTCACTGTTCCATCACTCTCAAAGTGCGTTGAGACGGCAATTTTGTTCCTGAGATTTTATGTCTTGAATTTTTTAAGAACAGCTCGGTATCGGGAATTTGGCGGTGATACATTTCCGTGCCTCGGAAAGCACGTTAAGTCGTTGGTCCTGCGCCTGATCTCTCTCCGGTCATGTTCTTTGAATACTCAACATTTTGTCATACGACCGGTGCCCTAATCCCGCTCGTGCAATCGTAACAAAACCGTTATTGAATCGCCTTATTTTAACAATTCTAAGTACGATTTTTGTACAAAAGCATTAGTGGATTAGGCGAATGTCATTTTCGTACATTGAACATATGAAAGCGATCGCGATTTTGATCAAACAACTCACAAACACTTTGCTCGTGGCATTTAAGCAAGACAAGCGTCTTAACCGTTACTCACGTTTATAGAATCCATTTCAGAAGCATGCTTGGAGAAATATGGTTAGTTGTTCAAACAATTTTTATTATTGATTAATTTATTGACATATTATATAATCGCGCGCCTTCTAATAAGAAGAAAGTTTTTTTATTTTTTTTATTTAGCCTAATATCATCCCTCCACCTGTCCCTGTCCATTGCCAACGTTTCCCAGTCCCGTGTTGTATTGACCAAGTCGTCACACCATCGTTTCTTGAATAAAGTTATTCAACAATAACTCGTAATCCATTTAATAACTTTCACAATGCAACAGCAAGTCTAAAAATTAATTAATTCAGTTACGTTACAACCTTTTAAAGTACAAGTGTATTCACTTATTTATTTAAGGTATACAATCATATTACAATCAATGCATGCTTATAATAACTATGTTCGTAAAACTACGCATTCTAAAAAAAACCTTTTCTTATACAACTAATTAAAATTAGAAATTTATATATATTCTTGGACTCTAAAATTATGTAGATAGAGAGAGGGTATCTTGCTTGAAGTGGTCTGTGATGGACTTTTTATACAGCGAGAATTTGCTATTAAAAATGTCTATCTTCGGGTCTCTGTTCCCGCACACCAGTTCGTTATAGGATCTGTACATTCTAACCAGTGGGTTATAAAATGACGTGTTATTTTTGTATACATCCAAAGCGAATTTATGTAATGTTTAAATTAAATACTTATTCACTAACGAGCCAACTTTTTTTTATAAAAATACAACATAATCGCTAAAGGCATTTCTTAGTTACTAAATAAGCAAATTAAATTGTTTCTTCAAATGCAAAGTACCTACCAGTTCCTTAAGGGTAAACATAATTTTTAAGAGCCCAACAAGGGCGTTTTAAGAACACAATAAGCTCGGAAACATTTTGGTCTGTACCATATTTAGAATTCACGCGACCCGATGGGACTACTTTAATCAGGGGCACTGTTAATTTCGCAGCTATAAAAGACAAAAGTATATGATAAAAGCCCCAATACACATAATGTACAGTAGCACCATTGCACAGTGGTACAATTGCCAACACATCAGGCTATTAAAAGCGTATAAGATACCGCAGGGTTTTCACCGTGACTTGCTTGACCACCGTACATCCGAAGATCTTTAATCATAAAATACTCTCAAATATAACATTTTTTTCTACACTCAAGTGTTGTTGTACCTTCTATAACTATCAATACCTCAATAATTAGATTGCCCATTTATTATTTATGGGCATATTCTCAGCTCCAACTCCATTCTGAGGACCATTGCGGGGAGATATGACTCCCCTTTAACTCGCCACATGGCCAGGGTGTTGGTCAAAAGAAATACAGATTGACCCGCCGTGGCTGTGTGTGGTATCTTCCTTATTGTGCATTGTTTTGTTTTTTTTTTTTGTTTTTTCTGTTACTAATATAGCTCGCAAGATTTATTTTACTAACAAAATGGACCTGTGTTGTCTGAATTCCTAAAATAAAATTAATATTCTGCATCGTAAGACAATGCGTTGTTCAAAACAAGTAACGCTAATTGTTGTTATTAAATCATTTTATTTTTAAATAGTTTTATTTGTTACTTTCAGTAGTTTGTATGCAATGGATAGTCGAGAAATAGGTACTCGCTATTTTCATACATTTTTTTTTAATTTTTATTCCCAAACTTTAAATAGACTTTGAAATATGTCCCAAAGCAAAACCGAAATTGAGACATACCTCAGAAAAATCCTTAAACTCTTCTTTTTTTTACACTAGTAAATTGTCTGCGTTTATCTGCATCTGCGGCACCGACGATGTAGTAGTACTAATAGTAGTAGTTCTTCTGACCGATTTCGACAACGGCGGCCAATTTCAACAGAGATTAGCCAACTACGCAGGAGATATTATAGTGCACAAGTGTGAGCGCAATACACAGGTGCACTCACTGTTCCATCACTCTCAAAGTTCGGTGAGACGGCAATCCGACATGACCAGAGAGCGATCAGGCGCAGGACCAACAGCTTAACGTGCTTAACGGCTCTAGTACTAACATACGTTCCAACATTCAAAGATCACAATGAGAAAGAATTATCATCTCGATCTAAAAAAAAATGTCAATTGGGTCAGTGACGCTTCTGTGGTAACCTACATTTTACTGTGGTCACGGCTAAGTGCAGTTGGTTGAAAATTTCGACGAGAGAGCGGCGAGAAATTTTCACGGCTTGAAATGGGAAAAAATGCGATTTTAATTTGAGTTAGGTGAGGCTTATGTGATGTGAAATTTTACCTCTAAGATATGAAAGTTTTTTCTCATTTGAATGTATGTTCATGCGTAGTTAATGACGTTTTACAAATAGAGCCAAAGGCTAGTGGATTATGCAAGGAGTCACGTTCCCAAGATTCTGTTCATACAAAAGTGTTAAGATTATTATTTACTGATAATATTTAGATGGTTTTGGTTGATATCGTTCTGGTAATCTAATAGTATGTGCTCCACTACCTGCCTCAAGGGTTTGGTTTTATTGTAAATTCGCAATACCAGAGACGGCCCCTATGACCTCATACACATAGAATAGTTTTATGCGCCCCTTGTTTGCCAGTATACGGATTAGACGCTTAGCCAAATCGAATCGAATATCTTGGTCTATTGTCATTATGCCTAGAAGGCCTAAGTCAGCGTAATAAATTTGTCATAACACCTACTGGTTCCGCAAAACCTTGGCTCCGACATAGATTCTTCACTGCTTCCTTCTTATCATCCTGGCCACTGGAGTTCACTGACCGCGCGTAAAGAAAGTTAAAGAGTCAATGACACATTGAAAAAACCTAATTAATCCAGTTACGATATTGATGGCACAGTTGCCCTCGCTGGCAGGGATCCAACGCCAAGATGTGGTGCCAGTCGAGCTGCGGCGATGCTTATAAGTGAGGAAATTTAATTAAAATTACTAACTGCATGTGGTTTGCTGTCAAATTTTGGCTTTTTGTTTTATTTTGTTCAGTGGGGTGAGCATGAACATTATCGTAACGTATTCGTGTCGTCCAAACGTGTCAGAAACTGTCAGTTTCCCCATACAAATTGACAAGTTGACGATAGGTAAACGGATAGGTTACGAATACGTAACGACAGTGTTCGTGCTCACCCCACGGGTTTGGCCTCTGATCGCCAGCACTATGGAGAACCACTCAGTACTTAAAAGAGGTAGGTACCTTTGAACGTGCGTTGCTTTACATAAGAACGTTGCCATAACACCACGATGTACTTCTTTTTAAGTATACGTGAGTAACTAATTCTATCAATTGCTACAACACGATTCGACTACACTAGCCTGTCTTTAGTTGATATATTAGCCAAACAATTTCTACTTACCAAGAACTTATAAGAGTAACGCTCTATTCGTAAACACAAAGTTATGATTATATTTTAATAAGCTAAATACTTTGTATGAAACCTACTTGCTTTGTAAATGCCACACCTAGAAAAATGTAACGCTATGGTGTTGTCTCTCTCTATGGATTGTGTCCTCCATGTTTTGTTTGCTGTCTGTAGCGCTCAATCGTTTTTCTTTAAAATAAATATCTTTATCCATCGTTTGGTGTTTGTGTTTCCGTCCATAACCCATCAGAACTTAGATGGGGGGTAGGTACTTCTCATCAGCCTACTGACTAATACGTCCAGCTGCCGGGCACAGGCCTCACCTCGACTATAAGGTGATACAACCAATACTCCTCCACGCACGCTCAGTGCTTGCTTGGTGCAGGGTGGTTTGTAAAATAAGTGACCAACCTGCCTGTAAGGTGTTATTGAACCACCCAAATAACCTCTTACCATATAATATAATAATAATATATTACAACATCACATACATTGATCTGACTCTGTGGGAAGTAGCACTTGTGTTTCTGAAATCAGAAACAACAGTGGTATTACAAATAAACTTAAACAAATACATATAACACCCAGACCAGTATAAACAGACATGTTCATGCACACAAATGTTTCTACGTCGGGAATCGAACCCGCTACCTCTTGGTCTAATAGTCAACTTCTTAACCATTTACACCAAAGCGGTCGTCAATATCCTACGAAACGTCTAAACCCTAAAACTCTACTTATCGCAAACTTAATTTGATTTGACGCTAACTTACTAGGAGAGGCTTACCAATTACTTACCTTACCTGGTACATGGTGATAAATGTTTCCTAAACTAATTCTCTTATTTATTATAGCTTTGCTACTATCCTGTCTCCTCATATTCATGTTTTCACCATATTTTGACGTGACAACGTCTTATAAATTGGTTTGCCGGGTGACACTTCAAGAAACTGCGTTACGCTCCGCTCACGTTATGCGCTCACAATGAGAGCGAGTGAGAGGCACGCGTCCCTTCGACTCGGGCATGGTAAGCCCGCCTAAGAGCGAGTGAGACAGACGTAAAAAGTGAAAGGCACGCGACCCTTCCACTCGAGCACAGTTAGCCCGCCTAAAAGCGAGAGAGACAGAGCGAGAGAGAGAGAGTGAGAGAGATAGGCATACACACAGGTTCATGTTATACGAATGAATATTCACATTAAAATTATTTTACCACTCAAAGTCGTTGTCACGTAAAACTTTCGCCCGTATACCGACTTTACAGGCAACCAATTTTTTTTACCTTGAAGGGGTTACTAAAAAACAACTTCTTTAATTATTAAAATTCAATTCGAAAATCTCTTAAAACACGTGCTTGTTTATTAATTTAAAATATCGAAAAGTTAATCAACCACTTTATTTGTTAAGTATCAAAAATTGTTTGTTACGATTCAATGAGGAGAATGCCATCACGCACCATGATTCCAGGCACATTGATAAGATTGTTTACTTGTACAGTTCATGAAACACATTTAAAGCGATGAGTAGAACACGATAATGCATAATTATCTTCAGAATATTTAAAAAATCTTAACAAAAATGTTTACTAAAAGAAATCAACGACTTTTGATCGTCAACGACGATGACAACGGCATGTCATTATTCCCTTATGAAAATCTTATTTATTTGACATTTCGAATTTTCAACAGATTCCGGTGCCCCAATGAATAATACATTGTTACCCCGTTAGGATAAAATATTTTTCAACATACTTGCTCATAAAGTGGGTTTAATTTCACAGCAATTAGACTAATAATGACACCTATAATCAAACTGTGACTTTTTCATTGCTATAACTCACTAGTGAGTTATAGATTTAAAAAAAGAAAACTTTAAAGTCCCCATTTTGTACGTGGCAGAATAGGCGCGGAAAATAAACTTTTTATCTACTAAATAAAATGAGTTTTTATTGTTATTTTATTCACAAGTGTGTTGAAAAACGTCGTATGATACACGTGTGTATTGATGATTACCGTCCTCGACTCTCTTAAGACCCTCGCCTACGGCTCGGGTCTCTATGGCGCCTCGGCGGTAATCACCAATGTTACAGACAAGTACCATAATGAACTATTTTCCACTTAGTCGTTCTATTTCCAGGAAATTATTTCAGTAGTAATGTACTAGTAGCGTTTCAAGTTCAACCCTAGGTCCTTTTTTACCCTGACGTAGTCTATATAAATCACAGGTCTCCCAGCTAGGAAACCGAAAAACTAGTTCCACATATCCAGCATTCTGAACTTAGTGCTCGATAAAATCAACTATTAAAACGCAAAACTTCGTGCTTTTGGAAAATTTAAACTGTTACGTTAGCCATAAATCACCGCTATTTACATTGACGTCAAGCAATATGGAAGCAAAATTCGAGGGACCTAACCAAAGTGCGAGAATTTAACATTCGAACCGGAAAGGCTCGTATCGTTTGTTAGGGCAATGTGCGCATGGTAGCGCGGGGGCCAAGTGGTAAATGAGACTACGTTTTTCAATTTTTGTTTTGAATGAAAAATCCAAACGGTGTCGCTGCACAGAGGCAGGGCTTAGACTTAAGATGGATCATTCCACGCGTATTAAAAGGTACACATTTTTTGGTATGCATGTACGCACGGCTACACGTCAAGTTAATCACTGCGGTATCTTATGCTTGCGTATTAATTAATTTATTTTTTCAAATTACATTTATTTTGGACAACAAAGCTCAACAATGTATTTAAGGATCATTTTGCAACGAAAACGAGTAGCTTGATCTGAAGCCGTGTGTCCTTTCTATATTTTGTACCCAGAACTACGTTAACAATATCGGCTCAGTGATTTCATTACTTACTAATTGGTTATTCTATTATTCGTGTAGTCTTGTAGCTTTCACATCGAGGTAATAGATTCCACGATTAGATGAAGCAGACAAAGTGCAAGGGAACATTAAAGAGCACTTTAACTTAATCGAAAAATATAGTCTTACGTTTTTTGATGCATTTCTTAGTGTGTGTTATTTTTAACAACATTACTGTTTAATGTTATTCAATGATAGCTTTTTTATGTAAGTAAATTAATTAGACCGTCATTTTAAATTAAATAACTTTCATAACATGATGAAGCAACTTTAGGCAAAATATAATACAAAAATATGCAGACAGGGTCATTGTATCTCGTTCATCATAAGTTTTGATATATAGTGGCTTAATTAAATAAGTTTTTCTTTGTGTTAAATATGATTGAACTGTTTTCATTTTTATCAATAGTCTGCATATAAACTTCATTGAAGGACTAACTTTTGATACTCGAGTAAAAAACTTGCCATATTTTTTCACCTTTTTTTCCATAGGCTCTTCACTCTCATGAAGCCAGTCCACAGGTGTGTACCACTGAAAGGTTCTATATATCATTAGTCTGTGACAATATTGCGACGGGAGGCTGGCCCTTTTTATACATTACACATTACCCTAAAAATGGACTAAAGTTGAGTGTACGGGACCCGCAGTCGGTAGGTTGTGCTTTGACGGGCATTGTGTCACTGGATTTTGGATCTAAAAGGGGTCTTGGCAATATCGTTCTTTGATGTTTTGTTGGTGCAGGTTGGACAACTTGCCTGACTTTTTTTTATTGATTAAGGTAAACCTACGTAGACTTTTCGCCATAGCTAGTAATGCGTTGTCTTACATGAGCTACTGCGGTGCGATGCGACTAATACTTTTGTCAATGTTTGACGATAGTTCGTAAACGTACTTGGTATAATGGTCAAGAAGTTGACTATTAACCAAGAGGTCATACAAACATTTGTGTGCATTAACATGTTTGTTTGTACATGGTCTGGGTCTTATATGTATTTATTTTAAGTTTATTTGTAATACCACTGTTGATTCTGATGAACACAAATGCTTTAGCTACTTACCACAGAGTCAGATCAATGTATGTGATGTTTTTGTATTATTAATTATACTAAAAAAAAAATGTCAATTGCGCTTCGCCACGTAGGACACTATCGTAAACGTACTACTTTTTGATAATGTCGCGCGATATCGACTGCCTCGTTGGTGTAGTGGCAAAGTTTTTGCCTTACATCCGAGAGGTCCTGTGTTCGACTCCCAGGCCGAGCCAAAACTGTTTCAGAGATTTTCTGTCATAAATTTCAATAGCTCGGAGTCGGGAAGTTGACGGTGTTACACCCCCGTGCCTCGGAAAGCACCTTAAGCCGTTGGTCCTGCGCCCGGTCTCTCTACAGTCATGTTGGGTTGCCGTCTCACCCAACTTTGAGAGTGATGGAACAGTGAGTGCACCTGTGTATTGCGCTCACACTTGTGCACTGTAGTTGGCTGATCTCTGTTGAGATTGGCCGCCGTGGTCGAAATCTCGCGTCAAACTTGTCGCTTTTGACGCCCATGTGGGACAACTGGTTTGCTATATCTAAAAGTAATAACAATATCATTAATAGGAGTGCCAGAATAATGTAACGGGTTTTTTGGCACATCGACAGACAGACGGACTGCCAAGCCACAGGTTTTATATTGATTTTGGCTTCACATAACACCCGATATATTGGAATAGTTCAGAGCGTAATTCTAATGAGGTGATACAGACTACATTTTGGTTGACTTTACTATACAGTGTGTAAAAAAATATAAACCGAAATTGGAAGGCAGTTAAGAGTAAAGCTTTGAATAGAGAAAAAAATGTAGGTCAGAAGAATCTGGAATTGAAAAAAAATGTATTGACAGAAAATTTTATAAGCTTTTGATTCATATCAGCCTTTCGATGCCAATTGCTGAGCATAGGCCTACCCCAAGAATCTCTATCGCGATCGGACCTGCCCTTCTCCCATCTATTCCTCACCTTTTAGGGGGTCTGCCCAGACGGAGCGTCGCCCGACACGCGGTCGCTATTCGAGAGCCTTTCCCCCTCAACGGCCGTCGGTTCGACGCGCTGTGTCCGGCCCACTGCTACTTCAGGTGACTTATCCTTTGACTGAACAAGCTTTTGATTTGTACACAGAAAGGTTCTTCAATGCATCTAAAGAAATTTAGTAAGACGTAGTGAACACAACACTCATTATAAGCATCAGTCTACATTTATTGCAGCGATTCTCGCTTTATCAAACGTGGGGCGCACATATCGCATGTTAGAAAAAAAAAACACTCGTTTTCAAACAATTTTGCTTTAAGGTATTAATTAATAATTATTAATATTTTTTTCCTGTTAACTCGATTGACCAATTTGGCTCGTATTTTTTTACATTCTGTTTATATTAGTAACAGGCCTTACATAATGGCGCCAATATTACAAATACTAAATTATAAAAGCTAAAGCTAAGAACACAAACTACGGAAGTATTCTAATAGTCGTATTTGATAGTATTTTCGTAGCCTCGTAGTCAAGACTACAAAAACGTTCTCAAAATATACATAGTGCTACGACCACAATGTGGCTACGACGTAGCAAGTAGAAAACTGCAAATCATTCTGTTCCTTTTCGCGTTGCATGCACGCTAAAACTAGACGTTTGAAAACCAGATAGAGTTATTTATATAATACTAGCTGACCCAGCAAACGTTGTTTTGCCATATAATTGTTAAGGGTGGACTACCCTTATCACTAAGGGGTATGAAAAATAGATGTTAGCTGATTCTCAGACCTACTCAATATGCTCACAAAATTTCATGAGAATCGGTCAAGCCGTTTCGGAGGAGTACGGGAACAAACATTGTGACACGAGAATTTTATATATATAGAGATATATGTATGTAGATAGAGATATATGTCTTGGCGCTATCATTTAGGTACTTTGAGTTGACAAGAAACAGTAGCAGATCTTTTCTACCACTTCTTCTCATAAACTCGGAATATCTGTATATATAATGTGTGTAAGTGGTGTTAGTTACACTATTTATAACTCAAGAACGGATGAACCGATTTGGCTGAAAATTGGTGGAGAAGTAGCTTAAAACCAGGAAACGGACATAGGATACAGTTTATCCCGTTCGACCGCGATTTCGAAAACAAAAGGATTCCACGCGGACGAAGTCGTGGGGGGCTACTAGTAATTAATAAACCTAACGCTAACATTCAATTATAGCAAAAACACTCCCGCGCAATCAGAGCGGTTCTCCGTGCAATCGTCATTGCTTCATAAATATTCATAACCATTGGAGAATATTGGAGAGATAGCATTAAACATTCAAATGCATTCGATTGAATCCGGCATTAGAACCTGATATTACTTCGTGGTTATTTAATAGAGACTTAAGGTCCTGAGTGATCTAGACTTATTATTTAGAGTTAAATTTATTTATCTTGCCAATAAAAGTCAGTCATTAAAAAAAAATAAGTGTAGTCAGTCATGAAATCTGTTACTACATTTATGACGGTAAAGCCATGCTAAGAGCCAGCGGCCGTGGTGGCCACATATGTGCGTTTGCTTTTTTTCGTAGAGGGTTAAAAACTACCGTTCTATTTGTTAATACAATTCAGTGAATTCTGAGTTAGCTCGAGTCAGAACATTGGACAAACAGGGTGAAGCCAACGATTTCTTCTAGACGAGCGAACCCTAAAAAGCCAATATTCGCATCAAACGTCACAAAATGCACTTGCCCGGTCGTTTCCGCCTCGGAAAGAGCGATGAATGGCAACAATAGGCAACTTGCGCTCTTATTATTCACGTTTGCGAAGAACGCCTATTGTTGGTGCTAGATCCGCTGTCCAGAGGTTAAGCTAGGATTTGACTTTCCTCCCCGGGCTTTTTTTTTTCCTCCTCAGACGCGGGGGTGTTTGTAAGCCCGCTAAAGGGGGCCCGAGACGGCGTTGCGGGTGTTCCCGCGCGCTTTCTGTTGTTTAGGCGACGGGGTCGAGTTTCTCCCTCGTCGCAACCGGTTGGGGCTCGCTGCAAAGTGAGTTGGCCGTGTCTGGGGTATTGCCGTGAATGCCTTTGGCCTATCGGCCTACGGTGAACCGGGCCACGTCCCCGACTCAAATGGCACCGTCAGGTTTTTGTCAGTGGGTAGGCGGGTTCTCTCTCTGAGGTCTGGAGTCCCACATAACCCACAGCTGACCCCGCGGCTGGTGGGAATGCGTAAGAGCATTTCCCTGACGTTAAAAAAAAGGATTATGCCTTTGGCCTATCGGCCTACGGTGAACCGGGCCACGTCCCCGACTCAAATGGCACCGTCAGGTTTTTGTCAGTGGGTAGGCGGGTTCTCTCTCTGAGGTCTGGAGTCCCACATAACCCACAGCTGACCCCGCGGCTGGTGGGAATGCGTAAGAGCATTTCCCTGACGTTAAAAAAAAGGATTTAACTTTCCTTGGCGATGTAACTTCTATAAAAATGTATTTAAAATGAGATCTTAACCACAATTACGAGTTAATAGGAGACTCTTTATTCAAAAATAGGCATACCTATGATCGTATCAGCATTGTGTCATTAATTTGAATTATCTTCGATATTTTAGTTTTGGTATCTCCAAGCACAGCGGGACCAGTTACCCGGAGAACCCCAAGTTGAACTTTAATTGAATTCATCAAGTTTAAGAGAAATCGGGATATTCCGGGACCTGGGTCTCGAAAATCGGGTTACTCAGAGAATCTCACCCGCAAAGCGGAAGACGATGCGTTTGACTCGTGCTAGAGTCTTATGGGCGTGTTTGGACATGGCATTTCTATCACACCTACAATAAGTGTTAAAGTTTCTTTGTTGGGATGTTTGACCGTCAATCATGGTGAAACTACTAAACGGATTTTGATGAAATTTGGTATACCCTGCCAGGGTATGAGTTGACTTAGGTGACAAAACACTTTTTATCCCTATTTAATGCTTCTTTGGGATAAACATGTTTGCTCGGACAAATAAATAAATGAATAACGACAAGATAACGTCGCGCAGCTGTTGGGTTACCCGTATGAGAAAGCATTAAAAGTTTCATTGAATAGTAACGTCCACAAATTGTACATTTATCTACCATTAAAGTATCTCTATTAAATATTTTATCCGGGCTATGTGGATTACGAGCTTTAAACAGAACAAAACTGTTACAGCCCCCGTTTTCAATACAATATTTATTCAAGCATCTGGTTAAACCTTGGTTAGCTTAATCCCGGATTTATCCGAAACGCCAGTTTACACCCCCCCTCCTCCCCCCCTTGTTCTGATATTAAATATTTCAATGAACAATTCGGTCTTGGTCCTTCGACTTTGGTTTCGGCGTTTGAGATCCTTGAAAATTGTATTATATTTGGCTAACAGTATTAGGAGAAGGAATTATTTTTTTATCCATTAGTCGAGGGGGTAAGGGTGTAAGGGTTTATTTGAGTTTCATTTAGAATGTGCACGTAAAAAAAGGCCTCCTCCAAATTGAGCCAGTTTTCCCTGAATTGCGCTGTTTGCATCCAGTTTTGGCCTGCTATGTTTATAATTTCATCTTCCCATGTTTTACAAGGTCTGCCTCTTTTTCTCTTTCCCACTGGCCCCCTCCATTCTGTCAAATTTTTTGTCCACCTTTGATCTTCTAATCGTGCTATAGAATTAGAATTAGAATGTGCACGTAATAATATGTAATTCATTAAGTATGCAAAGCTCTTACTTTTTTATTATAGGTTCGTTAAACACTCTTCATGTTTGTTGCCTTTTTGCTAAACATTCATTTACAAAACTATTGTTTACACTTTTTTTTAATCAACAACATACATTGATCTGACGCCGTGGTAAGTAGCTTTAACACTTGTGTTACATATATCAGAATTAACAGTGGTTTACGAATAAACTTAGATAAATACATATAAGACCCAGACCAGTACCAACAGACATGTTCATGCACACAAATGTTTGTACAGTGCGGAGATCGAACCCGCGACCTCTTGGTTAATAGTCCACGTCTTGACCATTACACCAAAGTGGTCATCACATTAGAAACATAGGGTTTGTCTTACAGCTTTCAGTAAATCATAAATTTTTCAGAGGCAAGCTCTGATACCAGAAATATGTGCATTGTCATCCAAGCTATAACTCAATTGGATACTAGGGAAAAAAAAAGCTAACAAGCTTTGATTCAAACATCGGGACATTTGAAACTTGTTGAATAAAAACTTGTTAAAAAACCTTTTATTTAGTAATTGGTATTCGAATCTAACATAAACATGTACGATTTAAAACAAAACACGACATAGCCAGACCGTACGATAAGCAAATTGTCGCAGTGTTGCCAGCTAGACTTTTTCAGCGAACGCTGAAAAAGCAAAGAAGAGCGTTTGTAAAAATGTAAATTTTATTGCCTAAAAGCAAGCCTCGCGCGTATAAATATTTGAGGTTTAAGCTGGTGCGCGGCGCGCAGGCGCGCGGGGAACGCAGTTCGATGACAATCACACCGCAACACCTTGTTGCAAAACAGAATAAATTCACACATTCAGGCCATCAGGCTCTGGAATGCTCTTCCCGAAAATATAAAACAGGCTCCCAGCAAATTATCATTCAAAAGACTCATTCGCGCCCACTTTCTTACTTTATCGCAAGCGTCATTATAAATCTTTCTTTAACAGCTAGTCAAATTTATTTATTTATTTAGTGTGTATTAGTATATATTATGTGTATTTTTAAATATTTAATCTTATATTATTATTTTTATTATTATTATTGGTACAATTATTTTTGTGTTTTCTCTTTTATTTATTTTGTCGCACCGTCCACTTATCATTCCTGCTTAGCTCAAAGGTATGACTAGTAGAGAATGCCCTACGGCGTTAAGTCCATCTTTTGTACAAAGTTTTGCTGTGCAATAAAGCTTAAATAAATAAATAAAATGTTAATTAGCGTGTCGATGATAAAGCAACTTTACATATCTTCAGGGTCTTTAGGGTCCTATCGATCTGAAACGCTACAAAGGTGTAGGAGGACCGGGTGCTTGTGTTGATGATGATGATAATCTATCCGACCATTTTCGGTCATGGCGATCACTTCGACTCCTAGTCGGTTTGGCGTTGATGCGCTCGTGAGTGGCTGATGTTGCCGATTTTTGCGGTAAACGTTCGCGCGCATTGAGGGCAGGTGAGCGCGCACTCACAAACTTATAGTTAATTGCGGCGACTGGACGGGCTTTTAACTCATCGCGCTTAGCGTCAAGGTCAGCTTTAGCGGGTGCTTGTAGGCGAAAGTGAAGCGAACGTTCGGCTCGGTCGTTAGCTGGTCGGGCGCGATCAAGCTCGGGTGACCTCGGTATTCGCCGCCCCCGAAGAATCCAACGATGTTGCACGAAGTCTCAACATGCAACCTAAATTGCCCTGTCGTTGGCACACATACCTAATGTCCTTTAGAAAACAAGAGTCAGGACACCCAGAATAAAACACAAGATATCGGAGGTTGTCATGGACGTAACGGATCAGCCGGCACCCATGTCACCTCAAGACAGGGAAGGGATACCGCAGGTTTTTGGTGGGTAGTCCCCTCTCCGAATTTTTTTTTCACCGGAGTGGAGTCGCGTCCTTTTTAGAACGCTGGGAGACCCACACACGACTGAGGCCCCCCGGCCTCGGTTATGGCTCTTAAAAGGATTTTCCTGCGATAAAAAAAAAGGATAAGACACAAGATAGGCAACTTGTGGTATGTAGCCGCAGACGCAAGATTAGTCGGTTCCTATTACCTAAACATAGGTATTAGCTCTACACCTAGCCTATTGGATTCGGAGTCGATCAAGGGACTTCCGTAGGCCACGGCAATTTGTATCCTGTTGGAGGGTGTTAAGATAGTGGAGTAAAAGTAGCAGGCTGTAAAATATTGAGGTCTTAATACTTGACACAGATAGATCATATTGCTTTAAAGGTAAATGAATACAAACTTTTAGTAATAATAATAATAGTCCTCCTGGCCGATTTCGACCACGGCGGCCAATCTCAACAGAGATCAGCCAACTACGCAGGAGATATTATAGTGCACAAGTGTGAGCGCAATACACAGGTGCACTCACTGTTCCATCACTCTTAACCGACACGACACGGCAATCCGACATGACCGGAGAGAGACCAATGGCTTAACGTGCTTTCCGAGGCACGGGGGTGTAACACCGCCAACATCCCGACTCCGAGCTGTTTTTGAGAAATTCATGACAGAAAATCTCAGAAACAATTTTGGCTCGACCTGGGATTCGAACCCAGGACCTCTCGGATGTAAGTCAAAAACTTTGCCACTACACCAACGAGGCAGTCAAGTGAGTCCTTAATACTTGACATAGATAGAACATATTGCTCATAAGGTAAATGAATACAAATTTTTGTAGAGTTTTCTTTTGAAGCCTTTAGAAGATGCGTGTTCACTTCAGGTTTCAAGATTCTTAGGTTGAAACTTTAGTTAGAACAGTTCCTTTTATTTATGAGCATATGTTTTGGTTTTGTCTTCCGGACTACGCTAGCCAGCGTTCGTAAGGTTGGTTGTATCTTTCATGAAGTTTTAAAAAGAACCTCTGTTCGCACATCGTAGATATTCCTAAAACAGCATTTATACATCTTAGATTCAATGCCATGGAATAAATGCCTCTTTAATTTTGTTACTTTCAGAACATTGAATCAGATGGATTATATTTTGAAATGGTCAAAAACGGTTTCTGGATAGATTTACTTTAGTTCACACGGCTCCACATCAACCTACTCGTATTCGTTCCAAAAAAAACCTTGTTGCGAAAGCATAAGGTACCGCAATGATTACCTTGACACGTGCGGCCGTGCGTAAAGTCAGCGTCAAAAATATAGTGGCACCTTCGAACTATGTCAAAATCACAAATTTCTAAAGATTGACATAGATAATGTTTTATACATTATTTTGATATGGTAAAGGCAAGTGCCACCATAAAGGTATACCTATTTGACGCTGACTGAAGTCAGTTCGAAATGTTCACACGCATTTAACGACCATTTTAGTGTGATGGTCAAGAAGTTGACTATTAAACAAAAGGTCGTGGGTTCGAACCTCGCACTGTACATACATTTGTGTGCATAAAGATGTCTGTTTGTACTGGTCTGGGTGTTATATGTATTTATTTAAGTTTATTTGTATTGCCACTGTTGATTCTGATATCTGTAACACAAGTGCTTAAACTACTTACCACGGAGTCAGATCAATGTATGTGATGCTGTTGTATACAGGGTGTAAAAAAAACCTTAACGAAGCCGTCAACCACGCGTTCAGTACATCAAACCAAATCGTATGAAAAATATTTTTTTGCTGGGAAACAACTTTTATTTATTTAGACATCAAAAAAAAAATAATTCTAACCCGCAATGTACAGCGCGCACGCGGAAAAGTCACCGCGGGGCGTGTTGCTTAACACCCGCCGCGACGTGGTTCGGTTCCAGTGTGCGCTGTTCATTGCGGAGTGTGCCATTTAAAGGCTTTTTATGAAAGAACTAGTGAAAATTTGTATCATGTTTCTTTGGAAAAAAGTTCAGTTATAACGGACAGAAGTCATTTCTGTAAAAATCATCAATTTTCTGTAAAAATCATCAATTTTTTTTCCAAATTTAATCATCAATATCTCAGTAACCGTTAACTTCCCAGGTATGGTGTAAAGGAAAAAATGATCGTAACAATTGGTAGAATATGTGGTATTCGGCTTCGTTAAGGTTTTTTTTACACCCTGTATATATATTTATTTATTTAAACCATCGCTCGCGTCGGTGTAAATACAGCCGCACCCGTATGCCCGCGCATGTACATCACTGTCCCAGAAACGTGCCTCCTTATGCGTCGTTAATATTGTTTATTAGACTATTTACTATCTCCGAGTAGCCGGACGCGGTCCCAAGACAACGCAAATTTTAAAATTACTTGTTATGAACTTCCGAGGCTGCAGTCTCGCGGTATTTTAGTACTTACATACTTAAGTAATTTATGAGGAATGCTTGTTCTGGACAATGTTTGCGAAGAAAACTATTGAATGTCTAAAACTTTTCAAGTAAATTGGACCTGCACTAAATTAACAAGATGGACTTTTCAGGAAGAAAATACTTATTACCGCTGAAAACCAGTGTCGTAGTAGGTTTTAGTTGTTTCATTTTATACTGGAAACTTGTAACTCTGTAATCATTAACTAGAGGCCTGTTCGTTTACTTTTTAAGATGGATGCTATTACTTTAAATGCCTAAAGCAGGTTCTCATAGCAACTTAATACTACGGCTTTATTTTTTTGCCAAATAATTTATTTACTTAACTATCAATAAGGGCTATACCAGCGTCGTGGCATTCCTGGGATGCTAAGACACATGCTGAGTGGCCCCTCTTTCCGTATCTTGTGTATGTGACTTTTATATGTGTTTTCTATTTGGTAATAATGTGATACTGAATAAAAATGTTTTCTTCTTCTTCTTCTGCTTCTATTATGTAAAATTACTACAGCTAATAAGGAATGAAAATTCAAACTGAAACAATGATGCTAGTCAAATCGAGCTTCCATGAAACATTTCTAATTTTAATTCAACACCAAATATCACACTGCACAGTGGGACGTCGCCGCCAAAAACAAAAAACCGTCAAAAAAAAAAACAAAGTCCGACTCTAATAAAATTTACGATAGCAACAAATAACGTAAGCAAAACGAGCGCGATCACAGCCCGCGGGGAGACCGCGAACGCGGATATTTAATTCATACGCCGCGCCGGTAATTTATTTAGTAGTGACGCAAACGCGGGGACTGCACAGTGCGCGAATAAAACGACACATATCTGATGCCGTGGATGAGATGAAAATGGATTCGGTAATTTTCTGTATGCTATGTCATGTGTCAAACGTCATACTGTCATCTTTGATTTTAGCCAAAAGGCCAAAGCAATTTATTTCTTCTTTAATTTCTCTTTTTGAATAGTGAATCTGGGTGTTTAAATACGCCAATGTCAAGTAAGTTACCGCTAGCGAAGATAATCCGGATTCACAGAGACATCCCATATTATTTTCCCTGACATTAAGTCTCAGCACACACGGTGGAACTCGAGTGCAACGAAACCGTTTTGAAATAAATAGTTATTAAGGGACTGATTTGCAACGCCTTTTTAAACCGTTTTCACCGTGGTTGTGTCATGTGCGGTCCCTATCAAATCAAATCAAATTTATTTATTGTGGAACACAGGTACAAAAAGCTCTTAATTAAAGTGACGTCTCACTGTGACCTGTCTTATCAGACATACAATATTACAGTTATAGTTAATTTCGAATAGTACCTACAAATTCAGCAATAATAAATAATAAAATTAGTCTGAAAACTTACGTCAAAATATCATTCAAATAGTCTTTAACTGAATAATATGATACATTGTAATGTTTAAAACATTTTAATGTTAGTCTTGTTTAGTTCGATTCATGTATAAATAACTATATTAGTCATTAAACAACATTACATAAATTAACCCTATGATAATGCATGTATTTCTGCTTTTCATTTATGTTATGCAGTGAAAACACATTTTAGGATTATTTTCTTGTGCTGAACTGATAACTATGTACTGCTTGATTAAGACTTGATGTAATCTGTTGTGTTCTCCAATAAAGTAAAATAAAATAAAATAAAAAAGTAACATTTTTCTGTCAATAGCAATTTATTTTCAAATGTCACTGGATCTAATTTTTTAAAACCATCCGGCAATTTATTAAAAATTATGGGAGCCATTCCAATTACACTCTTGTTCACCATAGATGTATTATGTCCTCCAGTTACCAACTTTTGTTTATACTGGGTTATTATATGAATTGACCTTTTTTTTACATCCGTCACTTTTGTCAACAAGTGCGGATTACGTTTAACAAAAGTACAAAGTTCAAATATATAGATACATGGCAACGTTATCAGTTTATATGTTTTAAAAATAGGAACACAGCTGTCTCCATAATTTAAACCAAACATTGACCTTAAACATCTTTTTTGGGCCTTAAAAACTTTATCCTTATCCCGCGAATTACCCCAAACATTATAACACCGTAATTTAAATGGGGTGTGACTAAGCCATGATAAGCTACAAAAAACTTCTAATTTTTCTTTTTTGAAATTCTAACCAAAACATAAGCAATTATTCAATTTTTTACAAACTTCTTCAACGTGAGGTGTCCAAGTTAATTTATTATCCATATTAAGGCCAAGAAACTTTGTTGTGTGAACTTGTTCAATATTTTGTTTATTATGAGATATATTGACTTTGGGGGGTATTTTTTTATTATAAAAATGCATGATTTTGGTTTTAAGCTAATTAATTTTCAAATTGTTTATGCCAGCCATTGAATAATATCATTTAAAGTACTATTTATGTCAAATTCATAATCCTTTAAGTCGTCACATTTATCAATAGCAGTACTGTCAGCTGCGAATAGCACTATTTTTTGGTGTACATTTTGAGGCAGGTCATTAATATAGATGAGGAACAGTAGAGGTCCAAGGACGCTTCCTTGAGGAACGCTGAATCTATTTACTCTGTATTCTGACACATGATTTAACTCTTGTCTTGTTTTATCACAAAGACGGGATATTTCCACGCACTGACTTCTATTATCTAAGTAAGACTATTAGATTAGACTATTAGATTCAAAACGTTACCTCTTATTCCGTACCTATTTAGTTCGTTGATTAATCTGTTGCAATTGACATAGTCAAATGCTTGCGTCATGTCAGTATACAACACACAAACAGGGTTCCTTTTATCTATATTTTTCATTACAAGGTCAAGTAAATCATATATTGCCATGCTGATTGTTATATTTTTTCTAAATCCCTTTTGTTCGTTACATAAAATTTCATATTTCGTCAAATAATTATAAATAGAGTCATATAAGTATTTTTCAATTATTTTTGAAAATATTGATCCTAATGCCACTGGCCTGAAATTGGATATGATTTTTTTATCCCCTTTTTTAGGAATTGGCTTTATAATGGTTGGCTTTAGATTATCAGGATAAATACCAGTAGATATACACATATTTATGAGATGACATAAATGTAGAGCTATATCTTTATTCACAAACTTTACAACTTTTGTTAAGATGTTGTCATATCCAGTACTGTTTGTGATTTTTAATGATTTTATTATGTCAATAACTTGATCTATCATAAATTGGCAATAAAAAGATTGATTGTGGCTGATTTTTTAGATCAACATTATCATTTAACTGTTGTAAAGATTTTTCAATTTTGTCAATAAAATATGTGTTAAAAGTCTCAGCTATTAATTTAGGGTCTGATATCAGGGTTTCATCGTGTAGAATCACTGAGATAGTTTTTATTTTTTATTTTATTATGTATTATTTGCCAAGTTGCTTTTGATTTATTTTGTGCGTTATTATTTAAAATAAATTTTGTACCTTCTGTGTCAAATTAATTATGTTTTTTAATCTTTTTGAATAAGTTTTTAAGTTAATTTTGGTTTGTCTAGTTGGTGCCGTTCTACGCTTCCACAATAAAAATCTTTTTTTCTACAACACAATTTGATTCCCTTTGAAATCCATTTTAATTAATTTTTATTTTTTATTGTTTTAGTGTAAAAGGAAAACAAAGATTGTACTCGTATATCATTTGAAAGTTGTCAATAAAATAGCTAAAAGCAACGTTTGGATCATTTGTGTTATAAATACCAGCAAAAGAAAAGTTTTTTATATGATTTTAATATATTTAGGTGCTCATTTGATAAAACTCTTCTTTTAACACGCCAATAATCTAATTTGTCAATTTTACTTATCGGTATTTCTATAATTTGAGCCGAATGGTCTGATAAGGCAAATTCAATTACTTGACTTAACTGAAAATTATGAGTTGTCCAAACATTTTTTGGAACTCAGTCGCGTTATTTGTCTTATTTGTAGTTTTAGATTATAGCCCATGAGAAAATATTCAAGGTCTTCAGACAACTTATTCTTTACTAATCTGTCAATGTTAAAGTCTCCACATATTACATTTTATTTATTTCAATTTTTACATAAAACCTGCAATATTAAATCTAATCTATTATAAAAAGTGTCATAGTCTTTTGAAGTTGATGGTCTGTAAACGCATAATATAATCAGTTGGTACTGGGTTAATTCAACTGCGCAGCACTCTACTATACCAGGCACAGAGTGATTTGCAACAAACTTTAACTCATTGAAACTTATACAGTTTTTTAATAATATGCAGGTTCCACCACGTTTTATATCTTGTCTTGAGAAGAAGGCAGCAGCAACATAGTTCGTAATGTTCAATTCATCTTCATCACCAGATCTTATAAAATGTTCTGATACGCAAATAACATCTATATCAATTTTTTTTCAGCTTATAATTCCCTCTTAAGAGTCTATGGCATAAACTCAAATGAAACTCAAAAGTTACTAGAAGTTTGCAGTTTCGTTGCACTTGCGTTGCACCGTGTATGCTGATGGTTGAACGCAACATATAAAATTATCGCATCCATTCAGAATTATACTCCATGTTTAAAGTAACCAAATGGAACAAATAAAATCGTTTTAGCTCTGTACAAATATTGTCAGAGTTTCACTAAAACGTAGTTTTGTGGCGGTGAGTGTGAAATGTGGGTTCTATAATTCGCATTCGTTAATTACTTTGGCATCCGGAGTACATACTATATGAACGTATTTTGTTTTCCGAGGCATAGTATTCGTCGACACGCTATGATTTATTTCGGCGAATTTCGTGGCTTGAAATTTCTTTTTCGAATTAAACATTTTTTTTTAATTTGTAACAAACCACTAACTTATCTTTTAAAATTCGTATTTTAAGTGATTAGCTTATTATTGGTTAAGTTTTTGATCTTATAAAATTAAATATCGGAAGGGAAATTCGACCGCCATAAGTAATTCAGAAATCAGTGCAAATATTGAACAAATCATTTAAAAAAAAGCCTACATACTCTAGTGAACTCTTAAATGATGTAATAAAAATGTAAGAATGGGTGTGAATGCACTTCAGCAGTAAAAAAAAATTTGGGCAAGGAAACCCTTTAACCCATATCAAATAAGTATTACGTTTCAATAAGCGTCCGTATAAATTGAACCACCCCAACCACACTCAATAATAAACTTTAATTTTGTACGTTATTAACCCTTAAATGGGGACATCGTTCGGCCACTTGATCACAGAAAAGATATGAGCAGTATTGAATCTAAGAACAACTTTTCGAAATGACACAAGCGTTCATATCATGTCAACGGTAATCACGAGTGACGTAGCCTACCCGAGGTATGATCGAAGATTCAAATTTGGCGGAACAAGTGTAGTATTAAGTTCGGTCGCCATAAAGAAGAAGAAAAAGAAGATTAAAATGTTGTTGTTTCACAGTAAAATGTTATGTATAAGGCGGATATCTGGGTCACTTGTGTCATGTGTAATTTTTTTGCTTTGAATGGACTACGTGTTTGAAAATAAAAACTTTTGATTTGATTTTGTTATGCTAAGTTATTAAAGTATAGTATTAGTTAACAATAACCGTTTTCCTGTCACTTAAATGGGAACTAAAATCAGCCGTATTATAGGAACCTTGCACGTTTCACGGGTGCTCTTAATTCAAATTGTTCGTGTGTCATTTGAGGTGCTTGTGGCGCAGTGGTTGCAGCGCTTTGGTAGTGATACCAAAAGTTAAGCAACCTACGGCGCGGTCATGTTTGGGATGGGTGACCATTCTGACCATACATGTGACGTCTATTCGGAAGGCACTTTAAGCTGTTGGTCCCGGTTAATATCGATAGATATTAGTCGTTAAGCCTGGTCGGAGGCCTTCTGGCGGCTTAATAACATCTGACAGTAAGGTAACATCTGACAGTAAGGTTGGTCATTTACCTTACACACCCCTCCACCAATCCGCACTGAGCCCGCGTGGTGGAGTATGGCTCGCACCACTTCATTGTTGAAGAGAGGCCTGTGCACAGCAGTGGGACGTATATAGGCTGATGATGTGTGTCATTTAGAGCTTTCTTTCCATGTTTCCGTACTGCTTTATTTCATGACTTGACTGTGTCTTGATTTAGTGTTATTAAGCTGTCACTCGCCCTGTCCCCGCCGTCGATGTTGAGAACAAAGCAGCGATTAACGGGTTGTAACATATTGTGGAGAACAGTATTACAGATTATTGTTGATAATGGATTTTGTACAAAACGCCAATATTTTATTTCATTCATTAACAATATTTTATTTCAGTGCATCGAGTGCCTCGAGTATGCTTCCCGGCTCTTCTGCGTAAGAAAGCTGGCTCACTTTTGCGGCGAGTACGCAACAATGTCCTGAAGGTCATCGCCGACGGTGGGGACTGTCCGCTTGTCGAGCATTTATGTAATGTAACTCGCTCACTTTTGGTTATTAAGTACTTACACCAGTTATAAGCTTTTTGATACATGTACTAACACCTAAATGGATTTATGTTGTCCGAAAATAAAAGTTTATTTATTTAGCTATTCACAAATGCAACTTCTAAAGCCATGGGCACACCTGCAACTAGTTACTCTCAGCGATTTGGCCGCGAGTTGCGGTGACATTATGCCGTAGGTGTGCACTGGCTGTTAGTGGCATTTCTGTCAATTGTATTTCCTCGGTGTGTTTGCCTACTCTACGAGTATATGTGATTACGTCTACGAGTATTGACTGCCTCGCCGGTGTAGTGGCAATGTTTCTGCCTCACATCCGAGAGGTCCTGGGTTCGCATCCCAGGTCGAGCCAAAATTGGCTCGGAGATTTTCTATCATGAATTTCTCAAAAACTCTGAGTCGGGAAGTTGGTTGGTTAATACTTAACCCCCGTGCCTCGGAAAACACGTTAAGCCGTTGTTGGGTCTTGCGCCTGATCTCTCTCCGGCCATGTTGGATTGCCGTTTCACCGAGCTTTGAGAGTGATGGAACAGAGAGTGAACCCGTGTATTGCGCTCACGCTTGTGCACTCTAATATCTCCTGCGTAGTTGGCTGATCACTGTTGAGATTGGTCGCCGTGGTCGAAATCGGCCAGGAGGACTTTTGTTATATGTCAGGGCGCATTCACATATCCGTCCGTTTTTCAGGATCCTTTTTAACGGCTCCGTCGCTACTGGAAATACTTTTCACACAGAATTTAATCCTATTCACCGGATCCCTCGCTACTGGAGCACACACCGAAGTAATGTAAGAACTGGCTCACACGCTAACAACACATACGTTTAAGCGCAACTTTAAAACAAATGTTGTTTTTGAACTCGCCCTAATATGGCTTGTGACTGTTTTTTTCCAGGTGTAACAACTACTGGCTAATATTTTTTATGGTTCGCTAGATGGCATATCTTAATATCACAATTATAAACTCCTTATCTCGAGTGGAATACTTAATTTTAATACAAGTTGGAATACGGTTTTAAATTATACAACTCTGTCTCAGTTATTTGAAAGTTACGCACGGAAGAACAATTTTCTCGGGGACTATTAAGAAGTGCAATTCTTTTAGTCTGGCTAGAAATAAATAGTTGGGTTTACTTTCTACTTGAGTTTCATTTCTGCCGCAAGATAATGAAGTACGAAAAAAATTGTTTTCAGGGAAGGAAAATCTATTGTTTTCATATCTACTGACAAAGCCCGAAAAATAGTTGGAAAGATTTTTGTTTATTTTGACAGCAATGAGATACAAACTGTGGGTTGAAAAAGTAAATACTTAGCTAAAGGGAAGTGGCCAGTGGCTTGGTCAGAGTGGAATTCAATTTTCGAATATATAAAGCAAAATAAAGCCAATGTTCATCAGGGATAATATAGGATTCTAATGATAAAAGATTTTTTCTCTGGATAAGAAGCATCCACATAATAAATTCATCACAAAATTTGGCCATGATATTTGGACTAGCAGAAAAATGGCTTTTGTGCAATCTATAGTAGTGGAAATGTGGTAGTCACAGAGAATTTTGGCGTCCGCAAAAGGTCTTAGTATTTTCAACGATAAGTCCGTGTGAGCACTCTATATTTTATGTTCGAAAATACGCAGTCGCCGAATTGAATCCGAGAATTAATTGGCTCTTGAAACTTTTCTTCGGATTCCCCTCCAGGAAATTTTCAATTTATCTCGAATAGTTTCACGTTTTTGTTACTAAAACCGTTTGGAGTTTGATTGTTTTTCATTTGGTCTATTTGCTGGTTGAGGGTTCAAATTAATCTAGATTAAAGAAACTGAGTGCTTTCCTTTATTAATTTTCTCTTTGTTTGAGACATTTTAACTAAAGATATACAAAAGTGGTTAAATAATTTAAAGTAGATCATTTCAGAAGATATTTTCTGGGTAGAAATATTTGCATTCCTGATCCTGATACTTTGATGACTGACAAAGAATGACTTAAGATAATATCTTAAGTCCGCCAATGGCACCTACACCTTCTATGCAATTAAGTTAAATAATTATATTTAAAAATGAAAACTATTGATGGCATGAATACTGTAGCAACATGAGCTTTAAAAAACCTAGATAACAACATTATTGATATCAAAAAGTATTTATGCGTCGGCACAGGGGACACCCGGATTTGAACCGGGGACCTATCGATCTGCAGTCGATTGCTCTGCCACTGAGCTATATCCCCGACAGACATTGCAACGAAAATATGCGGCAGTTACATCGAATGCAGTTTTGTTTGAGTTAAACACGCTGTTGGGAAATATTTCTAAAGTGCTGTTTTATGAAAACGAAAAGAACAGACGACTTCTGTTCCTTTCCTATTTATAATTTTATGTAATTCGCTATAAGACTTAATATTGATAATAATAAATATACAAGAACATCACAAACATTGATCTGACTTTCTAGTAAGTAGCTTGAGCACTCGTGTTACAGATATCAGAATCAACAGTGGTATTACAAATAAACTTAAATTAATACATATAACACCCAGACCAGTACAAACAGACATGTTTATGCACACTAATGTTTGTACACTGCGGGGATCGAACCCGCGACCTCTTGGTTAATAGTCAACTTCTTGACCATTACACCAAAGTGGTCGGCATTGAAAATATTATGCGTTGAGTATTGCAAGCCGTGAAGTCTCTTTAAGACACTATAATTTCAAGTTAGTTACTTTTGAACAACTCTATAAGTCGATTTGTAACTCTATCTCGTATTCGCCAGCTGGATTTAAAACTAAGTTCAATAATGAACTTTTTCAAAAACATTATGCAAAACATTTATCTACACATGTAACTGACATATCAAAAACGAAATCATAACACATTAACCAGTGACGATTTGTATGGTAAGCTATTTGCAACATAAAATGCTTTCACTGCGCATTAATTAACATTTATCTACCTAAAAAAGTAATGTCCGCTGTCTTTATTATAGTAAGAAGTTACTTTGTTAATTTTAAATGCACGTCATAACTACGTTCAAGTGAGACACAAAATCTCGCGATTTGTGCAAATTAAATCAACTCGTGTAAAACCCTAACAAAAATAAAACCAAAAAAGTTAACAGACGTTTCGTTCAGTCCAATACTGGGTTTTCGCTTGTTGGAAACTATTCCATGTACTGTGTGTCAGTTTTCATCGCCATCCGAGTTCTTTTTTTTCAGTTTTCAGCGCTCAAACGTGTTGTGGGTTTTTCGCGAATGCGTTGCGGTCGGATAGTGTGTTAGTTGTAGGTACTAGGTTACGTCGGTCTGCTAGCAATATAGGCTCTATTGCACTTGAAAGTACCTCAGTGAGAAAATGTTACTGAATAGACGGTTTAACGGCTGAAATCTGATAGAGAAGGTTTTCCTGCTAGTAATTCGACGATCGTGACATGACCTAGCGTATTAAACGAAAAAATTAAAAAAAAGTAACAATAGTCTTTCGACATGCGATTGGGGAGATGCGTAGATTGGAGTTTTTCTAATTTTGCGAATGAATTTCAGTTCACTTATTCTTCTTGAGAGGTACCACATTAAAACGAGGTTACTGATGAACGATGAACTAAAAAGCCAAGAGCTTTTGATGTCTTGTGGATCTTTTCAGCGTGGTCTGCTACCTAATGCTATTTAAAGGCGTTTTCAAAGTTTAAAATTTCAAAGCCTTTGGACAGTTTGACAACTACTTTGGTGTAATGGTCAAGAAGTTAACTATTAACCTAGTGGTCGCGGGTTTGATCCCCGTATTGTACAAACATTTGTGTGTATGAACATGTCTGTTTGTACAGGTCTGGGTGTTAAATTTATTTATTTAAGTTTATTACCACGGTTGATTTATGTAACACAAGTGCTTAAGCTGCATACCACGGAGTCAGATCTATGTTTGTGATGTTGTTGTATATTTATTAATTTAAAATTATAAGAGAATTAAACATAAGAAGTAAACTTTAGGCCCTAAGGACGTCTGATGTAATCCTGGAGTCAGGAGCAACCTGCACGTGAAATCCCTTCACTTTGTTGGCGTTTAGCCTTCAGTCTCACGATCGATTGCATCAGCGATCACGTTTCATGCTTAAATATGAACAAAACATTTCAAGTGTAAATTAATTTTATTCACTTCAGGATAGCAAACGCGGTGGTGTGAAAAGCTATCTTAACTTAACATAAATATCATTTTTATGGCAACAGAATTAGATAAGTTAGTAGTAGCTAGCCAGATAGACACAAAACAACTCCTATCACTACACAAACCGAACACAATTTTGTACCCTAACTGAACATCAAAACCTGAACGACTGAGTTTTAAAATCGGTTAGTGAAACATTACACCTAAAGGAGCAGATGAAATATAAGCTTTATTCCAGTGTTTTATATCTAACGTGCTTCCAATCTAGATTTCCCTGTTACGTAAGGGATCTAGCAAACATATACTCTTACTTTATGCATTTTAGTGACTACTGTCATAGTAATGGCCCACACTGCAAGCCGAAAGAGCTCTGGCAACGGCGGGCGCAAAAATATTAAACATATATGACGACCACTTTTGTGTAATGATTAAGAAGTTGACTATTAACCAAGAGGTCGCAGGTTCGATCTCCGCACTGCATAAACATTTGTGCGCATGAACATGTCTGTTTGTACGGTCTGGGTGTCTCTTGATTCATTTCCACTGAAGCTTAGCGGAGAGGACATGTGGAAATAATAAAATCGGATTGGTTATTCAAAACGCATCTCCTATTAAACACCCTTCAGCGGTGCAGTTTGCGCACATATTATGCAGAGGGCGCAACTATTTATGTTTTCGTGACAGTGCAGCGCTGCTAAGCATAACGCCATATTTGACGCGCCCGCTCGCCGTGTCCACGACCGCGCATTCAGTGTGTACGCACACTAAGGGATAGCGCACACATACTTTGTGTTTTTTAGTGACTACCGTCAAAGTTGACGTGACAAGCGTGCGATGGCTTTGTCACGCAGACACGGGCATGTATCCACTGAGTTCGCGCAATCCGAAAAAGAGTTTAAAAAATCATTTCCCCAGTCCATTGTTTACGTGGGTAAACAAAGGGTGAGGATAGGGTTGCCTCTTTGAAAATTAAGTGAACATTTTCTAAGCATTTTTTCTCTGTACTTTTGTCTTCACGATTTTAGTTTCACTCTGGTCAGATCATAGTTGACTTTGTTTGTGCTATGAAGCTGTCAATATTAATTTACATAATTACGACTGAAATGAAATGACACAGATTCAGCGTGGGTGCTGCATTTTAAAATTTAAGACTTTTTTTATTTATTTTAGTTATGTTTAATCTGAAATCAATACATAGCAGGTAAGTCCGTCCTTCCAAAACGTAGCAAAAAAGCACTGTAGGGAAAAGCGTTTCGACATAAATATTGTAAAAAGTGCATCAACGATGAGTGATGTCATCATTTCTCTTAGCTTACTGCCCATTTGAAAAAAATCAAGCATATGATACATAACAAACATCATGAATGTGACAGCCCTAATAGCTGGCTTGTTTTGCACACAGCCTTATCTCTCGCGTACAGAAAACAAACAATATTTTAGTATTAGTTCTGTGTACTAGTCTGGTGAGAAAGATAACAGTTGTTTGTATGCAAAGCACTTTTTACGCAGGTAGATATTTTCGACACATGAGTTATGATTTTCAGATGTTTAAGTTAGTTGACTCATCTTACGTCTACCTAGCCATGAGTGGTATATTAGTATATTACGTTCCTTCCACACCACGTTCTTTGACTATGCTTCGAATGTGACAGATTTTGATAGTTCTAGCATGCACAAATACAACTGGCCCAAAACAGCAATGTGGTGCTTGTGTGGTGCAGTGAGGTGCTTGTGGCGCTGTGGTTGCAGCGCTTTGGTAGTGATACCAAAAGTTAAGCAACCTACAGCGCGGTCATGTTTGGGATGGGTGACCATTCTGACTATAAAAGTGACGTCTATTTACAAGCATCTTCGTGCTACGGAAGGCACGTTAAGCTGTTGGTCCCGGTTAATTTCAATAGATATTAGTCGTTAAGCCTAGTCAGAGGCCCTAGGGAGGCATAATAACATCTGACAGTAAGGTTGGTCACTTATCTTACACACACCCCTCCACCAATCCGCACTGAGCCCGCGTGTTGGATATGTATGGCTCGCACCACCTCATAGTTGAGGTGAGGCCTGCAGGCCAGCAGTGGGAGGTATATAGGCTGATGATAAAACAGCAATGCCTGGAGAGCCTTAACACGTAACGCGAACTTTGGTGGTCATGACGCTTAGTCAAGAAGAAGTATGGACGAATTTTTCTATAACGATTCCAATACAAAACGAATTTCAATAAAAAATGTAACGATTTCAGCGATTTGTAGCGGAATTAAGACACTAAAAAGGAATGTGAAATGTGAACTGTAATATTTTATGACTTCAAGCTAGGAGAAACTGAAAACAAATGTACGAACAGAGACCAACATACAAGAGTTTAGCGAAATTTGTACAGCAGGGTACGGTTCTCATGCATTCGTATTTTTCCACACGGTAGTTCGTATGTAGCCAGATAAATGTAGGTGTAGTATAGATACCTATATGATTCTATAAGATACCTATTTGATTCGTACATGAATTTCAAATTTGGACTGGTCAGCACTACACGATTCGAGCTTTTTTTGATTGCTCCTCCAAGGTGGCGATCTCTGAGTTCTGAGATGAGAAGAGAGAAAAGGTTCTATTTTTAATACCAAAAACTACGCTTGCTCATATCTGAAGACATTGGAAGCCTTTACTAAGTCGTTTAATTATAATATTTGCTCAGCTGAAAAATACTTGTAGCAATGCTCTTGTCAAGAAATTGCATTAAACACCCAATATTGCTACGGCATGCTACGATGCTACGGTGCTACGATGCTGCGCTACGAACCGGGTCAAGTGCTACAGAGGTTTTTTATTTCGATATTTTACACTGCAAACTGTTACTGAAATTGTGCAGACAAAAGTTATGCTGCTAACTTTTTTGTCGCGGTTATGGTAATTTGATGGCTAGGGATTTAAAGAAACTGTGCAATTAAATGAGTTTATCTCGATTTTATGATTATATGGCATTATAAAGTAAGTGCCTGATGATCATAAAGTGACATACCTGTTTGTTTTAACAAACATTAATACATATATTTTAATTGTAGCTATGACCAAATCTTTCGCCATTGGTTATAGAACCTTATCTTTTAGGGATTTATCAAGAGCTCAAAGGCAGTATTTTCTATGAAAATGTCATAGAAAATAAAGATCGTATCGATCTTTATATGTGCATGGTGCAAAGTCTTTAACAAATATTATATGCAAATAAAATATATATATGCTGATAAAAAATATCTTCCCTACGTTAACGACGAAATTGTAGAATAAACTTTGAACATGCAAGTTATTTTTTTAAATATACTTTTTAAACTCACATTCTCGCCATGTTAAACTTCGTCTAACCTGAACTAAACAAGTCATTATTAAGTTTGAAAATGCAATGTACTTGTAATTAAAACGGAACTAGTTAGCAAACTTCGTACGTAGTTAGTAATAACGCGGCAGTGAGGCACTTACAACACTCTAATTAAGTAAGATAACTGTAGTTTTTACGTTAATAGCAAAAAGTGTCTTTTTTATCACAGCCGCTCAAAAGATTGCCAACTGTTATTAAAAAAATTGTATTATTCTAGTGACAAAACACGGTGTAATATTGCCGGGTCAGCTAGTAAGCTTATAAAAGTTAACATTCCCTTGTAATCTTAACACAGCAAAGAGTTTTAAGTTGGTAGAGTTCTATTACTGCTGTTCCTTAATGGAAGTGATTAAATGAATATGAATATATTATGTCAAGTTATAGGTACAGTATTACGTCAAGTTATACAGCAAACTTATCCCGATTATACAGGGTGGCCGGAGAGTTGACATTGAAAGCTAAAATTTAGGTACCTTATGTTATCATCATATCAGCCTGTTACAGTCCACTGCTGGACATAGGCCTCCCCCAAGGAGCACCACAGCGCACGATCTCCCGCCTTTTGCATCCAGTCCTTATGTTAGGATATATTCAAATCACATCCAAGTATGTTCTAAATCTTTGATTAGTTTAGGAAAAAATCCCAGTTAAAAAAGCTTTGGCCTGATTTTATTGTTTATTGTTTAATGTGTTTTTAACAGTACTATTATTCCTCAGGTCACATTTTTTTCCATTGGTGATTTAGATATAACCTTCATAAAAGGCACCTAAATTTCAACTTTGAATGTCAACTTCCGCGGCCACCGTGTATTAATGTCAACATCTTAATTCAGAAAGAAACATACCGATGAAGTCAAGAAGTGTTATTTCCATTATCACGGAGAAATAGGCTGATAGAACTCTAACTTTTGTCATTTATTCAAAAAACATCAAGCTAACAAATAAAAACAAACGATCATTTGGCGCAACAATATTAGAGTTAGGAAGCTAAAGGGAAGCGTTTCTTACCTACCCGGTGTTATGGTCGGGGACCAAGGTCCTATAGACATCATCTTGATTTGTCTATCTGTACTATTCTGGATCTAAATCTTATACGCCGCGGTTCATGTGCGGTACTAGGCTTACAGTGCCATCTAGCGCTCGCTGTCATGCTCGCCACCGTTAGGCATGTGCTTGTGATGGCGAACGGTAGAGGTCGCCACAAACAGATATTTATCCCAATACCTCCAATTCAATTGCCACCAAACCAACTTCCCGAGTTCAATCCGAAGATGTTCGGGAACAGAGTGTTCACTTATTTACGTGTTACCGCCCGCAGATGTCTAAGTGCACATTAATATTCAGTTCTCGCCATCATAGTTTGCATAGCTATCTCTCTTGCATTTGCACAGCGAACATTTGCTTTATTAGTGATGTGCACGCGAATTATTGGGTTAATGTTGAGCTTCATTTGATGCATTGAATCGCAGTTTCATATGGATCTTTCCTTTTTAATCCCCAATGAAAAAGAGGAGTGTTATAAGGTAGACTCCTATGTCTGTTTGTATTTTTATGTGTCTCTGGCATCGTTGGTTCCAAACGGACCGGATGGACTGATTCCAAAGTTGTTTGTATTCGAAAGATAATTTAGTCACGGTAGTATTAGCTAAAGCTTGTCAAAATCCGTTCAGTTGTTAAAGCTGTTAATGTTAGTTTTTTTATATTACGCTTATTGAATGAAGTGCGAAAACAGAATGCTTCATCAATTATGCCTAAAGTACTTATTGCTCGCTTTCCCATTTTAGTAAATGATAATTCCAAGCAAAAGGAAAGTAGGCTCAGATGTATTTTTGCGTTAGAGGTGCTAAATGGTGCTTAATCTTTATATTGGACATTGCTAAAAAGTGACATCCGTTCAGCCAAAAATATATTATGATGATAAAATACTTAAACACGTAAGCAGACGGCCTATCACATAAGATAAATTTACCAAATTGAGATAGGACAATGCAAGACATCCACAGTTGAATGCCTTAGACCTTCCTCATTCATAATTCATTTATTCACTTCTATAGCGTAATGTTGATTTCCTGTTTTATCATAGGAAGGTTACAAGGCCTTCAAAGATTTTACCTGTGGACTGCGCTGCGCTTTTAAACGAATGGTCTTGAAGAAATATATTTTCTACTAGTAAAAGATACGAACTTAAATCGACCTTCACCGAATTAATAATAGAATGAAACATAAGTACCTACTTCTGCGTTAATTATATTTCTAGTTTTATTTTCTTGTGTCAGAGGAACATATTGGTTTTCTCCGCAACCTGATCATGACAACGCGACATATGTATGAAAAGCAGTCTTGACGTAAATTAATTTCTATGCGTTTAAATGTTTGCCCCTGTGATTTATTAATTGTAACAACGAAAGATACATATATTTTTGGTATCTTGAACCGTTTTCGCAGCGTACGAAACGGAAGCCGTCAAGGATGAATAATTTTCCCCGTTTTTTTTCACATTTTCCATTATTTCTTCGCTTCTAATAGTTGCAGCGTGATGTTATATAGCCTAAAGCCTTCTTCGATAAATGTTCCTGAGATTAGCGCTTTCAAACAAACAAACAAACACTTCAGCTTTATAATATTATGTATAGATATTAAAATGGGTTTTATAAGAAACTGGACTATGTTAAATTATTTTAAAAAATTGTGTTGACTGAAAGAACAGATCCTATAGAACGTGCAACCGTAGGGTTGTCTATTATTTACCTGGGCTAACTATTGGATAGTAATGTATAAATAGGTGTGTCAATGTTAGTTACTTTAATTGGTAATATAAAATTAAATTTGGTTAATATAAAAAATATATACATCATCATAAGCGCTGTTTTATGGCCATAAACTTACTTTCAGTCAGGACAAAATTTTCTTATTATCTTGATGTTGCAAAATTCTATAAAAAACATCCAATCTATACATATAATAAGACTGTAATCTATACATATAATAAGACTGTAAAAGATCGATTTCTGTACATTGAAGATTTTTATGAAAAATTGTTACAGGGGGTCTTAATTACCGTAATAGAAGCCAAATCAACAATTTTTAAAAATTTTGTCTGTCTGTCTGTCTGTCTGTCTGTCTGTCTGTTTGTCCGGGCTAATCTCAGAATCTACTGGACCGATTTTGACGGGACTTTTTTTATTTGACTCAGTATCACCTGGAGAGTAAACTGGGATATAAATAATCACGCCGATGAACTTAGGGGGCAGGCAGGAAATTGAATCTCAGAATCTACTAAACCATCCTTGAGTTGCGTACGCTGCGAAAACGGTTCAAGATACCAAAAATATAAATATGAAAGAATTATTCCTCTTGAAATGATCTAAAAAACTGTCTGCGACAGTACATGTCTATGCCCAAAATTACAACTCCACGCGGACGAAGTCGCGGGCACAGCTAGTTTTTAATAAATTATCTAATATACTAAATTTATTATAAAATTATGGTTCATTCTACTATTTGCTTGGTGAAGGTCGATTTAATTCAATTCAATTCAATTTATTTATTTATCGGACAACAAAAATTTAAGTTCGGACCAAGACTTTAATGCAATCAGTAAAAAGCTAAACAAAAGCGAAACGGAACAGCCGAATGTCAAATCGTAAGGAAAAGAAAAAAATGGCAACAGCGCCGAAATATCGAAAACCTATGAACAAAAGGTTACATGGTCGCGATCCCGTAGTAAACACGCACAGTTAACGAGTATGTCAAGAAATGAGACACTTTTTACGGATTATTTCGCGATGTATTTACATATTGTTTTAACCTGACGTTTCGGACCGGTAGTCTACCTGTGACCACGGACGCTAAAAAAGGGTCTACCTGTGACCACGGTAAATAAATCGCGAAATAATCCGTAAAAAGTGTCTCATTTCAATGTCTACTGTTCGCGTAAACCGAAGAAACAAATACGACTATGGCATGGTCTTTTACGGTTTTGTTCAACTTTTAAGTGGCCTAGTTAGTTTTTTAAATGCGTTTCGCTCGCATTAGCACTTTAATGAAGGTCCAGGTTTGTTTGTAATTAAACTTGTGCAGTTAACTGTTTTTGTGGCGGTAAGTTTAGCGTATCTTATTTAAATATTAATATACCATATTGTAACAAAGATGTTTACTGAGGCCCAAAGTACACCTGCGGCATACTGTCATTAAACATTTTTTTTAAAGATTTTTTTTTTATGTTTTACTGTCACAACATTTCATCGTGCATAAGAAATTATAAATAAATTGGTCTTTGTCCTATCAAAGTTACAAAAGTTTTAGTCAAACACCATTTGAGGTTTAATTTTTGGCAAAATTCCCAACTATGTACTTCAATATGCAAACACGCATAGAATTTGAACATTACACCGAGTATGAATATTTTAACCCTAATTATATGATAAAACTCTAATCCTGTGCGCTATCTTTTGTTTTAATAAAACAAATGTTCTATTTTTTTTAAATAATGTTATGTATGTACCTACTTACGTAGTGAAGTTAGCTGCGTCATTTGATAAATAAAGCCAGTGCGTTTTACTCGTTCCATACCAAACAAATAACAATTCTGTTATCCAAGAGTAAAAGGTTACAAACTACAAACAAACATAGGAACGGTGGCCATCACGTCACAGAAAACACTGCGATATCGTATGCGCTTGTGATACGGCCGATTTTGCAATAAAAATGGGTAGCTTGATGTGCTGGGCACTGTACATGAGACTAGGGGAAGGTAATATAAACAGGCAATTTATGGTGTTAACCAAATATATTGATAAAGCTAAAAACGTGTCTAAAATCAATTAAATCTACGACTACTACTAGGGACTAGGGACTAGGGACTGAAATTCGCTGCCGCCTAAAGTATTTCCGGAACATTATGATTTAGATGCTTTCAAAAAAAGAGTGAATAGGCTATTAATAGCCGGACATGATCCATTTTGGGTCGCATCGTCGCTCACCATCAGGTGAGATCGCGGCCAAATGTCTGGTTATTCACATTAAAAATAAAAAAAATCAGAAAAAGATAAAAAAGTTATTTGTCATGCTCGCTCAAAAAACTTATCACGGAAAGGTTACCTTCACGACTCTAATTAAAACAAACTGAGTAAAGCAGGCAAAATTTATTCCAATCCTAGGCGTAGCTAGCCCTGAACCGTAAAAGAAGGCCTTAATGATTAGTTCGACACGTGAACTCACATGGGAATCGAACCTAAAACTACCGTGTCCGGGTTCAATTCCCCAACCACCGGGCCCTAGGTAGTTAACCCTTAACCGCCTGTTTTATGAGTATATCCAAGCACGGACGGTACATTTTCGATCCCATATAAATTGTATGGCCAGAGCCATATCTCCCTTTTGCTTAAAAATTCAGTTAGCTCTAACTGTGTGTGTACGTGCCCCTACCGACCACAGTATAAGCAAATACAGTAGACCTACATTAAAGCAGCCTCGTTGAGGAACTCTGGATGATAGTACTAGCTTGTTTTCCATCTGATTTTCTTGAGAATAGACAAGCAATATAATATTCAGTCTATACCTTATGATGAATTTATCTTTCCATATCATTATGTTTGTTTCTCTAATAATGGACAATAAAATACAGATTTAGCTAGGAAGAAGTAGTAATTCTTCTTGTAGTTTCTCATCGTTATATCGTGAAGTTTACGGTTTTGTCTAATTACACTTAATAAAAAAGGTGCGGGTTCAATTTCCATCTGTGGCAAATCCGAGTTTGTTTTCTTTAAGTGTGTTTAAATCTCAACTCGTAAAGACATTGGCATTGATAAACCTAAAAAATATAATTTCTTATTATACGACGTTTTAGTTTATCGAAACCTTTATCTTGCCCAAAGTAAGTGCGATATTTGATGACCGCTTGGTGCAGTGGTCCACATGTCGGACTTCTAAAACCAAGGGTCGCGGGTTCGATCCCCGCACATTACAAGTATAAGTGTGCATGGACATGTGTTTTTGTACTGGTCTGGGAGTTTTCTGTGTATAATATGTATTTATTTACAAAAAAAAGTATTTAAGTATGTTTATCCGTTACCCATAACACAAGCCTCGTAGCTTAATTTGGGACTAGAGAATTGGTGTGATTGTTGTGAAATATTTATTTATTTATTTATATTCTCACAACATCATCAACTAACATAACGTAATGTAAAATGTTCAAGAAAATAGTTACTTAAACATTTCACATACCACCTTTTTCCTGTTGATTCTAAAGGGCCTTCTCAACCTACGTGTTTTGTGCAGCTGGTAAGATATAGCCCCGTTCTGCGGTTTCTCTCGACGTTCAGTTCCGGACTCCTAATGGGTTTTAAGCGATACTTTCGATCTTAGGCAAGTCTGGTTTCAGCCACTTTTCTAGATAAAAATCCTTTTCGTCTTTGTCTTTACCGCGGGCTGGGTTAAGGTTTATAAATGTGGTATTTAGGTATAAAACGTTTTACATGCTTTTTAAAAAGATAGATAAGACTTTATTGCAAATCTCATAAACACGTAGGTAGTTACTTGTATAGTGAAGTAGTTATGTGTTACAGATATCAGAATAAACAGTGGTATCACAAATTAATTTAAAATAAATACATATAACACCAAGACCAGTACAAATAGACATGTTCATGCACACAAAATGTTTGTACAGTGCGGGGATCGAACCTGCGACCTTGGTTAATAGTCAACTTCTTGACCACTACACAAAAGTTTAATATCCTACAAATATCATAAGTGGAAAAGTTTAGAAACTTTTCATGGATATATGGATGTTCGTGTACTCTAACTCGTGAAAACTACGGTATAAAATTTAATAAAATTTTACCAGAATATAAAGATTTCGACCACGGCGGCTAATCTCAACAGAGATAAGCGAACTACAGTGTGAGCGCAATACACAGGTGCACTCACTGTTCCGTCACTCTCAACTCTGAAGTTCGGTGAGCCGGCAATCCGACATGACCGGAGAGAGATCAGGCGCAGGACCAACGGAGTAACACCGCCAACTTCCCGACTCCAAGCTGATTTTGAGAAATTCATGACAGAAAATCTCAGAAATTTTTTTGGCTCGACCTGGGAGAAAAACACATGGACAACAATTGTTACAGAACTGCGTATGGGTCTCCACGCGGACGCAGTCACGGGCAGCCCATAGTTATTCATAGTTCCAAGTGACCATAAAATAACTTCGATACCTACACAACGCAAATCGTACCACGTTTCCGCCTACACAATTCCCGATCCGCAAAACATGCAATGGGATTTGGGAATACAGTCTGCAGTAGAATTATAATATCAAAGGAGGCAGCTAAAAAGTACAAGATGGTACAAACGACCGCACATCAAAGTTAACATTGCGTCGTCTTATATCACTTGTGATAAGGGTGATTTTGCAAAACAAAATGGTAACTTGATGAGCTATCGTCTGTGCGCATAAATAATGCACCTTTCTCAGCGCAGGGTTCATTGCCTGAAGAATAGTGGCCTCAAACAGAATGGGTTATGCAATGAAATATGACAGACAAAGAGCACTGGGGTACTGTAAAGCGTGTACTTCCTTTTTGAAAGATCATGGGTGGGCTACGTATGGAATAAGGCTCTATTCGAAATTATATAAGTACTAGCTGACCCGGCAAATATCGTTTTGCCATATAATTTTTTTTGGACAACCCTTATCAGTAAGGGATGTTAAAAATAAATGTTAGCCGATTCTCAGGCCTACTCTATATGCTCACAAAATTTCATAAAAATCATTCAAGCCGTTTCGGAGGAGTACAAGAACGAACATTGTAACACGAGAATTTAAATATAAGTAAGAACTTATTGTCAATGCTGGCGTCACTAATCATTTGTGCATTTTTTGTCACTTTTTAAACGCTGTGCTTTAAACTATTTTTAATCCAACACCACTGTCATAATGTAGATAATGCTAATTTCAACTGTCAAATAACTATATTATAGCATTAACAATGCGAGAGATGCGGCCTGTGGCATTTCGATTTTTTTCTTTAAGTGTATTTAAATTTCACATTGTAATATCAACTGACTTACAAAAAACGGTTTCTATAAAGTCGGTTTTTCTTTAGAGTATGAGGTCTTATAGAGGAATAACTGCATGCAAGACCTATCTGATTTTTAACATAAAAAGAAATTAATGTAAATCTTAAGATCTTAATGCTCTTAAATACATTCTATTCAAATAATTGTGATGTGAAGTCAAGGTATTATTAACGTTGAAGGGTTCTGCTTTTAAGCTCAGCTTAGTATATTTTAATTACCACATCATCAAGCAGTCGTAGTGAATATTAATTAATACGAAAAACATAATACAAAGCAGATAACACACTCAACCGCGCCTAAAGATCCTGCGAAATGAGAGACCCATGTCACCTTAATTCTATACAGCGACCAGCAAATCTTGGTCCATCGTGTCCTGACTTTCGGATGTAAAAAATATTATCAAACAACGACGCAAGGATCAAGACTGGTTGGGCAATCAAGACAGCTTAGCCTGAAACACTGTAATATTGCGTACTCCTCGAAATATGTGTGGAGTAGTATGTTCTGAGTGACTCTAATAAATACAGATCGTCTTTGTTACACTTAGTATCTGAATGTCTAGATCTAGATCTTAGTTATAATGTCTATGAAACTGGGGAAAGATGTGGGGTATAACATTACTGATTTGACAAGGAAAGTGCACCAAATAAGCACATGCTTGAGGAAAATTTTTAATGATATCAGTCACCCATTCGATACTTACTGTTTTATATTGGGATGTTATTTTGTTGGATTATTTATATTTCTACAAAAATATGCAACTCTTTCTCACACGTGTCTCACGCAATGTGTAGTTGATAGAATTCAGAATCGATCATCTGAGCCATTAAACTAACCTCTTTATTCATTACCGAGTTCTACAAAAATATTCTCCCCACTTTTCATGTAATTACTGTCTTCTGTAAACGATACCTTTCTAATTGTGGACAACAGAACTGATCACCGTTTAAACGGTGTCACTTTGAATGTCTTCACACCGCAGACGGACGCTCGGAGAATTTTAATCTGCCTGCAAAAGATTGTTTGCCCGATGTTAAAAGGGTTGCCAGGTCGAGTTCAGGGACGTTTACCCCGAAATGGGGTAACGAGTTGGTAAATAACCGGAGCGTACATAAAATTTGTGGGATTTTTTACGGCGCTTGCAATTTACGCAGTATCGTTTTAGGTCAAGGACGGTCAGTGTATTTTTGCTTAAACGTAGGTTTACTGTTTGATCGGTTAATTGGGGGTTTTTAACGTCATTAGTTTTCTAAAATTGTGGATTTGTTCCTAAAATTTACCAGTGAATGTTTAGACTATCCAGCTACTCAAAAGCTTGAAAAACCGGCTAAGTGTGAGTCGGATGTGCCCATGAAAGGTTCTGTAGCAGCAAGTGACATAAAATGAAGGTTTTTGTATTTATGAGGTATAAAAAATACTTACTAGATCTCGTTAAACCGATTTGCGGTGGAAGTTTAGATGGTAATGAACATCGTATATTTTTTTTAGTTTTATCATTCTATTATTCTAGAAGTACAGTAGAACTGAAACGCAACACCCCTGTAGGTAATGAATTTCAGTTTTAAGTACGAGGAACCCTTAAAATGTTTTTTTTTTCTTTTTCTGTTTAAAATCTTAATGCAGTTAACAGAATACATTTACTTACCAAGTTTCAACAGTATAGTTCTTAAAGTTTCTGCTAAACATGGCATTCATAAAATGGACTGACGGACATGACAAATAAGACAGACATGATAAATCTATAAGGGTTCCGTTTTTTCCTTCTGGCTACGGAACCCTAAAAAGGCTAACTTATCAGGGACTTAATAAGTTTTCTTTTAAACTTTTGAGTACCAAAAACCCGAACCAAGCCAGTAAAAATTCACTCCTAATTAATACCAATGACTACGAGACAGACATTATAATGATAAAGGTTTACTTACCTATTTAATTTTCATTCCCTAGCGCCCTTAAATGCCATTATGGAATTCTCAAAAAGACCTTTCCAACGCTACAAGGAATGTCACGGCCAAATTATAAAATAAGATAAGACAAATAATTATATTTATTTATGTCAATTGCTTGCATAATCATCACCACAAGGAATTGTCGATTACAAACTTCAGTTTGCACCTACATAATTATAGATCAAAAGGCACTTATTGGTACATTTTTTTTCTTAGAAACGAACACCACACCTATTGGCATTCTCATTAGAATATACTCGTATATACGTCCCACTGCTGGGCACAGGCATAAATATCAAGTGGTACAAGCCATACTCCACCACGCGGGCTCAGTGCGAATTGGTGGAGGGGTAATTTCCAAGGCAAGTGACCAGCTTTATTATCAGATGTAATTGAGCCGCCAATTCGCACATTCATTTTAATTACAAGGGTTCTATACAAATGCATACTATGAGCAACTGTTACAACCCGAGGAAAAGTTTGGATGAATCTGGTCGGCAGGAATTCGCAGCTCGCACTTATGACGCGCGTACCTTCGTAAAGCGAGCGACACGCTTGCAATTTCCATTGACTCCTGGTAAAAAATAACTAACTTTACAGTTTTAAAAAACCCGAATATACCAGAGAAATGGCGGGTAATCTTAAACGACTGGACGGATTTGACCAGCCATATTAAAGAACCACAGTGATTAAATTACCAGACACACACAAAACCACAAACACATAAACAGACGTAGGGGTCATACTTATAACACCCCTTTGTTTTTGTCGGGTTTATTAAAAAAATATTCTGTCAAGGCTACGGGTACCAAACTGCTTTAGTGGTTAGTGTGAAAAATACACACATCAAAAGTGTCTAGGGATCAACATATATTTTTACAATAACTTTTCTCCTGATTGATATTAATTAAAATTTTCTTTAAGGATTCATCAAATAAAGTGTTTTCGTTTGTCTACAGTAACGATAAACCAAGTCACCTTTGCATTAATAAAGAAATTTGCCATTTTCCTAATAAAGGGATTTTTGACATTTGAACCACTAACATTAAAGTTCGAAAAAAAGACTGAAATAACAGTTTTCTTTAAAATTTTATTGGGCAACTTAAACAATCAATAATCCGTGTTTCTACCGCGAACACTAACAACACAAGAACATCGGTTTGGCATACTCAAAATGAGTTCATCCAAATCACGCTGTGGAATGGCCGCCCATGTTCGTTGCAACAACAAAAAAAGGTCTTCTTGCGACTGGATACCCTCCATATTCGGCAGAGCTCTTCTCTGTAGTGGCGCCAGACGGACCAGTAGGACGGTATCGCTTCAACACACGGAGACAAGACCGATACATTCAAATCACAACTCGAAGAGCTCCAACAATAACCGCCATGATGTTAGCCGTGAGGCTTCATCACTTTTCAGGGAACTTAATTAGCGACCAACAGTCAGAAACCGCTTCATTCCCTTCAAGTTCCCCAAGTGAATCTTCATTCCCGAAGACCGCTAAGGGTACCACCTATAGCAATGCACAATCGTAGGATTCGATATCAATGGGCTCTTGAACACAGAAATTGGGCAGAAGAACAATGGCGTTTCGTGTGATTTTCGTCTCGTTTTGGTATGAGACCGGATACAAGACGTATACGACACTGGAGAACCCCTGAACGCCAACAGCGATTTAAATCCTGCCAGGAAGTCCATCCTTATAGTGGTGGAACCATCATGGTATGGGCGGGTATTTGGATCGGCGGAAGAACTGAGTTGATTTGGATCAGAGGCAACCTCAACGCTCAAATTTATGCTGAGACGATTGTATCAGACGTCATCGTTCCTCTACAAGTGCAAATCGGTTCCTTATTTCAGTTGATGCATGATAATGCACGACCGCACACCGCAAGAGTTGTAAGACAGACTCTCGCCGCAGCTAACATCAATGTCATGCCCTGGCCTACTCAGTCGCCAGACTTGAACCCGATTGAGCATGCATGGGATATGCTACAGAGAAGAGCTCTGCCGAATATGGAGGGTATCCAGTCGCAAGAAGACCTTTTTTTTGTTGTTGCAACGAACATGGGCGGCCATTCCACAGCGTGATTTGGATGAACTCATTTTGAGTATGCCAAACCGATGTTCGTGTGTTGTTAGTATTCGCGGTAGAAACACGGATTATTAATTGTTTAAGTTACCCAATAAAATTTTAAAGAAAACTGTTATTTCAGTCTTTTTTTCGAACTTTAATGTTAGTGGTTCAAATGTCAAAAATCCCTTTATTAGGAAAATGGCAAATTTCTTTATTAATGCAAAGGTGACTTGGTTTATCGTTACTGTAGACAAACGAAAACACTTTATTTGATGAATCCTTGAAAATTTTAATTAATATCAATCAGGAGAAAAGTTATTGCAAAAATATATGTTGATCCCTAGACACTTTTGATGTGTGTATATTTAAGAGTTGTGTTTAAGAAAATGATAAAATATGGAAATCGGAATCAAGTAGATACCAGTTTTTAAATAAATCAGAACTTATATCTACTTCACACAATTCACTGGCTTTATGCAACACTTTTTATACAGGTAAAATGTATTTACATTTCTGACGTTTCGATTCGGTTGCACGAAGGTGGTCGCGGGCAGTCAGCCTGTACTGCGCTTGTTGTGTGAACAGTGACAGCTGTTAAACGTAAGGTACGTTTATGTCTTAACATTAGCTTTAAACGTGGAGGATTAAGTCTAAGGTGGCTGAACCACAAGTGATTAGTTAGTAACCGTCTCTGTCCGTATAATACTCAATTTTTACATTCTACATAATGTCAAGCATATAGGCGTTGACCTTTTGACAGTTATGCACATAAAGTTATTTGGGCGTACATGTGCGCTTTGCCTTACCCAAAGAAAAGTTCAACTGACGTGACACACAAAAGCACTCTGCAGCGAAAACAAGTTTTATTCAACACCTGTTGTGAATTTAAAAATATACAGAACAAAGGAATGTTTGTGATTTGTGTGTGTGTGCATTTGGGAAATACGGTAGTTGACACCACCAATCGTTGACGTACTTTTTATCAACTGTCAAAACGCTTTTCTTCATAGAGCTTGTATGGCAATAACACTCTTTGACGTCATCGCGTGCAATGCCGACTGAGTGACTAATTATCTTTTGAATTCCAATTAAAAATCAAATAATACGAACTGCAGAAAAATATTAGTGTAAAGGCATCTGAAATTATGAATTATTTTAGAGAAAATCAGTTTTTGGATATTTCTTTCATAGTGGAAACAAGCCTATTGTAAATGAATTTTAGGACAATTGTTAGTTGTTAACACGCAAAATTTACACGAAATGAATGAGATATTGTTTGTTATACAAAAAAAAATGGCTATGCTATTTTGTACTTTTGCAGTAGGTAATAAAATAAATAACCGAGATAGATAACTTCGTAACTATGTAATGACAACTAAGACCTTAGTCTACCTGTGACCACGGACGCTGAAAAGGGTCCTAAACGTCAGGTTAAAATAAAATTTTAATAAATTGCTAAATAATCCGTAAAAAAGTATATCATTTTAGGATAACTTTGTGCTAAAAGTTATCCTAAAATGGACACGGACATGACAAGCACAATTAATTATTTCGATTATAAATAAATAAATATTTCACGACAATCACACCAATTCTCTAGTCCCAAATGAAGCTACGAGGCTTGTGTTATGGGTACTAGACAACGGATAAACATACTTAAATACTTTTTTTTTGTAAATAAATACATATTATACATAGAAAACACCCAGACCAGTACAAACACACATGTTCATGCACACTTATGCTTGTACTGTGCGGGGATCGAACCCGCGACCTTTGGTTTTTTAGAAGTCCGACCTGTGGACCACTGCACCAAGACTTACTTTATAGACTTCGGTGTTGTACTTAGGTACCCTATAAATCAAATCAAATCTGCTAAGTATAGTAAATATTCATTTAAAAAGAAAGCCGTGTTTAAGCCACTAACGTGTCATTGGCGGAATTTAGTGCCAACTCCTTACGATAATTTGTCGCCAAAAAAAATTAAAAAGAAGAAGACTTCGGTTGCGACGTTTCTCGTGTTATATATAAATTTTAACTCAAACCTTTTTGTTTCATTCTTAAATTTATTATTTATTTTAATACTGCTGTCACAATTTGTGTCAAGGTGACAGCAGTATTGGAAGCTCGGTGATATAATCATGGATTTATCCGGACTTACCGCTACCTAGTGTGCAATAGCTAAACCTTATTACTGTAGTCTACTCAACAATAGATGGCGTAGTACGACCATAAACCAATTTTGAAAAAATAAACCGCTAATAATAATATTTCTGCAAATCAATTTTAAATGCTACAATAGTTATTAGATTACTTTTTTCAGCATTGACAATGTAATTTTTTATACGATGTAAAATTAAAACACACTTAAAGAAAATCGGACGTTATATGTGAACGCGCCCTTACATGGCAACACCATAAACTTAGGATATAATAAAGTTTGTTTTTTGTAATAATTGTTATTTGTTTGTAGTAAATACAATTATTTTCAGCAATAGTGACTTGTTCTGTGATTGACTGTGACGTGAGCCATATAATTAAACAACAAAATAATTTCAATCGTTTTATTGCATTTAATACTTTGTGTAGATAAATAAATGGCTGTTGGTAGATAATTTTCAAAATTTTTGCGAAAATAAATTATTTAACATGTATACTAGGCATTGATTCAAATTTATCGATATACCTATCGATATAAGTATTTAGTTTGACTCTTCCATTCAACATTCTCTGTTTGGAGGAAAATGTTTGAAATCAATTGTGTGCGTCATTAAAAAAACCTGTTCTATCGTGCAACGGACATTTGATAAATCAGACGACAGTACACAGCACATGATGTTACCTACTCATATTTGTCTCAAAATTGCCCGTAGATATCAAAAGTTCTTAATGCAGCAGCGTTTACTTTGATGTGCTGTCTTGTGTACATTAAACATGCGAATAAATTAGTCAGAGGTCCTAACTAAAGCCTCATCATAACATCTGACAGTAAGGTTGGTCACCCTTGGTTTGTTGTTTTTGGTAAAAATATACTACTGTTTGGAATAGTACAAAGGCATTGATATGATTATTTAATATTTTCAGGAACCGATTAAAATGAGAGAGTTCCGTCCGTATACTTTCGTCAACCGAGAAATGGCTTACTTCGAGTTTTGAAGTGATACTACGAAATGATGAAATTTTTAAATAAATAAAAAAAAAATAATACTTATAAATTTGTAATAAAAAGACCTTAACCACAATAAATAAGATAAAAAGTGAACTGTTTTATTTCTTGCATGTAGGTAGGTAGGTATTCACGATTTTAAACTTTTATCTTCAAGTACAGAACTTGCTGGTTATTTAATATTAGGACAAGATTAAATTTTATTTGTTCTTCAATGGAAATTTTAAGAAATGTAGTGTCTCATCAATAGTGCTTCAAAGTAAAACTCTACATCACTAGTTGACGCACACATGAAAAAAAATGGAATTACGTTTTCGAGCTGTCTAATCTGTGAATCTATAGGTAAGTTTATCTATGGTCACTACCAAAAAATGTTGTGACTAGAATTCAGATGATGGAGTCAAGCATAGAGTGCAATCTGTCACACATCGGAGGTCAGGGCAAATAGTTAATTACTTCGACACTCGTAGTGACTTCGCAGAATGTTTCGACCCCTACTATCTGCTTCGTAGCAATTTTAAAATTTAAAACATTTTCTCATACAGGCATGTCGAATAATGGTCGGCTGATTTCGACCGCATCAGCCAATCTCAACAGAGATCAGCCAACTGCGCAGGAGATATTATAGTGCACAATGTGCGGACGCAATACACAGGTGCACTCACTGATAAAGTTCGGTAAAACGGCAATCCAACATGACCGCAGAGAACACAGGTGGAATATTGTCCCTTATACATACACGTGCTTCACCTGCGTCTTACTGTCGCCGCGACACGGTTCTGATGGCTTGTCAACCAATTTCAGGCAATCACGAGTCGTAGGGTCGACAGTATACCGCAGTGTGGCCTAAGCCTTTCTCATTGCTCAGCATCCATACCTGAGTTCTTAGGGTCCCATTATTGGTGAATGATGTTGCAATATTCTGGTTGTGATACTTATTTATAAGAAAATTATCTTTGGTTAAGAAAACAACCGTTTCTTCAAGACGCTACCGCACATCAAAGTCACATTAGTCTCCTACATAACGAATGCGTACGGCTAAGAATTGGAATTCGCTGCTTGCTGAAGTGTTCCCTTAAGAATATTTAACATGGATATTTACAAGAAAAGAGGAACCTTCCCATCACTTACCATCAAGTGAGGAGATTGTGGGGTGGATAGTTCTATCCTTATAAAAAATGACTTGCCAATCTATGAAATCTGTGATCCACTCTATCACACAGACGTACAGCACGTCCTGATGGAGTCCGGTACGGGCGGAGAAGGCAAGATCTGGTGAAGAAGTTAGGTTTGAACCTTCAGGAGATAAGCGCTTTCCACATGTCTTTGTCTGAACCGATCTCCGAGTCCCCTAGAGCGGTACTAGATTTCGTACTGACTTGTTTTACCTGAGTTAAAAGCCAACAATCAAGTATTGTAAACTTAGTAGATTAAGTCCGAGAGGTCCTGGGTTCGAATCCCAGGTCGAGCCAAAATTGTTTCTGAGATTTTCTGTCATGAATTTCTCAAAAACAGCTCGGAGTCGGGAAGTTGGCGGTGTTACACCCCCGTGCCTCGGAAAGCACGTTAAACCGTTGGTCCTGAACCTGATCTCTCTCCGGTCATGTCGGATTGCCGTCTCACCGAACTTTGAGAGTGATGAAACAGTGAGGGCACCTGTGTATTGCGCTCACACTTGTGCACTATAATATCTCCTGCGTAGTTGGCTGATCTCTTTTGAGTTTGGTCGCCGTAGTCGAAATCGGCCAGGAGGACTATTATTAATTCAGAAAATTATAAATAGTTATGCTATATAGTTGATGGAACCATGCGTTACTTTGCGGAAATCCATGACTAAAGATGAGAAAGAAGATTATTTTGCTTTAAATTTCCACTAAACTATGCCAGCGCAGGAACTCAAATACATACGACTGTAACCACTTGAAAAACCTAGAGCTGGAAGTCGCATGACTTACAATACAACTCACAATGTGACACCGAAGATGTACCTGATGCTGGTGTCGTTAAGAGGAAATTTAAAGCAAAATAATTATCTTTTTCCATTTTAGTTATGCTATATTTTAAATCAATTCAGCAAAAATAAAAATATATTATTCCATTTTTAAAGATCTAGAATTGTTGTCATCACACCTATTACGCCAACTTAGCATTTCGGATCATTGAAAACACAGAGTCTCATAGTACGGACCTTAACTTGCGGTGTCACCCCGAAAATTACTTTTTGGCTGACGTCATTATACCTCCCCCTCCCCCCTCCCTATTTACGGGAACTGTAATTTATCACTGAAATTAAAAGCCGAATCATAGCTCGCACTTTAAGTTTGCGAGTTATTCGGTTTAATTAAATAAGCGTCATAATTTTGAGGTTATTTTGCAACGCTGGATTTTACTCGTAGTTTATTTCCAAAGTGTTACTATTTTAAATATACTCTTTCGGAAATGTTAATGCTACGTAAGTACTTTCCGCACTTTTAAGGCCAAGGGCACACCTCCGTGCGCTCTGTGCTCCGGACTTGACTTACGACTGACAGTGATTAAGGTGTAGCGATGGGTGCATGTGCATGTCTGTTTGTACTGATTTGGGTGTTAAATGTATTTATTTAAGTTTATTTGCAATACCACTGTTGATTCTGAGATCTGTAACATAAGTGTTTAAGCTACTTAATACCACGGAGTCAGATCAATGTATGTGATGTCTATTTAAAAAAAAAAATGTATTCATTATATTATATTTATCAATTGGTTGACAAGCGTCACAAGTTGTGAAGCGAGTCTCAGCGACTGAAAGTCGTAGGTATGCCCTGGCGGTAGGAGTTATATGAATTTTAAGCAATAAATATTGTTTATGCAAATATCATAGCGTGTATTATAGGTACAGTTGATGTCATTGTTAGATGTGCAACAGTAAAAAATATGTTTACCTAAGTGCTTTTAACCGAGGGCGTAGTATAAAAAATTCCTTGCCCAGGGGACACTCGCGGCATACTGTAGTCAGGGCTCGTAACTGTCTGCGTGATGGTTTTGCACAAATAAGTAAGTCTTAAAGCCTATACTGTCCCACTACTAGTCTAAGGCCTCCAATGACACGAATAAAACTATTGGACATGCTATTCGTCTCTTTCGGCGGTCAGGGCTTGCCAGATTTAGATATTCAGTTTTTTTACATATCTATAGATAAAAATAAAGACGTTTATTTATGGTGCGGGCGAGTAGTAACAGCATCCTGAACATGACTGCTAGCAGACTAGACTGCTTATACGTCGGTTGATCCTGTAATTATTAAGTAATTTTTGTTTCGCAATTTTGTTGTGTCGTGTTATTTCAATTTTATTGTATTGTACTAACTAGTTTATAAGATCTGCTAACAGCGATGAGTCTTTGCTACTTGAAAAAAAAAACAATCGAATTCGATTTTCTTGCGAACGGTTTTTAAAGTCAAAAACATGAAACAGACGTATTGTTAACCTTCTCGTACTCGTGAATGCAGATCACTCATTACCGGTAACGAACTATTTTAACTGCAAACATCGGATTAATTTACCCGTGCGGATTGTCTGCGAATAACAATGAGACTCGTTACGGTGCTCCGCTGTGATCTGCTGGTGATAGTTGAGCAAAGAGGCAGGTATGAGGTGCGACCTTAAAAAGTATTTTTGATTTTTGGCATCTGATTATGTCATCTAACAGAATATTACCGACTAGGTTCTGAGGTTTGATCCAGCTAGCCAGCAGCCTGGGGTGTAATTCCGCTAATTTATCGTCGCAAAATTACGATTTTCTTATGATTGTTTAACAATTGATTAACGGAATCGGCCCTGGTACTCCTGGTAGCAGTAGTCAAACTACATCCAGCCTAGCTTCGCTAGCTTTGCTTTTTTCCTACAGAGGTTTCATTGCCATTCCATAGAGGTACATCTATATTTGAGTAGCACAGAAGAGAGAATAGAGAATTACATATTTTGTGTTTAAAATGCACATGATGTTTGTAGGAAGCTTATTACCTAAATCCCTAGGTATTTTGCTACTCGGGTTGTGTTGCTCTGATCTAATAAATCTTTTCGCATGTGTAAGTAACGTGAATCGTACAGTTAGTAAAAATTTAAAGCTTAGCTAATATTTTAGACATTTGTTTTTATTTATTTATTTAAAACTTTATTGCACAAGAAATGTACAAAGGGTGGACTTAATGCTAAAAGCATTTTCTGCCAGTCAACCTCAAGGTCATGCAGAAAGAAGGCAATGGGTGCAGTGAAAATTATATAAGAAAGGAAGTGTTTAATAACGCAAAAATAAATTAACTTAATATATAGATATAATATCAATACATAAAAGTAAATATTAAATTATATTATAATATACAAAAAATAAATATCAATTAATTAATATGGATAATATATACATATATATATAATAATATTTATATATATGCAATTTATTCATTTAGAAAACTTCGAACTTTTTTCTTGAACGACAACTTTTTTGTTTTTAAATAGTGAATTTTAAGAAGCATACAAAGCCAAAATATAATATAGGCATAAAATTTTTATCCAACAGAATACCATATCCTATCCTCAGTCAAGGTATAAGAAGAGTGTCATTCCACTCCGTCTGTCAGGTAAATGTGCGACTCACTCATTAGCTAAAACAGTCACTAAGTTGGTGCGGACTGAGTGCCGAGACATGCGGATTTCAGAGATGGCGTTGGTTATAAAGATGTAGACAAAATTAAAATAAAATACTTTTATTTCAGACTTAGATCAATAATTATATTGTAAGCAAAACAAGTTTCTTATAACCTTGGTTTAGTGGTTAAAAATAACGCGTCCCTCGGTTATTTGTAACCACTAAACCAACCTCGGTCCCTGTCCGTCGGCTAAATTGACATTTCTTGCTTGAACGGATATGAAACGACCTGCATCTTACTTTCTCCAGCAATTTTTCTAAAGTCCTTAGCAAATATATTTGCACTACCAACCCTGCGGTTAGGAACGCAATAATGCTAACTTAAAGAACAGACCAAAAATCTTGTGCGGCGATCCCTGCAAAGATGATGGTAACAGACGATCAGGTAAATGTAGCACAAGATTGCTTTGGTTTGGGAAAAGAAGCAGCGCTACTGTCGTAAAGAAGCGTGTAAAATATGAGCTGCTGACCCTCCCCAGACATACCACCACCCACTAGCGTCTAGTACATGGGGATAGCAGCTGGTAATGTGGGACTCCCTCGTCTAGATCTACCCACTAAAACCTCCGCGGGTTTAACTCATTTTAATTTACATACTCTCTGTCGCACCAGAGCGTCGGCCTGCAGCATTAAACGCCCTGAGGCTGTCTCGGAAGACTCAAGGTTGCTCCGACTCTTCTCGTGTGTAGCGACTGCCCAGGGTATCGCGATCTTACCACCGCCTGCGAACACCCAGTCCCCTACGTCGAAGAGCATAACTTGGACATTTGCCTCTCCGTCCCTCTCCGATGCCAATTTTCACTCACGACTGCTTAGATTACTAGTCAACGTCTGCCACCACGCAGGACGGTCGCGCACTATCATAGTTGAACTAATAATCGTTACTTTAACGATAAGTCATTAAATTCTGTGGCGACCTCTAACGTTCGCCATCACAAGCGAATGCTTAGCAGTGGCTTGCCTGACAACGAGCACTGATATGGCTGTATAGGCTAGATGGCGCCTAGCCTAGCATTAAGATATACAATAATAAAGATAGACAGATCATTACGATGTGTATCGGACGTTGATCCCCAACCATAACACCCAGTCGGTAGGAAGCGCTTCCCTTTAGCTTTTTAACTCTAAAAACAACTTAAAAAAAATATTTAAAAAAACTAAAAAACATGCTTTTATTGCTAACTAAAAAAGAGAAAATAATTTCTAAGTACACGGAATTTATATTACAGTAGAGTAAAAAGCGTGGGGTGCACTTTATGACGTTTTCATACTTCTCTTTTTATAGTTGCCAAATTAGTATAATTTTCACATACTACTATACCAAGCACCCCACGCTTTTTACTCTACTGTAATATAAATTCCGTGTACTCAGAAATTATTTTCTCTTTTTTAGTTAGCAATAAAAGCGTGTTTTGTAGTTTTTTTTAACTATTTTTTATTTTTATTTTTTTAATTAATAATGATAACGTCAAAGTCTTATCAAAATATTGCATTGTTATCGGTACTTAATACGTGTGCAAAGTTTTAAAAATAATCCGATTTCTGGAAGTTGTTGAAAATTGAGCTCAAAAATTCCGTTACATGCATTCATACATACATACATACACCCCGATCTAATAAAAACGTGTTAATAAAAACGGGAATTAACGTGATACACAGTTACGCCTTTTACATACTTTAATTTTTGCCTGACGATAGATCGGGTTGCGCCCTTATTTAATTAATTTAAATATGCAACGCGAAAGTTTAAAAGTTATTTCTAGCTCTAAATCTGCTGCGCCAAAACACTATCTGTAACTGTGACCCTTTTTCCTCGGAGGATTGCGTTGCTCTTACCTGCTACCCTAGGAACGATTGTATGTTATGTGGGACTCCTTGAAGAACGGCGACTACCAACCACCATTCTGTTTCTGTTCATATACCCACTAAAACCTCCGCGAGATCACTCGTGCCGCTATAAACAGGACAGCGGAGGATCGCTTGTCGCTTGCGCTCCATTTCTACACTGTGACTCTACCACAAGCCATGTCTCATCACTGTGAATACCCATAGTAGTCGGTAAACATCTGACGATGCAGGATCAGCTCATATGTGGTCCCCCATTAAAAACCACCAGGACTCTAACAGCAACGCATAAAGTCCAGTATTGGTGTGTGGTATGTGCGGTGCAGACTAAAGAAGTTTTAACATTCTACCACGAAATTACTGCATTCGGTGAACTTTGGTAATTTAGTGAATTCGTGCAGTCAAATACATTGTTGTATTTGATACATTTGGGGAATAGTTGTGAAGTTTTGAGTTATAGCGCAGATAGCTTTAAATTAATTACAAACTGGTGCTTATTTAACTCCCGACGGAAAAATGTCTTGAGTTCGACCCCTATGTCTATTTGTGTTTGTTTATGTGTGTCTGCCTTCGACATCGTAACTCCTTAATGGATGGACCGATTACAGTGGTTCTTAGCTATAGCAGGTCAAAATACGTCAAGCTGTTTTCCTGGCTCATGTCGGGGGTTTTTTAAATTTCGTTACAGGCGAAAGTAGGCTTGCGTATCACATTTGCCACCACCTGTCCATCATAACTGCCTAGCTATAGGTATTGAATGTCACTTGTGTCGTAACTCAAGCCACGTCTGATTGAGCTCGGTCTTTGTCCGCGCACAATACGCAATTACGCTGTAGCTAATGCGTGCTGCGGCGAGCTGGAGCGCGTCTGACATTTTTGCGGCCTATTCATTCGTCTGGAAAGATATCCAGACGGGTTTGTTTCCATTGTCTTTTGTTTAAAAATGCCTACATCAATTTCAGCACCTCTGAATAACTGTCTACGTTTCAGATTTCCATTAAATTTATACTAAGTAGCTACTTGAAAGCAAGCTTATACTTAAGATGCGTCAAAAAGGTATTTTTTTTCGTTTTAGATACCTTTCTTCGACTTACAAACGGATAACAGGTAAATAATGTGCTTTTGTATACCGATACTTACTAAATGCATCGAGATCGTAGTTGAGAAAAATGGTTTTATTTAAAGGTAATATCAAGCGTTTATTTTACTATTTACACAACCTGGCTATCCCTGACTATGGGGTAGGTACTTCTATCAATTGCGTCGTAACTCAAGCCGCGTCTGATTGAGCTCGGTCTTTGTCCGCGCACAATACGCAATCACGCTGCAGCTAATGCGTGCTGCGGCGAGCTGGAGCGCGTCTGACATTTTTGCGGCCTATTCATTCGTCTGGAAAGATATCCAGACGGGTTTATTTCCATTGTCTTTTTTTCAAAAATGCTTACACCTCAGAATAACTGTCTACGTTTCTGATTCCATACTAAGTAGTCACTTGAAAGCAAGCTCATACTTAAAACACGTAAGACAATCGTCAAAAAGGCTAAACTTTTTTTAGTTTTAGGTACCTTTATTCGTCTTACAAACGGATAACAGGTAAATGATGTGCTTTTGAATACCCCTACTTACTAAATGCATCAAGATCATGGTTGAAAAAACTGGTTACCTGGTATATACCTGTAAATATACAGGTATTTATATCAAGCGTTTATTTTACTTTTTTAGAAAACCTGACTATCCCTGACTATGGGGTAGGTACTTCTATCAATTGCGTCGCAACTCAAGCCACGTCTGATTGAGCTAAGTCTTTGTCCGCGCACAATACGCAATTACGCTGTAGCTAATGCGTGCTGCGGCGAGCTGGAGCGCGTCTGACATTTTTGCGGCCTATTCATTCGTCTGGAAAGATATCCAGACGGGTTTGTTTCCATTGTCTTTTTTTCAAAAATGGTAGTCTTACTTTTACGAGTACCTAAGCACCGTTCTTCAAGGAATCCTACACCTACTATCGTCAATCTCAACAGAGATTAGCCATTTACGCAGGAGTTATTATAGTGCACAAGTGTGAGCGCAATACACAGGTGCACTCACTGGTCCTGCGCCTAATCTCTCTCCGGTCATGTCGGATTGCCGTCTCACCGAACCTTGAGAGTGATGGAACAGTGTGTGCACCTGTGTATTGCGCTCACACTTGTGCACTACAATATCTTCTGCATAGTTGGCTGATCTCTATTGAGATTGACCGCCGTGGTCGAAATCGGCCAGGAGGACTATTATGGAATATATAGGAATATTATGTTTTAGTTATTCGTATCACGCCACTGAAACAATTTCTTTTGTAAGTATGTCACTTTACAGGGTACATATGCGACTTTCTATCGCCGCGTCTCTACTCTGACAGCGTTTCAACCAAAGTTCGCGCAGCTTACGTAATCGATGACAGTCACGAGCTGCGGCGAAAATATGCCACCAATGTGCTTTCGACCTTAGGTTTTCCGTCACGTTTTTTTTCTCCTCAGCCAACGGACACCAACACTCGTAAGGGCTGTTGAAATGGCAGTGACTGTCACTAATTGGGCCTATTCATTACCGCTCCTACGCGCAGACGCATGGACGTGGCTTTGATGGAGTCGCTACGGAATGGTGACGAATCACCGCAGTGGGGGATTCTCGCGAGAAATTGAAAATTAGATGTTTTTAACATAGGTACAGGTACCGGAAATGTTTTGAGAAACATAATATGCCGCAAAATGTACACTGCTGACCATGCGCCTCTCATAGACTAGTCGAGAGGCTATGCGCCAGATTCAACTAGTTTGACCCTGCGATTACTATTTGTGAGTCAATATTGCCGGTGAACGCCAAACACAGCCCTTTTCATTATTTTTTTTTTTAAATTGCTGATTTCTGTCGAGTCTTTTTTTAGAATTCTCGCCAGTCGACTGTCGTTACGCGATGGAGTCGCTAGGGAATGCTGACGAATAACCGTGATGGCGAAATTTTGACAATAGAGTCACATATTCCATTTAACAGTTTTGCCTATTTAATGAAAAAAGTTGTTGTCGCCTATAGGGTGACTAAAAAATTACCTTGACATAGGTACGTACCGATGAGTTGGTTACAGAGTTAGGAAAATCCAGCATTTTTAACCCCCGACGAAAAATGGGGGTGTCATAAGTTTCACCTCTTTGTCTGTTTATGTTGTTGTCTTTTGTGTGTGTCTGTCTGTGGTGTAGTAGCTCCCGATCGGATGGACCGATTTCAAAGCGGTTTTTTTTATTCGAAAGGTAATTTAAAACACGGTGGTTTTTAACTATAGCTGGTTTAAATCCGTTCAGTCGTTGAATGTCACCTGCTGTTTTTCTAGCTCGTTTTTGGGTGTTTAACTGAAAGGTTATTTTAAATCTACTCCTATATTGATTTCTGACTGCCTCGTTGGTGTAGTGGCAAAGATTCTGCCTTGCATCCGAGAGGTCCTGGGTTCGAATCCCAGGTTTCTGTCATGAATTTCCCAAAAACAGCTCGAAGTCGGAAAGTTGGCGGTGTTACACCCCCGCGCGTTACTATACGTTAAGCTGTTGGTCCTGCGCCTGCTCTCTCCGGTCATGTCGGATTGCCGTCTCACCGAACTTTGAGAGTGATGGAACAGTGAGTGCTCCTGTGTATTTGCGCTCACACTTGTGATCTCTGTTGAGATTGGCCACCGTGGTCGAAATCGGCCAGGAGGACTATTAATTTTATTATTTCTAAACAAGTCGGACTTTCCTGTTTATAAATAAATACGACAAAGATTACAGTTGGTAAACGTTATAACCAGGATATTAAACAACTTTTCCAAAGTTAGTGACCTTGAAAATTAAAAAAAATATGTAACCAGGATAATTTTATCATCAGGTAAACCATTGTTTTTGCGTAACAATTAGCCAATTATTTCGCTAGTAAACTTGTTATTGTGGCCTATGTATGCCCATTAATTTGATGCAATAAACAACCAGTAAATTTATTTCAACTGCCACTATGTGTAGTAACAAACAAAAAGTGCCTGTCACTCGCAAATGGCGAAATGAGAATATTGAAATAGTTCCACTTTAGTTCTACCGATGTTTCGGCCTACCGGCGGACCGCAACTTAATACCGCTTGACAAGGGGCAGCAAACAGCTTAGCAACGTCACCACTGTCAACGATACTAGTCGGTAGTGATGGGGAAGTGTTGGTGTAAGTAGTTATCGATGATGAAGATCTCAGTGGGATACCACATGATAGCACTAATCCGTCAGTTAGAACTAAGAAAGAAAGGAGAAAAAGAAAATACTTTCGTCACACTATAGAAATCACAATTACACACATATTAAACAATGATTACTGAATGAACGTACAAAAAACAGTTACGGTACGTACAGACTATGTAAGAAAACATGTTACATAACATGTTTTATAACAAACACATACAAATCAATTGTAATATTGCAATGTAAGACGTGTCACTGCTTCAGAGTTTAAAACGCAACGATTCCGTATGCAATGTGAAAGTTTAATCGTCATAACGTATCGTGTTTATTCACGAATCGTCAATGACGTATCCGCGTGAATGCGTCCTAAGGCGGCTGTCACTGCGAATCGGCTTGCAGCGATTCTTCGCGCCCGGGTGCCGTAGCGCGGACATGAAAATTCAAGTCCTTCATTCTACGAAACCCCTGCGGATAGGACGAAAATATATGCATATTTTTAATGTACATCTAAGGCGCATTCAAACTGTTTACAAGAAGTTTTTGTCAAAGCTGGGTATTTAGTATATGGGTTTTAGCCATGTCCTTTATAATGTGTCTAGTTAACTTGACTCAAAGGATTATATCGATATCGATAAATATAGCATCCTGACACTTCCTTATTATAAACATGGATTATACAGCTTTGCCGGGTGTTATCGTTAATACAGAATCTGAAATTGTTATTTTTGGAGCACACATTTCCGTGTCTCAGTTTTGTACATGTTTCCTAAACATTATTTAAAATAATTATAGGACTTTGTACCTAAACTAACTAACGTTTTGCTCTGGGGACTACTGTCGGTAGGGACCACACGTAGATGGAAATTAAGGTCCGAAATAAAAGATTTTTAATTTTTTTTTTTTAATTTAAGTCTTTTACAAGTACCAACAGTTTTGACAGTTACTAATAGGTTTGAGAAAAACCTGCCAAAACTCGGAAACGTACCTACCTCATTGTTTGATTTAACTGTGGATTTAACCTACCTCATTGGTTGATATAACTCATGGTATGGTGCAATGATTTCTTAAACATATTGGCTGTTAAGCAATGATGTTATTTTGATGTTACGAGTACATTGAATACCATTTTGACCTTGACCTGCATGACCTTGAGGTTGAATGGCAGAAAATGCTTTTAGCATAGCATAGCAAGTCCACCCTTTGTACATTTCTTGTGCAATAAAGTTTTAAATGAATAAATACCATTTTTCTCCGAAACACAGAGTCCCGACAAAGTGTTTGTTCTGTTGTTTGTTGAAAACGAAAACCTACACCACGCTGTTTGATTATTATGTCCACATTTCGATTAAAATATTCAAGTGCTCATGCTGATAATTTGTCACCGTGGATTATACGACAAAATGACGAAACGGATTATACGCCAAAACAAACAAATTGATTTATGTGACGAGCAAAGTATGGAGTGATTGAATGAGATACCATTTTTCTATACAGATGTTAGCGTTTTCGTCCGTGGACATGTTAGATAGTATTGGTTTTTTTCCTTGCTGCTTGAGAAAGAATATGAAAATATAATAAAGACAAATATGGGCGTGTTCACATATAACGACCGTTTTACTGGTCCGTTAAAACGTGTATGTTATTATATGCGTTTGCAGTTGTTTGAAGACCATTTTGAAAATTTGAATGTTTTAAGCCCGGCTGGCACTAGTGCAGATTTCGAAGTTAAAGTCGGTGTCCATCAAGGCTCAACACTCAGCCCCCCAACTATTCAATATCGTCATGGATTAATATAACTAAAACATACAGAAACCCGCCCCATGGACACTACTGTAAGCGGATGACATAGTATTCATAGCCGAAACACCACAAGAGTTACAGCACGACCTAAATGTCTTGTGCGCCGCACTAGAAAGAAGAGGCCTTAGAATAAGCAGAACCAAAACAGAATATATGCACTGCAACTTGTCCTGATCGTCTGCTCCAACGAAACCACCCTGCATCGATAAAGTGCATCTAAAAGCCGTCAATCAATTTAAATACTTGGGCTCGGTGATTACATCCGAAGCATCTGTGGAGAAAGACATAGAGAACAGAATCAACGTGGACGTGAACAATCAAAATGGAGAGCCTTAACCGGAGTTATTTGCGATGCAAGAATGCCTGTAGAGATTAAAGGCAATGTGTACAAAAGGGCAATAAGACCGGCCCTACTCTACATATCAGAATGTTGGCCAATGCGTAAGTCTGATGAGCAGAAACTCCATACGACCGAAATAAGAATACTGAGATGGTGCGGGGGAGTAACTTTGATGGATAAAGTTAGGAATGAGCACATCCGGGGATCATTTAAAGTAGCTGATAAGCTTGCTGAGAACCGGCTTCGCTGGTACGGTCACGTCATGCGCCGTGATAAGGAACACATGACTAGAACAGTGATGGACATTGAGGAGCCCAAACGAGGACGCGGTAGACCACCGACAACCTGGACTAGAACAGTACAAAAGGACATGAAAACGATGGGTCTATACCCGGATATGACGCAATTAAGACCGAATGGCGTAATAAGATTAGAAGGGCCGACCCCAAAAGACATGGGACATAGGCACGGAGGAAAAAGAAGAAGACGTTATGGGTACTAGACAACGGATAAACATACTTAAATACTTTTTTTTGTAAATAAATACATATTATGCATAGAAAACACCCAGACCAGTACAAACACACATGTTCATGTACACATATGTTTTGTACTGTGCGGGGATCGAATCCGCATCCCTGGTTTTAGAAGTCTGACATGTAGACTACTGCACCAATCGGTCGTCAAAACGTCAAAACGTTGTCAAAAAAAGTATTGTACGTTATTTCAGGCAATTGTACTCTGTGCTTTATGCGAACAATAAAGTACACGAAAATACTTTATTCTCGCATAATTTGGTTTCTTTGTGATTTTGAAGTTGAAGTTTAGTAGTAAATATTAATATAATTATACTATGGAAGTATGAATATTTGATGAATATGTTTTAAAATATACCTAGTAATAAAGAAAAATAAATTGAACTCTATTTGGTACTATGTACTTTTTTTTCGTATCTACAATAACATGTACTTTATTTGCAAAAACAAAGGTGGCCTCTCATCACAATAGTTTAAGAAACATTCAGGCCACCAAAAAAAACGAAAAAAGAATATTCTGAATTATAGAACAAACCTACAGCCTAGTTACCTATTTTATAGGTATGTTTATTCTGTATAAAATTAGCTTAACAACGTTTACTTTTGGCCAACAAATTAATATTCTCCTAAATAACTTAAGTACTTTATACACAAACCAATTCTCTCTAACTGCTTATAATTAGATGTTTCTTGGAAAACAGGAAGTTGATGTTTAGAAATAGGCAATTAATTTTTCGTTATAGACTAAAAGTTAAGAATTTCAATACCCAAACTAAAAGGTTAACATGAAACGCTTTTTTATTTATAACGCTTTTAAACGCTTTTTTTATTTATATTTCGACGACTGCTTGGTGCAGTGCTCTGCAGGTCGGACTTCTAAACCAAGGGTCGCGGGTTCGATCCCCGCACAGTACAAACATTTGTGTGCATGAACATGTGTGTTTGTACTGGTCTGGGTGTTTTCTATGTATAATATGTATTTATTTACAAAAAAAGTATTTAAGTATGTTTATCCGTTGTCTAGTACCCATTACACAAGCCTCGTAGCTTAATTTGGACTAGAGAATTGGTGTGATTGTTGTGAAATATTTATTTATTTATTTATTTTATAATAAACAAATCGAAGGTATATTATACTCGTATCGGGTACAAACACCCAGACCCGTGACAACATTAGGAATTGGTTTCCAACATTATTTTCGGTGGGGGGCATCAAACCTGGGACCTCATATATGGCGGCCCCTTGAAACCGGTAGTACTCAGGCCACAACACCATGGTGGTGGTAATATAAGTATCTTGAAATAAAATAAACTTAGCAAACGCGAGAATCACACAATATTAAAATAAGTTTTGAATAGTTTTCCTGTAGGGAACCCAAGTTTAGTGCTAAATTTAAAAAATATCATAGGGAAACAGAGAGGAGCACTTAATTTTTAATTTTCATTTAGTCAAGTTAAGTAAAGCCGGAAGGAACACATAAGTGGAACATAATGTTTTGATAATTTACTTATAACAGTAACGTAACAAGTTTTTTGAAGTTTGAATTGAATCGTTCAGCGCTGGCGCTTTTAATTTAACATTAAAACCAAGAAAAAATAACTATTAATTTATAGTTCATATGTTACATGTTTTTTTTTAATGCTTTGTCAAGCAGACGAGCCCTCAGCATAATATTCTTACTATGAAAGCAATAGTGTTAGTTGGCTATAACGGTGCTTTAGAGATAAACTTTTGAGCTTTGACAGAATCTGTCACTCTAACCCGTTGTCCTACGTGAAAAACAAACGCGAACATTGCGATGCTAAACCACGATAGTGTCTTACGGACGAAGCGCGATTGACATTGACATTATTATTTATCGCATCGCGTCGCGTTGTACTTGTCGCGTTGCGTTGCCCACGTATGACAACGCCTTACTCGTTGTGCCGCAACGCTACAAGTGTGACTAGCGTGACAAGGGGACGAGACGCGATTGTTATTTACATAAGGCGTTTGAAGTCTTTGTCGCGTCGCGGTTCTAGAGCCTAAAAATATAATAATAATAAAATTTATTCAATTTCAAAATTACAATTTATTTGGGCTTAGGATCAAACTTACAGGCTAATAACATTCTTTACCTGAACTAGGTTAGATATACACCTGTATCTCAGGCTAAAGAGATATGATTGAGACATATGATTGAGGATACAGTCTTAAGGATCTCGGCAAGTAGACTGTGACAAAACTCAAACATTTGTTTGAACTTTAACAGATTTGGCGCGGACGAAGTCACGGGCGGGCTGCTAGTTACAGTATATCTCCCACAATCATTGATGAAACATACGCTGGCTCAAAGCGTTAAAAAGCACTTACAAATTTCAACGACTCCATTAAGGTTCTCGGTAGCTCAGTGGTCAGAGCATTAGACCGGACTTCCAAAGGTCAGGGGTTCGATTCCTCCCCGATGACCGGAGCCGAATGGAATTTTTTAAGTGTTGTCTTTTCGAAATTAAAAAATAGCGTTATAAACGCGAAAAATACTAAACAAATAAAAAAAATAGTTACAGTATAGTTTTTCATTGTCTTGTGTGCATTATTTACTTATGCTTACTAATAACGGATGGTGTAAAATAAATAAAATTATATTCCGATAAAATAGGTTATAAATTACGCTCCGTTTCAGGTCTTAACCTAGATCTCAGCGCGAAATGTGTACACCTTCTTTGCGTAGGTAAACGCGCACACAAGATGGGAATTGCACTAAACCCCCATCGATCCTGTGGTGTAGCATAAATCCTCTTAAGCGGCTAGGCTTATTTGATGTCAGAGAAGATACCAAATGCAAATTGCAAACCCCAACTACGGTGGAAACAGCGGAGATCCTAAATTAGTAAGTATGCAGTAGGAAAACTATTTAATCGTTTGTTAAAAAAATTTAAATCCTTAAGATGATGTTATTGATTCCACAAAGTTACTATAAAACTTAGTGAGCTTTAGTAAGTACATTTTTAAATCTTTTAACCATGGTTGACTGTATGATTTTAAATTTTCGCGTTGCATTTTAACACTAACTATTAGTTATCGGGGATACCGTCAGTTTTGTTTGTCGCGGTGACTGTACTAACATGTTTAATAATGAAAATGGGGGTGGATCTTGAAACTGCGGCCGCCCCGAGCAGACGACGCCGCGCGCCACCAGTCAGCTCGTGACCACGGCTGTGTGCAATCCAGCCGAAACGTCGAGCAGTGAGTACCTAAATACTCGTTTAAGTAGATCGATCGAGTAGTCGATCGATAACCAATAGTTAGTGTTCAAGGTTGACTGTATATTCATCATAAAAAAGGTAGTAAATAGAGATCAACAGCGGGAATATACCTAATGGATATTTTCCCGGGTAAATACTCAAATGGTGGATTAAATCAAATGTAGGGTATGTTGTAGGGTGTAGCGACCTAGTGATCAAATAATGAGGTAAACATAGATGCAAACTATTGTGTATGTAAACCGAGTCAAGTATCAAAGTTGAATCACAGTCAGTTTTCAGGGCGGTTATAGTACTTATCATATTTTCATTTCATTTCATTTATTCAGTAAACAACATGCATTGTGTTAGAATTTTTACATAATAATTAGAAAAGATATGCATGCAAACCTACAACTAAAAATCTTCTACGCTATTCAGACACCTTTCCAGAAATTTCTTTAATTTAATTTTAAAAACGTCTAGTCTCTAATTTTAATTCCTTTGGCAGACTGTTAAAAAGCGTTACAGCTCGATTACGTGGACAATGTTTCACAACCTTGAGGCAAGGTATGACATTTTTTACAATATCAAACTCAGACTACTATAACTACTAAGTGTGGATTGATAATTACAATATGTTTCAGTTGGTCCGAGGTCCTGGGTTCGAATACTAGGTCGAGCCAAAATTATTTTATAGATTTTCCGTCAAGAAATTCTCAAAAACAGCTCGGATTCGGGAAGTTGGCGGTGTAACACCCCCGTGCCTCTGAAAGCACGTTAAGCCGTTGGTCCTGCGCCTGATCTCTCTCCGGTCATGTCGGATTGCCGCCTCACCGAATTTTGAGAGTGATGGAACAGTGAGTGTACCTGTGCACCTGTGTATTGCACTCACACTTGTGCACTATAATATCTCCTGCATAGTTGGCTGATCTCTGTTGAGATTGGCCGCCGTGGTCGAAATCGGCCAGGAGGACTATTATGGAATATATATATATATATATAGGAATATTATGTTTTAGTTATTCGTATCACTTCATTTTTTTCCTCATTAGATAAAAAAAGCAGCGAAAATCGCTCGTTCCATTGATCGTTGTGCAGGAAAATAGTATGAAATATTTGTTTTTCTTAAATCAGCTCCGATACACTTTATTGCCCTTAACAAAGCTTGCTTCCCTCGATGTGTTCTTTCAAATTAGCTTGATCTGACGAGTGGCTGCGAGATTTGAAAAATGACGCCAACTTTACCCAAACCCTTCTGTTAATGTTATGTTAGGTGACTTTTGTTAAGTTATTTGTCACCTTTTGTTATGATTATCTTATTTTATAATAATAAAGATACTTTAAAAACAAAAACAACCCAAACCCTTCTTACACCGTTACAAGTTTACCAACTTAAAAGAGCTACACTGTGTCGCGGCTCAGTAGCACTCACAGCGATAATTTCTGCTCCGTCGTCCGATCATTTCGGAAATTCAGCTCAATTGAGAAATTCAGTCCACCAACGTTTTGTGTCGTGTTCCGTTCAACACGTGTAAATTTGAAACGGAATCGAATGCTAGCTGTAACACAGAATTGGACGTATTTCCATTGAAAGAATCCAACCCACAACTTCACTAAAAACGATTTAAGTATCCCAAAATGGCCCTTATATCATATGATTTCACGTTACGAAAACAGCCGTGGAAAAACTTTAGGCCAAAGTGTAATTTTCTACTTAAGTTACCATCCCATTTAAGTGAAAATGCTTCTTCTAGATTGATAATTAACAATCTAAACTACTTTATTTAATTGTTATAAATTAAATGATTAGAATAATAAAAAACATTATTTAATATCTGAAACAATCCAAGCCACTTCTAAAAGGTAAATTCAAAAGCTAAGATCCAGAGAAGAGCAATCTTGATCAAAGCCTAAAACTTGAATATATCAAAACTATGTGTGAGTGGGTTGGATCCTTCCAATAGAAATATGTCCAATTACAGAACACTGTACTGTGAAATAGGTTACGAACGATCATTCGTTTGAACGTCTAAATAAGGAGGTTCTATTTTTGAACTTGCTAACGGTAACTATTTTGGTACGTTATTTCGTTTTTCATAATGTTTAATGACGAACATGGTAATTATCTTCATTCATTGGTGTAATGGTCAAGAAGTTGGCTATTAACCAAGAGGTCGCGGGATCGATCCCCGCACTGTACAAACATTTGTGTGCATGAACATGTCTGTTTGTACTGGTCTAGGTGTAATATGTATTTATTTCAGTTTATTTGTAATGCCATTGTTGATTCTGATATATGTAACACAAGTGCTTAAGCTACTTAACACGGAGTCAGATTAATCTATTTTATGTTATTGTATATATATTTATTTATTAATGGTGATCATGACAAATTTTACAAAAGGACATAGGTAAAAAATTATTATAGGGGATTGGGTAAGGTTGGCGTTTGATCAATCCCCAACCAATTTAAAAAAAACACATCAAGGAGAATAAACATAATTTTGAGAAAAATGTAGATAAAGTGTATCTTTGTAGGAATGAAGGAGACCTGTTGTTACCTATGTAATCCAGCGATCTGTCAAATCTATTGTTAGTGAACAGGTCACCAAGCGCGGCGAACCTCACAAGTGGAGGAGACCAACAGATCAAATAGCAGCATAGGATTTTAACTGACCCACCAACAAACAGCACCAGAACACGATCATGCTTTACCTTTGTTAACATTCTCTTCGTTCCGAATTCGCCGTTCGTTACCAAAGAAAAACAAACGAAACGCGCTGGTTTCGTTCGCCCAATGGGGCGTTATAACTGGCAATGAACAAATAAAACGGCTTGCCGTATCTATATTTGTCACTAATTAAAAAGCGATAGCACGCAGGGGGCGACCTCAGTGCGGTACGATCCTTAATTAAGGCAGCGTACAAGCCTATACGGTATTACGTAATGTCGTACCCTTTTCATTGCATGTGACGCGGGTATTACTAGGCGTTCTCGATCCTAAATTATCTTGAAATGATAAACATGACTAAGATGACAAGGATGTGTGATCAAGACAGCCTGCACTAAACTGATTTACCTTTGCCTATTGTAATTTATCCTAAGTAGTCCCCACAAGTTGCCATTATGAAAGGAATAATTGTTCTGTCATTTCTTTTTAGCACTTGCCTAATTGGCTGTGTTTTGTCTACTATAAGCTCTAAAAATAAGGAGACATGTTTCACAAGTAGGTAATATACAAATTTAAAGTTTGAAAAATACTTTTTTGTAGTTAACTCAACCTTTTCATATAGGAAAGCAAGTACAGTACCTACTTGTTTTTTTTCACCTTTTGAATTTAAATTCCAGTTTGAATAAAAGAAAAGTATTGTGAAACCTGATAGATCATTATAGGACTTTGAATTGTGTAATTAGATGCGATGTTAAGGAGATATGACTGCCTCGTTTCTGCCTTACATCCGAGAGGTCCTGGGTTCGAATCCCAGGTCGAGCCAAAATTGTTTTTCTGTCATGAATATCTTAAAAACAGCTCGGAGTCGGGAAGTTGGCGGTGTTACACCCACGTGCCTCGGAAAGCAAATTAAGCCGTTCGTCCTGCGCCTGATCTCTCATCGTCATATCGGATTGCCATCTTACCTAACTTTGAGAGTGATGGAACAGTGAGTGCACCTATGTATTGCGCTCACACTTGTGCACTATAATACCTCCTGCGTAGTTGGCTGATCTCTGTTGTGATTGGCCGCCGTGGTCGAAATCATCCAGGAGGACTATTAAGCAGATCCAGTGGTATGGTTTTCGTGAGCGTGGTGTATTTTATTAAACTTTGCCGCAGCTATTAGAATGTAGGCAATTAATGTTCATCAAAAGTCGTCACACCGTTCACGAGTCGCACAAAGTTATTAATGCATTGCAAGGTGAATTTGTTCACTAAATCGGATGATACACCTTGTGAAATAGCAAGTGAGTTTCCATAGTAAAGGACACTGCCACATCTCGGTCAGGTTATTATGCTGCGTAGTAGAAATGAGACAAAGCGAGCACCTCCACTCGGTGCAGATAATTTTGTGCCATCTGATCAGTGTAATCAAAGGCTTAACGTCCTAAGGGAGAATGGTCAGAATGAGACCCGTCTGTTTTTTGTTACGGTAATTTATTGCGATGTAAATTTTTGGGTTGGTCATATTTGTTGTGTATAAACGATTAGGATAATATACAGTTTCCAGGGTATGCAAAACGTTTGAATTGCCTTGAAAGAATTGGAAAGACCGAGCAACAAGGCTATTTCAATCAAACAAGTTATTTAATAATATGCTACACTGATGTATTTGTGTAAGACGCTCTAACGAAGCATGATTTGTCGACAAATATTACTAATTAATAAAAATCTATATGAAGAATAAGGCCATCCCTGTAAATGTAGCATGTAAAAGTCGTGTACACATTTCTTAAGTTCATATTTCAATATTTCATGACTGACTTGTCAACTTCACGTTAATTGCTGGTTAATCAGTTACCAGGTGGACCAATAAATGCAGTGTTAAGTTTTATTTTAGCGTTATTTATTTTTTGTATATTATATTAAAATTTAATATTCACTTTTATTTATTGATATCATGATATTATATATATTTGTTATGTTTACTTTTTTTGGAAGACCTTGAGGTTGACTGGCAAAAAATGTTTTAGCATTAAATCCACACTTTTTACATTTCTAGTGCTATAAAGTTTTAAATAAATATAGCGTATCGAAATGTTTATAATGTGTAGGGACCTACTGGATCTCATTTCATTCTCCTGTCGATTCAACAATGTCGTATCTTAAAGCAAATAAAGCAACCCACGTTCACGAGTTTACAAACCCATAACAAGTTGCGCCACAAAAGAACGGTAGCATTAAAACTCGGCGGAGATGCGACGAGCACTATTGTCTATTATCTTTTGTGTTTTGCCTTGTCTTATTGTTGACATCATTGAAGTATTGCACAAATACTTTACTACAGGTACAGAAATGGCCATCCTTCTTTGAATTTTTTTATGAATAAATAAATATACACAACAACATCACATACATTGATCTGACTTCGTGGTAAGTATCTTAAGCACTTGCAGTGCGCAAGCAGTGGTATCACAAATAAACTTAAATAAATACATATAACACCCAAACCAGTACAAACAGACATGTTCATGCACACAAATGTTTGTACAGTGCGGGGATCGAACCTACGACCGATTGATTAACAGTCAATTTCTTAACTATTACACCAAAGTGGTGGTCACATTCAAATTTTTATAATAGTTTTTAAAATTGATTGACTTTTCTGTCAATTTGCAAGTTGGAGGGAAGTTTTAATTCGAACATTATGCACGATTTTTTTTACAGTTCCAATCTGTTAAACACCGCTAGTGATTGGTATTAAAAAGTTAAAGATGTATGACATCATCATCAATACGGTATTTCATGGACTCCAGATATTAATATGTATTAACGTATATGTAGGATAGAATTATGGTTGCTTTGCTTAGTTTACAATTTTTTTTTAATCTACTTCTTAATGTTCCTTTAACCGAAGGTGAATGTAAGAGATCGCTACAAGCGATTTGACCGCCAAATTGTACATCTTTCTTTGTTAAACTTGTCTATAATTTTGTGGTGTATTGTACAATAAAGTGTTAATCTATCTATCTATCTTCTCGGTTAAGAGGTAGCTCTTTGAATTTCGACTCGTTTACTTAATTTTTACAAGTTGTGAAAATCTATAAACACTTCGATTTACATAAGTTCTGTAGCATAAGTGAAATGTATTATGTGGTTGGTTATCTAATAAGTAAATAAAAAATAATTTTAAGTTACTGGACCTGAGTAGGAGAGTGAAGATTATATTTTTCACAGTTCAGAAATCGTGAGTGAAAGCGAGGCACAAAAGAATCAATAAACAAGACGAGAATAAACGGAACACAAAATGCGAGAATTGTAGAGACATCGGGAAATATGACGACATTAACAATATTTTCGAATCTAACACTCGAGATGAGTGGTAAATCTGCGAAATATCGACTTTCGTTGAGAGCTCTGCAGATTTGAGAGCTATGAGTTAGGGTGCCTGTTATCTGGAGCAGAGCAAGGCCGCGGAGCGGAGTAACGGAGAAATATTAACCTGCTGTTAGTCCACTGAAGAGGAGCGGTTGGTTAATATTTTTTCGTTTCTCCGCTCCGCGGTCTCGATCCGCGCCGCTGGACAAGCACCCTTAGAGCCAGAGCAGATATGCGACATATACTGTCGCCGCGCCTCGCGTCTGTCAGAGATTGAGTATTCGTTGACCTAACCCCTTATACATTAAATAGCCTCGTTGGTGTAGTGGCAAAGTTTCTGCCTTACATCGGAGAGGTTCCAGGTCGAGCCAAAATTGTTTCTGAGATTTTCTGTCATGAATTTCCCAAAAACAGCTCGGAGTCGGGAAGTTGGCGGTGTAACACTCCCGTGCCTCGGAAAGCAAGCCGTTGGTCCTGCGCCTGATCTTTCTCCGGTCATGTCGGATTGCCGTCTCACCGAACATTAAGAGTGATGGAACAGTGAGTGCACGTGTGTATTGTGCTCACACTTGTGCACTATAATATCTCCTGTGTAGTAGGCGGATCTCTGTTGAGATTGGCCGCCGTGGTCGAAATCGGAAGACTATTATTATTAATAGGAACTGAAAAAATTCAACGAATACATTCTAAAGCCCACGGACAGGTGCTACGCGATGCGATGCAACCAATACTTCCAATCGCGCTTCGTCACTCAGGACACTCATCATTATTTACATTTCATATTGTCGCGTTTGACAACGGGTAAGACTTTACATAGTGGACCGGGCGCCGTACGCTGCGCTTTCGCTCTCACAGTTACCAATCATTTATTTTTCCTCTCCCAATATTGATGATGATTTATAACCAAAACATCGAACCGTTTTAGCGCTAAACCATCGCTTCTAAATGAAGAATCGAGATAAAGTGCGGGCGTGCCTTTGCATAATCCAACGGTTGGTCATTCCACGGATCGCGACCTCCGCAATCTTCGGTTGCCTCGACGGAACCCTAACGCAAAGATTATGGATGTAGAAGGCACAGTAGGTAAAAAAGGCGAAATGATAGATGTGTGCGGTTTTAGTCGCTAGGAAGTAGTTTAATTAGCCACTCTTATTATACATATACTAGCTGTGCCCTGCGTTTCACCCGTTTTGTACATATCCCACAGGAACCGTGAAGTTTTACAGAATATAAAGTACCCTTTGAGTTATTCCAGGTTTTAAATCTATCTATGTACTAAATTTCAGCCAAATCAGTCCAGTAGTTTCGGCTTGAAAGAGAAACAAACATTAATACATACTTACAAACTCTCGCGTTTATAATATTAGTACTATTTTTGCAAGTCCTGGCAGACGTTGTCCTGCGCGACAACCCGTAGCGCATGATAGCGTGCGTCTAAGGTAAGTTGAGATTTTTTACTATATTGTATAGAAAGTAAAGTATAACTATAAATTTAATTGGCATCAGAACTTCATAAGATAAGTTCACTTGTATCGTTTGATGCCAAATTATTTAAAAAAAACAATACAAATATCTTTCAACTGATTCCATTTGGAACCGTTTCTGATGAGTACTGTGACAAACACTGTAACCCGAGAACTAATTAGATACTTTGACCGAAACACATACATACGCCCTTCGGTTTAAAAACTATCATTATCCACAAAAACCTTTAATCCTAAAATCCAATTGGTACAAATTTTGAAATATCGATATGATTGGGATCTAAATCATTTATCCAAACAGTATAAACAAATTTTACGAGATAAGTAGTGTGATTGTGACTGATTTTTTTTACACAATTTAAGCATTAGTAGCTTTTCCAACAAACAGTGAGTAGTAAGTATAAACAAGATTAAGACGTCACAAAGGAGTTTCTGAACCTTCTCACTCTTTGCCCAAAGCTCTGAATGCCTCCCCGGCGCAAACACTTGAACAGGAAAATTGCTATGACGTCTAGGGACTCGGTATAAATTCATAACTTTACATCATCATTTAAAAAAGAGAAAAATCCCCGCCAACAGTCTTGATGGCATGTCAGCCCAGATATACCGACGCCAGACCAAAGGGAACCTTACATGGTCTCCATTAAAGTCAAATTGGTGTGTGCACACTAAATACTTACTTTAGGGAGTACAGTTCGCAAAAACTTTCGAATCTGGATCCTGGAGATAAAAAGGTATTATGACAAATACGCGGCAATTCTCGTTTGAAACACGGCCAAGTTACTTTGTCACTTGGGAAGCAGAAATAATGATGATGTTACTACGGTTACGGGTTTTTCAGTAACCCGAACTTATGTTGCATGAGAAGTTATTGCTCAGAACTCTGGATTCTTAAAATTTCTAAATCTATTATTTTTTGATACTGTAGGTCTTACGTTGAATCGAATCAGAGGCCTCACTATGAAATACGTAATCCGTCAAAACGATAATCGTTTTTTAGTTTTATGACACAAGTAAACATGACAGCACGTCAAGGTTAAAACTGCAGTATCTTATGCGGATGTATTAAAAACAATTAAAATTGTAGCGTGATGTGGCGCAACTGATTTAGAGTTAGGAAGCTATAGGGAAGCGCTTCCTACCGACCGGGTGTTATGCTCGGGGAGCATGGTCCGCTAGACATCATCTCGATTTGTCTATCTATATTATTCTGGATCTAAATGTTATATGCCGCGGTTCATGTGCGGTACTAGGCTAACAGCGCCATCTAGCCTATGGAGCCGTATCAGCGCTCGCTGCCGTGCTTGCCACCATTAGGCATGCGCTTGTGATGGCGAACGGTAGAGGTCGCCACAGATATCTTTTTTCGCAGTAGGCCTTCAAATGGGTAGATTCACGGCCTATAATCTTCATACAAAAAAAACATGCCGTACTAAGCGACGCCATATTGAAAATTTCCAGGCGATACTGACAGTTGCCCTTCCCCCCGCCCACTCGCACCCCAGACGCAAAGTGACGTTTTGGTGACGTAGGTGACGTGCCGCCGCCCGCCAGCCGCCGCCATTACTGTTATTGTGTCGATCGAGTGCTCTTTCTCTCCACTTTAACTGTAATTTTCTGCTTTACTCTTTATTCCGTGCCCGTACGCGTTATTTATGTATATTGTGTGTATTTGGAGATTTGTTTGCGAACTGGACGCTATTAATTAATCATGTACTTTAAGTGTTGTGTACGTAATTGTAGCAGCACGCGCAAGGACGCTATGTTACATAAATTTCCATGTAACGAAAATCGTTTGTCAAAGTGGATTCAGTGCCTGAATGATGATAATCTAAACATATCTTCTATTCGTAATTTGTTTGTATGTCACAAACATTTTGAAAGAAGATTCGTTCGTGAGAACTCGCGTCTGTTGTATGATGCATATCCGACCCTATTTACACCTGCTGAAATCAGAACTGGAGTTCCAGAATGTAAAGGTAAATAATCCGTGACATATTAATTATTTTGCTAAACCTTTTTGATGTCCCACCCAAGTCACAACTAAATCTTCTTTCCCTAAGAAAATCATCACATGGTGTTTTTAAAACAATTCCGTTTTGGTATGTACGTAGTATGTACATATTCATTTGCATTTGTTTCCAATATTTCATTTCAAAGCTAAATTTATTGATATCTGGGCCTGGGTGCACCCAAGCGGGCTGCCATACATTTTGATTTAAAATTTTATAAATTTTGTGAGAAATCATGGTCCAGGTACAAATAGACAGCCCCCACTATGACCGAGAGTTGAAACTCATATATCAAAGTAGGTTTTTATGTATTTATTATGGTACCTATCCTATATGAGAATCAACGCTGTGTCTACATTTGAGTTCTGGATCCTTATCTCCGCAATCTAGCTTTAAAAATAGTTCCTCAGAAATTACAACCGGTTACTGACTGGTCTTATGAGGCTATAAGAATATATTACACTCAATATTGTATTGTATTTTATTTCCAGAAAATGTGGATCCAAAAGTTGATCACAGTTACAGCAGGAAGAGGCACATTGACCACACATATGCCAAAGATTTACCTCCAACATCAAATTCTGGTCAGTAGCAGTATTTCATTATTCTTTTTCAATATCATAATATAATAAATCAATTGCCTTGCATTTATGGCAACTTAATGTGCTGCTAAAATTGAAAGAATCTTTTTGTCTATTTTCAGATGCTTCGAATTTCAGGAAGGTTCTTATACCTAAACAATTGGAATCAAAAACAATTACTAAGAACAAAATCGAGCTAAGCGTCCCTGAAAGCAGTAAGTTCTCTTAAACTGAAATTCTTTAACACAATAAAAGTATATACTTCTTTGTACAAATCTAATCTTGTTAATTTTTTAGGTGTTCCAGGATCAAGTGAACAAAGTTATGGTGTCATTCCCCTCGATGCTACTCATGTCACGGACAGTGGGAATAAGGAACCTTCACGAAATATTCTGAGAGTTGAAGTCCGTTCTCAAACACCTACTACAGGTTTGTTGAAATCATGTAAATTAATTATTATGAGCCACAAATCTTAAATTCTCTTAATCTTTATTTTAGTATAATTAAATTGTAATAATCTATTAATTAACATTTTCTTTGCATGAAGTATTTTGAGAAATACACTTTTGTTATAAGAAACCAAAATAGATTTAAAATAAATGGTTTGCATTGATGCCACAGATAAAGGTAAATTTTTACTTAGTTTATAATACAAATAAAATTCACTATAAGTATGTATGTAATTTAGTTAGTGTAGTGTAGTAATTGTGAGTACCTGCTTATAAATATATTTACTATGTCTAGGCTAATATTAAACTAATAAAATAAATTTATTCTTATTTTCATCTTTTCTTTTAACTTTTAGTTCACTAGATAATTTTTTTACATGAAGTCATTCAACATCTTAAGATTTTAGTTATATAATATACAGAGTTGTCATTTTATTATTTAATGGTATAATTTTTCAGATGCTTGCAAAGCTAAAAATGAGAATACAATTACAAGAACCCCTAAAAAGTCGGGAAGGAAAAGAATAATTCACACACTTAATAAGTTAACACCCACCTGTAAGCTTATCTACAAAGAATACACAAAAGCCAAAAATCAAGCTGACTATCATCGTCGGGCTAAAAGAGCTATAAAATTTTCAAAGGAGAATTCTTTTGAAAAAATGGCAGACAAAATGAACCCATATGCTAAGAAAATCATTGAAATGCAAATCAACCTGTGCACGAAAATGAAAAAAGGTCGCAGATTCACATTAGAGGAAAAACTGATAGCATTGGCTATAATGAAACAAAGCCCAAAATGCTACCGTTTTTTGCACAAAATTTTCATTTTACCATCTTCATCAACTTTAAATAAGATGGTATCCAGATTAAAGATTGAGGCTGGTATCAACCCCCAATTTTTCACTCTTATGAAAAAGGAGGTAACTATCTAAAAACATTAGTTATTTTTAAAAATTATATGATTTTAATATTATAAAAAGAAAGTATATATATAATAAAGTATCTATTATCTCAATAGATGGATGAAATTTTAAATATATAATTTTTCACATTTAATTATAATTTTTATGTATTTATTTTACAATATAGGTCCAAAAAAATGCACATGTAGATACATATAGACTGTGCGATAACGCATAAAGCCACCAATCCATGAATTGATTGAATACATATAGACATTTAATATTTTAAAAATCTTTATTTCAGGTTGACAGCTGGGAGAACTCAAAAAAATATTGTTCGATCCTATTCGATGAAATGGCACTGGGAATGGGACTATCATATAATTCAAAAGAAGATAAAATTCATGGGTTTGTCGACCTGACTGAGAGAAAAAATAAATTCGCTGACCATGTTTTGGTTTTTATGGCACGTGGAGCAGTCCATAAGTGGCAGCAGCCTATTGCATATTATTTTTGTGAGGGGGCTACGTCTGGGCCAGAGTTAAAAAAGATTATAAAAGATGTTGTATCGGCTATTGCTGATATTGGTTTGAAACCAATAGTCCTTGGTTGCGACCAAGGCACAGCTTTCCAATCTGCTGTACGTAACTTACAAGAAGACACGAGGCGAGAGCAATTACTTAGAAATGAAGAGCCAGGTCAGAATTTTACAAAGCTAGTTATTACTACTGCTTCATTCATATTTAATATATATAAACAATAAATTAATTGGCTTGCATAGCCACACTAAAAAGTGTACATCTTAGCGTTAATGCATTTTAATCGTCTGAAAAAGACGGAAAAGGCCTATGATGATGATGATATTAACAATAGCATGTAATTTTCAATATTTCAGTATACGAAAGAAATTTTCTGTATTTTACAGATGATACTGTCATCATTGGATACTCCAAACTTAGTGTCATATATGACCCATCCCACCTCATTAAAGGGATAAGAAATAACTTTCTTTCCAAAGATATAAAATGGAAAGGAAAGATTTCAAAGTGGCAAGATATAGTAGACGTTTACAAAACTGACTGCAGCCACACACAATCAAGAATCTTGCATAAATTAAATGACGAGCATGTCATACCAGCAAAAATAAAAAAAATGAAGGTAAGATTTTTTTATTTAAATCAAAACCTATTATTAAATCAGAATGTAAGTCTTCAGAATTTTTACCCACTATGAAAATGTCCTGCATGTATCTGTTTGTGGCATCACGATTGCTGTCAAATGGATGGATATCATGCGAGTTAGTTTTCTTTGTTCAAAAGGTGCCTTTATTTGACACTGATAGTACCTAAAACTATTAAACCTTTTGAAATAGTTTGCATAATTTATTATCATTTTATTTATAATTTAAAATCCAAATTACTTGCTTTCCAGGTGAAGAACTGCGTGCGCGTGCTCAGCAAATCTGTAGCTGCTGCACTTTCCTACACTTCACAGTTCTGTAAGTTACCCCTAAACAATGTTTATGATAAATAAATAAATACTTTCTCATGTCACTTTGCTAGCAACATTATTAAAGATTTACATGTCTTAAAATTAAAGGCAGCAATATAATTATGCAAGTAGCTACCTACGTCTTATAGGTGCTCTTTTTGAGCTCCAGAATGCAGTCATAAAATAACATACAATTCTGTTGTTACAGCTACTTATGTTGACGGAACACCAGTCAGTGAGACATTAAAAAATACTGCGGAGACGGTGTCATTTTTCGATGACTTATTTGACTCTGTGAATGGTGCAGCTGCCACAGCTAAAGCTGCGAAGGGTAAAACATTGCGGACCGCAGTGAAGGATTGTACCCAGCACCACAAGTTTTGGGTAGATGCTATAAAAAATCTTGAAGAAATTAAGTTCATGGACAATGGTCGTGAAAAGTCTGTGCCCACCTTAAAAAATTTTGTGACAACACTAAACAGTTACATGAGATTGTGGCAGGTATTCAAATCAAATGATTTAAGAATTATGCGCCCTAGGTATTTCAATACAGACCCTGTGGAAAATTATTTTGGTCAGGTAAGGGCGTATAATTATCGTAACACAGACCCTACCTGCCACAATTTTATAAATACATACAAGGCGTTGACCATCACTCGCGTGATTAAATTTCACTCAGATGGGTTTAATTGTGAGGATGACCCAGCAGAACAATTAATCAATCTTCAATGTCTTTTTCGAAGGTCTACATCAAGAGACACAAAATAATGTTCTGCTGGGTCGTTCCGAACCAGAATCTCAAGGAATATTGGAGCAAGCACGAAAGGAGATACTTAGTACTCATTCTAAGGCTTATGTGACTGGATGGGTAATTCGAAAAATTTTAGAAAAGAACCCTTGTTCCTCATGCAAAAAATCTTTGACAAGCAATGAAAATGAAACAATACATAATTGGATAAGCTACAAAGAATTTAAAGCCTCCAATAATAGCCGCAAGCTGAGTTACCCATCCGGAGTAGCTGTTAGGTGCTTCGGGACAGTATTAAATAAAACAAATGAGTTTTTAGAAAAAAATGCTCATACAAAAGATTTATTAAAAAATATCAAAAATGAAATAGATACTATTGATTTGGTAAACTGTCCCGAGCACAAAGATTTCGTGCACCAATACTTCTTGCAGATCGTCATCCGATTCACAATATATAATTGGTGTAACACAATAAACAAAATTTTGAAAGGTGTTGATATTGTGAGGCTAGAAGGTAAAAATTTGCCATATTACCAGAAGCTGGCTTATGAAAAATATTTAAAAAGAATAAAAAATAAAAAAATAAATAAATAAAACATTTCTTTCATTTAAAACCTTGGTAACAAAATAAAAAATATTATAGCACTAGTAGCCACACCATCACGCTAGCCAGAGCAAGGGCAAAAAAAAAAAAAAATTAAAACTATTAATGTCAGTATCGCTCGGAAATCGTAACACTTGCACCAAACGTATGACAGATGGCAGTCTGATACGTAGTATCCCTCTGTAGTTTGTGGGTAGATTCGTAGAGAATCTTCGAACACATCGACACTTATCATCATGTGAGGTTGTGTCCAATGTAATTTTTGCCAATAGCACTTTTTTTTAAAACTAGTATACAAAAGTAACTCTATTTTAGATGTCGCTGTTATTTGGTTGGGCTTAGGTTCTGAGAGTTTAAAATTAGCTGTAAACTTAAATAAAAAGGTCAATTTATCTTGACTATTACTTCGGACTTTAGCATGTCTGCTTTTTGATTGCAGGCTCTACATTAAATTCCACCAAAAATATGTGAACAAAATTACGTTCATAAAATTATACTATTCCACAAAAAAAATATTCCAGAAAGATAAAATAATTCACGAGTTTCATTTCAGCAGTTCATTAAATACATAATCTTGTTGTGCAGTTTTTCACTGCCGACAAAAAATATGAAAATCATCAGGGTATTTTAGTCTCCATTTTTAAACATCACTTATACCATTTTAGAGAATTAAAATGTGACGCAAAAAGAGCGTTTGAGCAAACTCCATCCCAAAAGTGTGTACACATGATATCACATCAAGGTTAACATTGCAGTTTCTTATATACTTCTAATAAGGACGATACTACAACAAAAATGGATAGCCTCATGTGCTGTCGTCTGTAAATTAAACATAAAAAGTATTTTTTGAGCGAAACGACTTCCCAAGGGAGCCGTCCTTAAACCGTTATCCCAAAAAAGCCTTGAATCTACGAAAATGTATCTAAAGGATTACCAGAGGTTAACATTTACACCCGGCCCTTGTAACTACCGTGATGCTCTATCTACTCCTTTCTATATCACAGAACAAGTAATAGGCTAGAAATAACTATATCGCTGATTTGTTCGAGAACCAGTGTATCCAAACTCACACATGTACGTTAAGTTACAAGTACTAAGAACCCATAAGGTACAAGTACGGTAAAATTACGCTAATACCAAACGGTGGCGGCGTGGCGGCGGTGTGGCGGCGGCGTAGCGGCGGCGTGGCGGCGGCGTGAAGGCGGCGTGGCGGCGGCGTGGTGGCGGGCTTCACGCAACTCGTATGAACAGTGTAGTGTGTACACATGATATCACATCAAGGTTAACATTGCAGCATCTTATATACTTCTAATAAGGACGATACTACAACAAAAATGGATAGCCTCATGTGCTGTCGTCTGTAAATTAAACATAAAAAGTATTTTTTGAGCGAAACGACTTCCCAAGAGCGTCGTCCTTAAACCGTTACCCCAAAAAAGGTTTGAATCTACAAAAATGTATCTAAAGGATTACCAGAGGTTAACATTTACACCCGGCCCTTGTAACTACCGTGATGTTCTATCTACACCTTTCTATATCACAGAACAAGTAACAAGCTAGAAATAACTAGATCGCTGATTTGTTCGAGAACCAGTGTATCCAAACTCACACACATGTGTGTACATACGTACATACGTTAAGTTACAAGTACTAATAACCCATAAGGTACAAGTACGGTAAAATTACGCTAAGACCAAACGGTGGCGGCGTGGCGGCGGCGTGGTGGCGGGCTTCACGCGACTCATATGAACAGTGTAGCGGCGCGGCGATGGCGTGGCGTAGGAGCGGTGCCGGAATAGAGTTCACGAGCGCTTACTGTCGTATGATACTGTTGCATATTACATTGCTGATTACGGAGATTGCATGTACACTGAGCCCTAAACTAACCTACTGTTGAGTCCCTAGCACTACTCTTGATGTCTATCAAGGTTATGTGTATGGGTGGAAGAAACGATTCGCTGAATAGTTTGAACTGGTTTATTTAAGTAGTGATTCGTGTTCACATGATGCTCTCTGCCTAGGGACTAAAGTTAGGTTCACGGGCCGTTGTAGATGGCGTCTGTTATCGGCTTATAACATTCAATATTATGTTTCTAATTATGCACACATTGACACGGGGCGTCAGTAAATATGTGCTGAGTAAGCACCCACAATGATCCCCCCATTTGAAAAAAACATTCCAACATTATGATTTTAATTACGCACACATTGACACGGGTCGGCAGTATGTGTGTGTTGAGTAAGCACCCACAATACTCCCCGATTTTGAAAAAAATAAATTGACTTAACATTATTAAGAAAAAAAATTAAGGAAACGAAACAGCTTATCAGTTTGCAAATTTTGCACATTTTAACAAACCTTTTTTATCTAAACTTATTGCTTAACCTAATTATGCCTAAAACTAAACAGTGTTATTATCATTTAGCTAACAATATGTTAGGTATCGTTCACTCGCAACAATGTCGACATGTATGTGATCGAATCATTGACTAGGCATTAGGTCACCTTTCCCTGTTACAACATGACGTGTTACTTTGCTATTCATACTTGGCCAAACGAATTTCTTACTATTTGTCCTTACGCCTGGATGGCTGATGTTGTGTATAGATTCAAAAACAGCTTTCCTAAATGGCGGTGGCACGTAAGGTCAAACGTTAGGTATAAGCATTCGCTTTGACTTGTACTTCAGTCGACGCACTGGCATCTCGCAGCGTTTATAAAATTTGAACGTCGACGTCCTGCGCTGTAGCAATTCTTCTTAATCTATCTATGATATAATTTTAATAGAGAAGTTGGTTGGAAAATTCCACCAGCTTGGGATCCTGTTTTAGCCAAGACTCAAGCTCGACCCCGCACTGCAAGACCTCAAGATACTGCTAGCTCATTTTGTGTGGATAGGAACGTAACTTAATATTTTTGAGTGATGGTAGTTTACTTTTTTTTTAACTATGTAATGACAACTAACACTTTAGTCTACCTGTGACCGACCACGGACGCGAAAAAGGGTCCAAAACCTCAGGTTAAAACAAAATGTAAATAAATGTAATTTCAATGTACCGGTTTCAATCAACTGAAGAAACAAATATGCTACGAGTATCTATGCCCTTTGGACAAACTACAATTTCAATACGCGTCTGCGACTGGATCATTGTTACCATCGACATGTGGCTGCTGGACGGTGTTCTCGCTTATCCTGTATAAGCGAGAACACCTGGAAAAAAACCTTACCAATGCCGAATACCACATACTCTACCAATCTGTTACGATCATTTTTTTCCTTTACACCATACCTGGGAAGTTAACGGTTACTTAGCTATTGATGGTTAAAGTTTAAAAAAAAGAATTTATGATTTTTACAGAAATGTCTTCAGTCCGTTATAAGTAAATTAACTTTTTTCCAAAAAAAAATTATACAAATGTTCACTAGTTCTTTCATAAAAAGCCTCTAAATGGCACACTCCGCAATGAACAGTGCACACTCAAACCGAACCGGTCACTTCCCCGCGTGCGCGCTGTACATTGCGGGTTAGAATAAATTTTTTTTTTTGATGTCAAAAAATAAAAGTTGTTTCACAGCCAATTTTTCATACGATTGGGTTTAATGTACTGAACGCGTGGTTGACGGCTTCGGTAAGGTTTTTTTTACAACCTGTATATAACAGTTGTCTGATTCGTGGCGGGGTTTCTTTACTTGAATTTACCTTTGTGAGTGCGTTACGTCCTTTACGTTAGAGGCTTGTGATCTGAATACACTATTAAATCTCGACCTTCTATTATGTTTTAAAATCGCATAATAACAACTCCCTGTCGTACGTACCGTCTTGTTGTTCCGCAACTGAAAGTTTTCTACATAAATACCCAAGTGGCTTCTCTACACCGTTGGCTTTTGCTGCAATACTGCAGCTACGCAGGTATTTGAGCGTCAGTCATTAATGATAATTGTGGAGCGGTAGCGGCACCGTCTGCACAAGCGCTAAATGATGCAATTCATGTTCTACAAAAAACATTCACATACCGTTAGTCATTCGACAACAGCGCCATCTCTTATTTTCCAATGAAACTAACATGAGTCGAAAACACAAACCAAAATGAAAACCATTGATACCTAGGTAAAAGTTGTATTTGCGTTTACTTATTTATTTATTACCAAAATACAGGTTGTTTATATTATTTTTGTAGTTTCGTATGCCGCCCGCCATGAGCACAATATGCGACCTAAACACTGATACTTAGTAAAATGATTCAATAAGTACTTTGTTGGACGGTTTCTCTCTTACTGGAATAGATTTGTTCCATGGAAAGGTGAAAGAAATGGAAAGAATGCTACTCAATCACACAACTTCCGGTACCTAGGAAAGTATATGACTCAAGCATAAAACATATATTTTTTTAAATCTTTCGGATTCTATTTCATCATTTTAATATTCATCTTAGAGAACTAACTAACTTTTATTAGTACGCATGTCGTGGCAGCCCTTTATTTGAGGCAACACTATTAAAATCTAGTTTATAAAATTGTAATATGTGAATGTGAAGTGTATGCTTTGTTGGCAGTCCTAAAATAAATAAAATCAAAATTAAATTATTTATCACAACAGAAAATTTGAACAGGAACCTTGTGTTGTAGAATTTACAAAAAATTATGTCCACATAGAAAGACAAATTGTATAAAGTACGAGTACATAGCAAATACGCCAAAATACTTTTTACAACCAAAATACTGCTTTTTAGACAAGGAAAAAGATAAGAGAATTTAATCAATGTGGTAAATACCGGAGTGGATGGTTTATTGTATTGTATGTATTTCCCATTGTGTATAACTTATTTTAAAATAAATCTGACTTATTTGAATTACATATACCTATAAGTATTTGGCTGGCTTGGCAACAGTATATTAAATAAATAAAAAAATTGATATCCTACTGCTGTCTTATTTTTTAAAAGTCGTACTTAATTACTCTAGTCTGTTGTTAGATTTTTACGAAAAAACTACTGAACAGATTTGAATAAAACTTTCTTTTTATTTGTTAAGTATTTTTCGCGTTAACAAAGTTATTTTTTAATTTCGAAAAGACTACACTTAAAAAAATATTTTCGGCTCCGGTCATTCACTCACAATCATTGATGAAACATACGCTGGCTCAAAGCGTTACAAAGCACTTACAAAATTCAACGACTCCATTAAGATTCTCGGTAGCTCAGTGGTCAGAGTATTGGACTGGACTTCCAAAGGTCGGGGGTTCGATTCCTCCCCGATGACCGGAGCCGAAAATAATTTTTAAGTGTACCTAGTCTTTTTGAAATTAAAACTTTATGGTTGTATAAATGTTATCCTCGCTAACTTAACTTTACTACGAGGATCTGAATATCTGACATGAAATGTTAGCTACCCAGCTTAACCGTAAGAGGTATAAATATGGTGCCATACGAGAAGTGTTTAAGCGGTACGAGCAATTTCTACACACATAACAAAATTGAACATGGAGTACTTGATGTGAAAAAGAAGTCCAGTTAAACTGTACGACTGAAGAGTTGTCCAACGGTTGGACAACTCCTGACAAGCACTTTCTACGCACTAAACAAAAACAAAGATCTGGAGTACCTGATGTGGACTCCTTGGAGCCCAGCTAAGCATTAAGATGCATAAATAATAGCCTCCGGGCCGATTTTGACCACTGCGGCCAATCTCAACAGAGATCAGCCAACTACCCAGGATATATTACTCGTATAGTGCACAAGTATGAGCGCAAAACACATGTGCACTAACTGTTCCATCACTCTCAAAGTTTGGTGAGACTGCAATCCGACATGACCGGAGAGCGATCAGGCGCAGGATCAACGGCTTAACGATCTTTCCGAGGCACGGGGGTGTAACACCGCGAACTTACCGACTCCGAGCTGTTTTTGAGAAATACATGACAGAAAATCTCAGAAACAATTTTCGGATCGACCTGAGATTCGAACCCAGGACCTCTCGGATGTAAGGCAGAAGCTTTGCCACTACAGCAACGAGGCAGTCAAGATGTATAACAACCAACGCCTTAGAAGTTAATCAGCGTGACGAGCACTTTATAAAGATGTAGAAGAAAAACAGTTACTATAAGATAAATTTGGTAGTGAAAATTTGTTTGAATATAAGAACACAACGGCGTAAATAATGCATGTCTTGGCATACTGTACATACTATCCGTAGTTTATTCCAAAACAAATGTATTATTTGAACCGGAATCATGAATCATAGAGTCATTTTTTAGGGTAGGAAATGGAAAGACTATTCCAAATGAAATGTGGAGATAAATATTGCGAATAAAAACTTAAATAATGTTACGTACTGAGCACAAAAATCGTAACACTAACTTTTATTAAGACCCATACATAGATAATAACTAAGGCGCAAGATATTTTGGTGTGTGGTGCAATGGACTTTCAAATTGAGAAATCAGAATTAGTTTGGGAAAAGTACACCAGTTATTAAATAACCCTTCCTTGGCAGTGGACAACAAGACTACAGAATAAGTTACTTCAAAGTTCACGCATTGCTTTTTTTAGGTTTGTACTTAGCTCTCGTGACGCCTGATTTTATTTAAGTGGTGAATTAATTAGTCCTTAATTTTAAGACTTAATAAGGCCCACTACTATTATTATCGTTAAAACAATTTATTTATTTTATTTATGTACTCCTGAAATCTGTACTCAGGCAGTGGCTATCGTATTTCCGATTTCCGGAACAAAAGTATGCTGAAAATATGCGTATAGCGTGTGAATTAGATAAGTTTTGGTATAATTTAGAATTTTCCATATTGCAGCTTCAATTGTGTGTTGCGCTCACACTTGTGCACTATAGATATCTCCTAGTAAACTGTTATTCAGGCAGCAATAAAAAAAACTGAATCTCTTTTGACTTACTCCTTCGCCATTAGAGCAGTAACATACCTGGCCAGTTTCAAGGTAACGACCGAACTCAATGGTGCGTGCCCAAATTATACTCATTCTAAATGTACAAGCGTCGTTTCTACAAATATTCAGCTTTTATCATTGCTATGTTTTGGGTTATCGTGATGGAAAAAACCAGCCACGGTACCAGATAGGCCCAGAACACACTTGCCGCATAATGTGGCCGCAACCGAACTGGAAACCAATCATTACTATAATATTACATTTATTTACAAATTTGAGTATGCAATTTCGTTTTATGGACTGTCTTGCGCTTGACACTGTCACTCATCGCTCGAAAATATTAGGCTTCGCTCGTCTGTCGCTCATCCACTGCTACCGCCCCGCTGTTATCGTGCGAACTCGATAGAAATGGAACCGTTGTTCCATTCGATTCCATAGTAAATTATATCGGGAGACAATCACCACAAATGAGTTAAAATTCACTTTGTGGCGAGATTCTAACCGTTCGACCCTTAGGGTGAATTTGGACTTCCCTCGTAACCTCGTTGCAAACGCGATACATGCTGCAGCGTTGAACGAACTTTAGCACGCAGCTGTTGATCGGGTCCATTCGGTTTCCGCTAGTGGGCTTCCTCTTCTTTCTTTCCACATCTGTTGACATTATGTCTGTGTCAGCTTCTTTTCTTTCCCTGATTTCATAGACTGCCGAAGTGGTAAGGCAGCAGCGGCTGCGTAGGCACGGATCGGAGAACTCGTGACGCTTTGCTTTGACTACGCTCGCGCGGGGCTAGCGGCGAGGAGCGGAGCTACGAGGTCAACAAAAGCGAGCGGTGACTCAATTTTCATGACCGAAGTGATTTGCGTTTCACGATCGTGTAAACTGACGTCAGAGGCCACTTGCGACCTACATACCGTATCACTACATTTTCAAATTAATAACTCGGTACGAAAATCGGATATGGTAGATTCCGAGACCTCTACCTTCAGCTGCATCTCAGCCAGGCTTGTTTTCAGGTACATTATGTCCTTCAGAAGCTTGGTGACGTCGACGTGATTGATGTTGACAGGAGGCAGCTTGTGTAGGTTTTTCGTCACGAACGCAGGCACGTCGTCCGTCTCCGTCAGTAGGAGATGATATCTTGGAGACGTCGTTCGCTTTTCTCTTCTCACCTGTGGGTAGGCCTTTGGTCAGCCTTGCCGAGCGTCTGGTAAAAGAGCAACTTGCCACTGCGTATGTCTTCTTCAGTAAAGTTCGACTTTCAGATCTGCACGACGAAAATGAGTAGCGTAGGTATGTACATACCTACGCTTAAGTATTTAGTCAAAATAACTCATTGATTCTGTTCTTAAGTATTTTAGCTAATTTTCTTCTAATGTTTCCTCTGCTCGATGGCATTACTATTCCAAAGTTTTATTTTGCCACATCCAGTCCACCCCTTCTAACATTGCCGGTTCGGGCCTCATGATTAACAGTGTTCAACATTGCCCCCGTCCTCGGCGGACGGGAAAACAGCTGTCAAGTGTAAACCGGCCTCATGGACTGAGGGTTCAGTAGTCCTCTTTTATAGGTATATAGCGATTTGTATGGTCATCCTTAACCCGGGATTCATGTTGCAGGCTATTGCAAAGATGGTTTAAGTTTTAATTTGAAGTTAATAGGAAAATATATTTGTGCTTTGACAGTATGAGTTTTTGAAAAACTTGTTTCTGCATATAGAGATCTAGATAATTAACTTAAACGGCATCTTAACATCTTAATTAAATTATTAATATATTAGAGAGTCAAATTCTACGATGGCGAAGCCGCTAGCGGGAAGTTAGCAAGGTAAAAAGTAAGTTTTGTTTTTCCTCTGGCTACCACCAGTTACTAAACTTAAGCTGCTTCCGATCACTTGCCAATCAGTGAGAGGCTAGTTCACTGGCTTATAACAAGTCGATAGTTTTTTTTTTTTTTTTTTTTTATATACAACAACATCACAGACATCTCATGATCTGACTCCGCGGTAAGTAGCCTGAGCACTTGTGTTACAGATATCAGAATGAACAGTGGTATTACAAAAAAACTTAAATAAATACATATAACACCCAGACCAGTACAAACAGACGAGTTCTTGCACTCAAATGTTTGTACAGTGCGGGGATCGAACCCGCGACCTCTTGGTTATTAGTCAACTTCTTGTCCATTACACCAAAGTGGTCGTCGATATTATTGTTAAAGGCTCCATAATGAAACGACGATCGATAGTTATATTTGTGGTAAACACCAAAAATCTATAACTAGGTACCGGCGTCGTCAATGATGTCTTTGCTTAAACAAATTATGTGTCCCTGTTATGAAACTCCGGGTGCCTGCGTACCTATAACTTTAGCCCAGTGGGGTAACATTGACCCTTTACCAGTAAAAAGTCTGTTTTACTGTTTACTTTGTTTAGTTCACCGTTTTTGTGACACCATTTGACACCGGATGACATATTACTTTTACGCCATTTGCTATCAAAATAATATTGATGGACTTTTAAACTTTTTACTAAATGGGTCAAATTTACCCCCTGGGCTGATACGCTGGCACCAGTGACAAACTGACAACTATGTTTACAAGCTTAAAGTCTTATTTTTTTCCTTGAGGAACCCTAAAAATGTGACACAAAAAACATGCCTTTTCTATGGAGGATCGTCTTTTTCCTCTTTAATTGTGGCTTTGTTTTACCGATGTCAATGATTTTGCAGATTTCACCGACAAATGTATTTGTTGTAATTACTCTGGGGAAATTCTTTTGTGGTTCGCATGACAGTTATTATATTTGCAAAATGACAGAAAGGTTTAAAGCAGTAGGCCCAGGAGAGTTAAAATTATTCAGAGGCCTTTGGACAGCTTGATAACATCCGACAGTTAAGTAGGTCACTTTCCTTACAAACACATCTGCACTGAACCAGCGTGGTGGAGTATGGTTCGAACCACCTCATAGCTGTTTAGGCACAGTATTATAATAATAATCCTCCTGGCCGATTTTGACCACGGCGGCCAATCTCAACAGAGATCAGACAACTACCAGGAGATATTATAGTGCACAAGTATGAGATCAATAAATACACAAGTGCACTTACTGTTCCATCACTCTCAAAGTTCAGTGAAACGGCAATCCGACATTACCGAGGAGAGATCAGGTGCAGGACCAACGTCTTAACGTGATTTCCGAGGCACGGGGGTGTAACACCGCCAACTTTCCATCTCCGAGCTGTTTTTGAGAAATTCATGACAGACAATCTCGGAAACAATTTTCAGCTCGAACTGGGATTCGAACCCAGGACCTCTAGGATGTAAGGCAGAAACTAAGGCACAGTATAACGATTCCACAGTAGTCCGACGCCTTTGAAATCGGGTGATGCCGCCACCTGTGTAGGTATGGAATTGTTATACGGTGGTTTAAGTAAGGCCTATGCCCAGCCTAGACAGTAGACTGAAACAACAACCAACAAAGACAGCAGCGATAAATAAGTCATTGCAACGTGATGAATGCAAAAGATAAGTATCTTGGCGATTTGTCATGGAAAACACTGAATAAATAATAATAATATTAAATAATGAATATTTCACAACAATCACACCAATTCTTTAGTCCCAAATTAAGCTACGAGGCTTGTTTAATGGGTACTAGACAACGGATAAACATACTTAAATACTTTTTTTTTGTAAACAAATACATATTCTATAAAAAACACACATGTTCATGCACACTTATGCTTGTACTGTGCGGGGATCGAACCCGCGACCCTTGGTTTAGTAGTCCGACCTGTGGATCACTGCACCAAGCGGTTTTCAATGATGAATTGATGATAGATACCCGACGTAGAACTTGTAAATCGGAGGAATTTCCATAAAAAGGATTCAACTCACTAACAAATTAGATATTCAAGTTTGAAGCTCGGATCTAGCTTCTTCCTAGGTTTTAAACTTAACTTAGCCAAGTGGCTTGGATTGTTATTTAATTTATAACAATTCACGTAGTTGGGATTGTTAATTACAAATGAAAAAAAGCATTGTCATAAGTGGGATTGTAACTTAAGTAGAAAAAAACACTTTGTCTTGACATTTTGCTACAGTTGTTTTCTTATATATGAGGCCATTTTGGTATACTTATGTCGTTGTGAGTAAAGTTGTGGGTCTGGTCGAATCCTTGCTTTCTTAATATTTTAATGGACCTACTTACTTCACAGGATACAACGAGGTGGAACGTGTTTTGATAAGATATTTTCGTTATTAAAAATCACTTGGACTAATGTTTATTTTGTACTATTCATAAAAAATAATGAGATACATTAATGAAGAACTAACGTTATGGTAAGTTACAAAATTAAAGCATATTAAATGTTGTCGATGTTCGTACGGAAATTATCATCATCATCATGTTGGACGCCCACTATTGAGCATAGGCCAACGGAATTTATTATTTTTCGGCATTTCCTATTATGACATCATTATTTAGTCAAGAGTAAAGAAAGATACATAGGTATGTTACAGAAAAATTTTTTTTCAAATATTTTATATTGCCAAATGAACGTAGGTATAGTTACGTAGATAATAAAAATAAATAAAATAAAACACCTTTCAAGACGAGTCAAGGCAAGCAGCAACGTTCCAAATAAATTTTACACTTATAGGATTGCTTATTCTAATTTATGTTTTTGTTTAATTAAATAAGACTCGGCCGATGTGCCCCGAACGTGACTCAAGAATAGGGGGGAAACCATTAGGCAACAGGGTGGGGTGCCAGTTGCAACTATTGGGATGCCTAGCGCTGGGCGAAGCCGCGGAATGAAATAATGGATAAATATTAACCAATTAGATTGTCTACTGAAGAAGAGAGGAGATTTTGTGCAATTCTATTGGCTACTTTTTCTCCATTATGCCGCTTCGCGGCCTCGAACCGCGCCTCGATCCTTGGGTGCAGTACAGATATAGGTACAAACAATAAGAGAGCAAAGAAAAAATGCTCGATACGTCGAACGTCTCAACAAGGCTCAAGCGATAATACTGCCAGTGGCGCGTGCTGCGTTTGGCACACACACCCACGAACAGTCATGACGAAACTGGACGTAAGCTACCAATCTGTATAGAAATATATAAACTGTGCCTTGATCGTAGCCACACTAGCTTTTTATGATTTTACAAAAATATACCAATGTTAACTCAAGGAATTAAAGTTTGTTGCACGTGACTACTATACATATTATTCAATTATTAATTCTGCATTGCAGTGGTGGCAGCGCTTTGGCAGTGATACCAAACGGTGGCACACATGCATCTTTTCCACGCACTAAATCGTGCCGACGACATAAACCGGTAGCAAAACCCGGCGGCATGTGATACAGGTTACGGATACAGGTTGGTCACTTACCTTACAAACAACCCCTCCCCGAATCCAAACTGGGCCCGCGCTCTTTACATATTTAAAGCCCATCCGCTGTCACTGTTACCCCACCCTTTCAGCCTCCTAACGAGGGGTGAAAGGAAGTTGAGTGCTTCAAAATAGCCCGTAGATAAGTGTAAATATTAGGTGTCTTATTTAATTTTTGCAAGGGAAGTGCTTTTTGTACCGTAAGTGTCAGAGTAAATCCCATCTCTGTTTATTTGTAATTAAGGAATAATTTTGTCAACAAGAATTCGGTTAGTTAAATTTTAAAAGAGGGCAGTGAGTTTCTTTTTTAAAACAAATGCATGCGGTTTTCTGAGGTTTGTATTACCGTGCATGCGTATTTTTTTTTTGCTCAGGGGAGAAACTTTAACCCTTTACCAGTTAATCAGTTTATTTGACTGTGTTTAGTTCACTGTTTTGCCAACCATTTATGACACTATTAAACGGATGACGTATTACTTCTCCGCCATTTGCTATCAAAAAATTGAAGTTCAAACTTTTTACTGAATGGGTTAAAGTTAATTAATACGCAGGCACCGGTACTGAAAAACCAGAGTTTAAATTCGGTTCAATATCTTTATTACATATCACATATAGGTAATAACTAATAAACATAACGTATATGTGCAAACAAAGATTACAATTCAAGCTTATACTAATACACAATAAGTTTTTCAAAATATTAATAAATATTAGTTAAAAAATATATTATTACAGAAAACAATGCCAGTTGCATGGAACAATAATTAAAATAGAAAGACCTATTGTATAATTTTTTAGCAATGGCATTTGTTTGTCCCTGGAAGTAAATGAATCACGTGCTATTCTGAGATAAAGGCATTTTATGGGTTAAATTTCATTTCACTTAAATAAAAACCACGGTAAAAACATATTGTTGAAATTATCACATAAAAATTAAGTTAGTTTATTTCTATAACATTGGAACTCACGATAACTAGGGGCAGCTTCGAACAATGGGGCAATTCTAAAATTGCCTGAAATTGCAAAATAAATTTTAAATGAGACACTTATAAGCAAGCCATAAATACTGCTGATCTAGAAGTATTTATTCATCTGAGGCTCGAAACTTATTTCAATCAAAAGTTATGTCCATTTATTTACTTACTCATTTTATTTAACAAATACACATCGAGCTTTTCATTTCTTGTTTGTAATAAGGGTAATTTTGCTACTCGTTGCAAAATCACCCCTAATACTGCCCCACCCTTGGGCTGCCCCTTGGGCTGCTTAGAACATTTGACTAATTTTTCTAAAATAAATTTTACGGCTATGATTTGCATTTTATTCGTTATAATGATGTATTGCCATTTTATAGCCCAATAGTCAGACTAAACATTGTGAAACAGCAGAATGGTTCAGAACTAGACAATCTAAAGGTATGACAGGAAGTGTAAAAATTGCTCAAAGGTGACCATCCCGCTTACAAAGTAAGGACTGAGTTTCTGATTTGTATTCATATATTAGATTTATTATTATATATTTACTAAAATTTTACAATACAGCTTTCTTCTGCTTAACTTAAGGTAGACTTAAATTCATTTAATTTGCGATTTTTTGTAATGAGTAATGATACATTTTACAACCAAAATAGTTATGACAACCATTACTCCAATTGCTGATATGTACCCTAATGTTTTTAAAGTCTTATGATCGCCTTGACTTTTTGAATCATGCATTTCAAATGTTTTGTTTAGTGAATTATGTATCACAAATAATTTATGTTGTCTAATTTTGACATCATTTATCGTATTAAGAACATCCTCATCATTTTTATTGAACTGCTTGGTATCTTTTTGAAGCTGTTGTGTTTGATTTGCAACGACCTGAGTAAGGTTAGCAATAGATTTATTTATACTCTCATACTGATTGTCCGAAGCTTCGTTAACTGGAGAGGTTCCATCTGGTTTTAGGTTGGATACAGAGTCGGGGGTAGTGACAATAAAACAGGCTATTTTATTCACATTATTAGTTATTTCTGCGTTTTCATAAAGATGTTTGGCTGTCAAAGTTATTTTTTCATTAGAACTGGCTTTCTTTATATCTTCACAAGGTATTAAGTTATTCCCAATGCTTAAAGTTGTAACACCTTGTGCAACAAAATCGTCAAAGTCTAATTCTGTTATCTTATTATAATCCAAAAATACAGTACAATCGGACAATTTCTGTGGCATGTGGCCCGGTGTGAAAGTACTCAATTCATTGTGAGATAAATCTAGTTTTTTTACACTTTCAAGATTTTTAAACGTTCCATAGCTTAACTTAGACAATTTGTTTCCGCTAAGGTCAAACTCTTTCAATTGTTTTAGATCTGTAAACGATGTAGGTTCCACAAAATTTATTGTATTATTACATAATTTCATGTGAGTTAGTAACGTCATACCTTTGAAATTTGAAGTATCTATTTTTGATAAACTATTTTCACATAGATTTAATTTTTCCAATTTCTTTAAATTATTTATGTGAATTGAATCTATGTCCGATATATGACAAGAAGATAAATCAAGCTCTTTAATTACGGATGATGCAGTTGTAAAATCAGCCCCCTTTGTGTTATGCAAATTCACTTTTTCAAGAGACGATAAAGTCTTAAAATGTTCATCCAAAAATAGGTTTACATTGTTGGACATGTCAATAGAAATCAATTTTTGGAGTGAGGAAAAAGTGGCCAGACTAACACTATCTATTTCATTTTCAGCTAAATTCAATATGTTTAAGTCTGTTAAGCCATTCAATATATTAGTAATATCTTTAATTTTATTATTATTTAAATAAAGCTCCTTAATTTTTTTGTTGTCTTTCAGAGCATTTTTTGAAAATGTGATAATATGAGCATACGCTGCATTTAAATATTCCAGATTTGTCATTCCGGAAAATAACCCGTCGTTTATAGACTTTAAATTTGTTTCCTGAATATATAGTTTTTTGAGATTTTTGAGACCATTAAAGCAATTTGAGTTAACCTCCTCTATCGGATTTTTATGTAAATCAATTTTTTCAAGGTTTAATAATGTTTTGAACGTGTCAGCTTCCAATTTCTCAATTTTGTTGTTCGATATGTTTAATTCCTGCAATTTCGCTAAATTCTTAAAAACTTCTGCTTCACATTCACGGATTTCATTATGACTGATCGATAAGTTGATTAAGTTTTTCAAATCTCCTGTTTTTATACTAAATTTTTCAAGATTATTATGACTTATATCCAATGTCTGTAGAGCTGAATTCTTCTCGAAAGCTGTTGCATCAACTTTTTGGATATGATTGTTATTTAGCAATAACGTTTCCAGAGAAGACATGGCACTAAAACAAGATTCTCCAATTTCTGTTATATTGCCGTGGCTCAAATCCAATTCCTTAGGGAAAAGACCTTCAAACATTGATTTTTCTAATGCGCCTTTTAATTGGTTATTTTTAAAACTAAACTTATTTATATGTTTACCTTTAAATGCTCCAGACTTAATTATTTGTATTTGGTTATTGGATAAATTCAACTCTTTAAGATTAATATTTTGTTTGAAACTATTTTCGTTAACTTCTGTCAAATTATTATAAGATAAATCTAGAAAAGACAATTTCTGAAGTGGCTCCAAGGTCGATGTGATTTCATCCGTTAATTTATTTGAGCCCAAATCGAGGTTTTTGAGCTTTAGATTGGTTTTAAATGCTCCCCTATCAATTGAGTTAATTAGATTGTTTCTAAGCTTTAATATTTCTAAACTTTCGAGTGTATATAAAACGTGATCAATAGTTTTCAATTTATTGTTTGAAAAATCTAAGTGTTTTAACTTTTTAAGATTCACAAAAATTGATACATCTATTTTTTCGATAGTATTATTCGATAAATCTAGGTCTTCAAGCTCTCCAAAAGTTTTGAAGAAGTAATCAGGGATAGCATTTATTTGGTTGTTTCCCAAATCAATTTCTTTGAGAACATTATCTAAGACGAAATCCTTTTCGACTTCAAGTTTACTTATATTGTTACTTGCAATGTTTAAAATATCCAAGGTTTTTGTTACAATTTTTTGGATGTTTATTTCTTGAATGTGATTACGACTTAGATCTAACTTTCGCAACTTGATAAATTTTTGAAAATAATTATCAGGAATTTTGTTTATGTTATTATTTGTAAGATTAAAACTTACAACGGAAATATCACTCGTGCTTACAACTAACTCGTTAATTTCATTATTTCCAAGATTGATTGTCAGCATACCTGGATTGGCTACATCATCAATGTTGAATTTCTTTAATTTATTGTTACTTAAGTCAATTGAGATAAGTTGATTCATTTTTCGTATGGCGGCAGGCACAACCAATGTGTTTTGTCCATTAGTAAGTTTAAAGTGAACAATACTTTTTAATACTTTGTCATTCAATGAATTGAGTTCTGAGAGTATGGAATCGTCAACATTTTCAATTTCAAGAGTAATTTTTAAGTTTGCGTCGTCTTTGCATGAATCAGTTTCAATATTTTTTAAACCATCCAGAGTCTTCTTACACTGGATATTTTTGATGCACGAATCTACTGAGTTGATGAGACATTCTTCGCTTGATACAGCTGTTAAGAATACTACTAACGTCAGTCCCAATTTTATATCTGAAACAAAATATTACCAAAGTTTAACATAACTGCTAAGCTTGCAACAGATGATCTACACCTATATTATAAATAGGAAAGATTTGATTGAATGGAATAGGCTCCAAACTCAGAAACTAGTGGACATATTAAAAAAAAAACCTTTAACTTCCATCCCGGATGAACATTATATTAATATTTAACAACATATTTAATTTATAACAACATGCTTAATGCAAATCGTATGAAAAATAAATTTTGTCTGGGAAACAACTTTTATTTTTTGACATAAAAAAAAACAATTTAATTCTAACCCGCAATGTACCTCTACAGCGCGCACGCGTGGATAAGACCACGGGGCGTGCGTGTTCGGTGTTGCTATACTCCGCCGCGACGCGGTTCGGTTCGAGTGTGCGCTGTTCATTGCGGAGTGTGCCATTTAGAGGCTTTTTGTTTTTATGAAAGAACTAGTGAAAATTTGTAACATGTTTTTTTGAAAAAAAAAAGTTAAGTTTTTACGGACAGAAGACATTTATGTGAAAATAATCAATTTTGTTTTCAAACTTTAACCATCAATACCTCAGTAACCGTTAACTTCCCAGGTATGGTGTATAGGAAAAAAATAATGTAACAATTGGTAGAATAGGTGGTATTCGGCTTCGGTAGGGTTTTTTTACACCCTGTATATTAGAGAACCGAATCCTACGCAAGCGAAGCCGCGCTATCGAGAAGCTAGTAAATAATAAATATGATCAAGCACCCAATTTTTGTATGAAAAAGTCCGGTCATGATGAAAAAATTTACTGCATTCCACATTTACTTTAGGTGGCAATAACAACCGACCGCGGCAAATCTTAAATGAGGGTAGGTACCAATTACTGCACTTGTGTTTGTTGCATGTGGGTTCACGTTCCCTGGTGACTGCTAAAAACTAACCAGCGCTACTACAAAAGAACGGAAAATAATGGTCTATATCGTGATTACATATGCTTTGTCTCAAATATTAGGCAGGCCTGGACCAGGCTTTAACATTTCAAAACGATTTTTTAACATCGATTACGTACTAAACCATATTTACTGCAATCATTCACCCTTCATTCACTCACCATTCATTCAATTCATAGAAAAGTTTCGGTTCAAGCAAGTAGCATTTAAAAAAATGCTACTTACTTGAATATTTAAAAAAAATGTTTCTTGTAAAAATTGGAAGAAAAAATAAATTGCTCGTTGTGCAACATTTGACAAACATGTGCTTTGAAATATGTTTGTCAAATTATGGGAAAATGACGTGCAAATAAAGGTTGGATCTTTACAAAATCGTTCATGATGTAACAAATTAATAAATACCTATCAAGAAAGCGTTTGATTACCACAAATTGTTAAATCGATATAATTTCTGATGGTTAACCTTAGATAAACTAAGGTTCTAGCTTGTGTTACTTTAACAGTGTTTAAAGCAGCGTGTTAAGAGCTAAACATGCTTTTGTGGTAGATCAAACTTTTAATTTCACATTGTAAAGATATAAATGAAACACTGGATGAACAGTGCGTGGACCCATGATTGTTTCTTTTGTAGTAAGGGGGAACGTGTCAAACGACGTGTGATTGGAAGCGTCTAAGCGATTGTTTAAAGTTTTGGGCACACAGCTGGCGTGGAGGGACGACGACGTGACGGCTACGCGACGCCAGCGCTATGGGGCAGTTACACTTCAGGCGTGAACGTCCCGCTGCCGTCGCGCCTGCTGTTCCGCCCGCGTGTGACGGGATTTCACATTTTTTTTAAAGATGTCAACGGTTCAGACGTGGAAGCAGCTTTCCATTTTTTTTGGTGCTAAAAGTTGTATTAAAATACAAAACTCCGTCACGCCGAGCGGTTGGCAACGCTGTCGGTGTGGCGGCGTTATCTGTCATTTCTATTTTAAACAACTCGTTCAAACCGTCGGCGTCGCGTTGCCGTCACGTCGCCGTCCCGCCACGCCGGCTGTGTGCCCAGAACTTTAATGGGACGCGCAGGCGCGGACTACTGAAACCGCACGTGCGTTTCGTGTGTGTACACTTGTATGTCACTTTATATGTTTGAAATTTCGCGCCCACGCCCGCTCGTCGTCTGCTGGTTACAGAAGGGTAAGGTTATAGTGTAATGGAAATATGGCGCCCACTAGGTTTGAGTTCACGGACCAAAAACTTTGACTCAATCAGCATATAAATATTTTAAATGGGACAAAAAATAAATATATAAGTAGTTCCCGCAGGAATTCTGCCATGTAAAATATTTTAGACGAAGACGAAGACGTCACTGTACAAAAAATAATGTAGCTAATTTTGTAAAAATTTGTTATAAGACTTATGGTTTCTTTTGACTATAACACTATTCGACTAACATTGTTTCGAAGATAATATTATTATCTTCATTTGTTCGATTCTTTGGTTTATACGAGTATACAACAAAATCACTTTCCGCTTTGCTTACTGGTGGAGTATTACACCACCCCACCCACCAAAAGAAATGAAATGATTTTTAATGGTATATATATAAAAAATAATCATACCAAATTCCACATTAAGGTATACCTTTTTCATGACAAATCTACTATTTGTGATAACTTTGTCAAACTGAATATCGTATATTTCCTTAAAAAAAATTTTTCCCTTGTAATAAATGTGTTAGTCGTATGTATTCGAACTAATTTTGTATGGAAGAAATAAAAAACGTTTTATTTTTACTGGATAACCCAATTGATTGAAAAGAAAAAACATATTTAGGTCAAGTAATAGTTTATTAACGATCACATTGCCATCAAATTTGATGACTGTTGGTGGGTGTGTGATGATGACCAGTGATAGGATAATCGGATGCTTATTTGCCTAAAGTTCATTTTTGGCTAAGATATTATGGAAGCGGCCTTCTGTAACATTTTTTTAAATTCAAATACCGGGATTGCGGGATATTCCGGAGTACTAAACTATTATGTAAAATGGTGAGCGAGCATGTGGTATTTTATTTATAAAAAACATGACTGTGGGATTACATAATTATTAATGTGAATTTACTTGAAGTAAATTTTAAGCTATATTATAGTATGTTAAGTGGAAAGAGAAACAGTGGGTACAATGTATTAATGAAACCGAAAACGAAATAATTAAACACATAAAGATCTGAATTTGTCGATTCCTAAATCCAAAATTATTTGTATATTAAGTCCATTCCATAATAATGGCATATTAGCAAACACCTTAAAATAACTAAACATATCTACACCCTATTTGATTTTAAAGATAAAAAACTAAATTTGTCAATCCCGTATTTCCGGATTTTTTTTGATTCAAAAGCGCATTCCATATAAGCTAATACCTCAACTTTAGGCAAATATGCATCCAATTAATCGATCCCTGGTGATGGCTCTCATAAATTTTTGAACATGAAGAAATCTGATTAAGATATCGACTAGCAAGACATATAGATCTTATTTCAATTGAAATAACTTTCAATTGAAATAAGATCCAGTTCCATTTTCTTTTTCTATTATTTAAACTAGTACTTTTAATTTTTAATTATATACTTGCTATTGATATTTCATCATTCATATGTTGAGTCTATTAATGTTGTTACTTAAAAGTGTAAGAAACCTTAAATTTCGATATTAAAAAAAACTGCGTAATGCGTGTTCCATCATTTTTATTCTACTGAAAAGGAGATTGCGACTATCATTTGCATATTATACGTCATATGATGTTTTGTGATTTTATAGCCTAATTGTCTCAGACTAAGCATTTTAAAACAGTAAAAAGGTTTAGAACTAGAGAATATGAAGATATAACAGAATTTTCAAAGAGTGTTTAAAGGTGCCCCCCTCTCCCTTACTTTTAATTATTATTTCCTTTAATTGTGTTCCACCACATTATGCATTCTCACTCGGTTGACGGGTAAAAATAAGTCCGTCATTTTTACACTGTCAGTACAATACATTCAAAAAATAATCTATGAACAAAGTCACTTACCCATTTTGTGGTCCGGCTGTGTTTTCTTGGTATAAAGATCTTATTCTTGCTTGCTTCCCTTCAGCATGTTTGTAGATGAAATAATTTCAGCACCAAACTGGACAAGGAAAAGTTAAGTGCTAGCTTTTATACCACAGAATACAGTGTGTTGATAAGGATAAAAGCGGCTAAATTCTTATCAAACGTTATTACCGAGCGTTCCCGAGTAAAATAAGGGAACCAAAGGACTATTTGTAAGTGAGCTTGCTTTAATATTGACTAGCGAACCCGGCACACTTTGTCCTGCTGACTGTGCTATAAACTTACATCTTGAAACAATCTACTATTGAAAAAAAACTTCATCAAAATCCGTTAAGTAGTCTGAAAGACCACACCCAAGTGGTCACGGGTACGCATCCTGACTCGAACAAAATTGTTCCTGAGATTTCAATTATGGACCTCGTGGTTGAGAAGTTGGAAATGTCTCCATATGGCGCGCGCCCTATCTCTCTCCGTTCATGTGGGATAGGTGCCTCGCCGAACTATGAGGGAGTAAAGGTACACACTTGTACACTATAATATCTTTTAACGAATAGTATTAAAACCAACATAGGTATCAAACTAAAAACATATACTTACGAAATAAACACAAAGTTGAAATAAAAGTTTAAAATTAATAAGTTCTCCTCTGTGCTACACAGAGTGCGTGGTAGCACAGATTACTATAGGTAGCAGCAATGACATTCTGAGAACAATAGCAGATAAATATGACTGCCCTGTTCAGTCATTTTGTATGCAACTGTCGATTGGACTTTTTAAATAAACATATGAGATGAATGAACAAGATTGAAGAGAATTGTATGTATTGTATTGTATTTTTATTTGATTATTTATGATTTGATTATGAATTTGAATTAATTGTATTACTAACATAGTTATAAGAAGACCATTGTTACTAACATAAATATGTATCGAATGTTATCTTTAAATAAATGAATTATTATTATTACAATCACGCCTAGAACTAATTACGCAAAAAAAACAATATTATATGAAGGAGCCCAATTATACAACGCATTACCGAATGGTATTAAATCATGCAAGGATGTCACCTCCTTCAAGAACAAGCTCAAGAACCATCTCGCAGCGAGTGCCAGTGTATAACTTATACTCAATTAATTATTAATTTTTAAGTCTCATTATAAGTGAAATGTATACTTCTTATGAGATTAAAGATCTTTAAACCTAAACTTTAATATCTCCCGCGTAGTCCCGGCTGATCTCTATTGAGATTTGGTGCAGCAGTCAAAATTTGGCTGGAGACCATTTTCATTAAATCTTCTCGTAAAGTTTCCAAAAGGGCAAAACCATGCCGTTTGACCATAAACCAGTGGTTAGCTGTAGCCGAATCAACCAGCAGCCTCTTATCAACTAGGTTACGTGGTTGACGGTGACGAGCTTTCGAGTTGATAAGTATACTAAGACCCTGAAGCCGTACCCCCTGACGTCCTTATTTCCGGACCTAGCGCGCTCTTTCACTCACACAGAAGTGAGTAAGAGTGATAGAGATGACCTTATTCGTAACTACGTACGACTGCTTAGAGAATAGAGCCTCTTATTCGCATGTTGTTGGTCTAACTAAGTGCCCCTAATGGCGCTATGCACACATTTGTCTATCTCTTTTTTCTCTTTCACGCGCTTTTATAGAAATGTGAAATGGTCTTAACATCTTGAGATAATGACTCACTAACATCCCAAAACCCAAAACCTACAAAGGTTGGAAGTTTAAAATTCTTCATAGGGTTTTCTTTCAGGGCGTAGATAATTCAAATTCAACCCCTAAAAAGCTTTTTGGGTTAAAAGTGAAACTTTCTTACTACAGGTGCTGAAACTTTGCATAGAAATATTTTTAGAACTAAGGTACTGTAACGGTGATTTTTGCAAAATTCGATCGCTAAGGGTGTGTTTTTAGGTTTCATACGTAGCTTGCGTGGGTAAAGTCGCGATACACCACTCTTTCCCTCTCTCTCATCGGCACAGGCCTCACCTCAACTTTAAGATGGTACGAGCCATACTCCACCACGCGGGCTCAGTGCGGATTGGTGGTGGGTTGTTTGTAAGGTTAGTTGGTTAGTGACCAACATTACAGTCAGATGTTATAAAACTATATGTATACCTAATCAATCATCTTACTGACATGGTAACCGAAATAATTCGATTCATTCGGTTCAAAATGCAAAACCCTGCAGCTACTTGACGTAAACCGTAAATATATCTTTTATTTATGGCATTTAATGCGGAACCCTACACTTATATATTGTGACTCACGCTTTTGTCTTTTCAGGACGTTAAGTACGTTATTTATACCAATGGGTTATTTAATTCGGCAACAGGGAAAAATGACTGAAAACATGTTTTTAAATAGATTCAATGCATAAAGATCGCGAACCACTTGACTAAAACATTTATTTTTTTTTTAGATTTAATTTAAAAGAACAATCTGTTTAAGTCTGTCTGGGCGCGTTCACGTGCAATGTCCTTTTTAACAGACTTCAAAAAAAGAGGAGGTCCTCAATTTGACCGTATTTTTTTACCCGACTACGGCGAAGCAAAAGGAGGGTTATGATTTTGACCTGTATGTATGTATGTATGTATGTGGGTATGGATGTTCATCTGTTCCCTTGTAACTTCTAAACTACTTATCAGAATTCGACAAATGACATATCATTAGAAGCGTCTTAATTGTCCGCTGGTTATAGGCTATATGGGATTTCACAAAATCTAATGTGGCGCCCTCTGGCGGACAAAACATACGAAGTAATAAAATAAAGTTAAGATAAATATGCCGTGCAAGATTAACCTATTTAGAACTCCAAAATATGTTAAATAAAAATAAAGTTTAAAAACTAACACCCGACTACTTAAAAACACGCTCTAAAAAGTACGAAACAAGAAAACACTCTCCAATGAAATTACTTAGTATGTACAAACTATTAAATATTTACCGTTATTAAATAAACTAACTTACACATATTATTATATTTTAATATATTTTCAATTTATAATATTGATAGAGAAATGTTTTAAGGATAAAGCCGTGGTCGTATGCCATAAGAATAATAAATTAAAAAAAGTGGTATACGACCACGGCTTTATCCTTAAAACATTTCTCTATCAATATTATAAATTGAAAATATATTAAAATATAATAATATGTGTAAGTTAGTTTATTTAATAACGGTAAATATTTAATAGTTTGTACATACTAAGTAATTTCATTGGAGAGTGTTTTCTTGTTTCGTACTTTTTAGAGCGTGTTTTTAAGTAGTCGGGTGTTAGTTTTTAAACTTTATTTTTTTTAATGTATGTTATCGCATTATTCCGTCATTTGTAGTCCGATTGGAAAAAAATCTTTTGAGTAGCGAGTCCGATTGGTCCCATACAATTTTAATTAAAGTCTGTTCATCCATGTGAAAGATATTCCACGGAACTCCTCAAAAATCAACAGAAAAAGGTATGTGGTAAAGCTTTAGCTTCCAAATCTTGAGGTTTTATAGTATTTGCATACCAAAGTCAAAAAGCGAGATAATGATGGAGAATTCCTCAATACTTAGGAGTTTAAGAAACCTTTCACCACAGCTCATGACCATTTTACTAGGTTACGATGATAGGACAGTAAAGATTCAAAGTGACTACTAAAAAAAAAATAAAAAAATATCTATATACACCGTGCTTTTTTAACCGTCTTAAAGCCGAAGGCTACTTAAAGTATCCAATAAGTACTTGCTGTTCGTAAAATAAAACTTGGTTATTATTAAGATTTCAAAGCTTAAGAAATTAAAAAATATATTAGCACAATTTAGTACGAAACACCTGTGACTAGCACGCCGCGGGGGGGGGGGGGGGGCATTGACTCGGCTGTCTGACACTACTGACCTAGTTTTACGCACGGATATGTAATAAATAAAAGTAATAATTCTTTAGAGAAAGAGATGGGCGTCACAAAGGATTTGCGCTAGCGCATAATTGGGTAGCGGTCCACGTGGACTATTTCAGATAGGCTAACGATGAAGCACGCGTAGGGGCGGCAAGGTCAAGGAATGCATTGTTGAAAAAGTAAACATTATGCATAGATGATACATTACGTAACATTACTATTTTGAATTTTTACACAAAAATTATATGGAGTGAAAAAAAATGGTTGCCTGTAAAGTCGGTTTTACGGGCGAAGATTTTACGTGACACCGATCATGTTTGAGTGGGAGAGAGACTCAAGACATTCGCCGGTCCGGCAGGCCTCTCTCTCGTTCGGTGACTCATCATTACGTTACTGGGCGTTACACTTTTTCATGAGTGACTCCGAGCCGCAACCTAATTTAAGACGTTGTCACGTCAAAAAATATGATAGCATGTCCTAGAGGTTTATTAAGATGGTTACATAACGTGGGTTTCGTCTTTAAGACGGTTAAAAAAGCACGGTGTATATAAAAATGAAACCCGTTTTCCTTGGTCACGGCATCACGCGTGAATGGCTGGACCGATTTCACTAATTCTTTTTTTGTTGTATTTGTTATTATTAGGAGAAGGTTCTTACGGAAAAAAATATTAAGAAAATCTCTCTGAAATATTGAAAAATATACATTTAATTTAGCATATTTTAAAAAACGCGCGTAACTAATGTCAATGTCATTCGATGACATTGTTCAATCATTGCAACGCTAGGCGGTACGAAGTTCGCCGGGTCAGCTAGTATTTTATAAAAATTAACCTCCTTTAAAAAGTCTTAAAAAAGGAATTTTACTGCCTAAATTTATTTTACAGTCAGTGTCAGTGTGATCATCATAACTATGATATAAATCGTCGCTACTGAAGATACTATTCACACAATCACACAGCGTTTACAGAATCCGTTTTAACGGATCTGTCGCTACTGAAGATAGTATTCGTACAGCACATTAGAGAAGAGGTGCTTGTGGCGCAGTGGTTGCAGCGCTTTGGTAGTGACACCAAAAGTTAAGCAACCTACGGCTCGGCCATGTTTGGGATGGGTGACCATTCTGACCATAACGTGACGTCTATTTACAAGCATCTCCGTGCTACGGAAGGCACGTTAAGCTGTTGGTCCCGGTTAATATCGATAGATGTTAGTCGTTAAGCCTGGTCGGAGGCCCTCGGGCGGCTTAATAACATCTGACAGTAAGGTTGGTCACTTGCCTTACACACACTCCGCCACCAATGCGCACTGAGCCCGCGCGGTGGAATATGGCTCGCACCACCTCATAGTTGAGGTGAGGCCTGTGCCCAGCAGTGTGACGTATATAGGCTGATGATACATCACAGTATTGATTCTGTAAACGGATTAATAAACTAGATCCGAAATACTGTATTACGTGTGAACTAGCTCATACAACTTAAAACGCTAAAAACACATACGTTTTAAAGGAGCCGTAAAACGGATTGCTGCTTATTTTGTCGTATTTGTATTTTCTACTGGATCCGGAATACAAATTGTATGTGATTTCGCTAATACTACTACATACGCTAATAAAATTACATACACGTGTAATTGGAAGTTATATGTAAACGCGCCCTAAGAGCTGAGTTTTCATTAGTCAGCTAAACAATTTGTTATATATTCAAACCTACCAAGTAGGATGATAGGTATTAATTTGGACTTTATGCATGTTTCAATTTTATCGGGCTGTTTGGGTGCCTGTACCTATACCAATAGGATTGAACTAATTTATTTATTTAATTTTGTGTATATATATGTGTATTTTTAAATATGTAATTTTACGAGTATATAAATTGATTGTGTCTTTCTTTTGTTTATTTAGTCGCACCGCCCGCTAATCATTTCTGCTTAGCCCAAAGGTATGGCAGAGAATGCCCTACGGCGTTAAGTCCACCTTTTGTACAAAATTTTGTTGTGCAATAAATCTTAAATAAATAAACTAAATCTCCGCTCATCCTAAGTAGACAATCCTATTGGTTAATATTTCTCCGTTTCTCCGCTCCGTGACCTCGCTTCGCGCTGGTGGACAGGCCCCCAGTGGTATATGATAATTTTAAAATCGCCGTTTAAGAGTTGTTAATCATGCTTAATCTATAACATTTTATTTAGATAGGATTCGACCAATTTCTACGAATAACTGTATTTTGTTACATTTATTGGCATTACGGATATTGAAATGATACATTCTTCCGTTTATTTACATTTTATCTTAACCTGACGTTGGGGACGCTAAAAAGAATTCTGGATAGATAAAGAAAACCAGCACTTATATTCTCGAAACAATTTTATTTAAGCCTTTTGAATCCTCTCCAAATCCCCCAATAAATGGCACCAAGCTACTTTTAATATCACAAAACAGTTTATACATTCTAAATCATCTCTTCTGAGCATGGAACTGGCATTATCAGATGTTTTGTTTTTGGTGTATTCAGCGCTTGCCACGCTGGCAATACCTCGATAATACAGGCCAAAGTAAGCTTGCCAAGAAACAAACTACTAGTAAGAAACTACAAGAAATAAACTATCTACTATTACAATAATATGCTTCTTTTTTAACTTAGAAAGCTACGTGTCTCAAGTAATATAATTCCTTCGTACGCAGTCACAGTCATTGTATTATTCACAAATTCTGACTTTCCATGGCACCAGGCAATTCCCTGGTACTGTAAGATCTTCGTACGCGAACGAACATTCTTGATTTATAAAATTTGTAAAGGACTAAACACAGCAAAATTACTAATATTAACGCAACACAAGTTTCCGTGAAAAGAGAGGAGGTATCAGTCACTTGAGTTTCTTCTTTCGTGGCTAGCAGCTTATTGTGCACTGGGGTATTTAAAAAAGTTGTAGGCGAGGGAGCCTGCTTATTTAAAGCTGCAAATTTATTTTCCAATTCTATTAATATATTTTGCTTCTCAAACGCTAAAGCATTTAATAAATCTTCTTTCACTTTATTAACATACACAATTAAATCATTGGTGGCATTATCTTTTGATATCGGAAAAGGAGTAGTTGGTAAAACTGATTTTCTTTCTAAAGTACTTAGTATTTTTTCTAATAATTTTGTGATTTCCATATTATTTTGTTTGGTGTTTCTGTCAATTGTAATACTCGAATTTGATAGCTTGTTGTCATTTTTGGAAAACAGCTTATTAATTGTTTTAGAAATGTTCATGATGTATAGCATTGTCATATTTTGCGTATCCAAAAAATCGTTATTGATGGTTTTAATGGGAACTGATTGTTGTTGGGTCATTTTAGACAATATTTCTTTTATGTCATATAGAGTCTGAGTACTTTCATCGTTTGATGTGTTTGATTTTCTTTTAAATGTATACCCGTTCATATTACAAGTGACTCCATCAACATTTTCTGCGGAGTGCTCATTAATTTTAATAGCAGTGACCACAAAAGGGACAGATATTTTCTTGAAGTTAACCAGTATTTCACAAGGTAAGGGATTTTCACCGATACTCAGTGTAGTTAAACTGGTACCTACGAAATCTTCCGCATTCAATGAATCGATTTTATTGTGGTCAACTATCAACATACTTAAACTCCGGACTTCATAGAATCTTTCGCTCTCCAAACTGGTTATCTTGTTGTACGATATATCCAGTGTGTTTAAATAAATTAGTCCACGGAATATGCCGTACGAAATAGAAGTCAAAGAATTGTGAGAAATATTGAGAAGACGTAACCGCGGGTTGTCTTTGAAAATACCTGGTTGAATAAAAGTTAGCTTGTTGTAACTAGCATCTAAGTGCCTTAGTTGAGTCACATTAGTGAAAGCCCCAACATCTAACCTGACAGCATCATTATTACTTAAATTTATGATTTCCAATCTACTTAGTTTCTTCAAATTTACCGCAGATATATTAATCAAACCAGAATAACAGATATCTAAATCAACCAATTGGGTACTTTCGATTGTCGTAAATGACACATTTCTGATTCCCGATAACACCAAATTACGCAAGTTTGTATTTTCCGAAATATACGTATCATTAAACTCTATATCGAGATTATACGACAAATTCAATTCAACTAAATCTGTTTGACTTCCAAAAGCTTTTTCGTGTATATCATTGATATTGTTATGGGCCAAATTTAAAGTAGATATTCGTGAAAATCCAGAAAACGTGAATTGTGAAATTGATTTCAAAAAATTTTTATTTAATAGTAGAACATGCAAGTTTTTAAGATCGGTTGAATTGATATTAAAAGTGCTGAGCTTATTTAATGACAAGTCGATCTCTTCGACTGCTCCTGTATTCATAAATGCATTGTACTGCAATTCGTTAATTTTACTTTGAGACATATTGAGCTGTTTTAATTGAGTCATTCCAGTGAATGAACTGTTCTTGATGGTGGTCAATTCCGTGCCTGAGATAACCAAGCTTGGTAATGAATTTAGACCATCAAATGTTCGCTCTTCTAATGAACCAGTCAAAGGATTATTTGAAACTTTAAAATTTACTAATTCGCTCAGAGACTTAAAAGAATCCGCTTGTAACTTTGATATTTTGTTGTTTGACAAATCTAAAAATTGAAGAGTATTCAATCCTATAAAATTTTCATGTTTGATTTGAGTTAAAAAGTTATTTCTAAGAACAATTGAACGGAGATTTACAAGGTCTTGGGCATCAAAATTTATATCTGTAATATTGTTGTATGATAAGTCTAAAGTATTTAATTTACGCAGATTTCTAAAACAATTTTTGAACATCGTTTGAATCTTATTATTATTCAATAGTAGGGTCTCAATATTTTCAAGACCAAGAAAAGCGTTATCTTCTAAATTTGTCAGTTGTTGATTACTTAAATCTAAGCTGTCAACTAAGCCTAGACCTTCAAACATGCCACTGGTAAGAGAACCTTCCAAACTATTGCCATTGACTGCAAAATTATCCATGTACTTTCCCTTAAATAATCCTCTTGGTAATACGTTAAATCTGTTTTCAGATATGTCTACAGCTTTTAAACTGCTTGCATTTGCAAACGTGTCTTTGTGTATTACTTTTAATTTATTGTCATGCAAATTTAATGATACCAAAGAATTCATATTCCAAAATAATGTACTTTCAATACTCACAATTGAGTTAGAACTCATATCAATTTGTCGCAGTTTCGAAAGTTTTTCAAAATCATGCAATTTCAATGTTTCTAACCTATTATGGCTCATATCTAAAGTGATTAGATCACTGAATCGGAAAAATGAATAGTTAATATCTGTTATCCTGTTATGCGAAAGGTACAGTATTTGAAGCTTTTTAATGCCTTCAAATGTAGAAATGCTTAGTGAGTCGATGTAGTTGTGTGATAGATCCAACATTTCCAGTTGCGTGAAGGTGTCTAAAATAGCATCGGGAATACTGACCAGATAATTGTGTGTCAAATTCAGCTTTTTGAGATTCTTGTAGACACCATCGGAGGGTGACACTTCAATAGTGTTGATCATGTTGTAAGATAAGTCCAAATCGATTAAGGCCGGTAGTTCTATTTGGTTGTATAGTCTCGCCGTGGTAAGAAAGTTGTTGGAGATGTTAAGTAAAGTAAGGTGTTCCATGGCTCTTAAATTGGGCGGATAGTTGTATTCGTTATCACTGAGGTCTAAATGTTCAATAAGATGAGCCGGTGATTGGTTATCATATAGATGAGATATGATATTTGGTATTTGATCAGAGTCATTTGGAGTAGTCTGTTTGAATTTGAGATGTATTTTCACGTAACTGTTTCCATTGTAGACAATTTTTTCGTCTGGAGAGCAACCGTTGGGATAGATCGTTTCGATGTCTGATTCGCCATAGTCACCATACACTGTTCGACGTCGGAGGAAAAAGTTTGACGCGCTGTACACATGTATAGGGTTATCCATGTAGCCAACGCAATCAACGTTGAAGAAACAATCGTTTTTGGTACTAGAGCAACCATTTGGAGATGTGTTATAGCTTTGTGTAAATGTCACTGGTAGAAGCAAAGTCAGCATACCTGAAAAAAAACATGACCAATTAGAGATACTTTTTTCTCATATATTGAAATATACGAAAAAAATACAGCACTAAATAAAAACCTATGCGTTTGATTCTCGCTCAGTGTTTTTCAGCAAAACTTATCAATATATAAAAGAACGTCTAACAAATTCAAATTAGGTAAAAATAATATTGTATACATTTATGAGACAATGTTTACATTACAATGTAGGTACCTACGCACCCTAATACTTTATTGGTTTGGGAATGATTAACGCGTTCGAGGGACTATAATATTTGAGGTAATATAATATAATTTTAAACTGGTAGGTACACAGGACAAGATTAATAAGCCTACACACAACACTCACTATAAAATAAGCTTATCAATGATACTAACCAATTAAGCAATTCATCGTGGCCAATCGATTGTGCACCAACCATTAATATAATGTATTCGCTGATCTGAAAATATATAAAAAACATATAACATTAAGCATTAAGAGGTGTTTGTGGCGCAGTAGTTGCAACGCTTTGATAATGATACCAAAAGTTAAGCAACCTACGGCGCGGTATAAAAGTGACGTCTAACTTACAAGCATCTCCGTGCTTCGGAAGGCACGTTAAGCTGTTAAAGATTAATATCCATAGATATTAGTCGTAAAGCTTGATCGGAGGCCCTCGGGCGGCTTAATAACATCTGACAGTATGGTTGGTCACTTGCCTTACACACACCCCTCCACCAATCCGCACTGAGCCTGCGTGGTAGAGTATGGCTTGCACCACCTCATAGTTGAGGTGAGGCCTGTGCCCAGCAGTGGGACGTATATAGGCTGATGATGATGATGAATATTCGGCTTTGTTTGTCCTTGGACACGAAACTCAATGGAATATTTATGCACCTTTTGATCAAATATCGGTCCTACTTTTTTATTTCGTGGAGCCCTATAGGTGTATGTATTAGCTATTCACGTAATGGCAGGCAATATTATTTCAAAAATCATAGAAAAACAAACAACAACAAATTTGTAAATTTTGCCGACCTCTATTCGCCGAGACCTTTTCGACCAACGGTCTTCGTACATACCTAAGCAATTATTTTAGGCCTAAGCATCGCGACGTAAGTTGTGACAAAAGGATTGATCTTACAGCTGCAATAATACTTATTTAGATATTATATATAATATGGAGCAGAAACTTTGCCACTAAACCAACGAGGCAGTCCTGGCAACGAGGTCCTGGGTTCGAATCCCAGGTCGAGCCAAAATTGTTTCTGAGATTTTCTGTCATGAATCTCTCAAAAACAGCTCGGAGTCGGGAAAGTTGGCGGTGTTACACCCCCGTGCCTCGGAAAGCACGTTAAGGCGTTGGTCCTGCGCCTGATCTCTCACCGGTCATGTCGGCTTGCCGTCTCACCGAACTTTGAGAGTGATGGATCAGTGAGTGCACCTGTGTATTGCGCTCACACTTGTGCACTATAATATCTCCTGCGTAGTTGGCTGATCTCTGTTGAGGTTGGCCGCCGTGGTCGAAATCGGCCAGAAGGACTATTATTATATTATTAATATGGAGCTCTCCACATCAACATCATCAACCAACCAAATAATACGCTGATGATGAAGACTGATACATTATTTACGGATTATATCGGATTATTTTTTATTTACATTCAATTTTAACTACGTTTTGCACCCTAATGTAAATATATCGGGGAATAATCCATAAAATGGTATAAGTTTATTTTTAATGTAATTTTAAAATATTTTTTTCTTTTCTAGTGTTCGTGTAAGTGGCATACAAAAATATAAGCAGAGCTGTTAATCTTAATTGTGTACTATATTTTTTAAATAACAACGCTACCATTGAGCGAAAAGCGTACTACATATGTATCATCAAATTTAACATCACAATAATAATTAAATTGCGTTATTACATGAAAAACAAATAAATAAAGGAAGTAACGGGAGGGAGCTCTTTTCCTAAACGACTCACTATTCACACAAGTTTATGAACCTCGTACATGAAACCCAAAATAAGTTAAAATATAAATTATGAGTACTTACATGTTTAATATAACAATAAAAATATAACTATTCCTGAGACAAAATGGCAATGTTGTTTAAATGGACACCACAAAGAGAGTGCTTCAATGGCGGTCATCGTCATTGAGCGATCCTTAATCGAATATAAAAACCCTCATACATGACATCACTAGAACCATTTTCTATCATTTGCATGTAATACTATTCCAGTATTTTCCATAATAGGTATATAAATCTGCCTCGTTAGTGTAGTGGCAAAGTTTCTGCCTTATATCCGAGGGGTCCCGGGTTCGAATCCCAGGTCGAGCCAAAAATTGTTTCTGAGATTTTCTGTCATGAATTTCTCAAAAACAGCTCGGAGTCGGGTAGTTGGCGGTGTAACAACCCCGTGCCTCGGAAAGCACGTTAAGCCGTTGGTCCTGCGCCTGATCTCTCTCCGGTCATGTCGGATTGCCGTCTCACCGAACTTTGAGAGTGATGGAACAGTGAGTGCACCTGTGTATCGTGCTCACACTTGTGCACTATAATACCTCCTGCGCAGTTGGTTGATCTCTGTTGAGATTGGCCGCCGTGGTCAAAATCGGCCAGGGTAAAAATATGGTCTCTTTATTTCACACCAGAGAAATCATACATCCAGAGCTTGCTCATAGCATACATTGCATATCTTCTTAGCCCAAAGGTATGCCCTGAGGATACAGGACCATTTTCATAACAGAAAGGGTTTGGCTAACTCAAGAATTTTTTTCCTTTATTATCATGTAAATAAACGTTACAAAACACTACTTACTAAGTACAAGTAAACCACAAGGGTTTGTAATAATAATACTAAGTAAAAAGTTTGACGACCGCTTGGTGCAGTGGTCCACAGGTCGGACTTCTAAAACCAAGGGTGGGTTCGATCCCCGCACAGTACAAGCATAAGTGTGCATGAACATGTGTGTTTGTACTGGTCTGGGTGTTTTCTATGTATAATATGTATTTATTTACAAAAAAAGTATTTAAGTATGTTTATCCGTTGTCTAGTACCCATAACACAAGCCTAGTAGCTTACTTTGGGACTAGAGAATTGGTGTGATTGTTGTGAAATATTTATTTATTTAATATATGTCATGTAATTTTAAAAAGTCAACTGTGTTTTATGATATTAATATTTTATTTTTGTGAAATACTATACGGAACCCAGTTATACGTCCTCGATACTCGTACAATAGTTTATCTGTTATGCTGACAGGACGTTATGTGATATCGGGCTCACCGATACACTAAGACACAGTAAAAAATATATATTTTATGAACACTATTGGTTTGCTACTTTATTTAAAAGATATATATTTGAAACAAAGATGATTAAACTCGAAAATATAAAAAAACGACATTACCCATTATTAACACTGACAGTCTGGTGAACTTCGACAGCTGGTCGAATTTTAACAAGGGATAGCAAAAAAACGCACTGAAATCGCTCCACCCGTTCGGGTGCTACGATGAGACACACAAACATACGCACAAACACACACAAACAGAAAAGGAGTTAAACTTATAATCCTCTTTTTCTTCGGGGGTTAAAAAGCCTATGTGATCTTCAGATCACTAATCAAGCGGTAGTTTATTTCTCTAAATCACTTTCATAAGTGACTCAGATCCAGCACCTATTCAAAAACGTTTTGAATTTCTATGTAAGTGAGTTTTGGTTTTTTCTGTTCCGTGGTTTTAACATACTCATAAATGGTCATGTTATCACTATTATTAAGTACTAGCTGTGCCCTCGACTTCGTCCGCGTAGAATAGTTATTTTGGGCATCATGGTATTTTTGCAAATTTTTTTTCTGTTATTTTCACATTTTCCATTATTTCTTCGCTCCTTATAATTGCAGCGTGATGTTATATAGCTTAAAGCCTTCCTCGATAAATGGTTTATTCAACACAAAAATAATTTTTCAATCGAACCAGTGGTTCCTGAGATTAGTGCGTTCAAACAAACAAACATACAAACTCTTCCGCTTTATAATATTAGTATAGATTACTATAATCTTTTTGCATGTATTTAGTTTTTTTTTTTTAATTGTACCTTAAGCAAGAAATAAAAGGCTTTTTATTTTAATTTTTTATCTAAGTTATGTTTACTTAAGAGATCGGTTTCTTTGAACAGGAAAAGGTATTTTTCATACTAAATAATGTATCCGATATCTGTCAACGTACTTTGAGGCACAATTCAATCACAGATCAATAAATTTACCGTATTTTTTATTTTTTTTTACGTATGTTAGCGCATTCTCAGACAGTTATAGTCCGATTTTAAAAGTTATTTTAAAATCTTAATGAGATGAGTGTCCAGTTGGTCCCATAAAATTTGCTTAAAGTGCCGATGATGGAGAACTTGTTTTCAATTTATTAATTAAAAACACGTGCAAGCTTACAGAGCAAGTCCAAAACGCTTACAGGTCAATTATAACATAAGCAATCAATGAGTACTCGTAACAAGTCAAATATTATAAAACAAATAAATTCCTACAACAATTGGCATGATGACAGCTATCTTAAATATTTTCAAGACCATGGCGTTTAAAAAACATAGCCCCTATGAAGTTAATACAACCAATATATTTCAAAAAAGCTGTAGAAACCAATTTTCAAACACACAAAACGCAATAAATATTTGGTCAATTGACTCCGATTTCTGACACATGACCGTGACGTCACAATCATTTACTACCATACGAAATCTATGGAGACAGACCGTTTTGACAGATAATAAAAAGTATGTCAACGATTGGTGGTGTCGTCTAGCCAATTATTCCTACAACAACAAACAAATAAAGTAAACACATTTAATGAAATGTCAATGTAAATAATAATATGTCAAAAAATAAATAAGTCATATCAAATATAAACTCTTTTGCAAAAAAAACGGGCACTTTAGATTTTTTCCTCTACTTTAATGAAGAATATAATAATAATATAATAATATACAACAACATCACATACATTGATCTGACTCCGTGGTAAGTAGCTAAAGCACTTGTGTTACAGATATCAGAATCAACAGTGGTACCACAAATAAACTTAAATAAATACATATATAACACCCAGACCAGTACAAACAGACATGTTCATGCACACAAATGTTTGTACAGTGCGGGGATCGAACCCGCGACCTATTGGTTAATAGTCAACTCTTTGACCATTACACCAAAGTGGTCGTCAAACACACAAACACAAGAAGAACAAGAAATAGGTTTTATTAATTTGACGATGTATTGGCATGTTATTTGAAGCATCCTGGCATAATTCTTTACGTTCCAAATTTAAAATTTGAAATTAATAAAAGAAAATAATGATTATTGTGGATTATTCTAAAATTGCTTTACTAATGGCGCGAATTGCTGAAACGATTTTTAACTGATTACGATATTTTAAAACTTTTTGGACATTTTCTGCAAATTAAACAATTTAATCTTTATTTTTACATTAAATACCACTTTTTGATATGAGTGATAAAGCGATAAGGGCCGGTAAAATTATAGCCCTACTTGAAGAAGGTTGTTCGCAAACTTACGTGTCTCAGCGGCTAAATGTTAGTCGTTCAACTGTCCAGAGGACTTGGCAACGGTATCAAGAGACCGGTTCGGTCAAAAGAAGACCCGGTTCGGGAAGAAAACGATGCACAGAACCAAGAGATGACCGCTTTTTGGTGAGTCAGGCGTTGCGGAATCGTAAGGCGTCAAGTGTGGACCTGAAGAAGAGCCTTGAAGGAGTAAGAGGAGTAGAAGTTAGCTTGTGGACGGTCAGGAGGAGGCTTTTGGCTGCCAATATCAGGAGTTACCGCCCAGCTCGGGGCCCTAAATTACTCCGTGAGCACCGTGTTGCTTAATTCGACGGAGCGTACGGAGTTAGTTTTCATAGAAAATGGAACATTAAATGCACATCGGTACATAATGGAAGTCCTAATTCCATATGCACAACCCACATTGACTGCACTTGGGGAAGATTCCATTTTTATGGACGACAATGCTCGCACCCTTCTGGCGACGTGGAAACGTACATGCAAGAAGTTGGGATCCGTCGTTTAGATTGGCCAGCTCGAAGTCCTGACCTCAATCCAATTGAGCATGTCTGGGATGTTCTAAAGAGACGTGTAAGATCAGTGCAACCTGCTCCACAAAACATCAGGGAGCTAAAAAGAGTCATTGCAGAAGAGTGGGAACGAATTCCTCAAAACGTTATTAAAAACATCGTGGAAAGCATGCCCAGAAGGATTCAAGCTGTGATTTTGGCAAGAGGAGGTCACATTCGGTATTAGGTTTTTACATTTGTAACTTTATTTAATCAAAAAAAGTTAAAAAAAATCTTATCTTTATTGCCGACCACTTCTTATTGTTTGGGCGTGTACATCGGTTTTAAAAAATCCATCGTTTTTTTTTTTTCTTTTAGTTGCCCGAACTCACTTCACGCGCATTAATTTACACGATTATAAGTATACAGACTACGTCAAAGAAATAAATTTCATTTAATTAACTCAAATCGATCTTAGAACGTAACTTTCCTTAGGTGCCCGTTTTTTTTGCAAAAGAGTGTATAATATTGTGAGGGGTTCAGTGAGGTGAGCACGAGCAACTATCGTCATGTATTTGTAGCGTTTGCCTATCGTTAAGTCGATTTGTATGGGGAAACTTTTAGTTTCTGACGTTTGGACGATACGATTACTTTACGATAAAGTTCGTGCTCACCCCACAGGGAATCTTCCACCACAGTTCGTGTCTTTCTATTGGGTTAATATGATTTAAAGTACGTGGCAACTTTTTTAATTAGCTATTATTGTCTTTGTACTGCTGAGGAAATTCCTCCCCCAAGTGTTTTCAACTATCCCTAACGGGCGGTCAGGGCGTACCAGCCTTTACTATTAAAGTTTATTTGAACAACAAAACTAAGTAAAGGTGGACTTAACGCCGAAGGGCATTCTCTAGTCATACTTTCTTTGGGCTAAGCAGAAGTGATAAGTTGGCGGTGCGACAAAATAAATAAATAAGGTTGTCCAGTATAATACGTCATGAAAAAGTGGAACCGCAATAATAATAATGAAAATCTATACTAATGTTATAAAGAGGAAAGATTTAATTGTTTGTGTGAATTAAAGGTTTTGGCCGTGAGATGGGATAGTGCCTTAGTTAAGTACTGGATCACTGCCCTAACTAATCCCAGGTCGAAGCAAATTTATCATGTAAATTAATTAATTTTGAATTGAATTTATTTATTATTATTTCTAAATTATGTTTACTTATACTAGACGTAAGAACAATTGTTACTAACAATATTGGATCTAAAGTAATCTGATAATAAATAATTTGAATTTGAATTGAATAAGCTCCGAATGTACTAGGTCGACTTAAAAAATATTTTACCATTAAAATCCTACATTATCACTTATGAACATCAGCTATATTTTGCGAGTTCCTTGCGGGCGAAGCCGGTAGCGGGAAGCTAATAATGAATTAAAACAACAAAGCTAAGCAAACATATTTTTATTTCATAAGATAATTAAACAACTTCAAGTAATTAACTAAAAGTACATAATACATTTGTCACTGGTTTTTAGCATTATAACATAAATGACAATCGCTTGGTTGTTGCTTTAATACATAGGTAAATATTCTCCCTATCGGTAGCTCTTTTGATAGTTCCTAAAGGAATCACCTAGATTTCATCACATTAATTTTAAAGAATTCTTAAAATCAAATTATTATCTTCAAAAACCTTTCATAATGTGTTACATAAAGATAATGTGTTAAAAAATAGACAATAATGCTTTAAGAAAGTTTTTTTATAGAATGAAGTAGAACTAGCTAGTTCAAATTGAAAACAAGAGTGAAAAAAGTAAAGGTAGTCAACATTTAAACCTTTTAGAAACCCAAAATGCGACCTTAACAAAACTGTGCCTATAAACTAATGTAAAATGAGTCGAATAACAAATATAAACTACATTTAAAATAAACAAGAAGAACTAAATTGTGGCTAACAAATTTTACCGCTTCAATTTCTCAGTTTGCACATAGTGCTGAATGCGAGGCTGCATTTGTACTCCCATCAAATATTTCTTCATAAAAAAGTTTTGCTCCCTAACCGCTTCTAAGATCTTCTGCGTCAAAATCAACAGCCTCTCGTCTGCCATCACATCATTTGTTGAAGGAGCCTCAACTATCTCTCCAATCTCACTTTCCTTTTTGATACAAGGAATGCCTTCCAAAGAATGCCCTGACACTGCCCTCATGAAAGCGGTTGGCCTCATCTTCGAATAGCCGTTGTTGAAATCGTTCAAAGCAGTTCCAAGCCAGTCGCATGAAAAACTATTGCCTTCTAGATACACCCGTAAGTCGGTATTGTGGCCCAACCAACCTTTGTAGTCTAACGAATACAAGCCATTGAACCTCAACGACAGAATGGCTAGACTTTTCAACTCCATAAGAGCTTTGGAATCGACGTAATTTATTTTGTTAAAGGCCAAATCTAAATACATGAGAGACGTCAATCCTTGAAAAGCACCATATTCAATCTCAGACAAATTATTGTGGGATAAACGCAAAGTTTTCAAATGGCCAACCCGATGGAACGACGCAGGAGCGATTTTACGAATAGTGTTGTTACTCAAATCTAATATAGATAACGTGATTGGGAGTCTGAGTGAGTTTTCGTCGAGCTCCTCAATCATGTTCGAGCTCATATCCAGGTTTTTCAATTCGTTCTGATGATGCAAGTTGACCATTGAAGCGTCAGAAATTTTGTTATAATTTAGTAAGAGCAAATTCAAACGTAAACTCTCTCCATATGGGATATTAAATCTGAAGAGGCCATTGTTGGACAAATCGAGCACACCACCTTCGGGGTCGAATGTCTTAACCCTTAAATCTTTCAGTTCTTTTATTTCGTTGTTCGAAATATTAACATAATTAAGTTTGTAGCTGTTTATAAACGTCTGGTCAGGGATGCTATCTAAAAAGTTATGGGATAGATCTAGATTTTGTAGATTTTTCATCGACCAAAAACTACCGAAATACAAATTTGTAATAAAGTTTGTGCTTAAGTTCAAGTACTTTAGATGTGCCAAATCGTGGGGGTTAACGACAAATCCTAATAGTTTGTTGCAAGACAAATCGAGTGACGAAAGCTTAACAAGCGGTTGGAATGCGTTAAATTCAATGTCAGAGATCTGGTTTTGCGATAAATCCAACTCTGTGAAGACATCAACCGGATTCAAATTCCTCCTAATAGAGCGAGTATACCTCTCCAAAATCTCCTTTGAAGTTGCGTTAGGCACAGAAGTGATATAATTCCCTGACAATTTAATTTTGCACACGGAATTACTACCAAAGTGGTTCCAATGTCTGGAGAGTACGACCGACGTAAGAGATTCGAGTTGGTTCCATGAAATATCAAAGGTTTCCAAATCATAAATAATTTTGAGTGACTGATCATCGATGTTCTGAATGTGATTGCCCCTCAAATACAAATGCTTCAGATTGTGGAGGTTGTTGACAGCGCCATTTAAATCTTTAATTCTGTTATTATTTAGTCTCAACACTTCAAGCTTGGTCATGTTAGAAAACGGCTCTTCGGTCAGGTCAGAAATTAAGTTATGAGAGAGGTCCAGTTCAACTAAAGACGTAAGTTCACCAAAATCATCGCCGTAGATTTCATCAATTACATTGCACGCCAAGGATAGTTTCTTCATTTTTTTTGGGTAAAAATCGAACTCAAATATATTACCTATTTCAGAGAGACTGTTGTGTGACAAATCCAGCTCTTCCAATCTATTGAGTTGAAAAAATGGGCTCGTATCGTTCGAGTCTGTGTTCATAATACGTTGAATGTTGTTACGACTCAAATGTAGATTTTGAAGCCGCGGCATGTATTTAAGTATGGGTAGAGTTTCTTGTGTCACGTTTCCTAAGACTCTGAGAGTGGTGATGGAAGCAAGGAATTCGGTGTCGATGGATTGGTCGTCAAACCTCTCGCTGGCTTCAATGAGGGTCACATCAACCATGACCTTGACGTTTATGGATCCCTGACAGTGTTCCGGAAGCCTGACTCCGCGGATGTTGGAACGGCATTGGATTTGGAAGGAGCACTCTCCCACGTTTTTAATTTTTTCCAGTGGACAGTCGGACACCGCATGTCCCACCGACGCCAAAATGAGGAGCAGCTTCAAATATTCTGAAAACGAAAAACAAATCTTTTTAAAGTTATGATAATATACAGAAATGGAAGAGGTGATAAATCTTGCGTTAAAATCACCCTCGAAGGACAAAGTATTTATGTAAATTTATTTGTATGTAACTAAGTTTACAAGCATGGCACCTTATTGAAATCTTTTTGGGATCATTGTACCTACCTACTTATTACTGGTGGTAATACTAGTAATTGATAGATAAGAATATTTTGCCAAGGATTCATTCCATTCGATTACCGGAAACTGACAAACCAAAACGGCGATAACTTGAAGTTTATGAAGTACCTACATGCAGGACTGCTTTTGAACAGAGTTTTTCGTTTTTTTGGCCCCATTTCTATTTAATTATATGTATAGGTAAGACGAAAACTATAAAAAACTTTACACGCTTTTTTGTAGACGGGCTTTGGATGATTTTCTGCGGGATCTTGACTTGAAGCGGACTGAGAATTTATTAAAAATAATAAAATAAACACTTCGTTATGAGTTCTTGCTGATATTTGTTTAATAACCTACATTTCAATGATAATTTAACTTTATATATAAATATATGATAAATACCTAAATCTGAACAAAATTATTTCGAAATTGTCATAATTTGAATGTGATGTCTGATACTAAATAACACATGCACATAAATATGTATAAATTTCATATACTATTTGCAGTATATATTTTAATAAATACTATTCAATAATTTATCTTTACTAAATTAGGATACAAATATACATTTTTAAAATAATATTCATTTTCTAAATCGTAATTTATGTTTATATACTGGGTGTTGTTGAGCTGAAAACTGAGCTATTACCTACTCATGTAATATTATGACATTATTTACGTTTTGTTGATTAATTGTAAGACAGTTTGTATTTCAATTGCATTGCACTCTCATTTATATGGTAGTTTTATACAATGCCTGCTTATTTTGCGTATATTACACTTGTTTACGCTAACCATTCTTATCTATCGGCCGCGGGACCCATCAGGTCGGGAGTGCCGTAAGTACCTACTTAAGTGCCATTGTAAAATAAACCTTTCGTCTTATTTGTTAAAGTTCGGAACTACAGAGCGAGAATCTTTCTTCACTTCCCGATGTCTGATTACTGATTAAGCTCTTATCTATACTAACATTATAAATGCGAAATTAACTCTGTCGGTCTGTCTGTTACTCAATCACGCCTAAAATACTGAACCGATTTGCATGAAATTTGGTATGGAGATATTTTGATACCCGAGAAAGGACATAGGCTACTTCTTACCGTGGGAAAATGACACATTCCTATGGAAAAATTCAAGTGGGCCGATCGCTTTTGCGCCTAAACTACTGAACGAACATATTTAAATAAAATTTGCTAAGGAGAAAGTTTGAGACTTAAGAAAGTTGACATGAGTTACTTTTTACAGCGTAAAAACAACGCACTCCCAACGTACCCTTAAAAAGGTGTAATTTGGATATTATTAGTAATTTAATTATTACGATACACTTTTTTACGGATTATTTCGCGATTTATTTACATTTTGTTTTAACCTGACGTTTTGGACCCTTTTCAGCGTCCGTGGTCACAGGTGGACTAAGGTGTTAGTTGTCATTACATAGTTTGAAAAAAATTTTAACTACCATCACTCAAAAATATTAAGTTACGTTCCTATCCACACAAAATGAGCTAACAGTATCTTGAGGTCTTGCAGTGCGGGGTCGAGCTTGAGTCTTGGCTAAAACAGGATCCCAAGCTGGTGGAATTTTCCAACCATCTTCTCTATTAAAATTAGGGTGTCTTCTAATTTCAATAGCCTCACGGAGCATACGAGGAAGAAAACGACGTTCTCTTGCGAGGATTTTTGCTTGGTCAAAGCGTATGAAGTGGTTGGGTTTATCTAACGCGTGTTCACACCTACTTTGTGTTCCGTCTATGTTTAACGTCGGCTATATGTTCTTTAATCCGTACGCTTATACTACGCTTTGTTTGCCCTATGTATGAGAGTCCGCAGTCACATTCCAGTCTATACACTCCTGCGTCTTGAAGAGGTATGTTACACTTGACCGGTGGTAAGAATTGGTTGATCTTCCTAGGCGGCTTGAAGTAAGTTTTGATTGCAGCACGCTTCAAGATGTTTCCAATTTTGTCAGTGACACCCCTCAAGTATTGGCAGGTTGGTAGTCGACTGTATGAACTTTGGTCCGGGGTCTGCAACGGCGTGGTACTGGTAGCTGGTTGTCCCGTAGTACCTTCCTGACATGCTGAAGCTCAGCAGCAGCCAAGTGTTGGTCGTCACAGATTTTTTCAAACTATGTAATGACAACTAACACCTTAGTCTACCTGTGACCACGGACGCTGAAAAGGGTCCGAAACGTCAGGTTAAAACAAAATGTAAATAAATCGCGAAATAATCCGTAAAAAAGTGTATCATTTCAATGTGTAGGTACTGTTCGCGTAAACCGAAGAAACAAATATTAATTATTACGTATTTTTTAAAATGAGATCTATATGTGAAGTATCCTCGAACCAAGTGACATGCAAATCAGTCCATAAACGTAGAAGATATTCTGCTGTGACAGACTAGTACGGACTGAACGATCTTATAAGGGTTTCTTGTCGAACTACGGAACCCTAAAAATTAACTTGTTTAATACTGTTTAAGCTACGTACGTTATATTTAAAGTCACTAAATGAAAACTTATAAGTATAGTATTTTGTGTAAGATGATATTCCGTACTTTTGGAATTTATATTTATATCTTTATTCTTATATTAGACAGTATTTGAGCCTTGTTCAAAATAATACCAGTTAATTTTAAGTTCATTTAAACACTAGGCGATATATTCAATCTAATGGAGCTATGAATTTCAAATTATTAGGATAGTTTTCGAAACCTAGAGTTCATTAAAATAAGATCTAAAATGTAAATTTATTCATTTGTTTTTTTTTTATTGGTTTAATAACGTCCACAAATACACAAGCAATAAAAAATGCACATGACATCTAGATCCGTATAAGTTTTCCTAAATGACATGATGACATTCCGAAATATGAGTAATTTCAAGTTTAACAAAATGGTGTTGGTTCCTCTATAAATATTCACCTAGTACTCGTATATTGCTCAAAACAGCTATACAACATCCGGTTTATGACGCGTTAAAAAAATTGTAATAAAAATTCTAATACCACGATAAAACTAGAAAATATTTTTTGGATTTTTTAATTACTAACTTACCTATCTCCATGGTGTTAAGTCGCTCTCTCTATCCCAGATGGTGCCTTTCAATGTTTTCTGAATTTATTCTGAAATATTATTAATTTTTTAAACAAAAAATGTTAAATGAGTCAGTACTTTTTGTAACTGAACGTTCTACTTCAAGAAACGGGCTAAAGAACTTTGTTCTTATGAAGACATTTTACATTATTGTCACTTGAGAACACATTTTGAGAGCTTAATGATACATTCGTACATAATGATCATACCTCTACATTAATCATGTTAAAATATTAAGGAACAAACAAATTAAAAAAAACTGTTGCTATATTTAAATGCTATAGATTCACACGCTGGATTAATATATATTTTTCACTTCTCATGCTCGAAAAAGTACTACTTTATGCAGGATCTAGGCGACATAAAGTTGAATTTTATGCACTTGTGCATAAAAGTAGCTTTTTAAATGTGTCTACACTAAGGCAGTGACCATTTAGCCCATACAGCCAAAAACAATTAATTGTACATGGATAAAACTTGCTAATTTATAATATTTCCTTCCCTATTTGCATTTTTGATTTATAATAAGATAATACGAAAAAGAAACTAAATATCAAAACGTGTTTACCACAAAAAAAAAAACATTATTCCAAAATAATTTAAGAATAGGCTGTATATTTTTTTTCTTTGCCCGAAAATTATGCAGGAAAATTAAAAAAAGTAAAGTAGCGGGAAAGAAGCCGTGAACTTTTCGTATTGAATTTTCTCAAATTATTGTTTTATTTTCTCGCAATCGAAGTGAAAAGCAGAGTTTACAACTCGTGCACAAATCATTTTTATCCTCGACTTCATCATCTGCCCTCGCCCTGCGGGCTCGGGCATATAACGATCTCGGATAAAAATGACTTGCTTTATGCTCTCGTTGTAAAATCTACTATTTTACAGATGTATGACTTTAGTCAATCTTTTTGTTGTATCTACTTCTATAGTTAATTGACAACCTGCTAACCCTGATGCTTTTGAAACATGTACATAGGAAGATAACAACTAATAACTACCTGTTTGCGATCAAATTTATTTTTCTATCTCGTTGGGATTACAAGGAAATCTTATTTCCTAAATAACACTCTTTTCATAGATGTAATATTTCCTCCCATATTTTTTTTTCTATAAAATATATTTACAAGCGGTGGATACCGGCTCGGTGCGGGTGGATAAGTTTTTAATTAACATTTAACTTTAGAATTAGAATCATACATTACTTATTGCATTTAAGAACAACGTAGCTTTGTATTGGTGAAAACATTTAAAATCGATCCTGCGGTTTTTGTGTTATTCGTTAAAAAAAATAAAACAATTCATTCTGTGTGTGTCACGATAGCATATAACTTAGAACCAAATTATTTTTATTCTATTTACAATATGAGAACGAAACGTACCTGTGAACTGCAGCAGGGTAATATCACTTCTACGAAACGACGTCCACAATCTAGTTCAAAGTCCATAAGAGAGGCGTATATTATTTCGAAGCCAGCCATATTTGCTGACCGTACGAAATACGAACGTAGGTACCTACGCTTCATTTTGTACTGACTTGCTGTGATGAATGAAGCTATTTGTAGAGTGTACAATTAAATGACAATGATATTATGCCTACTGACTGCCTCGTTGGTGTAGTGGAAAATTTTCTGCCTTACATCCGAGAGGTCTTGGGTTCGGATCCCAGGTCGAGCCAAAATTGTTTATGAGATTTTCTATCATGTATTTCTCAAAAACAGCTCGGAATCGGGAGGTTGGCGGCGTTACACCCCCGTGCCTCGGAAAGCACCTAGTCCTGCGCCTGATCTCTCTCCGGTCATGTCGGATTGCCGTCCTCGCCGAACTTTAAGAGTGATGGAACATCGAGTGCACCTGTGTATTGCGCTCACACTTGTGCACCATAATATCTCCAGCGTAGTTGGCTGATCTTTGTTGAGATTGGCCGCCGTGGTCGAAATCAGCCAGGAGGACTAATATTGTTATGCCTCCTTGCCATCGCCTCTTATGAACAGTTACAATGAACATCCAGTGATGTATTCGTTCAGTGCTCCAAAAGATAACCAATAATAATGGTACATTTGGTACATAGGTATAAAATTGTTCACGCAGCGTATGTAGAGAGCTGCTGGACGAATATTACTACTAATATGTATATCTACATGTAATTCACTACACTTCACCAACCGGCGGGATCTTGGGCCTTGAGAAATAAAGTAGTACCATCACATCCCGCATAGAAGTCTTATAAAATCATGCAGCTCCATCGTTAGTTGCTGTAAGGGTGCCCGACCAATGGCGCGGAACGAGAAACGGATAAATATTAACTTACTAGGATTGCACTGAATCTCCGCTACTCTTCAGTGGACAATCCTATCTGTTAATATTTGTCAATTTCTCTGCTCCGCGCCGGTGGACAAAAACTAGGTAATTTTTCAGTGCTAAATAATCTCACAGAACAGTTTAAGCGTTGATTTCTTTCGCAGATTTTAGAACACGCCTGTCGCCGAAATCCTCAAACTCTGGGTAGTCATCGGCGTAGTCCACTGGGAACATGGCTGCGCAATCTTCTTCGCCGTAATCAGAATCCCGGCTCACGTACATGGGATTCAGATCCATCAACTCGAGCAACGGTAGATCGACTTTTATGGACACCATGAAAGCCAGCCTCAATTCGCTTCTGAAAAATCACAGTCAATCAATCTTGAACCAAATTATTACCAACCTCTTTTACACTTTGAACTAATCAACTAATTAAATTAGGTTTGTGTTGTGATAGATAAAAATGCAACGAATGCAAAGATTATGGCAAATGATTTGTTTTTAATATACAACAACATCACATGCATTGATCTGACTCCGTGGTAAGTAGCTAAAGCACTTGTACTACAGATTTCAGAATCAATAGTGGTATTACAAATAAACTTTTGATAAATACATATTCATATAACACCCAGACCAGTACAGACATACATGTTCAGGCACACAAATGTTTGTACAGTGTGGGGATCGAACCCGCGACAACTTTTTGACCATGACACCAAAGCGGTCATCGAATTAAAATATAATTGAAATATTTTCAACGGAGAAATGTTTACCCAATCTTCAAAGTAACTAGTCCTAACCTAGAATCTGGCTAAACAGAAACGCAGTGGTGGGAAAGTCTGGTGGGATAAGCTCCTACACATCGCCAGTCAAAATTATAATGCTCAGGCCACACCTATGGCATACTGTTGCCGCGACTCGTAGTCACGAGTTTGTCGCAGTTGGTTGACTCGCTGTCTCTCGCGAGTCGCAACGACAGAATTCGCAGGTGTGCGCTGACAGTATATTATAGCGCAAGCGGATCGAACAGCACCTACAGACTACAGACTGCGTAGGGTAAAATACTGCAAGTTTCTGTTCTGTTTAAACTTCTTTGAGATTATAAAGCGCAACTAAATATGCATCGGATAAGAACTATCGTGGGCGGTACCTGCTTGTCATAGCGCAGATTTTACTTAATAACTAGTGGACCCGGCAGACGCTGTCCTGCCCGCTGTTTTTTGCAATTTTTATACATTTTCTCATCGTATAAATCTTCCCTAAACTTGCACGAAAAAATCAAGACTAAATTTATTCAAATCGATTCAGCCGTTGTCGAATTTTAGCGAGACTAACGAACAGCATTTCATTTTTATATATAAGACTAGCGGACCTGGCAAACGTTGTCCTGCCCTTTGCTAATTTAATTTTCTGATCTTTTAAACCTTCCCTGGACTTCAACGAATATTTCGAGACTAAAACTATTGAAATCGGTTCAGCCGTTCTCGAGTTTTAGCGAGACTAACGAACAGCATTTCATTTTTATATATAAGATTGAACTAGGAATTGTAAGGTAAACAAAATTGCTAATACGTAGTTTTATAGTAAATTCCACAAACAGTTTCCTTAAATGTAGTCCTGGCTAATAAAAGCATTAAGCCTATATAGAACCTCGTTCGGTTTCTCTGAATATTGAACTTACGGTTTTAAGGTCACATGAAGCTTGTCATACTGATTCACACTGTATGCAATGTGGACAGCGTCGTATGGCGTTGTTGCTTGGAATATGCCCATCTGTAAAGAAATAAGATTAGAAACGAGCAACGTTTTAGCGTCTTGTTCTTTGTTGACTAGTACCTACAACAATGTGTAGTTATTTTTTTTCGTTACCACTAGCAATTTGCCCGTGACTCCAATGGCTCAAATGTAGAGTTTTTCTTCAACAGTCTTTGTTTGATAAGGTTTGAAGTAAAGGCACGTGCACATATAACGTCAATTTTCACAGGATCCTACTTAATCGATCCGTCGCTACTGGAGATTATTCACACAGCACAGGACAGGCATAATATTATCGTTGTATACTGTATGGTAGTTGTAATGTTTTGTATTTGCTTTCATTTGTTCTTTAATAGAAATTTAATAGTGTCTTTCTTGGGAAATTGTTTACTTTCCTTAAATTAATGGACAACATTTTAATTGTTAATGTAATCGTCTAGTGTCTCAACTGAATACTAATGGTATGTAAAAGGAGAACCCAGTATAGGCCTACTTATCTATAAGTACAGTGTAATAAGCAAAGTTATTGTAAGCTGTTGGTTTTCTTAATGAATAAACAAATTAACAAACAAAGTACTGATTCGACTGATTCGATAAACAGATCAGTATACTAGATATAAAATAATACTGTATTATGTGTAAACTGGATTATACAACTTCATACGCTAATACCACATCTGTAAAACAGATTGCAGCTTCACTTTGGTGAAAGTGACAGTGCAAATCCACTTTGGTGTCAGTGTTGTGATTCCAGGTGCATCTTCTGTGTCACGTTGTGGGTTGTATGTATTGTAAGTCCTGCAACTTCCAGGTCTAGCTTTTTTCGGGTGATTACAGTTGGATTTGTATTTTGGTTCCTGCGCTGGCGTCGTTTAGTGGAAATTTAAAGCAAAATATTTATCATTTTCAGCTTTAGATTGCAGCTTATTTTGTCGGATTGGTATTTTCTACTATGCCCGGAATACTGTATCATGTGTGAACTCGCTCATACAACTACAAACGCTGATAGCATACATATAAATGGAACTGTAAAACGGAAGTTATATGTGAACCCTTGGCCACCTATTTTATCCTACTTGCAGGTTGAATTTTCGGAAACCTTAAACACGTCATTCTTTATTTTTAGGGTTCCGTACCTTCCTCAAAAGAAAAAAAACCGGAACCCTTATAAGATCATTTTGTTGTCCGTCCGTCCGTCTGTCAAGACCGTTTTTCTCAGGAACGCGTGGAGGTATCAAACTGAAATTTCTATATGATACTTAGGTCTACTGTCCCTGGAAGCTGTAGAAAAATCAACCTTTTAAGTCAACGCAATCAAAAGATACAGCCATTTAGGACGCAAATTTCCGCAAATTTTCGAAACTCGCACGGGAATCAAAACCTACAGGGTACTTCCCGTAAACTTAGAATCTTGAAATTTAGTACGAAGTCACGTCTTATGGTACAAATATAGGAAAAATTACGAAAACCGTAAATTTTCAGCTTCATCATATAAAAAAAAATATTTTTGAAAAATGTTTTTGACAATTTTGAAAATTTCAAAGTTACTACTCCTTAGTTGTCGTGATGGGTGAACTTTTACTTATATACCTACAGGTTTGTACGGAACCCTCGGTGCGCGAGTCCAACTCGCACTTGACCGGTTTTTTAATTTATTTATTTATTTACAAGCATGTGAGCTTACACAGAACTCCAAAGTGCTCACATTGCCATTTAAATAATGAATAATGAGTAATGAATTTGCTAATTAGAACTCTCTGTTTATTTGTCTTCAAAACTGACCGAGTTTCATACTCGTACAAACTTTTGCCCCATTTTTAAAGTCACCTTGTCATTCTTACGACCATGACTGTGCAAACAAATGCAATGGCATGACCCGAAATAATAATAGAGATAATAACCTAACGATAAGGAGTACGGTCTCAGGTGGGGTGAGCACGAACAACTGTCGTAACGTATTCGTAACGTTTACCTATCGTTAACTTGTCAATTTGTTTGGAGAAACTGTTAGTTTCTGACGTTTGGACGACACGAATACGTTTTATTTTGTTTTTATTTAGGATATCAACAGCGATACATTTTGTTTGACATATTATGATAATGTGTATAATCATACAGCTAATTAATTTCCACAAATTTACATTTCGAGTTGGAGTATTCCTTACATGTGTGTATAATATCATTTAACATAAATAAACAAATTTCGGTTACATTGAAGGACATTATAGGTACAGTTAGTAAACAAATATTCTTTACACTTATGAACGCTCTTATCTTTGTGACTATGTGTGTGTGTGTGTACATATGTGTGTGTGTGTGTGTGTGTACATTACGATAATCTTCGTGCTCACCGCACTGTGGGGTGAGCACGAACAACTATCGTTACGTATTCGTAGCGTTTACCTATCGTTAACTTGACAATTTGCGTGGAGAAACAGTTAGTTTCTCCATACAAATTGTCAAGTTAATAATAGATAAACGAGAAACTGTCAGTATCTGACGTTCGGACGACTAGAATACGTTACGATAATGTTCGTGCTTGCCCCACAGAACGTTTGTACCATATTTTAGGGTCAAGTCAGCGCGTTCGCTCGCATGGTGAAGCTTTTGATGGCTACATCGGAAACTACAGACAATGGCTTAGAAAGTACAGCCTCTGGTTTAACTCACGTGAATGATTGCCTTCCGATGCTGATGCATCACTTCTATTGCCGTGTACCGCTGCCCCACCGCCAGCATCACCAACACATGAGGCGGCAGAAACTCCGAGGTCGGCTCCACACACTCCATCACAAGCTAAAACCATTTAAAAAAATCACAAATAAAACTAATAACATCCTAACCATCCCCGATGACCGGAGCTGAAAAGATTTTTTAAGTGTGTTGTCTTTTAACAAGCGTAACGACAAACGTTTCAAAGTGCCCCCATCTCTGCAGTCCCGGGTTCGATCCTTGGATGGAGACAATGTTGGAAATCAATTTTCAATATTGTCACGGTGTTTGTGGTACGTTGGCTTTATGATTTCCATACTTAAGAATAAGCTTACTTTCTAATCAAAGCAAAGAATGTGGTGTTGTCCTTATGATTCAATAACTGTGCCCTGCGGTTTTACCCACATAGAACCCGGTTTCTATGTGGGTTTAACGGAATAAAACTTTATGTGCTATTCCAGATTATAATCTATTTATGTTTTAAAGGACCATGACAGTTTTCGTCCCTACCTACCAACAGAAATGAAATGGTTTTTAAATGGTAAAATTTCATAGAGTAGATGATGTTATAGTATGGCGACAACGAGCAAATCAATGTTTAATGATTTTCAATGTTTTATGCAGATATTTCGCCGACAAATCCTTTAATTGTCTCGCTACGTTCGGGCTTGGGAGTTGGGATAGGGCGGGGGTGCGACCTTCATGCCAATTAGAACCAAATTTATACCTTCTTGATATATCATCTAGTTAGTATGTGGTATTACATAAGACTGAATATAGTATATTTATCAAAAAACCTTGTTCTTAATGTGTTAGTCGTCTGTACTGGAACTAATTTTGAAGGGAAATTTAAAAAACTTTTTATTATTTTCTGAATTATTTAAAAAATATATATTGTAGTCAACAAGTAATGGAATACTAACGATCACATTGACACCAATTTGATGTCTGTTGGTGGGTGAGGGACGGTGTTCATACAATTTTGGACACGGTCTTTTCAGCCTAGTTTTGGCGTGAAAGAGTAACAAACGTATGGACGTTTGTTACGTACTTACAAAATTTCGCGTAGTACGAAGTATTATTATTTATTTATGTTAGCGATACATAGGTAACTTTAGGACTGCCTCGTAGGTGCAGTGGCAAAATTTCTGCCTTACATCCGGGAGGTCCTGGGTTCGAATCCCAGGTCAAGCCAAAATAGTTTCTGAGATGTTCTGTTATGAATTTCTCAAAAAATAGCTTGGGGTCGGGAAGTTGGTGGTGTTACACCCCCGAGCCTCGGAAAGCACGTTAAGCCGTTGGTCCTGCGCCTGATCTCTCTACGGTCATGTCGGATTGCCGTCTCCCCGAACTTTGAGAGTGATAGAACAGTGAGTGCACACTGCACCTGTGTATTGCGCTCACACTTGTGCACTATAATATCTCCTGCATAGTTGGCTGATCTCTGTTGAGAATGGCCACCGTGGTCGAAATCGGCCAGGAGGACTATTACATAGGTAACTTACATTAGGGAATAGTATGGCTAGCCCATTAGCCTTGGCAATGTCGTTCGGCGGCGCGTACAGTCCCGGCACGAGAAGGCCGGCTGGCGGAAAGTATTCTTGTTCGTCTTCTTCTTCGCTCTCCTCTTCGATTTCTTCTGGTAACTCCTTTTTAAACCCCGACAAAAAAGAGAGCTGTTATAATGTTGACCCCTATTCCGTATGTTTGTGTGATTTTGTAAGTGCCTGTCTGTTTCATCGTAGCTCCCTTTTTTTTTTCGCTGTGGAAATGCTTTTACGCATGCCCCCCACACATCTGCAGGGGGGTATGTGGGACTCAACGGCTGGTGTGCAAGGCCGTAATACCCACTAAAACCACAGCGCATTCCACCATTCCGCCATTGTGGGGGGTGCCATGGGGTCGAATTCATCGTAGCTCCCTAACCGATGGACCCATTTCAAAGCGTTTTTTTTTGTTCGAAAGATAAATTAATTACATTGGTTATTAGCAAAATCTGTCAATCCGTTATTGGCCACCAGCCGTTTTCCTGGCTCGTTTGGGGGTTTTTTAATTGGAAAGTTAGTTCTAATCAAGTTTACTGACGCTTTATATCGGTTTCGTGTAGTGTAGTATATTGGGTTCGTTTAACTACCTGATTGGTGTAATAGCAAAGTTTCTGCCTTACATCCGAGAGGTCCTGGGTTCGAATCCCAAGTCGAGCCAAAAATTTTCTGAGATTTTCTGTCATGAATTTCTCAAAAACAGCACGGATTCGGAAAGTTGGCGGTGTTGCGCCCCTCTGCCTCGGAAAGCACGTTAAGCGCGTTGTTCCTGCGCCTGATCTCTCTCCGGTCATGTCGGATTGCCGTCTCACCGAACTTTGAGAGTGATGGAACAGCGAGTGCACCTGTGTATTGCGCTCACACTTGTGCACTATAATCTCCTGCGAAGTTGGCTGGTCTCTGTTGAGATTGGCCGCCGTGGTCGAACTCGGCCAGGAGGACTATTATCGGTTTCGTGAGGATGGTCCTGATAAGTTAAATCCTAGCGAGAGCGGGTGGTAAATGTGGTGCTTGTTCTTCGTGAGCTTTTTTACGCCCGACGAAAAAGAGAGCTGTTATAAGTTTCACCCCTATTTTTTTGTTTGTGTGTTTTTGTGTGTAACCGTCTGTGGCATCGTAGCTCCCGAATGGATGGACCGATTTTAAAGCGGTTTTTTATTCGAAAAATAATTAATTTAACTTACGGCTAAGGAATGGAATTCGCTGCCAGCTGAAGTGCTCCCCTTAGATTTTAATTAGGATCTTTTTAAGAAAAGTGTGTAAAGACTGTTGGAATAAAACAAGCTTTGCTAGAAAATTATAGCGTAATTAATATGAAAAAATAACAATGTTCCCGGTACCAAAATGGTAGCTCCAAGAGAAATAAAAAAGAAAAAGGATGCCAACACTAAAAATAAAAATTGTGACGCTAGCAGCAAAGTTATCTCGTAAAAACAACCACTAGTTACTAACCAATAATAACAAATATATGTTCATGTATTGAACAAAGACTGTTTCTAGACAAACATGGTCCATTCTGACTGATTTTGACGACCGCTTGGTGCAGAGCTCCGCATGTCGGACTTTTAAACCAAGAGTCGCGGGTTCGATTCCCGCACAGTACAAGCATAAGTGTGCATAAACATGAGTGTTTATACTGGTCTGGGTGTTTTCTATGTATAATATGTATTTATTTACAAAAAAAAGTATTTAAGTATGTATATCCGTTATCTTGTACCCATAACACAAGCCTCGTAGCTTACTTTGGGACTAGAGAATTGGTGTGATTGTTGAGAAATATTTATTTATTCTGAGCCACATCGTCACTTAACATCAGGTGAGATAGTGGCCAAATGTCTGTATAGCTCATTATTAAAAAAAAACATGATGTTCTGAGCTACAAATTTTGCAACACGTGTATGTATATATCGTTAGTTACCCGATTGTAGAAGTCAAATTATAGCTTTATGTATGTACTTAATTATTTACAAAAGGTATATTTATTTTCCTATGTAGTATTTATTAGTGATAGCGGTTTTTCATAAAAACTCGTACAGACAGCAACACATCAGGTTACCCAATTTTGTAGCAAAAACGATCGTATTACAAGCAGTTAATATACCACAGTGTTTACCTTGACTTGCTGTTGTGGGTACCTCCTGTTAGCCGTTAGTTAACGGCGCTTTGATAACGGTCTATTCTATAGGATAGACCGTTATCAAATAATATTCGTACTTGCAATTTTTTCCTGTTATTTGTATAGGTAGGTACGTATTTTTGTTGTGTTTCTAATTATGTAGGTAAATTAGGTAAACTTGTAGATTGTACAAAACAATTGATTAGCAGAAACTTTGATTAAATTAAATGACGGAAGACATGCTACCCACATAGCGCTCGAAAATATGACGATTCGTCTGAGTCACTCGCCACCTCTTAACATTATTCTATTACTTTCTCGATACAGACCAATATGTTTCGTTTACGTCGTAACGTATCTTCCGATTTTTAATTTAGTCAAAGGTTAGAACTAACTAAGACTTACTTCTGGAATAACAATGTCGCTTTCTTCTTCCGTTTCTAAGTCTAGTTCGTCGAATGCACTTAAATTCTGCAATTATAAAGTGGGGTTAAAAATTTATTATAAATAATAAGTTTTCAGGAAAGCAAACGACTAGATAAAGAAAATAGATAACTCTTTTTAGCAGGGTTATTCCCTGAATACCTTGATCCCTTAGGTTCCTCGTTCTGGAGGACCCTGATCTATTTTTAACACGCTTTTAATAGCTCGGGCTGTGTGTAACGGAATCTTTGAGCTCGATTTTCACCAATTTCCAGAAATCGGATTAATTTGAAACTTTTCACACGTATCAAGTACCGATGACAATGCAATATTTTGATAAGAGTTTTCCATTATCCTTAGTAAATAAAAAAATAACAATATTTTTTTTTAATCTGAAAAATACCCTTTTGATGCTAACTAAAAAGAGAAAATAATTTCTGAGTACAAAGAATTTGTATTACATTAGCGTGGAGTGCTTGGTATAGTATATATTAAAATCATTCTATTTTGGCAACTATAAAAAGAGAACTTTAAAAATGACATAAAGTGTGCACCCTACGCTTTTTACTCTACTGTAATACAAATTATTTGTACTCAGATATTTAACTAAATACCTTGATCCCCAAGACCCCCGTTCCGGAGGACCCTGATCTTTTTTATCATCACAACATCTTCAGGGTAAAACCCCGAAGATGAGACTATAAAGTTTCATGGCTGATCATAATGATGACGTTGATCTTACCCCAGTCTTGAGCAGATGTATTCTTCTTTGCTCCTTCTCCGCTCGCTTAGCTTTTTTCGCTTCCTCTTGCGCCTGCTTGGCCAGCCTTTGCATTTCCGATAGGCGACGAGCGCGTTTCTCTTGTTCTTCTTCCTAATTTAATCAAAAATCATCATCATCATTATCAGCCAATGGACGTCCACTGCTGAACACAGGCCTTCCCCACAGTTTTCCACATCGACCGATCGCAAGCGGTCTGCATTCAGTATGATCCTGCGATCTTTACAAGGTCGTCCGTCCATCTTGTCGGTGGACAAAAATGTTTCAATCAAAAATGTTTTACTTATATTATACAAACTTAAGATCCGAGGAATATGTTTTTTGTAATTCAAATACGACTAATTATTATATAAAATACGAACTTAATGGTTTTAGTGTATATGTATATTACTTACATAATACATACTAACTATAAGAGGTATTTTACGCGTGGTGTGGTTCATGCGTGGTTCTAATTCAGAGTTTGATTCTATGTGACGTTGACTCAGATTTTCAATGTGACGTCGATGCAGTGACGGTTCATATTAACCCTAAATAAGAGAAGTCTTTAACTCGAAAATAAGGCTAGTTCAGCATAAAAAGCAGTTAATCAATTTAGTATGTAGGTACCTTGTCAAAACACCGTCAGTTGTATTTAAAGTTAGCGTCTCTTGATGCTATCTTTTCTTTGTTTTTATAAATAGCTATCCAAACATCTCACTTACCATAAGTGACTGTACCTCAACAATTGCTTATAGCTTACTTCTCTTTGAAAACAAATGCTAAATCCATATTAATATTATAAATGCGAAAGTGAAGTCTGTCTGTGTGTCACTCAATCACGCCTTAAGTACTGAACCAATTTGCATGAAATTTGGTATGGAGATATTTTGGTACTCGAGAAAGGACATAGGCTACTTTTTACCGCGGGAAAATGACGCATTCCCATGAGAAAAAATACTTTCCGGGGAATCTGATAGCTTTCACTCTTAAATAACCAAAGATTTGAATTATATTCGGATAAGATTGGACGGAAAAACAACGCATTCAAAAAAACCTACCTCACGTAAACCTAAGTCGCGGGTAAAAGCTAATAGTAATAAATAAACCTTTCTTTTCTTCTGTTCCTCTTTACGCAAATGCCATATCTGCTCCCTGGACAAACTGTAGGTCTTGTAGTTGTCAAACGCTGTCTTACGAGGCGGCTGCTCGCTCAGAGGTTTGTCATTATCAATTGATGGTATCTCTTCATACAGAATCTTGCGCACCAGTGCTGTGGAAATGATGTTGCAGACATGATTTATTTATTTATTTTATTTATTTAAGTTCTGCACAAACATGTGTACAATGGTGGACTTAATGCCGAAGGCATTCTCTACCAGTCAACCATGATGATGATGGTAAGCATATGCCTTTGCGGTGTTTCCTCTCAGACAATGGCACATAATATGTTGTTCTGATCGGTGTTTCTCAGCACATGTTCACTCGACGACCTCTACAAGGTCACTACCAATTCTTTGTCGGTGGCTGAGTTTCAGTCTTCAAAAATAGAATTATCTATGCCTAGTACGATATGACGGAGAAGAAGTTATATGATTAACTTATTTAAAAAAAAAAGTCCTGACGTTTCGATAGGCGTTCACCTAACGGTCACAGGCGGACACAACCTGATCAAAACGCCAGGCAAAATTTGGAGGTTTGTAAATAAATAACTGCGCATCGCGTTTAATTCCTGTTTTTTTAAGTAGTTACTAAGAAAGAACACAAACGGTGGACTTAATGCTAGAAGTATTTTCTGACAGAAAACATTGGTCACATACGTAAGTAAGATAGACGGATAGATAACTCTTAATTGCACAGTACAGTAATCATAATTCCAAAAAACCAAAGCTCGGGACCGGTTTAAGAAATAACGGTTTAATTATGATCAATAACGTTATTCGCCAGAATGTTCCGCTCAGAGAAAAACCGAAATTCATTTCATTCATTAACCCAAATAATTATTAGTGTGTTTTCTCTTTTATTTATTTTGTCGCACCGCCCACTAATCGTTTCTGCTTAGCCCAAAGGTATGACTGGCAGAGAATGCACTACGGCGTTAAGTCCACCTTTTGTACATAGTTTATAGTTGAAGTTTTGTTGTTGTAAATAAATAATTCGGTTAAAGCCACGCGCGGCAAACCTGCAGCGACATGTTTTGAAAAGGCGGCGTGGGTAGGTTCGCTGCGCGTGGCCTCTCTGCTGCTGCGCTCTGGTTTAACCCAAATAAACCGGTAAAATTAGTATTCAAGAACGCAAACTTAACCAAAAACTTTATGGTGAAACGTTTTAGAAATCGGTTTTGGGATAACAAAAACGAAATCATTTCGTTCTTACGTACTTAGGGCGAGAACAGTTCACAAGATTATCCGGTTTCGGATCCTTGCAAAAATATACAATATTAGCAGTCTTATACCTAACAACAATCTCTTCCAGACAGGTCCAGGTTTAAAAAAAAATTAAATGCAAAGAATTAAAAGAAAATCTAAAACACGAAACAGTCACTTAACAAAAAACACTGAATGAAGAATGCATACTAACAGACAAAATGCTTGTCGTCATCGAGCAACCGGAAGCAAATCGCCAAGACCGGCCCGGACAAAAGCTTGTGCATGGAAGCCTCGTTCATAGGAGCATCTCCCGAATACAATATGTCCTCTGCCTTCTCTTTGGTTAGGGCCAGCTCTTCTCGGCCCACCATAACGATATCTAGATAATAGTAGCATTGAAAGATTAGCTTTCTTCTAATTATGATCCGTCTATTTGGGATAAAGAGCTTGTGGATTAGCGACCAATTCTCATACTTGACAAACGATCCATAGACGCTGATATGGCAAAATTTGATGCCAATGTTCTTTGTCATTATATCTCTTTGTAAAACAGCATTGTCGACTTATTTATGGATAAAGAAGAGTATGATAATAAAGTCCATTTGACAACCGCTTGGTGCAATGGTCCACAGGTCGGACTTCTAAAACCAAGGGTCGCGGGTTCGATCCCCGCACAGTACAAGCATAAGTGTGCATGAAAATGTATGTTTGTACTGGTCTGGGTGTTTTCTATCTACGAGTATAATATGTATTTATTTACAAAAAAAAGTATTTAAGTATGTTTATCCGTTGTCTAGTACCCATAACACAAGCCTCGTAGCTTAATTTGGGACTAGAGAATTTGTGTGATTGTTGTGAAATATTTATTTATTTATCCACAACACGAGAGCAAAAAGTAAATAGACGTTGTTCGGGGTCAGCTTACAGAGTTGTTGCTAGCCCTCAGTTATATTATAGAGAAAGAAGTTTGGTACCATAATGAAGATAGCCAAATAAAAACTTAACTGGTCATATTCCATCGCTCTTGTATGATGTACGTACGGTGGCAGTCAGCGCCGCGTGAACACTTTGTAACGAAAATTGTTTGCATGCAATTTATTCATTTAGAAATTTTCGAACTTTATCCTTGAACGACAGCTTCGAGTCTGATCTTTTGAGATCAAGGGTTATTGAGTTCCACGGTCGTGTTGCCGCCACAGTGCACGACTTTGTGACGTACAATGAGCGGTGAGCAAGTGTGCAAATTAAATAGTCGTGAGGTGAAAATTAAATAGTCGTGAGATGTGAGTTTGGGACTCCTAGCCACATTTATGCACTTAAGAGGTAAACTCGGGCCGAGAGGCCGCTGCATTGATTTTACTATACAGGGTGTTACAAAAAAACCGTAATAGCTAAAGGGTGTTGTTGTGACCATAAGCTTGAACAACTATTCCAACAGAAACCTGGGTCGAAGACTCAAACAAAAAAAATCGGCTCTCCAATACTAAATCGATCAGCTGATTGGCAATTTTGTATGGTAAGCCCAAAATATTTTTTTTGGGAAAGTTGCTCAGTTAAACCGGCAAAACATTACCCTTCAGGCATTACGGGGTTTTTTGTAACACCCTGTATATAATAGAAATAAACTCAACTGTTCTGATCCCATCGTTCGTACAGTTCAAAGTGTGCGTGATGCGCATGCGGCCAGAACAACACAAAGTTCAGGTGTTTCAAGTGGGGCACCATCAGCTCGGCTCTGTGCTTCTTCCGAGCGGCTTGCCGAGCCTCACGGCTAGCAGACCTGTTCAGGATTTCTAGCTTCTTCTCGGTCTTGCGAGCGGTCAGCCACTCCTGCGAACGAAGTTGGCATATGGACTGATGGTAATGATCTAGTTTTTACCCAGAAGAAAGAAACATAAGCTCTTTCTAGCCTGAGATACAGGTAGGGTTGCCAGACGGTCGGGAAATGGCGGGATTCTCCCGAATTTATGTATGTCCTTCCGACTCCCGACAAAGCAAATAAACTCCCGAAAAACAAGTTTGATAATTTTAAGTTTACATTTTTCAAGTTTTTTTATTATATCCACTGTGCAATGCACAAATATGTTTGTTTAATTAATACATTATGTATATTTAATATTATTAACTTATTTTTTTATTTCTCCCGACCAAAGCCCTAAAATCCCGAAAAATCGGTTATTGATCCCGATAACAGGAAGAATCGATCTGGCAACCCTAGATACAGGTACAGTACAGCCTAGTTCAGGCAAAGAAAGTCTTCTATCTCGGTGTAATGTTAAGCTCCAATGTAGGTATTAACTTTTGTTCATTGAAACTGAATAAATGATTTATTATTATTTATCATTATCAATAGGTAATGTTCAAACTCACATAAATATTCTGTGAGTTTGAACACGGATTTGTTTTTAACTTTTTCCTTTTTTAGGATTCCGTACCCAAAAGATATAAAACGGAACTCTATTACTGAGATTTCTCTGTGTGTCTGTCTGTCGGTTACGAGGTTACCTATCTCATGAACCAATATAGCTAGACAGTTGAAATTTTCACAAGTTATGTACGACTCATCATCATCATCAGCTTAAATACGTCCCACTGCTGGGCACAGGCCTCACCTCAACTATGAGGTGGTGCGAGCCATACTCCACCACGCGGGCTTAGTGCGGATTGGTGGAGGGGTGTGTACGGTAAGTGACCAACCTTACTTACAGATGTTATTAAGCCGCCCGAGGGCCTCCGACCAGGCTTAACGACTAATATCTATCGATATTAACCGGGACCAACAGCTTAACGAGCCTTCCGAAGCACGGAGATGCTTGTAAATAGACGTCACTTTTATGGTCAGAATGGTCACCCATCCCAAACATTACCGCGCCGTAGGTTGCTTAACTTTTGGTATCTTTACCAAAGCGCTGAAACCACTGCGCCACAAGCACCTGTACCTGAATGTACGACTATTTTATTGTTTTTTTTTTAAATAAATATACAACAACATCACATACGATACCTCTCTGTCTGGCTTTATATTAAAAATGGATTCATTATTTTTGGGATCGCGGTTGTTAAGAAGAGAAAAAAAACAAAAACACGAATCAGGGGCTTTAGCAAAGTAGTTTCAACTTTCAAATTAAATTGATTACGTACGAGTAAAATTGTTGACTTCGTGGTAAGTAGCCTAAGCACTTTGTTACAGATATCAGAATCAACAGTGGTATTACAAATAAATTTACTGACTGCCTCGTTGGTGTAGTGGCAAAGTTTCTGCCTTACATCCGAGAGGTCCTGGGTTCGAATTACAGGTTGAGCCAAAATTGTTTTGGAGATTTTCTGTCATGAATTTCTCAAAACAGATCGGAGTCGGGAAGTTGGCGGTGTTACACCCCTGTGCCTCGGAAAGCACGTTAAGCCGTTGGTCCTGCGCCTGATCTCTTTCCGGTCATGTTGGATTGCCGTCTCACCGAACTTTGAGAGTGATGGAACAGTGAGTGCACTTGTGTATTGCGCTCATACTTGTGCACTATAATATCTCCTGCGTTGTTGGCTGATCTCTGTTGAGATTGGCCGCCGTGGTCGAAATCGGCCAGGATGACTATTATTAAATACATATAACACCCAGACCAGTACAAACAGTCATGTTCATGCACACAAATGTTTGTACAGTGCGGGGATCGAACCCGCGACCTCTTGGTTAATAGTCAACTTATTAACCATTACACCAAAGTGGTCGAATTATTGTACTAATAAGTAGCGACCTATTTTATTTCTATGATCCGAGGACTAAGTTTAACAAAGACCCAGTATCTAGTTTGCAAGCCAATTTCTTTGGCCGGGCCTGAGGACAATCTCCAAATAAAAAGCTAAATTTCGATGGGAGAGGGCTTTACAGAAGATCTTCTGACACCACATCAGCGCATGACCGACAAGCCTATCGCACGATTTAAAGATATTTTTTTGACATGACAACGTCTTATAATTCAATGGAGCCGGCTGCACGCACCAAAAAACATGACTCATTATTACTAACATACTCACGGCGCGGGCGTTACCTCGCTCTGAGGCGTTCCATTTAAGGTTTGCAGTGCAAGCGAGAGCGCTCAACGAGCGACAAAGAGGCACAATCTCATGACGTTGTCACGTTCAATTATCGTCAGAAAACCAACTTTACTGACACTCGTTTTTTTTCTCTGTGTTAGTCATGCCAACTAGCGTGAAAAATAGCTCGAGTCAAAATTATAAAACTTTACTTGAGTAGTATTTTAGTGTGTGGGTGGAAAGGTATACTGGACTGATTCATTCGTGTGCGTGCACCTTTTACCCGGCTAGATGTTGAGGCAATGTAAACTTCATCAGGCATCCATTTTTACCCCCGACGGAAAAGAGGAGCGTTATAAGTTTGAACTCTATGTCTGTTTGCGTGTGTATTTGCTGTTGCTATGTTTTTGTGTATGTCTGCGCTTTCAAAGCGGCTTTATTTCGAAAGATAATTTAGATACGGTGGTTTTAAGCTATAGCTGGTTAAAATCCGTCCAGGCGTTGAATTCCACCTGGCTGTTGGGGGTATTTTCCTCACTGGCCTTTATTGAGTACAATAGTAGTGAAACCTTAGTCTGAGTGTAACAGAATATAAAGCAGGTAGACCCTTACCATTTCGTCTGGAGTAGGTTGGTCTAATTCATACATTGGTCTATCGACGCCAGCGCCCTCCAACGTCATCTTAAAGTAATTTATCTCTTTTCTGCCAACTGCTGCTATTTTAATAGCGTCTACACCACGAAATACCTTCGTTACTCTTTGGTTCTGAAAACAATCATAGAAACATGAAACAAAAGAGATCTTAACTTTCTTGTTTTTTATCTTAAAGTCCGCTTTAAACAATATCTTCAAACAATTAAAATTGCTTTACGGAAAATCACACATTCTACTCTTTCTTGCTAACACTATAATATTACGTTTCGTTACTCTCTCGTTCCGTTTTAATATATTCCATCTATCTATCTAAGTATCTATCTCTCATAACTTAATAATAATAATAATAAATAAACAACAATCACACACATAAATGTGTTACTGATATCAGAATCAACTGTAGTATTAAAGATAAACTTAAATAAATACATATAACATTCAGACCAGTACAAATAGTCAGTGCGGGGATCGAACCCGCGACCCCTTGGTTTATAGTCAACTTCTTAACCATTACACCAAGTGGTCGTCAGTCAACTTAGGTTCTCATATAAGGCGGCCGATCTCAAATTTTGTTAGTTAGATAGCTATTCTATGCAGTATGCCACTACTTTGGGTTTCTAAAGTTAAAAAATACGAACGTAGGTACCTAAATATTAAAAAAAAACGTATAGTAAACATAAAGAATATGTAAATTAATAAAATACGTTTGAACATTTCAAATATCGATATTAGAGCTATCAAACTTCCTCTAGTTTTCCTCTAGTTGAAGGTCATCTTATTTATGATTAATTCATTGTTTAAGGTTCAACGTTACAACATTAATCGTACCAGTATGAAAAGGTAGACAGGTTCACTTTGATTTCGAAATCTTTTCAACACTTCTATGTCGTCAGCTGGTACCTAAAATATATAGGTAAATAAATACTAATATGCATCTATCGGACGTTTTCAGAAAGCAGCCGTATAACTGAAAATTTTATAATGTCATGAACGATATGGATCCGAGCACTTTTAGCGATAAGTCCGCCTAGGTTGTACGGAATCTTTTCAGTTTAGCATCACTTATTTTTTTGTTCTGGTTTTACTGTTTGGTACCATAAAAGTATGTTTCAGCGGGCGTTTCGGAACCTCCGTTGTTGTGCAAATTCGAATGTTATTATTATTATTCACACATGTTTTTGTTTTTCCATCGTTGTTTTTGCAATGGGTAATTTTTAAGACATGTAACGCGGGCTTCAGCCAAGTGAAACAGCCTGTTGTGAGTCGGATGACAAAAAATTGCGCGTGATTTGGCATATGTTAATTATAACGGCGGCTTTCTGAAGAATCGGTATTATTCTGTCTGAGGTGTCGAGTACTTAAAGATTCCCATTTAGGGTTCTTGGTATCTTTATTTGAGAAATAAACTTTCCATATATTAGGTAAGTAGGTAGTTACAGAAAAAATATCTAACGAGCTAAGGTTAGTAAATATTTAAAAAAAGGATATCACACAAAATATGGCCTACTTAATATTTACTAAGGCAGGTCTCGAACCAACATGAACGCGGTTCCAGTGCCTCAGGATAGCAATAGCGACTCCCTATCGCCGCCAGGAGGCTGTTATAGTTTGGGTAGGTACAAATAAGCACATAACGATTTTAGACGTATTTTTATGAATCAGTCTTGCAAGTTGTATTAAGGAGTTGCGTACGAAGTCGACCTAACCAGATCGTACAAAAGTTTTTAAACAAGCTTTAATTTTGCCCCACCTGTCTCGATGTTAATAATACTTTGTTTGTTAGTTAATTGGTAATCGAATCTTACAAGCTAAATTTCGTTCATTTTTCCAATGTTCAATTGAACTATGAATTATGTATAGTTTGGATGACAATGCATAATTTGAGAATGAAATCTTTTTAATTTTTTTATTTTATTTGTTTTAAATTGTTTAGAAGGTTGCATGTATGAGGTAGGAACATGTAACCTTCTTAACATTTTAAACTATTGTAACTTCTTCATGCCAATTTATCAAAAAGCGGTAAATAGATCCTTGCTCTGATGTCATTTGTAGAATCACAAGCCTAAGATTGTGGCGAACAGATGAAATAATTAATGTACAAAATATTAAAAAGTTACTTTTAGTAAAACCATCCTCCCATCACTCCAGTCAAGTTTCATTGTATTAAAAAGTCGGTCGAGAGCCGTACACCATCCTGCGAAATGGCAGTACACTTCAGCACCTGAAAGAAGAAATATTTAATTGACGATAAAATATAACTTACTTGGTCACTAACATTAGAATAGTTATTGATATGAGCTCTTGTAACAGGCCCGAAATATCGGCAACTCAAAAACAAAAAGCTTCATAGTGAAAATCCCATATTCAATAACTATTCTTAAATTTACTTCTTATTTTTAGTAGCTAAAAGGGGCTCATATGCCAAAAGGGGTCCACTGCAATAGCCTACTTGAAGAAGGTATAAAAAAATAAATGGTAAGTAGATTGTAGTTTCTGTTCTTAAGTAAAATACCCGAAGAAAATTGTTAAACTTACAGATAAGATTATTAAAATTGCTTTGAAGCACACATTCGAATTCCTTTTCGTCGTGAATTTCTAAAAATAACTCTGCTTTGCGGGGCGGCATTTTACTGAATAGTTTTGTAAAAACAGTACGGTCATGCATTACCATTTAAAGGCGTGTTCGCATAATATAACGTATTTTTCAGGATAACGGCCTAGTTATCTTTCAATTACATTCAATGTAAAATCTCATTTGAGTAAGTATTAACTTCTCACGCCCTAAAGTCTCAACCTCCGAATCAAATTAATCGTTCATGCTGGTAAGATCTGGTAAATTATTTAAAAAGAGCAGGGCCGATCATTTTTGGCTGGGTAGCGATATAGAAATAAAATAGCAGCCGCACGCGACTCCGCATACAAGTTCGAACAAATGTTAGAGTTTTGGCACAGTCTCTTTAAAACGGTACAATCATAATTTTTAAGATCTAAGACCGTCACACAGGCTGGTGGGTAAGGAATGCTCTTACACAAATAACAATTAAATAAAGATTAGGCCACTGTCAACTTGCAAAACATACCTACCTTCTTGCTAACTCGAGCCATGTCAAAGACTTACTTATATGGCAAAGATAACGCCTAGTAGCCATCGGGCAAAGTCCGTTATCGCTGTATTGTAGGTATAACAAGGGGAATCCCCTGAAAACACTGACAGCAGGATTTCAAAATTGTTATCGGAGTAGTTGTAGATAGGTATGTTATGTTATAACCTAGTATTAGTACCTACTAACTACAGTTCTCCGTATGACTAGATACGCTTTCGTCATTAGATAATTATGATATCTTACCTATTTTTACACAACAAAACAGACAATAATATCCATCCACAAAACAATATCTTTGAAAGAGCTTTGCTTTTGTTTGACCGTGTAAAAGGTCTACTTATTAAATTATAGTATCTTTTTTTTGCGTCAGGAAATGCAGTTACGCATTCCCAAGGCCCTGGGTTCGGGACACCTGGGATATGTGGGACTCGGAACTCTTGGGAAAACGGAGACCCCTACCCACTAAAACCTGACGGTGGTCATCTTCGGCGCAGTATGAAAGGGAACCGGGATCCCCGACAAGGGACTCTTCACGGGACCCTTCCGTGCGCAAGGCCGCCTCGCAGCCAGCCTCGGGAGGAGCAAAACTCAACTCCAGTGCACGATAACACAGACCACTGTGTCCGAAGACACGCGTTACCGTCTTCCTCGGGATCGCAAACCGAAGCACAAGCAGGCCCCCCCCCCCCCCCGCGTGCGCCTCGCGACCCCAAGGGCCCTTTTAGTAGCCTCTTACGACAGGCAGGGATACCTCGGCAGTATTCTACTCCCCTAACCGCAGGGAACCTCCGGGGTTAGGCACCGTCACCCCGGCGGCGTCGCCTCCTACGTCGGGCGGGATTGTCCAGCTCGCGCTGGCGCTCGGCGCTCTCCTTCTGCGACACGACGGCGTCGCAGAAGGAGAGCACCGCATCCCACGAGCTCGCGCTCGCCACCATGGAAAAATTATAGTATCTAAGCCAACTCAGCCAATTTTTTCCATTCAAGACCAAAGAAATAATAAATTTTATTTATTTTTGGTGGTGATGTTAGTGAGTAGGTAGACGTTACAATAGATAGATGTTTTAGGGGAACCCATCGTACTACGTTTGTAGAGAAAATTAAGTCAGTAGAAACTCAGTGTTAACGCCATCTATAAATTGTCATTGCAAAAAGTTTACGGAGCGATTTTAGGTGTGGTGTTTTTTTAGGTAGTGGCAACACAAACCTGCACAACTGTCACTACTGACGTTCGACAGCCTGTTGTTGAGTTATAATGATAAGCTTTTTCAAATAAGCGCGTAAGGATCTTGGGCATCCAAGTCAAGGTATATGGAGCATTGGTTTCCTCAATTAGTGAGAATGTTTCAAAATAAACAATATACATATCGCAAGTGACAACAGATCAATACCATTTTTTTTAATTTTACTTGGAACGATATCGTTTTTTTTTTCATTTTACAGATACCCCTTTTTTTTCTCGCTGTGGAAATGCTTTTACGCATGCCCCCCACACATCTGCAGGGGAGTATGTGGGACTCAACGGCTGGTGTGCAAGGCCGTAATACCCACTAAAACCACAGCGCATTCCACCACTCCGCCATTGTGGGGGTGCCATGGGGTCGCGTGAGCATTCACCACGGCACCCCGGCGGATAGCCCGAGGGCCACAATCTCCTTGGCGACGAAGTAAGGTGTTGGGCTCCGCCACCACCCGGCCGCAGAGGATAGGGAGGACGGCAACGACACACCGCATCTCCTCTTCCTCTGCGGCCCCACCGCAGCGCCATCCAACGGTGCGCCCCCGTTTGTTCGCGGGAAATAGGCCGCGCCGCGCGGCAACGACACACCGAGACGTCTCTCCTCCCGCGACCGCACCCGTCTGCGAGGGACAGCCAAAACTGTCTCTCACACCCGCAACCTTGGATGCATCCTGCGCAGGCCTATTTTACAGATACCCCTGGGGCAGCTTAAAACAGTAGATACCTACCTACCTTGAGGGTAGATCTGAAATTGACTGAAAATAAAAATAAAATCTAATTTCAATAAATTATAATCAAAGATAAAGTCAGAAAGACTGCAGATATATAAGTAGAAGTATTTACTGTTCAAACGTTATGTCCATATACTTTTTCTATTTATAGATGTAGAGTCTATTACATAATAATATTGTTGTCATTTAAAAGTGCGTGAAATCCTAATATTTCGTCGATTTTATTGATATTTCAAAACTGCCCCATGCGTGCTTGAAGCTGCCCCACCCAAATAGATTTTATGGGTATAATTTTCATTTTCTTCGTCATTTGATATGTAGCGATTGTATAGCCTAATAGACGTGCATTGTGAAACAGTCGGAAGTAGTAATGGCAATTATTGCTATTTTTTGTTAATTTAATTAGCATGCTAAATTTCATAGTATAGCATAGCATGCTACGCGCTATTGCTATGCTAATATAAAATTTCATCGAAATTGAGAAAAAGCGTTAGCGTATAATATTAAATTGCGAAATTGTGACTGTTTTGTGAAATATGAAAAAAAAAACATTTAAGTGTTGTGACTAAGATAAGAAATAAATTTGACTTCATTAAAATGAAAACTGCACCGGTTAGATAATTCAATCAAGTCACAAAAAGACAAACAATTTCATTCAAATAAACAGTTCAATAAACTGCACGCAAAATACGACTCTAAATGCAAGGTAACGCTCGAAAGCCGATCGTCGCCCGACAGCACGCGAACGCGAGTTTTAATTGCCTGCTAGTGCTAAGCTGCTATTAGCAGCCTGCTAAAGCAGTGCGTGCGAATCTATGATAGCAACGACAATTCGCTGTCCGTGAATTATAGCATTCACACAATTTAGCATAGTCAAATAATTTAATTATTGCTAACGATGAAATAGCATGTTAATTAATGATGCTAATGCTAATTATTCCATTACTAGTCGGAAGGATCAGAACTAGAGATTCTGAAGTTACGAGAGAAAATGTAAAAAGTGTTCAAAGGAGCCCATCTCTATTATAGGTGTACATACTTGCAGTTTACGACATACCACATTTACCACATCGTTAATTTCAAATAACCTAGATGGCGCTGTAATGATTAAGAATCATAACAGTCTCTTCACCCCCGATGCCCCCGAACTACTAAACTTTTATTAACCTCAAGCGGATCCCGCAGACTTTGTCCTGCCCGTTGTTTGTTTTAACCCCATACTTTAAGGAATACAGTAAAAAAATAATTTGCTAAATTGGTCCAGACGTTCTTGAGTTATGCGCTCACCAACATTTTGCGATTCATTTTTTTATTATAGATTTGCCTTAGATGATAATGATCAGTTATCAATTTAATATTAGTTGAAACGTTTATTTTGTTGTCGATACGATTACGATTAAAAACGATTATTCAATTGCTTTATTTTCCATTATTATGGCAACATTAATTGGTCGAAGTTTATCTTTACTTTGGCAAGGCGGCCATACTGAAAATTTTAGTGATTCTGAAAATTATCGTCTGCAATGGAGTCATATTTTTGCTTATCAAATTTTGATAGTTTTGTTGGGGATTCGCCAAAATTATGCAATTTGTCCAACGTTTCTCTGTTTGGTTGCAGTCATTTCAGAAAAGCGTCGGTCGTTTGACAAAATTCGCTTGAGAGTATTGTTTGTAAATTCTCGATCGACCCTGGAGACATCTTGTGATAGAAAAGCATTATTGCAGCAAGTTACTCCGCTGTCTGATTTCGTCTTCTGGTGAAACGGTAACAAAATTTGATTGGTGCTACTCAAAGGCCTGCAATCATGGATGTGTCGTGGGGTAAATGTCTGATTATGCAGTATAAAATATTGATTTTCCGTTTGGTGTTATCTTGATCACATTTCGTGGTATTTTCCAGACGCAGATAATTTTGAGCCCAAACTCCCGACCACGTTGACGTCCTCTAACAAATGGGAGGGCGAGGACGAGGAAGAGATCGTCAAGGTAACACGCTTTTGCCAAGTTTTTGTTTGTGTAACACAGTTGGGTAGTGTCGTGGCATTTACATTATTTCTGTCTAGTTGATGTGTATGTATAACCTCAAAATTGTGCTTACGTGTTGACTTTGCAATCTTATTGCAGGACAGCTGGGAGGACGAAGAGGAGGAAAAGAAGGATGAAGAGAAAAAAGAGGCGGCTCCTGCCGTCCCAGCGCCCACGAAGCCCAAAAAGAAAATTCACGATAAAATAGCTGAACGCGAGGTAAGTTCCATCATCCCTTATTTCATGCCGCCAATGCAAGTCTGGCTGGATTTCTTAAGTTTTTCTCATCTAGTGTGAAAGGATTTTTGTTTTATTTTATACCTACATCTCTACAGTTAGTAGGTCAACAACTTTCTATATTGAATCTGGTTCTTGATAAGACTCACACCACTTGATAGGCTTTATATCAATGGCTCATTTGTGTATAAATATACATTATCTAGGAATAACTATAAAATTTTTGTAGTCGTAAAATTACGACTATAATAATTTGATAGTTATTCCTAGTTAGCTTAACATTCTTTGTGTGAATGAATGCCTGCATAAGTTTTCATTTGTTTTTGTTGCAAATAATTGCCTGTGATATTTGATCTTTATTTTATGAATGTCACTTCTTAATGTGAAAATAAGAAATGTATTTGCTACATGGACAAGAAGCACCTATATGCAACATATTAGTTGATTTTTAATTGAGGGTTGTGTTCTTAACATTTACTTTTACAGAGCAGATAAAACCTATTGTTTATTCTAGTATCTGCTCAATCATTGACTATATCACTTGTATCATCAAAGATATAAAGTCTTTGAAAAGAGATTATTATGCAAATGTCTATTTTGGTATTCCAGCGTTTGGAACGTGAAAAGGCTGAGAGGCTATCTACACCTGAGAGGGTGGAAGAACTCACTCCCGAAGAGAAACTGGCTGAGAAACTTCGCCGTCAAAAACTGCAGGAGGAATCAGATCTCCGGCTCGCTATGGAGACTTTTGGTTTGTAATTTTGACAGGTGTATTTATGAAATCTTGAATAGTGCAAACAATTTAAAATTAATTAACTGTCTTAAATATCTATTATTAACCACTCCAACGATTTTTAAATTGGTCACAATGTATGTTAGTGATGATAGTATGAAAATATTTGAAAGATATTAGAGAAGTAGTTTATATTGTATAGATAGGTAGTTAATATTCTAGGTTGGCTTTCAAGATCATGAAAAAGCATGTTAGAAATAAAAAACAGTTCAACAGGTTTAGTGGTAAAAGCAAATCATTAAAGTAGATATAATTTAACCAAATTACCCTTAAATTAGTATTCTTTTACTCACACTAATGTGGTATGTATAAATATTTAATATTTTAGATAAAAAAAATAGTAAATGATAGAGACAAATGACTCAGCTTGTGGTAGCGGTAGCAAAGAAATATCGATCTTGTTATTCTTTAGCTTTTATTTGCCTACACAATGGCTTTGCATATAATAAAGATGATGAATTTTAACTAACATCTAAATGTTTTTCTTTGAAATAAACCCTGTCCTAAAAATTACAAACACAGAAATTCAATGATGAAATCAAAATGAAACCTAAGTAAAACTGAACCAAAGTTCATCCAAAAATAGAGAAATCACATTTTAATTTTCTGACTTTCATTCTCTGGGAAATAAACTAATAGAACTCTTTATATACAAAGTCTTGATAGCAGGTTTTCATGGTACCTAAGTAATAACTGCTTTCATAAACCAAATATTCTAGCTACCTACTTAAAACAACAATAATTGTTTTTGTTGTCATAACATGTTATAATTATGTATGTAGCCAATTCCAGTGACTAGAAGTTTGAATCTTTGAGGCATATAATATTATGACAAATTGTAGACATGTGTTATTTACTTTTGTAGCCAATCCCCTGATAACACACACACAGTGACTAGAAGTTCGAATCTTGGAACCCTTTATTACAACTTAGTACTATAATGTGGAATTCATTTGATTTTCAGGTATAGTTGCAGAAGGGTGTGGCAAACTGGACACCTTCCAGCCGACCACCAAGGAGGAGTTCACCGAGTTTGCTGAACTGCTCAGCCGGAAGATCAACCTGTACAAGGCCAGAGAGGAGTTCCCACCCTTCGTTGATGAATTGATTAGGAGTATTATTGTTCAAAGTACGTATTAAAAATTTGTTCTTTATAATTTTTAAATCACTAAGCCTGTATTGCATAATGTTAAGCAAGTTTGAAAAATAATTTAATTAATACTATTATTTTACAAAGTTAAAGTAGATACCTATTACTTTGTAAAAGCATAGTTTGCATACTCATAAAAATATGTATTGAACTGTGTAGGTCTTATGTTAAACCATTTTTCTGTGGAGTCACCTTGGGCACATAAACAGACTCAAGGACAACAGAGCTTTCTAGTGATGAACAATTTTTAAAAATCTGTTCAGTAATGCATCATACATTATTCCACCCATCATACGATCATTTTAAAATCCTAAACTAGCAAGTTCACACTATCTACATTGCTTGGTAATATAGATTTTGACATCCGGATGTTTATGAATGAGTAATGTGTCTACCGTCTACATTATTCATATTTCCGTCATTCCGCTTCCAGTGTCCTCTGCAGACATCAAAAGGATAAAGCTGTCGGTGGACAACCTTTACATCGAGAAGCAGAAATCCGAGAAGAACGACAAGGCCAAGAAACCGAAGGGCAAGGGCAAAGCCAAGTTAAAAGTTGAAGGCGATAATGTGAGTACTTTATTCAACCCTTAATAGGCCCATCACAAAATTTTGATAGCTAAGCAGTTTTTTTTGCCGAAAATCAAAGACTAAATCGAAAATCAGATGCCACTGCATTAAAACATTGTCAATGTAAGTACGATAGGCCGAAAGGAAAATATGGTTTAGTGCTTCAACCAACGAATTTAAATACCCTAGAAGCAACATTGCATAGAAAACCGCCTTCAAAAACTGTCCCGAAAGTAGTTGCAACGGCGGGAGGGACTTGTAGAACAAAAATAATATCAACTTTAATTTTAATATTCAAAAGTTGACCTTAAATCACTAAAATACGATCTCACTTTAAATGTACTCATCCCAGAGTTATGACATTTTTGAATGTACGCAGGCAACAAGCTCATAAAATTTTATTGCTTTATTGCTGTAAAGACGAATGTAGCCTGTAAAACAATAGATATAAGGTTTAGTTCTGCTTGCGCTGTTTGGAAATCATATAATTTTTTAATCTAGAACAGAGTAAGAAGAGTCGTCGTCGGTGTAAATAAAATGTATTTGAGTAAAATAATTAAAAGTGTGTGTGTCAGCTCCGACACACGACTGGAGTTTACTCCTTAAGAACGGTTATAAAAATTTAATAGATTAGGGAATAAAGATAAATGAATGTATTTTTTATGATACTAAAGGCATGTATGATACATTAATTTTTATTAATTATACAATGAATCTGTTGAAATACATAACAAAACCATAGAAATATAAACAATAGTCTCCATAATACATACATACTACAATACACCTTTACAATACTCGGTTGAATGTGTCAGAAAATGACCGATGCGTCTTCGGGTCACATCGTGTGACATCGCCGGTCGCCCTGTGACATTTTCGTGTAACATCGCGTGACATCGGATTTTTTTTAGATTTTGTTGTTGAGAATTTGATTTTACTTCCATATATTTTCATACCTCGGCCTTATAAAATCGATTATTAAACAGTAATTTCCAAAAACCTTTACTTGTTTATGACTAACCAGCTTTCCGCCAGCGGCTTAGCCCGCGTGGACTAGCTGTGAATCTATTGACTGTGCTTTAAGTATGCTGGTACTGGATGTGCTCGATAGCGAACTCATTGAACTTTCTATGTTTGGTGTTGACAGTACAGCATTTCCGGGTGATGTTGTTTGATCGATCTGAAAATAAATTGTCTTGATTAGACAATAGTTTCGCCACTTTTCTCTTTTTATTTCATTTTTCGGAAATCTGAAATGATACAGATAATATTTTATAACGATATCCACTAGTAATAAAATTTCTTGTCGAATATTGTAAACAATATTTACATTCCTTTTCCTCCAAAATTACCATAATAATCTTTAGTACAACGCGACTCCATTACTATGTTCCAAATATTACTCTGTGTGAATGCGTTAGAAGCATTTAGACCGCAGCGCGTGGGAAAGGGACAACTATAAAGCCAGTCGCGCGTTTGATTTCTTCAGATTTTTTTAGAAAATTACAATTTTAGCACGTTTAAAGATAACTTTGCACCACTAATGCATTCTCTTATCAAAGATGGATTAATACCTTACCGGAAATACGAAACTCCATCCTTTTTCGAGTGGTTAAAGTATTGTTTTTGCACTTTTTCACGGAGCACTTCGGCATACTGACGCTAGCACGGTCCGCGCGCGACTACAAGCCAACGAGTGCTTAAGGCGTGTTTAAGCACTCGCTTTGCGAGACATTTTTCGAGCGCTGTCAGTGTATCTAGGGTATTTAATATCGTTGGCTTCAACCTGTACATGACAATTTTTTTAGGTAATAGATAACTTAATGTATATTCTAACGCCGTGGGTTTTTATCATGAAGCAAAAACAAAGAGGAGTCGTAACAGTCAAATTTCTTTATGAAACGACGCGTGATATTTTGCGGGGTGCGGGGGTGTTCAGCTCTGCCCGTGGCTCCGCCCACTTCGCAATATTTAATCTATCGGCTAATAGCAAAACTACTAGTTTAGGTGTATGTTGATGTTACTACTAGTTCAGCTATCTCACACTAGATGTCGAAAGTCTTGAATATGATGGGACGTACTCAGAACTTTAAGCTTAAAAAAAATGTAATATGTATTTTTTTTTCTCTTTATTATCATGTAAATAACCGTTACATTACAAAACACTTAACTAACATACTTAGTACAAGTGAACCACTTGGGTTTGTAATAATTATACTAAGGGTTACAAATAAAGTTAATAAATACATAAAAACAAGAATTGGACAAATAATATATGTAAACCGTTTGGTTCATAATTTAATAATTGCTAATTACAGGAAAGAGAACCAAGAAAGTTAAGCTTTAATTTAATATTTTTTAAAGATAAATTATCTCGTAATTCTCTTGATATATAGGGTCACCTCGAATTAAGCGCAAATATTTTAAGGGTAGATTCTATGCATTAAGTTAAAAAAATAATCTTAATAAAAAAATGGTGTAAATACGCTAGTTTTTGTGATAAACGATTTTATTGAAACGCAAAAAAAGTGTGCGCGGAGCCTGCGCTGAATACGATTACGTTGCGTGCGAGAGGGACAGAAAACCCGGACAATGAGGAGGCGGCGCGTGGGCGCGTACTCCGGCGGGAAGCAGCTGACCGCATGAGTGCGGTCAACAAAGTCAGTCCAGTCGCTGCAAGACCTTTCGCAGCGTGATATAGCCGAAAAAATCTGATTCCGATTGATAATTGCATTCGATCGAAGTGACGTTTAAAATAATTGATCTTCAATTTCAAACCAATGCATCATAAAAGTTATGCGATACTAAGGAATACCTACTCGATTGTGTAAAAACATACGATTATGCTATAATAGTTTTTGTGCCGACCCCCAATGTGTGAAAGTAATAGTGAAGTAAGTAACATAAACACTTGTGATATGGAAATCAGAAACTCCGACGGTACCACAACAGTAACTCAGAGACTCAAGTCAATAACGAAAAACTAGTTCCGATATTGACCCGACCGGGAATCAAAGCCTGGATCTCAGGACCTCGGACACGGTGAAAAATTAAAAACTAGCGTCTTAACCACTCGCCCATGGAGATCGCTCGGAGATCTAAAACTTACTTGTGTTAAGGAAATCAGAAACAACGGCGGTACCACAACACCCAGACCTAAGTTAATTACGAAAAACTAATTTCGAAAAAGCACTTAATTAAAATAAAACACGATATTGACCGAAAATTGACCGAAAATTGAACCCGGGGACTCAGAAATGACGACCTTAAAAACGGCGTCTAACCACTCGGCCACGGAGATCGTCTAAAGCTACTTAGGTACTTGTGATATGGAAATCAGAAACAACGGCGGTACAACAACACCCAGACTTAAGTTAATTACGAAAATCTAATTTCGAAAAATCACTTAATTAAAATAAAACACGATATTGGCCTGACCGAAAATTGAACCCGGGGCCTCAGAAATGACGACCTTGAAAACGGCGTTTTAACCACCCGGCCACGGAGGTCGTCTAAAGCTTCTTAACTTACATTTCGAATAAACTTAGGGTGCATTTCCACTGCACCAAAGAAAATCGTTCTCTTATATCTTAGGTAGGTATCTTGCCCTTATTTAAATTCATTTTGTACTTACCTATACCCTGGTTTAAAATAACACAATTGTGTTAGGGCATACCTAACACAGTTTGCCAGTTTCAGTGCCTACCATACTAAACCACATACGCACGTACGTACCTAGGTGAATGTTAATCATTTCGATTAAACTGAAGCTGAAATCCAGTTAATATTATTTACAACGCCTTTTAATTCCTTCTTTTAAACAATATTAGGGCGCAAATCAACTGTACCTAACAAATTTAATCATTCCTATAACCTCACCTTTATTTAAAATCAAAACAAACTTTGATGTGCCGTTTAGCCTAAAACTAATCTTTGATGTGCCGCCTAGCCTAAATCAAAAAATCGTTGATCGTGCCGCCTAGTCTAAGGGATTGTAAATCAAATAATTAAGGTTTCACTGATTAATTTACATAATACTGATATTATGCAAAAGAACATCCTCAATGGGCATAGGCATAACAAATTATTTATGTAATTGTTGGGTGTTATGCGTATTTACATTATGAAGTGCCAACTAAGGTAGACGGTCCTCAACATGGCATTTCATTATTAATAATTTCTAGTAAAATACTTTTAATAATGAAATGGAAACTTATCACTACGTTAAGTTAATCGATTTATTATTCAATATCCTTAGGTATCGTTTGACAAAAGTAAAAACCATTTGAAAAGTAATAAACAAAAAGTTAGATGGTAAAAATGGGCATAAGCGACATAAGTGTAGCTCTAGGCTCCTTGCCTAAACCTATTGTTTACATTTCGTTTGATCCGCGCCGCGACAAAGCGCGGCAAGTCCTCAAAGGCTTACAGGTGCCAGGATTGGTCAGCGCGGGCGCGGACTGCAAAGAGCGCGCGTGCCGCGTAGGGATGCCCGGTCTTTTGCTTTGAATCGATCTTTTAAATCGAAATGGATCGTAACCCTGTGAATCGATTCACGCTTACGCAGTGTTTAATCATTACTTAATTCGAATTTTATACTACTTCTTCGTTCGGAATCTACGAAAATTAAGTGAATACGAAAATGATTCCTTTGCAATAACAATAAGTTGTAGTGTTTGAGGTTATGGGCTTTAAAACTTAATATTTACAGATTCCAACTCAACTAAAATGATAAGTTTATTCCGAATTCAAACAAAATGATACGTTTATTTTCATACGATACGATGTCCAGGCATACGATTCGATCTTAGCATCCCGTTGAATCGATTCAAAAAATCGGCAGATCGTATTGCCGTGAATCGATCTTCAAACAAATCGATTCAGATCGGGCATCCCTAGTGCCGCGCAATAGTAAGTGAGTTATGTATGTTATGCAGTGTTGCCAACATAGTGGATTTTCCACTAAATCTGGTGGTTTTGGCTTGCTTTTTCGCGGACAAATATTGACTTTAGTGGCTAGTGGATTTGTCTAGTGGAATTTAAGAATTTAGTATTTTTTTTCTCAAATATTGGAACGACAACTATGAACTCCACTCGTATCGTTTTTGAAGTTTAATTCCATCATGCAGCAACACTCTTTCATCTAGTGGGTTCAAATAGGATGGGGCTTAATCTTTTAACTGCTATATTAAGAGTACGCTGCGGAATAAAGATAGCGGGAAAATGCTGCAACGACTATGAAATCCCAAGCAATATTGTGAAATTAATTGGCACCAAAGAGTCGTACCAATCGGAGACTGACGATAATGGTACGGACGGAAACGACTCATCTGAAGATGACTTATTAATATAATTTCATTATTTTTGTTACATAATGTGTAATTTTAATGTTATTTCTCCAATAAACGTATCTTTTAAATATTTTTTTCTTTCGCGATGAACAAAAATTTGCTAAAAATAAAGTTGGTGGAAAAATTCGCGATTTTTTAAACTGGCGCGAGTTTTGTTAGTGGATTTCTGGTGGTTTCAGAGGTCGCTTCTGGTGGGTAGCTTGATACTTCGGTGGCAACACTGATGTTATGATGTGAGTTAGTCGGCCAAGCAAAATCATTTCGTTGAGATGTGCGTGCGCGCGGCGCGTAGCTAAAATGCCGTATCGGTTTTCGACCAGGAGTACCTCAATATGGCTTTATGCTATCATGACGCAGGGGATGTTTTGTTGCGGGCGCAGCAGCTGTACGCTGAGCGGTATGGTCGCGCAATCAACCAGCGCACCATTCTTGGCTTGGCTGTGCAGCGCCATCGAGAGAGTGGGAGCTTCTGTCCACGTCAAGGCACGGGCCGACAGCGCTACCCAGCGCGGCTCAAGGACGACGTCATGCCTACGGGTCGGGCGTACCTGGACGAGGCGTTTCAAGGTCGGTGGATCGGGTGCGGTAGCGTTATTCGCTGGCCGCTACGTTCACCTGACCTGACGCCTTTGGATTTCCATGTGTGTGGTAGGGCCAAAGACCTAGTATATGGCAACGACGGCCATACAATTCAAACTGTTTGTGAATTACGTGCAAGGATTGTGAATGCGTTTGACGTGATGTCCAGGGAGGTTTAAGTGCTCAGTGCAGTTCGGAGGCATTGCCTTGATCGTGCCAGACTATGTGTGCGTCATCAGGGAGTTCATGTACAATACAACACTTAATGTACATAAATGTTTTGTGTGTAAATAGGGACTGGTAAGACTGTAAATATCAATGAATTAAGACTTTTAAACACGCCAAGTTATCACAAAATCTATCAGCCATTATTGTTAAGATAATAATTTAATTAACTGCTTTGTGATAGTTATTTTATGTTTTGACTTGTCAGTCCAAAGCCTGAGAAAGTGTGAATTTGTTGTGTATTTTTATTAATAAAAATAAACTAAAATTGAAACAGAGTTGTCATTTATTCCCGAAATTCCTGTTAGTTTGTGGGTAAGTATTAACTGAAATAGCTACGTTAAGTTATTTAACACATGTAGATAGGGTTTTCTTTTACCTAAGTTAGTCAGTTCAGTCTTGGCGTAGGTTAGGTTAGGTGTTAGGTTGTGCGCTTACAGCGCCTTGTTGTTTTAATCTTTTGCCTGATAATAGATTCATTACCTAAAATTAACGTACCTAGATAAACATTCACTGAAATACGTATCTACGTAACACGTATCTTCCTAGCAGCCTCATCTCGCAAAATGAGCTTGTTTGTGTGCTGTGAATGAATGAAAGTTGGAGGAGGCGTGGCAGCAGCTGTCATTTTGTTACTTTATGAATTACTTGAGGGAAGAATAAGACCGATAGAAATTAATTTTGCGAATGAAATGTGGTAGAAGAGGCGTGGCTTAAGGGAAAGAGTAAGACTGATAGATATTAATGAAATGATAGAGATAGGTAGTGTAAGGACCATCACACATTAATTACATTTATTTTGTTAGGAAAAATCAAATAAAAAACTAGCGTATATACACCATTTTTTTATTAAGATTATTTATTTGAATTAATGCATAGAAGCTACCCTTAAAATATTTGCGCTTAATTCGAGGTGACCTTATATATAAATAAACATTTATTAGGCGAGGCACAATAAAATCAGAAGTTCGCTTACCGTAGTCATTATTTACGCGAGTCGAGCTGCACCTCAACTAACGCCAAGCTACCGATCGTGTGTATACAGGGTTGTTTGTTTGTGGCTGATTTTTACACGTCTTGAAGAACAGTTTTTTTAGCAAAATGAATTTAACTTGGATTTGAACAGGTTGATTACTTTACAATATTCAAAAAGGCCGGAATAGTCATCACTATATTGTTGCCTGATTCCTTTTGGTACTATATTCTTTAGTATTCTTACTTGAAGATCTTATATTTTATTTAGGTATGTATTATAGGTGCGTCCATAGCTGCATAAACCGTATTGGATGTACGATTCCGCTAGAGAATTATACAGCATCATCCTCACCTTGTACGGGATCCGGTTTTTAAGAATAATTATGTTTGCCAAAACCTATCTCAACTTATTACACAAATATTCAATATGATTGAACCAGTTAAATTTATTGTCAATCTGTAGACCTAAACATGTTTGGCAATCTACTATTTCTACGGGAGTACACATACAATTAAGCGAAACAGATGAGTGAAAGTATTTATGGTCATGAGCCAGAATACCCTTTAAGGGAACGCTTTTAATATAAGGTGATTTGATCGGCAGTAATTTTGTTTTTGAAGCGTTGACAACTAGTCCTACATCGTGACACTACATCAAAAGAGCGTTAAAGTCCGATTGCAGCATAGCCCATGCTTCATTAGGGCCACTATGGGCAGCCACTAGGCAGGTGTCATCAGCACACTGATAGCATTTACTATTTTTATTGTAATTGTTCATGTCGTTGACATATGAAAGAAAGTGTAGGGGCCCTAAGACCGATCCTTGGGCCTAAATAAGAGATGGTTTGACATTTAGACCGAGTAAACTTAATTTTAAAATATTTAGAGTAGATTTAAAAATAATAGACAAAATTTTATTCCAAACATAACTTTGTTTAAAAAAATCAATTACCAGTAAAAATAAGTTTTGGTTAATTGTTGTCGGTTAGTTGCCCGTTCGTTTTGTATTGTTGCAAAGTGCTTAAAACGAATATCAATATATTTTTCTGCAATCGATTTCATCAGAAGTACAATATGATTAGCTGTAGGTGATTTGTCAAACATATGATTTGCCGATTGTTTGAAACAATCTTGTCCAATAAGAGATTGTAATGTATACGATACAATGGTATATTTACGAAAGTTAGAAGTATTCAAAGATTGCGATTTAACAGAACGAATACTGCATTCGGTCCGAATACATATTTTTATGACATCTCTAGATGGCAAAGTAAGACCACCCTTATTTTTTGCATTTATCAAATCCAGATCACTATCATTATAATTATCAGCATATAACTCTTTGCCTTCATTTACCTCATTTACCTACTTTTTCAAGCGCTTAACTTGCATTTGTAGTTTTCTGATTTTTAATCCAGCCCTTTTTTCTTTAGATCGAAGTTGTCCTATTTCTTGCTTTAGCTCCTTTTTTCTAGGCGAATCATTTAGTATCAGAAATTCATTTAAATCACTTGTGGTAGGGTGAGGCACTGATGATTTTACAGGCTCCGGTAATTTTCTTTTAAGCTGTAATATAAAAAAATAAAATTAACTAGTTATTTTTTCAAAATAAATAAAACTCGGTCACGCAAATAATATTTAAACAAACCGATAAATCCAGTTTTAAAGTAGGTAAAATGCCCTTTTTCACTTTTTAAGGCCTTTTTTTGTCACTGTGAAGTCCACGTCAATGAAATGCCCAGAACAAATCTTTGTATATTTTGTTGGTGTCCATTAAGTTTTGAAATCCATTGCTATTTTAAATTTTGGTCAGATGGAAATCTGAAACGAACATATAAAAATAAATATTTTTTCACAGGATCATTTAATTCTTAATACGGCCCTGGATATTTGTTATATTTAAAATAGTTATTCTAGACGACGACAGATAGCGGCCCGTTAGTAATATAATAATAAAAGCTATAAAAGTACTGTTTTAGCTACTAAAAGGTATTTAATACTAAGTTTATAACAGTTTTCAGTTTAAACGCATGAGTATTACAATATACTACTGCAAAATGATACGTAAACTTATGTTTTTACTTCCCAAAACTGTCGCCATCTAGTGTCAAATAGAATAATTTGAACTGAACTGAAGCTGAAAGCTGAGAATGTTATAGACTTTTTATTTTTAATTTACGATTAAAATTACTTACAAATGAAATGTGATGCCATCCATATTATCAAAACGTCTGTCTGAGTAAGTTTGACATTGTAAAACACAACACTTCATCCTTTTTTTTTGTTAAAACGCAAAAAACACACTTACAATGCGAGTCTCGTTACGTGTGCATCTGACGAACGCTGACAACAAACTAAACTAGGCCCCGCCCACAATGATGACGTCAGGACCTAGTTGAAAATCACAGTGCACAGTTGCTTAGGCCAGCTCCTCTTTGTTTTTGCTTCATGGTTTTTATAATAAATGAAATAAATATGTATGTTTGGCGCAACTGATTTAGATTTAGGAAGCTAAAAGGAAGCGCTCCCTTGTGCGGGTGTTATGGTCTGGGACTTAGGTCCGACGTCTACGTCTTGATGTGTCTTATCTATATTATTCTGGATCTAAATCTTATATGCCGCAGTTCATGTGCGGTACTAGGCTAACAGCGCCATCTAGCCTATGGAGCCGTATCAGCGCTCGCTGTCGTGTTTGCCACCGTTGGGCATGCGCTTGTGCTGGCGAACGGTAGAGGTCGCCACATATTTATGTAGTATGAAAATAAATAATGCAAGAGTTTTCTCCTATGCTGACAATACAGCTGTAGTCTGTTTTTGGGAAGTCATGGGCCTCCGTTAGGACCATTGCTGAGACAGGAATGGCTCAAGTGGCGAAGTGGTTAAGGGGAAATTTACTATCGTTGAACACCTCTAAAACCAATTACATATGTTTTAGCATAGATAAATGTACCCAACCAGTTGGAGACTTAAACCTAAAAATACATGTGTGTGATGATGCACACAACATGAACTGCAATTGCACCAAAATTGATAAGGTATTACAGACGAAATATCTGGGAATCGTGTTAGATCAAAGATTATCCTGGTACCAACATCTCGAAGAAGTGACTTGCAGGATGAGGAAATTGATCTGGATCTTTAGAACGTTGAGACATGTAGTTCCATCTAGATCATCCGTTAAAAAGGGGTTGTCAAAAAATATTTTGAATGAAATATATGTGGCATTGGCCCAATTTGTTCTGTCGTATTGCATCTCAGCCTGGGGAGGAGCTGCTAAAACTAAGTTAAAAAATTTGGAGAGGGCACAGCGAGCACACTTTTAAATTGTCATGCTATTTAAACGCAGAAGATTTTCAACGGAGATCTTATACCAGACTTGCAAATTGCTATCAGTGAGAAAGCTTTATATCAAACAAATTGTTTTGAAAAAGCACAAAAGTCTTACTTTTGACGTAGGTAAAGTGGCTAAAAGGCGTAATTGTAATGTGGCTGAAGTCCCTTTAACTAGAACATAATTTGCTGATTCCCAATATGACAAACGTTCCGCCCAGTTATATAATAAAATAAATAAGATATTACATATATGTATATAATAAGCAGTACAAGGAATGTAAAACTGTATTGGATCAGTGGCTAAAAACATTAAATTACTAAAAGACAGAACAGTTGTTACAACAATTGTTTTAATAGCAAATACCTAACACACTCGCAAGCACTCAAATACAGACAGAATAACATACACATACACCCAAACACACACGCACACACACACACATACACACACAAGCGTAGTAAACATTCACACACACACACACAAACACAGAGAGACATGCACACACACACGTTTCTATGCTAATTGTTTATGATTTGTGGACAATAATTAAGTACTTCATTTAAATTTTTATTTTCTTTTATATAAACATTGTAATCTTTATAGTTAAGTGTTTATTTAGCAGTTACAACGCTATTTAATTTTGATATTGATAGCTATAGTTATGCAAGAGCGGAATCTCCTGGCACAAGCATTGTATGCTTAAAAGGAGTTTCCAATCCCTATCTTGTTTATGTAACCTTAGAAATGAAATAAACATTTATTATTATTATATGTAATCACGAAATTCTTACTTCGTAGTGGTTTTCGATTTTCGATTATAAACTGCTTTGCTGTCAAAATTTTGAGATATGCCTTTTAAAAAATTGGTTGCCTGTAAAGTCGGTATACGCGCGAAAGTTTTACGTGACAACGACTCTGAGTGGTAAAATAATTTTAATGTGAATATTCATTCGTATAACATGAACCGGTGTGTATGCCTATCTCTCTCTCTCTCTCTCGCTCTGTCTCTCTCGCGCGAAACGTGAGCGGAGCAGCGTAACGCAGTTTCTTGAGGTGTCACCCGGCAAACCAATTTATAAGACGTTGTCACGTCAAAACTTGTACAAAATATACTGGCTGTCAAACAAATCAACACACTTACATTTTACACGATAACTCATGTTAACTTTTCGTTTTTTTTAGAAACTGTGAGATTTTTTTATTATTGCAAATACAGGGGGATTAATGCTTGTGGCGGCCAGATAAGATGGTTGCTCTGTATTTATGAAAAAACACATAAAAATACAATTTGGTGCCAACTACAAGTGTGCAGGCAACATAAAGTTATCTAATCTTATCATTTTAAAGAATAAGAATACTAAAGTGTGAAATAAAAACACATTTAAAGAAAAATGGACTGCCACAGGCGGGACAGTACCACGCCTGTGGCAGACCAATTTTCTTATGCTAAAAAATTAAGTAACTTAAAGAAAACTAAAGTTCAAGATGTGTTGACTGACTCATACTACAATAAGTTCTGAGTGCATGAAGTTAGTCAAGTTTAAAACAAGACTTATTTGTTCAAAACAGCATACAATTTTTCAGTAACTCAAACAAGAAATTAACGTATTTTTTTCTATAGTAAAATGGTTCTGATAAGGTAAACTTTGAACCTTTTTGCATCATTAATTTGATGAAATTGGTCGAAGTTTACTTACTTCCCTTTTCTTGACCAGTTTAGTAAATTTTTTAGCACTAAGAAAACAATGTTGGATGTGCTTGTGGCGCAGTGGTTGCAGCGCCTTGGTAGTGATACCAAAAGTTGAGCAACTTAAGGTGTGGTCATGTTTGGGATGGGTGACCATTCTGACCATTCCATCCATCTATTACACCATCTATTTACAAGCATCTCCGTGCTTCGGAAAGCACGTTAAGCTGTTGGTCCCGGTTATTATCGATAGATATTAGTCGTTAAGCCTAGTCCTCCCTAGGCCTAGAGACCCTCATGCGGCTTAATAACATCTGACAGTAAGGTTGGTCACTTACCTTACACACACCCCTCCACCGTACCGCACTGAGCCCGCGTGTTAGAGCATGGCTCGTACCACCTCATAGTTGTGGTTGGGCCTGTGCCCAGCTGTGGGACGTGTACAGGCTGATGAGATGAAACAATGTAAACGAGTGGCTTACTTTTACGTTTTAAGTGCAAAATTAAAAACACATGGTCATTGTTTTGATATTGTGAAGCTTATGGTGATGGTGTTCGAAATGACTTACTATGTATTTAATAATCGTATGTGATCTTCAATAGTTCGTGGATAAATTATATTTACATTTAGGAATTAGTGTTAAAAATAGACTTTACAATTTGACTTTACCAACAACAATTATTTCTGTCTCTTTCCCAGGCTCACCTGAACCAATACGACAATTTCGGCAATTTCGACGACGAATACGACGACTTCATGTAAACGCGCTGCGTGCGCGGGCGGTGCCCGGCGCCCTAACGTCATGTTACGCCCTTTTATATGCCCCCCATAGTTATGCCAAGTGTAAACTTACTGTACGCGATATGTAAACTCACTTTAAGTGACGTGTAAACTAACTTTACGCAACGTGTAAATATACGTGGCGCGTAATGTAACTTTTTGCTGTATGTTAATTTTATCTGAAGAACTCTCTTGTTAAGATTATTTCTGCTCTGTTTCAAGATCATTTTGTCAAATATTACGCCTTTATACATGCGTATATTTAATTCAAAAATCGTGGTTTGGTTTCTCGTATCATTTTCATGCCTGATGAATCTTACACAAAGTGTATACTGTTGTTTTTTTTTGTGTTGTCTACATTCTCATTGGAAATTATTTTTATATAAAAAACTTAGTGGTAAGTGTTACATTAATACTATTTGATAGATTATGTGCATTCTACGTCATAATAAATTTGCTATAAAATAACGTATGAAATAGCTGTATTTACATTTTAAAACTGATTTTAACCTCTTCCATTATCCACTTAATAATATAATGATAATAGGATATGTACAAATATGATTGTGTCAAATACTCTCTTCATATAAAAAGGGTGCGTTTTAGTTTTTCGTTTTAAATTATTTAGTTAGGTATATTTTTTCAATTAGTTTATGTAATTGTCCATTGTATTTCACGTTTGGGGGCCTGGCACCATACAAAGCCATGTATAGCATACATACATAATTATTGATTATATACACAATGTAATATACAGTCGTTTCATTCTACGGTTATGGTCCGATGTTATGTTATATAGTTAATAAATTTTTTATTGTGATAATATCCAATGTTTTATTTTGTAGAATCCACCATACTTAATACAGGTCGTTCAGAAATCAATCATTTTTATTTGCGTAGGGTTTGAATAGGGTTTCAAAAGTTGGTCATTTTATTTCAAGTCACCTATACCTATTTATATAGTATACCTGTTAATGTTACTTAGATAGTTCTATAAAAGGAGATACTGGCCACATCTTGTAAGGCTTATCTTTGTAAAAGAAAAATAAATATTTTGTATTTGTATACCTATTTAGCCGTACAACTGAAGCATGCAAATATATTGTGTCTTAAAAGTAATATTTCGATTGAATTTTAAAGAAACACCGAAATACTAACATTTATCGATATGATTTTATATTACAATTGATTCTATTCGCATTGAACTATTTTTGAGAAATGTACAATGGTTTAAAGTTACAGCCTACTTACCCCTGCAAAAAATATAACTAAGGCTATAAATAAGTAAATGTCAACAATAATACGGTAGTTGACACCACCAATCGTTGACGTACTTTTTATCAACTGTCAAAACGCTTTTCTTCATAGAGCTTGTATGGGAATAACACACTTTGACGTCACCGCGTGCAATGCCGACTGAGTGACTAATTATCATTTGAATTCCAATTAAAAATCAAATAATACGAACTGCAGAAAAATATTAGTGTAAAGGCATCTGAAATTATGAATTATTTTAGAGAAAATCAGTTTTTTAATATTTCTTTCATAGTGGAAACAAGCCTATTCATATGAGGTTATTTGACATTTGCTGACATTGCTATAAAATGGTACAAAAGAGCCCACTCGGTCACTCCATTCTTGCTCAGCCTTGCTCCCCGACCACATGACGATGTTGTAACAGTTATTCTTCATATCTCATCGGCTATTGTATTGTGAAGGATTTTCAAATGTGTAACAAGGTTTATGATCATTTGCACACTTTGAAATAAATTACCTCTTGTTTTAAGTGATTAATGATGATACACACTGATTGGTTTTTTACGAACTATACAAAAAATATGCGTGCAACAAATCGCTAGCAATTTTGTTTACACGACTTAAAAAAAGAAGGTAAATTGCTGACTAATAACTATGACCATCTTCAGTGTACTTTAACCAAAGATAATCTTATCTTTGCCATAACCGAACGCAAATAAAGATATAATAAAGTATATTCCTTAAAAGTTATCCCTTCTATTTCTACCTTGTTTTTAAACAAAGCTGGTGATTTAATGAATACATAATTTTCCCATGTTCATACCTACATGACTCCTACTCTGGCCACCTTTTATGAACCCAAGGTCTTTATAAATATTGGTCAACCTGCGTAGGATTCCCTTCAATTGCTTTGCAGATATGCGATAAGTGACATGATTTAGTAAGTTTCCATAATAGCGTAAATGTTGCGAAAATGCCATTGAATCCACTCCCACGCATTTCAGACGGACCACCACAGTACTGTCAGAATACTTAGACGTTGAAAATTCTGAAATGTTATGAATTTCTTAGCTGTAACTACATTTTCAAAGTAGGTGTTATAATCAAATTTAAACTAATTCTACTCAAAAAAGGTAGTTTAACAATCAAGTTTTTTCATTCATTCTTAATCTAGCAACTGGAAATTTATTTATTATTATTTGTAACCCTTATAAATATAGCAAACTAATCCTACTGTGTTAGCTTGTATTAGACCACCAGCATCGCATACACTTTGTAGGCGTCAGTTTGCTCTAACTGAGGTCAAAGGTCCTCAAAAGTTCGTGCTAAGTTAGTTCGCCTTTTATAGTTTTTGTTATTCCACAATAATCAAGTCACAAATATGCTATCGGGTAATTTTATTTTTACCTACGCATGTGTGCGTGTGTAAGGTAGATAATGTAGACAAAAACTGAAGGGTAATATTAGGTCCTTACATATGAAATTGGCGTTTTGTCGTACTGGCCACTTTGATCACAAATTTTCCCTATTTGGTTAGGAATTCGAAATTCAAATTTATACAGCTATTTCCACATGTAGTTGTGTTTCGTAAACCGTCATTCATTTGTTTTTTTACTTATCTTTTTTCTGTTTGCATCGCTCAATTTACAAAATGGAAAATTTGAAATATCGCGTTATTTACGAGTACGAGTTCCACCGTGGCACCAGTGCTGCGGAAACGGCTCGAAGGGTTAATGATGTGTATGGCGGTTGTGTCGCAAAAGAAAACACAGTGCGTTTTTGGTTCCAACGTTTTCGTTCTGGAAATTTCGACCTGCAAAACAAGCCCCGTGGACGGCCGGAGACCCAAGTTGATAATGAAGAATTGAAGGCTATTGTGGAAGCGGATCCATCGCAAACCACGTCCGAGTTAGCTGCAGGCTTTGGCGTTAGTGATAAAACTGTTTTAATCCACTTGAAGCAAATTGGGAAGATTAAAAAACTTAAAAGGTGGGTTCCTCACGAATTGAGTGAAGCAAACCGGCAAACGCGCGTCAACTGCTGCGTTACATTACTTGACCGGCACAATAACGAAGGGATTTTAAATCGAATCATTACCTGTGATGAAAAGTGGATTCTCTACGATAATCGGAAGCGCTCATCGCAATGGCTGGACTCTGGCAAGCCAGCCAAAGCCTGCTCCAAGCGAAAATTGACCAATAAAAAGTTACTTGTAAGCGTTTGGTGGACTAGCGCCGGTGTCGTTCATTACAGTTTTCTCAAATCTGGCCAGACGATTACGGCAGATATCTATTGTCAGCAATTGCAAACCATGATGGAAAAGCTAGTTGCTAAACAACCAAGGCTGGTCAATCGCTCTACGCCACTGCTGCTTCACGACAACGCTAGACCACACACTGCACAACAGACGGCTAGCAAATTAGAAGAACTTCAATTGGAATCTCTAAGGCATCCACCGTACTCCCCGGACCTTGCTCCAACAGATTACCATTTTTTTCGAAATTTGGATAACTTCTTGCAAGGGAAAAAGTTCAACTCAGATGGGGCAGTCCAAGTCGCCTTCAAAGATTTTATTGATTCCCGTTCGAATGGTTTTTTTAGTAAAGGGATCAATGAACTACCTATGAGATGGCAAAAGTGCATAGATTACAATGGCTCATACTTTGATTAAATAAATATGCTATATAAAAAAATTTCGACTTTTTGTTCCTCCCATACAAAACGCCAATTTCATAGGTAAGGACCTAATATTTTCCTAATAAAAACATAGTTGTGGTTTCGACTTTTCTCGGCTGGCTGTTAACCTAAAGTTTTATTTAATTTAATTGGAAAACAATATTGTTACTGTACGCACGGCCACATGTCAAGCTAATCACTGAGATATCTTATGCTTAAATAATAAGGGTGATTTTACAACGAAACTGAGAAGCTTGATGTGGAGCCGTGTGTACATCGTATTTTGATGCATTCCACTGGTAGATAGTGTGGTGATTTTTTAAAGACTTTGTTAGAAGGCTGGATTTTATGGTTACTCTACTGTTTATTAATGTGAATTTGGAACAAGCAAGGCGTTGCTTTGCTACTCGACGGCGATAAAGGCTTAAAGATAGGTCCTGTAAGCGATCATCATGGGGAGCTAAGATGATCGCTAGTAATACTACTAACATTGATAACCCTACTGTATACTCTTGGTTTTTAGTTTCTCCCCGGGTCCAAAGTCCAAAGTATAGTGCCAATGTTGGCCCAAAAATCTATCACCCAATAAGTGGACCTAGAAAAAGCTTTGGCCTGAACCTGGCCAATAGTGTTAGGTATCAGACCTGCAACGTGTGGAGCCGGCCGTCACGCACGTAGTAATTAGGTATCAGACCTGTTCGCCCAACGTGTGGAGCCGACCGTCACGCACGTATAGTAGTATTTATTTGGAAAAACAACGGCGTTCAAGTTTTATTCGTTAGTTAAGAACTTATGCTAAGTAAGGCTAATTAAAGGTTTCCCTTAAGATAACCAGAAATACTGATGATACTGATACTAACTAATACAAACGATATACACTATTTCTATTCTATATTAAATCTATCTTTATATTATACGGAAAAACGCATTTTAATACGGGTCGCTGGCATATTAAAATGCGCCCTCGATTCGCTGAGAGGTAATCAGTCAGATTAGGTACTTAGGTATGTACAAAAACAATTTAGGTACATAAACCATCCCTTAGAAATAGTAAGTCATTATTTTTACTCATTTTCAATCATCGATGCACTTGATGAGCGCCAGAACTGGATTTTAAAGTAGGTGACCAACCATTCTTTTTAGCAACAATAATAGGAAACCTTACGCTAAGCTGGAACTTACTCTACAAACCACTGTACGTGTTTTCAACTCTACTTGACACTGTCGCTCTCACTGTTACTATGGCATGTGTGACAAGGACAGCCTGCATTGGTTTACAGAATAGGACTTTCTTGTTGCGCAAGAGTCGCGGAATCGTCCCAGACCAGTCGCCATTGTTGTTCCATCCGGGCTTCCGGTTCAGATTGAGTTGTATAACTGGACAGCCAGTGACAATGTGGCCTAGATTTAATACTAGGTAGTTGCTAAGCTGCACTCGTAACATGGGCCACGATTGGGTTGGTCCTTAATCTTTACTTAACCTCATAAGGATCAAGAGGAAGATATGCGTTGTAACAATAAATAAAAAATCTCGTTATGTACCGTGGCCAGGATAAATAATAATATTAGGTCCTTACCTATGAAATTGGCGTTTTGTATGGGAGGAACAAAAAGTCGAAATTTTTTTATATAGCATATTTAATAATATTTATTTAATCAAAGTATGAGCCATTGTAATCTATGCACTTTTGCCATCTCATAGGTAGTTCATTGATCCCTTTACTAAAAAAACCATTCGAACGGGAATCAATAAAATCTTTGAAGGCGACTTGGACTGCCCCATCTGAGTTGAACTTTTTCCCTTGCAAGAAGTTATCCAAATTTCGAAAAAAATGGTAATCTGTTGGAGCAAGGTCCGGGGAGTACGGTGGATGCCTTAGAGATTCCAATTGAAGTTCTTCTAATTTGCTAGCCGTCTGTTGTGCAGTGTGTGGTCTAGCGTTGTCGTGAAGCAGCAGTGGCGTAGAGCGATTGACCAGCCTTGGTTGTTTAGCAACTAGCTTTTCCATCATGGTTTGCAATTGCTGACAATAGATATCTGCCGTAATCGTCTGGCCAGATTTGAGAAAACTGTAATGAACGACACCGGCGCTAGTCCACCAAACGCTTACAAGTAACTTTTTATTGGTCAATTTTCGCTTGGAGCAGGCTTTGGCTGGCTTGCCAGGGCTGCAGGGTCCAGCCATTGCGATGAGCGCTTCCGATTATCGTAGACAATCCACTTTTCATCACAGGTAATGATTCGATTTAAAATCCCTTCGTTATTGTGCCGGTCAAGTAATGTAACGCAGCAGTTGACGCGCGTTTGCCGGTTTGCTTCACTCAATTCGTGAGGAACCCACCTTTCAAGTTTTTTAATCTTCCCAATTTGCTTCAAGTGGATTAAAACAGTTTTATCACTAACGCCAAAGCCTGCAGCTAACTCGGACGTGGTTTGCGATGGATCCGCTTCCACAATAGCCTTCAATTCTTCATTATCAACTTGGGTCTCCGGCCGTCCACGGGGCTTGTTTTGCAGGTCGAAATTTCCAGAACGAAAACGTTGGAACCAAAAACGCACTGTGTTTTCTTTTGCGACACAACCGCCATACACATCATTAACCCTTCGAGCCGTTTCCGCAGCACTGGTGCCACGGTGGAACTCGTACTCGTAAATAACGCGATATTTCAAATTTTCCATTTTGTAAATTGAGCGATGCAAACAGAAAAAAGATAAGTAAAAAAACAAATGAATGACGGTTTACGAAACACAACTACATGTGGAAATAGCTGTATAAATTTGAATTTCGAATTCCTAACCAAATAGGAAAAATTTGTGATCAAAGTGGCCAGTACGACAAAACGCCAATTTCATATGTAAGGACCTAATAAAATAAACTTACACGCATACTATTTCAAAATTATTCATTAAAAAAATCCATTTATAAAACTAAATGAAATAAAAATTTATTAATTAAATTTGATTATAATTATCAAGTTACTACTAGGTATAAAAAACTTAATACCCATGTAGGTAACTCTCTTGATACGATTGGTGATTTGAACAAAATAGAATAAAAATAAACTTCGATTAACTCCTCACTATCTGACATATTATCTCTTATCAGCCTAAACACTGCTGGGCACAGGCCTCACCTCAACTATGCGGTGGTACAAGCCAAAATCCACCATGCGGGTTTAGTGCGGATGGTGAAGGGAAAATTATAGAGTTAGCAAAACTGAAAAATAATCGCGTGTAAATTCCTGCTTGGTCGAGTTCCCTCTAAGTATCCTAAGATTATTAAGTTAATACATTTTTAGCATTAAGAGAAATCGCCTGGCTTACAAGCCCAAGCCGTGTGTGTGTTTTCACTTCACACCCTAATATCATCCGAGTGGATCTGGCAGTCGTCCGGCCAGCAGTCAACTTACCTAGGTTGAATCCCCACCTTGAGTCCTGATCGCTTTTAACTTCAGTTTAGAAATAATAATAGTAATAGTCCTCCTGGCCGATTTCGACCACGGCGGCCAATCTCAACAGAGATCAGCCAACTACGCAGGAGATATTATAGTGCACAAGTGTGAGCGCAATACACAGGTGCTCTCACAGTTCCATAACTCTCAAAGTTCGGTGAGACGGCAATCCGACATGACCGGAGAGAGATCAGGCGCAGGACCAACGGCTTAACGTGCGCACCGAGGAACGGGGGTGTAACACCGCCAACTTCCCGACTCCAAGCTGTTTTTGAGAAATTTATGACAGAAAATCTCAGAAACAATTTTGGCTTGACCCGGGATTCGAACCCAGGACCTCACGGATGTAAGGCATAAACTTTGCCACTACACCAACGAGGCAGTCAGTTTAGAAATACTAATGCTGCCATTAGAAAAACGTTTGTATGTTCAATATTCAAGTACTTGCCAACAGGCTCGCGCGGTATTAAGAAAACTCACACCTTCACACCCAGTAAGGTTCCATAGCATCGCTATTCTCCAAATGTGAACCAAAAGGTTCGTAACAGTTGCACAATGGCCCTATAACATAACTTATTCAATCCGAAATGTATACCGATGACGGACGAACAACAAACGAACCGAATCGCGCTCCCACACAAATTGTTCAGTCAAAGATACGCTACATTATTAAAGTGAGATGAACGGCGAAAATGTATACAGGCTGTTCCATTTTTAACCTCTGACGAAAAGAGGAGTGTTATAATTTGACTGTTTTGTTATATTCTGATTGAGTGTTATGTGTATGTAGCATGGTAGACCCCGAAGCTAAACTCAGCAGTCAACAAAGAGTCCCTCGCTACGATCAGGATCCAACGCCCGTGACTTATGACAGGCTTTTACGCCCTTAGTGCATGTTGTTGTTGTTGTTGGAGTCCTATGGCACCCCCGTAGTGCAAAAGGCCTTCGTGAGTTGTCGCCATCTCCCCCTGTTCTGCGCTTGACTCTTGACATCCTCCCATAGTAGACCTGCAGCTGTTATCTCCTGGTTGATGGTTCGTCTCCACGAATGTATGGGTCGTCCGCGTCTTCTCCTGCCATCGGGCTGCCATTCGAAGGCCATCGACGCAGCATTGCACTCACATCGACGCAGCGTGTGCCCTATCCATCGCCATTTACGCTGAGCAATTTCTTGCTGTATCGGCATCTGCTTAGTACATAATCTTCTATTAATCACTATGGTTCTTAGCAATGACTGGTCGAAATTCGTTCAGCCGTTGAATCTTGTCATCCGTTTTCCTAGCTCATGTTGGGGGTTTTTTGAATTTTAGTTTTTAGATTTTCACTTATCTTATGGAAACTTTCTGTAAAATGTGGGTGCCTGTCTGTGAATTAAAATAGAGTTTGGCCAAGTGCTGTTTTTTTAAGGTTATTTAACCAATACTATCTATTAATTATCGGGTCTAAACGCAAACTATTTTAATTAGTATTTTGGTACTCACTGCTCGATGTTTCGGCTGGATTGCACACAGCCGTGGTCACGAGCTGATTGGTGGCGCGCGGCGTCGTCTGCTCGGAACGGCCGCAGTTCCCAGATCCACCCTCACATATTCATTATTAAACATGTTAGTACAGTCACCGCGACAAACAACACTGACACTTTGTGTCTTTTTAGGTAAAAATCGCGGTTTGCATTTATTAATCACTGGATTCCACGCTGATGACAATTTAAATCCGTCGTCCCGATTGAAATTTTTGTATTTCTTGATTTCAATCGCTTCACGTACTATCCTAGGATAGTAATAACGATCGGTGGAGAGGAGTTTTGGATCGTGCAGTTCCGACCCGATAACCAATAGTTAGTGTTAAAATGCAACGCGAAAGTTTAAAATCATAAATTTGGCCAATATTTTTTAAACAAATGTTTAGTCAAAAGTTGACAACTTTTTCAAACCGGGTTCCAAATAAAACACCATTTATACAAACGGAACAATGGATTACAAAACTTAAACTCGTTATTTTCTAAGTTAATCACACGGGATCCAAATACAGTTGCGTAAATCCTTTTATAACAGCTGTTTGATCTATTTATTTTTCTCACAATAAATCTAGAACTTTATTTTTCACTTGAGCCAAGGGCATCTCAGGCAATATTAAAAACTGTTACACAACATTCACAATACATAAAACGACGCATTGTCGCCAATACGAAAATAGTTCAATGTTACTAAAGATGACGGAAAAATGCAAAGACGAAATATAATGTCGAAATTATATTTTAAAATTGATGATTATATTATAAAGATATATATAAATGTTTGAATGTTAACAATTACCTACAATCATTGTTAATCAAATTTGAATCGAGGCAATGACAATAGCGACTGAGCTTCGACCGACTTCTCAGCTCTAGACCAAATGGTCCCGAAGCGGTGGTAGGGTTAATTTATATGTTGGGACGTGTAAAAGTGCTCCTTGTGAGTCTATTTACAAAAATAAATTGATTTTGTTGATTGATTTTATTTATTTTAATAAAACTGCATTTGAATTGCTGTTAAGTTAATTCTGTAGGCTCCTTTAACAACCTGCACACATTTTTGTTAATCACACTTAAAATCTGAAGACTTGTAAGTTAAAGTATTGAAAAATCCACACTAGTGGCATAGGCTATTGATATGCCTAAAACTGTACAATAAAAGATCATAAAGCAAATTAAACGAAGTTATGCAGCACAGAATTATCCGAAAACATCACGAATTACCCGACATACATAATTGTTCTCTGTATATATGATTGTTCACTGTCTAGATAGCCGTATACGATTCACAGAGTTTAATTATCCGTCGTGTTTAATGATCATTGTTTAGGTTAATATCAATTATATAAGTTAGAGCTGAACTTTGCCTGAAATTATGGAAACATTCGAAATGATGTTAAGTAATCTAATGCCAGAGTAAAGATAACTAAATCCTTAAAGCTTAAACCCACCTACCTGTTCCCGTAAATTTACGTATCCATCAAAACATTTTTTTATCATATTTTTATTAATAGACGCAGCCCGCTCAAGCTGCTGAAATGAAGTCTTTTTATCCGGCTTGCTTCCCCCCCAAAAAAAGAAAACAATCAACTGCCAATCCTAGTTTCGTTAATTATAAAATAAAAAGTGCTTTGATCATAAACATAATGTATTTGTCTTGAACAAAGTTGTGACTTCTCGTCTTTGACATCAGATTAAACACCCTACTGTCCTCAAATAAGTAGCTGTTTGGTTGTTTGATATCCATCCTAGCATTGTTTATTAATCATTCAATTCCGAGCATAAGCCTGTAGGAGGCACGAGACACGAGTATACACGACCCAAAGATCCTACCACTGCTAAGAGGAAAATTTAGTAGCCTAGTAACTACTACACTCGGCTCCAGAAATAAATAAACAAAATCGGACAGACCATACGTTGACCACGATGAAACCGCCATTGTCAATGCCTTTTGCAAAGATTAATGATGGTGCCATCTCAATCGTGACCTTGGTCTTGTCACCTCTGACCTCCAATCATCAAGACCTCCGCCATTATGTCATGCAGTCATGCCAAACCACACGAGCATAATGTGCGAACAGGAAGCGAATCGATTACAAGGACGCACGCTTTCACCGGCCTTTCTATTCGGCGTGTGCGCATGCCGATTTTGAGTTGGCGACCTGAGACATACGGCTATGCGGAGTGTCGAACTTTATAATAATAATTATAACTTCATTTCAGGTTAATTTCATAAACTAACATACACACCCAAAATACTTTAGCAAATAAATAACAATTAAAACATTTTTTCACAAACAGTAAATGATAACTTTAAGAATTGATGAGTAGAAATGCTTTTCAGTTTATAAGTAACTAGCGGTCTGCCTGTGACTTCGTCCGCGCAAATGTTGGATTTTTTGTCTCCTCTGTTTTATCCCAAGGGAACATTTAATCGGGATAAGAAGTATCCTGTCACCTAAGTCAGCTTATACCTACTCGTATATACCCTGACTGTATACCAAATTTCATCAAAATCCATCCGTCCAGAAGTTTCAGCGTGATTGACGGACAAGCATTCAAATCCAAACAAACAAACTTTCGAAGTCAATACACGAGACGGTTTCAATATTCTATCTATGAAATGGCTAAAAGGTGGATGACTTCTGTTTCACACTATAATATAATAGTCCTCCTGGCCGATTTCGACCACGGCGACCAATCTCAACAGGGATCAGCCAACTACGCAGGAGATATTATAGTGAACAAGTGTGAGCGTAATACACAGGTGCACTCACTGTTCCATCACTCTCAAAGTTCGGTGAGACAGCAATCCGACATGACCGGAGAGAGATCAGGCGCAGGATCAACGGCTTAACGTGCTTTCCGAGGCACGAGGGTGTAACACCGCCAACTTCCCGACTCCGAGCTGTTTTTGAGAAATTCATGACAGTAAATCTTAGAAACAATTTTGGCTCGACCCGGGATTCGAACCCAGGACCTCTCGGATGTTAGGCAGAAACTTTGCCACTACACCAACGAGGCAGTCCCCACACTAAAAGCTAAGTACCTCTATGTAGTTAAATTTCAAGGTAACGTTTGTATGAAACTGATAGCTATCTTCTTTCAGAGACCGGCCGTTGATAAAAATCCTTCGAAACATAATAATATGGTCATGAAGTTGAACGAAATCTCACCTAAAGTAAGTGTCAATGTGCACGAGATAAAATTTTGTTTTGGAAGTAGTTGAGCTGATTTTGATCATTTAAATCATTTGTTTGTTGGTTCTTTCGTCCGTGTGTCGCACTGACCTACTTCTTTTCGATAGTAGTCCTGCTTTGACTGACGTTGACCATAAACAATTGTTCACTTACATAATTAGAAGTTTGTGTACTTAGTATGATTTTATGATAGTCAATTAAACAAGGCTTAGGTGACACTGCTGGTGGCGCTTGCATATTGGCTTGTATGAATGTTGAGATGATTTAGGGGGAAAACTTTAGGAAAAGCATAGAGACAACCTTCATACAAAACAATATCAGCCTTAAACCAGGCCAAGCATAGTACCGCATCGATTCACCTACAGTTAATTTAAGCTTAAGTTATATGAGTGGTAGAGTATGCCTCATGGCGTTAAGCCCCCGGTACACTGAAGCTAGCCTATTCAATAAATAAATGTACAACAACATCACATACATTGATCTTCTGACTCCGTGGTAAGTAGCTAAAGCACTTGTGTTACAGATATCAGAATCAAAAGTGGTATCACAAATAAACTCATAAATAAATACATATTACACCCAGACCAGTACAAACACAACACAAATGTTTGTACAGTGCGGGGATCGAGCCCGCGACTTCTTGGTTAATAGTCAACTTCTTGACCATTACACCAAAGTGGTCGTCAAATAAAATGTTTATTTTTAATAGTTCAGATATTGTTGTCATACCATTTAGGTACACTACTAAAAATAATGTGAGATTCTTATACGGGAGTGCCATAAACATCTGAACTATCTGATAGGTTTATTTTTAAATACGAGTATAATATATTATATACATTTATTGTATATTTTATAATCAATCTCATGTGTCATATTTTTGGTATTATTATTCTTGTGTTTTCTCTTTTACTTATTTTGTCTCACCGACCAATAATAATTTCAGCTTAGCCCAAAGGTATGACGAACGAAGACGACAAAGTAGAGAATGCCCTACGGCGTTAAGTCCACCTTTTGTACATAGTTTTGTTGCGCAATAAAGCTTAAATAAATAGGTAACAACATGTAAATATCCAAGGCTTAGTTTATCAAAATGTAAGACTCGAATTCACCAATCTCAAAATACTTCATCTCACTTTCTGAAAGGTACAATGGCACTATGGACTACGATATCTTTATAATGATACAATGCAATGTAAGATATTCGCAATTTTATATTAAGTGATAGTATCTCACGTACCCGACTGACATAAGTGTAGGGACAGCATGTTTTTTAACTGTCTTAAGAGACGGGAGTAACTTACGAGTTTGGGCGAAGTGTTAGGCGGAAGCGGATAAGTGAAAAAAAACCCACCGTACAATGGTTTTTTTTTTAAAATAAGTGTAATAAATTTCAGTATGTTGATTTTTTTTTAAATATTTTATGTGAACACAATGATTTACTAATTGCAATAATCGGCCTGGATTCTCTTGATGGCGCATTTGACCAAAATGACAATCATAAATATCAAATTTAAAACTGTGACAGGCTATTTTTATACCTATAGGTATAAAAATAAATAAATACATATAACACCCAATGGTTTGTGTGCATAAACATGTCTGTTTGCAATGGTCTGCCATTGCAAACAGACATGTTTATGCACACAAATATTTATACATTGCGGGGATCGAACCCGCGACCTCTTGGTTAATAGTCAACTTCTTGACCATTCCACCAAAGTGGTCGTCAAATAATATAAATATTAATGATATTATATGAAGAGTTCTCTACCAAAATACAATATGTTCCGTGATAGTTAAAATATATTTTCATCTAATTTTGCTCACTTAAAATGCTACTCTACATTCTATCCATTAGTAAAATCATCGGAGATGTCGTTTTACAAAAAATTGACGGTAAAATTGTCAAATGTTTAAATAATAATACTCTTTCGCATCATCCCAATTTATTTCAAAATAAACAAAAGCACTGCCCCTTAACTTGAGAATGATAGAGATATAACTTAGTAATATCAATCTTCTTTGGCACATCATGAGATTACGCAATCCATTTACAAGTTGGAATGTTGGTCGGACGTCCACTATCTAGATATGAGAACACCTGTCTACCTATCACTCTTACATCACATAAAATTGGAATTACATAGTTAGAAATGCTACGTCAGTGACTGTTTTTATTGACTTGTTTTTTTTTTATAGTTGATGGAATCAGGCGTGGCGTTACTTTGCGGAAATCCATGATTAAAACTGAAAAAGAGGATTATTCTGCTTTAAATTTCCACCAAACGACGCCGGCGCAGTACCCCAAAATACATCTAACTGTAATTACCTGAAAAGGTTAGAACTGGAAGTCGCAGGACTTCAATACCTACAACTCACAACGTGACACATAAGATGCACCTGGAATCACAACACTGGCACCGACAAACACGCGACGCGTTTCGCCACTATACGTGGCATCCTCAGGAGTTGTTGTCGCTTCGACAGACTACGTACGGTCGTCGTTCGTGGTTCCTGCACTGGCGACGTTTGGTGGAAATTTAAGCAAAGTGACAGCCTCCAAACTTTCCGGGGCTTGCCTTCCTTCTTACTACTGCTCCCTTGCACTCTTAGTAGGAGTTTGATACAAAACTGAATAAAGGTGAATAGGCTGTTAATAGCCAGGCATGATCTATCTTCGGTCGCATCGTCGCTTACCATCAGGTGAGATCGCAGCCAAATGTCTTGTTATTCATATAAAAAGAAGGTTATGTTTAAAATAGTACAGTTTAACGTCGTATCGTTATAAGATACTTAAAGCATAGTTGCAGAAATCATTTTGTGTGCTTGTATGATCGCTGAAAGCATTAATTCTGAAACAAATAAACTTAAATAAATACATAGAACACCCAGACTTACTAGTCTGGGTGTTCTATGTACTACAAACAGACATGTTTATGCACACACATGTTTGTACAGTGCGGGGAGCGAACCCGCGACCTCTTAGTTGATAGTCAACTTCTTGACCATTACACCAAAGTGCTCGTCAAAAGTATTAAAAGTCCAAATTATATTTCGAAAGTGTTTGTACACAGTTTTTTATTCTGGCAAATCTTTTAAAACTTCCTCCGTTAAACGTCTTTATGGTATCCACTTAACATCCCTACTCGCACTTTAAAGATAGGTTTTATTATAGCAAGCTAACAGCTGTTGCGCCATTCTAGCCAATGTAAATTGGACTCTTCAACGTTGTTGATAAAGTCTATCGTCTCCAGTCATATGGTAGAGTAGATCATCCTTTCACTGTTGCGGCTACTGACCTCGTAGGTCCTTTTTAAGCTCAATTTTTGAAAAAAAAGAAACATGCGAACGCTCGTTTGCACGGTAATAAATGAGTTATTTTAGTGCTATTACGTAATACACACACACACTACTTACATATTAAACTTAGGTACTTATTGATAATATCTCACTGGGCTGATCCAGAGATACTAAATACTAGTATTAAGTTTAATTCTCATTTATTTATTTAAGCTTTATTGCACAACAATACTTTGTACAAAAGGTGGACTTAACGCCGTAGGGCATTCTCTACCAGTCATACCTTTGGGCTAAGCAGAAATGATTAGTGGGCATTGTAAATTAACGTAATGTTTTTAGGAGAATAAATATCTTTGAACACAATAATACGTTAGGCTGTAATGTAGATAATAATCGCTTGGAATAGGCTAGGAATTCTAATGTCATTGTCCATTTTACCGTTTTTAACACCCAACAAAAAATGGCAGTGTTAATAGAGTTTGACCCTATAAATAAATAAATACTTCACAACAATCACACCAATTCTCTAGTCCCAAATTAAGCTACGAGGCTTGTGTTATGGGTACTAGACAACGGATAAACATACTTACCTAAATATTTTTTTTTGTAAATAATACATATTATACATAGAAAACCCCCAGACCAGTACAAACACACATGTTCATGCACTCATATGCTTGTAATGTGCGGGGATCGAACCCGCGACCCTTGGTTGTAGAAGTCCGACATGTAGACCACTGCACCAAACGGTCGTCAAATCTGTTTGTGTTGTTGCGTTTTTGTGTGTGTCTGTCTGTAGCATTGTAGCTCGTGAACGGATAAACCGATTTTAATAGCCGTTTTTTTATTCGAAAGATAATTTAATCACGGTGGTTTGTAGCTATAGCTGGTTAAAATCCGTCTAGCCGTTGAAACTTACCACCTGTTTTTCTGTCTCATTCGGGTTTTTTTTTTATTTATTTATTAAGAAAACCAACTACGTTACATATTTTACATTATAGCTAGTAGTACTTACATCTATTAGTAAGGCTAATTACAGGTTTCCTTTTTAACCGGAAAATTGGTCCTTTGTTTTAACAATTTATATGTTTGCCTAATGCAAATGAAATAACAAAAGTATGCAATAAAAATAAATATACATAATACGGTGGACTTACGAAGTCGGAATTAAGTTACAGTCACCTCGTTTAAAAGTTATTACCCCCTTATTAAATCGAGCAAAGCGGTATATTAGAATTAGATGACACCATAAAAAAACGGTCAAGTGCGAGTTGGACTCGCGCACCGAGGGTTCCGTACAAACCTGTAGATAAGGAGTAGTAACCAGTAGTAACTTTGAAAATTTCAAAATTGTCAAAAATATTTTTCAAAAATATTTTTTTCATATGATGAAACTTTAAATTTACGGTTTTCGTAATTTTTCCTATATCTGTACTATAAGACGTGACTTCGTACTAAATTTCAAGATTCTAAGTTTACGGGAAGTACCCTGTAGGTTTTGATTCCCGTGCGAGTTTTGAAAATTTGCGGAAATTTGCGGTCTAAATGGCTGTATCTTTTGATTGCGTTGGCTTAGAAAGTTGATTTTTCTACAGCTTCCAGGGACAGTAGACCTAAGTATCATATAGAAATTTCAGTTTGACTCCACGCGTTCCTGAGAAAAACGGTCTTGACAGACGGACGGACGGACGGACGGACGGACAACAAAGTGATCTTATAAGGGTTCCGTTTTTTTCTTTTGAGGTACGGAACCCTAAACATACTACAACATACTTAAAGGCTTGTGCCATCCTAAAGAAAAAAAATACAAGATTTTGAAAACAAAAATACCTACCTAGGTAAGATACATATTACGTCAGTAAAATTGCCGGATGACACCACTTACGGCTTTAATGACGCGGCATACTCCAGCTAAGATAATCTATGGCGGTGCCTTATGTTTAGAGTAAGTTGTTTAGTGATGGCCGTCTCAACATTTTGGTATAGGTGTAGTTTTTTTTAAAGATTAAGGAATTTTGTTTTCTGCTTAAATTAAGGCAAGCTGATTAATCTACACATTTGTCATAACGTGCTTAACTTACTAACTTTTGTTTCATACATATTTTTATAATTTTATTGGTTTTCACGTAGAGAAGGCACAATTATATTATCCATAATATAAAATAAGTCGGATTTTCCTTCCTGACGCTATAATATAACTCTAGAACGCACGAACCTATTTCCACGGTTTTGCATTCGTTGGAAAGATCTCAAGCTCTGTGAGGCTTATAGCAACAAAAAAACAGCAAAGTTCCGGTAAAAATCAACAGAAAAGCAGGAAAACATGGATAATCATTTGTCACACACATCGCCATAATGTTACAAAAAACGAAGCCATTTGGTGGCAAAACGGGGTTCGCCGGGTTCGCTAGTTTAGTATAAAAAAATCAGATGAAATTCTCAGGAAGACTGATTTTAAAAAGAAAGTTGGCAGCTAAAGCATCTTACCTACCTAGGATTATTCAGGTTATGTCATTTTAATTACCTACTTACTTAACGTTAATTTAGACGCTTTCTCGCCTATCGATATTACAACACTATTTACCTGGCAGCAGCGGTCTTAATATTATGTGACGTAACCTTCTAACATAGTTCTAAAGCTATTCCACGACCGTTATAAAATTGTAAGGGGGATACTATAATGCCCATATAAGGGGAGGTTTCGTCACATTTTTGTACTTACAAGATAAGTGTAAAATTGCAGCAGCATTCCCTTAGTTTCTAGAATTTATAGTTGTGATGTTATCTATGGGTCTCATAAGAAAGCTCAGTGTCGCCCAGCGAGTGATGGAGAGAGCGATGCTTGGTATTTCCCTCCGCGATCGAATCAGAAATGAAGAGATACGCAGGAGAACTAAATCGACTGACTTTGCTCAAAGGATCGCTCAGCTGAAGTATCAGTGCGCGGGACACATAGCGCGAAGAACATAAGTTCGGCCATTGGGCCGTTGGATGAATTTGCGGGAAGTCACTGGATGCGGGAAGCTACTGGATGCGGGAAGGTACTGGATGCGGGCGCGCGCTGGACCGTACACGGTGGAGATCCTTGGAGGAGCCTATGCTTGCATGACGCTGATATGATGATGATGATAATGATAATGATAGCTAAGTACTATACCTATCGAGTTAAACCCCAGGTATGTTCCTCGGTTTTTTGTGATATAATATAAGTTTTTGTTTATAAGTATATTTGTTTATTTTGTAAGTTTTTTTTTACATTACTTTTGTTATATTACTCCAACTTGTGATCGCACTGTAAAACCTCAGAAATACTTTGTAATGGTCTTCCACCCCTGTGAATATTGTTTCTTTTCTTATTTGACGAATTGAATTGGATAAGTTCCTGACTTCCTAACCATAACACCCCCTGAGAATTTGAAGCTGAAGTTTCGGATGAAGACTCCGGGATGGAGATTTTGTTTTGTTTAAAACCTCCCATGGTCTAAAAACTACTAGCAACAGCTACTTTTAATTTCTAATATCTAAGTATTATGCAGTTGCAGTAAACTAAGGTAATTTCAAAAATCATTCGCCAATCGCTATCGATACAACCTATCATATAAAGCTGTTTTGATCGATGTTAACTGTAAGATGATCGTCTGTTACAAAACCGTGGAGTAATCAGCTCGGAGCTGTCATAACGTTCGCAGTTACCGCCGTTAGGTTTAGAGGTTAAATTTAAAAACATACGGTTCCAAAATTTGAGCGGGAGCGATGGAACGAGGATGACTTCTATTCACGCATGTAATGGACTTGACGGCACATAATTGTATTCTATGTACAGAACGTAGAGAATCAGATACATCACACACACATTTGAAGTGCTTATGAAGCCGCAATATTTACCTTTTTATGTTGTCGTGTGTACCTCGACGGCTAAGTATTTTTGATTATTTTACATCTTTGTGGCATGATGTGGCCTACTGTTGCCGCAACTCGCGTCTGGAAGCATTTCAGTTAATCGCTGAAAGTTGCGACTCGTGCGATTTTCCAAAACGAACTAACTTCAAAAAATTAAAATGAAGCCATTAATGAAATAGCGAAATAATGAACGAAAAAAAAACATTTGTATGAAGGAAAACAAAATAATAAAGTGTGTGAAGTGCGTATACTCGTAAATCAGGGTTACTGAAAAAACAAACCAATATTTACCCGAGGTTACGTACACGTTCCAGTCCCGTATATTTCACCAATACTTACATCTAATTATCGTGTTTAGCCAACTGCCCTGCCCTCGCATCTTCGATTAATTAATATTTTGTCGAAATTCTTTGCTCACGATCATTTGTTCGGTAAATTAATCATAATTATAGCAGGCTGTTGAGCCATAGAGTTTTAAAAATGTTTTTTGTTGCAACATAAGTATTTGGCACATCTGCTGTACAATGTGGTCCAATATTGCATTGAATTGTAGACTTATGAAATGCCTATTTATCAAAGATCAGTGATTGCTTATTACCAGTTGGAATTGGGATCAAAGTATGAAAAGTCATTGCTAAGTCATTGGATGATGTGTATCGTATCACTTCAAATACCTCTTTAACAACACGTACTTACATAAAACAGAAATCTAAAGAAAATAAATTATTGTTACCGGAAAGTACTTGAATTGCTTTTTTGTAACTTCCATTAAATGTATTGCGACCTTCTTTTTCATCATATTTTTTTATTAAGACACAATTTTGACAGCAATGCAATTTTTTACCGAAAACTTAAATCAAAAATTGGGGCCGCTACGAAGTACTCTCTCCTCTTAAAATACCTTATTTTTTTATCAATTCATATAATTAGATTGCATCCTAACTAAGAACTAGAATAGCATCTTAAACCATTAAAAAGTCAATTTTGTTCCGAATTATCAAGCTTTAGTAAACTGAGCGACCAAAATGAGCATAAAAAGACGTTCGCAGTTCGTTACAAAATATGCGTATAACTTTGAAAAGCAATAATCATTAGCCCTTTGTAGCGATCATAGTCGCATTACCGTGTGTCAGTGGTAAGTATTACCCAAACATCATTTAGGACAAATTACATTCGGTGAGGTAACAGCAGTTCGGCTGTAAAGGTTAATGTTTTGATCATCTGATGATATGTGATGACGCGTTATTCTTCATCACATAAGTATTTCATGTTATGTACAGAAAGTTTTGGTCAAGGTAAATAAATTACTTAAAACATATTGGGCCTAAACTTTAGAAGGTAAGAATTTGAGAGTAGTTCAGTCAAAAACAGTCAACTGCGCAATCCAGGGTAAACTAAGCCCGTGCCCCGGCCTGCATTGCATGCGCCCGCGCCACCGCCCGTCGGGTGGGAATAGTGCCGTACCCCCGGCTATTCCCCTGTCCCCCCGCAAGGGGGGCGCGCTGTTGGAGGTCGTCATGGACGTGAAGGATTAGACGGCACCCATGTCACCTCCTAGACAGGGAAGGAATACCGCAGGTTTTTAGGACGCTAGGAGTCCCACACACCCTGAGGCCCCCTGGCCTCGGTTATAGCTCTTAAAAGGGTTTTCTTGAGATAAAAAATAGGGTAAGCTAAGCCCAGGGTTTGTCTATCCATATATATATATATATATTATCATTCTGCCCTTTTCAGCGTCAAAAAAGTTGACAGTTAGTTCGATAGGGCTACTTGCATGATTATGAGACTATTAACACATATACATTTTATACATTTCTTAGGTGGCATGATTCTAAATGACTCCGTGCAATTTCCTAAATAATCGTAAGCAGTCATGAAGACTACACTACCCTATTCCTAATAGGGGCCATAAATTAAAAAAAAACATCTACTATGATTCTCTATCTATTAGTCTTTTATGATTAGACTAGTATCAACAATAATTTATTGAAAGACCACGCAATAAACCGTGGCATAACATATATCCACTCAACAATAAGGCACAGAATCGCCTTTGATTCATAGGTCAGTTTATTGTATACCTAATGCTGTCAACGCGCAGCTTTTATGTCAAATTGTCAATAGAATAGCCATTATACTGTCCATCAGCGATGCGATTTGGGTCCGATAACATTGATGACTTCCTTATAAGGTGGCGCTTAAGTATCCTATGACACCGCTAAGGATGGTTCAGGTCAATTTGTGTCAGGTATACTGAAAGTTATTTAATTATATCTAATTACGAGGTACACATTATTATTTTAAAGGTCACATCTGGTGGATTAATCTTGTGGATATCTATATACTTACCTACATTTTCTTCTTTTATTTTAACTAAAATAAAACAACTAACTTAGTTGACTTTAACTTTTAAGCTCTACTTCGACCACTTTGGTGTAATGGTCAAGAAGATGACTATTAACCAAGAGGTCGCGGGTTCGATCCCCGCTCTGTACAAATATTTGTGTGCATTAACATGTCTGTTTGTACTGGTCTGGATGTTATATGTATTTATTTAAGTTTATTAGTAATACCACTGTTGATTCTGATATCTATAACACAAGTGCTTAAGCTATTTACCACGGAGTCGGATCAATGTATGTATGTTGTATTTAAAAAAAAATAAAAAATATATTGTTCTACCAGTAGTCAACACAGAGGTTAGATTGTATTTCGTTACTTAACTTTAGTATAAATCTTCTTAAACGACACTCCCTTTTTGCCTCCCGTTATAAATAAATATGAGAAAAGAAGTAACGTAAAGACGTGGAAAGTTGCACATAAACTTTTGAGATCCAATTTGGATGTGCTCCTTTTTTTAATTTAAAAAAACTTGATTTCAGCCTGGCCCCAGTTAAATGTTACATTTATATTAATCAGTGCTTATAAATCCACACCAACGTTCACAACAACACATTCATAGACGAAACTTGGCTCGACCACTGCCGTGACCCTTCGTTACGTGTTCACCGTGAAAGTACGCGCGAGGAAGCGCCATAAACAGTTGGTTTTATTGCTTTCCCGTGGACCCCTAGAAACATAGACCACACCGTTTGTCATATTTTTACTTGGAAATTAACAACTATTGTGGTGAATTAAGTATAATAGAGATAATTTTAATATTTCATAATTTTTCACCAAGTCGTCACCAAATGGGTGCCTACAATACGAACGCCGAAGAGGCGGACCCAAGAAACGGTGGTGTGACGACTTCGTCAACACAACAAGGGAATGGGAAATGTTGGCAATGGACAGGGACAGGTGGAGAGATTTGGGGGAGGCCTTTGCCCAGCAGTGGGATGATATAGGCTAAATAAATAAAAAATAAAAAAAAATTTTTTCACCACTGTAGCTGCTATTTTTGTGGCTTTTATTTCGTCCATGTTTTTTTTAGGTATGACTGGTAGAGAATGCCCTACGGCGTTAAGTCCACCTTTTGTACATAGTTTTGTTGTGCAATAAAGCTTAAATAAATGTTTATTGTGCGATGTCTGATATCGAAATCAAGTCTACCAACTAGTGATAAATTATCTAGCTAGACGTTACTTAAGATAAATTTACGATCAAGGGATGTAAAACCCTTGATCTTGCTGTTTTAACAAGATTGGTCCCATATCTCCAGAGTTTTTCTGTCGAAACGGTCGAACGCTATGAATAATAAATTCGGATAAAAAATTAAGATAATATTAAAGTTTAATTATTGTTTTCATATCTCTTCAGATCAGAACTCCTCGTAACGAATAAGGGTAAGGTTGCCACTATTGGACCACTTAACATTGAAATGACATAACAGCGAAATTACTTACGGCTACATCCAAGATAACAGGGGTTAGTATTAGTTAAAAGCTAGCGTTATGGACCGTCAAATGATTTATAAAGTACTTCGTTTCTGTAATATCTAAACGGTCCAAAGAAAGAGCCGGTCCAATGATCGCAACCTTACCCTAATCTTGCAATTGCTTACCCAAAACTACAGTTAGGTAAGCTTATTAACGCACACACCAACGGTTTTAAAACAACTTTCTTGCACCCTTGGCGGTCGGTTATTGCCTTGACCGAATCACGGCAGGTGGTATTGTATTTTGCATTTCAGTAAGTACATATTGAAAAAAATTTGCGGAAAAAGAACCTAAGTAGTTTCTCAAGCATGCGGCCTGTGTCCAGTTTCATCACTGCAACCTTAAAGTTGCTCTCGGCTTATCAATGGCATTTCTTTTGTTAATAATTTTTTTTATATATTTTTTTTATATTATATAGATATGCACTCATCGTATGGGGTAATAGTGCAGATATAGAAAAGGCGTTCGTTGCACAAAAAGTGTGTTAGAGCGATATGTGGATACTGCACCCAACAAACCATATAAGCCTTTATTTCAATCTCTGAATATTTTGACACTCCCTTGTCTTTATATATATATATTTTTTAAATTAAAAGCGAAGAAGCGGCAAAATTTGTAAAAAATAACTTGAATTATTTTACTTAAGCCAAAGACGTCTACAAACGAGGAACCAGAAACAGAAATAGGTTAGTTTCCGTTATAATTTCCAAGAGCGCGAGACAATATATAATAGGATACCACAAGTAATTCAAGACCTACCCTTTAATAAATTTAAAAAAATAATTACTCAAATGGCTTAGTGAAAAGTGCTTTTTACACTATACAGGAATATTTAAATTGCGATAAATGATGATAACTAATAATTTTTATCTATTTAATGATGACTTGTTGACATTTTGGCCAACATATTTTGAGGAGATAATGCCAGTACTCGCCACGCTTAATTATTATAAAGAAGCTCAAGATAGCACAACGAGCGATGGAGAGAGCTATGCTCGGTATTTCTCTACGAGATCGAATCAGAAATGAGGAGGTACGTAGAAGAACTAAGGTAACCGACATAGCCTTGAGAATCAGTAAGCTCAAGTGGCAATGGGCAGGGCACATAGCGCGAAGAACTGATGGCCGTTGGGGCAGAAAAGTTCTGGATTGGAGACCCTTCGACCAAAAGCGCAGCGTAGGACGTCCACCGAAAAGATGGACAGACGACCTTGTAAAGATCGCAGGATCACACTGGATGCGGACCGCTTGTGATCGGTCGATATGGAAAACTAGGGGAAGGCCTATGTTCAGCAGTGGACGTCCTTTGGTTGATAATGATGATGATGATGATGACATTTTGTGATTGTTTTGATACACATTTTACTATTTAAATTTATTATCCCAATGTAACTTTAAGATTTGCATGCCATTAATAATGGTTGATTAAGCGGATGTATAATTGCTGATTTATAAGTATGACCATCTTCAGTGTACCTTAACCAAATAAAAATTTCTATTTCTATTTATTAACTAAAGGAATGACAACTAATGAAGTAGTAGTTAAAACTTCAGTCACTTCCCAAATTACTTTAGAATATAAAAAGGAAAAAACATACCCAGAATTTTCAATGAATCAGCTCTAAAACTAACCGTATTCTGCTGATTGGCAGAGTAAATGATTAAGGAAACAATGTATTTCCCGAGATATTTCTTAAGTGTAACAAAGTTAACAGATCTGTAACACTAGCCAAGTTGTAACATCCGCGACTTTACATAACTTGGAATATTGTATCATGGAACCATCACTCATTGTAACTGGACACCTGTTAGCCAACTAGGTATACTTGGTATAGCATTCATATGCTGGGTGATACTTTCCATCTAATACCTTCAGCTCATAAACAAGCTCAATACATATTTGTTTCTTCGGTTCACACATTTTCGTCCTTGTTAATAAAATAACTGAATAATCTTAACCGATTGTTAAATAAAAGCAAAATGTGTTTCTTTCGGATGTTGTAGGTACCTATATTACCACAACATTGATAAATCATTGCTGGCTACAGCCTAAGGTGCACTAAAAGATATTCGGACACACGAGTAAGTATAAGACTTATTTACCCATATGATATTAACTTTACACACATGTGAATGTGGAGTCTTGTCATATGGCATTATCTTTAGCCACATTTGACGTTATTGACAACATTAGATAATTTTTGTTTAATCCATAGCAACTGCTATAGCTGAAATACAATAGGCAATATAATTTTATCGTAGCTTAAGCGAAAGTCCATTGCAATTATTTGAAACTTCGTGGATGGAGATTGTACCTATATTTCATAACACGACGCATGAGGAGTTCTTGCACTGTAGATAGTTTCGCTTTATTTTCTATACAATTACTTACCTAGTTTTTGTGGTGAAACACTTGCATTACAGTGTCTACATTTTAAGTATTTGTTGCGATACTATGTACTAGTGGTACACAAAATAACAACTCTTTTATACATATGATTACTCTTATTTTCTTAAAGATTTTTTATTTATTTTTACAACAATAATTTTAGCAACGGTTGTAAAAATGGCAAGAAAATTGTAATTAAATGTATGTCTGATAGTGAATGTCCTAAAGCCACGTTTGTTGTGCAAAAAAGCTTAAATAAATAAATAAAATATCAAGATACTAAAAATACTTGTCCACAATATGTTTATTTTTTATATAATTTGTACTTAATTAATGTATTTTTTTATATTTTACAATGCCAATGTACAAATTTTGCATGCTGTTTGTAATAGCAAAACATGTGCACTAATTATACAGATAATTAGTGCACATGTACCATCTTTAAATACCATGTTTTTTGCAAATAAATATTATGATTATGATTATGAAAAAAAGATTATGACTATTATACCTTTGCTAGCATAACAATTTTGTAATCATTACCTTATCTATTAATGTAAATAATAGGCCTATCACCCATACGTGGAAGATGCCATAAAATTACATAACGATGACGCTGACCTTTGCCCCAGTTGCAGTCAGTAGGGCAAGCGATGCAAACCGGCTTATAAGATCATCGCGAAAGGGCTTGAACACATCAATACCTATTTTTGGGCAAAACGAGCATTAATGCCAGTCAACGACGATAACGAATGTTATTGCATAATGAGGTGAATCCTAACATAAAACTGCACTTTTTAAATGGCCTATTGACAATAATGACGGTTTAAGAGGACCTTTTCTTCTTCAATCAATTTAAAAAGCTCATTAATTAACAATGATGTGTCTTGTTGAAGTTTTATGAATTACTTAATAATACTGTTTTTTATATATACTTAAAATGTAATGTAGGTACCTATTGTTTGCACCAATGTAAAGTAATTTACATAAAAAATCATAATATTAAACATTCTAGGAGCACTTTTAGGATTATAATCTAGTTTAAGCTAAGTTCATAATATTGTGATGTCGAAAGGGTTGTACTCAGTTTGTGTTCTTTGAATAAATAAAATAAATACATAAGCAGAGTTTTTGAACATTATCATCGTCATTTTAGCCGTAGGACGTCTTCTGCTAATATAGGTCAAAGATTTCCCGGCCGATCGGTTATCCTCAGCCTTCATCTAGTTTGAAACAGCCATCTTTACTTTTAAATCGTCAGTCCATCTTGTCGGTGGATGACTTGCGCTTTTTATAATTATTTTTTTCTTAAAATACGGAACTATTTTACCTCGTGTTGATTAGCCGATTGCTAAATTTTCAATCGATCTTTACATAAACTTAAAAGTGATCCGTTCGCTAGTTACTTCTGAAATGTATCATTTATGCCAAGGTTTTGTAGTTTATACTTTAAGTGATCGAATGTGTGGCCTTTTTAGCACTAAACTGACAAGGTTTTCTCGATCGATCAATTTAACTTTGGACCCATTTATGTGTACCATATGTTTTATTGTTCTCTAATGATCTTCAATTACTTAGCTTTTAAAGGAACAATCATATTTGATTATTCGTTACAGCTTGATTGATCCGTAATCTTTGTTAAACGTTCTATTTGATGCTTGGTTAATTGCATTTTGCAACCATAATTATTTACTTGTCAGATACTTATCTCCTTCGGAATCAGACAGGACAGGGAGATTGAGCGGCGTCGGTTCGAAAATGCCTGGAAGAGCTTCTGGTCCATTAAATAATATATGAAAGGAGACATTTCAGTCTCTTTAAAAATAAACTCGTCGACACATGTGTCTTACCCATCCTCACATACGCAGTGACTGACTTTAAATAAGAAATTAAGAAATCCAAAGTCAAGGTTTGCCAACGAGCCATGGAAATAGGCATTAAAATCAATAAAATCTATTTATTCTTGTGAAAAGACACACAAGCAGCACTTTTACAAGTCCCAACATATAAATTAATCCTACCACCGCTTCGGGACAATTTGGGCCAGTGCTGAGAAGAAGTGGCGCAAGAAACTCAGTCGCTTTAGTCATTGCTTTTTTTCAAATTTGATTTACAATAATTGTAATCGTTTTCATACAAACATATCCATATCCGACAGTAATACATTAAAATAAAAGACAAGGTGCGAAATACAAAAATACCCTCCAGAACAGGCGTGTCTTATAGCAGCGAAAAGAACGCAAAAATTGAAGTGGGAGTGGGTGGGTCATGTGTGCAGGATGCACCCCGACCGATGAGCTCAAGTCGCCACACGACCAGCATACGAGTAGAGGTAGACCCAAAAAGCGATGGTGTGACGATTTGGTTGCCTTTGCAAGAGATTGGGAGCAGATGGCAAAAAATTGTGATGGGTGGAGCAGTTTCAGGGAGACCGTTGCCCAGCAGTGGGATGAAAGAGGATTAAAAAAATATTAATCACTTGAGCCATGGTTAATGAGACACAAGAAATATTTTCACAGAGCCGATTTCGTAATTGGAGGGCTCAATGAGTTAATCTCTAAATTATCTCTCAATTTAGCCTTTATTTTCGTTTTAGTCTTATAAGATAGACAGAATATAAATTTATGTAAGTAAATTGCAAAATGTGCTACATATTTAGTCCATTTACAACCAAAAACATGTTGGTTGCTATATGAAATAGTTTTAAGCATAGATTAGTCTGTATCGATTATGTCAATACGTCAGTCTGTCTGTCATATCTGCTGTAATTATAGACATCACATTATATTTATTTCTACATAAGTAATAATTACTGATGTTACATAAAACGTCCTCGTAAAGAGTTTGAATGTGCATTTTCTTATGCAACGGTGTAACTAATTATATTTGGATTATGATTTGTGTACGGAAAATAACTTTGCAAAACACGTTACTCTTTTAATAAGTTATATTCATTGAAACAGTTGACTGTTTCACAAATATTACAAGTTTTGTCTTGCCAACCAATAGCAGAAAAATACACAGGTTCTGTTACAGCATCTTAGTGTAACTCGGAAGATAAAAGTAATAGTTAAGGTAAAGTATTTATTGATCTACCAATAAAATTCCACATTTTCATATCACGTTTTCTATCATTCGTTTGATATCAAAACACTTCACACAACATCAGTTACAAGCATCTTAAACCAAGCTTTAATGTTACTTTAAATATTAACTAATTTTTCAGGCCTAAACAATCAACTTAAAAAGACACTTTTATTTAGAAACAAATACACCTAAAGGGGGCTTACAAAACATCATCCCATAACTTACAAGATATGCTAGTACGAACTTACCTAACAATCTATTTCCATTGATTGAGTTGTAGACTTAAACATAAACAATGACATAACAATCATCATTAATCGTTATACATTCATACATCATTATACGTGTCGGTACTCGTTGTCATTAAATCGTATTTTTTCCGACATTAAGAAAAAGGTTATCAATTAAACCTTTAAACGAAATCTATCTAATCAAGCGCCAAAGTTTTTTACTCTGACGTTTTGTCGTGTCACGTAAATCATGAGGTAATACGAAAATATACATTTTTTTTTATTTGTATGAAAACCCACAGCGATTACATAAATATTAACAAACAGAATTTTACCAATATTAAGGCCAATAATAGGCTTTCCATAAGTTGTAAAAAACAAATATTGTTGGATGAAGAATAATAAATTAATAATGTTTGCTTCTTTAAATTGAACAATTAACCAAGGCAAAGGCGAAAACAGTATTACAAGGTAAACGCTAGATAATTGTTATAAGGATCGAACAACTTGCTTAAACTTAAAATAGCTAAACTTCTAACAACAACGCACTCACCGTTTGGAACAGTTAGGTAAAAAGCAAGGGACTGATGGCCTGGTGACCGTCAAATCTTTTTTATTCGGATCAATGAATCCGATTGTTCCGCTTGCCTACTTTACGCAGTCGATAAGAAAGTACAAATGACACAAAACTAGGTATAAGTAGGTATGTACTAAAAACGCTTTAAAAACTTTATTAAGGGAAGGTTTTATATCTAGGTTTTTAAAAAAATATATCGATTTACTAAGTTTTTTTTTGCGTTCACACCGCAATTTTTTTTAAAAATTCGAAAAGACAACATGTAAATGACCTGAGCCGAAAATTTTTTAAAGTGTATGTCTTTTCGAATTTAAAAATATCGATACTAAGAATATTTCACCCGCAACGATCAGAATATTAAAACATAATTATTTACTTTATAGTAATTCATAATAAGAGCTAGAAAGAGCGAGATAAAATGAAACGTTTTTATTCATTATTTCATTTAAGTCATGCCAATTACCTGTCAGAGGTTAACAATTTTTATTTCGCCGTGAACCTATCGCGGTTAGAATGTTATCGAATAGATAATATCGTTACATTAACCATGTCCAAACAAAACGCACGTCTGCCTCCTTTACCCATTGTCGGCATCTCGCCCGCCATTAAGTTCACAATGCACTTGCGCTATCTTTTTTTGCTGAAGTTTACATAATCCTCGAATGTGAAGGTTGTTCTGGCGGGGAGGCTGTTGGCCGGCGATGCCTTCGCCTCAGTTGGAAGTGACGCGCGCGCGCTCGCGCCTGTGCTGTGACAGTTTATTTTTTAATTTATATTTTTTGTGCTGTGCTCGGATACAATGAGGCTGATATTTTGGGTGAGTTCGGAATTTGAATTTTTTAGTCGTATTTCGGGGTCATCATTGATGGCCAGGTCTGACCGAGCCGCGGGCGAGTCCACTTTCTTTAGTGAAAGTCGAGTGATCATCGATTCATCATCGGAAGAGGGCTCGTTTTTATCGATTCTGGTACCCGCTATAGGACTTGATATTTTTTTCTGACACCATGTTCTCCTAAAAGTTTTACGAAATTTTAAATATATTGAATTATATTGACTTGCCGTAAAATAACTTAATAATTGTAATTTTTTTACTTGTGTACTTGTAGAAAACAAACTGTTTTTTTTTTCATTTTATAAATGGTTTAAAATATTTGGAAGTTAAAAACCTATTTTGTGAAATTAATATATTGATTATTATGTGACAAAATATATAAAAAAACCGGCTAGTTCTCAATCGTCCGGAGAAATTAGTGAGAGTGAATCGACAAGTTTTTATAAGAGCTGTTTACGACAGCCGCAAACACCCGAAATCGTCATAAACTTAATTGGACTCTTTAGTTTCTATTAACCAACTTACACGGTTCATTTTTCCTTTTAATAATTTATCAAGTAACAAAAAATACAGGTCAATTCTATGCGTTTAATAACTTAACATGCGTACTCGTGTTTCCGTAATTTAGCAGTAATAGAAATAATGCATGTTAATAAACAATACATAGCATAATAATTCCTTCAATTCCCTTTAAAATATTTTTTTAAGTGGACTGTTTACATAATGACATTTAAGGTTTTTTATTTACAATTGCCCATATAATAAAATACGCATAAAATTTAAAAATTGCCATCACATTTATGCACCGTTTGACGGTCTTAAATAACATCGAATTAAGTTTAATTCATTGTACATCAAAATATTGAATGAAACTCGGTTAACACCTTTGCCGACATAACGCATGCTAAACACCCGATTTTAGAGTGTGTCCAAAATTCTCAATGTTGCCAATTCGTATTCAGTCCGCGCGAAGTGGGCCAGACGGACGCGGAACTAAAGACATCAACGCGTCACTCAGGAGTCAAAACGAACTCTTGTCACGTGCGCGAACGCGGGTGGGTTGTTTCGCTTGCAAAAAAACAATTAAAAAAATATATCTATAAAATATTCCTTAGAGTCTTTACGTGTAGACTGGGTACGGGCTAGGCAGGTACTGTGTGCAGTTTATACCTACTGAATTCAGAGAAAAAAATAATTGATTTACAAAATTAGATTGATTAAGTATGTATTATTTATTTTAAAAACTTAATTTTTTTTATGTATTATTTACATAATATAAGTCGATAACACCTCTTAATGTAAAAAATGGACTGCTACTTAGTTTTATTGTAAATGCACAATAATTCAAAGCACATATCCGAAATTTATTCCAAAATTTACAGAGCCGATGACCACATCAATAAGCCGCTAGTTTTTTCATGCACACCCTTTCAGTTTATGCAACTTAAGAACTACTGCAAAGTACTAACGAACAGACAGACATGCAAATTTAATGTTTCCATTCGCAGAGGTGAAGTGGCTATAACATTATATTTCGTAACTGGCGGGCTAGTAGGACGCACCGACTGACGGTCAGAGAGGTTGTGCGGGTAACATCGCATCACTTCGAATAGAAAGGCAGAGTTCAGTTACACTCATGGTTTACTCCACGTTATGTTTAATGAAAATTACAAGAGCTTCTATTTTAGCGTTGTAGCTAAATATGCCTTTAACCGTATTCTGAATCATCACTTTATCGCAACCGTCATTATAGATCTGTCTTGAATAGTTCGTCATATTTATTTATTTAGTGTATATTAATATGTATTAAGTGTATTTATAAATATGTATTCTTATATAAATTTGTTTTATATTTCATCTTATGTCATATTATTGGTATTTTTAATTTTGAGCGTTTTCTCTTTTATTTATTTTGTCGCACCGCCCACTAGTCATTTCCGCTTAGCCCAAAGGTATGACTGGTAGATAATGCCCTACAGTGTTAAGTCCACCTTTTATACATAGTTTTGCTGTGCAATAAAGGTTAAATAAATAAATAAATACAGCTTAATGTGAACATAGTTAAACCAATCCAAAAAAGATACCGATACGCATTTGTAACAAACTGATTGTGCTAAGTTCACCATACACTAAGAATGTCCTTATTTAAAAAATACAATTAAAAAAGTACTAGAGAATAAGTTTTTTTAACAAGCTTTTATGAAATTTCAGCTCAATCAGAGACTGAAAAGTGTGTAAAATTTTATTACAGATAAAAAACATCGGACAAGTGAAACTAAATTAAAAGTAAAAAAGTCTTCGTTAAAACAATTTTAATAAATATAATTAATTTATTTTTACCAATAATAAATGGCTCAAAGCCTGTCTATAACGTATTATATTTTTTGACAGTTTCTTAAACCAACAATACATTATTCAGTCAACAGACTGTCTCACCTTTCACATGTGGAAACAAAGGTCAGGCCAGGCCAATACCGCCACTTAACCGCCTGTTTTTGTTTAAAATACAATAAACGACGACATTATGTCATAATTATGCAAAAGTAGCAGCTAATGTCACTCTGACATAACACCATTGCAGTCTCGCAACGGTCGAGTAATCATATCTCACGTGCGAAAAGACAGGCGAATAGTTTTAAACGCGCTAAGCTAAAGCTAAGTTTTTCTAGTCGTGAATGGATACAAATATTTCTTTCATCTTTTCATTAAAGAGCCTTGCTCTTGCCGGAGCATTCACAACTGTGTTTCCATTACTCATGCTCTAATGTTCATAATGCTCATAATGTTCAAGCCGTATCCAATTCTTTCCTAATTTGGAAGCTCTCAGATTTCTTGGAAAAGGTGCCCCTTGTTACGAAAAAAAACAATACTTAACACCTTAAATGCTAGTTAACTAGGAAAAAGTGAATTAAACTTTGTATCAAAAGAGTTTTGATCACTAAAATTGGGTTTGGAAACCATGTGAGACCTATTAAATGAATATCTTTAGATCTAGAACAAGCAGAACAACTTTATCTAGAAAATATTTCAATGCCAGAGAAATTACGTCTGAGTGCAACTAGCAAGATTCTTGCATGTCAAGCGAACACAAACTAAAATTAATCTACGCACGGAATCACAGTTTGGTGTGAAAGTATAATTTAACATCCAATTTTCAAAACAAGCTGATATTATTTTGAAGGCTATGATTTTAAAACAAAAAGACCTTACTTTTTTAAACGCGAAATGGTGTAAAATGTAATGTCTACACATAATTAATTATAATGAACATCAACCTATCATCACGACTGTTACAACACACGCATCCTAGAAAACCGTCTTCACTTCTCAAAAAAATAATAATGGGCGAAGATTTGGTAATGGTGCATTATTTTAAAATTACCTTGCCGCAAATGGCCACGACATGGGTTCGAAATTCAAATGTGACATGTTGTAACATTGTAACATGCGTTCCGTCGAACCGACGACACGAAAGTCGATAATCAAATTAGATGCTACCTGGCTTGAGGCAATATTTTATAACCGAGACAGCCGAGATAATTTGTTATGCACCTGCAATTGCCTGAGCTTTTAAAGATCTCTAACGGCAAGTTTTTATTTTTATAAAATGCAATGGCATTTACAAAAAAGCATGTACCGTAGAGATGAAATTTTTCTTAAGTAATAACACTGAATAATGAAGCACGTCATAACAATTTCGTTAATATTTTGTGTAGATGTTGCAATTCATACGAGTTAAACATAATGACAAATTGTTTATTGATTTTTGCTAATGTAAAGCCAATTTAAATACAGACTCAGTGGACTGTGCAACACAGTTATTTTATTCCATTAACAACGTAATTAATAGTACACACAAAATATAAACAGTACCTAAAGTTACTTTATTTTTTAGCATTAACAATGCCAATTTCTTCACAATGTGAAATTTAAACACACAAAGATTAAATGAACTGCCGCAGGCGGGATTCGAATCCGCACCACTCGCAAACCGGACGATTGCTCTCCCAATTAAGCTATTGTGACACTTACTCATCGGTCTTAATTTCTTTAAGTGCTGCTTCGGCTGCAGCCAGTCATGATCCATCACTGCCGTTGTTCAGATACCTACAACATCTGAATGAAACACCTTTTCAGCTGTTTAACAATCGGTTAAGATGAATCAACTGATTTATTAAGTTACTTTATTTTTTTGTATTAACACACCTTATTTCTTTACAATGTGAAATTAAAACTGCCTAAATTAAATTAAATGTGCCTGTGCCCATCCAATTTTTTTTAAGTGTGTTTTAATATCACATTATCAACAGTACCGTTAAGTACCCGTTATTTATTGAGGATGAACTCAAATAAGCGACAGAGTCGAATTAAGCTTATCAAATAAAGGATGTGGGTTACCTACCTGCCGCAGGAAGCGTTTTAGGAACAGTTTGGTGAGCACGAACATTATCGTAACGTATTCGTGTCGTCCAAACGTCAGAAACTGACAGTTACCACATACAAATTGACAAGTTAACAATAGGTTAACGCTTCGAATACATTACGATAGTTGTTCGTGCTCACCCCACAGGGATAGGACGTGCCCGGATGACAATATAGCTTTGAACTGTGATACGGGTTAATTTTGGTTTAATTAGTGGTTCTCTATAGCATATTATTGTACTTCTAAACCATTTCTTGAATAACTCTATCTCTTATAAAAAAAACAGGAATTGAAATCTTTTAAGTGGTGTTAAAGATCTAAATATAGACATACATACAGACATAGGGAAAGACGCGGGAAGCAACTTTGCTTTATAATAGTATAAAGCATACATACTACATAGTGTAGTGATGGCGAATGTTTAACTATTGTTTTAGCTAGGTTCTCTTCAGAACATTAGGCAAACGTTTTTATCATCGATTCATTGCTACGAATGCTCTTGTGTCGAGTTCTTTCACTTCTATTAAAAATAATGCTTAGGTAAGTATACTGAGTTGAACCAAGACAGCTCCAGTGGCATAAAACTACTTTTTAAAACTATACTTTTCGTTGTGAAAAAAAAATGCATTTTCAATAAAATATATTTCATAAATTTGTTTGCTGTAGGCCAGTGTAAATATCAACTTGTGTTTGTAATCCAATAAATCTTGTTAAGTGTCACATTTTGTTAACGCCAAAACGATTTCCTAAAGCATTTAAAGCAGCTGACTTAAATATCAAGTACAATCAACTCGATCTCATAATTACTCCACCGCACTACACTTCAATTAGTGTTCTCTCCGATCGCGAATCGCAGTCTCTAGACAAACCGCTTAATCAAAAGGAAATCGGAGACATTAACCAGAGGAAATACTGGTGAAGGTGTAATTGCACAGTAAAGTTGTGGGCAGTAACTCAACTTTATAGGTATCAAGATTTAAAAATGATTTATCATTCAAAAATACTTTTTTTAATTTATTAAAACACCTTGTTTTATTGCGTTTGTGAAGTCCTAAGGGTTATTCTATAAAAAGAATTGCCTGTTATTCTTAACAAAAAACGTTAAATCATTTATTAAAAGCCCTTTTTTAACATAAGTAAAATATCTGACAGTTAGGCCTGTGTATACTATTATTATTAGTTTAGAATTAATTCTTGTTTGTTTTCTATGTATCTTTGTATTGTTGTAAATAAATGTTTAACGTACTTTATCAACGAATGATAAAAATTGTATTGCAAATTCACAGTATCATTGCAATACACGTCATCGTAGGCTATCTAGCCTGTAAAGTGGCATAATGTTTACTAGCAAAACGAACAATAAGTAAGCTTTTTATTACCATTTTGTGAGATCCTAGGTACACAGTTACGCCTTTGTTTAACGTAATGAATGTTCAATTTATATTTCATTGCCAGTCCAATCGATTGTTCAAAGTTGAGTTACTGCTCTTTCCCATTGTTTGACTGTGTTACCGGTGCAGTAAGTTCTGGTCAGCGCGATTGCGCCGCGCTCCACTGAACACGGCCTTGACTTTGAAAGCTGCCTCCGATCGGTTTTACTGGTGATCTTGATTCTAGAACTACTTAGAAGCTTTAACAAAGTATTGTGATTTGTGATGGGATAAATAATCTGTGACACGATCTTCTGGAGAGCAGGAGTCAGGAGACTCAGGACAAGACAAACGATGGGCGTATGGTATATGGTTTAAGTCTTGAGGGGTGAGGCCACTAGGCCATCCACCAGCTTAAACTGCTCTGTTTTTTATTTCCTTGAGACAGACTAGTCACCATGTTTTAAAAGGATTTACTTGATCTTTTTCTTTCATTCCTTACAATACAGACTGTTAATCTGCAAGTCAAATCTGCATGCTCTCTACTAAGCGTGACATGTGACAAATGCGCACGCGCATCTGATGTCCTACTCTAAAACCTTGAGTTCGTGTTTTCGACTCTAGCCATCCTTTTCAAACGCTCTGTCATGTTAGCTTACGTGACAGGGAGGGCTATTTTTTTATCTACAACGGGTTAGCACTAATACCTCCATTACATCGGTTGTTAAATGGTGATAAAGCTGATGGTGGAAACGCTCTACTGCCAGAATCCTCGAGCTTTGAGGCGCTTTGCCCAAAGAAGCCAGTGCGGCTTCTAACTTGTAACTGCCGTAACCAAAAAATACTAAAAACTACGTTGTAATGGAGTCAGACTCAAATACATATCATTTTATCTAAGCTTGATAAATAATGACTAAGTTCCAAGACGATCTGGTGCGTGGTCGCGGAAACCGCTCGATGTGGAAAGCGCAGGACCGTTCGCGGATACCCTTGGGGGAGGCCTACGGTCAACAGTGGGCATCGAAAGGCTGATATGATGATGATGATGAGGAATCAAGCCCGGCTTGTAAGCCCGGCTTGGTCGGTAATCACTGGAAATCGTGTCAGGGACCTGTGTTTAAAATAGGTGTGACTACAGACGCATTATTTTCAAACTACGGATATCTGCGTGCATAGTAGAGCCTCAGTGCATGTAATATGGCGTAAGCTCAGCAATATGTTATGTGCTTCCACGCTCGGACGCGCGCAAATTGCTTTTGGCGGTTTTTAAAAACAAATCGCTGACTATTACGGTTATTACGTAGAATAATGTGTGAAATATTTTTTCGTCGTCGAAGTGATGTTTTGATTTATGACGCCGTGACTGATGACTTATTGTAGTCATCTGGGCATGGAGTAAGAAATTAAATTAATGTAGTAACTACCTAGAATTACAAAGAGTCTCACAGATTTTTTTTTGGTCATTATCAACACCATGATTATCAGCCGTTCGACGCCCACTGCTGAACCAGGCTTCCCCCAAGGATCTCCACAGCGATCGGTCTCGAATCCATCGGCTTCCCGTGACCTTCACCAGATCGACGGTCCACCTTATAACCCCTTATAAGGTGGACCCTCTAATCGCCTATACACGGTTTCTTTAAAGTATTCCAACTGAAAATATATTTTGTTGCTAACAATCGCGCCAAGATTTTTACGAAAGAGAGAAAGCTTTACGCGTTCTCTGCCTGATACCAACTAAGATCTTTAAAAAATCATGACTTTCTACAAGGTGAAGCAAACTCTAAGCAAAAATATATTTTTTGCTATGTTTATAGTTATACATACAAGCAGCTTCAGAACACAAACTTACAAAGTATTACATTGTTGAACTTGGAGGCTTACTTAAAAATAGAGATCTCAAAATAAAACAAATGAAACACGGACAACGTTTACGTGTGTACAGTTTAACTAACCAGAAATAGCCTACGGCTCTAACCTTTCATCTCATCACGGATAGATAACAAGAACAAATACCATGTTTTATTACAACATGTTAATCTTCTGAGTGAACGCAAGGCCTGCGGTCCATGATAACTCAAATTAACGTTGCTTAGAGCAAAGGAATGTTAAAGCATCATTTATTTGTGGCAATATGAATGCTAACAACCAATAAGTGGGCAACCAATAAATGCAATAATTAATTTTAAAAAGACAAAAAATATTTTGAAAATATATTAAAAAAACCGGTCAAGTGCGAGTTGGACTCGCGCACCGAGAGTTCCGTACAAACCTGTAGATAAGGAGTAGTAACTTTGAAATTTTCAAAATTGTCAAAAATATTTCTTTTTATATGATGAAACTGAAAATTTACGATTTTCGTAATTTTTCCTATATCTGTACTATAAGACGTGACTTCGTACTAATTTCATGATTCTAAGTTTACGGGAAGTACCCTGTAGGTTTTGATCCCCGTGCGAGTTTCGAAAATTGCGGAAATTTGCGGCCTAAATGGCTGTATCTTTTGATTGCGTTGGCTTAGAAGGTTGATTTTTCTACAGCTTCCAGGGACATAGACCTGAGTATCATATAGAAATTTCAGTTTGATACTTCCACGCGTTCCTGAGAAAAACGGTCTTGACAGACGGACGGACGGACGGGACAACAAAGTGATCTTATAAGGGTTCCGTTTTTTCCTTTTGAGGTACGGAACCCTAAAAATATTACTCAAAAACTACAAAAAATCGGGGAACATACATTAAATCGATAGGTATAAGTACTCAGCTATCACCCCGCACCGGCTTTAAACAAACACCCTGTATACCTAGCTAGAGGATTTGTTCACGTCAATTGTATAATTGGAATGACGGAGTTTCACTATACCATAACGATCATGTTCATTACTTCACACACATTTTTTTAAATCATCACAATATTCACGCAAAAGAAACTAACATTGAATGTCAGTGTTACGTATCAACAATTTATTTGGAATTTTACCAAATGTGCCAAATGTTTATTTGATTGAGTTATAAGGCGTTAGAACGTTGACCCTTAACACGTTCACTGCGGATCACCCGGATTAGGCCCGACGCGGTGCCAAATCCATGCACGTACATGAGACACAGGTCTCTCTCACAGATGCGGAACCTGTACCCTGGGCAAATCTACGAGTATGACAAAAACAAATATAGTTTGCGATTTGTGGCTAAAAATGTAAAAATGTAGCGCATTAAATAACGCGGCAGGCCTTTTTCAACCTCTGTCGCATAGAAAACAAAAAAGTTAAACCTCCTCTAATAGAAATAAATACAGAAAAATTATTAAAAACTAGAAATTAAGAAATCCACCGGCAAAATTTTTTTTTTGTATATAAAATTATCCATAACAAAAGTAATCATAGTCGAACTTTTGTGTGATTAACACATTAATAAGGCTTGACTTGTTTTTATTAAAACTTAGTAAAATGTATTACTCGATATTTTCTTTTCTTTCACTATCCCGTCACTACGAAAATTTCACTCTGGTGCGGTATTGTGCTTATTTCTCACCTGAGATTTTAGATTGCTTATTTCTCATTTTCTGTTTTGAGGATCCAGGAGCGGGGAAAATGTATGGACAAGTCATTTATTGGGACTTCAAAAGTACACAAAATTGTCATGTGTCATACGCCTTAACAAAGATAATAGAGTAAAGCTCTATTATCTACCACCCAGAGCTACCGGGCCGAAAGGGCCTGACACGCGCCATTGGAAAGTCAAATGGGTACTTTTTTGGACTGCCACCACACCAGCTGAAAGTCACTATTCTTTTAAAACACAGTCAAAGTGTTAATTTAAACTTTTTATGTCTCTCCTACGCATGCAATTCTGTAATTTGATAAGGTGATGAATTGGCCACTCCTACGCATGATTGAGAAAATGATGATAAAATTGGTCGGTGTGATTATGTATTGCATTATTCAGAAGATGCTATTTTGTCTTCGCTCGATCGTAGTTAAGTGTGAAGACAGAGACCCCGTTGAGTCGCAGACAAGAAGGCACCAATATTTTTAATTGCAACTACTAAGCTACTATGTTCATAAATATTCAAAGAAAACAAATGGACTGTTAGATTAAATACCGCATAATTGCTATTATGCTTTTTAATTACATAAATTATTATAATAATGATACCTACTTTCAACAAAAGAAATACATAGTTTCAGTATCGTATTGTAAATATGACAAGCCAAGTGACTCCGGTAAAGTAAGGATATCAACTCCTTATTTGTTAGGTTCTAGTAGACCCCGCAGAAGTTGTCCTGCTCGCTTTTTGCATTTTTTATACATATAAACCTTTCCTTGAATCACTGAATCTTTTAAAAAACGGCGTCAAAATCCGTTGAGTTTGAGTAGTTTTAAAGATCTAAGCATACATACAGACATAGGCACAGACACGGGAAGCGACTTTGCTTTATACAATGTAGTAATAAAAACCACTTCACTAATAGACCGTTGGTCAACAACGATATTAATTAAAAATTCACACCAGAAGTAATCATAGAGCAGAAGACCGATCTTTTTGAAGATAATGTTCAGTAACAGTCATTATTAAAACTGTAATACACGTGCAATGAAAGCCAATTAATTGCACTATCAAAAATTATGTAAAACTAGCGACTCCATCACAACTCTGTTCCGCACGACCTTCCTAGAAAGTTCATACCCGCACACGGATCAGTAAAAGTATTTGACACATCACACGTAATTGTAAATTAAGCAAACCTTACATCACATTCCGAACTTTAGCACTTAAGTAATAAGACCCAAAGTACTACCCGTGTTGTGTGTGACTTTTACTTTTTAAGCCGCTAACTACGGGCAGATTCACTTTCGTTCACATGTTTTTGTGTTATTTGTCGGTGTCCCGTGCCATGTCTCTTATTTGGGTAAACGTTTAAGAAAACATTTGCTAAAGAAGTTTTTACAAGTTTCCAAAAAAAAAAGAATTTCGAGCTTCAGTTTCGAGACACCTGTCTCTAAACTGAAGCTAATAAAGATTTATGACGTTTATGACTGTTTGTTTGTTATGCATAAGAGACATTTGTGCACACTCTCTTTGCATAGAAGATGTGACTGATTTACGATGGTATCAGGCGTTATTTTGCGTAATGCAAAGTAACAAATTTATGGGTAATCCATGACTAAAGCTGAAAAATAGAATTATTTTTCTTTAAATTTAAATCCAGCTTTAGTTTTTTCAAGTGGTTACAGTTCGTATTTGGGTTCATGCACTGGCGTCGTTTAGTGGAAATTAAAAGCAAAATAATTCTCTTATTCAAAATTGATTTACGACTTTTTACGCTTACACTCAAAAAATTATTTGCTAACAGTTTTATCTAATATTAAAAGGCGTATCACTTTTTCCTCGGTACAAGCAATCTTTATAGTTGTCCGATCAAACTAATCCTATTAATTAAACATTCATAAACTTTATGACTGTAATAAATACAACAAAGTGCATTCTTCAAATAAAAGTAATTGCCTTCATTAGATTTATTTACTTTTACAACTATTATCTTACAAATTACACGAACTTCAGAGATTATCTCAATTGATTGGAAACCATAAAGTCTGATAACCATACATTTAAAGTAACTACGCTAAGTATTATTCATTTTTTAAGTTTATTAAGTTTATTACTCGTGAAGTCAAAGCGAGTTACACAACGTATAATGGGTTGCCACACAGATGCGCTTGTAGAAAGTTTCAAAAAACGCACTGATATCGCACAGGTTTTATAAACAGTCTGAACGGAATTAGTTTTTGCTAGTAAAAGCTTTCTAATGAACATATTTTTATTAATTATGTAGAAAGCTCTTGGTATAATTTGCTAATCAAATTTATAGATCACAATCTATGCTTAATGCTATTTAGAACTAAATTTCGCAAACAAAAAGTGTTGAATACTTTTGATATAATGGACCGCACAGTCAGCAAAACAGACAAATTAATTAATAAGCATAATATAGTTTTAAATCAAATCAAAACAAATGTTTTAATACAAAGTAATCAAATACATCATTTGACAAAGATAACGTGAGTCCCGTGCATTCAGCCTTATAATAGCGTGCAAAGTAGTGAACAACAAATATCAATAATTACATAACAGTCTATCAGTTTGGATGTCTATTCAATTAGATCCAACCTATCCGATAGAGGCTCTACCAAAATCTGCAAAATCTATTTATTATTGTAATTCTAACAGCAACATTAAGTGGCGTCCCCTGCCCTCTTCACGATTGTAAGAGATAAGTGAACTCTACCATTTCTTCCGTGGCTGCAAGTAATGAAATAAATTAAGTGAACGTTCCCGCTCCATCCGGTGACAAATGTTGGATTATCATCCGATTAGAAAGTTAACTTAGGCCTTTACTAAAGCATAATTTGACTATATTTCTTACTGGTAGTTTCTTCAGATGGATAACAATAGTTCGAAATTCAAATATTCCCATTTATACACCACGTAAAATCAGGTACGCTTTTAGCTGCATATAAAAGACATAAACGCGTTAGTGGCATTTTAAATGTACATTTAGGATTTCTTGCGTTATTGCTATGACTAAACATAAAGTATTTCATGCGGAGTTCCAAAGACTTACGACGTTTTCGTAACAGCAATTCGAATTCAAGAAAAGTATTGTATGTTATTATTTCGTTATTGTTCCTTCGCTCATAGTCCGACGTCTTACAGAGAGATTAAATTCACTATTTCAGGACTTGAGGACTTGACTATCAATATTGTATGGGTTATTATATGTCCTGTATAGTTTAGGTTAGGTTAAGTTCAGTCGCTATACCCGCAAAAGCTTTTCAATACCACACTACTCTAATGTAAACGTATTAGTACTGACCCATGAATTATATGCCTCTGGTTGTAATCCCAGATAAACCCTCAAACCTGTCCTAACTTTTTCTGCCACAGAAAACGTTACACAACGTATAATAGCAGAGATGAGCCACAACAATTTAAACAGTAACACGAAATCACAATCTTCTCAGAGGCATTACGACCACAAAATGGAGCCCACCGCAAATTACACCGGTGTGTCGCATAGTTAAGGTAAGCTTCTACATACCCGCATCGGGCGAAGACACGGATTTTAGTTAGCTTTGTATAAAAACTGCGGACCAGTGGACGCTGTAATAATAATTATAAAATTCAGTTTATTACTTCCAAAAACAGTAAATGGTAACAGTTTTAAACAACTAATGATAAATTAAATAAAATAGAACATGAAAGCGATTGGATGCGGCTCAGCTATTGCTGACATATGACAGCGCTGATTTTCAGCCGCCTGTGGGAGCGGCCTCAGAGGAGTGGTCCTCTGAGGTCTTTTGTGAGGATTGGGTAACGAGGGCTTTCACAATAAGTTTTAAGTCACACTGCATAACTCTGTGTATGTTTGTATGTGTGTGTGTGTGTTTATTGTATGAATCCTTATACAAGGCAACTAAGATCCATTACGTGCGATGCGTCCGATGCGTGCGATGCGCGCTTGTGGACGATTACCATAATATACATACTTGGAGATTGTACAGTGAACTTTAAGCCGATACATATCGTTGTACAAAATAAAAGTGTAATTCAATCAAAATGTGTAATGATGCAAGTGTATTGTGTAAGAGACATGTAAGATGTCTTATGGATCTGTTTCTATCAGGGAAAATGATACTTATATTAGGTCAATATTTTCTCAATACTGAATAACTACTGAAATCCTTTAGATTTCACTAATGCAAACGGTAGGTAGGTTAATCCTGCGACCTGTTTAAGGTTATTCTTAACGATAGACACTCTACGGTTCACTTTAAGACAATTATCTTAGCTTATTACTAATTAACATTTTGTTGAAACTGAACAATTGTAACCTTGAATATGAAATGCAGTGCGTAGATGATATGTTATGTCCTGAATAGAGAAATAAGAATACCTTACTCAACGTATTACACTCGTAGCATATATCATTGACTTTATGATTATAAAAGGCCTATGATTATAAAACTCCCGTAACATTTGAGAGAGCTTTCGCCTTTGCCCCCGCCGAAGCCACCGTGAGCTTATGCTCGTGACCCAACTTTCCACAGCTTTAAGTTTACATTTAAACAAACATTCCTATTCTATTTGTAGTAAATTTATTATGACTTTTACTAACTATTCGCTGTGCTTACAACTCTAAATATATGATGATACGAGTTTTCCTACCATACTTGGTCCAAGACAAGTTCAGCCAGCAAATTTTAAACAAATTAGTAAAAGTTTTGGATCCAAATAGTTTTGGGATTTTCAAGTAAATATCGAACAGGTTTGTACTAGACAGTATTCATGATGATACATCCTCTGCCACATCGGCCCATCCGTGGGGTGAGCACGAACTATCGTATCGAGCAACTATCGTAACGTCTTCGTAGCGTTTACATATCGTTAACTTGTCAATTTGTATGGGGAAACTGTCAGTTTTTGACGTTTGAACGACACGTAGGTATACCTAACGATAATGTTCGTGCTCACCCCACAGGTGAGCTTGCGGCCATAACAACTTTACCAAAAATATCACCATACTCAGGGTGTGCAATTTGGTTTAAGTTATCGATCTCTTTAGGATGACAAGGCATTTCCTTTTGTACTGTAATCTCTCGTGCCTTTAAAAAAAATGCGGCAACATAAAATAAAACAAATACATAGAGTAGCAAACGCCCATAAGTTGTAATTACCCAACTGAACATTACAGATAAATACTCAAAGATCAGGTGATTACGGACCTATATCAAAGCTTCATCTCAGAAGAAAGTGTCGTGCATGAAACCTACCTACAAATTATTCATACCAAGTGTGCCAACTACCTTCTGAGGTATAATATCAGGTACAGTCGATAGCATAATTACAGGTTATCAGCCTCACGGATATGGTAATGATAAACTCTCTGTGGATATTTCCAGACAGTTTCAGTAGTAAAATAGTTTTAGCCAATTTCATAGGTACTGGGACGAGATAAATAAGATTTAGGGTTAATAATTATTAATTAAGACCCTTGTTTATTTATTTCCTTTGAAATCATAAAACAAAAATTATAATAAACGTTTATATTTATTTGCAAACGTCACTCGTTTTATATTATGGTCTTGTTAAACTAGGCAGAGCAACAATGCAATAGGACAACCCTGACGTGATGTTGCTTTCCACTCAACAACAGTGCTGCTTTCAATGTTGTTTTTTTGTTCCGAAATAAGAACTCTACTATTGAATAGCATTGCAATTGCATCAGCTTCACGCTTGCCTACAAATTTGTCATTTTCAAATTGACCGGCCATCGCCTATCAATATTTTTTAAAATATACAAACAACATCACATACATTGATCTGACTCCGTGGTAAGTAGCTTAAGCACTTGTGTTACAGATATTAGAATCAACAGTGGTATTACACATAATCTTAAATAAATACATATAACACCCAGACCAGTACAAGTAGACATGTTCATGCACACAAATGTTTGAACAGTGCAGGGATCGAACCCGCGTCCTCTTGGTTAATAGTCAACATCTTGACCATTACACCAAAGTGGTCGTCGATTTGTCTAATAATCACTCTTGCTATCGAGTGTACTTAAGTACCGATCAGCGATTAACTTTATACAGTGGACGTCGTTGGTTTCGCGCGTTTTCACTGAGATCGTGGGAACGATGGAGCCGATCGGACGCAAGGATGTTGATTACCAGTGAAACTAGAAAGAACAGGATGGGATTCTGGAAATATGCCATCGATGTATCTATAACTTAGTAAAAAATCGGGTGTCAGTAAAGTCGATAGTTGAACATGACAACGTCATAAGATTGTGCCTCTTTGTCGCTCATTTCGCGCTCTCGCTTGCACTTCAAACCTTAAATGGAACGCTTCAGAGCAAGGCTCCATCGAATTATAAGACGTTGTCACGTCAATATATATCTAGGTTGACATATAGACAGCTAGGTAGAGTAAAAGTATAGGCAATAGTTAAAAACTACATAGGTGTATGAAGTAGCCAATTTACTCTTTGACGCATCTTAAAATACTTTGTCATGCCAAAATAAAGAGCAAAGGGCGACAAGTGTCATTGTTAAATAAGTCGGTCACCTAACTGCCTTGATTGATTATTTATTACTCGTATCTGATTACTACATAGAATAATATTTGTTTCTTCGGTTTACGCGAGCAGTAGACATTGAAATGATACACTATTTATTATTTATTTATTTTATACAAGTGTAAAGCATATGCTTTGTTCACACACACACACTTCGGATGCACTGAATTTACTTGAGGGTTAACTGAATAAAACCACAAAAGCAATGTTCTAAACAAAGTGTAATGGTGTTCAAAAATTCAACTTTATGCTAACATATAAGTATGCAAGACGAAACATTTCTCCAGAGCGAGTGAATAGCCTACAGCGCCACCTGTTGGCAGTGTTCGGTACTATACAATATGGTACTTGAACATGCTTAGATCTGTTAAAGTACTCCACGGATTTTGATTCAGTTTTTTTTTAAATAGATAGAATGATTTAAGAGGAATGGTTTAATTTCAGGCGGGCGAATCCGCTGGCGGGAAGCAAGACCAAGAACACCTTACCTAACTTCTTAGTAATGAAGTTTGTCAAACACAATATGATAGATAGATAGATACACGTAAACGTAGATAGATACACTATTGTATGCAGCTTTACCTCCTTACTTTGCACTTCACACAATAACTTACGGTAAATTTCCACTTTTTACTTCCAAACTTATTAATCCCTTACATAACAAAACTATAATCCCTACAAAGTTCTCGACTTTCTCTGTGGACATTAAAAATAAACTGTTATGATTATGTTCCGAAAGCCTATGGCACCTGACTTTATCTATAACAATATCCTCTTTTCATTAAAGATTTTATCATAATTTTATCATCATTGCCTCTGGTTGATGACATGGAACTAGGTTAAGTGTTTATGCCTACTTTATTAACTAGGTTGTGACGCAAACTCGAATTTATTGTATTGCATTGTGTATCATAGCGGATCGTCTCTCAAACTGAGTTTTACCACGGTAATATTATCTATACAGTATTCCATCTTCATATAAACGGACGACGCGCGAGCTATACCTACGCGCCCGGATCTTGGCATGCGCTTGGCATGCTACAGTCGCGAGTGCGCGCAGTGACGAACAGACGGTGTGCTGGTTTTTAATCAGTAACCGCCCGAATTTTAACTCGAAATAAGTGCAAGTAGCTATTTAACAGGACAAGTAGAATATTGTGCTGTTTTTGGATTGTGGATTTTTTATACACTTAAGTATAATAATTAAGCATTTCGTTCATACGAGAATAATATTAATAATACAATCAATGCGCAAATATTTTTCGGTCGCAAATTTATTAGCCCGATTTGTTATAAAGTCACATAATCAAGGGGCTTTAATTAAATCTATCAATCAATAAAACAACTTGCATTTTAATTGAACACTTTCTATTCTATTCATAAAGTATTTTATGTAATCATATAAATATTTTATATTGTTTCTAAGTATCTGTGCTTATAAATAAAAAGTAACAAATTTACAATCTCAAAACTAGATAGAAACTCAAAGTAGGCAGATGCAATTAAAACGCTGTAGGTAGGCGACAACGACAGCCCTATCTCATGCTTACGTACCACGCGGCGGTAGGTACTTATTTTAAAAACACGGCCGAGTTGGAATACTGTATGGATAATATTACCGTGGTTTTACCATGTTTAAAATATGCTGGGGATATGTATATTTTTTATTATTTACGATGTTATTTACTAAGAGGTTGCGGATTCGTTCGAGTGCCCCCCGCAATTCAAAATTACAAATTAATTAATTATTCAACTTACATTTTGCTCGTAAAGTTATCATTAATATGGAGAATTGAATTATAGTCATTCTCATTTCTATGTATAAGAACCTTTCTGAAGGCCTATAAGAACGAAAAAATTATATTTTTTTATTGAAACTGACTGACGTTCTTCCGAGCATACTTACTTATTGTCTTTGGGCAAATCACAGTTAATTTAGAGATGATGTAGAATTAAATTACTTATTGTTTGGTCAATTACCTAACCTAACTTTATTTTTATTTTTATCGTGTCTTACTATACCCAGCTACAAATAGCATGAACAGTTCTCCCTAAAATAAATAAACGTGTTTTGTATGAAGATCTCGCTACTTTCTCGCGCAGTGGCGGGACCGGTCGCATGCGCAGCTCGAAATCTCATTTGAACTTAGAGATTTATGCACCTTATGCCCATGGAATACGGATCATAATGAAAACAGACGTTTTACTGACACAATTCTACGGGAAAACCTTTTGGGGAATGCGGAATCGGGGTGGTAGAAAGCATGCGAATTTTGCCAAATTACATTTTTGACGTGAATTATCTTGATGAATGATATATTTTTTTACTGTAATAAAATAAACCATCGTTGATTTTCGCCACCGCATAAACTGTAACTTCTACTATTTCAACTAACTTAGGCTACCAACGAAAACTTAAGTATCAACTATTAGATTGTATGGCCATGAAGTGACATTTGTAATGCAATCTCATTTGCAGATGTTTCCAATTTATAACTTAGGTCAAGATTTTGTTGAAATAGACAGACTTGTTTGAATTATGTAAAATTCAGTAAAAAAAAATTGTGAAAAATCTATTTATAACTTTATATAGTAAAGAATGTACCTAGCAATCCTGGCAATCTAAGTCTCTACCAAGCCTACCTACTAGAGTGATTCTAACCAAGCTACACAAATAAACTGTTCCGAGCATATAACTAACTGCTTTTCTAGTTTTCCTCTAATTTAAATATAACTGCATATCTCAGCGATGACCATGCGGCCATATGCCACATGTGTCATTAGAAAGTGGTTGCTATAAAATGGCCCTTACATTATTTTGCAAATAACTTCGAGGCGAATGACATCAAGATATTCTTCGGTGTTATGTGGGCGTTGAGAAATATAACGTTACAAGCAAAAATATTGACACACAAATGAGATGCCGTCGTACAGTGAATGGGTTTATAATACGGTAATTCTTTGTTCGTTCTCCGTGGTTGTTCTTCGTCTAATTTCCGTCACGCTTTTTATTTCTCAATAAATAACAAAAACTGCTAATTAAATTGGGAAAGGACGTTAAACAATACAAGATTATGCATTTGGCACTTAAAAATCCTTTTCATTTATAAAGCATCTACTTATCTAATTTGCGCATCTCAAGGCATACCAATCAAACAACTTTTTTCATCATGCTAATTTCTGTGCAACTGAAAGGCTTCATTTGGCGATGTTGCCAAATTATTTCAATGTGAGTTAATTAATTCCAATGACCAAATAGAAATACCTTATATAAAAATTTATATCATGTCAACTTAATATAAAATTACTTTTATGAAATACATTCACGTAACATTGTACCCACAATTTTAGCAGCTAAAATTGTGATACGTTACGATAGTTGTATCGTAACGTATTCGTAGCGTTTACCTATCGTTAACTTGTCAATTAGTATGGGGCTTGTGCTCACCTCACTGCCTTAGAAGTGCCATTTTACTTAAAAATTAAAATCTTTAGCTGAATGTCCGTCTTTCCTCTCACTGTCAGTCGCGTGACATTATCTTTTTAACTGAATCACTCCTACGTCTGCCTGTTATATCTTGCGAGATGTTATCTCGTAGACCACGACATTCGTAGGGTTAAATTCAATAGAAATCCTCACAAGCTTGAATGTTTCTACGGCCTTTACTATAAAAATATTGTAAGAAGAAAAAAAACGCAGTGTCGTGTAGACTTGCATGGATTGATTGACCAATTGATGAAATAATCACTTAGTGGAAAGCCTATATCGGGCAGCGCGTGTTCTAGCACTATATTTTGGTTTGATTTGCGCATTCGCCACGACGGAGTGATAAAAGTAAGCGGCAGTCGAGAACTTGACGCTTAACGCTTAAGAATAAAATCTTCTTTAAGACAACTAATGTCAAGCTAGTACCTACAAAACCCAACATTCCAATCCATACAGGCCATGACCATCACTGGTAGCCATTGATGCGAATTGGTAGCCGCATAGCCTACAATCCTAAATACATAAATTTAAATGGAGAGTCAGCTGTCAAGTGGGACAATAAACGGCTCTGAATAGAAAACCATTGGGCATCTTGACCTTGAAGTGGTGAGAATATAAAGACGAAGCTTAATTGAGATTTAGGGAAATTAGAAAATCCTAACGGAAAATAACGAATGAACTTTTTCTTTCACCTGAATCCTTCAAAACCGTTTCCTGCTAAGAAGTTGCTCTATCAGCCTTATTGTTATCATTGAGATAATATAATATACAAAAACATACCTACATTTTTTTTTGATTATTTTTTTCAATGTTCAACCCGGTCACATTACATAGCCTTCTTAACTCTAACAAGATATTAAATAGCATTGACATCAATAATATAAGCAATCCGGTAAGGTGAAGCCTAGATCTAGGCATTACAAAACAAAAGATCTTGATAACAGTAAACAAGACGATTGATAGTCGGAAGTCGATTCCCGATGCTCGATCAAGCCGACAGTGACACTTTCACCGCACAATGGCTTGTCTTTGTCTATCGATGCCTACTTTGATAGGGCTGACTGTAAAGTATTGCCGTCTTTAACACGCTTTTATTAGCTAGCTGTATGTATCTATGTAACGGAATCTTTGAGTTCAATTTCCACCAACGAAGTTGCTGGAAGCAATCGGATTAATTTGAAACTTTGCACACGTATCAAGTACCGATGACAATGCAATAATTTGATATAAGTTTTCCTCTATCCTTATTAACTGAAAAAATAAAAATAAATAATAGTTAAATACTAAAAAAACACGCTTTTATTGCTAACTTAAAACGAGAAAATATGAGACTGCCACGAATATTTCAAGACCAAAATTAGTCAAATCGGTTCAACCGTTCTCCAGTTTTAACGAGACTAACGAACAGCAATTCACGTGTATAATACAGTGTGCTGAATGCAATGTTAACATAGCTTCAGCTCTTTAAACACGAATGAAAACTATGTGGCATCCCTGTTACTGTTTTGGTTGACACCTTTTGATCATGTTGTCAATTTGACAATGGTGTGATAAATAACAGAGCCTGATCCACTATCAAGCTGATCAGAGAGATCACTCATTCACAACCTACACAAGTTCACTATGGCTTCCTACGAAACGCAAAATACATTTCGCGATGACATGAAACAATTTTCAATTTAAAAAATAACTTTGCGTATGCGGTCCATATTATCACATACTTTTCCATAGATACTCCTAAAATAAATGAGTTATGATAAATGCAGTCCGCTGAAATAATCTAAAGACAATTAAACGAAGCAGTAATTAAGGAAGTTACTGTAAGTTTCATGACATTATCAGTATAATCATCTGAATGGTTATCAAACAATAGACAGCAAAAGCAACAAGCCTTGTTGGTCAAGATCTAATCAAGACGCCTAATTGAAATTAATGGTTATCGTTGTAAAATATCTCATAACAATTTACTTGCAGGTATAATAGTATTCATAGTTTTAATACTTTTAAAACAAGATTCCTATAGCTGGAAATACATTTTATTGGAGGGCATTCATTTCGTCACATGAATCAGTAACAATCATTTTCAATCTTGGGCTGGATCACTGTAAGCGTTATTTATTAACCACGCGTTTGAATCTAAGAAAGAAAGAAATTGCTTCAAGAAATGAGACCGCCTAAATTGTACAACTTCTGTAAAATGGATTGTTTTGTAATCGTCTTAAAGTGTGGTGTGCTAATAATATTATATCTATCTACCTATCTATCCTTTCACTTGACTGACACTAATCTCTCGAAGTCACATTACCTTAGTGGTTTTTCTGGACTGTCAAAGAGGCTTTGAACCCAACAAGGCATAGTCAAAGAATGATTCTAATGTCGCCAAAGAGGTCGAAAATAAAGTAAGTTCAAAAATGAAAGCCAAACTAAATATCGCTTCTCGACCCGGCGCGACGTTCGGTTCTCCGGACACATTTGTCCTCTAGTTTACCAGTCCTGTTCGTGCTACTGTGGTTTAAGGCCCAGTGTTCACTTGCGACACTCACGACTGTCAGCAAATTAGCCACGGCCATTGGTTGATACTGTTTTCTTAAAGTCTTAAAGACTTCTTCTCCCATGAGAATAATGCAATAATCACTTCTCGTATTTTTTTTTACTTTTGTGTGTAGATTGTTTAGTAGTATTTTAAATCCTCTTTATAGTCTTTACTGTCTTCTTTGTTACTCTCTACAATCTCTCCTTTTGCTTCTCTTGCTTCGGTATTTACCTCACTTTGACGAAAGTCTATTTTCATTTTATTGATATTTTCTTTCTCCCTCTTGACTTGTCTGTCTTCACCGTGTCTCACAGGTCAGTCGTGAGTCGCGGCGACAGAGAGTCGCTTATGAGCCCTGGCGGTAATGCCTTGTGTCGTTGAACCATCGCGTGCGCCAGCGCATACAGCCGTCATTATCACCTGTAGGGCTGACAACGTTCCGTCAGCGTGAACAAACAATAATTGGAGAATAAGTTAGTGAAACAACGATTAATAAAGCCGTAACTTATTTTTATTTCAATACTGTAATATTATTTAATTGACGAGTATAACGAACATGAATGAAGGTGCTACGTTTATTTGATAGAATCAGGCGTTACTTTGCGGAAAACCATTACTTAAGCTGAAAAAAATAATTATTGTGCTTTAAATTTCCACTAAACGACGCCAGCACTGGAACCCAAATACATAAACTACCACTTGAAAGAACTAGAGCTGGAAATCGCAGGACTCACAATAGAACTCAACGTGACACAGAAGATGTACCTAGAGACACAACACTGACACCAACAAAACACTCGACGCGTTTCGCCACCATACTGAGGATGCCACATCCTCAGGAGATGTTGGTCGCTTCGACAGACTACGAGCGACTGCCAGCTCTACATTTTCCAAACAGTGGATGTATTTGGGTTCCTGCGCTGGCGTCGTTTAGTGCAAAATAATTCTCTTTTTCAGCTTTGGTGCTACGTTTTTTGGAACACGTAAATATGTTTTTTACTTCAAATAAGACTTCTACCTATTATTAAAAACTATTATCAAGTGCTGTTTTCAAAGAAATGTGCTGCCTTGGTTTTAGACTTGGAGTAATTTTCCTATGTATGTATGTATGTTAATTATTTTGAAAAATATATAAATATATAAATTATATCTCGAAAACTACAAAAAGTTGCGGAAAATACATGGCAGTTAAATCGATAGGTAACGACTTGACATCATAAAAGAAACACCTTGTATTTCTAAAGAGACGACGGGCGTTCAAAACATAAGCTAAAAATAGGCATCGATTAAATGTTAACTATGTATATTAAAATGAGATAGATATATATAAATGTATTTTTTTTTAATATAATACATTATTACATAAATTCCTAATAGTAATAATTACTCAATCATAAAATTATTCGTAAATCAAGTTGCAAAATTGCAAATCAGCCAAATATAACCAAAGAAAGTTGCACGGCCTTGAAAACAGATAAATGAACATAAAATCGTTACCTTGAAAGTTCCTTATAATAACGCAACGAATCGTCTGCCGCTAGTGCGACCTTAGCGTAAGAACTATTAAACGTATGCAAATCGATTCGTTTTCATTTTCGACACCTGTCCCAGCTCATTGTTACAGCGCATTCACATATGACGTCCGTTGTACAGGATCCGTATTAACGGATCCGCTGCTACTGAAGATAGTATTCACATATCACATCACAGTACTGAATAGATACCGGATTCTATTTACTGGAAGTTATGTGATGTTATGTGAAGGTATGTATGTAAGTAATAAGTTTGTATGTTATACATTCCTCTTAATTCGTAAATAACTTGAGTTACATTGTTTGTTTTTCCTATTTATTTTATGTGCACCGCTTAAATTTTCTCTGCTTGGACCTATGGTTGTCTGGTAGAGAATGCCTTCGGTAGTAAGTCTACCATTTCTCTCAGTCTTAGTCTCTCAGTCTCAGTCTCTCAGTCTCAGTCTCTCAGTCTCAGTCTCTCAGTCTCAGTCTCTAAGTCTCAGTCTCTCAGTATCAGTCCCTCGGTCTCAGTCTCTCAGTCTCTTAGTCTGAGTCAAAGTGAGAGACTGACTCAGTCTTGTACACATGTTTGTGCAGAACTGAAATAAATAAATAAATACGCTCATACAACAACATACGTTAACAATATAAACGTTTTAACGGACCAGCAAAACGGACGTTATATGTGAACGCGCTCTTATTCGAATACAAACTAATGTTAGCTTCCGTAAGTTACGTGCTTATACGGACAGCACATCAATCTACCTATATTTGTTGCAAAAATGTCCTTATAACAAGAAGATTAGATGCCGCAGTGTTTGACCTGACGTGCATAAATACATATATATACTTGGTCGCATTATAGATTGACGGATCCATGGCATTGTACATTGTGTTGTATGAGAAAGGTGCACGCCCCCGCCAGTCAAGTAAGCAACTAGTTCGTGGGTGAAAGGGATGCAGATGCTCTAGAAAGGTTAAATATCCAGTTCTATGATGAAGTAACGAGTGGTTTAAGCTAACGCTTTTCTTGCGGAAATAAGGACAACTCCGATGATTAATAGGCGGCGTATTTTAAGGCTAGTTTGAAATACAACGCCAATCGAAAATGGCTAACATTTTGTCAGAGGTAAAACGAAAATATTGTGCAAGCTTTTTTTTATTTACCTATTTATTCTTAACTAATTGAGAGATGATTTTATGAACGCGTGACCTTTTCACTTTTCATTTTAGGCCTTTAGGCCGGTGATAAGTCCACCTTTTGTATAAATTTTAATGCAATACAGCTTGAATAAACGATAGTTGTGTATTCACGTCTTTTCTATTTTCAAAGATGTAATATTCAAAGGAGCATTTTTAAATGTTCGCTAGCTTACCTAGATACCTTTAAATCGATTTCAATTATTAAAAATGGTATTATTAATTATATATGTAATGTTATTATTGTTCATCAACATGTTCGTCAAATTATAATAATATCGTAACGTTCTTAGTTAGTTTACCCGTATTTAAAAATGTGTAAATAATTTCTCATATTTTGTGTTTTAGTCTGCCTTTACTTATGAAGACGGGTTTTGACCCTTTAGGGTCAGAATAGAGCCATTCCATTATAACTCGTACCTTCACCTGGTGATAGCCTCGCATAAGGGTCTCTCACGAATTTTGACGCCCTATTATTATATCATAATTATTGTATTAATAAAAACATAATGGACAGGCGTGTGCCTGTCCATTATGAAGTCTTAACTTGAAGTTACGAGTGAGTATTACACTTTCTACCGTAATGAATGCAGCAGTAATGTCCAAATTAACCGGTCGTTGAATATGTATGGAGGAAGTTTTTGGGTCTAACGACAGCTCAATGGCTGTTAGAGTGGGTTACAGGTTCGATGTCAAGCGTGAGTTGAACTTTATGAAGATTGCAGATGACAAAGGTCAAAACTTAGAATGCTGGGTCAAGGCATCGAAGTCAAATATTGCTTGATAGTAGATTATGCACCGTAGGGCGTGCAGGACTGTCCTACGTTTCACTCAGGAGTCACATAGAGTCTTGAGTGAAGCGAGGGATTCAATTAGCCCAAGACTAAGACAGTCCTTTACTCCAGAGACACAGACGCACACATAATCATGTCCACTACTATCAAAGATTTCTTACCCCTTGCAATGTTGCCTAGATGTCGAGATTGGTCAACGTAGGTTGGAAGAAAATACCTAACAACGACAAACAATACTTTAATTGAGAATAGGTAGCCTGACTGTATGAATGACAAGCCATGGTTACGTCAATAATACAACACAGAATGTGACAGAATTAGTGATCCGTGCCTCGGAAAGCACGTTAAGCCGTTGGTCCTGCGCCTGATCTCTCTCCGGTCATGTGAGATTGCCGTCTCACCGAATTTGATAGTGATGGAACAGAGGGTACACTTGTGTATTGCGCTTACACTTTGTGCACTATCATATCTCCTGCGCAGTTGGCTGATCTCTGTTGAGATTGACCGCAGTGGTCGAAATCGGCTAGGAGAACTATTACAGAAAGTGAAGGCACATTTTAATATCAACATTGCAATTTTGCACATTGAGCATGTTTATTACCATTGGGCAATGTGTGGGTTGTGAATGTGATTAACTTTCGACCTTTTGCTCCGATGCGGCCTACATATAAATTTCAAACGCTATTAATATTATTAGCTTTTCGTAATTTATTGGACTAATACAAAAATAAACAGCTGATGTTTTAGTATCATCTGTTTATTAGGCAACCTCACCCAGACTATTTTGAGCCATTAATTTATAGGCATTTTTGTATAAAAAATGCTTATATATTGTATTGCTTAAAGGTTTAACTAGTAAATAATGCCTTACGGCGTTAAGACCTTCTATACCAGGTTATGTTGTGCCATAAAGCTTAAAGAAATTAATAATTAAATTGTTTTATATGCGGCAATGAATACTTCGTTGGTGGAGTGGCCAATTCACTGTTAGGATAGGGACCTTTTGGATGTAAGCCAGTAAAAGGTCGAGTCAAAAAAATTCTCCAAGATTTTCTTCATGAATTTCTCAGAAACAGTGCCTCGGAAAGCACGCTAAGCCGTTGGTTATATCTGTGCATTAGTCCTGCGCCTGATCTCTCCCCGGTCATGTTGAATGCCGTCCAAGGTAACTTTGAGAGTGAAGAAACAGTGATTGCACCTGTGTATTGCGCTAACACTTGTACACTAAAATCCTGATATCTGTTAAAATGGGCCGTCGTGTTCGAATTCGGCTAGGAGACTACCTATTATAACTGAAGATGATCTTGTACCTCTTTAATAAAGACTGACGTGAACGTTTTTCTTTTAAAGTGTTACAACGGAGGCGTCAAAACACATAGACGGTTTTATTTGACAGGATGATTGCAAGGCATGGGTGAGGGTACAACGGCCTCATGCGGTGCTCGCTACGATTCGGCTATTATGTGACTTTTGTTACAGCTATATTCGATAATCAAAGACAGCTGTCATTCTGCTTCGTCGTTGCCTCTATGACATGTGATTATTGTGTAACCAGCGGCCCCTGTAACTTCATCCGTACATACTGAAATTCCTATGGGTAACACAAATCAAAATAAACTATAAGTACGAGTAGTAGCCTAGATATAGCCATAGGCTTCGCCTATAGCTGATCAATGGAAATGTAGCTATAATAATATACAGGATGGTACAGTACTGTAAGCGTGTTTTATGTATAGTACATATACACAAAAAAACAATGTGTTTCTTTGAGGATTTTATGTAGGTATGTGATAGTCTGTTAAAACTCTTTTGTGACTTCCAAAAGAGTTTTAACAGAATATAGAACATAGACTATCACATAGAAGTTTCTGTACGTATCTTTGTATTCGAGATGATTTCGCGAATCATTGCGTCTACAATTAGACTTGATAATTAAAGTCTCACCATTCATAACGCGAACTGGCGAAGTTGTATGCCATTCCGTAATCACAGACCACAGACAACACTAATGTTTTGACTAATTTCAAGCAAAGGCGCGTAAAAAAGTGAGCCTTATTGTTTTTAAAAATACACATTTGTGAAGCAAAGGCATTAGCCTATTGTGCCAACACTTATTCTTCATTTAACAAAACATTTGCTTCGTGCCGCTTGAAGACAAAGGTTAATCAGCGGATACTTTTACATTTTAATTGCCTTCGGACCTCTTACCTGCTCGTTTGCTGATCTCTTTACGTAATGTGAACGTTAGAGTGTCAGACCATCGCGGGGTTGCATCATTTAACTCACAAGAAATACGTGGTACAGGTAATGGGTAGTATGGTAGTGGGTTTTTAGTTTTGACGTATGATACGTATTGTTTAGACTGCCTCGTTGGTGTAGTGGCAAAGCTTTTGCCTTACATCCGAGAGGTCCTGGGTTCGAATCCCAGGTCGAGCCAAAATTGTTTCTGAGATTTTCTGTTATGAATTTCTCAAAAACAGCTCGGAGTCGGGAAGTTGGTATCCCCGTGCCTCGGAAAGCACGTTAAGCAGTTGGTCCTGCGCCTGATCTCTCTCCGGTCATGTCGGATTGCCGTCTCACCGAACTTTGAGAGTGATGGAACAATAGTGCACCTGTGTATTGCGCTCACACTTGTGCACTATAATATCTCCTGCGTAGTTGTCTGACCTCTGTTGAGATTGACCGCCGTGGTCGAAATCAGCCAGGAGAACTATTATTATTAGTGTTTAGAATATTAACAAGCTCTTGATAATTTTTTAGGTATAATGTTCAACAAATAAATGTCGCTTCCCGCGTCTGTCTCTATGACTGTGTGTACTATTTATGTACGTATGCAAAGATCTCTTAAACTAATTAACGGAATATAATGCAGTTTTTTTCAATAAATTGAGTGATTCAAGAAGAATTTTTGTATGTACACAGCGGACAGAACAACGTCAATATTTAAAATACCCGGCAGATGGCAGCCGGGTATTTTGAATATTTTTAAAAGATTGGATTTTATTATATTATACATACAGGTTTAAACTAAAAAAAAATCGCACGAATTCCCAAAGTGGTTAAATAGTTCTCAGCTTCACTCACAATGCAAAGTTTTTCGAGGAGAAAAACAACCAAAGAATGTAACAGTGTGACGGACAGATAAGTTGAACACAGACTCTTGAACTTGCCTATGAAAAAACACCTTACCAATTCATACAATGTACACTTACAATGAATCCCAATTGCTTTTACACACGTAACAGTGATCAGATCTGATGGAGTGTTGATACAGTGGTAAGCACATCAGGCTGCATACTTTTGTTAAAAAATAGCCCATAAAACAAGCGAATAAGATCCCGCGGTGTGTATCTTGACATGCTGTCATCAGTACAGCTGATATTGTGGGAACCTTTCATTCTACAAGTAAACGCTCAATGGCCGTAAGATTTTATCTTCGAAGTAGTTTTCACTTTTAATACATTGCGTAAGTTACGCAAATAATGTGTGTTCGGATCATCAATCAGAGAATGGTGGCAAATTGCGGAATTTTATAGAATGTTAATTATGCAATTAGAGTGCTTTAGTCTGGTAGAGAGTCTACGGTTGATTCGGTAAAATTCCTATAAAATTGAATTTTTAAATTCGGTCTGCCACATGTGAGACTTGAACCCACAACATCTCGCAAGCCGGGCGATTGCTCTAACCGTTGAGCTACAGTGATACTACGTCATCGGCCGAATTACTTCAAATGTGATTTAATATTACATTATCGAGAAATATGAATTTTAAATGCTTAAAATGTCATCAAAAACTTTTGAGTTCCTATAATTTTTACTAAACATAGCCAAATATTGATCACATGCTACTCATGAAATAATCCAAATCTATACAATTATTATACCTCATAAAGACACTATAATTAAAGTTTTTTGCAATGAGACCCTAGATTTTTGTGGCGTTAAAATTGTCTCACTCACTTGTTTCAGCCCTTGACCCTTACTAAGTAGCCTAAATATCTAAGTAGCCTGCCGAATCAACTAAATAATAAGGGTATGGAATTCCAAAGCTCCAACAAGTATGTATTTAGCATCTTGATACAAAAAAGTATTGATGCTGAAACTTCTATCTTAATTGTTGTATCAAATCACGTTATATTTTTTAGTGGGTCACTTGGACATTCTCTTATGACTAAACACGTCTCGAAGTCAGGTAGTATCTTTAATCACATTTGAAAGTAAGCGCATGACCATTCGACTGCATTATTTCATCTCCAATATTATGTATGTAATACAATGCAACTGTTTATCCGTACGTAACGTGCCCCAGTTTGTATGATTGCCGTGACTCAATCCGGCGCAAATCATTTTGTTTTCATTGTTTATATGGTCCAAATCTTTGCACACATTTCGGCTTTAAAAGTATGGAGAGAGTGCCTCGTTGGTGTAGTGGCAAAGTTTCTGCCTTACATCCGAGAGGTCCCGGGGTTGAATCCGAGGTCGAGCCAAAATTGTTTCTGAGATTTTCTGTTATGAATTTCTCAAAAACAGCTCGGAGTCGGGAAGTTTCCCGTGCCTCGGGAAGCACGTTTAGCCGTTGGTCCTGCGCCTGATCTCGCTCCGGTCATGTCTGATTGCCATCTCACCGAACTTTGAGAGTGATGGAACAGTGAGTGCACCTGTGTATGGCGCGCACACTTGTGCACTATAATATCTGCCGCGTAGTTGGCTGATCTCTGTTGAGATTGGCCGCCGTGGTCGAAATCGGCTAGGAGGACTATATAGAGAGTTCGGCTGTCAGAGCAATTATATCATGATGAGTTCGTTTACGTCTGTGATAAGAAATATGACTGATAGTAATAGAGGACAAGATATTTTTCTACCGCTTATATACTTTAGGAAACATTGCGGACTTTACCTAGTCGTTCAGAGTTGAAGTCTTCCCCAGATACATTAATTCATATTTCCTTAGATACATCAATTAATTAATCAACCTGAGCGCAAACGGGCTTGTACATTGTTACATGATTTGTGTAACTGAAATATAGTTATAATGTAAGCGAATTTGATAAAAGTGATAATGACAGCTGAAATAAAAGTAACGGGCTAGTTAACAAGTTTATTTGTGTTCTGTCTCGTTCTTTTTTGCCAGAGAATTAGAGCCAAATCAAAGTTTTCTACAAACGTCGAAAATAATCAGTTGGCTGTGTATACTGGTCCAAGAATCTACCCTTTCAGATTCAAAGCCCACACAATAAGCAGAAGAACAATAAGCAAGCTAACCAGGTACACAATCAAATTAATTGACACCGTCGTTTGATTGTGTTGATAACATAGAGGCGCGGTCCCACGGCTGGTGTCATCATCTGAACTGGATTGCCACGTCCGTTCCCATTGGCACTTAGCACGTGCATTAGTACTCCGACAATAGTTATAAGTCATTTAATTCTGTAACTAGACCCACAGGGGGCACGGGTCTATTTACAGAATTAAATGAATTTTAACTATTGTCGGAGTACTGCACGTGCTAAGTGCCAATGGATCGGACGTGGCAATCCAGTTTTACACGTCCTATAGAACCCTATCACAGTTTTGGGACAATTTGTAGGTTGGTGCCGAGAAGAAGCCCTATCTTCTCCGGCATGGTGAAACTTTTTAGTGACTCAAAAAAAACTGCAATCGCTGGCAGTCAAGGAAACCAAACGGTCATTCATACGTTTCGCTTATATATTTTTCATAAAGTAAATCAACAAAGAAAATGTAATAAACTGGTGCCGTACTCCCTAAGGTTTCAATCGTACTTTATAGCCAGCGCGTTTCCTCGCACAAGCTAGTAAGGGTGACACCCCTGTCACCTTACTAGCCCCCCGGCTACATTCGAAACTACTGACAACTGCTTAGAAAGGGGGTCTGATGAGTTTAAAATTTAAGACGAAATATTTACTGAGCCAAGCATTGGAGTGCTACTCATACTATCCCCGACTACAAATAAACTAAAGGAAACCAAATTCTCGTTATTTGCTAACTACATTTTTACTTCCGTTCAGTGTTGATGTATTTTACAGCGACATAATATCAAAAACGAATGTTTACTTAGGTTCATGATAACCAAGTTTTCAACAATTGCTTAACTGAAAATGCCAATAAGCTGATAATGTTTAACCTGTTTTAATAATAAAGTGAACTAGGCATTCACCGGCAGGCTGCACCTGCGACTTTCAGTCGCCGCGAATCACTTCTGACAGCGTGTTACCCATATCGCCGCGCCACAATCGCTGACAGTCACAATCCCGCAGTTGTGGCCTGAGCCTAAGCTTTGCATCGACCAGTGCGATAATCCAGGGGTAACACCTAAACCTCGGTGTAAAATATAAACTTTAAATTACTTTTAAGAGGTGCATTTCATCTACAAGATATTTCATATAAGATTTTTAGATTTCGACTGGTCAGCGCTACACGTTTTTTTTGGAGTGGTTATCGATTGAACTTATTCAAAAGTGATTCTTCTTCGATTGCTCCACAATAGACCCTCTGCAACAATGTAAGCTTCGTGGCTATTGAATACAGTGCGCTTCCCATGTCACCACCATCACGCAGCAGTGGGAACACTTCCCACGCCAAATCACACCGGTGGTGATGGTAATGACGGCTCATTGCCGTCTCCACTGCAATTGCTGGTTGGTGCTGCGTGCAAGCACGAGCTCGTTGAGAAAGATGTACTTAGACGTGTAAATAGGAATGTTTTGCTTTCCTTACCTTAAGCTTCTTCCTTCCTTACCTGTAGCTCCAGGGCCATATGAGCCATTATACAGGGACAATTACAAGATATTATACAGGGTGTAAAAAAAAACCTTAACGAAGCCGTCAACCACGCGTTCAGTAAGTACATCAAACCAAATCGTATAAAAAAGAAATTTTGGCTGGGAAACAAATTTATTTTTTTTACATCAAAAAAAAATAATTTAACTCTAACCCGCAATGTACAGCGCGCACGCGGAAAAGTCACCGCCGGGCGTGTTGCTTTACGCCGCCGCGACGCGGTTCGGTTCGAGTGTGCGCTGTTCATTGCGGAGTGTGCCATTTAGAAGCTTTTAATGAAAGAACTAGTGAAAATTTGTATCATGTTTATTTGGTTCATCATGTTTATAAAAGTTCAGTTATAACGGACAGAAGACATTTCTATAAAATTCATCAATTTTTTTTCAAACTTTAACCATCAATATCTCAGTAACCGTTAACTTCCCAGGTATGGTGTAAAGGAAAAAAAATATCGTAACAATTGTTAGAATATGTGGTATTCGGCTTCGTTAAGGTTTTGTTTACACCTTGTATATTACAAGGGCCCCTAGAAAAAGTGATATTGAATGGTCAGTGACGATAGTCGCGAACGCGTTACTTTGTGAACTGTATGAACCTGTTATTCGCCATCAATGTCTGACTTCTTTATGTCATTTTCATACATTGAACAAACGATAGCGAAAGTGATTTTCGTCATCGACTACCAATACAATGCAATCTTTGTCAAGGAATAAAGGGTTTTGTTAGATTTATTTAGGTATGATTTATTTTACTTAATAAATTTAATGCGTTTTTAGGTACACCTGGTTCATAAAATCATATTGTTATTGTAGGTAGGTAACTATTAACTTAGTTTTCAATAAACACCATTATTTTACAGTTTTAAATCAATCAATTACAAACTCATTTTGTTCTGCCTGTCGACAGAATCAGTAGCGAATCGCAAATCATATGACTGGCCATTTCGAACGGTTAGGTCTATTACTCCAGAGTCCAGAGCCAGACCATAAACAATTATCCCCTGCCTGAGGGCTTGAACTGGCGTTTGAGTTGAATAACGGCGCTATTATTGCGCTATAAACAGATCTGACCTAGGCTTGATTTAAGATACCTATTTTTGTTTGTAGGTTGATATACTTAACGTCTGTTTGCTAGAATCTATGAATGAAATTTTGTTGGTGTTTATTGATTTTATACAGGGTGGCCAGAAAAGTGACGGAAAAGTGACAGAAAAGTGTTTTTTTTTAAATTCCTCGTGTTGAGAGATATTATTATCTGAATTATATGTTTTTTGTTTGCGATTTTTCGTAGTTGTCTGTTGTTGTAAATTTTTTATGAGTTTTTCCCAAATTGCTAAAGGATCCATTTGAAAAATTAAAACAAAAGTTGAAGGATTCTCTGTTTTTTTTGCAGCTCAATCTATGTGAACTGTACATATTTGCATAAAATAAATAGCCTCATAAGTACTCATTACTTTAATGAAAGTTACTACAATATTTACCTAAGGTAACTAGAAAATTTCTATTAAGTGAGTTATCATTTATATGTTAATAATATATCAAACTACATAATAGAGACAATGTAAGAAGGACGAGTAAAAAACTCATTAATAAATGAAAAAAAAAGTGATAGATCAATCAAGCGTTAGTAAGTCCTAAGCGTAAGCTCTAAAATTCCGATTTCATAGAGTTATACAGAATGAAGGGTCATTCATGCATTATTATGGAAAAATGACACCACTCCTTGATATGTACTTCCAGCTAATCGTACTGATAAATTAACCCGATTTAATTTAAAAAATGCAACATATCTGAAAAATAAGCTGTCAGAAACTGAAGGCCTATTCCGAAAAACGAAATTCGTCAAATCCTTATCGTTTTTGACACACATTTATCACATCACACGTCAAGGAAAAAAAACTTGCATAAATTCGTAGCTTGACGTGCTATCGTCTACATATTTATCGCTTTGACGGATTTGTTTTTCAGAATAGGTCATCAAATCCAGACAGAAGTTGTGAGCTCGATATTACGACATTAGTATAACCATGTGTCATATGTGAGTGTTTCAATTACTCTGCCGTCCATCTAAAGATGATGAATGACACAAATCTATCAGCCTTAAGGTGCGAATGCGTGGAACCGCCTCCTTGAGATATCTATAATAACTGTAATAACGCATTACGACCGTGACCAAACGCTACCGTAGTGTGACCGATTACAATGGTAATTTCCACGCGTAATGTGCTGTAATATCATTCAATTAGGCGTTAATATTCATGCATTAATTTTGTGATTTCGGGGCTGCCAGACTCAAGATTAGATTTGGGAAATAATAAAATATGAAATGTATGTAACTACTTGATGTTTTTAGTAATACAAATATTAAATGTATTGTTTTGTTTACAATTTGAAGTTTTGCCTTCAAGCCACATAAGTTTAAGATGATAATTTGATCAATTTTTCTTATACCGGAAATAGAATAGAATAGAATATTTATTTATTTCAAAATGACAGAGAGTACCAAAATACTATTAAACAGTGCTTATTTATTGCAGATACTAATTGAGTTAGTAACTTACTTAGGGCTTCAAAGTAACTATGAGTAACAATAATTTATCTTATGTTTAATGAATACAAATCTTCATATAATTACAGATAATAACTTAGATTCAGAATACGGTATACTTAACACGGTAAAATTTATTGTGTCTGGCTAAGACAGACTCAGTTACGTAGGTATTTCAATTAATGAGACCCTACAGCTTGCTAATGGATAGACAATAGAGCCACGTAAATAAGGTGCCGTTGGTCATTCTTCATTATGGAACCCTAAAAAACTGCTTAGCAAGTGCAATGATGAATATTCTTATCTTCATCGTGAGAAAACTCTTCACAACATTACGTCACTTGCGTGTATCCGCGTAAGCAGTTTTGCATTGTGTCTTGATACAGATAGAGTTCAATTTCAAGTAGATACAGGTGAATGTACATAATATGCAAATAACATACATTTCCCCATTACATGCATGCAAATTGTGGGCTTTTTCTGACTAATTCGCTTCTTATGCAAAATATCACTATTGAATTGAAAGTTCAATTTATCTTCTAACGATAAGATTTATCGTGTAAAGATTGGAATTACCCAACAAGATGATTTCGAAATCGTGTGACAAACATGGCAGGGTGTCATTTTTTTGAAGCTAAAGTACTTCACATAATAGATATGATGATGGCACCTATCGTAAAGACCATGCTAATTAATAAAACATAGATGAAACCTTTATCAAAGATAATGGAAAAAGGGATAATGGAACAAGGGAATGGAAAATGAAACCTTTTTCCATTATCTTTGCCTTTATGAAGTACTACACCACTACTACTACTTTATGAAGTACTACATACTAAAACCAATTTATATCCAAAAAAACCTGTAGAAACCAATTTAAATAACACAAAATTAAATTAATAACAAATTAACAATCCGTCAATTGACTCCGATTTCTGATAATCTAACGTGACGTCACATTAGAGTAGTCTCATACAAAATCTATGAAAGCAGATCGTTTTGACGGATGATAAAGAGATATGTCGGCGATTTGTGTTGTCATCATCATGCCAATTATATTACCTACGTTTTATTTAAATATATATATATATATATATATATATATATATATATTTAAATAAAACGTAGATTGCAATACCAGTTTTATATATATATATGTATATAAAACTGGTATTGCAATCTAAGTCTTGCAAAAGTTTAAACATCACCATTATGTGCATTACCTACCCACTTATTAAATATTTGCAACAATTTCTTACGCTTGTAATTTGTGTAATGCTCGACATACGAGTAGATACATAAGTATTACTTATCATTGTGTAAAATGCAATCGACTTTTACTTTTGTTACTGCAAGTGCATGCAGTTGAAACACCTTGCTCTTGCATAAGTTTTTCGGCCGCACATTAATGCAATATGACTTAAAAGCACTTCTTGCATTCCGAATGAAAAACGACGATAACCACGTTCTCTGAATTTATTTTTATTTTATTTTATTTATATTTTTTATTTATATTTTATGCTGCATGATATTACCACACCCGCGATTTTTAGCTGCCGCAAATTGTTTCTGGTAGCGTGTCAATCGCTGACTATCGCGGGTTGCGGCGACAGTTCGCCGCAGGTTAACCTGAGCCCTTGTCCCATAACAATTTCTACCATGTTCTAGCAAAAATAAAGATTAGATTGATTGATCAATTAAGCTTTTTACTAACAAGTTGCTAAAATGAAATGACGATTTCCTAATAATATTATCATGCCTCACCTGCGAGTTTCTGTCGTCGCGAGTCGCTACTGAGAGCGCTTCAGATCAATCAATCGCCATGCCTCAATCACTGACAGTTGGGGATGATCATATATTTAAGTCTATTAAGCCTTTAAGTGTAACTGTAAGCATTACCGTAATTAACCTTAGTAAATCCGTGTAAAGTCAAAATTACTTAATTAATTTCCTTAAGTACTAACTTGGTATGACGCACAAAATCTTTCTACATTCCATCTCTACAGCACGGTAACAGTTAAAATAAAACATACGGTCATTAAAATAGTGATGGGGTCTTAAATATTTTTATGGCATTATGACAATCGGCATACCGGATCGAATCGAAAGGGGCAGACGGTAAAATGCCTGCGCGTACGCAGCGGTCTACTTTTAGTTTTATTGGAATGCCGGTAAGCCAGTCGACGAAATTTCCTTGAGGCACGGTGCCATGTCAAGAGATGGAGCGGTTTACAAATTACATATAGTTTAAATAATATGAAAAAAAGTACGTTAAAATACCTAATTTAAAAAAGTCAATGAAAGCATCAACACCTCTTGGCCTGCTTGAACCTAGCTACCCTTAGACTTAGTTTATATTTTTTTGTATGACTATTACACGAACTGGATCCAAAAATTAGTCTTGTAATTTATTAAGAAGTTCAATTCTTATTAAGTTACGAATCAACGAAGTACGAAGTCACTTCAGACGATTGTTTAAGCCTCACGCTTTCCACCTAAATTCCAACCTAAATAAATAGATAAATCTCTACATACATAAATGTAGTGTTGGGGCGGCGAAGGAAAAGCACTTTCACGGGTTTTAGTCTTTTTATTTTACACAATTCCACGGAGAACACACACTTCTAACTTTAGTCTAACGCCATCTTGCTTTCTAGCCCTTCCATCCTTCCTCTCTCTCACACACGTCATCTCGCTCGCACTCACTCATGCTCATTTTACAATCCTACATAAAATTCTTGTGTCACAATGTTCGTTCCCATACTCCTCCGAAACGACTTGACAGATTCTTATGAAGTTTTTTGAACGTATTGAGTAAGTCTGAGAATCGGCCAACATCTATTTTTCATAATATAGTTCCATTCGTGATAAGGGTTGTCCACAATAATTTATATGGCAAAACAACGTATACCGGGTCAGCTAGTAATAAATAAATATATTCCAAATAAACTTAAATAAATACATATTATAACACCTAGACCAGTACAAACAGACATATTCATGCATATAAATGTTTGCAGTGCGGGGATCGAACCTCTTTAATAATAATAGTTAATAGTCAACTTTTTAACCATAAAACCAAAGTGGTCGTCAGTCAAATGACGTCAGCCTACTTTTCAGACTTCACCCGAAACACTGTGCACATAAGCGAGGCAAACTGTGTAGGCAAACACTGTACACTTAGTGCTTTTCACACTAAACACTTTCACCGCGTCCAAATAAACATTACTTAAGCGCGGCGACGATAATATTACATGGCTCGTCTTCGTGATGGACAGTTTAAATTCAAACCGGTTTTAAATACTTTCGTTCTTCTAATACGTACTTCCTAAAGAAGGCATAGGCTTAAAATCGCAGGTCCTACTCTGCGAGCAGCTGTGTCACTTGTTTCATAAATGCCGTCACGTCACTCTTGTTGATTTGGCCGTAACGTGTACGGGCAATCACGATGGATACAATAGAAAATATGAAAAACGCTACATAAACGTTGTAGACCCTTTTTAGACTTACTTAATGATAAATGAAAAGGATAAAAATTTGGGTCAAAACGTTAATTCAAAACGTATAACTATTATCCTACCGTAAGCTTTGAAAAAAGTGAAAACTATGCTTTCTTGAAAAAAATTGACTTGAATTTAGGTACCAGATGACTAGGTAATCTGGGTACCTACCCGTTGATAAAATATCTCTTATCTTATTTACATATGTACAAAAAGTATAAATATCCCAAATTTTCAATTTAAAATACCTACTTAATAAATACTTATATAAATTTAGTATTTCAAATAAATAAAATAAAAAACATTATCAATAACAGCCTATTCTCTTTGTTCCAGGTCACAGCCCTGGCTGTGCTCAGCATAACACATGCGAAGAACGCAACAGCGAAAGCGAAACCGAAACGACAGCTCGACAGCATACGAACGCCACAGAACCTTCAATACTCCTTAGTGCTTCCACACTCAAGAGTGACCAACTTCAGAGCTCTCACCAGTAGTAGAAGAATCTCTAACATCACCCCCAAAAGTGGAAAACTTCCACCCTACGCAGTGCAGATGGAACCTGTCGTCCAATACTCGCAGAAGGACCCTCTCTACGACCCGAACCTCGATAATTTAGAGGATGCAGTCGTAAACAAGAACGAGATTTACGCGCAATCAAAAATCTTGAACACACAAGACTCCGCTTCTGAGGGCACCTACAATCCGCCTTTTGGATCTTTGCCAACTGCACCACTGTACAGCCAAGAACCACACCATCACTATTACGAAGCACCGGAGCCGATTATTGAAATCATCATCCAGGAATCTAATGATACGCTTCCAGCACCCCCTCCACAGCCCATCCAGAAAAAGAAGAAAGAGCCTGTTCAAGTGTTTTACGTTAAATACAGCAAAGACCCACACTCAAAGGACAAGGTTATTTACGAAAAACCCATTCCGGCTATCACTCCACCTTCCAACCATGAAGATGATCACCATGACGAATATGTTACTGTAACACCTGAACCAATTTACGCACCAGCGCAAACTACCACTTTGAGGGCAATCATCAAACCTGAATCTGAAGTTTACCATAGTGACAGCAGTGTCAAAATTACTTTTGGAAATGAAGGCCATCATTACAGTGATAGGCGTGAAAGCAATACTGAGGATCATGAAGAAACTGCACCTAGACCAGCCATAGCTTATCCGAATCAACCTCATCACCCATCATTGGAACGTTCAGCTTCTCCAAAACCACAGCACCATGAGCCGGCCCCAAGACAAGTTTCTCACCATCCAGCTCCCCAAACCTACAGACCGTCTCCTCAGCAGGCACAAAGTAGAATACAATTTCAATCACCGTACTTAGCAAATGAGCAACAGCTGCCTAGGCAAGGGCCCTCTGCTGCACCTTTTCGACCTCAATCCAACATTCCACGTCAGAATCCTTTCGGCCCATCGCCGAGTCCTCACCCTCCATTCCCTAGCAACTCTCCTGGTCCAATCAATCACTTTGGTCCAACTGTGTCTGGCCCTCCTGTGCAATCATTCCCCACGTCTTTCCCAAGACCTAGTGGCCCGCCTTCATTTCACCCTCGACCTAATGGTCCCCCTTCGTTTGGACCCCGTCCCCACTTCAATGGACCCCCTCGGACTGGTTTCCATACAGGCCCGCAAAGACCATTCAATCAACCGCACCCTCAGCATAAACCACCGCAACCATTCTTCGATGAGGCTAAATATTTGCAAGAAAATTACCACACAATTACTACTGATCAAATAGAACCAGCTAAAGATCAGCAATTGCCTGGCAGACCGCAAAACTTCAACTTCGTGCCACATCCTAGTCCGAGCCCTACTCCTCAGTTCCAGGACCATAATCGTCAGCCGATAATTCCCGTTAACCAGCAGCTCCCACAACAAAGACCGCCTCAGCATTTCACAGAATCGCAAAACAAGCCTACATTCTCTTTGTCCCCCAGTAGACCACCTTTCTTCAATCTCAAACCATCACCACCCCAGGTAGAAAATAATCGGCAACCTTTTGCATCTCATCACCAACCACAACATCCACCACAGCAACAATTTGGTTTCCATCAAGGACCACAACCACTATCTCGTCCGTCTGTCCAAACTCCTGCTCAACACAATCTACAAAATCAACATTCATTCTCTAACTCCGCCTCACCCTCTCCATCTCCAATTCCTCAGCACCAATTCCTTCCTCAACCTTCATCTCCACCAGTATTCAATTTCCACGCTCAACCATCACCCACTCCCGAACAACACTTCCATCAACCTAGTTTCTCGACTGAAAGACCCCAATTCCAACATGGGCCTTCAGAGCGCCCACTGCATAACCGACCGAATAATTTCCAAGATCAATCTAATCTCCATCATCAACAAAATGTTGGTCAATTTGTTCCAAACGGAGGGGAACTGGTAGCTGCTATACCGAAATACGAACAGCACATAATTGTCAATGGGCATAATTCTCAAACCAATTATAATGGCTTCAGTGAATCTCTACAACCATCTCCGTCTCCATCACCCGCTCCAACTCAGCAAAGCTATCATCATTTGCAACAACAGCAGCAGCAGAAACAGCAACAACAACAAATTATAGATGCTGAACAAGAGCAAGTCAGGTTACAGTTAGCACAAAACGTACAAAAGCAGCAAGAAGAAATACAACGACTACAAGTGCAATTGCAGCAAGCTCAGCAACAACAAAAACAACAGCAACAAAATAAGCAATATGAACAACAATACAAGCAGGAGCAGCAACAAAAGCAGTATGAGCAATATAAGCAACAAGAGCAAAATAAGCAATATGAACAGTTCAAACAACAAGAACAAAATAAGCAATACGAGCAGTACAAGCAACAGCAACAAAAACAGTATCAACAAGACTACGACCAACTACTAAGAAACTATGACCAACAACAACAACAACAAATTCAGGCTTCAACGCCCAGATCAACTTATTCCCAATCTCAAGAAAGGTCTAGACCTCAGCCAACATATGCCCCAAGTACCTCTTCCCCGCCATATTACCAGTCTACTTCACGAACTGTAGAAATTAGACCAACTACTCAGAAGTATGTGTCTTCGACTGCCAACTCGATTAACGCTACGCCTGAAACCAAGAAGGAAGAAAAGAAGAAGAAGCCAGCCATTGAATTGCCCGATGAAGTCCCAGATGACTTGCGGCAGCAATTACTATCTTCGGGTATTCTAGATAATGCTGATATTAGCGTACTGGACTATGATAAAGTAGGAGATACACCTCTGGAGTCGCTGCCTCCTGACCAGTTGGCTAACTTTTTCAGTGCAGGCGGTGCTCAACAGATAGCATCCAGTGAGCTCAGACCCATTGTTGTCAAGCCCAATGGTGATAATATAGAATCTAGAATAGATGATGATATGGAGGAAGATCAAGAAATCGCAGCGTCTGAAAACGTGGCAGTCTACGTTACTCCACCTTCAACGGACAAGCAAGCCGTCGAAATGAAAGTTGTTCATTTTGATCCCAAAACAGCTGAAGGTCAAAACATTGCTAAAGATTACGTGAAAGACGATGCGACTCAGTTGGATCCTGTGGCCTTAAACGACAAGAAATACAACAGATATTTGCCCTTGAAGGTAAGTGGGAATCAGTTCCCACTTCCAGATATCCTGAAGGGTAGGAAAGTAACATCTGTAGTCGTGTTAGCACCAGTGGAGACCGAAGTGCTGAATGGTGATCACCCAAGAAAAGAGCGGGAAACATCTAGCTTGAAAGGGATCAAATTTATCGCCGGTGACAGTTTACAAGATTTACTGAAACGACCAACGAAGGAGAACTTTGCTAAATGGCTTGATGTTGAAAAGAAGACTGCTACAGATTTACAATCAGTTATCCTCCTAGTTACTGGGTAATATTTTATTTGCTTTTTTTTAAAAGATTTTTAAATCTAATCTATATTAAAGTCACATTATTTATGTCTTAAGATTAATCTTAACTTTGTATTTTTTTTTTAATTTTCAGGACCGACGATCCATTGGAAGAGAGGGAAATCTTCATGTATGATATTGCTTCAGGCAACGTAAACAAGCTGAACGGAGAGTTGTCTAACGCATTCGTCGAGGCTGCAGAAAACAATTCTCTCAGTAAGGACATCGAGAAACTGGCCATAGAAGGAGACGGTACACCAGAAAATTTCAACAAAAACGACGAAGTGGATGAAACCGCTGAAGCATCAGAAAACGTGCCATTATTTTTAGATTTATCTGACGTAAGTCTAGACCAGGGTAACAGCAATCAAGTGTCAATATTCTCAGGATATAGCAAAACAAAACTTGGGAGGTCGTTAAGAAGACATTCATAACTCGTAAAAAGCCTAACGGCTAACTTTGTAAATAGTATAGCATAGTATGACTAAATTAATGGCGGCGTGATGTGTATAGTCTATTGCGAAAGTGATAATCTGTTTGTACAAAATAAAGTACCTTTTTTACATTTTGTAAAGTTAGCTTTTTATTTATCATCCCGAAATAACGTTAAATTGATTTAATATTCCTTAAATTTATTACATGATCCTGTTTTTTTACTGTGCTGGGCGAAGTACCTAAATTAGCTTTTTTAACATAATTATTTTTAAAAGATTAAATTACCGTGTACATAGAACATTTATAAAAATAGGTTTCGTAAAAAAGATTTGATTGCTTCAAAAGTATTTTCTTTAACCCAACAATCAATTAATCATTCAATAGAGTTCAATTGATAGCACTTTGCAGGCGCAACACTACTATGATTATTTTTTGTTGGCAACACTCAGTGCATATGTCAAACTCGCGGAACCTGGTGGAAAAGATTCGGCCGCAAAGTGAAATTCGTCGTTTATATTATTCATGACTCTAATAGTACTTTAAAAATCGCAAACATGATGGAAGGTTCTCTTAGTAAATGGACAAATGTGATGAAAGGGTGGCAGTACCGCTGGTTCGTTCTGGACGAGAATGCTGGCCTGCTGTCTTACTACACGGTAAGTGACGTTTGAAACCCACTTTTAGGTGCCGCAAAATTACGATTTCTTTGCAATTTCTTCATGTGTTGATGTAAATTTATTCTCTCTTGAGTCTGGGTTATAAACGAAGAAAATATGTTAGTTATGTTTCACACAATGTCTTATAATTGCGTATTTGTAGGTTTATTTTTATACTGTCGAACAGGTCTTTGAAACAAACAGTTAAACTTCGCGACCTTTGTGACACTGCTAGTGTTTACATTTCATGCCAATAAGCTAATGATTTAACATTGCGATAACATTCATTACAAGTTTTCTTTACAGGCTCAAATTATATAGGCTAATGTAGGAAAATTTAAAAGATGTAAGTGTTACTTTTAAACCTGCCTGTTACAAGTATTTTATATTTGTAGTGAACATATTACTACAAGTATAAAATACACATTGAATTTAATGTTTTTGTATAATGAAAAAAAAATTGCCAAAAACTTTATCCACATTTATTGTTATTATTCATAGCTTTTTCACGCACATAGTTTTTTTTGAAGAAATCATAAAACATGTAATAAACAAAGATTACATTTGGAAAGTACATGTATGTGATACCAAGCGGAGCAGGGCAGCTTGGTAGAAATACTTGTGATGAGTACACCAGCATCAAAGTGAATTGGATCTGTAAAGAAGTGTTCAAAATGTTATTTAAAGTCATTCATCAACTTAGCTGTGATTAGGTGCGGTACATCTAAATAATAATTTATTATTATGTCATATCTTTTCACACGTTTTTTCTACAGATTCTTGTTATTTGATTGTTTACCACAAATATACATAAAAGATAAAGTATTTCAATTTATTTAGCTTCTAGCTTGTTTGTTTTTGTCTCAAGTTAACACATTTAGGGACACTGTACGCCTATAGATGTTATAACAACAAAACTTCTATTGTGTCTGGCAGACTGTCTGCAGATGTGTTAAGTGATTGATAAATTTCCTAAAACTTTTGATGCAGGGTTAAGTAAATAACATTAAATAGATTTGTATTTTAAATAGATTTTGTACACACCATTTGCATAATTGTAAGCCACTTCTTGTACTTAACGAGCATAGCCTTAATTGTAGGGCTTCCTTCCGCTGACAGCAGGTAATAGCTGTACATTATGACGTGGACTGCATTGTTTATCATTGGAGAAAATGATGTTATACCACCTGGAAACGAATACAAAAATATATTTAGGTATCACTTTAAGGTGTTGATGGAAATCACTGGCTTGGTGGTCCAGTATCTTGAATTAAATGGTTTGCTACAATAAACAGAGGTTCTTGAGGGTAAGAAAATCAAAAGAAAAAAGAAAACTGACTGAATGAAAGTAGTGTCATGCACCTTTAATAGTGCAGGTGAGCACTAAGAATGTTTTTTTTTATTTTAAATTCACCCTCTTAAAATGTTAAAATGCGGGTTGTATAAAATGTCGTCAGTTTTGAGGTCAAACGAATTAAATTTAGTAATTAGGTACTTGGTTTGAAATATAAATGAAGTGTTTTCAGGCTTTCATATGTAAGCTTTAAAGAGTAAAAATTCATCCAAAGTTTATGCTGGTTTATTTTTGTTTGGCATCCTGATTTACTTCAAACTTTGTCACTATTTAGGAAAAATCCTATTATTACTGACTGTTCATAAAGACACAAATTCTGCTATTATTAGCAACTCCATCAATGAACTCAAATTTTACAACATTCTCTGATATCAACTTGATTTACGCTTAATTAGGGACTCTCAAACATCACCGTTAATTATCGATAGTCAAATATCAGAATGAACTTTGGCTCCAAAACCGGAGTATTTACCTTTGCCCTTTATTTAGTCCGCTTTAGGTATTTCTAATTAATCCTACCGTGAGATTCGCGAGGCCGCCTTTTGCGTGCGCCCTTGAACTAATTGCCGAGTCAAAATAAAGGCACAGTTTATTTTTGACGACGAAATTTACGGTCATTAAAGGTTTTTGCGTTGCATGCGTGGATTTTTATATGACCTGAGGACATTTTTTTAACGTAGCTGATCTGGGTGATCCGTTCCATGTTAAGTTCCAAAATCTCTGATAGCTGATAAGATATTTCCTTTCGGTCGACGTCTTTCGACCGTCATTTTGCAAGAAATTGCTTTATTTATTTTGCAATATCACTGTCTCATTAAATGCGTATCATATTTTTCCCAATTCAATTTCATAACACAACCTCCTTTCTTTTACGTATCATTTGCAATCTGATACAGGTAGAATACCAGCCTGATATTGTATACTTTAATACATTAACATTGTATCATCATATCGACGTCATCCAGTTAACAAACAATATAATATGATTCTTATTGAGTAATGGTAGAGTTTGCTTTGCATTCAGTGGTAATACTTTCTCTTGGACAAAATCGGACTGTCCTCTATTACAGACACGTCATATCGCATCCTTGTATAAGGTTTGCGTAGGTGTTAAAAGGTCTTTGAATGTCCACATCATCAACATAATGGGTGGTCAGATTTTTATTATCGTCAGTCCTATCTGTTCTTCGGGACTTCAAATTCGAATCTTGATCAAATAATTTTTTGACTTAAAAAGCTTCAAAACATGTACGGTCGTCAACAGAAAGTGGTTACCACCTTAAGGATCACAATAGGATAGTTGACACCACCAATTCGTGGAAACAAGCCTATTGTCTGCACATATTTTATTTACAAATTCTAAAATGTCTATTTCATATAACCTCGTGGCGCCCACGCGCCTTTTTAAAACTCAAAATAAACATGGCGGCTGCAGCCCAGAACCTTTTTCAACCTAACTCTCAATTTCCGCCCACGCGCCTTTCAAAAGTACATATTATAAAAGTCTGTGTAGATTTTTTAAATTTCGCGGGCTACAGAAATAATTTTACTAAATTTCTGAACGAAATATTAGGGTACAGTTTCCGGTATGCTACCATTGGCTGTAGCAATGACAGATGTCATTTTTAAGAAAATGGACGGAGGTATGGCTGGCTCACGAAAACGTGGTAAGTAAATCGTATTTTTTCTTGATAATCCGTGACTGTCGAGTATATTTTTATGTAAAAACTTGCTCATTAATGTGTACCACATAATTAGAGTTAATTATTTCGCATTAAGAGAGTTAAAATACTCCGAAATCTTAGGTTGAAATAATATGACCTTTTTGAAGTCCATTGATGTTAGTAAAATCTTAATGGTTTTGTTTAGTTTAAAAATAATGTTGTTTTGTGAAATATTTAGAATACTAGTAACATAAAATAGCCTGCTTACCTTTCTCGATACTTTAATAACAGTTTTTCATTCCTAAGTTCTATACAAGTGGAAAGAATTTAATGATGATTAGGATTTAAGGTTCAGATATTTAATGATGAAGATTTTGATTTGAGACTACTATTTTGATATTTGTTTTAGACATTTTCTAATTTTGATTTGAGATTGCTACTTTGATATTCGTTTTACATTTTTTCTAATATTGTCTTTATGATAATTGTTTATTACTTTTGTTGACTGAAGAAGTTAAATTAAAAAAAAATAGAAAAGTACAGATACCTACTTAGTTATTAAGTATTTTATTTGAGACTGACATTTTGATATTTTATAATTTTTTTTGAGGTTTTCTAACGTTGTCTTTATGATAATTGTTTATTACCTACGGTGGTTGTGATTCTATACTTTTGATGATTGAAGAAGTTTGATTTAAATAAAGATTTTTTCTGATAATAAGAATTAAGAGAAAGAGAGAATTTATGTTAATAAGATTTAAAAAAATTAATATTATAAGAGTAAATGTAAGATGTGTACTACGAGACTGATAAGAAGAAATGGATGTCATTTAATTACAAAAGAACTGAAATAAATATATAAAACTTACTAACTTAGCATTATTTTACATCACTTAATAATTCCTTTTAGTCTAGTAAATGTGGCCCAATGACCTTTGTAAAGAACAAAAGATAGATAAATAATTGAAATTAAAAACATATGCTAATGTAATCACAACTATACCCCAAAAGTTTCATTTCAATCCGGAAACATTAACACATAAAATTTTCAACTCAAAACCTAGGGCGGATATGACTATAAAAATTATGTCCTATCAGAAGGACAGTCGGGACATAGTCAAGGAAGAGTCAAAAAATCTCTGGGCGCCACGAGGATATAGTTTATTGACTAGGTATAGATTATTTTTATTAACGAGAATCAATCATTATTTTATGACGTTAATTGACACTGACTACGTAATTGTCATTTCAAGAAATAAATAAAAATAGTTCTATTAACAAAAAAAAAATGATGAAAAACCTTATTTTCGTTCTCGATGAGTCAAATTGATTAATACGTTTTGAAAGGTAACAAATAACTTGTTAAAGCATTTTGGACTTCAGTGACAGAAGTGTTATAAAGAATCTAATTCAAAAACTGGTAAACACTTTCAGACCGCGACCATACTAAGTTTCATTGTTCCAGCCATCAACCTTCTCGAGTATTCATTGAGAAACCCATGAATCGAATTGTATTCATCTTCTTTTTGTTAGGTTTCCTCTTGCGGGTTAATCTTTGTGTTAAGTTTTCTTTTGAAGGTTAACCCTTTACTTGATAACTCAGTTGGGAAACACGGAGAAGTTCTAATTTCCGATTGGTCCGATGTCAATCCGAATCCGGATCGAAGTCGAAATGAACTTGCGAGGTGTTACCGACCTGACGGCTGGCATATCGTCGGTACCGATCGGTAAGTGTCAGAGGCCTTTTGAGCCGTATTTTTGGGTTGAGTTGAGGGGTATTTTTAGGCCTTACCAGCGCGTTCGCTCGCATCTTAACACACCAAGCCGCCGAGTGTCAAAGAAACACAGCAAATATTTTCGAAGAAACCCTCAGGGAGTAGTGGGGGCGTGTAACAAAAGGGAACCTTAATTGCTGGCTATTTTGAGAACGCGCCGCCACTGACCCTAGAGCTCTGTTTACAGAGAAAAACATCTGATGCTATGTAATACCGAATCGTAACATCACGTCATCAACGTAAAAGCATCCATGCTTGCTTATGTAAAAAATATGACGCGGCTTTAGGTAGGACTTACAGGGTATCAATTATTGAAAATGCAAATATCGTGAAACAAAACACGCAGAAATGTGAATGCCTGACTAAATTTCGTTACTTTGGCCGCAATGTTTACTGTCATTGTTTGGCAAATATCTTATTTAAAAAACCCATTAACTTAGTATTTTTAATCGTATCTCCTCAATCGTACTAACACTATGTGTAGTGTATATAAATTAATAATAATAGTCCTCCTGGCCGATTTCGACCACGGCGGCCAATCTCAACATAAAGCCACCTACTATGCAGTGGATATTATAGTGCACAAGTGTCAGCGCAATACGCAGGTGCACTCACTGTTCCATCACTCTCAAAGTTCGGTGAGGCAGCAATCCGACATGACCGGGGAGAGATCAGGCGTTGGACCAACGGCTTAACGTGCGCACCGAGACACGGGGGTGTGACACCGCCAACTTGCCGACTCCGAGCTGTTTTTAAGAAATTCATGACAGAAAATCTCAGAAACAATTTTGGCTCGATTTAGGATTCGAACCCAGGACCTCTCGGATGTCAGGCAGAAACTTTGCCATTACACCAACAACCGTAAATTACTGTATGTATTTAAATTGATTACGGTGACCAGCAAGTCACGGTAAACACTGCGGTATGTATACACTTGTGATACAGGCGGTTTTGCAACAAAAATGGGAAGCCTGATGAGGTTGCCACTGTACAAGCGCCATTTGCTTTCGAGAACGATGGCACTATCGCCAGGTTAACTGCCTTGATTGTTTGTCATTAGGAAAGTTAACCGCAAACTTCGCTTTTGATAAAGTTAAATCCCGTACCCCGGGAGAACTATGTCCATTAACCGTAATTAATCATAGTTCTACTCATGAATGCTGGAATGATGAAAACTTAGAACATTTCAATAGTTAGCACTTCAATCCATTGAAATGTACTCAATTAAATAGGTGGTTGGGGCTTCCGAAGTCAAAGATAAAATCTCATGAATCACTATAATCTTGCGCGTAGCTAAAGACGGACTCTCGAAGCATCAGAGTCAATCTTTTTATTATTCAACTCGATTATGAGTGAACTAGACTAAATAAAATAATGCTGTAGAGCATTATTTTATAACAATCTACCAAGTCCCTAAGTCCTTACTTGCTCTAGTAATAGCAGTAATAATAGTCCTCCTGGCCGATTTCGACCACGGCGGCGATCGTACTAACACTACACATGTATAACCATAAATTAATAGTAATCCAATTTCGACCACGGCGGCCAATCTCAACAGAGATCAGTCAACTGCGCAGGAGATATTTTATTGCACAAGTGTGAGCGCAACACACAGGTGCACTCACTGTTCCATCACTCTCAAAGTTCGGTGAGACGGCAATCCGACATGACCGGAGAGAGATCAGGCGCAGGACCAACGGCTTAACGTGCTTTCCGAGGCTAACACCTCCAACTTCCCGACTCCGAGCTGTTTTTGAGATATCATAACAGAAAATCTCAGAAACCATTTTGGCTCGACCTGGGGTTCGAACCCGGGACCTCTCGGATGTGAGGCAGAAACTTTGCCACTACACCAACGAGGTAGTCTGATTGCTCTAGTACGAGTATGAGAGTCTCATTATGTCAATGTTATACGACGTCGTTTTATTGGTGTACAAGTTCAGAAATGCACCAACCAAATTAACACACACGAGCTCGAAAGTAAATCGAGTCCACTACCCAAAATATTCATAAACATAATCACCCCTCTGATCTCGCTCTGATCCCGCGCTGCGTTCATTTTGGGTGGGTGGGTAAATCCGATTATTTATTTATTTCTCCAGCCTTTTATCACTGGTTATTTCCACGTTTTTGAATAATTTAATATAAATATAAATAATTTAATACATACTCAAACGCGCTGGTAAAAATGTTGAGTTATTATTCTTTCTCGCCTCAGTGCATGGTAAATTTTTGGGTCTTTAGGTACTGTTTCTAGCTCGACTATTATATCATTGATGAAGTTTAACGTCTTAGAAATGAAGGCTGTCTCTTATCCATTTTGCTAGTATGCACTTTAATAAAATAAGTGACATTCGACAAACCTGTAACTTTAAAAAAAAATACAACTTCTGCAAAATTATAATCTTCATTGTTGCGCAATAAAGAATATTATATTATATCCTTGTCATGTTGCTTTGGTTGTATGTTCATAATCAGATATGATCAGACTGTTGTGTGTATATTTTCCTAGCCGTCTTGAAATTATTTCCCCGCGTCTAATATTAGACAGGTCAATCAGTTTCCGTCTACACCCGAAAGCTTTTAGGCCCATCCGGGAATAGACTAGGCTTTTGCATGTGATTAATAATTTAACCGGCCAGGGTCATGATTTTGTTCCTACTCTCTACATCTCACTGAAGTGCAAAATGTGGTAAACTCTCTGATAGGTAAAGGTCTGAGTTGGCGATGCCTTCTACCAGTAAAAATACATAAACATCACATTCATTGATCTGACTCCGTGGTAAGTAGCTCAAGCGCTTGTGTTACAGATATCAGAATCAACAGCGGTATTACAAATAAACTTAAATAAATACATATAACACCCAGACCAGTACTAACAGACATGTTCATGCGCACAAATGTTTTTACCGTGCGGGGATCGAACCCGCGACCTCTTGTTTAATAGTCAACTTCTTGATCATTACACCAAAGTGAATTAATTGATTAAAAACTCAAATTGCTTACTGGCCATTGGTATTTGGTCACTGCCTTGCTAGTATATTGAAATGAGAAGGCTGAGACTGTTTCTTAAATATTACATACAATACTGATAGTGATTTTTCAAAGATTCTACCTGTACATTATGTACTAAAATTAAAAATAACTTCATATTTATCCTTATAACAACAAAATCATGTAAAGCTTTATAGCTAGCTACCTTAGAGGCCATATCATAGACTTACTTTATGGTATCAGTAACTTTGTCAACAGCCTTCGACAAACAGTTTTAAAAGGTTTTGTTGTTGCTACCAAAGCTCTTTTATGTTCACTTCTTATTTATCGCCATTTACTTTACTTACCTTTGTTAAACTCATGTTTAACTCTGAATAATTTACAAGCACGGCTATACACTGTTGACTTAAGCATATACTAGCCTATTTAAACTATGTTCGCGGTCAAGCTGCAGATCAGAAAACTAGATAAACAAAAGTAAGAGAAAGCGCGTAATTTTTCAAATTTAAAAACATAGTACAATGATGTCAGATACAGTAATAGTAAAGTAATCATGTTTGACTCATTTAGACGTGCAAATTAAAAGGTTAAAAGCTAACAATTAAAAATCATTTCGCAAAAAATCATATCATTAATTACAATATTCTGTTAAAAGTAATTATTGATAGTCATTAGTCAGATCATGATATCACGCTATGGTATTAGTTGTCGCGGTCCCGGCCTCGTAAAATACCTGTTTCCTCAGTTTCCCCAAAAGTTAAGAATTATGTTCCATCATTTTTGTCGGATAATTAGCCATATCTAATGAAGCTAGATATAATTTTCGTATCATAAGTAAATAAAAAATCAACTCTACATTCACTTTAGAGATATTGTTCCTGTGCTGCACACCCTAAATTGTACTTATTAGCTGTTTCATATTATTTTGCGCCATCAAATTAACTGATACACTCTCTTCCTCAATAAGTAAAGTGGTTATGACCAACGCTTTTGTTACTATCCTATTGAGCGTTTATCGCAACATCTACACCGGAAAGTCTAGGTAGACTGGGATAGTTCTAGACCGTTTATCTAATACTGCTTTGTGCCTTATTGTCTTTGCGTAATACAACGAAAAATAAGGTATAGCGGTTATGGCACGCGTCTATAGAGTTGAAGCGGCTTAAAATTACATAATAGTTTCCTTATTTTTTGAGGTGACCTACTTGTAATGGATAGCCTAACTATTATTTTGTCTTCTTGGTGACCTCTGTGACCAGATTGTACCGAGAGATCTGAAGGCATAGTGGTGGGTGCGGTTGGGTACAAAAATAAGAATGAAGGTTTAGAAAAACAAAACTGTCCCAGCCTTTGTGTTTTTTTATTCTTTACTTTATTGTTTTACTTCTGAAAAAGACTTACGTACGTTTGTCGTTTAATACCCATCTAATGAGTTCGGTGAAATCAAATTAGCTTTCGTAGAAATGTTAAAAACGCCTTGGCATACATATACGATCGAGCTTTTAAACTGAAATATTGTATTGTTCTTGGAAAGCTTTACTAAAAATACGCAGAAAATGAGGATCTCCTTTTATTATGTGGTTGAAAAGTTGAATGTTGAGAATAATAATTTTTCAACATGAATATTTAAAAGATGCTACTTTATTGCAATCTGTAAAACTAGCGATTTTCCTCGGAAAAGCCTATGCAAGATTTTTACGAATGATATCAGGCTTTGATTCCGAAGATGGTCTTCTGATTGTGGTACACATTTCGTTACAATGCACTTTGTCATTTATTCAGTGTGTCCAAACCTTTCGTATAATAATCACAGCGTTTTTCTTATTTCGCAATATACGTAAATTGGTAACGTCGAAATGCTTTTCAATACGTCGCTCCAATCTCGTTATTCGTTATTTAATTTTCGGATTGAGTCATCGTGAATTGTAAATAATTATGAATGTGCTGTGCGTACGTTATTATGTTCAAGAAGACGCATAATTATGTCAAATTGATTTCGATGTAAATTGGAATCTGTATTGATTCGATTGGATTATTTCGCAACTTCGTAAGGAGTTGTGCCTCGTTATTTTTAAAATCACTTGAACCGTACTGAAGCATGTTTTGTAGAGTCACAAAACTTATTCTGTCTTTATTTCTCGGTTATTAAGCTAACATTGCTTCGTACACTTACGTATGAATGGCCGTGACAATTTGGCTGTTTAACGATCGTAAATAAGTGATCGATTTGTCGTTAATGTCTTTATTACGTCTATCAAATTGTAAAACAATTTACTCCGTTTGTTGTTTGGAGGTTCTGCATTCTTTGTTAGTGGGTCTGTGAAACAATGTAAGCAATATAATCAACCATCAATTTAAAAACAGAACAGAACTTGTAATTATCAGTGGGGAATAGCTCTTATCCTACCTTCCATATTTCCTACTCCTAGTTATTTAAAGTTATACAATGTAACCGGCAAAAGTTAGCGGGTAGTCAAAACAGTCCATCAGAAATGCCTTCTATTGTCGTTCTCTATACTATGTAATGGCTAAATTGTATGTGAAATAAGGTAATTTCGGCGAAATTGCGCAAATAGTTGTTGTTTATTGACAACCGGGCGTGCTGCACGCTATTTTATTTAAAGGTCCTACTGTAAAACAAGTGATCATATTTTCTTTGTAGTTTAGTGGTTCACATGAAAATATTATAAACAAGTAAACACGGCAGACGTTGTCCTACTCGCTGTTTTCGCATTTTTCCGTAATTTCTCACCGTTTAAACCTTCCCTGGACTGCCACAAATAAATCAAAACCAAAATTAGCAAATTCGGTTTTGCTGTTCCTCAGTTTAAGCGAGACGAATGAACAGTAATTCATATCTCTATATATATAAAAATCTCGTGTCACAATGTTTGTTCCCGAACTCCTCCGAAACGGCTTGACCGATTCTCATGAAATTTTGTGAGCATATTGAGTAGGTCTGAGAATCGGCCAACATCTATTTATCATACCCCTTAGTGATAAGGGTTGTCCACCTTAAACATTTTTATGGCAAAACAACGTTTGCTGGGACAGCTAGTCTCTATATATGTATATAAAATTCTCGTGTCACAATGTTTGTTCCCTTACTCCTCCGAAACGGCTTGACTGATTCTCATGAAATTTTGTGAGCATATTGAGTAGGTCTCAGAATCGGCCAACATCTATTTTTCATACCCTTTAGTGATAAGGGTTGTCCACCTTAAACATTTATATGGCAAAACAACGTTTTCCGGGACAGCTAGTCTTATATATAAAATTGTCGTGTCACAATGTTTGTTCCCATACTCCTCCGAAACGGCTTGACCGATTCTAATGAAATTTTGTGAGCATATTCAGTAGGTCTGAGAATCGGCTAACATCTATTTTTCATACCCCTTAGTGATAAGGGTAGTCCACAATAATTTATATGGCAAAACAACGTTTGCCGGGACAGCTAGTTTTTATATATAAGAAGGATAAGGGCTAGTCGAAGCTGAAAATACGGACAACGTAATACAGAGTAGGCGTACAGCTTAGACGCCTGTGTCGAAGAATTCAGCCCACATTATTTAGAAAAAGGTATTGCAGTTTGCAAATTGTCTTAACCTACGTGTTAAGATGAAGTAACATTACATAAATATCTTATCGGGATTTGGAATCGTGATGTAATTTTCTCCATCGATTAGCAAATTCCGAAGGCAGCCTGCATCGAATTCAGAGCTTTTCTAATTAACAAATTGTCAAATATGACTTATTTCGCTATGAAGCCTTTGAGCTGAAATGTACTATCTCGTCCTTTGATTTATTAAATTACCTCTCAAATTACTTACAAAGTTGCTTAAACATTATCGGTCAGTAACTTTTCATCTGACAATTGAAGATTCAAAGTTATTACTACCTTTTTATGATCATAGCGTTCATTTAGTTTTGTAATGTTCAACATTAGTTTCTTCATGTGATCATTACTTGCATAAGCATACATAAAAGTCCTCTATGACCCATATATAATTTTAATGACCCGTTTAGCTTAGTCATTTCGAGATGTGAAACTATTTTTATCATTTATGATCTCTATGCGATAACTAATTCTCTGCTTATTAATGTTCAAGTATAAATGAGCTTTCATTATCACAGAAGACAGTGTCAATTATCTTTCAAATAATATTTCGGCGGTTCTGTTAAAAGAATAAAATAAATATATACAACACCAATATAGCCTCGTAAGGTATGTTTTTAAATAGGTCTTATCATGCAAGCTTTGTGAAGAATAAAAACGACTGACAATTTTAAAACGTGACTGCTTATGACGACAACATATTCTAGTTTTACACGACCTAGCATCTCTTCGTGGTCTTATTACCAAACCCGATATTTTTACCAGAAAAAAAAACGCTACCTATATTACGCCTAATATCGGTAGATAGTAGTCGTTAAGCCTAGTCTGAGGCCCTCGGGCGGTTTAATAATATCGGACGGTAAGTTCGGTCACTTATCTTACAAACACCAGTCCGCACTAAGCCCGCGTGGTGGAGTATGGCTCGGACCACCTCATAATTGTGGTGAGGCCTGTACCCAGCAGAGGGACGTATACAGGCTGATGAGAGACATTACGGCATTTAGGGTGCCTGTTCACAGGCGCGGACCGGAGAAATGGAGAAATATTAACCAAAATAATTGTCCACTGAAGAAGAGCGGAGATTTTGTGCAATCTTATTGGTTAATAAGTATTTCTCCGTTTCTCCGCTCCGCGACCTCGAATGAAGCCTCTTGATCAGTAGAACCAATCATTACTTCAAAATAGTGACCTACCTCCAACATACTTGGCGCCCGACCAAACGATGACCAGCGTGCTGACATGATGGTAGATATGCAGGAACGACGCCTGCCTCTCCTTCTTTCTCAACACGAAGAAGACCGTCTCCCAAAGCTCGAGGAGTTTAAGTACGATCGTCCACCACAGGAACCGCAGCATCCTGAGCGGTTCCGGCTTCATGGAATAGTCGGGGAGCATGCACCCAAAGTGATAGGTGGTCGTCCAGCCTGATGTCATGATCTGAAAATTGAGGAACATTGATAGAAACGCTGATGGTGCGGATGATGGTAAATGTACTCATAGATGTGGCTGACAGATTGTACCGCTGAATTATGATGACTCTACCGAGTAGCCTGTCTGAATAAAGGCACATTTAGATTAATCATCATCATAATTAGCCGTAAAACATCCACTGCTAGGCAAAAGCCTAGGCACAGATTTCCAGTTGGGTCCTCAGATCTTTAAAAGGCCGTCAGTCCAAAATAAACTGGTGAATGTGCAAAATGAAATGGAGAACCACAGGGAATGGTGGACGACCTTCTGACTTTCGTTTAATAACCGATTTATGAACAAATAACAGTATATATTTGGACTTGCTATAACATTGTCGAAGTGAGTGAATTAAATATTATTTTGCAAGAGTGGAAGGGTATTTTGCAATACGACAATCGTGCAAAAGCGAGAAGTGATAGTATCTTCAACACATAAATAATGAATTATCATCATATTTGCTGGAGTTCAATTTACGATGCTCATTAATTTAGGGAAGTGATAGCGCCATTACACAATTATAATTCTGTCTTTATCATTTGCGGGGTCGATTAACATTTCGATTTAGAAATAGATGAGTTAAGTTTGGGTTGTTTTAATTAGATTGGAGGAATATGCAGTGTGTCTCGTCATAAAGTGTACATATGGAAATGTGTGAAACTATGCTTAATTTCATTGACCAAATCTATGACCTCTTTAGTTTTTTCTATATATCGTCAGTTAACACAATATAGTATAAAGCAAAGTAGCTTCAAGCGTCAAGTGTATTATGTATGTTTAAATCTTTAAAACTACTCAACGGATTTTGAAGCAGTTTTTTTTTTGAAAAGATGGAATAATGTAAGAGATAGGTTTAGTATAATAACATGCTTTATATATAAGAGGACCAAATTCCATATAAATAGGGAGGAAACACATTCTTTCAGGAATTAATGTAATGCTTTTGAATACAATAATGGTTTGCTTTGCTTAGCTTACAGTTATTTGTTTTATTTTTTTATCTACTCGCTTAGGAGGTAGCTCTTTGTATTTCGGCTCGTTTACATAATTTAAACAAGTTGTGTAAACCTATAAACACTTCGATTTATATATTATAACTTATAAGCTCTGTAGCATAAGTGTAATGCATTATCTGGTTGGTTATCCAATAAATAAAGTAAAATAAAAAAATAAACTTTTGTTCAGTCAAAGGTACTGTAACACTAATTGTGTCATATCTCAATTGATATGCGCTCAATTTACATTATGTTTTCATCAATTTAAAGCATATTAAATTGTATATTAACTTATTACCATAGTAAACTTGTATTACTTAGCTAAAAAAATGAGAATCGCACTTTTTATTTGCGAAAATATCAGGTATGAGTGTTGGTCCATTATCATATTATTGAGGGTTAGGGGTTGGCTATATCGATTGTCACTTAGGAGTGAGGCACTTGTGGATGTGGATCTCATGAAAAGTTAAGTCAAGGATGATTCAAGGCAATCCAATTTATGAATGTCACTACGTCATAACTTTTTATGTCTTTGCCTTGACACAAAGCAGACGGAGCACACCTAGGAAATAGGTCGTAATGTATCAGAGCAAACAGGAGTGCCGAATGACGTAGACACTAAAAATAAGTTGTTCAGAGTAGAAATTTCAAATACACACTTTAAACACGTTATATCTTCTGAAATTGAGTAATTGTGCTTTAGATTAATCTAAGTTTAATTGAATTTTCTAAACTACCACGGTATTCTACTGCCTGACTATACTTTACTATTTATATAATATATTATATAAATCTCCTTAGGGCAATTCAAAGAACAGGAGGCTTAAGAGAAAAATTAGAAAGTATTGAAATGTATGAAATTGAGTTCAAGCAGCAATAACTATTTTACTAGGTGACGCCATTTCCATGTATTTGGTATTTCTAAATAAGTAGAGGATAAACGAATATTGCTTGGTTTAAGACCCCCAAACCTAATTTTGAAAATCCCTCCAGTCCGTAAAACATCCTGACACATCTGTAGGATAATAATCGTAGTTACTTTCTCATTCATCCATTCTCGTAAATTGCAGACGCGCTTCGCTTGGATATTAATATGATTCGCCTCGCAGTACTAGCTCCTATTTATGAGCTTAACCCTCGCCAATGTTAAGTGTGTGAAAGTGTTTTCTTATTCAAGCTAACGATACTACGAACTGCCTCGTTGGTGTAGTGAAAATAGTTTCTGCCTTACATCTGAGAGGTTCTGGGTTTGAATCCCAGGTCGAGCCAAAATTGTTTCTGAGATTTTCTGTCATGAATTTCTCGAAAACAGCTCGTAGTCGGAAAATTTGCGGTGTTACACCCCCGTGCCTGGGAAAGCACGCTAAGCCGTTGGTCCTGCGACCGATCTCTCTCCGGTCATGTCAGAGTGCCGTCTCACCGTTCTTTGAGAGTGATGGAACAGTGAGTGCACCTGTGTATTGCGCTCACACTTGTGCACTATAATATCTCCTGCGTAGTTGGCTGATCTCAGTTGAAATCGGTCAGAAGGACTATTAAGTCGTATGATATGAAGACCGTTAAAACTAAAGTTAGGTATTTTAATCTCTGGTTTCTTATCAATTAGATTACAGTCTCTTGCACATTCTTCCAAAACTTTTATTGAATGTGGTACCTAATTTTTGAGTCAATTTGTTATTCGTCAATAAAATCAATTATTTTCATAAATAGACTCACAAGGAGCTCTTTAACACGTCCCAACATAAAAATTAACCCTACCACCGCTTCGGGACAATTTGGGCTAGTGCTGAGAAGAATCGGCGCAAGAAACTCAGTCACTAATGTCATTGCCTCTTTTCAAATTTGATTTACAATATTTGCGCTCACACTTGTGCACTATAATATCTCCTGCGTAGTTGGCTGATCTCTGTTGAGATTGGCCGCCGTGTTTGGAATCGGCCAGGAGGACTATTATTACAATATTTGTTTACATTCAAACATTTACATATATCTTTGTCATTTAATTTTATAATATCCATTCGACATTAGAATAGAATAGAATAGAATAGAATAGAATCATTTATTTGCTCTTGAATATGGTACATGTCAGATCTTTAAAATAACGCATATAAGTCCCACATATTCAGCTATATAAAAAAGCATGCAAATATAAACATAAAATTGGAAACACATTGTACTCACATTACATATACAAAACATTAAATAGGTACTATTAAATTAAAATGTCAATATCATTATTATGTCAGTATACAAAATCAATATCATTAAAATAAAATGTCAATATTAATCAAAATGAATGTCCATATACAAAACAATACCAAGTCAATGAACCAAATGCCAATATCATGCCTTGTCTTTCCAGTCAAAAAATTCTTTTAAACAATAGAAAGAATGCTCAAGCAGCCAGTTGTGTAATGCTTTCTTAAATTGACAGAATGATCGGTCTTTTAAACTTTGGGGGATTTTATTATAAATTTTTATGCACATGCAGTAGCAGTTTTTTTGGATGCGAGCACTCTTGGGGGTAAAATCAAGGACCAGTCTATTGTTATTCCGAGTACTGCGTGGAAACAATTCTCTGGCTTTCTTAAATTTAGTATCATTTTGTCTTACAAATTTAGCTATCTCTAAAATATATAGACATGGTAATGGTAAAATCTGCAATAACTTAAACAAAGGCCTACATGATTCATCCGGCGCTACACCACATATTGCCCTGACACATTTTTTTTGAGCTAAGAATGCTCTCGTAATATCGGTGCTGTTTCCCCAGATAATGAGCCCATAGCGCAGTACCGATTCAACATAACCAAAGTAAGCTGTAAGGGCTGTGGACCTGGATGCTGTTTTAACTAATTTACACAATACAAAGGCAAATCTATTTATTCTATTACATACACTTTCTACATGTCTTTTCCAGTCAAATTTATAATCAATTTCTATACCTAAAAACTTAACACTATTTGCATGTTTTACTATTTGACCTTGATAGTTTATCTCTGCATTGTATGTCGAGCTATTGAAGTTTATGTAACAAGTTTTTTTTATGTTGGTTTTCAAGTTATTAGCTGTAAGCCAGTTAACAACAGTCTCGAGTGTCATTAATCAAATAATCGCCACTGGAATATGTGGGTCAGTCGTGGCTTTACTACCTTGCGCTTATCCATGCAATCTCCCTTACTGATATCATTTACAAATCCAAACAACCGGAAAATCGAAACAACCTATGCGTATTAAAACGTCGCCAGCAGTCCTCTCATCTATTTGGTTTCCTTCACATTACCCAATTCCAGAGGCTCTACCCTGTGAGTCGAAATATGTAGTTTCAAATCTAGTCGGCCCCGTCACTCATGCAAGCTCTAACAGGCGCTCGCAGTAAACGAAAAAGCTAGAGTCGAATACATATACGGGTTATGGCTTCCAGGGTCGGTCATCTGAACCAGTGAAGTGAGGGCTGTATGTTGCGCAACAAGCTGTTGAACTAAGGGTGGCTTTGAACAGCCCTTCAAGGCCGGGTCTCCACTAAAGCGGTGACGAGAGGAAAAGTTATGTCAAAAATATGTATGTGGACCGCGCGAAATTGCTATAATAATAATAATAAATTCTTTATTAAAGTAACCAGGACTCAATTTGTTAGTAACATTAATTAAACTTAAACAACTAAGGTTAGTCAGAAATATATGTTGATTAAATAAGAGTATGACTTGTGATTGCTTCTATACGAAAATCATTGCTGCTTCATTCCATAAGCAGTGGCGCAGCAATGATTAACGTATACACAATCGAGCCGGCTTGCAATCATGGCCAGGATGCCGTTGCCACTACCCCTGACTCTGCGCACTAGTGAAGCGCATTTTTTGTGCATTGTGGCAAAAAAGCAGTTGACCCGTGCCTCGGCAAACATGCCTGAGGCACTGCAGAAGCGAGGCAGTCTCAACAGCACCCTGAACGCATTATTGAACTGTACCCGTAGGGCATTGAAGGTTTTTTGAGTATATCTAACCCACAAGCTACATGTGTAGAAGGAAGTGCAATAAGCTCTGAAAAGGGTGACCTTCACATCCCTTGTACACCGCGCAAACCTGCGGGCCAGCATGTTCGCTCTCACCGCCAATGCCCTCCGTTCCCTTTCAATATCCTCATCGTCTTTGAGGTCAGGAGTCAATATGTGACCAAGATATTTGAATTTGTAAACTCTTTCTAGTTCAGAATTATTTAGGAAAACAGGTAGCAGTATATCATGGCGTTTACCCCTGGCCTCAAAGACCATGAGTTGGCTCTTCTTTACATTATAAATTAAGCCATGGGTCCCCGCATACCTCTCACACCTGGCCACCAGCTTTCTCAGGCCGCACACAGACGCGCTCAGCAGCACCATATCATCCGCGTAGCTTATGTTGTTGACGCATACACCATCGATATGGCAGCCGATTCTGGTGCTACTGAGCTCGCCTATCAAGTCATCTACGTACAGGTTGAAAAGCGTTGGTGAGCACAACCCCCCCTGCCTCACCCCGCATTCCAACCCATACGTATCCGACATGACTCCCTCCCATCTGACACTGTTGACCTGGCCCCTATACCAATACTTGAGGATATTAATTTATTTCCCTAAATTAAATCCGCCGCCCTAGGCACAAGCCTCTTTAGCTTTTTAAGTGCCCTAAAAGCACAGTTGAAATAAGATTGGCATTTCTTATTTTGAGAGATCTGTGCATGTCCAGCGTATGAGAAATTGTGGCACTTACTCATCTTATAAAATGTCTTCTCTTTTATGAAATGTGGCTCAGAATTTTTTCTATGTATCACCATCCCGGCATGTATTTTAATATCGAAAAGACAACACTTAAAAAATTCTTTTCGGCTCTGGTCATCGGGAAGGATACGAACCCCCGACCTTTGGAAGTCCGGTCCAATGCTCTGACCACTGAGCTACCGAGAACCTCAATGGAGTGGTTGAATTTTGTAAGTGCTTTTTAACGCTTTGAGCCAGCGTATGTTTCATCAATGATTGTGGGAGACACCCTCAAATCACCCGAGAGAAATATTTTTACAAATATTTAACAAGCGGTTAAGATGAAACAGGCTAAAATTTTATTTGTTAAGTATTTTTTGCGTTCACAATGCTATTTTTCATTTCGCAAAGACAACACTTCAAAAATCTTTTCGGCTCCGGTCATCGGGAAGGGAAAAATACTTAACAAATAAAATGTATTTTGATAGTTTTTTCTAATTAACTTCATTTGAAGCTGCATCTAATGTCACACGTGTAATAATAAATCAATCTATTATTGTTGTTGTTTTCATGTTCACGTGCCTACGCAGAATTTAGGCACTTTTAAAGGTGTTAACTGTTAACTCGAATAGCTGTGTGTTAACACTAAATAGAAATGTACTCGTATCTGCATAAAATCGATAAAACCAAAATGGCTACGAGTACTCAAGGCAACAACATACCGAAGGCATTCGCGAATCTAATCAATTGACACGATTAGCGTTCGGTTCTCTTGTTTAGATAACACTGTTACGAGCCATTGACCGATACCAGAGACAATACCTTTCTCGGTGATAGTTAGAACTCTGTGTCCTACTCTGTTGTCTTTGTTCGAGTGTAACATTTGAAGCGTTGCCATCCTTGTCGCCCATGCTAGGCTGACCATACGAGCAAACGAGACAGCTAAAGATTAGCTGTGAAGCTAATAACGCTATGATATAAAGATAGTCAAACTAATCTTAGTTTTCCTATTGGTGAATTAGGTTGGCGAGATAGGAAGGAGAACTGCTCTTGATAGATAGATAGATTAACACTTTATTGTACAACACAAAACCAAATTACAGACAACTAAGAAAGATGTACAATTTTGGCGGTCTTATCGCTTATAGCGATCTCTTCCAGACAACCTTCGGTTTAAAGAATATTTCATCTCTTACTATCGAGCGCTCAATCAAAACCCAGTTCACATCAATACGATATATAACCTTTTCTATTTTATTTGTATTCTGTGCTGAACTTTACCTGGCGACAACATTGAAAAGCGATCGGTTTTTTTTAGAGTAAAGGTACGGTGGCCAGCACTTCGGTAAACACTGCGGTATCTTATGCGTTTGTGATAAGGACGGTTTTGCAACAAAAATGGGTAGCCTGATATGCTGGCCACTGTACACGGATAATCTAAATGTGTTTTCATCACACTAATATTATAATTGTGAAAATTTATTTGTTTGGATATTTGTCTGTTAATAACGCTAAAATTACTGAACGGATTTTGACGAAATCCAAAGCAAATAAATAGGTAATTAAAAACATGGTCATGGTGAACATATAAATTTAAATATAAATACAAATTTACAGTCAATAAATGAGAAATAATAATAAAAATACCTTCAACTAAAACAATGTCAATATATAATCTATCTAGTCTAATAAGAAAATAATTAAACACATCCATGTCAAATTTTAGTATTCAAATTTTAGAATTTCAATACCATCGTGCTGTGCGAGAAGATCGCCTATAAGGCGCAACGCGTAGTTAGTGGGAACGATGATAACTTTAAGTGATGCAACGGTTATAACTTCGAAAGAGCATTCTCTCTGACCTACTCGTATTATCGATTCGTAGAAACAGAATTTTTTTTTTTTTTTTTTCATTTATTTGGGTCATCAAACAATATCACAATAAGATAAAACTAGGTGAAAGTTATACATAAGATGTAGTTATTGTGACATCAACTACGATAACCACAGATTACTAAGTAGTTTTAAAGTTGAGAAGTGATAAGTATACACTATATTAAAAATAATAATTTGTTTGATATCGAAACAAGTTTAGAAACAAGTCAGTGTAAGTGTAACACACGTAAATTGCTTATAAACAAGATTCGCCAAAATCTAGGTAGGATATGGTAAAGTATATGTTAAACTACAAATATTTAAACAACAAATGTTTAAAGTAGGCACAGTCGACATCATGCCAGGCCAGAGACAGCGATATCATTGTAAATGCTATACGGCGGTTTTGCAACAAAAAAAAAGGGGTAGCCTGACGTGCAATCGTCTGCACATACTTATTTATGATCAAATTACTTATGAATTTAGGAAAGCTTTTCTAAAACAAGTTTTTTATACTTAGAAGAGGTAGAACTAAAAATATCAATATCAATAAATAATTTATTAGGTATCGGTCAGACGAAACATGGGAGAACGCTTGCCTGCGTTCGTACGACATCTTGTATTAGTAAAGAGATTGGCAATAATATTTATAACAAAAATAAAAACTGCTTGTTTCCAAGTGTTGTGCTGTTTTTTTTGCTGCACCTGTCCCGTTTCTGTTTGTCTGTATCTAATCAAACATTCAAGCGAAATTTTTCCTACCTCCCAGTTGAGCTAAGATTTTGTGTACATGTTAAGTTTCAATGACATTGCTTAGATTTTTTTTATAATCATGCTGTTCGTTAGTCTCGCTATACATAACACAGATTTGAATATTTTAGTCTTGAAATATTCGTGGAAGTCCAGTTAATGTTTAAAAGATAAGAAAATTAAAAAAAAAAGCAATGGGCAGAACAACGTCTGCGGGTCCGCTAGTAATTAGCTAAAAAAGTGTTCGTATGCAAGGATCTAGGATCCAAATCACATGTTTAATAATTTTATTTTGATTTGTAATCTAACCTGAAAAAAAAATTTACAATACATCTATTTTTGATCTTTTAGGAAAACGTTACTTTCTTTCCATGCTTATTTCGTCCACCGTGTACGAAGATCGATGGATCTCGCATGTAGATCGATCGATAGCACAACAATGAATTAATTAAATTGTTCATTTCCTTCTCATATACATTATACTCGGATACATTGTAATAGATATTTGATCGACACTTGAGTCAGTGGTTACATGGGAACACATAATGACTATTTATATGCTCCCGCCCAGACTCGGACATAATCGAAATGTCTCTCCCAGAAAATATTTTGACACTTTAATAACAATGCATCAATGAAGCATGCTTTTAACGCTCTTGCTCCATAACTCGCTTAATGTAATTGATATAGGAAGTGAATGAAATTATTATAAAATCAATTCAAGCATCAATATAGAACTATGGAAAGTAAGAGGCTTCATTCCGTCTGTCAATCCTGTCATGAAATCAAAAAAACCAATCGAGAGAATTTGAATGCGTTTCATATTCCTTCTCATTGGAGATGGGCCGGGTCATAGTCATGAAGGTTAGTACTCGGTACTCGGCGTACTCGGTGGTTTTTTTAATACTAATATGCCGAATAACTCGGTTCAAGTGACGAGTACTCGGTTATGTAAATTTAATAAACAGCATGTCTGGAATAAGTTCGCTAGTGGTCAACTGGAGGAATTAAAGTATGTACCTAAATGACCACATACTTAAGTCAATGAACAAGCCCCTAATCTGGCGTTTGTCAATTCCTATTGGTTAATTATAAGACAGCCAGTCTGCTGCCGATCGACAAACTGTATGTAGTTCAAGGGATATATCATTAAATCAAATACATATTATGTTGATTAGTGAAGTCATGATTTATTAATTCAAAATTACAGTGAGTAGGTATTGCTGGCAGCGTGTTGCGGTCATGTTTGATCTTGTTTTAGGACCTTAAATTAAACCGAGTAACTCGGCCGAGTATTCGGTACTCGGCAAGCTTTAAACCGAGCAATACTCGGTACTTGGTAGAACCACTACTCGGCCCATCCCTATTTCTCATGAGTTGAACTGACTGACTAATAGTCTGTTCTGAACTCCAGCGTCCTCTAAATTTGTGGCGACACATTGTGAAATTGACCGCGGTCAGAGAATTACCCATCATAGTTTCAAAAAAGATCCGTGATCGGTTTGTGCAAGTATGAGTCACCTGACTGACTAATGCTATTAGTATTTCTGTGCTCCGAAGTTATGACATGAAAGTGCCGAGCAAGGCGTGCCACTATCATTCACATCTACACGCCGTGCATTCTTATGATACCTTCCTCTTTTATGTAAACTTTTACCATTTCACTAATGAACGTCATTTAGTATGTTCTTACATTTTTTAACATGCAAATTCTGGCCTTGACTGTAAAGCAATAAAATAGTGTGTTTATCAATGTTTTGGCTGTAAAAAAACTAGTGTCACAAGTAAATGATTATAATAATATTTTTATTAAGCGGCAGTTTCTGTTAAGACGTGTCCGGCGAACATAGGACCGTAGCTTGTTTCAATAATGTGTTTACTTTTTTTTCTGATTCAACCTGCCCAGATCCTAATCCTGAGACTTGAATGTTAATTACATTACATAGGTACGTGACAAAATAAAATATTTAAAGTAATATTGCGTAAATAATTCTTTGTGTGGTAACAATTTAGCTAAAACTTGCAAAGCAATTTGTCATATTTTATCACAAATTAAACAAAACAGCGAGCGAGGTTTGTATTCAATAACTTGTATTGATATAAATTTTGTTCGGTTTCAATTTCAAAGTAAAACGTTACAACCCAATGTTTATTCCAAACTTTATTACACTTAGCAAGGATCCATTATTTCCGTACAAAAGGGAAAGAGAGCCCTTAACAAAACAGCTGTGCGAGTTTGTCAAACCTCTCCATCATCCCCTGTTGAGTGATCTTTGAGTTGTTTTGATTGACGACCACTTTGGTGTAATGGTCAAGAAGTTTACTATTAACCAAGAGGTCGCGGGTTCGATCCCCGCACTGTACAAACATTTGTGTGCATGAACATGTCTGTTTGTACTGGTTTGGGTGATATATGTATTTATTTAAGTTTATTTGTAATACCATTGTTGATTCTGATATCTGTAACACAAGTGCTTATTCTACTTGCCACGGAGTCAGATCAATGTGTGTGATGATGTTGTTGTATATTTATTGTATATTTATTTCGTTATTGTATTTTGCATTGCTTTCGTTCTCTTTCCCTCTTTGCGTTCTGTTTGTTTGTTGTTTCTATTAGGAGCGCTTATTGTGAAAGCGGAGATTATGCTTGTGCGTAATCCTTGGAGATTTTCCGAAAAAGGATAGGTACTACGATAATAGTTTGTGTTATCGTGTTATGTTACTATACAGATACAGCCTTCGAACATTACAAAAGCCCCCAATACTTAACCTTTTTTAAATTATCTAGTGCAATAGCAGATGATGCAAAAAATCAACTTAATAATCCTTCATTCTAACTGCAATTCTCATAGCCATAAACCTAATTATCTTGAATGCACGTCAAAACATTTTTATATCTACGTCCATTAAAGCCTAATGTAGAACAATTTAGACAATAGAACAAACAATTTATGTATTGCATAGCCGAGGACATGATAGAATAATGCTTAAATTAATTCTTTGTACGTTTAATAATAATGTATTTCTTAGCTAAACAATAGTGTCTCCGGCTTGCCTCATACACACATTGAGGATCTAGAATAGATAGTATCTGAATTTGAAATCCTTTGTGTCATGCACGCGGTCTTGGCAATGTTGACACAAGCTCGTTTTCATATTGTGCTGTTTCGTAAATCGTATTGGAGGGTAAGTAAAGGCAGCCTCCCAATCCCGTACTAAAATTGTAAATGCAAAATCAAGGTAAATAACCTATAACCTTGCTTATTTGAACGGCCGCACTTAGTTACATTTATACTGTAGGTAGAGATAATTTGAGACACCTAGAAGAAAGGATATGAAAACCTTTTTCTTTTTTATTGCTATGATACATGGAAAAAAACTTGTCGATCCTTCATTGATTAGCAGTCACATAATTACCCATTAAGTACAGGTATTATTTATGGATATAGTTGATGGAATCAGGCGTAATTTTGCGGCAATCCATGACTTAAGCTGAAAAAGAGAATTATTTTGCTTTAAATTTCCACTAACCGACACCAGCGCAGGAACCCAAGTACATCTAACTGTTACCACTTGAAGAAACTAAACTTCGACGGATTACGAGCTAATGTCGTCGTCGAAGCGACAACATCTGTTACGTGTAGTGGCGAAACGCGTCGAGTGTTTTATTGGTGTCAGTGTTGTGTTTCTAGGTGCATCTTCTGTGTCACGTTGAGAGTTGTATCCTGCGACTTGCAGCTCTAGTTTTTTCAAGTGGTTACAGTCGGATGTATTTGGGTTCCTGCGCTGGTGTCGTTGTAGTGGAAGTTTAAAGCAAAATAATTCTCTTTTTCAGCTTTATTATTAGTAGATACAAATTCTACTACTTACCCCCCAAGTAACAATAGCATTGGCAATGATCTGCACAACGTTGTACCACTTGATAATGGTCCTTAGCTCGTATGGTTTACGGTTTCTCATGAATCTTGGCAGGGCAATCTTGATGAGGATCAGGTAAACGCTTATGATACACACGAGCGGCCAGGGCGATGTCATCAGGAACCAGTCTTTGACTCGAGGATCTGTAAAAAAATATTTAAATTTTTCCGTTACACATTTATATTATTGTGTTACAATATTTTATTTTATTTATTAAATGAACACAAACAGAGTCTGTAAAACCCTTGTAACATCACAATATTATTTACTAGTGGCCGCCCGCGACTTCGTCCGCGTGGAAAGCCTTTATCTTAAAAATTCTTTATGAATTGTAGCCTATATGTTATTCTGATGTATAAGCTATATTGTGGTAAAGTTTCATTCAAATCCATTCAGTAGTTTTTACGTGAAAGAGTAACAAACATCCATACATCCATACATCCATACATCCATACATCCATACTTACAAACTTTCGCCTTTATAATAGTAGTAGGATGAACTAAGCTTAAACTAGATTGTAATCCTAAAAGTGCTCCTAGCGTGTTCAATATTATGATTATTTAAGTAAATTACTTAACAATGGTGCAAATAATAGGTTGGTACATTACATTATAAGTATGTATATTTATTTATTTAAAACTTTATTGCACAAGAAAAGTACAAAGGGTGGACTTAATGTTAAAAGCATTTTCTGCCAGTCAACCTCAAGGTAGATGACAAAAGAAGGCAATGGGTGCAGCGAAAATTAAATGAGAAAGGTTAAATTGTGATAAATAACATAACGCAATAATATATAGATATAGTATATATATATAAAATTGTGCTTTCCTTATAAGAACAAATAAAAAAGAAAATAACAAGTATGGCCAGATATTTACTACAAATTGCTGAGAAAAGATTATACTATTATTACTGTTTGTAAATTTAAATTTTACTGTAAATTAAAATTTAAAAATTATAAATCAAACTTTGTCTAAAAAATAAGGCGTTGCGCAACGTTCAATCGTTAGACCTGTGATATAAGTGTAACAAGCAATTGTTAAATTTTATTAATGGATGGGTGCTATTATTTTCTGCCGCCGAGGTCAAGCAAGACCTAAAAAAGTTTTTGTTTACAATCTTTACAGTTCGTGATTCAGATCTCGCAATTCGTTAGTTTTGTTATTTAAATTATTGTTGATGATAAACTGCAACACGTTCAGGTCGCCCTAGATTTTTTGCTTTGCAGAATGATTTATTATTATAATGCCATAATTATAATAATAAATCATTATGCAAGCGTAAATCCTGTAGGTAGTAGCTAATATTCCATAAATTGACTAACTGATCTGCCATAAACAAATGAGGTAATCGGCTTTGTTATAATGTATTTCATAGCAACAAAGCTACACGGGTGGTAGTCCTTTTTTACAAAGTTGCCTTTGTTTTTTTGCCTTGCCTTTTATAAGTTTGCAAAATGCTGTTTAGTTATAAGATATTAGTTTCACTGAATTGTTGAAGACAAGTTTTTTTTCATATGTGTTTGCCCTAATTTAGGCCCCTAAACAGATCCCGCCGGGAAACTCGGGAATCTAAGAATCATTTATCGATTTAGCGGGCCTTGGCTACATTAAGAAATAGTATTTGCCTTCAAACGTTTCATAACAAAATTAATAAGTGCTCGTAATTTTTTTTCTTGTTGTGAAATAATGTAACAGCTTCCTTGTTAAGCTTGCACCACATTTAAATTTATTTACCATATTTTTTATTTTATTTGTACCTTATATCAGTTATCAAATCCCAGGTCACTAAAACACCTATTGTTCCGTTATCAAACCAATAAATCGGCATGAATTAACCCCCCTAGAACCCAAATCGTATCTCCGCTTACATCTGACAACCCAGACACCTCGGAATCGTTTCTTCGTATTTAAACATTGTTAAATCTATCTTAGTGTTTTGCAACAAACCGCAAATGTCGGTGAGAGGTAGGTACAATTGCACAAATGAGAAGAAAAAAAAGATTTTTCAAACAAATCACTGCACAGTGTGGACCGTTGCAAAAGTAAAGATGGAAAGGCGTATGCGATTAGTACGTATTGGTAATCTTCACAGAGTATTCTTAAGATGAAGAAATCTCTACCACACCGTTTGGCTAAATTTAGACTTCGTTTATTTTCCCATTTTATGGAGTATTGTGATTTGTGATGGTGATGCCATTAGCTTTGTGATAAATCTTAATATTGACTGCAGTTGCGTCTTTGCTTATGCAACAATGCATTATAAAAAGTAAGTGTTGATGATAATGCGAGTGCAATGCACTGCGATTTTGTTGATTTTATAACGAGTTAAGTCGCATTAAGCAATAAGCAATAAGCTTTATAAAAGGTAGGTAAGTAAATAGAAATGCCTTTTAACATAAAAGTCTGATGCAATCTTCTTCAAAATTTATCGAAATTGTATGCACTCTGATAAACGACAAAGGTTAGAGCTAGAGCTATTCCCCGGTTGCCAATGGTAGCTACCGTTTGAAATGCCATCTCAGTTAGCTCTGTTACCGCCAGTGGTAAGGGAGAGGGGGACACCTTTGAAAACTTTTTTACTCTTTTTGTCATAACTTCAGATTCTCTAGTTCAGAACCTATCTACTGTTTCACAATGCTTAGTCCATTAGAGTATAAAATCGCAATAATTCATAATAAAGTCAAATGTGTAAAGCTCTAGGCAAACACAGGCACTTTTGAAATATCAATGAATTCGACGAAATTTTGACGTTTCTCACACTCTTAAGTAACAACATTGATAGACTCAATGTTATATATGATGAACAAACAATAACAAGTATAAAGTTAAAAATTACAAAGTACTTGTTTAATAAAATAATAAAGGAAATGGACATAACTTTTAATTGAAATAAGTTCCGAGTCTCATTTAAACAGTAAATACTTATATATTTACAGTCTTTATAACTTGCTAGTCAATTTCTTATTCAGTTTTTTTTTTCAGCCATTTTTAGTATTGAAACTGGTACACCAGGTACACATGAAAGTGTTCATAGCTGCCAAGGGTATCTGTAAAATGAAAAACGATGTCTTTCCAAGTAAAAGTTTAAAAATTTGCGTAATATGTGAAAAATTCTGACCAATAGAGGGAACCAAAGCTCCATAAACCTTAAAATGGATGACAAAGATTCTTACGCGCTTATTTGAAATAGCGTATCATTTGCACTCGAAATTGAAAACTCCTCATACAAACTCACCTCACTCACTCAAAAATCACTACAAAATTACCTTCTAATAGCTCCGTAATCTCAAATGTTCAAAGGTGCCCCCTTCTCCCCTAATTGGTTGCAAATGTCAGACAGCTATATAACAGCTTGCTTTATTGGACGATATATTTCCTTGTACTGGTAAACAGAACTGATTTTTCGACTTGTGAAAGGTAGTTTGTTATGAAAGCTATCATATTCACCTGCTCTCTCATAGAATACTACATTGTATGCCCGTCGAATGGTGTCCATTTTATTTCCAATATCCTTAAGTTTTGCTATTTCACTTCACGTCACGAGTTCAAAATCTAACTGAATGTAAACTTGCACGTATAATGTAGTCAATGCAATTTACAAAATTAAATACAGGCGGCGTCTGACTTGTAATTAAATTGTATTTATTCATTAAACCTGCATTTGCACAGCAATTGGTAACATTTAATTATAACAGTTACATACTAAATTATAGATGTCCGGGTATTCAGCTGTAATAATTTTTAGATTACTAAAATCCTGACAATTTTTTTATAACTTACGATCAAGGTCAAGGTCAATGGTAAAATAGTTGATTTCTGCAAAATATTAAAATATCTTTCATATATATAGTCACGACGTCCCGTCGCAGTAAAAGTTAAAATCACCCTGTGTAAACTGTGTATCCAGAACTGCTATTTACATAATGTCAATTTAAATAATGCGTGAGGACCACGCGCATCTTGATTAACGCAGGCCAGCGGTGCGCAGTGTCATCGCACGGGTCAACGACTGAGTCGTTTGTTTTGATGTTTGAAAACCACTCATTTCAGGATAGTGCAATATTTGAGCCATTAATTGGGCAAGCTTTTCTCGCATTACTCAAGTCACACTCATCTACTTCAACTCTATCCCCATTCATATATTTAGCAACAAAGCTAACTAATATAGAAGATGGTTGGAAAATTCCACCGGCTTGGGATCCTGTTTTAGCCAAAGCTCAAGCTAGACCCCGCACTGCAAGACCTCAAGATACTGTTCGCTCATTTTGTGGAGATAGGAACGTAACTTTATAATTTTGAGTGATGGTAATTTTTCAAAACTACAATTACCTTAGTGACCTAGAGAGAGTAGTATATTCTTGCTGTGACCTTGGACGCTGAACAGGATTCGAAACGTCAGGTTAAAATAAAATGTTAATAAATGGCGAAATAAAAAAGCGTATTATTTCTACAAAACTATCATCGTTCGTATAATTAAAGATGGCGTTTGGTAATAGGTATGGTGATATCATCACCTGAAACAGATTAGTAAACAGACACTTTTTATGAGCTATCAAAACTTGCCATTACTGAAATTTCGAAGCTTCATACTATTAAGTTCGTTGTACAGTCACAGGCATCTGTAGGTGTGTTAATTTTCATTGCTGGCGTGCTTAGTATGAGATCGATGTATAACACGAAATCATATCTCCATACTTGTAATTACTGTACAAGGAAACTACTTGCAATGGGAGCATTACCAATACATTAACTAACTAGCCCCTTAAAAAATGTACTTGAATGTAATGGCAGTGTTGAGTAATCTAGTATTGTATGATTTTTTTTTCAATGGAATAAACTTTTCAGTACTTTGTATAATATGGAGTCTAATTATAAAATCGTTTCTCCACTTCCAGTCAAAAGAGAAGATGACGCGGGGCGTCCGCCGCGGCTGCGTGCGTCTCCGAGCTGCTGTCATTGGAATCGATGACGAAGATGACTCCACATTCACCATCACGGTTGATCACAAGACCTTCCACTTTCAGGTAAGAATATTTTCAGTACCTGATAGGAACAAAGCGGTTTCCAGCAACCTTCGTAATGCGCGCTGCTGAAGTCTGGTACTTGCTACCTGCGTCAGAGTTTTCCGACAGTTACAACCGTAAAAACTTTAAAGCTAGAGTAAACAGGCATCTTTGTTGTCCGTTATTAAGGAGCTCAAAACGAAGCGATCCATCTTTTCTTTATAATTTGTCTGGAAAGACGGATTGAACGGTTCTGTCGAACACTAGTAACACAAAGTTTATCCTTGGAATGAAAAGTGCCCATTCAGTTCAATGCCTGGTGGATTGTGGTGTAACAGTACTCTTATAAGGAGTATTCTAATAATAATAGTCCTCCTGGCCGATTTCGACCATGGCGGCCCACCTCAACAGAGATCAGCCAACTACGCAGGAGATATTATAGTGTACAAGTGTGAGCGCAGTGATACACAGTTTTACTCACTGTTACATCACTCCCAAAGTTCGGTGAGACGGCAATCAGACATGACCGGAGAGAGATCAGGCGCAGGACCAACGGCTTAACGTGCGCACCGAGGCACGGAGGTGTAACACCGGCACCTTCCCGACTCCGAGCTGTTTTTGAGAAATTCATGACAGGAAATCTCAGTAACAATTTTAGCTCGACCTGAGATTCGAATCCAGGACCTCTCGGATGTAAGGCAGTTACTTTGCCACTACATCAACAAAGCAGTCTAGTATCCCTAGTATAGTTCACACTTACTCCAAATCATCGTTATGCTGTAACAATCTTCACCTCATCATTTGTAACAAGTATCACAACCGATACAGTTCAATTCTTTACCTGTCCTTTCATTCAACCACACGCATTGTGCAAACATTGTATCTTACATTTCGTCGCCATTAGTCAAGCTGGCATAGCTTACTTCCTACCATTGTATGCGGTTCAGAAATACAACAAAATATCTCATTGTTGTCAATGTTAACCACGCTGAATAGGTACGTGGTGCGATCGCAGGTTTTTAATAACACTCGGGTAGCATTAATTAGAGCATTGTTAAGTGAATAACTTAATCAGGTACCCTAAATAAAAGGATCAGCTGGGCTTAATTACCACCTAACTGAACAATACTTATTACACTATTCTGCTAATTAATGTTGCGAAAGTTTGTAAGTGATGATGTTTGTTACTCATTCATGTAAAAACTACTGTATGGATTTTAATGAAATTTTACATAAATATAGATTGTATCAGAATAATACATAGGCTACGATTTATAAAAAATTGTGACGGTAAAAGGTTTCCACGCAGATGAAGTCGTGGACCACTTGTCTGATATAATTTTTAACTAACTTTCAAGGCTGAACTTATGTTAAGATGAACACACAGTATTTGCGTCGATTATAAAGTAAGAACTCCCACCTCATCTCAAAGTAACCCTGGGAATGGACCGGTAGCACTTACCCTTTTTAGGGTTTTGATAGGTTTCCTTAAAAATATGTCTACCTTAAGTGAATTATAAACCCTTATGATCGAGTAACCCTACCATTGGGTTACCCTGTATGTAAAAAACCCTATCGATAGGGTTTCCCAATAAATAAGACGCTTGTTACCAAACTCTCAACAAAAGCAGTACGATAAAGCTAACCCTTTCTGAAAGTAACCCCTTTTAAAAGCACTTACCGAAACAACCATATCAATTAAGTTTTACGCTGTATAAATCTTCAATTGTTTGTTAGCGGAATGACTCAAGATAGTTGAGTTTTACTTTACTAATTTGACGTCTATATTTGTTTGTTAGCTTTATTGAATTTGAGGCCCTTGAAAAATAGGGAAATACTCGCGAGTGCGACGCGGGGGGAATGTGCGGGGCGACACTTTTGTTTTAAAGGAAACCCAAACAATGAAAGAGTTACCTTTCGAGCCTCGGTTAGCGCTACCAAGGCGGTAACCCATTTGATATTGAAAAGGTTTCCTAATCCGAAGTGTAACAATATTGTTTGGGTAACCCTTTATAGTTGATGGAATCAGGCGTTACTTTGCGGAAATCCATGACTAAAGCTGAAAAAGATGTTTTCGCTTCGACAGACTACGAGCGACTGAACTGAGTCTGTCGAAGCGAAAACATCTCTTGAGGATGCCACGTGTAGTGGCGAAACGCGTCGAGTGTTTGTTGGTGTCAGTGTTGTGATTCCAGGTGCATCTTCTGTGTCACGTTGTGAGTTGTAGATATTGTAAGTCCTGCGACTTCCAGTTCTACCTTTTCAGGTGATTACAGTTGGATGTATTTTGGTTCCTGCGCTGGCGTCGTTTCGTGGAAATTTAAAGCAAAATAATCATCTTTTTCAGCTTTGGGTAACCCTTTTATTCGGTTACCAAAAGGATTGTGATAAACTTGCGATAGGCTTGTAAAATTAAACGGATTTAAGATCTCTGCTGGGAAGAAGGGGATCACGTCCATAAGTAAACTTTTAGGGGTTTAAGGGTAATAGTTGAGGGTTTTTCTTTTTGCGATCCCCGCTATAGAATTGGTAATTTAGCAAATCGGTGGAGTATATAGAACTACTTTTGGCAGTGAGGGCGTGTTGTTTACAAAAGCGGGCGCTTTGAGGTGGATATGTGATGTGAATTAATTTGATTGCTGTTTCGGGTATGTACCTGTCGAAAATATGTAAATGGGTGAAAGGATCTGTTAGCCACGTAAATTTTAACATCGCTGTGGGTTATTGAGTCGTCAACATATGGACAACTTCTTATCTATCGTCGTCAACATATGGACTATCTTAACTAAAAATTTTATTTCACTTGTTTAATATAACATTTAAAAATAGCATGTAAAAACTTATGCTACTCAGTGAGAGCGAGACCTCCTGACACAAGCTAATATGTTTAAAAAGTTGGTCCCAGCCACTATGCTATGCTATGCACTATGATTTTTACATGTATTGAAATAATATTTTTTCAATTTTTCAAGTCTGTCCCCAATCAAGGTTAAGTACTTACAATTGGGCATGTTTTGTCCGTCCAAGGATGAACTCTACTATCCGTGTTGATTTGATATTATGCACACGTATAATATTTAATCTGAATTTGGATCTGTTGTTTTCGATCTATCTGTGTATCGTGGGTATCCAACCGAAAAATAGATCGACGTAAGAGATGCCCTAGCTGCTAGAATTCCCTGTCATATTACATATCGTCACTATGTTCTAGGCCCGCGATGGTTCAGAACGCGAACGGTGGGTGCGAGCGCTTGAAGACACGATATCTCGGCACGGCCGCCGCGAGCGATGGTCGCGGTCCATGCCGGCCCCGCAGCACCGCCACGGGGACCTAGAGAGACGCATATCCGAAGCCGACGCCTACCTGCAGATCATGATCGAGCTGGTGTCGGTAAGCGTCTATAGATTATAGGGTAGATACTGGTCGCGGTCCATGCCGGCCCCGCAGCACCGCCACGGGGACCTAGAAAGGCGCTTATCCGTGGCGGACGCCCACATGCAGGTCATGATCGAGCTGGTGTCGTTAAGAGTCAGAAGATTATAGTGTAGATACTGGCCGCGGTACATGCCGCCCCGCAGCACCACCACGGGGACCTCGAGAGACGCATATCCGAGGCGGACGCCTACCTGCAGAACATGATCGAGCTGATGACGGTAAGAGTCAGTAGATTATAGTGTAGATACTGATCGCGGTACGTGCTAGCTCCGCAACACCGCCACGGGGACCTCGAGAGACGCATATCCGAGGCGGACGCCTACCTGCAGATCATGATCGAGCTGGTGTCGGTAAGAGTCAGTAGATTATAGTTTAGGTACTGGTCGCGGGCCATGCAGGCTCCGCGGCACCGTCACGGGGACCTAGAGAGACGCATATCCGAGGCGGACGCCTACCTGCAGATCATGACCAAGCTGGTGTTGATAAAATCGACACCAGCTCGACAAGCTGTGGTCTCAGCGTCAACGCTATACGTTGACGCTGTACACTCTTTCTGTAGAAGATAGCTGATGAGACAGTCGTTAGTATGAAGTCATCGTCGTCATTGAAGCGTACACCAAAGTCATATATCCGGCAGAGTAGACTATATATCTATTCCGGGTTAAGTTTTTATCAGAAACAATTTTTTAAATCGCCAAAAGTATTTTATGTTTATGTTGTTTGTAACATGTATTAAGTTGTTTCAGAAAATGAACACACGAGTGTCAGAACTGGCAGATCCACATGAGAAGAATAAAGGACAATTAATTTTAGACCACTCCAATGTAAGTAAAAAAATTAAGAACTATTCAAGTCAAGAATAGGGTAAGAAGTTACGATTGAACCTCTCGCTTCCGCGCTGTAATAAGTAAGCGAGAGACATCACAAATTCTATTCCTATCCTGTCATATTGTAAATAAATCAGTAAGATCGACTAACACAATACAAAGCAAGCACTGCCCCGGAATTAAAAAAATTGCTCAAAATTCAAGTCCACTAAAAGTGACGACAGTATTTTACTTGCTGCAAAGCTGCCGTATGAAGTAGGGTAAAGCCGAAATAGATATAAATAAGAGTGGTATACATGACCCGATTTTAATTACATTAGTTTCGCAGATAAATTCGATTACATTTTTCATATCTATCAATAGAATCTCTATCTATCTCGTATCGACAGCATGAATGCCAAAATTAAATAAAAGATTTTGGAAGATAGATGCCCATTTTTCTGATGAGTCATCTTTCCTAAACGCAATTTATATGGGTCGGGCATCTATATAGATGTCACAAAATTTAGAGGTCGCAAAAGTCCTTAATACTTTAAATATATCGAAGAAAACGTTTTTTACTTTTCATAAATCACTAAAGTAATATATTGATTATTTTAAATTATAATACCTTTCCACATACATTGTAACACAATTAACTATTATTAATCTCTAATAAAAATAAAAATAATTAATAAACTTGTAGACAAAACTCTCAAGAATAAATTTGTTTCATAAATAAATCGTTTTGATTTAATTATTGAAGTTATACAGCGATTTCGAAAAGTAGAGCATCTATTTCGGCTTTACCCTATATTTAGTCTAATAACGCATTATTTTAAATCTATTTGCCACTTCACGTAATCAATACTCAACTATGAATACCTACGAGTACAGTTCTAAACAGAAGTTGGCATTATTTTGTCTTTGCAGCAAATCTTTAAGCGTAGTATAGATATTGTTTTTTTTTTTTGCAGGCAATGTTGGATAACATTAAACATTCCATAGTGCTTCTTCAAATAGCTAAGGTACAGTTGACGCCATTATTTTTATTATGTTTACTGTCAATGCTATCTAAAGATTATTTTGGCCTTTCTCACAGTCTGACTATAATGAATTAAAGCTCTCTATTCATAAAATACTTCATAGGTTTAAGGTAAAGCTAAGCTAAGCTTTCCTTGTTTACATAATTGTTGCTTCCTTTAACTGTCACAGCCATTTTTCACTGTATTTTGAAATTTACTTTGTATTTTGAATTTCAGAATACGGTAAATCCTGTAAATGGGGTGTACCAAGGACCGACACATTCTTCATCAACACATATCAAACAAGGTACCTATTTATTTTTTAAGAAACTTTACGTAAAACATTATGATATGGTACTAATTTTTTTTCTTTTTTTATATGTATACAACAACATCACGTACATTGATCTGACTCCGTGGTAAGTAGCTTAAGCACTTGTGTTACAGATATCAAAATCAACAGTAGTATTACAAATAAATTTATAAAATACATATAAGACCCAAACCAGTACACACAGACATGTTCATGCACACAAATGTTTGTACAGTGTGGGGATCGAGCCCGCGACCTCTTGGTCAACTTCTTGTCCATTACACCAAAGTGGTCGTCATGTTTGCTTACATACCTTCTGAATGTGACCTGAAATACTTTATTCAGTCATTTACCCGATTAAATTTATGTTACCAAGTTCGAAAAGAGTGTTTGATATTTTTCTCAAAACGTCCATCTCATTTTCCCATGTCTACTTTGCACTTATACTAACGATCCTAAATCGAAGACGACTTACCTACTATCAGTCTGGGTAAACACTATAATTTAATTATAGTCATATTTCTGACTTGCGTGTCGCCACGGTAATATTACCTATAGTGTCGCTTAGTTTCTTCCTTGCAATGCGCCACTTAAGTACTGTTATGTAAACAAAGAAGTCAGCAGTTTTAAATAAGAATAGTCTCACTTCCTTAACATATGTTGATTTTATACTCTTAATATTACATTTATGTAGTTGGTGAACACCTGTACGAACAAAATGAAGTGATGTGCTAGTGCGTGATGTGTGAATGCCGAGTCTATTTATAGAGAGGTCGTTTAGATTACGAAATGAGTTAATAATAGGTAAACAATCTAATGCAATTTGTTTAGTGTGACCGTTTGATACGCCTGATGCTCCACTTGATAAAAAAATTATGTGATGTGTTTTGTTTTGCATCAATTCCATCTTATGGGTGAGGTATTATATAGTGAAACAGCTGATGTTTGTTTTCTCAACATGTTTAGAACAAATTAGCATATTTTTCTTCATATTTTGTCTGATGTAAAGGAACGACAATAGCACCATTTTCGGAGTACAGTAAGCGCCAAAAATATAGTAGCACTTTATTACTGTGTCTGTTAGGAGAGTGGTACTAAAGTGACAATATATTCGAGACGCTCACGGTACTAGATAGCGATTGGTTTAAAATAACAATAAACTCATTTCCTGTAGGTTCCGAGACGTCAAGAGTGGAGCTGGGCGCGGAATGCACGGAGCTTCCGTCGCCCAACCACCCAATACCGCCGCTAGAAGACTTGGATTCACCCAGTAAGTAGGCAAAATGTTGAGGTGGTGTGCTGGGCGCCACAAACGTTAGTTTGGTGGGCAAATATGGAACTAAGTGTCTAACGCAATAGCTAACCCCTCTAAGACACACTTGCAAAATCAAAAGTTAACTTAACCCATAGTGGAAAACTTTTTGTGACTTTTGTTGACAATGAAGTTGCCAGTAAAATCGCTTTATTTTATATCTGGGTTATGCTGGGCTCCGAAGGCCCTGGCTTTATATCCATGGCTCTGAAGGCCTACGAGTATTATCAAAAACGAAATCCAAAAAAAAGTAGGTATAGACGATAGCTCATGTCAAGGTAAAAACTGACATGTTATGTGCATGTAAAACGGGCGACTTCGCGGTATTTTGTTTTAGCTTTATTTGATGTAGTGTGTGAAACGATAGAACTTTTATAACTGGCATGATGACACATATCTTAAATATTTTAAAGACCATGGCGCTTAAAAAACATAGCCCCTATGAAGTTAATACAACCAATACATTTCCAAAAAGCTGTAGAAACTGTACGTACTGAATGATACTAGAGTAGAAGGCAAGTAGGTACTAATTAATTCGGTAAATATTTGTCCAGAAGGTTTGATTGAATGAGAACTACGTGTTTCCTGTTTGTGGGTTTATTTGCGACTGCCTTACCTCGGCGGGCGCAGCCGCCGATAAAAACATATACTAGGTACTTCATGTATGTAGGTAGAGGCATGACGTAGTTACCCAAGTGTCTAATTTCGCGTAAGGCAAAAGTAATAGAACACTGTGTCCCTACAGAAACCAATTTTTAAACACACAAAAGTCGATAAATATTCGGTCAATTGACTCCGACTTCTGATACATGACGGTGACGTCACGTTCATGTATTCCCATACAAATCTATGAAGGCAGACTGTTTTGACAGATAATAAAGAGTATGTGGTGTACACGATTGGTGGTGTCATCTAGCCTATTGAGACGGATTTTGTTGTTTATAATAATAGGTCTTCTGTAACAAGTGGGGCTTTTTAGTGGCATAAGTACGTGCTTATTAGGCAAAATTTCACTACTTCTGGGTAAGTTACAGGCTATCACACAGTTAAAATATTTTTTGTTTTTATAAGCAACACTTCTTTGACCATGTCTCTAAGATAAACAGCTGTCAAGAACATATCCAGAAGTGGTGAAACCACACTTAAACCCAAACAACTGAAATTATTTTGCACTAGTCTTCACTTGTTTTTCACATCTATTCAGTAAAGCGCCATCTAGTGAAATCAGACCTAACTTTTCTAAAATATAGCAACACTAATAGCATTCAGCCCCGACAACACTTGCCGTTAGTAACGCATAGATGTCGCTACGACACCCAGCCAGCCATCCCACATCTTGCAGATGAAAAATCTTTATTCCTCGATGCAGATATGGGGAGCATCCTAGCCGATTCGGCCGTTAAATAGTTTTAATATAGTTAGTTCTAATAAAAACACTTAAAAACTCAAGCACACCATGTCTTTCTACATTAGAAAAATCGCTGCCCTGTATAGGAAAGGTCAGGAAAACATATTACTTTTAGAACACACCATTTGGCTTTAAGTCCGCCGTTTCACACTCACATATTCACTGATAGCATTAGTCACCGCTTGAGCCATTTAGAAATTATTATTGAAATGTTTTATGGTTATTCATACTTAATTTTACGTTAAGAAACTTTTATACATCCTAACCATAGTTATTGAAATAAAACAAAGTTTTATAACATGTGTTGCTTTTACTAAATTTTTTTAATTAAAAAAAAGTTGTCAATGAAAAAAAGTATTTTGCTTTTATTTCAGCTTATAAGCTTAATTAAACAGCCAAGTCGCCATTCATTTTATTTGTATATTCACTATGCTTACCTAGCTTAGCCATAGCTAAATGAGCAGAATCTTATCTTCTCTTATATATAAAAATGAGTTGCTGTTCGTTAGTCTCGCTAAAACTCGAGAACGGCTCAACCGATTTGACTAATTCTAGTCTCGAAATATTTGCGGAAGTTTAGGGAAGGTTTGAAAGATCAGAAAATTAATGAAATACCAACGGGCAGAACGTCGTCTGCCGGGTCCGCTAGTTGATAGCTAAAAATGATTATTACCATACTTTTCGCGTTTTACATTTTACACAAAACAACACGTATTTTGGCAAACTTCGATAGGTCGCGGGTCGACTAGAGGCGCGTGATATTGTCAATTTGGGCGATATGAATAACATTAGACTTAGTCCTGACCCCTACCACAAATTTTATTTAAATTTGTTTTAAACCAAAATGTGTTATTCAGCGCAAGTGGGAAAGCGAGTGTAACCGTAGGTTCTCACTTCAAGAAACTTCTACACAGATTGACTTTTGTTTTTGCGACTGTGCCTGGCGTCTTATGTTGTTATTCCATTTGCGTACAAAATACGCCGCTCTACGATTTTCATACGCTTTTTTAACGTGATCGGACGAGCACTTTTTGCGCGTCTACTTGCGTTAACATCTATACACATGTTTTACAGTCTATGACATACACAATCCGAAGGACATTCCAAACGTCTCGATTCAGCTGCAATATTATAGACGAAGAATTACATAGAGAGAACTCGCGCAGAGGACACACGTAATATACGCACTTAGCTTTATTTTGATTAGGCTTAACGACTCATATCTATCGATATTAACCTGGACCAACAGCTTAACGTGCCTTCCGAAGCACGGACATGGTTGTCCATAAACGTCACTTATATGGTCAGAATGGTCACCCAACCCGAACATGACCGCGCGTTAGGTTGCCTATCTTTTGGAATCACTACCAAAGCGCTGCCACACCTGCGCCACAAGCAACGCTACGGCGGCTAAATAACATCTGACAGTATGGTTTGTCCTTAATCTTACAAACACCACCCCTCCACCAATCTGCACTGAGCCCGCGTGGTGGAGTATAGCTCGAAAACACGGCTTCACATCAAGCTAGTCATTTTCGTTGAAAATCACCCTTATAACGTAAGCTTAAGATATCGCAGTAATTAGCTTGACGTGTAGCCGTGCGTACCACCTCATCACTGAGGTGAAGCCTGTGCCCTGCAGTGGGACGTATAAAGGCTGATGAGAGAGAGAAATAAATAAATTAATATTTCACAACAATCACACCAATTCTCTAGTCCCAAATTAAGCTACGAAGCTTGTGTTATGGGTCCTAGACAACGGATTAACATACTTAAATCCTTTTTTAGGGTTCCGTACCTTAAAAGAAAAAAACGGAACCCTTATAAAATCACTTTGTTGTCCGTCCGTCCGTCTGTCCGTCCGTCCGTCTGTCAAGACCGTTTTTCTCAGGAACGCGTGGAGGTATCAAACTGAAATTTCTATATGATACTTAAGTCTACTGTCCCTGGAAGCTGTAGAAAAATCAACCTTCTAAGCCAACGCAATCAAAAGATACAGCCATTTAGGCCGCAAATTTTCGAAACTCGCACGGGAATCAAAACCTACAGGGTACTTCCCGTAAACTTAGAATCTTGAAAATTAGTACGAAGTTACGTCTTATAGTACAGATATAGGAAAAATAACGAAAACCGTAAATTTTTAGTTTCATCGTATTCATCTTTTCTTCTTCATCTTCATTTCAAATTTTTTTGAAGAATATTTTTGTCAATTTTGAAAATTTCAAAGTTACTACTCCTTATCTACAAGTTTGTACGGAAACCTCGGTGCGCGAGTCCAACTCGCACTTGACCGGTTTTTTTTTGTTTTTGGAAATAAATACATATTATACATAGAAAACACCCAGACCAGTACAAACACACATGTTCATGCACACATATGCTTGTACTGTGCGGGGATCGAACCCGCGACCCTTGGTTTTAGAAGTCCGACATGTAGACCACTGCACCAAACGGTCGTCGAAAAGCTTAATATTCGTTTGTTTTCTGACATGAAGTCTCTTGTACAGGGCAAGCGATGTCGCTGCTTGTCCCGGACACGTCGTACTCGTCGTCGGAGGGCGAGGACGACTTCTACGACGCGGACGACGAACCGGCCGACGCGCCAGCGCCGGGGCCCAGGTATGTAGCTTGCTTAACCATTAGATCTACACGTTGACCGAACAGATGACCATCAACCATAATCATAATCATTTATTTGCCAGAATATACAAAAGTATGCAAGGTACAAACTACATACAGACCTTAAAAATAGGTAGTAGCTGTATTCAGCCTATGGAAATATTAATAATAACATTTTAACAAATCAATAAATAGGTCCGTTTATAAAATAAATAATCAAATAATGTCAAAATTATAGTAATAATGTCATAAAATTAAATTGTCAATGCCATGAATTCAGAGTCAGGTAAAAGTTATGTTGTATAAAAAATAAAAAAATATAAGAACAATTTATAACACATTAATTATCAAATTTACCAACGCTACTCGCTCAAATTGTGGATGGGGATTTCGGGCGGTTTAAACGCTCGGGCCAACCTAGGCTCGTGCCCCCCTCTTCGTTACAACCGAAAAATGAGTGGCATGCATTTAATTATTTATTACTTTTTGGTTAATGTTGGCCCTGCCGGCATTGAACTAGTATGTAAGCCAACATGAAGACGCTACACAGACAAAACGGGCTAACGTCTGGATCCGGCCTAATTGCTTGACGACCACGGGATGAACGACTTTAAATCCACAAAATAAGTACAAAGTATTGATTGGCAGTTCTGTATAATTTTTTGGTGGAATAGTGTGGAAGCCACTGGATGCGGGAATCTCAGGACCGACCACGGTGGAGATTCGGCTGATATGAAGATGATGATCCATTTATGAACATTTTGCTGTATAGAATTTAAGCATCAGAAAAACTTTACCGTATTCACTTGGATAATGTTAACTTGAACCAAGTACTTACATTTCATGTTAGAATCGAACAAACTTTTCTTTACTTGATTGTTCTTCAATAGCGAAAGAGAAATTGCTGAAAATTAAACTTGCTTAAACATGTTAAGAACTTGACGATGTTATTATTCCAAAGTTTGAATGAATTAGCATACTTATATGTAAAAGTTATTTTAGCGAGCGAACGAGTATTTAAACACAGTGTGCATATTAATTCAGTAGGCACGTTTATTGGGTCAATTCTAATGCTTAATTTGACTTTTTTGTAGCTCATCTTAAATCGGATCGGAGTTTAAGCGTTAGGGCGCAGTTCACATATATCGTTCGTTTAATCGTGTTTTTTTATGAGCGTATGTAGTTGTATGAGCGAGTCCATACATAATACAGACATTCCTGATCCAGTGGTTAATAACCGATACGACAAAATAAACAGCAATCCGTTTTACAATCCGTTTCAACGTAAGTATTACTCGTATATAGTTGATGGAATCAGGCGTTACTATGCGGAAATCCATGACTAAAGCTGAAAAAGAGGAATATTTTGCTTTAACTTTCCACTAAACGACGCCAGTCAGTATTATAAGCGTAGTTAGTTGTGTGAGTAATTATATGTATAATCTTAATTCAGAAGACGTTATTACTTAGGTCAGTTGAAATGCTAAATTTGCCTTTTTTTGTAGCTCATCTCAAATCGGATCGGAGTTTAAGCATTAGGGCGCAATTCACATAACTTCCGTTTTAAAGGTCCGTTTAAACTTGTTGACGTGACAACGTCTTATAAATTGGTTTGCCGGGTGACACCTCAAGAAACTGCGTTACGCTGCTCCGCTCACGTTTCGCGCGAGAGAGACAGAACGAGAGAGAGAGAGAGAGAGAGATAGGCATACACACCGGTTCATGTTATACGAATGAATATTCACATTAAAATTATTTTACCACTCAGAGTCGTTGTCACGTAAAACTTTCGCGCGTATACCGACTTTACAGGCAACCAATTTTTTTTTATTAGTGTATGTAGTCGTATGAGCGAGTTCACACATAACATAATACAGTATTCCGGATCTAGTGGATAATAACCAGTGATCGGAATAGGGTGAGTATATTTACCTACAGTTTGTCGAACAGAGACGGAAATCGGAGACTTCCTTACGACTAAAAATTTTTTACCGGTAAATTTACCGGAACTTTGATATGAAAGTTTTTAATAGCTAAATGCTTCAATAAATCTTAATTAATGTTAGATAAAAATAAAATAACGCATATTATAAAAAAAAAAATTATTAAAAAAAAAATTTGTTTGAACATTTCAATATAACATATAACATGAATATAATATATTAATGACTTTCTTATCCTAAAACATAATTATTTTAAAGTATAAATAAATATAAAGTTTTAAATATTACACCTTTTTACCAACACAGCGGATTTATACAAAATGTAATTCAATACTTAATAAAACGCGATTACTATAAAAAAAATTACTGGTAAATATGCTGAAACCTTAATGTGTAAATCTTTATATCGCATTTTTAAACATTCTTGTTTGGTTCATTTTACACATCCTTTTTCAAATTAATTAAAAATGCACATGCATTATTTTTCAGGTAACGATTTTGACAATTATTTTAAACTTTTTTGTTCATTTTGACTAATTTTTGCTTGTGGTTCCGTCCGCGTGACTGTCAATCAAGGCGTAACTCTCAAAAGATGTATTTCTCGATTATGCATCGACTTTTGTTGATGCCTTGGTCCTACCGATCTTTTACTATGAAATATCCAACACGAATTTTTCATTTCGATCTATTAGTTTTAGTTAAGGATCTTGAAGCAAACAAGCAAAGTCTTCAACTTTATAGTATAAATATATAGACATGCATATATTTGCTAATTTTTTATTATACTGAATAGTGACAGTACCGCGGTAAAGGGGAGGCTTTTGCGGGGGGTAATCAGGTGAAAGGTATACCTGTTTACCCCGCGCTCGCGCACACTCCTTCCCACCCCCTGTCACTCGTCCCTTGGCTTTTGTCTTGTGCACGCGTATTTCTGTTTTCTGTTCTTGGAGTTTAATTATTTTTGACCTGGCTTTGTTTTGGTATTCCGATTTGCAAGTGTATTGGCTGCTGTTGTTTGAACACGGATAAATAACTTTGGCTGTCGTTTACTGGACCTGGAAAGTGTTTGTGATTTGGATACCGTTGAATTGGACTTTTATCCTGTAATTGCTGATTACACGGTAAGTACAATTTCGTTGTGAATACTTTTTACTCTTAAAATTAATAAATTTCTTAAAAATAAAGTAAGGTTTCGCAACGGTGGTAATGCAGCTTATTCGACCACTCAGAGAATAGACAGCCGAAATATCGAGTTCCGATTGGTCAAGTAAGCGTCAAAACGTAACCGCGTTTTATGTTAAGTGTGCATAACAAAATGGCCGACGCATCGTAGTTCAATTTTTTGTTTTTGTTTGGCTAATTTTTACTTTAATTATTTATTAAGATTTTTGGTTTGTAAATTTATTCTGTTATTTACCCTCTCAAAGTAAAGAGGATTAAATAAGTTTAATATTTAAAAGAGTGTTTGTTTACCAAAATGGCACTGTAACACGAAGATACATAGTAAAAAAAGATTTTTGATAGCCATGTTTATGAATATGGCACCTATATATCATCGTGTTAACAGTGCAATTAAGCAAATGAAAACTCTTTTAGATATGAAACTTATTTTAATTATATTTGCAATGCGTTGACTTAAAACATACCGAAAAAAACTGCTGTTTGATTGATCTAGTCTAGCTGAAAAGCTGTGTTTTCGCGCTGCATTTTTTCATTTTGAATGAACTATACAATAAGCCAATTTAGTCAAAGTAGACTCACCTGAATTTTATTTACAGGATATAAAATACATATTTCTTTCGACCGTGATAAACACTTTTTCTCAAGGTTAACTCCATTGTTTTAATTTTTTCAGGTACTTTAAATTATAAGTTGTTTGCCAAAATGGCAAAAACCATCAGACCCGAGGTCGTCAAGAGTTGGATTTTAAATAATCCAGAATTAATTTACGATGAAGCAAGTGGTGTCATATTTTGCACAAAATGTGAGACTTCGTTAAAATCTACACATAAGTCAAACATTGATCGACACATCAATGGAGCCATGCACCAAGGGAGGCTAAAAAAGCCTGAAGAAGAGTTTTACACTGACTTCATAAACTTTTTAATATTATGTAACATCCCGTGGTCTAAAATTGACAATGTAGCGTTTCAAACATTTTTAATAAATATTTATGCTCCAATTGTTGCTGTATTTGCACAAAAAAGAAAGTTCCATCAGAATCACTGTTACGCAAAAAGTACTTGGACACAGTTTTTAAAGATCGACTAACTTCAATTTATAATACTATTGGAGACAATAAAGTGTGGATTTCACTTGACGAAACTACCGATTTTATGGGTAGATATGTCGTTCATTTATTGGTGATGCCTCTTATAAAAAATGTTGCAACTCAGCCGTACCTGATTGCTTGTAAAGTACTAGAAACAGTTAACGGAGAAACAATAGCCCAGTTTGTTACAGACTCTTTAAGTGAAATGTGGGAGGAGTCATTTTTGGATAGATTAAATAATGTTTTAGTACTATGCACTGACAGCGTGGCATATATGCTCCGAGCCGGACGTTTATTAAAACATGACTTTCCCAATATGCTGCATGTAACATGTTTGGCCCACGCTCTCAATAGAGTATCCGAAAAAATACGTTCTCAATATGAAAATGTTGACACCTTGATTGCCAACATAAAAAAGATTTTTTTAAAATTGCCCAACAGGGTAAACATATTTAAAAGAATGTACCCGAACCTAGCCCTTCCACCACAACCTGTGATAACAAGGTGGGGGACATGGCTGAAGGCAGCTAGTTATTTATCGAAACACTTTGAGGAAATATCCCATGTATTAAACAGTCTCAATAGCAATGAAGCCTTGTCGATAAGGAAAGCAAAACGAGCTATTAATGACGAAAATATACGTGCTGATCTGAATTTCATCAATGAAAATTTCACTATTATACAAGAGGCACTCACAAAACTTCAAGAATCTAAGTTATCTATATCGGAGAGCTTAGAAATTATAGACAACGTAAGGTGTGTTTTGATGTGGTCTTCGAAAAACATCATTGAAAATAAATTGGAACAAGTTCTAGAAAGAAATCCTGACTACGATAAGATCAGCGAAATAAGTGAACAATTAACAAAAGGAATTGAAGTAGATGATTCTCTTTTCCTTAAATTTGCACCACTCACGTCTGTGGACGTTGAGAGGTCATTTTCTATTTATAAATGGATTTTAAGTATAAAAAGGAACAGACTTAAAGTTGAAAATATTGAAAAATTAATGATCATCTACTTCAATTTCTTACAGGATAACAAAATTTGTCACAGTACCGATGATGAAAATATTGAAGACTAATGTATTTGTTTTCATTTGTTAGATATGTGACTTAGTTTCATTTTAATTTCAAGATTATTTGTAATTTCGAAGCGAGTGTCTGCACCGAAGTGTCGCTCCGGAAAAACTGCTGACCTTCTCGAATCCAAATATATGCTACTATATTTGCCACAAACGCTCACTTCGACCGAAATTTTTGCTTTCAATTGGTATTGATTGTATTAATTAGCCAAAAAAATAATAGTAAACACTTCAAACTTATTTGTTCCTAAATGTCTGTATTTTATTGTTTGTTTGTACTTAGAAAGCTATAACGAATGTCACTCATTCAAATATTTTTGTTTAGTTTTGAATATTAAAATTAACTTTTTGTGAAAATCGAAATACTTTTTTATTGTTTTTGTACATACGAATGGGAGAAGTCACTGATCTCTAAGATACAAGTTGCTGTCTAGTTTAGGGTCAGAAAATTCATTTAAATAAAGTAAATTATGTTTTTAATAAAGAATTAACGTAAAAATAATAAATAATTAATTATTATTTTTACGTTTATAGTAATCGCGTTTACATTTTGTATAAATCCACGGTGTTGGTAATTGTGCAGCTACAAACGTAGCTGCAAACCCAATTACAAAAACTGTAAAAAGGTGTAATATTTAAACTTTATATTTATTTATACTTTAAAATAATTATGTTTTAGGATAAGAAAGTCATTAATATATTATATTCATGTTATATGTTATATTGAAATGTTCAAACAATTTTTTTTTAATATTTTTTTTTTATAATATGCGTTATTTTATTTTTATCTAACATTAATTAAGATTTATTGAAGCATTTAGCTATTAAAAAGTTGCATATCAAAGTTCCGGTAAATTTACCGGTAAAAAAATTTTAGTCGTAAGGAAGTCTCCGATTTCCGTCTCTGTTCGTCAAACTGTAGGTAAATATACTCACCCTATTCCGATCACTGATAATAACCGATAAGACAAAATAAGCAGCAATCCGTTTTACAGGTGCGTTTCAACGTAAGTGTTATATTAGCGTATGTAGTCATATAAGCCAGCGTATATAGCGTTCACACATAATACAGTATTTCGAATCCAGTATACTGATACGTTTATCGTATCAGACGCATTGCAATTTGACAACTTGGCAGACTGAAGTTGAATCAGCTGTGGCACACTGACGGGGATTAGGTTTAATTGAAGATTATTTTTGATTTTTGTTTATCTCGAATAGAGCCTGCGGTATCAATCTATCTTAGATTGAAAATTCTCTTTAGCTCTCTCTCTAGTTCCCAATCTTGTGCGAACTTTGACATTATCAACATCAGGCTTTTTGCTTTGCGAATTTTGAATAGAATTTTAAATAATAAACACACAGTTAGATAACAGCGACTCATAAGTGATGTATTTGTTGTAAGCTTTTATTGCAATCAACAATGGTGTTGCTCCTGTCAGAGAGTCTAACCATTTTTGTGTTACCTTCTCTTAATGAGATTGACATATTAGGGTTTTTAATATTAGCTTATATTTCAGGCAGTGATGAGAACCATACAGAGCGCAACTCTAATAGAAAGTAATTCTCCTACTAGGATTATAAAACGAAATCTCTGCGGAGTCTGACAGCTTTTATAACAGCTCGATAGTCTAAAGAAATCAAACACCAAGTGATTTGCAAACACCGAGTATTGTATCAATGGCGCTTAAGCGTTCGGTAACCGGTTCAAAACTTGAAGGCTGGTTGTAAAGTTATCACTAAAGAGGCCTTTAGTTTTGAGACTTAATAAATAATCATAATAAATATTTCACAACAATTCTCTAGTCCCAAATTAAGCTACGAGGCTTGTGTTATGGGTACTAGACAACGGGTAAACATACTTAATTATTTTTATTTTTCTATAAATAAATACATATTATATATAGAAAACACCCAGACCATTACCAAAACACATGTTCATGCACACTTATGCTTGTACTGTGCGGGGACCGAACCCGCGACCCTTGGTTTTAGAAGTCCGACCTGTGGACCACTGCACCAAGCGGTCGTCGAACTTAACATGATGTTGTAATTCAATGCAATGTTGTAAGTCAATGGCAGTCTTATAAACCTTAAGAGAACGGCTTAAGAATTAAACACTCCACAAAATGTGTCAACACACCTCACCTCGCCTTTCTCAGATCACAATTGTGACCTAAAAATCGCTATATCTGGAACGACCTAGGTTACCCCATACCGCGTTTGGGTCCCATCGTATCCCATAGCTCCGGGATCGATCCCGGCATCTGGGTCGCGTCGAAATAGCCGGTCGTCGACCTTTGAACCCGGCAAGTTTCAGGTGATAGATTCGCGGAGATGCTTGATTTACTTAGTTGAGTCAGTTGATTGACCGTTAAGTATTTCTTAGGCACGGCTTAGGGTGTGTGTGTGATTTCATTTAAATTGACTGCTTAGTAATATATTAATTAGCGACGACCACTTTGGTGTAATGGTCAAGAAGTTGACTATTAATCTAGAGGTCGCGGGTTCGATCCCCGCACTGTACGAACATTTGTGTGCATGAACATTTCTGTTTGTACTCTTCTGGGTGTTAAATGTATTTATTTAAGTTTATTTGTAATACCACTGTTGATTCTAATATACGCAACACAAGTGCTTCAGCTATTTACCACGGAGTCAGATCAGTATGTGATGTTGTTATATATTTATTTACTTATTTATATATTGACTGATAGAGTGACTGAGTGTTCTTAACTTACATCAAGGTTAATAAGAGGTTTAGATTGTTAGTACAGTTCCCAATTTTTCATTTAGCCTCTTTCGGCACAATTACGCATTCACTTTCGAAGGTTAGAGTTAAGACTCTTTCAAATCTCTTTACATCCATTTAATTGTTACTTTTGTTAAATGTTCTGGGTGAGTGCTCGCCTGTAATTCAGGCGAACTGATGTCCTACTCCGTAATTCTATATCCATGGTGTTTTACTCTAGCCGTCCCGTTCGCTCGCACGCTCAAGCTAGCATGAGTAACAGAGATGGCTACATTCAATGCTTAATACGTCAGCTTAGAGAGAGGCCATACTGTTTAACATTCGAGCAAAAACGTTTCCTCTCTCGTTTATTCGCCATTTGCACTTAGACTTATTTGCTTGAAATTTCATGAGTTTTCATGTTCTCATGACATGGGTCTCTTAAACTCATTACTGGTTTTATGTGCTTAGTGTGTTTAATTCTCATTAAGTTTCAACATTTGCTCCGTCCAATTTTCAGTATGGAATTGTAATTAGATTCTCTGTTGGTTATTCTTATCTATAAACTTAGAAGCTTGATCTGTCTTTTCATTAAACAAAGATTGTGCCCCAGTAAGTTTTGTGTGTGACCTTAAATTATAAATTTTTTTTTTTTTTTTATGAAACATTACAAAATATTTGAAATTTAAACTAGTTTCCAAATAAAGTAGATTAAATTCACAGTCTGTTGCGTTATTTGCGTGTCGCTCATTAGTTATTTCTCTACCGAGGTTAACCGCCGAAACACTCCTGATTTATAGTGCAGGCAACCTGACCACTTCTGGCATTGATTTTGTGGTAATTTCATAGGAATCTTACGCCAAAATAGCAATGATTGTTTTAAGGCCTAAAATTTCCTTATTTAAAAGATTTCATCCGTGAACGGAGCAAGGGATATTGGATCCAAAATATAGTGTACCGTGTGAGTGCACTGGTTGTGTACACTCTATTTTTGCGTCTAAAACATTTGTGTTTTAGTTGATGGAATCATTCGTTACTTTGCGAAAATCCATGACTAAAGCTGAAAAAGAGGTTTATTTTGCTTTAAATTTCTCGTTTGCTTTAATTTTAACTCTCTCGCTCGTAGTCTGTCGAAGCGACAACATCTCCTGAGGATGCCACATGTAGTGGCGAAACGCGTCGAGTGTTTTGTTGGTGTCAGTGTTGTGATTCCAGGTGCATCTTCTGTGTCACGTTGTGAGTCCTGTGATTTACAGCTCTAGCTTTTTCAGGTGATTACAGTTGGATGTATTTTGGTTCATGCGCCGGCGTCGTTTAGTGGAAATTTAAAGCAAAATAATCCTCTTTTTTAGCTTTACATTAGTGTTTTACGAATATTTATATTCCAGTAAAATTTTCAGCGTTAAAATGTCGTGACAAAAGCCAAACGACGACCTTTTCTCGTATACAAGTGGAAGTTCACGCCCCTAAGTAATTAGTCGCGTGCTAAACTGCGCCTGATAAGACCCTCTCGACGAAGGTCGTTGAAATTATACCTACCTTTGTTCTCTGTTACTACTACGACAATATTATGTTAGTTACGAGAACGTAACGGATAAAATACTAAGCCCCACTTGCGCCAGTCTGGGTTGGATTAGCATAACCGATAGATAAAATAACGATGTCACTTTCCTGTCAACTGCTTTGACGCTGATAGAGAACGCATGATTCTTTAACTCTGAATTAAGTTAACCCAAGGTCACCCACCTTGGGTTAAGTTAATTCAGAGAAAAGACATTGCGGTGAATACCTGTGGCCTCTCGGCCTACGGTGAACCCGCCACGTCCCCGACTCACATGGCACCGGAGGGCACCGCCAGGTTTTTAGTGGGTAGGCGGTTTCTCTCTCTGAGGCCTGGAGACCCACATAACCCCGCGGCTAGTGGGTATGCGAAACAGCATTTCCCTGATGTTAAAAAAAGACAAAGCATTGAAGCTTATTCTTTGACATTTGCACTCTTAAAAGTACACTTCCGTAGCGTTGAAAACATGTTTATCTTTATTATGATGTGAAATTAATGAATGATTGCCTGAATATTTCACAAGTACACAGATAATTCAATGAAATCAATAGGGAACATGCTATATTAAAGACCAACTACGCCGTAGCATGCCGATGCTACGATACGCTGCGACCTGGATGAGGTTTAAGTTAATATCCTCATACTTTTTTCGCACCACCATCAGATATCCACCTTAATATGTCCTTATAGTTTTATTTAGCCCATCTTCTGAACACCATTTACTTTAAACTGCAGGCGCAAATGCCCAAATTGCATTAAAAGCAAGAACAATACATGCTTTCATCACACGTCTGCTGTCCTAATGCGGTGTTTCGGGCTACCGGCCAACAAAGATAACCCAGTTTGAGAATTGCTCTATCCCAATCCACGACACAAGTCTAGGTTGGTTGTCTAAGGTAGTCTAGAATCCGCCAGACAAGTTTAGAAGATAAAACAAATAACTTGACGTTTTGACGTAGGGAAGTGGATATTTGACGTTAAGTCGAATCTACCCTGAGTTGTTATAAAATAAATACACACATCAAAAGTGTCTAAAGATCAACATATATTTTTGCAATAACTTTTAATTTTCTTTAAGGATTCATCAAATAAAGTGTTTTCGTTTGTCTACAGTAACGATAAACCAAGTCACCTTTGCATTAATAAAGAAATTTGCCATTTTCCTAATAAAGGGATTTTTGACATTTGAACCACTAACATTAAAGTTCGAAAAAAAGACTGAAATATCAGTTTTCTTTAAAATTTTATTGGGTAACTTAAACAATTAATAATCCGTGTTTCTACCGCGAACACTAACAACACAAGAACATCGGTTTGGCATACTCAAAATGAGTTCATCCAAATCACGCTGTGGAATGGCCGCCCATGTTCGTTGCAACAACAAAAAAAGGTCTTCTTGCGACTGGATACCCTCCATATTCGGCAGAGCTCTTCTCTGTAGCATATCCCATGCATGCTCAATCGGGTTCAAGTCTGGCGACTGAGCAGGCCAGGGCATGACATTGATGTTAGCTGCGGCGAGAGTCTGTCTTACAACTCTTGCGGTGTGCGGTCGTGCATTATCATGCATTAACTGAAATAAGGGACCGATTTGCACTTGTATAGGAACGATGACGTCTGATACAATCGTCTCAGCATAAATTTGAGCGTTGAGGTTGCCTCTGATCCAAATCAACTCAGTTCTTCCGCCGATCCAAATACCCGCCCATACCATGATGGTTCCACCACTATAAGGATGGACTTCCTGGCAGGATTTTAATCGCTGTTGGCGTCCAGGGGTTCTCCAGTGTCGTATACGTCTTGTATCCGGTCTCATACCAAAACGAGATTCATCAGAAAAGCACACGAAACGCCATTGTTCTTCTGCCTAATTTCTGTGTTCAAGAGCCCATTGATATCGAATCCTACGATTGTGCATTGCTATAGGTGGTACCCTTAGCGGTCTTCGGGAATGAAGGTTCACTTCATGCAAGCGGTTTCTGACTGTTTGGTCGCTAATTAAGTTCCCTGAAGCCTCACGGCTAACATCATGGCGGTTATTGTTGGAGCTCTTCGAGTTGTGATTTGAATGTATCGGTCTTGTCTCCGTGTGGTGCAGCGATACCGTCCTCCATGGCGCTCAGCCACGGTACCAGTGCTTCGGTAACGTGTCCAAAGGCGACTGATAACACTCTGACTTGTATTCAGAGCTAAAGCCACAGTACGTTGCCGGGAACCAGCTTCTATCATTCCCACGGCTCTGAGCATTTCTTCCCTGCTTAAGTGACGTCGCCGCTCCATAATAACGTTGGTTTTAATCAGTAGTAGGGAAACAGTAGCACTAATAATGTCTACAATGCGTTGTATGTTTTTATAGGGAAAATATTGACAGCTGATTTTCATCTTTTACTCGAATTTGATTGGCAGTTCCTGTTTCAAATTATGAAATGCACCAAAAAGGATCCATATAAATTTATAAAATCATAAATTTATTAAAAAGCCACATCTCCATCTCAAGGAATCCGCATAAAAATGCTTGATCCCTAGACACTTTTGATGTGTGTATTAAATGGTGTAGGGTTGGTAACGAGAACGCACTGTTTGTGCGTGCGCCGTACGACAAACGTACCGCTTGATGCTGCGGCACTGCAGCGGACCCGATACCAAACGTCTGAATTGAATGCGCCCTTCGTCTCCTCTACAGATTTTATGCCTTGTTGACTATTTTCTTATAACCTTTTCTGTTTTTTTTTATTTTCTTTATTTCATAAATTGCTCAATTTAAGCGTTGGCTTCAAGTTGCTGAATATAAATTATACACAATTTAGATATCGTCTTACTCACCAAGATTAATGGCCCAACCAATTTCACTCTTCCCCGAGTGTTGCATTGCGACACGGTCACGACGAGTGACTTTTTCCGAAATATTACAATAATCAATGTTTATTTAGTTATACATAAATATTTATAAATAACCACTTCCCTGAAGGGTTGCAAAATCCGGTGTATTAATAACTGTACAAATCTGGCAATACGATAATTGGGTCAGTGGAAAATGATCCGGGAACTAAAATCGAATGGCAAATGGGGAAAAATGCGCCAAGTTCGTATTGAAATGCAAATTGATTGATGTCAAAACTATTTACAGTTTGCAGTCCATTTATTAGTTTTTTTTTTTTGTTAATTCATAGTTTATGCACAGACTTAGTAACATTAATTAATTCACCTAATTTCAATTTCGACACATACAATGACTTGGATGGATTTCAGTCCTTAATAATCTTTAATTAACTGATTATAAAAAATCTAAAAAATCATACAAACATATTATGTATAGAATAAATATGCAGTCGCAACGCGTCAATATAAATTAGCGCTAGTACGTGACAAGGCTCATAATTTAGTTACACAACAATGGTACTAATAACTCGACACAATATTTAGAAGTAAGAGTTCGCTTTACATACATCAATGATATTATTTTGCCACAAATATATTTTTGGAACTAGGCGGCCAGAGGTAGAGCATTATTTTCCACAAAAAAACGATGTACATTTTGACCAAAAAAATAATCATAAGTTACACATAAATAAGTTATAATTCTTCCTTTTTAACTAGAAGTCATATCAATTGCCTATCTATTGAAGGCAATTATTACTGTATTTAATCATAATTTAATAACTTATTTAAATATTAAATATTTTTAATGGTCCATTAAGGCCAATTTAGACTAATAGATTTAGTAAATCTATTAGTATTTTCCTCTAGCGATAAACATTGTCTATTGTTATTCGTCTAAAACGTCGTATATTTATTAACAACGTGTTGTCCGCCGTACCGTGCGACGGCAGCGGCCCGCAGTCGCGCGCCGACTCTTTGGCGCGTGCCAAAGATTACTCTGTGAGGTGTAGAGGCGACAGTCGCTATACAGTTTTCGGTGTACCAAGCCCGTTTATGCCTACGAGGATGATATTGGCATTGGTTACAATGGTATATATATATATAGTATCTCGTTTACGGTGTGTACTATTGTATATAATCGTTTACCATGTCTTTACTTACTAGTTGCTAAAAAGGTCATGATGATGTTTTAAAGGTGAAAAACACACTAACACTTGTGAACTGTTTAGTTGATTTGTCATCAAATCTCAAACAGTGTGCACATCTTTACTTCACGGTATAAAACCAACGTTATTTGCAACTTCCGTAAAAATAAGATATGAAAAACGGAACCCAAACTTGGTAAACAGTTGCCTATTTCAGATCTAGTCCGCTAGACGTACGTTACTGGTGCCCACCAGAATTTATAACTCCGTAAAAACTCTATTAAGGTTTGAAACCATTTTGAGAGTATTGGCACGTTTTAAGTTGGCGCTAAATCAATCCGATCGATGTTTATTGCCTACTCGACCGTCTGCCTTACGCCATCTTTGGTCAACACTAGCACAGCACTTCAGTGCACGACGAAGCGTGCCGCGGACCGCTTCCCGACCGCCGTTCGCCCGTCGCGATCGATACATAGTACATACCACCAACGCGCCGGCCCGTCTGTACTAAAATCGCATCAAATTCGCAAGCAACACGACCAAAACAATCGTCAAAATTACGTACGTCTACTCTCTATGTTTGTGTGGTGTGGCCGTGTGCATTTTTTAAATCAGAAATGCAACGCCAGTGTATTGTTTTTTCACTGAATAGATTCGCTCACCGTTGTTTACGTCTCAGTTCGATGCGTAGATTAGATAGATGATCGAAATATAACTGTTTCACCACGCCTCTACTAATTACGCTACCACTGTCAGTGTGCTAAGTGTTTTAATACGTCTTCCTTTACCTACGTCCTCTTTATATATAATGATCTGAAAGGGTGAAAATTCGTGTGCGTCTTTAGAAACGTGACCTGTATTGCATGAGTATTGCATGTTAGAGTGCTCTTCTTGTGAGGTTTTCGTCTCATTAGTGATGGAATTACTTCCTTTTCAACACCTGAGTGTTATTTTTTTTGTATTGCTCCGGCTGTATGGACCTAATAGCTCTGTATTCTGGTTTTAGCAGTGATCGATGGGGTGATTGATTACTGAAAGAACATATTGACTAACTTAAGAAAATAATACTAATTTATAGCTAAGTAGGTACTAGTTTCATACAAAAATTCAAAAAAACTCTGGGTTGCGCAGAATAATATAGCAAAAACACTCGCGTAGAAAGCGTGACTATAATATAAATCAGAAAGCTATTTCTCGAGTGGTAGGCAATCTTGGATATTGAGATGATTTTGAGCACTGCTTTCTTATGAAAGTAAAATAAACTACCAGTAATAAAAAACATCGATTTTTTTTAACTCAGAACATCATATACCTACATAGATTTATTGTTTTTTAGCGTTTTCTTTACTGCCTAAAACACTCTTAGATCATAATCTTTATACATTGCCCTTGGGTTAAAAAACTAGCAGCTTAATATTCAAGTTATCGCACAGCTACAAACCGATTTTTATTAGAATATAACCGGAACTTGGCCATTTTTTTCACCGTGCAAATATTAGGTCCTTACCTATGAAATTGGCGTTTTGTATGGGAGGAACAAAAAGTCGAAATTTTTTTATATAGCATATTTATTTAATCAAAGTATGAGCCATTGTAATCTATGCACTTTTGCCATCTCATAGGTAGTTCATTGATCCCTTTACTAAAAAAACCATTCGAACGGGAATCAATTAAATCTTTGAAGGCGACTTGGACTGCCCCATCTGAGTTGAACTTTTTCCCTTGCAAAAAGTTATCCAAATTTCGAAAAAAATGGTAATCTGTTGGAGCAAGGTCCGGGGAGTACGGTGGATGCCTTAGAGATTCCAATTGAAGTTCTTCTAATTTGCTAGCCGTCTGTTGTGCAGTGTGTGGTCTAGCGTTGTCGTGAAGCAGCAGTGGCGTAGAGCGATTGACCAGCCTTGGTTGTTTAGCAACTAGCTTTTCCATCATGGTTTGCAATTGCTGACAATAGATATCTGCCGTAATCGTCTGGCCAGATTTGAGAAAACTGTAATGAACGACACCGGCGCTAGTCCACCAAACGCTTACAAGTAACTTTTTATTGGTCAATTTTCGCTTGGAGCAGGCTTTGGCTGGCTTGCCAGGGTCCAGCCATTGCGATGAGCGCTTCCGATCATCGTAGAGAATCCACTTTTCATCACAGGTAATGATTCGATTTAAAATCCCTTCGTTATTGTGCCGGTCAAGTAATGTAACGCAGCAGTTGACGCGCGTTTGCCGGTTTGCTTCACTCAATTCGTGAGGAACCCACCTTTCAAGTTTTTTAATCTTCCCAATTTGCTTCAAGTGGATTAAAACAGTTTTATCACTAACGCCAAAGCCTGCAGCTAACTCGGACGTGGTTTGCGATGGATCCGCTTCCACAATAGCCTTCAATTCTTCATTATCAACTTGGGTCTCCGGCCGTCCACGGGGCTTGTTTTGCAGGTCGAAATTTCCAGAACGAAAACGTTGGAACCAAAAACGCACTGTGTTTTCTTTTGCGACACAACCGCCATACACATCATTAACCCTTCGAGCCGTTTCCGCAGCACTGGTGCCACGGTGGAACTCGTACTCGTAAATAACGCGATATTTCAAATTTTCCATTTTGTAAATTGAGCGATGCAAACAGAAAAAAGATAAGTAAAAAAACAAATGAATGACGGTTTACGAAACACAACTACATGTGGAAATAGCTGTATAAATTTGAATTTCGAATTCCTAACCAAATAGGAAAAATTTGTGATCAAAGTGGCCAGTACGACAAAACGCCAATTTCATATGTAAGGACCTAATATTATCTTCAACAAAAATGCGCAATAGAATTTGTTTCAAATATTGAGTGCAACGTGTTTTCTATAAGGAACGCTTTTATTCGCCATGTCTCTGCATACATTTTTCTGTATCATTTGTGTCTACACAACGTGTAAACAAACAATCAATATAATTAATTATCTTTCTATTTCAAGCATTACATCCAAGTCTATCCATTTTGTCATGCCCAAAAATAAAAAAGAAGAATGGTAACATTTACATTTACATGTTTATAGCGTAATACATAATGTTCGATGCTCGATCGTAACTTTGTGGTTTTCACTAATGAATGTCATTAATTTTCGCTAATTTGGCGACCTGAAGTCCAGACACGATCGCAACACTGAAAAAGGACCAACTTATTAGCTTTTGAGATGTGACTCACATACAATCGCTTGACGAAACTTCATTGATCGCTATTTTCTTTTGATTAGAATACCATGAAGCTAGAAAGTAACTAGCTTCCGAAGCGTTTTGATATTTAATAGCACAACGGAATGCGATATTGTTAATCGTAAAATGTAGTCATCCACTATATTTCTTGTAAATGCTTAATTTGTGAAAAAGCTCTTACTGTAAAGGTAACCCTGATAATTTCACATGATACGCGAATAAAAACTTTGGCATGCGAAAAGTAACGATTATGGTCTGAATAATTAACTCGTGAACGAAACATGCAAACTTACTTATGCAGATTATGTGCCGGCTATTATGTGTTTCGTTTTTTACCACACACGTTATGTAGGTACAAGTCTGAATGATATTTTGGGCTTTCTACGAAAGAAAATACCAAAATATCACTGTACATACGTATTCCTAATGTTTTTTTACGTTACATAGTAAATCACTTGGCAATCTAACAAAAATCTAAATATTCTACGGTCATCTACGCCTCACGATGATAGTACCTTAGCAGTCAGCGATATTTTGTTGAGCACGGTATACACATTGCTGCTCAACAATATTTGAATGGTTAATAAAGTTGAAGGCAAGGTTTACGCGTCATTGTATTCCAAAACTTTCTCGCCAAATTTTGGTGTAATATGCTGATGTGTCCGTTCTTAGCATACCTAATATTTGCTTGACATCAGGTGAAGTTCAACAGATTGCTAAAATCTACGTAGGCAAGCGTCTCGGAGCCATATCAAAGATTTATTATTAAGATTTGACATTAAGTTCACCTTTTTTACATTTCTCTTGCAATATAGTTTTAAATAACTAAATAAAATAAAAATTATTGTAAAAATTGCCTTATCTACCAAACACTAACCAATCGTGAAAAGTTCTGGTGCCCTCTCCTGAAATTCAGGCATGTAAATTGTAATAAACGACCAGCTTTCCCATTCGCAGGCATTTATAATAATTTACCTGTTTCATGAAATATAAGTAAGGTTTATCATCATTATATGTATATGAAGCCGCTCGCGTCACACGTTGAGAATCGCCTTTTGTCACCCATATTGCGGCTCCCACGAGTCGTCTCCGGGATTATGTATTTCTTTTGTCGCGTTACGAAACAAATGCCTGGGTGTTTATAAAATATGTAATCGTTGGATCTATGAATCATTTTCAATCATTTAAAGATGAAACATTGCTCCGATTCATTAGATTACTTTTATCATAGCGCGCTATCATGTAAGGGTTGCGGTATTTCTAAATTCCTTTGAATTGTAATATAACGATCTAGAGTTCTATTGAGGAAAACTCCTCACTGTGTTAGAAATGTTGATTTGTACAAAAAGTATGAATATAATGTGCGTTTGCGGTAGTATTTATACAAAAACCAAAGAAATAAATGTACGGTGGCTAACACGTCACGGTTAACACTGCGATATCCTATGCGCTTGTGATACGGGCGGTTTTGCAATAAAAATGGGTAGCCTGATGTGCTGACCACTGTACCTTTTTTATATTTGTTTCTTCGGTTTACGCGAACAGTAGATACATTTCAATAAATGACACCCTTTTTTACGGATCACTCCGCGATTTAAAGTCAGGTTAAAATGAAATGTGAATAAATCGCGAAATAATCCGTATTAAAGTACCTTTTTCCCTGCTAGCACAATGTGAAAATCCAACGAATGCGGAAACATAATAGGGATTACGTGGAACCACCAGCTAGACGATTGAGCACCTAAATACCACTGTGAAGAATTCCAACCCATCTGCAGCGTTACGTAAATGCTGCAGCAGCAGATTACAGATGACAATCTTTCAGTGCGAATATTATTATTATTTATTTAGAGGTGCTTGTGGCGTAGTGCTTGCAGCTCTTTGGTAGTGATACCAAAAGTTAAGCAACCTAAGGCGCGGTCATGTTTGGGATGGGTGACCATTCTGGCCATTTAAGTGACATCTATTTACAAGCATCTCCGTGCTTCGGAAGGCATGTTAAGTGGTTGGTCCCGGTTAATATCGATATATATTAGTCGTTAAGCCTAGTCAGAGGCTCTCGGACGGCTTAATAACATCTGACAGTAAGGTTGGTCACTTAACCTTACACACACCCCTTCACCAATCCGCACTGAGCCCGCGTGGTGGAGTATGGCTCGGACCACCTCATAGTTGAGGTGGCCTGTGCCCAGCAGTGGGACTTATAAAGGCTGATGAGATATTATTTATTTAATCGGACAACAAAATATCCAAGTAGGGTTGGTAAACAATACACCTTACACACTATGTTAATACCTAATAACTAATTTGGTGCATGTATTTTGGCTTATGTGCCAATTCACATTAAGGGACAAACATGTAGTCGCCCTGCAATGACTTTCAGCGTATCGTTGGAACTATCGCGCACCCTGAACATCAGGGATGCTTGTTTCTTTCTGATGATAGCCGCGAAGCTATCTGTATGCGCCTCTACAAACATGGCGGACGCACTACAAAAACGAGGCAGCCCCAGCAGGATCCTGAAAGCTCTGTTCAATTGATAATAAATTAATTGATTAATTATAATGATAATATTAAAGTTTAAAATGAATAAGAGTGTTACCTATGTTTTTAGCTTTTCCGCTGGCAGAATTAAGTCAAATAGACCTGTATATTATAATTTGTCAAGTCGATTATCAAAATGAAGACTGCAAAGTTACCGTCAATTTTTTAAACATTTTCTGTATGAACATTTTATCCTGTATTTTGGCATGGACCGCAAGTCCGCAACCATCGAACGTAAAGAAGAGATCCGCTTTTATCATCCGTTTCGCCGCATTTGGATAAATCCTTTCCTGATTCGAATCGATGTTACATACAAGTAATGGCATCGTGCAAATGGCACGGTTTTACAGTTTCGACCATTTTAAAGAATTACGCCTAACGACTGTACTATTACTTTTTCAAATTGTGTGTAATGAAGCGAAGGTTCTAACTAAATTAACGTTTAAGTAACCACAAAAGTCTTGCTCCCAGCAACCAAGTTTTAGTTTTATCAAACCTTAGGTAAAAGACTTGATGCGAGAATTTGGTAAAAAAATGAGATACTGCGCCTATTTATTTCGTTCTTTTTGCGCACTGCGGTTTGATATTATTCCATTTATTTAAAAGAAAATGACATGGCATATATTATTTCTAGAATCAGACGTGCATACCAATTTTGAAGAGTTGTAAAAGAAGAAAAGACATTCAATTTCAATGTGTTATTTTAACGTGACAAAAATTTCCAGCAACTTTGTTGCTGAGCCAACGTGTTGTTAGATTCTGTTTTGTTAACCTTTCATGTAGCTACTCGTACCGTCGCAAATAAAATCATCCACCTACGGCTTCAAAATAACTTCATTCTACAAAGAAAAAGGTCAGAAACTTAAGTTACAAGTAACAAGTACTACTTATCTCAAATACGAGATCGTGAAGGTAGTACACTCGGAATACTGAAGTGTTCATTTAGTACTTGTATGAATAAAACATCGACATTTGCAAAATTAAATACCGAAACATAAAGATGTATGGAAAACATTCCGGTTTTGGAATAGGGAATAGAGTGTAACTGGGTTTAGGTACCAACATGCATAAAAGGATTGAGTCTTTCTCAAAGTATTAAATACTAGCTGACCCAGCGAACTCTGTTCTGCCTTAGAGGCACCAAATAAGCAGACTGAATTTTATTCATTAAATTTTTTTCGAGCAAATTATCTGTCCGGATCCTGGTTCTAAGATACCTCTCCACCAATATTCAGCCAAATTGGTTCATCCGTTCTTGAGTTCTAAATAGTGTAACTAACACCACTTTCTTTTATATATATAGATACAGAGATAGAAGATATCAGTGCAAGCACACTTTTAGGGTTATGGAATATTCGAGACTAATCATTTTTTGGTTAGTTAGTCTCCATATCGTTATTTACTGCTCAGTATACAAGAGGACTATCATAACTACATCTAATAACTATCCACGAATATTTTAAGTGAGTACGAAGGTGACTTGCCTTATCACACTTATCTACGATGTGGAGCCACATACTCAATTTCAACCTTATTTCTACTATCATAACGATTGTAAATGATCATAGATTCGTATAAATCAGCACAACAATGCTTAACTTTGTGGTCAATCTCCGTTTACCTTTGACCTTTCCCTATAAATAACACGTGCAATTTAAACCCTTCTCGTTTGGGATTTCCACTGACAGCGACGTTTCTGTTTAATTTTGAACACATTTGTGTTTCTGCCTTTTTCGGTTGAATGCGCGTGCCTGTCTCACTGCCAAGTTTATCTATTCAAATTGTGTCCACTGAAAATGCTTGATAAGACTTCTCAGAATCAAAATTTCCAGTGTATATTTATTCGAGTTCTCCAGAAATAATAATAAAAATACAGTCGAATTCAGATAACCTCCAATTTTTGAAGTCTGTCAAAACTTTTGATGAATCGCAATTCAAATTTATGATGCCAATATTTGTGTTCGTTGAAACAATTTATATGTAAAAATGACTTTTGTTTATTTTGTGGCAAACAAATTACTAACTGATTTTTCTGGACACGGTCCACAGCCTGTTTTAAACCTCTTCAGTATCCGAAACTTTCTAGCTAGGACTAAAGAATATTTAATTGGTAGGTTTAATAAGGCGATTTGTTCTAGTAACTTAAATCTTTTCAAGCTGTTTTAATTTATCAACAATTCGTTTGTTGTGTACAAATGAAATATTTTAAGCAACGAAATACAAATTCCAAGTCCAACTTGAGCTACATAACAATTTGTTATAACATATTTCACACGATATTATCGTCGTGACATAACTCGATTCGGCTCACTTACTTTCTACTGAACTGCCACTCGATAGGCAAATTCAATTGTGATCCCATTCTACCCGCATCAATCATTTATCCCAACCCTATTCGAAACTAGGGACATAAAACTGCTATTTTGTCATCCGAGTGACACGCCTCGGAGAATGGTCGCTAACTAGTCAAATGTAGTGATGTGCTTGCTGATCATGGAGAAGTGAAGTGCGAGTGATGAGTGACTTGTGACTGACTAGTGGTTATACACAATGTTCCGTGCTTTCACCAGTAGACGGTGGTCGTTGCGCCGGGACAGTGGAAGGTGAGATACACATTAACAACAAAATTTGGTATTATTTGTTTACTGTATGCATACTTTTTCGCTCACTTCTTACATGGTCACCTCATAGACTTCGCTCTTACAGAGAGTCATGCAAAAACAAATTTTGTTTCATTAGAGCATGTTCCTTCATCTAACTTTTTACTAAAAGTAGTATCTGTCCCTTACTTGTTTACTCATGTTAAAGACAAAGAAACGAAAATCTCAAAAACATGTGAATTCAAATGACAAGTTTGCTTTATTTTATTTTTTATAAGTACATCAGTCACATTAATTAGTGAAAGAAGTAAAATAATCACGAAGTTAAATGACAACCAAATGGATTGCAAATTAGTTCGAGTAATACTCGTACTATTGATTAAGCTGTCAACACGATTACTAATGATAAGACTCATTAATTTGCCCACAAAATAACATAACCAACGACGATAAACTCGCTCTTTTTGATTCTTTTGCTTGTCTATAGATCAAATATTTGTTTTTGGATCCTTTATGAGTATTTTTATAATATTCACAAATTCACATACATCAATGTTACATGAATTAGCTTTTTCTCCATTCCTTTGCTGTATACAACCACGTTTTAATAACTGAAAACATTCCACTTTATATACCAACTATGTATTCGCTTAACATAAACATCAAAGAGCGGTAGGTAAAGTTTGTTTTTAATTAAACTTAATGAAATAATAACGGCTGGCCTGCTGGAAAATGTATTGCGTGAAAGAATTAAATTCTTAAATTGTGATGAGCTTTTTACTTGATTTGATTTTCTGGTTAGATCATAAGCTTAATTAGCTAAGCCTTAAGTTTGATTAAGTTCTATCAATTATTGAAAAGGCCTATTCCGAAAAACAATAAAGTGTATAGCACATCAAGCTAAGAATTTTCACTGCAAAATGCCTTGAAGAAGTTTTTACCTTGACGTGCTGTCAAGTATTACTAGTGTCATTTATCGAAAAAAATCGTTTTGATGGATGGATTTAGTTTTTCGAAATTGGCATTCTGTTTCAATAGTCCATAAATGTAATTTATAGGTGTAACTTATGGGTGGGGCAGGATAATAATAAAAGTACTGTAAAAATAGCATTAGCTTAAATAAACTATTCAGCCAATTATTCGGCCGAACGGCATTTCAAACTACCACGTTTTCTTTCTGATCACGAACTCATACGTGCTTTCTCGACGCATCGTACGTTCGTTATAACGTGATTTAGTAGGGGTCATTGTTTTATTAGTATTAAAGCTTAGGTCTTCTAGTTCGTCTACAATCGCCATTATCCAACATATATAAATTATTGCTGTTCGCTACAACTCGAGAACGGCTGAATCGATTGGAATAATTTTAGCCTTGAAATTTTTGTGGAAGTTCAGGGAAGGTTTATATGATGAGAAAATGTAGAAAAATAGCGAAAACAGCGAGCAGGACAGCGTTTGCCCGGTCCAACATAATAAGGTGCCATCCATACTGAAGCTGCCTTGATACACCAAAATCACCAAAATAATAATATGTTACAAGTACCTGTTTACCTAGGTAGAAAAGTGGACGACGACTTTAGTCTAATGGTCGAGAAGTTGACTATTAACCAAGAGGTTGCGGTTTCGATCCCCGCACTGTACAAACATGTCTGTTTATACTGGTCTGGGTGTTATATGTATTATTTAAGTTTATTTGTAATACCTGTATTGATTCTGATATCTGTAACACAAGTGCTTAAGCTACTTACGACTTTTGACGACCGCTTGGTGCAGTGGTCCACATGTCGGACTTCTAAACCAAGGGTCGCGGGTTCGATCCCCGCACAGTACAAGCATAAGTGTGCATGAACATGTGTGTTTGTACTGGTCTGGGTGTTTTCTGTATAATATGTATCTATTTACAAAAAAAAAAAAAAAAAAGTATTTAAGTATGTTTATCCGTTGTCTAGTACCCATAACACAAGCCTCGTAGCTTAATTTGGGACTAGAGAATTGGTGTGATTGTTATGAAATATTTATTTATTTATTTATTATTATTTACTTACCACGGAGTCAAAAACATCATGTTTTTGAAAAAATAAAAAATAAAGATATTAAAACTAAATGTAATGTTCGACCTTCTCAACTCTCTTCAAACCACTGTATTATACTTCCACGAGAAATAAATTTATGCCGCTCATAACTAGAGTACGACGTTGCCCACGTAGTTGTTGAGATTGTCAGTCGAATATTTCATCTGGATGATCCAATTATCTCTCTCAAAAGTGCCAGCACTAGGACTCGCGTTAGTTTCAAAAATACTATTTCACGAGAGGTGTGTTAGGATTGCCAAACATGATGGATGATATCAAAAGATGTAAAAAAAATACTAAAATCCTGTATTGCAGCATTAGAGATAATGACATGAGGTACTCTGGCAAAACTGACTAATTGATGTTTTGGCTGGATTGCAGATTTTTAAAGACATAGTGAAATACGCCAATCAGCCATTTTCAACTTAAGAAGTTGATTTTTGTTGGTTCATTCAAACTTAATTATTCACACATTCACATCAAATTTTCCACCATAACATATTGTTACGCCGGTGGGCTAGTGCTAAAACTTTGATCGTGTTTTTCCACGCCTTGGAGGCGTTTTCAGCAGGCTGAAATACTACTTCAGGCCGTTTCAGAGAGTGCTCTAACACATACTAGTTTATCGAAATTTCACCCAAGTTGCCGTTGTTTTCAGGCGCCTGAAACATGTTTTCAGTCCGTTTCAGGCCACCCTCTATCAGATGACGCCATAACCTGAAAACCCGTTTTCAGGCGTTTTCAGGGCCCTTATGGGCCTTTGAAGCCCACTTCAGTATATGACGTAATTTTCAGTAGGAGTGAAAGAGATAGCACGATTAGAGAGAGGCAGCTATACTAAGAACATTCCAGAAAGGTGTGACAGAGACAGCACAAGACAAGGATAGCACTATGATTCGAGAAAGGTCTAGGCTAGGCAAGCAAGACGGCATTTGGAAGGATCCCGAACAGTCTCGTACTGGGTAGTAGGTACCTACCGAATATTCGGGAGTCCTTGACGGCCGGTATATAAGGAGCCCGGGAATGCGACCGAGTTTGAGTTTAATTTGGGAAAGCGACGAGTAAACATCGAAGCGAAAACTGCGACAAGAAGATTTTGGAGTGCGATATAAGTGTTTGTGTACTAAGTGTTGTAACGTAAAGTGTGTACAATAAATCCTACTCTACTTCATCGGTTTAGAAGTGCATTTCAATCTAGATCCCACACCCCTAGAACGTAACAATATTTAATATAGCTAAGAGAGATATTTAATATAGGGAAAATTATGACCATACAATATTTCATCTCCAGTAAACTCAAACACTTTAACAACAATGTACTTGGAAAGTTACAAGTTTGTGGTCTAGGTACACTTATACTATGTTAACGCTAGTTATTAAGAAAATTAGGTAGGCACAGGGTAGTAAGAGCTTCTCTCCCGTTACCCCACACGAAAACACACACGAAAACTATAGCTTATAGCGTATAGGTAGTGCTCATCCCTAGCCAGTCGTAACGAGCACAGAAAATACTGTAATCTTTAGTGAATATCAGCGACACAGGTGTTAGTCATTAAAACAGCCGTCCTAAGACTAATAACTAAATACTAATCAAACACTCTTCTGCTTCTGAGGAGTTTGTTTGAGAATATTTTTCAAGATAAAATATATTGTCATAGTGCTCTCATCACCGCAGGAGACACATATTCAGCCATAGACTACAATGGGACCCCTTTTATCTATTGTCAGCCCTGTAATTTTGTGAAGAATATCACGTTTCTTTTATAAAATAAATGAATGTGATGACAACCCTAATGCTTACGGAACCTTTGTAAAGGTGTAATAATGTCAGGGGTGAACCACGCGAACTGAGTACTTGTTCCGGTTTGCCTTTGTTTAATTATTTATTACTAATTTACTGCTAATTGAACGGACAGTATTTCAACAATTGGCTTTGTAAATGAATTACGTACAATTCAAATAGACTATTCGGAAAATCAATGAAAATTTTATGCGTAATTCAGTTTTGTGTTTTTTTTTAAATAAGTATTTCACAACGATCACACAAATTCTCTAGTCCCAAATTAAGCTACGAGGCTTGTGTTTTGGTTACTAGACAACGGATAAACATACTCAAATATTTGTAAATAAATACATATTATACATAGAAAACACCCAGACCAGTACAAACTCACATGTTCATACACACTTATGCTTGTACTGTGCGGGGATAGAACCCGCGACCCTTGGTTTTAGAAGTCCGACATGTGGACCACTGCACCAAGCGGTCGTCGATCAATTGCCTACTTTTTATCGTGTATCAATATATCAGTATAAAGAAGTAACTTAAGTAACTTTCATTCTAGAAAATCATTTACCCTGCATATACCATGGACTGCTCTTTACAAATCAATCGATTCTATCGAGATAAGATACTACGGAAGCGGCCGTCATCGGTCAATGTAACGGGAACGCTTCACGGTGCACGAATTACATCTGAGCTCGCAATACTCTACTCTGGAAGCCGACAGCATTATCTTTGAATCTCATGTCAATATAATCTTTTTCACTCATGGACATGCTACATGCTCTTGAGGACTCGTTGACAGGATCTATGAAACTTCTTTTCACTCAGAAAGAAGCTGTGCATACTCACTGGAAGTCTGGAATTATGTGTACTGATATTGAAAACGAACACACACACACACACACACACAGAGTTATGCAGTGTGATTTTAAACTTATTGTCAAAGCCCTCGATACCAAACCCTTACAATAGATCCCAGAGGAGTGGGTGAGGCTGAAAATCAGCGCTGTCATATGTCAGCAATAGCTGAGCCGCATCCAATTGCTTCCATATTTTATTTTTATTGTTATTATTATTAAGTGCTGCATCATTTATTTGTTGGAAGTAATAAACTCAATTTTAATTTTTTTATTTATTTTAAAATGTCTTAGCAGTTTACTATGTATAGTCTGTTCCTTTTTAGTTTTTTCGCTCAAGCCCTTCGATAAAACAACTGTTGATCGATATTTAGGCCCAAAACCCTATAGTTTGTAACTTTGCTATTATCGGCACCAAACACCATAGTAGAGGCCCCGGACACGCCATTTGCAATTCGCGATCTGAGAGCTTTTTTGCGTTTCACTGCGTTACGATGATCATGTTTTGTCGATTTTATCAATCCTTTTTCATCAATCTTCTATTGGCGTTACAGTAATTACGCTACGGATGAAGAAATTTCTTTGTTCGTGTGTAAATTTTTACAATAGTGAGAAATGAAGTAAAACAACAATTGAAGTTTGTATAGAAATTACCGTGATTTACTTTGTGTGTTTGTATATTGGAACAATGGGCTCTTGTTAGTAGTTGCTAGAGTAACGGAGTTTGATAGATTAGCGCAAAACCGCAGTGCTAATGTTTTCTGCCAGAAAATCTTTCTTCGATGGTCAGGTAGGATTTAATAGAAATAATCAATGAAAGAAAATTTAAGACATTAAAATATTTTGCTTAAAGCAAGCTACCGAGAAGAAATTTAGTTAAACGATTAAATCAAAATTTATGTTATCTAAAAACAACATAATTATAAAGACGGAAAATACACAAAACTATTGTCTTTATTTCTAAGATCTTTGTAGAATTGCAAATTTGTTGTATTCTTGCAAATAAACGATTTCTATTCTTAAATTTAACGTCTTTTTCAATTCAATAATACTTGTCCCCAAATTAATGTAGTATAGCCATCATCAATTGTTTTAAATATCGTATTAAATATCGTCAGTAATAAAAATAATGGGGAAACGTTGTTAAGGACGATCGAACATCTGTAATTGATGATTAATGGCCAACCGCTGAAAATACATTACGAGAACAAAAAACGAACAAGGCTTCCCAAGATTACAGGGGAAAGTTTCGCGTTCTACTCGTTATTTTACCAGTTTTTTGTTTTGTCGTTGGGTTTATAAGAACATGGTCTTGTTTATTTTATTATTACTGAGTATATTCAAGTTCAGGTACTACTTTTTTTTTTGAGTACACTTCTAATATTGGTGTTAAAGAAAACTTCGAACGAATCATAATAAAAAGTGCAATGTTTTAAAATTCAGCTTTGTTATAAACAAAGAACGACCATATTTTACTTCTTGCATTTTTTTACCGCCGCAAGTCCTGCATAGTCCGGATCTTGAACGTTCTGATATTTTCATGTATTTTTTGTAGAAAGTACATAATTAAACATAATGTTTCGAAATACACGATCTCGGTCATTTCTTGCGGTTCCGCAGCTCGTAAATTTAATGATATCATAAAATTTACCCCAACCTAAATGTAGGTACACGCGAAAAGGTCATTCTCCCTTTTGCCTATGTAATAATAAAATTGTTGAATTGCCCAATACGTTGGTTTCATAGGTTTTACGCTGTAGGAAAGGGCACCACGGTTTTTCAGACACTTAGCAAATTGCACGTTTTATGGTTGAGACCATTTGTTTGTTTTGACACGGACTTACTATAAAATTTATTAGTTCTTTTCTATCTATCTCTTTTATATAAAAATTCATTGCTGTACGTTATTGCTAAAATTTGAGAACGGCTGAACCGATTTGACTAATTTTATTCTCGAAATATTCGTGGAAATCCAGGGAATGTTTATAAGGTAAGGAAATTTAAAAAAAAACAACGAGTTGGACTACGTCGGCTGGTCCGATCGTTTGCGATAAAAGTACATCAAGTTGTAGCTGCATTGGATGATGGCATTCATGGCTCTACGAAGGAAAATTTGCATACGCTACCCTAAAAATGATTGCTTGTACATTTAAAAAAGAATACTATCTTGCTTGTACATTTAAAAAAAAAATACTTTCGTTGCAACACCCACAACTTATGAAATATAGGTACCGTCAATTTTTATAAATGAATGAACCCAAAAGTAAAGCAGTAGGCTGGCAATTTTCGATACTATTGTCATGCTCAAGTAACTTAAATAGATTGCAAAATTACCTACTATGTGTATTTTAATCGACGTTTTCACTTTCACAAAAGCTCATTGGAAACTATTCGCCTTCTCCGCTCGCGATGACCACTGATGCGAAAAGATAGGGTTTAGAATTACCATTCCTACTAGGACATCTCATCTAATCAGCCTATATACGTCCCACTGCTGGGCCCAAGCCTTACCTCAACTATGAGGTGGTCGGAGCCAAACCAATAACCATATAGGATTGGTGAGATTAAGGGGGGGATTAGTAAGTGACCAACCTTACCTGTTAGATGTTATTAAGCTGCCCTTGGGGCTCTGGCCAGGCTTAACTACCAATATCTATCGATATAAACCGGGACTAACATCTTAACGTGCCTTCCGAAGCACGGCGATTGCTTGTAAATCAAATTCACTTACATGGTCAGAATGGTCACCCATCCCGAACATGACCGCGCCTCAGGTTGCTTAACTTTCGATATCACTACCAAAGCACTGAAACCACTGCACCACAAGCACCTCCTAGGTACCGGCAATAAAATTGGGTAGTTTATGGATTACTTACTTCAAAGTTCAACTATTTGCATAGGCGCATGAAAATTGTTTTTTTTTTTTTAACCAAACAGTTCACATTCAAGTCTTAGAAAACGAACAACGAATGTTTTGGTCAAGATGAAAGAAGAAGTCGATTATTATGATACGACTACTCAATAAAGTGTATGTAGTAATAGTAATGAGTGCATCACTCAATAAAGTATTTATAAATACAAATACAAAAATCTTTATTGTTACATTTTAGTTTTGACAAAGTGTTAGTTTGGTTCTCCCTTTAGAGTATATCAACTCATTACAGGGTGCCGCTCCTTCTTTACAACACGTTAATAAATTACTATGTAAAAACATAAAGCATTAAAGGTACCTATTAACATAATTAGACGAAAATTATATCAAAGTACTTAGTGACAAACGGTTATCGCAAAGCCAAAGTATTTGTTTATGGGTAGGGTATAGGCATAGGGTATTTCTCGAATTTAGTGTCCTCTACTGTAATGAAGGGATCGTTATTTGAAATCTGGCCATCTCATCTCGAGACCAATTACTTTTCAGTCAGAAAACCGGCTTTCATGCGATTATCTCGTGAATCTCAATCTGTCCTCTGTAAGTAATTCCTTTTGGATATCACCAATTATATCAAATTTGTGTTCCGAAAATAACCATCAATACCGATGATACTTGAGATGAGGGTTGATTTGAAAGCAGTATTGAAATTAATATCGAATTCTCTTACAGTAATAAATTACAGTAATAATGCAGAGTTAGTGATTACAGGCATAATTTTCTAAAATTTAGGTTCTTTGTGTAAAAACGTTTGAAATTGTCTGAATGTGGGGATCGATTCTTCTAAGGACAATGAAAACTTTTAATTCAAAAGATACTACTTCAGATAAGAGCTTTGTCTCTGGAAAAGTGTAAATTCTATTTCGTAAGCTCGTCGGTCCCTCGTTGATCTCGTCAAGGCGTTTTTAAAAGCCTACTGACGTAAGCCACGATACCTCAAGATTATGGTGAGGAAAAAAATACGGCTAAGTGCTAAGATTTTTACAAATATACGGAATGTTGTCATGACTCGATCATCTACCTACATCAAGGAAAATGTGCAGTACATCAGTGGGGTGAGCACCAACAACTATCGTAACGTATACGTATCGCTTGACTATCGTTAACTTGTCAATTTGTACGGGAAAACTGTCAGTTTCTGACGTTTGAACGACACGAATACGTTACGAAAATGTTCTTGCTCACCTCACTGAGTACAAAAAAAAATCTCGTCAAACGAACATCAATATGCTACGAAATTCGTAGCGCTATTGATGTTAGTAAAGTTGCAACTCACCAATCCCAAAATTGTAATGGCACCATGAATACTAAATACTAATTTAAAAGGCCTTTGACTGTCACCAATAATGAACAGAAAGTAAATACCTGATTCAACAGAATATCTGCATCATGGAAGATTTCATGAGATTTTAATAAACAACAAGTTTAACTCGAGGAGGTATTAAATGTTATGTTAATTACTTGACTCAAGTTCAAGAGAGCTTAAAGTTCCCCCTAGAGTTTTCAGCTTCAGTGTGTGTCAACACCAAACCCATAGATTGTAAATTGTCTTGTTCTTTGGCTGTAAATGTTTCTTTTTTCGATTGTATATCATATAAAAATGTGGTAAAAGCCGATTTATATTCGTTACAAAATAATATTTTTTTACAATTTCTTTGAACTTCATGTGTCATTAATATCTTTTAAAGACGTTAGTAACATCCATCATCATTCATCATCATCATCATCTCCGTTCTTAAAAAATAATATATACCGAAACCTTTTATAATCGTCTGAACTAATTGGAAGGCAATTAAGAAATGAAACGACATTATGGTAGTACTTTCCTTTGCAATTACAGTGGGGTGAATACGAACATTATCGTAACGTATTCGTTTCGTAAAAACTTCAGAAACTGTTTTCAGTGTTTCAGTTTCTGAAGTTAACAGTACAGTTCCTGACAGTACGAGTACATACTGTCAAGTCAACAAATAGTAAATGCTACAAATACGTTACGATAGATGTTCGTGCTCACCACACTGGTCTTGATGATTCGAATCCGATTAAATTGATAATTTCTGATATACTTAGGATATGAACTTAGTAAGATCTATCCACCAATTCCTTAGGGTCCTGGATCTTAGACATGTTTGTAAAACGGTATAAATAACTGAAGAAAATATATTACAAGTTCATAATCATATTTTGCAGATCGTAATTTCTGTCACAAGTTCCACCGAGAATTATGATGATTCAAATAAAATTCGAGAAAGTATCCTCAGATTTATTATATTGTGTTTGGCAGTGAACGCGTTCCGCCTACTTCACTATACAATTGTTGTTCGTCTAGCAATCCGATGTCTTTGCCAAATGTGCCTACGGGCAGACTTTGTATGTATGTAAATTTAAATCTTATCGTTGTGTCCCTGGTGAAAACCAATGCTTGGTTTTTGCCAGACAACTTCTGATATGCGTCATCATTTGCGTCACAAAAAAATATATTTAATATAAAATTTCGCTTAGTAGCAAGTGGCTGATCTGGTGTGCTTAAAGGGTTTTGTCTGGCTTCTACTAAGTCTTAAATTAAAGAACTATAACTTATGAAAAACTTTTCCATATTTTATTTACTTCCATATTTATACTCATTAATTAGTCTTTCCACCCTCTTCTATTTTGTTAAGGAATAAAAACGTTTTCTAGAACTCAACATCCCAAAAAATTGTATTACTCGTAGAAAGGAACTTTCTGAAAAGTACGAAAAAATTTTTTTTTATAAACAGATGTAGAGAGAAAGGATTTAGGTTTTTTTCTGATGTTTCATTCCTGTCGATAGAACTGTTTGCTATTTACAAGGCCTTTCAGAACGCTAATAAAACAAATCGCAAAAAGTACACAGCAAAAGTGCGCTGCAAAATGTTGCTCGATGCGCCTCTGGTAGAAGAGGTGTACCGATAGCGTATGACACACTGCGGCTAATTCACGAGAGTATTAAGTATAAGTCGCACTCTGTTATACTTGCAATGAGTTCCATCTCACGAAGGCATATTAAAGGTAACAAGGAGGCTGAAAAACATACTAATAAATTAATATCAATGCCACCGTCCACAATATGCACACAAATGTTTGTACAGTGCAGGGATCGAACCCGCGACCTCTTGGTTATTAGTCAACTTCATGACCATTACACCAAAGTGGTCGCCAAAGAGGTGGTAACTTTACGGCCGACACACACAATAGACAATCGATAGCCGGTCTGCAGCCGTGACAGTGACCGCCAAAGGCAAGGCTGGGGGGTGGTCGCTGGTCGCAAGCTGATGCTTTCCCAGGGTGCCAAGGTTGGTTTTAATAACACTTCTGGGAATTGTAAAGTGTCGTTGGTACGAAGTTTGTTGTTGTGAACGATCGATGTGGATCAAGCCTTTAACTGCCGAGACACTAGACACAATAGAAATAATATTGTTTGGGGGTCACCAGTGACCACCATGGCGCACAATGTGTAAAGTTGAAGGTCGTTTTTTTTAATCAATTTGAGGTGTTCCCTGAGTCAACTGATAACTTTCTTTTTTTCATTTTCATTAGTTTCGATAGTTCATAAAATTGTGTTATTGAGTAACTTACTGAAAAATATACTGTAATAATTAGTTTCGAAAACTTTAAATGCCAATGTATGATTTTTTATGATTTTTAATCTTAATGTTTTATTTTAGGTTTTACGTTTCTTTAATTAAGAAAAAATAATAAAAATATGCCGGCATAGTAATTTAATCACTACCTAGATCAAAGTTTAAACCTCTCTTTTAAACCCTTATTAACTTAACACTCGTATTTAATTCACATTGATGTAATAGTCTCCTAGCCGATTTCGACCACGGCGGCCAATCCTAACACAGACCATTCAACCACGCAGGAGATACCTATATTAGTGCACATTCGCCTTATTTACTTATTTTTTCACGGCTGAGCTGCTATTGAGTGGAAAACAACATCACAGTGGAACCTTTGTACGATTTATTAGCCAGGGTGTGTCCAGTCAGTCAGGCGACTCATCATTAAAGTGATAAACATTCAGGCGACTCATCATTAAAGTGATAAACATTCTCGATGCCGTCGTTTGGCCTAAGCCAAAGGCCTTAGCTTGCAGTGTGTATCGATTATGCAATGTTTATTCGAGGGTTAAAAGTCATCCATCAACTGTAAAGGCCGTGTAGGGTTTTTTGATTCCATATAATAATATTCTAGAAGCTTCCATGTTTTTGCCTCTAGTCACATCAGAGACCCAGATACTAACTATGAGATATTTCAGTGAATAAACAATATTAATACGGTCGCGGTATGAAAGTGTTTACCAGTTTTTTTAATCAGATTATTAAATACACGTCTATCACTAAAATCCAAAATGCTATAACAAGATATTTGTTACTTTTTCAAATTTGACTTATCGAAAATAAAAAGGTTTTCGATCACATTTTGGTACTAAAACTATTTTGTTATACCTAGAAATGGCAGTTATACAGTCAGTGTCTATCAACCTTATAATGTGTGCATGCAATTGTAATTCTTAAGGTGGTAGACACTTTCTTAACTTTCTTCTTTCTTCACTTTTTTCTTTCTTATGTACGGTCGACATATGTGCGAGCTGGTCCCATGTCCCGATAAAAGACATGCATGACCGTAAAGAGATTAGATGACAATAGTGACTGAGTTTCTTGTGCCGATTCTTAGCACTGGCCTAAATTGTCCCGAAGCGGAGGTAGGGTTAATTTATATGTTAAGACGTGTAAAAGTGCTACTTGTGAAATAAAAAGAATTAGATGTTTCTACGTCTGATCCAGCCCAAAGGCTCAAAACAAGTACTGCAGCACGGAGGTTAGTTGAGAATGGCTGGGTCGATGGTACAACCCTTGAGTCTTAAAGAATCGAGTTTTTTAAGCAGACACTAGTTTCTTAGGTGTGGATTGGACGCAAATGCATACTTAACCCCCTGTCTCGGGTAAGGGCTATTTACCTAACCCTCGTAGCCCTCGTATCTCACTCAAAGATTGAAGCCAGTGGAAAACTCTTTTACTATCGGCATCTGTAGTGTCCGATTGATACGGCCCCTGGGAAATTGATTGGATGGAATAGTATGTGTGTCTTTCTGTGCTTTATTGCCTATCTGTGCTTTAATGTACTCTTTGGCGTGCCAGTATTGTTCTATTAACATTAGATAAGAATTTTCTATCTCTATAATATCTATTATTGGGTTAGCACTTTGAGTGTACTGTGTTTTTACAGCGTTGCCGAAAGGTAACCCTTGTAACCTTGTAGGTGATTTTTAGCCTCTGCAGGAAACTTTTTGGTTACACAAATGGACTTTTTGATGATTTTTCAAATATCCGATTTATGGCGAAAAAACTTTACGCCAAATGACAGAATCTAACAAAACTTTGGGACTCAAAATTTTTCGCTCCAATGATGTTAGGGCCAGTGAGTGTGTTTTAATTTCACATTGTAAAGATATTTGCATTATTAATTTTTTTTAAAGTTACTTTATGGTATGCTGTTTTTTGGAAAGCAGGCGACAATACTTAAAACATTCATGATTTTAAATATAAACTTAAACATGCAACTCTTAAAACAACGTAACTCTTTCAGGTCTGTTGCTGTTATTAAAAAATATAGATGACTTGAAATCGAGTAACGGTATCCATGTATCGTGTTTTTCAATTACCTTTGCTCTAACAGAACAGCGAAAGCCGAAACGGAACTGCGTTTACGCAAGCGGCGGTTATCGCAACGATGTGTTGTTAATGCTATAATTGCAGTATTCGTTCAGTTAACTCAATAATTTGCTAATCGTAACGCTGACTCAGTCTTGACTAAAACAAATGACTGATACACCCACTTGCACAAACTAGGGTTACATAACCCCAGAGTGCAAAACAGTTGTATTTGTATATACTACTGGACCTGGCCGACGGTGTCCTGCCCCCGGTTTTCGCAATTTTTCCATATTTTTTTATCGTTTAAACCTTCCCTGGACTTCCGCAAATATTTCAAGACTATTGCAAACGAATAGCAACTCATTTTTATCTATAAGAAAAGAAGATATAAGAGAAATTGACAGTGACGTCGCTCAATTTGATCACTGGGCTATGTTGTCCATTGGTGTTCGTTATCGATAGCCCTGTTTTTTCCACATATAAAAAATACCGCCATTCAAACTTAATTTCAATAATAGTGTGTCATGTTCCTAATAGGTTCTAAGGAATGCCTATTTTACACATTTACTGTAAAAAAGCCAATAGCCTTGACCCCAGCAGCCATACATTTGTGGCTGACTCAGCAATCAGTAAAGGCATTATGTTTAACCTTTAATTCGCTGATGTCCTGCCACTCACATATGTCAGTATGATAGTTAATGTGCCCCCAGAAATACATTATTTTGTGTTAGCCTAGTGTCTTACTTGTGGCGTACGTAACCAGTTATCCTTCTAATAATTTAAACGCGAAAGTTATTAAATACCAGGACACTCAAAAAGTTTTGCGAACAAAAGGTTTTTCTGTATGACAAACTGGCTGGTCATAATCTTTTTTGAAAATATGATCCTTTTTGCTATGAAAAGATACATTCCAATTTCAAACCTTCCCTCCACTTTATTTTCTTATTCAATTTTTATTTTTATTTTCGCCAAACTTTCTGAGTGTCCCACGTATGTGAATGTTTGGTTATCTTTCACGTCAAACCTACTGGAACAATTTAGCTGAAATTTGGAACATAATAGATAGATTATAATACACTCTTTTGCAAAAAAAACGGGCACCTAAGGAAATTTACGTTCTAAGGTCGATTTGAGTTAATTAAATGAAATTTATTTCTTTGACGTAGTCTGTATACTTATAATCGTGTAAATTAATGCGCGTGAAGTGAGTTCGGGCAACTAAAAGAAAAAAAAAACGATGGATTCTTTAAAACCGATGTACACGCCCAAACAATAAGAAGTGGTCGGCAATAAAGATAAGATTTTTTTTTACTTTTTTTAATTAAATAAAGTTACAAATGTAAAAACCTAATACCGAATGTGACCTCCTCTTGCCAAAATCACAGCTTGAATCCTTCTGGGCATGCTTTCCACGATGTTTTTAATAACGTTTTGAGGAATTCGTTCCCACTCTTCTGCAATGACTCTTTTTAGCTCCCTGATGTTTTGTGGAGCAGGTTGCACTGATCTTACACGTCTCTTTAGAACATCCCAGACATGCTCAATTGGATTGAGGTCAGGACTTCGAGCTGGCCAATCTAAACGACGGATCCCAACTTCTTGCATGTACGCTTCCACGTCGCCAGAACGGTGCGAGCGAGCATTGTCGTCCATAAAAATGGAATCTTCCCCAAGTGCAGTCAATGTGGGTTGTGCATATGGAATTAGGACTTCCATTATGTACCGATGTGCATTTAATGTTCCATTTTCTATGAAAACTAACTCCGTACGCTCCGTCGAATTAATTGCTGCCCAAAACATAACGGAGCCTCCGCCATAAGGAGTGATTTCTTCGAAACACACTTCCGCATAGCGTTCCCGTGGTCTTCGCAGCACTCGCCGGCATCGGTCCTCTCCACACAAAGAGATTCTAGCTTCATCAGAAAACAATACTTTATTCCAGTCCTCCAGAGTCCATGAAGCACAGTTCCGAGCAAACTGAAGTCGAGCAACACGGTGCTCACGGAGTAATTTAAGGCCCCGAGCTGGGCGGTAACTCCTGATATTGGCAGCCAAAAGCCTCCTCCTGACCGTCCACAAGCTAACTTCTACTCCTCTTACTTCTTCAAGGCTCTTCTTCAGGTCCACACTTGACGCCTTACGATTCCGCAACGCCTGACTCACCAAAAAGCGGTCATCTCTTGGTTCTGTGCATCGTTTTCTTCCCGAACCGGGTCTTCTTTTGACCGAACCGGTCTCTTGATACCGTTGCCAAGTCCTCTGGACAGTTGAACGACTCACATTTAGCCGCTGAGACACGTAAGTTTGCGAACAACCTTCTTCAAGTAGGGCTATAATTTTACCGGCCCTTATCGCTTTATCACTCATATCAAAAAGTGGTATTTAATGTAAAAATAAAGATTAAATTGTTTAATTTGCAGAAAATGTCCAAAAAGTTTTAAAATATCGTAATCAGTTAAAAATCGTTTCAGCAATTCGCGCCATTAGTAAAGCAATTTTAGAATAATCCACAATAATCATTATTTTTCTTTTATTAATTTCAAATTTTAAATTTGGAACGTAAAGAATCATGCCAGGATGCTTCAAATAACATGCCAATACATCGTCAAATTAATAAAACCTATTTCTTGTTCTTCTTCATTAAAGTAGAGGAAAAAATCTAAAGTGCCCGTTTTTTTTGCAAAAGAGTTTATAACCAAGAATAACACATAGGTTACTTTTAATCCCGTAATCGGCACAGTTCCTGTGCGATATCTATAAAACGGGTTCTATGCGGGTGAAACCGCGGGGCACAGCTAGTGACAATACACTTATGATAAGTATAAGCGCTCACTTTACATACAGAACTGGAGACGTTTTGTTAGTGTCAGAACTGAACTGAAGTGCTTGTGGAGTGCAGTGGTTGCAGCGCTTTGGTAGTGATACCAAAAGTTAAGCAACCTACGGTGCGGTCATGTTTGGGATGGGTGACCCTTCCGACCATTTAAGTGACGTCTATTTACAAGCATCTCCGTGCTTTGGAAGGCACGTTAAGCGGTTGGTCCCGGTTAATATCGATAGATATTAGTCGTTAAGCCTAATCAGAGGCCCTCGGGCGGCGTAATAACATCTGACAGTAAGGTTGGTCACTTACCTACACACTGACACACCCCTCCACCAATCCGCACTGAGCCCGCGTGGTGGAGTATGGCTCGGACCACCTCATAGTTGAGGTGAGACTGTGCCCAGCAGTGGGACTTATATATGCTGATGAGTGCCAGAACTGGTATCCCAGTTAGGGACACGGTAATTGAAATGTAATAAAATGCCAAAGACGAGTGTAAAGGTGGCAGGTAAGTGGTCGGTCGGCAGGGATGAATATTTTATTTCGGAAATTTAATGCTTTTACAGCTTCTTTATGGGACCCTAAAGCATTGACATACACACTAATCAAAATTTGTGTCCCTTAACTTTAGTCTCCGTAAACTTGGAAACACGTTATTAAGTTTGGGACTGAGCAATTTAATCAAAATCCTAGTCCCCATGGTCTAGATTTGAAATAATAATGAGTTGAGCTTGCCTTCTTCTGGCCTAATTATTCACAGAAGTCGATACCGTTCGTTCTGTATGCGTTCAATAAAACACCTTTGTTTGCTTTGTGGAGTGTGGAGTTTAAAAGTAATTTAACAAATTGATCAAGACTATCATTCAGAATAATCGATTTTATTTATGAGAAATACTCTATATAACTGATTATTAAAAATGTAAAATAAATTATTCATATCGCTCCATCAACGTAATAATTACGAGTACTTATTAAATTTGCTGTTGTTTGTCAGCCTATAATTTTTCCTATCCTATGTGAAAAAACCCCTTAGTGACCAGTAAGGTAGGCACGTGTAACTTAGGCCTTGAGAAGTCTACTTCTAGAAAAAAAATATAACTCTTGTTAAACTTAACTTGTAGATATTGCATAAACTTGGTGACGTTACGGCCAGTGCCCCGTTGTACAGTTGCCGCTGAAATATATTTTAAAACTGACTTCTACTTTTTTTAAAAGACTCACGATTGTCGCTTGATCGTCGGGTCATGCTCCATATCGTTTTCTTTGTACGTTTCTGGCATCCCGGTCGCTCGCAAAGTTTAGCTAGATATCGAAATTTTATAAGTGAATTCTTATTTTCAAGGGAAAATAATAATTCTTTGCATTATTATTATTCAATAGATAATAATAAGTTTTTGCATTTTTACCAATAATTTTTCTGCATTTTCGCGCTGTTACCTGGTGGAAAATGCCTCTTGGCATTAAGTCTGCCAAGTGTACTGTAAAGTCAAGCTAGTTCCAGTTTAAGGGGACGGCTATTATGTCCGACTAGTTCCTGTGCGACGCTTTAACAGCACAACAACTACACTGAAATCGGTACATTACAAATACAATGCCACAGTCAGACAGACACTCATACTGATAGATTGACAATACAAACTTATAATACCTCTTTTTTGCGCCCATCCAGGATACCTCGTCCTGTCGTCTGTCGTCCTGAACCCTCATAAAGCTAATCCAATCGTAACGAAATCGTAATTGAATGTCCTGATTATCACATTTCGACCATACTGAATGGAAATGTCAAAATCACTTTCGAACTATGCATTATTTCTACGGACATCGCCATACAGGTGTTTTACATTGTGCCATATCCAATACAGCCAATGCAAAGACTAGCACTTACCAGCTGACACTATGGAAAGTCGATGTATAACTATCCATTGTTGCCGACCGACGCAAATGTCTCGTTCCCATGAAGTTATTTACTGGACAATGGGAGTACAGCACATTTTATATACCTTCGTCTTTTAAGTAAATAAGCAGAATAGGTACGCTTTTCATCAATAAGTAAGTAGTACTTTTACAGTACTTGATCAGATTTATGAAAAGTTTTTCAGTTTTGTTTCAAAATGACTTGTAAATAGCAAAAGGTTTAATTACTACACTTATTGAAGTGATAAAGACACGTATTTTTGGGCTCCGTAATAACATTAAAAACTTTGAATTCAATTAAGGTGAGGCTTTTGTTCCGTGTAGTGTAGATCCTCATTTTGATTTTTGTTCTTTGAAGTGCTCTTAAACACACAGCTATAAAACAATGAACCGTTCAAACAATGTAACATCTAAATCTAAATGCACCCATTGCCTTCTTTCTGCATGACCTTGAGGTTGACTGGCAGATAATGCTTTTAGCATAAACTCCACCCTTTGTACATTTCTTGTGCAATAAAGTTTAAATTTCAAATTTCTTTATTTCGCATAAATTGTACAGATGTCAATAATAATAAAAGTCCCTCACAATTTACCAGACACTGGCATGCAAAATGAACATAGTTAAATGTCAAATGTCAATGAAATCCAAAGTAGTTAGTTAATGTCATGTCAATATTACAGTATTATCATTATTTTTTACTCATGTCAGAAATTACAATAACTATTAAAATATTCGTCAACAGAATAGAAGCATTTCTCAATGAGCCAGTTTTTCAATGTTTTTTTAAACACATGTAATGGTAAGCATAATAATAATAATAATATCTAAATAGAAGTTCGTACATACTTTCAACTAACAACACTTGTAATCAATTTTGGTCGACTGCTGTACCTATACCCTAATGGAAAGTTTATTTTATGCCCATACGATCGACAAGGCAATTGACAAGTCATGTTTCAGCCCAACTGTATAGTCAGTTTATCTCACCCGCATTGGAAAACATTCCGACCTCTCACATCTATCAACCTATATGGACCGATGTTGTTTATTAGCCATCAAGTGCGATATAGCTTTGGGACGATGCAATAAAATAAAGCTATACGCTTACAGAACAAATTTAAATCAATTTTAGTAGGCTCATCTGAAACAGTTGATGTCCAGGTAAAAGAATGATGTCAGACGCAGTCACTGATAATTTTTGATAAAACTAAAAATTTTGATAATCGAAATAATTTTTTCTCGCTTTATTCCGTATTCATTGAGCTTTCAATTGAGTAAAGTACTTGAAAACAACAGCATTTACTTGTACGGCATGTATGCCGTAAATGCTGTTGTATGGCATGCATCTTCAATCGTAGAAAGACGAATAGTAGGCAAATTAATACGTAAGAGTTTACCTACTCTTAGATGGTTTACCATATCGCTCTTAGCCCTTACTAGTCGCTCGTGATTCATCTTTCACAGCAGATTTTACGTAATGAAAGACTTAACTAAACATCTTTCCCGACTTCTAATCCTCAAACTCGAAATTGGTAAATGAGCGAATTCATCCTTTGTTGCAGCGCCAGTCGAAACTGCCCGGCAGAGGGCGCGCCGGAACAGGACACGGCGCAGCCCACCGTCGACTTGCCACGCACCAGGGATGGCGAGATCGACTATGACGGTGAGTGATTGGTCATTATCATCATCGGCTACAGTAGCTCCTCTTGGTGAGAACTTCGGGCGACAGATTCTCGCACTTGTATCTGATGTTGTCCTTGAGGGCTTCCAGGGTCTCGGGCTTGTTCACGTTAACACGGGACTTCAAAAACATATTGCACTCGACAGTATTTCTGATTACGTACCTACAAGACAAAAATATTTCAATCCACGGAAAAAATTGTGAAAAGCTCAAACATGAAGAAATACATTTATTTCACTTTTACACTCTATGAATTTTCTATTTAAATCTCTTTTCCTCCATCTTGACCCTGTCAACACCCGTGAAAAATGAGAGGCACACCTCCGCTCTGCGTCTGCTTAAAAATTTATCACAGCCTTCCATTTGCTTAGGGGCCTAGCGCAACTCACTTGGAAAACCACGAGCATGACAGGGACAGAAATAGTCGATATTAATACGGTCTTCGTGGTAAGACTCTCTGAACAATAGGGTCAGGTGCTTATCCCATTATGTCACGATTCCTGTCACGTCCCTCAAAATGTATCTTTGTGAGTCACGCTCAGTCATCGCTCAAGCATCTGCATACAATGTTCCTTTGAGCGAAACGAATGGTTGAGTTTTGTGTTTGAACGAGAGGAAAGATGGTCGAGATGGATTGTTTATTCATTAGGCAACACTCGTAAACATGTAATATGCATAGTTACTGGCAATGCAGAACCGAAAAGTTTTACCCCCCAGAATGAAATAATAATATGCCTTTAAATCAGCAGCTTTCTACATAGAGGTTTGTTCAAAGTATACGATACCCCGTCTCCCTTCCTTGCCTACAAACTTAACACATCCCAAATCCCAATGAACTCTTCAAATTCAAACTTTCAGACGTGTTCGTCAGAAAATGTAGGAAATGTTGTCATATTGTAACTTTTCTTAAAACCAAATACGCTAGTTCTTTTTGTGTCTACCTGTGACCACGGACGCTGAAATGGGTCCGAAACGTCAGGTTAAAACAAAAAATAAATCGCGGAATAATCCGTAAAAAGTGTCTCATTTCAATAGTTCGGTTTAACCTTTTCGAGAGTAATGTTTATATGCTTAGGCTGTCCAAATCAATCAATATTGTAATTGGCTTAGGTCTGGCACTCCAGGTAAAAGCAATAATATTTATTGTGGTCACTTGGTCACGATACTTAGTTCGAGACCAATTCTATTTGCTGACCTTTTCCGAATGCATTTTTGCACATTTTTCTACATTGAATCAGTAAACAAAAGTTACTCAGAACATGTGGAACACACGGAAGTGTGACGTGATAATAATAATAATTATACAACATCACATATATTGATCTGACTCCGTGGTAAGTGTAGTTCAAGCTCTTGTATTACAGATATCAGAATCAACAGTGGTAACTATTACAAATAAATTAAATAAATACATGTAACACCCATACCAGTACAAACAGACATGTTCATGCACACAAATGTTTGTACAGTGCGAGGATCGAACCCGCGACCTCTTGGTTAATAGTCAACTTCTTGACCACCAAAGTGGTCGTCAAAGTGATAAGTGGTGAAATTACTCTTCGAATAGTCTAATGATGCGTCTTTGTCCTTTCAGCCCTGTACGAAGATGAGTCGGACAGCGACCTCGGTTCGATGGAGAACCACGGCTCCGTGGTCACCCATCTCCTGTCGCAAGTCAAGATCGGCATGGATCTCACAAAGGTCAGTCAACTTTACGATAAATTTTTCATGTTTATTCTTAAATTTAACCAAGGATGCATCATAAGCATATCTTATTAAAACATTACATCGTTAAATAATAAAGTTAAAAGTTTCTCGCAACCAATCGGGGTTTGTCACATAGATCAATTCCTTTTTTCAATGCTGTAGTTGTTAAATAAATTGGTTTTCGCCCTTAAATTGATATTGATTCATTTAATATCAGGGAAAGCACCACTTACGGCGGAAATAACCTTATCAGTGTTATAAAAATAAATTATGGCAGTATAACTTTTATCGCCTATTTTTGAGCAAGTAAGCAGGAATATCTTATAGGCACTTCTAAGCGATAACATTTATGGGCAGTAGAAAAATTATAGCCAGTCAAGAGATCTGCTCGATGCAGATCTGCATAAAAGGTACCAATGAGAAGTAGTAAGTAGAAATAGACCAAACAGACATCTTACTTGAAAATCTCAGCTAGATGTAAAAATTATAATTTTAAAAACCCCCGACATGAGCCAGAAAAACAACAGCAGGTGAGCTTCAACGGCTGGACTTTCGAATAAAAAAACGCATCGAAATCGGTCCAACCGTTCGTTCGGATTCCACAGACAAAAAGACACAATAACACACACAGACATAGGGGCAAACTTTTAACACCTCTCTTTTTCGGCGTGGGTTAAATTTTTTGTATTTTATGTTTCGCCTAAAGTTTAAAAATTTGTATTTCGATTGTTACATTTGTGTTATCGAAGTTAGGGCGTGGGCCATACCCTAGGCAATTCTTACGTAATAGTTTTTTTTTCCTAGGTTGTGTTACCGACGTTCATCCTGGAGAGGCGATCGCTTCTCGAGATGTACGCGGACTCTTTCGCACACCCCGACCAGTTTGTAAAGTAAGTATCAAAAGAATACAATCTATAAAATATATATGCAAAATAAAAAATTAATTAATGTATCACCAAAGTATGCAAATCAATAAAATAAAAATGTTTTAAGTAAAATTATTATATTATTATTGTATAATTATTCTTATTTGCTCAACTATATTAAGGGTTACGATAAAAGAATACTGACACGGGCCTTCGGCTGAAGACCCTGGTTTCACGTACGGAGAAACTCGTCAATTCAGTGCCGAAATCAAAACCTGCCGAGTACTAAGCAAAAACCGCTTTCGTACCACTCCACTCGGTACTTGTATCCAATGTTTGGCGCAATAGATTTAGAGTTAGGAAGCTTAAGGGAAGCGCTTCCTACCGACCGGGTGTAATGGTCGAGGACCGAGGTCCGATAGACATCATGTTGATTTGTCTATCTATATTATTCTGGATCTAAATCTTATATGTCGCGGTTCATGTGCGGTACTAGGCTAACAGCGCCATCTAGCCTATGGAGCCGTATCAACGCTCACTGTTGTGCTTGCCACCGTTACGCATGCGCTTGTGATGGCGAACGGTAGAGGTCGCCACCAAGGCATTATGGTGCAAAACTGATATCTTATACTCTACTAATTTTTATCCAATTCTCCTTTCATTTCCAGAATAGTAGACCAACCCACACCAAGAGACAGAATGATTCAAGTGGTCCGGTGGTACCTGAGCTCGTATCACGCGGGCCGCAAGTCTCAAGTGGCGAAGAAGCCGTACAACCCCATATTGGGCGAGGTGTTCCGGTGCCACTGGGACCTGGACGGGGCTGAAGGACACGCCAATACTTCGGATAAGGTGAGACCTGTTTGCCTGGGGCATGGGGTTGATGCCGGGTGAGGTGTTCCAGTGTCACTTGGAGCTAGGGGCACTGAAGGGCAAGCCAATACTCTGTTAAGGTGAGATCTGTTTTCGTATAATTGATATGTGGTCCGCTGGTACCTGAGCTCGTACCACGCGGGCCGCAAGTCCCAAGTGGCGAAGAAGCCGTACAACCCCATACTGGGCGAGGTGTTCCGGTGCCACTGGGAGCTGGACGGGGCTGAAGGACACGCCAATACTTCGGATAAGGTGAGACCTGTTTGTCGTCTATAGTAGACATGTGGTTCGGTGGTACCTGAGCTCGTACCACGCGGGCCGCAAGACTCAAGTGGCGAAGAAGCCGTTCAACCCTATACTGGGCGAGATGTTCCGGTGTCACTAGAAGCTGGATAGCACTGAAAGGCACACAAAGTGAGACAGGATTTGTTGTAGTAAGATAACGACACCTGCCGCATCATCACGCCGATAGACTTTGCCGCTCGCTCTCACGGTCAGCAACGTCAGCTAAACCCAGGCAAATGCCACGTCGATCCAAGTGTGTTATAAACGTTTCCTGATCTTGTTCTAAACGCTGAAGGGTACCGTAGGTAATTTTTCGATAAGGTAGGATTATTGCTTTAAGAGTAGGACTTGTAGCACACATTTGGGTGAAACTAAACCTTCGTATTTTTCCTTTTAGCCATACGCATAAGCGTATGCTTGAATCTGGTTTTAACCATGTTAAAGTACACTGCTCAACAAAGTCTAGGGAACAAGCCAACTATATGACTTTATTTGTCAAATCTTCTTTAAAAAAGTACTGATCTCTTTGAGGTAAACAGGTAGGCTGAATGTTTATCAAAAGTTGTTCGAATTTAAAAAAAAAAATTAGAAACAAAAGAATTTTCGTAAAAGGCGGGAATCTTTCACTTTGATTGCTGTGTAGTGATACTGTATGAGAATTTTAAAGATAAAAATTTGTTTTATTGTTTTATGATTTTATTGAAAAACAAAATTAACTGTTGTTATTCGTAACTTTTGCGACTACGGCCATTATGTCACGACGTCATTTAACGCGGGAAGAAATGATTCGAGCTGTAGGAATGTTGGAAGCTGGGCTACCCCAACGCGAAGTTGCAGCTGCTCTGAATTCTCACGCGAGCGTTATCTGCAGACTGTGGGCACGTTACAGACTTACTGGCGATGTAGCCGAAAGGCACAGAGGCAGGTATAGGGTTACTACGGAAAGGCAAGACCGTTTTTTGCAAAATGTCGCAAGGAGGCAACCCACCATTACGGCTCGTCAGTTGGTAGAAGACCTCCAGTCGCAGCACCAGGTTGCTATCAGTGACCAGACTGCTCGGAGGAGACTCCATGAAGCTAATCTTCGTGCTCGCAGACCACTAAGAGTGCCCGCGCTGCGTCATGGAAATCGAGGACGTCGATTATTGTGGGCACGTGAACATTTGCAGTGGACCGTAGATCAGTGGGCACATGTACTGTTCTCCGATGAATCTCGCTTCGGATTTCATCCAGATTCAAGAAGAGTGCGTGTTTGGCGGATTCCTGGTCGGCAGAGTCGGCTTCAAAACCCACAGGAGGTGCATCCCTACCAAGGTGGTACAATCATGGTGTGGGCTGGAATCCGCCTGGGTGGACGGACGGATCTCGTTTTGATCAGGGGAAATTTAAATGCAGAGCGATACTGCGAACAGGTAGTCCAATCCGTGGTTATCCCGCACCGACAAAATCTGGGCGCAGATTTTATTTTTATGCAAGATAATGCACGACCACATACTGCGAGTCAGGTGATGGATGTGTTCCGCGAGTACAACATCGAAGTGCTGGAGTGGCCTGCTCAGTCCGTGGACCTCAATCCCATTGAACACGCGTGGGATTTACTAAAGAGAAGGGCTTTTAGAAATCTCCCTCAAAATTTGAACACAGCAGATGAACTTTTTTCACATCTCTCCAGAGAATGGAGTCTTCTTCCACAAGAGACAATCGATAGTCTCATAATCAGTATGCCACGACGATGTCAAGCTGTTGTTAATGCCTTAGGGGGTACAACTGATTATTAAAAAAGTCCCCGCATATTTGTTCTTAACTGTAATGTTTGAATTTTTAAGAAATTTATTAAATTAAATTTCTTTGTTTAGTTCTGTAATACACTTTCTTTGTTTTTCATTAAAATTACCTCGTAATTCAAAAACTGAATCCTTTATTTATATACGCAACAAATTAAGCATTAAATTGCGCATCGAAACAAAAATATATAAAAATAAAAATATTCCCTAAAAACCTCCTGTTCCCTAGACTTTGTTGAGCAGTGTACTTTTGTGTTCTTTGCCTTGTCGAATCAGATGCACATTCAGTTTGGTATCAGCATCCGCCCATGGATACTATAGGTCATAATTATTGTCCTCACTGTCAACAATACTTGTTCATCATTATTTGTTGGATGTTTTGGACGACCACTTTGGTGTAATGGTCAAGAAGTTGACTACTAACCAAGAGGTCGCGGTTCGATCCCCGCACTGTACAAAAAATTGTGTGCATTTTGTAATGGTCTGGGTGTAATATGTATTTATTTAAGTTTATTTGTAATACCACTGTTGATTCAGATATCTGTAACACAAGTGCTTAAGCTACTTACCACGGAGTCAAATCAATGTGATGTTGTTGTATATTTATTATTATGTATTTATTATCAGTTAATAAATAACCTAAAAGGTACAAATCTTTCCCACAGGAAGTAGGCGACGGCCCCGTTCCCTGGTGCACACCGGACCAACTCTCGTTCGTGGCCGAACAAGTGTCCCACCATCCGCCGATATCCGCTTTCTACGCGGAGCACGTGAACAAGCGCGTGCAGTTTGAGGCGTGGGTGTGGACCAAGAGCAAGTTCCTGGGGCTGTCCATCGGCGTGCACAACATCGGCAAAGGAACTGTCACACTGCTCGACCTCGACGAAGAGTACACTCTCACATTCCCTAACGGATACGGCAGGTGGGTGGATCTGTTGTTTGTTATTTTCAGGGTGTCTTCTGTACTCAAAGATCAGGCAAGCAGCGCAGGCAGCAACAAAAATGCACGCAGCGTGCTATTTTCTTACGTGTGATTAAGCAAAAATAAAAAAAAGCTAGCTTAAATGTAATGAAACGGACTAAACAACGGTAAAAACTGCCACCGTCCTTTCATCATTCATACGTGTAAATAGGCACATATCTGTTATCTGTTTTGACAAAAAAATCTATCTGGTTTTGTATCTTTAGGATTCACATGAAGCAAATTCTTGCATTTATGCGATTTAAGACGGTAGCTCTAAGCCGTCTTGCTCGATAAATCATTGCAACCATCATGTTGTCTATTCGGACTTTCGTTTAGCATTGTGACTGGCTTTGATTGATTTCTGATGATGATTTGTAGCTCAAAGTAAGTTTAATACAGTTGACCAGCTCCTTAAGCTAGTTACGTACCCCATCCGGCCGTCTGTAATGGATACGGGGGGTGGGTGGATCTGGAGAGTGCTAATCTAAGGCGTGCAAGCACATCGAGACGACATGACATAGTCTCCACTCCTTAGCACACGATAGATACGCGTACTTTCAGGGTTCTTATGTTATATTGCTACCATTCCATACAGCCACTTTCAGCAAGTCAGTATCTGTTAGGTACACGGTATTCAATGTTTGCAAGCGAGCGTCTTCTTCTGGTAAGGCCGCTGTTGAATTGTTCCTTTCGTATTGGTAAAGAGGCATTGTATAAGAGAGGCATGGTTTCTGTAAGAAACCATGTTTTTTTAAACTTGCCTCGCACTGGCGATTTGTCAAGTATTTCCTAATTTTCTTACAAAACAAATCGCTGGCAATCTCATCCCGAATATGCTCCATATTGCAGTCAAACACTGCATTTTGAAAAGGCTAAATAAAAGCAAAAGCTAAAAAAAATGCAGTGTTTGAATACGCTGATAAATTTGTCATATTAAAAACGTCCATTACCTCAAATTACTATTTTCCTTTCCAGATCAATACTGACCGTACCCTGGATCGAATTGGGCGGCTCAGTCTGCATCGAGTGCGTGCAGACCGGCCACAAGGCGAACATCGAGTTTCTCACGAAGCCCTTCTACGGGGGGAAGAAGCATCGGGTCACGTGCGAAGTCTTCGCCGGGCAGGATAAGAAACCGTACTACACTGCGCAGGGCGAGTGGAATACGAGGGTTGATGGACGGTGGACTGAGTCTGGGGTGAGTTAACTTCTTGTAAGATCACGCAAAGCTAGTCTGTTATAATGTTGTTATAAGGAGGCATAAAACATCGTGTCACGTGTGGAGCCTTCGCTGGGCAGGATAAGAAATCGTACTATACCGCGCAGGGCGAGTGGAATACGAGAGTTGATGGATGGTGGACTGCGTCTGGGGTGAGTTAACTTCTTGTAAGATCGTGTAAAGTTAGTCTGTTATAAGGAGGCATAAAACATCGTGTCACGTGTGAAGTCTTCGCCGGGCAGGATAAGAAACCGTACTATACCGCGCAGGGCTAGTGAAATACAAGGGTTGATGGACGGTGGACTGAGTCTGGGGTGAGTTGGCTTCTTGTAAGATCATGCAGAGCTAGTTTGTTATAAGGAGGCATAAAACATCGGGTCACGTGTGAAGTCTTCGCCGGGTAAGATTAGAAACCGTACTCCACAGTGCAGGGAGAGTAGAATACTAGGGTTGATGGACGGTGGACCGAGTCTGGGGAGAGTTAGCTTCTTGTAAGATTACCCAAAGCTAGTCTGTTATAATGTTGTTATAAGGAGGCATAAAACATCGTGTTACGTGTGAAGTGTTTGCTAGGCATGATTAGAAACCGTATTACACAGTGCAGGGAGAGAGGAATACTAGGGTTGATGGACCGTGGACAGTCTGAGGTGAGCAAACGTTTTCTTAGATATTAGCACAGGAAATCAAACTAAACATAGGAGAATACGAGAGTTAGTGGATGGTGGACAGTGTCTTGGATAGGTTTACTTATTTATTGTTTGCAAAATGGTTGTAGCAGACGTTTGATATGGAAAAAATGTTTTTGATGTTAGCGTGTGATGCGGATAGTTGCAGCACGAGTTTTGTGCGCTATTATTACGTCAATCGCAGCGGTGATCAATGACGCGAACTAATACCGCGTCCCGGGGCGTAAGTTAGCACAATTTTAGGCAAAAATAAATAAATAAATATACAACAACGTCACATACATTGATCTGACTCCGTGGTAAGTAGCTTAAGCACTTGTGTTACATATATCAGAATCAGCAGTATATACCTATGTTAAAAATAAAAAAACATTGGTTAGTTCTATTAGATAAACTGCGCATGAGACAGCCAACACTTTCACTGACTCTTTGAACTCTTTCCAGCGAACGGAAGTCCTGTTCGAGGTGTCGAACATGAAGCCGCGGCGCAAGCGCGTGGCGCCGGTGGGCCGGCAGCCGGCGCACGAGTCGCGGCGCGTGTGGCGCCACGTCACGTGCGCGCTGCGGGCGCAGGACACCGCCGCCGCCACCGACGCCAAGCGCCGCGTCGAGCAGCAGCAGCGCGACCAGGCCAAGCAGCGCGACGCCAGCGGCGAGAAGTGGGCCACGCAGGTCGGTCTACTGTAGTGGTAGTCGCGGCGCGTGTGGCGCCACGTCACGTGCGCGCTGCGGGCGCAGGACACCGCCGCCGCCACCGACGCCAAGCGCCGCGTCGAGCAGCAGCAGCGCGACCAGGCCAAGCAGCGCGACGCCAGCGGCGAGAAGTGGGCCACGCAGGTCGGTCTACTGTAGTGGTAGTCGCGGCGCGTGTGGCGCCACGTCACGTGCGCGCTGCGGGCGCAGGACACCGCCGCCGCCACCGACGCCAAGCGCCGCGTCGAGCAGCAGCAGCGCGACCAGGCCAAGCAGCGCGACGCCAGCGGCGAGAAGTGGGCCACGCAGGTCGGTCTACTGTAGTGGTAGTCGCGGCGCGTGTGGCGCCACGTCACGTGCGCGCTGCGGGCGCAGGACACCGCCGCCGCCACCGACGCCAAGCGCCGCGTCGAGCAGCAGCAGCGCGACCAGGCCAAGCAGCGCGACGCCAGCGGCGAGAAGTGGGCCACGCAGGTCGGTCTACTGTAGTGGTAGTCGCGGCGCGTGTGGCGCCACGTCACGTGCGCGCTGCGGGCGCAGGACACCGCCGCCGCCACCGACGCCAAGCGCCGCGTCGAGCAGCAGCAGCGCGACCAGGCCAAGCAGCGCGACGCCAGCGGCGAGAAGTGGGCCACGCAGGTCGGTCTACTGTAGTGGTAGTCGCGGCGCGTGTGGCGCCACGTCACGTGCGCGCTGCGGGCGCAGGACACCGCCGCCGCCACCGACGCCAAGCGCCGCGTCGAGCAGCAGCAGCGCGACCAGGCCAAGCAGCGCGACGCCAGCGGCGAGAAGTGGGCCACGCAGGTCGGTCTACTGTAGTGGTAGTCGCGGCGCGTGTGGCGCCACGTCACGTGCGCGCTGCGGGCGCAGGACACCGCCGCCGCCACCGACGCCAAGCGCCGCGTCGAGCAGCAGCAGCGCGACCAGGCCAAGCAGCGCGACGCCAGCGGCGAGAAGTGGGCCACGCAGGTCGGTCTACTGTAGTGGTAGTCGCGGCGCGTGTGGCGCCACGTCACGTGCGCGCTGCGGGCGCAGGACACCGCCGCCGCCACCGACGCCAAGCGCCGCGTCGAGCAGCAGCAGCGCGACCAGGCCAAGCAGCGCGACGCCAGCGGCGAGAAGTGGGCCACGCAGGTCGGTCTACTGTAGTGGTAGTCGCGGCGCGTGTGGCGCCACGTCACGTGCGCGCTGCGGGCGCAGGACACCGCTTACACTTGTGCACTATAATATCTCCTGCGTAGTTGGCTGATCTCTGTTGAGATCTGCCGCCGTGGTCGAAATCGACCAGGAGGGACTACTATTACTGTAGTAATATAGAATTTGGTGTGAGCGAAGCCACGAACTACACACATTGGCCGCTGCAGGAGTCAGACGTTAAGGGGACCGAGGGTTTGTCAAATGCTAGCGAAAGCTGGTAGTTAAGTGGAAAAGGGGACTACTCATCGCGTGACTTCCTTAGTCAGTGGCAGCTCGGTATCTATCTACGTGTGAAGTGACCTCATTCCACTTCGCCCCCTGTGGTGAGATCAATAGTCTACTACTACAAGCTAGCTTGACTAGGAGACAGAGACAGACGTTTGCAGGGACGAGGTATCGTCAATGAAAACTAGGGCTGGGTAATGACCTCGCTCCCATGGTCAAGACGTCACACACACGACCATATTGGGGGGTCGGAACGTAACGGGACCGATGTGTGTGACGCTGTCATTTCTGCATTTAAAACACCGTCGTGTGCTACGCGGGTACGAAGCTGGTATTGACCGATAAGTAATTTTAATTATTATTATTTTACAGTTATTCACCCCCAATATTATTTTACAGTTATTCACCCCCAAAGGCGAGGACGGGTGGGAGTACACGGCGCCGCTGCGGAAGCGCCTCGAGGCGGCCGCCGCGCCGCACGCCGCGCCCGCCGCAGACACCACCAGATAATGCAAAGTGGACTTACCCACCCCCACACTAAGGTACACTCCCGCGAAGCCCCGTAGGCTTAGCCGCGTAGGTTTGGACTCGCTTGGTCTTCGCCGTTATCTGTAAGGACTCCTCTTCGCCGTGATACGCGGTAACACTTGATCGTGAAAAAAATTTGTTGGCTGAATGAGGTTAGATGTCGTTGGCTGATGTTCGATTTTAGAAAAAAGTTGACATTAAAGACGGGCCCACACATTGGCCGATTGTTGATGATGGTGATGAAATTCTGCTATCCCTTATTAGGGTCATAGGGCTCTCAGAAGACTTCTCCACTTTTCTGGATCCTGGGCGACAGCCTCCAACTTCTGACCCTAGTGTGGATCCGGTAAGCAAAGAAGTAATTACCTAGTTCTATCAGTTATGAAACCTAGTTGTAGTATGCCCCATGTTAAAAATTAAAAATTTCAGATGAGCAAGTGTACACCTCACAGAGAACCTTTTCCTTGTAATCACATAGATAACTTCATTAAAGGCTTACGTAAACCGATACATTTGTTTGAAAAGTAATCTCACGGGGTGAAATTAATCAAATATAAATAAATAAGGAAACATACAAAAAAAAATTCTCATTCTTTATTTTTTAGCATTAACAATGTGAAATCAAAACAAACATACTTTCCTAAGTGCTTCTTAAGCTGCAGCCTAAGAAGCACTTAGAAAAGAAAAGAAAATCGGACCGATGAGTAAGTGTCACGATTGCTTTGATTAAGGGTGTTTAGGGTTGTCGTTGCTAAAAAAATCGCTTTGACGATAAAAATACCACCGTTTATTCTGCTCATGGTAAACATACATTCCCACATACAGAAGTAATACTGCTCAATTTTTTAACACTCTGTAGATACAACATAGCTAAATAACTCCTCGAACTTTTAAGGGTGCTCACTACGTTGTTCTTTTATAAACCAGTGGCGAAACCGTAAATAGTGTATAGCCCATACTCTTAAACACGAAGGAACCTACCGCGGTAATGGTATGGTATGATCCTTTATGGTGTTGTTACAAAAAAGTTAGTCGAAGTTTAGACTTTGTCCAAAATATATTATAAGAAGAACCGTGTTTTTGTTATTTCATAGCACCAAAGTTTTTTAAATATTCAAACATTGACTAGCTTTTTTATTACAACAGTATCCAGTGTCTTAATGACCATCTATATTACTATTTAATTGATACTACTAAATTGGGAGAGCTATTGCCCGGCTTGCGTGAGGTGCGGGTTCGAGTCTCGTCTGTGGCAGTCCATTTTTCTTTAAGTGTGTTTTAATTTCACATTGTAATCCTGATTTTATAAATAAGAACACGGATTTGATTAGTATGAATTACGAATTTATTCTTGATATTTTTGGTTTTACCTGTATTTTTTTGTATAGGTTACTGAATATAGTTGGTTTTGTATTTGTATCAAATTGCATAAATCTTACAAAATTATTTCGGATATTTTTTTTACAATCAAGTGTTACCGACCGTATTATCCATAGCGTGATTTCTGTGTTTATTTTATATATTTTTACAACTTACTATGGCCTATGGTAGTCGAGCAATAAATAAATACTTGTAAATAATAAAGATCTCTTTGACAATTCGCAACGCTTATCCGTTGTCCTACGTGAGTGTCAAACGAGACAAGTGCGACGAGACGCTATAATATCAAATGCATGCACGTCTATGACAGTTTCTTGAATGACGAAGCACGATTGACATTGACACATGTGTGGGTTGCGTTACCTTTGTCGCGTTGCGTCGCTCACGTAGAACAGCGCCTTAGTGACTTGGTTGACAATCCTTGGTTGGCTATCGCGCAGAGCACAAGGGGATAATAATGAAATAGGGCTTGGTGTATTGGGATCATGATGGACTTAACTGTCAACTGTCACAGTGACATGTATGATGATTACTTTTTTTTATTTGTATATAAGCATTTTTTTTTTCTTAACCTAATTAATAGATCTCTGGACTTATAAATTCAGCAACTCATAAATCCTTTAATTTAAGGTCCTAGGTCCCAAATTTATTGAGTTTATAGACCATCAGGCCCAAGAGGGAGTGTGGAAATATCAAAGAAAATTAAAGGATTGAGAAATCTGTAAAAAATAACCATTAACATTAAAGGAAGTAATTGCCGCTTGCAGTCGGAATTAAAATTAATATTCGAGTTGAAAATACGCTTAAAATTAGAATCATAATTGAACTTATTATCTAAAAATAAAAAATCATACAAAAAATTGTAGTAAAAGTTAGAATCAAAAGTAAATTGGCGTGAACAGACGAGGTTCAGCTCGACTGTGGGAGGGGCTACCTATGGGCTCCTTTCTGTGCCCATTATCTGTATACTTTCTATCATCTGGGCTCTTCTTTCTCTTGCATTTTTTTCTTTTTTCTTTTCCCGAATATTCTTGATAAAGGAGAATAGTAAGTAGAGGTTGTATATAACGATGGGAAATAGGATGATGAAGATGGCCCTTATCATCCATTCTTGTTTCGACGCTTCAATAAGATTCTTCTTGGATTCTGATGCATTCTTCATCGCCTTCTCAATTAGACTGTCAAGAGTCTCGCTGAGATTTTTCATTTCATCGGTTCCTTTTTCATTTACTGTCGAGCTTTTTAATGACTTCTCGACAATCTTGCTTATGTCATAAGTAGGATTGCTGGCTTGAAGGAAAAGGTCGTCCATATTCGCATTCCGTTTGTAACGTTTTTGATACTTAAGGGACTCGGTGCATATATTGTTTCTATTGAGATTCGGAATAGAGCTTAGTATGGAGTCTGATTCACACATTATGAAGCCGTCATTTTGACATGATTCAGGATCTAGAAGGATGGGTTTTGGAATTTGTTCTCTAGTGGTAGGAGGATAAGCTAGATAGTAATGAGACTTTGGTGATGTGTAGCAGGTCCCATTATGTTCCACCTGGGGTTCCCATTCGATGTAGTTAAGAATCTGAAATTTAGAATCAACTTCAGGGACTTCTACTAGGATTATCAACTGATTATTTTCTTCGTCTATTGCCTTGATTTTCATTCTGAGATGAGGAGTTATTGATCCAATATAATTTAGAAGAGGGCCGGGTAATTTCCGTTTTAGCCATGACCTCTGCAATTCGAGTGATACAAGGTTCGATGGCAGTTTTCCTTGAAAGATGAGAGATAGTCCACTAGTTAATTGTTGAAGGTAAGATCCAAATATTTGAGAGATCCTTATCGACATCTCTAGACGATCATGTGAGTCTGATATGGCCTCTTGGATCTCCATTCCGAGATCTTTAATCATATTATTTGAATTTATTGCCATCAGGGTTATATTTTTCATTATTTTTAAATCTGTTACTCTTCCTTCATGGAGTTCTGCAAGTTGTCTAGTAACTTCGTTGTACTTGGCATCTGGGGCAAGTCCAAAAAGCCCTGCTAACTCATAAGTAAACACTCCAGCCGATGCAACATATCCTGCATATTTGACTGTTTTCATAAACTTCCCATATTTCGTTAGCTTTCCTGCGTTCCGAGCTATTGGTCTAATGGGACGATAATTTTCCACCAACTTCGTTTTGTCCTTCTAAGATTGGTAACATCAAGAAGTTGACTGTTTCCGGAATCGCCTTCTGTGGGATAAGGGGTTGCTATTAGCTCTTGGAAGGTACTTAAGACGGTTTTGAATTGTGCCTGGTAATGCTTTTCTATAGTCCCTAGACTTCTGAGCATCTGGTTGGTGTTCTCTTTTCCCATTGCTTCCCGATCGAGTTTACTAATTACATCCTTCATGACATCAGTGGGTGACTTGACCTTGATTATTAGTGCATTTTTAGAATATTCATCGATCAATGCACCTTTCACGACGGGAGTTGATGCCTTGATGATGTCGAGACCATCTATTGAAAGATTAGCGTACACAGTCCCGCATCACACACATCGGACGTATCGCACAAATCTTATTTTAGTTTGCCTTGTATAAAAGCTCATACGACAGGGTTCCCATCTGTCCGGACCGTACGTATAAGCTTACATGCGTTGCGTAATGATGACGTCATACGGAATGCCGATCTACAAAACTCCGAATGAAAGTGGCATCAGCAATCCGATTGCTGATATTTGCGTCGGCACCCAATCGCTACCGATACAGAGAACGCACATATTATTCTGTTTGATGCGATACGTCCGATGCGTACGATACCGACCTGTGAACGCTTACCTTTAATATGTGTCTGTGTGAGTACATCTTACTCATACCGTTAGTGGTATATGTTAAAACATGCAAAATTTGCTGTTTTATATAAAGATAATAAGATATCATTCTAAAGTCAAAAGACAGATCATTGGATGTTGGATCTTGTTATTGACTGCCCTTTCAAGATTGTTGCTAATATTTCTTAGCAAGTATGTAATCGTTAAAAGTTTTTAAGTGATCATAATACATAGGTTGATACAAATCAGTTTTCATAAGGCGACAAGCGTCTTACTGTATTCATTTTAATTAGATAACTGAACTATCTTGTACATTTGTTACACAAATCTAAAAATTTAGATACGCCAATATTAGATTGTACCTATCATGTAAATAAACACACCCCAAAAAAAACTAATGCAATTACTGAAATAGTGTCTCCTCTCGCTTACTTTTTATTTGCACGAAAGAAACAAAACTACGTGTACGTAGCTTGTTCAATACACACAGTAGATATCTATAGTGGTACTTAGTTTACGAAAATAATTCAATTAGAGATTATCCGTTGCATATTTACTTGTGTAATTTTTCAAATCTACTTACAAGCTTTTTGTATCAAGTTTTGATTCGAATAAATCAAAACTTCATTAGAAAATTCGTTAAGGAACTTACGAATTAATTAAAAGTATTGTACAAGGTAAACCTTAAGTAGAAGTAATTTTCTAGATACTGAGACATTCGGAAAGAATTCAATAGACAATAACACTGGCGTGTCCATCTCAATACATCACAGGAAAACAACAGTATAGCTTGTTCACAATGAAATTAATGTTAGTGAAAAGACTGAGAAAACAATGTGAACGAAATGTAAACGACACACCGGCGGTGACACATGCAAATGTTATAATTATTATTCAATCACATAGACTTATTTAATTACATAATTATAAAATACCATGTTGTATATTTAAATAAATAATTTAAATTATTACGAATTGTTTCATTTAATAACAGATAAATAGTAAAAAAACGTTCAAAAAATAAATAATTATATTTCATTATCAGGTTTCGTTTTATTTAAACTTATCACTTTTTGTACGGAAAATGTGTGGGATATGTCACACATCTAGTTCATTAAAGTCATAAATGTCATAAAAAAATTAGTTAGCCATGCCACAACTTTCCTTTTATACGAATCTTATTAGTGCTAAATAATAGAACGATATTTTTATGACATTAATAACTTTTAGAAGTAGAAAAACTACGAGTAGATGTGCGATGTATTATCAGTGAGAGGGTTCGTCAGAGTATCCGCCGTTTTTACTTATCAGTCAATTTTCGTCTCTATCCGTCGTTTATTCATTCAAGAGTATTGTATTTTTGTCACATCTGCTACTTACTACTATAATTTGACTTCTGGGAGTAGCGTGAACCCGTTTTCGAAGGTGTACCTTTGAGGTCGGGCGCCGGTTTCGTCTTCGAAGACTTTTTAAAGCTCAAAGCGCTCAGCGCCCGGCTCAGTATGGACAATCTGGCAAAAAAATATTTTGGTGGATTAAAAGTTGGTTGTGGCGCAGCGGTGGCAGCGCTTTTGTAGTGATACCAAAGTTAGGCAACCCTATGGAAAGTGCATCTATTTACAACAATCTTCGTGTGTCGGAATTCCGGTCAGTTTATATACATTAACGAACAGTCTATACATTGTCTGGCAACACAATAGAGGTTTTATTATTATAACGTCTATAGGCGTACAGTGTGTGTCGAAAGATAGATAGATAGATTAACACTTTATAGATAGATAGATAGATTAACACTTTATTGTACAACATAAAATAAAATTACAGACAAGTTTAACAAAGAAAGATGTACAATTTAGGCTGTCTTATCGCTTGTAGCGATCTCTTCCAGACAACCTTTGCTGAAAGGAACATTTAATTAACAGGAAGGGGGAATTTGAAATAAATATATACGGATAATACAAAACACAATTTTTAAAACAACTAAAATATATATGACTAAAATTTAAAACATCTACTTAAACTCATGAATACGTACAACATTTGTTCTACTACATAAATAACTATATACATGTTTATAAATATTTATAAAATACAGATTTAAATATAAAATCATTAATTTCAAGATATTATTTGTTAAGCCTGGATTATAGACAGTAGCGTGTAGTTGTATTTTTTTTAAAGAGTGTGTTTGTATAGTATAGAATACCTACTTTTCGCAGTTGGTCCCCTGAACGAGCGTAGACACAGGAGCAGTGAGGACCCGAAAGTTGACCTGGTTGAAGTCCATAGAGTCGTATAGGAAACGGGATTGCCGGTCGCTCAGGACCCATAGGTTTCCTTCTTGATCCACCTTCAGTGAACATTATATTTCTTTATTTAAAACTTTATTGCACAAGAAATGTACAAAGGTTGGACTTAATGTTAAAAGCATTTTCTGCTACTCAACCTCAAGGTCATGCAGAAATAAGGCAATTGGGTTTTTGATTTTTTTTGTGATAAATGGAAAGATCATATTGTTACGCCGGTGGGCTAGTGCTAAAACTTTGATCGTGTTTTTCCGTGCCTTGGAGGCGTTTTCAGCAGGCTGAAATACCATTTCAGGCCGTTTCAGAGAGTGCTCTAACACATACTAGTTTATCGAAATTTCACCCAAGTTGCCGTTGTTTTCAGGCGCCTGAAACATGTTTTCAGTCCGTTTCAGGCCACCCTCTATCAGATGACGCCATACCCTGAAAACCCGTTTTCAGGCGTTTTCAGGACCCCTTATGGGCCTTTGAAGCCCACATCAGTATATGACGTAATTTTCAGTAGGAGTGAAAGAGATAGCACGATTAGAGAGAGGCAGCTATACTAAGAACATTCCAGAAAGGTGTGACAGAGACAGCACAAGACAAGGATAGCACTATGATGCCGAACATTCGAGAAAGGTCTAGGCTAGGCAAGACGGCATTTGGAAGGATCCCGAACAGTCTCGTACTGGGTAGTAGGTACCTACCGAATATTCGGGAGTCCTTGACGGCCGGTATATAAGGAGCCCGGGAATGCGACCGAGAGAGAGTTTAATTTGGGAAAGCGAAGAGTAAACATCGAAGCGAAAACTGCGACAAGAAGATTTTGGAGTGCGATATAAGTGTTTGTGTACTAAGTGTTGTAACGTAAAGTGTGTACAATAAATCCTACTCTACTTCATCGGTTTAAAAGTGCATTTCAATCTAGATCCCACACCCTTAGAACGTAACATTTGGTGTCAGAAGTGGGATTGAAAATGCCGATTACTCCGCGAGAAGAAGAGAAGGAGGGGATGCAGACCCGAAGCCGCACCGCTGCTGGAGACTCTGCGGGCACCGCCGGAACGTCAGACACAGCGGTACCAGCTTCAAGGACGCCGGAGATAGACGTCAACGCCATTCTGATCCTCCTGAAAGAACAAACCAGAAGGCAGGAGGAACAGACTAGAAGGCAGGAGGAACAAGCCAAAATCCTGCAACAAGAGCTACGGGTTCAGCAGGAGGAACAGACCAGAAGGCAGGAGGAACAGGCTAGATGGCACGAGGAACAAGCCAAAATTTTGCAGCAAGAGCTACGGGACCTGAAAGAAGTCCTCCGTGAGGTACACGAAGCAGCTGCAGAATGGAAAAAGGAGATGGCTAAGGTGCAAGACAAAATTGTGGGCGTTGAAATTAAAGTTGAAAACCACGAGAAGCGCCTCAATGGACTGAACGAAAAAGTGGAGGGCCAGGAGAATCGCCTCCAGAAGTTGGAGATCAAAGTGGCCAACGGCACCACCAGTGTATCAGGTGCACCAGCCACAGGAGGTGAAAAGTTAAAGGTACCTCCATTCGATGGTACCTCTTCGTGGGCCGCATACAAGCTCCAATTCGAGATGGTTGCCGAAGCGAATGGCTGGAGCAAGGACTATGCTAAAACGGCACTGAGTTTTGCGCTGCGGGACGAAGCTCTCACTGTTCTGGAAGCGTTAGGAAAGGAGAAGACATACGACCGTCTTCTTGAAGCTTTAGAGGCACGCTTCGGTGACAGCCATCTAGAGCACGTTTACAGAGCTCAGCTGAAGAATAGGACTCAGGGGCATAATGAGTCGTTACAAAAGTGGGCACTTGAGATAGAGAAGCTCGTCCGGAAGGCGTACCAAGGTTCCGCAGCGACTTTCATCGATGGAACGCTAGTACAGGCATTCATAGATGGGATTCGGGACTTTGAAGTGAGGGCTGCTGTACGGCTGAGACACCATGGGACCTTGAAGGATGCGCTCGCCCATGCCCTGGAGGTGGAAGCTGTACGCCAAGACTCAACAAAATCCTTTAGGGTGCGCGAAGTTGCGGCCAGGGAGCCGATTGCTCCACCTCGAGAAACTGGGCCTCGATGCTACAACTGCGGGGAAAGAGGACACATACAATCAGGCTGCCCAAAAAGATCTTGGAGGCAACGGGACTCGGACCGAACGGTGAAGACCAGATACGACCGGAAGTCTAACCAGACGAGGTTTGAGGAAGGATCAGTCGTGTGGCTACATAACCCTATGCGTCGAAAAGGAAAGTCACCGAAATTGTCGCCGAGTTGGGAAGGGCCGTACAAAGTAGTCACAAGGATCAACGACGTCACTTATCGGATACAGCGCAACGCACGTAGCCCCTGTAAGATTGTTCATGTTGATCGGTTGGCCAAGTACCATGGAACGAATGATGCTCGGGACGAGCATGTCTAAGGAGGGGGTAGTGTTACGCCGGTGGGCTAGTGCTAAAACTTTGATCGTGTTTTTCCGTGCCTTGGAGGCGTTTTCAGCAGGCTGAAATACCATTTCAGGCCGTTTCAGAGAGTGCTCTAACACATACTAGTTTATCGAAATTTCACCCAAGTTGCCGTTGTTTTCAGGCGCCTGAAACATGTTTTCAGTCCGTTTCAGGCCACCCTCTATCAGATGACGCCATACCCTGAAAACCCGTTTTCAGGCGTTTTCAGGACCCCTTATGGGCCTTTGAAGCCCACATCAGTATATGACGTAATTTTCAGTAGGAGTGAAAGAGATAGCACGATTAGAGAGAGGCAGCTATACTAAGAACATTCCAGAAAGGTGTGACAGAGACAGCACAAGACAAGGATAGCACTATGATGCCGAACATTCGAGAAAGGTCTAGGCTAGGCAAGACGGCATTTGGAAGGATCCCGAACAGTCTCGTACTGGGTAGTAGGTACCTACCGAATATTCGGGAGTCCTTGACGGCCGGTATATAAGGAGCCCGGGAATGCGACCGAGAGAGAGTTTAATTTGGGAAAGCGAAGAGTAAACATCGAAGCGAAAACTGCGACAAGAAGATTTTGGAGTGCGATATAAGTGTTTGTGTACTAAGTGTTGTAACGTAAAGTGTGTACAATAAATCCTACTCTACTTCATCGGTTTAAAAGTGCATTTCAATCTAGATCCCACACCCCTAGAACGTAACAATATATAAGTTTTGTAACAAAACTATTTTATTATTATTTTTTTTGCAATAATTCAAAAGGGAGAGTTCAAGTATTACGTAACGCAATTTGGGGGGAGGGGGGGTCTCGTGAAACGTTACGATGCGTTACAAGGGCGGGAGGGGGTCTTTCTTACAACACGTTACGTAACATTGTTTTTCTTAAATAAAAAATTAGGGAATTAAAACTCCCAAGTTGGCAACCTGTATATTCTGGTCGTCAATTTTACTTTGTTCTCGCAAGTTGCCAAACCTTTTCGTTTATAAAGTTTATCAAGGATAAAAACTATAACAGAACTTTTTACAACTTTAGGGTAAAAATGGTCACTTGAGTGTTACGTAACGTTTAGAGAGGGGGAGAGGGAGTACAGAAAAACGTTACGGTGCGTTACAAAGGAGGGAGGGGGGGTCAAAAATCTTCAAAAATTGCGTTACGTAATACTTGAACGCTCCCAAAGTTATTTTAAAATGAAAATTAATTTTCGAATCCGATACCGAAGACGCGCCGACAACTCCCGAATACACCCGAGCACGTGTAACGTCATAATGTTAGTTTTCACTCATTACAGTTGATGTACTGATTTGCAACTCGCAAATCGGTACTTTGATTAAAATAAAAAAAATAACCGATGTAACGATAAATTGTAGGCTTTTTGGATTCTAAATTAAAATTTAATTGCCCAATTTGAGAATTTATTTGCTGATTTTTGGCATATTGAATCACTTCTTCTAAAAATGTACTGTTATCAGGAAAATTCTCAACAGGAGTATTAGAGGTTTTTTTTGTCAGTTTTTCTGCTTCAATATATTTTATAACTGTGCATTGGTACATTTATAAAATATATTGAAGCATTGGCTTGATAATCGAGATTTTTTCCAATATCAAGCAACTTCTGTTGGTGTCGGATCTTCACTTCTACGATGGGTCCACATAAGTAATGCTAATGCATGTTTGCAACCACCTGTAGACATAATATAAAAGATTATTATTGTTTATAACATCAAACAACTTAAATTTAATAGGAGTATAAATTACCTGCTGAAGCTGCACAGTCATGACATTGAACATTCTGAATATTTCTGGACTTTTCATTAACAGTTAAAGTAACTGAATAAGCTTTACTCCGAACTCGATGTTCTGGACATACCCGTCCTTTTACAATACAAATATTATTTTTACGACTAAGTTGAACATAACCTGTGGCTTTGTCGCCGTAACTCTCACGCGATGCTCTACAATAAATACTTGAATATTTTCATTCATGATATTATTTTTTAACAGACGTACCTTGATGCCTTGGCACCTCGAACTTCAGCAGAATTGAACCGAACGTCATTGTTAAAAAAAATTGGTTATCATAAATATATCAACATCAGGAATATTATCAGACTTTGCCTTTATAAATCCTTTATCACACATAGCTAATCAAAATCAACAAACAAGTCGTTTTTAGCAACACAATTTTAATATTATTGTCTAGTCTCGTGTAACAGCCATAAACGCTGTACTGTTATTAAATAGCTATAACATTATGACGTCACAAGTATGGTGGCCAATCGTGGCGCGTTTATGGTCACGTGTTTTTTTTTTTATTTTTTTTCAATTTTTAATTGCTTATAATTAATTGAAAAAAAATTGTTTCAAGTTTTTCGCATTAAATATCAACATAAATAGTAATAAAGTTTTAAAATACATAAAAAAATTTAATATTTTTGTTTCAAAATCCCAATTATAGCAGACATTAATAATAAAAATTATTAAATTACGGTTTTTTAGGTATTTTTATTTCATATTATGTAGTTAAGTAATTATTAGTTTCTATGTTAATACATTTATCTTAGTACGTAAATAACTTAAAAAAACAAACAATGTTACATTGTTTGTTTTTCCCTTTTACTTTATGTGCACTGCCTGAATTTTCTCTGCTTGGCCCTATGGTTGACTGGTAGAGAATGCCTTCGGCATTAAGTCTACCATTGTACACATGTTTTTGGAGAACTTAAATAAATATATAAAAATATAAATAAATTCGACAAATAATTCATTTCATTCACAGTTCATCAGTATCTTAAGACTGGCTGCGATCCTTATCAGAGCCAACGTAAGCAACTATATTTTTACCTTGACATCGTTAGGAAATTCCAGCAGGTTGCAATCTCTCATCAGTTCCAGAGTATTCTCGGGCGCAAACGGTCTCTCAACATTCCAACATCCTATGGCGTTCTTGCAGAGCTGTGGCACCATACAAAAATATTGACTATTTACTCAATTTAAGATACCAATGTCTTGGTGCAACTTGGTGTAATGGTCAAGAAGTTGACTATTAACCAAGAGGTCGCGGGTTCGATCCCCGCACTGTACAAACATTTGTGTGCATAAACATGTCTGTTTGTACTGGTCTGGGTGTTATATGTATTTATTTAAGTTTAGATATTTGTAATACCATTGTTGATTCTAATATCTGTAACACAAGTGCTTATGCTACTTACCACGGAGTCAGATCAATGTATATGATGTTTTTGTATATTTATTTATTATTATTATTACCTTTACCTCAAGTATGTGTTTAACTGAAAAAAGTTAGTACCTGTGTATAAAAGAGGATGTTGTGTTTCTGGTCAAAATCACATGCCGAAGCCTGTGACATGGGGCCTTTGTCTCCTATTATCTGTAAGTCATAATAAGTTATCTGCCATAAATAGCCTGCTCTGATCCTGTATCGATACACTAGATGTATAAATAAATGTACATTTAATCACTGCGGCATCTTATCTTATGTAATAAGGGTGATATTGCAATGAAATTAGGTACGCTTTGTGGCGACTTCTCTACCTTTTCATTGGGATGTTTTTACCTAATTTTCTCGACAGCTCTTCAGGATTAAATCACAAAAACAGAGACATACGTTTAAGCCTCTCCGTAGCATAGTAAGAAGAGAAATAAAATCTTTCCGACTTCGCTGGCTAGAACATGTGGAGAGGATGGGAGAGGATCGGGCCATAAAAAGAGCCTATCTTTGACAACCTTCCGGGCGCCGGCCGGTGGGCGTCCAATATATCGCTGGAAGGACGAAGTCGCCAAGGACCTGAAAGAACTAGAAGTGTCCGACTGGTCAGATCTGGCACAGAATAGGGAAGAATGGCGCACTTTAATGTCGGAGGCCAAGATCCACTTCGGGTCGCTGAGCCAGCCAAGTAAGTAAGTAGCAAAGTAAGATTAAAGTCCAGTCTTACCTCAACCCCATTGAAAATATCCTCGCGCGAAACATCCTTGTTTCTCAAGAGTTTGGTGGACATTTTGAATTGTTTTGTACTTGATGTGGGGTGAAGATACAAATCTCGATAGCTGTAATTATTAATAAATGCTACAATAAAGTTGCCTTTTTTTACTAATTGAATGTTTCATAATGTCAATCTTAGTACCTACCTACATCTTACTGTAATTCCAGTGTATTTGTACCTCAATCAATTTGATCAACTTTCAATTCTTTAGCTCTTTGAATCATCAATTTTAACGCGCACCATCTGTGTCTTGACGTTATTCACGTGGTGGGAAGTTGATCAGCTGTAGTTATATGGCGGCTTAATTACTTCATGACCACAAATTTCAAATTATTGTAGCGTCTTTGCCCAGACCATTAAGCGCGTTTGCGTTCAGTTAATACAAATATCCACTCTAATTATCCTACTACTATTATAAAGGCGAAAGTTTGTAAGTATGGATGTATGGATGTATGGATGTATGGATGTATGGATGTTTGTTACTCTTTCACGTAAAAACTACTGAATGGATTTGAATGAAACTTTACCACAATATAGCTTATACATCAGAATAACATATAGGCTACAATTCATAAAGAATTTTTAAGATAAAGGCTTTCCACGCGGACGAAGTCGCGGGCGGCCACTAGTCTCTTATATAAAAATGAATTGCTGTTCGTTTGTCTCGCTAAAACTAGAGAACGGCTGTACCGATTTTCCTACTTTTGGCAGGAAAAAAATCGGTACAGCCGTTCTCTAGTTAGAAAGGGATAAAAAGAGTATTACATACCCGTCACTCTTGATGTTGGACAAAGCGGCCGAGGAAACACCGTCACTCCAGTAGAAGTCCACGCCACCCACCTAAGGCAATGAAAGCAACGTTTTGATAACCCGTACCAAGAAGTCTACGGTATACGTTAAGAACTACCGTCAGCCTTAAAATGCTATAGTACCTACATACGCCAGCACCTGAAAGTACACCTGCGGCACTTAATTTACTTGTAAAAAGGCGATTTTGAAACAACGTATGATAGCCTGATGTGACAACGCGTGGAAACGACATGTAGGTACGCCGCGTGAAAACTTCCTAACGAAAATTGTTTGCATGCACTTTGACGTATTCGGAGCAATTAGCAAGCGGGATTGCGCGCGAAGTGCAAAGGAATTTCGACTTAAAGGTGATCATGCGGCGCGGACCGAGATAGTACCTACCTATCTATATATATATATATATTGTGAGCATATTGAGTAGGTCTGAGAATCGGCCAGCATCTATTTTGATTAACCCACAGTGGTAAGGGTTGCCCACCGTCAGCAGGACAAAGTCTGCGGGGTCCGCTAGTATCGATATAATAATCACCATTAAATATTCTTAAGGCCCTTGGGCGACATCTGACATTGGTCTGAGGTTGGTCACTTACCTTACACACACCCCTCCACCAATCCGCACTGAGCCCGCGTGGTGGAGTATGGCTCGCACCACCTCGTAGTTGAGGTGAGGCCTGTGCCCAGCAGTGGGACGTATATAGGCTGATGATAAATATTCTCAATGCAGATGTTAGGGGCGCTCTTACCCACCTTATAGATCCCTGCGTGAGGGTCGAAGTGGAAGTAATGGTTCTCCACCCGCCACGCCTCGTCTGTCGTCAGGCTGTAAACTATGATGGCGTTGGAGCCCATGTCCGTTATGTAAGCATACGCGTCGTCGCACTTCTTGCTTGGTATGTCTACAACCTATGTGACATAGAACATTTAAGTTACAATGAAATTAATTAATTATGTAAGATTTACTTTTGTGCGACGACTAAGATTTACTTGAACGACATAGAGTGAGGAGAGTGCTGGAGCTCTGTATTACAGGCCCCCAAGCCTAGTTCAGACTCCAGTTCTCTCACACACAATCATTTCAATTCCACCCATAAAATAAATTTGATGTACTGTGATTGTGATAGAAGTAATTTTTTTTTTATTATTATTATTTAAAAAAGGATGATATGAAATAAGAGAGCTTTCCATCTAATCAATCAATCATTTTTATGGACACATAATTGGCGTAAAATAGGTATTTTATATTATTTATTTTAGGACAGCTAACAAATCATACACTTCACATTTACTTATAACAATTTAATGAACCAGATTTTAATAGTGTTACCTCAATTAAAGGCTGCCACGGCATGCGTACTAATAAAAGTTTAAAGCAAACGGTAACATAGTTTGATAAAAATAAAATTAATTTAGTAAACAATTTGAGAAAGATAAAAAGTACTATAACAATAATACAGCCTTTTGAGTATAACGATAAATGGAAAATGTATGAATAAAATAGATATTTGCCAGATAGGTATTTCAGATTTACAATGTATGCGTGAACGATTTAGGGGCAGTTAACTTAAATATTGTTATTGAAGCATCCACCAAAAGTATAAGTCGTCATCAATGACGTCGAACGTACGTAACTCGTCACCGCGAACGAAATCACAAGCGACGCCATCTATCGGCCCAAACTAATATCTACATCGCATACTTACAATGCTGCTCAGTACAGATGAGTCTTTCAGCACTTCTCCGCCAAGGTCGTACCGGCGAAGCAGGCGATCGTTGTTCAGATCGAATATTAGCACCGCGGGTTCGGTGATTTGGTGTAGATCCTCTGCAATGTGGTCAGTGTTCCTAAGTTAAGGAGTCCAAAATGCTAACATGATTCAAAATATACATTTTGGGTAGCTGATAGGTTTCGCTGGATACTGGTACGCCCGAATTAAAATGAAGACCGAGTCATTGTCCATTACACTGCTTTTGTGATTTATCTGAAGAATCCTGTCGCGCCCAAAACGTACGCTTCATCATACAGAAATGCTATGTTATCGTGATTGTAAGTTGAGCTAGTATTCGACCAATCACTTGTTTAATCAGAGACGATTGTCACCACCTCATCTCACCGTTCTAGTAGGATTATAAACGCGAAAGTTGGTAAGTACTCTTTCACATAAAAACTAATATGGATTTTAATAAAATCTTACTAGACTCTAGCTTATACATCAGAATAACACATAGGCATATTCGTAAAGAATTGTGAAGATAAAGGGTTTCCACGCGTACGGAGACGCGAGCGGCCACTAGTCCTACGTAAAGCTAGGCAATAGGCTAGATGACACCACCAATCGTTGACATACTCTTTATTATCTGTCAAAACGGTCTGCCTCCATAGATTTTGTACTTATGGGAATACAAAAACGTGACGTCACGGTCATGTATCAGAAATCTGAGTCAATTGACCGAAAATTTGTTGAGTTTTGTGTTTAAAAGTGATTTCTAAAGCTTTTTGAAAATAAACTGGTTGTATTAACCTCAAAGGGGCTTTGTTTTTTAAACACCATGGTCTTGAAAATATTTAAGATAGGTGTCATCATGCCTATTTAGCTATTCGAACTTACTTGACATATCGGCGACACCATTATCGATGACCCACAGGCGGTCGCATCTGTCCACATGTACCCTGAAGGTGGAGATGACAGACGCGTTGCTGCTGAGGTGGCACGCGTCATCCGTCACGAATGCGTCCTTCCACGACGGGTAGGGGATCAGGGGAGCGTCTTGGCTGCCGTTTAGGTATACGTAGTTGAGGGAGGAAGGTACCCCTGGTGTAAATAATATACTTTTATTTCAGGCAACAGATTTCAAAAAATACAGGCCCATATTATAAAAGTGAAGTAAAGATAATAAAAGTAAAGTTTGACGACCGATTTGTGCAGTGGTCACCATGTCGGACTTCTAAAACCAAGGGTCGCGTGTTCGATCCCCGCACAGTACAAGCATATGTGTGCATGAACATGTGAGTTTGTACTGGTCTGGGTGTTTTCTATGTATATTATGTATTTATTTACAAAAAAAAATAAAGTATGTTTATCCGTTGTCTAGTACCTACCCATAACACAAGCCTCGTAGCTTAATTTGGGACTAGAGAATTGGTGTGATTGTTGTGAAATATTTATTATTATTATTATTATTAAAGAGGATTCACTTCATGAAGAGTAATTGTACGGTGGCAAGTCACAGTAAATACCGCGGTATCTTATGCGATTGTGTTACGGGCAATTTTGCAACAATAATGAACAGGTAGCCTGGTGTGCTAGCCACTGTACAATAATAATAAAATCGACCGAGCAGTGGAATGGATGTAAAATACATTGTGTAGTGTGTAGTGGTTCACGTTCAAATCCATTTTTTTTTAATTCCGCAACAAAATGCCAGAGAATTTGTGGAAAATTGAAGATCGAGGATAAATGAATGATTACTTAGTTAGCTAATTACCTACCTTTTTTCCATCGTGGAACGGTGATGAACAATTTGTCCTTCCATCTCGCTAGGCCAGTAGGCATAATATTTTCAGGGATATACGCGTCCATGGCTGTAGCCGTGTCCTTGAAGTTGCCTTCCCAAGCATAGTCGATCACCTTCCATTGGAACTTCGGGGGGATTAACGCGAACGATCTATGAATGCAACAAATCAAGTATGCAAAAATTAATAAGGGCTTCATTGTTATATTCACTTTCTTTGTAATTTTTTGGTGGTTTCGTATGTGATTTAGAAACTAATAAAATTTTGAAAATTTGCGCCAAACAAAAGATAATGTCACGTGCTTGTCACTAGTGATGTGATGGTTATGGTGATCATAATACTATACTAATCAAGTAACAATCCGAAACAGTTGAAACATCGTCTTGAGATTGGGGACTATTTTTTTAAAGATCTTTTGGACAAATTTTAGGGCTGGTTCCACACGTTGGGCGAACAGTTAACGCGAAAACTCACGCATATTGGCTATTAGAAAAAAAAAACTAACGAGCACCAATCCACATTGAGATCAACGAATTTTTCTTATTGGGTGATAAATTTTTCGGTCAACTGTTTGCCCAACGTGTGGATCGGGTGTAACTCTTGCATTAATCGGTTGATCGGCAAAGGCAATTTTATTTGACGACCGCTTGGTGCAGTGGTCCGTATGTCGGACTTTTAAACCAAGGGTCGCGGGTTCGATTCCCGCACAGTACAAGCATAAGTTTGCATGAACATGTGTGTTTGTACTGGTCTGGGTGTTTTCTATGTGTAATATGTATTTATTTACAAAAAGAAAAAGTATTTAAGTATGTATATCCGTTATCTAGTACCCATAACACAAGCCTCGTAGCTTACTTTGGGACTAGAGAATTGGTGTGATTGATTGTTAAGAAATATTTACTTATTTATTTGTTCTTAATTCTTAAGCAAATAATGAAGGCAAATAAATCAATTGAAATATCAATTAAATTTCTTAGCTTCTTTATCTGTGCCGTCATCTTCTACATTATCTGTGCAGCGCTTTACGTCACTGTCTCAATGACATTTCACTGTCAAATATCTTGTAAAATAGCCAGCTGTCACGCGAATTTGTTGGTTTCATATATTTTCAGTAATACTTCCTAAAAAGTACAAAATTTTGCTTATAAACTAATTACCTAGTAATCGGCTATTGCTACTGACTATATCTACTTGTTGGGAGACCTAGAACTATGTCAAATGAACCAGAGGAGACGAATGGAGACTTCGCGCCTCAGCCGGAGTTGCCTGCTGAAAAGCGAGTCGGATGTGCACATTACAAGCGCCGAGCTAAGTTTGTGGTAAGTTAAAACCATTACACGATTATCTACGTCTGTATTTTCACGTTTAGACGTCACCAGAAGGATGTGCAGGGTTCAAAAACACCTGTTTCTATATTTAAACCACCGACGCAGATTTGTAATGATTTGATAAAATGCGACTTCAGAAAACAAAGCCATGTCAACGAACTGCGTATTTGTTCAGTTTATATAAAACTCATAATACATTCGATTTGAGACTAAAGACTTTTTTTACATGTGTGAGTAGAAAATTTTCGAACCAAAGCTAATGATAAAGAACAAAACATTTAAAATTTTACTCTAAAAACCATTGGCTTCCAGAAGCTACTTGGGTTCCAGAACCTACCATCACTACATTATGACTGCCCATTTTGAATCAAACCCAAAAAACAATGTATTTCTATTTAAATGTCTGATTGTATATGACTTTCTGGCACTAACATTCTACTGTGTATTTTGTATTCATATCAATAATTCTGAATTATGTTATTTGATAAGTGTATGTATGGAAAGTTTGTGTATAATTTAGTAGAAAAAAGATTTCCTATATTACTTTAGATAGAAAATTCAAGTTTAATTGTATTGGTCCTTTACCAAGAACTAATAAGTGACACTTTCTTGGACATGCATTCTATATGGTTTTAAACTTACAAGATCACTATATTAGAATAGTCATTGAAGAATACAGAATTTTACTGTATACCTTTTTGGATTTTAACTAAACTAAATGGTACATTGGCGGTCAGCGCTGCATAAACACTTTCTAACAAAAATTGTTTGCATGCACTTCAACACACGGAGCTATTAGCAAGGGGGATTAAGTGCTTAGGTGTTCATGCAGCCAGGACCGCGATAGCTCATGGTAAAAACCAGTATTCATTAATAATTCTTCAGGCATTTTATCTTTTCAGCAGCAATCATTAGGCAAAGTCTTATTCAAATTACCATGTATTCTAAAAAATTACACATATTAGTATGTCATTACTCCTTGTAAAATCAATCCCAAAAATATATTTATATAATTTCTCTCTGCAATTGAAAATCTCCATACAGCATACATTATTTTGGCTATGCACATAATATTTAAGTCATCATCACTGTGCTGATCATTGATTTAATGTTTAATATAACTCTCCTTGTTTCAGACACCATGCTGCAATAAGTTCTACATGTGCCGATACTGTCATGATGAGAAGGAGGAGCATTACTTCAACCGCAAGTCTGTCACAGAACTAATCTGCACTGAGTGTGACACGCGACAGAGGGTCCAGGCGGAGTGTGAAAACTGCGGAGTGCGGTTTGGCAAGGTACTTTAAACAAATCTTTATTTATAGTTAATTTAATTACTGTAGCCCTTATGAATTGTAATATATGTGTCCACCATATGTATCTAAAATAATAACAATTTATTAAGTTTCATTTAGGTAAATTACAATTAATTTGGGCTTAGGATCAAACTTACAGGATAATTACTTTCTTTAACTGAACTAGTTTAGATATAAACCTGTATCTCTGTATGAGACTGGGATGGGTTTAAGTGTCACTTTTGTGATTTAGGTACTTGATTCTGCATCAACATCACCAGTGGTGATGCTAATAACCAGATGCGGAAATATAACCAGTTATATTTCCGGCGGCAGTTTCAGTATCAATTTTCTGTAAAAAGAGGGTGACACAAGATTTAGTAAATCAAGAAAAAGATAACTACTCCTAAAAAGATAACTACTGTAACGTGTCTGGCGACTTATAAGAAGCCACATCCACTATAGTTATGTTGCCCTGTGTGCCGGTAGAAATTTGCCTTTGCCATAAGCTTACATAGGAAACAAACTGGTCCGAAGTCCACTCACGCTTTTTTTTAATTCATCCCGCAGTACACATGCTTAATCTGCAACCTGTTCGACGACGAGGACAAGCGTCAGTACCACTGCGACGGCTGCGGCATCTGCCGTGTGGGGGGGCGCGACCGTTTCTTCCACTGTGAGCGCTGTAATATGTGCCTGCCCGTACAGCTGCAGCGCGTGGGGCACAGGGTGAGTGTCATACAGCGTGTGTCATACAGGGCGTGCTAGGTACTGGGTGTCCAGCGGCTAGATACCACTGCGACGGCTGTGGGCGGGCGTGACCGCGCACTCCACTGCGAGCGCTGCAACATGTGCCTGCCCGTGCAGCTGCAGCGCGTGGGGCACAGGGTGAGTGGCATACAGCGTGTGTCATACAGGGCGAGCTAGGTACTGGGTGACCAGCGGCTAGAGTCCCACTGCGACTGCTGTGGGCGGGCGTGACCGCGCACTCCACTGCGAGCGCTGCAACATGTGCCTGCCCGTGCAGCTGCAGCGCGTGGGACACAGGGTGAGTGGCATACAGCGTGTGTCATACAGGGCGAGCTAGGTACTGGGTGACCAGCGGCTAGACTCCCACTGCGACTGCTGTGGGCGGGCGTGACCGCGCACTCCACTGCGAGCGATGCAACATGTGCCTGCCCGTGCAGCTGCAGCGCGTGGGGAACAGGGTGAGTGGCATACAGCGTGTGTCATACAGGGTGAGCTAGGTACTGGGTGACCAGCGGCTAGAGTCCCACTGCGACTGCTGTGGGCGGGCGTGACCGCGCACTCCACTGCGAGCGCTGCAACATGTGCCTGCCCGTGCAGCTGCAGCGTGTGGGTCACATAGTGAGTGGCATACAGCGTGTGTCATACAGGGCGTGCTAGGTACTGGGTTTTCAGCGGCTAGAGTACAACTGCAACGGCTGTGGGCGAGCGCGTGTAGCATGTCAATAGTATGGTAAAGATAATTATATTTATATTTCCCAATAATTAGCGACATATTTTTTATGCATTTATTTGATCGTCTTCTCCTTCTAATCAACCAAAACTCAGCCACCGTCAAAGCATTGTCAGTGGCCTTGTAGAGGTCCTGGCGTGTACAGACGCTGCGACACGCAGGGCAGGACAACAGATGTGCTATTGTCTGTGGATGTGTTCTCCGAACTTTAGCCCCACCTTTGCACGTTCTCTATACTTCGGCTTACTATTCGTATAAAGTGTGATGAAAGTTTAATGTAATGGTTTGGTTTTCTGCCCCAGTGCGTAGAGAACGTGTCCCGCTCCAACTGCCCGGTGTGCCTCGAAGACATCCACACGTCGCGCATCCCGTGCCACATCCCGGACTGCGGGCACCTGCTGCACCGGCCCTGCTTCGAGCAGCTGCTCAACTCGGGCCACTACGCGTGCCCCACGTGCCAGACCAGCATGATCGACATGTCCAACGTAAGTAGTTCACAACTGCGGCACCTGTTTTTTTGTAATCGCAGGATTATCCTTTTAGGAGCCATAACCGAAGCCGGGTGGCGTCAGCCGTGTGTGGGACTCCCAGCGAACCAAAAAGGACGCGGCTCCGCTCCGGGGAACATCCGAAGAGGGGACTACCCACGAAAATCCTGCGGTATCCGTTCCCTGTCTAGGAGGTGATATGGGTGCCGGCTAGTCCTGCACGTCCATGACCAAACTCCGAACCACTGCGGCACCTGCTGCAGCGGCCCTGCTTCGAGCAGTGGCTTAACTTGGGTCAATACGTGTGCCCCGCGTGCCAGACCAGCATGATCGACATGTCCAACGTGAGAGTAGCCCGGCGAGTTCACTACTGCGGCACCTTTTTTTTTAATCGCAGGAAAATCCATTTAAGATCCATAACTGAGGCCGGGTGGCCTCAGCCGTGTGTGGGAAAATCCGGAGAGGGGACTATCCACGAAAAACCTGAGGTATCCGTTACCTGTCTAGGAGGTGATATGGGTGCCGCTAATCCTGCACGTCCATGACGAACCACCGAACGACTGCGGCACCTGCTGCACCGGCCCTGCTTCGAACAGCTGGTTATCTTGGGCCAATACATGTGCCCACGGGCCAGACCAGTATGCTTCACATGTCCAACTTGAGTGTAGCCCGACGAGTTTGTCCACGACATTTCGTGCACAGCTCCGCGCACGTCAATGGATGCTGAAAAAAGGCCCTCTCCACATTTTTTTAATTCGATAAGTTGCTAGTGTTCTCCTTCCAGTTTGTGTGTGTTTTCTTTTTGTAATTGTTCAGTTTGTCAGTAGACGCCCCACGATCCCAGATCGTACTTGAAACTTAATTTCCAAAGAGAAATATTATTAAGTTGCATTATTATTTTGCATTAACAATGCAAATTTTATTAAGTCCAAATTTCTTTATGTGCTGGCTGGAAAAAGCATTTTTCTTCTGTGTTTGAATTTCACAATAATTATTTTTTGTTTTAGTTATGGAATTACCTGGATTCAGAAGTAGCAGCGACTCCGATGCCTCCCGAGTATGCAGACTACAAAGCCACAATATTGTGCAAAGATTGTCATAAGGTATACAAACTCATCTACAAAAAATAGTTAAAAAAAAACTAAAAAAAACACGGAATTTATATTCCGTGTACTCAGAAATTATTGTCTCTTTTTTAGTTAGCAATTAAAGAGTGCTTAGTTTTTAAAACTATTTTTTATTTTTATTTTTTTAGTTTATAAGGATAATGGAAAACTCTTATCACATTATTGCATTGTCATCGGTACTTAATACGTGTGCAAAGTTTCAAATTAATCCGATTTCTGGAAGTTGGTGAAAATTGAGTTTGATTCCATTACATACATTCATACATACATACATACACCCTTATCTAATAAAAGCGTGTTAAAAAGAAATTACTTGCATTTAAAAGTTTTTTATTTATTATTCACGTTTTTTTCAGTTATCTACAGTCAAATTCCACGTAGTAGGACTGAAGTGTCAGCATTGCGGAGCGTACAATACTTGCCAAACCAATGGATTCCATAAGTAAGTTTTTTTTTATCAATAAAAAATACGACCACAGACTCTTTGGTCCGTGCCTTTTTTTTTGTTGTTTTGTGTTGATGAATACATTATTAATTATTGTTCCGCGTAAAATGACGCTAACGCCTAGTTTGGGGCTGAGTAATTGGTGTGTTCGTTGAAACAATTTATTATTATTATTTCTTAAAAAATATAACTACATTTGAAAAGGGTTTTTGCTATAGCTAAGTTTTGAAAATGTTTGTAGGAGCCTCCTTATTTCTTGTGTATTGTCAGATGCCTTCTGTACAATCCTACTGCTAAACGCATACAAACATTACATACATTTTTCAAGTCATATTAGCACTACAATACAAAATAATTTAGATAGACAAATCAAGGTGATGTCTATCGGACCATGGTCCCAGACTAATAACAGTCAGTCGGGAGGAAGCGCTTCCCTTTAGCTTCCTAACTCTAAATCTGTTGCGCCAAAAGTAGTAGTGGTACTAGTGGTAGTGGATTATTATAGTGCACAAGTGCGAGCGCAATACACAGGTGCACTCACTTTTCCATCACTCTCAAAGTTCGGTGAGACGACAATCCGACATGACCGGAGAGACAATCAGGCGCAGGCACGGGGGTGTAACACCGCCAACTTTCCTGACCTCGAGCTTTTTTTGAGATATTCATTACAGAAAATCTCAGAAACAATTTTGGCTCGACCTGGGATTCGAACCCAGGACTTTTCGGGTTAAGGCAGAAACTTTGCCACTACACCAACGAGGCAGTCAACCCTGACCATAACATAACACCCGGTCGGTAGGAAGCGCTTCCCTTTAGCTTCCTAACACTAAATCTGTTGCGCCAAAACTACTCCATCTCGGAACAACATGACAATGTGTTTTCTTCTTACCACGCACATACTCAACAGAGAAGCGAGCAGCAGCAGTTCAGACGCAGGCGACTCGTCCACGTCGAGTGCATCTCGCAGTCGCAGCGGGTCGGGCGGTGCGGGGGGAGCGGGGGCCGCCGCGGGGGCCGAGCGGGGGGCGGGGGGCGAGGCTGAGTTACCCCGAGCTAACCCCATGGACGAACCGCCGCAGGCCTGACCGACCCGGTGACGTCGGGAATGGCAACAGTGATTCCCAATATGGCACATATTGCTACGTTTTGTTTTGAAGTTGCCCTTATTACAGCTGTAAGAGATGCCAGTGATTGACAAGGGCTATGATTTTGCCATGTTTTTAATACAGTTCAATTATTGTTTTAAAAAAGTTTCAAATTTAAGCTTACATCCATATTTTTTTCGCGTATTGATGGAGTCACACCGTAATAATAAGAAATTATTAAAAGAAGGTAATATTAATGATTAAGAAATTATTAAAAGAAGGTAATATTAATGATTTCAATTTAAAAAAAAATTGACACAACGTCACATTTTTATAGATTTAATTAATTTTAAGAAATCATGTTGCAGCCTTAAATCAAACAGGGAGATACGGTACGTCCTTCAATCATCAAGTTTAAATGGGCCTGCATCCACAATTACATACACACTCACGCACACACCACTTTTAATTAAAATCATATTATACATAACTACACGACAAAGATAGTGCTTCTCAATTGTGCGAGCGGAACAAGTTCGCCGTCAAAAGGCTCAATCGGGCGCCGGCGTCGGCTACGCTCGGGGTTTCCCGAAATCCCCTCAAAATATGAAGTTCCTAAAATTTTTAGTACAGTCACCGTCAAAATTTTAGTGGCAATTTAGGACCAGTCAAATATTAATTTCTGTTATTTTTTATTTTGATATGGTACTAAAGTTACTATATTTATGATGTTGACTACGTGAGTGGTATTATGGAGAGGCATGTCAGGCAGTATGTCGTATCGTGTGACTCGCGCATTTTTGTATGCTATAGTCTGTTTCTCTCACACGAAAATGTCGGAAATGTCAACAATTTCACAATAAATTCTCTTTATTAATATTATTTTGGTATACTTACGCATGGAAAGTGATCCCATGTACCTTTTTTGCGCCCTGAGTGGTTTGTGCATTGAATAAATGCACAGAAGGGCATTTTAGCGGCAATATTTGCTTATTTTCTTTTACACTTTATTTACCCTGGTGACGAGCAGGACGTGAAAACAACTCGCCGCACAGTGACAAACCAAGTCAGCTAAACACAGTATGGCAGTCGTAGGACGTACCCTATCTCCCTCTGCTTGGTTTAACCCAAACATAGCAAAGCATAGATCAAAATCTATGGTTGCAGATCAATTTTGTTCTTTCTTTGTTTACACGGCAAATAATCGATTTACCAAAACCTGTGATTGAAATTAGAGGTAAATAAAATGGACCAAACAAAATACATGCGAAACTGCCCCAAAATATCCTAAGGCCATAATATTTCGTCCAAGTTCTTACCTTATTCAAAGGCAACTTTACAAATACCCAATAAAATTAATTAGAATCGTAAAATTAGCAAAAACCGTATGTTTAGTTACGCTATTGTTAATAATAAAATAATTGCAAAGGAACTTGCTCACGTATAATATTAATAGCTTATTAACCGAAAATCAGCAATAAGTCAGTTTTGTATATATATTTGTAGTGTATTAATTATATACGCCTTTTGTATTGTGATTAATTATCTTTGTAAATAATATTTCAAATATTATATTAATAAAATAATATTAACTATGAATATAGTCAATGCTACTTTAGTGATTTTTTTTGTTGTCTATGCATTGCAAATTGCAATTAGGTTTAATCTGATATTGTTGTGAAAATTACATTCATGGAGTTGTACAAGTTTCTCTTAGGTACTCCGTTTGTCGAATTGTGATTAGAAATTATACCATGCTTGTATAAAATATATTGTATTTAGTTTGATAGTAATAAATACTGTACTACTTTGTATTTTATGATGTTTCATATGTCTGAATAGTACATATAATTCATAAAACGCTGTCTGTTACGTTCCATTTGCTTAACTTGTGCTATTACAATTAAGGTAATGTATTTGTATATTAAACACCCTTGTTTTAATATAAACCATTAATGAGTCCATCCAAAATTGTGTATTTTGTTCTATAAATGCTAGTTTTGTACTATTTGACTCCCCTGCTTTGCTATCAAAATAATTATTTCGCAAAATTTAATATTTCAAGAACGGAATTTGTTGTTTATAATACAGCCGTCCTTATTGTCTGTTATTTTTAGGTCTAACAGCCTGTTAGCCGTCGGCCAAGTTTCTAGAGTGATGAGCGTAGAGAGATGGGGCTGTATGTAGCCTGTCTCAAGTTTTTAAGCACTGTTTAAATCGTATAGTATATATTAATGACTTGTTCGAAATTATACTCTTTTTGTTCTACTACAGATAAATGAACTACACTCCATTTTGAATAGTGAGATGATTAGTAGTGATCTTGTAACTTTTAAACTGATTTTGCAATATAGTTATTTAGACTTGCATCGCCTTTATACATTTGTATGGGTAGTATTTGTGTAGATATTATGATTTCTATTTGTGCAAAGATTCAAGTTAAATATGTACAAAGACAAACATAAAACAAAATATAATGTAAAAAAACCTTACCAAACCCGTCAACCACGCGTTCAGTACATCAAACCAAAAAAGTAATTTTGGCTGGGAAACAACTTTTATTTTTTGACATAAAAAAAAAACAATTCAATTCTAACCCGCAATGTACAGCGCGCACGCGGAAAAGTGACCGCGGGGCGTGTTGCTGTACGCCGCCGTGACGCAGTTCGGTTCGAGTGTGCGCTAGTGTGCTATGCGAAGTGTGCCATTTAGAGGCTTTTAATGAAAGAACTAGTGAAAAATTGTAACATGTTTCTTTGGAAAAAAGTTAAGTTATTTATAACGGACAGAAGACATTTCTGTTAAAATCAACAATTTCTTTTAAACTTTAACCATCAATATCTCAGTAACCGTTAACTTAGCAGGTATGGTGTAAAGGAAAAAATGATCGTAACAATTGGTAGAATATATTGTATTCGGCTTCAGTAAGGTTTTTTTACACCCTGTATAAGTATTTGAATTGGCCAAAAAAAATATACAAAATATAAGTTATTTTGTCGCAGCTTTTAAATATTTGTGCAAAATAAGTTTGAAAAGTAATCGTTCTGTTACTTTTTTATACCTGTAATGTGGATTACATAAGTTATTTTATTTTAATCAATATTTTGTTTTTTGATACCATCCCTGTTATGTTTCCTTGTATTATTTTATCAAATTAAATATACTAAAATTACCTATGAGACTTGGTTTGATTTAATGGTCCTAAAATTTGAGACTAATAAAACAAAAGTAGCTTGGCAAAAAATTTACTGGATATAAAACGGTATTTTGTACATAAACTATACATATTATTTATGCTTATCTCACTGCCGCACTCAGAAAGGTTCATTAAATAAATCTTAATTACCATTAAAATTGTTAAATGACGGTTCATCCCAGAAACAATATTTAACATATTCGCTACAAAATTGGTATGGCCAGGCTTAAAAATGTTGGATTTAAAAAAAAAACTATTTTTAAACAGCATAAAATCATTATTTGTATTAACAGGATTGATAATCGGTTCTTTTACTGTAAGTTTTTACTGAAATGCAAAGCGCAATAGCTTTTTAAATTAAAATAAAATGGAGCTGGTTGATATTTTTCTCTATGAGAACACTTTATTGCTGTCAACGTAATCTCAAACGAACAAAATCTTTTTTGTTGTTGTTCTGGACAGAATTGTGGCGAAATACTGAAGTAACCATTAAGTGACTCTGAGTGCGACAGTTAGTTTCTACACTTATTCCCAAGATTTTACTTGGAATGATACTGGGAATGTAAAGATAGACATACACACACATTATTACTAAATATTTAACAATAAAAAATTGATTAAGTGATTACAAAAATATATTAAAAGGAACTTCAAACTGAAATTATAAACAAATCTCACAAAACTTTAGTAACAACATCAAAAACGTAATATAAGTAACTTTTGTAACAAAATATTGGATTATGTATAAGTTTTTGATCGATACAAAATATAAAATACTAAAGTTAACAAAAAATAGCACATAAAAATTATTTTACAATAACTTATCAAGATATTGTACTTAACAGTTGCCTACAAACAATTATTCAGATAAACACTTTTCTTTGAGGTTATCAAAAGCTACAGTTAAAAATTTCCCTCTGAGCAAAAATTACAATTGAGCTCAAAATTGGTGTAGCTATTATTTTAAACTTATCTGTCTATTGTATGAACAATATGGTATTAGGGTGCGTACAGATTATGTAACATGTTATATACCTTCTGTTATGTGTGGTGCAGGATCCGCCATATGAAAATCTCGTATGGTAGAGAAAGAGTTGTAGAACATGTTATGTAACAATGTTTGGTTATATAGTCTGTACGCATCATTAGAATCCATTTTTTTAAAGAAATTGATTTTTAGATTTCATATTTTACTTCACTATTTGATCATTACAAATTTAGCCCTTAAATTTAAAAAATGACACTGGTATATACGTTTGACTTATTATGTCGCCAAAAATATTTTCATTTAATTAATCTTTGTAAATTAGCGATATGACAGTTCATTAAAGATCAAAAACGATTGGTGACAGACAAGACCATTTTACCACAGCAGGTCACCTGGGCTACATTTATTTTATATTAAATGTCTATTAATTTTAGGTATCTCATCGCTATACAAATATACTTCTTATAAAAGTTGGTTAGGTGCTTCTTTTAAAGATAAAAGCAAGTTGTTAGTTCAGTAATAACATCTAGCATATCTTTTAATCAAAAATGTGTTAAGATTTATAGTATTAAGTGTTCATAGCCTGGCAAAATGTTTTTAACTTTAATGAGATCAATTCTTAGCACATTCGTAAATGCTTTTGTTAGTAATATTGAAAAATCTAAAAAATGTATTAGGGTATTGTTATTAGGTATAGTTAACCTAATTTGAAGTTAATTCTGAACACGTTTTGTAGCTTTGGTCAGAGTGTAGCGTTAGTTACGGGCTTATTTTCCCATACATATTTCTCAATATGTTTATAGTATAAACTAAAAAAAACCATCTAGCTAGCACCGTCATCATAATAGTGCTGAGGATCACTTAGTTGTTTAGCAACTTAGATTTCCATCTTATCAGATTACACGATAGATGAAATCAGCAACCAATAAGCAATCTACCTCTACGATGAGCTTATCAGTCAGTTAAATAATGTAATAATTGTTAAATTTCTTCTTACCCTTTTTATTAATGGGTTCAAACCAGTTATTAATTAAAGATCAGGTTCTTTTATCAGCATATTTACTCGGGTTGCCGAGTTATAGGAACACGGGCCGAATTCCCATTGAGGCTGGTTCGATTCCCGCCTCGGACAGTTATTTGTTACTACTGCAATAATATTATCTTATTTTAAAATCTGTACTTAGTTTAGATCACACTTGACTTTTTCCACGAGTTATCTCAGACGTAATAACATAGCTGTTAAACAATTTAAATCCCATAGCTGATAAAAACTAACGTCAGTACTTTGTTAGCCCATAACTGATAATATGAATATGTAATTGAAATTGTAATCATGTTGATAAATTTATCAACGTAATGTTTTTTTTTTGTAACAGCTATAGCTAAAAAAGATTGTCTGTATGTATTAACATTCATATATTTTAAACAACATAAAAAGTTGATTATATAAAATGTAGGCCTAATTAGAGACCTCAGAAGCATGTTATAGTTGGCGCATGGGCATGACTGATCTAGTTATGATTTTATTATACCTAATTTATAAATGCGACGCAGGTTGTATCATTTATCTATCTTTATCTATTACGCAAATATTTATTGACTTTGGGTAGCGATTGTTTCATTACTTTTTTCTACCGTAAACTTGGGTAACAATCTCTATTTCAGACAACCTTGAATACGAAAGTGACAACGCAGAAATATACCGTGTACTGGATGCAAATATTTTTGTTTTTGTAAATTTCGGAATTCACTTTATATCGGTCCGAAATTTTATTAAGATTACACAGACATTTTTGCTCTGTGAAAATACTAAAGTGATCCGTCAGGAAAGATATATTGAGGTAGTCACGAAAACGTTTAGTGGTTCTTATTCAATACATTAAGCTTAGTGCACACTCCTGGATGTTCTTATAACTATAAGTACTGTATTTGAGTATTGCACACATTGGTAGGTATAACAGCATAGTTTGTGGTATTTACCAGCTCTGGTCGTATTAGTTTGTAATTTGCCCTACCTTTTTTGAAAACTCAGCAGAAATTTCCAGAATTAAAATTCAAAATTTGTTGTTTTTTTCACCGGCCAGATGAAAGCTAATGCCGCAAAAAATGCCGGCTAATAGACAAGAAAAAAAAATGTCATTCATTTAAGGGGAGAATTCACCTAAATACTCTGGCTTAATACATGCACTCTCACTGCTTAGGTTAGCGGAAGAGTTGCTTCATATACATATTGCCTTCGGATTACCGATCTTGAATTACCTAGCAACACTAAGCGACTTTACCTCACTGTCAACACTGAACACTCTCGGCTTGTCTATGGTAGCTCGTGGAACTCGAAGTCCGTGTAGAGTTGCTCTACCCGTCTATACACCTCGTCGCACGAAGCCAGCATTTGAGGCAGCACGGCCATCGCCGCGGCGAGGCTCTCGTCGGAACCGAATATCTGGGAAAGGTGATATTGTCAACTTATCATGCGAGTGTAGAAAATAATACAACCACTTTGGTGTACTGGTCAAGAAGTTAATTTTAACCAAGAGGTCGCGGGTTCGATCCCCGCACTGTACAAACATTTGTGTGTATGAACATGTCTGTTTGTACTGGTCTGGGTCTTTTATGTATCTATATAAGTTTATTTGAAATACCGCACTGTTGATTTTGATATCTGTAACACAAATGCTTAAGCTACTGACCACTTTTCGGTCGTTTTTTTTTTTCAGAATATCAGCATGAGGTGATCATAAAAGAGTCCTTGAGGTAAAATGTGGTTCCAAATACCATGAATTGCTAAGAAATCAAAAGCGGTTATAAGTCGCGCCATATCAAAAAAAACGCTAACGTTCACCTGCGCACTCGACGATATATGGGTCTATTTTTTTATTTATTTAGGTAATCTAGGCTTTCGCTTCTGGTAATGTAGTAATAATATCTGAATCACCGGGGTCTGTGATAGCCAGAGTGCACGCTCTGTAGTATTTACTCACCACAAACACTCACTCCATACCATTGATTTATATATACTAGATCAGTAGTTACCGCGCAAACGCGGTCCCACTTGACATATGGCCACAGCCATATGAGCGACTTGCGTCAGTTCAGTGCTCCGTGAGACGCCAAGCGAGTAACGCATGGAAAAAAAATCGCGAAAATGGGTAAATGCGTCGTGAAGAAGTGCGATTCAAGATCTCAAAAACATAATAAAGCAATCGGAATTACTTTCCACACGTAAGTTTATTGTTCTGTGTTCATATTAACGTAAAAATGTAATTACATTGTAAAATTTTGTAAATTAGGTTCAGTGTTGCCACTAAAAACTCATTTTTAGTTTCCCACATTTATGGGAAAATATTGTCATATAAAAAATAAGTGATTTTAAGTATTATTTTAAATAGTAACAATATTGCAGGCACCTTGCGATTTCTTCATTTTCCCAAAAATCAAAGATTTAATGAGAGGTTCGACATTTACGGGGCCAGAAGAGGCAGTGATTGCGTTCAACCAGCACGTAGAAAACATACCCTCAGACCAATGGTCCTCGTGTTTCCAAAAATGGTTTGAACGGATGAAAAAGTGTTTAAAATGCAACGGAGAATACTTTGAAAAGCAGTAAATATAATATTATACAAATTAATTGTTTTATTTATGAGTTACGCAAAACTTTCAGTTTGGCCCACGTACATATTAATTACTGTCTAATTTAATAAATGAATATTTATCTTACTTTTATTTTTCATTTCAGATCGAAATCCTATATATATAAGAGCGAAAATCCTACTACTCCACTAATATTATAAGTGTGAAAGTTTAGATGTTTAGATGTTTGTATGTTTGTTACTCAACCACGCCAAAACAGCTAAACGGATTTGGCTGAAATTTGGGACATAGATACTTTGTAGCCTGGAGAGGAACATAGGCTACTTTCAATCCCGGAAAAATGTCACATTCCCGCGGGAGAACGTCGAAGTATTCCACGCGGGTGGAGCCGCGGGCGTAAAGCTAGTAACTACATAAATTAAGTATTCTCTATTGTGATGGAAAACAACTCACTAATAAGTGTTTCATTTTTCAATTTATAAAAGGGAGAAAAATAAATAGTCCTTGAAAAGTTTCTTGCTGCTTCTTCTCTCAAGGTCTCCCATCGTAGTATTTACGAACCGATGGCGTAGATTATTTGACGATAAGTATTGTAATTACAATCTTATCTAAATTATAAAAAGAGAAATTTGACTTTTAATAATAAACAAGCAATCCGTCTGCGTTTCACCCGCGTGGACTAAGACCCGTGCCCAGCAGTGAGATAAAAAGGCAGTAATATCACTGAGGGATAACGAAGCATTCTAAGTTCTAACAGTGAAAGAATTTTTAAAATCGGATCAGTAGTTCCGAAGATTATCTCCTACAACCTCACAATCTTTACCTCTTTATAATATAAGTATAGATAAAATAAAAACTATAAGAAAATATTTTAATTTATTCTTCATATATAACTAATACATCTAATAAGAAATTATATTAACTTTAGACTGTGCCCCCGCTGCCGATGCCGGTACCGGATAAAAATGGGGTAAAAAATTTCAACGGAAGGCAACCCCATGGCGCAATCACGTGTGCGTTGCAATCACTACACGTTAGTATTGCGGTCTCTGTCTGATCCGAGCGACCGTATAGTGCTTGCGATTTGCGTAATTGAGACAGATATATTTCTACTTTCAAAAGTTTAGTGGTTTCAAAGCTACGTAGTCGCGTTTGAATAGTGGCTCCGTTTTCTTTGACGCACCTGAATGCGCTTTGCTTCTCTAGTATATTTAACTCAATGCTCCATACCCACATAACTCACATCGCACCCTCACCACAAACACCTCACCTGCATTACTCACACCGCACCTTCATCACACACACCTCACTCACATTCACACACACCCCACCCACATTTCACTCACATCAAACCATTACTTTAATTTATTATATGATAATTTAACTTTAAAATAAGTCCTCATTATTATTATTTTTTCTCTTATTATGGCTCCTATTTGTTGTCTTAGTCTTATTTTGCAATCTGAAAGGGAATGAGCGAGTTATTCCCAACACAAGTGTCTATGACAACTTAATGGGAAAACTCGACAATGTAATTGTAAAAAGACTTTGTTCAATAAATGAATTTTTATTTATTTATTTATTATTTATTTACCACAGGCCGTGCCAAGTTCAATGTTATTTCTGCTGTAGTGGTGAACTCCAGTTTTTGCCAAAAGTGCATAATATTCAATCTCTGGTGAATTGGTGAAGAATTGGTGGTACGAAGTGGGGAAGGAGCGGGCATTTCGCGCGCCGCACATTCATGTATACCTATGATGACGAATAAATGAATTTGTAATAGGCTAGATGACACCACCAATCGTTGACATTTTATTATCTGTTAAAACGTTCTGCCTCCATAGATTTTGTATGGGAATACAAAATCATGACGTCACGGTTGTGTATCACAAATCGGGAGTCCATTTCGTCCAGTCCGTTCGCTTCAACGGGGTTAATATTCCGTTCTGTACGAGCGTCAAAAATCTTGGACTTCACATGGACCAAACTCTCAGTTGGTCTGTCCATGTGGCAGAAGTTAGTCGGAAAGTTATGGGTACACTGCGTTCTCTGTGCAGATATAAACACTTCCTTCCTGTCAAGACCAAAATTTCCTTAATCCAATCCCTTGTTCTTCCTCTCATTGATTATGCTGATGTGTGCTACCCTGACCTTAATCAAGCCCTTGTAAACAAGCTGGACCGCCTGATCAACTGCGGCATTCGTTTCATTTTCTGTCTTCGTAAATACGATCATATTTACGCTTTTCGCTCACAGCTTGCTTGGCTTCCTCACCCGCTTCGACGTAATATTAGAATTCTTTTGAGTACTTTCTCCATACTTAACGATCCTAATTCCCCTTCTTATCTTAAATCTTGATTTTCACTTCTTAGTTCGAAACATTCGCGTCAACTCCGTTCCTCTGATAAATTGACCTTGGCCTTTCCACTTCACCGCACCAGTTTTCAAGCCAACTCCTTCCACATTCAGGCCATCAGGCTCTGGAATGCTCTTCCCGAAAATATAAAACAGGCTCCCAGCAAATTATCATTCAAGAGACTCATTCGCACCCACTTTCTTACTTTATCGCAACCGTCATTATAGATCTTCCTTTTACAGTTCGTCAAATTTATTTATTTATTTAGTGTATATTTGTATATATTATGTGTATTTTATATATGTAATCATATATATATATATATATATATATATGTATATTTACATATATTTATGTATATTGTATATTTAATCTTATGTGTCATATTATTCTTATTTTTTGTTTGTTTTCTCCTTTATTTATTTTGTCGCACCGCCCACTAATCATTTCTGCTTAGCCCAAAGGTATGACTGGTAGAGAATGCCCTACGGCGTTAAGTCCACCTTTTGTACAAAGTATTGTTGTGCAATAAAGCTTAAATAAATAAATAAATAAATTGACCGAATATTTATTTAATTTTGTATGTTTTAAATAGGTTTCTAAAGCTTTTTGGAAATAAACTAGTTGTATTAACATCATATGCTATGTTTTTTAGGCTATGTTTTTTAAACGCCATGGTGTTGAAAAAAATTAAGGTTCGTGTCATCATGTTTATTGTTTGCGTGCGAGTGAGATAGCGACTGCGACCATGCGCAAACTCCTCCCCTCCAGCGTTTTGTTTATTTGGCGCTACTTAAATGGGTATTAATGGGTCCGTAATGTGCAGAGAATAATAAATTCAAAACATCTAGCTGGAAAACAAAGCACGGTTCACTATTGCCATTGTTATGACGGTCAATTATAAACTTTTCGATTGATATTAATTGAAGGTATAGCTACAGAAATCAATAAGATATGTGGGCATAAGTGTTTTGGCATTGAACACTGCATTGATAACAAATAGACGATAAAAAAGGCAATCACATGTGTTTTTTTTTATAGTAACAATTGTTTGACAATGGCTTTAATCTCTTAACTGACAGTTTACTAGCTAAGAGTCATAATCGTTCTATTTATTTTTATATATTGTGTTAACTAGTAGAGTTTGCAATTTTGACTTTGGTAGAAATACCTAAATTATATCTCAGCAATAAGATTAAATAAAGCTATCATTAATATTCAATTGATAAATGGCTTTTTATTGATGCTGTTTGGTTTCACACAAGCCCACTGTATTAGGTGACCTTAGGGAAGTAATTTACTGAATTGTTTAGCTTATCAAATGATTGCAAGATGATAAATTGTGATTAGTTATCATATATATCATATTGATCAATATTATGTTAAAAATCAAAGTTCAAGCCAAAACTGATCTTGAATTGTTTTTCATCATAACACTAAATCAGTCATCATGACAATAGAAGTCAATCCAAAATAATTAGTAGTAGGATTTTTTTCTTTAAGAAATAACAAATTCACTCTGTGAAATTAAATCAGCATTCTTAGGTGGATATTATGGTTGGGTTTACTAAAAATCATATAATTTTGATTAAAATAACTGTTCCATTTACAATAGGCAAGATGACACCACTAATCGTTGCCATATTCATTATTATCTGTTGTAACGGTCTGCCTCCATAGATTTTGTATAGGAATACAAAATTGTGACCTCACAGTTGTGTATCAGAAATCAGAGTCGATTGACCCAATATTAATTAAATTTTGTGTGTTTAAGAATTGGTTTCTACAGCTTTCTAGAAATATACTGGTTGTATTAATTTCATAGGGGCTATGTTTTTAAAAAGGCCATGGTCTTGAAAATATTTAAGATAGGCGTCAACCTGCCTATTGTATTTTGTAAACACAAAGCATGGAATGAACTAGTTTGAATACCTTTTTTAGTAAGTCCGGTCTTGATGGCAAGGCATGCATGGCTAGAGTTGCAGCTTTACGGATGTACCATGGATGGTGTTCTGCTAGCGTTTCATTGTATGATCCTTGGCATGTTGTACATGTGCTCATGCTTTCATCACCTTCACTCAACCTCTTCAAAAACAGTCTGATAAAGTCTGAATACAGAGAAGACACAAATGTGATTAAGAGAAATTAAAGATTAAAAAGGGACAGTATTATCTTTTTTTTTTTAAATAGCAGATATGTAGAAGGCAATGGATATAGTTCATGGAATCAGGTGTTACTTTGTGTAAATTTCCACTAAACAATGTCAGCACTGGAACCCAAATACATTCAACTGTAACCACTTGAAAATACTAGAGCTGGAAGTTGCTGGGCTTACAATACAACTCACGATGTAACACAGAAGAAGCTAGTCATTTGGTTATCGTTTGGTTTAAATTTAAAGTAAAAAATTCTCTTCTTCAGCTGAAGACAATGGAGACTATTCTTCTACTACTTTTGTTTCAACTTACAGAATGGAAGCTAGTATAAGTTTTTTAATGATAATCAAAGAGTTTGAACAACTCATAACACAAGCCTTGTAGCTTAATTTGGGACTAGAGAATGGTGTAATTGTTGTGAAATATTTATTTATTTAACTTATATCAAATTTTCAGCATTTAAAATGAGTAGACTAGGTAGTTAGGTATTGTAAAATTCACAAACTTAATTCACAAAATAGTTTTCAAGTATAAAGACTTAGTGATTGCAAATATTCACACAAAAAACTTGATCTATACAATTATTCACACCTACCTAGGCCTCTATGCAAACGCAGCATAGTGCGCGAGCCTGACACGAACCCGCTTTTGTCATGAAGACCTGTTTCCTTTTCGTACTTCATCATTTTCTTGAAAGACTCATAGTATACAGCGTTCTCCCCTTCATTATGCTTTTCCATCACTTTGATTTTACTCTTAACGTCACTACTGACAAACGAAAACACTGATCCAATTAAATTAAGGAACCTAAAAGAGTATATGAGTTAGTTAATAAGCTTCAGCTAAAGAAATACATTAAAAATTATACAAAGAACCTACTTTACGAGTTCGTTGTATCCATCTATGTAGGCCTCTATGACGACGTCGTCTTCTTCTTTGAGACTTCGCTGGAAGCTCTGTTCCACGTAGTGCAAGTCTAATGTATTATCGTTCGACATTTTTTATAATATAAAATAAATTATGAAAAATTACTAAATCCACATCAACGAAGGATAATGGTTAGCAACGTACTGTCAGTCAGTCAATGTCAAAAAGTCACTGACAGTTTTAGTTTAAATTTTATACCTCAAATAATGTCAAAGGCTTGGACAACTAGTTATCGGCCATGTTATCGATTTGAAATCGATTGCTTAACTAATAATTTCTACCTTTCTGTCTTAATCTATAATCTATTGAATGATTTTTCCTTGAAGATAACAAACACTACCAGCAGCTGAAACTTTCATGCTCTTTATCATTTCAAAATTGACACAACAAAAACAACACGTCAACGACCTTGCGTGTAACATAAACTTTTTAAATAAGTTTTATTACATTATTAATGTATATCTTATAAACTGACATATATATAATATAAATATAAAATACATATAATAAGACTGTAAAAGATCGATTTCTGTACATTGAAGATTTTTATGAAAAATTGTTACAGGGGGTCTTAATTACAGTAATAGAAGCCAAAACAACAATTTTTAAAATTTTTGTCTGTCTGTCTGTCTGTCTGTTTGTCCGGGCTAATCTCAGAATCTACTGGACCGATTTTGACGGGACTTTTTTTATTTGACTCAGTATCACCAGGAGAGTAAACTGGGATATAAATAATCACGCCGATGAACTTAGGGGGCAGGCAGGAAATTGAATATCAGAAACTACAGGACTGAATTTGATGGGATTTTTTCATTTGATTGAGTTTTACCTAGACAGTGAAATATATAATAACTCATGCCAAATGACTAAGTGTTAACTGGCCTAAACTTGGGATGAATTAATCACCCTACCTAACTAAGGGAACTCATTGTGTGTACCTGTTATAGAGTCGCAGGTATGCCTGCATTTGGGTCATGTTAAACAGTAGCATAGGCTGGGAGTACCTCCACGCGGTGAAGGCGGTAACAGTTAAAATTCCACGCGGACGAAGTCGCGGGCACAGCTAGTATAAAATATAAGTCAGTTTATAAGGTATAAATTCTACGGGCCTGTATTTAATTGTAAATCTGTTGCCTGATACAAATAAATAAATAATATTTTTTTTTGTTACTATACTTTCCACTTGCTTGTGTGGAACAGCTTCCTTTCGTTTCCCGCGTAAAACTCAGTCAGCTGATAATATGTCAATGCCAAACAAAAAAAAACATACGATGCATTCCGTTCCACAGTCATCTCACCACAATAAATCTATAAAAAATATTTCTGTGCCTTGCCATCAACATCGATGTGCTTAAGCTGTTCAAAAAATTCCACCTAAAAACGCATTTCAGTCCATCGATCATATTTTCTGTTCGGAATTTTCACTACAAAGATTTATTTTGATTGAAAATCTTTTGGAAGTTTATAAAAAGCCTAGAGACATCCCGCTCAGTCTTCAGGTTCTTCTAAGGAATGAAGAACGCTTCATGACATTATTTAGATTTTTAGTCTCTACTGTAGAAGAGATCTGAACTGAAACAAAAATTATGAAAATGTTTCATTGAAGAACTTCACAAAATACACTTCACGTTGGAGTCCAAAGTATTTGAACTTATAGCAAAAAAGCAAGATGAAATACTTTGTTGTATTGAAGGACAACTTGATATCTATTAGAAACTAGCGGACTCGCAGACGTTTTCCTACCCGTTGCTTTTTTTTTAAATTTTCTCATCTTTTAAACCTTGCCTGGACTTCCAGGAATATTTCGAGATTAAAATGATTCAAATCGGTTCAGCTGTTCTCTAGTTTTAGCGAGACTAACGAACATCAATTCATTTTTATGTATAAGTTTTTTTTACTGAAGTTTTACTTAAGTTTAGGCTGTATGGTTTTAACCTTTGCCTTTTTCACACAAGCAAGGAAAGAAGCGCACCAAAAAAAAAACACTTCAGTCAAAAAAAAAGCACAAGCACAAGGTCGTAAACAAAATGGTAATTTGGACATTTTTTATTGAAATGTTTTAAATTCTGGTAAAATAAATATTGACACCGTGCAGCCGTCTTCCGCCTGTTTTCCAAACATTCTTATACTTGCAGTAAGTAACTAGTTTGTCCTAAACTATTTGGTACTCAAACTACAAACTTGCATTGGCAAACTACATTCCTCAGTGGGGCGACCGCCTAACTGAAAGCTATTCATTTACGATAGCTATTGACGATGACTATAAGCTAGCGATCGCTTTGCCTTGGAGCGACCGCCTAAGGATCGCGATAGCTTTGCCTACCCGATAGCTTTCGTGAATGAATGGAATAACGGCGTTTTGTTTATCTATGTTGGTGTTAAAACTTGGCGTACTGCCAAGTTTAATTAATACTAAGAAAAATATTTTAAAATTACTATTTATTGGAGAAATGATGATGCATTATCAGTTTACCCGTTGAAATGCGTTAGAAAAAGGTATAGACATTAAAATTACACATATTGAAAAAACTTCAAACGAAGTAAAAACCAAACGCGTGGCAAGGACATATCCAGTGCTGCCTTAAAATAAATCCTTGTTGAAATGGTAGTTTCTTGGGCTAAAATATGACCTTTTAGTGTGATACTTTTTTGTGAGCAATTATCAAACGTGGTTTATCTGATAAAGAAAATTATCTACATTGTGCCTGCAAAGACAAAATAATTTTTAAAAGCCCCGTTTCAATTAAAAAAAAAATTTTTGTTTCGATTTTTGGTCAGAGTGATTTCACATTTTTTTTACGACAAAATGGAGGATAACATTACTAAAATATACACACGTCCTTTGTTTGTAAAATCTCAATGAGTTATTTTGACGTATAATTTTGGTAGATTTATAAAAATAAATTTGGCAGCACTGCTTATGAAGTTTAGTTTTCGCGCAATATTGATAAATAAAACATAAAACTTTCTTCGCTCAATCTCGCTCGGAAGAAACTTCTACAAATTGTTCCAAGTAAAGTAAGTACTTTCTGTATACTTTCACGGGTAAAACATGTAATGGAACATCCATTGGAGTATTTTTTACAGTGCATTTATCACATTTTCAGAATGCCGTCATCGAGACGCGTCTGTGTCTACCAACTGGAAATATTGGTATCGTGGATGAAGGCGCACCCACTGCAGGCCAGAGGAACCCAATTTGCCACTCCACAGACACAGGGGAAACAAATGGGCCTCCAGCTGTGGAGTGAAATGGCCTCTCGACTGAACGCAGTGAGTGATGGCGTGTCGAAAAGCCCCAAAGATTGGAGACAAGTAAGTAAAACTTCCCACAAAAGTACCTAGGTACAAACATTTTGTGTACATTGATGTGATTCTTGTTTGTTTGTTATAAAACTCCAGAGGTGAAAGCCTAGTGATTCTTATTATTGCATGAATGATTCATACTAACAACACAACTAACGTTAAGAAGTCTGTTAACCAAGCATGTAACTCACTAATAGTGCTTTATTTGGTTTGTAAACATAACAAAATAATTGGGTGTAATTCCATGAAAAGCTGCTATCCTTTCATGTTATTTAAAGAAAAATCTATTTGCAATTATTTCATTTTATGTCTATCTGTTTAATTATTAGACATTTTAGTTTACTTATGAGTAAGTGATTTTGAGCACAGTTGTGGGTGGGTTAGATCCTATTCATGGAAATATGTTCAATTATTGATGCGTTGAGGTGACTAACATTTGTGTTTGTGGTGTGCTTTAGTATTGGAATGATTTAAAGTCAAAACTAAAAAAGAAGGTGTTGGCTATGAGGCAACACTGCTTTAGGACAGCAAATTTCTTAATACTTACATTTCTAACACCTGTATATAATATAGGAAAGTTTTTATGTTGTTATAATTTAATGATGCCTGAGCATAAGATACAATTCTCAGATACAACATACAATTAAGTAGGCATATACAGTTGCTTTATTAATGTTGTAAAAATACTTTCATGCTATTTTACAGATGGGGTTGGACCAACCCTCAACCTCAAAGGCCCTGCCACCGGCACCTGTCCCTGAAGTAGAAGAAGAGGATGTGGCCTTTATATACCCAGTAAGTATTCCATACAGAATTATGAATAATTGTTGTGTGTAAAAGTTTTATATTATTATTTCAAGTAAAAAATAAATTTCTTAATTTCAGCTCAGACACCAGCCAAAACAACTAGAATCAAAACAAAATGTAAGTATTCTGTAGATGGATGAGATTACTTTTAATAAACTTACTTTGTAATTTTAAATGCAATTGCTTATGAATATGTTTGATTGCAGCAGCCACAGCCACGGACACAAGCGAGGTGTGGAAAAAGTTAAAAGAACCCAGTAAGAATTTTCTTAAACAATTTATTATTTAACACAATAAAGTATATTCGAAAACTTTAATGTCTAACAAAAGTTTCTATGATTTCAGCCAAAAGAAAACATGTGGCTGTAACCGGAAAAAAAAAAGTATGGTTCAAAATGTAAGTATTGGAAACTGTGTAATCCCACAATGCAGTCACTAACACATATTATGTTGTTACAGCAGATGTTGCAGCATGTCCTCCACAGTGGGCTAAGGACCTAGAAAATCTATGCGTGAGCTCGAGGAACGAAGGCGCTCGTCGGCGTCCGCGCCCGAGCGCCGCGCGGCTGGAGCGCCGACTCGCGCCCGAGGAGACGCGTGCGCTGGCGGTGCACGAGCGGCGCGGCCGTGAAAACGTACCTGACGCCTTATCAAAAATAAAAGTCTTGATTTATATAATGGTTTCATTTATTACTTGGGGTACCTATTTTTAGTACTAACATACTAGCCTCATCTTTCACACAGCAAATGCAGCTAAGCTTAGTCTTCCTGACAAATTCTAAATACCTATGTAGACCCCATTGTAGTAGTTTCTATGTTTTCCTCCACAGTCTGTCCACGAGAGGTTAATGCCCCAAGACGCGCCAAATGTTGTTTTCGCAACTGAAAAATGATAAAATATAAGCTACCACATATGAATACCGGAAATAAAAAAAGGTCTAAGTGCCAAAAAATTCGAAACGTATTTTATCTCAGAAATGTATTCTATGTGCCATCGCCAATAACTTAAAATAAGCATTATGTGACTAGCGTAGTTTTTTGCTCGGTACTTACATCTTTAAGAAACGTGGGGGAGCAGGACGCAAAGCGCATTATTTTTAAAAAGGGTTTAAGTACCTTGCAGCGAGCCGCCAGTGTTATGAAAATGACGGACATTGCACCTGTTGTAGTTACCGATTCGGGAAGAAAAAGGCGTAAAAATGGTACAAAAAGTGTGCAGTTTGTGAAAAAAACATTAAAGGATGCTGGTAAACAATACACGACAGCTAGTGGTAAAGTTATTCCGGCAAAAAAACCGCCACCAGATGAGGTAAGTTGATTTTTTCTTTTTCTAACCTTTAAAGTAAAAACGCGCGGCCCCGCGCAAGCGACCTGCGCCCGGTGCGAGTACAACCACTAGTGATGGGCGCATTGTTGTCGATCTAATTATTTTATCATAGCTTGCATTAATATAATAAGACATAATACCTATTAATACGTAAATTTAGCATGAGATTGTTGTTATGATTAAATTATTAAATTTGTTTCTCTTTTTGTAACATAGGTAAAACACTTGGTAATAACACGTCTCCTTGTGACGAATTATGAAGATATTTATCAATTGTTTTTTTAAGGTTCACTGCAAATGCCGTTACAGCTGCAAAACGTTAACTCCTGCCAGTAAATTGAATTTGTTTATAGAATTTTATGGTCTGGCTAATAACGAAAAACAGTCTACTTTTTTAATGAATCTGATTAATATTACACCAGTTAAAAGAAGAAGACACGGCAAATATGAAACGGCTGAGAAAAGTAGAAGACAGTGTAGTGTATTTTATGCAGTACCGGATGGACAGGGCAATATTGTAAATGTGTGTGACATTGTTGGATACACATTACCGAAACTTCAGTGTCAAAGTAAAATTTCAGGAGAGAAGAAAAAAGATCTTTTAGATATGATTCCGTATCTCAAAAACGAAGATCATCGAAGGTATTATGAAGCCATTTTAAATTGAACAGTATGATTAATATTTAATTGCTTTGATTATTTTTACTTGATATTTTAATATGTTGATTTTGTTACTCGAAAAGGTAATTTTATTGTTTTCAATTATTTAGTTCTATAATGTCACGTCACTAGTCTTTGTGTGTTCAAATGGCCAAAGTGCCAATATCAATACGAACTTGGAACTTAGATCTTTATTTAAAATATGATGCTAGGCACTTAGAGCCTAATTTAAGTTAGTGAGAATTGGAGTTTGAGTTTTCTTAAGACTGACAATTAATATTTAATTTAGTTGTACTAATTGATAAGTAAAACACTTTATTTTTTCTGCATAAAGAGATTATATCGTCATGTTAGTATTTCCGTTCAAAATAATAAAAAATATGATTATGAAGATGAGTTATTATTTTAATCAACAATTCCTCCACATTTTGTTTTTGGTACATAGACCCTTTTTTATTTCCGGTATTCATATATTAAACTTAATTTCATAAATCAACTAACTCAAATTATCATCATTTGTAATTAAATACAAAGCAAAATCACTTACTTACTATGATAGCAGTTAGTAGATTAGTAACTGCTTTCGATGACATAAGGAATAGCTTTCATGACAGCTACTCTGGCCTTCAAAAAAATTAGGCGGTCGGGTTATCTGTGAAATCTTTCCATAACCATTCGTTCAATAGCTTTCAAATTGTTAAGGTCACGTGACCACACTTGACTAGCTAATAGCTTTCATCGGCGGTACGAAATACTCGTGTGACGTCATAAACGATTGCGATTCCAATAGCTATCACGTTAGGCGGTCGCCCCACAGTTCTCGGAATTGGGGACTTATTTACTATTTTTAGTCAGACGACACCATTCATTGGGTTAAAATTGTAATACTCTTTTTGTGTTACATTGTTTTTGAAAGTCAGATTAATCTGTTGCGAGGAATAATTTCATGTCATATGATGCCGGGTATTCGTCATAATTTACGTCGTAATCGGGGATTCCGAAAGATTAGCGTACTTAGTGTTTATGTGTCAGATTTACTTGCACTAGTGTCCTTTATCGCAAATTATTTTTTTATCGCGTCTTTCCTTTATGCGCTGATAAAACGTAAAACATCGTGTTTGTTGTGGGTGGATCATGTATAATTAAAATTGTGAATTGTAGTTAATGGATGCCTGTGTTGTTGTATAGATGTGAATGCGTAAGAGACATTTTATCAGTAACATTGTAATGCTAATAACTTGTGTACATAATATTGGCTGTATCACCATTTTCTATACAGTTGCTGAGAAGTAATAGTAAAGCAGGTATGTTCTATCATAACTACATAATTTTAAACTTGATTAATAAAGATCTTGATAAAACTTATCTGCAACCTATCCACTCACTATCCAAGTTCTTATATGAGATAATGCTAGTATAGTAGATTTATATATGAGCAGATTTTTAATATCTTATCTCTATTATTTTTTTCTGTGGTGTGCAATAAAGAGTTATCTACTTTCATATTCAGATGAAAGGAATAAGTAACTCAATAATTAAAATATTTTTTGAATTTACATAAAAAATAATACATAATCATCCCACCCAACAAAAAGGGGTTTACCTAAATACCACAATATTTATTAGCCACAATGATCTTAATCAACAATGATACTGTTTGCGTAAACTGTTCCACGGTTTACGCAAACAGTATCATTGTATTATAGACGACCGTTTGGTGCAGTGGTCCACAGGTCGGACTTCTAAACCAAGGGTCGCCGGTTCGATCCCCGCACAGTACAAGCATAATTGTGCATGAACATGTGTGTTTGTACTGGTCTGGGTGTTTTCTATGTATAATACGTATTTATTTACAAAAAAAAAGTATTTAAGTATGTTTATCCGTTGTCTAGTACCCATAACACAAGCCTCGTAGCTTAGTTTGGGACTAGAGAATTGGCGTGATTGTTGTGAAAATATTTATTTATTTATATTTATTTATTCACATATACAATGATTGATTGTTACAGTTTAATGCTCAAACATGGCTACCAATTTGGACACCAATGATGATGATTCCTTCATCATCCTTGGGACATCTCCTGGAACGAGCTTGGATGTCAAATGTAGGTCTACTAAGGGTGATGTGCAGCTGGACAAATTGAATTTAGAGGATGCTCTTAAGGATCTATCTGATGAAGCTAACATGGCATTCAAGGCACACTTCCAACTTGGTGATTGTGTAAGTCTTATTTTTATATCTGTAATGAGATTTTTTTCCTTACTGTGGTTTATAATTGAGGGAAATTAAATACAGTGAATTATCTTTTGATATTAGTGTTAACCTAAAGCTAGAGCTTTGAGCTTTTAATCCATACATAATTGTGCACAAATATTATGCATAAATTAAATATTTTATGCAAAAGATATCTTAATGTGGTAGTATAAGCCTTGAGTTGATTTGGTTGCTTGCAAGTGTAGTTGAGCAAAGTTAGCCATAAAAAAACTTATTTTAACAAATATAATTTTTCTCTCATGTATTTAGAGGATAGCGGCTTAGTGTTGTAGCATTAAGAATATTGCATTCAAATCAAAAACATTAGCCTTTGATAGGGCCATAAAATTAATTACTTAAGGCACTTATTTCTTATTATTTTTTATCTGTCTGAGGCAAGAAACCCAGTAAATGCGTTTTTTGATCAATAATTTATTTATGAAAGCTAGATTGACTTATTTTAATGTTATGGACACAGTCACGGTCAGTGTCAATTATTATGTAAGTGAAAGTATGAACTGAGGATTCTGTGACTTTGAATAACATGATAAAGTTTAATTAAATTTTTGAACAGCCAGGCATGTCGGGAATATGTTAAGTTATCTCTTTGACCTGCTTTTATTGTCCCTTTACAAATATTATGAACATGTTTGATACTCATTCATCAATTTATTATCTAGTGAATATGACTATCACTGTAATGTTTAAATAATATAGGTCTTTTAATACCTTGCTATGTATTTATAAGAAAAAAATCAGTGAGAGGCCATGTACACACACCTACTTCACCCATTTTTATTTAGGGTTCGTTTACCTTAGTTTTATATTCAGCTGTATCTAAAAAACTTGTGTCAATTGTGACCGAAATCGAAACCTCTAGCATCTATCTAAGATATATAGCAAAGATAAGCAAAGCAATTTATCTAATTGGATAGATTTGGGTGCCCTATTCATGGGGGTATTCCCGTAATCAACATTTTGGAAAAGGTGACATGTCGTATTGTATGGTATCGTATGTCGATAAAAGTGTTTATAATACTCAAACATCGTTAGTAATTTGCACACTTTATGCCGATAAAAGTGATAATATAAACGTCGTAAGTCATTTGCACAAACCAATTTAAAATTCACGGATCTTTGACGATCGAGTGACGGTTTTTTTTGCATTTTCTTATTTATTTGTGAAATCGTGATTTCAAAGTAAATTAATTGTGATATTTGACTAAGTAAGCAAACAAATTGTATTCCCCGCGAGCTCGTCTCTTGTTACGTTATATAATGTGAAATGCTTTCGACGAGCATAGGAACACCTTGCATTATATTCGTGTCCAGAGTCAAGTGAAAAAGTGTTCTGTGAGGTGAGCACGATCATTTTTGAAACGTATTCGTGTTGTCCAAACGTCAGAAACGGACAGTTTACCCATACAAATTGACAAGTTAACGATAGGTAAACGCTACGAATACGTTACGATAGTTGTTCGTGCTCACCCCAATGTAAGGTAAACACGACCATTTTCGTAACGTATTCGTGTTGTCCAAACGTCAGAAACGGACAGTTTCCCCATACAAATTGACAAGTAATGATAGGTAAACACTACGAATACGTTACGGTAGTTGTTCGTGCTCATCCCACTGCTGCTCTCCTGGTATTGTAAAACTTTCTAAATACGAATTTGTAAACTAAAATCTAAGGCTCGGTCGTCGCACCATCTAACTTACCTTAAAGTCCAATGACCAACATTTTAAGTGTATATAGTCCTCCTGGCCGATTTCGACGACGGCGGTTAATCTCAACAGAGATCAGTCAACTACGCAGGAGATATTATTGTGCATAAGTAAAGTTCGCTGAAATGGCAATCCGACATGACCGGAGAGAGATCAGGCGCAGGACCAATGCAACGGCATAACGTGCTTTCCCAGGCACGGGGGTATAACACTGCCAACTTTCCGACTCCGAGCTGTTTTTGAGAAATCCATTACAAAAAATCCCAGAAACAATTTTGGCTGGGATTCGAACCCAGGACCTCTCGGATGTAAGACAGAAATTTTGCCACTACACCAACGAGGCAGTCGACGAGTGTAAGCAACTATTAGTTTTACTGAAGAGTAAGACCAATATGCAAATGATATTCCTATCAGATGTCCTAGTTGCCAACTTGCGTGATACGCCTGAGGTAGTGAAGTCTATCAGGGGGCTGGAATCTCGTCATTCGTGTCCCAAGATTCCCATTCCGATTTCTAAAATTTTGCCCCCCTCTACGTCTTAACCAACTCAGACCTACCATAGATCAGACCTGCGATATAAGTATATGAAGTCGATTGGCTATGACTTTTAGTTTAGTGCTAAAATCTTAGTGCTAATGATTACGGGAAAAAAATGACTTAATCTTACAATTGTTCCAGCCGTCTCCCGCCAGCATGATGGTGGCTAGCTCCATAGTAACCGACGAGGTCACCACGGAGGATCTTCAAAAGCGCTTCGGAGAACTCCTGGACGAGAACGTGATCCTCAAAGAGACGCTTAAGCAGAACAACGACTCTATGAAGGAGCAGTTTCTGCTGATCGCCTCGTGTCAAGAAGATATGATGAGGACGCAGGAATTGCATAAGGAAAAGTTTGAGGAGACTAAGGAACTTGTTCAGAGGGTATGTTGATTTCATTTCTGTTTTAAGCAGATGTGTGTCATAAAAATTATGGTCAGAATAGTTGCACGACATAACAGACATACATTGTCACATTTTATTTTGCAAATAAAGTACATTGGTTATTAATATTAAAGATACGAAAAAAAAGTACATAGTAACAAAATAAAGTTCAATTTATTTTTCTTTATTATTATATTTTAAAACATATTCAATTAATATTTATGACGACAAATATTTAATATTTATGACTAAACTTCAACTTCAGAATCACAAAGAAACCAAATTATGCGAAATATAGTATTTATACTTTATTGTTCTCATAAAGCATAGAGTACAATTGCCTGAAATAACGTACAATACTTTACTTAACGTAAATACTTTATTATAAAGTACGGGTGGCAACCCTAGACATGAATGACATAAGCAAGGCCTTAGCGTAGGGCGGGTGTTGTACAGGGAAAGGGCATTTGTAACGTGACCAATAATGTTTTAAGCTAGATCGGGAGCTGATTATCATTTGGTATTTTTGCGAAGGCGCGACCATGTCGGCCTCACTGAAAATCTTTTAAAAAGGGACAGTCCCGTTCGAAACGGCACGTATGGTTACGTTACGTTAGGGATTGCGTGTATCAAGTAGTTTTTGTTACGTCAAACGCAGCCGCGCTGTTATATCTCCGTTCGAAGCAATCTTGTGTTTATTATACACAACATGTATGAAAAACAATAGAAAGTACGCCACATGTTTGTGTCAACCAAGATATCAAGTAGGGAAAAAAGAGTTGCATACTCTTTTATTTTATTGTGTTGTGATGACATATCTCCTGACAAAATCTAAAGCTAAGACTGTAAGGGCCATCATACAGCCAATTTAGTTTGTTGGACCGATACGTAGTAATAAATAATTAAACTGAGCCTTTAAGTTGCTATACTTTACCTTTATCATAATAATTTAGCATCAAACAAATATTGCGCGTGAGACGCGTCCACTCATCCCCGATGCTTATCCATAGATGACATATGGCAGATCCGATAGTGCCGCCAACGCGTAGTGATAATGTCGTAGTATCACAATCGATTCTTACGATTTTATCTCTAACAGTAATAATAATAATAGTCCTCCTGGCCGATTTCGACCACGGCGGCTAATCTCAACAGAGTTCAGCCAACTGCGCAGGAGATACTCTAGTGCACAAGTGTGAGCGCAATACACAGGTGCACTCAATGATCCATCAATCTCAGAGTTCGGTGAGACATTCCGACATGACCGGAGAGAGATCAGGCGCAGGACCAACGGCTTAACGTGCTTTTCGAGGCACGGGGGTGTAACACCGCCAACTCCGGGATGTTTTTGAGAACTTCATCACAGAAAAGTACAGGACCTCTCGGATGTAAGGAAGAAACTTTGCCACTACACCAACGAGGCAGTCTCTAACAGTAGTGGTCAAACTAAAGCCATATCCCACTAAACGACCCCTCCATGTTTTCTTGCAGCTCCGTTCGGAGAACAAGAAACTAAAGGCGGATCTAGTTCGCAAGGTGGAGGCGGAAGCGCAGACGTCCATAGACAAATCCGGGCCCTCTTCGGGGCTGGAGTTCGTGACGTCACCCGATGACGACATCGTCAATAAGCTGACCGCTCAACTTGAGCTGGTTGAGAAGCAGAGACGACAGGTATAATTTATTTTTAAGCTGACTGCAATAGGGTTGAATATAAGTTGGTTTGATAAAAGACAGAGAGATGATAGACCATAAAATAAACAATCATTCTCTGTTCTGTCACGTGGACAATTGGCATGATGACACCTATCTTAAATATTTTCAAGACCGTGGCGTTTAAAAAACATAGCCCCTATGAAGTTAATACAACCAGTAAATTTCCAAAAAGCTGTAGAAACCAATTTTTAAACACATAAAACTCAATAAATATTCGGTCAATTGACTCCGATTTCTAATACATGACCGTGACGTCACGTTTTCGTATTCCCATACAAAATCTATGGAGGCAGACCGTTTTGACAGATAATAAAGTGTATGTCAACGATTGGTGGTGTCATCTAGCCTATTAATAATGATTGCAGAGGTATTTTATTATATACTCGTAATAATAATCATTTATTTCTCACCAAAATACATACATAAAAAACATAAAATAAATGAGTTTAAAAATAATCTATGGTGGGCTGATACCTGAACTAGGATGGTTCCTGTATCTCAGGTTATAAGCCCTCCACCCCGCTATAAAAGTGAACTTCCTCTTGACGTTCCGCGGGCAAACCCCGTACAATATGGACTGACGACTTAGCGCGCGGTCGCGGGACGCCGCTGGATAAGCTTAGGACCGACCACGGTTGAGATCCTTGAGGGAGGCCGATGCTCACCAGTGGGCATGTAACAGCTGATGTGATAATGATGATGCTTCCCTTAGAGACCTGAATAACATGATAATTATCTGATCTGATCAGCCTATATACGTCCCACTGCTGGGCACAGGCCTCACCTCAACTACGAGGTGGTGCGAGCCATACTCCACCACGCGGGCTCAGTGCGGATTGGTGGAGGGGTGTTTTGTAAAGTAAGTGACCTTACTGTCAGATGTTATTAAGCCGCCCGAAGACCTCTGACCAGCATAACGACTAACATCTATCCGATATTAACCGGGACCAACAGCTTAACGTGCCTTCTGAAGCACGGAGATGCTTGTAAATAGACGTCACTCAAATGGTCAGAATGGTCACTCATCCCAACCATGACCGCGCTTTAGGTTGCTTAAATTTTAGTATCACTACCAAAGCGCTGCAACCACTGCGCCACAAGCACCTCTAATAAGCAATATTATAATTGTTAATTAAACTAACTCTACTTTCAAGGTGCTGGTCGACAACGAAAAGTTGACATGGCAGAAGGAATCCCTCGAACACATAGTCGATGCTACTACCAAAGAGAGAGACGAACTCAAAGAAAAACTACACAAATTAGAGGTAAAATTAATATGTTGGTTTGATAAATTAGGTACATTACTTAACAGAGAATGCTTAGAAAAAAAACTTTATGTTCACTTGTTATTTATTGGTTGAAGGCATGTTAAAGAAAATTTGTAATTTTTTTTTAGTTTTATATCTTCTCTATATCACTATATATATAAAATTCTCGTGTCACAATGTTTGTTCCCATACTCCTCCGAAACGGCTTGACCGATTCTAATGAAATTTTGTGAGCATATTCAGTAGGTCTGAGAATCGGCTAACATCTATTTTTCATACCCCTTAGTGATAAGGGTAGTCCACCCTTAACATTTATATGGCAAAACAACGTTTGCAGGGTCAGCTAGTATGTATATAAAATTCTCGTGTCACAATGTTCGTTCCCGTACTCCTCCAATACGGCTTGACCGATTCTCATGAAATTTTGCGAGCATATTGAGTAAGTCTGAGAATCAGCCAACGCCTATTTTTCATACCACTTAGTGATAAAGGTTGTCTACACTTATCTATATGACAAAATAACGTTTGCTGGGTCAGCTAGTTTATGTTTATATCAGTATTGTATGTATTATATTTTGCATAATATATCACAAAATTCATTTTAATGTAACAACAATTGTTTTCAGCTACAATTATCAAGCAAAGACAGCGATTACTCCAGTCAAATGAACAGTTTCAAATCAACAATTCAAGATTTACAGAGCAAACTTGTGTCTGCCAACAGCTTTGTAAGTATATCATTCATGTAAAAACACACTTAAGGAATTTCGGACCGATGAATAAGTGTCACGGTAGCTCAATCGCCCAGCTTGCGAGAGGTGCGGGGTCGAGTCCTGCTGCCTATGGCAGTCTGACTTTCATGAGTTCAATTGTTCGCTCAATCGTGAGTGGCACAATATCTTTGCGCTCTATACAGGGTGTAAAAAAAAACCTTAACGAAGCCGTCAACTACGCGTTCAGTACATCAAACCAAATCGTAAAAAAAGAAATTTTGGCTGGGAAACAACTTTTATTTTTTGACATCAAAAAAAATAATTTAAGAATTAAATTATTGATTACCCGGAATGTACAGCGCGCACGCGGAAAAGTCACCGCGGGGCGTGTTGCTTTACGCCGCCGCGACGCGGTTCGGTTCGAGTGTGCGCTGTTCATTGCGGAGTGTGCCATTTAGAGGCTTTTTATGAAAGAACTAGTGAAAATTTGTATCATGTTTCTTTGGAAAAAAGTTAAGTTATAATGGACAGAAGTCATTTCTGTAAAAATCATCAATTTTTTTTTCAAAATTTAACCATCAATATCTCAGTAACCGTTAACTTCCCAGGTATGGTGTAAAGAAAAAAAATGATCGTAACAATTGGTAGAATATGTGGTATTCGGCTTCGTTAAGGTTTTTTTTTACACCCTGTATATTTTATTCGTTTTTTTAATAGTATAAGTGATCCTCGTCTAATAGGCTTGTTTCCACTATGAAAGAAATATTCAAAAACTGATTTTCTCTAAAATAATTCATAATTTCAGATGCCTTTACACTAATATTTTTCTGCAGTTCGTATTATTTGAATTTTAATTGGAATTCAAATAATTATTAGTCGCATTGCACGCGATGACGTCAAAGTGTGTTATTCCCATACAAGCTCTATGAAGAAAAGCGTTTTGACAGTTGATAAAAAGTACGTCAACGATTGGTGGTGTCAACTACCGTATTGTGTTACTTCTTGAAAACGAATAACCTCATAATTATCAACGCTTAACATTAATTCATAGTCCCTGTACTAATGTTCTATCAGACAAATGACATGCACATTTAAATCTTGTAAAACTAATGATACAAATAAATAAAATACAAAAAAGGCAAAGAACTAGCAATTAGTTCTTTGCCAACTAGACCTTGTATATTCTGGTGAATAACATTAAAAGTAGACCTAGCCTTTGTCTTCTCTCTTAATTTAAAGTATCAAAGGTCGTCAAGATAATAAGATCTAAATTAGAACTATTGCTAATAAGTTGACAACTATGTGATATAGTTGAGTTCTAAATACAAATAATGTTATAAGCTTACAAAACAGTTATTAGTTTTTTTTTAATTTAGCAAGCATATAGAGCTGCCAGTCAGAGAAAAAGAGTTGTTTATTAATTTAGACAAAACACGGAATAGCTATATCAAACAAAACATCGAGTTTATTAACAATGTGAAAAAAAGAAAGAAAACATTTTTATTCAGTATCACATATTTTACCAAATACAAAAACACATTCAAAATCACATACACAAGATACTGAAAAGGTGGGCCACTCAGCATGTGTCATAGCATCTCAGAATTGTCACGACGCTGGTCTTCCGTGGACACCCCGAAGGAGAGATAGCACTACTTTGCACAACAATTGCTATATTCAAAATAGGTTCTTTTACAGTTAAGGAGTTAAGCCGCTGGCGAGTAGCTCGAGTGATCTTGAAATCTAAATAAAATTTTTCGTTTAAACGTCAACCGGTGTAATTTAATCAATTTTCTTTTATCCCCAGTCTAGTGTGTCATCAGAAGAGATGAACAAACGCGACGTGATCATACAAAAGTTGGAAGCGAAGGTGTCGCGGCTGCAGACCGACCTCAAGGAGTCCGAGCTCAGGGTCTTTGAGCTGGAAAATGTCAGGGTGAGTCACGTTAAAGCCTGTTTAGTCTCTCTCTCTTTTGTTTTTCTCTCTCTCTCATGAGCCTATACACGTCCCACAGCTGGGCACAGGCCTCACCACAAATATCAGATGGTACGAGCAATACTCCACCTCCTGGGCTCAGTGCGTGCGGTGCGGTGGAGGGGTGTGTGTAAGGTGACTAACCTTACTGTCAGATGTTATTAATAAGCTGCCTCTGACTAGCCTTGACGACAAATATCTATAGATAGTAGACGGCACGGGAAGCCTGGAGATGCTTGTAAATACACGCCACTTATATCGTCAGAATGGTCACCCATCCCAAACATGACCGCGCCTTAGGTTGCTTAACTTTTGGTGTCACTACCAAAGCGTTGCCAACACTGCGCCACGAGCACCATGTAATATAGCCCGTATAGAAAAAAAAAACCCCGACATGAGCCAGGAAAACAGTTTCAACGGCTGTATACGGATTTTGACCAGCCTTGACTAAGATCCACCGTGATTAAATTATCTTCCGAATAAAAAAAAACGCATTAAAATCGGTCCATCCGTTCGAGACCTACGATCTACTAGCTATATTTTTTCGCAACATTGATATGTCACTTAGATCTTTTCATAATTCATGGTCAACATTTAATTTGCAAATTTTATTAGCTGACCCCTCAGGCGTTGTTCGGTTGGTTGTTTTTTTTCTGCGTAAGGACCATCCCCGGCCTTCAAGATATATCATAAAAAAAGAATTGGCCTAATTGGTCCAGGCGTTCTTGAGTTATGCGCTTACATTTTGCGATTAAGCTGAAATAAATCTATAAAAGGTGTACCCACTTTTGAAAATGCATGTTACAACTTTGATTTGAATGATTTATGTTCATAAAAAAAACTTGATACTTTCGCTATGCACACATGTGGCTCTGAGCACATCAGGCTACCCATTTATGTTGCAATATCCCGTATCACAAATGCATAAGGTACCACAGTGTTTACTGTGACTTGCTGGCCACTATACGTCCTGTTTGTTTTTATATTTTAGACGAAACGTATCAGTAACTGAACCGGGTTAACTAAGCCACAATATTTTTTCAGTTGGAGTTCACAAAGCACAAATCAGAACAATCGGAGATGGTGAGATTGTACAAAGAACAAATCCAGGAGTTGCAGAAGCGACTCAAAGACGCACAGATTACCGTAAGTTATATGTCATAATGACGTAATATGTCACTTTGACGTGTGTTTTTGTGGCGAATGACGTATCAGTCAATATTCGAAAGCAGCAAGGTTTAAAGCGGAAAATGAAAGCTCTGTTTCTTAAAAAAATCAAATTCAAAAAAATTAAAAATTTCTATATTGATAACAAAAGTAATTGGACACTTACATTTTCATTCTTAATTGATTTTTCGTGGCGTATTATTGTGATAGTGAGGTGGAATTATTATCATAATGTGTTACTGAAGAAAAACAATAAATAAATAAACAATGTAATGTGCTCTATACTGATCCGATCGATATTCCCGCGTAAAACTCCATTTCTTGAGCACTGAAATGTGAACCATCCTCGCATTTCAATGAGTTAGGTTAGGGCTTTGTAGTAGTATGTAGTTGTAAGAAAGTGGTGTTAAAATTGATTAATTACCTAAGAAATACACCTGACCAATGACTAGGCAGCATGGTCTTAGATCTTAGCCTGTTCCTAATGGAACAAAAAAAAGAAAAACGAAACTGAGCAATCTTCAAAAATGGTTTTTCAGTTTCAACCCACCTTTTCACCCCCCAGGTATTCCAGCCAGTACGTGTGTCCCTTAGCAGCGAACGGGAAGGGTCGCCGTCACAAGATCCTGGCGGGCTGATGGCCAACGTGAGATTGTACGATAGAAGCCTCAAGCATCTAGCCGACCTGATGAACGCACTGACTAACGGGTGAGTCATACAACTCATGCCTCTAGCCAGTGAATTAATTTCTAAGCGGGATGGACGGGAAGGAAACATGTACACCGACCGTGGGACTTGTCCATAAATTTGAGGTTTCTCAGCGTGCAATGGAGCGAGCTATGCTCGGAGTATCTCTGATGGATCATCATCATCATAGGGAGCGTTCAAGTATTACGTAACGCAATTTTTGAAGATTTATGACCCCCCCTCCCTCCCTTGTAACGCACCGTAACGTTTTTCTGTACTCCCCCTCCCCCTCTCTAAACGTTACGTAACACTCAAGTGACCATTTTTACCCTAAAGTTGCAAAAAGTTATGTTATAGTTTTTATCCTTGATAAACTTTTAATTGCCTTTGCAGTAATTGCGGTAAACTGACAACAAAAACAACATTAAATGCCGTACAATACAATCTAGGGATTCCCCGTGAAGTATAAACGAAAAGGTTTGCCAACTTGCGAGAACAAAGTAAAATTGATGACCAGAATATAGAATCGAGGGATTCCCCGTAAAACGTAAATGGGTTGCCAACTTGGGAGTTTTAATTCCCTAATTTTTTATTTAAGAAAAACAATGTTACGTAACGTGTTGAAAGAAAGACCCCCTCCCGCCCTTGTAACGCATCGTAACGTTTCACGAGACCCCCCCTCCCCCCAAATTGCGTTAGGGGTCGTCCATTAATCACGTGAGGCTCAAAAGGGCGGGGAGGGGGTACGGAAAACATCACGAAATATCACGAGGGGGGAGGGGGGGTCTCGTTAGACATCACGTGTATAAATTTTATTATTTTTTTTCCAAAAAGCGCTATTTCTGAACCGAAATTTTGAACGGCGCGAAAATTTTTGCGATTTGTAGTAAGGTAGTGGCACCAGTCATGCACACTATAGTGAAGACTTTTTCATAAATACTCTCGCATCTTAGAGGTTATCAATATTTTAAGTTCCATTTTAGTCCAATTTGTAAATTAATTCATAGCACTAATGTCTCATTGTATAAAAACATAATATCTTCATTTTAAACAAATAAAAAAATAAGAAAACGTAACCTAGTCAGGTGATCTAGTGATTGACAGCCAAAACTTCAGTAATGAACATCCAATAATGAACACATCTCCAATAATGAACACCCAAAGGTGAACAGTCAAACCTGAATATAACGTGCTTTAGTAATTCGTTCGTTATGACGTAAAAGTAGCTAAGTGCCAGTGAAGAAGAAGCTTTACCGGTTGTAACCATAAATGAAAGTCTTGCAACTCCGTGGGACGAAGACAACATTAATTAATTATTATTTTTTCATAATTTTATTGCAAATACATATAACTGTTATATGAATCAAAACCATTTTTTATATTTTTTTCCAGTCAAAAATAGCTTTACATAGACTTCAAAAAAAATACACGTGATCCAGGGGGGAGGGGGGGGGGCTGGTCCCAAACCTCACCAGATATCACCAGGGGGGAGGGGGGGGTCAAAAAATAAGAAAAACGACCTCACGTGATTAATGGACGGCCCCTTACGTAATACTTGAACGCTCCCATATCAGCCTGTTACAGTCCACTGCTGGACATAGGCCTCCCCCAAGGAGCGCCACAGCGCACGATCTCCCGCCCTTTGCATCCAGTCACTGCCAGCTGCCTTCTTCAGGTCGTCTGTCCATCTAGCCGGGGGGCGTCCCACACTACGTTTATCTAAGCGTGGTCTCCATTCGAGAACCTTCCTGCTTCACCTCTCGTCGGTTCTGCGACAGACATGGCCAGCTCACTTCCACTTTAGCTTGCTACATTTTTAGACAACTGATGGATAAAATACGAGTATGAAATTATCCGACAGAGAACCAAGGTAACCGATACAGGTCGCAGAATCAGCATGTAGAAGTGGCGCTGGGCAGGCCACGTGTGACGAAAGACCGATGGCCACGGAGCAGACGGGTCCTGGAGTGGAAACCGCGTGTCTGCAGGCGCAGTGTAAAGCGACTCCTGGCCAGATGGTCCGACGACCTGGTGAAGGTCGCTGGTCGGGGCTGGATGCGAAAGACTGAGAGCCGAAGAGTGTGGCGCACCCTGGGAGAGGCCTACGTAACGTAATATGCCATTTATGAACGTTAAAAAATACATTTTAACAGGCTTGAAAATGACTGTATTTTATTGTTTGTATTTTATTTAATGTTAAAACGGTATATTTCCCAAAAATTAATAAAATAAATAAATGAAAAAATCTTTCGGGCCCTAACAACGGATTGCGGATTTAATATAGTAAAAGAAACCTTATTGCACATTGCTGCTAGCTTACTTTCAAACACCTGTCAATGTCAGAGTGACGGGTGACTTGATCTATTGTCTGTGGTCGAATAGTAGAACGGAGGCTTGTGTGCCAATAAGACTCACTTGCTGAGTCAATTTATTGGCATTTGATTGCGCTCTTTTATATGTGCGACACATATTCCCTTAATCTCGTTCTAACATCTAAGAAGAAGAAGAAGAAGAAGAAGAAGAAGAAATATTTATTTGGCACATATTACAATACAATATAGTGAAAATTTATAGTGAAAATTTAAACTAAAATTTTCACTATAAATTTTCACTTATTTATTTTTACATCTCGGCCTTTTTTAAAATGTTATTAGAGTAAGAATCAGGCAATTTATTTGATTCGTCTACATCTACTAAGCGGTGTCATTACGTTTGCTATCGACTATAATTCGAGATATTTATCCGCAGGTTAACAGACGGCCTAGTAGCGACATTGGGATTGGTGGCGAGTCTTCACAACTTCAAACTGGAGAAGACTACTGTTGACCAGTTCAAGTCCGGCCTGGGCGAGGTCAAGCAACAGCTCGAAAAGCAGCACAATAACGCGTTGGGATATGTGTAAGTACTATAAGACTAGCGGCCCGTCACGACTTCGCACGGGTAGACAATTATTCTTTATACTAGCGGTCCCAGCAGACGTCGTCCTGCCTGCTGTTTTCACAATTTTTCCATATTTTCTCATCGTTTAAACCTTCCCTGTACTTTCACAAATATTTTGAGACCAAAATTATTGATATCGGTTCAGCCGTTTTGAGTTATAGTGAGATTAACGAACAGCAATTTATTTTTATATATTTTTATTTTATATACACATACAATAGTATAGCCCATGTTCATTGCGGATAATGTAGGATTTTCGGAGCCAATTCAATTCTGACAAACAAACAATCACATCTTTCCTCTTTATAATGTTAGTGTAGAAAACTAAAGCATACAACCGATTTTTAACTTTACTTCTCACTCAAAATGACGATATGTGATTTTTTATTTTGTATTTCTGAGAAAGTAGCATAAATAACGTTTTAATTAAAGGCTATTTTCACACCGCACCGCTCAGACCGCACCCGACAGCGCTGGACAAATAAAATCCGCGCGGTGACGCGTTGTCAGTGTGTAGTGGTACGCGTGTTATTGTACACACAATATATCTGTCGCCACGCGAACCAAGGCCGGAGCTATGTGATAATTGCCTAAGGTTATGAATATCTCTGTACTTTATTTATTTATAACTAATATTTCACATAAAAACAAATATTAATTGATTATTTCAGAGTGCAAGTAAGAAGTGCATTGTCGATATTCGATGGAATATTCAAAGACTACAATGAACTTCTAAAGAAGACATTGACTCAACAGGAACACGTAAGTATTATTTAGTACGTTCAGTCGCTTACACATTAGAGTAATACCTCACCCAGACCAGTACAAACAGACATGTTCATGCACACAAATGTTTGTACAGTGCACGGATTGTACCCGCGACCTCTTGGTTAATATTATTTGTTAAGTATTTTTTGCGTTTACAAAGCTTTTTTTTTAATTTCGATAAGACAACACTTAAAAAAATATTTTCGGCTCCGGTCATCGGAGCTCTTGGTTAATAGTCAACTTCTTAACCATTACACCGAAGTGGTCGTTAAGTCACGTTCGTATTTGAAATTTCGTTACAAAATGACCTTTTTTACAACTGAATAAGATGTCCGCACCCACCGTGTGTAATGACGTGCATATAAGCGCGTGTTCACATAGGACTATAGGATGCGCGGGCGCGAAATTTTAAACAACCGAAGTGACATTTAAGTGTTCACATTGAAACGCACGTGCGATATAAGTAACGTGCTTGCGTCATCGCCCGCGCGTAGTATATGAACAAGCGCTTATCGTGTTTGGTTTGATTTCTCTCTTGTCAAGTATTTTGTTAAGGTTTATGCCACATTCCAAATTCGGCGAATTGTCACGAAAATTTGTATCGCAATCCTCAGGGTTCCACTTCGGTGGATCGACTTTGAGGTTGAGTGGCAGCATTAGGTCAACCCATTGCACTTACCTTGTGCAATTAAGTTTTAAATTGTGTTGTGTTTGTGCTACGTAAGGCGACGTTCAGCGACACAAATCGCGTGACTATTGTCCTTTCATGTTTAATTAGCTATTGTCTAATAATTTATTTTCTTTTCCTTTGATCAGAAACCGCCCGTACCCAACGTAGAAGCGTTGACATCAGCGCTACTAGCGCGCGCCGAAGAGGTACAGACGCTGCAAGGCGAGGTGAAGCGGCTACAGGAAGCGCACGAAGAAACTGATGTGCTGAAGACGCAGTTGGACTTGTATAGGTATGTTTAGTATTTTATTATTATTAGAAACTAATGAAGACGCGTTGACATCAGCGCTACTAGCGCGCGCCGAAGAAGTACAGACGCTGCAAGGCGAGGTGAAGCGGCTACAGGAAGGGTACGAAAAAACTGATGTGCTGAAGACGCAGTTTGATGTTTTAGCACCTGTATTGTATACTCAGAGTGTATGGTTAATGGCAGGAATTGCAATTTTTTGATCCAGCAGTTTTTCCAGCGCTCGGTGTGGATGCTGGAACCGCTGGAACCGCCCTGGATTCCAGCAAAAAATTGTGTTCCTATGTCCGCAGACTTCGCGTGTGTTTTTATGTCCGCAGACTCCGCGTGTGTTCCTATGTCCGCGGACTCCGCGAGTGTCCCTATTTCCGTAGTTTCTGCGTGTGTCCCTATGTCCGTAGACTCTGCGTGTGTCCCAGGGGCGGGCATTGAATTTTTATTTAAGTAAGCACATACAAATTTTGAGTAACAGCTCTGAGAAATGACGGCGTAACACCATCAAAACAAAAAATGACTTACCAAGTTCTCTTGATCTGTGCAAATTATGTTCTTTGATTGATGATTTAATTTACCACCACAGGCATCAAGGAAATGAATGAATAAATACATAATGACATATCACTTAACTGATACCCATAGCGGATTTGAGAACAGTCGTTGTTATTTTGTGCGCGTAACTTTTCAAGACAAACACTAGAATTGCCATCACAAACGGTACACTGCAGTTTCTCCATCGTTTCGAATGCAAAACAAAACTTACAAACACATTCTTACACTTAGAAAGCACCTAATAACCGAATCTTGAGTAAATTACAATATTCTAAACACTCGCGAAGATGAAGTCGAAAGCAACAACATAGAAAAAAAAATGGCCGGCGAAAAATTTATTTAAAAACTTTGCATTACTTTTAAACAAAAAATCATACTAGCACAACTAAATTTCACAAAAAAATGCTTGGTATTTAAATTATAAAATTAGTATTTATTTTGATCATATAAATAAATCATTTGTGAAGTTTTATTTCATAAAAGTAAGAAAATTCTTTGAAAATAGGCTTGTTTCCACTATGAAAGAAATATTCAAAAACTGATTTTCTCTAAAATAATTCATAATTTCAGATGCCTTTACACTAATATTTTTCTGCAGTTCGTATTATTTGATTTTTAATTGGAATTCAAATGATAATACGGTAGTTGACACCACCAATCGTTGACGTACTTTTTATCAACTGTCAAAACGCTTTTCTTAATAGAGTTTGTATGGGAATAACACACTTTGACGTCATCGCGTGCAATGCCGACTGAGTGACTAATTATCATTTGAATTCCAATTAAAAATCAAATAATACGAACTGCAGAAAAATATTAGTGTAAAGGCATCTGAAATTATGAATTATTTTAGAGAAAATCAGTTTTTGAATATTTCTTTCATAGTGGAAACAAGCCTATTAGTCACTCAGTCGGCATTGCACGCGATGACGTCAAAGTGTGTTATTCCCATACAAACTCTATGAAGAAAAGCGTTTTGACAGTTGATAAAAAGTACGTCAACGATTGGTGGTGTCAACTACCGTTACAGACGTACCATCTATAGTCCTTTTCACCTTAGATGATTTCTGTGACAGATCGATTTTTGACACTTGTAGAGATGTCCTTTAGCGAAATCGTATCAATTGTTTCCGATAGTCGATAAAAATTTATAAGGAAATGAAATCGATTTGAATAAACTACTAAAACTTTAAACATTAATTGTTCATATTGATTAATATTGAGAGTTCACTGTCAATTAATGCATTAAATGTATATTTTACATAGTATCATTAAGGGAAAATAAAACGAAACAGTCTTTTTAGTTTTTTTCGGCATTTTGCCAACAAAAAATAAACAAAACTTAACAAACAACAGCAACAAAAAGTCAACAATAACAAATAGTTACAATAACTGAATACCACGTAACACAAAATACAACTCGTATACAAGGCTGACGCACTCGTACTGACCAACTGACGCGATTGACAAGCGATCATAAGAAGGCCGCCGAATATATGATTTCCCAGCTCTATGATTTTTTCTACGTTTCGTTTCATGTACAGGAATTGCGTAGTTTTTTTTATATGTTTTTTTATTTTATATTTCATTAAATTAAACTAAGCGATACTTTTTTTGTTTTATTAGCTGAAGAAGTTTGATTTTTATAATTTTCGCTGTAACGCCGCCATAAAATAAAAATGTTATACAATAATTTATTTTTGTTTTTTCAAACATATAATGCATAATTCGGAACATGATGAAGTGTCACAGGAATCATCCTAGGTGAAAAGGTTAACCCGATACTAGATAGCGGGACGTTTTCTATTTCCGCCTAAACACACACGATCTTCTTTTAAAGATTTTTATCTCAAATTTTGAATATTTTATTAGTTTGTCAATACAATAATAAGGTTTAAATAAAAGCATGATTTACCAATTTGAAACCAATATTTAAACATAATTCAATCCAAAAGTTTTAAGTTAAAAGTTGTGTTTTAAATTGACTCCGAAGTATTCTACGTCACTCAGTATGCATGCCTACTTTAGGGGTATAAAATGCGTATGTCATCTGTCACCTTGAGTTGTATGAACAATATGTCATTTTTAATTTGTTCGGGTTTTTAATTTGTATGTGTGTCGTTGTAGGTATGAGACGGGATTTCAAATGTGTGCGTGTATCTAGCAAGCAATCACTCGGCAGCCTACTGCCTGCTCAAGTAAAAAAAAACCGAAAAGGTTTTTACTTGAGCGCGTGGTACTAATGCGTGTAAATTGACGACAGTTTTTCACATATGTTCAAAAAATATTTAAATTTGGTTTTGTTTTGTAGCTTAGTTTATGCAGCTATATTGTAATATAAAATGGGCATAATGATGAGGTAGGCACTGCTTAACTGCCCGTGTGGAATGCACGCGCATGGTGTGTCCCTATGTCCATAGACTCCGCGTGTGTCCCTATGTCCGTAGACCCGGCAGGACAGCGTTTGTGGGGTCCAATAGTCTATTGGTATTACTGTTATGCTAATTTTGATGTATCTCTTTGTATCAGGAGTGACTTTGAAGCGGAAAGAGAAGCGAGAGAGAAGATGGCGTGTGAAAAGGAAAACATTATGGTCGACCTGAGGACGGCGCAAAGGCGGGTACAAGAATTACTAACACAGGTTTGTATTTTATTAGTTGGAATTATAATAAATGATTTATTGTCCAATTATTATAAATATCTGTTTCGATATGTTAATTACATGTTTTGTTATGATTAATATTGCATGTTTTTAAAGCTTGCAGCGATAACTTGAACTATATATCAATAAAATAGAGCATACACGATTTTTGACATGGCATTGGCGATAACTATACATACTGCTATCATACAGAAGTTTATGCTGAATTATTTACTTTTTCAAACAAATATACGAACCATTTTTTTATTGGTTGACACTACGGTCAAACTGGACTTGCAATGGTTCTGAGCGCTGAAATACACTTTTTTAATTCAACAAGTTGAATCAATTTTTTTTTGAGTCGTACTTTTTAAATCATAAATAACTGATCGTCACTTGGTAATCACTTAACGCTTGAAATGTTGTCTGTGATATATGTTTGATTTTTATGCGCTTAACATACGCTTTTAATCAAACCAATGTTGTGTATATCAACAGCTGGACGAAGTCAGAAAACTAAATCCAGATGTGTACTGGAATGCGACCACGAAGAAAAATCCGCAGCCCAGCGCGCCCGCCGCCTCGCCTAGCTCAACGAGGACAACTGGCAACAGTAGCACCAGCTCTAGCAGAAGCACTGGCAACACCAGCAGTCCTAGTTCTGGGACCGCGAGAGGAGCGAGTAATGGAGCTGCTAAGAAAACGGTAAGTAAATATTGGCTAGAAGTAAATATGGAATCGCTATCTAGGTGTATTTTGATTGCTGGCAACATAAACAGCTACAAGCTACTTTTTGTTATAAAGCCGTATTACTCTTACACTTAAAGTTGGTGACCTCTATGTTTTCCTTGGACAAGCAGTCTAGCTAAGTAAGTCCAATTTCGAGAAAGAGACCTCTCCTCCAATTCAGCTCGGATGGACTGCGTTTGGAAAGCTCCGGCACATATTCTCGTACAAAAAGTGTCAGTTGCTAGTGATGACCTATGGAAGTGGGACGTGGCTTCTAACTATGGGTCTCATAAGAAAGCTCAGTGTCGCCCAGCGAGTGATGGAGAGAGCGATGCTTGGTATTTCCCTTCGCGATCAAATCAGACATGTAGAGATACGCAGGAGAACTAAATCGAGCGACATTGCTCGAAGGATCGCTCAGCTGAAGTGTCAGTGCGCGGGACACGTAGCGCGACGAACCGATGGCTGTTGGGGCGGAAAGGTTCTTGAATGGCTCGCGCGCGCCGCGCAAACCCGCTATAACGTGCACCGACGATCTGGTGAAGGTCGCGGGAAGACATTGGATGCGGGAAGCGCAGGACCGACCGCAGAGATCCTTGGTGGAGGTCTATGCTCAGCAGTGAGCGTTGAACAGCTGATATGATGACGATGATGAGTACTTTTAATTACGTCATAAGTGTTGACAAAGACCAACGCTTGCTCGACTATTTGACCTGTTCGTAATTATGCAAAAAAATCATGACAATATTTGTATCAATTCATTAGTAAATATTCTGAATCGATAGAATCTGAATATTCTAAACGAGATAACGACTGCTCGCATGCGCAAACTCCTCCCCTCCATCGTTCTTTTTATTTGGCGCGACTTTCACCCCTGCCCCCGAGCGTCTGTCACCCCGCACATTCTATAACGTATGTTCCTTAATAAGGGCGCGAAAAAGAAGAAGCTATCGGAAGATGAGAGCATCGATATGGACAAGGAACCCACACCACCGCCGCAGCGCTTCGTGTGCCCGGTGTGCGACCGGCCTTACAAGACGCTCATACTGTTGCAACAACACGTGGACTCTTGTCTACTTTAGTGGAAATAATTTAACCTCGACGTGCTTGTACAATATCCGTCTTATTACAAAGCATGGTTCAAAAATAGTACCAAGCTTAAACTAGGACTAATCAATGGATTAAATTATACCTTATTACAAAACGAAGTTTACCTCTTAGTCCTGAATTATCTATGGTAATAAAGTTGACCTCTAGTTTAGCTGTGGACTAATTTTTGACAGCTGTTTTTGAGATTAATGCGCAGGGTTTTATTATTCAGTGAGGTTATTTTGCAATAACAAGAAGGTCATAAATAATACCGCAGGGTGTATCTTAACTTGTTTTTTGTATTTTTATCACATTATTACGATGATGATTTGTAATAAAAACACATTTTAGGCCTGGACCTAACCCTAATACCGTGACAATCCTGAATCGGTTAGTTCTGGTTTGAACGCGTATTAAAACCTGTTTTTGGTAATAGACAGTTTTTGCTTAACGTAATTACTTTTGTAGGAATAGTTAATTATGAAGTCGTTGTTTCGTATTTTATTCTTTACTCGCTCTTTGAACATTTTTTCGAAGTGAATGAAGTCTTGACGAAATATGTTTGTAGAAGTGAGTTGTAATTTGTAGTGTACAAATTATGTGGGTGTGTAGGTGTTAAGAGTTTCATGCACCTTTTTAGCTTTATACTAGGATGTTTAAATGGCCGTTAGGTTCAAAGTAGAAATACGCTTAATTTTGCATTTATGTTTTATTTATTTTAATGTTTTTTTTACTGTTTTCATTTTCATATTGTATACATTTAGATTGTTTTGTTAAGTTTATAAATATTGTTTTACACCATCCTGTTCATTTATTATTACAGGCCTAGTTTTATTTTTATTATTTACCGCCAAACATAAGATTTAAATCACAAAATGCTATACTTACAGGTGAGCATATTTCATTGCGTGTGTTTGATTGTTGTATTTTAAAAATAACATTTATAAATTTTTAATTAACACACAATGTTTAAACTATTTACTTGCATGTGTTTTTTGTATGAACTGTTTAATTTTTTATCTGCTTTGATAAACTACATTTATCGTTTTTCATATAGTCAGCATCCATGGCACATCTTTAACTTCTATTTTTGTTGTATATTTCATACAGTGATTTGGATAACTTTAGCGTGGCTTTAACTAGATAGATAGATTAACACTTTATTGTACAACACAAATAAAATAACGAAACAAGTTTAATTAAGAAAAAAAAAATGTACAATTTAGGCGGTCTTATCGCTTGTAGCGATCTCTTTCAGTCAACCTTCGGTTAAAGGAACATTCAATTAACTAAGTTTTAGAAGTTAATCGTCGAGTATAAAATTTTTTTTGCATGTCAAAATGTCAAGCTGTTCTCCTATAACTCAACCTGTTTGGTCGAATCCACGCTAAGCCACTAAACTTATAACTTTTGGTATTTGAGTTATAAACCCTTTATGAATCACAGACGAACTCAAAGTTTATCATGATGGCATTTATCACTAAGACGTAACATTCAAGTGTGGCCTTATTTACATAATATGATGAGTTTAAATTGCAAGAACAAAAATTGCGAAATTAACAAAAGTTTAAGCATTTTATTGTATCTACTTTCAAGTTGTGTTGTGTTGTGCGAACCTTTGTGTCCCATAAATTAACGTTTAATCGTAAATAACTAAGTTAAATTAAAACTAATAAGATTAACTGTTTATCCCAATAATCGCCTTATCGATGTTAAACGCCATACACCTGAGTACCGCTTAACCCATGATGTAGCGTACCCGTGATATTTTTTTGAAATTCCAAAGTAAATTAAAAGACTTCCGTGCCTTCTGTATCTTGGTAACTAAGGAGTGTGGGAAGTAAATCGCCTATAACCTTTTTTCTCCTTAAAGCTACGTTTCCACCAGATATGTGCGAGGTTGCGTAGCTAGGGATGTGTTTGTAGACCAATGGAATCGCTTCGTTTAAGTTCAGCGAGATAAATGAAGCGATTCTATTGATTCTTTACAAACACATTCCTCGCTACGCATCCTTGTACATCTCTGGTGAAAACCAGCCTAACCGTTGCCTGTAATGTGTCTTAAACAAATAAATAAGATCGTTATTAAAATTCGCTAAATTTAACTTCACAGATAAAGGTATACACATGTCCGAATTGCCAGCTCTTCCGCACTTCTATCAACTCCGCTATGGAAGAACACTTGGCGGACTGTCTCAATCTCTATGACCCTTTTTGGTAGAGCATAGACCCCTTAAGGGCCTCACGTAAGTGAAGGTATGTAATCCAAAAACGTTTGCAATGTTGTTCAAAAACTTTAATATGCATGGTATAACAGTTCCAAGTGTTTCTCCATAGCATGATTAAATTGTATTTTAATAATAATAATAATAATTCTTTATTCAAGGGACCAAATAATACAAAATTTTTATTACTATTCTTTTAATCTTCATTCGATATCTCAACTCCATAATTTGTGTACGTGAATTCTTAGATGTAATGTATCTGCAACGCTTTACCGACTTCGTTTAAAATAAAGCAATAACTGGCGTCCTATTTATAGATTAATATCTCAAATAATAAATATTAAATAAATAATTTATTTACTTTTTAACTTATTCCTAATTACATAGTTGATTGAGGTCTCCATTTAAGCAAGTTATGCCTGTGTTTGGAGACCTCGCTCTTATCTATATACACATAATAACAATATAAATCGAAATTTAACAAAACAAAATCATGAAACAACGTGCGATTCCGTGATGGACTGCACGCCCGACAGCATGTCAGTCACATAATAAATACGTCACTGTGCTGTGCGACAGAGCTTGGCCGCACTGCGACCTGTAACAATCACTTATTAACAATGAGAGTGAGTGGCGCCGCCGGTGTCTCCTGCGATCTCGAAATGCGGTCCTTCGCGGACTTGACCCATCAGTTTAAATCGAAAAAATGTGTTTTGTATTGTGATCATTCATATTTCCCGTTTTAATATGTAATACTAAACCATGTGTCTTTCCGCAGGTGTACACGTGCCCCAAGTGTTTGCGGTTCAAGTGCAGCAGCTACTCGGTGATGGAGGAGCACCTGGATTTTTGCCTCGACATCGACAACGATCCCTGCAGTCCGGTGTAGACACGCCTTCAGGTGGAAAGGTACGCGGTTAAGGCACGAGCCACTCGAGGCAAAGTATAAGTCGCGCCATATAAAAAGAGCGCTGAAGAGGAGCAGTTGCTATCCCGCTCGGTCGCCGCGCGGTGCCACATATCTGCTCCCTCTCTACTTCGTACCACCAATAGGCTAGATGACACCACCAACCGTTGACATACTCTTTAATATCTGTCAAAACGATCTACCTCCATAGATTTTGCATGAGAAACTTAAACGTGACGTCGTGTTAGTGTATCAGAAATCGGAGTCAATTGACTTAATATTTGTTAAATTTAGTGTAATAAAATTTTTGTTTTGCACATCCTTTTGGAAGTTAACTAGTTTTATTAACTTCATAGAGATTATGATTTTTAAGTGCGATAGAAGCTACCAAGTCCTGAAAATGTTTACGATAGGTGTCATCATGCCTATTAGACCCGTATATAGTATAGTGCACAAGTGACCATTAATTAGCGTTCGTTTTATATGACATGACTTATACGGTCACACGTTTAAGATTCGAGGCGGATAATACTCGTAGTAGCGTCGCACAAGCATCTTTAGAAACAAATGACACAGAGTCGCGGCGCGGGCGAGGCGAGTGGCGGAGATGTGCTCATTGGTCCCCACTCATCGTGCCATCGATCGCTACGATCGTGCCTCGCTAGAGTAGAATGTTAGATGTGATACGGAAACAGATATTTAAGATTCTCACTACATTGATGACATTGTCATTTGATATGAATTCGTTTCGTTTAATTCGTTTTTAGTTATAACTCCACAAAAATAAACCCTATTAGTTAAAAAGGGTTATGTCCGCAAAAAAAAAGAATCATCAATAAAAAATATATTCACAAAAGAAAAAAAACGCGTTCAGTTTTAGTTGGCACACACAAGCTGTATTGAAATTGAAATATACGTTTTAATATAAAAATAAAACGTGTTGTATATTTTTTTGAAACGCAGTTATATATAGTGGTACATGTTCCTTCCTTGTCATACACCAACTGTCGTGTGGTCTCACGTGAAAATTTTTTTTTTTACATGAGCTAGACCAATATTAACATAAAGACTGGCCACAGATACACAAATGGACAACAGACACTAAATCTGAAGTACGGGCAAGATAAATGAAAAAAAAAGTAGTTTATTTATTTTATTTATTTGCATCAGGCAACAGATTTACAATTAAATACAGGCCCATAGAATATATACCTTATAAACTAACATATATAAAAATATAATAAAACTTATTTAAAAATGTTTATGTTACACGCAAGGTCGTTGACGTGTTGTTCGGTGTGTCACGTAGCCTTCCGCGGAAACGCCGAAAGACGACACCCTTCGGCCAAAAATCTGCATTCATGAAAGTCGCCATTTTCTCGTTTGGAACTCTAATCACAAATGAATTAAAATTCACGTTGCGACTAGGTTCCAACTGAACGACTCGCAGGGTCAGGTTGGTCTTCTTCTGCACATACTCCGTCACGTGCTCAGCCTTCGTAGTGTAGTGTAGGCGAGATACATAGAGCTGCGTCGTCGTTTAGTATCTACCTATGTAATAGGCTTGTTTCCACTATGAAAGAAATATTCAAAAACTGATTTTCTCTAAAATAATTCATAATTTCAGATGCCTTTACACTAATATTTTTCTGCAGTTCGTATTATTTGATTTTTAATTGGAATTCAAATGATAATTAGTCACTCAGTCGGCATTGCACGCGGTGACGTCAAAGTGTGTTATTCCCATACAAGCTCTATGAAGAAAAGCGTTTTGACAGTTGATAAAAAGTACGTCAACGATTGGTGGTGTCAACTACCGTATTGTAGTATTTACGTACCTTTCAGTTGATATTTAGGTTACGGATTGCTTAGAAAATTTCTTGTGCATTATATAACATATTCCTTCTTGTAAATAAGTAGATAGCTCATTATAAATGTGATATATTGAAATTTAAGTTTTTCTGAAAACGATAAGATACATTGCCATAACTGATACAATATAATAATGTTTGATGAGTTGATATATAACAGTTCCCTCAAAATGTATCCGCAAAAAGATATACAAGAATATCAATGTAACAAACAACGTATACTATGAAAAGTATTGACGTGTTTAGTACGTATGTTTTTTTTGGGATTGTTAATGAGATACACAGCAATATTATTTGAATTCAAAATCTCAAAAAGTCATTTTTTCGTACGATTTCGCAATTTAGTCCCTATTTTTATAGTAGTAATAAAATATTTATCTTTATTTGTACCATCAAGTTTTATTTTGAAGTGTATCTTATTAACAATGATCATTAATGTTGTGATAATGAAAAATGTGTGATCTTTGATATAAGGAAATAAATTTAAACTTCTTCCATTTCTTTGATTATAACAAAATAAATTCTAGCAAAATATATTTTAGTAGCGTAGCGTAGCTTAGACTTGTAGAAAACAGTAGTTTTCAAATATTTTTGTACTAATCCATATCATTTCATGGTAATAATGAAATTCATCCATTCAAAATAATGGTTTAAGCGTTTTGTTTTGTCTCAAAAATAAATTAAAGAATTGAAAATAACAATATTTTTTTAAAGAACTCATAAATTAATTCGTAGTTTTAAGACAGTCAAAGCTGTTGATAAATAAAATATTTTTTTATTATTTCAGACTTACTAGAAACATAAATTACATGTTATAAATATCAGTTGTAACTAGAAACCAGTATACATATGTTTTTTAGCTGTTAGTGCCATTAAATATTAAAAATAAGACTTTAAAGTTCTATATTTTAAATTATATTTAAGTGACGATGACTAAATGTTTAGTATAATTTTGAGAGATTGAATTGACTGCTAAATTCTAAATTATTTTAAATGTAAAATATATAAAATTGCCAAATACTTTTGCATAATGTCTTATAAATGATACGAAACTGACTATTTTAAATATAAATTAATGGTGTAAGTTACCATGCACACTTTTATCTTGTTTTATCATTCAGTCAGTATTTTGTTTAAGTTCTAAAAATAAATTAGTCAATCGATAAAGTTTCATTTATTTTGCTTATGACATTACCTCTCTTATATTCCCTCCCTTTTATATGACTGCCTCGTTGGTGTAGTGGCAAAGTTTCTGCCTTACATCCAAGAGGTCCTGGGTTCGAATCCCAGGTCGAGCCAAAATTGTTTCTGAGATTTTATGTCATGAATTTCTCAAAAACAGCTCGAAGTCGGGAAGTTGGCGTTGTTACACCCCCGTGCCTCGGTGCGCACGTTAAGCCGTTGGTCCTGCGCCTGATCTCTCTCCGGTCATGTCGAATTGCCGTCTCACCAGTGAGTGCACCTGTGTATTGCGCTCAGACTTGTGCATATCTCCTGCGTAGTTGGTTGATCTCTGTTGAGATTGGCCGCCATGGTCGGAATCAGCTAGGAGGACTATTATATTCCCTCCATCAATCCGCTCGTTTAGTCCTCCCACTCGCGTGGTGGTGTATGTGTCGTTCCGTTGTATATTTCTTGTGCAATATTTTTTTTCTTATACAGGGTGTAAAAAACACCTTAACGAAGCCGAATACCACATATTCTACCAATTGTTACGGACATTTTTTTCCTGTACACCATACCTGGGAAGTTAACGGTTACTGAGGTATTTATGGTTTGGTTTAATTTTGAAAAAAATTGATGATTTTTACAGAAATGTCTTCTGTCCGTTATAACTTAACTTTTTCCAAAGAAACATGATACAAATTTTCAATAGCTCTTTCATAAAAAGCTTCTAAATGTCACACTCCGCAATGAACAGCGCACACTCAAACCGAACCGCGTCGCGGTGGCGTATAGCAACACGCACCACGGTCACTTCCCCACGTGCGCGCTGTACATTGCGGTTTAGAATTAAATTGTTTTTTTTTTGATGTCATAAAATAAAAGTTGTTTCCCAGCCAAAATTTTTTTTATGTGGTTGACGACTTCGATGCTGGTTATATGAGATGATTGCCTCCCTTAAGTGATATTGTTATTAAAACCTCCTTGAAAAGAGTGCCAAAAATATTTAAATCATATCATACATAAAATTCAGGTTGTTTGCATATTATTTTCTTGAAAACTGCCCTCTAATGAAAGTAATTGGTGACCCCTGCTTTGGGCATTAACACATTTATTGCTTTATGTGATCCTTGTGGTTAGTTATGCATAAACTTACTCAATAACTAATTTGTACCACTAAAAAAGAGCATTATCTTTTTTGTCTTCGTAAAAAGCCTACTTCAAGCTACTTTTAAATAGAATACTTTTTTGTTAAAAATTTAAAGTACCTTGAACATCTCTATTCTTCATATTAAGTTTTACTAAAGAATATATTAATATACAACTATATCACATACATTCGTCTGACTCCGTGGTAAGTAGCTTAAGCACTTGTGTTCCTTACTAATATCAGATTCAACTGTCGTATTACAAATAAACTTGAATAAATACATATAACACCCAGACCAGTACAAACAGACATACACACATTTTTTTTACAGTGCGGGGATCGAACCTGAATCGACCTCTTGGTTAATAGTTACTTTTTGACCATTACACCAAAGTGGTCGTTAGCACACAGAAGACCGCACTTCAAAAATGCTGTGCTTCAAATTTGCTTCGGACTGTGTGTAATCAGAAAATGAATCATTTAATCATTTTCCTGTAGTCTATTTTTCTGTATAGGTAGTCTATTTTCTTTCATAGTCTCTAAAATTTGTGTTTACAAACTCTACCATTCCACCATTCTGTCTTCACAAATAAAAATACAATAGACTTTCAAAATGAAATATATTTCATGGAACCCGTAGCGTTTCTTAGCTGTTTTTATAAAATTTATACAAATACATTAATAATTTTAATACTTTTTTACAATATTTTTCAAAAATTTTCTATATTATACTTGTCGATAAACATCTCTTTTCTTTCATTACCTAATCTAAACCTAGTGTCTCGGGACTAAATTGGCACCATTTTTCTAAAAATACATGTAATTTGATCAAGATTTGTATTTTGTGTGTAAACGATGTAGGTAAGTATGCTTGTTTATCAAAGTGAAAGTAATGTCAAAAAAGTTAATAGAAACGCTATTAATGCTAAAACAAAAGATGAGATTCAACCATAGAGAAGATGATCAGTTGGACTAAACAATGTTATAAGTATAAACCGCAACTTATACATAAATCAGAAATCCGCGATCTGTTATATCTTAGACAATATCCACTGGTATACAATCATTTCTCAATAGAAAATGTTAATAATAAATAATAAAAAACGTTAAAGTAACAAATAATAAATAGGTCGGAAGTATACAGAAATAAATCTCTATAAATACTTAAAACTAATTAAATAAAAAAATACTTGTTCAAGTCATCTGTCGGTTAAAGCAGATAGAGCGCGCTACCAATCTTGCACTAGTTTTGTGATGCCTATAAAATCAATAAGCCGACTCTTAGTCGGGTTTTATACGTAATACCACTGTTAAAAGCAATACTGATCATAATTTAAGCAGAATTATCTTTTACATGTTATGAAGTATGTACGTGTACCTCCTAATTGTTAGTATTAATAAAATAATGGTAGTTCGTTTACGGTGAGAGTTCTTTGCGCTTCATAATGGCATCATGACAAAACAAAGTAAGATGAATTTAATAAAATGATAACGGGCGTAGGTGTATGTTTTAAACTAAACAGTCGGAAAATGAATAAATACATTAAGCCACTTGTGTGATTATATGAATAACACTATTTTAAGCTTATGTTAGATATACGAAATACTAAATAGGTAATACAAAAGAAAAACTGTCGGAAATTTTAATACAAAAGCGTTTAAATACTGTGCTTGGAATGCGTTACAATTAAATTATTTAAAGACAATCTCAGTCAGAAAGAGCGAGTCAGATTCAAACCGTCTACACCAGCGACCTCTACCTCTCGGGAGACTAACCTAGGAGGTGATCTAATAATAAACAAATCGTCAATGTACTTTACACTTCCACAGCTATCAAGCTTATAACACTTAATAACATTAAAATACACTATAGCTGTCCTAAATAAACATTATCTTAATTACAATAACATTACAATTAGTTGCAAACATAATAAATATGTCGCGTTATAGACTAGAATACGTTGAGGATAGCAAGCAAACGTCAATCGGAGGAACTTGACATTTTTATGCTTTTGTTGGCAAAGCGGTGGAGTTCGGCCTTAGTTTGTACGTTGTCTGTGGTGTGACGAGCCATGATGGCGGCCTGTCAAGAGTTGGCGCGTAGTTTGGGCAGGCTGTTAGCGTTTCCCGACGTAGTCGATCATCTGATCTATTTGTTCCTCCTCGTCGTAGAGGTACAAAGACTCCATGCAGCCCTTGAAGTAGGGCGTTGTGAAGCATTTTTCCCTGTAAAGTTTAAAAATTACTTTAAACAATGTGTTGGCCAGTGATTAAATGAAGCTCAGGCGTACCTACCAAGTCAAAAATAAAATTGGCCTGTTATAAGTACTTGACGGCTAATCTGACCGTCAATCTCTTAGTAATTTATCAAGATGTGATACAATACAGTTTCCTAGAAAATCTGAATTTATTCCTAATTATGGCCGAGTTGTATCATACAACTCGGCCATAATTAGGAATAAATTCAGATTTTCTAGGAAACTGTATAAGTTCGGTAGTTAAAACTTATGGAGGAAGAGTTTAGCAAAAGGGCGCAGTTTTTTTATACCGAGTAGTATAACATAACTATAACAAGAGAAAGTAATTTAGTGATAGCAGAAGTAGAGGATACAATAGATAAAATGATGCGTCATTCACATGCTGTTAATATTTGCAGAAATTACAAAGGCGTTATACGTTTGTCTACTTCTAAACAAATAAAGAGGGATTAAAAATACATAATATTTCAATTGTTTTATAGCGGATTCTATCTAATTGTTAGTATTATTCTAGCTGAAATAGAAGTGCGTGCGTCATTCCTCCTGAATGAAGAAAATCGGAAAATCCTGTTACCGAAGACAAGGTTTAGTAAAGAAGCTCTCCAAAACCCATAGAGAAGGATGCAAAGCTTGCAAAGAGAAAGATAGGTGCTTATAAAATCTTCTTTGGTACCTAAATCCCTGGATCGGCCCCGTGTAACTGTTTTATATAGGTCTTGAAGAGCTCGAGTTGGTCGTTCTCTTGTAGCACCTCGACGCATCCCTTGAAGTAATCTGTAGTGAAACAGTCTTGCCTGCCCCAACAAGCATTCGTGTCATTATTTTTGGTAAAATTTACAAAATTATCTCTTGAGTTTTTTTTTTAAATATTTTGTCTACTTTTGCGTTTGCACTTTATTTAAAAATGCTTTGATAGACAACCAAAGCGCAAAGCGCGCCAAAACTGACGTTACTTTTTTTCTATAAGTGCTTCAACCTACGTTAGGCCAAACCAGCTAGCTCTGTTTTCAAACTTTATTAACTGCCAGTAAGACGCACCTGCACAGAGTGTAAAGCGTCGGTTCTCTAAAGAGGTTGTAGCAGTCATCGCAGATTCTGTCGAGGCGCGCGAAGATGGCCGCGTCGTACACCCCCTTGCACTGTAAGTTGAAGAAGGAGCGGCGGGCTACGTGATGCGGGGTGGCCGCAGGGGGGGCGGCCGCCGCGCCGAGCGCCACCGTCACCAGGGCCGCGCACACCAGTTGCACTGAGCTTAGATGCATCTGGAAGTAAAGAAATTATGAAGGTTAGTAAAGACTAGAATAATTCGAAACTGACCTAAGTAACCAAATTTGTCCAAGTCTTCTTAACAATGTCAAGCTTCTTTGCCGTCGTGGGGAAGGTTGGAAATAAATGTTGCTTTTTTTAAATTTTATGTGCCATAAAATGATTATGGAATCGATTAAGCCTCTCACAGCTGCTTTCTTAACTATTGTTTTTGATTTCTAATGTCACTCTTACAAAGCTGAGCCGTGCGAGCGAAGGCGTTGGCTAGATCCAAAAATACGAACGAAACGTCCAGGTAGTACCAGACCAGGATATTTATCTAATTGGCATGTTCAATTAACAGCTTGCCAGTTTTCGAGGTCAACTGCATCACTGCAAGCAGTTTCGACGCACCGCCATTCGGTGCCATTTAGTCTGATCAACGCGACCACTCATACTTGACACTTCAATCGTGGCCCTAGATGCGAGGAATAGGAGAAAGGGGGATCTAAGTAGCTGGTCAGTCGTAAGCTGTCTTGCTTTTTGTAGATATAATAAAATCGGTCTGTTTATGAATGTACAAGTCGATGCTAATGATCTCGTCGAAATTCAACAGCCGTTCGACGGCTGCATGCTAAACGATTTGCATGCTGTTGTCATGTGTTGTGGACTTTATTGAAAGTGGATCAAGTTGTGTCGTTCGCCGTATAGTAATGGTAGTGCAGTTTTGATCACATGAACCGTCGCAACTGATTCGTTTTCTCTGTCCCGCGATAAAAAAAAACGTGTTAAACAAACCTAGTTTTCTAAGTTATGAGTTGTGATATTGGAGAATAATTCGTATTAGGGAGTATTCCGTGGTTGCTAACGTTAGCTAGAGCAATTATAAATAAATAACTAGATTTTTGATCTAAGCGTCAGATCAACACACTTCTCACGCTCCATGGAGTGGGCTAACAAGACCATTATTCAAACTGATCCATCTATCTAACTTATAGGAGAAAACAGGACAACTGCGAATCTACGCAGGTTTTCGAACGTGCGTGCGTTCTTATAGATTATGTGAAAGTCCCTTTAAAAACGGGTGTTAAGATGGCATTATAATATCTGTATTTAATGTAAACAATTTGCTTGCAACTAGCTTAGGTTCGGCTATGGCCTAGGTACCATCCTTAGGCATTAGCTGTTTTAATTTTAGATAAAGCATGCCGTCAATAGTTTTTTATATTACTATCAATCAATATAGCAAGCCTGTGTCACCTTAGATAGTCATATATCGTTCCACACAAGCTTAACAAAATTTGCCGATTTCTAAGGCCTATTACCTATATGAGTCTATGAGCTATGAGCCTAGCCATGAGTTCAGGGTAGGTGACTAAAGCTGTGAAATCTAGCGAGCGCAGGTAATAAAAGTCTTGTTTTTAGGTAAATCTGCTAAGGAAATGACCAGGACCCAAATTCCACTATCAGAATTGAATCCAACTGACTTGTGAAGTTGTGACATGTAAGATATTCAAAGTGCCGATTTTCCTGAGGCGTTACCTCTATGAGTTCACGGTAGGTGGCGGGTAGCCGCGCAGTCTGGCCAGCGCATACTGCCAAGTTGCGCAGTGCGCACGCTCAGGTTGCATTGCATTACGACGCGCAGTGCGTTCACTCAACCGTTCTGAGCTTGGTCAGGTAACGCGTTCGAATAGCGCTTTTTGAATGGTCTAGTCCTTAAAACTACTAAAAAACGGAAACTAACGCGGTACGCGGTTAGGTATTTTACATACTTTAATTTTCTAGTCCTACAGATGCATAGGACTTTATACTCAGTGGAGGGGCGATTATGGAGACAGATTTTTGTTTTCTCTTTGCATTTCGATAATAATACGCTTGGCCACCCTTAGAGTTTTAAAGTCGGAAAAAGTGCACCCATACTTTCTATACAATTTACACTGTAAGATTACTTAGCCTGAAATGTACCGCATCTATTCTAACGGTTACCTGATTGGGTGCTTAAATAAAATTTATTAATTCAATCTCATTGCCACACGTTTCTGCGAAACGAATTCGAAAGGGACGCATAATAACTTTATTAAAGACACGATGAGTCGGGGAGATGATTTGTTTTGACAAAGAGGATACAAGAAAAATAATGTTTTTATTCCACTGAAATCAGGAAAAAGAACCTAATAAGATTAAGTATATTTCATATCTCAATTAAGTACCTACCTACATGGTTAAAAGAGTCAAGTTGCAAGTTATTTTGCATGAATCTAAGTATGTTCTTAGTAAAAACTTGCATTGTCCATGGCCAATTGACGTCGTTTATCCGTAGTTAAGTTATTAAAACAAGATTACATTTTAATAGTCATCGGCCTAATCGTGGGGCAACCTGGGAGTAAGCGGAGGTGGTCGAGTAATGGACTCACTATATTTACACTTTACGGCCCTCCACTTAACTTAATCGTTGTCCACTTGAACACTCACGGTGGGATACGGCTGGGTACACACTGAGGGGGATGACATAAAGTCTGGCACGTCCAGTGCTGGTGAACTAAACCTGGGAAATGACTCCCATGCATGCGTATTTTTCCGCACGGTATTTCGTGGTTCTTTTTTATGACAGCTATTTCAGTTAGTGTACAAATTCACATTTTGAGTGGTGATCGATCGAACTTTTTTACCCCCTGAAGGCAAATTCCATGAAGGCACTCAAGCACCAACAACTCCACAAAATCGACTTTACCATTGCGCATCACGTTCATCGTTTCAGGTTTAAAAACGCGCTAACCAAGTAAACGTTGAAAATCTAATTATAGGCAATCTACCACATGATCAACACTTGGCTTTTAGATACTAATAAGGCTTCGGCTATTTTTCCCTGATTTCAATCCATGTGATCACATCCTTAACCTGGTCCAGCAACGTCAATCCGTCGCTAAGCACCTGGCGTGGCTTCCCGCGCTGGCCGCCGCGATTACGCTGCGTAATCGTTGCGACACCGTTCGATTGGGCGAAGGATACGAGATGTGAGATAGCCAGCGTGAGCTATGAAGCCTGATTGCGACTGTTTTGCTGAGCGTTTGAGCGCGCCGACATAGACCAGATACTGGCTCTAGTAATAACACTTTCTTGTGGATGTAGCTGTGTGTTGAGGGGAAATTGTCCTTTGAAATGCATTACACACATATCTAACAATTTGACATTTTGAAGGAACCGCGCGATAGATATGAATCCAACCATTGAAATAAGAAAGAATCACGGTCAACACTCCAAAGGAGAATAAAATTTCCTATCGGTGTATCAGGATATTAAAAAAAATACCTACCTATCCTTAAGAAGAATAATGAGAGAAAGAGATCTGAAGTTTCGCTACCGTTACGTAGGTACATATTATGTTTTTAAGAGCTTCTGACCGTTAATTGCCTGAATAACGAGCTTAGCTTACCGTTTAGATTGGAAGCTGCCTAGTTTGTCATTTAAAGTTTGTCAATATGTTGAGATACATTTTTTTTTGTACACCGGTTCATAGAAGGAACTTGTATTAATAAGCATAACTAATGTGAACGTTTGTAAATATTAAAGAAATGCTCCATAACTTGCAAAGAGTGGACCGTGGACAAATTAAATACTAAATGCCTCTACAATTAAGGTAGGCACAGAATTCTTGATTTAAGTATTTGCAATTTTATATCCTGAACACTTAAATCCTTGGTTTTATCTCTGACAAGACTAAATTAGTCGTGATTTCCTGTTGCGAAATGTCCACTTTAACTGTAAATCGTATTTTGTATTCGTGGTAACGTGAGAACCTACAAACATTAATTTACATGTTCAACCAAGCCCTTTTCAGTTGGTCATGGAAGGCAAATGTGCATGGAAATAGCCACTAGAATAGACTAAGCACCTTTGCCTATTTGAGAAGTTTACATTGTCTTACTGACAATGAAAGACTGTACCTCAAAGCAAATGTTGACACCTATACTGAAACTCGCAATATTATTTTAATTCCAATAATCATTGAATCTGCAGTTCTGTCGGCTAACATTGGAAAAGCTGCAGAGGAATCTAAATGTTATAATTCAGTTCAATTACCCTAAGTTAATTCTGGAACGTTAACCAAATATTATTTAGTTTTGAAACTGGTGGTGGGATTCACTAGATCACCGAGGCGGGTAGAAGGTAGAATGATGTGTTGTGTGTGTATATTTACTACACACATATAACATAACAATAGCGTCCGTTCCGGTGGCGGCTATCGCTCAATCAGCGCGCGCGCAGCCTTCGCGGCGACCTCTGCGAATGTCGAGCTTCCTAGTTTCTCTTGCTTTTTCGTCATTAGGCTTAGGCTGGATCCACACACTGTCGCCAATGTTGGCCCAAAGACCTATCGCCCAGTCTGGATAAAGGCAGCGGCCTCCTCAACGTTGGTCGTGGATTGGTGCATTTTTCTTGGGGCCAATTTCGATACTTTTCGGGCCAACGCTAGGGTTAGTGTGTTAAACCGGGATTAAGGAGGTATTATTAGGATCTGTTAAATCATTCTCATCTAATTTCAAATGTAACGTTACACTCAAACTCAAAATAGATTTTGATTCTTTTAAGTACCTGAGTAACCGGTTGTCAAATGCCGGAAACAAAATCTAAATGTAGATCACTATCCGGATGTCTACGAGTATTATTCAAACTGCTCAACCTTCAAGAAAATGGTTCAGCCCGCGTGGAAAGTTTCTCAGAGCTTTTCCTGCAAACAGCGCAACCTTTACACGTAGGAGTCAACAATCTTTGGCGACGGATGCCAATAAAAGTGAACGTGACGGCAATCAGCTTATTTTAATAATATGCCAATGACACAGCATACAGACACAGAGCGTGAGGTGACAGCCAGCCCAAAACGTAGTGATTACTTGCTCTGTGGCCAGCCCACTCATTCCTAGATTGCTAGTGGTGTCGTTGGAAAGGTTTTTTTTAATGCACAACAGGGTAGCTCTTAGCCCTAATCAAAATTGATGTTTACTGTTTATAACACTAAACGCGAAAGCGCATTACTTCCGAAACTTAAAAGCAATAAGGTTACATTATCTTAAGATGAGTGAAAACAATGCTATTACATCACTGTTATTATGACGTCAAACTTGATGCGGTGGCAGTTATTATAATAAGCTTATTTTTAAGTAATGTATCAGCTGATGAACTAACAATAAAGTCACTAACTACTATTAACCAAACCGAGTACAATAACATATGTAAGTATGTGTAAACTATTAGACCACAGGGGTGGGACCTCATAGGTTACATAATTTATTTCTAAAGGCAGTACTTTAGAAACAGTTGTTTTTTTTCCCGTGCTTATAGATAGATTACAGAAGTGATGCATGGCATGTATAGAGGCGACATGTTGTCTGCGTGCTTCTGATGCGAAAAATGGACTGAGACTGGCGTTTCTTTTTAGAATACGATTTAAGTACAAGCTCTGCACGGCCGCAGATACATATCTATGGCCGGTCACCGACACACGTCAGTGGCGACATCGTTTTATAGGTATGTGTGTCTGCTTCTGTTGAGCATCAAGGATTTCTGCGTCAGAACTAGATTAAATGACTTTTACATAGTCATTTATATTTACAAATCATTCATCATTACAAATTCAAAAAGTATGTAAAAATCTTTATCTTTTCACGTCGTCCTGTGTTTGATTGAGGTTCCAAGTGTGTCTTGAATTTTATCTGAACTTGATTGAAATGATTGAACGCCTCTATTTTACAACTGTATGTATCTTAGTTTTCAGACGTAGGAGATAAGTGGGAAGATTCCAATTAGAAAACAACGAGAGTGACATGAGACGAGTGCCAACTATTTGCTATGCGTCTTCAATTCACACAATTTAATGGCATCATTGATTTCATGATACGCAAACGAAGTACGGATACCTTAGAACACACATGTTCTTAAGTAGTTGGTTATACTACATATGCTGTTGTAACTGAGGCTTACTACAAAACGCATCGAATTCAAAAATCTGCAGATGTGGAAGAATTTGAATAGAATATATATTAGAATAGAATATTTATTTATTTCAAAATGAAAAAGTGACCAAAGCGTTAGGTTTAGGTTTACGCAGTAGGCTTCATCGTGTCCTAGTCAGTCTTGTCTCTTGAAGAATGAACATTTCTTTGGACTTAGCTTCAAATGTAATGCTCTTAATATATCGATGTACTGGTGTAAGTGGCACAGGCTCTACATTTTAAGTGTCTGATGCTACTCTTACCAACTTAAACGTGGGATTGAACAGGCTAGGCCCGAAATACAGGCAAAACGGCACGGAGTAGGTACGACCTTCGGGCTACCAGTCTGGAGTTGGTGGTTGATGAGCACGAACAACTATCGTTACGTATTCGTAGCGTTTACAATTCTATTCGTTAACTTGTCAATTTGTATGGGTAAACTGTCCGTTTCTAACGTTTTGACGCAACGAATACGTTACGATAATGTTCGTGCTCACCCCACAACAGTTTAAGACAGTACCATAGGATCTTAATACCGATCTGCGGCTGTCGGTTGCAATTAGCGGCTAGGTCGCGACGGCCGCGCCACCACCAATGAACAGCAATTATAACATGCGCGCACGCATCTAGGTCAACCTAGAACTATCGCGCTGAATATGACGGTCCATTGCTCGTTTTGCTATGGGAAATTCGATCGGAAAATTTTATGATCACATTTCTTTTCAGCGAGTTAGGTATGTAGAGAAAAAGGAAAATCTTTCATTTTCCATCTTAGATTATTATTAATCCTACCCAAAAGCAAATAAGTTGATAACTTCTATATTATGAAAGAGTCTTCGTGACAAATGTTGTCTCTGTCTATGTGGAGTGATTAATTATTTTATTTACCACATGGAGGAAATGGACTTATCTTCGGCTTTACAAAAAACAAACAAGTTTCATTCCTTGTTAAAAGGGCTGCCAATTTAAAGTAAGAGCAAGCAGTAGTGGTGATGAATTTAGCCAAACGGAGACACAAGTAGGTCAGCAATAATTAAATTATTAATATATTAACCAAACGGCTTATATTATTTGTCCAATTCTTGTTTTTATTTATTTATTAACTTTATTTGTAACCCTTAGTATAATTTTTACAAACCCTCGTGGTTTTCTTGTACTAAGTAAGTTAGTTAAGTGTTTTGTATTGTAACGGTTATTTAAATGATAATAAAGAGGAAAAAAAAAATAGTTATTCATGCTTGTAAGATATATTGAACAATGCTGAAACTTTTTTGTGGTAACACTGAAATCAAATTCTGTAACTGTCTAAAGTTCGTTTAGTAATCGCTTCTAGTTTTATTAGTTTCTTTGATGTCTAATCGGTCCTGCAATCGATGCCAATTCATCGGCTGATTCTATTTTTAATTAGTTTATTTAAGTGGCTAATAAACATGTGCGGAGTGTGATAGGTAATGGTAATCCGTCTCGTAGATATTATTTCATTGGGCAAGACTTTCTACTTCAATGTAAATAATGGAAGTCTATTTTTCGGGTAAGCATTAAAATTACCCAAACAAACCGATTTTATTTGGGTTATTCCCTGATGCCCCGTCCCCGAATACATAAAGCTAAACTGACTTTTAATTGAGTATATCAAGATAAAAATGTATCGGGGTCCTTCTGGACTGTGGCCTTGGGGATCGGGGTATTCAAGGAATAAACAATATCTTTTGCGGTTACCAATTTCAATAAGTTAACGAGACCGCATAAGGTGTTAAGATATCAATCACTTTAGTATTATTCTTTAAGGTTTTTAGGAACGTTGTGGTGTATTTCTAGTACACGATTAAAACTTTTGTCCATTGAAATACTAATGTTTAGACATGAGTCAAGACAATATTTTGTCATCTACAAACCGAATTCGGGACCTCATATTAAAATCTCAAATAAAATGGAGTCGTTTAACTACTTAATAATGTAAGAGTTCTCGGTATATCGAGTACGCATTGCTTCGATATACCCGACCGGGCTGTCGCTTTGGTAACGAGCGCCTCGCTGTCTGCCTTCTCACGCACACACAAGCGCGACGCTCACGCACACACGCACGGCTGCGCGTACGCATCACGCACACGCGTGACTGCAGTTGATGTTGGAATAACATGGATAAGGATTTGAATAAATGACATGGCTGTTCATAATGCGTAGGAATGATTCGTTCGGCTGCACTGACCTATAAACCACTTCGAGTGAACTCCTGTTGCTCAAGATCCCATTAGCTCGAAAGCTCGTTTAAGGGTTGTATTATTTGTCGGCGTCCATAACAAAAGCGGCTTACATTTAAATTGTTTTTCCTAAACATAAGGCATTATGGATTATATTACACTATAGACAAAATAATTGGATTCTTATGTCGGATTCGGGAGGTATGGTTTTTGAAAAGTCTTGTCCATGTTTTCCCAACGTTCATGGTGTGCTCTAGGGTTGACGACACCGCGGTTATGGCAATGATTATGCGTTTGTGCTAATAAAGTTGCATTCAAATATGCCTGATGGACTCGTTACGTAGCTTTACGTAGGTGCTTATTATTGATATGACAATAAATTAGCAATAGATTGACTATCAAAGATGATTATGGTCATCAGAAGGTGTTTGCATAGATGCTTCGGAGTTTTATGTTGTTGAAGTTGAATTGATTAACGATAAAAAAAAGGTAATGTAGGTATGACAAGATTAAATTGAAGACTGCATTGAAAACAAAGGTACATACTTATACTACTTAGTAAGTAATTAGATAAAAAACGGCTTGTGGGCCTTTCAATACTGTGAATCGTTTGGTAAATTCTTATAAAAAATGTGTTTTAAAGGTAACCCTAATAACTGCAAGCAGGTGCAACTTTATAAACTCGAGTATCGAAGTGGAAATTATAAGCAAGCGCGTAACTTTGCTAAAAATGAGGGCGCGGCGAGCGCAAAAGTTACCACTCACTAGATGTCATTTAACTTAACTGCCTCCGATAACCAGGCTTTTTAATAAACTGTCAATTTAGTAACAGGACACTTGGAATTATTTCAACTTTACAAGCAAACTGGAAACGTTTTAAAAATTGATTTGTTTGAAACCTGTTTTAGCGTAAACGTTTACGCACGAAAAGGAGGGTAATGCGTGCCGAAAGATAAGTATTTTTAACTTTTGTTATCAAAGTATGGATGACTAATTGCCTGCGTGATTTACTTTGACAGACTGCTTGTGTTCCTTTGCCTTACCTATATTTAAAAAAAAAAAACAGAGATGAGACAGAAAAACAACAGGTAGATAAGCTTCAATGGCTGGAAGGATTTTGACCAGCTAAAGCTAATTTTCATCACGGGTTAAGAAAGCTCGCTGTGAAAAGCGTTTTTTTTAACGCAATGATATAAGACGATGTTCAGCCTTGACAAGCAATCGTACTACTTATGCCTGCTGATCACCATAACGCATCATGTACCTACGATTTGCATTGTTCGAAATGCGTGCCTGGAATAGAGCTATACAGCCAGGTTGGCCACGAATTAATTTGCTGTCATTTGGGTCTGAGTAAGCCGGCAAGAATGCTTTACAAGTGCATGTACAATTAAGATATCTGCCTAGTTGTTAAGCCATTTTCCTTGGAGGTTAATGATTAATGGCGCTATCAGACTATCTAGGACAGTATTGATGCTTACTTGTCAGCTAAGATGAATGGAGATCTGCGCATTTATAATCAGTGTTTATTCTATTTACATAAAGTACCTTACTGACATCGAAAAGGATAGTCTTCGGTAGTTGATATAAACCTTACCTCAAACAGACCGGGTTTAAGTCTGAAATGTATCCACCTAACTTGATTTGTGTTTTGTCCACTTAGGCTACCTATATAATTTCCTTTAAAAGTTTAAATGAACGATTCAACCAACCCACATTGGTTTCCTTCAACATTGTCATTTATTTGTGATTAAGGCTGTTAGTTCAGATCCATATTTTTCTTTATCTATAATCTAATATAACTTAGTCCCAACTGAGTTTTTAGATATAGTTCCATACTATAAATTGCTCGCTATAGTGTTTTATACGAACTGAGAATGCTTTGGTCACATCCAAATTAAAAGCCACAAAAGAAAGGCACCAATTTTTTGCAATTACCTTTTTTTAACACACTCAGTTCCACATAAACCACGTTATTTTCCACAAAACGCATAACTTCTTCTAATAATCACGCGTATCTTAATGAACACTGGCCATTGCATTCCGATCTAGTTTATTTGTGTACCAACCTGACGGACTGGATGTTGTCTCTGGCCATAACAGCGGTCGAAGAAACCATAGACTTATAACATTACTAGTTTATCGAAGAAACCGTAAAGTTGTCAGCACTGCGTTCGGAAAGCGTGGACCATTCGAGAAACTTACGTAAACCGCTCAGGGCGATGTGGTTTTTAATCGGTGAAGGATAAAGTTAATAAAATAGGTGTTTATAATGTCAATAAGTACGGTTCCATCGCTAGGCGATATTTCGACAAGAATACAAACGCAGTAGCTTTTTAAAACTGAACACCTACTACCTACCAAAAACCTTACCACAAATGAAATTTTAAATTAAGTCAAAACATAATGTTGACATACCTACCTATGTTTCAAATTGATGTAATCCAAGACAGGCTTGTAACACTGCTGTCCCGTGAATTTGTGGTAAGGCTTAAACTGTTTAAAACTTATAAGTTAAACATTTGGTCTAGAATCAATAGGATCCAAGCCAAGCTTGTAACACTATTCAATTAATTTGTGGTAAGGCTGAAACTTTTTAAACCTTTTTAGTTATACATTTGGTCTGGAATTAGTCCTTTTGCTGAGTGAAATAACTTAAATTCATTCCAGACGAAACTCGAAAGATCGTAAACCGTTTATAAACCTCAATAAGTAATTGACGCTTACGAGTTGATTGTGTTTATTAAGCTGTGCGGTAACTTTAATAAATTCACCGTAATTAACAAATATAAACGACCGCTTCATAAAATTTAGCCCACCCCGAACAAAAATGAAGGCAAAAAGAGCAACTTGCACTGTGAGTCAAGTCAAAGATACAGTTAAAAAAAATAACAATATAAAATTGCACTTTGCTGGCACCCAGCTAACATTTCTTGTTAATCAATGGATCTTAAGTATTTGTGATAGAGTTTACATTGGTTAATGGTGGCTTCGACTGGTGCAAATATAATTTTGCTATGTGACGAGGTGGAGTTGTCTGCTAGAGGCGTTGACCACCGACTCGGGCCTTGGACCACTAGAAATAAATTTAATGCGTTATAATAATAGAGTGTTGTGACTGAAATTGAGAGTAGGGTAGAGGAGGGCAACTTTGAACATTTGTCTTACTGCTTGTATGATAATGTGGCTATTTTCATTTTATAATACATTTTATGCTGCGATTTTATAGCCTAACTAATAGTGAGAACAGTAAAAAGTTTAAAAAGTGTTCACAGGTGCCCCCTCTCCCTTACCTGCCAGTGTATGATTAGACGGAAAGGGAACGTGTGTTTCCGATGGGTGTGTGTGGCATTTAGGTAGTTAATGTCCGAGGCCAATCTCAATAGAGATCAAAGGTAATTATAGTATATATTTTAGTGAACCGTGTCACGAACCTCATTACCATAGGTATTATTTTGAAATTCAATCACCTTTAACGAAAGTATTTAGTATTCTATAAGATGTCACCCACAATGTCACCTTATAAATGTTAAAGTTACGATACTTTGACTCAAAAGCAAGGATTGTGTCATATTATCTCCTTATGAAATTGATACCCACGACGTCGCGAAAAAAAACTAATGGCTTTATCCTCTCAACACGTGGTTGGGGCGTGATAACTACATACATGTAATATTTCCACTATATTTAATGTAAACAAAACAATACCGAACCCGGAACATACGAGGAAGCGGATATAAAGTGTTAAATACAAAAATAGCAGTCGTAAGACAAGATAATTGTCCCCACTACTCACGATAATATGAAAGGGTCTGACAGACCTCCACTTGTATTTACCACACACGTTGATATTGTCCTGTCACGGTCGCCAAAATATTAAAAATATAATACGTAGGGCATCGATAAAGACTCAAACACAAATTTTACAGAGATTACTGCAAATAAAACCACCATTTTCTTTTATCGTAATCCATGACAAGTTTATTATTTTTTTGACAATCATAGCCAAAACGTAAAAAAGGTTGCATTCCGCAACAGCTTTTAATAAATAAAAAAAAAACTTGTTATTATAAGTGCTAATTTTAACACCTAAACTCGACTACATTATCCGGAGTTAGGTAAATCAACTCAAGGACCGAAAGTTTTAAAACCTTGTTTTTACGCGTCTTATATACCATGTTTAAGCTTTATCTAACTTTTTACAACCACTTTGGTGTAATGGTCAAAAAGTTTACTATTAAGCAAGAGGTCGCGGGTTCGATCTCCGCAATGTACAAACATTTGTGTGCATGAACAGGTCTATTGGTACTGGTCTGGGTGTTATATGTATTTATTCAAGTTCATTTGTAATACCACTGTTGATTCTGATTTCTGTAAAACAAGAGCTTAAACTACTTACCACGGAGTCAGATCAATGAATGTGATGTTGTTGTATATTTACTTATTTTATAATGAGGCGAACTGACTGTGTTCTCGAGTCGAACTCAACTCTAAGATACTGGAAGCTGAGTATTTAACTAAGGTGCTTGTTCGGCAGTTGTGCAGCGCAGTGGCACCAATGTTTAGCACCCTTAGGCTCGGTCGTGTTTCGGGTGGGTGACCATTCCGACCATTTAAGTGACGTCTATTTGCAAGCATCTTCGTGCATCGGAAGGTACGTTAGCTGTTGGTCCCGGTTAATATAGAGAAACATTATTCGTTTAGCCTGCTCAGAGTCCCTTGGGCGGCCTAATGACTTATGTCAGTAAAGATGGTTACTTACCTTGCAAACGACCGCTCCACCAAACCGCACTGAGCCTGTGTGGTAGAGTATGGCTACCACGTACCTCATAGTTGAGGTGAGGCTTGTAAGTAGACAATTGTAAGGACGGGAAAAACTGTTAAGCTTTTCCCTGTTCTGTTTTGCAAACATGTTATGATGTTAGAGAACACGCCGCTGTGGACCCGGCTTAAAAAATACTGATAGAATATGTACACGTTTTACTTGTATGTTTTAATTTAATAATGCTTATGAATATGATCAGGGGATGAAACACCTTTTGCTCGAAAACGTCACAAACCTATTGAAAGACTTAATTCAATTCGTTTATTTCCAAAAAGTATTTTACATTTACATTATGTTACTGAGTTTTCCCGGTAAGTAGTCTGAGACACTTGTATTGGGAATAACTCGCTCGTTCCCACGTTGGTTAACATTATAGTTCCGATTTTATACAGTGTAATAAAATTGTTAAAAATTTTACGAATTTACTTTTACATTTTTACTTAAGGCATCAATCATACTCGTAAGTAGTGATTCCATTGTACTGGCAACATAAAAACAGTTAAGGGAAGGTTTAATATTAGTTGTGTTTTATTCATAGTCTCCAACCGATCATAAGGGTCAAGTTAAAACAATCATCAATTCAATTTGTTGATGATAATTTTCCTGTTTTGACTGATGCAATTAACGTAACATCAATGCGTAAGGGAAACTACTTAGTTCAGTAATAGTCACTTTTGACGTAAATTTGACCCAAATCTGGTGCCTTCCTTAAAACCCATGAATAAACCGCTTTATTATTCACAGGTCAAATAGTATTTAATTGTCTTTTAGTTAGGTATTTCAATAGTGTATAATATAGGTTGATTTTCGAGAACAAGACAAGACAACTATACATACTTAAGAACTATAGGTAAAAAATTCCATCAACTCATAAGAGCTACCAACATCATTATTTTTAAATTCGATTTCATACTCTATATATTCCTACGGCTATTTTTAGTTGCAATAAAGCTAATGACACCACTGTGTCTACAAAAACAATCTCAGTCCATTGAAGACCACACGAGTTTTTAGCACCTCTGACCAGCGTTCTATCAAAATTCACAACCAGTGTTGGTTATAAAAATATCCGACGCGATCACACCAATAACTTTTTTTATTAACACGCCAATGATATTGTGTAGTATGCTTATTTTTATGAATTCCATAATTTAAGTCCAAGTTACTCGGGCTGGTTTAAAATATCGCGACGTGATGCCTCTAAAGAATTCAAGACCCCTTTGACTTCTAACTTAGAGGCAGGTATCCTAACCATGTATCCTGTCTAGGTATTTTAACATGTAAAATGCCAGCTACACCAGTATTAAAGAGTGGTGATGAGGTGGGCCTCTTAGATGAAAAAAAACATGTTAACCTCAGCACCCCAACGTGACCTCGACGACCTCTCCCGCATATTCAATGTGAAAAGCTGTCAATCTGCGATTCTTGGGATTGCGTAAGTAGACGGAACCAGTTCGGTTCACTGACACATTGTGACAATGAAATTAAAATGAGACGTTTATTTTTAGATTTTCGCACAATATTACGTAATAACTGAACTAACATTACCATAATAAGAATATTTTTGTGTCGGTCTACGAAAACATGGTGTTTTGACCATTTCATTTACATAACAAAGTTGTACTAACAGAGTTCTTAAAAGTAACCTTTAATCGCTTAATTTTCGGTTCTAGAAACGTTTTTGACGAAGTTTTAATTAATCTCCTATAACTTTTGATCACTCTTAACAAGATGGATGTTTTAAATAACAGGCAATTTGATTATTCAAGAGTGAATTTTTCAGGTAGTTCGACTAAGGTAGGTTTCGATCTTCCCTACTTTTAAAACTATTTTATTTATATATTCTATAATTTTTGTGATTTATGTGTATTTTTTAATTTAATTTACCTTATATAACACAAGTACCTACGATTGACTTCCAACTTGCAAGTATTGTAATAAAAATAGATAAAATGAAAAATAAAAAATTTTACTCTTGCAAATGCACGTTCCGTTTTACGCGTCAAGCTCAAGAGATGTTTTATTTTCGTCGGTTTTGTCGGTAGGTAAACTTGTCAACGAAGTCGGCGGCGGCGCATTTACATAGTTTATGGTCAAAGGAACCCTGAATTTACACAACTCGCTGAAACACAACATTCGCTCTGGCTTGTGGCCAGCCGGCGTTTTGATAAGGTGTCTTCATACTAAAGTTTTCTTTAATAAGTTTTACTTATAAAGTTATCTCTTATGTCTGTTCAATGCGACGGTAAAGCACTTTACTCTCTGCCTCAATCGTTCCTATGTAATTCTTAAAGCAAAAATGTGTTACAAGTTTCAGCGTTACAGGTTCACTCGAAAGATTACTCCTACGTGCATTTTTTCTATATGCTTAAACTTAATGTAATGCGAAAAAAGTGTAGCCATATTCTTTTCACGTATTTCGGTGCAAGTGCTTTTTACACGTGAAGATCTAAAAAAACACAAAATTTTAACTACTATATTGTGAGTACACTCTTATCTTTGTTATTATTTAAATTTTCATTCACACGGTGCGTGGCACTTTCATTCAGTTTACTAGAAACGAAAACGGAATAACCATTAACCTTCATAAACCACAACTAGTTGTGGTTTTAAAATCCTTCTGCTTTAGGTAAAACTAAAGTTAAAAGTAAAGGTTAAAATACACAAAATAAAACTATGATAAGTATATCAGAAATATTAAAATCTATTGGCGTGCACCCTTATCTGGTTACCTCTAGCATATGTATTTTTCCTTAATAGTTTTAAAGTTTAAATAAGTTTAAAGTTTTTAATAAATATAATATACAACAACATCACATACATTGATCTGATTCCGTGGCAAGTAGCACTTGTGTTACAGATATCAGAATCAACAGTGGTATTACAAATAAACTTTAATAACACCTAGACCAGTACAAACAGACATGTTCATGCACACAAATGTTTGTTCAGTGCGGGGATAGAACCCGCGACCTCTTGGTGAATAGTCAACTTCTTGACCATTACACAAAAGTGGTCGATTAATAATAATAATAATACTTTCTTCAATATTTCTTCTTAAATTCACTTTTAGAAGCTTTGTCATCTTGTGATGTAAATAAATATAATCGCACGCAGACGAAAGATGAATAATCTAGAGGTAGTAGTAGCCGACACCGCTGCCAAAAAAAAAAACCGGTCAAGTGCGAGTTGGACTCGCGCACCGAGGGTTCCGTACAAACCTGTAGATAAGGAGTAGTAACTTTGAAATTTTCAAAATTGACAAAAATATTTTTTAAATTTTTTTTTTATATGATGAAACTGAAAATTTACGGTTTTCGTAATTTTTCCTATATCTGTACTATAAGACGTGACTTCGTACTAAATTTCAAGATTCTAAGTTTACGGGAAGTACCCTGTAGGTTTTGATTCCCGTGCGAGTTTCGAAAATTTGCGGAAATTTGCGGCCTTCAGTTTGATACCTCCACGCGTTCCTGAGAAAAACGGTCTTGACAGACGGACGGAGGGACGGACAGACGGACAACAAAGTGATCTTATAAGGGTTCCGTTTTTTTCTTTTGAGGTACGGAACCCTAAAAACGATGCCTGTCAAAACGCATGTTATAATCGGCGCACTAATTTAATAAACGTTTCGTTCGGCATGATAAAAGTCAAAGATTAAAGAGATTGTCTGGTCTGAATGGAGATGTGGAATAAATTTAGTGCTTGTGCTGTGTTTATAATACTTGTCTCGCGGCGAGGTTCGTCGGCGGTCACCCCCGAGCTGGCTGGCAGTGAAATAAAATAATAAAAATTGACCGTTCTTAAAATGATTTTTGTACATCTGTGATATTTATTATTTTTTCTGCTCTTTTTCTTACAAGAGTGCAAGCTGTGTTTGAACTATTTTACAAGTTCTTTGGCAGTCGGCTGAAAATAAACTTTTGGCGGTTTTTGTTAAAGGTGTGGATTTGTTTATATTCATTTTTTTGCCATACGGCTTCGAATTAATAATTAGGTATTACCTAATCTGAGAACATATTTTAGGTAAAGAAAACTGTGCTGCAAAAATTTATACCCGTCGATCAGCGTTACTGATAATAGAGACCGGATTATATGCAACATAGAAAAGCCTTTTTTGCTTTGCTCTATATATGCACCAAAATGCACAAAAACGTCTCAAATATGCATCGAAATATGTAAAATTTGACGATAACTTTGGGAAAAATCATATCAGTTTCGTTTTTCACATAAACTTTTAGATGAAGGACGTTCCACGTAGCGCAACTCATGTATTCCTTAGGCACGTTACCTGAATTCTGCCTCACCGCAAAACTTTTCAAAATATTATGCGATATATTTTTGTTAATGTGCGTTTATACTTTAACTTCGATTCTGAGCTTGCCTTATAAAAAAATAATGGAAAAATTGCGTAAATGTGCATCATCAGGGGAATTGCAAAATATACAATGACGATAGAATTAGAAAGATATGCAAATGCATATAATCCGGTCTCTTCTGATAAAACTATCTGAAAAGTAGGAAATAATATCATCAAAAACTTAAATGGCCATGAGTACCTAAGAATCAGTAACCGCAGGAAGTAAGTCGTGGTTTCCTTCCAGTAAGCATGCTGGGGCAGGGTGTACATTATGTAACACTTATGGCTATTTACCAGTCTGAAAGCAATAATATTCATGTTTAATCTTACAACTTTTTGCCACCAACGACTTATGAAGTCGAAAATAGTTAAAACATGCTAACGACCAATGTAATCACAGTGTATTTTCAATCTAAAATTAGCAAACAAACATGTGAACACTGTGCTCCTTAGGCTGCTGCCTGTGGCAGTACGCTTTGTCTTTAAATGTTTTTTAATTTCACTTTGTGTTGTATAGCAACTTAATGTAAACACTAGTTACAATGTGTGACCAAAAGAGCCATACATAGACAAAGCCATGGTAGACTAAATCTATAATTTTAATAAACAATAATTTTAAATATCTAATCCCATACAAATTCCTTCTAGAGGATCAGATCAGAATATAAACAAAAATATTTCTGATCTACCAGGGCATCAGTTATAGGAAGTCAGAGCGGTATAACTCCACATGGATATGTTTTATAATTATATATAGTACTCCAGTAATCATCTTATCATCCTAAGTTTTGTTGTAGTGCACGAGTATATTAGTCGATTCGACTGAACTGCCGTTATCAGATTTATGAAAAAGAGACGGTAATATTAAAAAACTAACCGTCGAGTTAAAATACTAACAATCAGCCAGGAAAACAGCTGATAAGATTCAAAGTCTGGACAGATTTTGATCATCCATAGCTAAGAACCACCGTGATTAAATTATCCTTCATATAAAAAAAAACCGGTCAAGTACGAGTTGGACTCACCGCACCGAGGGTTCCGTACAAACCTGTAGATAAGGAGTAGTAACTTTAAAATTTTCAAAATTGTCAAAAATATATTTTTTTATATGATGAAACTGAAAATTTACGGTTTTCGTATTTTTTCCTATATCTGGTACTATAAGACGTGACTTCGTACTAAATTTCAAGATTCTAAGTTTACGGGAAGTACCCTGTAGGTTTTGATTCGCGTGCGAGTTTCGAAAATTTGCGGAAATTTGCGGCCTAAATGGCTGCATCTTTTGATTGCGTTGGCTTAGAAGGTTGATTTTTCTACCGCTTCCAGGGACAGTAGACCTAAGTATCATATAGAAATTTCAGTTTGATACCTCCACGCGTTCCTGAGAAAAACGGTCTTGACAGACGGACGGACGGACGGTCGGACAACAAAGTGATCTTATAAGGGTTCCGTTTTTTTCTTTTGAGGTACGAAACCCTAAAAAACGCTTTTAAATCGGTCCATCCTTTCGGGAGCTACGAAGCACAAATACAAACACAGAAAAACGCCAACATACACACACGACCAGTCGTAGGGGGCAAACTATAATTCGCCATTTTTTCTTCTGGGGTTAAAAACGTGTCAAGACCTTTGAAAACTGAGAGCATGTTGCCTCGTGCTATCAAGAGACAGAATCATTCCGTCGTCAAGCCGTCCCAAAGCGGTTTTCGCCCAGACACAAAGCGGGAATATCATTAAGATTCAGCCGCTCATTAATTAGTTGGATTTACGAACGAGACCAAAAAGTCGCGACGAACTTGGATGCGCACACGCAGGGACACGTTGCCAGCGAGTTGTTTTGTAACGTTATTATAACAGTCGGCGGTCGCGGAATAAACACAATGTCCAGACAAATATATTTATGCAGATTTGATTCACCAATGTATTATTACTTATCTGTGAAGTTCCCTCGATTTGATTAGTAGGTAACATTGATATTTACTGCTAATCTAGCACTAAGACTTTTCTTGTTCTTAGTTCAACTGAATTGCTTAACTAATTATAAGGTTTTATGTTAAATGTATTGTAAACAAATAGAAAAACATTTGAAAGTGATTTTTTTTAACTAAATTTAGCGTGGCTTTACAATAAATTCGATGGCTCTTGAAATCAACCTTACTGGTGTTAGAAAAACCACCCCTTGGTTTATTTGAATATCGAACTCCGTCCTTACGAAATCGGTCAGCGGTTATAAAATAAGCTGGCGTCTATTTTTGGAATCTCCAATTACCCGCGATTTACTATCGCCTGCGGGATAGCGTGGATGCTCAGTCCCATCCATATGCTTGATTTAGTGATAACCAAATATCAATAAAGATGGAGAAATACATTTATAAAGTTAAACAAATGCCTGAAGTCAAACGTGCACAATTTTTAAAACTTTATCTAAAGTTGTATTGTATGTAGGACACAACCTATCTTAGCTGAGCAGTCACTTAACGATTAAGCTCACTTTTTGCGTATTTGTAGTACATTTTAAAAACGTCTATCTATAAACCTGTGTTAGATCTGCATAGTGACAAATCATCGTTAATTCATAAGATACAGAGATAACTCTTTTTCACACCATAAAATAAATTACATAGCAGTTTGCACCAACAATAGCCTGCGTTATCGCTATGTGCGATCTCTTACATACTCCTTCAATTGCCCCTAGGTCAATGGCAATGAACAAATGCTTGGAACGGAACGCAACGTTAGTAGACACCGCGTCGCCAAACCGAAGCGAAACGCGAGACTCAAACCGGGTACCTACTATTTAAGTCAATGTGTGTGGTTACGTCTCTTTCACTCATACTAATTAGTTCATGCGGTTGAAAGAGATAGATAATGTCGGAATAAAGAAGTGTACGTAGTAAGGCAACTGGGTCAATCCGCGAATGTGTTACGACATACAAATCGTATGACTCGGTGTCACTCGCTAGATAGGCATGCTGGTATGTATGTACTTACAACGAGTATAAGCCGTGCAAAGTGATTGCCCTTTGCGGCCAACGGAATTATTTGAATGTGGCTTATTGCAACGCAAAGGAATTTAATATCGTACAGCCTGCAGGGCTACAGATTTGTACAAGGAAAATGCGCTATTTTTCTTTTACCGGCCATCTTGTATTACCGACTCTACTCCCTATGCATGGCACTTGCGGATGTTATGTAATCAATTATTTAATGACCATCAACTAATAAATAAGGATTTTTGAGTTGACTTTTATGAAAATAAAAGATGCCGTGATAAAATATTTTAAGTACTTACGTAGCGAACCTGCATCAGTCATGTTATGTTAACTGAATGACGTCTCTACAATAATACAATTTTCTAACTAAACAATAAGCGTTGTACCTATAATATATTGTGTATTTAGGTAGGTACCTAGTTAATCTACTCGTATATATATTATTTGTGTAGGAGCATTCCTTTCCCACCGGCCTGTGTCGCGGTACTCGCGGTGCTAGTGTCTCAAAATATGATTGTGGTACCCGTTTTAAAGATCTTGGAGAAGACTGGGCCAAAACTCTAACATTTCACACTTCATTTTTTAGCATTAACAATGCAAACTTCTTTGGTGACGACCACTTTGGTGTTATGGTTAAAAAGTTAACTATTAACCAAGGGGTCGCGGGTTTGATCCCCGCACTGTACAAACGTTTGTGTGCGTGGACACGTCTGTTTGTACTGGTCTGGGTGTTATATGTATTTATTTACATTTATTTGTAATACCACTGTTGATTCTGATATCTGTAGCACAAGTGCTTAAGCTACTTACAACAGAGTCAGATCAATGTATGTGATGTTGTTGATTATTTTTTATTTATTTTATTCTTTAAGTGTGTTTTGATTTCATACTCTAACATTTGTTCGAACTTAAACGCGGACGAAGTCGCAGCGGTCACTCGTTACTAACTATTGTTTTTAAAATAATTGTGGTTTGTATTAAAACGCAATGAGTGTGTCAAAATAATACCTGATAGTTTCCCCTTGCTAAGTTAACTTTGGTTATTCCCATCCTATTATTAACTCAATAAATAAGGAACGCACGATGAAGCTTATTGTCATTGCGAATACGTAATTTCATTCATAAAGTGGACAGTCTTGTCATAAATACCTACCCCATTTTAGCAGTGTTTACTACGAGTGAGTAGCTGTGATTCATTCATCAATAAAATAGAAAATAATACAATTGCATAAGATTATTATAATCACGGTCTATCTCTCTATTAAGATGAGAATTCACTACTTTAGGAACAAAAAATCTACAAAAAGAGTGATTTAAAATATCACTATTGTTTATGGCCATTTATTGTAAAACAAATAGGTTCGCATATTCGTGCGTCATACACATAATTTTCTTATTCATTTTGTATCTAAAATTAAATCGATTGTCCTCGCTTTGCTTTGTCTTTTCGTTTTTTGTTTATTTTGAAATTTGACAACAGTCTGTTGCTTTTTGATGCTGTAAGTAAATGATATTCCTGTAACGAAATGAATCAGAGAGAAAATACTTAGGAGAACTTCGTAGCAACACTTTCTACGTTTAGTGGCTTTACTGGTCTCGTTCGTATTTTTGGTTATATCCAGTGGGCTCGCACAGTCAAGCAAAGGTGACAGTCGGTTTCTAGCGTTTCTAATCCTAGTCGGTGACAGTCTGTCACCTTAACAAGTAGTCTCATGTAAGCGACGCAATACAAAAATTTGCGACGCGACGCCACACTCACATCCGAAACTAATAGTCCTCCTGGCCGATTTCGACCACAGCGGCCAATCTCAACAGAGATCAGCCAACTACACAGGAGATATTGTAGTGCACAAGTGAGAGCGCAATACACAGGTGTACTCACTGTTCCATCACTCTCAAAGTTCGGTGAGACGGCAATCCGACATGACCGGAGAGAGATCAGGCGCAGGACCAACGGCTTAACGTGCTTTCCGTGGCACGGGGGTGTAAAAACTTCCCGACTCCGAGCTGTTTTTGAGAAATTCATGACAGAAAATCTCAGAAACAATTTTGGCTCGACCTGGGACCGAAACTATGTACAACGGCTTAGAGAGTAGGGGAGCAGCTTCGACTTCCTTCCAGTTCAAAACTGAAGACAGACACCAAACCAAGGTTTAAATAAACTTCAAAAGGAGCTATGCACCATTGACATAGCTCGTAAATACATACATGTAATATCGTATGTCTTTTATTTTATAAGTAAGTATCAGAAGATATGTATTGTATTGTATTGCCAATATTTTTATTGGCAACAAGTGACTGGGCGTATTGAATCAGTATGCAGTCCGTATCATTTGTATGTAGGCATAGGATCTACTTGCAAATTAGTTCGACGAATTGACTTTGGACATCTATCAAGTAAGATACGCACTCGCAGAGAAATATTCAGTGTGATTTTATGAGAATACATTATTATTCCTATATGTTTATTGGGTATTTAACGCACTTTAGTGGTTGAGTTTGTTTTAATTTAAATTTAAGAGCCTGTCTCATTTGAAATCTTATTTAAGTAGGCATCAATCGAAAATTGTATGGCAAGTTTACAATCTATCCGTCATACAATTGTCAAACTTTTTGCCAAAAGGCATTCGATACCAGTCAACCGCGTGGGAATGCAGATAGATCATTGGTGATAATTGTACCTTAAACTTCACACTGCCGCATTGGGATAGCAGTGGCCAACAGGCTTCGCCAATGTCTAGGTGGCCGAGTGGTATAGACGCACCGGTCCGGATTCCCGCGTCCATGGGTTCGATCCCCGCCTAAGACAGTTGACAAGAAATCAACCCACAATAAACAAAAAAATACGGAACGGGAATAGATCCTCCCCGAGTTCAATCTAATTACGTATTGAAAGCGCTAAGATTTTCTCCACTACTCATTCATGAGTGTGCGTGCGTGTAACGAAGCCAGAACATCAGACTACCTAATTTACACGTAAAATCAAACATATTATGATCGCATAAGATGTCGCCGTGTCTACTCTGACGTGCTGTGGTAAGAATATTTGAGTGCATGCGTTTCTAGACTTGCTTCGAGCTTGGGTGCAGTTAACAGCAAACTGGGTGACAAAATTTAAGTACTTGGGGTCATTAGGTCACTGATGATCTCAAGGATAATGTTGAAATTGAGAGGGAGCGCAGGTCGCTGACTGTGCCGTGTAATACGTAAGCCCGAAGGTTTGCACGATGTACTGATGCAGTCAAGATTACTCTTTTCAAGGCTTACTGCCTATTTTTCTATACGTTGAGCCTTTGGACCAGCTATATACAGCGACCTGCGAGTCCAATACAACAATGCATTCAGGATACTGTTGGGGCTATCGTGGCGTTGTAGCGCATCTGGCATGTTTGCGCAGGCGCGTTCAGTTCAGGATTCTCTACAATAATAAGAAAAAGGTCTGCGTCCATGCTGTATAGGCTCCGCGCGAGCACCAACAGTCTACTGGCTGTTTTCAAAAATCGGTGAGCCTAACTTTTACTGAAACTTTGGGTCAAACTTCACTACCGTAGTTTAAGTTTGTTTTTCATATCATAATTAAATATTATTTTTCTACTAACCGTAGCATATAAGCATTTCATGATTTGATAACACTATAGAACCTGTTTTCCGCAAAAAATAAAATGAATTGAATTAAACTAATAAACTTTTGACTGCAGCACACATACGTACCCTCTAACATGTATGCTACCCCCATTAAATTTTTAGATATACTTAAACAGTAGTGGTGTATAACACCTGCAAGATGTTATTAACATAAGTATTAGTTACTATATTTTATTATTATTATTTGGTTATTTTTGCTTAAGATTAAATTGCCCGATATCACTATCCCATTATTAACTTTGTATAAAGTATGCAAATTAGTAAGGAGACTGTCACTCGGCCTGTTTTAAAAGCTAATGTAAGACGCTCCGTGCGTTTATAAGTAGTTTTGGACGTAATCCAACCTTTCCCCGGCTGTAATCTTTTCCGAAAGCTAAGCTTTGAGTGTTCAACTCATTACTTTAACGAATGGCAACAAGTACGGGCTTACATTTCCATTTTAAGTTGGACCTTCTCTGAACTAGGCATCCGTGGGTGGGCAGATCAACATATACTGGAAGTGTCAAGCTTGGCTTGTTTCAGTGCGTATGTATCTGTGAGACAACGTGACGCCTTCTACGGCTCGCGGTGCTCTTGCGCAGGTCAAGCTTTCATTGGATTATCAACACAATTGTATTGAAATAAAGTACATTTTCCCTTAAATAGTGGCATTAAAGTGTCTGCAACAATTTGAACTCTATCTCAAGGTGTTAACACCTTTGGATACTGAGTCTAAATATACTCAACGAGTTATAAGTCGCACTTGCCGTTATTGCAGCGTTGAAAGCATTATACACACATTTACTTTGTATAAATAAGTGTTAAGATTCGCTAACACAGCGATAAAGACTTCATTTAACTGGATTTATCCAGAAAGTATACTAATGTAAATTTGGGTTTCAAAGTGGATATAATAGCATAATACCAAGCGTATTCATTAAGATTAAGAAAAAGATATTGTGGAAATTGATTGAACAATGACAGTACTTTATACTTTTCTCATAATGTAGGAAACCAATCTACATTTTAAAGCTATTCTGTCTCTTATCGGCCTATATACAACCCACTGCTGGGCACAGGCCTCACCTCAACTATGAGGTGATGTCTGTGTCAGTGATGGGTCTGATTAACCCATCAAATCCGAATTTCGCATTCACATTATATATTCTATTGTTATGCGAGCCGGATTCGGCCGATAGGGTTTTGATGAGATAAATATATTGAATAAAAGTGTAAGTGTTGAAACTGGCCACCTGGATCTCTGAAAATGATGGTTGAGATAACGAAACCAATTTACAGGCATAATCAACGCAAAACGTTTCTCAAATATGCATAACATTCTCAACACCAAAGCTCATTTCTGCAGCCTGATCATTATCTCGCTAACTTTTAGTCGATTTCATTAATGATAACGAGAATGTATAACTGGTATTAGCTGATTACTGGGGCCTTTACTCTGAACTCTAATATCTGTGATGACAAATATACCCATTTCTGTTACTCATGCTAGCTTGACCGTGTGAGCAAATGAGAAAACTAGAGTCGAAAATACGGACGACGAGTTACATTGTAGGATCTCTTGTCGTATCAGATTGGGCCAGTGCAAATCGACCGAACCTAGGAAATCAATGTTGGCCGATGTTATTAAGATATTCCACCTTTCACTTCTATATTAATACTTCTGTCGGTGCTGAAATAAAATATTGTTCACTTCTGGCGGTGTTCAGATGAAATATTGGCTGGTAACGCAGTTTCTGTTTGATAAAATCCACGTTTATAAGAAGCAAGTGACGACAGATTCGAGAAGTTACCAATAAAAAGGCATCAAGGAAAACTGATTACTGATGTCACTCTCATCAACCTAAACATCATTGTTTTTAGACATTTCAATAGCAGAGTAATTCTTAGGTTAGTCCAGAAACAAAAAAATGGTATAATAAAAATAAAAAATAAAAATAAGAAACAATTTTTCAGCGTGATCTGAAATTCAAACAGTCACCCTCACGTTAGAAAGAATGCAAATCGCTTGGTTAGACCACCATGGCAGTTAATTGAACTAAACACCCTCTAGGTCTAGTTAAAAATAAAACAAAACACGTAATAGCAGCGCGTCGTCCCTTAACGGAGCGAAGCCGCTCTTTACTTGAAAATAAATCCAACAAGCGCTAAGGCAAACGAGCAGCGCTATTATTGGTAGAACTAGACTGGCTAGATATTGGCGGCATAATCATCTGTGCTGTGGGCCTACCATGAGTTCACTTTGCGTAACGCGGTTCCTGCGTATAACTTTAGCCCAGGTAACTTTGACCCATTTACTTAAAAGTTTGAATCTTAAACAATTGTATTTTGATAGCAAATGGCGTTTAAGTCATCTGGTAAATGGGCGGTATAACAGCGGACTAAACACGGTAAACATTGAAATAAACTTGATGCTGGTAAAGGGTCAAAGTTACCCCCTGGGCTAATGTTTACGCAGATACGGTATCGATTCGGCTGCGTAGATACTTAAGTGCGAGTAATAACGATTGCGATAAATCATCCCACTACTTCAATCATCTTTTACGAGAGGCTGAGGTGGCGAAAGATTCGAGAAGTTTCCAATAAGAAGATATCACGGAAAACTGATACCAGGCATTTCAATAGCTTACTTGTAATCATCTGTTTTTATGTATCAAATAAAATTAAGATCTTTTTTAGCGGTTTCCCTTCGCTAAGTGTAGTTAAAAGGCATTTGGTAAACCATCAGCTAATTTTTAAATTAAATGAAAAAAATCAACTATAGGAATAAAGGTATTCTTCTATTGTGTCTAAGTTTTAATTGTCAAATACTCAATTCAACATAAAGTTTTGATTTGATGAGTATTTTTTTACGTTCACGTGCTATTTTTAATTTCGAAAACACATAACACTTAAAAATTATTTTCGGCTCCGGTCATCGGGGAGGAATCGAACCCCCGACCTTTGGAAGTCCGGTCCTTTCTTTTTGTTTTGACACTAGGAAGTTTTGACACTAGGTATGTGAGCGTTATATTTTCATACCTATTGTTAAAACTAGTGATTAGTGTTGGTTCATACAGGTCGCGTTCATGACAATGAAACAAATACTTACAGTTTTAACTAAGTATAAGAAACTATTTCAGATTGTGTTTAATCAAATTGAACAACCCTATGACAATATTAAAGGAATACAAACATAAAAAAAATCATTACTTTGTAAGAAAACACATGGTAGCCCCGCCCCGCAGTGGCCATTTTCCTAGCTCGGCGGGACCCGTTTGCGAGCGCCGCCGTGTCTACGCGATACGGCTCAGGTACACTACATTTGAGCGGTATTATATTATTAATACGTACTTTACCTACGTCAGAGTCAACAGGTACGTTACAGTATGATTTAGACATTTTAGCAGGCGAATATTACATGTTGAACGACATTTCGAAAAAAATAAACTCTTTAAAAAAGTTTTAAACGAGGAGTTTTGGACCGCGGTCCAATTGAGAACCTACTCCTTCTTTTTGAAGTTAGTTTAGATAAAGATCGACTTTTTCAATTGGTTATGGGTAAGTATTAGAGATCCATTGAAGGGGGGATGGTTGTAGGTTACAAATGGCGTTATTTACTTCAGGATTCTGAAGTTGGGAGACAATTTACATTTTTTTAAAGTTCCAACAACATAATTACTAAAGCACTAAACCCTATAAGATTTCGTGAACGTTTAAATTAATCTTAAGCTATCGTTATGACCACTTTTCGAGCACTTTCGGTGTATCCTGACTCCTCGCTTAAGCAGCTCTAATACAAAACACCCGATGCATATATCTTCGAGTGCATCACATGCTATACTATACTTCAGTATACTACGGTTATGTGCAACAAGGCATGTGTAAGGTGATCGGCTGATCGCGCTTCGCGGAACGAGCACGGCGAGACGGGCCTTGCGTGCCGCGCGCCGCGGCCATTACACAAACGATCCTATTCATCAACACATACTTACAAAAATTATATCGTCCGTTCTAATGTGGTGTGTTTTGACGTGACAACGTCTTATAAATTGGTTTGCCGGGTGACACTTCAAGAAACTGCGTTACGCTGCTCCGCTCACGTTCCGCGCGAGAGAGACAGAGCGAGAGAGAGAGAGGAGAGAGATACACACCGGTTCATGTTATACGAATGAATATTCACATTAAAATTATTTTACCACTCAAAGTCGTTGTCACGTAAAACTTTCGCCCGTATACCGACTTTACAGGCAACCAATTTTTTTTTTAAATGGTACTCTTTTACGGATGCACAAAACTGAATTTCCGTTTCGCACATTGAAACGCAATAGCTTACTTAATAGATAGAAGATTAACACTTTATTGTGAAAACAAAAATTACAGACAAGTTTAACAAAGAAAAAAGGAACAATGTAGGCGGTCTTATAGCGTTACTATTGGTTATCGGGTCTAAACGCAAATTATTTAAATGAGTATTTCTGTACTTCGCGTAGGTAGTTCGCGTTTAGACCCGATAACCAATAGTTAGTGTTAAAATGCAACGCGAAAGTTGAAAATCATAGGTCTTATAGCTTGTAACGATATGTATGTAATTACGAAATTTCTACTTCGTATCGGCCTCCGATTTTCGATTTATCCTTCAAAATTCAAGTTTCGGCAAAAAACAACTGTACTGTCAAAATTTTGTAACATGGCTTTTGAATTAAAATATAAGTTAATAAATAATCCGAAAAAAAAATAATTTCAGTGTCAATATATTTTTTTGCTCCACCTAAAACATCGTCGAATCGGTTTTAATAAACATTTCATAACAATCAGCGACTATGAAGTGACTATAGGATGCCTTCAGAGATGTAAGGTAGAAAATGCCTTCAGTAGTACTCGTATCCGACATGTGCTCGTGTTTGTCCAGAAACAAATGATAAATAACCGGTTATGGATCGCGGTCTTAATAATTTGGTGCAGTACATGGTGCAATAAATGGGTAAATATAAGCTGTTTCTTAAATCTTCTGTTTTTTTTTTTTCAATTTAGAACACTCAAATATATTTTCACGGCTACAGACAGACGGTATATTTGTCCCTACTCCAATTGGCATGATGACACCTACCTTAAATATTTTCAAGACGTTTAAAAAACATAGCCCCTATGAAGTTTATACAACCAGATTATTTCCAAAAAGTTGTTGAAACCAATTTTTAAACACACAATGAATATTCGGTCAATTGACTCCGATTTCTGATACATGACCGTGACGTCACGTTCATGTATTCCCATACAAAATCTATGGAGGCAGACTGTTTTGACAGATAATAAAAAGTATGTCAACGATTGGTGGTGTCATCTAGCCTATTGTCGATGTCGAATTTAGCTTTCGCAATAAATATTGTCATGATCAGAAACTTACATTTCTTTGTTAACAATAGCTTTATCCCTTGTGTAAAGATATTGTAAACCACAGACAACAAGACCCTCGACAAGATTACAGGAAGAACTCGAAATCGAACTTAAGGGATGGCAACTCTTTGGGAACCGATACGTTATTTAACTAAGTAATTTTTAACTAATTTTTACCTTTTTCGCACCTTATCATTTCTGCTTAGCCACAAAGGAATGACTAGTAGAGAATGCCCTAAGGCGTAAGACCACCTTTTTACAAAGTTTAAGGGTGCAATAAAGCTTATATAAATAAATAGAAAAACGTAGAACATTCGACTAGGAAGGTCGTTTCAAATACAGGCTTGGTCTCACACACAGGGTAGGACCGGTGACTCGAACACAGAGCCGTAGCCGCCTTATTTATGATCAATTATACACTATTATACTGACCGGCGCCCATATCGACTTACAGCCAGGTGGCCCGCCGTATTCAAATATCGAACGAAAACGATCGTAAATTAAATAAACAAACGATATTTTCAAGACGATTAACAATTTTACGACAATTTAATTAATTGGTGTTCAATTTCAATAGCACGGACGGTGCACGTGATTTGACAAGTGTGTTTTAATTGATGAGTAATGGAGATAATTAAAAAGTGAAGATTCTATAAGTATTTTGCCGTTGGAAAAACATTGATACCTATTAATATAACGTCCTGAAAATAAATAAATAAAATAAATCAATAAATAAATAGACTATAACACCACATACATTGGACTGACTCCGTGGTAAGGAGCTTAAGCACTTGTGTTACAGATATCAGAATCAACAGTGGTATCAATAATAAACCTTAACAAATACATATAACACCCAGACCAGTACAAACAGACATGTTCATGCACACTAATATTTGTACAGTGCGGGGATCGAACCCGCGACCTCTTGATTAATAGTCAACTTCTTGACCATTACACCAAAGTGGTCGTCAAATTGAAGACGCTACGCGGTAATCATGTAACACCTTTGGGCTATGCATTTAATCTCTGTAAAGTATTTAGTAGTTATTTAGTTGTGAAAAATGAAATTAGTGTGATCAATTAAATAACGATCTAACTAAAGATTAATTTAGGCTTACCTTGAGCACGGGCCAAATGTAATAGCATTATGATTGGAAATTAATCGGTTCTCTAATTTTCTCAAGGATGCAGGAAAATGTGAGCTAAATACAATAAATACTTATGATGCAATTATGATTCAATTTATTTCAAACTGATTCTTTTATATCTCTCTTCGTTAATGCTTTGTCTGTAATTTCTACATAAACTTTTTACAGCTAAGTACTTATAATAATAGTCCTAAGTACTTATAATATTAGTCCTCCTGGCCGATTTCGACCACGGCGGCCAATCTCAACTGAGATCAGCCAACTACGCAGGAAATATTATAGTGCACAAGTGTGAGCGCAATACATGATCGAACAGTAAGTGCACCTGTGTAAGTATTTATATCCCGTATATGTAGGCCCCCCTAAAATCAATAAGTTACAAACCAAAATCTAATCTTAACACACCGAAGGCGGTCAAATCAAAGACATTATGTTCTCATTGAAACTTCCGAGAACATGAAACTATTGAGTTAATTGCATGTTTTAGTCGAAAGAAGTGGAATATTTCCGAGAAAGGTCTGGATTTGAGTCCAGCGGGCGTTGATGTCTTTTGTATGGGCCCCACGGGCGGCATTTCGGACCTCAAGTGACATGGTTATATTTTACGACAATTTAGGCTATAATCGCTTTGGTACACTACACTTGTGGATACTGCATAAAGTTGACATTAAAGGTCACTTTACAGCTCTACCTTTTCGTATTTGTTGGACTTGGAAGTTGAAGCAGGGGGTCAATTCCGCTGTCGCAATCTTAATTGAATCGCATGTTTTTGACAATTCTATAATGGACGAAATGTTATTGATTAATTCGCAGAGTTAGGCCGCAGATTGGGCTTTGCAACAAGAATATCCCTAAAACTTGAGTTTGATAAACGTTATTGGTTAACTGCTCAAAGTAATACAAACTTTAGCTTAAAAGATGACTGCAGCTTGTGGGTGCATACCAGTTTTGTTGTAAAGGGGGTGGCATAAGTACCTATTATCAATGAGCCCGTTTGGTTGACATTATTAATAGTTTTGACTAATTTTTGCATTATTCTTTGAATATGTTTGACTCCTGCAATGAGAATAGTGTGCCATATTTGCTTTTACGTCTAATAGTTTTGAAATAAGACTTTAGCACTTTTGAATTAGAGTTGCAAAGTGATAAAAAATAACATATGGGGTCAACTTGCATCTATTTAATTAGTTGCGAAACTATATGGGCACAGTACCTATCGTTAGTTGAACTATAATGGGTACTTTCTTCGATTACGGGTAAAAAAAATATTGTTAAAGTATTGGCCGCAATGACAGTTTGCGAATGAGTGGTTTAATTTGTAATGGTTTAAGTATTTGGTCGTTAGATGACAAAAGTGGCAATGGGGACACTGTAGGTACCTACTCGTAGTTCTTAAATTGAAGATTTTCAACGTATACTACAGTTTAGCTTTCCAAGCTAAAGATGTACCACAAGAACTTAGTTAATTAGATTAATTAATTTATGTAAAATTGAATTGAAATAAATATTTTTGATTTTGATTTTTGAATTAGATACCTATCTTATCATGGTAGTCTTAGTCTTAGTCTCTTAAATATGTCGAAATTACTTTTGTTATGTATAATTGTTTGACATAATATAATATGATGTGATATTTCTAAACCTTATTAAGGTCATTTTCTTATGAGGAAAAGTCAATTCACATAACAACGTTTCAAGTAGATTTTTATGCATGGTCGCGTCTGGTGGATAAAAATAGAGTTTTCCCATAAAACAGCACTAATATAATGCAAAAAACGTCATTTAAGTGCAATCTTGTGACGTATTTATCCATAGGTGTGTATTTCTTCTCAACTGATAAATATGAATTGTTTTGATTCTTAGTATAAGACATGAAAGAAATTGAGATATGATATTAATTAGACTTATTAGGCGATCTCAGGATCTTATTAGACGTTTAATCACATGAATAATCCTCTTTATGATACAACTCATTAATGTCATTATGGTAATTAAATGTATTAATACAAGTTCAATGAAGTAGGTCTACTTATAAATTAAGTTGTATGTAATATGGTATATTATGGCCTGAAAAAGTTATTTCACAATAAAGACGATTGTATTCTGTTTTGTTTTAGGTGTGCCGATATTTGCATATTGAAATGTGACAGATGAGATAAGATAACACTAATTTCTACTAAGCTGGACCGGTATACACTTCGGAGAAAACACTGCTATCTATATCTTGAAATATTCCGACACGATGCCCATTCTGATAGCAGTGAGAGCCTCGATGCGTCTGCATTATCTTAAGTAAGTTTATGTAATGTACGTACTTATACATACGTGGTTGGCGCTTTTTTACTTTGACACACCGCGTGATTACACCACAGATAAAATATGTGCCGCAGATTTAAATCGAGTAGCCAGTATTCTTTTTCGCGTCAATCAGTAAATTTTTAATTCAATTATACTTTTTAATTTCCCGCCAAGGCGGTTGTACGTTGCGAGATAGGAGGAAAGAGCAATGTAGACAAGTAATGAAGTTGTGTAAATAGGAGAATAATCTCCGTGATTCCATAACGGTATTTTAACACTAAACTTTGCAAAGCTTGCGACATTCATACTGAGTTACCGAGAATCTGATAAGTGCTAACAGCATTCACAGGAGGCATAGAACTAAAAACCGTGGGAAAACCGTGAAAATCGAATGACATACTTTACCCATATCGTAAAAGAACAAGTCGACACTTTCAAAATTGTTAAATGGCGTGAACATGCGTATATCTACTGTTAAAACAAATTCCAATTGGATTTTTATAATAAAACAGAGCTGCTTACTTGGCTACTTGTAAAATGTCGTTGGTCAATCCAGTATCCGCGTGTCGCCGTTGGGGCGCGCGGGCGCGTCCTTAACTCTACAATCTATGCTCTATTGTGGTACTCACTTTTTTTTATCCGAAAAGGCACGGGAATCTGGAATCACAAACACTCGCGGACGTATCGGACAGTTGTCGCGGGATAACGTGCGGTCGTCGCAGAAGACGTATAGAGTTTGCGTGGTGTGGTGACCGACAGAAGTATATATGGGGCGAGCAGCCTCCTGATTGGCTGGTGCGGCGGCGCGCCCGCTTGACTCACAGCGACGTCACATTGTGGAAAGCCTGTGTAACATTTTAGGGTTCCACAGCGCGATTGGACGAACGGTTCTGTGGTGACGCAAAACTAATCAATTACCGGTTTTGGAGAAGTTTCGATACGCGAGTTGCGTTCTGCAGGACAGAAATTGGTGGCAACTTTGGCAAATTTTGGCGTGCGTGTTAGTTTACGAAGTTTTTAGCGATCTAGAAAGCAGTGAGCTGCTTAAAAAACGACCTAGGTACCTTATTCCTATTATGTTTTCGGGAAATAAAAATGTCCCAGCTATTTCAAGAATAAGTTACAGAACGTTTGCAATTTTTCACAGTCAAAATTGTGAATATTGCATAATTATCTAGCATGTTGTGTACACCCTTTAGTGCAATTAGCATCACTATTTTACTATATGTAAGTCTTTTGTTACTATATGTAAGTCGTTGGTGTGCCTAATAAATAAATAAATAAAATAAAAATAAAATATAAAAACATATAAAAAGAAAACAAACGACTAGATAGAGAATTAAGTACCTATTTCGGTGTGGACAACTGGAGAGACTGGTGTGGAGAGGAGAGCATAATTTGCAAAAAATAACACTTACAAGGAGTTTGCTCCTTGTAAGTGATATTACTCAACTCAACCACATTAATGTTCGTCCTAAAACAGAGGAGGTTGTATTACATTAAAAACCCAGAGTAAAAACGTTTGCGGTTTTACCCAAAACGCGACCGATACTCTCTAAAGGGACTTTTCAGTTTTATTTGTAACAAAATCTACGCCATTATTTTAACTGCCCTGTTTCAGTTTTTGTTCTTATAATTCCTGCCACGTCAAACAGCTATTATAAAGTATCACTTCTGCTAAGCCTAAAAGTATGACTGGTAGAGATAGCCCAACGGTGTTAAGTCCACCTTTTGAACATAGTTTTGCTGTGCAATAAATCTTAGATAAAATAAGTGGCCCCAATACGTAAGTTCCAACGATCCCACAAAAATTACAAAAGCTGTAAATTTGTGCAATATGCAAAAATATGTTCAATCTTGAAATTTTTCTAAGATCAAAATTACTTAGATTGGAACTATTCATGTAAGATTCCAGAGAAGTTACAGTGAATTATTAAAGTTCGAGTCGCTACTTGCTGTAGTTTTCCTAATGATTGCATTTATAACAACTTGACGTAAGTAAACTACGCTCAGTAAGTCCACTGCCAACATAGTCGAGTATAATCTGCTCTATAAAAATTGCATCAGTCAGACAAGCGATAAGCTGATAGATTATGGAATATTAATACAGGAAGTTTGTATTATCGTGTGAATCTCTGATCATTTAACTAACCCTGACACGAATGAGCTTGGTGATCAACCTACATCTGACTGATGATGTAACTCTTTCTTCTCTATTCAGTGAATTTGACTCATCCTTGACAAAAAGTTATGCATATGTATTAAACGTCAATTGATTAATTTAACAGCAGGTTTATATTATATTCTATCTGAAATTTAGATCACTGTCTTTTTATACTAAAAGTTATTCAACGTTATAGTCGTTTTTATTAAACTGACTGACTATATCATTAGTCTGTCAGTTTCATACAAACGGCTATATGAATGAATGGATTTATAGATATGAATCTTCTATATTTATTATATTACTAGCTGAGCTGACCCGGCGAACTTCGTACCGCCTTAGCGTTGCAATGATTGAACAATGTCATCGAATGACATTGACATTAGTTACGCGCGTTTTATAAAATATGCAAAATTAAATGTATCTTTTTCAATATTTCTAAAAGTTTTTCTTAATATTTTTTTCCGTAAGAACCTTCTCCTAATAATAACAAATACAACAAAAAAAGAATTAGTGTCCAGCCATTATTAATCCAGCCATTCACGCGTGATGCCGTGACCAAGGAAAACGGGTTTCATTTTTATAAATACGAGTATAGATAGAAGATAGATATCTACCTTTCAGTCAATGGTAGGTGAGATATTGGACCGGCCGAAAGTCTGCGATTAAAGGATGTTTCATTGACCTACTGCATTTGTTTAAGTTATAACATTGTTTCAATGAACCGCTGTGTCATACATCAACTCGCGACTTGCTAGTATTTAAAAGTGGAAATACACATAAAACATAATTGTACCCGTGCTAATTATAGCTTGTGGAAAGGGAATGTTATTATTTGAAGTTAAGAACGTCTAAGGTCATTCAGACTCAGCTCACCTACTCTTTGAGCCATGGTCCGTAGTTTTCCACCATTCCTGTCACTCTTACAAACATGACCGTGCGAGCGAACGAGCTAGCTATACCCGAAAATACGAACTATACGTTAGAGAGTACGGCCTTACTTGTGATTGACAAGACTAAATAAAACGTAATATCGGTAGCCGTAATAATGCAAGAATACTTGGCACCTAACCTGATGAGGGATTTCTGAAAAGGTCGAATTAGTTAGAGGTTAGAAGGCAGCACCGTAGCGGCGATCCAGGGAACTGTCAAAAACCATTCATTTTTTGGATTTGTCGATAGCTGTTTTAGATTATTTATTCAGTTTTGTCATACTATATTTTTTATTATAGTAATAATAACATTAATGAATTGAATACATTTTTGATCAATATTTCAAAATAATTATCATTTGAGAGTTGTAATGTAAAAGTTATGCGTTCGCAATAACAGTATTCGACTTGTAATAGGCATTCGTTCCAAGGGCTTTCCACGCTACGGGGTGGGTGAAAAATAATTGGAAGCTACGTCATTCGCTCCAACAGCCTTCGACTCTACGTAGGTCTAGGACTCTGCCGCGTCGCTCCGAGAGTCGAAATCTACGTAGGTAACTCATTTAATACGACTTTTGACCAGACGACAACGTAGCGCCACCTGGTGGCAGGAAAAATAGCAATTAATGTAATTAATTACAGATATCTGTTTGTGTACCAAACTTAAATAAATAAATAAATAAATAAATTAAATACCGTAATATGAAATTTCCAAAAACAAAATGAAACCTGGCCATAATCGTTTAGTTGAGTACCTTAGTATGCTGTACATATAAATATTTATAAGTGAAAATAATTGTAATGTAAAATTAAAAGACACTTAAAGAAAAATTTGGACTGCCACAGGCGGGACTCGAACCTCTCGCAAGCCGGGCGATTGCTCTACTTATTGTGTTACCGAATTTGAAAAGGATCTTAAAAAAGTTCGTTCAAATAGGTAGAAAAAAATCATGAGATTTCCATCCATAAAGTTAAACATCTTCGAGTTGATCTTAAAATGTTAGTCATTATATGAGTTCAATGTCCCAAAGTACAAAGTACGATACTAAAATCTAATCTGTCAATTTTAAAAACTATTTCGTGCAGACTAAAAAGATTACAGAACTGAGAAAAATGTAAAAAGTTCTCGTCACTTGTTCCAATCTAGAATCATCTAAACTCCGGAATGCTATTTATCTTATTTATCGAGTGAAAAAATGCATTCTTAAGGACCAAAATGATTGAATGAATATAATTTTCTTAGGTCATCGTTGCTTATGTTATAGAAATCAATATTATGCTCATTGAAAAAAAGATACAAATTTCATCCCATTATCCTAACAGGTACACACAACATTAATAAATTGTTAAGATCTAAGTTTAGTTGTACCACTTTTCATATTATCTAACTAATAACATTAAAATTATATTTAAAAACAAAAAGTTTTTTAAATATTTTTGAGAAATTGCTACAAAAGATAGGTATACATAAACAAAGTGTGCACGAACCAAATATCTACAAAAAAATTAAAAGAACATACCTACATTTTCATTAAATATACCGCAATTTTTTTTTTGAATCTTTGATTTTAGTAATTTTGTGTCTTACTGAAGGTTCGTTTTTGCTCTTTGTTTATAAAGCTACCTCAACAATTATAAATGATGATAATCGTACATACCTAATTAAAAAGAATGCTATGCGTTTCAGCAAGTCGAAGCAAGAACACAAAAAACATTTTTTTTTAATCTAGGACACAAAATATCACCTGTGAAAGTCAATATTGAAATTGTAAGAATATTATTTGGTATGTATTTGGAAGAACAAGTTTATTTTTGCTTGGTGTGTTATAGGAATGAACATAATTTCTTTCATGTATATATTGAAGAAGCAGCAGTCAGTATATTGCTTAAGTTTTACTCATTATAAATTAAACCTATTATTTTGTTAAGTTTGCAGATTTATTTTGTAATAAATCGAGCCTGAGCCCAGTTCATGAGTATTATGTAAACATATTTCAGATCTTATCTGAGCCGAGATAAAAAGATTATCATTACCTGAGACACACTGTGACGTCAGATCGCTTCTTTAGATAGATATCTCATAATCTGTGTAAGCAGGTACCACATATTTCTTACGCCTTATTCAAAATAACTGTTTATGAAACACTAATGAATGAAACCCCCCTTCTCAACATACGAGATCCATGAGGTTTTACATTAGATTTCCAGACAGATGAATGCGATCAAGGAGGTCTCTATTCACCATTACGAAAAAAAACGAATTAATATTTTTTAGGGTAGTGGAGTGGTTGTCGACTGTCATGTATATGGTTTTTTTTCGACTCAAGTTCATTCAATAGTAGGTACGCGCACCTGGCTATCCTTAATATTTGTCTAATAAGTTTGAACTAGAATGCCAGCGGCTACCTGGGTGTGACGCAACAGCAGCGCGTGTGGCGTGATGCGTCTGAGTTTGTGTCTAGCTACTGTCTCAGAACGGGCAAGTGCGACTCGGATTGCCGATGTAGAGTTCTGTGGAAATTTACTGGCGGTGACACATTTTTTTAATATATTTTCACATGGAGGCATGGAAGTTTTATGCATGATTCATTGTCAAGCTTCCCTCTTAGAACAGGTAGTGTAAGTCAAATTTTGGGTGGAGAGTTCTGTGGAAATCGTTCAAGGTGAAAATTGTTTGCCTGTGGTATGTATTTTTTTAATTGTAGCATGGAAGCACCTTGTTTTATTACCCAACTATTTTTACCTTCATCCTATTGATAAGGTATTAACTTGGAAAAATGATAGTACATAATTTCCAATTTTTTAAGAAAAACCTTTCGGTAAACCCAAAACTTTCTGATTGAATTACCGGGCTGATTTGATAAACACGCGACATATTGCGAATAGTTAGTTTCCGATATATTTATCACTTTCCTTAAATTAGTTAAAGATTACACGCCATTGCGAAATTTCAAAGACTGTAACATATTCCAAAGTTTAGTATGTAGCTTCAACTTACCGTTCAAGGCCGTGATTAATTAATGATGTAAGACACCTTTATCGCCTGTTTGAAGTATAGATAAGTCAGTGTACTTGATTTGCTTTTTCGACGGATTCCCAATTTTTCTTAGTACTTGATACAGCAGTTCACTTAAAATATACTTTTAATCATACCTCTTTCATTCCTGTAACTGTGACCGAATCTCGGCTACGTGCGCAGTGACACGCGCGTAGTAACGGTCAAGTCAATCGATTGATTCGTAAGTAAATGCCGATGATAACGTGTCGAATGTCATCTCGAATGACATGCCCATTCTAAATACACGAATGACATGTTCGTCATCGTGTGACGAAAAGATAAAGGTACTAAAGATTGTAACTATTAGGTACCTTGATTTCGGTAATGGCCGGTTTCAATATCCTGTCTACCGTTGACTGAAACTGTCACTTTCATAGAAAAATGTGAAACCGCAAAAGTTTTAATATGAAACTGTCAGTTATTTAACTTTCAGTCAACTGTAGATATGCTATTGAGGCTGGTCATAAAACAGGTAAAGAAAATCATTCGAATTGGTGTTCATACTCCTTTGTCACCCGACATTAGAATCAATATAACGTAACCACTAACCCTTCACCACCCTTCTTTTTTTTCGATACCAACACTTGAGCAACAAGAGAATGATATCGGCACCGTAACAATACAATATCAAATTGTGTCTCACTACGCTTAGCTCAAGAGATTATGACTTTGAGACAGTAAGAAGATAACTTAAGAAATACGAAATCATGATTCTCTCTCGACTGAAGAGAAAAGACAAATTTTCCTCAAAAACATGTTTGTTGTTTTTAGACGATTACACTACATTTTCTCTACAGTGGTTAGGCTATTTACTAGGGTTATTATAATGACGATTTTGTTATTTGGTATCAAGATCATATGACTGCATCATGCGACCAAGGCGTGGTGTTGTGTGCACAGTGTTATGAGGGCTTAATACTGTCTATATGAATTAAATTACTTTGACGTGGCAGTTCTCGGAAAATGTAGACTTGGCCGATTCCGTGGCGTCAGAGGACTTAAAAGTTAAGCCGGACTGAAAAATGTTACATTCATTTCCAGGGCTAGATATTCAAACGTATACGGAAGGCTACGTATATGTATAATTTTGCTGTTAGATCCGCAACTTTACCTACACCACTCAGTAGATACAACAAACGAAATACGGATTTAGTAAAACAATAAGAATGTGGAGCAAAAGGTATTTTTTCTTATATATAAAAATTAATTGCTGTTCGTAAGTGTCGCTTGAACTCGAGAACGGCTGAACCGATTTCACTAGTTTAAGTCTCGAAATATGCCTGGAAGTTTAGGGAAGGTTTAAACGGTGAGGAAATAGTAAAAAATGCTAAAAACAGCGGGCAGGACATCGTCTGCCGGGTCCGCTAGTAAATAATAATAATAGTAAACGCACTAATTACCTAGCCCCAAAATTAGCGTTATAACTTGCGCTATCGTGGCTAGGATAACGGACAGAAATACTTAGATATATACACCCATGACTCAGGTACAAATGATCGTTCTCATCACATAAACATTTGCCCCTAGCAGGATCGAACTCACAACTCGGGTTTTGTAGTCAAAAGCTGCTGTCATTTTGATCCTCTTCATTTCAGTTATCTCTTACAAGGAATAACAGTGATCATACTCGTCTTGCCAAGAAACGAACTTAAGAAATCAATAAAAAACATGGTTATTTTTAAACGAACGATGATTGTTAATAACCTTGCATAGTAACTAAAAATAAAATTGCATATATCTATACCATCATAGATGAATATGCTCTATAAGTACAAGTACTAGCTAGTAAAAAAGTTTGGAAACACCAACAGGAAATTAATTTAAATCAGTTCTATAACCTTAAGTGCGTATCTTTCTTAGGCTGCCTTTCCACCAGAGATGTGCGAGGATGCGTAGCGAGGAATGTGTGTGTAAAAAACCAATAGAATCGCTTTATTTTAATTCAGCGAAGTAAATGAAGCGATCCTATTGGTTCTTTACAAACACATCCCTCGCTACGCATCCTCGCACATCTCTGGTGGAAACGCAGCCTTATGTGCGTCACAGTACTAACGGTACCTTAAAGTAGACGAGTGCTATTTTTATCCACTATCTATTAATATACATACCAGGAGAAACCCAAAAGTGTGGGCTCCATAATTAATTTATAAGTAGGTACCTGACGTATTCTTTTGCGGTTTTCCTTAATGGATTATTTTGATCGAGTTTCTTTTTTTTAGCAATACGTAGGAAATATTATTTTTGACAAATTGGCACCTTACAGTCAATAGACCAAAGTCTCTATTATATTCGTTAACACATATTGCCTTGATTGTCTAGAATATTAGTCCCAATAAAAAGTCAAGAACACATTTTCAGATATGATATAGCTATAATTGTTAAGTACTGATTGCAGCAGATCTCAAACCTTCATAACGCTATGTAATAATAGCAGTGTTTATTATTTACAAAACACGTTTCATGCTTATATGAGGTAAAGTAAATATTACAACTTCATTTTGATAAAATGTGGCACGGATGTGTAAGATGGTGTGTGTAAACTTGTAAAGAAGATTTAGAAATATGCAATGACTAATCGTCAATGTTTCATATGCTACAGTTTTACATAATTTAGATTTTTTGATAGGTCAATTAATGCCTTATACGTCGAAACCCAAAATGTAGCAGATTATTGGTCGCGTTCCTTACTGCAAGTATGTTAAAACCTTTGAGAAAAAACATTCAGTTTGATGAAGGTATGGTTTTAACTTCGAATTAAGCGTCATATAGAGTTTTATAGGATTCATTTCTTAGCACTAGACACTAAATTAAAAACGAAAACGAACTGAAAATGATCGATCAGTTACCTTGCCTTACATTAAGTTTGTACAAATGACAGCGCATTAGGGTGTGCATTGCATTATCTTATTAGCAGTTGCAGTAAGGGCGATTTTGCAATCAAAAATGAGCAGCCTGATATACTTTTTTTGTAACTTTTTAAAATGGCGACGCGCTCCCGGGGAAATACGCTGAATCACACAACAAAGTCAATATTTTTATACCCCTCGTTCGATCCGAAATCAACTAACCTACATCAATTAAACCGCAATGGAACCTTCTTTGTGACATGTTAAAGGTTTGTTGATAAACAAAGTTCTTATATTGGAATAACCCAGGTTTTAACTTTGTTCTGACTTTGAAATTTTAAGTGAGCTTTGATAACATGAAACCCAACTTTTTTACTTTATGTAGTAGTCTGATATAAGGCATCTTTGAGATGATGACTTTACTATTTCAGGCTCCCGCCTGGATGGATTTTGATGCAATCTGGTACTTATGAAATCTATGGACACCTCAAGCTAATCTGGTATGAGTTAATGTTTATTCAAACTACAAGACTTAAAGTTCATACACTCGACCGCCAACTTGCCGTAGTACCTACCATACTTGAGGGGTGTCACTGACAAAATTGGAAACATCTTGAAGCGTGCTGCAATCAAAACTTACTTCAAGCCGCCTAAGAAGATCAACCAATTCTTACCACGGGTCAACTGTAACATACCTCTTCAAGACGCAGGGGTGTACAGACTGGAATGTGACTGCGGACTCTCCTACATAGGGCAAACAAAGCGTAGTATAAGCGTACGGATTAAAGAATATATAGCCGACTTTAAACATAGACGGAACACAAAGTCTGCAGTGTGTGAACACGCATTAGATAAACCTAGCCACTTCATACGCTTTGAGCAACCAAAAGTCCTCGCAAGAGAACGTCGTTTTCTTCCTCGTATGCTCCGTGAGGCTATTGAAATTAGAAGACATCCTAATTTTAATAGAGAAGATGGTTGGAAAATTCTACCAGCTTGGGATCCTGTTTTAGCCAAGACTCAAGCTCGACCCCGCACTGCAAGACCTCAAGATACTGTTAGCTCATTTTGTGTGGATATGAACGTAACTTAATATTTTTGAGTGATGGTAGTTTAAATTTTTTTTAAACTATGTAATGCCAACCAACACGTTAGTCTACCTGTGACCACGGACGCTGAAAAGGGTCCGAAATGTTTAAAATAAAATGTAAATAAATCGCGTAATAATCCTTATAAGTGTCTCATTTCAATGTCTACTGTTCGCGTAAACCGAAGAAACAAATATACAAGACTTAATATAAGTTGAATAGCTTGTAACTAGCAGCAGTGTCAGCATAATAAGTACACCCGTACACCCTGATTCAAAAAATATCTATTGCAAAAAAATCTGATGCAACTATTCTATTCCGGCACTCATGCCGCCCACTGCACACGAAAGTGCACTTACGTAATATGTGTTTAAGATCACGATCAGTTTGGCTGATGTAAGCGCACTGAAGCTTGCGCTTGCGCATTTTTTGGGGGCGCGCCTCGTTAATCGATGACGTCAAGGTTACTATGAAACGTAATTTTTTTTTTTTAAATTCGTACTGACTCGCTTCCCGCAAACAGCCAGCGCGGAATTCGGTTTTCTAATATCTTAAGCATATTCTGTAAGATAATTACATTAAATATAGCATATCGTTATTCGTCAGGGATAATGTAGGATATTACTGTAATTATTTTTATCATTGTTGTTGATATTAGTAGACTGGAAACTGATTAATTAAAAAAATAAATATATCTTGTAATATTTGCATGCTATATAATTGTAGTTAAGTAGGCTAATGTACTGTTTATTTTATTTTTTCTACTACTACCATGAACTGTACCCTACTGTACTCGCAAATAAATAATTTGTTTTTTTTTTTAAATATTGGTAGACTATTTTTTTAAGTCTGTCCAGTAGTTTCGGAACCTATTCAATTCAATCAACCAATATAATGTTTACTTTTTATTATAATATTATTAGTGTAGGTTGATGCTACGATTTATACTAAATTTTTACACTAAAGGTGGACTTAACGCCTTACCTTAGACCTTTAGGATAAGCAGAAATAAGATGAATTAATGTCTCTGAAGACATAGTACGATACGGTACGGTATAGGCATAATAATGTAGAGAACATTACATAATTGCTCCTTCGCTTTTATTTTTAAAATCGTAAGGGACTGAGGAATTCAAAGATTATAGTCTTCAAAAGAGGCGAAAGTTTTTCTTGACACTAATATAAAATATATACAATAAAAATATATAGAACAACATCACTTACATTGATCTGACTCCGTGGTAAGTAGCTTAAGCACTTGTGCTACAGATATCAGAATCAACAGTGGTATTACAAATGAACCTAAATAAATACATAGACAACCAGACCAGTACAAACAGACATGTTCATGCACACACAAATGTTTGTACAGTGCGGGGATCGAACCCGCGACCTCTTGGTTAATAGTCAACTTCTTGACCATTACACCAAAGTGGTAGTCGTAATGGTGACTTGATAGTAATAAAAACAGTTGAAAATTAATCAAACGACGTGAAAAATCGAGAAATATCCGACTTGGCAACAGTCCAGGCAAGTCCAGATGGCCAGTGAGCTCATACGTTGCTCCTGGTCATAAATTCATTACTCCACCTCATCAAACTCCAGCGATACATATTTCCACGCGATTGTCCAGTATAGAGGTAAAACACGATACTAAAAGAACTTCCCAAAATGTTCAGGGTCTTTATTATGCATAACACATGTCTCAAGTTAGCGCGTCACTTTAAGATGTGAACGCAGGGTAAGTTTGCTCTCTACGGGTGATCAGTCAAAATTAGTTTTTGGAAGTTTTTTTTTGCGATGGCCCAGGAGTGTCTGCAAGGGTTTTACGTCATCGTCTGCGAGCGCGGCCACAGTAAAGACTTCACACAGTAAAGCGAAGAACAAATGCTCAAAATCACATTCGAACACAGTCGCACGTTTCAACAAGGCTCCTGAGCGATAATCGCGGTGTTGTCACCGTGACTCTGCCCTTTGGCAAAGGCAGATGCAGAATGAACGAATAGGTGTTCATGTCATCGAAAATGGCTAGTTAAAAAACTGTATTGAGATTGTATACTATCTAATGTATTAAATACTGCGGCGCGGCTACCGCAGGTGAATGCACAAATTATGGCTATGGGTGAACGCGTCAGCGTTCGGCGATTTGGAAGAAATTTTGAAATGAGAAAAAAAAATTGAACGTCACTCGTGAGTTCGTGACCACAAACCACAGTTTGTGGGTTAAAAATTAACATTATGCGCAGGTTAGAGACATGCAACGTAGGATGTGACGACATTGAATTGAACATGAGATTAGGAAATGAGTGTAGGTACCTTTATGTGAGCATAAACGACCTGATTTTCATAGAACTAATTTGTCAAAATCAATTTTGACCAGACCTTGTTTGTCACTTTTTCCAAAAAGACAAAACGACATCGTAGCGATATGGTGACGCCAAAAAATTAGGCCAAAGTTAGTAGGTCTGCATAGAGCCCATAATTAGACAAAGAACAAGACAAATGAGTCGAACTTACCAGAAAGATATATTCAACTTCTAACGTAACATCTCATCGTCACGGTGTACTCTACGCCGCTTCTATCAATGGAATTCCACGACACTCCAAAACAAACATTGTAGCACTTCTGTGACGGCAAACACGAAATTGTGTTCTTTTCAACAACGACACCGACATCTGAAACAGCTTTCTACTTAATCACTCACAACTTAAGGTTGTATTTAACACCATCGTTTACAAACACGAACGTTGGTCGCCGACGCGCTGTCTGCTATATTTAACATAATTTCCACGTAGCTCTACACATACTTTCTTCCCATTTCTCTGTCAACACTGGCAGCTTTCTAAAACACCCTTAAAGCTGGTCAATGTATGCATTACAAGAGGTATTTGTCATGGAGTATTCGAGCATAGTAAATACCATTGAGGGATTCTGATAAAGTGTGAAAATGTAAACAGTAGCGGCGGAGGCCGGACAAAAGGCTGTTAGTGCACTCTAAACAAATAGAGGGGCCTATAACCTGCTCATTATCTGTGCAAAGAAAGTTTACTAAGTACTTCGATGGTATGGCTACAAGAGCAGAGAAGGTAAGCTATAGATATGCGACTAGCTTGTTAGATACTTTACCTACCTACCATTGATACGAATACTATAAGGAATGGAATTCGCCGCAGGCTGAAGTGTTCCGCTTAGATTTAAAACTTGGATCTTTTTAAGGAAATCTCTTGGTACTAGACAGACATGATACATCAGGTGAGATTGTGGCCAAATGTCTGGATGGGGAAATATATAACAAAAAAAAAAGAAAAAAATACTTACTAACAAATAAACTCAAAAATGACAGGCAAATTTTGAGTTGTTTCAACAATAGTGCCATATCTGATTTCGAGTTCTAAAATATTAGGCTTGCGAGCATCATCACCACAAGTAAGTATCAGACATTAGTCTATTTTTAATAACGTTGGTTATTTTTTTTTGTTCAATTAGTCGAAATTTTTTATAAATAAAATATGAAACTCGATATTTCCTGTATAAAAAGTTGGCGTTGTAGATCTTTGGCGCCATGAACAAAAACACGGTATTTGTGTTTGCACAACCTTCAACTTGACTTTTTACTCTTGTCTGCGTGCGTAGATTAAAATTTGTAGATAGATCCAACTGTTTTCAATTTTCATCTTGAAATAAAAAAATATTAAATATTAGATAAATAAGAGATAAATAAATAAATATTAGAAAACTGTTTACTTACAACTTTTTTGCGATCTTTTTCTATCTACTTAATGAAAACTTATGGGCAAGCTTTAAACATTCGTGATTGTCAATATAAAGAACCTACATACAAAGCCAGTGTCATAAATAAATAAATAATAATAAAAATAATAAATATTTCTCAACAATCACACCAATTTTCTAGTCCCAAAGTAAGCTACGAGGCTTGTGATAAGGGTACTAGACAACGGATAAACATACTTAAATATATATATTTTTGTAAAATAAATACATATTATACATAGAAAACACCCAGACCAGTACAAACACACATGTTCATGCACACTTATGCTTGTACTGTGCGGGGATCGAACCCGCGACCCTTGGGTTTAGAAGTCCGACATGTGGACCAGTGCACCAAGCGGTCGTCGTAAAAAACCTCTATGTCTGTTTGTCTGTGTATGTTTGTGTTGCTGTATTTTTGTGTGTATCTGTCTGTGTGTTGCTCCCGATGGACCGATTTCAAAGCGATTTTCTGGACATAAATCGTTGACACCTATGTTCCATTATTCACGTACATAACCATTTTAACTGCGCACTTAGACTATTAATAGTATAGTAAGTAATAAAGACCTAATTCCGATTCTGTTCACATATCACAGTACAGTGATACAGATTACAGTGATCGTCCATTAAGCCGGAAAAACCCTTATTTTAGCTGTTCATATAAAAACTTAAAATATGTATTTTATTATTGAGATGTACCAAGACAATATTTACAAACTTGTATTCTTTAACACTTACAGAACACAAGGTTCTTTAATTTATTAAAATTTTCTTTATCAAAGAAACAAACAGCCTTAAATAAAACATTAAGCTTAAAAAAAACATGCATTGCCATTTAAAGTTTCCAAAATTAATTAATACAATTTTGTTAGTAATCACGTTCAGTGAGCCATTCTCCTACAATATTCATGCGGCAATTTTGATTTTCGATCGGTTTAGATTGCAATCTTGAAATTTTTTACAATTTTTTACAATATTTTTTGCAAATTTTTACCGCTATTTTTTGACACCGACAAACCGGTTGTTAGCGAACGCGAAGCATTTATACGTACTGTGCTGTCATCAAAAATGCGTGTCATTTTTTACGGTTTTTACGGTATTTCAAAAAATTGGATCAAAATCGACGTCTGCGCGTGCATAGCCATGTGACTCTTCAAGCGACAGATGTACATGACAAGACTAATTCTATTTACAGGATATAGACTCTTATTGCCACTGCTTTAAGAAAGACGACTAGCTCTTTCTGTTGTTAACTGTATTAGTGTTTATATACCTGATTGTCTGCTCCACTCACCATTACGTTGTCATACTATGATATCATTTGCTTTGCACAGAGCACTATCTCATTTTGTTAAATAATTTAAAAAAAAGAATTTAAAAAGCTCGGTAAATAGCTGGTGAACTTCAACGTCTAGACAAAGTTTGATCAGCCATAGCTAAAAACCACAGTGATAAATTTATCTTTCGAGTAAAAAGAAACGCACTGAAATCGGTCCAGCCGTTCAGGAGCTACAATGCCACAGACAAACACAAAAGCACGAACAGTTTTTCGTCGGAGGGTTAAAGTTTGTACCTTGCGGGAGTATTAAGACTTACCTTCCTCCAATGCAGTATTTTTTTAAATGGCATCTAACATTATTTTTTGCGTAGGAAGATAGCTATATAACGAAGTGAATAAAAATGGACAAAATCTGATAACATAAAATTATCTATCGATATTAACTTCCATCTGCATCTTTAGATGGATATCCATTGCTCTCTTGTATTTTTTTACAATCTTTGATATTTAGAAAGTCAATGCAGGTATTGTGTAACTACACTAAGATATCTTAGTACACGTAGTACATATTTATCTTCATACATTTCGTATTTTCATACATTAAAAATACACTAAGTAACAACTTGACTAATTTTATGTAAAAATGACTTGATATATATTGACATAGTGTTTTTTCTGTTGTTTTGGTTACTCTGTTCGTCTGGTGTGGGTAGTTTTTTTGAGACCTCGTAATGTCTGTACATTTCAATGTCACTTGTTACCAGTGACCCACCTACGTTAGATTAAATATTCGCATTACGGGACCCGAGATTAATATCGGTATGAATAGTTCTATGACTCGTTGGTGTAATGGCAAAGTTTCTGCCTTACATCCAAGAGGTCTTGGCTTCGAATCCCAGGTCGAGCATAAATTGTTTCTGAGATTATCGGTCATGAATTTCTTAGAAACAGCTCGGAGTCGGGAAGTTGGCGGTGTTACACCCCCGTGCCTCGAAAAGCATGTTAAGCCATTGGTCCTGCGCCTGATCTCTCTCCGGTCATGTCGGATTGCCGTCTCACCGAACTTTGAAAGTGATGGAACAGTGAGTGCACCTGTGTATTGCGCTCACACTTGTGCACTAAAATATCTCCTGCGCAGTTGGCTGATTTCTGTTGAGATTGGTCGCCGTGGTCGAAATCGGCCAGGAAGACTATTATTATAAGTAACTAGTTTTGTCCATTTACATACACACGACAGCTGAATATTCTGACTTTTACTCGTATTAACAAGCATCTCCGTTCTTCGGAAGGCACGTTTAGCTGTTAGTCTCGGTTAATATCGATAGATATTAGTCGTTAAGCCTGGTCAAAGACGTGGCTTTATTACATCTCATCTGTCAGAAAGGTAGGTCAATTACCCCGCTTGGTGGAGTATGTCTCGTACCACCTCAAGAATTATTTGACACTTAAAGTTATAACTGACATATCAACAGGCACACTTGACATTATCTTTAACCACATGACTTTGAATTAATTAATTTTTGAGTAATTATTTATGTAACTTATATTGTAAAGTGAATAGTTTAACCCTATTAGAAATAAGATATTTATACGCCAAATGGCAGATCACAGAGCACTATCATATAAGCTTTAACATCTGTAATTGGCTAGACGACACCACCAATCGTTGACATACTTTTTATTATCTGTCAAAACGGTCTGCCTCCATAGATTTCGTATGGTAATAAATGATTGTGACGTCACGGTCATGTGTCAGAAATCTGAGTCAATTGACCGAATATTTATTGCGTTTTGTGTGTTTAAAAATTGGTTTCTACAGCTTTTTTGAAATATAGTGGTTGTATTAACTTCATAGGGGCTATGTTTTTTAAACACCATGTTCTTGACAATATTTAAGATAGGTGTCATCATCCCAATTATGTACACTTACCTGTGAATCACAAATAAACGAATTTTAATTTTAACGAATTTGAATTGAATTTGAATCTCATACTTGAGGTGAGGCCAGTGCCCAGTAGTGGGAGTTATATAGGCCGATGAGACATACACACGAGAGCATATCAAGGCACAGATTACTAAATAGTTACTATCAAGGTAAATACTGCGGTATCTTATGCACCGCTTCTAAAGTAGTTTCTTATTTATTTATTTAAGCTTTATTGCACAACAATACTTTGTACAAAAGGTGGACTTAACGCCGTAGGGCATTTCCTACCAGTCATATTTATTTATTTATTTATTTAAGTTCTGCACAAACATGTGTACAATGGTGGACTTAATGCCGAAGGCATTCTCTACCAGTCAACCATAGGGCCAAGCAGAGAAAATTCAGGCGGTGCACATGCAGTAAAAAGTTAACTGAAGTTATTTAAGTACAAAATAAAATTATAAACATACATACTAATTACTTACATAAAATGAAATAAAATACATAAAAAGTCATACCTTTGGGCCAAGCAGAAATGAATTTCCTTCATCAGCCTAAGAAGTATACTTCCCACTCCTGGGCTCAGGCCTCACTTGAACTACGAGGTGTTTCGAGCCATCATGACTTTGATATGAACTTAGTTACTAGCTAACTAACTACAGTTCTATCAACTGTATAATTCCAAAATATTGACCGTAGAAACGGTGATTATATAAAAATCAACAGCACATTGTCTTCAAGTCAGTGTGACTTAGAACTTCCAGGAACAAAAATAATTTACACCTTTGGCTAAGGAAGCGATGAGTTGTTAGTAAAATTCCTAAAGCATTAGTTGCATTTTTTATAAGCTTTATAAAAAACAATGTTCGGAGAATTTGACCGAGAGATCGTAAATCATGATTATCATCTTATAACAAGTCTATCTTATATGTATACTCAAGACTACTCATGGATTAATTATTTGAACCCGATCGCAAATACCTACATATTAGCTTAGCTAGCTAGCGTCTTGATTCAGGAATCATAAATTTGACCAATTTTTATGGAAAGGATCTAACCACCTCACACATAGTTTTGAGATATTCAAGTTCAAGTGGCTCGCTCGAATTCAATCATTTTCATTTTTGATTCATGAAGATTCATGTAGCTTGAACTATTATTGACAAACAAAAAAGAAGCATCTTCAATTAAGTGGGATAATAATAATAACTAAAGTAAGTATGCATTTTGCTGAAGGTAACGTAACGTGAAAGTATGATATTATGGTCATTTCGGTATTCTCAAGTCGTTTTGAGTGAATTTGTGGGTTGGACCCTTTCCATCGATAGCGTCCAATTATTTTCACCGTCCAAAGGAAAATGAATGTAATTTTAAACAATTTATTCGACTTCAAAAAGGGAGGAAATGATTTTTAATTAAAGCGTGAATAATACATTTATCGACAAAAGTTTTCCGTTACACCTTTTGATTAAACGTCGACGTGGTACAGTAGCGTGAGTACCAGTTTCAAGGTGCCGGGTCCCGGTCCCGGGTTCGATCCTCGGACGGCGACAATATTGGAAACGAATTATCAATATAGTCACGGGTTTAGGTGTTTGTGATGTTTTCATTGCTTCTTATTCCCATAAACCAAGTGCTTAAACTACTCACTTTCGGATTAGAGCAATGTATGTGATGTTGCCCTATTTAAAAAATAAATAAAGCAAATTATAGTAATAATCCTGTCCTCCTGGCCGGTTTCGACTACGGCAGCCAATCTCAACAGAGATCAGCCAACTACGCAGGAGAAATTATAGTGCACAAATGTAAGCGCAATACACAGGTGCACTCACTGTTTCATCATCACTCTCAAAGTTCGGTGAAACGGCAATCTGACATGACCGGCGAAAGAACAGGCGCAGGACCAACGGCTTAACGTACATTCTGAGGCACTGGGATGTAACAGCGCCAACTTCCCGACTCCGAGCTGTTTTTGAGAAATTCATAACAGAAAATCTCAAAAACAATTTTGGCTCGACCTGGAATTCGAACCCAGGACCTCTCGGATGTTAGGCAGAAACTTTGCCACTACACCAACGCAAATGCAAATGCAGCAAATGCCTTTTGCTAGATTAATAGGCGTATGAACAGGATATGTACCTACTCGGATTCCAACACACTTATGAAACACCATGACTTGCAGTGGGGCAGTATGAAGTCTATTAGTGTGAACTGTCAAGATCAATTAACACTTACATTGATTCAGCTACAGCGATGTTTGTGTTCGATTCTCAGAACTGACCATGACTAAGAAGTCCCATGTTTGAATTCCGCCTATAGCTAAAGATTCGTAATTCGATAACAAAAAGGATAAAAACTAAGAAAGATCGGCTTTTCTTGCATCACAAACAGTTCAACATTGAAGAAGATGACAATTATTCATAATGCTTATAAAATTTGCATACTACTAAGTAGTATTGGTAGTACCTAGTTTATGATATAAAATCAACTTTTATAATCATATAAATAAGTTTTGTTCTTAATGAGGAAAATGGTACCAATATTATATTGCACCATGAAAATGTAGGGTAAATACATAAAAACACGAGTAAATACATGCTTTTCATAGACAATAAGGGGGTACGTACATGGTTGATTACACCGAACAGAATGGTGATTCACAGTAGTCTGATCATGGAAAACCATGTCATGGTGAATTCAAAGGTTAATATTTTAAATGATACCTACTACTAAAATGTAGGAAATTCCGTGGCTCTATCTTACCATTGGTCTTTTAGCAATTAGCAAGAAGCATTTTGTTTCGGAAAACCAAATTTAACATGTATACGAAATAAGCAAAGTCTAGAAGTCTCGCCTGACTGACTGTTTAACGTATCTTTCATGATCTACAGATATCTCTATCATCTCTTAACTACACATCAGAGAACTTGTTAATACGCCAATACAAAATATTTATTTAAATGTGAGGTTTGCCCGACTCTCAAAAAATACTTGTCAACTAAAATGTTCTGCTGTATACAGCTTTTCGTCAAAAATAGCAATAGATTATTTCGTTCTAACATCTTGTTTTGTGTGAACTTATTTTGAGTGTATGTAACGCCGATGAATAATAATAATAAATATAGGTATATTATTCATCGGCGACACTGTCTCAAGTAAACTTATTTCGTTAAAACTTGACACCATATGCCATGCAATATGCATTCAGTAACTTAGACACTTTGAAGTAGAGGTTACTGAAGTTTTATTGAACTTTTTATGAAACCGATAAGGTTTGAGTTCGTTGGTATAAAACATACCAACTTCTCTCGTCTGACAACCTTTTAAAACTTTAATTTTTGAAAATGCATTGCACTTTTTAACGACAGCATTGTACTAATAGTATCCACACTTACGTAAGTAAACCAAACTTAAAATAGCACAATTAATTAATTATTCAGAAAATTTTCCATAGTTTTTAAGAAAAAGGTGTAATTACTTTAACGTTTAGAAGGCTTCGGCAATTTTAAGAAAAAAAAACTAATTAACCGTTGGGTTGTTTCCGTCCGTTTCGTAACGAAGGGACGTTTCGCACAAAGCGTCGAGAAAATTAATAGAAAACGTTTCAGTCAAGTTATAACAGTATTTTTAAGGTGCATGGTGGTAAATTAATCGAGCTCTTTCTAGAGCATTGATAGTTTTGATTTTACAAAATATTTTGATACTTAATAGAACTTAGGATACATTTTTTCATTTTATTTATTTATTGAATAAAATGAAAAAAAATTTTTTTTCTTATTTTAAATCTGCCATGCTGCTGAGCAGTTTGTGGGCAGCCGTTCTGGCGTTTATTTTAACTTAAACAGGGGTACGATTCTTCGTATTTTTCCGTAAATAAATTCAAACACTTTTGTCATTTTGGCTTACGATGGGGACTTAAGATTTTCATCCCATTCAGGTCGTATGACATTATACAAAGAATGAATAGATAGATAAATAACTCTATATTATTGTACACCGCGGTATGTATGATTAAGGCGATCTTATCGAGGTAGAGATCTTCCAGAGACTCATACTCATCACACACGCAGTCACACACTGCATAAAAGATCTGTTTTAAATAAATAAATAAAATAAATACATATTTCTCAACAATCACACCAATTATCTAGTCCCAAAGTAAGCTACGAGGCTTGTGTTATGGGTACTAGATAACGGATATACATACTTAAATACTTTTTTTTTGTAAATAAATACATATTATACATAGAAAACACCCAGACCAGTACAAACACACATGTTCATGCACACTTATGCTTGTACTGTGCGGGAATCGAACCCGCAACCCTTGTTTTAGAAGTCCGACATGCGGACCACTACACCAAGCGGTCGTCATTTTGTTTTACAGAAATGTTTTTAGTTTTTATGTGTTGTATGTTTTTAACTAAAAAAAACACGGGTTGCACTCCGGGAGTGCCGGCAGAAGTGAAAACTTGATTATTAACGTTGTGCATTTTTGATTTATTTGAACCGTCTTACGGTTTTTCGATCAGCATCACGTGACCTGACGCGAGTTTCACAGTTTCTACCCATGCCACAAAAGTGCTCAACGCCGCTAAAGAAGTTTTCACTTCAAAAAAAACACGGGTTGCACTCCGGGAGTGCCGGCAGAAGTGAAAACTTGATTATTAACGTTGTGCATTTTTGATTTATTTGAACCGTCTTACGGTTTTTCGATCAGCATCACGTGACCTGACGCGAGTTTCACAGTTTCTACCCATGCCACAAAAGTGCTCAACGCCGCTAAAGAAGTTTTCACTTCAAAAAAACAGTAGGAGGACAATAATTATGGGTTTAGATGGACAAATAGAAATGATAAGACTTTTAAAACGCCTTACGCTTTGTGATTGCAATATTTTATGATGAAAAAAAATGGGTCTTTTTATGCAATTTATACATTATTAGTAACACAACATTAAAATAAGACTAAGTAGTAGACGCAGATTTGAAGTAGCAATACAACGCCATCTACCGTCATCAATGTAAACTACATCGCGGGCAGGGGTGATGCTTGTGCAGGGTCTTTGAATGGACTCATTCATTGATACGTGGGTTGTACACAGACGGAACATACAGTACAGTTACACCAGACTGTGAAACACATAGGTAGCTACTTATAACAGTCAAGTGATAATGTTTTTATAGTCAAAACATTGTCAACCAATGGAAATCCAATAAAAAGAGTGTTGTGACAAACTTGTGTTGTGACGAAAATCTATATCTCGTTAATAAGTAGATAAACCATAGTTAAGTGGAAAATAATGAGACTGATTTTATAACCTCAAAGGGAGACATAAACAAACACAAAAGTGCAAAAGTAAGTTCACTATGTTTTTATCACGTTTCCTCTGTTGTTGTGAACATAGTTTTCCGTATTTGCAGTAACTTTGCATTTGGATAATGTTTTTCTAACTTAACTTTATTTGTGACAACAAAAACTAACAGGTAAATTATTATTTTGCTACATACAAGTTTTATAAATATTTTCTATTGGCTTTATTTTTTTTTAATTGAAATTGTATATATTTCTCTAATCTTGTAATGCAGAAATAAACATCAGAGTTGTGAAATTATAACTCGTGGCAATTAGACGTATGCTTGCTTATCAGTATCAGTTTGTTAGTAATAATTCTAATTTTGTTTCGTTTACAATCTATCTCTACTGTAGAGTTGGAAGGGACTTTCCACTGGCACTTAGATAAACTTAATAGCTTACCTTCATTGGCGGCACACACGCGTCAAACGTTTTAAAACACATTTTCCTCTTCTAATGTAAACAATTTATAGAACTAAACACACCTGTTTTAGTAACTGAGCTAAGTGTCCAAATAATCATTAACGTGAAGGATACCCAATACCACTTTGCACTAATGACTTTTAAAACGGACTCACCTAAAATGTTATCGCATCAAGCAAATGGAACTGCTCAAGTGACTCAAAAATTGAGTCGGCGAAAGTGACTTCTTTTTTTTAACACTTGATGCCAGACCTCGGAACACAGGCATGTCCGTCACCACGCACTACACACTAGAATTCCGTTACAGACACTTTATTTCATCCTCAACACTGCATCCCAGACACTAGGTTTATGGTGGCTTTCGTTTATCGTTTTCGAAAATGTGGGTCCATCGTTCGGCACCGACGTTTATCGCCGATTGTTTCTAGAGCTCTTGCTCTGCCTCACTTGGGCCCTCTAACCCACGCGAGGAAGTTGACAATATCCGGCAACGTGATCCACGACAATCACATGCAACACGAAAGCTTGAAATTTAGTTGAACCAAGAGAACGCATGAAATGAGACGTAGATGAGCGAGAGAATCGGGCTCTTAGCATTGACTGGACTGCGCTTGGACCGTGCAGGATGCCAACCATTAGGCGAAGAGCGTCCATTATCGTATTGTCGTGGGCTTATCGTAGTGCCAGTGTCTCCTTAAATTGTTGACTGGGAACAATAACGTGTGAGTCGAAGTAGGAATTTGGAAGATCAGAAATGTCCTCTGCTGTGTTATCATGAAAGAACAATGGGGTATTGTTTTTTGATAAGTTTACTAGCAAAACCTTCAAGATTCCTCTTTATTATTACTTTCTAAGCTACGCGCGCAAAGAAAAGATTCTACAAGAAATGCTTATCGCATCTTTTGAAAGCTATCACGGTAACCATAATTCAATCATAAGAGCTAATGACCGTTATTTAGAAGCAAAGACATTAAGATGCCTTGCCAAAGGGAATGATCAAGTCACGGGACCGGATCCAGGGTTACTCACGCTCGTTAGTTCAATTGGCCAGTTAAGTATCTACCGGCGAAGCTCTAAAGCCGGCCGCTATCGTTTAAATGTTTCACATAGGAACCGATGTTTGTTTAATACACACCATCCGTCGAACCTAGAATTATTTAACTGGTTCGTCTACTACTTGGGTGTTGTAAGCGTCATAATAACTGAACTGGAATCAGTTGGAAGATCTACAGCATCCTTGTTCTGTTGTATATTATTTATGGCATCTTTATTAATGACAGGCTTATCTCTGTAATATGAACTTAGGGAAGTTTAGTAGACACAATTGAAGTCTGTTTCAAATCAACTAAGTGATTCGACGATAAAGTTGTTATATCCAAGTTCAATATCGGGACGCAAGTAATTCACAGACACTGGAAGTACGAATACGAAGTAGAGTACGAATGCGCATCGCTGTATGCTTCGGCTGAGATGAGTGAGGCCGACCCGGTTCCTCGGTCAAATTCGATCAAGGATGCTTGCAATAAGTCAGTAAGGTCAATGAATTGATCATTTGTCACCATATTTCTAGACATGACTATCCTACAAACAGTTCTAATAATATTTTTGATGGGCGCGGCTGTCACACCACTATTCTTAACCAATCATAGTTCAGGGCCTCATTTAACTCAAATCAAAGAGCTATATAACCTTTTAACGTAATTGGTTTCGTCATTTATGTGGTCGCGATATTTATAATTCTAATAACAGCCCATATCATACCGATGTCAGCTTATGTGAGGAATGATAAGGTTATCTACACAGGGGGTATGTTATATCATGAATGAAAAAGTCTAAAACTGGACACAGCTGTCACTAATACTGTGAATGTAGTTTGTCCAACATACCCTGTAATGACTTCCCATTAATACATTACTGTTACAAGAAAGCAAGCTCTGATAAAAATCTAGGTAACTAGTTATGTATCAAATTATGTAGTTCACTAGGTATTGAAAGATAAGCATTAGTAGTTAATACAATAAGTGTGCTCAGTACTATCACTCAAAGATTACTATAAATGATAAAATAAATTCTGTCAAACATTACTTGTTGGTGGCAACGCCGAAAAAACTACCTGACTACATTAGTGTTATTTTATTCTAAATGTTGTTTGTGCCGTGGCGTGTTAAGAAATACTTGCTTGTACCTAATAAATATGACGTACTTTTCAACTACGATGGAAGGCATTTTTATTTTAAACTATTGAACAAATTATCACATTTCAGCGTAAATAAATACTTTATACAAAATATATGATTTTTAACTTACGCGATTATATTATTATTTGGTATAAGTTATAATATTCATTTAAAAGTGAACAAATAACATCTTATAAGAAAATATTGATTAAAGCTTTCCGTGTTTTTATGTAAGTAGTAAACAAATCAACGCGTTATCAAGTTTATTGGAACATTGACATTGCACTCAAATAATTAAAATAACAATACCCAATACAGGGTAAATACCTACTTTAAATGTACACTGACAGCCGCATATTCAATTCAATAGTTCGATTCAAGATCCCGGTCACAGTTCACTTACCCCAAGTGACATCAAGTAACTTGTTCGTTTTTATTGTTCGTGAAAGTAATAAAATAGGAAACTTATTTACATGCATTTAGTCTGTGTTTATGTGCCGATGAGAGTGGATTATTTTTTTATAAATTAAAAAGTTACAAAGGTAAGTTTTTATGGTCTTGTCTTGGCTGTTTTTTTTTTGTCGTCAGAATTTCCCTAATATTGACTCAAATGAAAGACACCCCAATTTAAATCGAAAATGCTTTTATATTTAGGTCGCGTTAAGCAATCACTAATTTCGCTACAAGTATCACACCTTCGATAGCTCAGTTGGTAGAGCGGTGGACTGTAGAGGTTAAAAATACGGCTATCCATAGGTCGCTGGTTCAAATCCGGCTCGAAGGAATTTTTTGTTTTAGTTTTTTTTACTTTTAAAGGACAAAAAGGAATTACCAGAAGCAAATTTTTGATGTATTTAGTTTTTGTAATACTGATATAACGTCAAATAAAAATTTATTTTGTAATGGTAAGTCCAGTCGAAACAATGTAAGCATTTGAGATACTGAAAAGTTTAATTAAGAAAACTGTGGATTTATTTTCAAAATATGTAAAAAGATACCGTATCAATTTATTGTATCCTAATGCATAAAAAAATTGTTTCCGCCCGGGATCGAACCGGGGACCTTGTGCGTGTGAAGCACACGTGATAACCGCTACACTACGGAAACGATATCTGTGGAGACGAAATTTTGTATTAGTTATTCCAGTTAGTAGTAGAATTTAACCAATTTTGACAAAGGTGAGTTCAAAAATAATCTAATTAAGGAAGGAATTTAAAAATGGTAATATAAAATCCTAAATCCGCAATTAGGTCATTATAATAACAGATTAAAGTGTGTAACTTAATAAGTTATATATTAAGTGAATGTGTTCTCAATAAACTAAGTCTTAACGTACCTTGAAAGATGCACTGGCACAAAACTCTTTAGTAAGAAAAAAATAATCGCGAAAGAAATATTTCGAAAAGAAAACGCGAGCGCCTTCGTCAACGGCGCTGAAAAAGCGGTTGGAAATACAGGGTGACACCAACTTTTATACCATCACAAATTGTGTTATTACCACCCGCTGAATGTGTTCATTACTATCTCATCCTATCATTGTATGGGAGTGGTTTATGTCGCGCAAATTTGTAATCTGCCACCCCTTTTTTCTTGGTGTCATTTTGACCTGTACCATGAAACCGCAGTCATCGTAGCAAAAACGACAGTATCGCTATTCTTAGTATACATTGCTGTGTCACTACGTTATTGTTGAATTAGGTCCATAAAACAACGAGCAATGGTGGAGTTGGGTGAATTTTCAAAAGAGGCAAAGGCGTTTCCGAATACAGCCTCAAGGAGACAGCCCACGTCAATGGTCTGATTATAAATGTGTGCTCATTGAAAATTGCTTTTCGTCTGCTAGTTACAGTCTGGCGAAATGTGTTGTAAGTTGAGCGAAAAGTTTTATGATGAGCGCCGAATAAACAAGGCTAACCTACTATACTGACTAGACTAATCATATCAAATTTTGTTTACTCAAAAAAAATGGATTATGAAAATTAGTTACGTCACAACATAGGTAAATGCTAATTAAAAAACGAACATAATGGTCGCCCTCGTCGGTGTGCAGATTCTTTAAATTCTGTGTCGGAGTATCTAAAATGGTGTTATGAGAAACTATAACACGTCTGGATTTGTCGAATAAAAAATTGATCTAAAACTTACTTGAAGTATAATTAACGTATTGAGCCACAAATAACAGATACAAATGATAATCTATTGTTATGAACCTAGGTTTAAGAGTAACATTCAAGCAGTTAATTTTGCTTTCCGCTTAGTGACTGCGTTCTTGTTTCAAATAAATTACGATATTATTATTAAATTATTTATTGATATTCTCGTATTATATTTTATTTATCTTTTGCGTTATTAACCAAAATTTACCTTTATCATTTAATTTTTACTGAACCCATTGCTTTTTTTTTTGAATGACATTGAGGTTGACTGGCAGAAAATGCTTTTAGCAATAAGTCCACCCTTTGTTCATTTCCTGTGCAATAGTTTTAAATAAATAAATAAGTTAACAGCGCTAATCGCAGAGCTTCTGTTGAGCCTACAAAAAGATCGCAACAGGGCCATTGAACATGCGTTCGACACGTTAGAACATAAATAAATATAATAGAGGAAGTGACAATAAGAATAAACGCAGTAGTTAGGTATTGACAAAATATTTTATAGAAAATCGAAGTTGTTATTAATTTAAAAAAAAAAAACTTTTCATTGAGATAAATTAATTAAAAAAAATTGGTTGCCTATAAAGTCGGTATACGCGCGAAAGTTTTACGTGACAACGACTCTGAGTGGTAAAATAATGAACCGGTGTGTATGCCTATCTCTCTCTCTCTCTCTCTCTCGCTCTGTCTCTCTCGCGCGAAACGTGAGCGGAGCAGCGTAACGCAGTTTCTTCAGGTGTCACCCGGCAAACCAATTTATAAGACGTTGTCACGTCAAAAAATTAGGCTCTGTTTTTTCAATAGTCATCATTCATCATTGCATATTATGAAAAGTCAAAACTAAGGTTAGCTTAAATTAGGCCGAGTCATATTTACCAGTCCTATAACTATTTATCTGTCTTTTGAAAAATGATCCCATAGTCTGTTTTCAACAATGTTACCTATGCATGCCTTGGCAGCATGTAAGTATGGCAACACTCTAAAGTGACCAGTATATTAAATGTGATGTGTGTTTTATTGGATGTACTTATTAAATACAATAAGATAAAATAAACACGATTATTATAGAAATATGAATCGACCTATAAATAGAAAAGCCGGACAGCGCTAGATGTCTAGAATTCCAACTAATTGACCATATCGAGTCACTTGTGACATTGTAAATAGCACAGCTATGTTCAGCTTATCTAGCTAGCGGTTCCCCGCGACTCTTCTCTGAGGAAATTAAATTTTTCATATCACCCTGTAATAACTGTTAAAAACCAACTATTATTAACAGTAATTAAAATGGTAAATAAGGTAATTTAAATGTGTAAAATTATTACACATTTATATAACCTAGCTACAACGACAAGAGGGGTTTTGTAAATTCCTGTCAAGGTACAAATTATATGAACCAAGAGTCGAGTGCGCTTCCTCCATGAGCCTTATCAACACTTTTATTTAACATTAAAGTACAGTAGAAACTCGATTAACCGGACTAATTATTGTCGCTAGGCATTCGGATAATCGAAAATCCGGATAATTGAATGTACCAAGAAAAGCTTTTTTCACCTTGTATTTCCAATTCACGAATCCCATGACGAGATTTAAATCTGTACAGCCATCCGCTACTTGCCATAAACGATTCATCACCACCTAATTTTTTATTTAACTGTAATGCTTTTTCACAGAGCAGAGGATCGGATATCGGATGCCCAGTTGATCGTTTTTGTAAAAACCAACAATACAAAGCGTCTTCTAAAAGTTCATTTTTCGGTTTCTTCATCATTTTCCGATGTTTACTCCCGTCTTCACTATCTAATTTGCAGGTGTACAACAAAATTGAATCAGTATTCTTCTTAATATCACTAATCGTGGATGTACCTACACCATACTGATCAGCTAACTTACGACCGGTTTCTCCTTTTTTTAATGAATCAATAATATTTATTTTGTCTTTAAGCGATAACACCACTCTCGTTTTGACATTTTTAAATATGTAGACGTGACACACGTTAGATCGGAGGAAAACAATAACGAATCGCGCGGGGGAGCGATCGCACGGGGCGTGTGCGGGGTAATGCCAGTTCCGACACGTTCATGCTTGCATAAATTCGACTTGTAGGTAATTTTAATATAATGAGTCGGTAGTCCGGATAATCGCGAATCCGTATAACTGAGGGCCGGATAATCGAGTTTCTACTGTAATTATTTCCGCAAATGCGATCCTAATAGCTCGACTGTGACATTTTCTTCATACTGGAACTGTCAAAATCAGGAAAATCAATTTGCGTTTAGTCACGACGGACCCAGTGTGATGAGGGATTTTTCTATTGCTGATGATGATGAAATAGTCTGGTGAAGTATATCTGATGCATGCATAAACTTTCGGTGCAAAATTTGTGAATACTTACTTTGTAAGTAATTACGATAGATTAAGTGAAAAAAGGTCATTCAAACTTTAGAGTTGCGATCATTATACTCCCATATTATACAAGTTCTGTACGCCACCAACAGATGGCGCTGTGTATATTGAATCGCCGATTTGAATTCGTCTTTTTAATGACTAATGAGGTACGGAAAATAATTATTACCTCCGTCCAGGTATGAAGATTTAATTCAACTCGTATCTTTGCGATCCTGTACAGATATTGTACACAATTTCTCAACTGCAATAAAGTACCTACAATTCCATAAATTTACACATTTAACTCTTGCCAGATCCAAAAATGGCAGTGGAAGGCGTGATGGTATCTTACAACTATTCCGAAGACGAAGAGCACACGAACATCCTAACCGTCTCAGCGTCTGGCATCAAGTTCTCCAAGCGATGGGTCCTGACTCACGGCTCCATACTATCACCTCTACAACAGGCCACTATCATACAAAAGACCAAAGGAAAGCCGATTCTAAACGAGGAGTTCTACAATAACCTCCCGGAGATCTATGTCACGTGCGAGAAGAAAAACAAAGGGAACAGTTTGTATGGAGGTGTGGAGAGGCTGAGCAGGGAAAGGAATATGGACAATGATGTGGATTTTGAGCATACCAGTTACAATATTAGGGTTTTGACGGGCAGGTAAGATTATAGTTAATTATGATTACTAGCGGCCGCCATCGACTTTGTCCGCGTTCAAGTTTGAACTAATGTTAGGGTTTTGGCCCAGTCTTTACGACGAGATCTTTGAAACGGTACTTCAATCTTGTTTTTAGGCCCTAGCATCGAGACACAGGCTGGTGGGAAAAGGAATGCTCTTTCTTACACAAATAATATACCAGTATATTGTTACAAAAAACGGGTAATGGCTAAAGGGTGTTGTTGTGCCCGTATAACTCAACAATTTTCCCGAAGAAACCTAAGGCGAATTCTAAAAAAAAATTTGGCTTTCCCATAGTAAATCGATCAGCTGATAGACAGTTTTGTATGGGAGGTCCAAATTTTTTTGGAGAATTCGCCTTAGGTTTCTTTGGGAAAGTTGTTGAGTCATAAGAGCACAACAACACCATTTATCTATTACCTGTTTTTTTTGTAACAGGGTGTTACAAAGTATAGAGATTATAACAAAAACGTACTCGTATAGGTACAATAATGAGAATCGAACTTATTGACATACCTACAGATCTTCAGAAAGGTTGCGAATTCGATTGGACTTCGATTGGAAAGGGTCATGTGAAAGCGTAAAACGTACATACGCTCTGTCCTTTTTCATCAGCCTTTATGATTCCCACTGCTGGGCACAGGCCTCACCTCATCTAGGAGGTGGTCCGAGCCATACTCCACCACGCGGGCTCAGTGCGGATTGGTGGAGGGGTGTGCGTAAGGTAAGTAACCAACTTTACTGTCAGATGTTATTGAACAGCTTAACGTGCCTTCCGAAGCACTGAGATGCTTGTAAATAGACGTCACTTAAATGGTCAGAATGGTCACCCATCCCAAACGCGACCGCGCCTTAGGTTGCTTAACTATTGGTATCACTACCAAAGCGCCACAAGCACCTCTCTGTCATTAATATTTTATTATTTTTTCTCAAGCCAGCTTAGTATCAAATGTTTCAGGAAAAGATTAACGAGTCAACTGCCACTGCCTCTCCGCATTTGTGCGACTCATGTTATTTGGTATCTGCTTTGTATCCTACTTTGCTAACACTTTTCGCTGTTGTGACATTGAACACATACCTAACTAAATACCTGCAAACACGAAACTGATATAAATTTGATTCCGTTTACACCCGTAAAACAATTTACAACACTGAAGCGGACATATATAATTTAATTACAGAATTCAATGAAATATGTGATACGAAAAAAAGTTTTAAGAAAAAAGATGCCTGTGCATTTTTTTAATTTTTTTTCCTCTTGTTCGTGTTTAATCTGAGTTTATCTAATACCTATGTGGCGACCTCTACCATTCGCCATCACAAGTGCATGCCTAAAGGCAAGCACAACAGCGAGAGCTGATACGGTTCCATAAGGCTAGATGGCGCTGTTAGCCTAGCACCGGCCAATTAGTACCGGCCTAGTACCGCACATGAACCGCGGTATATAAGATTTCGATCCAGAATAATATAGATAGACAAATCAAGATGATGTCTATCGGACCTTGGTCCCCGACCATAACACCCGGTCGGTAGGAAGCGCTTCCCTTTAGCTTCCTAACTCTGGATCAGTTGCGCCAAATTGGTGACCCCGACGTGATCAACACCCTGGAGCCGCCCGTCATCATCATCGTCGCCCTCTCCTTCTTCTCGCCAACAGCACCCCGCCAGCAGTCTCCAGCAAGCCAGCACCAGCCTCAAGAGGACCCTCCGCAGACCCGCACTGGATCTTCCTGGTACCTCCGGCAGCCTCATCCAGGTCATCCCGACTCACCGTGGACTCTGGACTCGTCCCCACACATCCTGGTCAGCAGCAACCGCCTCATCCCGACTCACTGTGGACAACAGGCGGGCCTCTTCCCGACTCACCGTGGAGTACAGGCCGCTTATCCCGACCATCGTGGACTTCCGCATGCTCATCCCGACTCACTGAGGACATCACGCATGCTCATCCCGACTCGCCGCGGACATCCTGTGTGCACATCCCGACTCACCGAGGACATCACGCACACTCATCCCGGCTCATCGTGGTGGACCCGAGAACACTGGCACTTGCAAGCTCAAGACGCACAGACTGCTGGCTCATCCTGGCTCAACCAACCTCCGGTTATTCGGAGGGGAGTGGTGTGGCGACCTCTACCATTCGCCATCACAAGTGCATGCCTAAAGGCAAGCACAACAGCGAGAGCTGATACGGTTCCATAAGGCTAGATGGCGCTGTTAGCCTAGCACCGGCCAATTAGTACCGGCCTAGTACCGCACATGAACCGCGGTATATAAGATTTCGATCCAGAATAATATAGATAGACAAATCAAGATGATGTCTATCGGACCTTGGTCCCCGACCATAACACCCGGTCGGTAGGAAGCGCTTCCCTTTAGCTTCCTAACTCTGGATCTGTTGCGCCAAACCTACTTGTTGTATTTCGTGCATTCTGTGCTTACAAATTTAACACCTAGTTATTGTGTAACTTATTCGTTGGTGTAGAGGCAAAGTATCTGCCTTACATCCGAGAGGTCCTGGGTTCGAATCCCAGGTCGAGCCAAAATTGTTTCTGAGATCTGAGTGTGTCAATTTCTCAAAAACAGCTCGGAGTCGGGAAGTTGGCGGTGTTACACCCCCGTACCTCGGAAAGCACATTTAGCCGTTGGTCCTGCGCCTGATCGCTCTCTGGTCATGTCGGATTGCCATCTCACTGAACTTTGAGAGTGATGGAACAGTGAGTGCACCAGTGTATTGCGCTCACACTTGTGCACTATAATATATCCTGCGTAGTTAGCTGATCTCTGTTAAGATTGGCCGCCGTGTTCGAAATCGGCCAAGAGGTACTATTGTGTAAGTACACCAAACAAATAAAATAAAATACTTGTTCCAGGATATGCCACGTGTGGCAGTGCCCCATCCTGGACAGATGCGTGGACGACATCCTCTACTCGTGGACCATCGGCCACCGGGACGGCGACGTGGAGAAGCAGACGCAGCTCGGCAAGGCGCTGCTCTCTGTGTTCGTGCTGATCGATCTTGAGAGCGACAACCGAGGTTTGTTCTTTTTTCTATATATTTATTAATATGGGTTCGCTCTTGACATCATTCTCCCTCTAAGAGGTAAAGAAGAATTTCATTTGTTTTTAACCCATGACGAAAAATAGGGGTGTTATAAGTTTGACCCCTATGTCTGTTTGTGTGTGTGTGTATATGTGTTTCCGTTTCTGTGTTTTCGCGGGTCTACCAGTCTGTGGCATCGTAGCACCCGAACGATGGATGGACCGATTTCAAAGCGGTATTTTTTTAATTGTGTATTTGACACCATCAATCGTTGACGTATTTTTTATAATCTGTCAAAACGTTAGTCCCCTATAGATTTTGGATGGCGATAATAGCTTATGACGTCATTATTCGCACTCGTCAATCGGTGTACCTATTTTCCTTAATTTTTGATCAATTCGAAATCAAATATTGGGAATAATACGTAATGGTCACTCAGTTAAAGCGTTGTTATTTAGAGATATAGCGGTTTGAAATTCATTTTGATTGGTGTGAAATACCTAATTTAATCATGTGAGTTCTTAGCAAGGGCTGATCAGATTCCACACAGCCGTTAAAGCTCACCAATTGTTTTCCTGGCTCATTCGGGGTTTTTTTTAACTGGAAAGTTAGTTTTCTTTAAGGTTAATGTCCTAACACTACGTTCGATAACCTTGAAAGGTTTTTAAGGTGCATAAATCGTTTACTATTTAGACACACATTTATTTTATTTAAAATTTTATTGCACAAGAAATGTACAAAGGGTGGACTTAATGCTAAAAGCATTAAGTCGTAACGAAAATCTATCGTTACGATTTTACTTCGACCCTATCGGTATCCGGTGTCCCTTCTGGTCCACTAAAACCATGTTTTATTTGTGGGAGAGCCACAATCTGAAGTTATTCCCAACACAAGTGTCAATGATAACATAATGGAAAAATTCGACAAAATGTTTGTAAAAAGACTTCGATCATAAATGGTTTTTTTTGCAGTCATCTAGATACCTACTATAGTGTCCTGAGCTATTTCTTTATGTAAATAGGTGGTTCAGGGTTTCATGACCCTGTATTCCGGTTGACCATCACAACTTTTTTCTTTACTTGACTGTGCGTTCTAGTAAACGTTTTGACGACAAAAAAAAACTAATGACTTACAATAAGCATTATCGGGATAATCTACGTATTATCCGTGTGAACTGTTGCTTTTGTTTAAGATGCATACTTAGGAAAATTCTAATATTGCAATGTCTGCGATCCGAAACGTCGGGTTAAATTACATGTTAATGTATCAAAAGGATAACGCGACTGACATTGACACAAGGCGTTTGAAGTTATACGCCACGCTTAGGTAAACGTAGTGTGGGACGCCCCACGGCTGGCTGGACAGACGACCAGAAGAAGGCAGCTGGCAGTGACTGCATGCAAAGGGCGGGAGATCGTGCGCTGTGGCGCTCCTTAGGGGAGGCCTATGTCCAGCAGTGGACTGTTACAGGATGATGTGATGTTTGAAGTATTGGTCGCGTCGCATTGCACTTGTTGCGTTGCGTCGCTCACAACACCTTAGCCAATTGACAATTAAAAAATCATTGTACATACTCAAAACAACTTTATTCGCATAAGAATAACAACAATGCAACAATCGCTGTATCCGGAAGTCTACTTGGCATCTCCACAGGTGTGCATCATCTCTGTGGAACAGGATTGTGTAAATTAGAACGAGCTAGACGGGATGCGCCGTATCAGACGTAATGAATGGACGAGTGACGTTGGTTGGATGTTGTGTTTAACGAAAACCTAATCTTACATCGGCTAGGCTGTTTGATTTACTCCTCATTTTATTTATAAGGCGCACAACACAGAATATAATTAATAAATAACTTGCTTGCATACAATAATATATAAAAAACTGAATTACATTCCAAATCATGCATGCACAGAAACATTGAAGTAGCGGTCAAATTATTTTTTCATACAATATATAAAATTTAATTTAATTCAATCGAGAATAATGAATAAAATTTTAAATTAATAAATTTAGATTAATCAATAAAAGTAATGAATTGATCAGTAAATTATGAAATATTTTTTTATTGTACTGTGCTCCTCAGTCGCGAGGTATTATTTGTTTAGATTTAGGTATCGAAATGATTTTTGTAAAGACTTATTCATTAGGGCTAAAACATTAAAAAAATATATCTTTATTTACGTCCCCAATAGAGGACTTTCAGTCTAGCTGACTTCAAGGGAGGGGGGGGGGGGGGAAACTAGGTACGTTTAATCTTTACATTAAGTGTCAGTCATGTTTCTTTATTATTATCTTTGTGATTCTACCGTAACGATTTCACCTTGCGATAAATAAGTGCAATATCCTTTTTTTTTTTTACCGATCATTGGAAATAACCCGCTTTTTGGTGTTCTAATAAACCCGAAGATCTAGATTGTGATGACTTATAAGTAGCAAGTTTGGAAATTGGCACTTCATCTTAATTATATATTTTTTCATCATTATGGAAGATTTCTTCTCAAAATTTAAAAAACTTAATTCTTATGTCTAGGTTAAATTTATATAATTATGTGATATTGTATCCCTATAAAAATTCCCTTCAAATACAAATAAAAAACTAATATTAATAAAATATACTTCATAATTAAAATCATAAAGGCTTCGACCGAACGAAACTCCCCTTTTGGGACATTCAAAAGCAAGGAGTCAGTATGGCCAAAGTGTTTATAAAAATAAATGAAAATCATTTTTATGGTACGGCTTCAAACTAATTCATTACAATTCATAGCAATATCACAAGGTTACGGCATTATTCCAAGCAAAAATAGTAAAATACTTACCACTGGTACCTAGCCATTTTACTTACATTCTTACAACGCGCGACTTCAAATGATGAAAAAAAATACTCTTTGCAAATACATAATTGACCAAAACTTATTTTTATGAAAAAGCGACATCTATGTTAAGGCCATTGCATTAATAACTTGCAAGTTTACGAAATGCACTACGGAGAGATGTAAGCCCGGTATTATACCAAATGTGCTCGAAGGTATAATACCAATAATACCGTATTATACTATTTCATTCGGTATTTTTGGTATTTTATGTTTTGCATTATGTGTTTACAAAAGTGTATTTTTTTAAAGTCATCCCTGGTGGGGGAAAATATGGGTTAAAAGAACGTGTGCAATTCGTTATGTTTGAAGATAGACACTTTAAAATATGTGTATATTACGCTTTGTGTTTAAAATAATACTAAGACGAGGAAATTAACAGATAATAGATGTATGGAGTAAAAACGATATGGGTATCATTAATCAGGTTTACAGGGTTCCTGATTCCAAAAATGGCAACCATTTATAAATTCAAGATGGCAGACATTGAATTTTCAGAAAATCGATATTGGTTTCATGTTTGAGGTTCCTTGGAAAATTCGATTCTTATTTTACAAAAAATGCTATTATGTATCTAAAAAAACTGCTCATCAGCCCCACACTAGTCGGCGTTAGCGACAGTAAAGGTTGCTTTTTATGGCAAAAATTAGTCTGTAAGGTGATTTAATAGAGGAGCAAAGCTAGTAATTAATGAATGAAAATTGTTATGCAGATATTATGATTTATTAAGATAATTTCAACATAATCGCAAACATAATCATATAGGTATAATATACTGCTGAATTGTTTAGTGTTCATGAAGTGGATCTTCTTCTTCCACTTCTATGTCTAAAATGTCCGAAGTCCGTCGAGACATTTTAAGAAAATGTAGTAACGACTAGTCGCAACAACATTCCGGACGGAACTAGCGGCGGGCGATAGCAAGCAAAATGACCAGACAGAGCCAGCGCGGCGTGCGTGCGTGTGCGTAGACGGAGGGAAAGAGAGGAAGTCATTCTATTTCACTCACTCGTTTGGCTACTCGTATATTAACAAATCCGACGTTGCTACTTCGTGCAACGTGTAATGGTGCGAGCAATATTTTATATGCATGAATTCAGTCGAAAAAATACTAAGAAAGCATAGTTTTCAATGTTTATGTACAAACTATGCATAGATATTTCAGATATATATCAATTCATTCTCCATTGATATGTGAAAAACTCAAGTCAATTGCTTTGTAATCACTATATATAAAATTCTCGTGTCACAATGTTTGTTCCCATACTCCTCCGAAACGGCTTGACCGATTCTAATGAAATTTTGTGAGCATATTCAGTAGGTCTGAGAATCGGCTAACATCTATTTTTCATACCCCTTAGTAATAAGGGTTGTCCACCCTTACCCTTAACATTTATATGGCAAAACAACGTTTGCCGGGACAGCTAGTAAGAAATAATATAATACGAATAATACGAAAAATACTGAATTCTATTGTATAATACCGGTATGATTCAGTACTATTTAGTATAATACGGTATTTTTACATCTCTACACGGACGAAATTTTCGAAAAGGGACTAGTTCTAGTGGTCCTCCGTGAATTCGTCCTATCTAATTAATATATACGCACCACCCTGCGGATAACGTAACTATTCAGAAGGTTCAGCAATTTTACTCGTAGAGATGACCAAAAAAATGTTAACACACAAACTAAGTAATCAGTTTGTCGGTATAGATAAAAGAGGTTTTTCAATATACTTTTCTTATAAATAAATAATATAAAAATTTCACAACAATCACACCAATTCTCTAGTCCCAAATTAAGCTACGAGGATTGTGTTATGGGTACTAGACAACGGATAAACATACTGAATTACTTTTTTTTGTAAATAAATACATATTATACATAGAAAACACCCAGACCAGTACAAACACACTTGTTCATGCACACTTATGCTTGTACTGTGCGGGGATCGAACCCGCGACCCTTGGTTGAGAAGTCCGACCTGTGGACCACTGCACCAAGCGGTCGTCTTATCAGGCTTTGTTATAAAACTCACCGTCCCTAGGATCCACAGCCAAAGAGTAGTCATGTCTCCAGCTTGTCACTGTGTTCATGTGGTCCGGCACGATCGGCATGAACGTGTACCCATTGTCTATGGCGTCCTTCTTCACCACGCCTGCGATTCCCATGAGGATCCCGCCCACGAACAACGCGTGCTTCGAGCCCAAGTACCAGGCTAGGATCGGGCTGCAGGCGTAGCCACCTAATGAACGTCAATTCTTTACTTTTTAAATAATCATAATGAATAGTTTCCTAGCCGATTAAATAAATAATTTAAAAAAAAAATCACAACAATCACACCAATTCTTTAGTCCCAAAGTAAGCTACTAGGCTTGTGTTATGGGTACTAGACAACGGATAAACATACTTAAATACTTTTTTTTTGTAAATAAAAAATTATACATAGAAAACACCCAGACCAGTACAAACACACATGTTCATGCACACTTATGCTTGTCCTGTGCGGGGATCGAACCCGCAACCCTTGGTTTTAGAAGTCCGACATGTGGACCCCTGCACCAAGCGGTCGTCAAAGCGGTCGGTGATTATATCTAGATCAGCTAATTGCGCATGAGATATTATAGTGCACAAGTGTGAGGGCAATACACAGGTGCATTTACTGTTACTTCACTCTCAAAGTGAATCGGCAATCTGACATGACCGGAGAGAGATCAGGCACAGGACCAACAGCTTAACATGCTATCTTGTGGCACGGCAACGAGCTGTTGACAGAAAATCTCAGAAACAATTTTTGGCTTAGCCTGGGTTGGATTCGAACCCAAGAAAATTCGCCACTACAAAGTGGAAACACTAGAACCAATCACATCACAACCAAAAGTCTCCTGAAACCATGTTTAGACTTGGATAACACAAAATCTGCCAAATCTGAGAAGGCTCCAAGAGATTTCGAAAATGTGGAGATTCTATAACATAAAGAACAAAGCCTATTTTTATACCCCATTTACTCATCAGTGAATGGTGTAAATAGGATGCATTAGAGGTTTCCATAAACTTATGTTCACAATCTGTCATCCGATTTGAAGTCCTATTCGTTCTGATTTATTTCGTTGCGCGTACCAATACCTCCTTTTTATGCGTCCGTACTAATATCTGACTGGCTTTTAATATTTTGAAGCTGTTTTTTTTTAGGTCTAGCTAGTAATTGTCTTTTATGAGTTTTAATCAAAATACACATCGCTGGTAATAGGCTAGATGACTGTGAATACAAAATATCAAAACTAAGTAGCTAAGCATAAAATAAAACTCAATTATGAAAGATTATCCTCACCTTCGCAGGTATTTTTTGTACCTGTGCTGCCGGCCAAAGGCTAAGCAGGAGTTGCTGTAGTTGTAGGAGAGTTCCTTACTTACCAACAAAGTAGTTGATCACATCGTCCTTCTGCCTGTAGTTCTGGAGGCCGTTCGCAACGAAGGCAAAGGTTGCGCCCATCAGTCCGAGGGGGACCGTGTGTAACATATACCTGTAATGAAAAGGCTGTCATGTAGGTAATATTTATGCCTGATGTAATATTTATCTCTCTCCGGTCATGTTGATAGCTGTCTCACCGAACTTTGAGAGTGATGGAACAGTGAGAGCACCTGTGTATTGCGCTCACACTTGTGCACTATAATAACTCCTGCGCAGTTGGCTGATCTCTGTTGAGATTGGCCGTCGTGGTCGAAGTCGGCCAGAAGGACTATTATTATTATTTATGTCTAAGTAGAAAAGTGAGAAATGCAACTATTTGCCCAAATTTAATAATAAAATTCCTAGACACATAGGCCTCCACTTATGCTGCTTATAGTAGCCTCGGAAAGAATTCCCACCTGTCTTAACTATTAACTGAGAAAGCCTTTTTCATCATATATGAGAAACGAGTATCTAGAATGCCTCACCAAACTTATCTCACAGCAAAAGCTATTTAAGTTAGCTCGGTCGCTTAAGAAGGCCACTCTACCCTTACAGAGGCGTGTCAGTATTTGATGCATTACCTCTTGAGGACATTCCTGAGGCCAACAGCATGAGAGTACATCATCACGTCGTAAGTGGATAGCACCATGCCTACCATGACACCGTACCGAGTAGTCACCAAAGCCTGGCAAAAATCCAGGGTTAAAAAATCACGCATTTCAGATAAGGTTAGGTGTCACTAGTTGCAGTTAGATGTGACACCTAACCTGTCGCCTGTTAAGTGAAAAATCTATATATAGTTAAGAAGAATTAAAAACACCAACTAGTGAAGGCTATAGGTTGTCCTTTGTCCGTAAATATCATACACCTTATTAATTTCAGAAACTTTTAATAGGTAGTAGAGCAGAACTAATGTATCGAGAGCAGCTCAAAAAATAAGTTCGATCAATATCTAAAATGATAAATTAAAATTTAAATTTGTAAACCCGCTTATGATCATCAACATCATAATTGAATAACTACTTGTGAAGAACGACGCTTTGTTTTATAAGTTTAATGTTCTTTAGCACAGGTGTTTGTTTTCCTTAATAAAGAAATAAATAAATACCAGCGGACAGGACTAGCAAAGCTAAAGGAAGACCACTCGTGGTTGAAAATTTTAGATTGGTTTAGGTTTTCAGTTTTTCCTTTTCTGAATAAAATAAATGAAAACCTTAAAAATATTATTCGAATCCAAAGGTCGTACCTTTTTCATAACATCGCATCCATCCGGGGTGTCATAGTACCTGTAATAATTCCTAGCAGGAGGACATTCACAATCTGAGGGCATTGTTATTGTTTAAAATATATTAGTTTTGTTTGTTGATATTTAATATTATTTGTTTGTTAACGTTGGATGTCATTGAAATGACAATTATGTGACGTATCTGATGACAACTAGATAATAAAAACTTTCTAATAATTTCTAATGACCTCTGTTTTTATTTGGTCACACTTGGCAGGCATGAGACAGAAAAGCGATCAGTCTACTTCTCCTCGTGCTGGGGTCACCGGAATCTTATGAAAATCGGGGTGATTTAAATTTTTGGATATTAGCACTGGGAAACTAGGAATAAACGACCTTGATACTTTGTATGTTTCCCCGACTACGGCGAAGAAAAAAGGAGGGTTATAACTTTGAGCTATATGTATGTATGTTTGTATGTTCATCTGTTGCTTGCATCACTGGTTATAAGCTTGGTTATATTCAAATTAATTGCATGTAAAGGTTTTCTTTTAGACATTAATCCGAAAGTTTGTTTAAAAGAAAGGGCATACGACCACGGCTATCACCGGAATATCAATATTAATCTTGTTTCATACTTTTGAGTAGTCAAGTTTTATTTTTGGAACTTATTTTTACAGGGTAAGGTCGATTAAATCATTTCAGGACAGTTGGATATAGCCTGTCTGGAATTATACCTCTCTTGTCTCTATGAGATTTAGGACTCTGGATCTGCGTTTTTATTCACTTTTTTTTTCAAATATGATCCTTATGTCAATGTGTTAAAATTAAAGAAAACTACGAAAATAGGATTGAAAGTAATTATTTACTTTCGTGCATCGTGAGGAAAGTTTTTTTATTTAATTCCCAATTTTTCTTGTATTTTTTGCCACTAGCCTGTTTCTTCATTATACTGATTACACCATATTTTTACGTTTCAGGAGTTACAAAAACACAATTCTTTTTAGTTTATAATATAACTTCGTCAATGCCTTAAATTAAAACACGTGTTTATTTAAAAATAGGCGTGTCGACAGTATGACATTATCAAAGATTTAATGACTTTAGAGGAAAATACACATTCAAAGGATTTAAAAAACTGATTTAGTTTTATTTAAAACATTGAGATTAATAAGATTTTCAATAAAATAAAAGAGTAAAATACTACAATCGGCCATTTTGACTGAAACACCAATCAGAGCGCAAAACGTCATACTTATGTAAGCATCACTGTGTTTTGATTACCTTACATACTGATTGCGCGTTACGATTGATATTATATTTGTTTTTGTGAATTATCGACTTTACAACACGAATTTATCTATAACAATGGAACTAGGCTTTGTTAAGGCAAACAGTGCAAATTTGCCCAGGATCGATTTATTGATGTTGGGCGAGTTCCTTGCAACAAATAAAGAATTTTGCTCTTCCGAATTTAGAAATGTGAAAACTTCTTTGTAAGTATATTTTATTTGTATCATGTTGAAATGGTGATGTAGAAACAGAATGTTGATACGGCTTCAAGGGTGAGGTCATCTGATTCACCAAATTAACTTTCGTTTGGTTAGCTTTACTTCTAAATGTTTTACATATGTGTACTTGAATTGCTTTATGCAACATTCTTGGTGGTACTAATTGGGGAACTTCTTCAACAATCTGCTCAACTGTAAAACAAATGTTTTGTTATTGAAGTGCAATGTTATAATTATGAACACAAATAGAAAATTACAAGGTTACAAAAAAATCTATGAAGTTTTATAGCCAGTATAAAAGAATGAATCTCAAACATAGATCATTTCTTGAGATTTGTACAAAGGGATGCGGCTTGTTTAAGTATTAAAAACCTCTTTATTACTGAACTAGAAGAAAAAACAATAGCATCTGTATGTCAGAAAATATGTATGTCTTTTTGATCTCAATTAATGGAGAAGTAAAGATTATATTTTCTTTATGTTGTTTTGCGATGAGTCCTAAGTGCAGTAACTGAATTAACATTCTAATAAATAAGTTAGTAAACTATACCTGAACTACAAGATGCAATTTCTTTTGAACTTGATGGCCCTTCAACTATAGTACTTTCTTCAAATTGCTTTTCACACTCTCCAAGAATCATCATCCTTCGTTTTTTAGCTATATAGGGTCGCTCCGTTGTGTTAGATGTGTGTGTTTTCCTGTCTGGTTGGCAAGTAAATTTTGTGGGCATACATCCTGGTTTCATACGTACTTGCGATACCGACCCCATCACATGGTATTCCATAAAATTTTCCATGTCATTTGGCAACTGAAAAATGCAAAGTTAACAATTACACTTGAAAATAAGAATGATAACCAAGACTAACACAAACATAACCTCAAGAAATGACTAGTTATTCCATAGCCTCTACTTTCAAGTATTTCACGTCAAACAAATATTATTATAAATTAAAAATCTATCAATACATGATAACATACTCACATCAAAGTGATCTTCACAGAAATAAAGTGGCGAATTTGTCTTTACATCGTTGGGGTTACGCCGTGCAAGCTTTAACCATTTATCTCTTACTATTTTCTTGTATGGGACATGTACAAACACCTTGTTGGGTGTCGTTATTGATGTATTTTTGCACTGAGGCACTGCACACCACTTATAAACTTTAGAATTCATTTTTAACACAAAAAATACGCAGTGTTTGTTTACTTTGCTGTCTAGCTGCGCGTAAACAAATTTCACGTTTACGTAAGTATGACGTCACATACGACGCCATGACACGGCGAGCTGTATTCGCGCAATATTTAAAAATGATTATAAAAATGGCTTTAAATTTCCAAAATCCTTTATTACCGAAATAAAGGTTTTTTTGTAAACAGTAGATGGTTATCTGCATTGCGGAAGAGGATTTCAAAATCTTTCGCCTTGCCTATTTCAATTATGACAAATTCATATACCTACCATTTTCTCTATTAAGTATCAAAATTGTTTGGTACCACTAAATGAGGAGAAAATCATCATCACGCTCTATCCAGCTATTCGAGACCCAGTAATGGGATGTTTCACTTGTACAGTTTATGAAACACAGTTAAGGCGATAGCTAAGAAACGATACTGCATAGTTTCCATAAAAAATATTTATAAATGAAAGCAATAATAAGTACTAAAATAAATCAACGACTTTTGATGTCATCGACAATGCAAATGGCAAGTCATTATTGCCATATCAAAATATTTTTTTCCTGGACGGTTCGAATTATCATTAGATTCTGGTGCCCCATTAGTTTAACTATTTACTTATTCATTTCAGGACTAAGGACCTTGAGGCCACTGTCAGAGCTGCTGGATATGGTGCGTCCGCCACCGGAAAGGGGATCAACGGTTGAAGTACACTCTACCCCATTTGGTTGTGAAGTAAGTAAAGAACCCTCATCATACCTTTGTTGAGACAACCCTAAATTTGGTTAAAATTGCACCTGATGATGTCCTTCACTAGTGGTCGCTAACGCCAGCAGCGCCGAAAGGTTCAGATAGATAACACCGCCGCACCTTGGGCCACAACCATTGACAATGCAATGATGATCTTATAAAAATCTAAGAGACTAATTGATCTCCAAATCTATGATAGAAATTTACTGAAGCCGTGCTCGTCGTTTTGCTTATTATGATAATGTAATTTAGTGCAAGTAAACCATAAAATCATAAATACCTTTGTCTAAGCCTAAATAAATGGATTACATTTCTGAATTTCAATCGATCTGTCATGGTTCAGGTATTCCTAAACGCAGTAACAAGAGGATCTATCTGCGGGATCGTGGGCAAGAAGCCGTCACTTCTGCTCACGGACGCGGGGACAGCCCTGGGTTCGGAGGGAGGGCCTGTCTTCACAGAGGGACCGACGTGAGTACTGCGGTATTGCTAATTTATTCATTTATCATACCTACGCAGTGTTTCTGAAATGATTATGTAAAATTTGACAAAGCTACAAAACATGATAAGGCATGCTTTAAGCTTTTGCTAAAGTTTAATTATGATAGCCAGCATTTTCAGGATGGTAGATCCGACTCCTAATGAAGTCTCAAATTGGGGCTCTATCTATTTCATGTTTGGAAGCAGTCTTTCATTAATTCAATATCTAGCAGGCATAAGGTAGGCCTAATGCCTGCAGGTTACTACCTATTGTAACCTGCACATAAGGCTTTTCACATGCATCACAGTTTCATACGAATCCGCAATCCGCTTACCTTGGTTTCTATTTTCCTTCATCCTCAGAAAGGAGCTGGTAGGCTGTGTGGTGTGCAGCGTGTCGTGGTGGCGCGGCGAGTGGGTGGGGCTCACCCTGGCCGCACCGCTGGTGTCGGTGCTGTCAGCCAAGCTGCGGGTGCCGCCGCCGAAAATTATGCGGGCGCTGCCATCGCCTCCGCAAGCTGAGATACTTGGTATGTGGGTAGGGTGGCGAGTGGGTGTAGTTAACCCCAGCAGTGCTGCTGGTGTCGGTGCTTTTGGCCAACCTGCGGGTGCCGCTGCTGAAGATCATGAGGGCGCTGCCATCGCCTCCGCATGCTGAGATACTTGGTATGTGGGAAGTGTGGCGAGTGGGTGTAGCTAACCCCGGCACCGCTGCTGGTGTTGGTGCTGCCAGCTAAGCTGCGTGTGCCGCCGCCGAAGATTATGCGGGCGCTGCCATTGGCATCGCCTTCACACGCTGAGATACTTGGTATGTGGGAAGTATGGCGAGTGGGTGTGGCTAACCCTGGCACCGCTGCTGGTGTAGGTGCTGTCAGCTAAGCTGCGAGTACCGCCGCCGAAGATTATGCGGACGCTGCCATTGCCTCACTGAGATGCCTGCCTCAATGGATAAGATCGATGCTGGCGATGGTTTTTGGTGGCCAGGAGGCCGATGCCGTTACTGGAGATCATGAGAGATCTTGGATTACTTGGTATATTAGCAGCGTGGTCAGTAAGCAGATCTGATGCTAGTGTTGATGCTAGTAGCTAAAGATCATTCAATGAGGGCTCTGTGGACGCATTTTCACGACCTGTAAGTTAGTAACGTGACATGATGACTTTATTGTACGATATACGTCACACGTCCACTGTAACCCTACAACTTCAATGGTTCCGACCCTGGTGGAGCAACTGGTGTCATTCCTGTCGGCCCAGCACTGTCGGTTCCGCACTGTCGGCTTGCCTGTCCGTCGGAGATGAGCAACGTTCAACCCGCGCAAAATTTTACATTGATTTTACATGACATTATGTTAATCGTACTATTAGTGTTTGATCATGGTCCAATCCTTACTGTGAAATTAAAAATACACTTAGAATAAAAGTTGTTTTTACTTTAAGTGTGTTTCAATTTCACATTGTAAAGAAATTTGCATTGTTTATCGTAAAAAATAAAGTAACTTAATCAATCCTTACTATTTTGTCTCCAGAGCGCATCGACAGCACAACAGTTCTTGTCCGCTGCGGGATGGAGTGGGGCGCGGGCGTGTACGTAGGCTCAGGGTTCGTTCTGACATGCGCACATGTTGTCAAAAAGGTGAGACCCACGGGTATAATACAGAATTAGCTTAGAGAGCTTCTGTTATTAGTTATGTCCAGAGATGGGCCGAGTACTAGTTAGTACTCGGTACTCGGCGTACTCGGTGTTTTTTTTAATACTCGTACTCGGCCGAATAACTCGGTTCAAGTGACGAATACTCATGTAAATTTAATGAACAGTGTACCTAAATGACCACATACTTAAGTCAATGAACAGGCCCATAATCTAGCGTTTGTTAATTCCTATTGGTTAATTAAAGGATAGTCAGGCCGCTTCGGATCGACAAACTGTATGCAGCTCAAGGGATATATCATAAAATCAAATACAAATTTTGTTGATTAGTGAAGTCATGATTTATTATTAAAAAATTACAGTGAGCAGGTATTGCTGGCAGCGCGTCGCGGTCATGTTTGATCTTGTTTTAGGACCTAAAATTAAACCGAGCAACTCGGCCGAGTACTCTGTACTCGGCCGAGTACTCAGTACTCGGCAAGCTTTAAACCGAGTAATACTCGGTACTCGGTAAAACCACTACTCGGCCCATCTCTATCTATTATTATTTTTCATCTACAGTATGCAAGCCACAAAGTATCTCTCTACTGCCGAGGCGTGAAAGAGACAGCGATAGTCCGGTACAAGACAGCTGACGACAAGCCGTATGATTTGGCGCTCCTGTACACCAACCCTCAGCATTGGAAGCACTTAACACCCGCTGTTTTTGCTGACGACCTCGCAGAAAAAGGTTTGTGCTAGGTACTATCAACGTTATCAAGAACTGATTACAAGAGTGTGCGTAATACTCAGGTTCTATTGATTTTTTTGCCTCTTTAGACCGACAAGTTCATGCGAGACCCTGCCTGCTATAATTCGGGATAGGGATAGGGGTAGGGATAGGGACGAAATCTCTTCATCGTACTGAATTAAAAAAAAACTTAGAATCTCTTGGTTTAGCTTCTCTATATCAAAAGTGCTCAGAAAAAACGCCGGTCCGACTCGGGATCCAAACCTTATCACAGCAATTAGCTCTATAATTAGGAATTCAAGTGTTTGTGACACGTTCTCAAATAGCCAGCCCGGTAACAAATGTACTTCGGTGTAATGGTCAAGAAGTGGACTATTAACCAAGAGGTCTAGACTATTACCTGAGTCATGGGTGTTTATAAATGTATTAAAATATTTCTATCCGTTAATCTAGCCTCCATAGCACAAGCTAACGCTTAGTTTTGGGCTAGGTAATTGTTGTGTTCGTTGAAACAATTAATTATTATTATATATTAACCTTCTTGACGACCACTTTGGTGTAATGGTCAAGAAGTTGACTATTAACTGAGAGGTCGCGGGTTCGATCCCCGCACTGTACAAACATTTGTGTGCATGAACATGTCTGTTTGTACTGGTTAAGCTGTTATATATATTTATTTAAGTTTATTTGTAATATCACTGTTGATTCTGATATCTGTAACACATGTGCTTAAGCTACTTACCACGGAAACAGAACATTGTATGTGATGTTATAATAATAATAATAATAACGATGCAAAAGGCCGCGATCCTCAACACATGTCGAATAGTCAGGCGGTTTTTGCAGGACGACTCCAACTCTACAACCAATTCCGAAAGTGCTGTTCGCTTGGCTTAGGCCCGTGACACAGTCACTATATTTACCAAGACGAGGCTCATACCTTGCCCTGAGAAAAGTAAATCTGAAATAACAATAATAATAATAAATATTTCACCACAATGTTGTTGTATATTATATTATTATTATTATTTATTTGACTAGCTCGTAATTATGATACTTTACAGGAGAGTCGGTGCTGGCCGCAGGATATCCATATTACAATGAAGGGAACCTGGATGACTTGAAGCCGACTGTGACGTCAGGCCATATCAACAACGTGTCACCTTCGATGCTGCAGACATCGTGCTGCGTGCAGTCAGGTTTCAGGTAATTAAACGTATCATAAATTAAAAATATTCATCTTGCAAAGTATTATGTGCAAAAGTGAAATAAATGCACTTTCTCATACAAAATGACTCATTAGAACATAACGAAAATTTTACATCACAAACTTATGTCATGAGATAGTCAGTGAGTAAGTACTGTAAGAGAAAAGTATTTAAGAAGAAACTACGCAAGCAAGTCCGCGAAAAGACACTATCACACAGATTGAGTGGACCTACCTATTCTTCATACACCTGTGGTGTGCTAGCCGAGTTTTATTTTATTTTGTTATTTTAAATAGTTTTGACAGAAATGAGATATTAAAAAAAAACAGGATAACAAAAAAGCTAAAATAACAAAAGAAAAAACTTTTTAGGTAATGGCTACGGCTATAGTGGCCCTGAACCTGGCCAGGGACATTGAATGAACATCGATCCATCCACTGCACCTATTGAACAGCTTGCTTATTCTATTTATCGAGTTACAGCGCAAGTCAATTTTATTCAACAACCTCTATTGATCCTTGTAGGTTGAATAAGATTAGATCGACATGGGTCGGTAAAGAAGGAATAATCTACAATAAGCCTTCGAGTTGCTCTTTCGCTAAGTCTTACCTTGTCTCCAATTTTATCTGACATTGACCTCGAACTAATTGCTTACAGCGGCGGTCCAATATACCGGCTAACAGAAAACAGGTCACTGATTGAAGTCCTGGGCATCATAGTCTGCAACGCCAAGACGCAGACGGGTGCTCACTACCCGTATATCAACATGGCGGTGCCAGCCAAGGCTTTTAAGGGCCTACTGCATACCTTCTCTACGGATAAAGGTCGGTTTTTTACCATTCGTCTTTGAGCACTGAGAGGTTACGACAAATACGTTGGATCAAAATCATGTTATATACTTTAAATTATAATGGTACAGGGTAGTAGATCATTAAGAATAACTTAATATTCGCTTTCTTAACATCTGTTAGTAAAGTTGGTCATCTATCTTATCTGCACTCTTACGAGTATAACCATCCGCTAAGCTTAGGGCTCTAACCTCTTAATAGAGTAATAAGGGGCCTGACCTCCTCAGTGGTGGGACATTATGTACATAGGCTATCGCTTGGTGCAGTGGTCTACATGTCGGACTTCTTAAACCAAGGGTCGCGGGTTCGATTCCCGCACAGTACAAGAATATGTGTGCATGAACATGTGTGTTTGTACTGGTCTGGGTGTTTTCTATGCATAATATGTATTTATTTACAAAAAAAGCATTTATGTATGTTTATTCGTTGTCTAGTACCCGCAACACAAGTCTCGTAGCTTAATTTGGGACTAGAGAATGGGCTAGACGACACCACTAATCGTTGACATACTTTTTATTATCTGTCAAAACGGTCTGCCATATGCCATCCATAGATTTTATATGGAAATACATGAACGTGACGTCACGGTCATATATCAGAAATCGGAGTCAATTGACCGAATATTTATTGAATTTCGTGTGTTTAAAAATTAGTTTCTACAGCTTTTTGGAAATAAACTGGTTGTATTAACTTCATAGGGGCTATGTTTTTTAAACGCCATGGTCTTGAAAATATTTAAAATAGGTGTCATTATGCCAATTGGTGTGATTGTTGTGAAATATTTATTTATTTATAGACTGAACTTTACTAAATTTATTAAAATATAATACCTACCTAGGTTTACTAATGTCACTTTTTACCCACAGATATCACAAAACTTCGTGTACTGGAAATGGACAAGGAAATGATCCAATCACAGTGGAGACTGCTGCCGTACAGATCAAAGATTTAGCAAGAAATAAAGTTATGCCTTGAGGTCCTGGTCGCTAAGTTAAGGTTTATAATATGCATAACGCATAACTGACGTACATACTAGCACTAAGAGTTAGTCAGACATGCTATAATGGGGTTGTTTTGTGTGCTGTTTTTTAATATAATTTTATCAAGGAGGTTGTGAAATACTAATTTTATCAGATTATGCTGAAGATGCTCTTAATTCTGACAACAGAACATCGATGCTGCTAAAATAGCTTAAAAGATGGCCGATCATTTTGCTGAAATGACCTTTGTTGAAGTGATAGTAGGTACAAAAAATGGATAAAGTGGAGGAAAGTACAGACATCAGCCCATCAGGCTAAACATTTATGTTACACAAACGCCCTTATCCCAATTTATTAAGATGCTTCAGTGATTACCCTGACATGCAATCGTGCGAATCTATTATACTTGCAAAGCATCTTTTGTGATAGTTAAATAGAAAAATATCTGCAATTGTTTAAGTCCTTCCTTTCAGTAAGCTAGTCATATTTGACCGCTCTAATTAGAATAATAAGTAAGTTGTGTAAGGACTGGTGCTTGGTAATTTGTGTCTGTGATGTTTGGGTTTTGATAAAAGCGGTTTCTGAAGTTATGAACATGTTATTTCTTACGATCCAGGTCTCCATTACGTTTGAAATATGTTTAGGGGAAATGTTGCCTACATTACTTTCACAAAAAGTGAATTTAACACAAGTTACTATAAAAATAAATTTTATCTTGTTGTAGATAATATTATATCATAATTATTTTAAGGGTATTTAAATTAAGCATAGAGACTGAAATTGTTATCAATGTAAATTATTTTAGCAAAACAAAATGGTTGTATTAAAATTGTTTTATAATGGTTTGAATTATTATGTTTTATTTAGCTTTTACACGGATCCAGAGAGATCATCAGAATAAATCTCTCTTATCGGTGGATTTTGTCCCCCCTTTGCTACTTGACGTGCCGTGTTCAAACTTGACTTGACGCCTTGTAATGATAGTATGAAACTCTTTTTCATGAAGGTTTTGAAAGATCATTAATCTCCTTCTCTTATTATCTATGAATTTGCAACCTGCCAAAATGTTCTGTCAGAAAGTGTCAGGGTATGACAAATTGGTCATGGGTGATCACAAAATAACTGTTCAACTTTTAATATTTTCCAAAATTTTGGTTGCACGTTAACGCACTGATTCTATCTTCCTACATTGGTCATATTTTCATTTCTCTTTAAGATTTGGAACATATTAAACTGACTTGAGCAAGGTGTTACAGCGATGCATTTCAGAACTCTATCAGTTCTGATGTGGAGACACGCGCTGGCCAGGACCAGGGAATACGTTTCTACAATAATGGAATTCGCCTTTCCCATTCTACCATTCCTCCTCATATACTTATTTAAGGACCATCTGTTTCTGGTATCGCCGACACCTTACGCTGATGTCACTAAATATATTGGAGTTGAGACACCAGTAAGTACCTACTCGTATATGTATACAAATGCAGATATAGGCAGCCACGGTAAACGAGATATTGTAGGTAGATATTCTATTGTTACGGCGCCGATATCATGTCTTAGGTCGTATCAGGGCGGTAATAACTGCAACTCAGTACCTAATAGACTACCGTAGGTGTTAACGGGCAATATTGCCAGGTTAAAGATTATTTATTTCCTACAAGAATCATACAATTCACTTATGGGAGATACATACAAATCAATATGAAATAATAGTAAAAAACACAGCGAACGAACTTAGCATAATACAATATTATTAAAAGTAATTTTGTTGTTGTTGTTGTTTCAAATAAACATTTTGATTTGATATAATAACTGACTTGTGGAAAACAAGTGACCTTAATTTAGTGTGCTTTATTGGCTTGGCGAAGTCACTACCGTGGCATGCCGTGGCTCTAAATTTATTGTTCCTAATGACTAACATTCATCTCAATCAGTTAGTACCACCACCCAGTAGGTAGTTTTTAAGTAGTATGAGTAACGGAGATCGAGACGGGGGATTTAGCTTTGAATTCTTTATTAATTTGCAAAAATTCATAGTTAAAAAATGCTTCGAACATAGATTAAATTTTATAGTAACGTTTTTACTAGGAAACAATATCAGTCAATGATATCCAAGGACCACCGTGTGTGCTCTACACACCGGATACAAGCTTTACAAACCACTTGATGAGTTTAGTTGGACAGAAACTTAAACTTCCTCTATTGAAGTCGTTGCGGGGTAAGTATATACATACAAGCTTCTTTGTATATCTTTTATCTAAAGGTTGTTTTTCAATAGAACACGCACAACTCTTTTGCTAGGCGGCTGCCTAAGACATCAAGTCCATTTAAGAAGCAATCAAGACTTACAATAGTTTCTACGCAGCTCATCTATCAATCACAATATTAAATGGCATACATAGCCATGACGAAAATCTCTACATTAATCATTAATCACTACATAGTCTAAAGCAAAGTCGCTTCCAGCGTCTGTCCCTATATCTATAATATGTATGTACCTATATAGTTTTTTTTTAATAGATAGGGTAATTCAAGAGGAAGGTTTATATTTTTATTAACACGCTTAATATATTCGAGAACCCAATTCCCCACGGGTGAAGCCAAAGCGCGATGTCGGAAGCTAGTTATTATTAAATTTGGGAAAATGACGCCATATAATTAGTTTTTTTAACGCTTGCAGGTCGAAGAGCGCGCGGATACTTCCCATTCAACAAGGCGACTACGCTTACCGTTTTTAGGTACACCCAACACATGGGTCCAACGGACGCTGTGGTTGTATTTCATGTGAGATATTTACTCATCAGAATATTGTATATTATCGTAAAGGCCAGCCGTCCAAGGTAGTCATTCAGTCTCATTCATTGCATGGCCTTATTGTGTTAGTTACACCATAGAAGACGTTTCTTGAATCGAACCTAGGCAGTAGAGACGAAAGCTGAAGATAAACGGCACTTACTTTAACGAGGTTTTAGTATCCTAACCTAACCCTAAAAGAACACATCTGGCTTGTTATACCTTATCGCTGACAATCTTCGTCTTTATTATATTACAGTTCTACGTGTGTTTCAGAATGTCTCGTCACTGGGTTGGCCTGAGAACCTCAGCTACTCGATAAGAATGAAAACAGCTTTCAACACTGATCATCAGATACTAATCACTAGAGAAGACGACGAGTTTGAGCGCGTTTTAATGTCGCATAGTGAATACGGTAAGTAGCACAGGTAAAACCTAGAATTAGCACGATCGCTGATTTTTACGGGAACCAGTGTAACTAAACTCACATATTAAAATAAAATAACGCTAAGACAAAACGAGTTTTGATTGGTCAATCGTAGGGGTCAAAAGAGTTTATAACACAAACCCATAAATCAAACCTAACCTTATTACGTGCACATTATGAATCTAAACCAAATATATCACTAGTTTGTTTAGTATTACTACTCCCTACTAGATGTAACCACATATGTTGTCATACGCCCTAAATTTTTAAATTTTCTGTATATGTGGAACCTATTCTAGGTAAAATCGTCTTAATTACCTCTATAATAACTGGTAGATCGAATTTCGGTTTTACTTTTATGAAGGCGTTTGATTTTAATTTTAGTAAAAATATCTGGTAATTATGCTTACCGATGGTATGAAATGCTACTTTTCACCCGAGTTTTTTTTGCTGTCGTTATTGCACTCTAAAACTGTACCTACACCGAGGCATTTTTTTTTAAATTTATTTTATGTTAAATCGTCTCCGACAGTTACTGTCACTGACTGACACGCTTTATCAAAAAGTTTGAGCTCTTGTGCGCAATGCTTACCAATCACGCCCCGTCCACTTTCGCCTTCTACCTTTACCTAGAGTAGTTTCCCTCTTCTCAAGTAAGTAGTGTTGTTATAAAAGTTGAGAGAGCTAATTTCTGTATTTTTTACTTCAGTAACTTTCGATATTGTTCAAGTTTTTGTGTTTCTGACTCTGTAAATCTGTTATCAACGAAAAAAATAAACGAAATCATAGTGGCGCCCAACGTGGGGCATCGATAAACGCTTTTCTTTGTTTTTGTATAGTCACCAGTTCACATTTGGACTACTTGTTATTCCTGCTCCTTATTACAAGGGCATTAAGATGCCATAAGCTATAAGGGCATACGATAAACTTAATGTGCAGTCGTTTGTGACTTTAATAAACTAATTTGCAGGCAAAATATACGAGTCATTTATAAAGCTCCAATGGGATATAGATACAAGTTATATTCAGATGCTGACTGGAAGTAACGTTAATCAGGTATGCAAGAAGATAAATACCAAAATAGGCGTAAATTAAAACATAAGCGGCTTAGGTAGAGTAGAAGCATGGTAGAATTAAAGTGTTTAATGTCGAATTTATCACGAAAGATGAACTTACTAGCTTGTTAACCCTGGATTGAGAAAAAGAGATCATTAAACGTTTATAAATGACGCCGTTCATAGGTTAAATAAGTAGTTTTGAGTACCTAATAGTAGTTTAAACTTACCGGTTTACTGTAAGAAAACTAAGTGTCTGGCTCCATCCATAACCGTCTTATTTCCAGACTATGAAACTCCAAGAATTCCCTCACCTAAGGTACGCGACCAGACTGACTTCTTACATCATCAAATCTGACCTGTTGTTCTTTGCTGCTAATATTGCAATTGTGCCAGCTTTTTATATGTTTATGTTGCGGAAGATCCTAGAAAAAGCAAGCGGAGTTCAGGTAACTATAAATATTTAGGGGATAATATAGTATTACCTAGGTCTTTGATGTGTTAAGTGGACAAGAAAGTCCTTAAGATAATATTTTTGCAGTAGAAAAATTAGCTGTTTAATGCATGGATCGAACCCGAGTCCATGGAAATCCCGCCCGTGTGCCTAAACCACTCGGACACGCTTCATGTTGAAGTGAATTATTTTCTGATAACACATTACACATGTCTAATTCATCTCCAAGTAGCCTTCTCTCCTTTTTACATTTAATTTTATTAAATACAACTTTGATTCTTACTAACCTCTTGGTTTTCTTTATAAAACGGCTAATTTTAATATATCATTAAAACTTATTTTAACTGCACCTCACAATCCATTTTGAACCTGAAGGCGAATCACCTGTTAAGTCCAAAGTCACAATTGGAGGCTACCAGGCTGGGCGCACTACCAACTAATTATTTAAATAAGTGTATGGTGTGGCTGTCGACAAAGTCTTGCTTCTCTATCTCCAGGAAGTTCATATGCTCATGATCCTCACCAAGGTATTGTTGTAGCTCAGAAATACGTCGCAGGTTCTTAGTTTACCAAACCCATCTATGACGAATTGCAGTTTGTCCCGTTCCTCAAGTAATAAATTGTAATTGGTGTGCAACTCAGCCATCTCTTTTTTTAACTGACTGTTTTGATCCAGCACACCCAACAGTATCCTCTCATTGTCTTCGCTTTCCATATTCAGTTGCTCAATCTTTTCATTGGCTGCCTGCAATTCCTTCAAAGTCAGTAGGATTTTGGATTCCCCCTGACGAACACGGGCTTTGCGAGAGAGCATGTTTGTAATAAAAAACCGGTCAAGTGCGAGTTGGACTCGCGCACCGAGGGTTCCGTACAAACCTGTAGATAAGGAGTTGTAACTTTGAAATTTTCAAAATTGTCAAAAATATTTTTTTTATATGATGAAACTGAAAATGTACGGTTTTCGTAATTTTTCCTATATGTGTACTATAAGACGTGACTTCGTACTAAATTTCATGATTCTAAGTTTACGGAAAGTACCCTGTAGGTTTTGATTCCCGTGCGAGTTTCGAAAATTCGCGGAAATTTGCGGCCTACATGGCTGTATCTTTTGTGATGTCAAAATAACAAATAAATCTATTTTACAATGTCTAAGCTCCGACCATAGAGGACAAAAGGTCACATTTCCGTCTGGTCCGGCCTTGAGCGTAGTAGATATAGTTTATAGACCAGTCACTGCAAACAGGATAAATAGATATAAGGATAGGATTTTTGATGGTGTGAAAACATTAATTCCAAACAGTAGTAGTAACGTAGACAACTTATACGAAGATCTTTTTAACTTAATTAAAAGCGAATTCGCATCAATTTTCACAAAAAAAGGTTAAGTCTAATCGGTTTACAAGTAAGTTTAATGAATGGGCTACACCAGGTATTTATAAAAGCAGGAACAAGTTATATGGTCTGTATAGTATTAGAGAACATTCTCAGGACCCGCATATTATAGAATATGTTGAAAAATATTCAAAAATCTTTAAAAAAGTTTGTGCCCAAGCAAAGACGAATCATCTTCGTAGGATTGTTTCAGGTTCAAAAAATAAAGCCAAAGGTACCTGGAATATCATAAACAAAGAAACCGGTAAAGATAAAACAAAAGATCGTTCATATTCATTAAAAGACGGAGGTAAACTAGTTAAATCTGATGCAGAAGTGGCTAATATTTTTGAAAAGTTCTTTGCTAATATAGCACCATCTACTACTAAAGAACTTAACTCTTCTGCAGAACTGTCTGAATCCATTCTCAAATCCAATATTGATGAGTGTGATTCACCACTATACTTTAGATACGTAAGCACCGATGTAATTATGAACGCATTCAATGAAATAAATATGAAAAAAACCGAGGATCTTTGGGGAATATCCGTATGTATCATTAAAACTATTATTGAATTCATAGCACCTCTTTTAGCGATTATTTTTAACAAATGTATTGATGAAGGAAAATTCCCAAATTTAATGAAATTTAGTAAAATAGTACCGTTATTTAAATCTGGTGACAAAAATAACCCCTCAAATTTTCGACCAATATCAATCATACCGGTTCTAAGTAAAATTTTTGAAAAGATTATATTCAATCAGCTACTATTTCACTTCACATCAAACAATTTATTGCATAATAAACAATTTGGTTTTACAAAGGGTCGCAGAACTGCTGATGCTGGAGTCGCTCTGTTGAAACATATATTTGATGTCTATGATAGTAAGCATGATGCTGTGGGAATTTTTTTTTGACCTCTCTAAAGCGTTTGATTGTGTTGACCATGAGACCCTGTTGAGAAAACTACGCCATTATGGTGTATCAACTGATGCATGTAACTTATTTAATTCATATCTCACTGAGAGAACACAAAAGGTTTCTATTAATGGAGCAGAGTCTCCTGGAGCACCTCTCACTATGGGTATGCCCCAGAGTTCGATATTGGGACCGTTACTGTTTCTGATATATATTAATGACCTTCCATACTTTGTCGACGGTGCTTGTGAGATAGTGTCATTTGCTGATGATACTTCACTACTTTTTAAAACTCCAAGGGGTAAAGAATCGTTTGACGATGTAAATGGTACTCTCTCGCGAGTACTTCATTGGTTCACCGTTAACAATTTATTGCTTAACGCGACCAAAACTAAATGCATTAAGTTTACAATGCCCAATGTCCGACAAGTTCCAACAAAAGTTGTTGTTAAGGATGAACAACTAGTTACTTCAAATACTGCAACTTTTTTGGGAATTACTTTGGATGATAAGCTCCAGTGGGGTCCTCATATCATGACCTTATCAAAGAGACTAAGCTCCGCTGCATACGCTGTAAGAAAGATAAGGTTTCTGACTGATGTTGAAACGGCAAGACTAGTTTATTTTAGTTATTTTCACAGTATCATGTCATACGGCATCTTACTATGGGGCTCAGCTGCAGATATAGAGACAATTTTCGTATTGCAGAAACGAGCCGTGCGGGCTATTTATAAACTTAAATCAAATGAAACACTTAGAGAATTGTTTAAAGAAGTTAAAATACTTACAGTTTACTCGCAATACATTTACGAAAACCTAATTTACGTTCGAAAAAACTTATACTTATTTCCTAAAAATAGCGATTTGCATAACTTCAACACAAGACAAAAAAATAGGCTTGCCGTTCCACATTTTAGGCTTCATAAAGTTGGTCACTCATTGATGGGTAGATGTGTATCATTTTTTAATAAATTACCTGAAAATTTAATTTCATTGCCTTTAGATAAATTTAAAACAGTTGTAAAAGATGTATTAATGTCGAAAGGATATTATAAAATTGATGATTATATAAATCACAAAGATATATGGAAATGTTTAAATAAAAACAATTACAATTATTGTAAATCAATTTTGAAAAGAGGCAATGACAATAGTGACTGAGTTTCTTGCGCCGCTTCTTCTCAGCACTGGCCCAAATTGTCCCGAAGCGGTGGTAGGGTTAATTTGTATGTTGGGACGTGTAAAAGTGCTAGTTACTGAAATAAATGGATTTTATTGGATTTTATTGCGTTGGCTTAGAAGATTGATTTTTCTACAGCTTCCAGGGACAGTAGACCTAAGTATTATATAGAAATTTCAGTTTGATACCTCCACGCGTTCCTGAGAAAAACGGTCTTGACAGACGGACGGACGGACGGACAACAAAATGATCTTATAAGGGTTCCGTGTTTTCCTTTTGAGGTACGGAACCCTAAAAAACACCAAAACACAAAAGCCAAGGAATTGTTTGATCAACTTGAGGTATAATATTTCTTAAATACGTACCTAAATAATGTAGCCACAACACGTTCAAAAAAGTTCGTATAGTATGAAACTAATAATGCTACAATGCATAAACTTTGATGATTGACGTGCTATAATATCACATGGCGGCAAATAGTACAAGATATAAAGAAAAGATTCACAATATTTCACACAACAATTCAAACACAAACGCAAAGTCATTGAAACGTTATCACCGGCAGCGTTGCGAAAAAAATTGCGAATGCGAAAAATATTAAGTACTTCTTTAATTTCAAACGTTAGGAGCTCCAAAAGATGATGGGGGTAACTCCTTGGACACTGGCCCTGTCTCACGGCCTCAACGCCTTCATCCCCGGCCTGATCTACATAGTGGGTGCTACAACTCTGATGAAGCTGAAAACTGATCCAATTCTCGAGAAAACTGACAGTTTCCTGATATTCATGGCACTGTTCCTCCATCTCGTTTTCGCGATATGCTCGGCTCTGGTCAGCAGTTACATGGCAAGAAGAGGTGAGTGCTTTACAGTAAAGTTATTGATGTCCTGAAGATGATTTCTCCTTATAGGCGTATTGACATCTATCGCAAATAGCTTCAAATGTATGAAGCTATAAACCTAATTTAACTAAAGGAAACCTATTATTTTTATACTACAAAGAATTCGGTCAATATTGACTCCGATATCTGTGACATAGAAATGGCGTCTCATTTCAAAATTTCCGTACAAAATCTATGGAAGGAGATCTTTTGGATGGATGATAAAGAGTACTTACCTTATTTTCACTATTGATGATATCATCATCCCTATTCTAGACCTAGATATAAAGTTCAACCTTCTCATCTTTTCTCATAACTTAAAATTGTCTTTTGCAGCACCGCCTACCGCTCTCACAGTCTCTTCGGTGTACATTCTACTGGCTCTTCCCTCCTTCATTATGAATGGCATGGAGGTGTCAAAATTTATGGTGTACCCCAGCGGGCTGATACCCTTCATGCCACTGGCCTGGTTTTTTAAAGAAGCCAGCAAATTAGAACATTTGGGTCAGATTTATATTTTTTTAGTAGCTTAAGAGTTGCACGTTTTGCTATCATGCGAACCTAAAAGGCACCTTTTAAAGCCATTATCTAGCCGTACTTGTGGACCGAAAGCAGGAATGTTTAATGTTGATTCTCCTCACCTCATGTGTGTGTTATTTTGTTTTTGAATTGAAGGTTATGTGTTTTAAAGTAAGGTTATCACTCATTTATTTTCAGGTCCCGGCTTGAATTTCAAGACCATGATGACAGCCCACTTCAAAACCTCAGGGTCGGCGTTCCTAGCGTACATTTACTTTATCTTACAGATCTTGCTATGCCTTCTGCTGTTTTGGTACTTCGATCACGTTATTCCTGGTCATTATGGATCTACTCATCCGTGGAACTTTGTTTTTAAGGTAAATTTTAAGGCAAATTTATCCACAGATTTTAAAACTAGGTACATTATGTTTCCGCCAGATTGGATCGCGTTCACATAAAACGTTTTGACTTATGATGACACATTACTTTTAAACCAAGCTGTAGAACGAATTGCTGCTTATTTTTTCGAATCGGTAACTTCAACTGGATCCGGACTGCTGGAGTATGTGTGAACTCGCTCATAAATAAATAAATATACAACAACATCACGTACATTGATCTGGCTCCGTGGTAAGTAGCTTAAGCATCAGAATCAACAGTGGTGTTACAAATAAACTTAAATAAATACGTATAACACCCAGACCACATACACCTACAACTACATACGTTAAACAGACACGTTTAAACTGACCTGAATAACGGACTTTAGATGAGAACGCGCCCTTAACCTTTATCATGCCCTAGCACAAACGGTCTACAGTTTTTACCAGAATTTTAGTTGGTAAGATGAAAGTCGAACGGCCAAGCCAATCCATTTAGGCACGAGTCAGGCCATTAATTTGGACTGTTGAAAATTGCTGACGATGCTAATTAATACAATCTTATTTTTCTCTTAGAAAGATTACTGGATAAAGAAACCTCCAGAGCCAATAGAAAAATTTGAGAAGATGCCACTTCCAAGAGTGAATAGGAAATACTTTGAAGAACCACCTCAGCACCTGGAAGCAGGGATCAGAGTTATCAACGTGACAAAAGTATGTGTGTGTGGTAAAATTAAGTCATAATTTACAGTATTAGTGGGTTAAATACCGTTGCGCACAAGGCAGTCAGTTATCGTGAGTGAGTTAAACTGCACTTGCCTGCGTATTACTTTATCCTGCCTCGTTGGTGTAGTGGCAAAGTTTCTGCCTCACATTTGAGAGGGTTCGAATCCCAGGTCAAGCCAAAATTGTTTCTGAGATTTTCTGTAATGAATCTTTCAAAAACACTCGGAGTCGGAAAAGTTAGCGGAGTTACACCCCCGTGCCTCGGAAAGCACGTTAAGCCGTTGGTCCTGCGCCTGATCTCTCTCCGGTCATGTCGGATTGCCATCTCACCGAACTTTGAGAGCGATGGAACAGTAGCACCGGTGTATTGTGCTCAGACTTGTGCACTATAATATCTCCTGCGCAGTTGACTGATCTCTGTTGAGATTATCCGCCGTGGTCGAAATCAGCTAGGATGACTATTATTATTATTACTTTATCCCAGAGGGGTAACTTTTACCCTTTGCCAGTAATACGTTTATTTCACTGTTTGAAGTGTTTAAATAACCGTTTTACCGACAAAGATATATGGAAATGTTTGAATGTAAACAAATACAATTATTGTAAATCAAATTTGAAAAGAGGCAATGACAATAGTGACTGAGTTTCTTGCGCCGCTTCTTCTCAGCACTGGCCCAAATTGTCCCGAAGCGGTGGTAGGGTTTATTTATATGTTGGGACGTGTAAAAGTGCTACTTGTTAGCCTACTTTCAAAAATAAATTGATTTTATTGATTTTTATTGACCGTTAGGACACCATTTACCGGATGACAATGTACTTATACGCCATTTGCTATCAAAATTATTTGAGTTCCAAGCTTTTTACTGAATAGGTAATTTATGTTATAGTTTTATTCGAACTTTTTAGTCCAAATAAGATTTTTTCAGGATTATGACCTTTATCGAGTACTGAACAACCTGTCCCTTGACGTGTTCAAAGAAGAGATCACTATCTTGTTAGGACACAACGGAGCCGGGAAGAGTACTCTGATGTCTATCATTACTGGTGAGAATATAAAAATCAATCACACCAATAATCTAATCCATGCCATGGGTAGTCCAAAGTTAAGATTGAGATTGTGCTTAACTGAAAAAATCAACTTAAATATAGTTTACGCAGAATTTCAAATTTTCATGTTTTTGCTGAACACTTTAGCTCAGTTTTCCAAAAAGAGCTACCATCACTCGATCCTATTAATGCGGAAAAAGCTGCCCATTCGTTGGTAAACGCAAACTTAATCACGATCCATGAATTGGATGAGTCTGATCTGAAAGCTGCGGTTAGACGCCTCAAGCCCCGGTCAGCTGGGGGACCAGACCAGATACCGGTATTCCTCGTCAGGGACTGTGCGTCGGCTCTTGGTTTACCCCTATTATTCCTGTTCAATTTATCCCTCAAGCAGGGTATATACCCTGATATTTGGAAACGATCCAGGGTCACTCCGGTTCCGAAACATAATATGGGGCAGAATATATCAGACTTTAGACCAATAGCGGTTCTGTCAGCCATAGCAAAGCTTTTTGAAACCATATTAAATCATTGCATCAGTTCACAAGTTTCTAACATACTACATAGCAATCAGCATGGTTTTCGAAAGGGTCATTCGACAGTTACAAATTTAGTAGCGCACGTCGATTATGTATGTGGAGAAATGGAAGCTGGTAGGCAGGTAGACGCAGCGTATTTTGACTTTAAAAAAGCTTTTGACTTGGTCGATAATGACATTTTATTGAAAAAATTATCAATGGCAGGGTTTTCCCCTCAACTCCTTAATTTTTTCGCTAATTATCTTGCTGGTCGACGTCAATTTGTAAGAGTGGATGGTTACGAATCAAAAGATTACTACACAAGATCCGGAGTAAGCCAGGGAAGTACACTTGGACCAACACTATTTTTAATATTCATTAACGACCTACCGCATAAAGATAGATCTGCTAAGTGTCTTCTATTTGCTGATGATTTAAAATTGAGCCTAGGTATTAACAATGAAGCTGATACTGTTGCCTTGCAAAATGATATTGACGCTATTTATGAATGGAGTATTGAGAATCGACTTCCCTTTAATGCTGATAAATGTAAAATCATAACGTTTACGAGGAAACGTGTTCCTATTTATGTTGACTATAAATTATTTGACGCCTCAATGAGTAGAGTTAACGAAATGCGTGACTTAGGATTAATCTTGGATACTAAATTGGACTTTCACCAACACGTAAAACTAACTTGTAAAAGCGCTAGTAAGACGCTTGGCTTTATTATGAGAATAACGTCTGAATTCAACGACAAACAAGTTGCCAAGATGCTTTACAACGCCTATGTACGTAGCAAACTTGAGTACTGTGCACTGATTTGGAATCCCTACGAAGCAACGTATATAACGCAGGTTGAAAGGGTCCAACGTAAATTTGCCCGATGGCCTTACAAAATTAACTACGGATACTACTCTTATCTTTATCCATCGCTATTTGTCATTATGGACATGGAAACCCTCGCACTTAGGCGAACTCTGACAGCCATCATTCATTTTCTGTCAATAATCAGAAATAGACTGGACTGCCCTACAGTGTTAGAAAGGGTAAGTATATTAGTGCCTAGGAATCTACAGTACGACGATCGGGGAACAGTGGCGCCTCATCGCCGGCCGCACTTGTTGGATCGTCCCTACAGCCGTACAATGCGTAATGCGCAAGCTCCCACTAACCACGCGTTGCGCCACATAGGCGATCTTCTCGCTCTGCACGATGATATTGACTTATTTTTTGACAGTTGGGGTGTATTAATTACCAAATTTTTTAACTTAATTAACAAAAATTTGACATAGATGTATTTTATTATTTTTCTATTAGATTAGCTAGATTGTATATTGATTTGATTGTATTGCTATTATTCTTTTTCATTTATTGACTATAATTTGTATTTATATTTAAATTTCTTTGTGTACCTTGACCATTTTTCCAATTATGTATTTGGTATTGTGTTGCATGTTTGCACTTTGGAGTGATCTGTGAGCTTACATGTTGATCTGAATAAATGAAATGAAATAAATGAAATGAAACTAACAAGGATTGTAAATTGTTAATGTTTCTTTTGCCTAATTAGTCTTCGTTTATAAATGGTGTGATACAAATACTTATAATTATGATATTTTCTTCAAATTAAAATTTATCTCTTAAATATAACCGCTCAAATTGGTCATTGCATTGAATGAAATAAATGTTTATTGAAGCTCTGTTATTATAATTACCACCTATGTAATGTAACCTACACCTAGTAAGCAATCATCATCATCAACATATATACGTCCCACTGCTGGGCACAGGCCTCACCTCCTAGTATGCAAAAGTGAAAAAACAGTTTAACCATATTTCAAAGAAGTACCTAATAACTCTCCACCTAATTGTTAACCAGGTATGACCGATGTAACCAATGGCACGGTGCTCGTGAACGGGCTGGATATAGCTTCGAACATGACAGTAGCCCGCCAGCACATAGGGTTTTGCCCGCAGCAGAACATGTTCTTTGAAAACGTCTCCGTCATCGAGCACGTCATGTTTTACACTTTGGTGAGCTGGTTTCCCAAACAGATTGATGATCGCTCTTTATTCTGCGATACTAAGAACACTTAATTACTTTTCACATAGTGGCTGACAACTCAGGGCAACTTTTCATTAGTTCTGTAACTTCACCACTGAACTTCATTCTTACTGAGAACAGAGACATAATCAAATGCTTTTGAGTAACATGGAAACAAATAAACACTTCAAACCATTTTAAATCTTCTTTCAACTCTCACAGCTAAACGGTGGCACCTTTGCACAAGCACGGAAGTCCTCCAAAGAGCTCTTAGAGAAACTGAATCTCCAAGACAAGGCACACAACGACACAAACGAGCTCTCTGGTGGCATGCAAAGACGCGTTCAGCTGGCATGTGCTTTGGCGGGGCAGGCCAGTGTGTTGCTTCTAGACGAACCAACTTCAGGGCTAGACGTCAAGACCAGACGTGCTTTGTGGGACCTGCTCATTGTGAGTCTTCTGTCTATCTTACCAGGGATACTGTATGGTGATGGGCTAATGCACTTGGCGTATGCTGTCGGAGCTTGACGTCGAGGCTTGCACTGTGGAACCTGCTTATAGTAAGTATTCTACGGCTCTATCGTTTAAGAAGACTTAGTAGTCCTAACATCTGCTAGACTCAAGAATGGTGTCAAGATGTCTAACAGGTTTTTTATTTATTTTATATGTTATTTTGCTGTCCAGACATGTGTCCGCAATTTCACGTGATGGTGTGTGACGATGTGGCCGAGAATGGATCATATCTGTTTAGTGACAAGACAACCTATTCATAATTTTTTTTGTAAAGGACTAAATAAATTCTAAAAGGAACTCTGCAGCCGGCAGCAAATTTAACTCCTTAGCCGTACGCATCAGGAATGTAGATTTTGTCTACTATGCGTTTTATGTCCCGATGGTGAAAAGGCGGGTTCAGCTGGCATAACTCGATATGCACGAGTGACGGACGATGCTGTAGGATCTGCTGCTAATCGTGAGCTACAGCTAATTACCTACTAACCTTCTACTACTACTACCTATACTGGTTGTAACGAAATGAAACATGTCAAGTCAAGGTTAGCTAATGTCTTTTATTCTTGAAATGTAGGTAGACTTAAATATTTAACCCTCAACACTGGGGACGCAGTATGGTGGCAAGCTCTCTGATGACGTAACGAGACGCGTTCAATCCAAAAAAAGTGAGGTTTAAAATGTAGTTTACATGCCAGATTTAATCCATAGAGGCAAAACTGTCAAACTACAAACACAATTTAAATCGTAGTATTTACCTACAGTCACTGCGTGGATCTCATACTGTGCTGCTGTCAACACACTTCATGGAAGAAGCTGACGCGCTGGGCGACCGTGTCGCGGCGCTGCATGCTGGAACCCTGCGCTGCCATGCCACTCCCATGTACCTGAAGCGAGCAATAGGCAAGAACCCCTTGTTAAGTTGTTACTTTGGTTTGGCACCAGTTCTGTGTTAACTAGGATCGAATTAGGTTAAACCATTTTCCTTTTAGGTATGATAGAGGTAGGGTGTGTTTAATCGACCCTGTGTTTTTTTTGGTGTTTTGAATTCTAATTCTATAACGTTTTAATTCAGGCAGTGGTTACCGTCTGACATTAACCACGATAGCAATGCCGAATGAGCCAGCCATCACCTCCTTCCTCGACTCAGTGGTCTCCGGCGCCAAGGTGAAGCAGACCAGCTTCAAGTCGATCACGTACAACTTACCAGCTGACAACACCAAGCTGTTCCCGGAGCTGTTCCACAAGCTGGAGTCAATGAGAACTGAGTTGGGTGTCGACTCGATTGGAGTGGGGACCTCTACGCTTGAAGATGTTTTTCTTCAGTATGTCTTGATTTTCTTCTCCATTGCCGTAACGGGTGTCAAATGCCTTACCTCCTTACTCCTTAAAGTTTTAGTCGTAATTGTCAGGTCTAGAGAGCGCGTTTGCTTGCACAGTTAAGCTTGCTATCTAGAAAAGCGCGTAGCAGTGTCATTTCAGTAGCACTCCACAAATTTTGATATCAAACGTCCTTTATTATCATCTTAACTTATTAATGTTTCGGTTTCCACAAGTATCTACCAGGCTACCAGTAGTCAACCATCTAATTAATCGATATTTTAGGGTATTAAGCCATAAGAAAGACATTTACTCATTGTGCTTGCAGGCTGTGCAGTAATGTTGATACTGGCCCTATTTCAGAAGATGAGCTACAAGGACGTAAAGGTATATTTTAACTATTTGAATAGCACCATATACCTACATTAAGTAGTTTTCAACTATTTGACAAGCACGATAAGTTTGCAAAAATATATGTATGTAAAAACGGTAACAAATATGTAGTTCCATTCCTATTTTAGCACCTGCATACAGAAAATTGAAGGGTTTGGCTTTGATCTACAGTCAAATGCTGGCTTTAGTTAAGCGCTATTTGCGGTTCCTCTGGATTTATAAAGTTACTCAAATTGGACTGGTATGTGATTTAAATCTACCAATATCTTCGAGATATATTTAAAAGATTCCAATATTATTTCAAAATTCCGCTATCCCTCTTCCTGTTTCCTACCTAAGACATATTGCGTAAATGCTCATTTGCCAATGATGACGTTTTTATAAATTAGAAATTGCTGACTATTAAATCAGTTTATATATATGTAAGTTGAGTACAAGTATAAGTAAAATACTATCCTTGATTTGATAACTGTTCATTTATTTCTTTAGGGTGTCATCCGCGTGGTTATTCTGATAGTGGTCATAACCCTCATCACAAACGACACCAAGGATACCAACGAAGAGAAAGATAATACCCTCTTGGCGATGAACCTTGATATGTACAGACCCTCGCCCGACTTCAGGGTTCTGTACAAAGTGAACGGGTCTGACTCCGACCTTCGGCCGCTGAGCGATCTGTATCCGAGGGTACTATTTCAAAAAGCGGCTGATGTTGTTGATGGTGAGAAATACTTGAGTTGCTGTACACATTATTGTGGAATAAAGCAGGCAGCTCAATATGATTATTTTTCAGCTGCATTACGGGCTGGCCAGGAGGATAAATCGGAGTACAGTAATTATTTAGCGGGAATAGAACTAAATAACACTGATGCTAAGGTAAGCTAAGTAGCCATGCAGTCAGCCAACCTATTTGAATTCACATTCTACTCGTATGATTCCTTTAGCCTCTCATAATGAGATTTTACCTATTTTCGGTTAAACCAGAGAATCGTACTAGATTGGTGTTGAGAGACACTTCATACATCCAATACAGGCCATAAAAATTAAATACATTGGATTCAGTAAGACAGCAGGGTTTTCTTTTAGAATGTCTTAATGCCATGCTGTCTATTGATTCAATTTTTTTCTTCTTTGTTTTATTCACATTAAGGTTTAACTTTCAGGTGCTATACACAACAACAATCCGACACGCAGCTCCTGTGGCCTTGAACCTGATGAGCAACCTGTTGGCGAGACAAGCGTTGCCTTGGGCGGGCGGGTGCACAATCACAGCGTACAACCACCCGATTATTGGAGCTTATACACCCTATCCTTCGAAGGACGTCAGAGAACCGAAGAGCATCACTAACATTAAGCTTTGGATGTTTTCTACAACTACTAGTATGTCTGAGCATTGTATTAGCAAGCACAGCGACAAGTCTTCTATCTCTGAACATCACCTCTTTATTATTTCTTTATTTGAGCTTTATTTCACAACATCACTTTATACAAAAAGTCGTAAGGCCGTAACGACCACCATTCTTTATCAGTCAAACCTTTTTTGAATCCCACCAATTTTCTAACATTATGATTATCAAAATAAGCTTAAGTCTTGAGCAATGCGTAAAGTAAGAGGATAGAAATTTAAATACGCAGACGACATCATCCTCTTGGTGCTCAAGGGGTAAAGATTGTACTAAGAAAAAGGAAGTTTCTTTCGTCACTTCAGTTGACCCGTTTTAAAACAAACAGTTCGGTCATAATGTTAGCAAGGTCTTTTCCCCCTTATTTCATCCTCATAATCATAACTCACCTACATATGTAGCTTTGTTCCCGTTTATTATTACATTTACTGTTGCTTAAGATTATAATATATTTGCAGTGCTACTATCAGGCATCATCTTCATGGTGCAGCTGCCCTGCAAAGAGTCCTCTGGAGCGAGGCACATCCACATCTTGGCTGGCTGCTCGCCAGAGATGCACTGGATGACAATGCTGTTCACTGCAGTCGTGCAGGTGTGAAAAATTGTTTGCTAAGACTTAGTTTGTTCTGTGGTTGGTGTTGTATCTCTTTTGATAAAGATGAAAATGTTTTCATGCAAACAAAAATTGTTAATCAGAGTTGAAAAGAGGCAATGACAAATAGTTTTCTCAAACCTACGAGTAGATCAAATTGTCCGGAAGCTGTGGGAGGATTACAATATGTTGGGACAAGTATAAGTACTCCCTGTGAAACACAGAAATACAGGGGTTGTAGGAACCATATTGAGCTCGCACTCTCTCCTAGTAGTAAGCTAAATACAAGCTGAAGGGTGTGCTAGACCTTAAAATAGTATTTTGAGAGTTCTTACATAAAACTACACTCGTAGTTTAGCGCATCCAACGTTTCGCTCGTTATTCTACCATTAAAGTACCTACCACACCTTGCAGGTGCTGCTGACCTACGTCGTCACTCTAGCTATAGCTTGTCATTTATTGGATTTCGATCACACTTTCTCGGACAAAGACTTCATAGGTATGTACGATAATGATAAAGTATCAATTTTTTAAGTAAGAGCAGTCCCAAGCGTTCACCCCGTTCTTTCGCATTAACAGTTTCTAACAAAGTCAGCCTAAACACCAGGCAGTTGTAGCTAAATGTTTTTATTTAAGTATTTATTAAGAAACCATACATCGTTACAGATTTGTACATAGTACTTAAACAATTATAATTAGTATAGCCAAATAAAAGGTGTCCTTAATCATACTGTAAGTACTTATAGCAAGTTAATAAAACCAAATCACATAAGAACTGCTCACCAAACTGCATCAGATGATAGAAAAAGATATAAAGTGGTCCTTTTTGCATAGATGGTGAAAGAAATTCGTACATCATTCTGAGTCCATACATAACCATCACACTATCCTACCCAATACCTACCATTTCTATTTCATTTCAAGTGGCAGCGTCAGTGTCGGTGATAATGGGGAGTATGGCAATGCTATCTTTCTCATACAAAGTCACATTGCATTTCACTCAATCGGCGGCTGTTGCAATCATTGCTATAATTATGGTGTTTTTCGGTAAGTTTCAATTAACATACGCGTTATGAGTATATCAGGTTAGCGTTTGAAATTTCAGCGGTAGAATTGGAATATTGTGCTTAACGGTTGGAAGGGTAGTAGAAAAAATCATATAAGTAAGATTCCGGTTTCCCCTTATTATGTAGTACTGATTAAGATAAGCACTGGGGCCTAATTCCTTTTATCAATTGCAAAAAAAAATCGTAATTGAATTGACCAATTTTAATATTTCGCCCATACTAGAACTGAAAAAAATAGGCAATTTAATTACGATTTTGCAACGATTAAATAGCATCCTATTCCGAAAAGAAGAAAACCCCGACACGCAGGTCAAGTTACTCTAAGCGCTATCTCTTGAGTATTGAAATTCATTAATATATATAATTTACTCTGTTACAGTCCTCGTATTCCCCATCTTGGTGACAGTGACGCCGTCTGCCGACCGCATCAAGCCATACGTTCTGGTGACGATGCCTCCTTACACCTTCAACGAAGCCATGATGGGGTGTTCACTGACGGCATACCTGAACACACTGTGCAAGCTCAATAGAGACAAGTGTCCAACGTTGGCATTCCCCATCCCACATTTCAGTGCTGAGAAATGCTGCCGTAAGTACTGGACCCTAAGTATATCACCCCGCTCACACACTAGTCAGAGAATATTGATATGTTACACACTACTAAAATCGACATGACTTGGTTTGAAGTAAAGCGAAAAGGTCAAATACTTACGCGATGGAGGACTACTGTGGACGCCCTCTGCCCCATTTCGGGGCCATAGGACATTAAGACACACACTAAATACTTTGACGACCACTTTGGTATAATGGTCAAGAAGTTGACTCTTAATCGAGGAGGTCGCGGGTTCGATCCCCGCACTGTACAAACATTTGTGTGCATGAACATGTCTGTTTGTACTGGTCTGGGTGTTATGTGAATTTATTTAAGTTTATTTGTAATACCACCGTTGATTCTGATATCTGTAACACAAGTGCTGTAGCTACTTACCACGGAGTCAGTTAAATGTATGTGATGTTGTTGTCGTTGTAACTACTACTCTGGCTTTGTTCAGGCTACTACCGACTATTCTGATAATAGTTTCTTATGACAGAATCGATCTCCAATCCATGGTGCTACTTCTGTTTCCAAGACCCCGCTCCAGGGAAGAAAATTGTGTATCTGTTTGTCCAGACTTTCGTTTACATGGTAAGTGCTGTATCTTCAATAAAACCCACAATTAATTAATGCAGAAGTTTATTGTAACCACACGGTAACATCAAGTTGAGGGCGCACAACAGAGAGAGAGGAAAACGAAGAGCGAGCGAGATGAAAGTATAAGCGTTCCATTTCCCACACTCTCCCACACTTATTCTAATAAATACAATAATAAAATTATGTTAACTAAATTATGACATAATGTAACTGTCATTCTAGTTCCTGAGAACATCGCAACATTTGATTAACATGCCTTTTCCACTTAGCTCCCTCTACATCTACTATATAAGTAATACCTGGTACAGACTCCTCTATAACTAATCCTTGAACCCATGGCCTAGACCCTTTCCTATAATCTTTAACCATTACCTTTTGCCCAATTTCAAACTGAATGTGCCGTTTCCCTTGGTTTCGCTTTTCTACGTTCTCTGTAACTACCTCTACTAATGGCGGGGGTCGCAAAAGACTAAATCTATTTCGGATTTCTCTGCCCAACATGAGTCGAGCCGGTGTAACTCCCGTAGTACGCTGGGGTGAATTTCTATAATCAAACAAAAACAGATTGACTGCAGATGCTAGGCTATAGCCACTTTCTTTAATTTTAGTTACTGCTGATTTAAATGTGTCCACAAATCTTTCTGCTGCACCATTTGTTGCCGGATGGTACGGTGGTGTAAATGTGTGCTTTATTTGATTTTCTCTACAATATTCTTGGAAATCAGTACTAGTAAAGGTTCTTCCATTGTCTGTAACTAAATGAACTGGTAACCCAAAACGTGAAAATAATGATTTAAATACTTCTAAGGTGCGAGTTGATGTAATATTTGTCATTTCAAAAGCCTCTGGCCATTTTGTATAACTATCAACTATTACTAAATACATTTTGTTATAAAATGGGCCCAGGAAATCGGCATGAATTCTATACCAAGGTGATGGAGGAAGAGGCCATGGTTTCTGAATTTTTGATGGTGCCTTGCTATTTTGTAAGCAAATAATACAATTTTTAGTTATGTCTTCAATTTCTGTGTCTAAATTTGGCCACCAAAAATACGAGCGAGAAATTTCTTTCATGCGTGTGATTCCAAAATGACTTTTATGCAATTCATTCAAGACACATTGTCGAAGGGCACTAGGAATAATAATGCGGTAGCCCCAAAATATACAGCCTTTATCTATAGAAAGTTCTTCCCTTTTATTGAAAAATGCTAGAAAATCTTTTGGTATGATTTTTTTGTTCGGCCATCCATCTGAAAGATACCTTATTAATTTTGTAAGATTTAAATCTTTGTTAGTTTCTTGTTGAATTTTCTTCCAGTTTAAACTGCCCATTTCAGAATCATTCACATTACATGCATAGCTTAGTTCTTTATCCTTACATAATGAATTAACATAAGCTTTATTGAGTTCCATTTTGGTGGCTGTTCGCGACAAGTAATCAGCTGGATTTTCAGTAGTTTTAATATGCCGTACCTTATAATTAAATGCTGACATAAAAATAGCGTAATGCTGTAACCGCTTAGCTGCCATTTTTGGTATACCTTTAGTGGGACCAAATATTCGCATAAGAGCTGCGTTGTCAGTTTCCAACTCAAAGTGTCGGCCATAAATATAATTATAAAACTTTGTAATACCAAAAATCACAGCCATAGCCTCCTTATCTATGGTTGAATATCTTTGTTCTGTTTCATTTAACTTTTTGCTAGCATATGCTATTGGTTTAACAATACCATTGGAATCTCTATTTGACAAAACGGCACCTAAGCCCACATCCGATGCATCACAAGTAAGTATTACAGGTAATTTTGGGTCATAATGACGCAAGTTATTAGCGTTAGCTAGCTTTTTCTTAATGTTTTTGAATGCGTCTTCACATTCTGAACTCCACTTAAATTTATTATTTCTTGTACAATCATATAAAGGTGCTATTTCAGTAGCCATATCTTTTAAAAAACGATTATAATAATTAATTTTGCCTAAAAATGATTTCAGCATCGTTAAACTAGTAGGCGATTTTGCATCAAGAAGTGGTTCAATATTAGATTTGATAATGCTGATACCATTCTTGTCTACATTGTAGCCAAAAACTTCTATATTTTTGGTGAATAATTTACATTTCTCAATTTTAAGTTTGAATTCGCTTTCATGCAATTTTGACAACACTTTGCATAGGGTATTATAAGTATCTTGCAAGGTTTTGCCTTTGATATATATATTATCTATGAAAACAATTGTGTTTGGTATATACTTTAATTTTTCTGACATTAATCGTTGAAATGCTCCAGGCCCCGTGCTAACACCATAAGGTAAGTATTTATATTTATATGTTCCTACTTCAGTTACAATCGTAGTGCAATTTTGACTGTCAGCACTGAGCCTTGCTTGTAAATATGCTTCTTTTAGATCCAGTTCACAGTAGTATTCCCCATGCTTCAGTGTATTTAAAATATCATCTACATGTGGTAGAGGATAGTGATCAATTTGCAAACACTTGTTTACTGTGAGTTTGTAATCACCACAGAGTCTTACTGAACCATCAGACTTGAGGATAGGAACAACAGGAGTACCCCATTCACTTTGTTGGACAGGTTCAATCCTGCCATTGTCCAGAAGTCTTTGAATCTCCTTATTTACCTTTTCTCGAAGAGCAAATGGCACCCGACGTGCTGGCAGGCATATAGGTTTTGAATCTGGATTTAATTTTAAGGTAATTTCTTCACCCTTAAAGTTTCCCCAACCTGGGCTGAATACTTCTGCGAACTGTCTCTTTACAATTTGTTGTGCGTCTGAAACAGATTGTACACTGTTTATTCCAAGGTAAAAATCATTATTAATTTTAGGGGGCCACAATTTTAACTCCTTCAACCAATCACGACCCAGCACTCTAGGACAATCATTTTTTACAACAAATACATTTAAATGTTTATATTCCTGATTAAATTTTACAGGTATGTTTGATATTAATCCCAATGGTTGTGTTACACTTTGATCAAAGTTTTTAAATAATATTTTACAGGCTTGTAATGTATAATCCTTTAAAAGGTTATTTTTATCACTCATGGAAATTACAGTTACATCAGAACCTGTGTCTAATTGGAAAGATACATTTTGATTATTGACATTCAACATTATATAGTGTGGAGGTATTTTACTTACGCTGTTATAGGTATAAGTTTCATATTCCTCATAAAGATTTTGAATGGATTCTATTGGCTCATCATTTTCTTGCTGATTAGAATCCTTCATTTCCAAAATATTTGTTTGATGTTGCTGCTTTCGGCACATTTTAAAGATATGGCCTTTTTGTCCACACTCAGAACAATATTTATTCCTCAATGAACACTGTGCCTTAATGTGATTATCTTTACCACAACAATAGCAGTGTTGATTCTTTGACTTGTAATTTTTCTTAAATTTTGTCGCTTGGTTGTTTTTATGTTTGTTGTAAAATATTTCCGTGACTTCAGACGATTGGTCATTATTATACATCAAGGCTGCTTCTATGTTTCTCGCCAATTCGACACAGTTCTCTAGTGACTTATTGTCTGCATTTTTCATTAGTTCATATTTAATTACCTTTGAGATAACACCATCCATAAATTTTTCCTTAATTTGATCATCCGTGTCTTTGAAGTTACATTTAATAGCCAGTATTTTTAGGTTTAGAACATAATCCTGTATTTTTTCATTTGGTAACTGGTTTCGTCGTCTAAACTCTGCCCTTTCAATAGCTGTTGATCGTGGTTTTTCATACTTTTCCTTCAACTTTGTACACAATTCCTCATAGGATAGTTTGTTTGGTTTAACAGGGTTACAAAGGCATTGAAGGACTTCAAATACTTCCGGTGTTAATTTTGTTATCAACAATGGCACCTTCTTTTCATTAGGAATGTCATTGACCACCATGAAACAGTCCAGTTGTTCGATAAAAACGTCCCATTTCTCGCCTCCAAATGATTTTATTTCTCCACACGTCGTCATTTTTGCTTCTGGCTTGTAAATAATGTAACTTTTTGATTTATAATAGTTACTTAAAGTTTTTCTTAGCTCGTCTACACTTGCGTTGCTCTGATAATCGATATTTTCCTCCTTTAAAACTTGTAGCAATTCTTCTCTGTTACATTTATAAATAAATGTTCTTTTCCCAGTTTTTACTAGGGCTACTTTATCTTCATTAACATTTACGTTATCCGTTGATTCTACTGGCGGATCCAAGTATTCCGATCCTGATTCCGACAATGACATTTATGTAATTGTAAACAATAATGAAGTTGGGTACCGATGCGGTGCACTTAAAATGGCGGCACTGTGGAATGCATGTGCAAATTTTTTATGCGCAGTGAACTTCACACTGTTGTTTATCTGTAAAGTTTAAATTGATATTCACTGGTATTTCACTTTAAAACGTTATGATTATTATTTCACTTGTATTATTTACTGTTCTTTTGGCTCGTCGCCATTGCTGTATCTTCAATAAAACCCACAATTAATTAATGCAGAAGTTTATTGTAACCACACGGTAACATCAAGTTGAGGGCGCACAACAGAGAGAGAGGAAAACGAAGAGCGAGCGAGATGAAAGTATAAGCGTTCCATTTCCCACAGTAAGTAAAAAACTTTTTCGTGAAAAACGTTTATAGTTTATCAGCCCTTTCGTGTGCAGTGTATTTACAGTTTTGAAAAACGTGTGGCACTCGGGGACTGCCGCGGTAAGGCTAATGCAAGACTACACGCATACGCCTAGTCGCACGCACACAAACACAGTGCTGAAGTCTGCCGAACAGAAACGACGTTAGACGATGTGTTAGGTATTTTTCGTTACGGAATTTCTTGATTCGGTCGCCACGCTCAAAGCTATGCAATAGCTTAAAAATGGAGCCGGTGGCATCAGTCGAATTACTGTAATAGTAAATTTTGTTTCCATAGATCCTTGTAATCTTAACACAAAGGGGCTTCTTTTGTTTGATGTGGGAGAAGATAATGAACTACCGATACAAGAAACCAGCGCTTCGTTACAGCGACCCGGCGGTCATGCAGGAACGGATGTATGTTGAGAAAACTATTAAGCTGCGTAAGTCTTAGCTACTTCAACATACTTATGATTTTACATATATATACACACTCACACATATATCATATATACCCATACACGCTTTTAGTATGCTATAACATTCTGGTTGTTAAAAAAATTGGTTGCCTGTAATACGGGCGAAAGTTTTACGTGACAACGACTTTGAGTGGTAAAATAATTTTAATGTGAATATTCATTCGTATAACATGAACCGGTGTGTATGCCTATCTCTCTCACTCTCTCTCTCTCGCTCTGTCTCTCTCGCTCTTAGGCGGGTTAACTGTGCTCGAGTGGAAGGGAAGCGTGCCTTTCACTTTTTATGTCTGTCTCACTCGCTCTTAGGCGGGCTAACCATGCCCGAGTCGAAGGGACGCGTGCCTCTCACTCGCTCTCATTGTGAGCGCGGAACGTGAGCGGAGCGTAACGCAGTTTCTTGAAGTGTCACCCGGCAAACCAATTTATAAGACGTTGTCACGTCAAAAACGCTCCTTAATACATCGATATCGATCATCATTGATCTTTTTTTGTGTCTGTTTTTGTTACCTGGCGTGTGCAATAAAAAGTTTACCTATCTATCTACTGAATGTTTTAGAACTTCTTTTATTTATTTTTCCAGCGCCAAAGCAGATACCAGATGTAATGCTCGTTTCAAATATGCACAAGAACTATAGCGGCCTGCGAAGATTCAACGCTGTCAAAGGAGTCAGCTTTTCTGTCAAGAAAGGTTTTTGGTCAATATTTTACTGATAATTTTAATTGTTTTTAGTTATTGGTCATTAGTAGTTGGTAATGAATTAACAACTTGAAACTAAAGCGATACCTAAGTATGGAGAATCAAACTTCAAACTTATTAATAGGTTTAAAGGTGGTAGTCGGACCCTTTCGGTTACTTTTTGTCGCGCCAGTCGCTCGGAACCGACTTTCTAATTTGTGGGCGATACGACAAATTAGTGTTCGAAAATTGCATAAACCCGTCTCAACAACAGTTCAGTTTTGTACAAAGGGTTTGCCGTCACCATACTTTCTCGAGTTTCATGAGTGGATGTCACAAAGAGTCGCTTTTATTCACATCTAACGAAAAAAAACAAAACGTCACGATATGCGGCGGTATTGTGGTAGGACTACGAATCGTCTACGGCGTAGTCGCGTCGTAGCCGGGCTATCGCCTGCTTGCCACTGGCGGGGGCTACGAATGAGCCCGGATACTTTAGGATCAGTTCAGGAACAGAATATTTTTAGGTGTACAGTGTAGGATCAGATTTCCGACAATTTCTGTTAATCGCCGACGAAATGCCCGTTTTAACCTTTTAACCTTTATTACAAGTCGCTTTTAACCTTTATTACAAGTCGCTTTTAACCTTTATTACAAGTCGAGCCAAATAAATAGAGAGGAGTGAATTGAAGCAGTTGTTATCCTGCTCGCTCGCATAGGCGCGGACGTTCTTTTTTTTTATTATTTCCAAAAGTTTTTTTTTTTACACAATATTACTGAGTTTTCCCGGTAAGTAGTCTGAGACACTTGTAATGGGAATAACTCGCTCTTTCCCTCGGTGGTTAACATTATAGTACCAATTTTATACACTGTAATATAATTTTTAAAATTTAACGAATTTACTTTACATTTTACTTTTACAATTTTACTGTAACTAGGTATTTTACTTTAATAATTTTACAATTTTTACTTACTTATTTTACTTTAACAATTTTAGTTTAACAGTTATACCTACTTTATTCACTTTAACAATTTTACTTAGGTACTTATTATACTTTAGAGAATTAATAAAGGGTAAGTATGACTATACCTATATATTTGACTAAATATGCTCATTGGTGTGTGTGTGTGTGTGTATGTGTGTGTGCGTGTGTATTTGCGTGTGTGTCTGGTTGTGTAAAAGCATGTATAGTGTGCGAGCGTACAGACGCATAAGAGCGTTCTCGTAACGGCAACTCGTACCCAGGTTTGTGTATTAGTAGGCGCAGAAAAGATAGAGAAGTCAGTGATGTGTTCCTTTCAACGCGCGAAATGCCCGCTTTCACTCTTCGTACCCTCGATTAGACCAATAATCGTCTAGAACGCGAGTGACAGTTAGCATTAACAGTTGACCTGAGACCGACACCACAACCTAATGTTTATGACAGGCGAATGCTTCGGGCTACTCGGCGTGAACGGCGCGGGCAAGTCCACAATGTTCCAGATGTTGACGGCGGAGCTCTGTCCCACAAGAGGGCGCGTCATAGCCAGCGGCAGGGAGATGACAGTTCCGTATACGACCGAGGTGAGAGATTAAGAAGTAACTGGAGCTGGAAGGTCGCTAACTTATTGACAATAGGTATGGTAGTCCGGAGAGAGGCACCATATGATGATGGATATGACTTGTCATACGTAGAAAGACAGCAAAGCGCGACTGCGACTATTATCTTGGATACTAAAGCTAGCGTTTATCTGAATGCTAGCTTAACTTGTCCCGCCAAAGTCTGTCGCCACGCACGCACATAATTTTTTGCACTTTTCATCAGTCAGTTAACGTATAAAAAAGCACAAGAATACCTTTCAGTACCTCTTCTCGCTGGGGTACTGTCCCCAGTTTTGGGCACTGGATGACTTCCTTACGGGACGGCAGAACCTGAACTTACTTCTCACGCTCAATGGTCTGAACAAAAACGACGCTGATCTAGAGACCACTACCTGGATCAAACTTGTTGGTAAGATACGGGTATTTTACAAATAGTTGCAGTGCTCATCATCTTCGGCATTTGGCATCACCTCAGTAACAAATTGTCCAGTCGCAAACAAAATTGTATCCATATATTCAATCCTGCACCATTTACTAAGTAGTCTGTCCACCCTGGTGCTGTCGATTTGACTTGATGAATTGGCAAATACCTACATACGTCGTTTGGAAACGATTCAAATATTTTTTATGTAGATTAGCAGTAGTAAAATAGATAAAAGTCGCGAGTAAGGGTCAACACTACACTACTTTACAGTAGTTTTATTATTTCAAGGTCTCGAGAAGTATACGGATCGTCTCGTGTCCAGCTACAGCGGTGGCTGCTTGCGTCGCATGGCTGCAGCATCGGCACTGTGTACCGGAGCGCCGGTGACCTTACTAGATGAGCCCACAGCTGGCGTGGATGTCGCTGCCAGAAGGAGGGTATGGTACGCGCTAAAGCGAGGTCTGCGTGATCAACACGCTATCATCATCACTTCACACTGGTAAGGGATCTCTGTACTTGTATCCAGCTTTAAAGTAATATACTTAAGTGTCATCAGCGCTGTGTACCGGTGTGATGACGACTTTACTGGACGAGCCTACAGCTAACTTAGACGTGGCTACGCTCTGCAGAGCGGACTGCTTGATCAACACGCGATCATTATTATTTCACACTGGTAAGGGAGATTTACTTATGATTTTGTTTTTATGAAAATGATTCCATGTTTCAAATTCTACTTCTACTGTGGAAAACCTAGAATTGCTATGCTAGATATAGTAAAAGGTAACTAAAAATGATTTCATAAAAAGTGTAACTTCTTTATTACCAGGACTAGTATAAAAAAAATCACCGCTTTTTGCTCGATGAACCCAGACTTAAACCCGGGGCATAGATCATACTAGCGCGATTTTTGGTACCTTATAATCTCATCTTTGGTTTCCGCCTGTGCAAAGAGGGAGTCTGATGACAAACAAAGTTACGACGTTCCACGTGTTTTACCTAGATCACAGTACCAATACCAAAATTTTCTACAGCCTGGACGAGATCGAGTCTCTCTGCCACCGCATCTCCATAATGTCCGCTGGAGAGATCTGCGCGCTTGGCTCGCCCGCTGAGCTGCGAGCGGCACACGCGTCGGGACACTCCATCATACTGAAGATCAAGTACGAGCCCACCGAGCAGCAGATGTTGGGATGTAAGCTTTGTATACAGTGTATCATTCAAATTGAACCGCTTAGCAGCAAAAATGCTCGAAGGATTGCTCAGCTGAAGTGTAAGTAGGCGGGACACATAGCGCAACAAACCGTTAGCCGTTGATTTCTCAAATGGCGGCCAAGTGCCGGACAACGCTCCGTGGCGATGCCCCCTACAAGTTTGACCGACGACCTGGTGAAGGTCGCGGGAAGCCGCTGGATACGGGATGCGCAGGACCGATTGCGATGGAAATTTTTGGGAGAGGCCGATGCTCAGCAGTCGGCGTCGAAAGGCTGATATGATGATAATAGTGATAACAGTAAACAAACTAGGGTGTAATTAGAACTGAATGAACTGAAAGTTACGGTTGCTAGGACCATTTAGTAATGTCCAATGTAAGCTTGAAGATGAAGAGCGTTACGAAAACTAAGTACTTACCAAACAATCCAACACAGATGAAAGTACAATCAAATGTAAAATCTTTTTAACGTGTGATTTATTTTTTTCAGTTGCAGGAGCTTCAAACCCAAAAGTTGATAAACTAAAAGTAGCAGTCGAGAACAAATTCAAGTGCACTCTAAAATATGAGCATAAGGTAAGTGTTGTTTAACACCTTGACCGCCAGTGATCATGTGTTAAGGAAGAGTCTGGGTGTCAATGTGTTCTCATTAATAGAACTTGAGCAACCCGAAAATCAAAGATATCTACTAAACGCATTTATATTCTTCACCACAGACGATGCTGCACTACCACATAAACGAGGTGATGCACTACAGCAAGATATTTGAGGAGATGGAGAACCTTCTAGAAATTTTTCCAGTCCTGATCGAGGACTACTCCGTGTCAGAGACAACCCTAGAAGAGGTGTTTTTGTCATTCGCAAAACCCAAGACAGAAACCAAGCCCAAAAAGAAAAAGAAAAAAGAAGTTGCCATCGGACGTGCCTAGGAGAGAAACTTGATTCCGAGCTAACCGTGCTAGCTTATACTTGAAATAAAAATAAGTACGTTTGAGTAAGAACGGTCGATGTATAGCTTATTCATAGCTTTTTATATCAACTTTTTAATTGTGTATTTTACTGTGAAACATGCTGTTATGAAATTTTGTAAATAATCGTTTGTACTTTAATACGTGGTTTTGTAAAAAATCGTTTTAATTAAATAAAAAATAATTATATATACCTTCTTTTCATAACAAACCGAAAATTATTTTAAAATATACGAGTATTACATTACGAGTGCTCATTTATTTCAGAAATACATCAACATAAATAATAATGTCAGCATATAAAAAAACTTAAATCTAAGTAAATAAGGCATATTCTTGTTGCCACATTGTAATATTATCAATAACTAATCTTCTTCATCATCTTCATTTTCTTCATCAGCTGCTTTAGGTTCTTCAGTGTCTTCAGCCTGAAGCAAGTCAAGAGTCAAATATTAATATTGATTATTTATTTATTTCTTATGAAGCTTAACTATCCAACAGCATTCGTAATTTAAGTAGGTAACATATCTTATTAAATATTTTACCTGTGGCTCCGGTTCAGGTTCGGTCACCACTTCCTGTAAAATAAACAAAAAAAAATACAATGTGGCCTAACAATTGATGATGATTGGGTACTTTCAAATTTCTCAAATTCGCACTTTGTCTACAACTGAACATTATGAATTGTTATAGAAAATATAAATTGTAAAAAAAGCCCCCTATAATGACCGACGATCTGTGGGGTGAGCACGAATATTATCGTCATCGTAACGTATTCGTGTCGTCAAACGTCAGAAACTGTCATTTTCCCCATACAAATTGACAAGTTAACGATAGGTAAACGCTTCGAATACGTTACGATAGTTGTTCGTGCTCACCCCACTGGTGAAGGTCGCGGGAAGCCGTTGGATACGGGAAGCGCAGGTCCGATAGCGGTGGGAATCCTTGGGCGAGGCCTATACTCAGCAATGGGCGTCAAAGGCTGATATGATGAAAGGAAACATACAGCAATTTCTTCCTCATGAACGCTCTCCTCCTCTTCATACTCGTCCCCATATCCCACGGGGAACATGGTGAGGCAGTCACGCTCCCCTGACTCCACATCACTGCTGATGTAGCATGGGTTCAGACCAGCTAGTTGGAGCAGAGGTAGACTCCGCTTGCGGGAAACCATCACCGCTAGACGGTCTTTGCTGCAAATGCAAGTTAGTATTAAACAAGCAGGGAGACGATAAATATAAGTGGAAAAAATTACAGTTGGCAGTTTGCCAAAGCCAGTGTTTGCTACAAGAGTATGCAAGCCGCTTTTGAGGGACTGTTACTGCGAGAAAGTCATGCTGTATAGGCAAGCTTGTTGGTTAAAGGAGCAAATTAGATGAAATGCTAATTCAAAAATCATATCTCTCTAGAAGGTGTTTGCTGTTAATTCAAGATCCCGATAGACAAGTTCATGACTGCTTATGTAGCAGTCGTGGCTGCTTGAGTACCTTATACCACAAACCTACCTAAACAAAAACAGGATCCATTTGCTCAATATGGTTGGACGGATACTGTGGTGCTCTAGTGCCAAACACAATGGACAAGTAATGCTAGTACATACTGCCTCCTCAGTCGTTCCATTTTATCGTACTGTTTTATAGTATAAGCAATGTGTTCAGCGGAGTAGGGATCATCGCCAACAAATATGCCATACTGAAACCATCAAAAAAGTTAGTAAAATAATTGAAAATTGACACAAGATTAAAACAACAGTAACAGTTATGCCTAATTATCATGATTTCTCGTCATAATGGCATCACGGCAAGCTTTTCAAGTGTAAGCTTCTTTTATCGGCAAAAATACTTTGTAATTGCGCTTGCTACGAAAATGCTAGCTTTTAAAATAATAAGGCACGATAAAGGCTGAACTTTTAAGGTCGAATAAACTTACATTGAGCATCTCGTCCTTATACTGATTCATGACCTCCTGCACATCGGCTCTCTTGTCGATGTGGAACATGACCAGAACGTGCGGCGGCAGGTGCTCCGTCTCTATGGGGGTCACTTCTTGCACTACCTGAATTCATACACCTTTTTATTTGTTAAGTATTTTTCGCGTTTACAACGCTATTTTTTTAATTTCGAAAAGACAACACTTAAAAAAATCCTTTCGGCTCCGGTCATCGGGGCGGGTAGGAATCGAACCCCCGACCTTTGGAAGTCCGGTCCAATGCTCTGACCACTGAGCTACCGAGAACCTTAATGGAGTCGTTGAATTTTGTAAGTGCTTTTTAACGCTTTGAGCCAGCGTATGTTTCATCAATGATTGTGGGAGACACCCACAAATCACCCGAGAGAAATATTTTAACAAAGTTTAACTCCATTGAGGTTCTCGGTAGCTTAGTGGTCAGAGCATTGGACCAGACTTCCAAAGGTCAGGGGTTCGATTCCTCCCCGATGACCGGAGCCGAAAATATTTTTTAAGTGTTGTCTTTTCGAAATTCATACACCTTTATTTCCTAAATATGGAAAACCTTTAAGCTTTTGTTTGTACAAATGAATAGTCGACAGTAGGGTATCAAATTTCCATATTTAATGTCATAAGCATAAACTACACAAACTTTATTTCCCGTCTGAGCTTGTTTGAGTCAGGAATCTAACCTAGGTCTACCTATCAAACCCAGGGTTTCATTTCACCAGCCCGTGATTAGCCTCTCTGCATCCCGGAAACTGGCAAAGGCTGTTGAAAGATAGAGCTTTATTTGCCTTTATACAATCCTTCTTATACACCTCCACTGACAAAAAAAACTAACACGGGTTGCACTCCGGGAGTGCCGGCAGAAGTGAAAACTTAACAACCGTCTTACGGTTTTTCGATCAGCATCACGTGACCTGACGCGAGTTTCACAGTTTCTACCCATGCCACAAAAGTGCTCAACGCCGCTAAAGAAGTTTTCACTTCAAAAATGAACGAGGGTATGTCAGAGCGAACCATGTCGTCTAAAGTTAATTCCTTACCCACCACTGCTTCCCGAGGAATACAAAGTAACCTTCAGGAAGAAGTAAGCAAGCGCGTTGCCAGTTCGTTCGTTAAAAAGACCAGGGACGAATATCCCGGTGAAAGGTATGAATTCTTTGTCCTCTCCTCCACCACTCCTTATTGTCTTCATCCAACTTCTTCCATAACTACTTCTATACAAACTGCGGGCAACGGCTCAGTGAGTAGGGGCACAGGACTTGCCTTTGGGAAGAAGTATGCGAGCGCGTTGGCCTTAGCCAGCTCGTTGGGTGGCGAGTACAGCCCGGGGACGAACAGCCCGCCGGGGGGTATGTACTCCTCGCCCTCCACCTCCACGTCAGAGTGGAACTCCTCCTCTTCTTCCACCTTCTCCTCGTCTACTGCTTCCTGGGATATAAAAAATTCAGAGGAGTGGCTACTAACTGAACCACTTCAGGAATTGAGGTATAACATTTCGTTTTCTTTGACCCTGTCAACGTCCTTAGTTTTGTAAATCATTGTGCGAGTAAAACACTCGAAACACTTTTTTGGTACGCTTCCAAATTTAAAAAACTAACACACCGTCAAGGTTTAACCAGATTTTAAACAAACCACGGCTTCTGCTTCAACTTCTTCGCCCTCCATTTCTTCTTCGACTTCTTCTGGCTCAGGATCTGCTGGTAGCTACAAATAAGAGTTTCTATTTAGGTTTTAGAACATCCCTGATTATAAGGTCTATATTACGTGGCATTGAACCCTGTTAATACTTTTCATTTGTTGAAAAAACAATTTTTCAGGCGTTGTCCTGTCTGTTGTTTTTTGTAAGCAACATCCTCGTAGTTTAAAAAATATTATTAAATTCTCATTTTATCGAAATCGATTTATTTGCTCTCGGGATTTTCGCTTAATGACACATTCAGTGATTCATTTTTAGACAGAAAGAGATTAATATGGAAGCAGCTTACCCCAGCTTGGATCCTAGCCATCCTCTCCTCTTCCTGCCGCTGCTTCTCAACTCTTTGTCTCTCTTCCTCCGCCTCTCTGGCCAAGCGAGCCTGCTCCGCTGCAAGACGGTCACGTTCTTCTTTCTCTTCACGCTAGAAGATCACAAGCAATTAGAGGAACCAACTATTAAATACACAAAAAAATACAACATTGCGAAATGCTTTTTTCAGAAAATCCCGATTCTTAAATGAATAATATTAATCTTATGACTAAATATCTCAACGGAAGCTGGAAGATGGGTTATAATGCTCGTACGCTGGTATCGGTAGTATCTTAGCTGCTAAAACTTCTGTTATATCAAGAAGAACTGTGAACTTTTACCAGCTTCTGCTGCTTCTACTCCTTACCGATCGCCTTGCACCACCCGCACGGTATTTTTGCTTCTAAAACTACTTAATTCAATTGAACATTGAGGATGAACAGCGTTTTTCTTACCAGCTTCTGCTGCTTCGCTTCGTACCGGTCGCGGCGCACCTCGCGCGCGGTCTTGCTGATGCTCGCGTACCGCTCGTACGCCGGTATCGGCGGTATCTGCTTCTCTGGTGGCACGTCCTCCTTCGGTATCGGTATCTCTTCGTAGAGGGCGTAGCGCATCAGTTCTGAGATGAATAATATCATAATACTTCAATAACAACATCAATAACGTAATACGTCAACTTTTGTTAAGTTAAAAAGAAATTCATCACTTAATGCCCCAATAATATGTAATGTTGTTTCTTTGGCATTATGTCATCTTTTCGTTTACTGTATGTATTATTTCAGCTGAGGAAATTTAATTGGTTAATGTGTTATTTTAATTACGTATTTTGTTATGTAATTTTAAAACTGTACATTTCCCAAACAATAAAAAACAAAATTAAAATAAAATAAAATAATAATTAGTATATTAATAAAATGAGAAAAAAAAATATTTTAATTGTATTGTCATTTGTCAGGATCGGTTACTTTTATACTTGAGTTTCATAAACCTATTTAGTGACTGTGATTAATTTACATGCACAGCGTGCTGCTATTGTACGTGAGACGCGTTTCCACATAGCGTGTCAAAAACGTCGTGTATAAATGCCTGCAAGTTGTATTCGGCTACTATTTGTTCGATGTTCTCACAAAAACATTTCTACTAGCCCTATCTCCTTAAACTCCGACACTCCGTCAAAATAAAAGATGTAGCTTTTCTGTTTCATTGCAGTCACGAAAGCGTTCGTTTCATTTCTATAAGCGAATATCAAGATCCCAAAGTAATGGATCTGGTTGAGTTTTAGTTGTAAGCAGTCACTCAATCCTACTAAACTTATAAACGCGAATATTTGTATGTATCGATGTTTGATACTCGTTGGCTATTGGGCCGATTTGGCTGAAATTTGTAGATTTTAACCTGGAATAACACGGAGGGTAGGTACTGTTTATCCCGTAAAACTTCACGGTTACTGTGGGATACGCAGAAAGCAGGTTCTATTCGAGTGCATACATAAGATCATGTTTACAGTACAGCTAGTAGATACGTCATAAACATAATCACATCTGACTTGACATGAAACTCACTGATGAAATCCCGGTGATCTGTGTCCATCATCTTGAACAGCACGACTAAAGCCTCGTCCTTCAGGAGCGCGTGGAGACAGGCCTCGTTCGGGTCGACGTCGCTCATGTAGAGAGCCTCCTTCGCACCCGCCTCCGTGAGCTGTATGGTCTCTTTGGCACCCACTGACACGTCTGCAAAACGAGGTTTTATTTTTTTATTTATTTAAAAACTCTCTTAACTCTTTTAGACACTTCCTTTGCTAAAAATACCTAATCCATTCAGGAAATCACGCGTTAAGTACCAGTAGCACATAACACTCTTGGAGATGCTAAGATGTTCCCATCAATGATATAAAAGAGTCCAGTACAATTGTTATCAACTCCAGCACATACAACTGCTTCAAAAGTACCAGGCACTCATAATGCCTAAGAATTTAAAATGATTTGAAGATTCAAGAATGGATGTCAGAAAATCAGCGCTTTCTCCACGCCATTGCTACTTCACACGTATCGTGCACGAAGATTTCGACTTAGTTACGTGATGAGGGTGGTAAAAGGACTTACTGATCACATCCCACTTCTCGTACAAATCGTAGTGTGCCTTATGGCAATGCGACCAGAAGAGTATGAAGTTGAGGCGCTTCGAGTGGCGCGACATGCGGTCGCAGACCCTGCGTTTGCGACCCACAGCGTATTACTTTTCTCTTTTAATAATTTAAAAATCAGCGCTACCTCCACGCCATTGCTTCACACGTATCGTGCACGAAGATTTCGACTTAGTTACGTAACTAAATAACTCTCATCACGTGATGAGAGTGGTAAAAGGACTTACTGATCATATCCCACTTCTCGTACAAATCGTAGTGTGCCTTATGGCAATGCGGCCAGAAGAGTATGAAGTTGAGGCGCTTCGTGTGGCGCGACATGCGGTCGCAGACCCTGCGCTTGCGCGCCGCTAGCGTCAGCACGCGGAGGCGCTCTGTGTTTTCGCGCGCTTCTTCTTCCATGCGAAGGTCTTCTTCTAACTTTTTCTGGAAGAACAGAAGGTGATTGATTTTGGCTGCTAAGACAGTCAATTGCTAAAGAATCTTTATTTTTATTTTATAAAAAATAAAAATAAATATCATTTTATTTCAGACTATCTCCTTAATACGAGCCCCGATGCAAAATAGTTCGTCTAGGACGAAAAACGTGTACAAAGATTTTTTCTAACTTAATTATTTTTGTCCAGTTACGTAAACAGAAAAACTATTCTAACATCTCATGTTCGGTTACTTATGCACTACGAGTATTGATTGTTGAAGCAATAAACTATTTCATCCTTTTAAATTAAGAGATAACCTGCTTTTAAGTTGAGCAAATCGTAAGCAAAATAGTTCATCTAGTTGCTAATCGATGCAAAAGAGTTCGTCTATCATTGAGTTAAATATTTTTTTCCCTTTATAAAATTTATTTTTCAAAATTTAAGTTTGGAAAAGTAATAGGGATGTGGACTGTACTCAAATAAGCATATAATTTTACAACGAAAGGGTAGTTTCCATAATAAAAATCATAAAAAACACAAAATTTTCTTCAATAAACAAGGGAATATTTATTTATTTAATAAAATGTAATTAAATATTTCACTCTCAAGTCACATGACAATGAACACCAATCAAAATTCGTGACGTCACCTGTTGCCAAACAAGAATTTTCACTGTCAATTACTATGGTGTTTGTTGATATTTGGATAATATTATTGTTGTGATTCCTGTGAAATTTCTTCGAAATTCGTTCAATTTTCTTATTGAATCGATTTTTAAGGGCTTTCCCATAATGGAAAGTGGATATATAAAGGCAGATAATTCAAATTTGCCAAGAATCGATTGCTTTACGGTGGCTAATTTCTTCGCAACAAATAGTAACTTCTGCTCTGCTGAATTTAGAAATGTGAAGACCTCCATGTAAGTAATATACTCAGGATACATTATAATAGCAATCGTAGGTATTTAAAATGGTCAAGTTACATTGATTAAATTAAATGATTGATGTATGATTTTGAGGTTATGTTTTATCTTTATAACAAATTGTTTCATTTCTTTTTAGCTCCTCGAGGCGGTCATATGGAGACGATGCTGTGGGATATGTCCAACTTTGTCGAGATTCAAAATTGTGCACAGTTAAGTGCAAAATTTGCCCGGAGCATAAAGTTCGTAGCAAACCATATTCAGCCACTATGGTTGTGGATGAAGAAAATGGTGAAATAGTAAGCTTATTCGGTTAGTAAATGCAAAACCCCTGATGGAAGTTTAATTGCCTAAATTATGGGTGGCAAAATTCCTGATACACCTGCAATGAGCCGTGGGCGAAAATTAGAAGATGCTGTTCGCAAAACCGTAGAGATTAAACTTGGAGCAAAAATAGGAAAATGTGGATTAATGATTTCTCAAGAGTATTTGATGATCGCTGGTTCACCAGATGGTATAAGTGATGAATTTGTCATCGAAATTAAGTGCCCAACTAGTGCCAATAATTACAAGAACTATGTTAAGTAAGAACAACCTACAAAATTATATTATGCAGCAGATAGTAACTTTGAAACCAATAAATATGTGAATATCATTTGTGTTCACTTGGATGTTGACTATGTTAATAATTTACTAGTTTAACTTTCAGCATTTTGGAAAGAGTATGTCTACCCATTGTTGAATAAAAGTGTACAATAAAAAATTAAACAATGCTTTCCGCTAACCATGTTTTATTTTCAAACAGCCTTTCTAATATTTAAAATGATAGTTACTGTTTCACGGAAATTGTGAAATATTCAACAGTTACACTTAAATTTTATCTAGACTACTGAACCGATTTGAATGAAACAAAGCTCAGAACCATCTCGATTAAATTGGATTAAAAATAAAGAAAACTGCATTAAAATTGGTCCAGCTATATGGGAACTACGGTGCCACAGGCAGACATACAAACGTCTGTTTGTATGTCACACTTTTAATACTCTCCTTTTTGTAGAGGGTTAAAACATTACATAGTAAAACTTAAGTCTAAACCTATTAGATATGATTCTCATCAGCCTATAGTATAAGTCCCACTGCTGGGCACAGGCCTCACCTCAATTATGAGGTGGTCCGAGCCATACTCCACCACGCGGGCTCAGTGCGGATTGGTGGAGGGGTGGGTATGTGTAAGGTAAGTGACCAACCTTACTGTCAGATGTTATTAAGCCGCGCGAGGGCCTCTGACTAGGCTAACGGCTAATATCTATCGATATTAACCGGGACCAACCGCTTAACGTGCCTTCCGAAGCACGGAAATACTTGTAAATAGACGTCACTTAAATGGTCAGAATGGTCACCCATCCCAGACATGACCGCGCCTTAGGTTGCTTAACTTTTGGTATCACTACCAAAGCGCTGCAACCACTGCGCCACAAGCACCTTATTAGTGTGATGATTGTAATCAAACTAAACATGGTCGTTTTTGTACGTGGAACGTGAATAAATAGTTTTTTAGGTGTTTTAATAGTAGTACTTTCACACTGCGGCACCGCACAAAATTTATAAAATTTAGAATCCATCTTAGTAGCACAAAACTACGAAATAGCTTTCTTTTACATACAACTTCGACAACGTGTTGGAACAGGTGACGTCACAGCGGTATTTTGACAGGTTCGTTCGTTCTGGCGCGAAATTTGTAATACAATTTTGAATAATTTATTTTAAAGGTATTTGTTGTATTAAAAAAATAAATAAAAATATTTAGTGCTATATTTGGTACTTATATATAGTTTTAAACACTTTCCCAAAAATAGTCCACATCCCTATTCTTCAGTCATTTTGACAAGTGAGATCGTATAAATTCTGAAAAATTCTGTTAATTTCTTCAGTTTTCAAGTAAAAATGGGTCGTGGCAAACCAGTGGGAGAAGAACTTCGAAAGCGAATAGTTTGTGGGATTGAGGCGGGCAAATCAAGTTACCAAATCTCAAAAGACTTGACACTGCTCAGATCTACAGTGCAATCTATCATTCAGCACTATAAAAAGAATGGAAATACTTTTTGCTTGAAGAAAACTGTCCGACCTCGTATCACCAGTAAAGCAGAAAAAAGAATTCTTAAGAAAATTGTCGAAAAAAATCGCCGTGCTCGAGCTGGAGAACTAACGGTGCAATGGAGAGACATGATTGACAAAGATGTTTCAGTTGATACCTGCAAAAGAGTGTTAAAAAGAATGGGCTATGGATTTTACACAGCTAAGCAAAAACCACTATTGACTGCCTTACAGAAGAAAAAGAGATTGAAGTTTGCTCGTGATCACTTAAATTGGACTTCTGATCAGTGGCGTAGTATCATATGGAGTGACGAGTCTAAATTTGAAGTCACAGTCGGCGATGAAAGAAAAAAAGTGGTTCGAAATAAACATGAAGCATTTCATACTGATTGCATTAAACGAAAAGTTAAGTTTCCAGCGTCTCTCATGATCTGGGGCTGCATGTCTGCGCAAGGTGTTGGTGGGATGCAGTTTGTGGATGGTTCCATCAATGCAACAAGATATCAAAATATTTTGAAAGAAAGTCTAATGCCCTCCGTTCCGTCACTCAAACATCAAGATTCTTTCATTTTTCAACAAGACGGTGCTTCCTACCATACTGCAAGGACAACAAAGACATGGCTGCTGTCAAAAAGCATCCCAACCATCGAGTGGCCATCTAACAGCCCGGACTTATCGCCAATTGAGACCCTATGGTGGAAAATGAAGAAAGTCCTTCGCAACAATCCATCAAGATCGAAGAGCGACTTCAAGGCTAAGCTCTTGGCTGTGTGGAAGTCAATTACGACCGACGAGTGTGCAGCGTTGGTTGCGACCATGCCTCTTTGCATTAAAGCTGTAATTGAAAGCAAAGACGACATAACTAAGTGGTAGACGAACTATTTTGCGTGAGAGCCAGTGATAGACGAATACTTTTGCGACATGTGTTTCAGTATATTTATTTATTTATTTATGTTATGTAAGGTCATGAAAGATTTTGAGATACGTTAAAATGAACTTTGAAATGTTACTCAAATTGTGGTTTACTGTCTCCTTAACTTTTTTAGTTACTTTACCCAAATTCACTTCACATTATTTCATAATATCTTATTTTTCATACAAGATGAACTATTTTGCATCGGGGCTCGTAATAATAAGTGAAAAAAAATTATGCATTAAGGAACACTAAAAAGAATAACATTAAATAAATACCAAAAACAAAAATTAATTATCATTAAATCTAAATGTTAATCTAAAACATGTGTCCACAACTTGATTACACATTTAATTGAGTGGTTTAATAAATCTACCAGAAGCAAAACTATAACTAGGTATATCGGTACGGCACGGTTTCTTGTAGGCTCCTCTTCCTCTAACTTTTTCTGAAGGAAAAGAACGTGATGAGTATTTGTGTCCTTCACTTTCGTCTAATACGAGTAGAGTCAAATCCAGCACGGCTTGGTCTAAGATAGTGAACTAACTAAAGGTGATTAAGGCCAAATAACCCACGGAAGAGAAAAAAGGTTTACAAAGAGGTATTTAAAGACTCTTCTTGAACCAATTTCATCCTATAGTAGAATAGAATAGACTGACATTTACTGGCACAAAAGTTACAAATAAAAAATAAATGAAAAAAGAACAAAAATTGACGTAAGAGACCATAAAATTAAACAATTTTATGTTTAATTTTATGGTCTCTTACGTCAATTTTAGTTCTTTTTTTCATTTATTTTTACAACAACAAATAAAAAATAATCAAATTCTAACTTTATTTCATTAAAACTTAGTACCAACAAGGCATTTAATGCATTTCAAAAGTCAAAAGATGTCTGCATCGTGTCTGTGAATCCTAGTTTCTTTCCCTAATCAACTTCATCGACCACCACAGTGGTCCTATGGGTACCACCACTTGGTTATTTAAGACTAGAAAAAACAGGGCTTTCAAAGAATAACCATCCAAAAGTTGTCAAACTTATCACACAAAGACTACTTACCGCTTCTTCTGGCAGCATGGCGCTGATCTCCAGCTTGCTCCTCTCCACCCCCGTGTCCGTCTCACGCTGCATGAGGTTCAGTTCTTCCTCCATGATGCGGCACAACTCAATACCGTTAGATCCAAACATTGCCCGGGTCAGTTTGCCTTTCTGAAAGACAAGAAACACTTTAAAACAGTCGGGTGAAGAAATAATGTCTACAGTATTTACACTAATATTATAAAGAAGAAAGATTTGATTGAACCACTGTGCGAAGCCGGGACGGGCCGCTAGTTCTAAATAGGAGATTACACACAGTAATTAAGTAAGTTTGCAAGAATACAGCCCTAGGTTTATGTACCCTCCTTATTAGGGTAGCATTACGTCCACAGCAGGCAGTACCGTGCAGTCCAAAAAATCGTTTTTACACAAACTTAAGTGAAAAAAAGAAAATAAATAATAAAAATTATCTACTTACAAAAATGAAAAGAAAAACAGGTTCACTTTTCCCCTGAAATCTGGATAGCGGCTCAATATTGTCAGCCAAGGCCTAGAACCAAACGTGTTTACTAAAAATATTTCTGAACTTAATACATCTGTTTGTATACACCTAAGTATCCGATGCTACAAGCAAATTATAAAAAAAAACTTAAATGCACGTGTAATTAAATGGATAAATGTAGAAATCAGAAAGTAGTTTAATCGCTCAGATTAAATACCTTCGCCATGGCTATTCGATCTTGCCCAATTTCCAACTTGCCCTTTCTGATTGCATTCTGTGCTGCTAAACATGGGCCACAGAAATCTGAGTACACCTCCATACCTTTAAATAAGAACATTGTCACTTCACAACAGCAGAGCAAAAATAAAAATGGATAGTAAGTAGGTATGTATAGTATACCTACTGCGAAGATAATACAAATAATACTATCAAACAAAATAGTTTACTGACTCCGTTAGCTACAGTTCGTAGCCGATCTACGAGGACGGTCAGACGTTCGTAGATGATCTACGGCTGCGACGCTATGCTACTGCGACTTTATGTTATAGTATAATACTACTTTATTATCTTTAAGCTCAATTTTCACCTACTTATCGGATTAAATTGAAACTTTGCACACGTAACGAAAGAGTTTTCCGTTATCCTTATTTACTAAAAATTAAAATAAATAATAGTTTAAAAACTAAAAACATACACGCTTTTATTTCTGACTAAAAAGAAGTCATAGTATATATTAAAATCATTCTATTATTGGCAACTATAAAAAGATATTTGATTTTCGGTTTACGCGAACAGTAGACATTGAAATGAGACACTTTTTCGTAAACGAAAATCCGTAAAAAGTGTCTCATTTCCATATAAAAAGATAACTATGAAAACGACAAAGCACTCTACGCTTTTTACTCTACTGTAATATAAATTCTTTGTACTCAGAAACTATTTTCTCTTTTTTAGTAAGCAATAAAAGTGTTTTTTTTTTAGTTTTTTAAACTATTATTTATTCTTACTAAAGCGCTACACTATCGTAGTACTGCTACAAATTGACCAGACGAAGAACACTAAATCGTAGCGGAACACGAAATCGTAGTGTGCTACGACATAACGCTATGGAAAATCTTTAAGCTACGGTGCTACAATATTGTAGCGTAATCGTAGCGAAATCGTAGCTCACCTCGTTCACTATCGTGAATGTCACGAAGTTTACATGTTTCTACGAGTATACTACGATGCTAAACTACTACCGTAACCCTGCTCCGTCATTGACCAGACAGGGATCGTAATATAGCTATGAAGTTAAATACATGACTGTTGCACTGCTACTTTATGAAGCACAGTGACTCGTAGCAGAGCTACTACGGCTACGAAGACAAGACGTAGCTGGCTTTGAAGGTTTTATTCGTCATGATGAAAGTGTCCACGGTCTCAGACTTCAGAACTTACAAATAAGTTGGTTGAAGTGGGCCTGGAGGTACGCGTCGAAGTCCTCGTCATTTTCCACCGTATCTTGAATGGAAACCTGTCCTTTGCGAGCCATTTTCTAATACCTATTGTATATAATTTACAACTGAAAAGATACCAAATCCCAGCCAGTTAAACCCAATCTCGTCAAAAACTTCTTTGACAGTCAGTGAAGTCAAAGTGACAACCTGAGCTTCAACAGTTGTCAAACTAAGAAGATAGACATCAGGGACAGACCAAAGAAGCTAAAAGTTAATCCGAAAGGTTAAAGAAAAGATTTATGAAAGGACCAATATAGGTTAGAGAGAGCAGAGAGAATATGAGAGAGAGGTAAAGTATTCAAGATTGTGAGAGAGAATTTTTTTTAAAGTATATAAAAATAACATTATAAAAATAAAGGCTTTTTTAAACGTCAACATATTTATTATTGATAAGACCAGTGAAAACAATACTGTTGAACAAATTAAAGTCAAGTACCTACTAAAAATTAAAATAATTTATATTATATTTATTATTACAAAACTAACATAATAACCTAATCAATAACCTTCATCACCCTTCTCTTGTGTTCTTGTTATGATCCTTATAAAAGATCTGTTTCTAAAGATTAGTCTTTTTCATCTGTGTTTACTACCTCTACCATCAGTCTTACCATCTGTACCATCAGTCTTACTATCTTTACCATCAGTCTTACTATCTTTCATACTCGTGGATCCATCAGATTTTTTGTCCTGCTTCTTATTTTTCCCTTCTTCAGCATCTTTAAACTTGACCTTGGCCTTCTCAGGTGGTGGTTCTTGCAACTTGGCAAACGACAGAAACACTTCTTCCAAGGTAGTCTCCGACACTGAGTAGTCCTGTATCAGGCCCGAGGATGAGTCCTTGAGTTGTTCCATGTCTTGGAACAGCTTGCTGTACGGCATCGTCTCGCTTATGTGGTAGTGAAGCATCGCCTGTGGAGGACAAAATCCTTCTATATATAGTGTTTGCAACATATCTGTAGTTTGACAAGATAATGTAGATTTTAGCGAAGGTAGTGCTGCAAATAACAGAAGCTAGTATGGCTCGTGTCTATTACGGCAATCGCGTTTTAAGAAGAATAATCGAATATGGATAATACGAGTATTTAATAATATATCATAAAGGTATTGGTTTATGTATTGTACGAGTATATTGTATGTGTATACATATATACAATTCTTAAATTAGTTCTTATTACAAATAAGAAGCTCACCTTATGCTCATCTTTGAGAACGCATTTGAATGTTCCTTCTATCGTACGTTTTAGATTTTTTACTTTCTCCTCTCTGGTTTCGTCACCTTCCGCAACTGTAAAAAGTATATTATCATTTTATAGTTTCTTTAGGAAACGTCCGTACAGGCAGGAGATTTGCTTAGCGCCTAGCGCGTCACTAAGCGAGTAGCTTAGTAAAACGAACGTTTTAGAATCTTCGCGAACGGCCGCATTGCGCGCTTGGCGCCTAGCTAGTCGCTTAGCGTGTATCGAAGTGAACAAACGTGTTGGTTTTTTGGCGCGAGGCGCGAAGCATTTTCGTGATGGATGAAATATTAATTTCAACAGTTTTTACAAGGGAACCTTTGTGGTTACCCATTAATCCTTCTAATGGACTCCATAAAGATGTAGTTGTCTTTAAGAAGCTATGGGAAGAGGTAGCAGTCTAAGTAGGAAAAGACGGTACTTAAATACTAAGTTATTTATTTGTTTTATGAACAGATTTATGAGAGACAGGTACGGCGTTGGATTATGTTTTCAGGGAGTTGTTCTGCCATGTAACAGATCCAATCCCGATTCCAATTCCTAGCGAACCACTACGCAAGCCACCTTCAGTGCGGCCACCGTGTATCCTAGCAAGTAGCCAGACGGCAAGTCTCGAGGCTCTAGGCGCTAAGCAAACCTTCTGCCTGTGCGGATGTAGCCTTAGATGTAGGCTACGTCCTCGAAACTTGCCGTCTGGCTACTTGCTAGGATACACGGTGGCCGCACTGAAGGTGGCTTGTGTAGTGGGTCGCTGCTCATTTAGGTGTGTTGGTCATTTGTTTGTAGGCACGTTAGCGACTATGTTAACGAAAATGCTTCGCGCCTCACGCCAAAAAACCAACACGTTTGTTCACTTCGATACACGCTAAGTGACTAGCTAGGCGCCAAGCGCGCAATGCGGCCGTTCGAGAAGATTCTAAAACGTTCGTTTTACAAAGCTATTCGCTTAGTGACTCGCTAGGCGCTAGGCGCTAAGCAAATCTCCTACCTGTGCGGACGTAGCCTTAGGATATCAATAATATTTTTAAACAGCCTGCGGCTAAGGTAATATATAAAAAGCTAACATTGTTTACAGGGCTCACTGCGAGATATCGAATGTAGCCATATCCTGCGTTTATCAGGCTAAGTAAAAACGTATGTTTAAGATTTCAATGTCAATTTTAAATTTTCTAGCTGCATCAGACGTAATACTGAAGTTAACAACTATTGGATGAAGTAGTCTACGTAGAGTGCTGAAGATTAGAGGTGATGTCTACGTACAGTGCTGAAGATTAGAGGTGATTGAGTTATCTACGTACAGTGCTGAAGATTAGAGGTGATTGAGTTATCTACGTACAGTGCTGAAGATTAGAGGTGATTGAGTTATCTACGTACAGTGCTAAAGATTAGAGGTGATTGAGTTATCTACGTACAGTGCTGAAGATTAGAGGTGATTGAGTTATCTACGTACAGTGCTGAAGATTAGAGGTGATTAAGTTATAAACGTACAGTGCTGAAGATTAGAGGTGATTGAGTTATCTACGTACAGTGCTGAAGATTAGAGGTGATTGAGTTATCTACGTACAGTGCTGAAGATTAGAGGTGATTGAGTAATCTACGTACAATGCTGAAGATTAGAGGTGATTGAGTTATCTACGTACAGTGCTGAAGGTTAAAGGTGATGGAGTGTCCCAAAGCATAGGCGGCCTTCAGCGCTGCGGGCGACCCGAGCACGCAGATCTCCCCGGCAGCCATGATGGCGATCCGGTGACACAGCATCTCCATCTCATCAAGGCTGCAAAGTGAAAAGGCAATTGTAAAATTGGCCGTTAGCAGCATCTTTGCTACCCAGGCGTGTTATACTTAGTTTGAGTAGGGAGGCAAAACATCAGCATTTACACCAAAGAGGTATTTTTGCTGAATTTGCAGGAATCTAGCAAGTTTAACTCAATTTTCGGAATGTTTGCAATATAATGATCTGTGTGCAATATAATGATCTCTCTGTGCTCTATCAGGCTCCATCAGCGCGCATTTCAGCGCTGCTCAAAATGCACAGCGCACGGCGCACGATCACACGGCGCTGATGCATAAAGCAGCCGCCGCTATACACTACGCTTGATATAGAACAGACAATGCCTCCTTCTGGACATATAGATCGTAGTCATTGGACCTGTGTGACGTTATAATGATCGCTCTCTGCTCCATCAGCGCGCGTTTACGCGCCGCCTAGAACGCTCGGCGCGCAGCCACGTCGACGCCCGCCGTCGGCTCGTCCAGCAGCGTCACTGGGGCGGAGGTGCACAAGGCCGCCGCCATACACTACGCTTGAGATAGAACAGACAATACCTCTTTCTGAAAATATAGTTCGTAGTCATTGGACCTGTGTGACGTTATAATGATCGCTCTCTGCTCCATCAGGGCGCGTTTAAGCGCCGCCCAGACCGCACGGCGCGCGGCCACGTCCACGCCCGCCGTCGGCTCGTCCAGCAGCATCACTGGGGCGGAGGTGCACAAATCCGCCGCCATACACTACGCTTGAGATAGAATAGACAATACCTCTTTCTGAAAATATAGTTCGTATTCATTAGACCTGTGTGACGTTATAATGATCGCTCTCTGCTCCATCAGGGCGCGTTTAAGCGCCGCCCAGACCGCACGGCGCGCGGCCACGTCCACGCCCGCCGTCGGCTCGTCCAGCAGCATCACTGGGGCGGAGGTGCACAAATCCGCCGCCATACACTACGCTTGAGATAGAACAGACAATACCTCTTTCTGAAAATATAGTTCGTATTCATTGGACCTGTGTGACGTTATAATGATCGCTCTCTGCTCCATCAGGGCGCGTTTAAGCGCCGCCCAGACCGCACGGCGCGCGGCCACGTCCACGCCCGCCGTCGGCTCGTCTAGCAGCGTCACTGGGGCGGAGGTGCACAAAGCCGCCGCCGCTGCCATTCGCCGCTTGCAGCCGCCACTGTACTCCCACACGCGACGGTCGGTGTAGTTCTCCATGGCTGTACAGGTAAAACATTGGCAAAGATAAAGATATAGAAGAAGGGATCCGAGGTGATGGTATAGGAGTATATCATGTATATACTGGTCATCTCTAAAATCGTTCCATTTGTTTTAATATATTACGAGTACTAGAACGATTTCTATATGCACGATACGTTAAAAAAAATATGTAAAATATAGGTAGGCTGATTATTGTGATACCTAGTTAGTCATAATATTTTTTATTTGTGAATCACCATGATTCACCGACAAGAAAACGTGATCCCTCATTTTCATTTCATGATTCATTTCACAGTTTGGCACTGAGGTATTTCCGATACAAACAACTATTTAAACAGACACTACTTAATGATGATGACAATAACAAAATACAGCGGCTAACAAATAAGTTATAAACCAACCAGAGAACAAAAAATTTCCCAATTTGTCTCTTTATATAAAACATTTTTTTTGTCTGTTTGGATACAGTCAAACTTTCTCTCTGCCGAATCCATCACTTGTAGTCCGTGAAAAATGTGTCATAAACCCCGTAATCACTGCGCGTACCAACAAGTTTTATCCAGCTCATGGCCTCCTTATCAGCGTCACGAGGACTTAAACCTTTGAAAGTCAGTAGCATGGTAAGGTTCTGTCGGGCTGTCAGGAACTCGTCCAGGCCATCAAACTGGGGGCAGTAGGCCAGTGATCTCATGTACTGAAATATACAATAAGGCAGTTTTTACAGAAGATTCCGTTCTCTAGGTTTCAAAAAATGAATCAAATGACAATTTGGTTATCATAATCATGATGAGTATTTATTGCATGTCACACGTTACAGTTACGAAGATGTTAATCGTTTGGTTAAAGTTAAACAAATCTAACTGTTTATTAGGGACTTACAAGAAGCAACATCGTAGCGATTCGTCATAACGACTTTTCGCTGAATTACAGATCATAACGATCAATAGTGAAAGTTCCACTGAGTGTGGAAGAATCTTCTTTTCTTTTAGTAAGTCCTTGTGACCAAATAAATTAACGTACTTATATTTTTGTTAAATCTTTTAAGTGCTTGCTTGTGTTGCGAGCAATTTTTTCTCCCAATAGGATTGTCCACTGAAGAGGAGCAGAGATTTTCATATTTCTCCGTTTCGCTGCTGGGTGGGAAACAGAATTTGTAGGGATCATAGTAAAGCGCCGTGGGGGAAAGGATCCCACGCAGTACCCACGCGCTCTCCCGTGTCGCAAGGCAGGTAGAACCACGGATTGGCGGAGGTATTACGATTCTCCGTTTCTCCGCTCCGCAGCCACGCTCCGCGCTGGTAGACAGGCACCCTAAACGGTGATAAATAATGTGCGTACCTTCATAATACACGGAACTCTTAACATGTGCTTGTTGGCGAATATCGTGCCTATCGTGGGGCTGTGGGTGACGGTCAGCATCTGGAACACGGTGGACTTGCCCGCGCCGTTCACCCCCAGAAGGCCAAAGCATTCACCTGTTAGATGACAATTTCTTTTTATCACATTAAAGGTCATGGCACAATTTTTCCGACACCGCCCCAACCCAGCACTTAACTTGCCATTCAAATCGGAGCATTAAGTTGTAAGCCGTACAGTATGTTTTGCAATATTAATATGAAAAAGCCAACAGCTCAACTCACAGCTCGCGTCCTTACGCCACGTAATGTATTCGCACGCGGGCTGTGAGCTTGCAGTTCGCGGCCGGAGCGCAAGCAGTGAGCTAGTACCTTGAGGATGACACGTGGCGCCTTTAAAAAACAAGCGTTGAAAAAACGCACTCTTACGCAAAAAACTTTACCATTTCAATGTCTCCTGTCCGCGTATACCGAAGAAACAAATATGTGACCTTCAGGCGTTTCGCTCACTGGCATATATCCTGCGCCGCCTCGCCAGTACCTTTATGCGTTGTGCCTTTGTATGCCTTGTATGTTGGACGTGTAAGCTTCTCTCTACCCTGTGGTGTGAGCAAAACGCCTAATGTAGGATTAACTTTAGAGCGCATTTGTCAAAGAAAATACCTTTCTTTACGAAGAAGCTGACGCCTTTGACCGCATTAAACGTTTTGCAACATCCTATGTATTTTTTGTGGAGGTCCGACGCCAGCATTTTTTCCTTGATCTCTGTATGCGCTGTGACAAATAAAATAAAAATACTTCATCCGTACAACCTTACAGAAATTAAGGTTCATTCTAAATTACTTATTGGAATCAAGTGACGTGCTTGCTTTCCTGGCATGGTCGCTTAATTACTTACGCTTCTTCAAGGTCTGTTCGACCAGCGCCTGCTCCTCTTTCATGATCTGATCACTAATCTTTGACTCAGGCCGCTGGTAGAAAGACTGTGTGCACTTCGCCCAAATCTTCGAATGTAAACCCCTTTGCTTCATAAATAAGCCTAGCTACAACAAAACACAATAAATATTTCAGAAATTAGTGATATAATAATAATAAGGTATTACAACATCATATACATTTATCTGACTCCGTAGTAAGTGCCTTAAGCACTTGTGTTAGATACATAGATATTAGAATCAACAGTGGTTTTACAAATGAACTGAAATATATACATTTAACACCCAGACCAGTACAAACAGACATGCCCATGCACACGAATGTTTGTACAGTGTGGGGATCGAACCCGCGGCCTCTTGGTGTAATAGTCAACTTCTTAACCATTTACACCAAAGCGGACGTCATCTCTATATATATAAAATTCTCGTGTCACAATGTTTGTTCCCATACTCCTCCGAAAGGGCTTGAACGATTCTCATGAAATTTTGTGAGCATATTGAGTAGGTCAGAGAATCGGCTAACATCTCATTTTTATACCCCTTAGTAATAAGGGTAGTCCATACTTTACATTTATATGGCAAAACAACGTTTGCCGGGTCAGCTAGTTTATATATATTTATATTTTTTCAATGTGAAATAAGAACTCTCAGAAGAATTCGAACTGCCACAGCTGGGATTCAAACCCACGACTTCTCGCATGCCATGCGATTGCTCTAACCATTGAGGAACCGAGATCCTTCGTCATCGGAATAATTTCTTGAAGTGCTATTTAGGCTGTAAGCAAACCAATCAATGTACCGGTGAGACACCTACAACATCGCAATATCGTAGTGTATGTCGTGAAATAAGTGTGTTTTAATTTCACATTGTAAGTATTTTCGATATTTTTCATTAATAAAACTTCATGTCATTCATGTCATTGACGACAACTTTGGTGCAATGATCAAGAAGATGACTTATAACCAAGAGGTCGCGGGTCCGATACCCGTACTGTACCTACAAACATTTGTGTGCCTGAACATGCCTGTTTGTACTGGTCTGGGTGGTTTTTATTTAAGTTTATTTGTAATACCACTGTTGATTCTGAATTCTGTAACACAAGTGCTTAAGCTACTTACCACGGAGTCAGTTCAATGTATGTGATATTGTTGTATTTATTTATTTATTTATTCATTAAATCGATTTATAAGAACGAACTATTAATCAACTTCTACATTCTAAGCTGAAAGAGAGCTAATCAGAGGGGCAGAGCTGTTTGGGTCTACTCGTACATGTAAATACACATGTGAAAAAATTATATAATTAAATTAATTATATTGTTACAAATTTTTATATTTATTTATTGCATAGCTGACTGATAGAGAATGCCTTCAGCATTAAGTCAGACATTGTGTACATGATGCTTATAAAGACATTTAAAGAAACGAACGCCTTGCACCACAATACTCACCATGTAGTATAATAATAAGAAAAACAAGATTAAATAATCTTCGCCAACTTCATCCATGGAAAAGTAGCTAATAGGATTTGAGTCGAATCCTGTCAATAAAAGACTTCAATAAGATATTGTATTTTACAAAACATTATTTTACCTGTCTTGTGAAATTCAAACACTAAGGAAAAATTTCAATTTGTCACAAAACTCTGTTACCAAGTATGTATTTGAATCGAGAAGCTTCATGATCACACGAATGATGACACGAATACAAGTGGTATTCGTGTCATTATTCGTGTGATCTGTATTAGATAACGATTAGTATTAGATGGTATCTTAAATATAACAAATTACATTAAAACGAATAAAATTGACAAATAAGTATGCACATCACCCAATCATTCGCCCCTAGCAGGATTCGAAGGCGCAACAGCCGGTTTTGCAATTGACAATGCTTACGATTTTAGATTTATCCTTTTCGCTCCAAGGCAAAAAAATGCTTAGCTTAGTAGTAACTATTTAGTAATCTATGGCTTAGCTGTCAAAGTTTTGTGATATGCGCTTGAGCATTCTGTTACAATATTGCCAAGATACCTAAACTGTGTCAGAGGCAATCCGTTTAAAGTTTATCGAAGATATATATGAGTGTTTACCACAGCAAGCCCCATCAAAGGCTGGGTTTAGAAAATCAGTGTCCGGACAACTTTTCCTGTTCAAATTGCAAAGTGCGTTGATTCGAGCTATGCCAGCGCAGTCGTCTATCAGCGAATAGAAAGCGTACTGCGGCACCAGCAACTTGGACATAATTTTTAAAAAGGTACTTTGTGAGAAACCCTTGATCTTCAAAATTATTGGAATCGTCACGACTGGAACAAAAAAATATTATAACAGAAAGCTTATTCCGAAAAACTAAATCAGTTGAAATAATTTTCCTTTTGTCGATTCAATTACGATTTTCATTGTGTTATTAACGGTATTAGTGCCAAGTATAATGTTCACTTTAAAAAGTAATAATTAAATAAATAACTTAAGCAATATCTTACAGCCACAGACGTTCATGCCAACCACAGTAGACAATGTGAAATTTTCAGTCATGGAGAATGTAAGGTAGCACATGCATGCGAGTACCGCCATGCTACCCAGTGGAACGTAAACGAACATTGCAGCTGAATAAAAAAAAAGTGATTAAAACATGTTTGGCCCTGAAGATTAACATTACCATAGCCACAGAATAGAATAATAGAATAAGCAGAACGGAAACTAACAACAAATACGCGGACATGACAGCGCCCTTCGTAGTTCCGTCGAAATAATTATAATGTAAACGACACGATGTCGTAATCTGCAGCGATAATGTAGAACTAACTCTTTTATTTATTACAGTCCGACGAAATGGTGCGGAACCGTACTGCGGAGTGAGAGAAGCTCGGGGCAGAGTAAGCACGATATTTGACAAAACCGATTCACAAGTAGAGATTTGTGCATCGAGACACATCTCGATGCTGCAACGATGTAATGCATACGATACCTCGCCTCCTCCCTCGTCTGTAACCCTGTAGAAAGGCCTACGCGTTCGTCGCACTGTAAACGTAAGGGCGATGCGTTTGTATGTGTGTGTTTTAAGCATTTGTTCTTTGTTTCCGTACTGTTTTAACTATACTGTGCTATATAGCTCTTGAAAAAGAAAGCATAATTACACAAAAAGCCTCCGTCTGTAAATGTGTCGTCTTTATCCAAGGTTGCGCAGGAAATAATTAATGCCAGCACATACGTCAGAGTCACCTGTAAAGTAGAATAAAATTTAATACGCCGGATTATATATAGGTAAAATTTGATACAGAGTGGAATGGTGTGTTTGCGTTCATTCTTTGGACAAAATATATTATATACGTGCGACCTTCCTGATTATATCACAGAACAAGGAATAACCTAGAAATAGCATGATTGCTGATTTGAACGAAAACCAGTGTAACCAAACTCACACTTAAGTTTTGATTGGTCAATAGTAGCGGTTACAAAAGAGCTTATAGCACAAGCCCAGTAATGCAAACTTGGCCATATTACTTACAAGCACGTATAGAAATTAAACAAGGATTTTTTCAAAGTTTTTTTTGACATTACTGCCGTTGGCCGTCACAGACTATCAATATGTCTTTACTTTGCTGTCACGCTTCAAACGCGCATCAAGTGCGTCTTCGAGAACGCAATTAGTCATACTCGCGCACTAGTACGCAGTAAGTAATTTCCTTATTCTTTAGATTATAGAGTGCAAAAGGGAAGTATCTTAATTTAAATAAAGGAAAACTGTCTGACTAACAGATGCACGCACAACCCAAACCAACAGGCTTTGGAAATTGAAATTTTGTATCAGCTACCTTTAGTTGTACAGAGGAGCACTAAGAAAGGAATTATGAAAGTTTATCCTCTAAAGGTTTAAAAAAGGGTCGAGAAATTTGTATGAAACATTTAAATCAAATGAATACAAATTCTTTTTTTTTTAAATAGGAAATCTTTCAGAAATAATGCATGACGTGTTTCAGGATATCTTGATATTGAACCTTAGAAGATGTATTTAACCGTATAAAAGGATATATAACCGTAAAATAGGGTGGAAAAGTTTTAATAATCCGACTGTTAATACAATACATATAAACACAGTGCCTGTAAAGTGTTCATCAGCAGCATGGTGGTCCAGTGCAGCTCGGGTGAGCAGCCCGCCATCACGTGACTTGCGCGCGCGCCGCTCCGGTACTCGGCGGGCGGGAGCGACATCATGCACGTCAGGCCCATGAATATGACTGAAATTAAAAAAAAACAGTTATTTTCTATTCGACTACCAACATTAGTCACTCGTAACACCGCCATAACAGTTATTTTCTATTCGAACACCGACACCAGTGACGCAACACCGCCATGCGGCGAAGACTGAATGCTGCGGAGGTTTTAATGGGTATATCTTGTCCCTATTGCCCTAAACTTCTTGAAAAGATAGGCTTAATTTGGGACGATGGCGAAATGTAGCAAGCACTTTGCCACAAAATAATAATGATTTAACGGTTGAATTTTCCCTATCTTAACTATTGCCACTTTATTGTATCAATAACAGTCTTTGAGATCCCAGGCTCGATCGCCGGACGAAGGCTATGTAGAAAATGTTCTATGTTATCACGGGCTTGGATGATTGTTGTACCTTCGTTGTGATTTCCATAACACAAGTGCTTATAAAAGCTACTTACTTTGTGATCAGAGAAATGTATGTGATGTTGTCTACTTATTAATAAATTAAAAAAAAATACATGAGCCAGGAAAAGAGGTGGTGAGCTTCAACGGCTCGATGGACGCGCCTTAGCAAAGAACTACCGTCATTAAATCATCTTTCTTATAAAAAAGGTTCTACGAAATCGGTCCATCTGTTCAGAAGCTACATGGCACAGACAAACACGCCCAAATTCACAAAACACACACAAACAGAATAGGGACCGTGATTAAAATATTTTTCGAATAAAAAAGGCGCTTCGAAATCGGTCCACCTTTTCAAAAGCTACAATGCCACAGACAAACACGCCCAAAACTCATACACAAAACACACACAAACAGAATAGTGGTCAAACTCATAACAACCCTCTTTTTCGATGGGGGGATTGAAAAATACTTACACACGGTCACATAAAAGGCCCACAATCGTGTTTTTTCAATCGACTTAGGCAATTGAATCGTTCTGTTGGACTGCGTTGGGTACACATCGGCGAAGGCGTGGTGGTGGACCGTGATCGCGCGGCCCTGCAGTTGGGGCAGCGATCTGGCCGCTATCACATTGGTGATCAGATTCAACGCTGCACCCGCACCGCCGGGCGCTGATTTGTTGAAGATCACCTGCAAAATTAATATTATCAACATCATTAGAGACCGTAACCTGAGATACAGGAACCATCCTAGTTCAGGTATCAGCCCACCATAAATTAATTTTAAACTCATTTATTTTATGTTCTTTATATCTAAGTATTTTGGTGAGAAATAAATAATCATTATTATTATTATTTTTATCCTATCATTGTTCCCAGCTGCAGCTGCAGGTCTACTATGGAAGGATGTCAAGAGTCAAGCACAGGACAGGGGGAGATGGCGACAACTCACGAAGGCTCTTTGCACCACGGGGGTACCATAGGACTCCAACAACAACATACGTTCCCGGATACTACAAACATGAAAACAACACTAGGAAGATGATGATGATAAGATACTCAGCAATAGGAATATCAAAAGCTAAAATTTTAGGTATGTAAAAACTTAAAGGAGTCTTTTCCAGTGGTCCTAGGCCCTACACAAAGTTACAATGCACCTCACAGTCAATTATGGAACCTGCTAAGGACTTCGTTTGCTAAATATATGGAACTGACATTTGCCTAGCTAAGTTGTCCCATAGACATGACCAAAGCGTAGGCAAATGTCATTTCAATACTTTTTGAAAACGCTTTCTTCAGCAAATAAATGCAACTAGGCGTACGCGACCGCCCTCGACGTCGTCCGCGTGCAAGTTCGAACAAATGGATAGATTTTATATTGACTGCCTCGTTGGTGTAGTGGCAAAGTTTCTGCCTTATATCCGAGAGGTCTTGGGTTCAAATCCCAGGTCGAGCCAGAATTGTTTCTGAGATTTTCTGTCATGAAATTCTCAAACACAGCTCGGAGTCGGGAAGTTGGCGGTGTTACAGCCCCGTGCCTCGAAAAGCACGTTAAGCCGTTAGTCCTGCGCCTGATCTCTCTCCGGTCATGTCGGATTGCCGTCTCACCGAACTTTGACAGTGATGGAACAGTGAGTGCACATATTGCGCTCACACTTGTGCACTATAATATCTCCTGCGTAGTTGGCTGATCTCTGTTGCGATGGACCGCCGTGGTCGAAATCGGCCAGAAGGACTATTAGATTTTAATCTTTAAAACGGTACTTCAATCATTTTTAGGCCTTAGCAACGCGACACAGCCTGGTGGGAAAATAATGCTCTTACACAAATATAAAATAGAGATTGTAACTACTTATGTCCTCACTTAGTCACAAGACCGTCGGTGACGACGAATGACATTTCTTACATTTATAAATACACGATAGAAATACTTTATTGACTATTGAGAATGCATTGTTACTTTGACCAGGGGTCCTCACTGTCATTATCGGGACTTGAACCAGGCCCCTCTCGAAAAGAGGCCGCATCAAGCGCCAAAAAAGGATCTCACCTTGGCATCCGAATCGCTTATTTCGATCCCGACAACATTTCTACTGGAGTTCATTTTACTTCGACGCTCGAATGCTGCTGAAAAGATGTAAAACTGGTGATTTTATTTTTATTCTCCTCCTTTTACTTTAAATGTAGAATGAGACCCACTGCTGAGCATAGGCCTCCCCTAAGGATGTCCAACGCGACCGGTCCTGCACTGCCCGCATCCAGCGGTTTCCTGAGATCTTAATCAGATCTTCTGTTCCTCATAATTTAGACAACAATACCCCCGTCCACGGATAAGTAAACAAAATTGCCAAATTATATCGCAATACTCGTATATCCTACGGCTGGACGGAGTTTGACGAGCCATATCATAGCTAAGAACCACCGAGATAAAATAATCTTTTATATAAAAATGAATTGCTGTTCGTTAGTCTCGCTAAAACTCGACAACGGCTGAACCGATTTCAATAATTTTGGTCTTGAGATATTCGTGAAAGTCCAGGGAAGGTTTAAAAGATCAGAAATCAAAAAAAAAAGGAACGGGCAGGACAACGTCTGCCGGGTCCGCTAGTTATATATATAAAAATGAATTGCTGTTCGTTAGTCTCGCTAAAACTCGGAAACGGATGAACGGATTTGAATCATTTTAGTCTTAAAGTATTCGTGGCAGACCAGGGAAGGTTTAAAAGGTAAGAAAATTAAAAAAAAACAACGGGCAGAACAACGTCTGCGGGTCCGCTAGTCTTATATATAAAAATTCATTGATGTTCGTTAGTCTCGCTAAAACTTGGGAACGGTTGTACCGACTGGAATTATTTTTATCTCAAATATTCGTGCAAGTCCAGGGTAGGTTTAAACGGTGAGAAATTATTTAAAAACATGCGACAACAGCCAGCAGGACGAAGTCTCCCGGATCCGCTAGTCTTCGAATAAAATAAACCGCACCTAAATCGGTTTTTCCGTACTGGAGCTACGACGCCACACCAACAAAAAACTAAACTTTCCAGTTTAAAAGAACCGCGAACAGGCAGGAAGACAGCTGGTGAACTTTTAACGACTGAACGGGTTTTCATCAGTCATAATCATAACTAAAAACCACTGTTATTTAATTATCTTTCGAATTAAAACAAATGCTTTCAAAATGGTCCATCCGTTTGGGAGCTACGATACCACAAACAGACACACCCACAGACAGACACACCCACAAACAGACACACCCACAGACAGACACACCCACAAACAGACATCCCTCTTACACATCGGGGGTTAAAAAGAGGTCAACCTTACAACAGCCCTTCTTTTCGTCGGTGGTGACAAAATAATACAAATGTGTACGTACCTTTATTGATTTTCTTGACGTTACTAAAACGCACATTCGGTAACTGATCGCTCAACGTCCTCAAACTGTATTTATCTTTGTAGAGTACACGCGATCCTTCCGTTGACCTGGATAGATCCATGGTTTCGCGTTCTTGCGTTTCAAGTTCAGTGCCATTCGATATGACCATTGCGACGAATATCATAAACATAATGAAAATTATACCCTGTAATTAAGTGTATGGTATAAAGGGGCGAACATGTTAGTTTGAACATTTGTTTAATGAGATAATTAGTGCAGCCACAGAATTTTTAACTGGTCACGTGAACGTAACGCGAACGTTTAATTCACGTGAAAATAATATAAGCCCCTAGTAAACTAATTCATCTTTTTTACATCGGCCTCGAAATATTTTAAACAAATCGGCATGTAAAGATCAACAATTATTTATATTTTTCCTTAATATACACACGTAATTTAATGAATCAGCCACGGATTTTGCCACTTAACGCCATCGTAAGTTTAACAGCATCGAGACAAGCTCCTAGATAACTATAATTTAATGCTTTAGTAAGGTACATCATATAAAATTTATAACTTAGAATGTAAAATGATATATCATAATTCTAAAATCGTTAAAGTAGCCTTTTTCAAATGGCGCGATACTACAGCGAACGGCAATTTGCACCAAACTGAGATCGTCAATCGTGAATTGACAAGCTACATTTATCTTATTTCTTTATTTTATTTAAGTTCTGCATGTGTACAATGGTGGACTTAATGCCGAAGGCATTCTCTACCAGCCAACCATAGGGCCAAGCAGAGTCTTATACGAGTAAAATGTCTATTTGTTTACAGTGTGTTCGTTCATGTGTTCCTGTTTTGTATTTTCGTAAGTTTTGTCTGTAATTTATTAAAGTTTTCGATTACTATGACGTCTCAAAGTGAAAACAAGGTACCTTTGTACTGTTCAGACGAGGAATCAGAAAGAAGGAGGTCGTCTTATTAAAAAGTTGATTTATTTAAGTAGGTTTTTTTTCGTCCTTAAATGATTTAACTAATTATATCTTGTTGCTTTCATATATTCATCATCATCATCAGCCTATATACATCCCACTACCTACTAGAAGGTGGTCCAAGCCATAGGTACTCCACCACGCGAACTCAGTGCGGATTGGTGGAGGGGTGTTTGAAAGGTAAATGACCAACCTTAACCTTTTATATACGGACGACAGCACGTCAGCCTTAACAGTTAAATTATTACAACATCATCATTTATTACAATTTGACGCACTTACGAAAAATATTTGAGTCCATTTATGCGTCCATAAGAATCTTAAGTAGCGCTTAATTAGCTCTACAAACTGTCTTCTAAACAGCTGAAATCCAGTTAAAGTGTGGTATACGGGAGCTGAAAAAGAACATTGTATATTCAAAAATTCAATAAATACCCTCAAATTATGATGTAACACTTTTTTGTACAAGTTTAAAATGTACCTTTATGATGTTTAGCCTCTTTTAAAAACTTTAAATCAGTACCACTGCATAATCTGAAAAAAAAAAAAAATTATACTTAGCCCTAAGAAAGACAGATTTACGCAAAGAACCTGCTAAGTAAGGTTGTGTAGAAAGACCCTCTTGCACAATCTAGGGAAGACTAAACCCAATGCCCGTTAAGAAATTTACATAGAATTATCGATGACGCAAATCGCAGCGGAAAAATGTGTTGAAATGACATTCATGCAACATGACAAGTCATGACATGACTAAATATAATTCCCATGCAATCAACAAATGAAGTCGAAAGCGATTATCGCCATCGACTATGCAATGTAAGGAGGCTCAGGATTGTAAAATCATTGTCTCTAAAATCTCTCCTGGTAAAATCGCTTTATTTTGTCTCAGGGAGCTAACTTCGGCTGAAGGTTATAAACACGAGTGCTTACTTCAAGAATACTTCTTCAAGCGTAGACACACCAACGCTTATCGATTGTATTTCCAGTTCCGCCTTCTTCGATTCCAACTTGGAGAACAGTTCGGGATAACTCTTCGTGTTCTCCAAAGGCAAGCTGTAAGAGATGCCGTGGGGAGTGACCTCTTTGACAGTTGCGTTGGACAGGACGGACTGCACTGTGTTGGTTATAGCTGATTCATTTGGAGCAGCGACCGTCTCGAGATTCAATCGGTAACCGGTACCTAAAGTAGATGAGAATTGAGAATAAATATTAGGAAAATTTAGGCTGGATACAACAACGTAACGTCACGTAGAGTGTTTTGTTGGTGTCAATGTTGTGTTTTTAAGTGCATCTTCTGTCTCACGTTGTGACTTGTATTGTAAGTCCTGCGACTTCCAGCTCTAGTTTTTTTTAGGTGGTTACCGTTTACAGGCATTTGAGTTCCTGCGCTGGCGTTGTTTGGTGGAAATTTAAAGCGAAATAATTATCTTTTTCAGCTTTAACGAAGCACAGAATTCTCTAATAGTACTACTGTTAATGGTGGTCAATTCGAAGTCTACGCGTGGGCCGATGATGATGATTATGTATAACCTAATACCGTATACAATCAGCTTAACTAGAGGCCGTGTTCCCTAACGTTATGTTCTTTTTTTGTGTCAGCCAGCGCTTTGGCTTGCTCAGTCAAGCTTATAATATTGAGGTAGGGTAGCTAGCTACGACAATCTCCTAGCGATAATGCGCGTGCAACTAGCGAAGATATCTTCTTTATTGAGCTTTTCAGCGCTGGCAGATGATTTGAAGCAATAAGATTCCTGTAGTTCCGACTTACCTAAGGACCTCTTCAGGTACATAGGCGTGGCATGCGAGCGCAGCTGCCCGGCGTTCATGGCCGCCACGCGGTCGCCCAGCGCGTCGGCTTCCTCCATGAAATGCGTCGACAGCAGCACGGTGCGTGACCCGCGGAGAGACTGCGTAGAAACATCACATTCGTATATATTTTTGATGACCACTTTGGTGTAATGATCAAGAAATTGACTATTAACCAAGAGGTCGCGGGTTCGATCCCCGCACTATACAAACATTTGTGTGCATGAATATGTCTGTTTGTAGTGGTCTGGGTGTTATATGTATATATTTAAGTTTATTTGTAATACCACTGTTGATTCTAATATATGTAACACAAGTGCTTAAGCTACTTACCACGGAGTCAGATCAATGTATGTGATGTTGTTGTTGTATATTTATTGTATCAATTTAGCACTATCATGCGTTAAATCCTCGTTTTCTGTAGCATTCCCATTTGTCACACTTTTTTTATTCACTGGTAGCTAGCATAGCATAATCGTTAGCGATCATCCAAAAGCTAAACTTCGTAGGCAGGGATTTTTAAGCGATCAAAGTACGGGTACGTCTAAGGCTCTTCAACAGAATAACGGCGCGCAGACTCTGCCCGCAAATGCAGTTTAAGCGCATAGTAAAAGTATGTACAGATGATAGCAAAACTTCAGGTTTTTGTTACAAAAAAGAGTAGCACGATGTCCTGTCGTCTGTACCATGTGCTTAGGCCCTTAGAGAATCTTTTCCTACGTCAATTTTAAATAAACACCGCTCACTCACAAAGACCGTCTTTTCAACACATCAAGGCCTGCCTCCAGCTCGTCCAGAACCAGCATCTGGGCGTTACCAGCCAGCGCGGTCTCTGTCTGTCTGTGTGTTAAGCTACTTACTTTGGGATCAGAGCTGTGGTGAACTCTACCGTTCGCCATCACAAGCGCATTCCTAACGGTGGCAAGCACGACAGCGAGCACTGATACCGCGGCATTTAAGATTGAAATCCAGAATACTATAGATAGACAAATCAAGATGACGTCTATCGGACCTTAGTGCCCGACCATAACACCCGATCGGTAGAAAGCGCTTCCCTTAAGCTTCCTGACTCTAAATCTGTTGCGCCAAAGAGCTATGTATGCGATGTTGAAGCTGGGCTAAAAACTCTTCAGCTGACTTGCATCTTGGGATGTACAGTGGCCAGCGCATCAGGCTTCCCATTTTTGTTGCAAAATCGCCCGTATTACAAGCGCCTAATACTCGTATACCGTAGTGTTTACCGTGACTTGCTGGCCTTCGTACCACGCTTTATCCGAAAATAGGGTTGAAACAAACTCTCACCAGCAACAAGTCCCACAACGACCGTCTCGTCTCCACATCAAGACCTGCAGTTGGCTCGTCCAGCAACAGCACCTTGGCGTTACCAGCCAGCGCGCACGCCAGCTGCACTCGTCTCTTCATGCCCCCGGACAGCTGGGACGTGCTATTGTCCGCCTTATCTGCTATGTTAAGCTGGGCTAACAGTTCCTGAGCTGATCTGCGGGCTTCTTGGAATGAGCCACGCTTTATCTGGGACAGAAGTGAAAAAAGTTAAGGGTAGTATGATATTGAAAATGATCTCAGATACGCGTATGAATGTTGGATGATATTTGACCTGGATAAGTGATTTTGTACTAGTATGACTCCCGAATTTTATAATTCGTTTCGTTGCAGTGGCCGTACTCCCAGACGATTCGTTCGTATTTTTAAGTGTAGCCAGCACGTGCGCTTGCACGGTAAAACTTAAGAATGTCACCAAAACAACGAAAAACGTGCTAAGGAATATGGGGATGGAATCAGGATAACTAAAACTATTCCGCTTGCGACATTTTAGTCTATATCAGCTGGTGTTTCCATTGTGGTTAGTTAAGCTATAGCTCCTGGTTAAACAGGAGTTACTCATGGCAATTAACTTTGCCTGGCTTAACGTATTAACGTACGTAACACTTCATATTTTAACTATTAAAAAAAAAAAGTTTCAACAATACCAGTGTGAAGAACATGACGTGCTCTAACACCGAGATGTATTCCAAGAACATGTTGTACTGCGGACACAGTCCCATGTCCGCTCTGGCCTTCGCTTTGTCTCGCACGATATCATATCCATTCACCAGCACTTTGCCTTTGGTGGGATTCGTCAAACCTGGCAAACATCATTCATTTTCAGACATATGATTGTTCTACCCCTGAGAGGTACTGCAGACCGACAAATTAGCACACAGAAGCTTGAGGGCGAGGTATTATAGCTTTGGTAGCTAGTAGTTAGCTAGTAGTTTGGTAGTTTGGTAGCAAGTAAAAAGCGCCCTGGATGTAGGTGTAGTTGCCATCTCGGTTGCTATTGGCATTGCCCCCTTTACATGGTATTATTATATCTGTGCCCCCTTATTCGTCTTTTCCGCGTGTGAAACCTAGAGCAAAGCGCATTTCACGAGACGAGAACATCTAATATATAAAATTCTCGTGTCACAGTCTTCGTTTCCATACTCCTCCGAAACGGCTTGACCGATTCTCATGAAATTTTGTGAGCATATTGAGTAGGTCTGAGAATCGGCCAACATCTATTTTTCATACACCTTAGTGATAATAATTTATATGGCATAACAACGTTTGCCGGGTCAGCTAGTGTATATATATATATATAGTCCTACTGGCCGATTCCGACCGCGGCGGCCAATCTCAACAGAGATCAGCCAACTACGCAGGAGATATTATAGTGCACAAGTGGGAGCGCAATACACAGGTGCACTCTCTGTTCCTTCACTCTCAAAGTTCGGTGAGACGGCAATCCGAAATGACCGGAGAGAGATCAGGCGCAGGACCAATGGCTTAACGTGCTTTTCGGGCACGGGGGTTTTTGAGAAATTCATGACAGTAAATCTCAGAAACGATTTCGGCTCGACCTAGGATTCGAACCCAGGACCTCCCGGATGTAAGGCAGAAACTTTGCCACTACACCAACGAGGCAGCCAAACATCATCATCATGTCGCGAATATGTGACTGCAACACAAAACTCCTCTAACATATCTCGTATGCTTACATGTAGTCCCACAAGACAATTGGGCACAAGCATAGCGGCCTAATACTTTTGTTCTTCTATGTGAATTCTTACCAGTAATAACGGATATAAGAGTGGACTTCCCAGCACCATTGTGTCCCAGTAGGACTGTTATTTCCCCCACGTACACGTCCAGAGAGAAATTATTCAGCGCCCCGGGGTTGTTTTTATAGTCCTGCGAAAAACAATCTGCTGGATTTTTACAATGGACTTTATTTTACAATCGACGCATGCGAACATTTTGCTTAGCTTACTTATTGCTCGATAATGTAATTTCACCACTAATGGTCAAAACGGCCATTCCTGCTGGCTGGCATAAGAATAGGTAATAACTACTTAAAAAAGAAACTCCTTCATCGATGCCCAAAAGCCGCGTTATAAATACCTACGTCCCCCCTCAGCCTTTTACCCCCCGCAACTCCGGGACTTTGTGATAGGGCTGTCACCTACTAGCTAGCGTGAGCTTATCTAGCTTTGAAAATAAATAATACAATAGGTATACCTATAAAAGTAGATTAGTATTAAAGCCACTAAATTATCACTTTTCACCTTCGCTCATCACTTAGCAGTGAAAAATAACTAATATGTGACTGCTTTCTTCCGCTACTCGCACACCCTCTTACACTAGAATATTTCACCATCATGAAATTACAAAATCTTCAAAACTCAGAAAATATTACGTGCGCACGACATGTGGGCAAAAAATAATATTATGATAGTAATATTTGTAAAAACTCTGACATAAACGAAAAACCTTGTGAAATTATATTTGTTTCTAAAAAGAAAAATAGTGTCGGTTGAAGTTACGTAGCAACGCTAACGACTGCAGGCGTTCAAATGGTCTGGACCATCACTAACGACTTGTCACCTTAGTTCCACGATTGACAGTTGGCTCTGAAATGAACTTGAATGCGTTTGGTGCAGGAGTTTCGCTTTTACGTAGATTACCTATTCTTATGGTTAAACCTTCACTTTCATAGAGAAATTTGAAACCTCAGATAGATTTTAGTGTGAAACAATAGTTTTTTAACTTTTAGACGACGGTCGATAGGATATTGAGACTGGCCATAAGTCACATCCTGAATGTTTGCTTCTCAAAATATATGTCTCAATTTAAACTTTCTTTGATTATTTGAATAAATAAAACCTGTACCTTGTAACTTATAAAAAAATGCGTTAGAACTTTCAACAGTCCAGAAAAAGTACGTCAACGATTACGTGGTGTCCAAAACGATATTTTAAAAATACTGCATACGATATTGAAAAAAGCCTGCATACCTTCGTGACATTCATAGCTCTGATGCCCGCCTTTAAGTTTGGGGAGGCTGGTTCAAAATATCTCGAATCCGGAACTTGAGTTTCTTGTGTTGCCACGTTTGAGTCTTTCGAAGCTTTTTTGGCCAAATAACTTTTCTGGGGATTAAATTTAATTTTAGTTATAACTTTATTGCGCAAGATTATTCCACTTGTGACATTTTAGTCTACTTAAGCTGGTTAGCTGTAGGTCCTGGTTAAACAGGAGTTACTCGTAGAAATTACTTATTTATTTATCCAATAAAAAGTAAAAAAAAACATTTTACTGCTGAGCAATTTGTCGGCTGTCGTTCTCGCGCTTAGTATAATAAACAGTTGAGGATGTTTCACTGTGTCAAAAGATAAGTACTTAGTGCTGAAAGCATTTTTTGCCAGTCAACCTCAAGGTCGTGCAAAAAGATGGCAATGGGTACAGTTAAAATATAATAAGAAATGTTAAAGGACTTTAACAACGCAAAAAAAACAAAAAAATGATATAAAAGTATAGCTATACTTTCATACAAATATGATATCTTAAATGAATAAATAAAAGTAAATAATAAACTACTAACATCTACAAATGTTAAAAACATATGTTGAATTTCAGCATAACCGGTTTATGTGATTACGACGTTATCTATAATAAAATTAGTACTTAGGTACTTATATCAAAGAAGTTTGTGAGTTTTTTAGTTTGAGATGTTATATTATGTTTGTGGGAAGGTATCATTGGAAATATGGAACCAATTTCTAAAAACTTTAGCAGTAAGTTTATTTTTTTTAAGCAGCATATACTTTTCTCTGATCCTTAAGTATGAGTAATTAGCATAAGCTCTTGCGTTATGGTGGAAATCAGAAACAACGATGGTACCACTAACAACCAGAACCGTGACAACGGAAAATCGGTTTTCTACATTGTCTCTGCGCAGAGATCAAACCTGGGACCTCAGATGGCGAAACCTTAAAAACCTTAAAAACCGACATTTATTTATTTATCTGGTTAAGCTTTATTGCACAAAAAGCTATGTACAAAAGGTGGACTTAACGCTGTAGGAGGGCATTCTCTACCAGTCACACCTTTGGGCTAAGCAGAAAGTCATTTCTAATTTAAAAAGTATTGTCACCTGACAAGGAAAGTTCCAAGGCAGTGCAGATCCATAGACACCAGTCACAACGTGTTCAAGATACCAACATAAGATGCTGGATATGAACATCTGGAGCAGTAGATATATAAACGACAGCAGAGCTGATGCGTCAACCACAAAATGTGCCTTTGACATGTTAGAGAACGACAACTCCTTTTGCACTAAAACAAAATATTATATTATGGTATGATGGATGACACAAAAAGCAAGTTAATTTATGACCATGGTGACTTAAATCTACTTACTTAATTACAGACAATTCTGCATGTTTTACTTTAACCGTCTTACTTTAAGTAGTTCGCGCCTCTCGAAATTGTTATTTAATTATCATTATACCCTTCATTGTCTTATTATTAAGTTTTCATATAAGTGAAATGTAATTATTTCTTTTTTGAGAATAAATATTCATTAACTCTAAATCACAACTAGGACTTGTAATTAACAATGTCCTACAGTTTGCTAAAAAAAACACTGGGCGGATCGGGCTGAAATTTGGCACGCAGGTCGCTACTCTAATGTAGGCATCCGATAAAAAAGGATTTCCCGAAATTCCGACGGGAATAGGAAATAAACATAGATGAAGTTGTAAGCGACCGCTAGTTTAAAATAGATTCTTAGTGCGGTGCTATTGTGCTGATAATTTGTTGTTTATTATACACGGATAGCCTCCATAGATCCTCAGATGTTTTCATAATAAGCTCTTTAAAGGTTTTATTATAACTTCAGGGCTGTCTGAAGTGCAGTAGTGATTATAGAATGACTGCGTTAGAATCGCGATCAATTCGCATTGTAAAAATCGGCGTATGCTTAGAAAACAGTTGCAGGTAGGTACGAGTAAGTAGCTTACGCTTATTGATTTATGAAAAATCGGCTGTCTGTAAAGTTGGTTTACTGACTATAGTTGAACGTGACAACGTCTTTGTCACGATGCCTCTTTGTCGCTCGTTTCGCGCTCTCGCTTGCACTTCAATCCTCGAATGGAGCGCCTTAGAGCGAGGTAACGCCGCATGTGTCATGTTTTTTGGTGCGTGCAGCCGGCTCCATCGAATAATAAGACGTTGTCGCGTCAAAAAAAATAAGCTTAATAGAAAATACTCACAGTATTCTTGAAAGACAGCTTCTCTGAGAATGTAGCATAAAGGCATAGACATTAGGAGTCCGAGGCCGTCGATGAGAAACCGCTTCAGAGGAGCCACAAAGAACACAATAATCGCCGGTAACGTCGCAAATGTGTAAACTGCAGCCACTACGATCCCTATATTAGGTGCTGTAAAAAATGTTGCTATAAAAATTAATAACATTTTTAAAAGACGATGTCCCGTATGTGTAGGGTTCCAACCCTATAGCCAATAAAAAGTAAACTGTCAGTCAAGTATGTCAAAACTGTCACTCTGACGTTTTTACTTACTTCAATGTGAACCCCGCAAGTATTGGTTGAGAACAGCAATTTAGTTTTGGTTAAATCCGATAATAAGTCTATATTAAGTTAAATAGTAAATAAAGTGACTGAAGAAGGATCCGATTTTTGGTTTCAATACTGTAATCTCTACAGTATGTACCTACATGTTGATTATGGTGGTTCGCGAAACGTCTCGAAATTCTACATATAGGACACGAAATAAGTATTTGGTAGCGGCGTATTTGTCTGCGCCATAGCTCTTCACCATGTAAACGACAAAATCATCTAATTAGAACGATGATTTATTTTTTATACGTAGGTACTTGTAAAATATCTGCCCTATTCTTATGAAAACCCCAGTGGTTTGATAGATGTCGCAACAACAATTTGTTTACCAATATGAATATTGAAATTTCTGTGGGTGGGTGAGATCAGTCATGGTCTCTTCAGGCGTGCCTAAATTACTCACACCGTTTCCACCCATAGATATGACGATTGCGGTATTGTTGCTTTGTTTCACAAATGGCACTATTTAAAGCCACATATGAGATAGTTTGCCTCACTACAAATAAACTAGGCTGATGTAGGGTATCTTATAAAACAGCTTGTCGCGTTGAGAGCGTGCAATCGTGTGATCTCAGTTTGTGAGCTCCCAACAGCTTTTGATAGACGGCTCAGTTAAATAATAAATCTGTAAGCGGTACCTTTTTTCCCAATGTAGCTGAAAATCAATCCGAAGAATATCAGAGATAGGGAATGCAGGAAAAACGCCATGAATATGAGAAAAGCTGAGGTCCTCGCGAAGAGTGGGTTGTTGCCAATTTTCATGAGAAGAGTGATGCCAATAGAAGTGATGAGGGTGGGGAAGCAAGCGTTCAGGATGTGGGACATCGCGAGCGGCAGGGGCGTCACTCCCATCATCTCCATCAGTTCCTACCGTCAAATAAATCTATATATATATATAAAAATGAAGCCCGTTTTCCTTGGTCACGGCATCACGCGTGAATGGCTGGACCGATTTCACTAATTCTTTTTTTGTTGTATTTGTTATTATTAGGAGAAGGTTCTTACGGAAAAAAATATTAAGAAAATCTCTCAGAAATATTGAAAAATTTACATTTAATTTTGCATATTTTAAAAAACGCGCGTAACTAATGTCAATGTCATTCGATGACATTGTTCAATCATTGCAACGCTAAGGCGGTACGAAGTTCGCCGGGTCAGCTAGTATTGTATAAAAATGAAGTCCAAAATGTGTAAGCGCATATCCTAAGAACGCCTGACCAAATTTGGCCAAATCTTTTTTTATGATACTCCGTAAAGTACGGGGATGGTTCGCACAAAAAATAATAATTAAAAAAGCAAACAACGGGCAGGACAAAGTCTGCCGAGTCCGCTAGTATTGTATAAGTTTCATCATCATCGTCGTATCAGCTTTTCGACGCCCACTGCTGAGAATGGGCCTCCTCTAAGGATTTCCACCACGATCAGTGCTGCGCTGCTGACCCGTGAGGGTTCACCTCACGGGTCAGCCGTGCCACTTTCGTATGGGAAAATAAAATTGGCGTTTTTTATACATTCCAATCATTTTTTTTATATTTTTTTCACTGTTTAAACCTTCCCTGAACTTACACGAATAATTCAAAACCAAAATTAACAAAATCGGTACAGCCGGTCTTGAGTTTTAGCAAGACTAACGAACAGCAATTTATTTTTATATATAAAAGATGGAAGATTACATTAGTGCTGCAGTGCGGCCGCGCTGGGATTCAATTTCCAAGCGATTCAATGTAACGAATAGTGCAATGCGGCTCAGTCCGAGTCACAAGGATAGCTTTAAAAAATAGATTAGAATAAATACCTGCACGCCACTTGCCCTCTCAGCCATTACACGACCCATGAATCCATAAAAGATAGGAATAAATCCAACCAGGCATGCAGAAAAAAGGGTGAAAGACTTTAAAAAAGTTGCCAGCACTAACAACTTATATTCGTCGCCACTAATGAGTTCGATTGGTCCTCCGTGTAACGTAACTTTCTAGAAAAAAAAATTAAACAATGTACGAGTACGCCTATAAAAATATTTTTTCATCCAACAATCAAACGTATAGACTTTCTAAACTTTAACTCGTAGCTAGTTTTTAGTAATTGATCTAGTAGTACTGTGAAATAAACAATCAAAAAGATGTGTGGATGAAACAATCGAAAGCAAGAAATTATACATAAACATAAGTACACAATAATTCAGATATGTCCAACAAACTTTACGGATTTCTAGCCAAAGAAACAATTTTAAACGTCGCTAACGAAGCACTAACTCAACGCTTCGTTTGCAAAATTCTAGACATTTACCTATGCTGTGGTCACGTAACAACTTAGCATAGGCCAATGTACATTCGTGGTCAGAAAACGTTTACCATCATAAGGATTGCAATTGCTTGGGCATTTAAGTGGGTCATTTACGTCACAAGTTCTAAATGTCTATTTCATATAATTTAATTGACCATATATATTATATTTTTTAACGAGAATCATTGCTTACAACGTTGAGGAAGATTATAATGTTTAACATAAGTTTATGGTGCCTACCTATTGAACCTGTCCGTGAGGAACGGGATAATTTCGCCAATATCCGGTTTGGCAGGGAAGGGAAAAAAGGAAATAATCAATTTAAGCCTTTCCCTAAGTATTGGATTGTTAGTAATTTTTTTAACAATAATTATTACTTAGAAGATTGACTGACAGAGACTTCATTCAACAAATAAAGAAATGAGTTCCATATTCAAAAAGTGAATAAAAAATCTTATCATGTTCGCGATTAGTATTTTTTTTAAATACTAATGCTGGTAGCATTTTCAATCTAAAGTGAAAAAAGTGTGATATAGTAAAATTCAATAAATAAAATTCAATAATAGTAGTTTATGCAACTGATACATAATGAGGGGCCTTAAAACACGAGTGTGGTTTTATGAAACGAGCGTCAGCGAGTTTCATAATAGCATCACACGAGTTTTTTAAGGCCTAA